>CM060410.1:110436843-113071089 GCA_030545235.1 Helianthus tuberosus | reverse complement strand
TTAACACATCATGTAAACACGTATAGTCAAGTTATGCTCTTCAACAAACTATAGTTAAAGTTTTGGGAGTTTTTCAAAGAAATTGTTGATATTACACTTTTAACCCAAATTTATTTAACCTTTAATTTTCAGTCCAAAAGTTTCATCTATTGCAATTTAACCTCACAACTATTTTACTTTCAACTTTTGTCCCCCACATTTTTCATATTTCGCAGATTTTTCGTTTTAAAGTTTGTTTCACGCTTCGTACTAGATTTTGTGAGTTAACATGGCTCAACGTGCGTGAGTGGTTCAACAATTTTACGTCATCTTTTTTTTTTCTCGTTTGACAGGTTCGTTACAACACGCGGGATCCTAAATAGAATAAATTATTATTTTCTATGTTTTACATTACAGTCTAATTTTTTCGCATTAACACACCGTAACTTCAGTATTTGTTGTTGTTGGCGTTAATGTGACATTAGTGCTATTCAGCATGGTTTTACGCCCCCGCCGCATTACGGCGGGGGCGGGTGGTAAATCAAGTTGTTTAACAATTAGCAACATGTCAATATGATAGGATTCCAGCAGGAGTCAATAAGCCCAGTTGGACCCTTAGCCAAATTGAAACCCATACCCAGTCAAAGTCAAGAGAGCTTAATGTAGGGGCTTATCAGAACTCTATTTTTTATTTAAATTTTTCAATTCCTATTCTAGTTTTTTTTTATTTCTTGTCTATTTTAATTATCAACTAGTTTTTTTTTTTTTGACGTCACGTGTTGCGGCAAAACCGAGCAAATGATAATGTAAAACAAATGTGATTGAAAATAAACATGTTGTTTTGAAAGCCAAACCATTAGAACGGTTTAGTTTATTATCGTACCGTTTTGTGATACCAAATAAATACTTTATTTTAATTTATTTTTAGTAAAACTTCGTTTTTAACAAACTGATAACGGAATATTAGGGGAAAATTAAGCACAACTACGTACTTAAGTTTTAAAAAAAAATTATAAACGTAAATTTTTAAAGAAGTATCAAATTAATCGATAAATTAATATATATTCAAAAAAAGGAAAAAGAATTATTAATATATGTTCTAAAAAAAGAAAAAATTATTAAAAATAGGTAAAGGAAATATATTGTTTTAAAAAAGAAAAAAAAGTTAAAAATATGTTATTAAAAGTAAATACAATAATAAAATATTATCATATATTAAATAAAAAATAATAAAAAGCTATATATTTAGAAAAAGTTATAAACATAAATTATTAAATAAATATCAAATTAATCGATAAATTAATATATGTTTTAAAAAAGGAAAAAAGAAATATTAATATATTTTATAAAAAAAGAAAATAAAATTATTAAAAAATGGTAAACCAAATATATGTTTTAAAAAAAGAAAAATAAAAAATATGTTACGAAAAGTAAATATAATAATAAACCATTATAATATATTAAATAAAAAAATAATAAAAAGCTACATATTATTATAAAAATAAAGTTACTATTAATTGTCATTTATCAACAAAATAAAGAAAATAATAAAAAGCTATATATTTAAAAAAAAATAAGTTATAAACAAAGTTAAATTTTGACAAAACTGTTTAAAAATAATAAAAAAATTGCATATATCTGGACAAAAGTTGTTAAGGGTCAACTACCCATTACAATAACACTATTTATAGAAAAAAGTTGAATATTGACAAAACTGTTTCAATCATCGGACTAGAACATATTACCAAACAAAACCCCCCGGCCCATATTGTGACATCTAACATATATTAAATTATTAGATGTTAGGTGAAATGATATCATTACTTTAGTCATTGTATTAACAGCCGCTTTCGAAGAGGCATAAGCAACACCTCCTGGCAGATAAACGCGACCAGTGCCAGTAATTGATGAAATGTTAATCACTGAACCGCCTCGTTTAGCTTTACGCATGCGTAAACCGACATGTTTTGCAACCAACCATGAGCCGGTTGTGTTTGTCCGGAACATATACTCCCAATCTTTTTCTTTATAGTCCAAGGGATGACGGGGTTGACCTATATTAATTACATAAGTCAAGGTTAGCCCACATTTACACTCACCAGATGTATACTTAACAATGACTCGTCTTGACTTGCACCTTTTCACATGTTACCTAAGTGGCTGTATTTCCAGTTTTAAGTTTTAACATTAAACTGTATCTGCTGATATTAAGCACAGGGTTGCGATGAGCCGCACCAATACTTCATTAACATGTTATACGGCCTGTATGATGTCATGTGGGTTGTATGAGATGTAGTTCACCAAATCATACAACTCGTATGATATGTTTGACTCACACATAAATGACCAATGTGATCACTCATAGAGTCATATAGACTGTAAGACCATTATCACCATATCATACGGTACATATGATGAAGCCACCTGCTATAGCATCATTAGTGTATCGGCAACATCCTTTTCTTAATTTTATAAATATTTAATTTGTAAAAAATATAATTACAAAATTATATTTTAATGGTTATTTTGTTCTTACAGGGGAACTAATGAGTAATCCTTCAAATCATTTTATTTTATAACGAATAATATTAACCAGTGGGATCTCCCGCGTTACGTGGCGGGAATTCGTTTGGTATCAGTTCATTTTGTTATGGTAACGGCACTCACTAAAAAGTAGGATATCGACATTTGTTTTACACTGGTCGAAAACCATAAAAACGAATACCGGTACCAGTTCTAATAATACTGATATTGGTACAGATATCGTTCGGTTTTTGTAATAATAATAATAATAAGAAATATATAAAATTCAAACAAACAGATATATAAGCTACCTGAAAGTCCCGCATTGTTAATCAAAGCATCAATATGCCCAAATGCTCCCCAAGCCTTCTCTACAGCAGCCTCAATGGTTTTCTCATCGGCACTAACATCCAGCTGCACCGCAAACGCTCGAAACCTGACCTCATCACTCTCCGGTCCAGCAGAAGAATTCTTCATTCCATTAAGCTCATCACACAGAGATTTCAGCAAATCAACTCTCCTAGCAGAAGCAATGATCTTACAACCCGCTCGCGCTAAATCAAGGCAGAACTCTTTGCCAATACCGGACGATGCTCCGGTGACAAAAACAACTTTTCCGGTCAGATCATGCCATGGCTCGAGGATAGTTTCAACTTGGCTAGTCATTTTTTATTGGAATACTCAGGGTGGTGGTGAGTGAGTATATTTTTGAAGTTGGTTTATGGTTGTTTGGAGAGCAGTCATGTTTGAATATATTGGTAAACTTGTATGGAATTTATTGTTGGCTATGATTCAGAATTTGTGGGCGCGAAGGAAGATGATATTAAGTTACCATGTACGACAAATGAATGGTTGTTGGCTTTCATGTTTGAGTAAAGGTGTTATTAGTTTGGTACTTCAGTTATTTGGTTGTAACATGTTTTCTTTTGGATGCTTGTGAACTGCAGGGTGGCAACGCGGTGTGTGATGACCCCGCGCGGGCACACGCCGCCAGCACCGCTGTGGATTCGGTGAGCTTAGCAATTCGGTGTGTAGTCACCGAGTGAAAAGTAGACGTTATAACTAGCCGTTTCAATCTGAACGGCTATAATCCGACCATTTATTGTTGGATATTTATGTCCGGTTCGATAAGTCAACGCTGCCGACCGGGTCTTGACCCGTAAGAGTTACACCGTGTGCAACGAACTAAAATCCACTTAACTAATTTAACTGGTAATTACGAACGATACGCGGGTATTGAACTGTGAGACGGGTACATGGACCGAGTGGGACAAGAACACTCTTGCATCGCCACTTGTCGCGCACCTACATCGCAGCCAATGGCGTTACATGCAAGGGATCTTCTCGCCACTTGTCGCGCACCTAGGACATGGCCAATAACATTGCATGCGCTATGCATGTCCGCCATTTAGCAAATATGCATAGATCCCCATCCACTATTTATATGGAGTTTGGTCTTGGACTTAATAGAGTACAAGATTGAAAACAAAAACTCACAACACACACCACTCCAATCGGCCAAGACCGCCGCCGCCGCTACCGCCGCCGCCGGCCAGGACCGCCGCCCACCTCCGCCGTCTTCCGACCCATTCCCGCTTTTCGATAGTTCGTACAACTAGCACTCGTTCGTTGAACCTCGGTGTCTCAACCGGTTATTCACTAACCGAAGGTATATCTAAACCACCTATGGTTGATGTTCTATTTCATGTTTGCATGTTGGTGATCTTGTTCCATTACGGGTGCTCCTTGGTATAAAAATTTTCGTGTTATTTTGCTACATATGCTTCCGTTGCCTAAAAATGTGTATATAGTTTTAACTAGTTAAAGTTTATTTTGAATAACATATTTTTACATGTATTCTTCTGTCAAAAATGTTTTGACTAATCCTTGTAACAAAATAAACACATATATAATATGAACAGGGTTCATAAAATTAAAAGTAAATTTATACCACGGATATCCATGCAAATCGAAACCGGTCTTTTTCACCGGAATAATAAATCACAAACTTCAAGTCTAAAGTTTTTGATTTATTTTATCTTTGAGTTATATATATATATATTTTGGTCATATTTTAATTGTTAATATTTTGTTGACCAAAACTGCCCAAACATGCTTTTGGTTAAGTTGAATATGTAAATCGGGCCCGACCTTGTGGTTGTGTTTATATTGTTTTGTTCATGGTTTTGGCCCGTTTTGCCGCTCAAAGTTGTAATAGATTAATATATGGTTTTGGCCCGTTTTGCAGCTCAAAGTTGTAATAGATTAGTTTATGGTTTTGGCTCATTTTGTGGTTCAAAGTTGTAATAGATAAGGTCATTTGTCTTTGTTATATTTACTTGTTAAATATTGGTTATACGAAGACCCGAAGCAAAACCGAATGCCAAGAGGAGTCTTGGAGTTAGTGGGAGTCGCTCAAGACAACAGATGCACTCAAGTCAATCCTTGTGGTTGTTTTGTGTTTTGTGACCGTGACCCCTTTGATCTTGCTACTTAGCTCTAGCAAGATCATAATCATGCCCATATGATTTACATATTCATTTTTTGCTATTATGGTTGCCTTTTAATAAATGTTATCATACTTCAACCTAATACCAAAAACGCATTCTTAAAAAGTTTTTTTTTTTAAATGAAATCGACAAAAAGCAAGTTCTAGCAACTTGCATATTTTTATAACCACTAGAGTTTTATAACATGTTTTTTCTCACATCTTTAAAACTCATAAACTTAATAGTATTCACTATTAACTTTAATTGGTTATTCCAAGTCGCGACAAACTTAGTTTTGTAGGTTATCTAAAACTAATTGTCCGGAGAGGTGAAAGGGTCCTTTTAGGTTATGTCGCAAATTTAATATTTAAATTAAAACCGACTATAACGACCCTATTTGGTAAAAGTTAAAATCAATGGTCTATGCCATCCTACTACTAGTAACACTTGGAGCATAATGCGAACCATCAATGTTGGAGCCACAGCACGACACTTGGTGTCTAGTTTATCCTTCCAAGGTGCAAGGGTTCCGTCGACACATCCGGCCCTTCCACATGTGAACGTTTTAGGACGACTATTACTTTTCTTCTCGTGTTGCGTGCCCCAACCGTCTCAAGAACAAAAGTGGCATAGATGAGGCCAAATGTATCAATGCAAGGACAAAGGTTGTCCTCGCAGCCTCATAAACCTCGGGAGTTGTGCTTCTCTCACAATTGACAATCGTTGCCAGTCCGCTTAAACCTCTCGCTAATGTTGCATGCCCCCGCTGCCTTTAGAAAGAGCTTCTAACCGGATTCTCGTTCCTTATCATCTCACCTCACTAAATAAGGAAATACATTAAAAATACTAATTAAATAATTTTTTGCTTAACAGATGTCATCTGAAAACAACTCCTCTTTTGCTCTCAAGTCCATACTTGAGAAAGACAAACTGAATAACACCAATTTTCTTGAGTGGCACCGCAACTTGAGAATCGTTCTCAAGATGGCAAAAAGGCTTTATGTTTTGGAAACCCCGATCCCAACCGCACCCGAGAACAACACTATTGTTGCGAAGAAGGCTTTCGACAAACATAAAGAAGATGCCATGGAAGTTGCTTGCCTCATGCAAGCCACCATGTCTCCAGATCTTCAGAAGAATATGGAAGACATGAAGGCCTTCGACATAATTGAACAACTCAAGGGCATGTTTCAGAAACAAGCCCGTCAGGAACACTATGACACCATGAAACAGCTCATAAGCTGTAAAATGCAAGAGGGTTCCTCAGTTAGTGCTCAAATCCTCAAGATGAAAGGCTACATCGACCAATTAAACAAACTCGGTTATCCTCTCCAAGATGAGATGGCTGTTGACTTCATTCTCAACTCTCTTTCTAGTCACTATGATCAATTTGTTATGAACTTTAACATGAATGACTGGGTAAAGACAGTGCCAGAGCTACATAGGATGCTCAAAACGGCAGAGATGAACATTTCCAACAAAGTAAGCCAAGTGTTAATGGTTCGATCTGGTGGTGTTAAAAAGCCCAAAACAAAGAAGAAGAGTTATAACAGAAAAAACAAAGGAAAGGCTCCTGTTGCTGCCAAACCTGCCACCAACAAGAGCAAGCAAGCTGTGAAAGCCCCTCTTCCAGAAGAGGGGCTATGCTATAAGTGTAACAAGATGGGGCACTGGAAACGTAACTGCCCCGAGTATCTTGCCAAACTCAAAGTGAAGAAGGCTAATGGAGAAGGCACTTCTTCAGGTATTCTAATATATGTTATCGAACTTTTCACTGTTTCAAGAAACACATGGGTATTTGATACCGGGTGTGGTTATCACATCATTAATGTCTTGCAGGAGCCTAAGAAGTGGAAGAAACTGAAGCCGGGAGACATGGAGCTCATTGTTGGCGATGGGAAAAGAGTCCCAGTTCTGGCAACTGGCACATTTAATCTTACATGTCCTTCTGGTCTTGTTGTTGTTTTGAATAATTGTCTTTTTACGCCTGGTTTAACCAGGAACATCATTTCAGTTTCATTGCTATTTGAACAAGGATTTAGATATGTTTTTAATGGTGTTGCTATTTCTACTTATCTAAATGGTATTTACTATTTTGAGGCTAAACCTCAAAACGGTATCTATGAAATTAATGTTCAGCCTAGCAGTAACATATATCACCTTTCTAAATGTCTAAAAAATTGTGCTAGTGATTCATTTCTATGGCATTGTATACTTGGCCATATAAGCAAGGCACGCGTAAAATGGCTCCAATCTGAGGGGATTCTTGAATCCACCGGAACGGACTCATTTGATGATTGCGAGTCTTGCTTAGCTGGCAAACTCACCAAGGATCCCTTCACCCATGTTGGTGAACGAGCTAGTGATCTACTAGGACTCATACACTCAGATGTATGTGGTCCTTTTAGAACCATGACTAGGAATCACGAGAGATACTTCGTTACGTTCATCGACGACTATAGTCGATATGCTTATGTCTATCTCATGAAGCATAAGCATGAAACTTTTGAAAAGTTCAAAGAGTTTCAAAACGAAGTTGAAAACCAACTTAATAGAAAGATTAAAATGCTTCGCTCAGATCGAGGCGGTGAATACCTCAGCTTGGAATTTCTCGATCATCTAAAGGAACATGGAATAGTTTCACAACCCCAGGCACACCCCAACTTAATGGCGTGTGTGAAAGGAGAAATCGAACCTTACTAAATATGATTCGATCGATGATGTGTAGAACAAATTTACCTCGCTCCTTTTAGGGCTTTGCTCTTATGACTGCTGCTCGACTCGTAAATCTAGCACCGACCAAAAACCTAAATAAAACTCCATATGAGATATGGCATGGGCATAAGCCGAATTTGAGTTACCTAAGAGTATGGGGTGTGATGCTTACATCACAAGTGACTCTGATGACAAGCTCGACCCTCGAGGCGAAAAGGTTGTTTTCTTTGGATACTATAACCAATGCGGTTATTACTTCTACCATCCTAATGCAAATACGGTTTCCATTAAAAGGAAGGCTAAAAGGTTCCTTGAAGATGAACTTCTTAGTCGAGGAACTGGAAGTAACTTAGTAGATCTTGAAGAAGTTCAAGGACTACAAACAACCGTTGACGAGGTCAGAACGTCTGAACCACAACAAATTGTTGATACCGAATCAGACCCAAACACAAGCCTTCGTAGGAGCATCAGGACTCGTAAAGAACAAGATAGATATTTGGCATGTTGAGGGTTCTGAAGTCCTGACAGTAGCCGAGTCTGATGACGAGCCTACTAGTTACAAATCTTTTATTTCTAATCCAGATTCTGCAAAATGGCTAGAGGCCATGAAAGCCGAGATGCAATCCATGCGTGACAATCAAGTCTGGGACTTGGTTGAGCTACCCCCCGAATCTCGGGCAGTAGGGAGCAAATGGGTTTTCAAGAGAAAACCGACATGCATGGAAATATACAAACCTATAAAGCACAGCTAGTAGCAAAAGGTTTCACTCAAACTCAAGGTGTTGACTATGATGAAACCTTCTCGCCCATTGCTATGATCAAATCGATCAGGATATTACTTGCCATAGATGCGTACTATGATTACGAAATTTGGCAAATGGATGTTAAAACCGCCTTTCTTAATGGACATCTTTCCGAAGATGTTTATATGGTTCAACCTGACGGTTTTATCGATCCAAAATATCCTAATAGGGTATGTAAGCTAAATAAGTCCATTTATGGACTCAAGCAAGCATCTTGGAGCTGGAATCTTTGTTTTGACCAGAAAGTCAACGAGTTTGGTTTTGTCAAGAACGAAGATGAACCTTGTGTTTACCGAAAGGCTAGTGGGAGTGCTATATCATTCCTCATCTTGTATGTAGATGATATATTGATCATTGGAAACAACATCCCCATGCTTAAAGAAATTAAACATTGGTTGGGATCTTGCTTCGCAATGAAGGATCTTGGAGAAGCCGCTTACATTCTAGGAATCAAGATCTATAGGAATAGATCTAAGCAACTTCTTGGGCTAACTCAGAGCACATACATAGATCAAGTAATGAGACGCTTCAAGATGGAAAACTCCAAGAAAGGAGGTGTTCCAATGACTAAAGGAACCGTCTTGGACATATCACAAGCTCCCTCTGAGGACCTTGAGATAAAGCAAATGGAAGCAGTTCCATATGCTTCAGCGATTGGTTCTATCATGTATGCTATGGTATGTACTCGACCAGACGTCTCGTATGCTTTGAGCATGACCAGCCGTTACCAGCAGAGCCCTGGGATTGACCACTGGACTGCAGTTAAGAACATCCTTAAGTACTTAAGAAGGACAAAAGATATGTTCTTGATATTTGGAGGAGTCAATGAGGAGCTCACTGTAAAATGTTACATTTTCAAATTGATCGAGATACCTCTCGCTCACAAACAAGTTTCGTGTTCACTCTCAACAGAGGAGCTGTCTCATGGAAAAGCTCCAAGCAGAGTGTTGTAGCTGATTCTACCACGGAATCTGAGTACATTTCCGCATCGGATGCCGCAAACGAAGCTGCTTGGATGAAGAAGTTCATAACCTATCTCGATGTGGTTCCAAGTATCATGAAACCCATCCAGATATTTTGTGATAACACAGGTGCTATTGCTCAAGCCAAGGAGCCTAGATCACATCACAAAGCCAAGCACATTTTGAGAAAGTTTCACTACATACGTGAGATTGTGGAACGTGGAGACATCGTTATAAGCAAAATTGACACAGATCAAAACTTAGCTGACCCATTTACTAAGCCAATAACTCAAGAGAAACATGACCATCACATGGACGCTATTGGGCTTAGATTAGCTAGTGAAATGTTTTGATTTAGTATTTGGATGTACGAACATCAAACAGTTATATTCTTGTATTCATTTTGATTTACTAGTTAAATGCAATTCTTGAATCCTACAACTGTGTTCGAATTTGATACGTTTAATCCATGAATCTTGTATTCTAAATTATCCATAGTCGGTCTGACTCATGGGAACGAATCTGAATTAAGACTATTCTGATTTTGGACTCAAGGAGTTGACTTCCAAATTCATAGGCCTCATTGTGAATGACGCTGGATGTAACTCGCATCATATCATCTTCATGGATCTTAGTCATAAGATGTTTTTGATCTAGGCATACTCATTTAGTATCCTCTGACCTGAGATACATACTAGAACTTTCGTTTACTAAAGACTATTCTTTGATCAGTGTCAACCGCTGTCGCATAACTGCCAGTCATAAAGGCATTGGTTGGGAGTGGTTCTAAAGTTCAGTGGGAGTTGTATGTAGTCAAGATGAGATTATGTACTCTTACATTATATGTAACAGTTAGACATCTGGGCGCCCTCGTTGATTCAAACTGGTGAAGTGTAAGGCCTTACCCAAACTTACTGTGTGTTTGATTGGACCACTTTGATTCTTGAACGAGAACGAAAATGATTGAACGCCATATGAGATTTGTAACATCTGTGCTTGTAATCATTATGAACAGTTCTATTATCAATAAAACAATGTTATTTGATCCCAATGTTTGTTTGGTTGTGTTTTACATTTTTCATGTTTTGACTTTTATTCAATTTCAAACTCTATATCGCTTTCTGGAGAGTTATACGCAAACTGGTGCGTAAACGTAACCAGTTTAACGCAAAAAATACTCCGGAACATCATCATATACTTAACATACCTTAAATAACCTTTACATAACTTAGAAATAAGTTTTGAAGGCTTTGGTATGGCAAAAACAAGTTAATTCGCTTACAGGGACTAAACTTGACAAACTACGAAAGTATGCCAATTTGAACTGTAACAGACATTCCGGAACATGACCATAAGTTAAACACACCTTAAATATCCTTTACATAGCTTAGAAATAGGCTTTGAGGTGTTCGGTGTGCTAAAATAAACTTTTGGGTCATTCAGGGACTAAAAGTGTCAAAAAAATGCACAAGTTTGCATTTTCGCGCATAACTTACGGTCTGAATACATCCGGACATCCAAAAATTTATGTAAGCACTAAAATATTTTATTTTAGTGTTTGGCATGAGAAAAATCCATTCGTCAAGCAATTTGGATCGTTTTTCACGCTTATGCGCATTCCGTCGTAATTAACCGAACAACGCGATTGTACGGCTAAACGAACCGACATCCGGCATATTTTTGAGCATGTTTCATGTTCCCTATACTTTAACATCCTTGTGAAGCTTAAAAATGGGCTTGACGGGTGTTAGAAGTGCCAAAACACGACGATACGCGCTCAGGAACCAAAACTGCAAAAAAAAAATATAAAAAAAAATATAAATAAATAAATAAAAAAATGCAGCAAAAAGCCATTTTAAACATAAGTTAGCAGCCCCTAACACTTCCCAAAGGTCAAGTGCCACATGTTAATCTCCTATGGTGGCCAAAATTAGTTACCACAACATTTTGACAAGTGTACGGCCTAGATCGTGCCCCCTTTTCCAAGAAACGATCCTAACGGTTGTGGGTTTACTATAAATACCCAACCCATTTTCACTCATTCCTCACTAGAATCTGATCTAAAAGACTCTAAGTTGAAACCATTGTTTCATACCTGAGTTATTTGGATCTAGATTAGCATTCGGGGACCTTTCGTAAGTATTCTTTCGTTCTTTTATGGCTTTTCGAGTCTGAAAGTCAAACTTTGTTTGACTTTCTGCATTGACCAGTTTATGGTCAATGCGAAGTTCGTTTGAACTTCGCAACGTGATTGTAATCATGATGGTTATAGTCCCTTGTGACTATGCCTACTGATTACCACGTTGTAGGGTCGAAAGGATAAGCGATCTAATAAATCGCTTATACCTTCGAACCCGACCCATTTGGTCGATCATTAGGATCCGACCAAGCACATTAGGTGACCATAGTATATAGGGAATAACCTTCCAAGGTTATACCTTATGGTCGCTTCGTTTAAGTAGTTGTATGATAGGTAGTTTATATGCCTTAGGTAAATTACCAAAATACCCCTATGATGCCAAAATTCGTTTTAAGCATATGTAACATAACTTTTGGTATCTAAACTGATTTGGCAATAATATTAGACATGTTAAGGCATATTTTACTTATCATAGGGCTAGTTAGGCGTTCCGAACGCGTTTCACGCGAACGACGCGTTAAAGTAGCATAAGCTACCTAAACGGGTCGTAATGGGTCACAAACGCTTAGGTTAAGTTTCGTTTTAGTATGTGGGCTTTGTTAAACCATATTACACGAGTTCCCATACTCGTTTGGTTTACGAACCCTCATTCTATCCGATCTTCCGATTTAGGTCCGGTTTATTAACATAGTTACCTATATTAGGTGTCGTTTGATTCCGTGATCTCTAGCATTGCTTGGTGGTTATCTTAGGACATCTGAGCAATCTCAAGTGAGTACATAGAACCCCTCTTTTACTGTTTTCAAACTGTTTTGGGGTGGAACACATGTGCCTACTTGTTACTTTCGTGCTTTCCTGTTTTCACATCATATACATGCTATGTTTGTTAGTACATTATAGTACATGATTTCATTACGTTTCATGCTATGTATGTCCATTATGTGCATACTTAGTACATTGTTTTACTTTACATTTCTGCTATGTATGTTGACTGATAGCATGCTAGCACATTGATTTACATGACTTTCTGCTTTGTATGTTAACTTAGCATACTTAGTACATTGTTTTCATATAACATGTTCACTTTTTCTATGACATTTGGTTTGCACAAACGAGACTATTATACGTTCATTAACATTAGCTACGCCGCTCGGTAGTAAGTACTGGTACCATAGGACTTGACAAATCCCATTCCTGACATCCCGGGTTTGTTTGGATGTAAGGAATGACTGAATCCGAAAACATTACTTTTGATAACTTTGACTGAAAGGGTTATCCGACTGTCTCAAGGCTTGAATGTATGCGTTAACTTACCACATAAATGTTTGTATCAATGTAACATGTATTACTTTGCGAAACATAACTTTTTGATATATTCAAATTACTTTGTTTTGTACATTTCTACATTTGGATTATGTGACAATACTTTACTTATAATACATAACATTTGCTACACATTACTTGACTACGTTTGGACTTATAAACATTTGACATGGATTATACAAGGACTATTGACTATTGGTTTAAACATAGACTGTATACATTGGTGGTTTGTTTAAGTGATTTAAGTAACGAGGCATGTGTAATATGATACAAGCATGGTGGATACGCCGCTAGTACTTCCTATATATAAGTGTTTGTATGGTATTACATATTGTAGCGTTATTTAAATCATTTCAATTTGGACATATGACATTTTATACAAATAACATATTTTTCACAAGACATTGTTTTACAAAACAACTTATCTTATACAAACTCATTTTACTTGGTTATTTATTTGACCATACTTTATGATCTTATTTATACATATCATCTGATATTATCGTTTTTCAAATGATTTACAAGACAAAACAATTTACAAGGTTCATGACTAAACATTTTCTTAAACTTAAGTCATGAATCCTATTTTCACAAACCTATGTATCTCACAGGTATTTTTATGCTGACGTACCTATTTTCACATGTGTTTTCAGGAGCTTTTCCATAGGATGTTGATCAGGACACTAGGGCGGACCTGTGCCTTAGAGACTAAAAACGATGATAGACTTTGTTTAATTATGTTATAAACTCTGTATTTCCTGTGTTAAGACAATGTAACTCTTGTTTTATAAATAAAATACAACTTTGTTTGCCATGGATTTGAAACAATTAATTCTGTTACAACACTCCCCGACGTTTTCCGCCACGTGGTCGGGGTGTGACAGAAGAGTTGGTATCATAGCCAATGGTTATAGGGAATTAGGTTATTAGTAATGCTTTGACCTAGACTATAACCTTTCTAGGACCCTAACACAAGTTGTCTTGTGTTTAGATCTTAAAACATGCACATCACCTATCCTTAGGTGATTATCAAAACAAGAACCAAATTTTTTCCGAAACGATTTTTGAAAAACAATCATCTGCTTTTGAATAATTTATTACAAGGTTTTGAACCCTCTGTTATATGGTTTTGAGCCCTTCCAGTTTGACTAAATTTTTGGCCTTGTGCCTTCAAATTTTCAAAATCTCGTCAAAGTTTTGGGTTCTAAATAGTGTGAACATGTGCAAACTGGAAGAGTGAATGCCTGTATTCTGGGTTTTCTGTCTAGGCAAGCACTTCGTATACATCTCATCAGACGCGAGACCAGTTGTGCTTACCTGGGAATTCTTGGGATGAGTGTTCACTTATAGGCGAGCATGTATTCGTGATACATTATTTTTGATCCATTTACTTTGATTAGTCACTGTGCGTCGTTTGTTTGCTTGGTAATGCGGACAAATGACCACCACCTTTGCTTTTGTTAATTTTGTTTCATCTCATTCTTTTCATCCAATCATCTCACTCGTTTCCTTTCATGTTTTCCTCTTTTAGAATGCCTCCTCGACGCGACAATCTGATTGCGACTGCTGAACTGGCAGAAATTATTGCGAAGCAGATGGCTGCTCAATTTCCAAATCTCTTTGCTCAATGGCACCAAGCCAACAACAACAACAATGCTCCATGCAAATACAAGGATTTTAACTCGGCTAAACCACTCAAGTTTAGTGGTTCTGAGGGAGCGACTGGGCTTCTTCAATGGTTTGAGAGCATTGAGAATACTTTCCGCCACGTGCAGTGTCCGGATAATCGCAAGGTCGAGTTTTCTTTGAGCGTGTTTCAGAAGAGGGCTCTCACATGGTGGAATGGGGTTATGAGAGATCGGGGTGCAGAAGTTGCTCTAGCGCAAACTTGGGCTGAACTTAGGGCCCTTATGATGAGGGAATTATGTCCTCGTCATGAACAGCGAGCGTTGGAGAAAGAGTTTGAGGACTTGAAACAAGACAGTGGCGAGCACAGGGCTTATACTGATAGGTTTGAAGAGTTGAGTCTGCTTTGCCCAACTATGGTTACCCCACTCGACAAGGCTATCGAAAGATACATCGACGGCCTACCTGACTCGGTACAAGACATCATTGCTGGTAGTAACCCTGCCACACTCCGTCAGGCGATCGAGTTATCAGCGATATTGACTGAGTCGCAGATTCGAAAGGGGAAGCTGCACAAAAAGGGTGACAAGGGTAACAAGCAGGTGTCTGATAAGGAAGATAGCAAGAAAGGGCAAAACAAGAAGGGAAAGAATTCTGGAGGGTCTAGGAAGCGGAAGGCTTCCCAAAACTATGCTGTTACTGCACAGGCTCAGGCTGCACCAAATCAGCCTGCACAACCACTAGCCAAGAAGCCTTATCTTGGCAATGCACCTTTGTGCAACAGGTGTAACGGCCATCATCAACCACACCTCCAGTGTCGTCAGTGCACCAACTGTGGAAGGCCTGGTCATCTTGCTGCCACCTGCCGCATTCCTGTTAACCAGAACCAGGCAGTTCAGAACCAAGCACAACAAGTTGCTCAGCCTCTTTCTCAGCAACAAGGTCAAGCTGCACGACCTCATTTTCCTCCTGGTTCGTGCTACAATTGTGGGGATCTGACCCACTACAGGAACCGGTGCCCAAGGCTAGCCAACCAGAATCAGAATGCGAACCCGAATCAGGCTCAGGCTCGAGGACGAGCTTTTAACTTGAATGCCCAAGAGGCGCAGGCGGATGATAACGTGGTGAATGGTACGTTCTTTATTAATAATCAGCCTGCATCTGTTCTTTTTTATTCGGGTGCCGACAAGAGTTTTGTGTCATTGTCTTTTGAGCCTATGCTTCGCGTGTCTAGAACAAAACTAGGTAAACCTTTGACAGTAGAAGTTGCTAGTGGTGAACCTATTGTTCTTGATTCTGTTCTTCACAACTGCCAGTTGAATCTTAACGATCATCTTTTCCAATCGACCTCACGCCTATGCAACTTGGAAGCTTCGACGTCATAGTGGGTATGGATTGGTTATCTAAGCATCGCGCATAGATAGTTTGTTCTGAGAAGATTGTTCGTGTGCTGCTTTCGACAGGCGAGATCCTACAGGTTCAAGGTGAGAAACCTGCCGGTGGTCTCAAACTCATGTCTTGTTTTAAAGCTCGGAAGTATCTGCGGAAGACCTATGTGGCTTTCTTAGCACATGTTACAGCAGATAAAGGCAAGGGTAAGTCTATTTCAGATATTCCTGTCGTTCGGGATTATTCTGAAGTTTTCCCTGAAGAGTTACCTGGTCTACCTCCAGCACGCCAAGTCGAGTTCCGCATTGATCTCGTACCTGGTGCAAATCCCATTGCCAGAGCTCCATATCGTCTTGCACCGTCTGAGATGCAAGAGTTATCTAAGCAGCTTCAGGAGCTCTCTGACAAAGGTTTTATCCGTCCTAGCTTTTCACCTTGGGGTGCTCCCGTTCTTTTTGTCAAGAAGAAGGATGGATCTTTTAGGATGTGTATCGATTATCATGAGCTTAACAAGCTTACCATCAAGAATCGATATCCCCTACCGCGCATAGACGACCTCTTTGATCAGTTACAGGGCGCTTCTTATTTTTCAAAGATTGATCTGCGATCTGGATATCATCAACTTCGGGTGCATGAAGAAGATATTCCCAAGACAGCGTTCCGTACTCGTTATGGGCATTATGAATTCACAGTCATGCCATTCGGTTTGACTAATGCTGCTGTTGTTTTTATGGACTTAATGAATAGGGTCTGCAAACCTTATTTGGATCAGTTCGTCATTGTTTTTATTGACGACATCTTGATTTACTCTAAGACACGAGCTGATCACGAGCAACATCTTCGTCTTACTTTAGAACTCCTAAAGAAAGAGCAACTTTTCGCCAAATTCTCCAAGTGCGAATTTTGGCTTAAAGAAGTTCAATTCTTAGGACATATTATCAACGAACAAGGTATTCATGTAGATCCCTCCAAGATCAGCGCGATCAAGGATTGGGATACGCCTACTACTCCTACTGAAGTTCGTTCTTTTCTTGGTCTAGCAGGTTATTACCGCCGCTTCATTGAGAACTTCTCAAAGATTGCAGTTCCTCTAACTGCTCTAACTCAGAAGAAAATGCCCTTTGAGTGGGGATTCAAACAAGAGGAAGCTTTTAAACACTTGAAGCAGAAACTTTGCGACGCGCCTGTTCTGACTTTGCCTGAGGGCAATGATGATTTCATTGTTTATTGCGATGCATCTAAACTGGGTCTTGGCTGTGTTCTTATGCAAAGGAACAAAGTCATAGCATATGCATCGAGGCAGTTGAAGATACATGAAAAGAACTACACCACTCATGATCTTGAGTTGGGTGCAGTTGTTTTCGCTCTAAAGATCTGGAGACACTATTTGTACGGTACAAAATGTGTGGTTTTCACGGACCAGAAAAGTCTTCAGCATATCTTCAACCAGAAAGAACTCAACATGAGGCAACGACGTTGGGTTGAGCTTTTAAACGACTATGACTGCGAAATTCACTACCATCCTGGTAAGGCGAATGTCGTGGCTGATGCATTGAGTCATAAGGAACGTACTAAGCTTCATTGTGTACATGTTCAATCTGTTATTCAAGCTCAATCCGATATCCAAGCACGCATTTCTCAGGCTCAACAATCTTGTGTTTCACAAGGTTTAATGGATAAGGAATTTCCCTATCACATAACGCCTGCTTTGGAACTGAAGGACAATGGATCGTATTACTTCATGGACCGTTTGTGGGTCCCAAGCCAGGATGATCTTCGTACCTTGCTTATGGATGAAGCCCATAAGTCGCGTTATTCTATTCATCCGGGCTCAGATAAGATGTATAAGGATCTTCGTATTCATTATTGGTGGCCAGGTATGAAGAAAGACATTGCCTTATACGTATCAAAATGCCTTACTTGTCTTAAGGTTAAGGCTGAACATCAGCGTCCTTCTGGTTTATTGGAGCAACCAGAGATCCCGGTTTGGAAATGGGAAAACATTACTATGGATCTCATCACCAAACTTCCACGCACAAAGAAAGGTCATGATGCCATCTGGGTAGTTGTTGATCGTCTTACTAAATCAACACATTTCTTGCCAATCCGTGAGGATTTTCCTGCTGACAGACTCGCTCAAATCTATGTGGATGAAATTGTAGCTCGACATGGTGTTCCTTTAAACATCATTTCTGACAGAGATGCTAGTTTCACTTCTCATTTTTGGAGAACCATGCAATCTGCTATGGGGACCCAACTTAATCTGAGCACAGCTTATCATCCACAAACGGATGGTCAATCTGAGAGAACAATCCAGACTCTGGAGGATATGCTTAGAGCTTGTGTGATCGATTTTGGTGGTAGTTGGGATTCATATCTTAAGTTGATTGAATTCTCCTACAACAACAGTTATCACACCAGCATCAAAATGGCTCCTTTCGAGGCTCTCTATGGTCGAAAATGTCGTTCACCAGTCTGCTGGAATGAGATCGGCGAGGCTCAACTTACTGGGCCTGCCCTCATTTTAGAAACTACTGACAAGATCAAGAAAGTTCGTGATAACCTTCAGACAGCTAGAAGCCATCAGAAGAGTTACGCGGACCCAAAACGCAAGGCCTTGGAATTTCAAGTCGGTGATCGAGTATTACTGAAGGTCTCACCTTGGAAAGGTGTGATCAGATTTGGAAAGAAAGGAAAACTTGCACCTAGATACGTTGGACCATTCAAGATCGTCGAAAGAATCGGAAAGGTAGCCTACAGACTTGAGTTACCCCCTGAACTTGGAAATGTTCATCCAACTTTTCACGTATCCAATCTCAAGAGGTGTTTAGCTGATGAGAACCTCCACATACCGCTTGACGAAATTCGTGTTGGCAAAACACTGAAATTTGTTGAGAAGCCAGTGGAAATCATGGAACGTGAAGTCAAATGGCTTAAACGCAAGCGCATTCCTTTGGTCAAAGTTCGCTGAGAAGCTAAACGTGGACCCGAGTTTACTTGGGAACGCGAAGATCAAATGAAGGCGAAATATCCGCATCTTTTTCCACGAGTTTCCTCTAAATAAATTTCGGGACGAAATTTCCACAAGTAGGGGAGACTGTAACATCTGTGCTTGTAATCATTATGAACAGTTCTATTATCAATAAAACAATGTTATTTGATCCCAATGTTTGTTTGGTTGTGTTTTACATTTTTCATGTTTTGACTTTTATTCAATTTCAAACTCTATATCGCTTTCTGGAGAGTTATACGCAAACTGGTGCGTAAACGTAACCAGTTTAACGCGACAAATACTCCGGAACATCATCATATACTTAACATACCTTAAATAACCTTTACATAACTTAGAAATAAGTTTTGAAGGGTTTGGTATGGCAAAAACAAGTTAATTCGCTTACAGGGACTAAACTTGACAAACTACGAAAGTATGCCAATTTGAACTGTAACATACATTCCGGAACATGACCATAAGTTAAACACACCTTAAATATCCTTTACATAGCTTAGAAATAGGCTTTGAGGTGTTCGGTGTGCTAAAATAAACTTTTGGGTCATTCAGGGACTAAAAGTGTCAAAAAAAATGCACAAGTTTGCATTTTCGCGCATAACTTACGGTCTGAATACATCCGGACATCCAAAAATTTATGTAAGCACTAAAATATTTTATTTTAGTGTTTGGCATGAGAAAAATCCATTCGTCACGCAATTTGGATCGTTTTTCACGCTTATGCGCATTCCGTCGTAATTAACCGAACAACGCGATTGTACGGCTAAACGAACCGACATCCGGCATATTTTTGAGCATGTTTCATGTTCCCTATACTTTAACATCCTTGTGAAGCTTAAAAATGGGCTTGACGGGTGTTAGAAGTGCCAAAACACGACGATACGCGCTCAGGAACCAAAACTGCAAAAAAAAATATAAAAAAAAATAAATAAATAAATAAAAAAATGCAGCAAAAAGCCATTTTAAACATAAGTTAGCAGCCCCTAACACTTCCCAAAGGTCAAGTGCCACATGTTAATCTCCTATGGTGGCCAAAATTAGTTACCACAACATTTTGACAAGTGTACGGCCTAGATCGTGCCCCCTTTTCCAAGAAACGATCCTAACGGTTGTGGGTTTACTATAAATACCCAACCCATTTTCACTCATTCCTCACTAGAATCTGATCTAAAAGACTCTAAGTTGAAACCATTGTTTCATACCTGAGTTATTTGGATCTAGATTAGCATTCGGGGACCTTTCGTAAGTATTCTTTCGTTCTTTTATGGCTTTTCGAGTCTGAAAGTCAAACTTTGTTTGACTTTCTGCATTGACCAGTTTATGGTCAATGCAAAGTTCGTTTGAACTTCGCAACGTGATTGTAATCACGATGGTTATAGTCCCTTGTGACTATGCCTATTGATTACCACGTTGTAGGGTCGAAAGGATAAGCGATCTAATAAATCGCTTATACCTTCGAACCCGACCCATTTGGTCGATCATTAGGATCCGACCAAGCACATTAGGTGACCATAGTATATAGGGAATAACCTTCCAAGGTTATACCTTATGGTCGCTTCGTTTAAGTAGTTGTATGATAGGTAGTTTATAAGCCTTAGGTAAATTACCAAAATACCCCTATGATGCCAAAATTCGTTTTAAGCATATGTAACATAACTTTTGGTATCTAAACTGATTTGGAAACAATATTAGACATGTTAAGGCATATTTTACTTATCATAGGGCTAGTTAGGCGTTCCGAACGCATTTCACGCAAACGACGCGTTAAAGTAGCATAAGCTACCTAAACGGGTTGTAATGGGTCACAAACGCTTAGGTTAAGTTTCGTTTTAGTATGTGGGCTTTGTTAAACCATATTACACGAGTTCCCATACTCGTTTGGTTTACGAACCCTCATTCTATCCGATCTTCCGATTTAGGTCCGGTTTATTAACATAGTTACCTATATTAGGTGTCGTTTGATTCCGTGATCTCTAGCATTGCTTGGTGGTTATCTTAGGACATCTGAGCAATCTCAAGTGAGTACATAGAACCCCTCTTTTACTATTTTCAAACTATTTTGGGGTGGAACACATGTGCCTACTTGTTACTTTCGTGCTTTCCTGTTTTCACATCATATACATGCTATGTTTGTTAGTACATTATAGTACATGATTTCATTACGTTTCATGCTATGTATGTCCATTATGTGCATACTTAGTACATTGTTTTACTTTACATTTCTACTATGTATGTTGACTGATAGCATGCTAGCACATTGATTTACATGACTTTCTGCTTTGTATGTTAACTTAGCATACTTAGTACATTGTTTTCATATAACATGTTCACTTTTTCTATGACATTTGGTTTGCACAAACGAGACTATTATACGTTCATTAACATTAGCTACGCCGCTCGGTAGTAAGTACTGGTATCATAGGACTTGACAAATCCCATTCCTGACATCCCGGGTTTGTTTGGATGTAAGGAATGACTGAATCCGAAAACATTACTTTTGATAACTTTGACTGAAAGGGTTATCCGACTGTCTCAAGGCTTGAATGTATGCGTTAACTTACCACATAAATGTTTGTATCAATGTAACATGTATTACTTTGCGAAACATAACTTTTTGATATATTCAAATTACTTTGTTTTGTACATTTCTACATTTGGATTATGTGACAATACTTTACTTATAATACATAACATTTGCTACACATTACTTGACTATGTTTGGACTTATAAACATTTGACATGGATTATACAAGGACTTTTGACTATTGGTTTAAACATAGACTTTATACATTGGTGGTTTGTTTAAGTGATTTAAGTAACGAGGCATGTGTAATATGATACAAGCATGGTGGATACGCCGCTAGTACTTCCTATATATAAGTGTTTGTATGGTATTACATATTGTAGCGTTATTTAAATCATTTCAATTTGGACATATGACATTTTATACAAATAACATACTTTTCACAAGACATTGTTTTACAAAACAACTTATCTTATACAAACTCATTTTACTTGGTTATTTATTTGACCATACTTTATGATCTTATTTATACATATCATCTGATATTATCGTTTTTCAAATGATTTACAAGACAAAACAATTTACAAGGTTCATGACTAAACATTTTCTTAAACTTAAGTCATGAATCCTATTTTCACAAACCTATGTATCTCACAGGCATTTTTATGCTGACGTACCTATTTTCACTTGTGTTTTCAGGAGCTTTTCCATAGGATGTTGATCAGGACACTAGGGCGGACCTGTGCCTTAGAGACTAAAAACGATGATAGACTTTGTTTAATTATGTTATAAACTCTGTATTTCCTGTGTTAAGACAATGTAACTCTTGTTTTATAAATAAAATACAACTTTGTTTTCCATGGATTTGAAACAATTAATTCTGTTACAAGACTCCCCGACGTTTTCCGCCACGTCTTGTATGTTATACGTGGTCGGGGTGTGACAAGATTGAATCTGATCCATGTCTCATTGTTCAATTGATGTCTTTTCCAGAAAGGATAGATGACAACGATTGCCATAAGTCTATTTTCTTCAAGAAGCAAGTCGTTGCTAAAAGGAAGATACCTTGGTTAGTGACTTTAAAGTGTCATGACCTGTTGGGGGTAGCTATGTGTAGCTAGAACACCGTTGGCTGTCTGCATTGAGATCTTTTCAGAGACCGTCCAAGTGGGAGCTGTTGGATATTTATGTCCGGTTCGATAAGTCAACGCTGCCGACCGGGTCTTGACCCGTAAGAGTTACACCGTGGGCAACGAACTAAAATCCACTTAACTAATTTAACTGGTAATTACGAACGATACGCGGGTATTGAACTGTGAGATGGGTACATGGACCAAGTGGGACAAGAACACTCTTGCATCACCACTTGTCGCGCACCTACATCGCAGCCAATGGCATTACATGCAAGGGATCTTCTCGCCACTTGTCGCGCACCTAGGACTTGGCCAATAACATTGCATGCACTATGCATGTCCGCCACCTGGCAAACATGCATAGATCCCCATCCACTATTTATATGGAGTTTGGTCTTGGACTTGATAGGTTACAAGATTGAAAACAAAAACTCACAACACACACCACTCCAATCGGCCAAGACCGCCGCCGCCACCGCCGCTGCCGGCCAGGACCGCCGCCAGACCACCGCTCACCTCCGCCATCTTCCGACCCATTCCTGCGTTTCAATAGTTCGTATAACTAGCACTCATTCGTTGAACCTCGGTGTCTCAACCGGTTATTCACTAACCGAAAGTATATCTAAACCCCCTATGGTTGATGTTCTATTTCGTGTTTGCATGTTTGTGATTGATGTGCACAAAATGCAACATATAAATTACATCAATTGTGGCATAAAACTAACCCTTTTTTAGTACTAATATTGGAAAAAGTGTGTTTGTGTCTTCCTTTTGTATTTTCAGGATTAAATGAGCTCAAATTAACAAAAGAAGCAAAAAGGCAACTAAATCTAACATAAATACAAGAAAAGGAACAAACGTGGCATGCCCAACCCCCCGACAGCATATTCCCAAGCAAAATCAAGAAGACAGAAGACTGAACACGCCCCGTGCTCAGCGAACACGGGGGCGTGCCCAAGTGCCAGCATAAAAGACAAAGCTATAGAAGCTTCTATCACCCACCACGGGGGCGTGCCCAGTGGACACGGGGCCGTGGTCAACTCTAAGATTCGCAGAATCTGAGGAAATATTGATAGTACAGATATGCTTCTGCACACGGGGGCGTGCCCAGCGAACACGGGGGCGTGGTCAACTAATGCAAACAAACTGCATTTAATGAAGAAAGAGAAGAGGATGGACACGGGGCCGTGCCCAATGGACACGGGGCCGTGCCCGAGCTGCTGTTCAGGCTATAAATAGGGGTGCTTGACTCATTTGCAAACCATCCCTTGGCACACCACCTCTCTCACACTTCACCCACCACCATCACAACACTATCATCCACCACTATCGTCCATTGTCCATCATAGAGTGTGTGAGTCGTCTCGGGATCCAAGATTGATCGTAAGAGTTCTTGACAATAAAAGGCCATGTTTGCCTAAGTCTCTTACATCACTTGGTGAAGACAAGTGTCTAGTGTAATACTTTTTATTTTTAATCTTTTCGCACTTTTTACTTGGTTATGTATTAATGACTTTAATAACTAGTTTCTTATGTTGTAGGTGATTCTTCCTTATCGTTTGTCCGTGGTGTCTTGGCATTATTTTACTGTCTATATAAAATAAAAGATTTTCACCATTCATATCTCCATGGTTTATATGGAGGTATGTTGGCTACCTGGTCGGGGGTTAAGGGAACGGTTTGGTAAGAGTCTTGCCTTGTTCAGTGTATAGATCCTGCAAGGAACTGGGTCAAATTTAGTAGGACCTCCTTCAATACCCACCGGTATTGGATGGCGGGGGTCCAAACTCTTTGATCCCCTCATATGTAAGCTACTATTAATACTTTAACCCGGCTACTTAGGACTGTATCCCTGCTGTCTCAGACTACTTAGCCGAGGGTAACGTCACCTTCAAAAGAGGGGCCTACCACAATATGCATTAATAACTTAATTAATTATCTTTCAATAATCCGACCCTTTAGGATTGTATCCTTGCTGACTCAAACTACTGGGTTGAGGGTAACGTCACCTTCAAAAGAGGGGCATACTACAATAACTAAGATAATCTCTTAAAAAGTGCAAAAGTGCGGAAATAATCAAAGGTTACACTAAACACGAGTCGGAGCCAAGTGATTCATCTTGTCTATCTGTTTTTACTTTTATTTTATTTTTCAGCATTTTAGTTAGTTTTTATTTTTCTTGTTTAAAAACTTTTTCTAAACTTTTGATTTGATTAGACGTTGAGGATAAACCGGTACTAAAAGCTCTTGTGTCCTTGGATGACATCGGTATCTTGCCAACACTATACTACGCTCACGATGGGTGCACTTGCCCATATGTGTGTTTGGTGTTAGTAAATATAGTGTTTTATAAATTTAAAACTTGACTAACGTGTAAAAAGGGCTTAAAATATACTTAATTCCATATACACACCAGCCCGCATCAGTGATCTTGTTCCATTACGGGTGCTCCTTTGTATAAAAATGTTCGTGTTATTTTGCTACATATGCTTCCGTTGCCTAAAAATGTGTATATAGTTTTAACTAGTTAAAGTTTATTTTGAATAACATATTTTTACATGTATTCTTTTGTCAAAAATGTTTTGACTAATCCTTGTAACAAAATAAACACATATATAATATGAACCGGGTTCATAAAATTAAAAGTAAAATTATACCACGGATATCCTTCATTTATGTATAATAATAAAATAATTTGTTTTCTTTTATTTAAACCCCACACATTTCAATTTGCTCACACAACTCTTAATCCAACATTTCTACACACCATAGATAAACAAAACAAATGTGAAGCCAAGAAAAAAGGTTTCGCTAGCCGAGGATCGGGTTCCAACAAGGGGACTATGATTCCAGGATGCGGCGAGTTTGACGGAGCTTTGGTCCCGATATGATCGGTTCGGTGACAAGAAATGAGTAGACGATAGAAACTACACCGAGCAATCACTTATAATCTGGTCTTTATTCATATCTAAAAGTTACAGCACCGTGAGACCAGTCGGAGAGCATGTCCCCCCAGGGATCCAAAAGCTTGTCCAAATGGGAACCCCAACTCCCTATTTATAGGCAAAGCCTATCCGGATGGACTTTACAAAGTTAAAACCTATGTCCGGATGGGGTATCTCCGAATGGACTTAATGTTGTCCATCCGTCGGATGGACCTTGACAATACAATACCGTGTCCAACTTTTCACTAATCTATACAATATTCAATACACGCTCTATCTAGCTATTCGCACAGTGGCAGACGTACGAAATATGCACCAACACTAACATGCATACGTGATTATCAAGTTACTAGATTATCAAGAATCATTACAATACATGTTTCTAGCAAACCCTAACACATAAAATCCACGTTATCATGCATCAAGAATCCAAGAAATCAACGAAACACAGCCATGAATAACAACTTATGAGTATGTGTTAGAGGGATTACCTAGAGCGATAGAGATGAATATCAAGAACCCGAAAAAGATAATTTCTTCTTGAGTTTTCTAGAGAGAGAGTAGAGGGAACATGGAGGCTAGGGTTTGAGTAATTGTGTCAGAATGAAGAGGAGAAGAGAAAAAGATGGCTATACCTAGGGTTTGGGTAGGTGGGTTGGGTTTAACCTGCGTATACAAACTGGGTTTAACATCCTCGCGTAAAGTGAACCTGTCATTTAAATTATACAAATTAAATACAACGGTAAAAATATCTTTACTGGTTAAAATTAAAATGAATATTCGGAGTATATAGTTTGTATACATGTCTACCCGTATAAGCTTGACAAGAAATGTCGGTTAAATAATTTGTTTCACTTGCAACAAGTATTTATTATTTAAAACTAATAATAATAATTATTATTTTAAGATATGTAACCCTTTCCGATTATTAGGGTCAAAAGTATGAGTTGTCACATTCTCTCCATGTTACAGAAATTTCGTCCTCGAAATTTAGTCCAAGGTATACTCTATACACCAGTTATGGGTTCGTCAATAACTGGTTATTACACTTAATTATACATGGTTTCACGTAAGTTTACAAGATGCGCATGTAAGTCACATAACATACAATGTCATATAGCATATAAATTTACCTAATTTATATTTGTTTGTTTGTTCTGGAGTACTGTTCCGATTGTTTATCGATGTTCAGGTACAAACCCATGTGTGATGTGTGATGTCGTAATTCCCTGAATTACCGTTACGTGAGTGTTGTGAAATAACCGACACACTTCATTTACCCAAATCAAGTGTTATGCATGAGTGAGTGTTTGAGATAACGGAGTTTGTGTTAACGGTGTTAACCTGAAAATGTCGGGTGTCACATCATCCCCTTGTTGAAAGAATTTTCGTCCCGAAAATTTAGAGTATGATATTTCAAAATGATGGTTGCAAGTTCATTGTTAAAGGGAGCGTGAAGGCATATGACTGTACAACGAGACAAGATAAAATCAAACTACATAATTGAGATGACAGTTGGTGACAAATGAGATTCACTTGTTCATCCGAACAAGTTACGAGGGATTATATAGGTATAGAATTGTCAATTGTCGAAGCAACAAATCGATTTCAGCAAGGGTAGTGCACATAAGTTTGACTATCAAGATTTACAATGTAAGCATACACGAAAGTAAAGAAATGACGCAATTTCAAGATTGTACCATGGTATTGATTTTTGGTGGTTCAGTTTCCTTTTCACGAGTAAAATGAAGTTTACTAATTACTTAGTAATCAGATATAGCTATGGTCGTTGAAGTGACCTTAATGTCAAGAATTTAGTAGGCGAAGCTACCTTGGCTCGAAGAGAATGTGATCCATCGGGTTAATTTTGTATATAGGGGTTTTAATTAGAGATCCAGTTAGGCTATCAAAGAAGACAACACTGATTTTGACCAATTTGCACTTAGTCTTAAGTAGAAATATAATTTGAGTTAATGGAAGGTCGATGTGAAGGAAAGTTGTCACAAGTTACGTTAAGCACGAGCGACACTCACCGGGGTTGGAACACCAATGTGTCATACATCGGTATATCATTGACAGATGAGTTTAACATGTATGGCCGGGAGGGGGTTTGTTGCACAAAATATAGTTTAGGTGAGCTCAACACGTTTGAATTTGAGTGACTTGTAGAAGGCAGTAATTTGTTATCATAAAGTGATCTAAATGTTAAGTAGCCAACACTTCACAAATCAAGTGTATCTAATGTATATTTTGAGGTTACCTGAGTGGACACGAATGTCATACGTCATAGACGAAGGGTCGACGAAATAAAACAAACTGAATTTGTATTAAGGTTGTTTACTAAAGACCAAATCACTCAATTTCTAGGATCAGGTGTGCGCTATGAGCACCACCAGGAATTTACTCAATGTAACTGACGTGAAAGAAATTAAAGTGAGTGTATGAGATATTCGTTTTTATGTGATGTTGCTATCGGAGATCAGACATGGGACAAACCCCACTACCGAGCAACAGTGATGATGCCATTGTACATAAGGATTCGAGAAAGAAATATAATTGCTGGAACAGGTGATTCAAGTAAATTTATCAACAGACTGGATGAAAACTCAAGTCAGACATTATACCCCTTTATATTAGAATGTTAGTGTCTTAATGAGTTCATACGAAGGTAATGGAGATTTTCAGTTTATATTGATCATGACATTTTGGTTGTACTTGGTTGTAGTAGCTGACCAGCTCTCGGTCAAAGAGGAATAAGTACGATCAAAGGGATCGATTTAGCTATACATAAGTATGGCACTTTCACACGGAAAGGGTGTTGACCTCGGCATACCTCACGGATGTAGAAATTTTATTTTATGCTCCTGCACTTGATGAACTTAACTATGACTCGTTTCTCCTAGAGTATCGTTCGTAGAAAGTGATTTAGCCAAACGAGGATTAACGTATAACAAGGTCAGACAAGAACTATGATATTCATTTTAGCACAAAAAGATAAGACGCGAAGAACATACCAAGACATGGTTGTCATCAATCTGTTCCACATAATTGTTTTAGAATCACTAGTGAAATAATAAATTCGTTGATGAGGATGTAGTTGATCGCACACAAGCGGTATAAACAGAAATAAAGTGACGCTACCAGTCGTTGGAAGCATTACATTGAAGGTGTTAACGCAATAAGGGTTATGTAGAAAAGTAATGGTTCGTCGAATTTTTAGTGCTCCGGTTCAATCAGAGTGTTCTCCACAATCGTCGAGCTTGAAAGATTGAACTAAAACGTGTACATGAATTTGAGTGTATAATTAGTCGAACGTGTATGCAAACAAGTTTGAAAGATTGAACTAAAACGTGTACATGAATTAGGAGCATCAAATACGTCGCCAAGAGGTTTCATTACAAGGACGCAGATATATGTTTGCGTCTCGTGCGTCAAGCTTCACCGGCGTACGCTACTTGGGTGTAGTAACCTATAAACGTTCTAAGTATGTTAAACACCTAACTTGTAAATCTTTAAGTACAAGTTACCATTTTGTTTTCTATGTCTTATTGTGTGTTACATGTATATTTTCTTGTGTTATTATTGTATATATATATTTTACAATATATCTAGTGTTGTATTTGTTATATATTTTTATGATGTAGAGTTTGAAAATGATATATGTTAAAAATAATATATTTTTAACTTTTCCAAATATACGATACTTACATTATTTTTCAAAAATAAATATAAGTAATTTGTTAAATAATATTTTCCATATTATTTTTGTATCTTAGGAAAGTATACTTGTGTATTTTGTATTAATTGTCAGAAATCAATCATTTGATTTTTAATACTTTCTAGAATTATATTTCTTAAAAATAATAATATTTTTAAGGTTTATTTGTTATATATATATATAGGGTCGGGATTTAGAGAAAACGGTAGAAAGTGTGAGAACGGTGAGAACGCTTATCGATCGTCCGATCAAAACAATCTATGGACTAGATTGGCGCGGTGGCGTTGTTGTAAATAACATCAATTTTATTACGTGGACGCGCTTCATTAAGGGTAAAAGGGTTTTTTGACTTCTCCACACAAAACACCATCTCATGAAATAAAATGCCAAAAACAAAAATCACAGACCATTCCCATTAAAAACGCCATTATATATAAAACGCCAAACTTAATTAGAGTAAAATCCCGCCTAAAAAAACCGCCAAAAAAATCATATATATACAACATCTCAGACCTTCAATTAAAAACACACACAAAAACCCAAAATCCATATTTCATATATCCCATTCGCCTTAGAAACGCCAAAAAACCCAAACATCAAATACCTTCTAACCCAAAACGTTTTTTTGAAATTCAGTTTGGTTGTCTGTAAAGATTTCGCTCAATGAAATGGACAAAATCCTTAAGTGAGTATGTTGTCCATTTCATTGAGTAAAATCTTATTGACTAATCCTCAACTTCCATTCAATTTATAACGCCAAAACATACAAAAACATTATTGAGCTTTTTTGTCAATAAAGTTTAGTTGTATGGGGTGGACAACATTGTCAGTTGTTTTTCTTAACGAATGATTTACAATGTTGTCCATCTCATACAGCAAAACATTATTGATTTTAGCATGATCAAATTTTGAGGTTTAAGGTGCTCTTATTTCGTGGAGTTCTTTTTATCGGTAAAACGCCAAAAAAGTTAAAAAAAAAAAATCAAACATCGTTCATTGTGAAATTCGAGATTGTTGGCTGAAAGGGTCTAAACTTAATAACATCTTTGCTGCATGAGATGGACAAATCTTCAAGAAAAAGATACTGATGTCAGACTGTGTGCTTCCAAACAGCGCACAAAAAACTACTTGAAAAACAAAAAAAAACAAAATGAATCATACGAAAGTCGAACCAGCCAGTTAACATGATTTAAAAAAGAAGAAAGAGACTGATGACAGTGAAGATTTGGAAGATCAATTGTTTATGTATTCTTTTTTTTTTCCTTTTCAGTTGATTGTTATATAATAAAAACGCCAAAACAGCCAAAATGCTTGTTTAAATGATATCATCCCGTTAAACGCCACCAAAAACTCTCAAACTATAATAAAATTACTTTGAAAAAGTATTATAAAAAACCAAAAAACATAAAAAGTAAACTTGAAAATGTAACTAGAAACAAAAAACACAAATCAGTAATACTGAAGATAGGGAAAATTTATTATATTAGAATCTAAAACGTCAAACTTGAAAGATGGGACGTGTTACAGACTTCAGAGATAAAGCTTATCAAAAACAATAATTACAAACAGTACCTGAAAAGACGAATACTTTATTATAATAATGCACCGCCTAAGGCGCCAAAAAGACATCCTATAAAATGATACGTCTCAGCAACTTCCATTTGATCAAACAAACGCTAATACTACTAAATACCACTCACTGAAAAACGCCAAAAAAAATCAAAGATGGCTAATATGCTTTCTTGGATATTCATAATTGCTCTTCGTGAAGTTTCATTGAATAAATTATTATCAGAAGGGAGTAACTCAGAAAGATCTTGCTGCATGAGATGGACAAAAATTCAAGAAAAAGATACTGATGCCAGTCATATGGCATTTTGTATTTTTTTGTTCTTGAAGAAAGTTTGGATGACGATAAGAGATCAATAACAATGAAGAGTGGGTTGATTATAAAGATGAAGATCAAGATAAAGAAAAAGCGAAAAACCCACTCACACAACACAGATCTATGTCCCCAAACATTCACAAAAAAAGCCAGATCAACAGACGAGCAGGCTTTTTTATCTTTTCATTCTTCTTTTATTTTCACAACGCGGTATAATATTTTCTGGCGTCTAGGGTTTTTTGGCGTTAATTGTATTTATTAAACTTTTTGGCGTTGAATTAATTGCTTTTGTGTCACATATATAATTTTTTTGCGTTATATCGTTTTCTGATTAATTTTTTTGGCGTTTGTGGTGTTTTGTATAATAATTCACTACGAGTCATTAATATTTGCATAAGATTACAATAAGACCAATTTTTTTGGCGTTTGGTGAATTTTTTGGCGTTTTAATACCCTTTACAAGGTGCTTTGCCAGCAGCTGTTCTCCTAGTTTTCATTCTACTAGCGTTTTGGTGTTTGTAGTTTTTGGCGTTTTATGTAATAATCTATTTTATTTTAGAGGATTAGATAACAAAACAACATATAACTTGATATCAAAACAATATAAAATGAAAACAAAAATAATAAAAAATGGTAATCTAATTTTTCTTCTGAATCTTCATTGTCATCAGCCTCTTCCTTCTTGAATTTTTTTTGGCGTTTTGAAACTTTTTTGAATACTTTAGCTAGATGCCAACTTTCCTACATAAACCCCGTCTTTTTCAGAAGAAGCTGCTTAGTGGCATTCTGTGTTTTGGTGTGATATTCTTGTTTGGTGGCATGTCACTAAAGATTAACTCTTGCTTGATGCTATTTGTAATAATGGAGTCTAAAATAGCATTTTACACTTGTGTTGATTCCTTTATTCTATGCCTATAGTCATCAAGAACAAAGCTCACATGATGACATATCACTGTCATCAGTCTCTTTTTCTTGAATATTTGTCCATCTCATTCAGCAAAATATTATTGAGTTAACCCTCTCAGAAGAAGAATCCATTTTAGTGAAAGTTTTGCCATCTGTGGCATTTTAAAGTGAGTGGTTTCTAGAGGATATGGCGTTTGTGTATTCTGGGTGTGATTAATTTCATTGTGTATAGACCCCTCTCTTATAGGAGTTTTTTGGCGCGTAGTTTAGGCGGGACTTTTTATTGTAATAAAAGATAGTAATAAAGTAACTGTCTTTTCAGTTACTGTTTTTGTATTTACTGTGTTGATCAGATTTTATCAGTTTTATAGGTTATAGACATCGCATCTTCTAAGTTTGGCGTTTTTTAAATGGCGTTATGCAGACCAAGATGACAAAATACAATAGCGGAGTAAATCAAATATTAAGTAGCAAAAATATTTTTTGTTATTTTTGGCGTTTTGTAAGGAATAAGCATTTTTAGTATTTTTTTGGCGTTTTGCTAATAAAGGGAGAAATATATCATTTAATTATCTTAAAAAAACAAAAAGAAGATTACACAGAAGAAAAAAAAAAGAGGAAAAAAAATTAAAAGCCTTCGTCAGAAGGTACTTTATCTGAATAGTATCCATCACTTCTGTCATCTTCTTCCTCCTCGGAGTCTTCATCTGGATCTTCATCCATGTCATCACCTTCACCTTCATCAGCTTCTTGTTCCTGAAGATTATGAACCCTCCATCTGAATATATCTTGCGTTAACTCCAATTTTGAGTCAATTTCTGTGTTGGTGCAAGTGGCGTTATGCAATTCTTCCATGAAACCCATACGCTGCTTTGTCATGATGTTCTCAAGCCAGTACACTTCCTGCTCTCCGCTGTCGTATGTAACCGTCACCATGTCTGTTTCATCATCAAAATGCCATGATGTCATGACAGGGTCTGGCTTCACATCTGCTTTGATTGGTCCAAATTTGCTAGTTAATGCTTTCATAAGCATATGCGTTTCATGGCATTCGTTGTCTATAGCGATGCCAATTGATAAGATTCGCCTCTGTATCTCTTCTTCCATCTTCAGAGTTGCCCTGACCGTCTTAACATACACCCCCTTCTGTTGTCAAAAAGCAGGACGTATCGCCTGATTCCCAAAGTGTATCTCCACGAAACGCTTGTTGCCATTTTTTGCGATTTTGGTTAAGTTGGCATTTTTGGTTAACGATGTTTTTTTGTAGAAAATGGTAGATTGAAGTGATTATGGAAGATATGTTTTAGCTTGTTTATATAATGATATTTTTTGCGCGTAATTTAGGAGGGAATTTCTTCTAATAAAAGTTAATAACTGAAATTCAGTTACTGTGTTGTTTCATCTTCCTGTAATATTTAACGCGTTTTATTACTAGTTTTTGGCGTTTTGTTTTTAATGGCGTTTTATTTTTTTGTATGGCGTTTATCATTTGATGGTGTTTTGAATATGAGCAGAAAAGACTTTTTTACCCTTAATGAAGCGCGTCCCACATAATAAAATTGATGTTATTTACGAAAACGCCACCGCGCAATCTAGTTCATGGATTGTTTTGATCGGACGATCCATAAGCGTTCTCACCGTTCTCACACTTTTCACCGTTTTCTCTAAATCCTGGCCCTATATATATATATTTGTCACTTGTCCAATTTTATAATTTTTCATCACTTGTAATAATTATATATATGTCCATAAATATGTAAAATTCTCCAATAAGTCCACATATTTGTCCAAGTCCATAATTTGTAGGATATATATTTATATTAATATGTATCTTTTTTTTTTTGTATTTTGTCCATATACTCTTTTGTGGGTATACTTGTATACTCAAGTATTTCTTATGTATTTGTATGAGTATTTTGGAACTATACTCCTTTGGAGTATTTAGGGTATTTTTCATGTTCCTAATATACACTATCACACCCCCAAAATCCACAAGTGAAGTATCACCGCAGGGAGCGTGACTGACCAGGATCAAGTCACCAATCATATTGAACAATATAAGTAAGTAAATAAAACCCAACACAAACAATATAATTGGAGTCAAACAATTTAGCAAAATCTAATTTAACAGCAGAAGCATTAAGTTCAAAACCAAAATATAAGTTTAAAGTTTCATAAGTTTCTCATGAGCACACAGCGGTTCATGTCCCACAACGACTCCTTCTCCAATGCAAGCTCCAGCAAATAACCTAACGACCTGCAAAGCATGTAGTAACGTATCAACAAAAATGTTGGCGAGTTCATAGTTGGTTGTCTGTTTTAATGTTGTTCCAAAAACCATAAGTTGTTAAGTTGTTTCGAAAACCAAAAGTTATCCAGTTCCATGTTCCCATAACCATATACCGTGGGGGCTACCCCATGTTGTAAACCACTAGACCTGTTACCATATCGACTACTGACTTAAGTCATGTTTAAGTGCCCTGCGTCAATGTCTATCATCATTGACAAAGTGCCTAAGTACAATAGTCCACTCCCGTCCTCTGCGGCACGGTGTGAGGCTTGTCAGACCTAATAGCGCTATTTAACTAATGACCCGTTCGCCAATGGCCCGGCGATTAAGTCGATATAAAAATGAGGGACTTCATGCTAGAGTCTTATCTAGTAAGTTTAAGGTTGTTGTCCTACCCAAGGAGGACGAAGGTACGTATTCTACCCAAGGAGATTACGCAGATTATGTCACACCCTGGCTTTGCGGAAGCGTGGTTAATTTGGTGTGACTTCTTAATACCATAGCTTAACCATAACAAAGCTATATGAAATAAAATCATGCAAGATCATCCATAGATTTAAGTTTTAAAACCGAAGTAACATAACATTGTCTTAGAGACTTACAACATCATAACATAATATATTGTTTGAAAGACAGAAAGATCGACATGAAATAAACGCAGTTTAAGACTTGTGACTTGTCCAGGAAAGAGTCACATTTCCTAAACTGGGATGACCTCGGAACCCTTATGCAGCGGGAAAACATAACATACCGCGCCAGATCTTTAATTTCCTGAAATACATGTAAGTTGAAAAATCAACAATAATGTTGAGCGAGTTCATGTGTAAGTGAGTAAATAAACCTTGTATGTATAAAAATCCTGGTATGTAGCAAATAAGGAAAAAGAGATCACCAACGGTTTGCAAGGCCATTGATATGTGTGAAGTGCAAGTAGGAAGACTCAAACCTTGCGATTTTGCGTCGGGGCACAAAGTCACCCCGAGGTCCGTACTGTTGGACCTGGGGTTGGGCTCGCTACACCCAGATAGATCTACCGCTTACGTCCCTCGGTCCTATAATGAGGATTAATGGCCTCCAGTTCACGCCTACCCACTCACATGATCTAAGTAGTAAACCTCCTTACGCTAACCATACCATGTATAAAGTACTTGTAATCAAAGTAACATGTATTTCACCCCCGTAGTTTAGAAAACTGAAAACAGTTAAGAGAAAGGGGGGACATGAACTCACCGTGGTGCGTCTCTACCAAGTATGCCTCCAAATCAATCAGCTGTATGACGACCTACACGTGCTAACTCTATTAGACGGATGGCCGTGCCTTAGCTTTATGGTTTATTTTTTTGGGAAATAGTTAGGCAACTATTTCGTGTTTACATTTTGTATACTTGGTAGTTATTCTCCTTCCCAAGGATGGGGGATTTAATACATGTGCGTTCGTATAATTCAGATTTCACTATTAAGTCTCACTTAATATATTTTATTTCCAACTTCAAAATATAAGTATTCTTCCCAAAAATATTATATTTTAATACATGTGATTTTCCCAAAATAATACTTAGTAATATTATTTTTACCCTAAAAATAATATTTATGTACTTCACAAAATAATCATAAACACTTATACAAGTGATGTTGTGAAAAATATATACTAAATATATTTATGTATCACGTTTTATTTTGTGAAATCCCACCTCCGATATTTTATAAATAAAGTCGTGGCGAAATTCATAGTTTGAAAACAAGTCGACAAGTATCTCTAACACTTATAGTGAAAATAATTCCAAGTGTTAGGTTTTCAGAAAAATTTCGCCAGAGTTTCCTCTGTAACTGGAGGTGGCCACGCTTTCAAGCGTATCATTTTCTTTTATAAATCAAACCAACCATTTTTATTATTCACTCAAAACAATGTTCAAACCACAAACTAGTCAAAATATATATAAATCGCATAAATTTCATGAACTTGTGATTTATTCAAACTATGAAGTAAATCCCATTACTTTTAGTGGATCTTTATATAAAACTATCCGATTTTGTAAAAACCTCGTTTTTATGGAAGTTCCGTCTTTACAACTTCTCGTCATCTTTTTCAAAAATATCTATTTTGTCGACACTTTGTGTTACACAAGTGTTTACACACTTGTGTGTTCTAAAAACCATTCTTGTTAGTGTAAGATCCGTCTTTAGAAAAACATGATTTCTTGACACTCGGTCCTTTAAAAATACCACCTGTAGATCCGTAGATCTACTAGTTTTAATCACTATTTTACAAGCTAAAACACTTTTACACAAGTTCATGATTCGAGTGTGGTAGAGTTTCATCTTCTAACCCTTGTTATACTTAAACAAGCTTTATATCATAATCCAAGATCATGACTAAACCGGGTTAAATGATGATCCGAGCTACCACAACATAGATCGGGTCCAAATAATCACACAAATCAAATACTACATGATTTACACAACATATGAGCTATTAACCAACATTTTAGTGTTTTAATTAGACTTTTGTGCTTCAACTTGCATGTTCATAAATTTTAACCGTCATATATCGTTTTAACCACTTTAGAATAGTTCAAGAAGGTGATTTAAGCAACTTACTACTAGCTCGAGGCTAGGGAAGAATCTATGCGAAAAATGCGTGGATAAAAGCAAGAGAATGAGGTCCTTCGCCTTCCGTTTGCACCAAGACTCCTTATATGCGACCCTTAACACTTGCAGATGATTGGAATGTGAAGATCAAAAACCGAAAATGGATGTATGTAGGAGGGGTGTTCGGCCGAGAGTTAGTAGGGAGGGAGAGAGAGTTGTGGAGTGGTGTTGTGTGATGGAAATGATCATGTGTGTATAAGCTCATACTTATAGACAATTCTCATGCTAATTACCCAATGGATTAAGTGTCTAGTAGATATCAAACAAACTAGATTATAATAATCAAGGAAGGACAAGGTATGTCCCCCACATGGGGATGGTTTCTAAAGGGGGGGGGGGGGGTCTAGTCCAATTCCAACTAGTAGTTAGGTAAATTAGTTAGGTTAAGTAAGTTAGTTAAGTGCTTAACCCGGTTAGTGGTGTGTCATGCGTTACAATGAGTGTTAGGGTATTCAGGGACCCTAACTGGCTCAGAAAAAGATAAATAATGAAAATAACAATATTTTCTGTTCCGGGTATAGTCCGGTTGGTTGGTTGGATAGTAATCCGTTAAAGTGCTTAACAAAGCTTTAAAGTGTCGTTAATACCCTTTTTAGTGACACAACTCATTTCTGACACTTTAGAAAGTGTCAAGTAATATTTTTCTCATGTTTTGGCACTTTATTAGGTATCTTAATGCTGAATTATTATGTAAAGTGCTGAATTTTTGTACTTAAAGTACGTTTTAGGCACATCCAGTCATTGTAACTTATTCCTAGAGACGCAGTTCTACAACCCTTGTATCCCTACACTCACCACTAGTGTAGTAAAATATTTCTGGCTCTTACAGGCCTTAGAGGCAGTGTCTGCCTGATGCTGGCTTTATCAGCATGTTCAATAGGTTATCCGTTATAGTGCTACTGTGCTTTTTGTGCATCATGTTTGTCACTAAAGTTCAACATGTAAATAATGTAGTGACAGCAAGTAAAGTATGATGCAAGTAAGTACATGTATCAGTAATCAAGTAGCAGTTTATTCACAAGTTCAAGCAAGCACAGTAAGTAAGCAGTAATTAATTATTAATTAAGTCGTATGGATACCTGGTTTAGTGAGGGTTGTCACAGATTATATCCCACCTAAGGGGGATAGTTGTTATTTAACACATTCCCAAACCACCGGGAATCCCATGCTTTGACGAAAGTGTGAACTCACCTTTGGTTGCTCGGTTGGACTCTTAAAAATAGCTAACAGTCAAGGTTGGTCAATCACGTCCTAGTATGATTACCAGTTAGTCCATTAGTGGTTTCAAATAGGGCACAAAGTTCCTACACGCATCTACCACATAACATGCACTCACTTTGACAGTTCACGCCCATATATAAATTCCACCTATAACTACTCAAGAGCAAGCACACGATACTTCACATAACACTTTCGTTGACATATAACAAGTTGGATCCTTATCAGATAACATAACCGACATTTAGACAAGCAAATCACTACTTATATTGTTTCAGCTTTAACATCCAAAACTAGGCTGTTTTCGGGTATTTTAATAAAATAGTTAACTTTTTCCAAAAATTCCCATAATGTTCTACACAGTCCACATCACATTGTGTAAAAATCTCGGTACTCGATTCGTTAACAATTATTTTATAAAAATCATTTACCGGGCTGCAGTCAGATTCATCACTTTCTGACTGCAGTCCACAGAAAAATTCATTTAAAATTCATCGTAAGTTCAATTGATCAAATTCTAGTTGGAGAATTACAATGACACCCGTGGCCATCTACTGTACAAATTTTGTGACCTAACTCTATCCAGATTTCATGTTATGATGAAAAACATAACACACATTTTCTGCAGAAAAAACGCAGCTTCTGCTACTGTACAAAACGGACCTTTAAAAATAGCAAACCATAATGGTCCGTTTACAGCCAACTGAAGTTGGCTGTTTTCGTCAATCAGCATGCTGTTTTACAAATCAAACACCAAAACGCGTGTAAACGATCACGACCCTTCATAATACCAACTAACAGCAGGTTAATCATCGATTATCACCTAACCATATTAATAACCACAAAACCCTAGATATAAACATCATGATTTTTCACCAAAAACGCAGCCAATGATCATTTATGCATGCATATCATCAAACAATTCACCCAATCGCATAATTAACCGAAACAAATTGTGCAACAACAAAACCCTAGCATGTCAACTAAAAATCACAGCCATGATTATACAAATTTACACCAAGAATCACAATCCAAATCAAGAATACTAACCTTGGAGCAAGAGAAGGGATTACAAGGAAGTGAAAGGCGAATCAAGAAGCTTAATTGAGGAGCTAGCGTTTGCGCAAAGAGGGGGTATCCTTCTGGTCGACACACAAGGGGGGAATGTTTAGGGTTTCTTGTTTGATTTATTTCTTGCTCCCTAATCCAAATACTTATAATTAAAACACAAGGAAGTTGGGCTAACGGGCTACAAGAGCCAAGAGAGTGTGAGTTGGGCTTAAATTTTTGCACCAAGGGGAAAGGGAGTGGGGTTTGGGCTTGTTTGTGGCGCAAGGGGGAGAGGGGGTTTGGTTTAGGTTGGGTTTGCTAATTGATGGTTTCGCAAGTTTCGTGAAATAACTAATTAAAATGATTCGTATCGCAAAGCAATATATTACAACGCTTCGTTTCACAAAATATCGTATTCCAATATTTCAGTTTCGGGGTTTGGTTTCACATAATTCACATTTTACATTACCAAGCACACAATCGTTCAAATAAAATAAATCGCTAAAACTCGCCACATGTCCAAGAAATTGGACTTCACGTAGCCAAAACTCGCACTTAGAGAATTTGGCGTACAGCTGTTCTTTCTTCAGCAGCTCCAAAATAGTTCTTAAATGCTGTTCGTACTCAGCCTTTGTTCTTGAATAAATCAAGATGTCATCGATAAACACAATCACGAACTTGTCCATGTACGGCTTGCAAACTCTATTCATCAAATCCATAAAGACTGCAGGTGCGTTTGTCAAACCAAACGGCATAACAAGGAACTCGTAGTGTCCATAACGAGTTCCGAAGGCGGTCTTTGGGATACTCTCCTCTTGTATTCTTAACTGATGGTATCCAGATTGAAGATCGATCTTTGAATAAAAGCTTGAGCCTTGCAGTTGATCGAATAGATCATCAATTCTTGGCAGAGGATATCTATTCTTGATCGTCAGCTTGTTCAACTCCCGGTAGTCAATGCACATACGAGAACTACCGTCCTTCTTCTTGACAAACAGGACTGGAGCTCCCCAAGGCGAGAAGCTTGGTCGGATAAATCCCTTGTCTAACAACTCTTGAAGTTGTGTCGACAGTTCCTGCATCTCAGACGGAGCAAGTCTATAAGGAGCCTTAGCCACAGGCGCGACGCCTGGAACTAAGTCAATGTGAAACTCTACTTGCCTCTGAGGTGGCAGTCCAGGTAAGTCTTCTGGGAAGACTTCTGGATATTCCCTCACAACAGGGATGTCTTCGATCTTCGGCTCAGCAGCCTTCTTGTCCACAATGTGCGCCAGGAAGGCAACACATCCCTTCTGCAAACACTTTCGCGCTTTCAGGCAGCTGATAATTCTTAACGGCGTATCACGCTTCTCACCGTGAACCACAATTGTTTCGCCATCTTCGGTTGTGATACGAACAACCTTTTCGTGACAAACTATCTCAGCCTTGTTGCCTGATAACCAATCCATTCCTACCACCACGTCGAAGCTTCCCAACTGGACTGGTAGTAGATTCAAAGCAAACTCACGCTCTCCCAATTCGATCACACAACCTCTGATAACTTCATTGGCTTCTACTAACTTCCCATTAGCCAATTCGATTGAGTAGGGAATATCTAACTTATTAGCGGCTAAACCAAGCATATTCTTAAACTCTAACGACACGAAGCTATAATCGGCACCAGTATCAAATAAAACGGATGCATAGCGTTGGTTTACAGGGAACGTACCAGTAACAACATTGGGGTCTTGGTGCGCCTCCCTTGCTTCGATTTGGAACACTCTTCCACGGGCTTGGTTCAACTCTGGGCAATTCCTTTTAAAGTGCCCGATATCTCCACAGTTAAAGCATCCAAGTCTTTGCCCGTTTCCACCTCCATTTCCAGCTTGGTTGTTGTTTTGGTTCGCATTACCAGCCTGATTCACAATGTTGCCTCGATTCCCGTTTCCTCCATTGTTTCCTTGTGGGCGATTTCCATTACCACCACGATTATTATTTCTATTCCCAAATCCTCCTTGGCCTCCCCGGCCAGCACTAGCCCAACAAGAATCCTTCAAGTGACCAGTCTTTCCACAAGCTTCACATACTTTTGGCCCGCATCGGCCAGAGTGATGGCGTTGGCAAGAGTTACACTTGGGATGTGCACCCATATATCCCTTACCTTTCCTCCTACCACCAGCTGTATCCTGAGCTGGCACGTTTTGCTCTCCTTTCTTAACAACCACACTGGCGCCCTGCTTGAAGTTCGAGAACTTCCGTTTGTTACCTCCTGATGACTCGACGTGAGTCTCTTTCTTCTTTTGCTCAACATCACCAAACTTATTTAGGCGGATCGCCTCCTCAGTGAGAGCTACGCTCAAATCAATCGCCTCAGTAATGGTCGCAGGCTTGGATAAGGTTACCATGCTTATGATTTGAGGAGCTAATCCCCAAATGAAACGTTCAATCTGCTTGAACTCCGGGGTGACCATGTAGGGTACCACATGCGATAAGTCATGGAACCTTTGAACGTATTCTGCGATCTTTAGACCGTCCATTTTCAAATGCCAGAACTCGGTTTCCAATCTTTGGATTTCCGCGCGAGAGCAGTACTTCCGGCGCATAAGTTCCTTTAGCTCGGTCCAGGTCAGCACGTAGGCAGCAGCTTCACCAAGTGTCTGTACTTGCAGATTCCACCAAGAGAGGGCTCCATCCAAGAATAGCCCTGAGATATAGGTGACTTGCTGATCTAGCGCGCATTTGCTCATGCGAAGAACAGATTCGGTTTTCTCGGCCCAACGAACAAAGGCGACAGCACCTCCTGTGCCATCAAAGTTGACCGGTTTGCAGTCTAGAAACTGCTTGTAGGTGCACCCTGTACATACGTTATAACATACGATCGACATTAGCATCAATGCTAAAGATATCCAATTAGGTCATGGTATGTCTAAATGTCTTAGTATTACCATGAGGTGGATTATTGTTGTTGCCAGTGTTGCCAGAGTTGCTTCCACTAGTCCCTCCTTGAGAGGCGGCGTATTGTGCGATGGCAGCAGCGATAATTTGCTGGAGTTCCGCCTCATTGGTAGGCATGCGTGTCTCACGTCTCGGCGGCATCTTCTAAAAGATGTGTTTACTTCGGTCAGGCCATAGTAAAGATCCCATGTTATAATACGTAAGTTAGGTCATAATGTAGCGTACGTATATAATGATAGTAATAGTACATAACATCTCATGTTATAATCACCTTAATCACACAACATCCCATGTCACAAACATCAATCACACAATATCCCATGTCATAGAATACAAATAACCAAATCAAGCATCAAATATGATGAGAATACTGCGATTGCCATATATTGAGACCACATATTAAGCGTACAAGTACAGTGTCATACAACATCAATCGACTAAGGGCTACATCACCCTAGTCCAAAAACTATATCAAATTAGTGTCAATACATCAAATACATGTCAACAAAAGTCATAATCAAAATGTAGTCTCCAAAAATGTTGTGCAGTCAAAAGCATTCGTCGTCTTCTCACCAAGGTCTACCTATACGGTACTGAAGAGCTCTACACGGATGGCGGTGGAGGAGGGGGAAAGTGAGTGTAAAACAAGCGGCGCAAGTGGAGCCAGTCCTCCTCCATGGCTCTCTGGGTACGCAAGAATGAAGCAACCTGTTGCTCCAGGGCAAAAAGGCGTGCAGCATAGTCTGGTGGTACAGGTCGAGAGGGCTGCAAAGGAGAGTGGGTCTGACCCTGGCACTGACACGGCGGCGTCTGAGCTCTCTCAAGCTCCTGAATGCGCTGTGTGTGTGCCTCGTGCTGGGCGACAAAAGACATCAAAACGTCCTCAATAGTATACCCCATATGGAAAGAATGGTAGGGGTCAGTCGGTGGCATAGCAGAAGATGATATCCAAAGGAACGGCTCACTGGTGGGATCAAAAGGTGCCACATGAAATGGAGAAACAGGGGGAAAAGTAGCAGACGGTGGTATAGCAGGGATAGATACTGGTACATGTCCAAAAGGGTGAGCCGAAGAACCCTCTCCAGCTCGTGCTGTAGGTGTAAACCGAGGAAATGAAAAGGAGGTATCAATGTGATGGGTATCAGCGATCTGAGGGGGAAAAGGTGGGACCTCCTCATCAGCAGGAATCCACCCACACTGGGCGTGCTCATCTCGGGGGTCGATCCGTGCCTCAAAAAGCGCATGATCAAACTGGGCTGGCATAGGATCATGGTGAGGTGCAACAAGGGGGTCAACTGGTGCATCAGCAAAAAGTGGGGGATCAACATGATCAACAACAATAACATGATCGCCCTCCAACAACGGAGCATCTACTGGGTGATCATCAATAGGTGGGTCAGCAAAGACAGGCTCAATAATAGGTGCGTCAGCATGAACTGGGTCATGCTCAAGTACTAGGTCAGGAGCAGGGTCTAGTGGCTGCTCGGGCTCATCAAAGGCCATCTCAAAATCAAACTCGGTATCGATGGGGTCAACTGGGTCGACTGGATCCTCCATAGGCTGATCCATGGGTATAAACTCTATATCCTCATCTGGGTCGAATCCTGGGGGAAAGACAGGATCGGAATCCTCCACATCATCGTGGTCGAAAGCAAAGCTAGGAATAGGGGCAACAGAGGATGCCTGGTCGGGATCTGATCCATGTGAGAAGTGCTGCGCACTCCGGGTGTGTGAAGGTGCGGAGGCCACAGACTCGAAAGAGTCTGGGACCGGTGAGCGAGCAGGTGACTCCTTGGCGGGAGCATCTGCGATCATCAAAAGATCTCCAGCAGCAAGAAGGGCCTCGCCCTGAACCTCGTCCTCTAAGGGCTCGTCATCAAAAAGATCGACGTCGTCGTCAGCGTCGGCGTCGATGAGTAAATCGTAAGCAGGATATGAAGCAAGCGGTATGGGAGCAGGGATCTCCACTAACGGTAGGTCCCCGGCCAAAGGGCCATCAGCGAGCTCATCAGCACCATCAGGTAAAGCAAAGGGCTGGAAATCATCCTCGTCCGTGCTCGTAACGTCGGATGTGTGAACCTCGCGCTCAGAAGACTCTAGGTCGTCCGATACTATAGGTCTAGGTCCTGTGGTGTCTGAATCACCAGTGCCAGAGGTGTCCATGGTGTCTGTAACATAAACACAAACATGCACAAACAGTCAATCATACAATCAGATAATCACATAAGTTACCAAGTAAGCATTCAAATAGTTCTCCTAGTCCCACTAGCCTCCCAGCCTCTCAGACTGCTCTTCCTAGTCCCACTAGCCAATTCTCCTAGTCCCACTAGCCAATTCTCCTAGTCCCACTAGCCAATTCTCCTAGTCCCACTAGCCAATTTTCCCAGCCTCTCAGACTGCGCTTCCTAGTCCCACTAGCCAATTCTTCCAGCCTCTCAGACTGCTCTTCTTAGTCCCACTAGCCAATTCTCCCAGCCTCTCAGACTGCTTTTCCTAGTCCCACTAGCCAATTCTCCTAGTCCCACTAGCCAACTACCTCGATCTCCCAGACCGAGCCTCGGCCTCTCAGACCGAGCCTCAGCCTTTCTAGACTGAGCCTATAAATAATAAAATGTGCTCAACATTTGTTTGTAAAAAGTTTTGGATCTGGACTTAAGTGGTATGAAGTAAAAATGTTTTCGTGAGAGCCCTAGTGATCATAGTCTAGACTCGAGAAAGAATCCTAGTTCGCTATGATCAGAGCTCTGATACCAAGCTGTCACACCCTGGCTTTGCGGAAGCGTGGTAAATTTGGTGTGACTTCTTAATACCATAGCTTAACCATAACAAAGCTATATGAAATAAAATCATGCAAGATCATCCATAGATTTAAGTTTTAAAACCGAAGTAACATAACATTGTCTTAGAGACTTACAACATCATAACATAATATATTGTTTGAAAGACAGAAACATCGACATGAAATAAACGCAGTTTAAGACTTGTGACTTGTCCAGGAAAGAGTCACATTTCCTAAACTGGGATGACCTCGGAACCCTTATGCAGCGGGAAAACATAACATACCGCGCCAGATCTTTAATTTCCTGAAATACATGTAAGTTGAAAAATCAACAATAATGTTGAGCGAGTTCATGTGTAAGTGAGTAAATAAACCTTGTATGTATAAAAATCCTGGTATGTAGCAAATAAGGAAAAAGAGATCACCAACGGTTTGCAAGGCCATTGATATGTGTGAAGTGCAAGTAGGAAGACTCAAACCTTGCGATTTTGCGTCGGGGCACAAAGTCACCCCGAGGTCCGTACTGTTGGACCTGGGGTTGGGCTCGCTACACCCAGATAGATCTACCGCTTACGTCCCTCGGTCCTATAATGAGGATTAATGGCCTCCAGTTCACGCCTACCCACTCACATGATCTAAGTAGTAAACCTCCTTACGCTAACCATACCATGTATAAAGTACTTGTAATCAAAGTAACATGTATTTCACCCCCGTAGTTTAGAAAACTGAAAACAGTTAAGAGAAAGGGGGGACATGAACTCACCGTGGTGCGTCTCTACCAAGTATGCCTCCAAATCAATCAGCTGTATGACGACCTACACGTGCTAACTCTATTAGACGGATGGCCGTGCCTTAGCTTTATGGTTTATTTTTTTGGGAAATAGTTAGGCAACTATTTCGTGTTTACATTTTGTATACTTGGTAGTTATTCTCCTTCCCAAGGATGGGGGATTTAATACATGTGCGTTCGTATAATTCAGATTTCACTATTAAGTCTCACTTAATATATTTTATTTCCAACTTCAAAATATAAGTATTCTTCCCAAAAATATTATATTTTAATACATGTGATTTTCCCAAAATAATACTTAGTAATATTATTTTTACCCTAAAAATAATATTTATGTAGTTCACAAAATAATCATAAACACTTATACAAGTGATGTTGTGAAAAATATATACTAAATATATTTATGTATCACGTTTTATTTTGTGAAATCCCACCTCCGATATTTTATAAATAAAGTCGTGGCGAAATTCATAGTTTGAAAACAAGTCGACAAGTATCTCTAACACTTATAGTGAAAATAATTCCAAGTGTTAGGTTTTTAGAAAAATTTCGCCAGAGTTTCCTCTGTAACTGGAGGTGGCCACGCTTTCAAGCGTATCATTTTCTTTTATAAATCAAACCAACCATTTTTATTATTCACTCAAAACAATGTTCAAACCACAAACTAGTCAAAATATATATAAATCGCATAAATTTCATGAACTTGTGATTTATTCAAACTATGAAGTAAATCCCATTACTTTTAGTGGATCTTTATATAAAACTATCCGATTTTGTAAAAACCTCGTTTTTATGGAAGTTCCGTCTTTACAACTTCTCGTTATCTTTTTCAAAAATATCTATTTTGTCGAAACTTTGTGTTACACAAGTGTTTACACACTTGTGTGTTCTAAAAACCATTCTTGTTAGTGTAAGATCCGTCTTTAGAAAAACATGATTTCTTGACACTCGGTCCTTTAAAAATACCACCTGTAGATCCGTAGATCTACTAGTTTTAATCACTATTTTACAAGCTAAAACACTTTTACACAAGTTCATGATTCGAGTGTGGTAGAGTTTCATCTTCTAACCCTTGTTATACTTAAACAAGCTTTATGTCATAATCCAAGATCATGACTAAACCGGGTTAAATGATGATCCGAGCTACCACAACATAGATCAGGTCCAAATAATCACACAAATCAAATACTACATGATTTACACAACATATGAGCTATTAACCAACATTTTAGTGTTTTAAGTAGATTTTTGTGCTTCAACTTGCATGTTCATAAATTTTAACCGTCATATATCGTTTTAACCACTTTAGAATAGTTCAAGAAGGTGATTTAAGCAACTTACTACTAGCTCGAGGCTAGGGAAGAATCTATGCGAAAAATGCGTGGATAAAAGCAAGAGAATGAGGTCCTTCGCCTTCCGTTTGCACCAAGACTCCTTATATGCGACCCTTAACACTTGCAGATGATTGGAATGTGAAGATCAAAAACCGAAAATGGATGTATGTAGGTGGGGTGTTCGGCCGAGAGTTAGTAGGAAGGGAGAGAGAGTTGTGGAGTGGTGTTGTGTGATGGAAATGATCATGTGTGTATAAGCTCATACTTATAGACAATTCTCATGCTAATTACCCAATGGATTAAGTGTCTAGTAGATATCAAACAAACTAGATTATAATAATCAAGGAAGGACAAGGTATGTCCCCCACATGGGGACGGTTTCTAAAGGGGGGGGGGGTCTAGTCCAATTCCAACTAGTAGTTAGGTAAATTAGTTAGGTTAAGTAAGTTAGTTAAGTGCATAACCCGGTTAGTGGTGTGTCATGCGTTACAATGAGTGTTAGGGTATTCAGGGACCCTAACTGGATCAGAAAAAGATAAATAATGAAAATAACAATATTTTCTGTTCCAGGTATAGTCCGGTTGGTTGGTTGGATAGTAATCCGTTAAAGTGCTTAACAAAGCTTTAAAGTGTCGTTAATACCCTTTTTAGTGACACAACTCATTTCTGACACTTTGGAAAGTGTCAAGTAATATTTTTCTCATGTTTTGGCACTTTATTAGGTAGCTTAATGCTGAATTATTATGTAAAGTGCTGAATTTTTGTACTTAAAGTACGTTTTAGGCACATCCAGTCATTGTAACTTATTCCTAGAGACGCAGTTCTACAACCCTTGTATCCCTACACTCACCACTAGTGTAGTAAAATATTTCTGGCTCTTACAGGCCTTAGAGGCAGTGTCTGCCTGATGCTGGCTTTATCAGCATGTTCAATAGGTTATCCGTTATAGTGCTACTGTGCTTTTTGTGCATCATGTTTGTCACTAAAGTTCAGCATGTAAATAATGTAGTGACAGCAAGTAAAGTATGATGCAAGTAAGTACATGTATCAGTAATCAAGTAGTAGTTTATTCACAAGTTCAAGCAAGCACAGTAATTAAGCAGTAATTAATTATTAATTAAGTCGTACGGATACCTGGTTTAGTGAGGGTTGTCACAGATTATATCCCACCTAAGGGGGATAGTTGTTATTTAACACATTCCCAAACCACCGGGAATCCCATGCTTTGACGAAAGTGTGAACTCACCTTTGGTTGCTCGGTTGGACTCTTAAAAATAGCTAACAGTCAAGGTTGGTCAATCACGTCCTAGTATGATTACCAGTTAGTCCATTAGTGGTTTCAAATAGGGCACAAAGTTCCTACACGCATCTACCACATAACATGCACTCACTTTGACAGTTCACGCCCATATATAAATTCCACCTATAACTACTCAAGAGCAAGCACACGATACTTCACATAACACTTTCGTTGACATATAACAAGTTGGATCCTTATCAGATAACATAACCGACATTTAGACAAGCAAATCACTACTTATATTGTTTCACCTTTAACATCCAAAACTGGGCTGTTTTCGGGTATTTTAATAAAATAGTTAACTTTTTCCAAAAATTCCCATAATGGTCCGTTTACAGCCAACTGAAGTTGGCTGTTTTCGTCAATCAGCATGCTGTTTTACAAATCAAACAACACCAAAAAGCGTGTAAACGATCACGACCCTTCATAATACCAACTAACAGCAGGTTAATCATCGATTATCACCTAACCATATTAATAACCACAAAACCCTAGATATAAACATCATGATTTTTCACCAAAAACGCAGCCAATGATCATTTATGCATGCATATCATCAAACAATTCACCCAATCGCATAATTAACCGAAACAAATTGTGCAACAACAAAACCCTAGCATGTCAACTAAAAATCACAGCCATGATTATACAAATTTACACCAAGAATCACAATCCAAATCAAGAATACTAACCTTGGAGCAAGAGAAGGGATTACAAGGAAGTGAAAGGCGAATCAAGAAGCTTAATTGAGGAGCTAGCGTTTGCGCAAAGAGGGGGTATCCTTCTGGTCGACACACAAGGGGGGAATGTTTAGGGTTTCTTGTTTGATTTATTTCTTGCTCCCTAATCCAAATACTTATAATTAAAACACAAGGAAGTTGGGCTAACGGGCTACAAGAGCCAAGAGAGTGTGAGTTGGGCTTAAATTTTTGCACCAAGGGGAAAGGGAGTGGGGTTTGGGCTTGTTTGTGGCGCAAGGGGGAGAGGGGGTTTGGTTTAGGTTGGGTTTGCTAATTGATGGTTTCGCAAGTTTCGTGAAATAACTAATTAAAATGATTCGTATCGCAAAGCAATATATTACAACGCTTCGTTTCACAAAATATCGTATTCCAATATTTCAGTTTCGGGGTTCGGTTTCACATAATTCACATTTTACATTACCAAGCACACAATCGTTCAAATAAAATAAATCGCTAAATTCAATTCATTTAACGTACATGAAATTACTCAGTAAAGCGAAACGTTCAGGAATTTACACGAGTTGTCACATCATCCCCAAGTTGAAAGAAAATCTGTCCCAAAATTTTGCACATAGTCACTGGAGAAGCAAGTTGTGTTGTGCGTTTTCCTGGGGTATCACATCATCCCCCCGTTGGTTCGGAATTTCATCCCGAAATTCCGAAGTTGCTTCAGTACTGGACTCACCTTTCTTGAACAACTGGGGGTACTTACATTTCATCTGGTCCTCTCGTTTCTAAGTGAACTCTGGGCCCCGACGGGAGTTCCAACGAACTCGTACAATAGGTATTTTGGTACGTTTGAGAGTCTTGATTTCCCGGTCTATAATTTCCACCGGTTCCTCGACGAAGCGCAACCGGTCGTCAATAGTGAGTTCCTTGGAAGGAACAATGTGAGTCTCGTCTGATAACCATTTCTTCAGATTCGACACGTGAAAGACATTGTGAACACTACTATGCTCTTCGGGCAAAATCAGTCTGTACACCATCTTGCCAATTTTCTCAGTGATTTCGAAGGGTCCGACATAACGCAAATTAAGTTTGCCCCGTTTGCCACATCGAACCACACCTTCCCAAGGTGAGACTTTAAGTAGCACACGATCCCCAACCTGGAACTCGAGAAGTTTCCTACGCTTACCAGCGTAGCTTTTCTGACGGGCACGAGCTGCCGTTATTCGTTGTCGGATTTGGGCAATCTTTTTCGTTGTGTCGATAACGAGTTATGGGCTAGCGATTTGGCTGTCGCCCACTTCTACCCAGCATAGAGGTGATCGGCATTTCCGCCCGTACAAAGTCTCGAACTGAGCAGCCTTGATGCTGGTGTGGTAACTATCGTTGTATGAAAACTCTACCAAGGATAGGTGTCACACCCCGACCGTGTAAAACAACAAACCACAGCGGAAACGTCGGGGAGTGGAGCGACAGAATTATTGTTTCATGACCATGATATTTAAAGTTTCGTTTTATTTATTAACATTGATTACATTGTCTTAAAAACAAGGAAACATAACATAAATTAAACTAGTCTTGCAACTTTATTGTCACTAAGGCCCGAGTCCGCCTAAGTGTATCACGATCAACCCTATGCATCAGCTCCTAAAAACACATGTGAAAATAGGTACGTCAGCCTAAAAATGCTTGTGAGATACATAGGTTTTATTGATGTAGGATTCATGACTCTTGTAAAAAGTTTTCTTTTTTAAATCATACAAAAATCGGTATGAAATTCAAATGATATTAAGAAAAGTGTATGGTTAACTGAATAACCAAGTAAAATCACGTCCAATGAAATATTGACACGTGTAATAAACCCTAATGAAGTCAAGTGTTGAATTTAAGGGACTAATTTTTTGAAAATCAAAAACCTTGATTATGAAAGGACTGTAAGTGTTAACATACCTAAAATAAGTTTCTAAATAACCATTTACGATTTTATATTCACAAATGAGTCACTTGTTGATCAAGTGTAGCCGTTTGCGTAATTAATTGAAAGTTTGCACAATAAAGGGTTAAAAGCGTCAACATGTAAATTCTTACCTCTGAGTGACCTTTTAACAAACTGGGAGCTTCATGATATTTGATTATACTCTCGGGAATGTGACGTGACCGTGTCGTCCCGATCAGTCAAAAACCCAATTAAACCTAGGTAGCTAGGGTAAGTCGGGTATCGTATCCACGAAGAGCAGGTGGTCAGTATCCCACGACCCGTTCGATTAGTTAGACTATTTACAAACAATGTACAAAGTGATTATGAAGTTTGCTAATTTTATTTTGTTTATTTGTTTTGAAAAGAAATCGGGTGAACCGACAAATGACTATTATTTAAAACAATAATTTATTAACTAAACTTGTAAACTAAACTACTTAATTGAAAACAGGAATTAATAATACGGATCACACCCGGTTTAGGTAATTGTAAGTCCTAGGGTTCCTACAAGTTTTAGATTCAACTCAATTGTATACGATTAGCGGATTTAGTGTACCGTGACTTAGGTGCCAATAACTATCAACGTCCCGAAGAACGGACAAGAATACACTTTGTAATCAACACAAGTAAAACCTAACCACGACAATGCACAACTACACATAACCATTTCGTAAAGTCATAACTTTTAACATCGTTCGACAATTTACGAATACGAAACAAATGTAACACTATTGTCAATGGTTTCAAAAATCAATACAAATTGTCACAAAGTCGAATCAAAGAACAAATGCATAAACCCTAGAAAATACAACTACCTACACCGGGGTGAATCCGCAGAGACTAGCCGTTCATGGTTGGGTGGACGCGATCACCGACTTTAGATGAGATTGAAGGCATGATCGATTTGGTTGAGAGGTTGATCGATAATGATGGATGTTATTCAGTCCTCAAGTCCCCAGACCCCTCTTGCGTTTTTCTTTTTTTTTAACCGTAACCGTCCCCCCAATACGGCTGCCAAAAGTGATGTGGACGTTGGGCCTATTTGGGAGCCCATGTGTAAAAGTAATTATAAATGGCTGTCCAATCTCTAGGGTCCAAAATTGTATTATGTACTCCCCCACCAATCGATGATGAGAAATAGAATAATAGGTATATGAGCCAAAAATTAATTCATTAAGATTGCTCCCAAAATTTCGTGATATGTGCTGCCCACTTTCGAGAATATGCTGCCAATTCATTCCATGGTGAATAATAATTTCCAAAGCTTCCTTTATGATAATTTCTTGCTTCTTTGCGTTGAAACTGTACAAACACCACAAGCCATTAAATGACAATAGTAATAAATTCCATTAAATTTCATGATATTATAGTGAAATGTTTGTTTGATTTCTCTTCAAAATATACGTAAACATGAAATTCTCTTATTTAATGCCACTTAATTACACCACTCTATTTGTTTCTTGATAGAAATTTGTTTTAACTCAAATTCTACTAACCCACAAAAACGCAAAAGCAACTAAAAATAATATATTTTACAACTCTATCGATGCATTTCTAATATAATTAATATCAAATAAAGTGTACCCGAAATGCATCGATCACATCCCCACACTTGTCGTTTGCTTGCCCTCAAGCAAATCTGTTTTTCACTTTCACGTGGGTCGAACGAAAAACACACTCCCCATTCCTGAGACTAAGGTTAAGGTCTATTATCATGCCCGGTTCAAACTTTTTACAATTTACGAAATATTTAACGGAAAAGTGAATAATCCCATATGAAATGGTTATCCAAGATTAACCCGCCCTTGAAACCAATAAATCAAGCACATCCCTCACAATGTTCTCTCCACTCGGTTTAAAATTGGCTAATAGTTAATGCATTAGCGCTTTTGAAATAATCACTCAAACCGATTAGAACACGTACCCGCATAAGCTTGCAACTCAATCGTTCTCCACCACCGAACACGAATACTAAGAACAAGTCAAAAGGTCTTTGGAGGGTTGTAACGGGGCTAGGTTAAGGGTATGGAATAGGATGTTTTTTTTTAATGGCTAAGGTGATGAAAAATTCGATTTTTATTACAAACGACTACTCTAAACTAAACTAAACTATAAACATCAAATACAAGGCAACAACTTTAGCCTTTTATTCAACAACTACTAACTTCATATTTTTGTATTTTTCTCAACAATTTTCCTTTTCTTTTTTTTTCGCAACATTTTCTGATTGATTTTTTTTTTTTTGCAAACACAACTATACAAAGAAATAATCCTACAATCGAATTTTCATCACACGGGTTTAAAAGAAAAGGTTTAACGGTTATGGGCTAAACGGGTTGGTCAAACGAAAGGATTAGGCTCAAAGTGGGCGACTAGGGGATTTATTTGGGTAAAGGTAAGCAAATGGTGTAAAAGGAAGCACTTCGTTGCCTCGGACATGTAAATCCTAACCTATGATAAGGCACAACTACACATAACCATTTCGTAAAGTCATAACTTTTAACATCGTTCGACAATTTACGAATACGAAACAAATGTAACACTATTGTCAATGGTTTCAAAAATCAATACAAATTGTCACAAAGTCGAATCAAAGAACAAATGCATAAACCCTAGAAAATACAACTACCTACACCGGGGTGAATCCGCAGAGACTAGCCGTTCATGGTTGGGTGGACGCGATCACCGACTTTAGATGAGATTGAAGGCATGATCGATTTGGTTGAGAGGTTGATCGATAATGATGGATGTTATTCAGTCCTCAAGTCCCCAGACCCCTCTTGCGTTTTTCTTTTTTTTTAACCGTAACCGTCCCCCCAATACGGCTGCCAAAAGTGATGTGGACGTTGGGCCTATTTGGGAGCCCATGTGTAAAAGTAATTATAAATGGCTGTCCAATCTCTAGGGTCCAAAATTGTATTATGTACTCCCCCACCAATCGATGATGAGAAATAGAATAATAGGTATATGAGCCAAAAATTAATTCATTAAGATTGCTCCCAAAATTTCGTGATATGTGCTGCCCACTTTCGAGAATATGCTGCCAATTCATTCCATGGTGAATAATAATTTCCAAAGTTTCCTTTATGATAATTTCTTGCTTCTTTGCGTTGAAACTGTACAAACACCACAAGCCATTAAATGACAATAGTAATAAATTCCATTAAATTTCATGATATTATAGTGAAATGTTTGTTTGATTTCTCTTCAAAATATACGTAAACATGAAATTCTCTTATTTAATGCCACTTAATTACACCACTCTATTTGTTTCTTGATAGAAATTTGTTTTAACTCAAATTCTACTAACCCACAAAAACGCAAAAGCAACTAAAAATAATATATTTTACAACTCTATCGATGCATTTCTAATATAATTAATATCAAATAAAGTGTACCCGAAATGCACCGATCAGAATGCCAATTATTGGCCGTCTAATGTTTTTATGCCTATAAGAAAAGTTACGCGCAACTTTGCAAATTAGAAGGGCTAAAAGTGTCAATATGTTTAATTACACCTCTGAATGACCTTTTAGCAAACCCGAAGCATCGTGATGATTAATAATACTTCCAATAATGCCTAATGTGGATTAGATGAGGCTTCGATGATATTAAATGATGAGGTGCGCAAGTTTTTGCAATAGAGGGACCTAAAGCGTCAACTTCTGAATCTACGCCTTTCGGTGACCATTTAAGCGAACGGGAGCGTAGTAACATTTATGTATATGCTTGGGAATGATCAATATGGGCCATGGAAGGCTTGGATATCATTAAACAGCATTTTGCGCTACTTTGCGCAATTAAAGGATTAATTGCGTCAAACGGCAAAAGTATGTCGATTCGTAGGGTATCGAACCTTCCAGAATATGACCATGAGTTAAACATACCCTAATTATCCTTTATATAGCTTATTTTTAGGCTTAGAGGTGTTTGGTGTGCAAAAATAAACTTTCAAGTCCACCAGGGACTAAAAGTGTCAAAAAGTGCACAAGTTTGCATTTTCGCGCATATCTTCCGTTCTGTATATCTCCGGACACCCAAAAAAATTTATGTAAGCACTAAAATATTTTATTTTAGTGTTTGGCTTGATAAAATTCCATTCGTCGCGTCGTTTGGATCGTTTTTCGCATCCGTCCGTGTTTCGTCGTAATTAGCCGAACACCGTGACCGTACGACCAAACGAACCGACATCCGGCATATTTTTGAGCATGTTTCATGTTCCCTATGTTTAGGCATCATTATAGAGCCTTAAAAATGGTTTAACGGGCCTTAGAGGTGTCGGAAATGGCATTTGGAAGTGCAGGGGCCAAATCTGTCAACATTTGAAAGTTCTGGTGAGCTGGCCTGGTCCTTACGGACCGTATGGCTGGACCCTTACGGTCCGTAAAGCCTCACCAGCACAGCAGAATGTTGTTTGCAGCTGTTTCCAGCTGTTCCAACTGTTTGTGAGTGTTGCACATGGTATTTTTCAATCCTTGGGCAGCCCATAGTATACCAAAACAGTTGGTAAGAGGTGTACGGTCCAGATCAAAGCTCGTTTATCGATGAACGATCTTAACGGTCTTGAAAAACCTATAAATACCCCACCTCATTTCCTTCAAACCCACACTTGATTTCTGAATTCTCTAAGTTGGAGATTTGGGATCAAACCTCCTTGCTTGGACCCTTTGTAAGTGTCCTTTCGTGCTTAGTTTAATTATTTAGCCGTTATAGCCGAAAAGTCAAGCATCTTGATAAACGCTTTGACTTTTAAACGGTTGAGCCATGGTTCACAGCGAACATGGCTACGTGATCGTAATTAGGAAGGTGTTTAACCCTCAAAAGGGCACCTCCTAATTACCACGTTTACTTAGTTAAATTGTCGGGTCAAATAAAAGTCAAACGGGTTAATTTTAAATAAATTCATATAAGAAACCATAAAATCAGTTTTTCTCACTTTAATAACTTGGTAAATATTAGCTGAACATGCCTAAGCATGATTCAACCCGACAATTCTAAGTATAGGCTCGGCTCGGAACCGAAAGTCGTAAAAGTTGACTTTTGCTTTGACTTTCAGTTCTGACCCGATTTAGCTTAGTTTAGATATGCCTTAGGATTCCATTAGGATCATGTTATAGGTTAGTATAACCCTCTGAGGTTATACAACTTGGATCCTTAGTTATCCTATTCATTTACATGCTTCCGTTATATGCCTAAATGTTGACCGTTATACCCTTTTGACCTTAAAACGATATTTTTGAAAATATGAAAGGATAGAAACCTTTATTACTGAATTATAAACTTGTCCCTAAAATTTGACATCAGTTTGTGGTCTAGATTAGGAGTTATCCTCATTAGCGTAAATGAAAAGCTTTTTATTAATTAAACGGCGTAATTAGCCTATAGCCTATCTAAACCCAATTTTTGATACCAAACTTTTTACCTACTGATATAAAATAATAGTTTGGGATTTTTGAAGATTTTTATTTATTTTTAGGCTGAGCATAACATAGAATTATACCTTTAATTCGGTTATTGTCAGTTTTGCCCTTTTGGCCTATAAAATGAGTTTTTATAAAACATTTTGACCCCAAACCTTTTGCTACTGATTTTATATGATAAATAAAATATTTTAAGCTTTCTGGAATTATAAAAATATCAGTTTTTCTTTAAAAGCCCGGAAATCGCTTAAAACCGCCTTTTTACGCGTTTTAAACGCATATTATGTATTAAAACTATTTTGAACATATAAGGTTTGATGCCTACTGAAATTTTCAGTAAAATTTTATATTTTAACAGTAAGCAAAGGTCTTAAACTTAGATTTCCAGTTTTGACCTTTTTGGCTTATGTGAAATTACCAAAATGCCCCTACGGTGCATAGTTTGATTATAAACAATAAATTTCACATATATGTAATATCCTACTGATATAACTTATTAAATTAAGTATTTTTACTGATCAAATCAAACCTGAATCTCAGATTAATGTTTAACCTCTTTTATAACCTTTAAAATGACCAAAATACCCCTCTGGGCATAAATTGGTTTTAAATTCGTTTTGGGCATAACAGAAGGTATCTTACTGATATCACAACATGTTTAAGGCATATTAACTTAGGAAACATGTATATGACTCTTATGGTTACCCGTTACGCATATTTCGCGTTTGGATCGGTTTATGTAACTAGTTTGCATAAATTGACCAAAACGGGTCAAACCTTTTCATTTTTTGCCTCAAAATCCAGAATGTGTTTAGTTTACCCATATTATACAAGTCTCCAAACTTGTAGGGTCTAAATCACATTCTATTCCGGTCTTCGCTTAATCGTGCGTTTTGAACCGTAAACCTTTCCTTAAAACTAACCGGTCTAAGTTTCAACTTAAATAAGACCCGTTAGGAATCTAATAGGTTAATAAAACCTTCGTTCCAGATTAAGAGCCCCAGTCGAAGTACTTGTGCTTACTGATTAGAATATACGGCTGAGTATAAATTGCATTGCTAGCTCAGGTAAATACTCTTAACTTATTTTCCCTATACGGGCTTGGGATACGGTATTATAAAAATACCGCTTGGTCGGGTGTAGAAACCTTTTAATCGGAGATGATTAAATTGCATAATCCCGTTTTAATCTGTATTGATTGATGACAAATAACATTAGGGGTTAATGACCGTGTCCTGGATATCCTTGGCTCATTTAAAAAGTGAATGGCCACAACTTAAGCACAAGGTGTAGGCATAACACCCCCTGTTGTGTATGTAAAAGATATACTCACTCGTAAGGGTGTCTTCTTGTGAGATTATATTTGTGGTGTGTCTATTAATCTTGATCGGTTTGTATAATCACCGGCCCTAAATGTTGGACAAACATGTAAATCGGATACAAGATTTTTATTAATAAAATTGTCCCAAGTTATAAAAAGTTTTGTGCCTTGTGCATTCAAATCAATTTTCAAACTCTTTTCAAAATGAGTAAGTTAATTATATTTACCAGTGTAAACTGACGTATTTTCCAAAAAGGTTAAGTGGCAGGTACTGTACGTAATTGGCTGGGAGCTCAGGGCGTCAATAGGGAATCTTGCAAGTTCTAGATGCCTAAAGTCTGTTGAATAGCTTTCTTTTATTTGATCCGCCTGTGGATCCCTTACATACCGTTTGTAATACTTTGATATTCTTATTTGGTTGTAATATAATTATCTTTTGCTTCCGCTGTGCATTTTAATTGTGTTGTTTGACTATGATGATATCAACTACGTCACGATACTCTCCACCGGGCCCACCGGTAATACGTGGAAATATCGGGGTGTGACAGGTTGGTATCAGAGCCAACATTGAGTGAATTAAACACTAGCCTTTTGTGTTTAATCTCAATGACACAGTAGCACATTCCTTGACCTTCTGAGTCTAGACTTAACATAGGAATACTCTCAATCCTAATCTGGAAATTTTTGCATCCAATTTTTATATATGTTGGATACGTCGCCAAGCGAAGAAGCCGTATTAGAAATTCTCCACACCCGGAGCCTTGAAATGCTGAGCTTCGTACCGCGACTAGGATGAAACGTGCATCCTGGGAGAAAACATTCAGAAATAAAGTAAAGAAGAAAACTCCTTTTGCTGAAGATCGTTTCCTTAATAGTCCTTATAAGGATATATTTATCTTTCAGTCCCTTCGAGGACAACATTATTCCTTTCAAGTCCCGTTTAGGGCAAACCTGAACTTTTATTTTTATGTAGTGGGATGATTAAATTTAGATTTTCATTCTAAACATGAAAAATGAAATAAATGAAAAAAAAATAACATTCCTTTTATAAGATCTACCATTATAATAAAATGGCAAAATCTAAAAAGGACAAGACCTAGCCACGTGTTATTTTAAGACAGGGCCAAGATGGTAGTTCCTCAATTAGATTCAGATCCTTATTAAACATCTCAATTTAGGATTGTTCTGCGCTTAATATTAAAAAGAATCTTAAAGGTAAAACCTAGCCTACATGTCATTTAGACATGGCCAAGATGGTAAGACCTATTCAAGAGATTCAGATCCTTGTTAACACCTAAGAACGTGTTAGCACTCTTGACAAATGTGATTCGAGAAAATCACAACAGTCATCCTTATATTGGATTCTTCCAATTTTCTTATCTAGCCTAATGATCAAGAAATCATGGCTTATATCATCCTATAAGATGATTATATTATAAACATCTGTTAGTGATGAAGTGCCTACGGGCTAAACTTGTTGTCCGATAAGACGACAGTGGTGGTCTTTGACCTCCTGTCTAAAAATGTTGGACCATGTCCAAACATAATAGTCGGTATGATCCATACGATCTCGACTAATAGCATCTGAAAAGATGATCATAACATAAACATCCCTCAGAAGGGAAATGCCCACAGGCTATATCTATTGTCCTAAAAGACAAAAGACAGTTGTAGTCTTCGACTCTCTGTCAAGAAAAGTAACCAACAATGCTCAAACCTTAAATGCCTCGATCCCAAACGATCATGGCTTATAAATTCAAAACTGTCCTCGTGACAAGGCCTGTTGTGCCACTTTAATATCCTTAATGTTTTATAAACTAGGATAAATTATAATGAAAACACTAATAAAATTAACAAATTAACCCATATGGTTTATATTACCATGGTTAATAAATCATCAAAAATGATAATTTCATAATAACCTCTGAATAAATCATTGTCAATGTTTATGTAGCAATCAAGCTACATGGCTAGATCAGATGAAGTTAACAGCCACTTGAAGGAGAACAATGATACTACTAGAACTAATATAACTGGTGCAGAACTACAGGCATTAATAGATGATGTTGTTACTAAAGCTCTTGACAGACAATATAATGAATCAAGTGATACACACTCTAAGACTCTATCGGTGGCTCGTAGTAAGCCCCCTTCTAAATCACATGAGTCAAAGGAAGACGATGTTCATAACTCGTCAAATCAAAGGAGTGTTCCATCTAGACAGGTTGTGCTTCATCAAGAGGCACCAGTTAAGACATGCTCATATAAATATTTTGTCTCCTGCAAGCCCAGAGACTTTACAGGAGAAAAAGGGGCCATCGATTGCATGACATGGCTCGATGAGATGGACACCGTTGTTGACATCAGCGGTTGTGCGGAGCAAGATGTTGTGAAATTTGTTTCACAATCATTTAAAGGAGAAGCATTGGCATGGTAGAGATCATTGCTCCAAGCCACGGGAAAGGTCCTACTTTACAACTTAACTTGGGATCAATTCGTTGCATTAATCAAGGAAAACTTTTGCCCTCAGCATGAGGTAGAAAAGATAGAGACAGACTTCTTGACTCTGGTCATGAAGGATTTAGATTGCCAGGCATACGTGACAAGTTTTAACACTATGTACCGCTTAGTTCCTTATTTAGTCACCCCTGAACCTAAACGCATAGCGCGTTTTATTGGAGGCCTAGCACTTGAAATAAAGGGAAATGTTAAAGCATCTAGGCCAACCACATATAGGTCCGTGGTGGACTTATCCTTATCTCTCACCTTAGATGCAATCAGAAATAAGTCTGTTATGGCTTCTTGCGAGGGAAAAAGAGAAAGAGAGGAGGAGAACTCTCAGCGATCTGACAAGAAGAAAAAGGGAAGTTTTAAGAACATGAAAGATTCCGAGTTTAGAAAAAACTCGAGTCAGTCTAACAACAGACCCAAATGCAGTAACTGTAGAAAGCAACATTCTAGAAAATGTACAATCAACCCATGTGCTAAATTGTGTGGAATTTTCAAGACCAAGGGTCACAAAACTTTAGATTGCAAGGAGTTAAAGAACGCGACATGTTACAATTGTAACGAGGAAGGGCACATCAAAACCAACTGCCCAAAACTTATAAAGAAGCATGGAGAGGCCAGGGAAACAAACGCGTGAGTCTTCCAGAGGAACGCCCAGGAGATGGTGCAGAATGATAACTATATAGCAGGTACCTTTTCCTTATCAAGCAGTTTATGCAGAAATTTATTTGATGCTGGCACATATGATTCTATAATGAACGATAAATGTTGAGAACTGTTGTCTCCGCCTGATTAGGACTCCGGTCATTTAACGCGAGATAGAAATTGGCCGATGATACTTTAGAGAATGCTCCAACAAACCTTAGATCGATATTTTATATCTATTAGGAATCACTCTTTTCTGATATCCTTATGGCAAGCTTTCAAGCTATCCAAATTCATCAATATAATAAAGACAGATGTGACATTTTGATCCCCTGTCAAAAAGGTGATGGGCTAGGTCCAAACCTTAAATGCCATTGATGGTCTTTTGTGACCTAGGCTAAGTAATATTGATATATTTTTAAAATAACGTTCATTAAGAATGTTAGTGCTATATTGGCCTGTATGGTTTAATGAAACCATGGTTAGTATATGTTAAGGCCATCAGGGTGATGAATAGCAGTTGTTGGATTGCAACTAAGTAAATGATTCATTTGGTGATAGGAACTAAATCTTGAGTATGACAAACTCGGATAACACAATAGTCAATCGCGCCATTGATGATGTGACGCATGCTAATGATGCTACAATTGTAAACCTTAGAATTTCCAAAGATGTTATTCAAACTATGATAGACGCAGCGGTTGGAAAAGCTGTGAAGAAGGCTGTGAAAAAGTTCAGAGAGCCCAATGCTACTTGCTCCAAATTTCATTCAAGACTACCCTCCCTTACTCACGAGAAGGATCTCATTCATGCTTCTAATGCAAAGGATGAACTAAAAAGGAAAATGGGGAAAGATAACTCCCAGAGTTCTAAGAAAAAGAATAAACAAAAATTCAACCAGAAACCTGTATGCAAGACTTGCAAGAAGCGCCATTACGGGAAATGCAAATTTGAGTCTCAACCTCTACATTGTGGGATCTGCAAGTCTAAGGGACATAAAACGTTGGACTGTAAGGACATGAAGAATGCAGTCTGCTTTGGATGTAATGAGAAAGGCCACATCAAGACTACGTGCCCTAAATTTGTCAAAGGAAATGCGGCTAAGGATAGAAAGCCTAAGAATGATAGCGCTTAAACTCTCCTAAAGAGGGTCTGGAGTAGTTCATATCAATAATAACGTTGGGTACGTTCTTTAAATATAAATGCTAAGAATTCTGTTTTAATTCGGATACCAATAAATCCTTCATAAATTGTAAGTATATTAGACTTTTAAAAATCTATCATAAGAATCCTAGATATTAAGTGTAAGGTAAAGCTTACAGATAGCAAATCATAGGAACCATTTCTTCTGTTCCTGTCAGAAACCTTCAAACATAAAATTCTAAAGTACCCTCTCTCCAGATAAATGCATTCATATGTAATTGATATTGTAGGTCCCTTGAGCCGTGCGGATCGTAACAGAATCGTCGATCCAACCTAGAGTGCGGAATCCTCTAGATCAGATTTTGCAGAAAACGTGTAGAACAGGAATCACGAACACGATACACTTTCAATCCGGTCTTCTATTGATTATCCAACTCGATGTTTACAATCAATTCAAGACCCACAAGAAATCTCCTAGCCACTCTCTATAGATTTCTCTAACTCCCCAAACTTGCTATAAGTGTCTCAATGTCCAACCTAAACCCTTATGCCAAGCCTTGTTTATATAGACAAGGTTTGCACATGGGCTTTGGTCTTGGGCCAGGCCATTCTCCAAGCCCATTACACTAAATAACTCCCTAACCAATATGCTAAGCCCAATACAAAATATCCAAAGACTAAATAATCCAACTATTAAGCTGTTGTCACAAAACATGCACCAACAAACTCCCCCTTGACAATAGCTTCATAGTGTAACTTTGTCTTCAAACATCTTGCAGTCTTTTGGTCTTTGGATAGCGTCAGCTACACAGTTTCTGACATCAACAAACTCCCCCTTAGCTGATGCTTCCAATCTCCAAAACTTTCATTCATAGTAGATCAGTGAACTAGCAATCTTTGGTTAAGCAAGTAATCTCCAACTCTTCCATATAACTCTCTCTTTCTGCAATGTAGTAGAAGGATCCTACCATGCATCCTCACACGTTCTCACTTCACTTTCAATCTGCACTTTACTTGTATTCTGCACTTCATTTTGATAACTGCATCAATCTGTTTAGCAACACAAGAAAGTATCTCGAAAAACCATTAGCCTTTTTCACATTTAAAGATAAACCAATATTTTATCTTAGTTTCCAAAAACAACTACCTGTCAGTTCAAAATGGGAGATCTTTTAAAAGAAAATATTTTTGGTATTCTTGATATTTTTCAACACAAACTAAACTAACAAAAACTAAACTGAAAAATATTTACAACACTTCTTTTTGTGAGTATCATGTGCAAGAAGATCATATCAGCAAAATCAAACTGTTTCACACTATTAGATAATTCTATATTTAATTTTCGTGGAAAGCAGTTCAAGACGATTACCAGTATGTTTGTCCACCTAAACAAAATGCATGAACATTTCAAGTACCATTACCGTATGATACGTTAAGGTAATATTAATTCTGATATATTAGTGTGTACCACTTCAGGATATACCCCCGCGATCAAGGTATGCACAAAGATTCATCGTAGTAGGTGAGTATACTGAATTCATCCGTTTTGTTTTTCAACGATAGATAATTGGTGAACAGGTCAGTACTTCCGTACAGCAGAGAGACCAAAATATCTTATCGAGGGCTAAGACAGATACCATTTTTGGTACGATTTGTGCATTTTGCACTTATTTTGAATGACTCTCTATGAGAGCTTCTTCATTTTCAGGGTTTTGGCATTTTTAGCTCTTTTAAGATATCCTGGGTGTGTCTAGGTCAGCATGTATCTGGATGCAGCAGAAGGACACCCCTGATATCCCCAGATGAAATAACAGTATAAAGACCCAAAACTTCAGATTTTGGCAATCTATCAACGCAAGATTTAAGGTCATTAAACCATACACCACTGATGTGTTCCCCACTCATACTCAGTACATTTATGTTTATATCACTTTGGTAAGTTGATTATTTCATGCTTTTGCCTACTGGTATATCATATGATGAAACTACTATCACACTTAAGCATTTTGATTCAGTTCGAGTGTGACAGTCTAACTTGCTGATGTCCTATCATTTCTTCTTTTTCACCCAATGAAAACTCATTTTTTTTTTCAATTTTTCAATGTTTTTGGATTTTTAAAGATTTATAACTTACTCCCCCTAAACACACGCACTAACTAAAACTCTTTTTGGCTTAGAGGAATTTCTCCCCCTAAATTTTTGTTTTCATGGAGTAAGTTTCAAAAACATAAATTTAAAAACAAACAAACTCCCACCTTAACCTGACTATAGTTTTTCACGTTTTAAGTTTAAAAACAATCAAAATGATCACAGAAGTAAATAGTTCGTTACCCATGTTAACCTACTATTCACCTCAGATGCTTTACAGGAACAACCACTGTCGAACACATCAACAGTCCTTCTTGGTCATCCTGCATTCACTCAACAACTCAGTTAGACTTTAGAACCCAAGCCTTGATGGTCTTGGGTTTTCCAAATTCATCCATTACAGGAACATCCATCCAGTGTCCATCACACTTCAGTGGATCCTTGGGTAACTTTTTATCTTGATACCTTCTTCTCCCATAATCATACCATGAATTTTGAAAAAATTTTGGATGTTGTTGAACATTCGAGTTACTAAAACCCCTATGTCCATTTCTTTGTTGAAAATTTCGATTACCAGCAGTTTGGTATCGATATTGATATCCAAAATTTTTATTTTGACTTTGAAATTTATTTGATTTACCATTATAATGACTAAATTGTGGAGAAATACTTCTTGGTCTATCAAATCTTTTTGAAGTTGAGGGTTTAGATTGAGATTCAGGTTTGTTTGTCTTACAACTAGTCTTTACATTATTGTTTGACCCAACCTGATTCCCATCCTTAACCTCATCAACTTTTTGTTTACCTTTCTTCAAAGGACAACAACTCGCCACGTGCCCTTTGTTGTGACATTTAAAACAGGATCTTTTCTTATACTTTTTCTTTTTGTTTGATCCCTTCTTAAATGTGTTGGTCTTTTTGTCTTCAGTATCCTCATCCACTTTATGAGGTGTACTGTTAGACCCAACAGATTCTTTCAAAGAAACTGGACTATTTGGTAAGTCCACAGCTATCGGGTCAATTAGCTCTTCTTCATTTGGTAGAAAAGAGTAGTCTTGATTTCCAGAAGATGAAGCTTTAGTAAACCCCACCCCTGTTTTATCATTACTCCTTTTTAAACCTTTTTGAATTTGAGTCCTGACTAACGAAGAATTCCCAAAATTATCTAACTTCCCTTGAAGTTCAACAATTTTGGCTTGTGCATCAGCCAATTCTGTGCACTTTTCTAAAAGCTCATTAGTCTTTTCTTTCAGAGTTTCACGAGCCAAATCAATGATCTGTAATTGTTCATTGACTTTGCTTGTTAAACTACTAATTTCTTGTTCATTTGATTTGAGTTTTTCTAAACAATCTGACTCTCGTTTAATCAAAAGAACATTTGACTCTTTTAACTTTTCTAATTCAGCTGACTGAATTTTGTTTTGCTCCGATAGTCTGTCAACTTTAACCTGTAGTTCAGCGCAATTAAGACATGTATGACTTACAGATTCTGATGATACCTTTACCTCTGCTGTAAGTCCGTTCACATCCTTCAAGCCCTTTGAAACTTCTGCCTCAACCTTTTCAGCATTCTCCTCATCTGCTACCTTTTTCTCTTCTAGCTCAGCAGCTACCTCTCCTATCTTTACCGCTGCAAGCTCAGCTACCAATGGTTGATCACAAGAATTTACTTTGGAAGAGATCTGATAACGTTTTTCCAAGGCTTCCCACAGCTCTCTAGAATTTCCATAGTTCTTGAAGGTATGCTTAATGCCCTCAGGTAAGGATTTCTTGATCACTGCTAAAGCTCTCTTCTCAGCATCAACCATCTGTCTCTCAGATTCATCCATCTTCTCATAAGAAATAACCTTAACTCTTCCTTCTACACGACGAGTGGGAGCAAAGTATCCATCTATCATACAACTCCACATTCTCGCATCCTTACTTTGAACATATGCCTCAACCTTCTTTTTCCATTCAGCATATTCATTGACATTTATAAGCTTTGGCCAGTTCTTAACAACCTCACTTCCATTATCCATCTTAGCCATCATCACGCAGCGTAAAAGTTTAAATGAATTTTGGTAACCTGTGTCAAAATCCAATTCTAACTTCTCTACTGGTCCTTGTTGAGCTTTTACCGTAAGCGAACTGATAAAACCGTACAAATATTATCTGAAAACTGTCTTTATCAAATTATACCGTTAGATTCGTATCGAAATTACGATTCCAATGATGTATAATGTCAAAAACCTGCTTCCGGATTTTCCAGAGTCTTTGTGCATACCTTGATCGCGGGGGTATATCCTGCTTCCAGATTCGTATAGAAATTACGATTCCAATGAAAACTGTTTTTTTTTTACCCTAAAAATCCAACGATTCCAACGGTGCGAACGGTTTCCTGTAACGAGTTACGGATAATTTTCTAAACACGAAACAATGAAATTTTTCTTACGCGAGCCAAGAAAAATTCCACCCTTTCCGAAAAAGGTCCGAAATGGTTATGTTTATCCGAAATGAACACCCTTTTGTCCGAAATGCACTACTCCAGTCCGAAATGAAGTCAAACTGGTCCGAAATGGACTAATCTGATCCGTAATGAGATAATTTGATCCGAAATCAAGTCCGGAATGCTTGTTCTATTCCGAAATCAAGTCAATTGATCCGAAATGCAAGTTATCAATCCGAAATGGATCCGTAATCCCTTTGACTGATCCGGAATCAAGTCTATCTGGTCCGAAATCAACTCAAACTGATCCGTAATGCTTGTTTCTTGTTCGGAATTGATGCTGTTTATCCGTAATGACTGATTTTCTGTCCGAAATCAATCAGATCTGGTCCGAAATGCTGGTATTTGATCCGAAATCAGCAGCAAACCCTAGAACAGCCGTGAAAACACGTCCAAAAACGCCGATTTTCTGCAGAAACGATTCTGAACCGAGCAAAACAAGAGCCGAATGCTCTGATACCAATTGTAGGTCCTTTGAGCCGTGCGGATCGTAACAGAATCGTCGATCCAACCTAGAGTGCGGAATCCTCTAGATCAGATTTTGCAGAAAACGTGTAGAACAGGAATCACGAACACGATACACTTTCAATCCGGTCTTCTATTGATTATCCAACTCGATGTTTACAATCAATTCAAGACCCACAAGAAATCTCCTAGCCACTCTCTATAGATTTCTCTAACTCCCCAAACTTGCTATAAGTGTCTCAATGTCCAACCTAAACCCTTATGCCAAGCCTTGTTTATATAGACAAGGTTTGCACATGGGCTTTGGTCTTGGGCCAGGCCATTCTCCAAGCCCATTACACTAAATAACTCCCTAACCAATATGCTAAGCCCAATACAAAATATCCAAAGACTAAATAATCCAACTATTAAGCTGTTGTCACAAAACATGCACCAACAGATATCTCTTTGATCCCTATTGATTACGAATACCAAATGGTATGACAAAAGCGCCATATGAGGATCTGGTGTATCTTAATATGTTCCATAGATTGCTTCCATGCCTGATCAGTATGGAGGTTTAATGCATGGGACCACAAATATATTCCGATGGTCATATGGTACTAAAATCAGCTAATGGTATTCAAAGAAGATATCCAGAATGGAATTGTCCAAGTAAAGGTCTTCGATTAAGAAATTCATGGACTCGGAACATAAATGTGTCACTCATTTGACACAAGCAAGGATGGATGAACTGGAGCCTGAGATTTGGAAAATCTCTGTAACCTCCTTATATCTTGATTATCTTCTCCTAAGATTACCCTGTTTACCTCCTGAGAGGCAAGTAGAATTAAGATTTATATCCCATTTAGGGCTGTATCATTATGAAATTTCCTAAACGGCTAGTACCATCATTGGAGGAATCGAAACCCTGATTAAGTAAGTTTTAAAATAGAGGATTCATATAGCCTAACTCAATATTCCAAGAGTTGATATTGTTAAATAAGAAAGACGGTTCATTTTGCTTATGCATTGATTACCGCAACCCTATTTAGGCAACAATTAAGAATCACCATCAGTTGCCCAGGATCGTCGATTTATTCGGCTAGCTGTAAGGATTAGCTATTCCTTAAGATTAGTTTTAAGCAGTGGTTGGAATAACCATCTAACCATAAAATAAGTTTTTCTATAACAATTATTATGTAAGTATCAAGGCTACTCCTTTGGGGACCTTGTATAGATGGAATGTTAAACATCTATTGTTAGAACAATAGAGTGGTAAGTCCAATTATCAAGATCTAAAAGTTGCATGGGAAACAACAAATAAGAGCATTCGAATTTATAATCATCTTAAAGTTGCCAGTGATCGGCAGAAAAATTTGAGGATCGATAAAAGTCGCAACCTTCTTAAGTCCTTAATAAGGAATAAGGTTCAACTGAAAGTATCGCCCTAAGAAGGTGTGCTAAAATTTTTATTTTATCAAGGCTAGTTAAATTCTGGTATATAGAACCATTCAAGGAAAACAAATACATCAAAAAGATCAATAGCTTATAAGCTAGAACATGTATAAGGAGCATAGTGGAGCTCGCAGTGCGACCCACATTAATAATTTAAGAATAGGTATCATCGATAACTCGAGACGCATTATCACATAACGATATGCAGATTAATGAAAATTATGATTTGATGAGAAACCCGTATCGAATAAGGATCGACAGGTTAAAGAGCTCCAAAAGGATACATGTACCTATTATAGAGGTCAAATTAGGTGCTTGGAGAGGCCCCAGATATGCTATAGAAGTTAAGTCCACTATGCGACAAAAAGTACTTCCATCATTTTAGCAAATCTCGAGGTCGAGATTTCTTTTAAGGGGGTGAGGATGTAACACCTCGTAAAATCACGTCCAATGAAATATTGACACGTGTAATAAACCCTAATGAAGTCAAGTGTTGAATTTAAGGGACTAATTTTTCGAAAAATCAAAAACCTTGATTATGAAAGGACTGTAAGTGTTAACATACCTAAAATAAGTTTCTAAGTAACCATTTACGGTTTTATATTCACAAATGAGCCACTTGGTGATCAAGTGTAGCCGTTTGCGTAATTAATTGAAAGTTTGCGCAATAAAGGGTTAAAAGCGTCAACATGTTAATTCTTACCTCTGAGTGACCTTTTAACAAACCAGGAGCTTCATGATATTTTATTATACTCTCGGGAATGCCAATTATTGGCCGTCTAATGTTTTTATGCCTATAAGTAAAGTTACGCGCAACTTTGCAAATTAGAAGGGCTAAAAGTGTCAATATGTTTAATTACACCTCTGAATGACCTTTTAGCAAGCCCGAAGCATCGTGATGATTAATAATACTTCCAAGAATGCCTAATGTGGATTAGATGAGGCTTCGATGATATTAAATGATGAGGTGCGCAAGTTTGCGCAATAGAGGGACCTAAAGCGTCAACTTCTGAATCTACGCCTTTCGGTGACCATTTAAGAGAACAGGAGCATAGTAACATTTATGTATATTCTTTGGAATCATCTATATGGGCCATGGAAGGCTTGGATATCATTAAACAGCATTTCGCGCTACTTTGCGCAATTAAAGGACTAATTGCGTCAAACGGAAAAAGTATGCCGATTCGTAGGGTATCGAACCTTCTGGAATATGACCATGAGTTAAAAATACCCTAATTATCCTTTATATAGCTTAGTTATAGGGTTAGAGGTGTTTGGTGCACAAAAATAAACTTTCAAGTCCACCAGGGACTAAAAGTGTCAAAAAGTGCACAAGTTTGCATTTTCGCGCATATCTTCGGTTCTGTATATCTCCGGACACCCAAAAAAATTTATGTAAGCACTAAAATATTTTATTTTAGTGTTTGGCTTGATAAAATCCCATTCGTCGCGTCGTTTGGATCGTTTTTCGCGTCCATCCGTTTTTCGTCGTAATTAGCCGAACACCGTGACCGTACGACCAAACGAACCGACATCCGGCATATTTTTGAGCATGTTTCATGTTCCCTATGTTTAGGCATCATTATAGAGCCTTAAAAATGGTTTAACGGGCCTTAGAGGTGTCGGAAATGGCATTTGGAAGTGCAGGGCCAAATCTGTCAACATTTTAAAGTTCTGGTGAGTTGGCCTGGACCTTACGGACCGTATGGCTGGACCCTTACGGTCCGTAAAGCCTCACCAGACCAACAGAATGTTGTTTGCAGCTGTTTACAGTTGTTCCAACTGTTTGTGAGTGTTGCACATGGTATTTTTCAATCCTTGGGCAGCCCATAGTATACCAAAACAGTTGGTAAGAGGTGTACGGTCCAGATCAAAGCTCGTTTATCGATGAACGATCTTAACGGTCTTGAAAAACCTATAAATACCCCACCTCATTTCCTTCAAACCCACACTTGATTTCTGAATTCTCTAAGTTGGAGATTTGGGATCAAACCTCCTTGCTTGGACCCTTTGTAAGTGTCCTTTCGTGCTTAGTTTAATTATTTAGCCGTTATAGCCGAAAAGTCAAGCATCTTGATAAACGCTTTGACTTTTAAACGGTTGAGCCATGGTTCACAGCGAACATGGCTACGTGACCGTAATTAGGAAGGTGTTTAACCCTCAAAAGGGCACCTCCTAATTATCACGTTTACTTAGTTAAATTGTCGTGTCAAATAAAAGTCAAACGGGTTAATTTTAAATAAATTCATATAAGAAACCATAAAATCAGTTTTTCTCACTTTAATAACTTGGTAAATATTAGTTGAACATGCCTAAGCATGATTCAACCCGACAATTCTAAGTATAGGCTAGGTTCGGAACCGAAAGTCGCAAAAGTTGACTTTTGCTTTGACTTTCAGTTCTGACCCGATTTAGCTTAGTTTAGATATGCCTTAGGATTCCATTAGGATCATGTTATAGGTTAGTATAACCCTCTGAGGTTATACAACTTGGATCCTTAGTTATCCTATTCATTTACATGCTTCCGTTATATGCCTAAATGTTGACCGTTATACCCTTTTGACCTTAAAACGATATTTTTGAAAATATGAAAGATAGAAACCTTTATTACTGAATTATAAACTTGTCCCTAAAATTTGACATCAGTTTGTGGTCTAGATTAGGAGTTATGCTCATTAGCGTAAATGAAAACCTTTTTATTAATTAAACGGCGTAATTAGCCTATAGCCTATCTAAACCCAATTTTTTATACCAAACTTTTTACCTACTGATATAAAATAATATTTTGGGATTTTTGAAGATTTTTATTTATTTTTAGGCTGAGCATAACATAGAGTTATACCTTTAATTTGGTTATTGTCGATTTTGCCCTTTTGGCCTATAAAATGAGTTTTTATAAAACATTTTGACCCCAAACCTTTTGCTACTGATTTTATATGATAAATAAAATATTTTAAGCTTTCTAGAATGATAAAAATATCAGCTTTTCTTTAAAAACCCGGAAATCTCTTAAAACCGCTTTTTTAAGCGTTTTAAACGCATAGTATGTATTAAAACTATTTGGAACATATAAGGTTTGATGCCTACTGACATTTTCAGTAAAATTTAATATTTTAACAGTAAGCAAAGGTCTTAAACTCAGATTTACAGTTTTGACCTTTTTGGCTTATGTGAAATTACCAAAATGCCCCTACGGTGCATAGTTTGATTATAAACAATAAATTTCACATATATGTAATATCCTACTGATATAACTTATTAAATTAAGTATTTTTTCTGATCAAATCAGACCTGAATCTCAGATTAATGTTTAACCTCTTGTATAACCTTTAAAATGACCAAAATACCCCTCTGGGCATAAATTGGTTTTAAATTCGTTTTGGGCATAACGGAAGGTATCTTACTGATATCACAACATGTTTAAGGCATATTAACTTAGGAAAAATGTATATGACTCTTATGGTTACCCGTTACGCATATGTCGCGTTTGGATCGGTTTATGTAACTAGTTTGCATAAATTGACCAAAACGGGTCAAACCTTATCATTTTTTGCCTCAAAATCCAGAATGTGTTTAGTTTACCCATATTATACAAGTCTCCAAACTTGTAGGGTCTAAATCACATTCTATTCCGGTCTTCGCTTAATCGTGCGTTTTGAACCGTAAACCTTTCCTTAAAACTAACCGGTCTAAGTTTCAACTTAAATAAGACCCGTTAGGAATCTAATAGGTTAATAAAACCTTCGTTCCAGATTAAGAGCCCCAGTAGAAGTACTTGTGCTTGCTGATTAGAATATACGGCTTAGTATAAATTTCATTGCTAGCTCAGGTAAATACTCTTAACTTATTTTCCCTATACGGGCTTGGGATACGGTATTATAAAAATACCGCTTGGTCGGGTATAGAAACCTTTTAATCGAAGATGATTAAATTGCATAATCCCGTTTTAATCTGTATTGATTGATAACAAATAACATTAGGGGTTAATGACCGTGTCCTGGATATCCTTGGCTCATTTAAAAAGTGAATGGCCACAACTTAAGCACAAGGTGTAGGCATAACACCTCCTGTTGTGTATGTAAAAGATATACTCACTCGTAAGGGTGTCTTCTTGTGAGATTATAAATGTGGTGTCTATTAATCGTGATCGGTTTGTATAATCACCAGCCCTAAATGTTGGACAAATATGTAAATCGGATACAAGATTTTTATTAATAAAATTGTCCCAAGTTATAAAAAATTTTGTGCCTTGTGCATTCAAATCAATTTTTAAACTCTTTTCAAAATGAGTCAGTTAATTATATTTACCAGTGTAAACTGACGTATTTTCCAAAAAGGTTAAGTGGCCGGTACTGTACGTAATTGGCTGGGAGCTCAGGGCGTCAATAGGGAATCTTGCAAGTTCTAGATGCCTAAAGTCTGTTGAATAGCTTTCTTTTTTTTGATCCGCCTGTGGATCCCTTACATAGCGTTTGTAATACTTTGATATTCTTATTTGGTTGTAATATAATTATCTTTTGCTTCCGCTGTGCATTTTAATTGTGTTGTTTGACTATGATGATATCAACTACGTCACGATACTCCCCACCGGGCCCACCGGTAATACGTGGAAATATCGGGGTGTGACACATATGACAAGTATTATATGCCCTAACATGTTTAATATTCAGTTTATGTAACAAAATTTAAGTTACATATGCTTAAAATGAAATTATGCGCAAAAAGGGCATTTTGATTATTTTCCTAAGGCATATAAACTACCTATCATACAACTAACTAAACGAAGTGACCATAAGGTATAACATCGGAAGGTTATTCCCTATACAATTACGGTCACAAAAATATGTTTGGTCGGATCCTAACGATCGACCAAACGGGTCGGGTTCGAAAGTCTAAGCAGTTGTTTAGACCGGTTATCTTACGACCCTATATAAGCACTAGACTAAAAGTGACAAGTTAAACATGTTAAAACATGTTTAACTAAGTTTGAAAACAAGTTTGATACCAAAACAAAGTGTTTTGATATCCAAAAATAGCTTCGTTGCAAAATACACATAAATACGTATTTTGACCGAAACTTTGACTCGTCACTACGCCTAATCAACGTGGTAATCAATAGGTATAGTCACAAGGGACTATAACCATCGTGATTACGCTCACATTGCAAAGTTCAAACGAACTTTGTGTTGACCATAACCCGGTCAAAGCAGAAAGTCAAACACTGTTTGACTTTCATGCTTGAAATGCATAAAAAGCATTAAAGAAACTTACAATGGGTCCAAGCCTTGAAGATTTGAACTCAAAATACTCAGGTATGAAGCTTCACAAGGGAGAGCTTCAACTTAGAGCAGATTTGAGATCAAATGGGCAAGTTGAGAAATGAAGATTCATGGGTTTATATAGATTTTCCACAACCGTTAAGATCATTCCTCGTAATTTGAGCTTTGATCTTGGCCATCCATGTGTTGCACATGGTTTTGAATACTATGGGACCTTAAAAACTAGCAAATGGTATAAGAAAACCATGTATATAAACCAAGGAAAGGCTGCTGTTTGCTGAAAAAAATAGTTTTACAGAACTAGGGGTCTGTCGCGGGCCACAAAGGTGGAAGCACTAGGCTTCACGCCCCGCCAGGGATGTCAGACCAGCAACTTTCAATTGTTGGCAGAACAGGCCCCTGTATGCATAAAACTTGATTTTTGACACGTTTAAGCCCCGTTAACCCACTTTCAAGGCTCAATAATGAAGTTAAAGTGTAGGGGGCATGAACTATGCTTGAAAATATCATGGATGTCGGTTTGATTGATCGTACGGTCTCGTTGTTTGGTTAATTACGATGAAATACGAACGGACGTGAAAAACGATCCAAATTGCGCGACAAATGAAGTTTTAGCATTCCCATCACTAAAATAAAATATTTTAATGATTACAAAAATTTCTGGATGTCCGTATATGTTCAGAACGTAAGATATGCGTGTAAATGCAAACTTATGCACTTTTTGACACTTTTAGTCCCTGTTGATCAAATAAGCGTATTTTCTCACACAAAACCCCTCAAAGCTTATTTCTAAGCTATGTTAAGGTTATTTATGGTATGTTTAGCTTATGATCATGTTCCGAAATGTACGTTACTATACGAATCTGTAGACTTTTGCAGTTTTGACGCAAATTGTCCCTGTGAGCGAATAAACTTGTTTTTGCCATACCAAACCCTTCAAAACTTATTTCTAATTTATGTAAAGGTTATTTATGGTATGTTAAGCTTAAGTTGATATTCCGGAGTGTTTGTCGCATTAAAATGATTACGTTTACGCATCAGTTTGCGTATAACTTTCCAGAAAGCGATTTAAAGTTTAAAATTGAACAAAATAATAATATGCAAAATGTAAAAAATAAATAAACAAACATTGGGCTCAAATCATATTGTTTTATTAATAATTGAACTGTTTAGAGTTAATACAATGATTACAAGCACATATGTCACAGTCTCCCCTACTTGTGGAAATTTCGTCCCGAATTTTATTTAGAGGAAACTTGTGAGAATAGATGCGGATATTTCCCCTTCATTTGATCTTCACGTTAGTAAATTCTGGACCACGTTTAGATTCCCAATGAACTTTAACAATTGGAATGCGCTTATGTTTAAGCTTCTTGACTTCACGGTCCATTATTTCCACAGGCTTCTCATCAAAGTGCACCGTGTCATTAACACGAATTTCATCAAGTGGTATGTGGAGGTTTTCATCAGCTAAACACTTTTTTAGATTGGACACATGAAAAGTTGGGTGAACATTTCCAAGTTCAGGAGGTAACTCAAGTCTGTAGGGCACTTTTCCGATTCTTTCGACGATCTTGAATGGTCCAACATATCTAGGTGCAAGTTTTCCTGTCTTTCCAAATCTGATCACACCTTTCCAAGGTGAAACCTTAAGTAAGACGCGATCACCGACTTGAAATTCCAAAGGCTTGCGTCGTCTATCCGCGTAACTCTTTTGACGGCTTCTAGCTATCTGAAGGTTATCACGAATTTTCTTGACCTTATCTGTAGTCTCTAGAATGAGCTCAGGTCCAGTAAGCTAAGCTTCACCAATCTCATTCCAGCAGACTGGTGAACGACATTTTCGACCGTATAAAGCATCGAAAAGAGCCATGTTGATGCTGGAGTGATAACTATTGTTGTAGGAGAATTCAATCAATGGTAGATACGAATCCCAACTACCACCAAAATCGATCACACAAGCTCTAAGAATATCCTCCAGTGTCTGGATTGTTCTTTCAGATTGACCATCCGTCTAAGGATGATAAGCTGTGCTCAAATTGAGTTGGGTTCCCATTGCAGATTGCATGGTTCTCCAAAAGCGAGATGAGAATCAAGCATCTCTATCAGAAATAATGTTCAAAGGAACACCATGACGGGATACAATCTCATCCACATAGATTTTAGCAAGTTTGTCAGTAGATAGATCCTCACGGATTGGCAAGAAATGTGCTGACTTTGTAAGACGGTCAACAACTATCTAAATAGCATCATGACCTTTCTTAGTGCGTGGAAGTTTGGTAATAAGATCCATAGAAATGTTTTCCCATTTCCAAACTGGAATCTCCGGTTGCTCCAATAATCCAGATGTATGTTGATATTCAGCCTTAACCTTAAGACAAGTAAGGCATTTGGATACGTACAAGGCAATGTCTTTCTTCATACCTGGCCACCAATACTGGGTTCGAAGATCCTTATATATTTTGTCTGCACCAGGATGAATAGAATAACGATACTTATAAGCTTCATCCATTAGCAAGGTGCGAAGATTATCTTGACTTGGGACCCACAAACGGTCCATGAAATAATACAATCCATTGTCTTTTAGTTCAAGATCAGGCTTAATATGAAATGGTAATTCTTTACCCATCAAGTCTTGTGAAACACAAGTATGTTGACCTTGAGAAATGCGAGTTTGAATATCAGTTCGAACTTGAACAGAATGAAGCTTGACTCGTTCCTTACGACTTAATGTGTCGGCCACGACATTCGCCTTACCAGGATGGTAGCGAATCTCGCAATCGTAGTCGTTTAGAAGTTCAACCCAACGTCGTTACCTCAAGTTAAGTTCTTTCTGATTGAAAATATGCTGAAGACTTTTGTGGTCAGTGAAAACCACACATTTTGTACTATACAAATAGCGTCTCCAGATTTTAAGAGCAAAAACTACAGCACCTAACTCAAGATCATGAGTTGTGTAGTTCTTCTCGTGTATCTTCAACTGTCTTGATGCGTAAGCTATGACTTTGTTCCTTTGCATGAGAACACAGCCAAGGCCTAAGTTAGATGCATCACAATACATGACAAAATCATCGTTGCCCTCAGGTAAGGACATAATAGGTGCATCAAAAAGTTTCTGTTTCAAGGTCTGAAATGCTTCTTCTTGATTGGATCCCCATTCAAAGGGTTTATTTTTTTTGAGTTAGAGCAGTGAGAGGAACTGCAATCTTGGAGAAATTTTTGATAAAGCGGTGGTAGTAACCCGCAAGACCAAGAAATGAATGAACTTCGGTAGGAGTAGTGGGCATATCCCAATACTTGATAGCACTGATTTTGGCGGGATCTACATGAATACCTCGTTCGTTGACAATATGTCCCAAAAATTGAACTTCTTTAAGCCAGAATTCGCACTTGGAGAACTTGGCGAAAAGTTGTTCTTTCTTTAGGAGTTCCAAAGTAAGATGGAGATGTTGTTCATGATCGGCTCGAGTCTTTGAATAAATCAAAATGTCGTCAATGAAAACAATGATGAACTTATCCAATTAAGGCTTACAAACCCTATTCATCAAGTCCATGAAAACAACTGGAGTATTTGTTAAACCGAAAGGCATAACAGTGAACTCATCATGCTCATATCTTGTGCGGAAAGCAGTCTTGGGAATATCTTCCTCGAGTACACGAAGCTGATGATATCCCGAACATAGATCAATCTTTGAAAAACAAGTAGCACCCTGTAACTGATCAAAGAGATCATCAATGCGAGGTAGGGGATATCGATTCTTGATGGTAAGCTTGTTAAGCTCATAATAATCGATACACATTCTGAAAGATCCATCTTTCTTCTTTACAAGAAGAACCGGAGCACCCCATGGTGAAAAGCTAGGACGAATAAAACCTTTGTCAGAAAGCTCCTAAAGCTTCTTAGATAACTCTTGCATCTCAGACGGTGCAAGATAATACGGAGATTTAGCGATAGGATTAGCACCAGGTACAAGATCGATAAGAAACTCAACTTGGCGAACAGGGGGTAAACCAGGTAATTCTTCAGGAAACACTTCAGGAATATCCCGAACAACAGGGATGTCTTGAATAGACTTACCTTTGCCTTTATCCTCTATGGTATGTGCCAAGAAGGCGACATAGTTCTTTCGTAGGTATTTTTGGGCTTGGGTACAAGATATAAGCTTAAGACCACTAGCAGGTTTCTAACCATGAACCTCTAAGATCTCACCAGTAGAAAGCGGAATACGGACAATCTTCTCAAAACAAATCACCTCAGCGTGGTACTTGGCTAACCAATCCATACCTACTATAACATCAAAGCTTCCAAGTTGCATTGGCGTGAGGTCGATAGGAAAAAGATGGTTATTAAGGTTCAACTGGCAATTTCGAAGAACAGAATCGAGAACAACGGGTTCACCACTAGCTACCTCACTATCAATGGCTTTCCTAGTTTTGTTCTAGTCATGCAAAGCAATGGTTCAAAAGACAAAGACACAAAACTCTTATCAGCACCCGAATAAAAAAGAACAGATGCGGGTTGATTATTAATAAAGAACGTACCATTGACCACCTCATTATCTGCGCACACTTCATTAGCATTCATATTAAAGACTCGACCATGAGCTTGCGCCTAATTCGCATTAGCTAACCTCGGGCACTGATTTCGATAGTGGGTCAGATCCCCACAATTGTAGCATGAACCAGAAGGATAGTGAGGTCGTGCAGCCTGTGCTGGTTGTTGAGCATGTTGTTGTGGAAGTTGCTGAGCGGGGTTATGAGCTGCTTGGTTCTGGTTTGGGGGAAGACGACATGTGGCGGCAAGATGACCAGATCTTCCACAGTTGGTACAATAACGACACTAAACGTTCGGTTGATGGTGGTTGTTACACCTGTTGCACAGAGGTGCATTGCCAATGTACTGTTTTTTGGCAGGTGGTTGCGCATGCTGATTTGGAGCAGCTTGATTTGCATGCACGGTAACAGCAAAAGTTCTTAGAAGCCTTGCACTTCCTAGACCTTCTTCAAGACTCAGATTTCTTACCCTTCTTACCCTCACTCTTTTCAGACGACTGTTTCTGATTCTTGTCACCCTTCCTATGAAGTTTGCCTTTCCTGATTTGCGACTCGGTCAAAGTCGCAGCCAACTCGATGGCCTGACGAACAGTGGTAGGGTTGCTACCAGTAATGATATCTTGCACTGGGTCAGGTAAACCATCAACATACCTCTGGATAGCTTTATCAAGTGGGTTAACCATTGTAGGGCATAACAAACTTAACTCCTCATATCTGTTAGTGTAAGCCCGATGTTCACCACTATCCTGTTTCAGATCATCAAACTCCCTTTCTAATGCCCTTTGTTCATGACGAGGACAGAATTCCCTCATCATAAGAGCCCTAAGCTCTTCCTAGGTTTGACCTAAGGCAATCTCAGCACCGCGATCCCTCATTAACCTATTCTACCAAGTAAGAGCCCTCTTTTGAAAAACACTAGAAGCAAACTCGACTTTGCGATTATCAGAACACTAAACATGACGAAAAGTACTCTCAATGCTCTCAAACCACTGTAGGAGCCCAGTTGCTCCTTCAGAACCACTAAACTTGACTGGTTTAGCCGAATTAAAAATTTTAAAGTTGCACAGAGCAGGTGCATTATTGTTATTGTTGGCTTGGTTAATTTGAGAGATGAGATTTGGGAGCGCAGCAGCCATTTGCTGCGCAATGATAGCCGCCAGTTCGGCATTAGGTAGCTGATTGTCACGTCGAGGAGGCATTTCTAAAAGAGAAAAACATGATAGAAAACGAGTGAGATGGCATTGGATAAAAATAGGATGTTACAAGTATCGACAAAGAGCAAGGATGGTGGTCATTCGTTCGTTACCATAAAGCAAACAAACGACACACAGTGACTAATCAAAGTAAATGGGTCACAATAATGTATCGCAAAGACATGCTTTAGCCTATAAGTGGACACTCACCCCAAGAGTTCCCAGGTAAGAGTGACTGGTCCGATTATGTGGATTTGTACGAACACTCTAGCCTAGACAGAAAACTCAAGATACAGGCATCCACCCTTCCAGATTGCACGTGTTCACATTATTTAGACCCAAACCTTGATGAGATTTTGAAAACTTAGAGGGTTCAAAAACTTATGATAAATCATCTAAAAATGGATGATTGATTTTCAAAATCATTTTGGAAACTTGTGTTCTTGTTTTGGTAATCACCTAAAGATAGGTAACGTGTATGTTTTAAGATCTAAACACAAGATAACTTATGTTGGGGTCCTAGAAAAGTTATAGTCTAGGTCAAAGCATTACGAATAACCTAATTCCCTCTAACCATTGGCTCTGATACCAACTCTTCTGTCACACCCCGACCGCGTAAAACAACAAACCGCGGCGGAAACGTCGGGGAGTGGAGCGACAGAATTATTGTTTCATGACCATGACATTTAAAGTTTCGTTTTATTTATTAACATTGATTACATTCTCTTAAAAACAAGGAAACATAACATAAATTAAACTAGTCTTGCATCTTTTATTGTCACTAAGGCCCGAGTCCGCCTAAGTGTATCACGATCAACCCTATGCATCAGCTCCTGAAAACACATGTGAAAATAGGTACGTCAGCATAAAAATGCCTGTGAGATACATAGGTTTTATTGATGTAGGATTCATGACTCGTAGTTAAAAGAAAGGTTTAACGAAAAGTTAGTCATGAATCTTGTAAAAAGTTTTCTTTTTTAAATCATATGAAAATCGATATGAAATTCAAATGATATTAAGAAAAGTGTATGGTTAACTGAATAACCAAGTAAAATGAGTTTGTATACAATATGTTATTTGTAAACCAATATTTTTGTGAAAATTTGTCGTTTGTGAAAAATGTATCATGTCTTTGTTGAAATGATTTAGATAACGCTATGATATGTAATATCATAAAAGCACTTATATATAGGAAGTACCAGCGGCGTATCCACCATGCTTTTAGCATACTACACATGTTTTGTTATTTAAATCACTTATTAATAAACCATCAAAATGTCGTGTTTAAACAAATGTTAAATTGTTATGTGTAAATAATGTCTAATGTCAAATGTAAATCATGCACTGTATAATCAAATGTTATGTATGACAAGTAAAAATATCTACTCAAACCAAATATATAATGATAATGTGTAATCAATTGTAATGTATGGTGAATAAAAGTATTACTCAACCCCATAAGTAAAATGTACAAAACAATGTATTTGATTAAATCATAGTTTAAGTCAAAAGTTATGTTTTGCAAAATCCATGCTTTACTGATACAAACATTTATGTGGTAATGTTAAACGCATACATTCAAGCCTTGAGACTATAGAATAAACCTTTAAACAAATCAAAGGTTTATTAAAATGTTTTCGGATTCTGTCATTCCTTACGTCCAAACAAACCTAGGATTCCAGGAATAGGAGTTGTCAAGTCCTATGGTACCACTACATACTACCGAGTGGCATGATCAATGTTAATGAACGTATTTTAGTTTCGTTAAACAAACCAAATGTAATACCAAATGTAAGCATGTCATGTGAAAACCATGTACTAAGTATGCTAAGTAAACATACAGAGTAGAAATGTTCATGAAATAAATTGTGCCCATATGCTGAGTAAACATATGCAGCAGAAATGTAATGTAAAACAATGTGTCCATATGCTGAGTAAACATATGCAACAAATGTGTTTATGAAATCAATGTGCTAGCTTGCTAAGTAAACATACATAGCAAAACATAAATGAAATCAAGTACTATATGCGTACTAATGAACATAGCAAGTATAACTTTTACGTTTACGCATTAAACTGATTACGTTTACGCATCTGTTTGCGTATAACTTTCCAGAAAGCGATTTAGAGTTTAAAATTGAACAAAATCATGATATGCAAAATGTCAAACATAAATAAACAAATATTGGGATCAAATCACATTGTTTTATTAATAATTGAACTGTTTAGAGTTAATACAATGATTACAAGCACAGATGTCACAATAGGTGTCTTTCCCAGCTGTTACTAAAGTCAATGACACATGCTTGAAACATGTCTTTTAAAGTCTGGATGGTGCGTTCAGTCAGCCCATCCGTCCGAGGGTGACAAGTTGTGCTCATGTCTAGACGTGAGCCTAAGGATTTGATTATTTCCTGCCACAAATCAGATGTAACGTGTGAGTCTCGATCAGAAATGATAGAAGTTGGCACTCCATGCCTAGAGACTACTTCCTTCAGACAGATGTCTGCGAGTGTAGAAAACTTGTCAATTTCCTTGATTTCCAGAAAGTGTGTAGACTTGGTTAGTCGATCCACGATAACCCAAATGGTGTCGTTTCCTTGTTGAGGTCTAGGTAAACCAGTGACGAATTCCATGTGAATCTGTTCCCATTTCCATGTTGGAATTTCTGGTGGTTGGAGTAGTCCTGATGGCTTCGGGCATTCAACCTTAACCCTAGCACGGGTCAAGCATTTATAACATATGTCACTATCTTAACTTTCATGTGGGGCCACCAGTACAAAGTCTTGAGATCTTAGTACATCTTGTCAAAACCAGGATACACCGAGTAACGAGACTTGTGTGCCTCGTCCATCCCTAGCTCTCATAGGTTTCCATAGGATGGAACCCAGATATGTTCTATGAAGTAGCAAGTACCGTATTCCTTGCATTCGAGTCGCTTTTCTAGGCCCCGCATGGACTCAGCTAAGAGGTTTTCTTCCCTCAGTGCTACGACCTGAGCGTTTCGGATTTGGGTAGGAAGACTGGAGTGGATAGTAAGTTGTAACGCACGTACACACTTAGGTTTGGTTTCCTTCCAACTGACGGCATCGGCCACAACGTTGGCCTCACCTGGATGGTACTTGATTGCGCACTCGTAGTAGTCGAGGAGTTCTGACCCAAGATATGCTAGAGACTCTTGTGATTAGTGTAGATGGTGCACTTGGTACCGTACAAGTAATGTCTCCACTCCTTGAGTGCAACCTCTACTACTCCCTACTCCAAGTCGTGGGTAGTGTAGTTCTTTTCGTGAGCCTTGAGTTGGCGTGATGCGTAAGCAATGACTTTCTCACGTTGCATCAACACACAACTAAGTCCTTGGATAGACGCGTCACAATAAACAACAAAGTTGTCTGTGCCTTCTGGTAATGAAAGAATGGGGGTACAACAGAGTTTCACCTTCATTTGTTGAAACGCGGATTCCGGAGAAATCTTTCGAGTTAGAGTTGCGAGGGTTTGTTCATAAGATCAAGAAAAGCGGGCTTCGTAACATAAAAAGTCATTCGTTGGAAACTAAACATAAGGTTGTTTGTGTTGTAGGGGCTCCATGGTAAGGTGTAGGTATCGTTCGGATTCCTACTAGTTCTTGGAGTAGTCTTGGATATCGTCGAAGAGAACACGTGGTATACCTGTCAGGGTAGGCTAAATTCGAATGCCGTGATTGAGAATCTATATCGGTTGTACCGAGTTCCAAGGACAGTGCTTGTGATATCATCATATCTGTGATATTCATGGCCCATTGCTCCTCGAGTAACGTTCATAGAGAGTAACTCTTCCAAGCGAGAGTTCGCGGAGAATGTTGTTAGGATGAGGATCATAGGATTCGAGAAGTTTATCGTGACTGGATTTGGAAACATGCAAAAAGGGTAGTCACAATCGATGCGTAGGCGTTTAAGAATCCGTAGTAGGGTTTACCTGATGTCGAGAGCATAGCTGGTCGTACGCAAGTTGTATAAGGTTAAAATGAAGAATGTCGTTTGCCGAATAGAGGTGCCACGTTGGTATCTTAAGCCTAACAAGAATTAACCAGAGAAGAATGATTGTCGCACAAGTTTGTAGTGTTAAGGTTCGCTGAAACTTTCGTCAGTTGTTGGGCTCGCCCACATGCGAAGGAGGGATAATTCACCTTGATCCATGAACTTAGATGAGATTACGATTTATCGAGTCGGTAAGCAAACAAGTTCGGAGGAGTTCCCTTAGGTCGTGTGAATGAATCTGAAATATGCATGTGTAGTCAAGAGGTTTCAAAGAAAGGACGCCAAACATGTTCAAGGGGGTACGATCATATCAATAACACATCACCATTCTCAGGGTTTCAAGAAGTGATCACCAATGATCGACGTCGAGCCTTCCAAATTCTCTAAACTATAGTGAGTTCGTATTAGTGTCTTGGCATGGAGAAGCGAGGACGTAGTGTCACTGTGGTCAAGGAATGATGGTTTTGTCTAGGTCAGTATTTGCATTAATCGACAAGCATAGGTCGGTACCAAGGGTAGCGAAAATATTTCACATAATTAAGATAAACTATCGTAGGATCAAAATGTGACTCTTGTAGTGTAAGGGGGAAAGGGGTGAGGTAAATGTGTAGTTCATCGTGTCTGTATGTAGGTTGAGTAATCCGTATCGCCGTCCTCAAATGTCCCGAAGACTATCCCATCATTAGGAGGCATCCACTTGACAAGTTGGGTATACGAAGGTGTAAATCAAAGTAGATTAATAATTAACCACCCAACAGGGTAATGGGGGGGTAATCTTGTGATCAGTGGAGATCGGGGTATGGTTGTTAGCGTTTCGTTATATCGGTTGCAGATCAAAGGAACAGGAGGTTGCTGATGTTCATACGAAGAATTAAGCGACAACAAAATCCAACAAATAACCGAAGAATTTCGCCTACTATTCCGTTCTCTAAAGACAGTTCCAGTAATCGTAGATGGCAGTAACGACACGAAAGAAGAGTTCGTTGCTTCATGGTCACATGAGTATATCATTGGTCCAAAACAGAGTTTGGATAATAGGGTTTCGAGTTGTACAACGACAAACGCGTGTAACTGTGACTGCTTTGTTTCTGGTGATGACGGCTAGTGAATATGATGGGGTTTGTTGACATGGACGTGTGGGTATACTGTTCTCCTAAATCCGAGTTCGTATGGGCCGGCTCTGGTCTACGTGAATGTTGTCGTGCAAACCGAATGCACGGAGGGTCAGGTCTGAGTTCTAGCTGTAACGGTAACGTCGTGTCGAGACAATCGTACGAATAGATAGAACGCATAAAACAGTTGTCGTAGTGGGGTGAGGAGAAAACAGGAAAAGAATTTGATCACCACACGTCAAATTTCAAGTAAATAGTTAGGTATCATAAAGAGCACATTCGGGAAAATAGATAACATGCTACTATGTTAACTAAGCATACCATGAGCATCGCACCATGCAAATGTAAACTAACAAGTAGGCAACATAGACATAAATTATACCATCTAAAGTGTTGAGCTTTGCACGTGGAGCGAAGTGCCGTTGTGGATCGTTGAGCATTGAACAGGTTATAGTCTGGTTTTATCAAAAATATTTTTCCTTTTTAAAACCAAGTTCACTATAACCAATGTCTCTGATACCAATCTGTCACACCCCCAAAATCCACAAGCGGAGTATCACCACAGGGAGCGTGTCTGACCAGGATCAAGCCACCAATCATATTGAACAATATAAGTAAGTAAATAAAACCCAACAAAAACAATATAATTGGTGTCAAACAATTTAGCAAAGTCTAAGTTAACCGCGTTAGCATTAAGTTCAAAACCAAAATATAAGTTTAAAGTTTCATAAAGTTTCTCATGAACACACAGCGGTTCATGTCCCACAACGACTCCTTCTCCAATGCAAGCTCCAGCAAATAACCTAACGACCTGCAAAGCATGTTGTAACGTATCAACAAAAATGTTGGCAAGTTCACAGTTGGTTGTCTGTTTTAATGTTGTTCCAAAAACCATAAGTTGTTAAGTTTTTTCGAAAACCAAAAGTTATCCCGTTCCATGTTCCCATAACCATATACCGTGGGGGCTACCCCATGTTGTAAACCACTAGACCCGTTACCATATCGACTATTGACTTAAGTCATTTTTAAGTGCCCTGCGTCAATGTCTATCGACAAAGTGTCCAAGTACATTAGTCCACTCCCGTCCTCTGCGCCACGGTGTGAGGCTTATCAGACCTAATAGCGCTATTTAACTAATGACCCATTCGCCAATGGCCCGGCGATTAAGTCGATATAAAAATGAGGGACTTCATGATAGAGTCTTGTCTAGTAAGTTTAAGGTTGTTGTCCTACCCAAGGAGGACGAAGGTACGTATTCTACCCAAGTAGAATATGCAGATTATATCCAACCTAAGGGGGATAATTGTTATTTAACCAATTCCCAAACCACCGGGAATCCCATGCTTTGACGAAAGTGTGAACTCACCTTTGGTTGCTCGGTTGGACTCTTAAAAATAGCTAACAGTCAAGGTTGGTCAATCACGTCCTAGTATGATTACCAGTTAGTCCATTAGTAGTTTCAAATAGGGCACAAAGTTCCTACACGCATCTACCACATAACATGCACTCACTTTGACAGTTCATGCACATATATACATTCCATCTATAACTACTCAAGAGCAAGCACACGATACTTAACATAACACTTTCGTTGACATATAACAAGTTGGATCATTATCAGATAACATAACCGGCATTTAGACACGCAAATCACTACTTATATTGTTTCAGCTTTAACATCCAAAATTGGGCTGTTTTCGGGTTTTTTAATAAAATAGTTAACTTGTTCCAAAAATTCCCAGAATGTTACAAAATGTTCTACATTGTCCATATCACATTGTGGAAAAATATTGGGACTCAATTCATTACCAATTATTTTATAAAAATCATTTACCGGGCTGCAGTCAGATTCGTCACTTTCTGACTGCAGTCCACGGAAAAATTCATTTAAAATTCATCATAAGTCCAATTGACGAAATTCCTATTGGATAATTCCAATGACAGTCGTGGCCATCTACTGTACAAATTATGTGAGCTAACTCTATCTAGATTTCAAGTTATGATGAAAAACATAACACATATTTTCTGCAGAAAAAACGCAGCTTCTGCTGCTGTACAAAACGGACCTTTAAAAATAGAAAACGACCTCAAAAAAATATGATTCCAGTGCCATTTGAATCGTTTTTTGAAAAATTATAATTTTGACTTCAGAAAATCAATTTTTCAATTTATAATGGTCCGTTTATAGCCAACTGAAGTTGGCTGTTTTCGTCAATCAGCATGTTGTTTTACAAATCAAACAACACCAAAACGCGTGTAAACGATCCCGACCCTTCCTAATACCAACTAACAGCAAGTTAATCATCGATTATCACCTAACCATATTAATAACCACAAAACCCTAGATATAAACATCATGATTTTTCACCAAAAACGCAGCCAATGATCATTTATGCATGCATATCATCAAACAATTCACCCAATCGCATAATTAACCGAAACAAATCATGCAACAACAAAACCCTAGCATGTAAACTAAAAATCACAGCCATGATTATACAAATTTACACCAAGAATCACAATCCAAATCAAGAATACTAACCTTGGAGCAAGAGAAGGGATTACGAGGAAGTGAAAGGCGAATCAAGAAGTTGAACTGAGGAGCTAGGGTTTACGCAGAGGGGGGTATCCTTCTGGTCGACGCACAAGGGGGGAATGTTTAGGGTTTCTTGTTTGATTTATTTCTTGCTCCCTAATCCAAATACTTAAAATTAAAAGACAAGGAAGTTGGGCTAATGGGATACAAGGGCCAAGAGAGTGTGAGTTGGGCTTAAATTTTCACACCAAGGGGAAAGGGAGTGGGGTTTGGGCTTATTTATGGCGCAAGGGGGAGAGGGGGTTTGGTTTGGGTTGGGTTTGCTAATTGACGGTTTTGCAAGTTTCGTGAAATAACTAATTAAAACGATTCGTATCGCAAAGCAATATATTATAATGCTTCGTTTCACAAAATAACGTATTCCAATATTTCAGTTTCGGGTTTCGGTTTCACATAATTCACATTACACATTACCAAGCACATAATCGTTCAAATAAAATAAATCACTAAATTCAATTCATTTAATATCGCATGAAAATATCTGATGTGTGCAAAATGCAACATATAAATTACATCAATTGTGGCATAAAACTAACCCTTATTTAGTACTAATGTTGGAAAAAGTGTGCTTTTGTCTTCCTTTTGTATTTTCAGGATTAAATGAGCTTAAATTAACAAAAGAAGCAAAAAGGCAGCTAAATCTAACATAAATACAAGAAAAGGAACAAACATGGCATGCCCGACCTCCCCAAAAGCATCTTCGAAAGCAAAACAAGAGAACAGAAGGCTGAACACGCCCCGTGCTCAGTGAGCACGGGGGCGTGCTCAAGTGTCAGCATAAAAGACAAAGTTGTAGAAGCTTCCATCGCCCACCACGGGGCCGTGATTAGCGGACACGGGGCCGTGGTCAACTTTAAGATTCGCAGAATCCAGGCAAATCTTGATAGTACAGATATGCTTCTGCACACGGGGTCGTGCCCAACGGACACGGTGTCGTGGTCAACTAATACAAACAAGAGCAATTAATGAAGACAGGGAAGGATGTGGACACGGGGTCGTGCCCACTGGACACGGGGCCGTGCCCGAGCTTCTATTCAGCCTATAAATAGGATTGCTTGGCTCAAGCTTAAACCATCCCTTGGCACACCACCTCTCTCACACTTCACCCACCACCCACCACCACCATAACACCATCATCCACCACCATCATCCATTGTCCATCATAGAGTGTGTGAGTAGTCTCGGGATCCAAGATTGATCGTAAGAGTTCTTGACAATCAAGGCCATGTTTGCCTAAGTCTCTTACATCACTTGGTGAAGACAAAGTGTCTAGTGTAATACTTTTTATTTTTAATCTTTTCGCACTTTTTACTTGGTTATGTATTAATGACTTTAATAACTAGTTTCTTATGTTGAAGGTGATTTTTCCTTATCGTTTGTCCGTGGTGTCTATGGATGTATGTTGGCTACCTGGTCGGGGGTTAAGGGAACGGTTTGGTAAAAGTCTTGCCTTGTTCAGTGTATAGATCCTGCAAGGACCTAGGTCAAATTTAGTAGGACCTCCTTCAATACTTAACGGTATTGGATGGCGGGGGTCCAAACTCTTTGATCCCTTCATATGTAAGCTACTATTAATACTTTAACCCAGCTACTTAGGACTGTATCCCTGCTGACTCAGACAACTTAGCCGAGGGTAACGTCACCTTCAAAAGAGGGGCCTACCATAATATACATTAATAACTTAATTAATTATCTTTCAATAATCCGACCCTTTAGGATTGTATCCTTGCTGACTCAAACTTCTGGGTTGAGGGTAACGTCGTCTTCAAAAGAGGGGCCTACTACAATAACTAAGATAATCTCTTAAAAAGTGCAAAAGTGCGGAAATAATCAAAGGTTACACTATACACGAGTCGGAGCCAAGTGATTCATCTTGTCTATCTGTTTTTTTTTCAGCATTTTAGTTAGTTTTTATTTTTCTAGTTTAAAACCTTTTTTCTAAACTTTTGATTTGATTAGACGTTGAGGATAAACCGGTACTAAAGGCTCTTGTGTCCTTGGACGACCTCGGTATCTTGCCAACACTATACTACGCTCACGATGGGTGAACTTGCCCATATGTGTGTTTAGTGTTACTAAATATCGTGTTTTATAAATTTAAAACTTGGCTAAAAAGTGTTAAAAAGGGCTTAACATATACATTAAAAACTAATAACACTCACGCACATCAAGTTTTTGGCGCCGCTGCCGGGGACACAAGGATTTTAAGAAAGTTAAGAATCAGCGGCCTAATCGTTTTTTCTTATTTTTTTAGATTTTTTTTTAATTTTTTAGCTTCTGCAGAGCTCAGCACGGGCCGTGCCAGGTCGGACACGGGCCATGCCCAGCGGTGTTACTGACAGTTTTTATTTTCCGAGTTACAGAGAGCTGAACACGGGGCCGTGTCGGTGCAACACGGGGCCGTGCCCAACTCCCCAGTAACAGGGATCCGGAAAACAATTACTGTATCTCCGACCACGGGCAGTGTTCGCTGAACACGGGGCCGTGCTGAACCTTCTGACCAACGTTCTTTTCTGTTTTTGTTGTAGGACTTGGAACCCAGGCGCCACATTTAAACTTCCTACGTAGTGCATGAGCACCAGTTCTAGTAGAGACATAAAAGAACCTCTTGAAGAACCCGAACGCTTTCTCAGAAAAAGACATAAAGCTAAAAACCAAGAGAAAGTTTCGGGGGACCCACTTCCAATGGCGGACCAACGTACCCTCATGGATTACCTACGACCCACTGTAGGTAATCTCGGCGCCGCTATCAATGCACCGAATGTCGAAGCCAATAACTTCGAACTTCGGCCACATTTGATACAAATGCTTCAAAACTCCACAACCTTCCATGGGCTTGCGGACGAGGATCCCCATCTACATATTACTAATTTCCTAGAAATATGTGATACCTTTCAGATCAATGGAGCATCAAACGACGCCATTCGCCTTCGAATGTTTCCATTTTCACTAAAAGACCGAGCTAAGGCTTGGCTTAACACCCTCCCAGTTGGCTCGGTAAACACCTGGGATGAACTAGCCCCAAAAGTTTCTATATAAGTATTTCCCTCATGCTAAAACAGCTAAATTAATGACTGAAATTAATACATATTCACAAGAGGATGGGGAATCCTTATATGAAACTTGGGAAAGGTTCAAGGAGCTACTAAGAAAGTGTCCTCATCACGGTCTTGCGGTATGGCAACAAGTATCCACTTTCTACAATGGGTTGTTGCCACACACAAGACAAACACTTGATTCTAGCTCCGGGGGACTTTTAGGTAATCGTCGCCCAAATGAAATATATAATCAAATTGAGGAAATTGCTCAAACCAATTTTCAATGGCACACTCCCCGAGGCAATAAATCTATTGCCCCGGGCACCCATAAGGTTGATGAAAGCACTTCTTTACAAGCCCAAATCGAGACCCTTTCTTCAAAAATCAAAAAGTTAGAAATGACAAAAACGGTCTCGGTTATGGCTTGTGAAGGGTGTGGTGGGCCACATGAAAATTGGAGTTGTATGAAAGAATTAGATGACCAAACGGAAACGGTAAACTACATTGATAACAGACCTAGGCCGTCGGGTCCTCCAACGTGTACCTACAACCAAGGATGGCGTAACCACCCAAACCTTGGTTGGAGAGATCCCGGCAATAGTAGTAACCAACAAAACCAACGAACTAACTTTCAACAACCACAAAACTTTTCTCAACAACAAGGTGGACGACAAAGGCTTGAAGATACTGTATCTCGCCTCATCTTCGACACCGGAAAAAAAAACTCGGATCGATTTCAGCAATTGGAATCGAATTTTAGAAATCAGCAAGCTAGCATTCAAAACATTGAAAAACAATTAAATCAAGTAGCTCAAAATTTCTCCGAGAGACCACAAGGCGCGTTACCAAGCAATACCGAAACCAACCCAAAGGCACAAGTATATCTCATCACATTGAGAAACCGAACCGTGGGTCCCGAGGAGGCTCCATTACCACCAACTGAAAGAAGCCAATCCAACCAAACCACGACTCCACCCACGCCCCAACCAGAAAAGGCTTCTCCACCAAATCAAGAGCCCATCAAGACTCCTCCGGTTCCATACCCCGGACGGTTAATTCATCAAAAGTCCGATGAGCAATTCGCAAAGTTTGAAAATTTACTAAAACAATTGCATGTTAATATTCCTTTTATTGAGGTCCTAACCCAAATGCCTAAATATGCAAAATTTATGAGGGACTTCCTCACTCACAAAAGGAAAATTGAATCATTGCAATTAGTTAACTTAGGTGAAGAATGCTCCGCCTTAGTACTCAACAAACTCCCACAAAAGAAAATTGATCCTGGAAGCTTCACAATTCCTTGCTCGATTGGGGAATCCCCCATTCATAATGCATTAGCCGATCTTGGGGCTAGCATTAACCTCATGCCCGCATCAATGTTCAAACGACTCGGCCTAGGAGCAACGAGCCCTACAAAGATGAGCATATAACTCGCCGACAGATCCGTCAAATTTCCACAAGGTGTCGCCGAAAATCTATTGGTCAAAGTTGACAATTTCGTTTTCCCGGCCGACTTTATCATCCTAGACATGGAGAAAGACGCCGATGTCCCTCTCATCCTCGGGAGGCCATTTCTAGCCACCGCCCAAGCGGTGGTGGATATGAATGACGGAACACTAACATTGACGTTTGGGGACGAGGAAGTGAAGTTTGGAGTTAGGAAGAGAGTAGAAGACGAAGACCCGATCAACTACATGAAGGTCATAGACTCAAGCTTGGATGACGCTCTCCGACGGTGTAGCACGGGATGCAAAACATCCCACTTGGGTGACATATGACCATGCTTCGGGTCCAGCCAAGGACCCTTATAAACGTCGCGCACCACGGAGGCATTCCGCGGAACTATCCTTAGTTTAGTTTAGATTAACCTTTATGTTTTCTAGTTAGTTTTAATTTTCAGGAATAAAACACACTCGGGATGACAAGAGATAACAAGGGAAACTTGAACCAGCACCCCATGCAGGAAAACAGGGCCATCCGACAATTTTCTTCGTTAACAGTAAGTTCAGCACGGGCCGTGTCCGCCCAACACAGCCCCGTGCTGCACAATCTGCAGAAAATACCCAGTTCAGGTAAAATGGACACGGGCGGTGTTCACCTAACACGCCCCCGTGTCCAGGCTTCTGTTTCTTTTTTTCAATTTTGTTACTGGCACCTGAACACGGGGCCATGCCCGGACACCACGGGGCCGTGTCCAACGCCCAGTAACACAAATTTTTGCTTTTTCACACCTTTTTACACATTCAGTCAACCTAAAAACTTATTTTTGGGACACATTGAGGACAATGTGTAATTTAAGTGTGGGGGGGATGCTAAATCCTTGAATCTTGCAAGTCCTAATAACAAGCCTTACACAAAACTCTATTGGAACCGCTAATCACCCCAAATTTTTTCCTGAAAATTTTCAATTTTTTTTTTACTTGTCTAGTTTTAATTTGGGAATTTCAAAATTCTAAAAAGGTTATATTTTTACAAATTTACAACCAATAGCGTCGTGATAATAAGAACCAACATAAGAAAATTATGAAAAGGCATGACAAGCTTAGTTAAAATTTGATTATATATACTTGATCACATAAAAACCCATTCCCACAAAAGTGAGTTTTAAGCCTTTATTGAGCATACAAATACATATCATTAAACTAAATGCTCATTTTTCGTTTCTTGTGTGAATAGCCGCTTGGTTCTTACAACTCTAGAACTTGCCACGACGATACATTCCCGGTCCTTACCAACTTAAACTCGAGTAAGTAAATGATGGAGGCATTAGGACTAACCCTTTTTATTTCTACACCATTATTTTTCTTTTTTTTTTTACCACCTACCCAAAATCACCCTAGTTAACCCCTTTGAGCCTAAACCTTTTCATTTCTTAACCCAAACCAAACACCCTTTCACCCATCAAAACCTTTTTATTTTTAACCCTTTGTTTTAGTGACAAGCTCGGTTTTTCGTATGACTTTAAAAAATAAAAAATAAAAAAAATTGTTGATGAAGCAAAAGAAATAAACAAGCAAGTTCATCAAAAATAACTTTGTTTGAATTATGGCTTCATCAAAATAAAAACTGCAAAAATAAAAAGTCTTACGAAAACCGATGCTTTTTACGCTTTTCGCCCTTTTCTACTAACCACTAACCCAACCACCTACCTTGAACCCAAGCCTAACCCTTCACCCAAAAGTCCTCTTGATATTTACAAATGTATATAGTTAAAAAGGAGGAGGATTGATTGCTTGGCAAGCCTATGGTAAGAGTAAGTTCCATGCCGCTCTCGAGGGATTCACTAAAATACATCTTCGGCCGAGTGTTGAGTGATCCCCCGTGAGGTATATGAACTTGTATATAAATGGAATTTTAAAGAGGCATGTTATGCTCTAATAAGTAATTTATCTTATGAAAAGTTTTAAATAAATCATGACGAATAGGATTGTAAATAAATAAAAATAAAACTTAATAAAGAATCTTGGAAATCCCGACACTCTATGACAAGCCCAAAAACCTTCTCTTCTACCCATTCAATTTAGGAGTGTAAAGCCACATTATAAAGAGTTTTGTTTGAGGAAAAGCAAAGATTCAAGTGTGGGGGTATTTGATGTGTGCAAAATGCAACATATAAATTACATCAATTGTGGCATAAAACTAACCCTTTTTTAGTACTAATGTTGGAAAAAGTGTGCTTTTGTCTTCCTTTTGTATTTTCAGGATTAAATGAGCTCAAATTAACAAAAGAAGCAAAAAGGCAGCTAAATCTAACATAAATACAAGAAAAGGAACAGACGTGGCATGCCCGACCTCCCCAAAAGCATCTTCCCAAGCAAAACAAGAGAACAGAAGGCTAAACACGCCCCGTGCTCAGTGAGCACGGGGGCGTGCCCAAGTGTCAGCATAAAAGACAAAGTTGTAGAAGCTTCCATCGCCCACCACGGGGCCGTGCTCAGCGGACACGGGGTCGTGGTCAACTATAAGATTCGCAGAATCCAGGCAAATCTTAATAGTACAGATATGCTTCTGCACACGGGGCCGTGCCCAGCGGACACGGGGCCGTGGTCAACTAATACAGACAAGAGCAATTAATGAGGACAGAGAAGGATGTGGACACGGGGCCGTGCCCACTGGACACGGGGCCATGCCCGAGCTTCTGTTCAGCCTATAAATAGGAGTGCTTTGCTCAAGCTCAAACCATCCCTTGGCACACAACCTCTCTCACACTTCACCCACCACCCACCACCACCATAACACCATCATCCACCACCATCATCCATTGTCCATCATAGAGTGTGTGAGTCGTCTCGGGATCCAAGATTGATCGTAAGAGTTCTTGACAATCAAGGCCATGTTTGCCTAAGTCTCTTACATTACTTGGTGAAGACAAAGTGTCTAGTGTAATACTTTTTATTTTTAATCTTTTCGCATTTTTTACTTGGTTATGTATTAATGACTTTAATAACTAGTTTCTTATGTTGAAGGTGATTTTTCCTTATCGTTTGTCTGTGGTGTCTTGGAATTATTTTACTGTCAATATAAAATAAAAGATTTTCACCATTCATATCTCCACGGTCTATATGGAGGTATGTTGGCTACCTGGTCGGGGGTTAAGGGAACGGTTTGGTAAAAGTCTTGCCTTGTTCAGTGTATAGATCCTGCAAGGACCTGGGTCAAATTTAGTAGGATTGTGACACCTGTGTCACTTCAACCATCAAACAAAGACCAAACCAATAAAATATTATATTTCTTACTTGGGATTTGTATAAATATATGTATCATTTCCACATATCAATTCTTGTTCGATTTCGGGCTCTAAATCACTTTCTGGAAGGTTATACGCGCACCGATGCGTAAATATAACCATTTTAAATGCAACGAACACTCCGGAATAGTGACACAGACTTAACATACCTTAAATAACCTTTACATAACTTAGAAATAAGTTTTGAAGGCTTTGGTATAACAAAATTAAGTTTAATCGCTTACAGGGACTAAATTTGACAAACTGCGAAAGTATGCCGATTTGAACTGTAACAGACATTCCGGAACATGACCATAAGTTAAACATACCATAAATATCCTTTGCATAGCTTAGAAATAGGCTTTGAGGGATTCGGTGTGCTAAAATAAACTTTTGGGTCATTCAGGGACTAAAAGCGTCGAAAAGTGCATAAGTTTGCATTTTCGCGCATAACTTACGTTCTGAAAACATCCGTGTTTTGGTCAAAAATTACCGAAGCAATTTAGTGATCAAATTAGTTAAGTGAGGTAGTGTGCTAATATTATGTGTGAAAAATGTGTTAACCAAATTAGTTATGAAAACAGTTTCAGGATACGGCTCAGGATATCGAGCTGTATCTACAATCAAACAATGAGCAAAAATGTAAAGGTTGACACGTGATGTACGAGGAAAGCCCTTGATCAATTTAGATCGTCGGCATAAAACCTCGGGAGCTGACAATCGCAGCTGCCTTGTTCTTCTATTGCTTCAAATATCAGGATACAGTGCAGGATGTGGTGCGGATCAACTAGGTGTTACAATGTAATTCGATTACAAGTGTTCGTGTGTAGTGATTGTTGAAAGCTAGAAAGAAGAAGTGTTTGAGAGTGTGTGAAAGTTGCATTGTGCCTTAATCTGATCCGCCCCCATCTATTTATAGTAAAACAAATGTAACTAACTATCCTACATAACCGGGATCCAACGAATATTCCTTAGTCGAACGTTGTAGACCTGGTCTTTCGGGTTCAACGTCTCTCCTTTAACAAATACGCCCGAGTCTTGAGGAGACGGAGTCCATTTGACCGTTGGCAAGTCCCAGTCTTTAACCTGCACGTGATTAATTCGATATACCTCAGGATATCACCCAGGATGTTAGCAATATCCCCGTCCAGTATCCTGATCACAGATAAACAATTAAAACCAGGATATAGATCAAGATATGTATGCTTAGAAAATGAGCCATAACAATTGTCCCCAAATATATCGGTTGGTATACCAATCCAACGGATATATTTTAAAAGTTTTATCCCGTAATTCAAGGCATTTAAAATGAAGCGACGGTCAAGATCACATCATAACCTCCAACGTGCTTTTAGCTCAATGGAGATCCACAATGCCCCTATATCTTCTATCTTCTTGTTTGAAAAGCAGATATCTCCAACAGAGTCTCCAGGTAATTCCCCATTTCTCATTCACTTTCTGTCAATTTTTCTTGCCTTATTCGTAATGGCTGCCGAGACCTTCACTCAGCAGAATCTCCTCAAAAATCCTGAAAAGGAGGTCTGCGCTTTCGACAACGCAGACATCGCGGCTTTGAGAGCTTCCGGTGCCTTCCCTGATAACACAGTCTTTAGATTGTTCGATCGGTCAATTCGATCGGATGTTTCTTCCACAGATTGGGTCTGGTTTCCAGCATACCCTTTTTCGCTGGGTCTTCGATACCCCTTTCCCGAATTCATGATGCAATTCTTCCGAACCACCTGCATCTCTTTTGCTCAAACCATGCCCATGGTTTGGAGAGTATTAATCGTACTTAACCAAATCAAAAACCTTCACTGCCCCGACCTCTGCATCGAGGATCTGCCTATTGCTTATCGCCTCCGATCCCACGGCTCTAGCCGGTTCTTGCTTTTCTCGACCTCTAGCAAACCCCTTATTCTTAAAGCCACCAAAAACGAAGATGGATGGCAACGCAAATTTTTCTTTGTCAAACGAGACTCCATTGCTGAGGGTGCCAGCCTTCCGGTGGAGTGGTTAACCACCGGTAGGGTCATAAATGTTCTCATGTACCTTTAGATTTTTATCTTTTACTAATATCCTTCTTTTTGATTCTTATGCAGTGAATTTCAAGGAAGTAGCTCCCCCTACCGCTGAATCAGAGGAAAGAATCAAAACTATTTACCAATTACCTGCAATAGACAGGAGTTTCACCACACACATCCCGAGTTCCAGTCAATACTCGTCATCTGAAATGTCTAGTAAGGATTACTTTTAAAATAGTTAGTTAGTATAGCATAATAGAATGGAAAGTAATAATAATGCAAAACGTTTTCCTTTATGCAGCACCGGCCAAGATCCCTGAAGTCTTTGACCTCGACGAGTTGGACAGTTATTCTGATCCGGTTCAGGTCAAGAAGGAACCTAGTCCCAGGGCCATAGCTTCATCCAAACCCAGCGGTTCCAAAGCCATTGTCATCAGCAAACCCTTGCCAACTACCAAGCCCCGGAGCTCCAGCTCTCGTAAAAGGAAAGAGCCCGATTCCCCCGTCATTTCTGACACTTTTCCTTATGAGAAGCACGGGTTCATTGAAGCTAGCGGGTTTATGACTTCCTTTCTTAACCAGGTTAGTATTCTCAAATTACATCCTGCAGCTTACATCATTTACAAAGATTTATCAATATTAATACCTGTCCTCTTACTTTCGTAGGGTCTTGAGCGTCTGGTTCATCTATATCAAGAATCCTGCAGGCTTAACAAGACGCTTGAATCCAAGCTAAAGGAAGCAGAAGTCACAATCTCCGATCAAGGCATGATTGCAGCCACCAAATCTCGTCATTACGAGGAGAAGTTCAAAGCTATGATTCAAGAACACCAGACTGCTCTCAACAAAGCTACTCTTCAAGCCCAAGCTGATCTTGAAGCTGCCCATGTGCAACATGAACAGGATATGGTCACCTACCGGGATAATCTTAAGAATTCCGTCGTCACTTCTCTTCTCCAGGCCAGGCTGAAGATGGCCCATGAAGCCAAAACACTAGGTTTTGAATGCCCTTCTTGGGACGTTGGTGCCTGGGAAACGAGGCTAAAGAATCTTGGCGGCATTTCTATTACACCAGCAGCCGAAGGATCTTCCAAAGTAGCTGAAAAAGCTAACGATGCCGAGAGGGATGCTGAGGTGGATCCTAAGACGGATGCTGCTGAAATTACCGCAAACGAAGATGGCACCGCCCCCTAAAACTTATTTCCTTTTGTTCGATCAATTTTATGTCTTATGAACAATTTTTATTTTCTGCATTAAAACAATTTGATAACCGAAGGCGGATGGGTCCTGGGTTTCAGGATGAAGCCTTTGGTTATCAGCTAGTACCGTTATTTCCAGTAATTTTATCTTTTATTTTTCTTGCTATCACTTTCTGTCTTTCTTATTATAGACCTTAGTTTTGCAAAATATAGTCAGTGATATATTATCAAAACTTTTGTTAATTCAATCACCTTTAGAGAAAATTAAAAGATAACCTATTATAACGATATTTGCTTAATTAAAGTTTCAAACTAGTACCAGTTTCATATATCTTAATCAAATATCCTGAAAAGTATTTTGAAAATATATTTTGAGAATATATCCCGAGAATTGACCCTAATCAGGATGTTTAGCCTTTTACCAAACCTAGTATTATCAAAAACTTAAACGATGTTTACAAAGGAAAGATCATACCAGGAATAGGGTAAAACCCTATTATCAAACCTCAATCCCCTTTTGCAACTTTCCGATGAAGATGTCCCCTGTCTGAGACACTTAGTGCATTAGTTCCGAGCCTTATTCTTTGAGCTTTACATCATTGCCTTGGTAGGAATGTCCCCTGTGTACAATGTCTTCAAATACTTAGAAATCTTCTGGATATCAATCCCCGTTGTATAGACAATTTTTCATGTTACAGGGGTAAAACCCAAGAATGTACTGGAAATAAATCCCTTGAATTCTGGGGGAAATCCCAAATTTTCGTGCGCTACAGGCGGGAGTGTATAAACTCCAAGACTTAGAAAGGTGAGAACCTTTAAACCTTAGAGAGTATGAAAATACCCTTTCGTGAGAGAGGGTGATCAATCCTCATATACCTTTAGGATTCAGGATATACCCAATAGTAATGAAATTGTCAGCCACTTTTACATGGACTGGTCCCGCCACCTTGAACTATTCCCGAATAACTTGCGCTCCAGGCAGAGTGTTTAAACCCAACTCGAAAGAAAGGTGAATACCTTTAAACCTGTGAAGGGATCAGGATCCCTTGTACGTGAGAGAGGGGGCCAATCCTCTAATCTTCTGAAGTATCCTGAGTGAGCATCCTGGAGCTATATCCCGAAGCATATACTGCAAAACATCCTTAAACTAAGGTGGGTGTTAGCTTGGCTAACACCCCTCCGATGCTTAAGTTAGTATTGGGTTTCAAAGAATAAATTAAACCAAACATATTTAAGAAAGATAGAATTCATACCATCCTGAGTTAGAAATTAAATTCTAAGCTCATTTGAAATAAAGCTTAAGGTGTATAGCATTCCAAGATCTCGGTAGCATATCCCCTTCCATATTCTTGAGTCTATATGCTCCTTTCCCTGCTTCTGATTCAACTTCATATGGTCCTTCCCATTTTGGAGCTAGCTTGCCATCGGCAGGATTAGTAGTATTCTGAAAAGCCTTTCTTAACACCCAATCTCCAACCTTAAATCTTCAGGTCCTTATATTCTTGTTATATGCTCTGGATATTCTTTGTTGATATGCTGCCATCCTCAGCCTTGCTGCATCTCTTGTCTCATCAATAGTATCCAACTCCTGGCATAGGACTTCAGGATTCTTTTCAGGATCCTAGAGGTTGGATCTTGCTGTAGGTACCACCATTTCTGTCGGGATCACTGCTTCTGCTCCAAATACTAAGGAAAATGGGGTTTGGCCTGTTGCATTCTTTACCGTTGTCCTATCAGCCCACAAAACAATGGGTAATTCTTATGCCCATCTTCCTTTTTTGGCTCCAAGTCTCTTCTTTAAGTTATTGACAATTATCTTGTTTGAGGATTCTGCTTGTCCATTCGCATGAGGATGTACCGGAGTAGATGTTATCATTTTGATTCCCCAATTCTTGCAAAAGTCAGTAGTTCTCTTGCTTATAAACTGAGAACCATTGTCATAGATTATCTCGGCTGGTACTCTGAATCTGGTCAGGATATTTCTCTTTATGAAGGATACTACTTCTTGATCCCTGACTTGGACAAATGCCTCGGCTTCAACCCATTTGGAGAAATAATCTGTCATTGCCAACATAAAAACCTTCCCTTCTGGAGCCTTTGGAAGCTTTCCCACTATATCCATACCCTACTTCATAAATGGCCAAGGGGAAACAATAGGATATAATGGTTCAGCAGGCTGATGCAGTATGTTACTATGTCTTTGACATGCATCACATCTTCGAACATATTCTGTGGCATCTCTCCTCATTGTCGGCCAATAATATCCTGTCCTTAATACTTTTGAGAATAATGACCTGCCCCCAGTATGGTTACCACAATCCCCTTCATGTATATCCTGAAGTACTTCTTTGGCTTCAGGATCCTCCAAGCATCTCAAATACGGTCCAGCAAGAGATTTCTTGTATAAAACATTATTTATGAGAGTGAATCGTGATACCTTCATCCTAAATGCCTTTGGATTTTCATCTCTGGGGATATCTCCTTCCTTGAGATATTTTATAATTGGAGCCGTCCAAGATCTAGGATCATTTTCCGTACATTCTGCTCCAGGATCCTGAATACCTGCTACTTCTTTACCCTGAGGATTTATTGCAGGATACAAGATATGTAATATCGGTATTCGGGTCCCTTCTGGTATCCTGACCGATGATCCCAGATTTGCTAAGGCATCTGCTTCAGCATTATCCTCCCTTGGTACCTGTTCAAGTGTAAAAACATCGAAATATCCTGCTAATTTTTTGAGAATATTGAGGTATTCGATTAATTTCTCACCCTTGACTGCATAGGATCCATTAAAATGGTTAGTAATTAACAAGGAGTCAACATATACTTGCAAATTCTTGATATTCATATTCTTAGCCAACTCTAATCCTGCAATTAAAGCCTCATATTCTGCCTCATTATTAGTAGCAGGAAATTCACACCTAATAGCCTGGGGTAATATGTCCCCCTGTGGCGATTTTAGTAGTATTCCCAATCCTACTCCTCTTACATTAGATGCACCATCAGTATATAATGTCCAGGATCCTGAGGATTCTCCTAACTGTTGAACTTCTAGGTCTACCTCATCCTGAATGTCACTACTGAAATCAGCCACAAAGTCAGCTAAAGCCTGAGACTTTATGGCATTTCTAGGTTTATATACTAAATCATAAGCACTTAACTTTACTGACCACTTGGCCATCCTGCCTGACATCTCTGGTTTCCTAAGCACATTTTTTACAGGATAATTTGTTTTAACATGAATTCTATGTGTCTCAAAGTAATGTCTAAGCTTCATTGATGCCATAACTAACGCCAGTATCAATTTTTCTAAATGAGAATATCTAGTTTCAGCATCCAACAAACTTTTACTAACATAATAAACAGGATACTGCTGACCTTCATGATTCTTAATAAGAACAGCACTTACAGCATTCCCTGATACAGCGAGGTATAGGGATAGTGGTTTACCATTCTCTGGCTTCATCAATAGATGTGCAGTTGAGAGATATCGCTTCAAATCCTGCAAGGCTACTTCATGCTTTGCTCCCCATTCGAACTTCTTATTCTTCTTGAGGATATCATAGAATTCCTTGCATTTTTTCGAGGATCTCGAAATAAATCTGTTCAATGCTGCTACTTTCGTCACCATATATCCAAGAAACTTTCCTGCCCCCACTCCGAAATGGCACTTAGCAGGATTCAGCTTCATGTTATACTGATCCAGGATATCAAATGCTCCCTTGATATCCTGGAGGTGATCCTCAGCCTTTTTAGATTTCACCACCATATCGTCAATATATACCTCCATGGTGTCCCCCAGCTTATCTTTGAACATCATGTTCACTAATCTCTGGCATGTTGCACCTGCATTTTTCAAACCGAAAGGCATAGCAGTATAGCAATATATACCTGTTGGTGTCATGAAAGCAGTATCCTCCTGATCCGAAGGCTCCATTTGAATCTGCTGAAATCCTGAGGATGTGTCCATGAACGTTAACATTTCATGCCCAGCAGTAGCATCCACCATTGCATCGATATGAGGAAGGGGGAACGGATCTTTAGGACAAGCCTTATTCAAGTCTGTGTAATCTACACAGACTCTCCATTTCCCATTTTTCTTCTGCACTACGACCACCTTGGGAACTTGACTTCTCTGATCATCCTGGACTTCAATAGTCTTTCAACTTCCTCTTGGATAATCGTATTCCGCTCAGGAGCAAATTTCCTTCTTTTTTGCTGAACAGGCTTGAATGATCTGTCAATTCCAAGTTTGTGAGTGATAACGTCTTTGGATATACCTGTCATATCCTCATGCTTCCATGCAAACGTCGACATCCTGCATTTCAAAAAGTTAGTTAACTGCTCTTCAATATCCTGAGGGATATTGGTTCCTACGAGCACCGAGATATCAGGATTATCCCGATCCAGGATAATTTTCTTCACATCCTGCTCCGAAGCTTCCAAGGTATCCCGGGCCCGCATCTTTAATTGCTATGCTTGATTAGGCTTGGTTGAGGATTTCATTGAGGATGAGTAGCATTCTTTCGCCTCCTGCTGATCACTTTCAACCTTGACAACTCCCCAAGGGGTAGGGATCTTGATGCATTGGTGATATGTTGATGGCACAGCCTTCATATCATGAATCCATGGTCTTCCCAGTATGATGTTATAGCAGGATAAGGAGTCCATCACACAGAAGCGTTGTATCGAGTTGACCCCTTCAACGTATACTGGTAACTTTATCTCTCCTACAGTATTTCTAGCTTCTCCACTGAAACCAACGAGCACAGTGGACTTCGAAGTAATGTCCATCGGAGATACATTCATCCTCTTCAATGTTTCCAGCTGAATTATATTGACAGAACTACCGTTGTCTACCAGTATCCTGCGTACAAAATGGTTAGCCACATATAATGTTATTACCAAAGCATCATGGTGAGGATCCTGAACAGTATCCCAGTCATCACTATCGAAAGTGGTCATTTTATCAGCTGTGAGGGTAGTCATCCTGACTGGTTTGTCTCCCCTTTCACTCTTAGCTTCCTTTGCATGTCTCTTAGCCGCCGAATACGAAGTCCCACAAATGTCGGATCCTCCTGAAATAAAGTTAATTATCTTGGCATCTGCTGGGGGTGATGTTGCTCGTTCAGGATCCTTCTCGGGATCCTGCACTTTATTCTTCTTTCTTCCCAGCAAGTCCTTCAGATACCCCTTGCTTAACAAGTAACTTATCTCTTTCCTTAAAGCAATGCAATCCTCGGTCATATGTCCGAAGTCTTCATGGAAGGCACACCATTTAGATTTATCCTTCCAATCAGCTTTCTGTTGGTTCTTTCGAGGCCACCTAGCTTTGTCCCCTAAACCCTGCATAGCATACATTAACTCAGGTATATTAACAGAAAAGCAGTATTCAGATAAGTCAGGATATTCTTCAGGATCCTTGTCTTCAACAGCATTCACTTTCTTGTTATCATTTCTGCCATATGGCTTGGAGCGATATGGCTTATATGAGGATTCTGATTTCCTGTTAGTTGATTCATAGGTTGAGGTAGAATTCATCCTCTCATGCATCTTCTTGTCATCTTCCAAATAGATATATCTCAAAGCCATGTTACGAGCTTCGTCGAGATTCCTGCAGGGATTCATTACAAGATCCTGATAAAACTGAGAATCCTTTTGCAACCCCATCTTAAAAGCTTGCACAGCTGTTGCAACATCAAGATGTGGGATATCCAAGGATTCTCGACTGAATTTGTTCACATAATCCCTCAAGGATTCCTGAGGCCCTTGAGTTATCCTATAAAGATCACTGGTTAGTTTCTCAAAACTCCGGCTACAAGAAAACTGACTATTAAATAAATTAACCAAATGAGCAAACAAAGTAATTGAGTGAGGAGGGACATTTAGTAGCCATTTTAAGGCTGATCCTGTCAGGGTAGACCCAAAACCCTTGCACAAGCATGCTTCCTTGAGCTCCGGAGGGATAGGGTTAATCTCCATTCTTTCCCTATACTGGGCAATATGCTCTTCAGGATCCGTAGTCCCATCATACAGCTTCATGTTGGGAGTCTGAAATCTTTTTGGGATTTCAGCATCTCAGATAGGATATGCAAAGCGGGATATCTTGTGGCTGTCTTGGGATACTTCCGGAATTGGCAGGACCACTCCAGGTACACTGGATATCATGTCCTTCAATTTCTGGAGCTCCCTGGTAAATGTTGACGTCATACCTGCATCCTGCAAAGAGCCATTGTTGTTAGTAGCAAGAATATTATTATTTGACACATTACCGGTCTGAGGATTTTGGCCATATCCTGAAGCATATCCTGAACTCTTCACAGTCGACATCCTGACCGAGGAGGGTATCTCAGGGGTATGATTCTGAGAATGGCTTGGGACGATATTCCCCCTGTTATCCTCAGTGTAAACTACGGAACTGAAGTTCAAAGCCCTGGGATGTATGGGAGTGACAGTTTCTTCAGCAGGTCTACTCGAGCTAGCTTTTAAGAGTTGTATTTCTCTTAACAGCATTTGGTTAGTTTCCTATTACTGCCTCATTTGTTCCTTCACACTTCCAAATAAAGTTATAATTTCATCATTAGAGGCTAAAACGGGAGCAGATCCCTGAACACTCCGAGTAGGGATAACATCTTGAGGTTGTGAAGAAAATGGCATCCTTGGAGGAGGTGGTGGAAGCACCGAACCGGTAGTAGCAGAGGTTGCAGCAGACATAGTGGAGGAGCTCATGTTTGATCTTGAGGCCATTGTAAACAATGTGGCAAAAAGTTTTGAAAATAGAAAACCGATCAACGATTTCACAAAGATTTTTAGTAAAAGTAGCACCACTTGCCCCACGGTGGGCGCCAAATTGTTTTGGTCAAAAATTACCGAAGAAATTTAGTGATCAAATTAGTTAAGTGAGGTAGTGTGCTAATATTATGTGTGAAAAATGTGTTAACCAAATTAGTTATGAAAACAGTTTTAGGATACGGCTCAGGATATCGAGCTGTATCTACAATCAAACAATGAGCAAAAATGTAAAGGTTGACACGTGATGTACGAGGAAAGCCCTTGATCAATCTAGATCGCCGGCATAAAACCTCTGGAGCTGACAATCGCAGCTGCCTTGTTCTTCTATTGCTTCAAATATCAGGATACAGTGCAGGATGTGGTGCGGATCAACTAGGTGTTACAATGTAATTCGATTACAAGTGTTTGTGTGTAGTGATTGTTGAAAGCTAGAAAGCAGAAGTGTTTGAGAGTGTGTGAAAGTTGCATTGTGCCTTAATCTGATCCGCCCCCATCTATTTATAGTAAAGCAAATGTAACTAACTATCCTACATAACCGGGATCCAACGAATATTCCTTAGTCGAACGTTGTAGACCTGGTCTTTCGGGTTCAACGTCTCTCCTTTAACAAATACGCCCGAGTCTTGAGGAGACGGAGTCCATTTGACCGTTGGCAAGTCCCAGTCTTTAACCTGCACGTGATTAATTCGATATACCTCAGGATATCACCCAGGATGTTAGCAATATCCCCCTCCAGTATCCTAATCACAGATAAACAATTAAAAGCTGGATATAGATCAAGATATGTATGCTTAGAAAATGAGCCATAACAATCCGTACATCCAAAAATTTATTGTAAGCACTAAAATATTTTATTTTAATGTTTGGCATAAGAAAAATCCATTCGTCACGCAATTTGGATCGTTTTTCGCACTTATGCACATTCCGTCGTAATTAAGTGATCATCGCGATCGTACGACCAAACGAACCGACATCCGGGATATTTTTGAGCATGTTTCATGTCCACAATGTTTAGGCATCATTTTAGCGCCTTAAAGTTGACTTAACGAGCCTTAAACATGTTGGAAATGGCCTTAATACACAACGGGGTCTGAAATGGAAACTTTGGAAACTGGTTGCTGATCAGAAGGACCTAGGCGTGACACCTAGCGCCCTAGGCGTCACGTGAGGCCCTTTCAAATCAGCAAAAGTTGTTTAATCAATTGTTAACAGCTGATAACCACTCCAAAGGCCAATGCCACATGTTAATCCCTGATGTTGGGGGGCCAATTTGAGTTACCTTAGTGTTGCAATAAGTGTAGGGACAAGATCAAAGCACGGTATTCGAAGAACGATCCTAACGGTTCCAACATTCCTATAAATACCCAACCCTTTCAACCCCAAAAACCCACACCTTTGAAATATAAATTTGCTCTCTAAGTTGTTGTGTTTAACACTTCATACCTGAGAGTATTCGGATTCAAACCTTCCGTTCTTGGACCCTTTGTAAGTGTTCCTTCGTTCTTTTATTCGTTTTAGCATTAAAGTCAAACTATGTTTGACTTTCTGCAATGACCAGTTTATGGTCAATGCGAAGTTCGTTTGAACTTCATAACGTGAGCGTAATCACGATGGTTATAGTCCCTAGTGACTATACCTACTGATTACCACGTTATCTAGGCTCAGTGACGAGTCGTAGTTTCGGCCAAAATGCGTATTTTGTAACCAAACTACTCTTAGGTATCAAAACCGTTTGTTTTGATACCAAACCTGTTTTCTAACTTAGTTAAGCATGTTTTAACATGCTTAGCTCGTCACTTTTAGTTTAGTGCTTATATAGGGTCGTAAGGTAAGCGATCTAAACAATCGCTTATACTTTCGAACCCGACCCGTTTGGTCGATCTTTAGGATCCGACCAAATACATTAGGTGACCATAGTAGTATATAGGGAATAACCTTCTGAAGTTATACCTTATGGTCACGATGTTTAGTTAGTTGTATGATAGGTAGTATATATGCCTTAGGTAAATTACCAAAATGCCTTTTTACGCCAAAATTCATATAAAGCATATGTAACATAACTTTTGATATCTAAACTGATTTGGCAACAATATTAGTCATGTTAAGGCACATTTTACTTATCATAGGGCTAGTTAGGCATTACGAACGCGTTTTACGCGAACGACGCGTTAAAGTAGCATAAGCTACCTAAACGAGTCGTAATGGGTCGTAAGCACATAGGTTAGGTTTCATTTTAGTATGTAGGCTTTGTTAAACCATATTACACGAGTCTCCATACTCGTTTGGTTTATGAACCCTCATTCTATCCAATCCTCCGATTTAGGTCCGGTTTATTAACGTAGTTACCTATATCAGGTACTGTTTGATTTCCGTGATCTCTAGCATTGTTTGGTTGTTACTCAAGGACTACTAAGCAATCTCAAGTGAGTACATAGTCCCCTCTTTTACTGTTTTCAACCGTTTTGGGGTGAAGCATGTGTACCTATATGTTATTTTCATGATTTCAAAGTATAATTGATTATACATGTTATTACTTATCATTTGACAAACTAAATGACTATCTGTGGTTTAAACATTGATTTCTCAAAGAACATAAAATAAAATGTTGAATTGTACTTATTTTATGTTCACCAGACCGATTGGTAGTATGATATAGCGCTATAGGACTAGACACCCCATTCCTGTTGTCATGGAATGTCGGAAACCAATTTGTTTCTCCATCCAAATAGGGATTGCCTTTGTGGTATTCCTATAGTCTCAAAGGTGTAGTTTGATGCACTAGGTCTGAATGAATTCTTAAATCACACTTTTATTGTATATTTTGATATACTCCCAAAAGTATAGTTTGATATACTCTCATGTGTGGTATTATACAGAACCAACATATATATTTTATTTACAAACCAAAACATATTTTGATATGTTATTTATAAAACCCAAAGCATATTTTGGTATGTTATTTATGAAACCAAAACATAGTTTAATATGTTAGTTACAAATCCAAAGTATACTTTTAATATGCTACTATAAGGTTATTCGTTTAACCTTGCATTATTTTACAAAGCATAACTTTTGATTTATTCAAACACTTTGTTTTGTACATTTTTACTTGTGGTTTAAGTAGTCTCATTTTACTTACCATACATAACTTTTGTTTACACCTTACATGGTTTACATTTAACTTGGGTTATACAAAAACATTGGACTATTGGTTTAAACATGACCATTCTATATTGGTGGTTTGGTTTGAGTAAGTGACTTAAGTAACGAGGCGTGTGTAATATGATACAAACATGGTGGATACGCCGCTGGTACTTCCTATATATAAGTGTTTGTATGGTATTACATATCGTAGCATTATTTGAATCATTTCAATTTAAGTCATATAACATTTTATACAAATAACATACTTTTCATAAGACATTGTTTTACAACAATTTATCTTATACAAACTTATTTTTTTTACGTGGTTATTCATTTAACCTTTCATTACTCTTTTACGTATCATCTACTTTATCATCACTTTTCGAATGATTTATAAAACAAAACATTTTACAAGGATCATGACTGACTTTTGTTAAACAACTCTTTATAAACTTATAAGTCATGAATCCTATATTCACAAAACCTATGTATCTCACAGGCATTTTTATGCTGACGTACCTATTTTTACATATGTTTCAGGTGCTATCTTGAGATGATTGTTGATACATGCTACATTTATGATGGACTCGTGCCTTAGCGACTTTAAAACTTGAAAGATCATAGTTGTACTTATTTGATTGTATTAAAACAATGAGTTCATTTATTCAATAAAACAAAATTATTTATTCCATGGTTACGAAACAATGATTATGTTACAACACTCCCCGACGTTTCCGCCACGTCTAGTTGTTCTACGTGGTCGGGGTGTGACAGAAAAGTGCCAATGGTTATAGGGAATTAGGTTATTAGTAATGCTTTGACCTAGACTATAACCTTCCTAGGACCCTAACACAAGTTTTCTTGTGTTTAGTTTTAAAACAATACCGTCACTTATTCTTAGGTGACAACCACAATAAGAACACAAATTTCTATCCGGCTTTGAAAACTAATCATCTGTTCTAGGATGATTTATTATAGGGTTTTGAACCCTTTAAGTTTTCAAAATTCCGCCAAAGTTAGTCTAATTAATGTGAACACGTGCAAACTGGAAGGGTGGGTGCCTGTACCCTGAGCTTTCTGTCTAAGGCTAGAGTGTTCGTACAAATCCGCAATATCGGACCAGTCACTCTTACCTGGGAACTCTTGGGGTGAGTGTCCACTTATAGGCGAGCATGTCTTCGCGATACATTATTTTTGACCCATTTACTTTGATTAATCACCAGGGTCGTTTGTTGCTTTGTAGTAATAAACAAATGACCACCATCCTTGCTTTCATCAGATTTGTTTCATCTCATTCTTTTCGTCTAGTTCTCTCACACGTTTCCTTTCATGTTCCTCTCTTAGAATGCCTCCTCGACGCGACAATCAGATAGCGTATGCCGAACTGGCGGAAATCATCGCGCAGCAAATGGCTGCTACCTTCCCAAATCTTTTTGCTCAAATGAATCAAGCCATCAACAACCATAATGCTCCCTGCAATTTCAAGAGTTTCAATTCGGCTATGCCACTCAAGTTTAGTGGTTCTGAAGGAGCAACTGGGCTCCTACAATGGTTCGAGAGCACTGAGAGTACGTTCCGTCACGTTCAGTGTCCTGATAATCGCAAGGATGAGTTTGCCTCCAGTGTGTTTTAGAAAAGGGCTCTTACATGGTGGAACGGGGTTATGAGAGACCGTGGTGCTGAGGTCGCATTAGCACAGACTTGGGCTGAACTTAGGGCTCTTATGATGAAGGAGTTTTGTCCTCGTCATGAATTGATAGCTTTAGAAAGGGAATTCGATGACCTGAAGCAAGACAGTGGAGAACATCGAGCCTATACGGACCGCTATGAGGAATTGAGCCTGTTATGCCCTACTATGGTTACGTCTCTGGATAAGGCGATTGAGAAATACATTGATGGTCTTCCTAACGTAGTACAGGATATCGTCACTGGCAGCAACCCTACTACTGTCAGACAAGCCATTGAATTGTCTGCCACTCTGACTGAATCCCATATCAGGAAGGGTAAGCTGTTTCGGAAAGGCGACCCAAGACCATCTGACAAGACTGCTCAAGATGAACCAAAGGAAAAACAGGCTGAGGTATCCAAGAAGAAGAAGCGCAAAGCCTCTCAAAATTTCGCTGTAACTGCTCAAGACAAACAGGTTGCACCAAACCAGCCAGCACAACCTCGCAAAAGGCAAAACTATGTTGGTACCGCACCTTTGTGCAACAAATGCAACCGTCATCATCTAGAGCAAGAGCAGTGTCACAAATGTACCCACTGTGGGCGATTGGGACATTTGATCAATGTTTGTCGTTATGCAAATCAAGCTACTGCAAACCCTGCTGCTGTTCAAGCACGGTTTCCACCGGGGTCATGTTATAACTGTGGTGACCTTACTCACTACAGAAACAATTGCCCAAGACTTGTTAACGCACCTCCAGCGCGAGGACGAGCGTTTAACATCAATGAGGCAAACGGGAACAATGATGCAGCAGTGAACAATTAGTGTTTTGTAATTCCTTGGTTGTTATCTTTTGACACTTCAAGACAATTCGGTTGTTAGATAAATAAAGATTTGTTGTTTTTATTTCTGCAAAATTTATGCGTTTGTGTGAATGTTTGATGCAACCTTATGATGTCAACCCAAAGATAAACTACTCGTGTGGTTCGTCATTTTATGATCACTTGTGATTTCCCCAAGAACCTTAAATACTCGTTTCTTTTAAGAAACAAATCCAAATTCCTCTTAAGATCCTTCTATCTTTATAGATAGATCCTTGAAAATCATTAAAGTGCCAAATGAAATCCATGAATTGGATTCCTAGTGTGCTTTAATTATCCATGCCTAAATATAACAAATTAAAGAATCAAGTTAACTAATTTTGTGCTTATGTGTTTTCTTACATGTTTTGTGGTTGTATGTGATCCATCCAAATCCTCGTAGAATCTTTCATATCTCATATGAGAAATTCATAGTAGGATATCCAAACTTACTATCTTAAATCCTTAATGGACTTCTACGTTGTAGTCAAGTCCCTTGGGTTTTAAAGTACTATTCTAAAATTGGACCCCTCGAGTGGTCTAGATAAACAGATTGATTTGAAAATCTGATTAGAAATATCATGTGATGATATAATCAAAAAGATCCCTTAAGTGGTCTATTTAAGGAGATTGTACGACGGTCTAGTTAAGAAGATCATGTGTTGATCTAGTTAAAAAGATCGTTCGTTGATCTAGTTGAAAAGACCCTTTGGTGGTCTAGTCAAGTCGCTTCATGTTTATTCAATTGATTTTTTTTTCTCTACGCATTATGAAATGAACTGTGCGGACTGTGCAAGGAATTACGTAATTATGGAGGCCTACATAATTATGGAATTTTTGTGCACAGAAACCACAAGAATTTTTGTCATGTGTTAAGACCAATAGCGACAAGAATAATGATACGGGAGAAGTCTTGGACCTTGACCGATGTCATTTTATCTTACACTCCCCACTCCTGATTTCAAGCACACACAAGTTTCCTATGATAAGTCTTCAAGGGAAATGTTCTTTTGTCCGTAATTCAAAATCCCATGTTTTGTTACTACAAGGACTTCACTTTGAGGGTTAACAAATTCGCTAAGAATCCTAACATGGCCCAGAGTTTTACTTAAGGGTTCAATGGATCTATTTGAAGGCGAAACCGTCACATCTGTCTTCACAAGTTTCCTCTAGAATTAAATTTCGGGACGAAATTTCCTAAAGTAGGGGAGACTGTGACACCTGTGTCACTTCAACCATCAAACAAAGACCAAACCAATAAAATGTTATATTTCATACTTGGGATTTGTATAAATATATGTATCAATTCCACATATCAATTCTTGTTTGATTTCGGGCTCTAAATCACTTTCTGGAAGGTTATACGCGCACCGATGCGTAAATATAACCAGTTTAAATGCAACGAACACTCCGGAATAGTGACACGGGCTTAACATACCTTAAATAACCTTTACATAACTTAGAAATAAGTTTTGAAGGCTTTGGTATGACAAAATCAAGTTTAATCGCTTACAGGGACTAAATTCGACAAACTGCGAAAGTATGCCGATTTGAACTGTAACAGACATTTCGGAACATGACCATAAGTTAAACATACCATAAATATCCTTTACATAGCTTAGAAATAGGCTTTGAGGGATTCGGTGTGCTAAAATAAACTTTTGGGTCATTCAGGGACTAAAAGCGTCGAAAAGTGCATAAGTTTGCATTTTCGCGCATAACTTACGTTCTGAATACATCCGGACATCCAAAAAATTTTGTAAGCACTAAAATATTTTATTTTAATGTTTGGCATAAGAAAAATCCATTCGTCACGCAATTTGGATCGTTTTTCGCACTTATGCGCATTCCGTCGTAATTAAGCGATCATCGCGATCGTACGACCAAACGAACCGACACCCGGGATATTTTTGAGCATGTTTCATGTCCACAATGTTTAGGCATCATTTTAGGGCCTTAAATTTGACTTAACGAGCCTTAAACATGTCGGAAATGGCCTTAATACACAACGGGGACTGAAATAGAAACTTTGGAAACTGGTTGCTGATCAGAAGGACCTAGGCGTGACACCTAGCCCCCTAGGCGTCACGCGAGGCCCTTTCAGATCAGAAAAAGTTGTTTAATCAATTGTTAACAGCTGCTAAGCACTCCAAAGGCCAATGCCACATGTTAATCCCTGATGTTGGGGGGCCATTTTGAGTTACCTTAGTGTTGCAACAAGTGTAGGGACAAGATCAAAGCACGGTATTCGAAGAACGATCCTAACGGTTCCAACATTCCTATAAATACCCAACCCTTTGAACCCCAAAAACCCACACCTTTGAAATCTGAATTTTCTCTCTAAGTTGTTGTGTTTAACACTTCATACCTGAGAGTATTCGGATTCAAACCTTCCGTTCTTGGACCCTTTGTAAGTGTTCCTTCGTTCTTTTATTCGTTTTAGCGTTAAAGTCAAACTATGTTTGACTTTCTGCATTGACCAGTTTATGGTCAATGCGAAGTTGTAGGATCGTATTCTGACATGAACGAGTCTATCAGAGGAGTTTTGGTCAATTACAGGTGCGAAAAACAAGTAATCAACTTAGAAACAGCTAGATCTTCACTTAAATCACCTTTCTGATTGATATAACAACGTTTACAGCCAAATCTCACACCGGCAGCACTTCGGTATGGATAACAAGAACACGTTTTAAATGATTCGCTCCTAGGGTATATATAGGGACTAGGTTTCGCTCATATGGACATGTCCATAAAAGCGAAACCTCCCATTGTACATATAAGCGAAACCATCTTCAAGGTTTCCCACATACGGACATGTTCATAAAAGCGAAACCTCCTTCTAGGTTTCCCACATACGTACATGTGGTTTCCCATATAAGAACATATGGTTTCCCACATATGGACATGTCGGGAAATCTCGTACAATGTGCCCTAATCTAACATTCTAAGACTAAGACTCGATACAAGACGAAGCCGACAGATGTATGCACTAACAGACTCCCCCTCAGATGTTAACTAGTCTTAAGTGTCGAGTCTTCGCATCTTCAGTCTTGATCTGTCTCTGGGCATCACTCTCTCAATCTATTCTTGCAGGTCTTCAGACTCCCCCTTGCGATATGCTGACATTTCTTCAGTTCATCAGCATCATCAGCTTTAGGATCGTTGTCTGGCTTTCTTTGTCTTCAGAATCCGAAACCTGGCACTCTATCTTCAGATTCAGAATTGAAACTTGTCTATTCCTGCACATTCTTAACCCAGAAATAAGTTTTATGAATTTAACAAATTAAGTGCCCCAACACTAATTCTCTTTCATAAACATGTGCACCAACAACAACTCTCCCTCTAACCACTTTCTTTATGATGAACCACTTGTTGATTTAAAAAAAAACATATTTTGACATTTTAAGACACACTCCCCCTCACAACAATGTCATCATGTTTAGCACTCGGAACTTTGAAAATCAGCTTTCCAACATCAGTTGTCGAAAATCTTTTTGACTTTTTCAAAAATTTATGCTAACACACACTGAAAATCTTTTTGGATTTTCTAATGAAATGAAATGCAATGCAGTAAAGAAATATTTACAAAACAATATTTTTGTGAGTTCGTGCAAGAGGATCATATCAGTTTTTGACAAGTCACAAGTACCGTTGAGCTTAGTTACACATTAAGAATTAAACAATTCACTTAGATTGCCAATATACTGATCCACTTAAATTCTCACACAAATTTCAACTGATTTAGGATATGAGTTAGGTGTTTTAAGAACTTAAACTCATTCATGTGTCCCACCTCTTGAATATACTTCCGTATCCAGATCCCAATATTCAGTCTTATAGGTGAGTATACCACAGATGATATCTGTAAGGGGTTAAATTGCGATGGCCGTGAGAGCTCAGGTCGATCTTTCGATACGCAGAGAGATGACGGCTTCGACTTTTGGTGGGTCCCCTTTAGAGGATCTTTTGAATTACAACAGCAATGACTATCAATTTTATTGTTTCATCAATTTGCTGAGGGCTGCGCTATGTTTCAAGCAAGCAAAAAGTATTCTACGGGGACTAGGCCATTGCTTCCGCAAAATCAGAAGTCTCGGGATAATACCCCAGATATCACGGAGCATAAAGACCTAGTATCTCAGAAAGAGGGACCTTTCAAACGAGATTTCAGGGGTTACCTATATATCTAAGTAGTGTTCCCCACGAAATAAGCAAGTTTGATTTAAAGTTTATATCCCGAAAAAGCTTACTAAATGTGTAAAAACCTATCGGCATATCATCAGTGAGACCGTTTAACGCTATTTAAACAATACAATTCTTTAGCATATTGTAACTGTCTACTGATGTACTATCATTTCCTCTTCTTTGACACCAAAACTCATTTTTGATTTTATCATGTTTTTGTCTTTTTCAAATTTTCAAATGTTTTTGGATTTTCAGAAATTTCTTACTCCCCCTAAAATGCAAACACATTTTAGGAAATTTGAAAACAAACTATACAATAAAGTGACAACTGATATCAAATCACCTCAATTCGCCATCCACTTGGCATAAACAATCAAAACTCCCCCTTTCACAAAACTATTTTCCCATTGTGATTTCAAAACACTTAAGTTTGTTTTAATCAAATGGTTTTTCCGGAAAATCAGTTTTGTTAATTTTACCACTTGTAGATTAGGGGTATGGTTCATCATTTTGTCCATTCAATCTCTTGTATCAGGATTACATCAAGTTCAAACTAATGACCTTGAGTAATCACTTTGTAAGATCCAATCTCTTACCACTTGTAAAAATATCCAAATCATATAATCACATGTAGAAATAAAACATCTACACAAACCATTTTACCAATCAAGATGCCGATTCATGCTTCGTACTTACCAACCTGGAAGCTCCGGCGTAGTCATTCAACCTGTAAAGATTTAGACAAATTTAAAATTTTTCACAAAAACAAGTTTAACAAGAATGATGCCGATTCCTGATCCACGATTACAAACTGGATCTCCGGCATAGTCAGGTTTTTCAATGAAAGAAAATATCCACCCAAGCCTGACCAGCCTTGGGTGTTTTCAATTCAGAAGCAGTTGGAGTGTAAGTAGCTTTCTTTTTAGCATAAAACTCCTTTACCCCTTTTACTTTCCCTTCAACCATTTTCCCAAAAATCTTCTTAACTTTCCCATTAAACGCTTTCTCAACATCAAAGTTATCCTTCTCAGAATAACCCTGATTTGAGATTTCAGAATTTCCAGTTTTCCTTTTAAAATTTTCAGTCCTCAATGGTGGAAAGTTCTCATCATCCATTGAAAGAACTGATTTTTCATCACTCTCATCAAATTGTGGCTCCTCTGATTTTGTGGAATCAGATTCATCGCCAGATTTTACTTCAGATTTCTTAACAACCCATTTTTGGTTGTCAAGTTTTACACTTCGCCTGTAAAATCTCTTCGAACACTCACCAACTTCAAATGTTGAATTTTTGAAAACTTTAAATTTTTCAATTGGTGGTTCGGTTTTATCAACAGTAACTTCTTTCAGTTTTCCAGAAACTCCCTGTTTTGTGTTTGTCGCTTTCGGACAGTTCCATGCAATGTGACCAGCTTCGTTGCATCTAAAACAGGTTCTGGATTCTGTTCTCTGAACTTCATTCTTCTTTTTCTCAGCAAGAAATTCTTGATTTGATTGTCTCCAGAATGAGCTATTCTTCTCTTCCTCAGCAGACGGTCCTGAAACAAATTTTGCGTTTGTTTTAGAAAATTTTTCATTTTTATAGTTTTCAGGTGGAATAAAACCAAGTCCTTTCTTTTTGTAGCTACGATTGTGGTTTGGTTTCTTTTGAGAACCAGAACCAGAATTGTAACCCTTTTTCTTGTTCAAACGTTGTTGTACTCTTGAGGTGTAAGGTTTAGGTTTTACATTAAGATTTTCATCTTTTATTTCAGAAATATGAATTTCTGTTAGTTTGAAAACCTTTTTTATCAAATAAGTTTTGACACCTCTTATTGGAAACTCTTTATCAAAATATAATTTGTCAGAATCATTCAAAGTATACACAACTGCAAATGTTTCATCATTCAAATTAGATTTTGACAACAAAAATTCTTTACTGTAAACCCGTTTTCCCGATGATTTTGAACTCTTTTCGGATGAATTTGAACTCCCGACTGACTGACACGAACTTTCGGACTCGGACTTTGACTCTGACTCCTCATCCTTATCCAACACCTGATCAACCACTCTTTTTATCAATTCGGACTCATGATCTGTGTCGGACGCTGTGAACGTGACATCAATATTGTCTGGTAAAACATCGGTTATCTCGGATTCTAACTTAATATTGACCGCCTGTTTTAGTTCTTCCTCGTTAGGTTTTCTAGGTGAGTACCCTTCCCAAATCGGAGGCGGACACTTATTATAACAGACACCCTGTTTCTTACCAGTATCCTTTTTCTTCTTTGGCTTTGTTTCTTCACCTTTAAAAGCATCAAATCCTTCAACTGTTGGATAAATTCTATCAATTATGTAGCCACAACCTTTGTAACTTTGCAGCAATCTTCTGATTCTTTCATTCTCAGTTGCTTCACTATCCAACTTTTTCTTCCACTTTGCACATTCTTCTATGTACAAATTGATCTCTTTCTGCTTTGTCATCATGGTAGCATTCATCATCTTCAAAGCTTTTTCTCTTTCAGAGTTAGTCTTCTCCAGACTATTCACATGTCTGTTCAATACATCATACGATTTTTTCAAATTCTTTACATCAAACAACAACTGTTCTTTCAACTTTTCTAACTCACTAAACCACTCATCTTTTTCTATACATTGTTTACAAGACTCTAAACAAGTAAGACAAGGTTTTGTGATTTCAACTATCTTTTCTATCTCCACCATCTTTTCAACTTCAACTATCTTTTCCACTTCCACTATTTTCTCAATCACTTTGACTTCCTTCAATTCTTTTGCAGTTTTTCTCTCTTTAAGTTTCTTCAATTTATCTGTAAAATAAAATTCAAAACTGTCAGAAGATAAATGAGATTTTCCAATGTTTATCTGTTCAACTTCTTCATCATCACTGTTATCTGTTGAACTGTTTTCAGAGAAAACAGATTTTCCATCTTGACTCTCCTCGTCATCTGACATCACAGCCATCCATTCCTTTATCAACTATGGCTTTTGAACAATCTGAGCAATAAAAGCTTTAACATTAGGATCAGCTGGAATGTACTTGTCCCAGCTAAAACCTTCAGCCATTTTCTCATCATCTTGATCAACGATGCCATAATAAGCTTTCCTGTTTGCATCCTCGATCATTCTTCCATGTGCCGTTTGAACTTCTTTTTGTTGATGCGGTTGATGAGTGATTTGCTGATAAATGGTTTTCCTATGATAATCATCTTTCCCAGACGACTCCTTTGCTCCTCTCGGCTCCTGATTCTTGCATTCTCTTTTAAAATGGCCTTTCTCCCTGCAACGAAAACAGACAACTTTAGATTTATCAAATCCTAGATTAGAAAGGTTTGCATCCAAGAAATCATTTCTTCCTGTAACCAATCTAAATTTTTCTGCTCTACTCAAAACACTAGCTAAGGCCCATTTAATATCCATCAGTTCCAGCTCCTCTGCATCGATTTGGTCATAATCTTCCTTTGTGAGCATCGGATTACCAATTCTTCCGGCAATCAACCCTTCATAAGACTCTAATGCAGTGACCAATAATCCCATATGATTCTTTACAATCTCTTCAGAATAATTTTGTCCATTTTGAAGATGTAAAGCCACATTGCACTGAATTAGATGACCATTTCCAGAAGATGAACTTTGAACACTTGGAGGATTCACCGTTGAGAAACCACTAGTGTTGACTGATCCTTGACTGCTTGGTGTAGATTGATTTCCAACACTAAATGCAGTTTGTATCTTTGGACTTGCTTCAGCAGTTTGAACATTTCCTTTATAGTACAATTTAATATCTTGTTGATGAGTAGAACTATTCATTCTAGCAATTTTCTGCTGCTCCAGATCCTGTGCCTCCAACTTCTCTATAAACTGTGCAATCGATAACCTTCTAAATTGTCCGTAATTCTTCAATATCATCAGATATGTACCCCATTCCTTTTGCGGTAATGCATCAGCAAGCTTTTCAACCCATTCTGCTGGAGTTTTTGTAATCTTCAACTGTGACATGGTGCGTACAAGATGACAATATCTTTCAATAAGAGTCTTTGTTGTTTCACCAGGCATGCATGCAAATAGTTCAAACTCCTTTTTCAGCAATGCTGCTTTACTCTGAAGCATCTCAGTACTTCCTTCGAATTTCTTTTTAAGAGCTTCCCAGATAGAGTAAGCATTGTCATCATGTTGAAGCAACACAAATATATCCTCCTTTACTGCTTGTTGTAACAGATTGATCATCATTTTCTCTCCTTTATAACTATCTCTTTCTTGTTCTGTGAATTCTGAAATGATTTTATCGACTCCCGCTGAATTCTTTGGCCTCTCATATTCAGTTTCGATGCTCTCCCAAGCTTTTAGATGATTCGCCTGAACCCAATTTTCAAACCGTTTTTTCCATCCGTGATAATCCTCAATTCCCATAAGTTTCGGGGGTTTTTGCATTGTTCCGGTTTCATTCTCCATTTTCATGGTTTTAGTAATATCAGATGAACTAATTGGGGTTGTAGCAAACGCGTTGTAGAACTCAGTATCCATTTTTCAATGTACGTTGTTCAAACACAGGTACTTATGAGCGAAATCAGGTTTTGTTGGATGACCTAAAAAACAAAATTAGGTTCCTTGGGTGTCACAAAAGCGAAATTAGTTCCTTGGGTGTCACAAAAGCAAAATCAGGTTCCTTGAGTGTCACAAAAGCGAAATTAGGTGCTTAGGGTTGAAACAAAAGCGAAATCAGGTTAATTGGTGTACACATGAGCGAAATCAGAGGTTAATGAGTGGTCACAAAAGCGAAATAGGGTCATATGGGTGGTCACAAAAGCGAAACCATGTCTTGTTGGTGGTCACAAAAGTGAAATAGGTCATATTGGAGTCCTTATGAGCGAAACCAGAGTTATAATGTACATAAGAGCGAAACCAGGTGGTCCAAATGAGCGAAACCTATGTCTAAAGAGCGAAACATGATGTATGAATAAGCGAAATCAGGGCTTTTCCGTATGAGCGAAACCAACTCGGAGGTTATTTTGGACCATTTTTAGTTCGAATTTTAGGCTCAAACTTTCAGGGATTTGTCTATGATCAATTTCCTTTAGTCTGTGAAAATTTGAACAAATTTCGACCGGTAAATCTTGTTCTGATGAAGAAAGAAGATGTAGAAGTAAGAATTTAAGATGAAATCCAGCAAATCTCTGTAGAACTCCTCTTCCTGAAGCTCTGATACCACTTGTAGGATCGTATTCTGACCCGAACGAGTCTATCAGAGGAGTTTTGGTAAATTACAGGTGCAGAAAACAAGTAATCAACTTAGAAACAGCTAGATCTTCACTTAAATCACCTTTCTGATTGATATAACACGTTTACAGCCAAATCTCACACCGGCAGCACTTCGGTATGGATAACAAGAACACGTTTTAAATGATTCGCTCCTAGGGTATATATAGGGACTAGGTTTCGCTCATATGGACATGTCCATAAAAGCGAAACCTCCCATTGTACATATAAGCAAAACCATCTTCAAGGTTTCCCACATACGGACATGTTCATAAAAGCGAAACCTCCTTCTAGGTTTCCCACATACATACATGTGGTTTCCCACATAAGAACATATGGTTTCCCACATATGGACATGTCGGGAAATCTCGTACAATGTGCCCTAATCTAACATTCTAAGACTAAGACTCGATACAAGACGAAGTCGACAGATGTATGCACTAACAGAAGTTCGTTTGAACTTCATAACGTGAGCGTAATCACAATGGTTATAGTCCCTAGTGACTATACCTACTGATTACCACGTTATCTAGGCTCAGTGACGAGTCGTAGTTTCGGCCAAAATGCGTATTTTGTAACCAAACTACTCTTAGGTATCAAAACCGTTTGTTTTGATACCAAACCTGTTTTCTAACTTAGTTAAGCATGTTTTAACATGCTTAGCTCGTCACTTTTAGTTTAGTGCTTATATAGGGTCGTAAGGTAAGCGATCTAAACAATCGCTTATACTTTGAAACCCGACCCGTTTGGTCGATCTTTAGGATCCGACCAAATACATTAGGTGACCATAGTAGTATATAGGGAATAACCTTCCGAGGTTATACCTTATGGTCACGATGTTTAGTTAGTTGTATGATAGGTAGTATATATGCCTTAGGTAAATTACCAAAATGCCCTTTTTACGCCAAAATTCATATAAAGCATATGTAACATAACTTTTGATATCTAAACTAATTTGGCAACAATATTAGTCATGTTAAGGCATATTTTACTTATCATAGGGCTAGTTAGGCATTCCGAATGCGTTTTACGCAAACGACGCGTTAAAGTAGCATAAGCTACCTAAACGGGTCGTAATGGGTCGTAAGCACTTAGGTTAGGTTTCATTTTAGTATGTAGGCTTTGTTAAACCATATTACACGAGTCTCCATACTCGTTTGGTTTACGAACCCTCATTCTATCCAATCCTCCGATTTAGGTCCGGTTTATTAACGTGGTTACCTATATTAGGTACCGTTTGATTTCCGTGATCTCTAGCATTGTTTGGTTGTTACTCAAGGACTACTAAGCAATCTCAAGTGAGTACATAGTCCCCTCTTTTACTGTTTTCAACCATTTTGGGGTGAAGCATGTGTACCTATATGTTATTTTCATGATTTCAAAGTATAATTGATTATACATGTTATTACTTATCATTTGACAAACTAAATGACTATCTATGGTTTAAACACTGATTTCTCAAAGAACATAAAATAAAATGTTGAATTGTACTTATTTTATGTTCACCAGACCGATTGGTAGTATGATATAGCGCTATAAGACTAGACACCCCATTCATGTTGTCATGGAATGTCGGAAACCAATTTGTTTCTCCATCCAAATAGGGATTGCCTTTGTGGTATTCCTATAGTCTCAAAGGTGTAGTTTGATGCACTAGGTCTGAATGGATTCTTAAATCACACTTTTATTGTATATTTTGATATACTCCCAAAAGTATAGTTTGATATACTCTCATGTGTGGTATTGTACAGAACCAACATATATATTTTATTAACAAACCAAAACATATTTTGATATGTTATTTATAAAACCCAAAGCATATTTTGATATGTTATTTATGAAACCAAAACATAGTTTAATATGTTAGTTACAAATCCAAAGTATACTTTTAATATGCTACTATAAGGTTATTCGTTTAACCTTGCATTATTTTACAAAGCATAACTTTTGATTTATTCAAACACTTTGTTTTGTACATTTTTACTTGTGGTTTAAGTAGTCTCATTTTACTTACCATACATAACTTTTGTTTACACCTTACATGGTTTACATTTAACTTGGGTTATACAAAAACATTGGACTATTGGTTTAAACATGAACATTCTATATTGGTGGTTTGGTTTGAGTAAGTGACTTAAGTAACAAGGCGTGTGTAATATGATACAAGCATGGTGGATACGCCGCTGGTACTTCCTATATATAAGTGTTTGTATGGTATTACATATCGTAGCGTTATTTGAATCATTTCAATTTAAGTCATATAACATTTTATACAAATAACATACTTTTTATAAGACATTGTTTTACAACAATTTATCTTATACAAACTTATTTTTTTTACGTGGTTATTCATTTAACCTTTCATTACTCTTTTACGTATCATCTACTTTATCATCATTTTTCGAATGATTTATAAAACAAAACATTTTACAAGGATCATGACTGACTTTTGTTAATCAACTCTTTCTAAACTTATAAGTCATGAATCCTATATTCACAAAACCTATGTATCTCACAGGCATTTTTATGCTGACATACCTATTTTTACATATGTTTCAGGTGCTGTCTTGAGATGATTGTTTATACATGCTACATTTAGGATGGACTCGTGCCTTAGCGACTTTAAAACTTGAAAGATCATAGTTGTACTTATTTGATTGTATTAAAACAATGAGTTCATTTATTCAATAAAACAAAATTATTTATTCCATGGTTACGAAACAATGATTCTGTTACAACACTCCCCGACGTTTCCGCCACGTCTAGTTGTTCTACGTGGTCGGGGTGTGACAAGGACCTCCTTCAATACTTAACGGTATTGGATGGCGGGGGTCCAAACTCTTTGATCCCCTCGTATGTAAGCTACTATTAATACTTTAACCCGGCTACTTAAGACTGTATCCCTGCTGGCTCAGACTACTTAGCCGAGGGTAACGTCACCTTCAAAAGAGGGGCCTACCATAATATGCATTAATAACTTAATTAATTATCTTTCAATAATCTGACCCTTTAGGATTGTATCCTTGCTGACTCAAACTACTGGGTTGAGGGTAACGTCGCCTTCAAAAGAGGGGCCTACTACAATAACTAAGATAATAAGTGCAAAAGTGCGGAAATAATCAAAGGTTACACTATACACGAGTTGGAGCCAAGTGATTCATCTTGTCCATCTGTTTTTTTTTTCAGCATTTTAGTTAGTTTTTATTTTTCTAGTTTAAAACCTTTTTCTAAACTTTTGATTTGATTAGACGTTGAGGATAAACCGGTACTAAAAGCTCTTGTGTCCTTGGACGACCTCGGTATCTTGCCAACACTATACTACGCTCACGATGGGTGCACTTGCCCATATGTGTGTTTAGTGTTAGTAAATATCGTGTTTTATAAATTTAAAAATCGGCTAAAAAGTGTTAAAAAGGGCTTAACATATACATTAAAAACTAATAACACTCTCGCACATCAATATCCAATGCAATAATCACACAACAAGCATGTCGATCCAAAATCGTCGAACATTGCGACTTTACTCTATTTTATATTATGCATCTATATTTATTACAAATACAACTGGAATTAAAATACAATACTAGTATACATCGCTAACCACAAGATGGTCTATACTACAATAGATATATTTTATCATATATATATATATATATATATTATTACTATTATTACTATTACTGATAGGGGTTCATCCAAAATTCCATATTACGCTCGTCATATTTCCAGACGAGTCGTTCCCCTATCTGTCTCTTCCTCTCACTTCCTTCTAATATCTCCTCGCCAAATGTTCAGAGTTCTTGCACATTCTTAGTGCTCATGGGTGGTGCGGGTGCTGGTATGGGATCTGGGTATTGTGACATCGGTTCTTCCTGAGGGTATGGATTCTCTAGAATCTCCCTGATGTATTGGTCATTATCATAATATGGGTCCAGGGGATCCAAATCGGGATAGGGTCCTACTAGGTCTTGCATGGGCTCTTCTATTGGAATTAGGTAACGTTGTTGGTAATCCCTGTGGTCGTCAAACCATGGGTCATAGTCTGGAGGAGGGGGTGTAGGTACCCTGGGAATCTCAGCTGGGTTTAGTTCAACTTCCATGGGTTGTGTGGGAAATAGTGGTAAAGGTTGGGGTGCTATGAGTTGCTCTAGATTAGGGTCGGCAGCGGTAGTAGCTAAAATGTGGAAATTAGCTAGTCGTCTATTGAGGATATCCTGAGTTTGCGCATTCATTTCTCTATTGGCCACTGCTAAGGCCCGCTGTTGTTGCATTTTTCTCATCCTCTTTCTACATTCATGAGCTCCCCTGCTGAATCATCCTCTCTTCTTAGGAGGGAATGGCTCCTCAGATTGAGCCTTGAACACGAAAATTCCTTCTTCGGTATCAGCCGAATACCCCGAGGGGGTAGGCTGTGAAGAGGTGCCTTCGTCCCTAGGTGAACCGGATAGTTGACGGTAAGCATCTGAAGGTCCTTGGTCACTCATGCTGTAAACTAACAAATTGTCAAATAACACAAAATAATAATCTACACGTATGCACATAGTCTCATTGGTTATTTCCTAACAAAATTGATAATTTAATTATCAGCAGAACACTTCTTTGGCAGAAATTAGTGGTTGTAGCTCTAATACCACCTTCTGTCACAACCCCCGGCCACTATCTCCTGGGATCAGGCGGACGCGAACTTAGATTAAGTGGTATCATTGGTTTATCATTATTTGGCAGCGGAAATTTCATCAGGACCGTAGTTAGGAAATATTTTATCAGAGTAAAATACCACATTTTTATATTAATAAACACATGGGTAAAACCCAAGTTTCTATTACAAACATGTTTATAGGGATAATCCCTAATTTATTGAATTTAAAACATCGTTTTTATTTAGGTAACTTTTATAGCCACATTTTCCAAGCCTTCAGTGCTTTCCAGCTGGCTTCTAATTGGCTTTCACATTTTGTTACCTGAAACGCATTTTAAAAACATTTGTCAGTGGGAAATACTGGTGAGTGAATCCTAATTTAATCAAGAAATATTTTATCCTTTAACAGTATTGAGAGCAATTACAATGTTTATCTCTACACAATTACTCATTCAGTATTGTCAATCCTGACTGGTGGGTCATATTACACATTGGCTATCTCGTTGTCCAATGGTAACATGTTCCACATTTTGTATACAGAACCCCAACATACCGACAGTAATTGAAGAACTACAAAGACTCAATCACTGCTAATCACCTTGTAAATTATTTAAGGTTTTGTAAAAATAGCTTGTAAAAAGGTTCACAAAAAGGAGATTACTCACATTGCTACTTTAGACGTTTCTTGGTGGATTCCTGGTTATAATCTATTAATTAAACAATGCACGCGTGTTAGTATAATAACCCAATATTTACATTAGTTATACCCTCCCCGAGACAGAACTCCAACGACTACGTCGGGCAGAGCCTCGACAGCCATTACGGAGCACTAGATCAATCGGGCAGCGTATCTAATACGTAACCGGGGGTTATAATACTTACATCGGGGCAAAGCTTCACTACTTTAGTGGGTATAATACCCGATTATAACTTTTATACTACATAATTGAGAGAGAAATCACGTTTTTGAACATCGACAACTGAAGGCCGATGCTCCCAATTTATAGGAGCTGATCTGGTCTTCCTCGCGGCCCGCGTAAGCCGAAGGTTAATCCTTCGCGGCCCGCAATGTAGAGTATGTAGGCCCTAGCCTTGACTGGTCACCACTATAGGCTCGACATGCGTACGCCACGTGGCACCTCCGGGTGCGGCCTGTCCCCCTAGCTGTCGCGCCCCGCGTAGCCTGAAGACTATGTCTTCGCGGCCCGCGAGCGATCCACGGAATTTGTTTTTTATTTAATTTAAACAAAATTAAAGGAAGAGGGGGGGGGGGTAAATTGTAAAAATTTGGAAGTTATGAGACTAGAAGGTAAGTTAAAAGGTTTAAAGTGAAGTTTAATGTGTTTAAGTGTTTTTATGATTTTTAGGGTGTTCTATCACCATAATTAGCTTTAAAACATAAAAACTATGTTTCTAGTCTATTTTTGGTGTTTTGGGTAGTGTCTGGTTAATCGTTCGGTTATCGGTTCGTTAAAGTGCTAAATAGTGAATTTTACAAGGTATGAAGTACCTTTTGTGACAGTTTTTCATTCCCGACACTTTACAAGTTATTCTGCATGTTATATTGATGTTTAATTGCTAATTTTTACTGAATTCTAAAAGAATTCTGCATTTAAAGTGCGTTTCGGGTAGTTTTTAGTGCTTATTTTTGCTTCCAGAAAGTGTTTATGTTAACCTTTGTTCACCCACTTAGGTTTTAATGTATTTCTGATGTTGGATCTACATCTAAGTCCTAAATCTACCATTTAACTGTATTCTGAAGTTGTGCTGATGCAGCTTGTCTAACCGGTGAGTCTACTAATCGCTTTGACGCAACACTTAGAGTATTGTATAATGTGACAATTAATGTATGAAACATGTATGAATTCAATTGCATAAGTAATCATATAATGTTGACGTGTAATCACCTAAATGCAGGAAATAAATAATTATTAAAATAGTACGGAAATTACCGTTTTATGACAGTTGTCACAAGTCATAATAAAGTAACTTGTTAACTTTTCGGCTCATCTAATAATTTAATGCCACAAACATTTTAACTTTAAAAAAACGAATAAGCCAACTCATAAAACTCGTTAATACAAAATACAATACAAGAAGAAATAAAAAAAGATAATAGTAATGGAGCAGACGAGACGAGTTTGATGGTGGACCGATTTTTGACTACTGTGATGCATACACGATCTGCCTGCTGCTGCTGCTGCTAAATCACCTCAATTTTCGATTTCTTCATCATGGAAGGTACCCAATTTCATCTCCACAACTCTTATATTTCTATTTTTCCTTCGAAATTGATCTACATTTGACTGGTTTTTCTTGACCTAATTTGCCATACGTGAAGGTTTTATTGATGAATTGTTTCGTATTGTTTGAGGTTAGCTGTTTGTTTATCAGAAATAAGAACGCACAGATCCATAATCTAGGGTGAGTAGAGGCAAATTGTTTCATAATTATCTGCAAAACACTAGAAGAAATTTTGACCTAAGTTAGTCTAGGGCATGAAGTTGATGTTGGAACCTGTGTGCAGTTTCCCTGCACCATTGAATAAGAATACTTGCTGAAATTAGATCTTGTTGTTAGGGTGTGTTTGCTGGATACTGGCTACTGTGGTTAGAAATTTCGGGCGGATGAAATAGATGAAGTGAAAGCAATATTTCCTTTCTTTGGTGGAAATAGTCAAATTGCATTAGTTTGTTTCTTAGATGGAGAAAAATCACATCAGATTCTTATAGATGTTTACACATTTTTCATCGGTTAACAATTGAACGCATACCTATGTTCTTGTAGCTCTTATGGCGGCTAGCAATTGTCATAATATTAAGAGAGAATAAAATGTAGCCATTTTTTAAGTGTGTTAGGGTAGATAGAGTCGTCCCGGATTTCCCCGGCTCAATTCAGTTTTTCCCCGATTCGGGGGGACGGTGTTCCCATTTTCTGCGACTCCTTTTCCCCGATTGATTGTTTTTCATCTTTGCATTTCTCCCATATTAAAATTCCATGCTTTCAACCCCCATTTTCACTGATTTAGGAATCGGGGAACGCACTCTGTGTGCCCTTATACCTTTATGGTCATTTTGGAACAATTTCACTCATACAAGCATGGGATACGCGAATCTTTGCTCGCTTATCTATTTTTACTCATGTATCACTATCACTATCAGCTTTTACGTTCGATAATAATACAAATAAAATACCAGAAATATATGCTAGACTAATCAAATTCAGGGTTTTTTGTACCATTCCTAAAAAAACGACTTTCCATATCCCATAATAAATGATATGCAAACCAGATCTTACAAGTTTCAGACTAAAAATGATACGTGAGTAAAGATAGAGATATGAGTATAGAGGTATGTATAACACACTCAGGAAAATTGGTTACTTTCGTGATTTGCTCTAATATTAGTACCTAATTTCGTAGGCTTATATTAATAGAAACAAAAGCAATAGGTAGCTAACAATAATAAAAAGAAGACATAATTAAAATTCTACAAACTAGCCGCCTCAATAATCAGTGCTCGGTTTGGAGAAAGCTCAACCTTGATTTTAAAGGACGTGGAAATATCTTGAAAGATATGGTGCTTAACATACAAAAGTTTAGAACAAGTCTAGATAAGGCTTGGCAGCTACAACTGATATGCATTTTCATTGAATTTCTTAGAAAGTCTGCAAGGACCAACGCATACCTCTTGCTCCAATTTAGAGACAGTCTATTGTTAATTTAGCCAAAACATGATTTGTAACTCAGTAGTAACTCTTTGATGATGAAAAGTTGCACCCATTTTGTGCTTTATGTTGCTTATTCACCTGTTCCCTCCCTTGTTAGTTATTCAGCTTTACATGCTGCTAGGACTCGGCCCATTAATATGCTTTTAGGACTCAGTCCGGTAATATGTCAAGAATGGCATTAGGACTAGCCGCTGGAACAAGTTCAACTGTGCCTTTTGGAAGTAATCTTCTATGAGTTGCTAGAAAACTCGAAGCATGGGGTTATATCCCTAGTGATTTTTTTTTGATTTTTTTTTTGTGCTAAGCATCTTGGTTGATTACCTAAGTTACAATTCTATTGGGCTCTTGTGAAACGCTACACTCTCTTCATAATTACAAGTAGGATTTAGAGATTGATGAAACTAGGTCTTTAGGAGAGCTGAAGGTTGCCAAGGTTGAGAAAAGAAGTTGTAAACAGAGATTTGCACAGGTGGAGTATACCTAAGCTGTGAGATAGGAGTGCGTGGATGGGCACCACCCAGGGGTTCACCTTTTAAACTTTAAAGTTAGCTTTTGGTCCCTGAATGCTTTTTTTTTTTTTTTTTTTGTAAACTGAATTTTTTTTAGTTTGGAATATAAGGATTGTTACTGTCAAGGGATGCCATGCATGATTTTAGACTAATGTTGGAAATATACTGTACTGATTTTAGGGTTACTTGTGAAGAGTTTTCTATCTTAGTTTATTAGATCTCTATATACTCGTTGTATATTCTTATCCCATCTTTTTCAGTATTACATCTATTGCTTCATTTTGTTTATGGTATGTTTGTAAAAAGACCCAAGATCTTATCATATAAAAGAAGTAACAATTATAAACCCTTGGTTTGCCTTTATAAAGGTGTCTCATTCATCATCACTGGTACTTGCCATTGAAATTGTTTGCATAGTGAAGATATGTTGCATGAATGAAATTTTGCAAATAGACTTAAAAAGGGATGTTAAATCCAAAAATCTACATGTATCAAGAGGTTTCATATACCTTACCAAGTAATGCACCTTCTCAGTTTTGGCGAATGCTGCTTTCCTGTGGGTCGAGTATATTAGAAGGTAAAGAATTTCTATAATTGTGCTTAGTAAACGTGAGCCTAGAGCTTCTTGTGTGCTTTTATAGGTTATCTCAAGCATGAATGGGTTATTGGTGTTATAATCCTATTTTACTGAAGCACTTTATTTATGTGGATGTCACGGGAAGTCGGGCCTTACCTGTGAAAAAAAATTTTGTTCTTTCAATAGGAGGTATCATTTTTTATCCATTTACTTATAAATGGGTTCATTTTATCAACAGGTAAAATTGAAAGAATCAGCTTAAATCGAAACATATCAAATTGGTCATATGTCGCGGTTATTTTTTTTTAAGTATAAGACCTCCTAAATCACAAATTTTATAAACAAGTTCAGAATTTCAGACAAAAAGTGATTCGGGTCAACCCAAAACAAAAACACCCGTTTTGAGTACTAGGGACGAGCATTTGGTACTGTACTAGGTATATTCGGTACCGGTACCCATTTTCCCCGTTTTTTTGGTACCGGTACTGATACCGAACCGGTATATGCGGCACGAGTACCGGTATATGCGGCACGGGTACCGGTACCAATTTTCCCTGTTTTTCGGTACCGGTACCGAAGCTGTCCCCCCCATTTTCCACATCTACTCTTAATCATTGTTTTTGTGAGTACCATGAATTTTGATGTCTAGTTCTCTGTAAAGTATACTGACATAAGAAAAGGCATTATGGCTACAAATAGTGTCATTGTTATTGGTTTTTGGAACCACAGTAATGTTGTTATAGTTCATGTTTCTAGTAAGCCATCTGCACCTACTTAAGATATCTAATATCTTATAGGCTTTTCATCTAACTTCACGAATCAAAAATACCTGTTTTCATTTACAAGTATTAGGGTATCATTTCTCTCACCCGCATCTCCTATCCTCACTTGTGTGAAAAATATACGATATTACTAATGATTTTTCTGGCTTATCACAAATATCAAAACTTTTGATGAACTAGAGTGGAAAATTCTGTGACCTTTATTTTACGGCTGGAGGCCAAACTCATTTTTCTTGCATTAAGTCCCGAAGTTCCTATCAAACTTGTTTGCTCTTTTTTAGTTGATCCACCAAACTTAATATCTTATTATCATATCTTTTGGATGAGGAAGTTAGTTAGTGAATCACGTTGATTATATTGCAATCAATGCATTTATAGATTTTTTATCTTTTGCCTTATAGAGGTTAGCTACAAGCAAAAAGTCAAAATGTGAAGATTGACCATGTCTATCATATGCAGGTGGGTCAACGGACCAGGAATCAGTAGTGTCAGGGACGAGAAAGTCAAGTATTTCTTCAGGTGGTAGGGTTCGGGAACAGTTTCTCCATAGATTCACTGACAGTCAGATCTTTATCGCAAATCTCGAAGACTGGTTTCAAACTTTATCAGAAAACTCATTCGACTTTGATGTTCCTTTCGATTTAATCAGTCTCCAAAAGTTCGATTACGCATTAGAAAGCGTTTCGTTTCAGCAACTAATTCGAATGCCCAGTGCTGCTTATGCATCCGCATCAAGCACCATGGAAGCTACTGCATTTCTTGCATTAGAAGATTTCCTACATGCAAGCGTAAAAGGCTTATGGGATGCGTTTTGGGACCAAGACGAACCCTCGCCTTTAACCGTTGCATGTCTTTACGATGCAAATTTCAAATTCTATCAAGCCGAAAAAGCGATCGCTAACAGAAAACTTGGCGGTCTTTGTGCCACTGCTGTCATGGTCAACAACCCGAGACACCCGCATGGTAAATGGCACGATATTCTTGAAATAGCACTTTTAAGGCCCGAGATCGGAAGCCTTACGAAGGAAGGTGAAATTACGGTTCCGTCCCTGTCGATTTTGGGTGAAGCTCTGTTTTACGGCTTACGAATCTTGTTATCGAGAAGTATCCGTAGATCAAGAAACCCTTCGGTTTTAGATTCGGTTTTTGTTATTCTAACCGATTGTCAGTACGGTGGCGTTGTGAAAATCGAAGGAGATTTGACCAAATTCGATTTTGATGTCAATAATGTTTATCAGTGTGCTGCTGAATGGATCATGAATTATTCACGGGTTTCCGTCACCCCTTTCGATAGAATCTGGAATAAGCTCGGGAACGCCAATTGGGGGGATATCGGTGCGTTACAGGTACTTTTGGCGACTTATCATTCAATGATGCAATACGTCGGAATGCCGAAAAATTCAATTGAGGATTTAGCTGCTGATCATAGTTCGCGTCTCCAAGCAAGAAGAATCGAAAGACGATTGGGAGAAATGGATATCGGAACAAACGGAAACGGTTTATTTAAACTCCAACAACGCAGCGTTTCACCAGAAATCGTTGAAGTACAAGAAGAACCCGTCAACATCGAGCCTCGAAAATCGGTTAAACTAGAAGTGGGGTCCGTTTTGTTTGTCGAAGATTCAAATCGGCAGAAAAGTTATCAGATTATTGAAGTTTTGAGCGACGGTGAAATGCCATATTACATTGTTTCGTTAACCGAAGAACTGGGAAAAAGTTTGTTTTTATACGTCGGTTCACACCCGTCTCAGCTTGAACCCGCATGGGAAGATATGAAACTATGGTATCAAGTACAGAGACAAACAAAAGTATTTTCAGTTATGAAACAAAATGGTTTATCCAGCAAATATTTACCGCAATTCGTCATGTCGGGTAAGATAATACACCCTGGACCATGTCGAAAACCGGGCCCGAGCGGGAACTGCGACAACCCGTGGTGCGGGACGCCGGTTCTGATCACGAGCCCGGTTGGCAAAACAGTAGCCGACATGATCAGGTTGGGTCAATTCGGGTCAGATGAAGCTATTAGATGTTGTCACGATTGCTTATCGGCTCTATCGACAGCTGGCACTGCTGGCATTAGACATGGCGACATTAGACCCGAAAACATAATCTGTGTAACGTCAAGTACAACGCAACAACCTTACTTTGTGTTAGTCGGGTGGGGTCACGCCATTTTGGAGGAAAGAGACCGGCCCGCTATGAATCTTCATTTTTCATCGACATACGCGCTTCAAGAAGGGAAGTTATGTTCCGCGTCTGATGCAGAAAGTCTCGTTTATTTGCTTTATTTTTCGTCGGGCGGGGAATTGCCCGAGTTAGATTCAGTTGAAGGGGCGTTGGAATGGAGAGATAGTTTTTGGTCAAAACGGGTAATTCAGCAAAAGCTCGGGGACATATCTGCGGTTTTAAAAGCGTTTGCTGATTATGTCGATAGTCTATGTGGAACACCGTATCCAATGGATTACGAAATTTGGCTCAGAAGATTAAAACGACATCTTAATGAAAACGGGAAGGAGATCAGCACATCGAGTTAGCGGACTTGTGCTCACAAAGCAAGTAGAAAATGATAATAATTGAATGGTGAAGTCGACAAAAGATTAAATTTTGTGTGGTATATTTGTTGAGAACATAGGTATATATACTCAAAGTTAGCTTTTGTTGTGGTCTAGTGGGTTTGTTTTGTTAATTTATTGTATCAACCAACTGTGATTGAATTTAGGTCAAACGTTTGACTGCAGCAGAGATGGTCAAAATCTGCTATAAAGACTTGTACTTTAAAGTGGTCTGGTTGTGGTACTGGTAATGTTTAATTTGTTATGTAAAGATAGGAAATCAAGACAGTTTTATGTGTTATCGGTTTGAGTTATGTATAAAAGGATCCATGAAATTTAATTGTTAAATTCTGAAACCTGTTTTTAGGGCCTGTCATTATGGTTAAGAAATCATAATGAGTCAACGAAACCTTTTTAATTATAAGAGCATACGTAGTGGGGCGGTATAACCCCCCATAGCGCCGGCATAGCGCCGGAACACCGAAACGAGGGGCGCTATAGGGGCTTTATGGGCAAAAAAAAGGTGGGTGGCGCTATGGATATCGCGCGGTGGGTGGGGCTTTATGTGGAAGGTTTTCAAACTTTGGACCAATAAAAAAAAGCATGTATTTTTTTTAATTAATTAATAAAAACGAAAATTAATAAATAGGTAATGATGGGTAGGGACTTTATGACTACGGGCTCTAGTGATATAAAGCCCCATAAAGCCCCCGTGTGACGTGGCACGACACGTGTCGCATAACGCCCCACAAGGGGCTTTATGACTACGGATGGCCTAAGGGTGTAAGGGGCACTCCTCTAAATGGGGAGTGACCTCTCTTACCCACAGTCAATCAGCACGCGCCACGTCAACTCCTCACTTAACTCCCCCCCACACCCTCAATTGATGGCGGCACTCCTCTCTTGGGGACTTGGTTTTATTTTTTTTATATAAATATTTTTATAAAAGTAAAACATAATTTAAATAAATTAAAAGTAAATAAAAATAAAAAATAGAACATTTCATTTAATTAAAAACAAGTTTGAGGGGTATTTTTAAAAGTAATAAAAAAAATTTAAGTGTTTTTTTAAATTAAAAATAAAACTTAAGGGTTATATTTGAAAATTCTTTTTCTTTTTCTTCTTTCTTCCTACTCCCCTTCTTCTTCTTCATTTTAACATGCACTTTCATCTTCACCTGCAAATTCTTTGTTCTTCATCCTCCTACAAAATCACAAGGAAAAAAAAACTCAAAAATATACAAGTTTCACACGGTGAATGATACCCGCTCCCCACTCCCCGATTTGGGTCACCGAGGGGTCGGCGGCGGTGTTCCCGATCGGGGAGTACACTCACTGCACCCCTCCCCGCAGGCGCCCCGGACACCCTAAATTCTTATTGATGATTTTTAATCCGAACTCGAGGAAGTACAATCATAGAGATTAAGGAAGTACTATGGTTTCTGATGAAGAATTCTTTTGCACTATGTTTCTCTCTAAAATAATAGAGATTACGGTGCTGTTTGTTTCTTACGAGGTAAATGTCTACAGTCTATGGACCAATTCTGCAGACATCTGTAGAAGAAGAGGTGGACCAAACCTCTGCAGTCTGCAAGAAGACTGTTGGTTTTTTAACGTATATAGACTTCTAAAATAAACTGGTAGTGGTGTACAGACAGTGGTGGTGGGTGGTCGTGGTGGTGCTGGACGGTGGTGGACGTGGACGGTGGGTGGTGGTAGACGGTGGTGGTGGTGGTGATGGACAGTGTGGGTGGTGGATGGTGGTGGTGATGGACGATGGTGGTGGCAGTGGACGGTGGTGGTGTTTAACCCTCTGCAGACCTTAGAAGATCTTAGAAGTGGCTGGGCCAAGTCTGCACCAAGAAGAGCTCGCGCAGACGTGTTTTAACGTCTTCGGAAAAACAAACAGTCTGCAGATGACAATGTCTGTGCGTAGTCTGCGCGACACAGACAGAAGAGCCTGCGCAGATCTTTTCTAGAAAAACAAACACCACCTAAGGAAGTACAATCGTCTTATGTTAGAGATCATTTTTAAGTTCTTCTGCGACTATTAAGGAAGTGAACAATTATAGAATGTTAGTAGAGTATAACTACATGAACAATTGTTGATATGAATAATCACTTATGAGATGTATGTGTTTTTAGTATTGGAAAAGGTAAGCTAAAGTGCTTGAAGGATGGTTGCTTAAATAGAAATATGAGAGAACACAACAATATGCTACAAAGTACAAACTTACACCATGTGTTGTGAGCTTGGGAGGGGCTTTAAAGAGGATGATGTGGCAGGTAGGTGTAGAATGCCCACAACAAATGGCCTTACAATTGACCGTACAATGTGTGTCTCCTTTCATTTCTAAAAAATGTGTTCGATTGCAGTAAGTAAAAAAACTGATTTTTTATTTTATCTCAAAGAGAGGATATTTGACTTGGAACAATGAGATAGAATATTGCTTGAATTGGTAAGCATTTTTCCTGATAACAAGAAAATAAACCTTATTATCATTTAGCTGAAATTTCATATCAAGCAAAAAGGTACAAGGAAACAATGAAAAAGATTACATGACAAGCAATGGATTTTGAATCCAGTCTACCCAAGTGACATTTATTTCCTTTCTCTATTAATATATCACCAAAAGGAATAACTTACTAATAGAATCAACAAGAAGTTGTTTCAAGCCACCACTAGCAGTGTTGCTAAATGTTGTTAAGACATATTAAACCAACATCATCGCCTTTCAAAGGCCTTGCTTACATTGGGTTTCACATGTTCAAAAACAAAAACAGGCTCCGCTTTTTTCATTTACTCATCTAGGGAAACACTTATCTACATGTTAATCTATGTTGATGATATTATTGCTACCGAAAATAATATAGAAGCCATCAACAAATTCATCATACAACTCGGTTCAAAATTTGCCTTAAGGGTGTACGGTGTGGTCACGGCAAGAGGTGCAGCAAGCCCCTTTGTCGCTTATGGGGACTTGATTCAACCAACCATGTTTTTTTGTTTTTTTTAAATGGTTTGGGGGAAACCACCCCGTATGTTTTTTGGGCAAGAGGGGAGAATGAGAGGCGAAATGACATGACACAGTATGATTGGGTGGATAAAAATTTCTCACTATCTTATTAGGCATGCACCCCTTACACCCTAAGGATCTTGCTATCCTAAATTACTTTCTAGGTGTTGAAGTTGTTCCATAGGGTCGCAACATTCTCCTATCTTAACAAAAATGTCTAAGAGGCTTTCCAAAGCGCAAGCCTATACAAATCTAAACCCATTCCCTCACCTATGAGACAACACCTCTCTTTGTGGCCCGGTATATTTGACCGTCAAATTGTTGGTACCCTTCAATATATTACAATTCAAGCCAAAATATTACCTTTGCAGTCAACAAAGTCTGTCAGTGTATGCATACTCTAACAACACAGCATTGGTCTGCAATAAAACGGGTTTAAAGGTATTTAAGGGGCACTCTTGTTAACGACTTGCTCATGAGACATGACTCTGTATGCATATTCACTAGCAAGACACTTCCTCATCTTTTAACTCCTCTGTATCGGCCTTTTCCCAGATGCTGAGTGGGCCCAGTGCTCAAACGACTACCAATCCATGGGAATTTTGCCATCTATTTGGGTTCCAATCTTATTTCATGGAGCGCTCGTAAGTAACGAACAATCCTCCATCCACCGAATCCGAATACAAAGCCTTTGATGACACTCTTGTTGAATTAATTTGGTTGGAACTCTTCTTTGAGAACTAAATATAAACAGTGGTGGACCATGAATTATTTTCAAGGGATGCGAACAAGGGGTTTTAACCAAACTTTCAAGGGGTGCGATAGAGATTTTTACCTGATGTGCGATAAAGTGTCGTATATTTTAGGTGTATATTTTAAGCCCTTTTTTAACACTTATTTTAGCCAAGTTTTAAATTTATAAAACACGATATTTCACTAACACTAAACACACATATGGGCAAGTGCACCCATCGTTGAGTGTAGTATAGCGTTGGTAAGATACCGAGGTCGTCCAAGGACACAAGAGCTTTTAATACCGGTTTATCCTCAACGTCTAACCAAAATAAAAGTTTAGAAAAATGTTTTAAACTAAGAAAAATAAAAACTAACTAAAATGCTGAAAATAAAAATAAAATAAAAACAGATAGACAAGATGAATCACTTGGTTCCGACTCGTATCTAGTATAACCTTTGATTATGTCCGCACTTTTGCACATAATTAAGAGATTATCTTAGTTATTGTAGTAGGCCCCTCTTTTGAAGGTGACGTTACCCTCACCCCAGTAGTTTGAGTCAGCAGGGATACAATCCTAAAGGGGTGGATTATTGGAAGATAATGAATTAAGTTATTAATGCAGTATTGTGGTAGGCCCCGCTTTTGGCGGTGACGTTACCCTCGACTAAGTAGTCTGGGTCAGCAGGGATACAGTCCTAAATAGCCGGGTTATAGTATTAATAGTAGTTAACTTATGAGGGGATCAAAGAGTTTGGACCCCCGCCATCCAATACCGTGAAGTATTGAAGGAGGTCCTACTAAATTTGACCCAGGTCCATTGCAGGACCTCTAAACGCTGAACAATGGCAAGACCTTTACCAAACCGTTCCCTTAACCCCCTACCAGGTAGCCAACATACCTCCATATAGACCGTGGAGATATGAATGGTGAAAATCCTTTATTTTATATAGACAGTAAAATAATGCCAAGACACCACGGACAAACGATAAGGAAAGATCACCTTCAACATAAGTAACTAGTTATTAAAGTCATTAATACAAAACCAAATAAAAAGTGCAAAAGATTAGAAATAAAAAGTATTATACTAGACACTTTGTCTTCACCAAGTGATGTAAGAGACTTAGGCAAACATGGCCTTGATTGTCAAGAACTCTTACGATCAATCTTGGATCCCGAGACGACTCACACACTCTATGATGGACAATGGATGATGGTGGTGGATGATGGTGTTGTGATGGTGGTGGGTGGTGGATGAAGTGTGAGAGAGGTGGTGTGCCAAGGGATGAGTTGCAATGAAACCAAGCACTCCTATTTATAGGCTGAACAGAGGCCTGGGCACGGCCCCGTGTTCGCTGGGCACGGCCCCGTGCCCGTCTGACACTCTCTCTCTTCATTAATTGTAATTCGCAATTACAATTAATGCGCCTGCAGTACTTTCGGCACGCCCCCGTGTCCGCTGAGCACGGCCCGTGGTGGGCAATAGAAGCTTCTATAGGTTTGTCTTTTCTGCTGCTTCTTGGGCACGGCCCCGTGCTGGCTGAGCACGGGGCGTGTTCAGCCTTCTGTTTTCTCTATTTTGCTTTGGAAGGTGCCGTTGAGGGTTCGGGCAATCCACTAATGTTCCTTTTCTTGTATTTATGTTGGATTTAGCTGTCTTTTTGCTTCTTTTGCGTTTTTGAGCTCATTTAATCCTGAAAATACAAAAGGAAGACAAAAACACTCTTTTTCCAATATTAGTACTAAAAAAAGGGTTAGTTTTATGCCTCATTTGATGTAATTTATATGTTGCATTTTACACACATCAAATACCCCCACACTTGAACTTTTGCTTGTCCTCAAGCAAAACTCTTTAATTTGGCTTACACTCCCAAATGGAATAGGTAGAAGAGAAGGTTTTTGGGCTTGTCATAGAGTGTCGGGATTTCCAAGATCTTTTTGGGTTTTATTTTTATTTATTTACACTCCTATTCGTAATGATTTATTTAGAACTGTTCATAAAAGAAATTACTTATTTGGGCATAACATGCCTTTTTAAAATTTTATTTATATACAAGTTCACATACCTCACGGGGAAATCACTCACACTCGGCCGAAAGTGTATTTTTAGTGAATCACTCGAGAGCGGCATGGAACTTATTCCTACCATAGGCTTGCCAAGAAATCAATCCTCCTCCTTTTTAACTTTTATACCTTTGTAGATATCAAGAGGACTTTGTGGGTTAAGGGTTGGCTAGGGTTAAAGGTAGGTGGTTGGGTTAGTGGTTAGTAGAAAAAGGGCTAAAAAGCGTAACAAGTGTCGGTTTTCGTATTTTTGCAACTTTTTTTTTTTATTTTTTTATTTTTGATGAAGCTTTTATTCAAACAAAGTTATTTTTGATTACTTTGTTTGTTTATTTTCTTTTTGCTTCATTTTTTTTTTTTTTTTTTTTTTTTTTTTTACGAAGAACCGAACTTGTTACTAAAATAAATGGTTAAAAATGAAAAAGGTTTTGGTGGGTGAAAGGGTTTTTGTTTTGGGTGATGAAACGAAAAGGTTTAGGCTCAAAGGGGCTAACTAGGGGAATTTTTTGGGTAGGTGGTAAAAGAAAAAGAAAAATAATGGTGTAGAAATGAAAAAAGGGTTAGTCCTAATGCCTCTATCATTTACTTACTCGGGTTTAAGTTGATAAGGACCGGGAATGTATTGTCATGGCAAGTTCTAGAGTCGTAAGAACCAAGCGGCTATTCACACAAGAAACGAAAAATGAGCATTTAGTCAAATGATATGAAATTGTGTGCTCAATAAAGGCTCAAAACTCACTTTTGTGGGAATGGGTTTTTATGTGATCAAGTATATATAATCAAATTTTAAATAAGTTTGTCATGCCTTTTCATAATTTTCTTATGTTGGTTCTTTTTATCACTACGCTATCGGTTGTAAATTTGTAAAAATATAACCTTTTTGAGAGCTTGAATTTCCCGAGTTAAACCTAGACAAGTAAAAAAAAATTGAAATTTTTGAAAAAATTTGGGGTGATTAGCGGTTCCAATAGAGTTTTGTGTAAGGCTTGTATTTAGGACTTGCAAAATTCAAGGTTTTAGCATCCCCCCCACACTTAAATTACACATTGTCCTCAATGTGTCCCAAAAATAAATTTTTAGGTTGATTAGATGTGTAAAATAGTGTTTAAAAAGCGAAAATTTGTGTTACTGGGCACTGAACACGGCCCCGTGTTGAGTGGGCACGACCCCGTGTTCAGGTGCCAGTAACAAGAACTTACAGAAGGTGGACACGGCCCCGTGTCCACTGAACACGGCCACGTGTCTGACAAAATTCTGCCGAACAGAAGCCAAACAGCAGGTCAGGGAGGTGAGCACGGGGGCGTGTTGGCTGGACACGTCCCCGTGTGGACAGTCTAGAAGCCTGAAAAACAGGTTTCGTCCTCCGGTTTTTCCATCCTAGCCTTATAGGTGCTGAGGCTTAACACCTTAAGCCTTGGTTTGTACCTGTTTGAACACTTAATACCACACCAAGCAATACCAACATCCTACGTTACCAAAGTTAATTGTTCCACGCATAAAGTAAGAAAAATAAAATGCAGAAAATAGTTAGGAAAAGTAAATTGTCTAACACTTGGCACGCAGGCCATCAATTGTTCAAGATTGCAAAGGGTTAACCTGGGGAGCCACCAATCAACCGCTTCCTCCTATGCTCCTCCCGCCTACTCCATGGCATCATCATCATCATCATCATCGTCACCCCCTCCATGGCGTGCAATGTGGTCTCGTATGTATCCGACGTCTTCTTGTATCTCGGATAGGTTTCTCTCGATAGCTCCGACCCGGTGGTAGGTGTTGCTCGCCATGTTATAGGTGTTCCGAGTACACATGAGGTTTTCCTGCAACAAATCATGCAAACTTTGAAAATTAGGAAAACTGCCTCCCGAGGAGGATGATTGGCCCGGATCACCGTGGGGTGGGTATTGGTACTGATGATGTTGCGGTGCTGGGAGGACAAGTGCTTCTTGCGGGTTCCATGCATGACCTTGCATCCTTTGAAAGGTTACCGTCCCATCTTCTGCCTCATAAACCAGGTTCATCGAGCGGCATATGTGAATATCCACCGTACCCGACCATGGGCTTCTCTCAAATGCCCTCGGAATGTGGGCGAAGTGCCTGAAGAGACGGTGCACCCACCCCCCGAAGAAAAGAGGAGTTGGTGCACTAGCAAGGCGGTTGTGATGCATGTTTCGGAGCATAAGGTACGGAACATCGAGCGGCCTACGGTTGTGAATGCAATGGAGGACAAGCAAATCTCTTAACCCAACGACGCCACCACTGTCATGCCTTTGGCTAAGAGAGTAGCCGAGGAGCCTATGAATGTATCTGTAAAGCGGATCCCTCAGCTTGGTACTCTTAGTGCTGCTCGGATTGTAGAACCCTTCCCCAATCTGAGCCCACATGGCTTGGCGCTCGTTGTCTTCGATCTCTCTCAACCCCCCTGTATTTCCTTCGTCTCCCGCATCCTCCTCCGCATACAACCCGATAATCGACCCGAATTGTGCCATGGAGATCGAATACCTCGTTCCGCCACACCTGAATGACACCCCTTCTTCATCGAACGGCTCGCACCTTGACTTGAATGCAAAGGTGCTGTAGAATTCCAAGGTGCATTCATGAACAGAACGGAGTCGGGTTGTTAGTGCGACTCTGAGTGGTCCCGTGACAATGTTGTTGAAACGGTCAATTTGATTCACCAAGGTTAGTAGTTCTGTGCATGCCTGCCTCGGGTATTCCTCCGGCCTTGTTTGGAGCTCTTGCATCTAGCTCTTGCATCTAGCTCATTGGCGTTGAATCTAGTAAACTTCCTGGCCATCTTGACGTTGTTAGATCGGTAAGAGACGTTGGAATCTCGCGGAAAATCGCCTGGAACCAGAGCTTTTGTGGGGGAAACGGGGCGTGTGGAATGAAGAAACTGTTTTGAAAAAGGGGTTTTATCCCGTCTGCAGCGCGAACACGGCCCCGTGTCCAGCGGACACGGCCTCGTGCCGAGCTTTTTTTTTTTTTTTTTTTATAGTGCGGGTGTGAGTGCCCCTTTCTCCTATAAGCTATGGTTTAGAAAACTTACCGCTTTATTTTGCCGCCTCAATTGTTCATAACTTACCAGGCATGATGTTTTTATTCTTCCACGGTTTGAAGCGAGATCTCTTCTTCCTCATCCTCAATAAATCCTTGATAGAGTTTCAGCCGTTGGCCATTGACTTTAAATGGTGACCCATTTCGAGGTTTAATTTCTACTGCACCGTGTGGAAAAATATGGGTGACGGAAAAAGGTCCTGACCACCTAGACTTTAATTTACCAGGAAACAATCGAAGTCGTGAATTAAACAAAAGAACTAAATCTCCTACCCGAAATTCATTAGGTTTAATATGTTTGTCATGCCAATCTTTCATTCTTTCCTTATAAATTTCAGAGTTTGAGTATGCATAATTCCTAAGTTCGTCTAATTCATTTATTTGACAAAATCGATTTTTACCAGCAAATTCTAGATCTAAGTTTACATTTTTGATTGCCCAGTAGGCTTTGTGTGCAATTTCTACTGGCAAGTGGCAACTTTTTCCATAGACTAACTTATATGGGGTTGTACCTATCGTTGTTTTATAAGCAGTTCGAAAAGCCCATAAAGCATCATCTAATTTATCAGCCCATTCCTTTCTATTTAACCCTACGGTTTTTTCAAGTATTCGTTTTAACCCTCTATTGGTCACTTCGGCTTGTCCGTTTGTTTGAGGGTGATAAGCTGTCGAAACCCGGTGATAGACCCCATATCTTGTTAAAAATTTTTCAAGTTGATGATTACAAAAATGGGTACCTCTATCACTTATTAAAGCTTTGGGTGTGCCAAAACGAGAGAATAATTTTTTCAGAAATCTTACCACTACTCTTCCATCATTTGTTGGAAGTGCTTCAGCCTCGGCCCATTTAGACAGGTAATCTACTGCCACAAGTATGTATTTGTTTCCTTTCGATGGTGGAAAAGGTCCCATAAAGTCGAGTCCCCACACATAAAAAATTTCACAAACAAGAATGCCATTTTGTGGCATTTCGTTTTTGGAAGAAATATTACCTGTTCTTTGGCAAGCATCACATGTCTTTACAAGATTTTGGGCATCTTTGTAAATGGTTGGCCAATAAAATCCTGAATCAAATACCTTTCGTGCGGTACTGGCAGCACCATGATGTCCTCCGTATGGACCTTCGTGACAATGGCGAAGAATTCTTCGGGCTTCACTACCATGTACGCATCGTCTGACGAGTTGGTCGGCACACATTTTGAAAAGATATGGATCTTCCCAAAAATAGTGTTTCACATTGGCAAAGAATTTTTTTCTTTGATGATGTGGCCATCCTTTTGCGACTATTCCACTAGCTAAGTAGTTGGCAAAGTCGGCGTACCATGGTTCTTCCTTAAATTCCACCATTTCCAGGGATTCAGTTGGGAATTTTTCGTTGATTTGCTCGCCCCTGGTCGCCTCCAAAGCTGGGTCTTCTAAGCGCGAAAGATGATCTGCTGCGGTATTTTCTGCTCCTCTTTTGTCTTTGATTTCAATGTCGAATTCTTGGAGGAGTAGAATCCACCTAATCAAACGTGGTTTTGCGTCTTGCTTCTTAAAGAGATATCGAATGGCTGCATGGTCTGTGTAGACTATAGTTTTAGAAAGAACAAGATAAGAGCGAAATTTATCAAAAGCAAATACCACAGCTAGTAACTCTTTTTCAGTTGTTGTGTAATTTTCTTGTGCATCGTTAAGTGTTTTACTATCATAATATATTGGGTGGAAATGCTTTTCTTTTCTCTGTCCCAAGACAGCTCCAACTGCAAAGTCACTAGCATCGCACATGATTTCGAAAGGAAATTTCCAATCAGGTGCTATCATGATAGGTGCATTGATTAACATTTCCTTTAGGGTTAGAAATGCTTGATTGCAATCCTTGTCAAAGATGAAAGGAGCATCTTTTTCAAGTAACTTTGTTAGAGGTCTTGAGATTTTTGAAAAGTCTTTGATAAACCTCCTATAAAATCCGGCATGCCCTAGGAAACTTCTAATCGCTCTTACGGAGGATGGAGGAGGTAACCTAGAAATGGTATCTATTTTGGCTCGATCCACCTCCATTCCTTCGCTTGAGATCTTGTGACCGAGTACTATTCCCTCCGTTACCATGAAATGACATTTTTCCCAATTAAGGGCGAGGTTAGTTTCCTCACATCGGGATAGCATTCGTTCAAGGTTATCGAGGCATTGGTCGTATGAATCCCCAAAGATAGAAAAGTCGTCCATGAAGACTTCCATTGTCTTTTCTATCATGTCATGGAAAATGGCTACCATGCAACGTTGGAATGTTGCGGGGGCATTACATAGACCAAACGGCATGCGTCGATAAGCAAAAGTTCCATAGGGGCATGTGAATGTTGTCTTTTCTTGGTCTTCGGGTGCTATCGGGATTTGAAAGTAACCTGAAAAACCATCCAAGAAACAGTAAAATTTATGACCGGATAATCTTTCTAACATCTGATCAATGAAGGGTAAAGGAAAATGATCCTTTCTTGTTGCTTCATTTAATCGTCTATAATCTATACATACTCTCCATCCTGTGACGGTTCTTGTCGGTATTAATTCATTTTTTTCGTTAGTAATTACCGTCATACCTCCTTTCTTTGGAACTACTTGGACGGGACTTACCCAAGGACTATCGGAAATAGGATAGATAAGTCCTGCGTCAAGTAATTTGATGACTTCATTTTTAACCACTTCTTGAACATTTGGATTTACTCGACGTTGTGGTTGTATGACAGATTTGTAGTCATCGTTCATCAAAATTTTGTGTGTGCACATAGAAGGACTAATTCCTTTTATGTCAACAAGTTTCCAAGCTATTGCATTTTTGTGTTTTTTCAAAAGACTAACTAGTTTTTCTTTTTCTAGGTTATCTAATTTAGACGAAATAATTACAGGTAATTTACCATCTTTGTCTAGAAAAGCATATTCCAAACCTTTTGGAAGTTCTTTGAGCTCAAGTGGTGGGTCTTTAGGAGACTCCTTATTTGGTTGCTCGTTTCGATCAAGAACTTTAAAAGTTTGTTCTATGGCGACCTCTTCTTCAACAAAGTGGTCAGTCTCTTCACTTGTATCGGGTGGTTCATCTTCATCTTCAATTAGGGGGTCATTATTGCCGAATGGATATTTCATTGATCGTTCGAGATCGACACTTCTTTTAAATGCCCCTAATTGAAGAGGTAGATTATTGAACTTCCGGTTTTTCAAAGCTTCGTAAGTTTTTACAAATGGTCGTCCCAACACTAGAGGGGCGTCATCGAGGATGACAAAGTCGGTTGGAATTACCATTTGATTTGTTTGAACCAAGACATCTTCAACTATACCGATTGATTTTATTACTTTCCGATTGGATAGAAAAATGGGTATTTGAAGTGGAGAAAAATCACTAATACTTAATTTTTCGAAAAGGTAGTTAGGTATTATGTTAACACAAAGATCTTTATCGATTGTGACATTACTAATAAACGAATTTTGAAAGAAACATGGAACCGGTGTGATGTTAATTTCAAATGGGTCTTCTTTTATTAGTGAAGTTTGATCATTAGTTAACTTAACACTTACCGTTTCGTCAATTTTAGTGTTAGTGTTTAACTCTTTTAGAAACTTAGCATGAGTGGGTACTAAACAATGATTTTCGAAAGAAGGTGATAAGAGATGAATTTCTTCGAAATTAGACTCTTCTTGGATTTTAACGTTGTCGGACTCACCTTTTTCGTTGTTTAACTCATGTGTCGGTTTTTCACTTATTTGTTCTTCCATTTTTTCATTTTTAGTTATCTCTTCCTTTTTTAATTCTTCTCTTGCGCGGGACTCCTCTTCCCTTGCGCGAGCTTCTTTTATACATCGATCGATAACTCTAATGTGCTCTAATATCCTATCGGTCACTTCGGTTATAGAAAAAGAATCATTATTTTCTAAGCTTGAATCCGGTTGTTCGACCCTTTGTTCCTCATAATACCCATATGAAGTTGATGGTTCGCACCATTGTCCTTCATTGTAAGCATATGATGGATAAGGTTCGTAATTTTGTTCTTCATAATACTCATATGAGGTGGGTTGTTCACGCCAAGGTTCCTCATAATAAGCATATGAAGGTGGTGGCTCATACCTTGGTTCCTCAAAGTATGAGTAAGAAGGCTCATACCTTGGTTCATCAAAATATGAGTATGAGGGAGGAGGTTCATACCTTTGGTCTTCATAGGATGTGTATGAAGTTGATGGTTCGTACCTGGGTTCCTCATAGTAAGTGTATGAATTGGATGGTTGGTACGAGTGATTATCTTGAATTGAACGTGTATTACGACAATTTGTGCAATAATTACCCCTATAATCATCCTCATCATAGGTGTAGTTGTAACCTCCTGAGTATTGATCCATAAGAATCACTCAGCAGACCACAACCGAGTCTCGAGATCAGAAAACAAAAATAAAAACGGAAACAGAGGCTGGACACGGCCCCGTGTTGAGTGGACACGGCCCCGTGTTCAGAATCTGTATCTGGGCGTTTTAGTTAAATTGACTGATCTAGTTGAGCACGGGGCGTGTTCAGTGAGCACGGCCCGTGTTCAAGCTACTGTTACTGGGCGTTTATGAAAAAATCTGCAGCACGGCCCCGTGTTCAGTGAACACGGCCCCGTGTACAGGATACTGTAAATGCAAAACTAAACTAAATGCAGAAAAATGTGCGCGCGTTTAAAAAGGTTTTGAAAAAAAACTGATTAGGCCGTCGATTTTAAGCTTTCTTAAAATCCTTCTGTCCCCGGCAACGGCGCCAAAAACTTGATGTGCGATAAAGTGTCGTATATTTTAGGTGTATATTTTAAGCCCTTTTTTAACACTTATTTTAGCCAAGTTTTAAATTTATAAAACACGATATTTCACTAACACTAAACACACATATGGGCAAGTGCACCCATCGTTGAGTGTAGTATAGCGTTGGTAAGATACCGAGGTCGTCCAAGGACACAAGAGCTTTTAATACCGGTTTATCCTCAACGTCTAACCAAAATAAAAGTTTAGAAAAATGTTTTAAACTAAGAAAAATAAAAACTAACTAAAATGCTGAAAATAAAAATAAAATAAAAACAGATAGACAAGATGAATCACTTGGTTCCGACTCGTATCTAGTATAACCTTTGATTATTTCCGCACTTTTGCACATAATTAAGAGATTATCTTAGTTATTGTAGTAGGCCCCTCTTTTGAAGGTGACGTTACCCTCACCCCAGTAGTTTGAGTCAGCAGGGATACAATCCTAAAGGGGTGGATTATTGGAAGATAATGAATTAAGTTATTAATGCAGTATTGTGGTAGGCCCCGCTTTTGGCGGTGACGTTACCCTCAACTAAGTAGTCTGGGTCAGCAGGGATACAGTCCTAAATAGCCGGGTTATAGTATTAATAGTAGTTAACTTATGAGGGGATCAAAGAGTTTGGACCCCCACCATCCAATACCGTGAAGTATTGAAGGAGGTCCTACTAAATTTGACCCAGGTCCATTGCAGGACCTCTAAACGCTGAACAATGGCAAGACCTTTACCAAACCGTTCCCTTAACCCCCTACCAGGTAGCCAACATACCTCCATATAGACCGTGGAGATATGAATGGTGAAAATCCTTTATTTTATATAGACAGTAAAATAATGCCAAGACACCACGGACAAACGATAAGGAAAGATCACCTTCAACATAAGTAACTAGTTATTAAAGTCATTAATACAAAACCAAATAAAAAGTGCAAAAGATTAGAAATAAAAAGTATTATACTAGACACTTTGTCTTCACCAAGTGATGTAAGAGACTTAGGCAAACATGGCCTTGATTGTCAAGAACTCTTACGATCAATCTTGGATCCCGAGACGACTCACACACTCTATGATGGACAATGGATGATGGTGGTGGATGATGGTGTTGTGATGGTGGTGGGTGGTGGATGAAGTGTGAGAGAGGTGGTGTGCCAAGGGATGAGTTGCAATGAAACCAAGCACTCCTATTTATAGGCTGAACAGAGGCCTGGGCACGGCCCCGTGTTCGCTGGGCACGGCCCCGTGCCCGTCTGACACTCTCTCTCTTCATTAATTGTAATTCGCAATTACAATTAATGCGCCTGCAGTACTTTCGGCACGCCCCCGTGTCCGCTGAGCACGGCCCGTGGTGGGCAATAGAAGCTTCTATAGGTTTGTCTTTTCTGCTGCTTCTTGGGCACGGCCCCGTGCTGGCTGAGCACGGGGCGTGTTCAGCCTTCTGTTTTCTCTATTTTGCTTTGGAAGGTGCCGTTGAGGGTTCGGGCAATCCACTAATGTTCCTTTTCTTGTATTTATGTTGGATTTAGCTGTCTTTTTGCTTCTTTTGCGTTTTTGAGCTCATTTAATCCTGAAAATACAAAAGGAAGACAAAAACACTCTTTTTCCAATATTAGTACTAAAAAAAGGGTTAGTTTTATGCCTCATTTGATGTAATTTATATGTTGCATTTTACACACATCATTACCTATAAAATACACTGATTTTTAAGGGGTGTGTGTGATACCCCAGGAAAACGCACAACACAACTAGCTTCTTCAGTGACTCTGTGCTAAATTTCAGGACGAAATTTCTTTCAACTTGGGAATGATGTGACAACTCGTATAAATCCTTGAACGTTTCGTTTTACTGTGTAATTACATGTACGTTAGTTGAATGGAATATGGTGGTTGATTTTATTCGAACGATTGTGTGCTTGGTAATGTGTAAAGTGAATTACGTGAAATTGGAACCCGAAACTGAAATATTGTGATACGTTATTTTGTGAAACGAGATATTGTAGTAGGTTAAATTGCGACACGGAACATCTCATTTAGTTATTTTGCAAAACTCTCGAAACCACCACTTTATAAACCCAACCCAAAACCCTTCCCCTTGCGCAACAAACCGGCCCAAACCCCCCACCCCATTTCCCCCTTGTGCGAAACTATAATCCCAACCCACACCCTCTTGTTCTTTGCAGCCCATTAAGCCCAAACACCCCTATGTTTTAATTAAATACGTTTATGCATGAGAAAAAAATAAGAAACCCTACCCTACCCCCTTGGTGCGCGACAGCAGGAGCCCCCTGGTTTGAAATCCAGCCTCTTGTTCACCTCTCATCTTCGTTAGTTCCTTTACTCCGCTCCAAGGTTAGTGTTCTTTATTAGATTGTGGTTCATGGCTGTGACCTTGAGTCTTGTATGATAAACGGATATTGATTTCATAATTAGTTTCGGTGATTATGCTATTGTTTGAGTTAATTGATGATACGCATGCATACATGATCATTGACTGCGTTTTTTTGCGATAGTTATGATATCTTATGTATAGGGTTGTGTGATTATTAATGTGCTCAAGTGATAATCATTGGTTAATCTGTTGTTAGTTGTTATTAGGAAGTGTTGTGATCATATACATGTGTTTCGGTATCGTTTAAATGAAAAACAGATTGCTGATTAGCGATAACAGCCAACTTCAGTTGGCTGTAAATGGGTCGTTATAGATCGAAAAATTGATTTTCTGAAGTCTAAATCATACGTTTTCGAAAAACTCTTCAAGTGGCGCTGGAATCACATTTTTCTGAGGTTGTTTGCTGTTTCTAAAGGCCTGTTTTGTACAGCAGCAAAAGTTGTGTTTTTTCTGCAGAAAATACGTGTTATGCTTTTCGTTATAACTTGTAATCTGGACAGAGTTAGGCTGCTATTTTCGTACAGTAGCTGGGCACGGATGTTGTCGTAAATCTCCAATAGGAATTTCACCAATCGGGCTGACGATGAATTTTAAATGAATTTTTCCGTGGACTGCAGTCAGAAGTGACTAATCTGACTGCAGCCCAGCCCAGTAAATGATTTTTATTAAATAATCGGTAATAAATTAGGTTTTGAGATTTTTTTCACAAGGTGAAGTGGACCATTTAGAATGTCCTGTAAATTATTTAGAATTTTTGGATTAAGATAACTATTTTATAAAAATAACCGAAAACAACCCAGTTCTGGACGTAAGAGCTAAAACGTGATAAGTTGTTATTTGCGTATCTAAATGTCGTTTATGCTATCTGATAATGATCCAACTTGCTTAATGTCAACGAAAGTGTTATGTGAAGTATTGTGTGCTTGATCATGAGTAGTTATATGTGGAATATGTGTATGTGCGTAAATTGTCATAGTGAATGCATGGTACATGTTAGACACGTGTAGGAGCTTTGTGCCTTACTTGAACACACTAACAAACTAAATGGTAATCGTAATAGGACGTGATTGACCTACTTTGACTTCTAACCATTTTAAGAGACCAACCGAGCAATCGAAGGTGAGTTCACACTTTTCTTCAAAGCATGGGATTCCCGGTGGTTTGGGAATGGGTTAAACAACAACTATCCCCCTTGGGTGGGATGTAACCTGCGTATTCTCCTTGGATAGAATACGTATTACCGTCATCCTTGGGTAGGACAACAACCTTTTATAATTCATGTCTTTAGATTGCTAGACAAAAACTCTATCTTAAGTCCTCCATATTTTGTATCGACTTAATCGCCGGGCCAATGGCGAACAGGTTATTAGTTAAATAGCGCTATTAGATTTGACAAGCCTCATATTGTGCCGCAGAGGACGGGCGTGGACTAATATACTTGGACACTTAGTCAATGACGATAGACATTGATACGGGGCACTAAACATAACTACAGTCAGTAGTCGATATGGTAACGGGTCTAGTGGTTTAAAACAGTGGGGTAGCTCCCCATGGCATGTTTTTATAAATAACAGGAAACTTAACAACTTTTTGGTTTTTGGAACAACATTAAAGCGAACAACCAACTGTGAACTCGCCAACTTTTTGTTGACACACTACTGCATGCTTTGCAGGTCGTTAGGTACATGGCTGGAGCTTGCACGAGGAGTGGGCGTTGTGGCAAGGAACCAACTGTTTGATTCCTAACATTTAAACTTTATGCTTTTAAACTGCTTTATGGGTTTTAATAATTTATGCTTCCGCTAACTTTTAAACTTGGTTTTGGACTGTGGTTTGGTGAACATTAAACGTTTTGTTTGCAATGGTTTTACTTTACTTTACCTTACTTAATTGTTCAGTATGATTGGTGGTATGATCTTGGTCAGTCACACGCCTCGCGGTATTACTCTGCTTGTGGATTTTGAGGGTGTGACAGTGTGCCCGCCCCCTCGCCCCATCCCTTGGGTCCGCCCCTAAATATAAATACAATGTTTGCTCATACTTTCTGGTGTGATAATCTTGGCGCAATTTATCTCTCAGCTAACCATGTCATTGATGCTTGGGCAAACCATTTTGAAGTAGAATAAGAGAAAAAAGTGTAATAAGGGAAACTTTGTGTGCAATTCATATTAAGTAGTCTTAACCTCGCCATGTTGCGGAGCGGGAGGCGTAAAACATGCCGAGTAGCAACCAAACAACGACCAAAATCAGGAAAAGCGTAAAACAAAACCACGAACTTCTAACAGTGAATGTATACCAACACGCATTAAAATTTTGAGGGGTTTAAAAACCTGAAGGACCAAATGTGACCACCACATACTGTGATAAGTAACAATCAAAGGACGACCAAACAGGAGAAAAAACGTAAAACAAAGACTAAACTCATTTAACCTTTATCACAAAATTATAACAAAACTAAAGTTTTGTTACAAAAATGAAAAATGAGTTGATGCGCGTTTAAGTGTCGTATATTAGGTGTATATTTTAAGCCCTTTTTAACACTTATTTTAGCCAAGTTTTAAATTTATAAAACACGATATTTCACTAACACTAAACACACATATGGGCAAGTGCACCCATCGTTGAGTGTAGTATAGCGTTGGTAAGATACCGAGGTCGTCCAAGGACACAAGAGCTTTTAGTACCGGTTTATCCTCAACGTCTAACCAAAATAAAAGTTTAGAAAAATGTTTTAAACTAAGAAAAATAAAAACTAACTAAAATGCGGAAAATAAAAATAAAATAAAAACAGATAGACAAGATGAATCACTTGGTTCCGACTCGTATCTAGTATAACCTTTTATTATTTCCGCACTTTTGCACATAATTAAGAGATTATCTTAGTTATTGTAGTAGGCCCCTATTTTGAAGGTGACGTTACCCTCACCCCAGTAGTTTGAGTCAGCAGGGATACAATCCTAAAAGGGTGGATTATTGGAAGATAATGAATTAAGTTATTAATGCAGTATTGTGGTAGGCCCCGCTTTTGGCGGTGACGTTACCCTCGGCTAAGTAGTCTGAGTCAGCAGGGATACAGTCCTAAATAGCCGGGTTATAGTATTAATAGTAGTTAACTTATGAGGGGATCAAAGAGTTTGGACCCCCGCCATCCAATACCGTGAAGTATTGAAGGAGGTCCTACTAAATTTGACCCAGGTCCATTGCAGGACCTCTAAACGCTGAACAATGGCAAGACCTTTACCAAACCGTTCCCTTAACCCCCTACCAGGTAGCCAACATACCTCCATATAGACCGTGGAGATATGAATGGTGAAAATCCTTTATTTTATATAGACAGTAAAATAATGCCAAGACACCACGGACAAACGATAAGGAAAGATCACCTTCAACATAAGTAACTAGTTATTAAAGTCATTAATACAAAACCAAATAAAAAGTGCAAAAGATTAGAAATAAAAAGTATTATACTAGACACTTTGTCTTCACCAAGTGATGTAAGAGACTTAGGCAAACATGGCCTTGATTGCCAAGAACTCTTACGATCAATCTTGGATCCCGAGACGACTCACACACTCTACGATGGACAATGGATGATGGTGTTGTGATGGTGGTGGGTGGTGGATGAAGTGTGAGAGAGGTGGTGTGCCAAGGGATGAGATGAAATGAATCCAAGCACTCCTATTTATAGGCTGAACAGAGAGCTGGACACGGCCCCGTGTCCGCTGGACACGGCCCCGTGTCCGTCTGACACTCTCTCTCCTCATTAATTGTAATTCGCAATTACAATAAATGCGCCTGCTGTACTTTCGACACGCCCCCGTGTCCGCTGAGCACGGCCCCGTGATGGGCAATAGAAGCTTCTATAGATTTGTCTTTTCTGCTGCTTCTTGGGCACGGCCCCGTGCTGGCTGAGCACGGGGCGTGTTCAGTCTTCTGATTTCTCTACTTTGCTTTGGAAGGTGCCGTTGAGGGTTCGGGCAGTCCACTAATATTCCTTTTCTTGTATTTATGTTGGATTTAGCTGTCGTTTTGCTTCTTTTGCGTTTTTGAGCTCATTTAATCCTGAAAATACAAAAGGAAGACAAAAACACTCTTTTTCCAATATTAGTACTTAAAAAGGGTTAGTTTTATGCCTCAATTGATGTAATTTATATGTTGCATTTTACATACACCAAATACCCCCACACTTGAACTTTTGCTTGTCCTCAAGCAAAACTCTTTAATATGTGGCTTACACTCCCAAATGGAATAGGTAGAAGAGAAGGTTTTGGGCTTGTCGTAGAGTGTCGGGATTTCCAAGATCTTTTGGGGTTCTATTTTTATTTATTTACATTCCTATTCGTAATGATTTATTTAGAACTTTTCATAAAAGAAATTACTTATTTGGGTATAACATGCCTTTTTAAAATTCTATTTAGATACAAGTTCACATACCTCACGGGGAAATCACTTACACTCGGCCGAAGGTGTATTTTTAGTGAATCACTCGAGAGCGGCATGGAACTTATTCCTACCATAGGCTTGCCAAGAAATCAATCCTCCTCCTTTTTAACTTTTATACCTTTGTAGATATCAAGAGGACTTTGTGGGTTAAGGGTTAGGCTAGGGTTAAAGGTAGGTGGTTGGGTTAGTGGTTAGTAGAAAAAGGGCTAAAAGCGTAACAAGTGTCGGTTTTCGTATTTTTGCTAACTTTTTATTTTGATGAAGCTTTTATTCAAACTAAGTTATTTTTGATTAACTGTTTGTTTATTTTCTTTTTGCTTCATCCTTATCACACACATTTTTTTTTTCACGAAGAACCGAACTTGTTACTAAAATAAAGGGTTAAAAATAAAAAAGGTTTTGGTGGGTAAAAGGGTTTTTGTTTGGGTGATGAAACGAAAAGGTTTAGGCTCAAAGGGGCTAACTAGGGGGATTTTTTGGGTAGGTGGTAAAAGAAAAAGAAAAATAATGGTGTAGAAATAAAAAGGGGTTAGTCCTAATGCCTCCATCATTTACTTACTCGGGTTTAAGTTGATAAGGACCGGGAATGTATTGTCATGGCAAGTTCTAGAGTCGTAAGAACCAAGCGGCTATTCACACAAGAAACGAAAAATGAGCATTTGGTCAAATGATATGTAATTGTGTGCTCAATAAAGGCTCAAAACTCACTTTTGTGGGAATGGGTTTTTATGTGATCAAGTATATATAATCAAATTTTAAATAAGTTTGCTATGCCTTTTCATAATTTTCTTATGTTGGTTCTTTTTATCACTACGCTATCGGTTGTAAATTTGTAAAAATATAACCTTTTTGAGAACTTGAATTTCCCGAGTTAAACCTAGACAAGTAAAAAAAATGAAATTTTTGAAAAAATTTGGGGTGATTAGCGGTTCCAATAGAGTTTTGTGTAAGGCTTGTATTTAGGACTTGCAAAATTCAAGGTTTTAGCATCCCCCCCACACTTAAATTACACATTGTCCTCAATGTGTCCCAAAAATAAATTTTTAGGTTGATTAGATGTGTAAAATAGTGTTTAAAAAGCAAAAATTTTGTGTTACTGGGCACTGAACACGGCCCCGTGTTATCCGGGCACGGCCCCGTGTTCAAGTGCCAGTAACAAAATTAAAATAAGAGAAACAGAAGTCTGGACACGGGGGCGTGTTGGGTGAACACGGCCCGTGTCCAGGTACCTGTACTGGGCGTTTTTCTGCAGGTGGTTCGGCACGGGGCCGTGTTGGTTGGGCACGGCCCGTGTTGAACCTTCTGGAATGGAGAGAATTGTCGGGTCGCCTTGTTCTTGTGCATGGGATCATTTTTCTCGTTCCCTTTTCCATCCTTTACCACCATGAGTGTGTTGTATTCATTACAAACCATCCAAACCTTAAAACCATCATTTCATTTCATCATAGAGAGAACTTACATAGTCCTAAATTAAACTAGATAAAATAAAGAAATAACAAACCATGGAGTCCTAGCCTTTACTTTATTTTAATTAGCAAAATTTCCAAGAAGTAATTAATCTTGGTTAACCAAGGCCTTTTTGAACTCCTTCTTCCGCGTGCGGTTCTCCTCAAATATCTGCGAGCCATTCTTCCACCTCCCTTGGAAGGAGAAAAGACGGCTCATTAGTTTGAGGAGTTTCGACTTCTACCGGGATCTCTTGTTGGTGTTCCACGGGAGGTTCCGCCGGAAAGTCTTCCCACCCGGTAGGGTTGTTGATTCCGAGTGCCAGGTTCCAATCCTGTTGAGGAAGGACTGGTTCCATTGGAGGTGCTACAAGAATATTTAACCTTTGGTGCAAGAGGTTAATTTCTTGGAAGCTGCTTTCAAGTCCCATCGTAAGATCATTAATACGGTCAATTAGGACCTCCTCTACTGAAGTCATTTCGTCGAGAGCCTCCCTTAATGCTATCACATAGTGCACAAGTGTAGCTTCAATGGTGGGTCTTCTTCCTCTTCGGCTGTTTGACGAATGCACAGAAGATGTTTCGCTGTTTTCACTCGACATCCTACGAAAAATAAACTAAAAATAGTTTATTTAATGAAACAGTGACCGGACACGGCCCCGTGCTCACTGAGCACGGCCCCGTGTTCATCTTTCTGCAGAGTTTTGGAACAAGAAACCTTGGATTTTTAAGTTATTTTCTGAACTTGTGGGGCCTTTTTAGCTACTGATAACTTAAAACAATGTTTCATAACATGTTTTTACCAAGGTTCTTTGAACAAAACTCATTTATCCCTACCATAGAGTTGGAGGAATTCCAAACTTTTAATGGTAGCTCTTGGAGAAAGATGGAGAAGAAGGAAATGGCTAAAAGAGGAAAGGACAAGATGGGTTGTTGGAACCTTCTTTTAGACTTACCTAGGATAGTTTGAGAGAAGATTCCTGCAAATCTCTGTCCCAAGTTGGTCCAAATGTGCAGAATTCTTGGCTGCATTTATAGAAAACGACAGCACCCTGGACACGGCCCCGTGTTCAGTGAACACGGCCCCGTGTGCAGGTGGGATTCTGACACAGTTTGTCTGTATTCTGACGTACTGATCAGAATAGAATCTTTCGATGGACACGGGGGCGTGTTGGCTGGGCACGGCCCCGTGTCTAGGGACTGTTTTATGAAGTTGTCTAGTTTTTTAAGGAACTTGTTAGTATCGGGTGGCTCCTGACTGGTTGGAACAACCCCAAAGTGCCTAAGATACCTTAATTGTCCTAGACTAAGGCGAGAACGCAAGAGTTTGTCGGTGAGGGTAATTCCTATTTTCATTCTAGGTGGACAAGTCCAACCCTTTCCCGGGCTCTTGTTAAAGAAGGTGTATGTCGAATCGCTCAGGTCTATGTATGCACCGAACGAAGTCGATGGAGAGTCCTTCACGGCACAATCGACACAGGGACGACTATCGTCCAAGTCTTTGCTAGGTACGAAGGTATTTTCGGGAGCAACGAGGTTGTCGGAATGCGGTTCCAACATTTCTTCATGGTTATCGTCTTGGGGTGGATCAATAAAATCCTTCCTAAGCTCTTCTAACCAATTCTGAACTAGCTTTTCTAGTTGAAATAACTCATCAAGGAGCATTTCCCCTAGAATATCTGGCTGGGCGCATTCGAGGGAGAAATAGTGTTTATTTTTACTTTCGCCCCTCTTAAGGTTGTAAGATGTTGGTGGGTCCATGTAGTGGGGCCTATAATTTAGGAAGTAGCATTTTACTTCTTCATGTTTGCCACCACATAATTGACACCACGTACCATAAGAGTGCCGAAAGTAAAAATAATTACTATCACTCATGTTTATGTCAGAAATTACCAACCGCCGGGATCTAACGGTTCTGTTTTCAGTAACTGAAACTTGGGCACGGGGGCGTGTTGGGTGGGCACGGCCCCATGTTCAGCTTACTGTCTGATGTAAAACAGGATTGCCAGTTCCAATGATTGAGCACGGGGGCGTGTTCAGCGGGCACGGCCCGTGCTGAGCTCTGCAGAAGCTGAAAAACTAAGAAAATCCTAAAAATATAAAAAGAAAAAATAAAAGATGATTAGGCCGTTGATTCCTAACTTTCTTAAAATCCTTGTGTCCCCGGCAACGGCGCCAAAAACTTGATGCGCGTTTAAGTGTCGTATATTAGGTGTATATTTTAAGCCCTTTTTAACACTTATTTTAGCCAAGTTTTAAATTTATAAAACACGATATTTCACTAACACTAAACACACATATGGGCAAGTGCACCCATCGTTGAGTGTAGTATAGCGTTGGTAAGATACCGAGGTCGTCCAAGGACACAAGAGCTTTTAGTACCGGTTTATCCTCAACGTCTAACCAAAATAAAAGTTTAGAAAAATGTTTTAAACTAAGAAAAATAAAAACTAACTAAAATGCTGAAAATAAAAATAAAATAAAAACAGATAGACAAGATGAATCACTGGTTCCGACTCGTATCTAGTATAACCTTTGATTATTTCCGCACTTTTGCACATAATTAAGAGATTATCTTAGTTATTGTAGTAGGCCTCTCTTTTGAAGGTGACGTTACCCTCACCCCAGTAGTTTGAGTCAGCAGGGATACAATCCTAAAAGGGTGGATTATTGGAAGATAATGAATTAAGTTATTAATGCAGTATTGTGGTAGGCCCCGCTTTTGGCGGTGACGTTACCCTCGGCTAAGTAGTCTGAGTCAGCAGGGATACAGTCCTAAATAGCCGGGTTATAGTATTAATAGTAGTTAACTTATGAGGGGATCAAAGAGTTTGGACCCCCGCCATCCAATACCGTGAAGTATTGAAGGAGGTCCTACTAAATTTGACCCAGGTCCATTGCAGGACCTCTAAACGCTGAATAATGGCAAGACCTTTACCAAACCGTTCCCTTAACCCCCTACCAGGTAGCCAACATACCTCCATATAGACCGTGGAGATATGAATGGTGAAAATCCTTTATTTTATATAGACAGTAAAATAATGCCAAGACACCACGGACAAACGATAAGGAAAGATCACCTTCAACATAAGTAACTAGTTATTAAAGTCATTAAGACAAAACCAAATAAAAAGTGCAAAAGATTAGAAATAAAAAGTATTATACTAGACACTTTGTCTTCACCAAGTGATGTAAGAGACTTAGGCAAACATGGCCTTAATTGCCAAGAACTCTTACGATCAATCTTGGATCCCGAGACGACTCACACACTCTACGATGGACAATGGATGATGGTGTTGTGATGGTGGTGGGTGGTGGATGAAGTGTGAGAGAGGTGGTGTGCCAAGGGATAAGATGAAATGAATCCAAGCACTCCTATTTATAGGCTGAACAGAGAGCTGGACACGGCCCCGTGTCCGTCTGACACTCTCTCTCCTCATTAATTGTAATTCGCAATTACAATAAATGCGCCTGCTGTACTTTCGACACGCCCCCGTGTCCGCTGAGCACGGCCCCGTGATGGGCAATAGAAGCTTCTATAGATTTGTCTTTTCTGCTGCTTCTTTGGCACGGCCCCGTGCTGGCTGAGCACGGGGCGTGTTCAGTCTTCTGATTTCTCTACTTTGCTTTGGAAGGTGCCGTTGAGGGTTCGGGCAGTCCACTAATATTCCTTTTCTTGTATTTATGTTGGATTTAGCTGTCTTTTTGCTTCTTTTGCGTTTTTGAGCTCATTTAATCCTGAAAATACAAAAGGAAGACAAAAACACTCTTTTTCCAATATTAGTACTTAAAAAGGGTTAGTTTTATGCCTCAATTGATGTAATTTATATGTTGCATTTTACATACATCATGAGTAAATTACGTTTTTGGCCCCTGTTGTTATATCACTTTTACTATATTAGCCCAAAATAAGAATTTTTAACATATCTGCCCCCATGGTCTCTATAACTAACTATTTTGGCCCTTAAGTCTAACCATTTTGGCCCCCATGGTCTCTATAGCTAACCATTTTGACCCCCCATGATCTCTAGACTTAGGGGCCAAAATGGTTAGTTATAGAGACCATGGGGGCATATAGGTTAAAAATTCTTATTTTGGGGTAACATAGTAAAAGTGATATAACCATAGGGGCCAAAAAGGTAATTTACTCATGAAAAATCTTAAAGTTTACTATATACGAAAAAAAGCAAAAAAAAAAAAAAAATACAAATGAAGTTACTATTCCTCATGTATTAAATAGGAAGTTACTATATTTAATAAATAAAATATAGGGAGATGATTAAATAGGAAGTTTATTTTGGCTAGAAATGATAGGAAACAATAGAATTATGACATGTGCCAAAATTTAAAATAAAGAGAAATGATATTTTAGTCAATTTTATCCAATCTTCTCCCTTCTTCTCTCTGTAACTTCAAAACCCACCATCTTCAACCTTTTCTTCACTTTCTATCTCAATAATCACTACATTATAGTGCGATTTTCGTCACCAATCAATGATTCAAACATCCAATCAACGTGTTCTTCAACTTTTTTGAAGAAACACAATTTAATTTCATATAATATCTCACTTTTTCCCGTGATTTTGAAGCGAATCACTCGATTTGTTCCATTCGATCGCTGATAGGTGTTTCTAGCATTCAAATTCCGTCAATCGTTGAAGAAAACTGAAGAAACCGACTTCGATCTATGTAAGAAAATTTTGAATTGCATTTTTACGATCAGGTTTTTTGAATTTAGTCATTGCGTCTTACAAAGGAATGAAAAAATAGTTTTTTTTGTATTTTCAGTCTATTGCGTTTTAGAAATAACACATTTTATTGTGTTTTAGTCCATTGTGTTTTAGGTAAAACACATTTTATATGTTTTAGTCAAGGGCGGGCCCAAGCTTTGGCTTGGGTGGGCGGGTGCCCCTCTTGAAAAAAAAAAAGATTTTAGTGTATTTTCGAGATAAAAATCCCGACCGGGCCCCTTGAAAATTTGGTTGAACCCTTCGTTCGCACCCCTAGAAAATAATCTCTGGGTTCGCCACTGGTTTTAGTCCATTACGTTTTAGAAAGAACACTTTCTTTTGTGTTTTTAGGCCATTGCGTTTTAAAAAATAGACATTTTTATGTGTTTGTTTTTTGTCCAATGCGTTTTAGAAAAACACATTTTGAAGTATTTTTAATCCATTGCGTTTTAGGTAAAACACATAATTAGTCAACTGCGTTTTAGAAAGAACAATTTCTTTTGTGTTTTTAGGCCATTGGGATTTAGAAAAAAACACATTTTTATGTGTTTTTTGGCCCATTGCGTTTTAGAAAAACACATTTTGAAGTGTATTTAGTCCATTGAGTTTTTGGTAAAAACACATTTTTATGAGTTTTCAGTTCATTGTGTTTTAGAAAAAACATTTTCTTTTGTGAAATAGGCAATTGTGTTTTAGAAAAAAAAGACATTTCTTTGTGTTTTTGGCCATTGCATTTTAAAAATAAGACATTTCTTTATTTTTTTTGTCCATTGCGTTTTAGAAAAAATGTTATTTTTTACGCTTTTTGTCCATTGCGTTTTACGCAACTGGGTTTTCGAATTTTGTTTCGAAAATATAGCAATAGTAAACTTGTTTTAAAGATAAAAACACTCGTTTTTTTTGTGTAATTTTTATAGAAAAATAATGTCGTATGAAAGAGTTATTAACGTTTAAAAAATGGGGGGGGGGGGGGAATTGGAGGAGAGATAAACTATTGCTTTGGATTGATTAGAATGCCCCTAGACAAACCCACGTGACTCTTTTTTTTTCTTCTTTAATTTCACTCATTTAATTTTATTCATTGATTAATAAATAGATGGTCAAGATTACTTCCTAGTTTTCATACCTAAATAAACTTTCTATTATATCCTGATCTATAAAATATATATGGGGAAAGTGAATACGGTGCTGTTAGACGTATAACCTTACGCGACAAACCAATCAAAACTACGTAGTTTTGATTAAAATCCTTAAAAAGAAAATAAACCTTTAATTTCTTAAATCCCTAACTAGCTGAAACAAAAAGAACGATTGCAAATCCCCCAAAACCCTTAATTTCTTAAATCCCTAACTAGCTGAAACAAAAAGATCGACTGCAAATCCCCAAATCCAAATCTCTTGCAAATCTCATGGCTTCTCTAATTACGAATCTGGAGATAAGATCAATTTTGTTGTGTTCCACTCTCAATTAATCGATCAGGCTTCTTTAATTACGAATCTGAAGACATGATTCGATCAGGCTTCTCTAATTTTGGTGTGTTCCACTCTCAATTAATCAATCAGGTATTTGCTAATTGATCATGTATTCAATTAATTAATCTCCATGTTTTTTTGTTTAACTTAAACGGGTTAAAATATAGTGAACTAAGATGAAACGGGTCAAAATATAGTGAAGTAAATGAAACGGGTCAAAATATAGTGAATTAAAATGAAACGCGTCAAAATATAGTTAAGTAATATGAAATGGGTCAAAATATAGTGAATTAACTTAAACGGGTCAAAATATAGTGAACTAAGATGAAACGGGTCAAAATATAGTGAATTAAATGAAACGAGTCAAAATGGGTCAAAATATAGTAAACAAAATGAAATGGGTATTAAACAGATCCCACTGTAGTAGTCATTGGTTCCACTTTTCAATCACTTTGTTTTGAGTCAATGTCTGTCTGTTTGGGATGATGATTTTGTCACCAAAAAACAAAATTTCATAGCTAAGGTAACTGGCTTTTATAGACATTAAAGCTTGTCATTATTAGACTCTAGTTATGTGGTTTAAAGCTTCAAACAACATTAAATCTTGTCATTAGTATTTACTACACTCTCATCAATCCATCATAAACATACATTAAGCAATTTATTGGCTGTGAATTTTGACCCACAAAGGCCCAAAAAATAAAATTCCCGTGTTTAACCGTCAGTCCAAGATAATTCATCCATCTCAATCTACAGCTCTTACCACAAGCTAATCCTAATTCCCCCCCCCCCCCCCCCCCCCCCCCAAAAAAAAAAATCAAGAGTAAATTACTATTTCATCCAAATTACAAATAACATAATTATATATAATCTTAAATGAGAAAGTCGGTGAATATGTTATACGCCTATTTTACTTTTGGTAATATTCATCAAAGTCAAAGCAGTAATTGTACGTACAAATATAATTTATAATACATTTTCTTTTTTTTTCCTTTCAAACCTTGAGCAAATTGCACTATTGGTCCCTTGCCATTCCAACCCAAACTTCCACCACATTATAATATTAGTACATTGGCTTTGCTACCCTTAAAGGTTTAGTCGCTAAAACTTTTAATGTTTCAGTTTTATCCCTTTATCATACATAATATACGTTTTTAACCTATTGTATTCTTTAATGATTTCCGTTCGCTAATATCTTTTTAAAGAACTAATTTGTATAAATTCGAATTAATTTACATTTTGGTTCAACCATACATTCATTGAGTGAACGAGGTACGTCGAGACATGCACTTTCATATGGTTTGCACATGACATAACGCTTGAACTAATCCATTCGGTGTTTGCAGTGTGCCCACGGCAGATCGCCTATGGGTCATATTATGAAAATTGCAATTTATGTATCGGTATAAATTCGAGTTGGGTTACGTTTCGACGTAAACTTTTTTTGAGAAGCAAGTTAGGTCAAATATAATTTGTTTTTTTGCTTATTTTATGTACGTTTCCAATTCTACGTTTTGATCTCCCCGCAACCCACTAGGGGTAAAATTTATGCCCTTCATATGAATATGTCTTTCGATTAAACGTGTTAGTTTTCCCTTGATGCACGTTTTACGTTTTTTGTACGTTTCCAATGTATGAGTCATGTCACTTACAAATATGATATACTTTACATTTGTATCTAGCGCCAATGCTATTGAGTTAAATTGGATACGTCAAAACGTATGTTTTCATATATTTAACACATCACATAACACTTCGATTAATCCGTTCGATATTTGCAATGTACCCGTGCCGCAACGCGCGCGGGTCTAATTACTAGTTCAATCAAAATTACAAATCAACCAACAACATTTAATCCAAAATTCCATAGTTACAAATCCAACACGGGTGATAAAGCCGTTGAGGCTCGAAGGGCTGCTCGAGTCGAATACTTTACCAGATATGAACAACACGGGTGAATTTAAAATAAAATTAAAATAGAATAAAAAACACCAGACCAAAATATATGTAAGAGTTGTGTTGTGAGCTATATGACCATCATGAGTCCTTACCTGTTAAGCCAAGAGGACGAAGATCCCACAAAACAAGATGGTTTTCAGCTCCACCGGTCACATATGCATGTTTCAACGCAACCGCTAGAGCACCAATCTGGTGGTTGTGCGGCCCACCTTGCAGAGCCGGGAACACAACAAAATTGATCTTGTCTTCAATTCGTATTAAGAGAAGCCATGGGATTCGCCGTTGCAGTCGATTAATGGGGGAGGTATTTGCAGTTGCAGGCGATTTGGATTTGGGGGAGCTAGACATTGATCTTATCTTCATATTTGTAATGAGAGAAGCCATGGGATATGCAGGCGAGTTGGATTTGGGGATTTCCAAGCGTTCTTTTTGTTTCAGCTATTTAGGTGTTTGATGAGAAATAAAAGGTTTATTTTATCTTTTAAAGGATTTTAATCAAAACTACTTAGTTTTGATGGGTTTGGCGCGTAAGGTTATACGTCTAACAGCACCGTACTCCCTTTCCCCAATATATAAATAACAAGTGATCAAATTGTTGATATATTTACAAAACCATCGCCGGCTTAGAGATTTTTTTATTATAAGGGAAAGTTTGTGTGCAATTCATATCAATAAGTGATCAAATTGTTGATATATTTACAAAACTGTTGTCGGCTTTATTATATGTTTCAAGCTACAAGTCGCTCCGCACCCGTAGCTTACGAGGGATTTTAGATCATTATTGTAATTTACACTTACAACTACTACAAATATAAGATGCTTTCGTCAGCCGGCAATAGTGCCGCCATTCAATTGGACAAAAAGGGCGGCAGCCATAATAGTGCCAGGCAGCTGTCTGCCACTCCCCTATTGGCTCAACAAATTTACGTTTTTATCCCCTTTAAAATTACGATTTTGCCATCAGTTAAAAAATATGTTTTCGCCCCCGCTTAAAAATAAATTTACGCTTATGCTCCCAGCTAAATATTTCAATTTTGCCCCCGGTAAAAAATTACGAATTTGACCCGTTTCATTTTACACTTTTGCCATTAGTTTTTTTCCCTTAAATATATGGTTTTGCCATCAGTTCAAAGTTATGTTTTTGCCCACGCTTAAAAATAAATTTACGCTTTTACTCCCGGCTAAAAATTCTAATTTTCCCATCGGCTAAAAATTACGATTTTGCCCCGTATAAATTGATACTTTGCCATTAGTTTTTTTTTTCTCACAGGCAGGTTACGAATAATTTTCCCATCAGCTAAAAATTACGATTTTGCCCCGTATAAATTGATACTTTCGCCATTAGTTTTTTTTCTCACAACCAGGTTACGATTTTGCCCTCAACTTAAATTAACATTTTGCCTTCCTGGTGACATTACAAGTTTGCCCCCAGTGCAAAATCACAGTCGTGCCGGCAACTTCCTGGCACTCGCCCGTTGGTCCATTTAGTTTACGATTTTTCCCTGAATTAAAATTATGATTTGGCCCTCAGTTAAAAATTACGTTTTTCCCATCGTTTTAGTTTTTTTACCAAAACTATAAAGGTTTTTTGTTTTAATTGGTTTACTCGATTTTATTTTTTTCGTGTCAAGGTGTTGGCTAACACTGACTCATTAGTCCTGAAAAATTACAGTTTTCCCCTGAGCTCAAAATTACGGTCTTATCATCGTTTTTTTTTTCCTAGCAAAATTATAGTGGTCTTTTTTAATTGGTTGAAAATTATTCGGCCATCGCCCCGCAACGCGGGCGGCGCATCTACTAGTTATATACATATATGTGATACTCATTTGTAATATTGTATTCTATATAATGTAAACTTATTGTACACAATTGTTATGTGGTTTATCTTTCACCGATGTAAAATATTATGTTAGTTATATCTCTTAGGGGGCGTTTGGTTCTTGGGATGTTTTGTAATTGTAATTTGTATATGAATTAGAATTTGAGGAAATTGGATTTGGAATTTAAACATTTCAATTGGAATTGGAATCTTAATTCCATTTTTGTTGTGTTTGGTTGTCAAATGAATTGGAATCCATCACCCCATCACCCACAACCTCTGGTTCGGGTTGAAACGGTACAAGTCCAAACGGTTCGCGTCGAATCGGTTCGTGTTGAAACGGTTCGATTCGAAACGATAGGGGTCGAAACCGTTCGCGACGAAACGGTACAGGGTGAAACGATTCGATTCGAAACGGCACGGGTTGAAACGGTTCGTGTCGAAACGGTACGGGTCGAAACGGTTCGATTCGAAATGTTACGGGTCAAAACCGTTCGCGCCGAAACGGTACGGGTCAAAACGGTTCGCGTCAAAACGGTTCGATTCGAAACGGTACGGGTCGAAACGGTTCGCGTCGGAACGGTTCGCGTCGAAACAGTCAAGGTCGAAACGATACGGGTCGGAACGGTTCGCGTCGAAACGGTACTGGTCGGAAAGGTTCGCGTCGAAACAGTTAGTGTCGAAATGGTTCGATTCGAAAGGGTTCGCGTCGAAACAGTACGGATTGAAATGATTCTGATCGAAACGGGTACGGGTCGAAACCGTTTGGGTCGAAACGGTCAAAGATTCCAATGAATTTACTTTAATTCCTTCACTTATAGGAAGGATTTTGAATTCCTTTAGTTAAAGGAATTTAAAGGAATTCATGCCTAATTCCAATTTCAATTTCATTGTCAACCAAACACATCAGGATTAGAATTGAGATTCCAATTCCATCAAATATTGTGAACCAAACATATTAAGAGATGGAATTCAAATTCCAATTTCTTTAAATTCCATTGGATTCCTGCGAACCAAACACCCCCTTATAGTAACTAGAGTGTTAGTATCATAACGATACTATCACGAACCAAACCGGTACCAATCCAAAACTCGCTACAAACCTAAACACCCCCTCCCCTAAAAAACGCACCCCCACACACACTAGTTTTAAGGCTGCAGGGTGTGGGGGGCTTGGGACCACCCCAAAAAAGTGGGGTGTGGAAGCGGCGTGGGTTAGCGGCGTTGGGGTGCCATGTTGGCTGGCTTTATATTTTATTCATATACTTTAGATTTATAAAATAAAATACAAACTTATATTATTTAAAAAAAATACATAACATCCTAATTAAAAAAAAACTACTTATTAAATCCTAAAAAATTAAAATAAAGTAGTTAATAATTCCTAAAAAAAATTACAAAGTTCTACAAATATTAAAGTGGGTAACCCACTTAAATTCCGGATTCCCGTCGTGCCTCCACTTGGTCTTCGCGATCTCCATTTGACCGTCGTGGCTGGACACAGTCAAAACAAACTTTAAACTGATCCAGCTTCGGTTTTAGTTCACGCCACTTGTGTTGGCAGGCTTTTAAATTGTGGCGAGTGTTACCAACGTGTTGTTGGTATTGTTGGGTGTCACACGCGGTCATAGGCGGAAGCACGAGGTGTGATCTAAATTGATTCTCATTGCATACGAATTAGCAAACATACGAAATGATTTAAAATAAACTCCAAATGCCATTCCATAAGTTTCATAAGACAAACAAAGTTAACAATATTGTATACATCACTTTCCAAAAGGAGTTAAGTTTTAAAAGTTAACAACATAGTTTAGATTTTTAAAAGTCTAGGTTTGATCCTCATATCACCCGCAAGGAAGCGGGATATAACGAACATCCCCTTCAAAAGTGGCATTGAGTTAACACACTTGAATTCTTGAAGCAAATATTCCACTAATTTCTTGAAATACATGTAAGTTTGAAAAACGTCAACAAAGTTGGTGAATTCATACAGTTAATTTTGTATTAAATGTACATTTGTAAAATGTGAGATGTATTTGTATGAAAAGCGATATGTAAACATAAATGAAAACGTTGATCATTAATGTTTCGCGAGGACATTAATATGTGTGACGACATAAGAAGCAATCCAAACCGTGACGATTTTTGTGCCGATTACCCTTCGACTGGGACACAAAAGCACTCTTCCGTGTGGGTCAATGTGGACCAAGAGGGGGGCTCGTCAAAACCCAATAGATCTACCCTTTCCGTTCCTTGGTCTAAACTTAGATTAATAGTGCTTAAGTAAAACCTTATTCGCACATGATCTAGTTGTTTCATTTCCTTAGTCTAGCATACTATTTGTACATGTATTTCCCCCAAAAGCTTAGAGATCTAGAAAACGTTTAAAAGAGGAGACATGAACTCACAGTTTTGCGTCTTGATGCGTAATAACTTCACCGGTACTCCTCTTGCTTCGCGACGTGACTTATAAGTGTCCTAAATATGTTAATCACTTAAGCTTATGATTACTACGTACAAGTTATCCATCTTGTTTAGGTATTTTCTTTGTCATAGGTTTATATGTTCTAGAGTTGTTATTATATATTTTTCAAAATATATATAGTTTTGTATACTTGTGAGTTGTGTTAACGGATCTAGTTCCTCTTGTGGCTTCGTGTCTCGCACCAGTAAGATGTGCATGTCCGAGACATGTGTGGGTCGTGCCCATGGTAGTCGGGTTTCACCCGTTCGTCGAGTTAAAAATAAATAATATATTTTTAACTTATTTTTGTATATGTATTCTTGTATTATTTTGTGTATTTTTGTCCTTCTATTTGTTTGACCAAGTCAACGTCGATTTATACTTTTAGTAAATAATATTTTCAATATTATTTTATTATAAATATATTTGTAATTTTACCAAATGTATACTATACATTTATTTAGGTGTAAACACTTATCTATTTTGTGTTTAATGTCAAAAATCATTTCTTATGATTTTATACTTTTCGTAATTTATATTTCTTAAAAATAATATATTTTTAAGGCTTGTTTAATATATATATATATATATATTTATCACACTTGTTAAATATATATATTTTGCTTCTTCATATATATGTATTTGTCCATATATCCAAAGTCCATAATTCTTGGTAAGGGAATATATATAAGTATATACTAGTAGGTAACCCGCGCGTTGCGGCGGAATAGCCAATTAGTGTGATATTACCATAGTGCCTGCTCAAATCCTTTATATAGTATAGTAAACGTACCCGCACACTACGACGGGGCGATGAACCGTGAAAATACATAGAAACTAACACTGTATCATTAAAATATAGAACACATTAAGAAAATACATAGATTAAACCCAATTTGTGACCGGTTATAATAGTGGTTTTTAATCTTTAATAGTGGATGATATATAGATTATACATGTTAAAAAGCTATAAATTAGTATTAGTGGTGAAAAACATAAGCCAAAAAGTAAATCAACAGACATAATTTGACAACCTACAAAAAGCAAAAAATGGCTCATAGTTACTTATAAATACTATAAAGACCCAATTTTAAGGGACACCTCCATTTAAAAATATATACATGTATAAAACCGAATTTATGATACTCAACCATCTTTCATTCGATTAGTCTTTCATATCATAGTAACTCAAAGATGCTTGAAGACGTGTTACCTAAATTTAGTACTATACATAAAACATATAACTGACATCACACTCTTGTTTCTAAATTGGTAAAAGTGTTACCTTTAGTGATATGTACTTGTTTTAAATTGTAACTCGAAATACATAGATTTAGCATCATCATCATCATTGTCTTGTGTTATGTTATGACTTCACTGGTTACGATATCATCATCACTCTGATGAGTATTGGTGATAATTTCACTCTGTTGAGCTTCTAAACACGCGTTTTCCGTCGGCATTACATCTTTCTTTTGCGAAGGTATGGAAACCGAATTCCGTTCATCCACTAAAAAATCACCCACAGGTCCATAACTGGATTTAAGGGTATCCGTACGAAACGCATGAAGGCTGTTAACATCATTAACCGAGAAACCAATGTGAGAGCAAACATCAATTTGTATCAAAAGGCCAGAACTGAAAGGAAATGTAAGTGGGAATCCATGGTAGACTTTAGAAAAGAAGTCAACATGTACATATGCTATTTGAAAACACAGAGAATAAATTAAGATAACGAATAAATGGGTGGGTCGCTGTTTTGATTTTTTTATGAGCATATTAGTGCACAAGCTGTTGAAACAGCATATGCAAGCCTATATAGCCCACGCGTGTGCAACTATTGGAATTGCACATTTGTCAAACAATCCAATTGACACATGAATCTGCTACAATAAGCAAAATGAATCTTGAAAAAAGAAGCATTGGATGTGAAGTTTAATGCCATGAAAAGTAACCGAGTTGTCTCGTTTAAGTTCGAGCTCGAGCTCGACTTTTCAGCTCAATAAAATAAACGAGCCGAACCGAGTTGTCTCGTTTAAGCTCGAGCTCGACTTTTCTGCTCGATAAAATATACGAGCCGAACAGAGTTGGCTCGTTTAAGTTCGAGCCGAGCTCAATCTGGCATTCTGGCTTGACTCGACTCGGCTCTATAACAGCCCTACTTGCAAAATGCGACTATTAGTCGAAAGTCTTTAATACCCTTTAATAATTGATATCATTGAAATATACCTCATACACGGTCATTTATTTTCTTAACTGATCTTCAACTGAAGCCACTGATGTTTCGGCTTCATCGTCTGCCCCCAACGCCTCATTATTAGTTACGGATTTGCCACCATCAGCCATGTGTTCCACCATCGTATACAAGTGGTCGTTTGAGTCAGCACCAGCATGACTGTTATTTCAGCAAGCTATAATAAAAAGAGAGCATCACATTAAACAAACTGACCACTTAAAGTTTCTATGTAAATCCTTATGCTTATTTCTTTTTTGAACACTTCGGCCAATGTTTTCACAATGCAACATGTTTGATTGGTTCATGAGCAGAGAATATATTAGAAGTGGCAAAATGGATGGGTTGATTTGGGTTCGCTACCGGGTCAAAATGGGTTTGGGTCAGGATGAGTTGATTCTGTAACCCGTTCCTTTTTTTCTTCTAAACCCGTTCGACCCGTCCCTTTTTAACCCTTATGTGTATATATTTTAACAATACTTATAATCAACACATCATCCCGAAAAATATAAAGCTTGACTAAGTGTATACAGGTCAAGCCAAGCTGACCCGACCCATTTCAACATTACTTAAACGTTTGACCCTTACAACCTGACCCCGTTTTGACCCGTAACCCAGCCAATCCTCGTGCCAAGCCAAGCTGACCCGACCCATTTCAACATTACTTAAACGTTTGACCCTTACAACCTGACCCCGTTTTGACCCGTAACCCAGCCAATCCTCGTGCCGTATTACCACATGTACAGTTCTTTGTGTTACTCAAAATAGGGTCTTAAGTATTAATAAAAAAAATTGCTTAATATACGTCATAGTGGAATAAATATACTTACCAAGAAAAATTCATGTTGGGGACGTGAGAGAACGGGCTTCTCGTTATAAGCACTCATAAGCTTCCTTTCAGCGGAACTCAACTGAAGATCCTCTAAGTTTGTGAGTCGGCCCAAGATCTTCAATCTTTCCCTGCAGGGTGCAATGGTATCTACCGGGAAACCTCTAACCCTTTCCACCTCATCGTCATTATTTTCTATCAAAATTATTAAACACATAAAAACTCGAAATAAAATGTTTATCATAACCATATGAAAGCTTGAACGATGAGAAGATGAGACATGACTAATTGACCATCTTACCCTGATATTTTCTTTAAAATGAAGCGGAAGTTCCTCATAATTTTCAGATAGCTTGAAGTACAAAACATAACTCATTCCTTCTCCGTCATATTCATTTTGAAATAGTGTAGGGGGTATAAAGGTATCTAATTTATAGACATAAAAATCTGGTTAAGTAGAAAGGTAAACGATGAACTCATCTAAAAAGGTATACGCATCGAAATTTGACCTTATGATTTTTTTATGTACGAGATGAAATAAAAAATTAATGGTTAGAAGGGACATACTTGAAGATTTACAACAAGCAAATGACGGATTTTTCCAGATGATTCAACTTTTGGGAGTTCAAGAAGGCGTGCAATATGATCAATCTTACGGGGAGATAAGAATACGTCAACACCAATAGGATAATAAGCAGCTTGATTTGAAGCACATTCTTTCTTTTTATCTCTGTAAAACAGAAGGAACCACATGCCACTTTGGTAAGACAAATACAAACCCCTTATAAATTAGAGGGAAAATATAAAGAAATAGTACTTGGATCAAGCGGTGACCAAGAATCTGACATTTTCTTCTCTATCGGACAATACGGAACTTGAGAGCCTGCCATTGGTCTTTGCAAAATAGCTCTTGGAGACACTGAAACAGATCAAATATATGCAAAATTATAAGTAATGGGGTCAACCCAAACCTACGGATTTCGTGTTAGCTTCGTGCCGCGTCAAAAAAAAAAATATAAGATTAACCTAGGAATAAATATTTATGACAGGTGCTGCAGTAATATTACCTATTCAGTAAAGATGAACAAATTGCTTCCTACGATCGAAAAAAATGAAGTATTGATTACTTGCTGATTATGAATTTGTGATTCACGAAGTCACACAATATAACTTAAAGTCATCAATTGTCTCTTTTAGTACCTTTTTCCTGCTCAACATGTTTGGCAACCACCATAACTTTTTCCACAAGTCGTCATCATCTTCCACGTTGTCTACTTCAGCCATTGCGTGCTCTGAGTCAACCCTAATCACCAAAGTCAAGCATGAAAATATTAAACGAGCATAAACCACTAATAATATTTGCATGAACTAATAATACATGAATGAAATGCTACCATCGCCTAGAAACAGTGACCGGACCCAGAAGAACCCGAATAATTGGTCTGAGGGTGGCTATTTGTTTCCATTTTCCCATCATTCTGTTTATTGATCGTTTTCTTATGAGTTTTTAACATATTAGGGGCTATATGGATTACCAATATCAATTCGCATAAACACAAATTGTGATTAAACATGATCAAAAACATAATAAAAAGTTATGTGTACCTCAAAGTTCCAGATTGAACTTTTGTTCTGATTTTGTACCTCAAAGTTATGTAGCTTTTCTGAACCTTAATTTCATCCTCATAGTAGTGACCCCAATGTAAGTCTAATTGACCACTGCACGCAAAATCAACAAATGCAAATACACCCAAAGCCCTCAAAATCAGAAGCTTCCTTCCCCATCTCTATAAAATCTAGGTTAAACTCAAAATCACAAACACACATAGAATAAAAATGTTTCGAGATGATTTTGTAGGGGTACCTGATCGACGGACAGAAACTGGATGAAGGCTACGAATGAAAATTCAAGAGAGAAGAGACAATACCCGACTGACTCATGAAGGAACCCTAAATCCGCCACTTTTGAGGCTTCGATTTTTCCACTACCTACCACTGCCATCGCCCCAAACAACATCATCACTGACCTTTCATCATATCATGGTAGAAATCATTGACCCGACGGACTTTGGTGCTCCGATTAAACCCTCACCTTGTGCCTGATTTCAATGACGACTTTTCTTAAGATAGTGGATTGCTAGAAACTGACGGGGCATTGAAGCAAAAACGATTGGATTGCATAAACCTATGATCGTATTTAATAGCTGAATTGTAAGAATCCTTGGAATATCATTCAATGGCTGACTGTTGATATCGCGTCTTACAATTTGTGGGTGAAATTACAATTATAGACATGGGAAATGCTTATATATAGTATATAGATATAGATATAGATATAGATTTTGTAATTTTGTCCATACACCCACTTGGGCAAGTATAAGTGTTTTTATACGTAGTTGTATTTTGTGATATTGTTGGGTGTATTTTATATTTGTATTCATTTGTGTGTATTTTGTAGTTTTGACCCTACTTGTATACTAGTAAATAGTACACATAATATACACATAAACACACAAATTTTGGGTGACTACTAAATATATATAACTTGCCCTAATTATATATATTTATATCCATTTTAATCTTTAAGAAAAATACTATTGATTAAAAATTTGGGAAAAATTATGGCTAAACACTTTGAACATATTTCTTTTAACAAGTTTTGTAAAAATATATTTTTCTAACTGTTTAAATTCTACAAAAATTTTGACATAGTTTCCCCTAAAATTAGAGGTTTTCCCATGTTTAAAACATATGTTTATTTTCTTTTAAAAACTGAACAAACGTCCAATAACAATCTTGCAAGTAACATAATACAAAATCATCCATACTTTTCATGCTAACACATTTGAAATTTCATATGAACTTGTAGTAATTTAAATCCATACTTTTAAAATGTAGATCTACTTGAAACAAGACTTATTTGTTAAATTTTACAAACTTTATAGAAACTTATTTTTGAAAACTTCTTCATCCACTTTGTTAGTAAGTTTATAAACATAAACATTTCATTTTAAACACACTTACAAGTTCTTATTTCAAGATCTTCAAGTCTACTAACATGTTGATCATGGATCTTTCAAGATCCATGTGTATACTTGTTAGATCTACACTTCTAACAAGCATGCATGTGATGGATTTCATCCAAATCATAAAACAAACAACAACAACTTCATAACAATCTTCATATAACACCAAAAATGACTTATTCATGTTAGATCTTGTTATTTCTTTACATGTTCATACTTTAAGGTTTGGTTTTCTTGATGGTTTAACTTGTACATCGTCATTATACTACTAATGAACACCAAAACAAGGGATTAGAAGACTCACAACTAACACTAGTGGCTAGGGAAGAGGCAACAAGAATAAGAAGATGATAAGAGGATGAAGATGGTGGTTAATAGCTTCCTTGAGTGGTCCTTGAGCTTCCAACACTTGAACCTTCCTTAGATAACCTTCTTACACCCTTGTGAACTCTTGGAATGGCTTGAAGAACAAGAGAAAGTGGAGGTGATTTGTGTGTGTGTTTGGTCGAATGTATGAGGGAGGAAGAAAGAGTTTGGTGCTTTGAAAATGGTAAGTGAGTTTGTGAGAATGAGAGGTGTATTATAAGTCTTCATGCATGATCCAATCTTTCCTTTATAAACCTAATTGTCCAACATGCCTTTCTCCATAACATGAGACATTTAGGGGGCTTGTGGGGCCCTCTTCGAACCATCAAAATGAGGGGGGTTGTGCCAAAGTTTGATAGTTGAGTGACTTTAAGGTAAATCGGGGGTTTAATTAGGGGTTAAGTGTTTTTAGGTGTTTTCTGTGTAACTAAGTGTTATATGGCCAACATTAGTGTTACAACATTAAAACAATGTTACTAGTCCATATTTGGTGTTTTGGTAGTGTTCAGATAATTGTTCGGTGCTTGTTTCGTTGTCGGTTCGCTATAAATTAAATTATGTAATTTATAAGGTAATATATGTTTTTGTGTTTTAATGATATCCCCAATGCTTTTTAAGTTGTTTTTGATGTTTAACAACATTTCTGGACTTGTATAATTTGTCGGATTCTGAATCCTGCGAAAAATTGCCATTTATGGTCCAAAACAGACACTTTTAAGTTCGTTAAATTTCTCCTGAAAGTGTTAACTATTATACTTGTTTTCCCACTAGGGATTTGATATATTTTTTATTACATTTAAAACATGTTCTTTTTTAAACATCTTTGGCCTGTTGTTGTTGCTTTTTCTGAGCATAGAACTCTTCATTAGACTGTCGTCTAAATTGGAGTTCCTTCTCTTCCTCTGAACTTGTTCCGTGAACAAAGTTCGTTTGTTTATGAAGATTTGTCTTTCCAAATCATTTCTTTTGATTTTGTTTCTTTTTATAACCCAACCCAGCCTTCATGTTTTTCTTTTTGTAACTAGGTTTGTTATAAAAAGTTTTCTTTGCTCTTACCAGCAAATTTTGCAATTTCAGGCTTTTCAATTTCTACTAATTTGAAAACCTTGTCAATCTTTTCCGAAATCACATTCTGAATCAGTACCTCAATATCTAAGAATAATTTGTCTGATCCAATCATGGTATATGCCAATCCTTTTGAATCATCATTTGCATCTTTCCCAGGTTTTGAATTTTTAAGATAATTTTTATGAAAACTTTCCTCATCTTCATCATGTGATTCAGACTTATCTGTTTTGGTAGACTCCTCTGTCAAAACGCTTTCAACAACCTTACCCACCACCTCTGAATCACCAAGATCATGAGATTTGGTGTAAGTCACATCGATGTTGTCAGGTAATTGGTCAACCAAATTATCGCTTTTTCCACCTTTTCGCCATCATAGAATGTATAATTATTCTCCAACGGTAGTGGAACCAGATGATATTCTGACCCAATTCCCTTTTTGTTCTTTTCAGACTCTTTACCATCTGGTGTGATGTTGAAAATGCGTTCCAGAATGTATGAAGAAGCATTATAACTTTGAAGTTTATTAACCAACGTTTCTTTTTCAGTCAGTTCTTGTTTAAGTTTAGCAACATCATCAATCTATTCATTTAGAACCAGTTGTTTTCCTTCATATCTGACTTTAAGAAATTTAGTTGTTTTCTGACATGCTGACAATCTATCATCCAAACTTTTGACTTTACTCTTCAAAGTTTTATAAGCTTCTTTTACCGTATGATATGACAATTTCATTCCATCATATTCTTTTTGTAACTCTTGAATAAATTTATCTTTTTGAACACATTGTTACAATCAGCTGAACACTGTTGTTTCAAAACTTTGTTTTCTTTTTCAAGATTTTCACATTTCTGTGTTAGCTCTTTTTCTTTTTCTTTCAAAAACTTTTCATTTCAAGCATTTTTCTTTGAAATTTTTTTCTATTTTACTATAAACTCAATGTCTCTGGATCTCAAATTTTTATCCTTTTCAGTATAAGCACTGCATGTTTCCACGCATTTCTTGCACTGTTCAATAGTTTTAGTTTCAATTTTATTTGATGATACAGAAGAACCAGTTTGAATTATTACCTTTATTTCTGGAACCGTGGCTTCTTTTGCTTTTTGATTCTGATCTTCTTCAGAAACTTGTTGTTTCTCAGCAACAGCTTCCTCTACCTTCTCATCAGCTTTCTTCAACTCATCAACCATCTTCTGGCTTTCACCAACAACTTCCTCTACCGTCTTTTTCTTCTTTTCAACACTGGCATACATCACCTTCTTTATGCCATCCTCTACTTTTTGTCTGTAGTTAGGAATTTCTTCAAGCCCTTGACACCAAACTTCCACAGTTGGAATAGCAGCAACAAGTGCCTCAAAATCTACCTTTTCAGGATCAACTGTCGGGTTTCCTTGAGGATCAATAAAACATTCTCTCTTAGCATCCCATCTATTTGCTCGCTTTCCTTATATGAATGCTTTATACACTTCACTCAAATACGCTCGTGCATAATTTTCTTCTTGGCTCTCTTTGAACTAAGCAACCAACGCCCTTTTATCATCCTTTATGTATTTACTCCAATTAAATCCTTCATCCTCATGAAATGTCCTGGGTCCAGCTTTATCATCATGAATCGTCAGCATAGCTTATTTCTTTTCTTTAGATGATCCTTCCTCGATCTTCTTTCTTGACTGTTGCCCGTTGTCGCGATGATAGATGGTTTTCTTGTAGTAATCTTCTTGAAAAGGATTCACACTATCATTAGCTTGACGATTTGTGCATTCTCTGTTAAAGTGTCCCTTCTGTTTGCACTTGAAACAAGTGACTTTTGCTTTGTCGAATCCCAACTTCATATCGGGACCTTCAAGACACTTTCTCCCAGTAATCTCCATGAACCGTTGAGCCCCCTGATTACGCTCGCCATACACCAACGAATATCCATGAGCTCCATCTCCTCCGAGTCAACTTGATCGTAATCTTCCTTTTTCATGTTTGGATTACCTATCTTCCCTGCGATCAGACCTTCATAGGATTCCAGAACGGAAGCCAAGTAACTCATGTGCTGTCTAGCAAAATCAGTGTTCAAGTTTGGAGAATCTTTCCAATTCTGACTCGGATTGGATTTAGCTGATGAACAAGAAGATGAATGATATCCAGAATTATAACTCAGAGATTTGCTCTGAAGAATCACCAGCATTGTCAGTACTAAATGCTGTACCGATCTTTGGAGACTGATTGTTCAACAGCATACTTCTTCGGTAGTACAGATCAACATTCTACTGATAACTGGAACTGGACATTTTGTTTTGTTTTTGTAACTCTAGATCATGTCCTTCAAGTTTTTCAATCAAACCATCCAAAGAAATCTCATCAAACTTAGCATCATTTTTCAACAATATCACAAACGTTTTCCAATCTTCAACATGCGGCAATGCCTCGACCAATTTATCAATAATCTTTTCTCTGTCCTTATTGATTCCAAACCTTTCCAGCTCGATCTTCAAGTGACAGAATCTTTCAATCATTTGCCGAACAGTTTCTCCTTTCATGCAGCCGAATAGATCAAATTCCTTTTTCAGCAAAGAAATTTTGGTTTTCATGATATCTTTGCCTCCTTCGGCTTTCAGCTTCAAAGCTTCCCACATCAACTTAGATGTTTCACCATGTTGAAGTAAAAACAAGATATCCTCTCTAACATATTGTTGCAATAATGTTATCGTTTTTAGTTCATTAGAGTGGTTATTTTTATCAATCTCTGAAAATTTTTTAATTGTAAGTAATTCATTTTTATCGTTCACCGGTTTTTCATATCCGAAAGTCAACATAATCCAACTCTCATAAGCATAAGCCTTCACCCAATTTTCAAATCTAGTACTCCACCAGTGATAATCTTCTATATTCATTAGTTTCGGTGGTCGTTGATGATTTCCGTACACACTATCATATTTCAAACTCTCAGAAATCACATTTAAAAACAGTCTTTGTCACGGGTGTTGCTTCAGTTGTTGTTTCAGACGTAAAGGCATTGTAAAACATGTTGTAGAATTCTTCAGCCATGATTACCTGCAAATACACAATCAAACACTTGATCAAACTTGAAATTAAACAAACACAAACTGTCGTTTCGGACGGATGGGATATGTCCGAATAGGTCTGTTCATCCGGATGGATTCTGGTCGTCCGGATGGGAATATGTCTATCCAGGCGGATGGGAGTAACGGCTATCCGAATGTAAGGGAAATAAGTCTATTCGGACGTATGGGGAATGAGTCTATCCGGACGGATGTCCGAATGGATTCTGGTCGTCCAGATGGGAATATGTCTATCCAGGCGGATGGGAGTAACAGCTATCCGAATGTAAGGGAAATAAGTCTATCCGGACGTGTGGGAAATGAGTCTATCCGGACGGATGGACTTAATGGCTATCCGGACGGATTGACTATGTGGATCCGTTCGAACACTCTTGAACAAGAACAACCATGTTTTCAATGATTTGAGATCGTTTTTGTTAGAATTTTGATCTGAAACTTTGAAGGATTGTTCAAAAACGTTTTTCACATAACATATTCAAAATTTAGTCAATTTTAACCGTAGAAACTTCGTAGATCTGAAATTAAGTTCAAAAAGAATGTGTAGAAGAAGAAATGAGTAGAAGATAATGAATTCAGCTCTGATGATGATGAATCAGCTTCAATCTTCGTGTCTTCAATCCGTGCAGACAATAACCCGCTCTGATACTACTTGTGGATTCACTCCGAGGATCAACTCCTTGACCAATGAATGCGATGAACACGTATCTTGTGCGGAATCCAAGTACGTGTGTGGATCAGACACAAAGAAGTAATTATAAGATGTTTTCAATTACTGATTTGACAGTTTAGAACCACGAAAACAAATTAACAGAGTTTCCCCACTCAAGTCACAAAGTTATCAAATGACAAGACTCAATACACATATATATAGGCAATGCTCATCCGGACGAGAGCACCTAGCGGATGGCCTCCATCCGGACTGATGGACTAAATCTTTGAGTTTCCGGATGAACAGATTGCACATTCATCCGAATGGACTTCAGTATACATCAACTTTGATTTTTCTCTGTTCAACATCAGTCTTGTATCATCTGATTAAGCTATGGTACGTGATTGACGGAAGTGATAGACATTATGCACTCACACTCCTGTCGCACACTCACAACCATTGTGGTTATTGTAACACCCGTCTTATTATTACTTGAATTTAATAATATTTCATACGATTTATATAAAAGGTGACTAAATTAAAACATAGTTACCAAAACAAAGTTCCAAGTAATCAAAACTAGTCAACAAACGACTAATTAAAAACATTCATGACCTGATTAGCAAATTGTTTACATTCAAAAGAAATAGAAACATTGTTTAACAAGGTTATGAAATCACGGAAGCTTCAAAAGTTGTGTTCGATTATTCAAAAACTTGCTTGATCGACATCCGTATTCTTTCAATACCTAGAAACTGAAATGTTTACATAAAAACTAGTATTAGAGTTCTTAGAAATATTACATAATCGAAACTACGATCAAAACGGATTCGATTAGCTATGATATGCAAAAATTTACAAAAATTTCCGGGCTATACCGTAACTTACGGTATCTACCGTAAGTTACGGTTGTCACTTGATGATTCTGGTCCATCGTAAATCAGTAGTGGTCCACCGTAAGGCTTTTGATCTCCACCGTAAGTTACGGTGGATACCGTAACTTACGGTAGTCACTGCAAGTTTATGTTTTGACTGATTTGATTATAAAGCCCAAACCAAACTCTCGGATTTCTCATTCTTACAAACCAACATGTTAAATTCTCGTATTCTAATATGTCATTTATCAACAATAACAAAAGACCAATTTACTATATCACGAAGCATTCGCCACGCATTAATCGATTATTCGACCCGTTTGGCTCATCTACGGAATCCTCCATTATGATGACTACCAACAAGTTATAACCAATCCTGGTCTTATTAATCAATATAGCGAACATTATCTCTTTAAATTAAGACAACCTTTATTCCACAATTCACTATACTTATGCAAATTATCAAAGTTTACCCAATGTAACGAATCAAGTTACATACCTTCAAAGTACGCCCTTCAAACGCAAATCGCCACCGGCTTATCCACTCGATGTTCCGGTGTCCTTTCCTATAGAGTTCAATCACATCACGTTTAGAACTCTTTTTAATTCACATATCGCACAATTTGCTAAAACATCATAATTATGTGTTTTAACTTTAGAATTTCAGGTTTAAGTCTTCTTTGAGGCATTTATACAAACACCTTAAGGGCAGAATTTTAAATAATTCATTAACAAGCTCATAACTTGTCATATAACCCGAATTTTCATCAATCAAACTATCTAACATAAATATTTGCCTTTATAATTCTGAAATAACTTTACATATGTCAATTTACACTAGAACAACCCCAAATTTCCAAGTGTTTATCAAGTTCTAGATAACCCACTAGTCACCTACAATGGTGGCCATGGATTTCACTAAAATTTGGCATAATTTCAACATGTAATTGCCTAGGGTTTACTCCTAGACACTTAAATGTTCTTATTTCATCTACATAAAACACATGCATTAACAGATTTCGAGTTCTCTAAATTCATGAGAATTTCAAGTAGAGAATTTTTATAAAATTTTGCATACCTTATGATTCTCTTAACGAGGTGATCACGAATCTATGTTCGGATTTCGATTTTAACTTGGTTTGAGCCTTCAATTTGAGAGTTTGGTGAATGTTAGGGTTTTTGAGAATGGGGGTCGCCCTTCTCCTGCTTTTGATCGAACCAGACATCACAAGAGTGTGTTTGTTTTTTTTGTTTTATGTAATTAAGTTTCATATTTAACAACATAGGCCCCTCAACTTTCATTTGGTTTATAATTTAGGCCTTTTACTTCATTCATGTGTTACTACAAGACTCCTAACTAACCGGGTTATTTATCCTAGTTAGCTTATTCTCGTTTATTTTACACTTTATAATTCTAATATAAAGTTTTACATTTTCGGGGTGTTACAAGTCCACCCCCCTTAAAAAGGGTTTCGTCCCCGAAACCGAAATACATACCAAATAGTGTAGGGTAGAGCCGTTGCATCTCCTCTTCGGACTCCCAGGTGGTATCCGAACCCTTTCTGTGTTCCCATTTGACCTTTACTTGGTTGATCTCCTTGTTCCTCAAGGTCTTCACTTTGCGATCTAAAATCGCAATCGGCTTCACCGGGTAATTAAGACTATTATCCACCTCGATGTCCTCGTAATGGATATGAGCAGTTTCGTCGGCTAGACATTTTCGGAGATGTGACACATGGAATGTGCTATGTATCCCACTCAACTCCTCGGGCAGTTCGAGACGGTATGCTACCTTGCCAACCCGTTCTAAGATTCTGAATGGCCCGATAAATCTTGGGCTCAACTTTCCTCTTTTTCTAAACCGAATTATTCCTTTCCACGGCGATACTTTCAACATTACCCTATCGCCCACCTGAAATTCAATCGGCCTCATTCGTTTATCCGCATATGACTTTTGTCGATCCTGTGCTACTTTCAAGTGAGTTCGGAACAAATCGATTTTCTCATTCGTAGTTCGGATTATATCCGTATGTGCTAGTTCATGTGGACCCACTTCTCCCCAACACACCGGGGTTCGGCACTTTCTACCATATAACATTTCATACGGGGCCATTCCTATGCTCGCGTGATAACTATTGTTATATGAAAATTTGACCAAGGGTAGATAGACATCCCAACTACCTCCGAAGTCGATAATGCAAGCCCGTAACATGTCCTCCAACGTCTGTATCGTTCTTTCGCTTTGCCCATCCGTTTGTGGATGGTAAGCAGTGCTGATGAACAGTTTAGTTCCCATTTATTCTTGGAACTCACGCCAAAAGTTTGAGGTAAATCGAGTATCTCTGTCAAACACAATGGATATCGGTACTCCATGACGTGCCACGATCTCATTGGTGTATACCTCTGACATTTTCTCGAATGTATAAGTCTCACAAATTGGAATGAAGTGAGCACTTTTCGTCAATCTATCCACGACTACCCATATAGCATCAAACCCGCGGTTGGTCTTGGGCAATTTGGTCAGCAAGTCCATTGTAATTTGTTCCCATTTCCAAACTGGGATATCCAATGGTTGCAGCTTCCCATATGGTTTTTGGTGCTCTGCTTTGACTTGCAGACAGGTCAAACACTTCTCCACATATTTCACAATATCTCTTTTCATTCCGGGCCACCAATAATTTTGTTTTAAATCATTATACATCTTGGTCGCCCCCGGATGTATCGAATAGCGAGATTTATGGGCTTCATCTAGTAGTAGCGCCTTTACTCCACAAGTATTTGGAACCCATATTCTTCCAGATCGAGTCTTCAACCCGTTCTTTCCATCCGACAAGTCTTTTAACTGGCCGATTATTCTTTCCTTTTTCCAGTTCTCCTCTTTCACTGCTTCTACGTGCGCCTCTCCGATACATTCAAGTATACCCGAGGTCACCACAAGCTGCATCGACCTTACTCGTATTGGGACATAGTGTAACAACCCGCACTTTCGTGCGTTGTTACTACTCGATATACTCGTTACGCCTAACACCAAAGATTCGGATCATAATGTAACTATATCGTATACATCGCCATTCGAAGGATATTCGCATATTTTCGCAATACATTATCACTATATCACATTACAAACACTAAACACTCACGATGACATTGAGTGAGGACCTATTCTACCCTCCTCGGTGGCCGTGATGTGTCGAACACAGACAATTAACGCTAACAAAGACTCTTGGGTGAGTGCTACAGCTCCAGTCGTCGTGACGATGATGACAACACGAGTGAGTGGTACCCCGTCAGTCATTGTGCCACAACACACAATAACATTCACAATGACATCAAGAAAGGACCTATACTACCCTCCTTGATGGCCGTGAAACGACGCTAATAATCGCATACTCGAATCGAAAACCGATGGTTATATATCGAAACTTTGGAATATGGATACGTAAATACGACCCCTAGTGATATATATATGCATAAATAGTAATAATATAAATTAAATATATAAAACACGTACTCCAAAACTATCAAAACGATCGAAAACGGAGAAACTCACCGCGCCGGAGAGGCCATCCGGACGGATGGACCATCCGACCCAGAGACCCTCCAGCTCCTCGTTTTGCCAACCGTCAGGAACGGCTAGATCTGATGGAACGGGGTGATTCCCGACTGTTAAAACGGGTCGGAACTGATGAAATTTCAAGTGTTAGTACAAAATTACACTGTCCCAGTAAAACCGCATGTTTTCCTTCCAAAAACACTCAAAAACAGTTGGTCGGAACGTTAAAACAGACGTGTCATCCGAACGGATAACATGTCGTCCGAACGGATCACAGCAGTTCGACCAGTCAACAGGTTATCCGACCGGATAGCTTGTCATCCGACCGGTTGATAGCCATCCGACCGGACCAGCTCATTCGACCAAGTGTCATCCGATCCAAACTCTAGTCATCCGATCGAATGTCAGAATGAACCAACAGTCATCCGACCGGATGGGGTCATCCGACCGAATGAGCATCCTCCGGCTGGATAACCGTCATTTTGATACTATTCCCGCTTAACCGTACATCTTTTACTATATCATTCGATGATTAACGCAGACGTACTCGCAACCGATCCAATCAAGTTATATTCTCGCTAAACGCGCACTGTGAGTATACTTGAACCCTTTTTAATCGCATTTTGGGTGTAACATACGTTTCTAACAAATCGAACTTATCAAACGAATTATTCAATCAATCGAATTATCACTTACGAATAACTGTTATGCATAGATATACGTGATGCTAGTTGCATATGTGCTAGGGCTTATACTCGCGACGTCCCACCACGACTAGTATAGTACTATTGCGCCCGACGGGGTCTAGTTTGCCATCGCATATTCGAGCATCGAGGACTTAGTTGGTAGTATCAGCTTTGTGAGTATATATGTCGTGTGTTACGTTTATGCATGTGGAAATTCGCTTCACATTTTAATCTAGTATGCTACATATCAAACTTGTATGCTCGCCAATACTTTTGTATTGACAAATATTTTAACGTATGTTGCAGGTTAGATCGTAGGCTATTTCAAATCAAGCTAGGAAGTCTAGAAACTCAACTAAAATCTAGGTTGTCAGATTTGTATTGTTCGAGAGGACAAGAAATCTGTGATAACTTTTGTGATTGTATTATTTGTTAGTATGGGATAACGAATGTATTAAATATTATCGCAATATAGTTGTTATGGATTCTCTTGAGCAATCTGATTCTCCTAGTGTCGCGCCCCGATGATTCCGCCATCGGTTGGGGTGTGACAGATTGGTATCAGAGCCATAACTATAGGGAATTAGGCAAGACTAGACCTAGTCCGGATCGACGTCTTAAAAATTGACCTAGTCTATAGTCTAAGTACCAACAGGCCGACTCGTACGAACCCAGTAGGGTTTGTATCGGGCCTACTTGATACTCTCGATCGAAATTGCTAAAAGCTACTACTTCGCATGAACACCGCATACTACAATTTCATGCGAAGAAGTCTTTCCTAAGACCGGAATATTACTTAGCCTTTCCTAAGGCCAACACAATACACGTGTTTTCGAAAATACTCGCATAACAAAACCAAGTGATCCAGTCGAGACCAGGTGTGAAAACCAAGAACTCTCGATGAGATCGCTCACTCAGCGCATTTTCTAGCACGAGAACCTTTCATCGAGTTAGGAGTGACATCCACATCTCGACGAAAGTCTCCAATTCGAAATCTAGTGGAACTTACGAATCTATTTGAAGAGCATAACCACAATCAGGAACGAAGTTGTTAAGTCAGGGGTGAAACCCGTACCTTAACAAGTCGTTCCACTCTCTATAAATAGGTTTTCATAAAGCTCTCACCAAGGACTCAGCTATCACGATAACTCGAGCCACGCGATGACTAGGAGGACGAATGCCATGAGCTGCATCCCAGTGGAAGCATGAGCCCTCTAGGACAACGCGCGTGCACGAACTTGTCAGATGTAGTTGGTTTACCTTGGGCAGTCGACGCCTAAACACCCAGGGCACTCTATCTATTATCTATCATACGACCCACCGATTTTGTAACTGGTTGAAACTTATTTACGTTGGTGTGTTTTGAAACTTACGCTTTATCATTTCCTCGATTTAACGATTTACACTCCCTGCTTTATAAACGCACAACTCGCACAGCCATCACAATCTAAAACGAAAGCCGAATGTTCGCAACAAAACTAATGCATAATCTATCGCCTTCGCTCTCGCTTTCTCACCTCAACGCGTCCTCGCTTATTCTAAATCGACCTGTATGTGTATGGTTACGAATTACATTTATATAAAAATATATACATACGTATAAACAAACAAGTCAATGTGTGAGAACTTAGGAATTTCGTGCTTCCTATGTGGCTCCTATGTGATTCGCATTACTATTATACTATCGCATCAAGTTTTGAATGCACTCAATCGCATCGCAAAAAACTCAAAAATCATTATGATCGAATCTTATTCCAAGTCTCTTCCTGTCTAGATGCCTTCCAACGACTCTACCTCGAGACAAATAGCTAGGAGAAGAGCCAAACGAAGCGTCGATAAGAGGATTGCATCACTTGTGACCAAGGAAGTGGTCAAGCTCATTCCTCAAATTGCCGCTCGAGTGCACTCTCTCAGCAACTCTCGAGCCTCGGAAGACTCCAAGACGGAAGAGCCGCAATCTACTTTTCTTTACAAACACTTCAAAGCCTGTGACCCGATGGAATTCACGGGTGAAGGAGGTGCGACTCAACTACTCCAGTGGTTCGATTCTATCGAAGTTACCCTTCGTCAAAGTGGGTGTCCCGATAGTTTCCGTACTACTTGCGCTACCGGAGTATTTCAATCATGAGCACTCGACTGGTGGACCGCCGAACGTAACAAACGTGGAATCTCCGCAGCTTACGCTATCTCTTGGGGTGAGCTGAAAGAGCTCATGAAGAAAGAGTACTGTCCTCCTCACGAAATTCAGAAGCTGGAAGACGAATTCTGGAAAATCAAGCAAGTCGAAAGTGACAACGCTGGCTACACCGCAAGGTTCAAACAGCTGAGCATAATCTGCCCAAGTCAAGTCAACACTTCAGAAAAAGCCATTTCGAAGTACATTCGCGGCTTGCCTGAGTGTGTGGGTGATTTTGTCGAAGTTGCAAGACCTGCTACCATCGAAGAAACCTACCGCTTAGCCGCAGAAATCAACAACAAACGACTCATGGAAGGGTTCTTCTCAAAGAATCCTATCAAGCAAGCTTATAAAGCAATCACCATTGATCCTTTAGACAATCCTATCGACGATTCTCCTGACGAATCTGCTGATGATTCTTCTGACGAATCTGCTAATGATTCTTCTGACGAATCTGCTGCCGATTCTTCTGACAAATCTGCCGACGGATCTTCTGACAACTCGGCCAAAGATTCTGCAAGTGAGTCCTCAGACGAATCCTCCAACGACGACACCTCTTCGCAAGACGTCGACAAACCCAGCCGCAAACGAAAGACTTCAAGCCCGAACTCATCAACCACCGAACTGCCGCAGCCGAAGCCTCCTCAAGCAGTCCCGGTGTTTCCAAAACAAGCGTACACTGGAGTTCATCCTCAGTGCTACTCACGCACCTATCATCATCCAGTTGAGGCTGACTGTCGCTATTGCAGTAACTGCAACCGTTACGGTCACTTCACTCGCAACTGCCGCATCGAACCGCGAACTTGAGTACAACAACAACAGCTCCAACAAAAGTCTTCAGCATCAAACATCTAGCAAGTGTAGGATAAAGTTGTAATGATACGATTTTCGACGTTAGTTTCTAAGTTTTGAACCTACTCTATTACTCGATGTTGCCACTATGCGTAACATTAACTCTCGTTTTCGTTTTCTCTCTCACACTCTAGTCATCACACTAGACTAGATTCACACACATACTATCTACTATATCACGAAATAATGCGTTTTACCCTCACTACACTCTTAGAACGAGGTACGATAAACGTGCAAGGAACGATTAATCACGGGTGCACACAGGATTATTTGGGTCAGTGCACGGAGATCGTAGTAAATTCTAAGGTGCCATAAGCGTTACGACGAAGTATGACACCAAACCACGGGATCTAAGTAGTAGGGGTCAAGCAAGGTGTGCTTTATCATACTACCGAAGTTCCGTGAAGAAAGTGCCACGTGGAGTTGAACGTTATTAGACCTATTATACTATTGTGATTATTTACAATACACTACACTTAATCGCAAGGCGTAACAACTGAATCGCATCATCGCAAGACTTGTCGTAAGTCTGCAAACGCAATGCAATCGCCTCATCGATGGACTCTGGAGAGTCTACCTCGCAGGACAATTGCATCAACGCAAGACTGGTCGTAAGTCTATAGCAACCAATCTCATCAAGCACATTAACGCTCACGATGTTGTCTGAGTGAGGACCTATTCTACCCTCCTCGATAACCGTGATGCGTCGCAACGTAACGTTAAGCTTATTCGAAACAAAACTCGGCTAATCGTAATCGCTTATCATGTGTATCTCGCAATCTCTATCGTTTATTATGTGAATCTATGTCGTTTGCTGTGTATCAATCTATCGTTATACCGTTATCTGTGATATTTGTGTTAAGTTAGCACGCATGACCTCGCTTCACGAGATGAAGCTCATATGGTTAAAGCAAGGTGTTTTAATCATATCAGTGGGCTTTCATGGAAAAAGTCCATGCGGGGCCCAATGTTAGTAAACTCTGTGGTGTAATTAATCAAATCGAACCGCATAAATCGCGCATACCTCCATCGCTTGCAACGCAACAACTGCCGCTTATCGAAATTCGTTCAGCATCGCCGTCATTGTTGGTATTGTATTATTCGCTTAATCACCTAATCGCTTATCGCTTATCGTGTATAGTCTACCGCTTGTTCGCTCGTTTGGTGTTCATTACAGTCTGTGTGGTATTAGTACGCATGACATCGCTTCACGAGGCCAAACTAACCTGGTTAAACGTGGTATTACACCATGTTAGCAAACTCTCGTGGAAACGTGCCATGTGGGTTCAAAGTGGGAATCTAATCGAAAACGCGCTATTCGCTTATCGCTTATCGCTCGACGCCTACCCAGACACAACACATAAATGTTTTATGTCATCAGGCTACTCGCGCACGCTGTTGTAGCTACGTTCGCAATTCAACTCGCCGGGTTAACCTATTCAATTCTATCTTATGCTTGGTCCGACTTTCTATCGATTGGGCCGAGTAAGCACAATTCTACCTGTGTCATATCGGCGCACATGACACCGCCTCACGAAACGAAAGTAATATGGGAGAAACATGGTGGATGCGCCACTGCTACTTCCTATATATAAATGTTTTAATCATATTAACGAACTTCCGAGGGAAGGTGCCAAGTGGGGCTCGATGCTAAATTGTCTTTTTCAAACGGTTAAAACTGATTTCTATAAAACTTTTATTAAAACCATGGGACAAGTGAAATTCCTCACAACATGGGAGTTAACATCGACTCAGCTTAACTCCATGCCCAAGGGAAGCTTTCATGAGTCCAAATTTTTCCTAAAAAAACCTTTTGCAATATAAAAAATAAGACTTTCTTGAGACGTTGGTTCAACATCGAGTTCAGCTGAACCCATGTCGTAGGAGAGTTTTCGTAACCCCAGTTTTTATCTTCGAATTCCTTAAAATGTTTAAAAACCTAAACTTCCTTGCAGCATTGGTTAACATCGACTCAGTTGACCTTACCTTAAAAGGAAATTTTTCAAGATTTCCATCCAAAATACCTTTTTAACATCTAAAAACGAACGTTTCTTGTGATGTTGGTTAACGATGACTCAGTTAACCCTACGTCATGAGAAACCTTTCAAGTTCTTTAAAATTTCAATCGCATCGAACTAACGAATTCTCCGCGACACGAGGTACCTTGGAACGCCAACTTGTGGGATATTACTTTTGTCTTTACGTCGCCTTCTCGCTATCGCAATCGATCTCTCTTATTCGAAACGCCCTCGCTTGTCAACTCTCGGTCAAATCGCTCGTTGTATCGCTACTTATACAGGATCAACTCTCAGAAGTCTACCTGTTGGATTAATTTTGGGACGAAATTTCCTAAAGAAAAGGAGACTGTAACAACCCGCACTTTCGTGCATTGTTACTACTCGATATACTCGTTATGCCTAACACCAGAGATTCGGATCATAATGTAACTATATCGTATACATCGCCATTCGAAGGATAATCGCATATTTTTGCAATACATTATCACTATATCACATTACAAACACTAAACACTCACGATGACATTGAGTGAGGACCTATTCTACCCTCCTCGGTGGCCGTGATGTGTCAAACGCAGACAATTAACGCTAACAAAGACTCTTGCGTGAGTGCTACAGCTCCAGTCGTCGTGACGATGATGACAACACGAGTGAGTGGTACCCCGTCAGTCATTGTGGCACAACACACAATAACGTTCACAATGACATCAAGAAAGAACCTATACTACCCTCCTTGATGGCCGTGAAACGTCGCTAATAATCGCATACTCGAATCGAGAACCGATGGTTATATATCGAAACTTTGGAATATGGATACGTAAATACGACCCCTAGTGATATATATATATATATATATGCATAAATAGTAATAATATAAATTAAATATATAAAACACGTACTCCAAAACTATCAAAACGATCGAAAACGGAGAAACTCACCGCGCCGGAGTGGCCATCCGGACAGATGGGCCATCCAAACGGATTACCATCCGAACGGATGGGCCATCCGACCCAGAGACCCTCCAGCTCCTCGTTTTGCCTATAAATAGCATGTCACGTCACTGTTCAAGTGATGTGACAGCTCCCACTCGACCAAGCACGCTTCAGGACCCTTTTCTCTCGATTTCTCACGATTCCGGTAAGATTTCAACCTAAAACTTGTACTTCTATGATCTACACTCAATTCTACATCATTCTGTCTTTCAAAACTCAATTTCTAACCGTGAAATCTACTGATTTGAGGTGTTTTAAGGTGATGTCACCAAGAGTTCATATGAACTTCAAAGTGTGACCTCATCCCACCATAAACGACTCAAATCTGGGTGATTTCCACGTTTTTTGATAACAAATCTCACCTAAATCTATGTATTTAACCAAGGAACTATGTGATTTCGAGTTAACCACGAGAAACCGTCAGGAACGGCCAGATCTGATAGAACGGGGTGATTCCCGGCTGTTAAAACGGGTCGGAACTGATGAAATTTCAAGTGTTAGTACGAAATTACACTGTCCCAGTAAAACCGCATGTTTTCCTTCCAAAAACACTCAAAAACAGTTGTTCGGAACGTTAAAACAGACGTGTCATCCGAACGGATCACATGTCATCCGAGCGGATCACATGTCGTCCGAACGGATGACAGCAGTTCGACCAGTCAACAGGTTATCCGACCGGATAGCTTGTCATCCGACCGGATGACAGCCATCCGACCGGACCAGCTCATCCGACCAAGTGTCATCCGATCCAAACTCTAGTCATCCGATCGAATGTCAGAATGAACCAATAGTCATCCGACCGGATGGGGTCATCTGACCGAATGAGCATCCTCCAGCTGGATAACTGTCATTTTGATACTATTCCCGCTTAACCGTACATCGTTTACTATATCATTCGATGATTAACGCAGACGTACTCGCAACCGATCCAATCAAGTTATATTCTCGCTAAACGCGCACTGTGAGTATACTTGAACCCTTTTTAATCGCATTTTGGGTGTAACATACGTTTCTAACAAATCGAACTTATCAAACGAATTATTCAATCAATCGAATTATCACTTGCGAATAACTGTTATGCATAGATATACGTGATGCTAGTTGCATATGTGCTGGGGCTTATACTCGCGACGTCCCACCACGACTAGTATAGTACTATTGCGCCCGACGGGGTCTAGTTTGCCATCGCATATTCGAGCATCGAGGACTTAGTTGGTAGTATCAGCTTTGTGAGTATATATGTCGTGTGTTACGTTTATGCATGTGGAAATTCGCTACACATTTTAATCTAGTATGCTACATATCAAACTTGTATACTCGCCAATACTTTTGTATTGACAAATATTTTAACGTATGTTGCAGGTTAGATCGCAGGCTATTTCAAATCAAGCTAGGAAGTCTAGAAACTCAACTAAAATCTAGGTTGTCGGATTTGTATTGTTCGAGAGGACAAGAAATCTGTGATAACTTATGTGATTGTATTATTTGTTAGTATGGGATAACGAATGTATTAAATATTATCGCAATATAGTTGTTATGGATTCTCTTGAGCAATCTGATTCGCCTAGTATCGCGCCCCGATGATTCCGCCATCGGTTGGAGTGTGACACATAGTCCGCTTTTCTGCACAGAGCATCCGCCACCACATTTGCCTTTCCGGGGTGGTAGTGTATTTCGCAGTCGAAATCCTTCAACGTTTCCAACCATCGTCTTTGGCGCATGTTTAACTCCTTTTGATCGAAGAAGTAATTTAAGCTTTTGTGATCGGTGAATATGGTGCACTTTACCCCATATAAATAGTGCCTCCATACTTTTAACGCAAATACCACCGCAGCCAATTCGAGATCGTGCGTAGGATATTTCTTTTCATGTATCTTCAATTGTCTCGAGGCATAAGCTATAACTTTGCCTCGTTGCATCAAAACACATTCAAGCCCCAAAAGTGAGGCGTCCGAATAAACTACCAAGTCCTCGACTCCGTCCGGCAACGTTAATACCGGAGCTTGTGTTAATTTCTCTTTTAGCGTTTGAAACGCCCTTTCTTGTTCAACACCCCAAATGAACTTTTCCTCCTTCTGGGTCAACTTTGTTAGTGGGGACGCAATCTTGGAGAAATCTTGAATGAATCTCCTATAGTATCCCGCAAGCCCTAAGAAGCTTCTAATTTCCGAAGGGTTCTTCGGGGAATTCCATTTCGACACTGCCTCGATCTTTGACGGATCTACCAACACTCCATCGGCACTTATGATGTGGCCGAGAAATTGCACCTCTCGTAACCAAAAGGCGCACTTAGAAAATTTCGCATACAACCTTTCTCGTCTAAGTGTCTCTAACACCTCTTGTAAGTGATGTGCATGCTCAGCTTCACTTTTCGAATACACCAAAATATCATCGATGAACGATTTATCAAGCATTGGCTTGCAAACCCGGTTCATGAGGTCCATGAAAGCCGCGGGTGCATTTGTCAGTCCAAATGACATCACGAGGAACTCGTAATGCCCGTATCGCGTGCGGAAAGCCGTCTTCGGCACATCTTCCTCTTTGACCTTTAGTTGGTGATACCCCGATCTAAGGTCAATTTTTGAAAACCAATTCGCACCTTGTAATTTGTCGAATAGATCATCTATTCTCGGAAGCGGGTATCGGTTCTTTACCGTGAGTTTGTTTAACTCCCGGTAATCGATACACATGTGCATGCTTCCGTCTTTCTTTTTCACGAACAGTACCGGAGCGCCCCAAGGAGACACACTCGGCCTTATGAATCCTTTGTCAAGCAGGTCTTGAATCTGGGACATCAATTCTTGTAATTCCGACGGTGCGAGTCGGTACGGTGCTTTAGCTACAGGTTTTGCGCCCGTAATCAATTCGATTCCGAACTCTACTTCCCGTTCTGGCGGTATCCCCGGTAAATCTTCCGGAAACACATCTTCGTAGTCCCGTACTACCGGTACCTTTTCAATCTTCAGTGATTCTTTCTCGGGCTCATTTGCGTATATCATAAATGCCTTGCTTCATAAGCTTGTGAGCTTTCATCATCGAGCATATTATGGGGTTACCTCCTTTTTCGCCTTAGATAGTGACGTGTTTTCCGCTCGGAGATGTTAGCTTTATCTCCTTACGAAAACACATGACCTTTGCGTGGTGCTGAGATAGCCAATCCATCCCAACAACTACTTGAAATTCTCCCATTGACATCGGGATTAGGTCTATCAAGTATTCTTCATCATCGATGCTTAATTTGCAGCCTCGACAAGTATCACAAACTATAAAACTCTTGTTGTCTCCTATTTCAACTTCTAAAGGCACAGCTAATTTCGTCAATACAAATGAAGGATGTCTAATAAATCCATGTGAAATAAAGGATTTATTCGCACCCGTATCAAACAATACACGTGCGGGAATCGAGTTTATTGCGAATATACCTGAGACCACATCGGGTTCTGTCTATGTTTCAACTGCTGTAAGTTGGAAGGACCTAGCTTTCGCCTTTGGAGCTTCCGTTGGAGATTCTTTAGTGTCTCTCTTTCCAACCAATTCTGGGCATTCTGACTTTTTGTGGCCGGGCTGATAACATTTATAGCAAACGGAAACTTTTCCTGGACATAGTGATGCAGTGTGCCCCGTCTTCCCACATACCGGACACGGCTTGTCTTTGAAGCGGCACTCACCCTTGTGCCCCTTTCCACACACCTTGCAACTTGGCGACCCGCCTTTAGCATCCGCTTTCTTTCCCAATTCCACCGTTCGAGCTTTCTTTGTAGGGCTTGGATTCACATCCTGTGCCCTTCGCTCACCCCTTTCAACTTGTTTTTTCAGCTCGATTTACCGTTCCCAAGCAACGTTTATGATCTCGGTAAGGGTCTCGTATTTTGAAGGAGTCATGAACTCCCTATACTCGGCGCTCAACATGTTATAGTAGTAATATATCTTTTGTTCCTCATTCGTCACCAATTCACTGCAAAACTTCATCTTATCCATAAACGTCGCCGTAATCTTGTCTATGGTCTCGCCCTTGTGCCTAAGTTGCATGAACTCTTCCTTGATTTTATTAATGACCGCCTTGGGACTATGATGTTTAAGAAATGGCGTCTTAAACTCCTCCCATGTCATGGCCCTTGCCGCTTCAGCCCCTATTTCATTCTTTTTATTGTCCCACCAATCTTTGGCTTGTCCTCTCAACTGACCCGTTCCGTAAGCAACAAAGTCACTTTCGTCGCAATGGGTCCTTTCAAACACCCCTTCAATGTCGCCCAACCATCTTTGGAAAATTATCGGGTCAACCTCCCCGTTGTAGATTGGCGGTTTACACGCCATAAATTCTTTGTATGAACACCCTTTACGTTCTCCCGATTTCTCCTTCATAAGGTTGACACTATCCTCCAACCTTTTGACTCGTTCTTCAACAAGTGACAACACCGTAATGTTTACATTAAACGTTAAACATTTCATTTATAACATTGCTTCATTTGTTTCGGTTTAGCTAAGTTCCTAACTTGCTTTAACCGTTCACATTTGGTGCACTTTCCGGGTTTGAGTGAATTAACACACTCTTCCCATGCACGTCAATTCACTTCTTGTTTCTTACATAAGATATAATTTATTAAAATAATAAGTTAATTCTTACCGGATGATCAATCAAGCTTGAACCGAACACTTTGTTGACAACCTTAAGCTCTGATTACCAACTTGTAACACCCGTCTTATTATTACTTGAATTTAATAATATTTCATACGATTTATATAAAAGGTGACTAAATTAAAACATAGTTACCAAAAACAAAGTTCCAAGTAATCAAAACTAGTCAACAAACGACTAATTAAAAACATTCATGACCTGATTAGCAAATTGTTTACATTCAAAAGAAATAGAAACATTGTTTAACAAGGTTATGAAATCGCGGAAGCTTCAAAAGTTGTGTTCGGTTCTTCAAAAACTTGCTTGATCGCCATCCGTATTCTTTCAATACCTAGAGACTGAAATGTTTACATAAAAACTAGTATTAGAGTTCTTAGAAATATTACATAATCGAAACTACGATCAAAACGGATTCGATTAGCTATGATATGCAAAAATTTACAAACATTTCTGGGCTATACCGTAACTTACAGTATCTACCGTAAGTTACGGTAGTCACTTGATGATTCTGGTCCACCATAAATCAGTAGTGGTCCACCGTAAGGCTTTTGATCTCCACCGTAAGTTACACTGGATACCGTAACTTACGGTAGTCACTGAAAGTTTATGTTTTGACTGATTTGATTATAAAGCCCAAACCAAACTCTCGGATTTCTCATTCTTATATGTCGTTTATCAACAATAACAAAAGACCAATTTACTATATCACGAAGCATTCACCACGCATTAATCGATTATTCGACCCGTTTGGCTCATCTACGGAATCCTCCATTATGATGACTACCAACAAGTTATAACCAATCCTGGTCTTATTAATCAATATAGCGAACATTATCGCTTTAAATTAAGACAACCTTTATTCCACAATTCACTATACTTATGCAAATTATCAAAGTTTACCCAATGTAACGAATCAAGTTACATACCTTCAAAGTACGCCCTTCAAACGCAAGTCGCCACTGTCTTGTCTACTCGATGTTCCGGTGTCCTTTCCTATAGAGTTCAATCACATCACGTTTAGAACTCTTTTTAATTCACATATCGCACAATTTGCCAAAACATCATAATTATGCGTTTTAACTTTAGAATTTCAGGTTTAAGTCTTCTTTGAGGCATTTATACAAACACCTTAAGGGCATAATTTTAAATAATTCATTAACAAGCTCGTAACTTGTCATATAACCTGAATTTTCATCAATCAAAGTATCTAACATAAATATTTTCCTTTATAATTCTGAAATAACTTTACATATGTCAATTTACACTAGAACAACCCCAAATTTCCTAGTGTTTATCAAGTTCTACATAACCCACTAGTCACCTACAATGGTGGCCTTGGATTTCACTAAAATTTGGCATAATTTCAACATGTAATTGCCTAGGGTTTACCCCTAGACACTTAAATGTTCTTATTTCATCTACATAACACACATGCGTTAACAGCTTTCGAGTTCTCTAAATTTATGAGAATTTCAAGTAGAGAATTTTTATAAAATTTTGCATACCTTATGATTCTCTTGACGAGGTGATCACGAATCTATGTTCGGATTTCGATTTTAACTTGGTTTGAGCCTTCAATTTGAGAGTTTGGTGAATGTTAGGGTTTTTGAGAATGGGGGTCGCCCTTCTCCTGCTTTTGATCGAACCAGACATCACAAGAGTGTGTTTGGTTTTTTTGTTTTATGTAATTAAGTTTCATATTTAACAACATAGGCCCCTCAACTTTCATTTGGTTTATAATTTAGGCTTTTTACTTCATTCATGTGTTACTACAAGACTCCTAACTAACCGGGTTATTTATCCTAGTTAGCTTATTCTAGTTTATTTTACACATTATAATTCTAATATAAAGTTTTACATTTTCGGGGTGTTACAGTTATGAAATTCAGGTCGCACACTCAAGGTTTGTGCATGTGTGTGACCTGATTTGACAGCTGGATTCCACCAACATGGTGTGCGGCATCTTCAGCACATGTATAAATGTGCACATTGTCCAAAACCCAAGAAACCTTTACCACAAACATTCCATTTGCAGCTTCCTCTTTCTCTCTCTCCCCAAATTAGAAATATTGCCATTTTTGGATATCTTCCCATTCTCCTTGAAGAACTCGAGTAAACACCTACAGCCATTCATCTTCTTTTCTGGAAATCCTCCAAGGGTCCCTCCTCTCTTGACCGCACACTCTTCTTCTTCTTTTCTTCTATATTTTCCGTTTAAAGGTCAGTAAAATTAGTGCTTTAATGTCCATGATTATTCTTGCAAATGATCATGTATAAAAGACGTTCTTGTTGTGATGATTTGCTTCTAAATGGTTCATAAAATGTTGTGACACTTTGTGTCAAAACTATGAAATGGGAGATATAGTACAACAACAACAACCATACCCAGTATAATCCCACCTATAGCGAAAATGGGAGATATAGTAAGAATATGAATTCTGAAAACCTTTGTGTTATGATAAATGAACTAAGGATCTTGTATGTGATAAAATAATGTAAATCTAGCATGATTATGTTGATTTTGTTTAGGGGGTGATTGAAAATAATGCATTGTTTGGACGAAGTGATTTCACTATTTTTGTTTCAAGATATGATGACACATGATTAGTAAGGATCCATGAACGATTATGTTAGTAGGTGCTAGAATTGGTTGATACATGTTACTGTTTTATGAAGGAATTTCCTTTCAATGTTTTGAATCAAGTCATGATATTCAAAAGGGTTAGGATGCTAGAATATGCTTTGGATTCATATGAGATGATTAGGTGAAAAAGTGTGCATATGTCCACTGTTTCGATTTCATGATTTGATGAAAAGAATGATGATGATTCATAAGTGGTTTTGATTGATACAGGTATTCCTTGTTTTCACTAAATCTTAAAAAGTGTGCGTTGTTAATAAATGATGTTCAAAAGGGCAAGGATTTAGATATACTTTGATGAGTATAAACTGTTTTGATAATAATGATGATTCGATCAAATGAGTAGTTGATGAATGCATAGGCCTGCTGATACGAAATGATAGATATTATGATATTAGGAAGAATGATTTGAAAGATTATGAGGTGATTTGCTTGTTTGATCCGAAAACTTGAAGGATTGCAACTGTTTGGATAAATATAGTCGCACACTTAGAATGTACAACATGAAATGCGTATGGTACAACAGTCCAATGCACACCGCACACTTGTAAGGGTCGCACACTCCCAAGTGTACGACCCCTAATGCACAAAGTACAAGAAGCTGTTGCAGGTCGCACACCAGAAACCGCACACCGTCCATATGTACAACTGCTTAATACACGACATATAACTAGACTCTACATGACCGCACACTTGTCAAGCAGGCTGCACACTCCAGTGTGGGCCACACAGTCCAATGTGTGGGGCTTATTTTAGTGGGCCGCACACTCTCATTTTGGGCCGCACACTGAATGAGCCCAAATGCTTTTATAAGCCGCTCACCATCCCCTGTTATGACTAAACTATCGATTATTAATTGATTATGTATACTTACATCTACTCGTACACTACCTGATTAAATATATGTATGCTATACGTGGCAACTTGTATACGGTTCTAATGATCGGTAACCATAAATAGGACGAGGTTAACCAACGTAGGATAAAAACTCTATCAAATCGAGCAATCAAAGGTGAGTTCACACTAACACATTAAAGCATGCATTCTCGGTGGATTTGGGAACCTAATATTCCGAGGAAACGGAATAACGATTAAACATACACTCATAATTCATGTCTTAGCATACAAAACGAAACTCTATCATGAAGTCCCCGATACTTATACCGATTAATCGCTTGGCATGGCGAACGGGATATTAGTTGATAGCGCTATTAGGTTTGACAAACTTCACACCGGGCATGTTGAGGATGGGAGTGAACTAGTATGGCCTTATAACCAATTAATGATGATAGACATTAATCTGGGGCAACCAGCACTACAGTCGCAGTTTCGGTACTACACAGTTTAGTAGCTTACATAATGGGGTAGTTCCCCATGACGTGATTTACATCTGGTAACTTAATAACTAATGTTTTTGGATAAAACAAGTAAACGTTTTAAACCGTGAACTCGCCAACTTTATGTTGACACACTACTACATGCTTGCAGGTCCGTAGATGCACGTTAGAGCTTTTTCCTGGAGAAGTGTGGTGGTCGTCTAGAATCCTTTATTGGATTCCCATTTTGAAAACTTATGTCTTAAACTATCTTATGGCTTTATGTACTTAATGCTTCCGCTGGAATTCTTAACTATGTTTTAAACTTTAATTACTTACACTATGATTTAGACTCTAATATTATGTCACTAATCATATGTAAGGACCTGCAAAAATGTCCCAAAACACTCCGTAAGTAGAAACCGGACCCCTAAAACCCTAAATTTCATGAAAAACCAAGAAAATCAAAATTTATAGGTTGGTCGCGGGCCGCGTAAGAGTTAAGCAATTCTTACGCGGGGCGCGACAGCATGAAAAGTCTCCGAATAAGCTTTAGGCCACGTGTCACACACGTGGCAGGTCTAGGGGTTGACACGGCAGCCCTAGCTGTAGCTAGGGTGGCCATCGCGGGCCGCATAGGATTCCCTTCAGGTTTACGCGGGCCGCGAGAGACTCAAATTTCAGCTATAAATAGTACGTTGCATGGCCTGGCTTCTGTGTTCGAAAATCTTGATCAAAAGTGCCATCTTTCTGTTGAAATCACACGTTAAAGTAGGGAAACGCTGCTACGATTACAGGGTAATAACTCGATCACTGCTACGATACAATGTCCGATCGATTGAAACCGATCCAATGGATGTTTAAGTGCTGCCCGAATTCGGGCTATACTTTGTCATTCGTCGTGAGGGTTTTGATTTCGTGAGCTTATCGTAAATGTTGTATTAAGTTACTAACCTAGTTTCGTGTGCATTGTTATTTTAACTAGGGTACCAAGCTTAATCAGTAGGCAAAACTCTATCCAACTAAACTTGCAATGCGAGTCATTCTCTTTTTATCAAATTGCTTTGCAAAACCCTAAATGTTTTCCAGCTATACTTTGCAGTGATTAAGTCTTTGCTAATCTGTAATTACTGGTAGTAAGTGGGGGTTTTGTGCACATTACTACTAACGATTTATCACTTTAGGTGGGCGAGCCTAATTAGTGATATGTCCACAGTCATAGATTCGGTCGAGTGACAGCTGAACCAGCTAATTATAAGATAGGGGCAAATATAAAAACCCTTAATGCTGTAATTTGTAACAATGTGTCATTTTGTGCAAATTGAATGACTCGCCAGTATCTCCCCGCTGATAAAATCTTTTTAAACATGTTTTAGGTGATTTACTGTGAACCAGGAAAAGTGCCGTGTAAGCACTACAACTTGAAGGAAGTGGCTCAGTAAATAAATAAACATGTTTTTGTAACCAAGGGATTTCCCACTGGAATTCCTTTATTGTAAAAATACGGGGTTGTCCCGAAATTTGGAAATAAAATAAATGGGTGTTTTCAGTTTAAATGATCCTGTTAAGATTTCCGCTGCCAAATTAAACACCAATACCACGGGTTTCTATCCCACGGCTTCTGAACCGGGTAAAACCGGGTCGGGGGGCGTGACAGAAAAAGGTGGTATCAGAGCCACTGATTTAAGCCAATTAAGTATTTAGAAATACTTAATTTTCCAGATTGCCATTCTGTGATTCTGTGTCAATTTAATTTAATAAATAAAATTTTTACTTGAATTTTTGTGTTTCTTCATGTGTGCTAACAACATGAATGAACTGTCGGAGGCACTCCGAAACTTTACAATCCATACCACCGATATGAATACAACAGGAACCTAATCCGGCTATCAAGCAGATACTGAGGAACCACTAGTGTTCCAGGCCCAGCCCCACGAGAAACCCAAGCCTAAAAAGAGGAGAAGAATCCTGGACTGGAAGCGAGGACGAAGGAAGAAGCCAGCAGCCCAAAAGGTGAAAAAAGACAGAGGATCTAAAAGACAAAGGAAAAGGAAAGGGAGTTGGGGAGAGTTCCGGGAAAGCCCAGAAAATGCCACCTTGGGAGGAGCTTGATCGAAAACTTGCAAATTTTGACCTCATCGAACCTGCCGATGAAACCCTTTTCAATTTCCCAGCCCAATCTGAACTTCCAATTAATTTGGAACCTGCTATTCCGAACCCTATTATCAATCCCCAACCTTTTACAGGGCAGTTGGAAGAGTGGTGGACGAGCGACTGACATTTTCAGAATTTCATGAATAACCCTAATGTTTACTTTCCCCAGTTTGATCCTGAACCTGCACCATTCCCACCTATGAGCGCCGAGAACGTTGCCGAATTACACCGCTATGGCGAGGAACTGGTGGACGCGGGAAACCATATTCGTGAAGTGGGGGAAAACATCACATGGAAATACGACGATAAGGAGCGTCGTTTCTGAAAGGCCAGCTAACTGTGGTTGTATAATAATAATATGCAGAAAAAAAAATATATATAAAATATATAAAATAAAATATATATATATATATGTAATAATAATAATAATAAAATGTATAATAATAACTAAAATAAAACTTTTGTAAAATAGATAGTGTGTATTGATGCATACTATTATAAAAAATATATAAATGTCGCAAGGTCGACGATTTTGGCTATATGTGTTGATCGTGTTGTGATTGCCTTATTGTGTTTAATTGTTATCCTATGTGTGACAATAATTTATGTATATATCTTGCTAATTATTCAGATGGAAAACGCGGAAAATCAACCGGCAAACGAAGTTAACCAATCCGAACAAAATAATGAAGATCATTTTCTTAATAGGCAAGATATAGAAAATATCATTGCTTAGGGAATAGCCAACGTTATCCCTGCAATCGTCGCTGCTGTTAAGAACCCCGTTGAACCTTCTCAAGCCAACCATAGTAAACGCACTCGAGATGATAATTTCAGTAACAGTGTGAATGGAGGCGGCAATAACAACAATAATGTGGTTCAATCCCCAATACTTAAGAAAATGAAAGTTGCAACACCTGGTTGCACTTATAAGGAATTTCTTGCCTGAAGCCAGTGGAATTTGCAGGAAATGAAGGGGCGACGGCCGCACTGCGTTGGTTAGAAAAGACCGAGGCAGTAATCAAGATCAGTAAATGCGCAGAGGAAGACAAGGTTATGTACGCATCCCACCTTTTCAAGGAAGAGGCATTAGAATGGTGGAATACGGTGCTTCAAGCTAAGGGAAGTGATGTAGCTTATGCCATGAGTTGGGAAGAATTTAAGGAGTTGGTGGAAAGAAAGTTTTGTCCCTCCTATGAAAAGGAACAAATGACAAACATGTTCCTGAACCACCGGATGGTGGACGTGGATTGTCGGGGGTATACCTCGAAATTTTTCGAGTATGCTAGAATTGTACCAACTCTGGCCTCGCCAGAATCGGTTCTTATTTCTCGCTATATTTGGGGACTAATTAGCGAGATTCATGACATAGTCAAAGCTGCGAGACCCCGCACAATTGACGATGCGGTCGAACTGGCCAACACCTTGACTAACTGACTGGTGCGCACAAGAGAAGAGAACAGGAAAAAGGAACTGGCCCAAAGGATTACCCAAGGATTTCAGGTGGGTAATAATTATAGTAATTTCAAGAGAAAGGGAACCGGGCAGTCTTCCATACCGCCATTTTGCGGAAATTGTAAAAAGAAACATTTCGGAAAATGTAAGGAAAATTGCAATTTCTGCAAAGCACCGGGGCACCGAGAGGACGAGTGCAAGAAGAAATACAAGATCTGCTACAATTGCGGAGAAGCTGGGCATTTTAGACCTGAATACCCCAAATTGGCTAAGCCAGCTGACAACAAGGCCAAACCTGCCGAAGGAACCAACAAGAAAAATGCCAGAGCCTTTCAGCTGACTACACAAGAAGCAGATCTGATTCCGGATGTGATAGCTGGTACGTTTCTTGTACACGATGTTTACGCAAAAGTATTATTTGACTCTGGTGTAAACCAAAGTTTTATAAATACTTCATTCTGCCAAGCTCTTAAGCAACCTCTAACCAAACTTAGGCAGATCTATACGGTAGAAACGACAGATGGAAATTCTGTTAAAATAGATAAGGTTCTATAAAAGGAAAGGATAGAACTCTCAGGACACAAATTTTCTACAAATCTGCTGCCTATGAATTTAGCTGGATTCGATGTTGTGTTAGGAATGGATTGGTTAATAGCCAACCATGCTCGAATCCTCTGTGATAAGAGTTCCATAGAAATACATACACCCGCAGGAGAAATAGTTGTGGTTACAGGAGATAAACCACGTAAACCAATGAATTTCATTTCAGTAATGAAAATTGCTAGTTATGAACGAAAACAAGGAATAGTGTATATGATTTCGATAATCATTAACACTAAAAGTAAGGAACTTAAGGAAATCCCAATAGTGTCAGAATACCCGGATGTATTTCCAGAAGAGCTACCTGGATTACCACCAGATAGAGAAGTAGAGTTTAGAATTCATCTAATTCCTGGAACTACACCAATAGCTAAGGCACCTTATCGGTTAGCACACACCGAAATGTTAGAACTGAAAAAGCAGTTAGACGAATTGTTAGGTAAGGGATTCATACAACCTAGTTCATCCCCTTGGGGAGCACCTGTGTTGTTTGTGAAAAAGAAGGATGGTTTGATACGAATGTGTATCGATTATAGGGAATTGAACAAGGTTACAATTAAGAATCGATACCCATTACCTAGGATTGAAGATCTTTTCGATCAACTTTAGGGAGCTAGAAATTTCTCTAAGATAGACTTGTGCTCTGGATATCATCAATTGAAGGTACAGGAAGAAGACATACCTAAAACTGCTTTCAGGACTAGGTATGGTCATTACGAGTTTACAGTCATGCCCTTTGGACTAACGAATGCCCCTGCAGCATTCATGGACATGATGAATAAGATCTGTAAGCCGTATTTGGATAAATTCGTAATTGTCGTCATCGATGATATACTTATTTATTCCAAAATCTAGGATGAACATTGTGAGCACCTACATGCACTCTTAACTTTGTTAAGAAAAGAAAAACTTTACGCCAAATTTTCGAAGTGTGAATTTTGGCTACAAGAGGTGCAATTTTTAGGACACATGGTGAATCACGAAGTTATTCACGTGGATCCCTCCAAGATAGAAGCAATCACCAATTGGAAGGTCCCGCAATCAGCAACCGAAGTTCGAAGTTTTCTAGGGTTAGCCGGATATTATAGGCGCTTCATTAAAGACTTTTCTAAGATAGCTGCTCCATTAACTAAGCTAACCTGTAGAACAATTAAGTTTGAATGGGGACCCAAGCAAGAAGAGGCCTTTAGAATCTTGAAACAAATATTAACAAATGCCCCAATCCTTGCCTTACTAGAAGGGACAGAAGATTTTGAAGTCTACTGTGACGCTTCTAAACTAGGATTAGGATGTGTGCTAATGCAACGCAAAAAGGTGATTGCATATGCATCAAGACAATTGAAAAAGCACGAGGAAAATTATACGACTCATGACTTAGAGTTATGAGCAATATTTTTTTCCCTTAAGAGTTGGAGGCATTATCTGTATGGAAGTAAGTTTACTGTCTATACAGATCATAAGAGTTTAAGATACATATTTGGGCAAAAACATTTAAACATGAGGCAAAGGAGATGGATGGAAATTCTAAGTGACTACGACTGTGATATTCAATAACACGAAGGGAAGGCAAATGTAGTAGCAGATGCCCTAAGTCGTAAGTATTATGAGAAACAAAGGCGAGTTCGTGCTCTTAGATTAAATCTACAGTTAGATTTAATGGAACAATTGAAGAATGTACAGGAAACATCGATCAAGGATGATGCTGAAGGAATGAAAGGACGAATAAAGGAACTAGAACAAGGGGCTGATGGAATTTGGAGATTCCATAAGACAAGAATTTGGGTACCTAGGCAAGGAGATTTAAGAGATAAGATTTTAGAGGAAGCCCATAAATCTAGGTATACGATGCATCCTGGTAATAACAAGATGTATCAAGATTTAAGGAACAACTTCTGGTGGATAGGAATGAAAAAGGACATAGCCAGATACGTTTCTAAGTGCCTAACTTGTTCGCAAGTTAAGGCAGAACACCAGAAATCTTCTGGGTTACTTCAACAGTTAGAAATGCCTGTATGGAAATGGGAACTAATTACAATGGATTTTGTTACTAAGCTACCCAAGACCAGGAAAGGTAACGATGCAATCTGGGTGATTGTAGATCGATTAACCAAATCCGCTCTTTTCCTACCAATGAAGAAAACCTTTAGCATGGAGAGATTGGCTAAGTTATATGTAGATGAAGTAGTATCCTTACACAGAGTCCCACTCTCCATTGTGTCAGATAGGGATAGTCGTTTCACTTCACATTTTTGGACAAGTTTCCAAGAAGCTATGGGGACACGCTTGAATCCAAGTACTGCATACCATCCCCAAACAGATGGACAAAGTGAAAGGAAGATCCAGACCCTTGAAGACATGCTTAGGGAATGTGTGATCGACTTCGGTGGAAATTGGGATGACCATTTACCATTAATTGAATTCTCCTATAATAATAGTTATCATGCAAGCATCAATGCTGCCCCGTTCGAAGCAATATATGGACGAAAGTGCCGAACCCCAGTTTGTTGGGCAGAAATAGGAGAAAGCCAATTATCAGGTCCTGAGATCGTACAAGAAACCACCGATAAAATCACTCAAATCAAGGAAAGACTGAAAACGGCTCGAGACCGCCAGAAAAGTTATGCTGACAATAGACGCAAGCCGCTAGAATTCCAAGTTGGAGACAAGGTACTTTTAAAGGTTTCTCCTTGGAAAGGAGTAGTTCGATTTGGTAAGAGAGGAAAGCTAAGTCCAAGGTACATAGGACCGTTCGCAGTTACCCAACGAATAGGACCAGTAGCCTATCGCTTACAATTACCAAAAGAATTAGCCGGGGTACATGATGTGTTTCATGTATCTAATCTCAAGAAGTGTTTATCTGATGAATCACTGATAGTACCTCTTCAAGACATAGAGGTAAATGAAAAGTTGAAATTCGTAGAGAAACCTCTTCAAATAGAAGACATAAAGGTCAAGTTCCTCAAACACAGAAGACTGGTGCTAGTCAAAGTAAAGTGGGATTCGAAAAGAGGACCCGAGTACACGTGGGAACTGGAATCGGAAATGAAAGAAAAATATCCTTACATGTTTCAATAAATCTCGAGGACGAGATTTTAATTAAGGTGGGGAGGATGTAAGGACCTGCAAAAATGTCCCAAAACACTCCGTAAGTAGAAACCGGACCCCTAAAACCCTAAATTTCATTAAAAACCAAGAAAATCAAAATTTATAGGTTGGTCGCGGGCCGCGTAAGAGTTAAGCAATTCTTACGCGGGGCGCGACAGCTTGAAAAGTATCCGGATAAGCTTTAGGCCACGTGTCACACCCGTGACAGGTCTAGGGGTTGACACGGCAGCCCTAGCCGTAGCTAGGGTCGCGGGCCGCGTAGGATTCCCTTTAGGCTTACGCGGGCCGCGAGAGGCTCAAATTTCAGCTATAAATAGTACGTTGCATGGCCTGGCTCCTGTGTTCGAAAATCTTGATCAAAAGTGCCATCTTTCTGTTGAAATTTCAGGGTGTGACAGTTTTCTCGTTCACAAGCGGAATGCGAATAATCTCGTGACATACCACTTCAGCTCGATTCTCTGATAGCCAATCCATGCCAACTACTACATCAAAGCTACCCAATTGGACGGGTAAAAGATCGATGCTAAAATTCCGCTCACCAAGCTCCAATAAACACCCTTTAACAACTTCTCCCGACTCAACAAGTTTACTATCGGCTAATTCTATCGAGTAAGGAACATCTAGCCTACTAGACTCAACGCCGAGTATATTTTTAAATTCCACATACATAAATCTAAAATCGGCACCGATATCAAACAATATGGACGTGAAGTGATTGTTGTTAAGAAACGTACCGGTGACCACATTAGGGTCTTGGCGTGCGTTCCTTGCTCCAATGAGAAAGGCTCTTCCTTGAGCGTTATTTTCATTTAGGCAGTCTTTCTTGAAATGATCCTTAATGCCGCAACCATAGCAACACTGACCGCGTCCATTCCCGTTCTCAGTTCCATTCCGATTCCCATTACCATTACTATTTCCGTTCTTGTTTCCATTACCATTACCAACGTTGGCAGGACAACGCTGATACGAAGTGGGTTAGCCAGCATTGCCTAGATTCTACCGCCCCATACACGCCCCACCCCCCGCATTATAAACAAAAAGGCTATGGGCAGTGAAGGTGCAGTGGTGTGTTAAGAAACTTTGGAATCTAACTCTTTTACTGATGTCCTCTCCCTTCCTGGCGATTTCTGTTCTCTCTTGAAACCCTAATTTTCTTTGTGACCAATTGTATAACAGTCTGTGATTAGAAGTTTGATCTTATCAAACATCTATAACGAACTAGTTAGCAAGAGGGAACGATTTAAATTTAGGGTTTGTGTGTTTTTTGTTTTTTAATCGCCGCCCTAGGAATCTATCGAAATCCTGATTTATTATATTGGCTGTTATTGATCGCGGTTAACTGAGATTAATTTAGCTAGATTGATACGCTTGTCTAATCGATTAAGGATTGAAGATCGATGTCTAGGGTTACAGGAGTCTAGGGTTTTCGGTTCTTGGTGTACTTGTGATTCGTGTTTTTCTGATGCATGGTTGAAAGTTAGACGTGATGAAGGAGAGAGTAGGCAATTCTGATTCGGATGGATACCCTGATTTGAGTAATATTGTTGATAACTTGAACAAGTCTGATATGAATGACGGATATGAGGATACTGAGTCTACTCCGGGAACTGCTCCTATGCAGGGAATTGGCCTTCGGGTAACCAATATTGAGGGGAATCCACTGATGCCAAGGAGGGGCATGTATTCCACGAACAATGTGTCAGTAATTGATGGACTAGCGGCTATATCGACACCTGTGAATTTGGATTTTAAAGGAGGAAAACCAAGTTTTGTTCCTGTGATGAACGATAATAAGCGGATGGGTGAGTCTTATGCGGATAAGCTAGCGTCAGTCAAACCAGTTCAAAAGGTAAACTTTCGGTTTATGGAAAATTCTAAAACTATGGAGGATGTTGATGTCACAATACCGATAGATTCGGTTAAACAGGTCCAGGACAGGTTTGCAAATGTATTGTTTGGGTATTTCTTGGGGAAAAGATTGGCATTTCCGGTTGTTGACTATTTTGTTAGGAATAGGTGGGAGAAGTATGGAATACAGAAGTCAATGATGAACGGTAAAGGGTTTTTCTTTTTTAAGTTCAGCTCGTCAGAGGGTATGGAACAAGTGTTGCAGGATGGACCGTGGCTTATTAGGAATATTCCTATGTTTTTGAAACAGTGGACACCAAACACCAAATTAAAGAAGGAAGAGTTAAAGAAAATTCCAGTGTGGGTAAAGATGCATGATGTTCCTGTGGCAGCATACACGGAAGATGGACTTAGTCTGATAGCGTCTAAAATTGGTTCTCCTAAGGTCCTAGATAATGAGACAACGAAAATGTGTATTGATTCTTGGGGTAGAAGCAGTTTTGCTAGAGCCATTATAGAGCTTGATGCTGATAAGGAGTTCAAAGAGACTGTTTCGGTGGCAATCCCGAATGTGGAAGAGGGGGGTTTCCTGAAGAGTGATGTTAGGATCGAGTATGATTGGAAGCCGCCAAGATGTGTTACGTGTAATGTATTTGGTCACGGAGTTGATGAATGCCCAATGAGGAGTAAGGACAAACCTGATAAAGATGGTAACGAGAAGGATAAGGTGGACGACCAGGGATTTAGGAGCGGGAATAACAGGAAAAAGGCTCAAAAGCAGCAGATTCATGTCAAAGAGAAATCGAAATTTGTGTATAGGCCGAAGAATATAACCGGTAAGATGGATTCTAACAAACCAAGCTCGTCTAAAGGCCCGAACATTGCAACTAGCAACCCGTTTACCTCTTTAAATGGGGTGGATGAGGAAGGGAATATTGAGTCTGATGAAGTAAAATTGGGTACGGAAGATGACGTATCAACATTCATGGGAGAACATTTAAATGATGGGTCAATAAAAACAGGTGCAAGCACACCTGCTGAAGGGGTTGTTAATGGATAGCATCGCTGCCTGGAATGTGAGGGGTTTGAACCATCCCCTGTAATAAAAAGAGGTTCAAAAACTTGTAAAAGATAACAGGTTACAAGTTTTAGCAATTCTAGAATCGCATGTTCAGGTAGATAACCTTAGTAAAATTTGCAAAAATGTTTTCAGAAACTGGGAATGGACTTCTAATGCTGGTGTTTGCAACAAAGGTACTCGAATCATCTTGGGTTGGAACGTTGATTGTGTTGATGTTATAGTATTACATATGACGGATCAAGTAGTTCATGTTCAGATTGTTTTCAAGAAACAAAAAGTCTTGTTACATGTCTCTTTTGTGTATGCTAGTAACAGCAATCAAGAACGGAAACAGTTGTGGGATTCATTAAGGATGCATAAGGGTGTTGCTAAAAATCATCCATGGGCCATCATGGGTGATTTTAATATGGCGTTGAATTTAGAAGATAAATGTATGGGATCGTCTATTGTTAGTGCAGCTATGAAGGAGTTTGAAGAATGTGTTACGTATATTGAAGTGTTTGAAGCTAAGGCTCATGGCATGCATTACACATGGAACCAACGACCGAAAAAGGGTGTAGGGATTAGAAGGAAGTTAGATAGGATCATGGTTAATGTTAAGCTTATTGATGCTTTTGCGGATTCTTATGCTACTTTCCTTCCAAATGGGATATCGGATCACTGTCCGTGTATTCTAAAACTCTTTAAAGCCATCCGTAATAAACCAAAACCTTTTAAGTTTACTAACTTATTGGTTCACAAGAAAGAGTTTTTGAATATTGTTAAGTCTGGTTGGGAGGTGGAGATCGATGGGTTTCCAATGTTTAGGGTGGTAAAGAAGTTGAGAGGTATGAAGCATGCTTTTCGTGTTTTAATGCATAATCAGGGTAACATCCATAGACGAGTTCTTGACCTAAAGAATGATCTAGATAAGATTCAACTAAATTTAGATTCGGATCCTTTCAATGTTACGATGAAGGAAGCTGAAGCAGATTGTGTGAGAAAATATAATGAAGTTTTGCTTGATGAAGAGAGGTTTTTAAAGCAAAAAGCTAAACAAAAATGGTTGGATGTGGGGGATTCTAATACAGCTTTCTTTCATAATGTGGTGAAGTGTAGAAACCATATTAACAAGATCCATGTTATCAAAGATACTTTGGGCAATGTTTATGAGGGGGATGATGTTGCGACTGCTCTAGTCAATCACTTTCGGGTTTTCCTGGGAACTGAGGGAGGAGTGGTAACGAGGGTAACCCAAGATATTTTCTCGTCTAAAATCAGCTCTCAGATGGCCGACTCTATGTGCAGACCGGTCACACAGGATGAAGTTAAAGCAACGATTTTTTCCATTAATGAGAATAAGGCTCCAGGTCCTGATGGATATACTTCGGAGTTCTTTAAAAAAGCCTGGCCGATTGTTGGAGATGAGGTTAAGACGGCTGTCATGGATTTTTTTGATTCGGGTAGATTGCTTCAGGAAATAAATCACACTTTTATTGCTCTAATTCCAAAGGTTGCTACACCGGGCGTAGTAACAGATTATAAACCTATCTCTTGTTGCAATGTGGTGTACAAATGTATAAGCAAGATCATTACGAGCAGGATTTTGGAAGGTTTAAAAGAGATAATTAGTGAGAACCAGTCAGCTTTTATTCCAGGACGAAGAATTTCGGATAACATTATGCTAACGTAAGAGATTATGCACAATTATCATCGTCATGTTGGTCCTCCGAGATGTGCTATGAAAGTGGATATTCAAAAGGCGTATGACACAGTTGATTGGAGGTTTGTGTGTGATATCTTGCATGGTTTTGGGTTTAAACAACAGTTTATTAAATGGATTATGGAATGTGTTATGACTACCTCTTTTTCTCTAAGTATAAATGGTAATATATATGGGTATTTTAGAGGTAAACAAGGATTGCGGCAGGGTGACCCGATGTCTCCGTATCTTTTTACAATGGTGATGGAAGTCTTAACTCTGATTCTTAGTAAAGCGGCCCAGGTGGATAGCTCTTTCAAATTTCATAACAAATGTGAAAAACAAATGATCATTAATTTATGTTTTGCGGATGACTTATTTTTGTTCGCTGGAGGGGAAACTAATTCAGTCAAGGTCATTATGAGTTCCTTAAAAGAGTTTGAAGATGTGTCCGGGTTGGTTCCTAGCAATTCTAAAAGCACTATTTTCTTTTGCAATGTGCCAACAAGAGTTAAAATGTGGATTCTAGAGCTTACTCCTTTCGAAGAAGGTAAACTTCCAATAAAATATCTTGGTGTTCCTCTGTTGGCTTCTCGCTTACTAGTCAAAGACTGTAAGATCTTAGTGGAACGGATGAACAAGCGGATCGTGGATTGGAAGAACAGGTTTCTTTCATTTGCGGGTAGACTCCAACTTGTAATATCGGTACTTTCCTCTATTCATGTGTACTGGGCTTTCGTGTTTCTTTTACCAGCTAGTATCGTTAAGGAGCTTGAAAGTAAGATGAAATGGTTCCTTTGGGGTTATGGGACCGCATCTAAAGGGAGAGCTAAGGTTGCTTGGAAAGAGGTGTGTCTTCCAAAGGAAGAGGGTGGTTTAGGCATTAGGCGGATTTCAGATGTGAATAAATCGTTGATGGCGTATCATATGTATAGTATTCTTTCAGGCCGGAAATCTCTTTGGACTACCTGGGTTGATTTGCATCGGCTTAAGGGTCGAAGTGTTTGGGATATTCCGGTTCAGAATAACTCTCCTTGGGGCTGGAAGAAGTTGTTAAAGTGCAGGCCCTTGTTTCGTGAATACTTATGGAATAAAGTGGGTAATGGCCGAAACACGTTTCTCTGGTTTGATAGATGGTGCAATGAAGGTCCGCTCAATGAGGTTGTTTCTCCGAGACAAATGGCTATGCATGGTCTAAATATTATGTCAAAAGTGGCGGATGTCATTGAGTATGGGCAGTGGGTTTGGCCGGAAGCTTGGAGGAATATGTACCCGGTTCTATTTCAGCTTCAACCGATAACGCTTTCAACTGATAAGGACCGTATTATGTGGCATAATGTAGATGGCAAATGTAACACCTGTGTCATTTCAACCATCAAACAAATTCCAAACCAATGAAATATTGTATTTCATACTTTGGACTTGTATAAATATGTGTATCTTTTGCACATATCAAGTCTTGTTCGATTTCAAGCTCTAAATCGCTTTCTGGAAGGTTATACGCGCACTGATGCGTAAATATAACCAGTTTAATGCAACGAACACTCCGGAATAGTGAAATAGGCTTAACATACCTTAAATAACCTTTACATAACTTAGAAATAAGTTTTAAAGGCTTTGGTATGGCAAAAACAAGTTAATTCGACTACAGGGACTAAATATGACAAACTGCGAAAGTATGTCAATTTGAACTGTAACGAACATTCCGGAACATAACCATAAGTTAAACACACCTTAAACATCCTTTACATAGCTTAGAAATAGGCTTTGAGGGGTTCGGTGTGCTAAAATAAACTTTTGGGTCATTCAGGGACTAAAAGTGTCAAAAAGTGCACAAGTTTGCATTTTCGCGCATATCTTACGTTCTGAATACATCCGTACATCCAAAAATTTATGTAAGCACTATAATATATTATTTTAGTGTTCGGCATAAGAAAAATCCATTCGTTTCGTCATTTGGATCGTTTTTCGCGCTTATGCGCATTCCGTCGTAATTAAGCGAACATCGCGTTCGTACGACCAAACGAACCATCACCCGACATATTTTTGAGCATGTTTCATGTCCACAATGTTTAGGCATCATTTTAGGGCCTTAAAGTTGGCTTTACGGGCCTTAGAAGTGCCGGAAATGGGCTTAAACACGTGCAGGGACTGAAACTGTCATTTTTCAAACATATTTGCGGATCAGAAGGGTCAGGCGGCCCGCATTGTGTTTGCCTGATCCTGAAGCGGGCCGCTTCCCACTATCAGACCAGATTAAATGTTTCTAATCACAAGTTGCAGCCATTTGATCCTCCACCACATGTTCTAAACTTGCTTAGTCACTAGATAAGGATCATATTTAGCTTCCACAACATTGTGACAAGTGTACGGACTAGATCTTTTCCCCTTTTCCAAGAAACGATCCTAGCGGTTACCCGAAAACTATAAATACCCCAACACCCCTTTGTTCAAAATCACTAGAAACTTGAATTGAGAAACTCTAAGTTGAAACATTTGTTTCATACCTGAGATTTTCGAATCGAGTTTAGCATTCGGGGACCCTTCGTAAGTATTCTTTCGTTCTTTTCCTTATTTTACTGCTTTTTGAGTCAGAAAGTCAAACTTTGTTTGACTTTCAGCGTTGACCAGTAATGGTCAATGCGAAGTTCGTTTGAACTTCGCAACGTGAGTGTAATCACGTTGGTCATAGTCCCTTGGGACTATGCCCACTGATTACCACGTTGTCTAGGGTCGTAGGGTAGGCGATCTAATAAATCGCCTATACCTTCGAACCCGACCCAGTTTGGTCGATCATTAGGATCCGACCAAACACATTAGGTGACCATAGTAGGTAGGGAATAACCTTCCGAGGTTATACCCTATGGTCACATCGTTTAAGTAGTTGTATGATAGGTAGTTTATATGCCTTAGGTAAATTACCAGAATACCCTTTTCATGTATAATTGGTAATTAAGCATATGTAACCTAAACCTTTGTCACATAACTGATTATGTAACATGTTTAGGCATATAACACTTGTCATAGGGCTGGTTAGGCGTTCCGAACGCGTTTTACGCGCACGACGCGTTAAAGTAGCATAAGCTACCTAAACGGATCGTAATGGGTCGATAAGACTTAGGTCAAGTTTCATTTAGTATGTAGGCTTTGTTAAACCATATCACATGAGTTCCTACACTCATTTGGTTTACAAACCCTAATGCTATCCAGTCTTCCGATTTAGGTCCGGTTTATTAACATAGTTACCTATATTAGGTGCCGTTTGATTCCGTGATCTATAGCATTACTCGGTGGTCATCTTTAGACAACTGAGCAATCTCAAGTGAGTACATAGACCCCTCTTTTACTGTTTTCCAAACTGTTTTGGGGTGGAACACATGTGCCTACTTGTTACTTTCAAGTTTTCCTGTTTTCACATCATATACCTGCTATGTTCGTTAGTACTTTATAGTACATGATTTCAATACATTTTATGCTAGGTGTGCCCATTGTGTGCATTACTTAGTACATCGTTTTACATAACATTTCATGCTAGGTGTGCCCATTGTGTGCATTACTTAGTACATCGTTTTACATGACATTTCATGCTAGGTGTGCCCATTGTGTGCATTACTTAGTACATTGTTTTACATTGCCTTTCTGTTGCATATGCTTATCCAGCGTATGAACACATTATACTACATTTTGAACCGTTGTAATCATTTGACTATGTGAACCGTTGTAATCATATGACTGTGTGATCCGTTGATATCTGTGAACCGTTTGTAACTGTTGAACCGTTTGTAACCATTACATGATTTACATTAGACATGAACATTACTTTGGTGTTTTGGTTTGATTAAGTGATTAAGTAACGATGCGTGTGTAATATGATACAAGCATGGTGGATACGCCGCTGGTACTTCCTATATATAAGTGTTTGTATGGTATTACATATTGTAGCGTTATTTGAATCATTTCAGTTTGAGACATAGAACATTTTATACAAATAACATACTTTTCACAAGACATTGTTTTACAAACAACTTATCTTATACAAATCCATTTTACTATGGTTATTCATTTAACCATACATTATTCATTTATTTATACATATCATCTGAACTCATTGTTTTTCAAATGATTTACAAAACAAAGCAAACTAAAAGGTTCATGACTAAACATTTTCTCAAACATAAGTCATGGAACCTATTTTCACAAAACCTATGTATCTCACAGGCATTTTTATGCTGACGTACCTATTTTCACATGTGTTTTTCAGGAACTGTTGCATAAGATGATCAAGATACATATAGGCAGACTTGGGCTTTAGTGACAATAAAAGATGCAAGACTAGTTAACTATGTTGTATTTTCCTAGTTTGATAAGACATTGTAACACTTTAATCAATAAAACGAAACTTCAATTGCCATGGATTTGAAACAATTAATTCTGTTACAACACTCCCCGATGTTTCCGCCGCGATTTGTTGTTTTACGCGGTCGGGGTGTGACAGAAAAGATGGTATCAGAGCCAATGGTTATAGGGAATTAGGTTATTAGTAATGCTTTGACCTAGTCTATAACTTTCTTAGGACCCTAACGCGAGTTTACTTGCATTTAGTCATAAAACTATACCGTCACCTATCCTTAGGCGACTACCACAACAAGAGCATAATTTTCGAAACCGCTTTGAAAACTAATCATCTGTTCTAGGATGATTAATTACTAGGTTTTGAACCCTCTGTTATAAGGTTTTGAACCCCTTTGAGTTTTCAAAAAAAAAAATCTCGTCAAGGTTTTGGGTTTTAAATAATGTGAACACGTGCAAACTGGAAGGGTGAATGCCTGTATTCTGAGTTTTCTGTCTAGGCAAGCACCTCGTATACATCTCAACCAGACGCGAGACCAGTTGTGCTTACCTGGGAATTCTTGGGATGAGTGTTCACTTATAGGCGAGCATGTCTTCGCGATACATTATTTTTGACCTATTTACTTTGATTTTTCACCGAGGTCGTTTGTTGCTTTGTAGTAACAAACAAATGACCACTATCCTTGCTTTCATCAGATTTGTTTCATCTCATTCTTTTCGTCTAAATCTCTCACTCGTTTCTTTTCATGTTTCCTCTTTTAGAATGCCTCCTCGACGCGAGAACCAGATAGCGACTGCCGAGCTGGCAGAAATCATTGCGCAGCAAATGGCTGCTCAATTCCCAAACCTCTTTGCTCAATGGAATCAAGCCAACAACAATAACAATGTTACATGCAAATACAAGGATTTTAACCAGGCTAAACCACTCAAGTTTAGTGGTTCTGAGGGAGCGACTGGTCTTCTTCAATGGTTCGAGAGCATTGAGAATACTTTCCGCCACGTGCAGTGTCCTGACAATCGCAAGGTCGAGTTTTCTACGAGTGTGTTCCAGAAGAGGGCCCTTACGTGGTGGAACGGGGTTATGAGAGATCGAGGTGCAGAAGTTGCTCTAGCACAGACATGGGCCGAAATTAGGGCTCTCATGATGAAGGAATTCTGTCCTCGTCATGAGATCAGGGCTTTGGAAAGGGAATTTGATGATCTTAAGCAAGATAGCGGTGAGCATCGAGCTTACACGGACCGTTATGAGGAGTTAAGTCTGTTATGTCCAAACATGGTCACGCCTTTGGATAAGGCAATCGAAAAGTACATTGATGGCCTTCCCGACTCAATACAAGACATTTTGACAGGTAGCAACCCTACTACTGTTAGGCAGGCCATTGAGCTATCTGCAACCTTGACTGAATCGCAGATCAGGAAACGTAAGCTTTTCCGAAAGGGTGACAAGAAACTGGTCGAGGAATCGAAACCAATCGAGGAATCAAAGATCATGGATGAACAGACTGGATCCCCTAAGAGGTCAAAGAAGCGAAAGGCTTCTCAGAACTTCGCCGTGGTCGCTCACAATGATCAAGCCGTCCCCAACCAACCAGCTCAACCCCTTGCCAGGAAACCCTACAACGGAACTGCACCCTTGTGCAACCAATGTGGCCTACATCATCATGCTGGTGTGAAGTGCCGCATATGCCAAGTTTGCGGACTTATAGGTCATACCGCGAGGGTTTGCCCAGCAGCAGCAGCACCAAATCAGATTAACAACAACCCTGCTCAAGCTCGTTTTCCACCGGGGTCTTGCTACAACTGTGGCGAGATGGGCCATTTTAGTAGGAATTGCCCAAGACTTGCTAATGCAAATCCAGCGCAGGGATGAGCATATGACCAACCAGAAGACAACATCGTTTAGAAATAATCACGTCTTATGTATTATTTTCTTTTGTTGTCACGATCCATGAAACGGTTGTTGTTATCATTGTTTATAAATAAATCTTTTATTTACATCGCAATGTATTTATGTGATTGTATGTATAAACAACATATCCTCTACAATACCGACAATCAAGGAACCGTATTCCTTGAAGAACAGACTACCCCCAAATTTCTTCCATTTTATGATCTCTTGCGTTTTTCACGAAAATCCTAAGTACCCGTTTCTTCCAAGAGAAACAAAGTACGAAGTGCCAAGTTAATAGCAATCAATAACAATATGATAACAATTAAACAATTATGTGGTTATGTGCTTATGTGTTCCCTTTTATGTGTCATGTAATTCAAATTATGTTATCCAAATCCTCGTAAAATCTTACATATCCTTGTGCAAGAGATTCCTAGTAGGATACCCAAAGGTACTACCTAAAATCCTTCATGGACTTCTACGTTGTAGATAAGTCCCTTGGATTATAAAGTACTGCTTCATAATTAGATCCCTTGAGTGGTCTAGTTAAACTGGATGATACAAGCTGAAAGGACTCCTTGGTGGCCTAATTAAGAAGATCCTCTGTTGATCTAATTAAAAGGACCCTATGGTAGTCTAGTCACCGTCACCACTAGTTCGACATCCTTCCCCACAACATTATAAAACAAACTGTGCGGACTGTGCAAGGAATTACGTAATTATGGATGCATACATAATTATGGAATTTAGTGCACGAAAATCACAGCAAGTTCTATCATGTATCTAGAGTAAACCCTATTCATTTCCAATTCTGATGAAGCATCCGTTGAGGAAAAATGAACTAGCTATTCATTTTTCACTTCTGAAGAATATCCGTTGAGGAAATGAATATCCGTTGTTTATCTTTTCATTTCCATTCTGAAGAATAACCGTTGAAAAAAAAAATGAATTATCCATTCATTTTCATTCTGAAGAATATCCGTTGAGGAAATGAATATCCGTTGTTTATCTTTTCATTTCCATTCTGAAGAATAACCGTTAAAAAAAAATGAATTATTCATTCATTTTTGTTCTGAAGAATATCCGTTGAGGAAATGAATACCCGTTGTTTATCTTTTCATTTCCATTCTGAAGAATAACCGTTGAGGAAAATGAATTATCCATTCATTTTCGTTCTGAAGAATATCCGTTGAGGAAATGAATATCCGTTGTGTAATCCTTCATTTCCAACTCTGAGGAAATAACCGTTGAAAATGACTCCGTTAGTTCATTTTCGTTTCTGAAGATTTATCCGTTGAGGAAATGAATATCCGTTGTGTAGTCCTTCATTTCCAACTCTGAGGAAGCAACCGTTGAAAATGACTCCGTTAGTTCATTTTCGTTTCTGAAGATTTATCCGTTGAGGAAATGAATATCCGTTGTGTAATCCTTCATTTCCAACTCTGAGGAAATAACCGTTGAAAATGACTCCGTTAGTTCATTTTCGTTTCTGAAGATTTATCCGTTGAGGAAATGAATATCCGTTGTGTAGTCCTTCATTTCCAACTCTGAGGAAGCAACCGTTGAAAATGACTCCATTAGTTCATTTTCGTTTCTGAAGATTTATCCGTTGAGGAAATGAATATCCGTTGTGTAGTCTTTCATTTCCAACTCTGAGGAAGCAACCGTTGAAAATGACTCCGTTAATTCATTTTCGTTTCTGAAGATTTATCCGTTGAGGAAATGAATATCCGTTGATTTTTCTTTCATTTCAAATTCTGAAGAACAAACCGTTGAGGAAAATGACCTCGTTTGTTCATTTTTTTTTTTGTTCTGAAGAATATCCGTTGAGAGAAATGAATATCCGTGGATTATTCCTTCATTCCCATTCCTGACGAAGAATCCGTTGAGAAAGAATGAATCATCCATTCATTTTCACTTCTGAAGAATATCCGTTAAGGGAAATGTATATCCGTTTAGTTAATTCCTTTATTTTCCATTTCCGAAGAACCCGTTGAAAAGAAAATGACCCTGTTCATTCATTTTCACTTCTGAAAAATATCCGTTGAGGAAAATAATCAGATTATGCTTTACATATCTTTGATGACTATTTGACACAAAGTCATAGACAGACTCCTACGAATAAATTTCGGGACGAAATTTCCTAAAGTAGGGGAGACTGTAACACCTGTGTCATTTCAACCATCAAACAAATTCCAAACCAATGAAATATTGTATTTCATACTTTGGACTTGTATAAATATGTGTATCTTTTGCACATATCAAGTCTTGTTCGATTTCAAGCTCTAAATCGCTTTCTGGAAGGTTATACGCGCACTGATGCGTAAATATAACCAGTTTAATGCAACGAACACTCCGGAATAGTGAAATAGGCTTAACATACCTTAAATAACCTTTACATAACTTAGAAATAAGTTTTAAAGGCTTTGGTATGGCAAAAACAAGTTAATTCGACTACAGGGACTAAATATGACAAACTGCGAAAGTATGTCAATTTGAACTGTAACGAACATTCCGGAACATAACCATAAGTTAAACACACCTTAAACATCCTTTACATAGCTTAGAAATAGGCTTTGAGGGGTTCGGTGTGCTAAAATAAACTTTTGGGTCATTCAGGGACTAAAAGTGTCAAAAAGTGCACAAGTTTGCATTTTCGCGCATATCTTACGTTCTGAATACATCCGTACATCCAAAAATTTATGTAAGCACTATAATATATTATTTTAGTGTTCGGCATAAGAAAAATCCATTCGTTTCGTCATTTGGATCGTTTTTCGCGCTTATGCGCATTCCGTCGTAATTAAGCGAACATCGCGTTCGTACGACCAAACGAACCATCACCCGACATATTTTTGAGCATGTTTCATGTCCACAATGTTTAGGCATCATTTTAGGGCCTTAAAGTTGGCTTTACGGGCCTTAGAAGTGCCGGAAATGGGCTTAAACACGTGCAGGGACTGAAACTGTCATTTTTCAAACATATTTGCGGATCAGAAGGGTCAGGCGGCCCGCATTGTGTTTGCCTGATCCTGAAGCGGGCCGCTTCCCACTATCAGACCAGATTAAATGTTTCTAATCACAAGTTGCAGCCATTTGATCCTCCACCACATGTTCTAAACTTGCTTAGTCACTAGATAAGGATCATATTTAGCTTCCACAACATTGTGACAAGTGTACGGACTAGATCTTTTCCCCTTTTCCAAGAAACGATCCTAGCGGTTACCCGAAAACTATAAATACCCCAACACCCCTTTGTTCAAAATCACTAGAAACTTGAATTGAGAAACTCTAAGTTGAAACATTTGTTTCATACCTGAGATTTTCGAATCGAGTTTAGCATTCGGGGACCCTTCGTAAGTATTCTTTCGTTCTTTTCCTTATTTTACTGCTTTTTGAGTCAGAAAGTCAAACTTTGTTTGACTTTCAGCGTTGACCAGTAATGGTCAATGCGAAGTTCGTTTGAACTTCGCAACGTGAGTGTAATCACGTTGGTCATAGTCCCTTGGGACTATGCCCACTGATTACCACGTTGTCTAGGGTCGTAGGGTAGGCGATCTAATAAATCGCCTATACCTTCGAACCCGACCCAGTTTGGTCGATCATTAGGATCCGACCAAACACATTAGGTGACCATAGTAGGTAGGGAATAACCTTCCGAGGTTATACCCTATGGTCACATCGTTTAAGTAGTTGTATGATAGGTAGTTTATATGCCTTAGGTAAATTACCAGAATACCCTTTTCATGTATAATTGGTAATTAAGCATATGTAACCTAAACCTTTGTCACATAACTGATTATGTAACATGTTTAGGCATATAACACTTGTCATAGGGCTGGTTAGGCGTTCCGAACGCGTTTTACGCGCACGACGCGTTAAAGTAGCATAAGCTACCTAAACGGATCGTAATGGGTCGATAAGACTTAGGTCAAGTTTCATTTAGTATGTAGGCTTTGTTAAACCATATCACATGAGTTCCTACACTCATTTGGTTTACAAACCCTAATGCTATCCAGTCTTCCGATTTAGGTCCGGTTTATTAACATAGTTACCTATATTAGGTGCCGTTTGATTCCGTGATCTATAGCATTACTCGGTGGTCATCTTTAGACAACTGAGCAATCTCAAGTGAGTACATAGACCCCTCTTTTACTGTTTTCCAAACTGTTTTGGGGTGGAACACATGTGCCTACTTGTTACTTTCAAGTTTTCCTGTTTTCACATCATATACCTGCTATGTTCGTTAGTACTTTATAGTACATGATTTCAATACATTTTATGCTAGGTGTGCCCATTGTGTGCATTACTTAGTACATCGTTTTACATAACATTTCATGCTAGGTGTGCCCATTGTGTGCATTACTTAGTACATCGTTTTACATGACATTTCATGCTAGGTGTGCCCATTGTGTGCATTACTTAGTACATTGTTTTACATTGCCTTTCTGTTGCATATGCTTATCCAGCGTATGAACACATTATACTACATTTTGAACCGTTGTAATCATTTGACTATGTGAACCGTTGTAATCATATGACTGTGTGATCCGTTGATATCTGTGAACCGTTTGTAACTGTTGAACCGTTTGTAACCATTACATGCTTTACATTAGACATGAACATTACTTTGGTGTTTTGGTTTGATTAAGTGATTAAGTAACGATGCGTGTGTAATATGATACAAGCATGGTGGATACGCCGCTGGTACTTCCTATATATAAGTGTTTGTATGGTATTACATATTGTAGCGTTATTTGAATCATTTCAGTTTGAGACATAGAACATTTTATACAAATAACATACTTTTCACAAGACATTGTTTTACAAACAACTTATCTTATACAAATCCATTTTACTATGGTTATTCATTTAACCATACATTATTCATTTATTTATACATATCATCTGAACTCATTGTTTTTCAAATGATTTACAAAACAAAGCAAACTAAAAGGTTCATGACTAAACATTTTCTCAAACATAAGTCATGGAACCTATTTTCACAAAACCTATGTATCTCACAGGCATTTTTATGCTGACGTACCTATTTTCACATGTGTTTTTCAGGAACTGTTGCATAAGATGATCAAGATACATATAGGCAGACTTGGGCTTTAGTGACAATAAAAGATGCAAGACTAGTTAACTATGTTGTATTTTCCTAGTTTGATAAGACATTGTAACACTTTAATCAATAAAACGAAACTTCAATTGCCATGGATTTGAAACAATTAATTCTGTTACAACACTCCCCGATGTTTCCGCCGCGATTTGTTGTTTTACGCGGTCGGGGTGTGACAGCAAATTGGTTCCGTTCACATCTAAGGAAGTGTGGAATACTATTCGCGCTCGTGATCAAACAAAGGCATGGTCAAAGATTGTGTGGTCTTCGTTTAATATCCCTAAGCATGCGTTCATTTGCTGGCTGATTTTTAAGAAGAAATTATGGACGCAAGATAGAATTCTGCAGTGGAATCAAAGTGTTACTGGATCCATAAATCAGATGTGTTGTTTATTGTGTAGTGCAGGTTTAGAGACGCATGAGCATCTATTTTTTGAATGTTCCTACTCAAAACAGGTGTGGTTTTTTATTAGACAGAAAGCTGGTATGCATTCGGTTCAAGAGAGGTGGGAAGATATCGTGGATTGGTTGTTACCGAGAGCTAAATTAAAATCAGTTCTGGGGATAGTTAGTAAACTGGTTGTTGCTACAGCCGCTTATGTGCTTTGGAGTGAAAGAAACGCCAGGTTTTTCAGTAATCGGTTGCGACCCCCGGAATAGGTTTCGGAAATTATCATAAGCACGGTTCGAGCAAAGTTAATATCCTTCAAATATAAGTCAGCGATCAACGTGAAGCAATTTTTGGAGGAATGGAAGATTAATGGGGCTGAGTATTATGATGAAGACTGAAGACATTAGCTAGTTCATTGTTTATGTCTAGTCGTTGGTTTTGGTTGTGTTTTCTTGTTTTACTCTTTGTGGTGTGTCATGAAGAGAACTAGGGGGTATTGCAGCCTTCATACTTGTATTATTTTGTTTTGATAAAAAAAAAAAAGGCTATGGACATTTCACAGCCACAAAATATAAGGCTAGATTCATAATTTATTCAAACCAAAGAACATCTAACAAAAATCAGTTCCATCCTCACCCCACCAACGTGTCAATTTTCCATTCATAATCCCAGATTTCCTTGGATGAGATTCCAGATTGCCATCGCTTTCACTTCACCCATATCTCTCTCTATACATAATCAATGGCCATTACTCAAACACCAACCACCAATGGCAACCGAGATGGCCGCACTGCTCAAACCCGTTTCCAAAATCGGCTACTGCCACAGCACCACCATCCTGCCACGGCGAATCTCCACCATCCGCATGTCCGCCGCCACCACCACCACTCCCAGCAAACCCTCCGGCAGCGGAAAGAACAAGAACAAGAAGGCGATTAAGGAAACACTACTTGCACCAAGGTTCTACACGACAGACTTCGATGAAATGGAGCAGCTGTTCAACGTGGAGATGAACAAGAACCTGAATGAGGCTGAGTTTGAAGCCTTGTTGCAGGAGTTTAAAACAGATTATAACCAGACCCATTTTGTCAGGAATAAGGAGTTTAAGGAGGCTGCGGATGAGATTCAGGGCCCACTTAGGCAGATCTTTGTTGAGTTTCTTGAGAGGTCTTGTACTGCTGAGTTTTCTGGCTTTTTGTTGTACAAGGAGCTTGGTAGAAGACTTAAGGTATTTGGTTTTTACTTTTTAATAAATAATATCATGCCTGCATTGATTCATGTAAGAGTATATGATTATTTAGGGGGAAAAAACTGATTCATTGAACGGAAACCGAAATAACTCAAGTCACGGTTCGGTTTTGTTTGATTTCAAAATGAAAATAACGGTTCGGTTTCGGTTACGGGTACTTAGATAACTCAACTGCATTGAACTTTGTTTGAATGATTGTTTCTGGATTTTTTTGCCAAAATTTACTAATGTGTGGTTAATATTATTTAGTAAACACTTTTGGCCAAAATTTCGGATTCAAATTCATTATTTTCGAATTTAGACGAATTTTTTTTCAGGACCAAACATAAGCCCTAATATGCGAAAACTGACCCATAACCGAACGGTTCCCCAAAACCAAAATGATTGGTTTTGGTTTGGTTTGAGTTTAAAACCGACCCAATTCACACCCCTGCAGTACGAATTATCGGATGTAGTAGGAGGTGAAAATGGCATAAAGTTCATAGCTTTAGGATTAAAGACTGTAGTTGACCTTAATTGGTTTATGGGTTGACTGGCGTCTAAGGTAGTTAGGTGGTTGTGGGTTCAAATGGTGTCGGCTGTGTGTGTTCTCGAGTTGATTTGGTTGGATGGTTTAGTGATCAATCCAAGACTAATAATTAAATCTTGTTTTAATATGCAGAAAACAAACCCAGTGGTTGCAGAGATCTTCTCCCTCATGTCAAGGGATGAAGCCCGCCATGCCGGGTATGTATATGGCAATAAAAAGTCCAAAACTTTATGCGGAAATTTGGACCCGTTTACCTATAATATAAACGAGTTATTTGGTTTTTGTTTTTATCTCAAACAGGTCATGCGGGTTGATTAAATCTTTTTTGCTAAAAGGGTACTGGTCAAAATGGTTTTTTGACACGTTGAAAGTCACCTAAAGTCTATTTTTACTATAAAATGTTGTTTATGGCTCAACCAAACCCACCTTGGTCTGTTCTAATATGACTTTCAAATTTGAACCCATTTTAACTTATTATCCAACCCACCCGCCTGACCCGTTTTAACACTAGTACTCGCCTATAAAGATTTGGTACTATATAAACTTAACAATGTATAAACTGGTGCAGGTTTCTAAACAAGGGATTATCAGACTTCAACTTGGCATTGGACTTAGGATTCTTGACAAAAGCAAGAAAATACACCTTCTTCAAGCCAAAATTCATATTTTACGCAACATATCTGTCCGAAAAGATCGGCTACTGGAGGTACATCACCATATACCGGCACCTAAAAGCCAACCCTCAGTACCAATGCTACCCCATTTTCAAGTACTTCGAGAACTGGTGTCAAGATGAAAACCGACACGGTGACTTCTTTTCCGCACTCATGAAGGCCCAGCCTCAGTTCCTCAATGACTGGAAAGCTAAACTTTGGGCTAGATTCTTCTGCTTATCTGTACACCCTTTTCCCTTTTCGATTTCTTAGTAATTTATATAAACTCGGAGTAAAATGCCATTCTTGTCCCTGAGGTTTGGCCAGTTTTGCGACTTTCGTCCAAAGGTTTGTTTTTCCGATCTGGATCCAAAAGGGTTGAAATCTTGCCATTTTCATCCGGCTCGTTAACTCCATCCATTTTTCTCTGTTAAGCCAGGGGTATTTCCGTCTTTTTTGTTAACTTAAAGGGCAATTCGGTCTTTTTCACTTTATGTACAAGTATTAAAAAGACCGAATTGCCCTTTAAGAGATGAAAATACCCCTGACTGAACAGAGAAAAATGGATGGAGTTAACGAGCCGGATGAAAATGGCAAGATTTTAACCCTTTTGGATCCAGATCGGAAAAACAAACCTTTGGACGAAAGTCGCAAAACTAGCCAAACCTCAAGGACAAAAATGGCATTTTACTCTATAAAGCCGAAAGGATTTTTTATCGATATTGTATTCGGGCTGTAGGTGTATGTTACCATGTATCTTAACGATACCCAAAGAACTGCTTTCTATGAAGGTATTGGGCTGGACACAAAGGAGTTTGACATGCATGTCATCATTGAGGTTTGTCTATACAACATACATTATCCATATTGAGCCGTTTGGGTAAACGGGTTATTGGGTCGTTTAGGGTCTTAAAATATGGTTTTTGTGTATTGCAGACAAACCGCACGACAGCAAGGATCTTCCCGGCTGTACTGGATGTAGAAAACCCTGAGTTCAAGAGGAAACTGGACCGCATGGCTGACCTTAACTCCAAGATCATAGCGATTGGGGAGACTGATGACATTCCATTGGTGAAGAATTTGAAGAGGGTCCCACATATTGCTGGTTTGGTTTCAGAGCTGTTGGCTGCGTACCTGATGAAACCGATTGAATCGGGATCGGTTGATATTGCAGAGTTGGATCCTCAGCTTGTTTACTAGATGCTACTATGTTTTTGTAGAGGAATGAATCAAAGGAAGTCATGGTGTTTTGATTGAGCATGATTGTTGTGTAAAAAGATACACTGATAATTTTGATGAATTCATGTTCTAATGTTATTTGATAGCTATGTAATATAATGGGAATCGTTGGTTATAATCATGGTTGCAAAAGTCGTTAGGCGCTCCTTAGTCGGATTTGAGAGTACTCGGCCTAGGCGGAGATTACTCGGGGAGTAATTGGCCTAGGCATACAGTAGTCGGGCCTCGGCAGCCTACCATGTAGCGAGTACTCGGAGCCCAGGCGGGACTTTTACAACCATAGTTATAATTAGATTACAACAAAAGTATTATGAGTTTCTAATGCTTTTAACATGCAAAACATTTTTCTAACCATAAAAACTTGTTACAACTCAAAGCATTTGCATATCATCACCACCATACTCACTAAATCCCCCTAATAGAAAGACTAAGGTAGGGTCTAAGGAGCGTAAGATGACAACCTTACCTCTATCTCAAAGGAATAGAGAGACTACTTCGACTTGAAGTCAAAACATTTGCATAACAAAAGTCAAATGAAATGTCATGGAGTGTATAAATATTGGTTTGTTAGTAAATAGGATAAGAAGATGATTTAGTGTTAGTGAGTGAGATTGAGAAGCTTTGTGAATGAGCCAATTTGCTTCTTCTGGTCAAGAGTTATGAGGTTAGACCCTCCGACACCCCAAACTTATGTGTGGTTATTATTATTGTGGTTTGGCTGCCCGTATTATTAGTTAAAGTCGTGTGACATCCAGGGAGTTTGCTATGAATCAGTGCAATTTTTTTTAACCCAACCTATTATGACCCGACATGTTGTCACCTCACCTATTCTAACATAACTAGTATTTTAAGAATTGGGAGGCGCTAATCGGTAGATGAGATACCGACTAGTGATTAATCGGGAGTAACATGGATTATTGGGATTTGTATATGCAATTTTTAGTTTTATATACACACATTTTTATATGTAATTTTTTAAGTAGATATGTTTTAACCTCTCCTTAACCTATTTTTTAAGTAATTGGAGGGAATTTCTAAGGTTTGATCGAAATTTGGCCAGAATAGGATCACTGTTGACCGCCTAGCAGTTAATTAGCCACTACTCGGTGAACTTCCGATTAGCGATTAATCAGCAACTAACTCATTTTGTGTCTGCACTTGCGAAATATTATGGATCCGCTGCTGAGTGGAGATATTGGTTTGGTAGTAAACAGGGTAAGAAAATATGATTGTTTCACGAACAAAAATACAATCAAGATTTAGAGTTTAAATTTTATTTTAAAATGAAAAAATAAATTACATTCTGCATTCATTTAACAAATATATGAACATACCCACGTCAACCAAAAGGCTTTACGGTTGGTCTTCGACTCGTGATTTGCGAGTTTTAAAACCAAGACGTATAGTTTAGAAATGTTATCTACACGATAGAAACAACCAATTCGAGTAATCTTAATGTTACAAGGCGTGCATGCATTGATGATTAAGTCGAAAATTCAAGTTTGACCACAAGTAAACTTCATGTGATCATCAATAAGAATATCTTATTTTCAATCTTAATTAGTCTTCTTTTCTCTGTCTTGTTTTGATGGGCGTACAAGATACCTAAACGCCCATGCTGCCAATAGAGTTGCCTGAATAGGTGCAAGCCAATATACTAGTAAATGCTCCTTGGTTATATGGTCACCGCGTGCATATGCCCATCCCATTACCTGAAACCAACCGTATTTGACTCTTAGTTAAATGTTTTAAAATACCCTTTTATAAATAGAGATGTGTGTTTAAAATGATGATGTTTAGTAGCGTAAAAAGTTGTTACTATGACATGAGTACTTACAGAAGCAGGGTTCATAGCTCCACCGGTTAGATCTGCTCCGAGTATATGAAGAGCAAGTTTTGAGACACTGCTGATCCAAGTTTTCGTGTAAAAACTTCCGGGTATTTTTGTAGAAAGTCCATGTGAAATCAACACAATTGTGAAAGTCAACAACCCTTCGGTCAATGCCCCTTGATGGAGACTAACAGTCAGTTTTGGCCCACGGCCTATTCCCGGGAATGTAAGTAGGATAAGCCGGACCGCCATTATTGATCCAAACACCTCAAAATCACAAGGAAACAAGGACATGGGTTAGATAGCTGGTTCATGCTAAAGAAGTTTGAAACTTTAGGCACATAGTTGATGGTTCAATTAGAAGACCTGTCAAGTTGGTCATGCGTCAAGCAGAAGACTGTTTTCAAAAGGGTAAATATGTCATTCACCAATCATTTAAAACAAATACAATAAACTTAAATCCAAAAAACAAAATTATATATGTTGCTGTAAATAGAAACAAAAAAATTAAGAACTTACATGAAAGGTATCCACTAAATCAAACACCCTAAAACTACTCCTAAGTCTGCACCAATGTTCACCATGGGAATAGATACCCCAACCATTTGGGGAGGAACACCTTTACTACACATCTTGATACCGCTAGGCTACAAGCCCTTTGGTACTCCTATAATCGTTGATGAATAAAACACCATACCATAAGGGGCTTTCTTTATTCTATTAAGCATTCTCCTCTCCCTTACTATTCCTCTCCACTACTACCGCCATCTTGGTCGGCCACCGACCCTCTTATCCTTGACTACGCCTTGTGTGACAAAGTTCTTTCCTTTCTTCTCCCTCTCGTTTTCCCGGGTGATGCAGTGTACACATATATATAGATCAGTTCTTTTTTTCTATTTCCGATGTGACAACACCTTAGGTGAATCCCACATCATCATGTTTTGTCCACAAGAAAAATATTGGGTCATAAGCATAGTTGTCAATGACGAATAACAGACCATAGTGACAGGCTACCTATATGCTACGTAGCGATAGCGACGAAATAGCACCCGTATTTCATGTTTAGAGATGAAGGGGTAGAAAATAAAATTAAAAAAAAAAAAAAAAAACTATATTTAACACACAGCATAAAAGTGCTAAAAATACGCCATCAATGAAAAAATAAAAATAATATGCTATTTATCGCTACAGACCCTGTAGCGACCCTTCACCTATACGCTACGCTATTCGCTATAGCGGTCACCACCAGCAGCGCTATTGAAAGCTATGGTCATAAGATGTGCCCCGCCAATGACAAGTTTTAGGGGCAGTGGTTGTGGATAAGAATATAACTCTACAGTTAGGCGTGCTTGAGTGGGGCAATACGATTTTCTTACTTTCTATATTTTTATGATTTTTTTTTTCAAGATTGTGTGCATCTCTTATGCTAACTCTTCATTATTTTTCGCTTCAGTGTTAGTTTGTTGCAAGATATCTAGTAGGTCACACAAGCTTTAAATCAAACAACAAAATCCCTAATTTGCACCTTTTTTTCAGAAATCTGTGGCTCACAAACTGTAATCCAATTATCCAAAGCAGAAAACAACATAAAATTAATTAATCCACTATATAAGAATGAGAATGAACCAACCTGAAACGGGATTCTTGCACCAACAGTGAAGAGAAACTTGCTAAAACTCCCAGAAATAGCAGATGACAAGACAGTGAGGGGATTATAGGCCCCACCATTGGTAACCTTAGCAAGATAAGCAAACAAGAACATGTTGACAATCGAAATCGAATACCTAAACAGTTCACCAGTGGTGTCATGGTGGCTAAACCCCATAACTTTGTGGACAAAAATCTTGATTAAGACACTCGACCAGACCCACATGAAAGACATGATTATATCAGACACCAACAGGTTCACAATTGCTCCCATTTTTGTGGGGTTTTTGGATTGTGTCTGTGTTCTCTAGATCGATCGGAAAAGGTAATTGTTTTGGAAATGAATGGTGAACTTGCACAATATGATTGCAGTTGACCCATGTCATTACAGAATCTTTTTTCGCAGTTTCCTCACTCCTTCCGTGTTTATTATGCACTATAGCCCAAAGATGTGCAGTGCTGGCCCGGCCCATCCTAACTGATTTAGTCCTGGTCTAGAAACATGTATGTGCTCGGTCTAGATTAATAAACTAGTGGACATTTTCAACAACAAGAAACATGTATGCATTGCAAAATAAAAAGGGTTATTTACAACTAGTGGGGCGCCCGCACGTTGCAGCGGGACTACAACACTTCGGTTGATGATTTTAGCGGAACAATATTACAACAATAAAATCAGGTATGTCTAATACAATATTCTATTAAACTGTCTTTTTTGTGTTTTACAACGAAACAGGTATGTCTAATAATTACTTGTTGTGGTACATCAAGTAGAAATATCAAGTATTCACAATATAAATTTTAATAAATAAGATTTTTATTATGATTACACTGAAAGAAGAAATATCAAGTATTCATAATATTAACAACTCGTGTTGCTGTTCAACCCGGTATGTATATATAAAGTATGGTTCCCACTATACCAATCATCTTCTTGATCATCATCACTAATACTATAAATATTTTTTTGGAAAAGCGATTTTATTAAAGGCTAAGCAAGGGGCTTAGCCAAAAAATAAGCAACAAGGAAAGAAAAGTGAAAAGGCCAACCCCATAGACACAAGAGGGCCAACCATACAATACAGAAAGTTAGATAGAAAAATTTGAAAAGCTGAAACTTTTCAATTTCTCCCATGCCGGATCCGGTACCTTTAAATGGTCACATTAAACAATCAGCCAACTCCCTCACCTTAGAGCATATCACACATTAACTTTCCTTCTCATCCGTGTAGGTATTCGGTTCAAAACTACCCGCCATAAAAACAATTAACTTTCTTTGGAATCCACCCTAACCAACCAAGGCAAAACTTCCGTTTCTGGAATGACCGCCACAATCAAATAAGTAATCACTTTCATCATCTTGGAATGATCAAAACCTGCTTCTTGATGATTGATGATTTGTGTTAGTGATGTTAGACATCATATGAAACCTACTAGATTGTGATTTAACACATGATCTAGTAAGTTAGGGTGGTGATCTTGCGAAAGACCAAGATCATCATACTTTATGTTTTCATGAACTTGAAGTATGAGGATGATTTTGTGAATAATGAAGCATATAACATGATTACTAGACATAAACTTGGATGATTTCAAAAATAGTTTTCCAAAGAAACTAAGTTAAATAACAAGATTTACATAGACTTGGTTTTTACATAAACAAACACTATTTTTGGTAATAAAACAAGTGTATAAACACTTGTGAAACAAGAAGATGTCATAAAGAAATGTTTTTGTAAAACATTTTTACAAGTTGTAAACACCTAAATCTTCCAAGAATGAGATTTTTAAAGAAGTAAACACACTTTAAAGGGTAACTAAACCTACTAAACACACTACCAAGTTACTACAAGTTTTTATTAAAGTTCAAGTTCATGATTATTATGTAAATATCATTGTTTTGGCACTTGATAAGTGTAAGTTGTCTAGGGTTGATTGTTGATTGTTGTGATAATTTTTTTTAGAAAATGATATGCTTTGATAGCATGGACACCTCCATTTTTAGGGGAAACTATGGCAAAATTTTCTAAAAATATAAACACTTAGGAAAATATTTTCAAACAAATATTTACAAGTGTATTGTGATCATGAGTTTTCAATAAAAACCTTGCCATAAATTTTTGTTACAAAAATACAAATATTGGAGGTTGGTTTTTGTAAATAAAAATAACTAAATATATATTTGAAAGGTATATATTTAGAAGACATGATGTGTGTGAATATTTGTCAAATGGGAACATCGAAAAGGATCGGACACCATTTGGGAGTCCGAAGAAGAAATGAGACGGCTCTACCCCTCCTTACTCGGTACGTATTTTAGTTTCGAGGACGAAACCTCTTTAAGGGGGGTGGACTTGTAACACCAAGAAAAATATTAAATCATAATTAACCAAGGTTAAGTAACTAAGTTAAGTTAAAAAATATATTATGATTAATGAAAAATGTGTAGTTAAAAAGAATGGAGGGACTAATATTGTAAATGGAGCAAACTAATGAATTTATATAACAAATAAATTAAAAACACAACACACTGAAAAGTGTGTGTGCGCAACCAGGGGTGAGCAAGAACCACCGAAACCCTAAAGTCAGCAAAATTGATCAATTGAAGAGTAAATTCGGTCTAGAATTCGTGTTCGAATCAAGAATATCGAACATCCCCACTTGTCTAACACTAAGTAAGTTGCAATTTCTGTTTTTCTGATGTTTGATCTTTGGTAAAAATTTAGGATTTAAACCCATGATCAAATAGATAGATGTTGTGACCTATGGAGGGTGTAATTTAAGTGTAGGATTAGTCCTAACTGAAAATAATTGATAAAATTATATGAATTCTTGTGTTAAAGTCATTTATATAATCTTAAAGTGAAATGTCAGTGACCCAACCAAATTACCATATTGCCCATTCTGTCGTTTTCTTTCCAGTCGTTTAATATCTTCTTCTTCTTCTATCAGTTTCTACTATGTTCCTCAATCAATCCCTTCTCCACCACACCAATCCCTTCCTATTTCCCCACCGGAATCCCAACAACAATCCGGTAACCGTCTCCAAACCCTCATCTCGCCGGAATCTCACCGTCCGTTCATCCTCCACCAAGTCTCAACCGTCCGATTCAGATAATCTGATCCCCGTACTCGCCACTTCCGCCGCTCTACTTTTTCTCACCTTCGGCGGCGTTCGTAGCTCCGCCTGCCTCGCTGCCACCTCCCGCCGTGTTCCGCCAGCTGTAGGTGTCTCCGATGATAATGCATTGCTTGAAAGTCACTCGATTCAAGGTTTTTGTTACTTCTATGACCTATTTTTGCTCAGTTGATTTTGTTTATGATTGTTTGAATGGATATACGTTTGGAAATTAGGTATGAGTTATTTATCAGATAATTTAGGTTTAGGTTTAGTGTTTAAATTAGTTAGTTAAGTTAACTGTGAAGAAGTGTGTGTTAATTTATTATTTTATTTGAATTAGAGAGATCAAACGGTTGCTGTTAGGCTTTAAACTCCAGATGAATGTATGTTATGTTATAATTCAAATATTCTTTAAGTTTTCCTGATGAATATACGCTATATTATAATATAAGTATTGTTTGAACTTTAACCTCCAGATCAGATTAGTTTAACAGTATTGAAATCAAACTATTGTTGTATAAGCTTCAAACTCTAGATGAATGTATGTTCTGTTATAATTTAAGTATTGTTTAAGCTTCAAATTATAGATCAAATTAGTTAATAAAGTATTGAAAATTTGAAATCAAACTATTGTTGTTCAAGCTTCAAACTCTAGATCAAATTAGTTAGTAAAGTATTGAAATTTTGAAATCAAACTATTGTTGTTTAAGCTTCAAACTCCAGATGAATGTATGTTCTGTTATATTTTAAGCATTGTTTAAGCTTCAAATTATAGATCAAATTAGTTAATAAAGTATTGAAAATTTGAAATCAAACTATTGTTGTTCAAGCTTCAAACTCTAGATCAAATTAGTTAGTAAAGTATTGAAAATTTGAAATCAAACTATTGTTGTTTAAGATTCAAACTCTAGATGAATATATGTTATGTGATAGGAATCAGAGTAGGTAACGGATAGGTAATTTAAATTTCAATTGAAATGGTAAAACTAAGATAGTTTCGCGTTCGTTTGGATACAGAAAACACCACCAAACAAACGGTAGAGCGATTGAGATGAGGTTGTTTAAGTTTACCCTAATAGAAAACTTATTTATATTGTTTTAGAATGTGCTAAATAAGCTTATACAGTGAGCTGATGAAGTTGTTAAGTGAGTTCTTGCATAGATTAGTTGTACCTTTTGCATGGACTATTTGTACACGTAGAGTTGAATACTTATTTTGGTTATACTTAAAAACTTCTTTGGTGGTACTAGAGATTTTTTTGTATTTATTAATTTTAATCTCTAATTTTTTAGTGTTTAAAGGTCAACAAGTTAATATATAATCTACAAATAACTTTTTGGTATATTCATAATACTAAACGTCTCGCATACGTGATGTGCGCATAACCTTCTGGGATCAAAACCCATCGGAGCACATTTTAAAACTAAGGTTTACGCTTCAAACTTCAGATCAAATTAGTTAATAAAGTATTGAAATCAAACTGTTGCTGATGAAAGTTAAAGCTCCAGATGAATACATGTTATGTTATGATTTTTACACCAGAACTTCATATATATGACGTTGTGTTATGATTTTTATACCAGGACTTCATGTATATGATATATATGTATGAGTGTTGTTTCATTTGTGAATACAGTTAGTGGAGAGCTATTCTTCGTCAACAAATATACAGTAAGACACATTACCCTTATTTAAGGTTACAATAGACATTATACTCTTTTTATCTATGTCTAACCATGTTAATCCCACTAACGTAATGTGTATAACAAAGTTAAAAACATGTCAAGTCACGCGTGGGCGTCGCACGTTAATGTCATCATCGTATCGCATGTAACGAAGTCACAAACTAATGTTGCCGCCGCAACGCGCGGCACGGGTAAAAACCTAGTTATGTTTGAATAATGGAAGTGGGTTTTGATGTTTGTATGAGAAAACCCCATGTTTTGTGTAAATATAGAGTCTAATAGCATGAGTTGTTAAAATTTCATGTTACTATGGATTATGATTAGTAAATTGAACTTATTGAGTTGGATTTCTTGGTTAGCCATGGCTTGAATGAACTAAAATGGTTAGCTAAAACTTCATGCATACAAGGTGTTTTATGAAATGCCTAAAAGAACTACTGTTTTGAATAAACAACGAAAATTGTTAATTAGAACCCATGATTGAAAGCTTGGGCAAGTTACATGTCATATCGATGGATAAAAACATTCTAATTATAATGGGTTACACTTAATAGGTAACTCGGGTGAAGCTTCGGGAAGTCAAGCCGGAGCTAACGCACGTTTAAAGGAGAAGCTTTAAAGGTACGTAGCTTTATGCTTCGTAGAATTTCTTAGTTTGAATTGTATTAGCATATGATCGATTATTATAGATTAGTTGTAAAAATTTGGTTTGTGCACATGCGGTGCATTTTGTATGGATGAACAGGAAAGTTAAATAATGAGTTAACGATAAGTTTGAATGTTCGAAAGTGATGAATTTCACTAAAACATTCAAACGGGTCAAAATGATAGAAAGATAAAGGTTTTGTTGTATAAAAGCGATGGATTTCGCTAAGTTAACCAAACGGGTCAAAATGATAGAAAGATAAAGGCTTGTTTGTATAAAAGCGATGGATTTCGCTAAGTTAACCAAACGGGTCAAAATGATAGAAAGATATAGGTTTGGTTGTATGAAAGAGATAATTTCGCTAAAATAACCAGACGGGTCAAAATGAAGTCTTAATGCATACCGAAATGGTTGCATAAATAATGACTTCGGTATAATATATGGATAATGGGTAGGACTTCAAATATATGCGTAAACCAAGAAATGGGAACACGGACTAAAAGTCAAAAGACTTGGATTGGGAGTTATGACTAAAAGATAAACAATTTCGCATAAGGAAATTGTGTTACTAAAGTTGAACTATTCATGGTTGAACGGGTTGAATAATTAAAATGCATACCGGATAACGGATGCATAAACCCCATGGATAAAACCCTGGGAATAGGAAACATTCATAGTTATGATGTTTACGTGAGTTTAAATGAATTCAAACGAGTTTGATTGATAAAATCATAAACGGGTCAAATAATTCGTAAATAAATATTTAGCCGAAAGCTTATAAGTTAAGAATTTTGTTAATCCGTTTGTTGGATTTCGAGTCCAATGATAAAGGATTAAATTACGATCACGTAGGAAGAAACGTGAGGTTAAACGGATGATCAGATGGAAAGTTATGGTCGTTTTAGTATCAAGGGCAAAATGGAAATAAAGTTTCAGCAAAACTGACCGTTCCGTAGGCTACGGCCTGGGGCCGTAGGCTACGACCTGGACCTTCTGTCCAGAATGTGTATATGGATCGTAAGCTACAGTCTGAAGTCCGTAGCTTACGGCGGGTTGTTTAAAATTTTTATTTTTGTTTTGTGAGTAATTTATGTGTTTTTGCTAACATTTAAAACTTTTAAATGTTGTTTAGGCCTTTAATATGCGGCATGTCGATGGATCAAGCTCGTTCAAGAATTGAACACATATAACGTCGAAGTTTCCGCACATATTTAGTTGTTTTTGGTTAATTGCAAAATTGTTAAATGTTAGAAACACACCTTTGAATACTTTTAAGTCTAGAATAACTATGAATTATGTTTGGCATTTTGTGATTAGCATTTTTGTATGTAAAATTTAAACTTTTTTAAATATATATGTGTTTTGGTCAAAAATTATGTTTATGATATGCAACCAAACTCTTTGTTTCGGGGAATGATGCTTAGAATATGTAATAGCGATGAGGATCACTTCAATGTAGATTTGCACAAACAACACAAGGATTTATACGGGGAAAAAGCCCTTGATCAAGAGTTGGTCTCCGGCACAAAAAACCCCGGGTGATGGAAACTACCGATCACCAAGCTCAAATAAATGATTAAATGTTTACAACTTCGGATAGTAACGAGCTAGGTACAAGGATCACTATCGTGAAATGTGTATAAATGAGTGAAAATGAATGTGTGTTCGTCGAGAGCTTCAAGTGTGCGAGTATACGAGTGTGTGTAGCTGCAAAAAATGGCTAAGTGTTTTTCTACTAGCTCGTTACCCCTTTTAAAATAGAAATCTAACTACCAAACTAACTATCCGACTTTCGTGCCATGCCTCCACGTTCTCCACAACGTCTATTTTTGGTCAAGCACGTGCAGAATAGTTTGGGAATATTCTCCAGGAATGTCGCCAAGACTTGGTCAAGCTTGTTATACCTGCGAGATGCTACAAAACATAAGTAAACAATCGTCAGTACGAGGATCCTTAAAGTGATCCATGATCCTGATCCTAAAGCCCTTCTGAGGATCACCAGCTGTCACAGAAGTAAGGATCACTAATTAGGATAACGAATAAGGATCACTAATTGTTAGAAAATCCTCCCCTAACAATTGCCCCCAAAATATAAGGAGTAATTTGTAACATTAGCGAGTTATATTTTCTTGATCTTATCCGCAACTAACTAACGGATATATAGCCGTTAAAATAGAACTAGCCGTTATGATCATGACGTCACGGAAGTGACAATCCTGCAGAATCATAATTATAAATAGAGATATAGATAGGATCATTATGCATTCAAATTCGAAAGAAACTCCCTTTAAATTCTCAGTCGACGATCAATCAGGTATTTCTTTCTCCTCTTTCTTCCTCTCTTACTCTGTTTTTCTTTCTTTATCTCCATCACTTCGAAAATGTTGCTCCGAAGTTCTCCGGCCAAGGATCACAAAAAGGATAGCCCTTTGAAGAGTCAAAAGATCATCAAAGACTCAGTGAACGAGAGGTGTTGCTTTAACGATGCACAAGTAGATAACATCCGTCACCGTTTTCCGGCGAATGCCTTTTTCAAACCTTTCGATCCAACTGCCCTGAGCGACTATGTTTCAGAAACATGGGTTGCCTTTCCAGTTACTCCATTTGCCATAGGATACACCTATCCTTTCCCAGAATTTACACAATCCTTCTTTTCCCTTACCGGCATCTCTTACATCCAAGCCATGCCGATGATTTGGAGGGTTTTGTATACCCTGGAGAGGATCATCGAGCAGGAGGGCATTGATTTGGGCATGTCAGAACTGACACAATTGTATGATGTTACCACCTTTGGATCCCACCGTTATTTGTTCAAACGAAAACCCAGTGCAGAACACCCTCTTCTTAAAGTCACCAAAAATGACAAAGATTGGAAACGTCGCTTCTTCTTTGTAAGAAGGGATACCATTTCAGATGGAGAGCATTTACCAAGAACATGGTCCACCCATGGTAGGCCGAAGGATCATGAGAAGGATCAGCAGGTAGTCTTGTTTTCGCAATATGATCACTAACCCCTTTTTTGTCTTGTGTTATGCAGCTATTTCTGTCTCGCACATCATCACATCACCTGAAACCAAGGATAGACTCACTGCTTTTTGGAAGCTTGATCCTGAAACAGGGACATTCAAGATAGACACCCAAGACTCACAAGAAGTATCCTCAGGTTCCATTACCATGTCAAGTAAGTATCCTGCCTTTTACACAGTTTGAATATTAAAATAAATAAATAAATTGAAATAGGATAAGGATACTCATCTTGCTTTAAATGTGTAGGCGCTGGAAAATCTGCCAAGCCTGTATCCCAATTCAACACGGCTGACCTTGATGTCGTACGATCCAGGAAGAAGAGGTCCACTACCAGTCCTAGCATCTCCATTCCAAAGGCACCCACTAAAGGAAAGGGTGTCAAGAAGAGAAAAACTTCTGATGCTGAGGATCTTCAAGGCCTACCACTGATCCGCCACCAGTTCCTTGAATACTTCAATGATGTAAGGATCCTTAATTCTGCCTAGGTATCCTATTCGTATGAGGATCACTTGATCTTGAACTGCTTTATCCTCTTCTTTGCAGAAATTCGCCGAGATCGAGGATTACGTGGGGAATGTTGAGGAGCAGGACAAGAAAATTGCTGATCTCCAACAGGTTGCCGTGCTCAAAGACCTTGCACTTGCTGATCTTCGGAAGGAACTCCAAGATGAGAAGACCAAGACGGCCAAACTTCTGATTGACCTTGACTATGAGAAGCATGATCTCATAGAAAATGCTAAGGTTTCTGCCGCCATCACGATGTATCAGACAAAATTGAAGATGGCCCATGAAGCTCAAGATCCTAGTTTTGACAAAAGCAGCTGGGATGTTGAGGGCTGGAAGGCAAGGCTGGCTGATCTTGAGGATGATGAGGAGGAGGCAACTGAGGTCTTGGCAATTGAGGCAAGTGGCAGCGGAAAGGATCTGATGAAGGATACTGCAGCTGGAGGGGAAGAGGATGCAGCAAAGGCATAGGTTGCATGAATGGGCGATGAAGGACATTTCTAGACGTAGCCGGAGCCCATTTTTTAAGTTTGATAGTTTGTTTTGGTTGTGGTGTTTTTTGCTAAACAATGATGGGTTGTACTTGAACAATAGGTTTTAGGATTAAGGATCATGTATGATCCTTTGGACAATAGGCGGGATTGCATATGGTGGAGGGATCCTCTGTTTGGGGGATGAAGCCATTGTGATCCTGCCGCCTTTATATTCCTGCACTACTTTCGAACTTGTCATCATGGACACCCTTTACCTACCCCAGTGGACGGGCCACGTTTTGCTGGTAGAAGCTCGGGTAGGTAATTTTGACAACCTTTTAAGGGTTAGTCTTTTGTTTATAAATAAAAACTTAACCTTTTGTCGCTTATCTCGTGTTGTTATACTTTTTAATATCTTACTTTGTAATGTTCATTTTGTTTATACTTATCAAGCCTTGAAAAATTAGAAAAGATATCAAGAAAGTTTAGGATACAATCAAGGATCGCATATCCCATAACCGATAAGTTCTAAAAAGTAATATGGTTTAAAAATCACAAGTTCAGTTGTCAAGTATAAGGGTTATTCAAATAAATAATGAATAGAATTAAAAATAGTTAAGGATCATACCTGAGGATCCAAGTTAGGATCCTAACCTTAATAAGGATAACTATAAGATAAATCTTAGAATAAAGTAAGGATCAAGGATCCCTAGTTTCCTATCTTCAAGAACCTGAAATAGAGCATAACTTGGGACTAAGCCAATATAATATAAGAGTTAGTAACTGGGGACAAGCCCAAGGATAACTGGGGACAAGCCCAAGGATAACTGGGGACAAGCCCAAGGATCGTATGTAAACTGGAGTATGGCCCTAACTGGCGACTATCCAAACTTAGTGGCATGAAAATGCCAAAACCTTAGCTAACGTGAAAACGTTAGAAACCTTAGCTAACGTGAAAACATTAGAAACCTTGTGAACGGATGTATGGTACGTCTACCATTATACGTAGGATCCTAAGCATAGCCAGAACAATGGAATTATCAGCCCCTAAAACGAGTACTGGTCCCAAAGCCTTGAACTACACCAGGATCATCGTGCGCTACAGGCGGAACTGGGGTCAAGCCCAAATAACTGAGGTTAAACACAAGGAACGGATTGCTTCAGTGGATAACCAATGTTATGCTAAGGATACCTAAGTAAGGATCACCAATACTTTGAGGATCCTTTAAGGATATCCCTTTCGCTAGGATCACCTCTGCCATGAGGATCCTGCTCACATGAAATATTTCTTCAAGTGGACAACATTCCAAGCTCTTGGTAGCAAATCACCTTCCATGGTTAGCAATCTATATGCCCCCTTTCCTGCTTCAGCTTCAATCAAATAAGGCCCTTCCCATTTTGGAACTAACTTTCCATCAGCAGGATTGGTGGTATTCTGAAATGCTTTCCTTAATACCATGTCTCCAACTTGAAACCTCCTGATCTTGACATTTTTGTTGTAAGCACCAGCCATTCTTTGCTGATAACTGGCCATCCTTATCCTAGCCATATCCCTGATTTCTTCAATAGTATCCAGATCTTGAGCCAAGTTTTCATTATTTTCCTCAGGATCACGAGTACTTGTTCTAGCAGTTGGAACCACCATTTCTGTTGGGATCACTGATTCTTCCCCAAATACCAAAGAGAACGGTGTTTGACCAGTAGCATTTTTAGGGGTTGTCCTATCAGCCCAGAGCACATAGGGTAGTTCTTCTGCCCATTTCCCTTTCTTGGATCCAAGCTTCTTCTTCAAATTGTTGATGATGATCTTGTTAGATGATTCTGCTTGGCCATTAGCTTGTGGGTGGACTGGTGTTGATGTTATCATCTTAATCCCCCAGCTGTCACAAAAATTAGTGGTTCTGCCCCCAATAAATTGGGAACCATTATCACATATAATCTCAGAAGGAATTCCAAATCTAGTTATAATATTTCTTTTAATGAAGGATATAACTTCCTTTTCTCTGACTTGGGCAAAAGCTTCAGCCTCTATCCACTTGGAGAAGTAATCAGTCATAGCTAGCATGAATACTTTTCCACCAGGTGCCTTAGGGAGCTTACCAACTATATCCATACCCCATCTCATAAACGGCCAAGAGGAGGATATAGGATGCAATAATTCAGCTGGTTGATGAAGGATATTGCTGTGTCTCTGGCAAGGATCACATCTTCTGGCATACTCCACAACATCCTTCTTCATGGTTGGCCAGTAGTATCCTGTCCTCAGGATCCTTGAGAATAATGCCCTGCCCCCAGTGTGGTTTCCACAATCTCCTTCATGGAAGTCCTTTAAGACTTCCTGAACTTCAGGATCCTCAATGCATCTCAAGTATGGTCCTGCAAGAGATCGTTTATACAACACATTATTCATAATTGTGAATTGAGATACCTTAGATTTGAAAGCCCTAGGGTTTTCTCCTGTAGGAATCTCTCCATGTTGTAAGTATCTCATAATTGGTGAGATCCATGATCCTGATCCTGAATGGAATTGAGTATCCTCACAAGGGATAATTGCAGAATCATTTCCTATCTCCATAGCCTCGTGATCCTCGATAGCCGGGGTCAGGATATGGATAATAGGAATCTTGATATCCTCCGGGATCTTCAAGGATGATCCTAAGTTAGCCAATGCATCAGCTTCTGTATTTTCTTCCCTTGGTACCTGTGACAAACTAAAGGAAACAAAAGAGAGTGCCAAACTTTTGACTATCTCCAAATACTTGGTTAGCTTTTCACCTTTAACAGAATATGATCCATTAAAGTGGTTTGTAATCAACAAAGAATCTACGTGTACCTCAAGATACCTTATCCCCATATGCTTTGCAATTTGCAAACCAGCAATTAAGGCTTCATATTCAGCCTCATTGTTAGTGGTTTGGAATTCACAAGCTATAGAATGGGGTATTATGTCCCCCTGTGGCGATTTTAGTAGTATTCCAAGCCCTGTGCCTTTGACATTTGAGGATCCATCAGTATAAAGTATCCAAGGATCCTTGGTCTCTTCTAGCTGTTGGACTTCTAGCTCAGCTTCTTCTTGTAAATCACTACTGAAATCAGCCACAAAGTCAGCTAATGCTTGGGATTTGATGGCTGTCCTAGGCTCATATCTTATATCATATGCACTCAGCTTCACTGCCCACTTAGCCATCCTTCCTGACATCTCTGGTTTCCTGAGGACATTCTTAATTGGAAAATTAGTTTTAACAATGATAACATGAGTTTCAAAATAATGTCTTAACTTGGTAGATGCCATAATTAATGCAAGAATAAGCTTTTCAAGGTGTGAGTACCTGGATTCGGCATCAAGTAAACTTTTACTTACATAATAGACAGGATGTTGTGTACCTTGATGATCCTTAACAAGGACCGCACTTACTGCTTTTGAGGATACTGCAAGATACAAGGATAACACATCACCTTTTTCTGGTTTCATCAAAGCCGGGGCCGAGGATAAGTAATCTTTGAGGTCTTTTAAAGCATTCTCATGCTTCTCCGTCCACTCAAATTTCTTGTTCTTCCTTAGGATATCATAGAATTCTTTACACTTCTCGGAGGACTTGGATATAAATCTGTTCAAGGCTGCTATCCTTCCTGTTAGCCTTTGAACATCCTTAGCATTGGCCGGAGATTTGATGTTCACTATTGCTTTGATTTGTTCCGGGCTAGCTTCAATGCCTCTCTTTGTCACCATATATCCTAAGAATTTACCTGCTTTAACACCAAAGTGACATTTTGAAGGATTAAGTTTCATGTTATATTTGTCAAGGATATCGAATGCTTCCTCCAAGTCTCTTAGGTGATCCTCAGCTTTTAAGGATTTTACCACCATATCATCTATGTAAACCTCCATAGTTTGTCCAATCTGATCCTTGAACATCATATTCACCAGCCTTTGATATGTTGCACCTGCATTTCTTAATCCGAACGGCATAACAATATAGCAGTATATACCGGTTGGAGTCATGAAGGCTGTATCCTCTTGGTCGGATGGTTCCATTTGGATTTGTTGGAATCCAGATGAAGCATCCATAAAAGTTAACAGTTCATGACCCGCAGTTGCATCCACCATGGAGTCAATGTGGGGTAAAGGGAAAGGATCCTTGGGACATGCCTTATTTAAATCGGTAAAATCGACACATACCCTCCACTTTCCGTTTTTCTTTTGAACAACAACCACATTGGCCAACCATCTTGGATACTTGACCTCTCTAATCATACCTGCCCGGAGCAATTTCTCTACCTCTTCTTGGATAATGGCATTCCTTTCCGGTGCAAACTTTCTTCTCCTTTGATGGATTGGTTTGAAGGATCTGTCAATGCCGAGTTTATGAGTGATAACATCTTTGGATATACCAGTCATGTCTTCGTGTTTCCATGCAAAGGTAGTCTTTCTCCTTTTGAGGAAGGATACGAGGTCTTCTTTCATTTCGCCAAGGATCCCTGATCCGATATAGATTTTGGATTCAGGATCATCAGGATCCATGAGGATTTCTACCACATCCTGCTCTCTGGCCTCCAAGACATTCCTCGGAGGATACCTTGATTGCTATTGCTCCCTTGACTTCGAAGCTGGTTTCATCGATGAAGTGTAGCAATTCTTAGACTCCTGCTGATCACTATCAATCTTTACTATTCCCCAAGGACTAGGGAGCTTCACACATTGATGGTAAGTAGATGGGACTGCTTTCATATCGTGTATCCAGGGCCTGCCAAGGATAACATTACAACAAGATAAATAGTCAATAACACAAAATTTTTGATAAGAGTGTAAGCCTTCAATATATATTGGGAGTTTAATGTCCCCCAGGGTGTTCTTAGTTTCGCCACTAAATCCCACGAGCACGGAGGATCTTGGTATGATCTCTGATTCAGGGATACTCATCTTCTTTAGAACATCAAGCTGGATAATGTTCACTGAACTTCCTCCGTCTATAAGGATCCTACGGACAAAATGGTTAGATATGAAAAGAGTAATGACCAAACCATCGTGATGAGGATCCTGGATATCAACACGATCCTCTTCATCAAAGGTTATGACTTTTCCTTTGGAGACACTTGATGTTCGAACTGGTCTTTCTCCATTATCCATTTTAGTTTCTTTTGCATGCCTTTTAGCTGCTGAGAAGGATGTGCCACAAATGTCGGATCCTCCAGAAATAAAGTTTATCACTTGTGCGTCTGCTGGAGGAGCTGGAGCCTTCTCAGGGATCCTTTCAGGATCCTGAGTCCTTGACTTTTTTCTTCCCAACAACTCTTTTAGGTGCCCCTTGCTCAACAAGTATCCAATTTCCTTTCTTAATGCAATGCATTCTTCTGTGAGGTGCCCAAAATCTTCATGATATGCACACCACTTTGATTTATCCTTAGTTGCAGCTGGCCTATCATTCTTTCTCGGCCATCTAGCTTTATCACCTAGGTTCTGCATAGCAAGGATTAGTTCATTGTTATCAACACTAAAACAATATTCAGAAATTGGAGGATAATCCTCATCATCCTCTTGTTGATCAACAGAGTGCACGTTCTGATTATCAGATCTGTTGTAGGATCTGAATTTGTTGTTCCTGAATGAGGATCCTTGCTTATGCTGCTTTGAGGATCCTGTTAACCTCTCCTGGATCCTCTTGTCATCCTCTAGCCGAATGAACCTAAGTGCTCGGGTTCTTACCTCATCTAAATTCTTGCATGGTGTCATAACAAGGTCATCATAGAAAGACGAATCCCTAAGCAGTCCCATCTTAAAGGCCTCAACAGCCGTGGCTATATCTAAGTTGGGAATGTCTAAGGATTCTTTATTGAATTTGGTAATGTAATCCCTTAATGATTCATTATGACCCTGGGTTATCCTATATAAATCACTAGTTAATCGTTCAAATTTTCTATTGCAAGAAAACTGATTATTAAACAAGTTAACTAGGTTAGCAAATGAGGTAATAGAATAGGGAGGAAGACTTAGCAGCCATTTGAGAGCTGATCCAGTAAGAGTGGATCCGAATCCCTTGCACAGGCATGCTTCTTTTAACCTTTCTGGAATTGGATTGATTTCCATCCTCTCCCTGTATTGTGCTATGTGTTCTTCAGGATCCGTTGAACCATCATACAACTTCATTGTTGGCACATGGAATCTCTTGGGTATCTCAGCATCACAGATTGGTGGTGCAAAACGAGATATCTTGTGGCTCCCATCTGCAATCTCTGGGATAGGTTTAACTACTCCCGGAACACTTGATATCATATCCTTTAGCTTTTGCAATTCTCTAGCCATGGCATGATTGATACCTGGATCCTGCATAAGACCATGGTTAGTAGTATGAGAATTATTAAAAATGTTACCTCCCATTGAATTCAAATTAGGAAGAATGGATGTTAATCTATATTGTTGAGGCTCTGGAATGATCGAGGGACCAGTAGAGGCATTGGTCTGCATCGGAATAAAATCTCCCTGATGGACATCTGAACTTCCTGTTTGCAAATTCCTCAAGGATCCTGGCATCTGGAAGGATCCCTGAAACTGGGACGATCCTGGAACAAAGGAGGATCATTGAACTTTGGATGATCCTGGAACGAAGGAGGATCCTTGAACCTGGGATGATCCTGGAACGAAGGAGGATCCTTGAACCTGGGATGATCCTGGAACGAAGGAGGATCCTTGAACCTGGGATGATCCTGGAACGAAGGAGGATCCTTGAACCTGTGATGATCCTGGAACGAAGGAGGATCCTTGAACCTGGGATGATCCTGGAACGAAGGAGGATCCTTGAACCTGGGATGATCCTGGAACGAAGGAGGATCCTTGAAACTGCTGCATTCCTGTATATCCTCCTGAACTCGTGAGGGATCCCATATGCTGAGGATAGGATCCCGCTGGCTGGAAATATGAACCTGATGCCTGGGTCATTGTTGTTGTTCCATAGTGCACTCCTTTTGGTCCACCCACATATTGAATGTCTGGAACCACTGATGGCTGAGAAGTAATCACCGGAGTATCAAAATTCAAAGATCTGGGCATCAGTGGGGAATGATCCTCTGCCGTTTTCTTCTGTTTCTTGATTTCATCAATCTCCCGGAGGATCCTTTCGTTGGTCTTATCCTGCTCTTGTGCATGATTCCTCATCTGCAAAATCAAGGCATAGAGATCATTAGTAGTAGGATTAGTTGAAACAGAAGAAGTAGGTGGTTTTGAGAAAATGAGAGTTGGTTTCTTCGCGGCATTCTCAGTATTCTTCTGGGATCCAGAAGGTGGTGGAGGCAAAGGAGGGACGCCTTGTGAAGAAGTGAATGAAGGCATCAAGTTTGAAGTATTCTTCGCTGAGGAAGCCATTTGCTTGGTTGTAGTGAACCGAAATGAGCACAGAAATGCGAATTTTTCTAAGGACGAAGCACCAATTGCCCCACGGTGGGCGCCAAACTGTTTTGGTCAAAAATTATGTTTATGATATGCAACCAAACTCTTTGTTTCGGGGAATGATGCTTAGAATATGTAATAGCGATGAGGATCACTTCAATGTAGATTTGCACAAACAACACAAGGATTTATACGGGGAAAAAGCCCTTGATCAAGAGTTGGTCTCCGGCACAAAAAACCCCGGGTGATGGAAACTACCGATCACCAAGCTCAAATAAATGATTAAATGTTTACAACTTCGGATAGTAACGAGCTAGGTACAAGGATCACTATCGTGAAATGTGTATAAATGAGTGAAAATGAATGTGTGTTCGTCGAGAGCTTCAAGTGTGCGAGTATACGAGTGTGTGTAGCTGCAAAAAATGGCTAAGTGTTTTTCTACTAGCTCGTTACCCCTTTTAAAATAGAAATCTAACTACCAAACTAACTATCCGACTTTCGTGCCATGCCTCCACGTTCTCCACAACGTCTATTTTTGGTCAAGCACGTGCAGAATAGTTTGGGAATATTCTCCAGGAATGTCGCCAAGACTTGGTCAAGCTTGTTATACCTGCGAGATGCTACAAAACATAAGTAAACAATCGTCAGTACGAGGATCCTTAAAGTGATCCATGATCCTGATCCTAAAGCCCTTCTGAGGATCACCAGCTGTCACAGAAGTAAGGATCACTAATTAGGATAACGAATAAGGATCACTAATTGTTAGAAAATCCTCCCCTAACAATATGTATGATTTGTTATGGGTTTTACAAATAATAGTGATAAATTTAATAAAAATAAAAAAGAAAATAAAAAAAAGAAAAAAAATTAAGTAAATTGCAAGTCATATCCTTTATAAATAAAATTCAATTATGTCCTTGGGGCAAAATTGTCATTTTATCTAAAAGCTAACTAGAAAGTTAACATCAATTAGCTTAAAAGACAAAGAGCGTTCAAAACTTAGAAATTAAAGAACATTTTGTGTGTTTTTTTAAAAACAAAGGACAAAAAATGTAATTTAGTATATAAATAAAGGATAATTTATGTAATTTAGTCTAAATACTTGAAAAATCATAAAAGCATAGTTGAATACTTTTCAACAAATTAATGATTTTTACTATTATAAATTATCCGGAAAAATACAATATTTATAGAGAGTTAAAACTTCAAAAAGGTGTTCGCTGCAGGGGACACATGGAATGGTAATTTACTAATTTATTAAGTTAGTTGGGACACTTTGTGCCCTCACGATCGGATGCTTCTTTTTTCTGGTTTGAATAAAAAAATAAACAGACCGAATAAACAATTGAATAAAAGCAAACAAATTGAATATAAAAGTTTAGTTACATTTTTGACCCCAAACTCTGTTTTTATCTCACATTGACCCCTAAATGTAACTATTAAAGTCGGCCATTGATATTATTTGCTTTTAGAAGTTTTTGAAACGTGCCACCATTTTTCGGGAGTGGCATCATTTCTAATTTTTTTTTTTATATTAATAGGATTCGTCTTTAGTTGAATCCCAATAAACTCTTATCAAAGTATGACTATCTAATTTTGGCACGGTTCATCTTCATTGTCGTCCAATCTAAATCATCACACCATCGTCACTCTCATCTTCATCCTCTTTGTTGATTATCTGACGTATGTGATCGATTCCATAAGTTCCAACTCTGATGAGGGTATCAAAAAGCAGAAATCCCTATTTTTATTTTTTTTTTCCTAAAAATATGAGTGAATACTTCCATAATAGTCAAACCCTTAACATTTTAACCAACCAAAAGCATAAATTGCATTCTTGAGGTACTAAACCTGTAGTTTGGTCAATAATGAATGGACTGAATTAATAAATTAAAAAGTTGCAAAAAGAAAAAGAAAAAGAAAGAGCAAGCCTAAAAGGCAACCGCGGGAATGTCGCTACAAAGTTGGAACATCCGCCGAATCAGCTTTTTCTAGGGAGAGAGAGAGAGAGAGAGAGAGAGAGAGAGTTTCTGGGTAACTCCGTTCATCCATTCAACTTCTTTCTTTCTTTCTTTCTTTCTTTCTTTCAAGTATTGAATGTTGTTTAGTCAAAGGGGGTTCATGATTTCTTTGATGTTTTCCACATGGGTTTTCAGTTAATCACACCAGGACAGGAACCAAATATTTCACTACTCTTCTCAAACATCCATGGCAGAACAAGGGAATCAAAACCCCATAAGACTCTATCAGGCTTGGAAGGGAAGCAATGTAAGTTGTATCATCTTAACCTTTTGATTTTGAATTTGAATTTGATTGTTTCTTTCTTTTAGCTTCTAGTTGTGAAGAGTGAAACCATGGGTATGTTTTTATCATACGTGGGGCAAAAAATATCTTGCAGATTAATGAAAAAAAAAAAAAGACAATAATTGATAGAAGATGAAGGGTACTGTGTTGTTTTTGACATTATTGTGCAGCCTGTTTGTTTTCTTGAGTTAGATTAAGTGTTCCTAAATCATGTTTGCCTAAATTGATGATGTTTTCTCAGAAGCTGTACAAGGAAAGGGTGCATATTTTTTAACATAAAAATCAAGTTTCAAATTTGATATAAAGCCTTTACTTTTCAACATAATTTATAACATCATGTGTTGTTTCAAGAACTGTTGTGTAAATCCTGTTCACTTAAACTGAATCTGTACAAGAAAAATCTCTACCTTTTTTAAAGAATATTTTAGCTTCAAATTTGATATAAAGATCTTACTTTTTAAGATATTTAGATAACATCATGTATGATTTCAAGAAATATTGTATAAATCAAGTGTTCCTAAAACATGTTCACTAAACTGATGTTTTTTCAGAATCTGTACAAGAAAAGCGCGAACCATTTTTTAAGAAATTTAAACTTCAAATTTGATACAAAACCAATACTTTTCAAGAGATTTCGATAACATCATGTATGATTTCAAGAAATATTGTATAAATTAAGTGTTCTAAAACATGTTCACCTGTACTAATGTTTTGTTCAGAGTCTGTACAAGAAAGTGCAAACCATTTTCAAAGAAAATTTCAACTTCAAATTTGATATAAAGCCAATACTTCTCAACATAAATATTATAATATCATGTATGGTTTCAAGAAATGATGTATCTGACTGATATTGGTGCTTATTTTGCACAAAAAAAATAATATTGATAGTTTGAAATAATGGTGTTACGATTTTATACCTAACTAGTCATTTCTTTGTGACTATTTCAGAGATTCTTTTGTTGGGGACGATTGATCTTCGGTCCTGATGTGTCTTCTTTATATTTGACCATAGTCTTGATCGGAGGCCCTGCTTTATGCTTTTGTATTAGAGTTTATCAAAACATTAATGACAATGAGAAAGATGGCAAAGATAGTGATTACTGGTACATTGTGCTGTTTGTGGCAGCATTTCTCACTTGTTTGGTAAGCAAAATCTTGATTTTTTTTTTTTTTTTAACTTAATTCTCAAAATGCATGGTGTTTATATGAAATTGATTATATTTCAAAATAACATGAATAAGATCATCATTGAAGTTTTAGATGATTACTTTACTTTTTATAGAAGTTATTACCAAGTTTATAAAAGATTATTATCAAGTGACAATAAATGGTCATATTTCAAAGTATACAGTTTTATAATCTAAAAGAATGTCTTTGTTTTCAAACTTTTATTTGTTAATAATATGGAAAAGATAATTATAGAATAATTAGATAACTCTTTTTAAAGTTCTTAACAAATCTATAAAAGATTTTTACGATAACTCTTTTTAAAGTTCTTAACAAATTTATAAAAGATTATTATTAAGAGAATGTAATGGTCATATTTCATAATTTATAGTTTGATATTATAAAAGAATGTCTTTTTAGCCAAAATATTTTCAGTTACTTTATTTCCTAAGCAGGAAAGAAACTAATGATCAAGGTGCTCATTATAATTTATAACATTTGAGTATTGACTTTAGATCATGCAAACATATAAGAATGAATTTTTGAATCTATTTATTTTACTGAATTACCTTTTTAACAATTTGTGGCCCACAGGATATATTATTTCTTCTCATGACATCGAGTAGAGATCCGGGAATAATCCCAAGAAACACAAAACCACCCGAATCTGAGGAAGCATTTGATATGAACACACCTTCAATGGAGTGGATCAATGACAAAACTCCTCATTTGAGATTACCAAGAACAAAAGAAGTTATTGTGAACGGTCATCCGGTTAACGTCAAATACTGTGACACGTGTATGCTTTATCGTCCGCCGCGTGCCTCCCATTGCTCCATCTGCAACAACTGTGTTCAAAAGTTTGACCATCATTGTCCATGGGTCGGTCAATGCATTGGACTGGTAAGTTGATTGAATTTAGCGAATGGATAGATTCAGCGTATGTTTTATCTCTAACGGGTCAAATGGGCGATATTTGACCGATATATCACTGATTTTCCCGATTTCAGTATCGTTCTTTTTAGTTCTACCATTCATCTTTCTTCTTATTGCTGCTATTAGTGTTTTAAGTCTTAATTGTTAGTTGTTAGTGTTATATGTTACTGTTTTAAGTCTACAATTGTTAGTGTTTTACAAGTTGTAGAAGGTTAATTTGTTAATGGTTGGAGAATATACTGAATTGTTAGTGTTACATTGCTATGTAGATAAATTCTGCATGATATTAATATTACTGATACCCCACCGTGATAACCTTTATCTCAAATATTGGTCCCTGACCAATATCCGATATTTTACCGCATTAACTGCATGGGTTTGAACCAACTCATCATATATGATATAATGTTATTGTTGCAGCGTAACTATCGGTTCTTCTACTTGTTCATATCAACATCAACTGTCCTGTGCTTATATGTGTTCGGCTTTTCGTGGGTCCACATCGCTCAAAACAAAGAGGGCGTTTTGAAGGCTATGCAAAAGGACATCTTATCAGATGTCCTCATTGGATACTGCTTTATCACCGTTTGGTTTGTGGGCGGGCTTTCGGTTTTCCACTTTTATCTCATTTGCACAAACCAGGTGATCATTTGTTCAAAAACTATAAATCTGTATCAAGACTTGTTGATCTTAATTATACTCGATTTTATATGAAAACGTTGCTCTTAATACAGACAACATATGAAAACTTCCGATATCGATACGATAAGAAGGAGAATCCGTATCACAAGGGAATAATAAGGAACCTTCAAGAAGTCTTTCTATCAAAAATCTCTCCTTCGTTGAATAATTTTCGGGCGTTTGCGTGTGAAGTTGAAAACATGGTAGCTGAGGAAACAGGTACAGATAATGTTCGAACCTCAAAGGAAAAAATCGACATTGAAATGGGAAATAAGTTTGGAGAATCAGAGGGGATTTCACTTCCTGAAATTCTACAAAATCTGCATTATGATGAACTGGAGGGAAACTCAAAAGGCAAGGAGGGAATTGTTGACTTTGATATTCAACCGTCTCCGTTTATTTTTGAGCCTGAGAAACGTGATGAGGAGATATTCGCTCGTGAAACCGAAACTACGCATCAAGTATAGAGGTGATCATTATTACTTTTACTTGTTATATTGGCTTTCAGCTGGCAAGTTTGTTTGTTTGTTTTTATCTCAAATGGGCCAGTTCGGTCATTAGATGAAGGGAAACGGGTCGAATAGGTTAAAAGTTTGTGTGACCATATTTGATCTTAAAAATGTTATTGTTACTACAGTAATTTAGTTTGTGTAATCATATTTTATAGTACTAATTGACATTATGTCATTAAATTTGTTCGTTTTAGTTTGTGCTATAACAAGTCATAAAATTTGCTAATTGTAGATGGGTCAAATCAAACATATTAGATGATGGAGGGAAATGGGTCGAACGGGTTGAAAGTTGCATAAGGTGTATTTTCAATGCTTACAACCGTCCAAATCATTACCTTAAAAATTTAGATTGTTGTTGTATAGTAATGTCTGCGAGTTAACCCAAGTTATAAGACATGATGTAGTGTGTATTTTGTGTTTGCAGTGGCTATTTCGGGTGTCTTCAGAATGTGGAAGACAATGCAGAAGCCTTTTACAGATTAAATACAATTCAGTTGTAAATTCAGCCAGTCATTCTGTTTCCAAACTATTAGAAGAGAAATGCAATTCTGTGATCAAACATATTCAGTACAGATTATTTTCCTCCACTCTTTTCAGGATTTTTTTGTTTTGTTCTATTTGATGATGTTGATTGGACCATTGTATGTGTATGAAATGAAATTTTCTGCGATTTATCTGCGTGGTGTTTTTCATGCGTCAAAATGAAAGCTGATCGGTTAGTTTTTAAATATGGATGGCAAGATGAACCACAGTTGACCTGTGAACCTTATTAGCTTGATGAACCAATATTAACCCACAAACCGTGAGGAAACTAAGAACAAACATTTGAAGTTAAGTCAACCAACGACACACTATCACATGTACATAAGATCATCCTTGGACAATACATTAAACAAGAAACTGCGTGAAACTAGGTATAAAACAAACTAAAACCGAAAAGTAGCAAAAAACACAAGGGGTACATCATCCATAATGACATCTGATAAAGATTTAAATGGAAATGAAAAAGAGTTGACCAAGGTACACCAAAGCTTCTCTGCTATAAAAAGGAAGGTCTACAAGCCTTTCACTTTCATTGCTGCAGAACAATTTTCATGACTCAGAGCCCATGACCAAGATCACAAATTCAGGACCGCTGACCAGATTAGCTAGCTGTCAGAAAGGAGCGGAGGAAGTTCTTCGGAGCTGATACTTTGGTTTGGGTGGTGGGACCCACGGTATTACCTTCTCCACCTCCTGCAAATAGAGACTATCTTGGTCAGTGATCATCATTTGGATAACATATTTAATTTAAAGCTAATAAAATCTGTTGATCACATTGAACAAGTAAGGAGTATTAAAATTCAAACTTAATATAAATATCAGTTCAGGTTTTCGAAGAACTACATAGGAATCACTAAAGCTAAAAAGGACTTGCACAGGACCATGGAGATGAAAATAAATGTAGCATGCATGTACAAATAATCTAATAAGTAAATTTATCGTCCATTTGTCCATTATCGTATCCGTATTTATCCGAATTTTCACTTGTTTCAAGTTCACAAGGCAAGAATACAGCTCAATGTCAAACAAAAATATCATGAGAAAGAGGCAAAAAAGCAAATTGTCTATATGATAGGACTCTACCTTGTCAGCGGGTTGACCCGTCTGGGTCCAACAGGTCCCAGTTCAATTACCTTGACCCAGTCAATGAAGAGCAAAAATTTAGGGCTGAATTAATGGGGGGTTGACTGCTATTGGAGTGAAAGTCAAGAATGAGTCAAAGGGCTGAATTTAAGGGCTAAACTTTAGGATTAGTAACCTCTCTATTTCTTATTTAAGTATTTCATTTCTGCCATAGTTTTCTCTGTCTTGTTTAGTTTGATTATCTAAGTGTTTTTGCATTGGAGATTAGCCATCTAGAATCAGGCCAACTATCTTATTATTTCAATAAATCAGCCCTTTATTTTCCGGTCTATCACTATATTTCCTGAAAGATAAATTGAAAATCCAAATCAAACATCCTACCTAGAGGAACCTAAGACCGAATTCCAATAAAATAGAACATGATTAATATATCATAACGCTAATCTATAAACTTCATAATGTTTGACAAAACAACTACAAGGTTCTGCTAGTTATTTTTTAATGAATATGGTAGAAATGTAGAATATCCCATCTGGGATACTGTCTTGATTATAAAATTATCCGTTGAGTTGGTCCATAGATGTCATGCATGTAACTAAGTAAGACCATTTGCAAGTTGTCTTGTAAACTTTTTGTCCTGTCTTTAAATTGTACAAATACTTGATGTATTAATACAATAAAATATATTGTTAAATATTAATTTAACCTCTTTAAATATATAATTTTAGAAGGTTGTAAGCAATAAAAGAAATTAAAGCCATATTCACCCATTTACCTCAAAATACAAATTTTAGAAGGTTGTAAGCAATAAAAGAAATTAAGCAATATAATTTTAGGAGTTTTAGCTATTTTTTCTATTTTACATGTTTGACCCATTATGAATGATATACAACCTGAGTTCAAATGTTTCTAGTAAATGGGTTGAAATTGCCACCTCAAAATACAAATTATATCATGAGCACTGGCAATATAACATATGCTTTGGTGTGAGATCAACGTTTGTTTTTCCAAACAAAAGTTGTCTCACTAGAGATGCCACATTTTGCATGTCACTAGCATTATAAGACAATTTTCTTACCAAATATATATATATATATATATATATATCATTGTTAGCTATACCATGACTCAAAAAGAGATGCTACAATTTTGTTTAAAAATATTATCACTGAGTTAACTCACCTTCTTAGAGTCTGGTTTTAACTATCCTTGCCCAAGCAGTCTCACCACATCTTTTGTTATGACATATATGTACTTGAGTATCCTAAGGTCATGCTACACATATCTTCAAATGTTCCTTCTAACCCATCATGCTACACAGATGCACCTATTTTTGTTGAAAATTGGACATTTGACATTCTTGACCAATATGGGAAAGGCAACGTGTTGGAAGAATTATGTAACATGTGAAAGATACTAACTTGAAGCATAATCAATTAACTAACTAACTAACCGATGGGAAAAAAGTTACAAGAAACAGAAATACCTTCTCCCTCCTGAGTCTTTCATTCTCCTCTTCCAAACGTGAAACTTTGTTCTCCAGCTCATGGGTATATGCCTGTTCAACCATACACCACTCTCATCACATATTTACAATACACACAAAAAAAACCAAAAAAAAAAAAAACAAAAACAAAAACAAAACATTAACCGACTGAATTCACTACCTGTTTTCTTGCTCGTGAGCGCGCAGCAGACTCCCTATTCTTTATCATTCGCTTTTGCCTTCTTTCAACCGTCTTCTCCATCACATCTCCAGAAGCAAACCTTTTCCTTCCAGACATATGTCTGTCCGATAAACTACCCATTAAAGAGGTTGGAGACATATAACCCACATCCATCAAAGAGTTACCAGGAACCGTAACCGATGGTTGAACTTGATAATGACCCGCCATAATCATATTCTGCTGCTGAACTGCATGACTTTGATAGCTTATCCACTGCGTTTCTTGCAGTTCAAGATTCCCTTCTTCGTTCACCTTCCCGGGAGAAGATTCGGCCACGACCCCCGCTTTGACCAAGAAATCCTCAAGTGTCATCTCACCGAGAGTACGCTGTCGCTTCCCGTCACCGCTCTTAAAACTACCGCCCTTACTAACATTACTTCCATCGTCATCGCTATCGTTCTTTTTCTTCCTCTGACCTTGTTGTATATCCTGCCACACTTCATCAACCGTCTTCTTCGTCACACCCGAATTGAGCTCCGTATAATTAACCGCGTTACTACTCGTTCCTTGATTAGTCTCAGCACTATAAACACTCTTCAAAAGCTCATCCAAATTCATACTATTAAAAGGCTTCCCTAAATCCCCTAACTGCTGTTGAACCTCGTCCAATGTTAGGTTATACAATGACCCCTGCCTTGACAATCCATCCAACATAGACTTCTGCGCTCCGCCGCCATTCGACCCCATCGTTTGAGTCCCCATACACCAAACCCTAATTATCCACTAATCTCACAAATCAAACCCTAACTATCCACTAATCTCACAAATCAAACTCCAAACACTACCAATCAAGCTACCAAAACATCAAATTCATGTAAACCATAAAGAAATTACTAAAACCTAAACTGCATGATGTTAATTTTAACCAACAGAAACACAAATCGGCGTACAATTCATGTGATCGATGAGAGATATGAACAACTCACTTGAAATCAAACCCTAGATAGTGAATAATCGAAGCTCCGAGGTCCGGTTTAGGTTAAAATCCTTCCATGCAGTAGCAGCTGCAACAAATGTGAAACAATAAGATAATAAATTAGTGATTTGAAGTGAATCTAAGCATCTGAAATATGTTGAATTTGGTTGATGATTCGACATTTAAGAGAAGTAATTGTGCATACGATATTCTGTTTGTTGCAGATATTGAGTCAGTTATAAAAAAAAAAAAATTGCAAATCGCCATTGACGGAGCTTCAATTTTGTTGATATAATAACAATAATGGAGTTTTGGTGTGTGAATAATAATAATAATAAAGTTTGTTTTATCCAGGAATAATGTTACAGGAGAGGGGTAAAAGTTAGGCAGAAGAATTATGCAATGATTATAAGAGACAATTTTTAATAGGGCATGTCTATCCACACACCCCAGTTTCGAGCTATGGACAGAGCGCGACGTTTTGGTCCGGTTAACCAGACAAAGACTGACGGGTGTCTGACGGGTCTATTGACCGGACCAAAACGCCGAGCTTTGGTCGCGTTCTGGTCTTGTCAACCAGACAAAAGACTGACACCCGCTCAGTCTTTTGGATGGTTGACAGGACCAGAACGCAGCCAAAGCTCGGCGTTTTGGTCAGGTCAACAGACCCGTCAGTCTTTTGTCTGGTTGACCGGACCAAAACGTCGCGCTCTGGCCATAGCTCGACACTGGGGAGTGTGTGAATAGACAAAGGGATAGGTGGGGGTGTGTGAATAGCAAGACCCGTTTTAATATTACCATTTAGATATTTTTTTAGTTAAATAGATTAAAACAAACATGCGTGATGCGACGAGATGTTATCATACGCGTTTTCATCAGAAGAATAAACATTGACGTTGCTTTGATGACTTTCAATAACTTATAAAAGAGGTAAAAGGTGTTGTGACGTACCCTGTAAAAGTGTGAGAAACGAACAAGTTGAAATGTCGCACCGCTATATTTGATATAATACTATGGGTTAAGTTATTGTACAAATACTCCTAATTGTAAGAAGTGTAAGAAAGATTTATAGAGTGACAAGTGTCCAATAACCTAAAACATAAACTCACTACACCACCATCCAAAACCTAAACACCCACCCCACCACCACCCAAAAACCTACCCCCCCCCCTGCAAAAAAAAAATATACCTCACCAAAAAACCTAACCCTCACCCCCCAAAAACCTTAAAAAAACCTAAACACCCCCCCCCCCTTCCCAAAAAAACTTAAAAAACGAGTAATTACAAAAATCGTCCTTTATGTATGTCGCTTATTGCAAACTGTGTCCTTTATCTTCAAAAATTACAAAAAAAAACGTACTCGATGTTTACAAACCCTTGCAAGTTATGTCCTTTAATCCTAACTCAGTTATTTTTTATGGTTAAATCTGATCTAGTTGTCCCCACATAAGGGTATTTTGGTCATCTTTACCTTAAATATTAAAATAAATAATTCAGATCACCCACTCTCTCTCTCTTTCAGCTATGATTATCTTTCTCTCTCTCACTCTCTAACTTCATAGTCGGCTAAGAATACTTCCACCGCCGCCACCATAACTTACCACCCACCTGCCGCCGACCGCCACCAACTCCTTCCCTTCAAGATATCCAGAACCACCACCCTTTCCCTTCCAACACCCATTCGATGTCACACCCAAAAACGTCGCAGCGGAATATAAAATGTAGTGGTGACGGAAGTTGGTGCTCATTTATATTTTGATGGTCGATGCATTAAATGGTTGGACATATTAACTTAATTAAAAATAAGTTTTAAACATAAAGTTTCAAAACGTTACACAACCACGACATGATTAAGTTGTTTTGATCATCATGGATCTTATTACATTTGTCCCAGAAAGTTTTAAAAGTTAGTCCCACATATTAAATGACAAAGCATGCATCAACAACCACAAGATACGCCATGATTCCCAAAGCCGAACTTTAGTACCTGAAGAACACAGTAAAATCAAGTGTCAACACAAAGGAAGGTGAGTTCACATATTCAAATTTAAACAATTTGATCCCAAGGAAAAAGCTTTCTAATTATGTGTTTATTATAAAACATCCATATAATTTTCGAAAGTCAATTCTTTTTCCTTCATAAAAATCCATGGGTCAACCGTCGTAGGTTTTTCTGCTGAAACCTCCGAAATAGGGCATCTTCCGAAGTTTACATATTAAATTTATAGCGTCAAATGTTTGGACTCGTAAGTTAGCTAGACATTACGAACTATATATTTACAATGTAGGGATAATCAAGGCTAGACTATAAACAGAATATCAATTCGTCGTTTGACTTGACACGGGGCGACCGGTCACGACGGGGTTGTCAACTCGATAGATCTACCAACAATTCCTCGCGTGCAATACTTAAATGATTAAACGGCACCATTGGCGCATGGTCCATATCGAGACCATCTATGATGCCTGCCTCACGTACAATATATATATCATACTAATATGACAAATTTAATATAAGCAGTTGTACGAATTTACTGAAATCCCTTGGACCAAGCAAACCCGACCCAACAACAATGGTCTTTTTCTTTGAAACGCCGTACAATCCCAGTTTCTCCCCGAAACATATATTCACCAAAACCATTTCGTTACGAAACATATAATTTATCAAAATCCATATATTTTCAACGAAAATATATAATTTATATCAAAAGTTATGTTTTATTCCAAAAACATTATTAAACCCTTTTTAGGCATGTTCTTCCCCCAAAACATATACAAAAGTCAAAACAGTAAACGAGGGGAGTTTAGTGACATTCACCTTTAGGTGCGTATTTTTAAATAGCGCAATCCCACAGATTGATTTCTACACGTCCTATTATACGTAGGAACGATTTATAAATCAATATATCACAAAAATCCTAAGTTTCTCCGTTTCTTATAATTTTCACATAACTTTGAGATTTTCTCGAAAAGTTATCGTTTTTTATTATGTTGGCACGCTAATATATATATGAGTCCATATATATATATATATATATATTTAAGATTTTGCGACTTGAACGATTTTATTGGTGACCGTTATCATGTAAATCCATTAACACATCCGTTTATACGTAATATATCTACGATTTGAGCGTCGTAATATATATACATAAACGTACACATAAATCAACATCGTAACACGCGTAATCTTGTTAACTTATCTATTTTGTCATTTTTAAGGCAAGCATACATAAAATAACTTATATGTATCAATTTTCATGCTCAACAAATAAGTTATACATTTAACGCGATTTTACCGATTCTACCGTTCTAAACGTACAAGTATACATGCATAGCCTAAATTTCCCGCTATCATATCAACACTTAACATATTATCATATTCACATATTTAAATCACATAACACATTTTAACACATAAGGTTCACCCAAAAATAACCCATACTAGTGTTCATTGTAAAACGCGTATTTTTAGTGATTCGGTAACGTTTTCGGGCGTCGGAAGTCACGTATGACCAACCAAGCACCAAGTAAACTTAAAATTAGTTAAAATACTTATTTTTAAACTAAAAATATCAGTTTACTTATTGATCTAAATCAGTTTCATAAAAATCGTTCGAAAAGCCGATTTTTGACCATTTTACCGCATAGTTTTGCGTCAAACGTTACTATAACCATCCCAACTCGGATTGACTTGATATTTTAACACAGTACATGTTATTTACTGATTAAAATAGTGATCATAATCAGATTAGTGCAGTTTTTGTGTAAGTCACATAAATCATCCGATTTCACGTATTTTACAACTCCTAACGCACCAAGTACAACATGCAAGACTAGCAAACTTTATGTCAAAGTTTTATATCATTAAACACTTCAAAATAATCTTATTTTAGTGTTTATATTCTGATCAAAATTGATTTTTATCAAATCATGCTCAAATGATCATTTCATGCTTTCATATCATCATGTATGTCCACATATGTGCATCTAATGCACTCATACAACATCATCATCATCATTTATGTTTTAATCGTACTTAAGAACACATTAGTATCATGTTCTTACAAAACATAACACAAACATGATCATGATCATCCAATCATTCATACTCATTCATACATACATATATACGAAATACATATACACATATGAACTTCCAAAAGTTCACTTTTCATCATGTCATTTTCAAATCTTGAATCACCTTTAGAACATTCTTATATGTCAGATATTGATTCTTACATGCAATCCTACTTTTCAAGTTATAACAGCCCAACGAAACCGCACCATGATATTGTCCGCTTTGGCGGCCAGCACGCCCCCGGCGTCCGCCCCTCACGGTTTTCAAAACGCGTCATGATGGTGAAGGTATCCAGCCCCTTATAAGGAAGCCTTTGTTCCCCTTCACAACCGATGTGGGATGTCACAACCCACTGTAACACCTCGAAAATTTACGTCCAATAAGGTACTGACACGTGTCATGGACTTGAAATATGTGAAAACAAACTTTAAAGGGACTAAAGTGGACAAACGATGAAACTATGTAAATTCAAGGGTTCAAAGTGTCAACAATGGATAAATAAGTCCTACAATAACACTACATGGTATTTATAACCCTAAACGGATAGATCATGGATCATACGAAGCGGAAAATGCACGAAAGTGAGTAATTACAAACTACAGGGACTAAAAGTGTCAACATGTTGAATTTATACCTCTAAGTGATCTTTTGGCAGCCCCGAAGCCTTGTAATGATAAAATATACTCATGAGAATATGTGATAAAAATTTCATGAAGTTTCGTGAACGTATGAGAAAGTTATGATTAAAACCGTATACGAAAGGTTAAATACGTAGTCGTGAATTTCGTGACTTTTCGGGTGAGCGCAAAGTGAACCGAGAACTTTGCCAAGTTTATAAAAGTCCCTAGGTTCCTAAAAACCAGATTTGAGGGTCTAGAGTGCCAAATAAACGAACAAAACACGTAACATAAGTTCAGGGACTGAAATGCAAATTATGGAAAACTTGGAATGCTGGTCGACCACACCCTCGCGTAGCGCGAGGGGGGTGTCGCGCTACGCGACGCCTGCCTAGCGACAGCAACATCCAGATGTCGGTTTCAGCCTGTTTTTGCGACTTGTTACCAGCTGTTCTCGACTCAAACGACTCACCAATAGGATTTCATGCAGATTGGGACCTTGTTTCACCTCTTATAACCTCTGTACAAGCCCCAATTCAGATCAAACCTCTCTAAAAGATCACCAAAGTGTGCAAACTTTCAAGAACACTTAGAACACTTGCATCCACAACAATTCACAAAACGATTCTGGAGCTCTCTGAACGTGAAGACCACTTCCTAGTGATATCTAAGCTCTATTAGGACTATTGTAAGTGTTCAAATCCTTTGCAAATTCGTTCTAGCTTAGTGTTCTTACTAAAAGTCAAATGTATCGTAAATATGGTTTGACTTTACGATTAAACGAAATGTGCTCAGTATTTTCTCAAATTAAAAGTACCCATACGTTGGTGTTTATGAGTATAACAAACCCCTAAAAGGGTATGTTCAGATTTACACTCTAAGCAGGTCGATTGTCGAGTCAAACCTTTTCGTAAAAAGTCAACAGAATGAGTTTTTGCAAAAATAAGCATAATCAGTAATGTAGGCTACATGCAACCTGTTTAATCAGCAAAATAACTTTGTAAATAATGTAAGAACATGTTTCTTCATGATCAACTCGACAATTTTCTGTATTTCACCCGAATCGGAACCGAAAGTCTCATAAATGGACTTTTTCTTTGACTATCGGTTCTGATCCGTACATGCATGTTAAGATCTGCATTTGAGCATATTTTAGACCAACTCTCATATATGTTTAACTCTCTGGAATTTTTACATCTTCGTTCCATGTTTAACCGATTCATATGCATGTACCGGTTTATGCTTAAATATGACTATTTTGCCCTTTTTGATATAAAACGTGATTTTTAAAAAAGTGAAAGAGTAGAAATCTTTATTACTAATTTATAAACTTGCACCGAAAATTTGAGATCAGTTGGTGGTCCAGATTTTGAGTTATGGCCGATATCGTAAAACTATAGCTTTATGTTACATAAATAGCGTAATTAGCGCATAGACTATTTTAACCCACTTTTTGGTATCAAACTTTTTATACACTGATGTTATATAATATTTTGAGATTTTTAAAGATTTTTATTTAATTTTTGGCTGATCGTATCATAGGTCTCTAAGCTTAATTCGGTAAATACCGAAATTGCCCTTTTTGGCCATAAAACGAGTTTTATAAATCCGATTGACCCCAAACCACTTCCTACTGATTTTATTTATTAAATAAAGTATGTTGAACCTTCTGGAAGTATAAAAATCTCAGCTTTCTTTTACAAACCCGGAAACGGCTCTAAATCGCCTTTTTAGGCATTTTTAACGCGTAGTATATCCTATAACCATATTAAACATATAAGACTTATATTTACTGATGTGTTTAACATATTTTTATAAAGTAACAGTAAGTACAATGTTATAAACTCAGATTTCCAGTTTTGGCATTTTTAGCCCTTGTGAAATTACTAAAATGCCCCTAAGGCGCATAGTTTTGTTTTAAATGATAATTTTTACTTACGGGTCATACCCTACTGTTATAATATGTAAAATTAAATATAATTGCTGTATGAACCAGACCTGTAACCCAGATTTCTAATTTAACTCTTTTACATACTTTTAAATGACCAAAATGCCCTTACGAGGCGTAAATTGAGTTTAAATACATTCCGGGCATAATAGAAAATAACTTACTGATATTACATCATATTTAAAGCATATTATCTCAGGGAACTTGCATATGACTCCCATGGTCGCCCGTAACGCACTTTTCGCGTTCGGTTCGGTTTATGTAACTAGTTTACATGAATTGACCGAAACGGGTCAAACATTATCATTTTTGTCTCAAAATCCAGAATGTGTTCAGCAAACCCATATTATACAAGTCTTCAAACTTGTCGGGTCAAATTCACATTCCATCCGGTCTTCGCTTAATCGTGCGTGAACCGTATCGTCATTTAAACTAACTGGTCTAGGCTTAGGCTTAAATAAAGACCCGTTAGAAATCTAATAGGTTATTATAAACCTTTGTTCCAGATTAGGAGCACCAGTAAAAGATACTTGCATTTTCTTGATTGTGATTGATACTATACGCAGGTAAATACTCTTTGGCTTATTTTCCCTATACGGGCTTGGGTTACGGTATATAGAATACCGCTTGATCGAGCGTTAAATCCTACACCCTTGGGTGTTTAGTTTGAATAATTTGTGCGGCTCGTTTAAACAGTCTTGCTTACTTTAAGCCTTTGGGGGGTTAATGACCATGTCCCGGATATCCTTGGCATCATCTTACGAGATGGCCACGACCAGAGCACGGGGTGTAGGCGTGCACCCGTCAGTGTATAACTCGCTTATGTGGTGTGTCCATTGATCTTTAGCCCGGACTAGATCCGGGCCACTGAACGCAAGTAACATGTAATTCGTTCACATGATTATTATATTAAATAATTGACCCAAGTTAATAAAAATGTTTTGTGCCTTGTGCATTTAAATCAATTTTCAACCTTTTCAAAATGAGTCAGTCGAATTGTATTTACCAGTGTAAACTGACGTATTTTTCCCAAAAGATTAAGTGCAGGTACTATACGAAATAGGCTGGCAGGCTTCTAGAGCGTCCACAATAAGTCACGCAGCTTGGGCGACATTAAACTGTTGAACAATTATCCTATTTTATTTTTCGATCCGCCTGTGGATCCGTTTCGACTACTTGTGATAATTAATATTACATTTCTATTTAAAGTTGAAACGAATCTATCTTTTGCTTCCGCTGTGCATTATTATATTGTGTTGTTTGTCTATGATGATACCAACTACGTCACGATACCCCCACCGGGCCCACCGGTGACACGTGGAAATTTGGGGTGTGACAGGTTGGTATCAGAGCCAACTCTGAGTGAATTAAACACTAGCCTTTTGTGTTTAATCTCAGTTACACAATTGCACAATCCTCAATTCTCGAGTCTAGACAAAGAACTTAGGAAATTTCCAAATTTTTGATTAAATTTTCTAACCTTGTCTTAATTATATATTTTGTTGTATCACTTGTTCCTTGTGACAGGTTGTCATCATGCCGCCAAGAATGAGAGGTAGAGGCGGAGGAAATGGAAAGCATGCAGCTCGCAATGATCACGAAGCCGGGCCTTCGTACCGGCGAACACCCTCGGGCACTCACAACACAGATGCCCAAAACCTATGGAGGTCCTTCACTGGACCAGCCTCCACACCATCTCATCACTCGCAAGAGTCCTACATTCCTCTAGGACCCTCATCACCATTCGACAACACATCACCCACCTTTCAGGGGCTGTACAACCCTGATGATTACATGCAAGAACCAGTGGGTTTTAACCCACTTGGACCGGAGGACCACTTTTCGGGTGACAACCCGATGGACGTTGAGGAGGATGATGATCCCGCCATGCCACCCTCAGGGACACCAAACCACCCCATCGAGATATCTGATGGGTCACCATTTCTGGGATCACCTTACAATGGTCCCGATAGCTTCATGGAGAACTTCAGGCAGCACAACTGGGTGTACACTCCTAGTTACCACAACTCTCCTCTCCACCCTTCCTACCACAGCTCTCCCCTGCACCACCAGCAGCAGCCGGAGCAGCAGCCAGAGCAGCAGCAGGATCCATCTACGGATTCTAGATTTGTGGGGGTTACTCCACCGCCACCACCACCTCCGACTCAGCCTCCCTCGCCCCCGAGGCGAAGGAGAGGAACGAACGCGAGGATGTCCTCGCGAGGAGGCGTGCGTATTCGCACCCCTCCATAGTCAAGCAGCAGCCGGTACTCGCCGGTCCATGAAGAATCAGAGACGGGAGAGTCGTCGCATCCCATCTCTGAAGTAGCAACGGCGCCAGTCGCGCCACAGCCACAGCCACAGCCACAGCCTCAGCCACCATTGGGTTTTGGAGACCCAATCCCTGCTTATACTAATGCTGCAGCATTTAACCCATTCGAGCAGCAGTATCCCCCGGGGTATAACTTTACGGAAGATCCATACTGGGTTGCAGCGAACTCTTACACCTTCCAGCAAGAGGCTCCCTTCGGAGATCCATGGGCCACAGGACCCTCAACTTATGGGTACCCACCATACGGGTATCAACAGTCGCAGCCTCTTCAGCCTCCACAGTATCTGTATCAGCAGCCGCAACCGCCCCAACCTCCGTTTTACCAGCCTGCTCAGCCATCATACTATCAGCAACCACCTCAGGCGCCGACAATGTCGCCACCCCAAGTTCAGGAAATCATACAGGAGATTCAAGGGGTGCGTCAGGAATTTCAACAGGAGTTGCAGAATAATGAGAGGCGTAACCGGGGAAGGTTTCAGAAGGTGGTGGACTTGCTCAAGGGTAAGAGCAAGAAGGATTACTAAATCCTTTATTTATTTTAGTGATAGGCATGTCCCTGCGTGGACATATCTTTATGTACTCTACCCCTACGTGGGTAATTTTCCTTCTGTTTCGCCCCTGCGTGGGCATATCTTTATTTCGACCCCTGCGAGGGTTTGTTATTTGTTTAGCCCCTGCGTGGGCATGTTATTTATCAAAGTCCCGTTTAGGGCAAATTTTGTACTCTTTAAATTTTAAATTAGAATGGTAATTTCAGCTTTTCATTTTTAAATTATATGCATAAACATAATGAATGAATAAATGGAAAATAGCATTATTTTTGTAATTCACCATTTTAATAAGGATCTTAAAAGGTAAAACCTAGCTGTTATGTTGTCATAAATTTAGCCAAGACGGTATAACCTGTGTAAAAAGATTCCAATCTCTGTTAACATCTGTAAATATGTTAACATTCTGACTAATGTGATTCGAAAAATCACACATGTCACCATTCTTAATAAATTATCCAATTTATATTTTTTATATAATTGAAAGCGACATAATACCTACGGGTCATAATAAATGTCATATAAAACAGAAAGGCAGTCGTAGCTTATAGACTCCCTGCCAAAGAAAGGATTGATTCGTTTTGATTATTCAAACTTTAATCCTATAAAAATCTAAATCTATAATTTAGAGATTGTCTATGTGACTAGGCCTATTGTGCCAATATATATTTCATTTTAGGATAAAATCATTGATAAAAAGTCCTAAATGAAACTACTTAACAAATTAACTAATATGGCTTTTAATTACCATGGTTAATAAATCGTCTGGAACGATAATAGTAGTTAGATTTCTAAATAGACCTTGTCCTTGTTTTATGTAGCATTTAAGACTACATGACTAAGTCGGAAGAAATGAATAGTCATCCAGCAAATGACCCTGATAACACGAAGATACTAGTAACTGGTGCCGAATTGAAAGCATTAGTAAATGAAGCTGTTGTCGAAGCATTGAATAGGCAATACAGTGACTCGAACGGGACCCACAGTAGGACCCGATCTGCAACTCATCCCAAGTCAAAACCCAAGGTCCAATCAGAAGCTCATAGTAAGCCACCCTCTATGAAGGTTATACCTAAGAAAGAGGAACCCAAGAAAAACGATGAGGAGCGACATTCATCTAACCAAAACAGTGTTCCCCATAAGAAGGTAGTGAACAATGATGCGCCTCATGCTAGAGGATGCACATACAAGTACTTTGTTTCGTGTAAGCCCCGAGACTTTACGGGGGAGAAGGGGGCTGTTGACTGCATAACCTGGTTGGATGAGATTGATACAGTGGTAGACATAAGTGGATGTGCGGACAGGGACATTGTGAAGTTTGTACCCCAGTCCTTTAAAGGTGAAGCTCTAGCATGGTGGAGATCACTGATCCAGGCCACCGGAAAGGTACAATTGTATAGCACGACCTGGGAGCAGTTCGTTGCTCTCATCAAGGAAAATTTCTGCCCACAGCATGAGGTGGAAAAGATAGAGTCCGATTTTGTATCATTGGTAATGACAAACCTGGACTGCCAAGCCTACTTAACGAGCTTCAACACGATGTCTCGATTGGTTCCATATCTTGTAACCCCTGAACCAAGGAGAATCGCTCGTTTTATCAGGGGGTTAGAACCCGCAATAAAGGCAAGTGTGAAGGCCTCTCGGCCAACGACTTTCAGGTCAGTAACTGACCTCTCTTTGTCCCTCACAATGGACGCGGTCCGACTAAGATCGCTAAGAAACAAAGAGGCCGAGAACAAGAGAAAGCGTGAGGATGATACCTCACGAAGGTCAGAGAAGAGACACAGAGGGAATGAAGACCACAGGAAAGGGTCGGGATCGAAGAAGAATGGACAACAATCAGGAGAAAAACCCAAATGCAAGACTTGTAGGAGGTACCATTTTGGGAAATGTCGACTTGAGACAAACTCCCAATCTCGCCCGCGACCCTGTGGAATTTGCAAATCCACAAATCATAAGACGTCGGAGTGTAAGAATCTAAAGGACGCGACCTGTTTCGGCTGCAACGAAAAAGGGCATATTAAGCCTAACTGCCCAAAATATGCCAAGAAAGCCGAAGACGGGAAGAAGACCAATGCAAGGGTCTTCAGGATGGATGCTAAAGAGGCTATTAAGGACGACAACGTGATTACCGGTACGTTCCTTGTAAATGATATTTTTGCTAGAGTCCTGTTTGATTCTGGAGCAGATAAATCCTTTGTAGACAATAAGTTTTGTGAGTTGTTAAAATTACCTGTGAAAGCCTTAAGTGTGAAGTATGAAGTGGAGTTAGCTGATGGAACCGTAGAAACCGCCTCGACTGTTCTAGATGGATGTGTTATATCCATTAGGAATCACTCGTTTCCATTATCCTTACTTCCTTTTAAACTAGCTGGTTTTGACATAGTGATAGGCATGGATTGGTTATCACACAACCAAGCCCAGATTGTGTGCAATAGAAAACAAGTGGTAGTTAGAACTCCGTCTGGTGAGTCACTAACTATCCAAGGAGATACCCAGCACGGATTGCCTGAGCAAGTGTCCATGCTTAAGGCATCCAGATGTATGCAGAAGGGTTGTGTCATTTATATGGCACAAGTTACTGTTGATGAGCCTAAGCCGAGGATTGAAGAAATCCCTGTCATTTCGGAATACCCCGAAGTTTTCCCGGAAGAATTACCTGGTTTACCACCAGATAGGCAAGTGGAATTCCGAATCGACATCATTCCAGGTGCAGCACCAGTGGCAAGAGCACCATATAGGTTGGCTCCAACGGAGATGAAGGAGTTAAGAACGCAGTTAGACGATTTGTTAGCAAAAGGTTTCATTAGACCTAGCTCGTCTCCCTGGGGAGCGCCTATTTTGTTTGTTAAGAAGAAGGATGGATCGATGCGTCTGTGCATCGATTATCGTGAGCTCAATAAAGTCACCATCAAGAATAGGTATCCTTTGCCCAGGATCGACGATCTGTTCGATCAGTTACAAGGGGCAAGCTACTTCTCAAAGATCGACCTAAGGTCAGGCTATCATCAGTTGAAAGTCAAGGATGAGGATGTACACAAGACAGCGTTTAGGACTCGCTATGGACATTACGAGTTCCTAGTGATGCCTTTTGGGCTCACTAACGCACCAGCCGCATTCATGGATCTCATGAATCGCGTCTGCAAGCCATATCTGGATAAATTCATCATCGTCTTTATTGACGACATCCTTATCTACTCAAAAAGCAAGGTTGACCACGAGAAACACCTTCGTTGTATCCTCAAACTACTTCATCAAGAGAAGCTATATGCCAAGTTCTCTAAATGTGAATTTTGGCTTCGAGAAGTCCAATTCCTTGGACATGTAGTGAGCGAGCGTGGTATCCAAGTGGATTCCGCTAAAGTAGAAGCAGTGATGAACTGGCAAGAGCCAAAGACGCCTACTGAAATTCGTAGCTTCCTGGGTCTAGCAGGATACTATAGACGATTCATCGAAAACTTTTCAAGGATTGCTGCGCCTCTTACTTCATTGACACGCAAGAAGGTTAAGTTTGATTGGGGCCCTAAGCAGCAGGAATCCTTCGACGTTTTGAAGAAAAAGTTGAGCAATGCTCCAGTGCTAACACTTCCCGATGGCATAGAAGAATTTGTGGTGTACTGTGATGCATCGCACACTGGTATGGGCTGTGTGCTCATGCAGAAAGGAAAATTCATTGCCTACGCTTCACGACAGCTAAAGATTCACGAAAAGAACTACACCACCCATGACTTGGAATTGGGTGCTGTTGTATTTGCATTGAAGCTATGGAGGCATTACCTGTATGGAACCAAGTGTGTGATCTATTCAGATCACAAGAGCCTTCAACATTTGTTTAATCAGAAGGACCTAAACATGCGACAAAGGCGATGGATGGAAACTCTGAATGATTATGATTGTGAAATAAAGTACCATCCAGGCAAGGCAAATGTAGTTGCTGACGCTTTGAGTAGGAAGGAAAGAGTTAAACCAATAAGAATCAATGCCAAGCGCATTGAAATCAAGAATGATTTGAACCAAAGGATATTAGCCGCACAGAAGGAAGCTGTACTGGAAGCTAATTATCCTGAAGAAAAGTTGGGAGTAACTGAGGAGCAGTTATCTAATGACAAGGATGGAATGCTTAGACTAAATGGAAGAATATGGGTTCCAATTTTTGGAGGACTTCGGGATGTTATCCTCCAGGAAGCCCACAGTTCCAAATATTCTGTTCATCCTGGAGCAGACAAGATGTACCAGGATTTAAAAGCAAATTACTGGTGGATTGGTTTGAAAAAGTCCGTAGCTGCTTACGTGTCTAAATGTTTGACTTGTGCGCAAGTCAAAGCAGAACACCAGAAACCATCAGGTTTGTTACAACAACCTGAAATTCCCGTATGGAAATGGGAGATGGTGACGATGGATTTCATCACCAAGTTACCAAAGACAAGAAAAGGAAACGACACTATATGGGTCATAGTAGATAGACTGACAAAATCAGCACATTTCCTACCCATCAAAGAAACCTACAGCTCGGATATGTTAGCACAATTATACGTTGATAAGATTGTAGCTTTGCATGGAATACCTGTAGCTATTATCTCTGATAGAGATACTAGATACACGTCACATTTTTGGAAAAGTTTCCAACAATCTTTGGGCACTCGTTTAAATTTTAGTACGGCTTATCATCCACAGACTGACGGTCAGAGCGAGCGTACTATTCAAACGTTGGAAGACATGCTACGTGCATGTGCGATCGACTTAGGTGGTAGTTGGGACAAGAACCTACCCCTAATTGAATTCTCCTACAACAATAGCTACCACACCAGCATAAAAGCTGCGCCTTTTGAGGCCTTATATGGTAGAAAGTGTAGATCACCCATTTGTTGGGCGGAAGTTGGAAAAGTCCAACTGTCAGGACCAGAAATTGTTTTCGAGACGACGGATAAGATCGTCCAGATCCGCGAACGATTGAGAGCTGCCAGGGAAAGGCAGAAAAGTTATGCGGATCCACAGCGCAAAGATTTTCACTTCGAGGTAGGTGAAAAAGTGTTGCTTAAGGTATCACCCTGGAAGGGGGTGATGCGATTTGGTAAGAAAGGCAAGCTAAGCCCGAGATACATAGGACCTTTCGAGATAATCGAACGTGTCGGATCAGTTGCTTATAAGTTAAACTTGCCTGAAGAACTTAGCGCTATCCATAATGTGTTTCACATCTGTAATTTGAAGAAGTGTTCCGCTGACGGACCACCGGTTATACCGTATACGGATGTACATATAGACGAAGGTTTGAAATTTGTGGAAAAGCCGTTATCAATTGAAGACCGAAAGGTAAAGAAGCTTCGAAGGAAGCACATACCTATTGTTAAGGTCAAATGGGAGGCCCGTAGAGGTCCCGAATATACATGGGAGGTAGAATCCACGATGAAAGAAAAATACCCTCATTTGTTTCAGTAAATCTCGAGGTCGAGATTTCTTTTAAGGGGGTGAGGATGTAACACCTCGAAAATTTACGTCCAATAAGGTACTGACACGTGTCATGGACTTGAAATATGTGAAAACAAACTTTAAAGGGACTAAAGTGGACAAACGATGAAACTATGTAAATTCAAGGGTTCAAAGTGTCAACAATGGATAAATAAGTCCTACAATAACACTACATGGTATTTATAACCCTAAACGGATAGATCATGGATCATACGAAGCGGAAAATGCACGAAAGTGAGTAATTACAAACTACAGGGACTAAAAGTGTCAACATGTTGAATTTATACCTCTAAGTGATCTTTTGGCAGCCCCGAAGCCTTGTAATGATAAAATATACTCATGAGAATATGTGATAAAAATTTCATGAAGTTTCGTGAACGTATGAGAAAGTTATGATTAAAACCGTATACGAAAGGTTAAATACGTAGTCGTGAATTTCGTGACTTTTCGGGTGAGCGCAAAGTGAACCGAGAACTTTGCCAAGTTTATAAAAGTCCCTAGGTTCCTAAAAACCAGATTTGAGGGTCTAGAGTGCCAAATAAACGAACAAAACACGTAACATAAGTTCAGGGACTGAAATGCAAATTATGGAAAACTTGGAATGCTGGTCGACCACACCCTCGCGTAGCGCGAGGGGGGTGTCGCGCTACGCGACGCCTGCCCAGCGACAGCAACATCCAGATGTCGGTTTCAGCCTGTTTTTGTGACTTGTTACCAGCTGTTCTCGACTCAAACGACTCACCAATAGGATTTCATGCAGATTGGGACCTTGTTTCACCTCTTATAACCTCTGTACAAGCCCCAATTCAGATCAAACCTCTCTAAAAGATCACCAAAGTGTGCAAACTTTCAAGAACACTTAGAACACTTGCATCCACAACAATTCACAAAACGATTCTGGAGCTCTCTGAACGTGAAGACCACTTCCTAGTGATATCTAAGCTCTATTAGGACTATTGTAAGTGTTCAAATCCTTTGCAAATTCGTTCTAGCTTAGTGTTCTTACTAAAAGTCAAATGTATCGTAAATATGGTTTGACTTTACGATTAAACGAAATGTGCTCAGTATTTTCTCAAATTAAAAGTACCCATACGTTGGTGTTTATGAGTATAACAAACCCCTAAAAGGGTATGTTCAGATTTACACTCTAAGCAGGTCGATTGTCGAGTCAAACCTTTTCGTAAAAAGTCAACAGAATGAGTTTTTGCAAAAATAAGCATAATCAGTAATGTAGGCTACATGCAACCTGTTTAATCAGCAAAATAACTTTGTAAATAATGTAAGAACATGTTTCTTCATGATCAACTCGACAATTTTCTGTATTTCACCCGAATCGGAACCGAAAGTCTCATAAATGGACTTTTTCTTTGACTATCGGTTCTGATCCGTACATGCATGTTAAGATCTGCATTTGAGCATATTTTAGACCAACTCTCATATATGTTTAACTCTCTGGAATTTTTACATCTTCGTTCCATGTTTAACCGATTCATATGCATGTACCGGTTTATGCTTAAATATGACTATTTTGCCCTTTTTGATATAAAACGTGATTTTTAAAAAAGTGAAAGAGTAGAAATCTTTATTACTAATTTATAAACTTGCACCGAAAATTTGAGATCAGTTGGTGGTCCAGATTTTGAGTTATGGCCGATATCGTAAAACTATAGCTTTATGTTACATAAATAGCGTAATTAGCGCATAGACTATTTTAACCCACTTTTTGGTATCAAACTTTTTATACACTGATGTTATATAATATTTTGAGATTTTTAAAGATTTTTATTTAATTTTTGGCTGATCGTATCATAGGTCTCTAAGCTTAATTCGGTAAATACCGAAATTGCCCTTTTTGGCCATAAAACGAGTTTTATAAATCCGATTGACCCCAAACCACTTCCTACTGATTTTATTTATTAAATAAAGTATGTTGAACCTTCTGGAAGTATAAAAATCTCAGCTTTCTTTTACAAACCCGGAAACGGCTCTAAATCGCCTTTTTAGGCATTTTTAACGCGTAGTATATCCTATAACCATATTAAACATATAAGACTTATATTTACTGATGTGTTTAACATATTTTTATAAATTAACAGTAAGTACAATGTTATAAACTCAGATTTCCAGTTTTGGCATTTTTAGCCCTTGTGAAATTACTAAAATGCCCCTAAGGCGCATAGTTTTGTTTTAAATGATAATTTTTACTTACGGGTCATACCCTACTGTTATAATATGTAAAATTAAATATAATTGCTGTATGAACCAGACCTGTAACCCAGATTTCTAATTTAACTCTTTTACATACTTTTAAATGACCAAAATGCCTTTACGAGGCGTAAATTGAGTTTAAATACATTCCGGGCATAATAGAAAATAACTTACTGATATTACATCATATTTAAAGCATATTATCTCAGGGAACTTGCATATGACTCCCATGGTCGCCCGTAACGCACTTTTCGCGTTCGGTTCGGTTTATGTAACTAGTTTACATGAATTGACCGAAACGGGTCAAACATTATCATTTTTGTCTCAAAATCCAGAATGTGTTCAGCAAACCCATATTATACAAGTCTTCAAACTTGTCGGGTCAAATTCACATTCCATCCGGTCTTCGCTTAATCGTGCGTGAACCGTATCGTCATTTAAACTAACTGGTCTAGGCTTAGGCTTAAATAAAGACCCGTTAGAAATCTAATAGGTTATTATAAACCTTTGTTCCAGATTAGGAGCACCAGTAAAAGATACTTGCATTTTCTTGATTGTGATTGATACTATACGCAGGTAAATACTCTTTGGCTTATTTTCCCTATACGGGCTTGGGTTACGGTATATAGAATACCGCTTGATCGAGCGTTAAATCCTACACCCTTGGGTGTTTAGTTTGAATAATTTGTGCGGCTCGTTTAAACAGTCTTGCTTACTTTAAGCCTTTGGGGGGTTAATGACCATGTCCCGGATATCCTTGGCATCATCTTACGAGATGGCCACGACCAGAGCACGGGGTGTAGGCGTGCACCCGTCAGTGTATAACTCGCTTATGTGGTGTGTCCATTGATCTTTAGCCCGGACTAGATCCGGGCCACTGAACGCAAGTAACATGTAATTCGTTCACATGATTATTATATTAAATAATTGACCCAAGTTAATAAAAATGTTTTGTGCCTTGTGCATTTAAATCAATTTTCAACCTTTTCAAAATGAGTCAGTCGAATTGTATTTACCAGTGTAAACTGACGTATTTTTCCCAAAAGATTAAGTGCAGGTACTATACGAAATAGGCTGGCAGGCTTCTAGAGCGTCCACAATAAGTCACGCAGCTTGGGCGACATTAAACTGTTGAACAATTATCCTATTTTATTTTTCGATCCGCCTGTGGATCCGTTTCGACTACTTGTGATAATTAATATTACATTTCTATTTAAAGTTGAAACGAATCTATCTTTTGCTTCCGCTGTGCATTATTATATTGTGTTGTTTGTCTATGATGATACCAACTACGTCACGATACCCCCACCGGGCCCACCGGTGACACGTGGAAATTTGGGGTGTGACACCCACCCCTTTAAGGGGTCCAGCGTCCTCGCAGGACCTGGCACCACCGGTCCGGCCCTGGCTCTGATACCATCCGTAACAGCCCAGTGTAACCGCACCATGATATTGTCCGCTTTGGAGGCCAGCACGCCCCTGGCGTCCGCCCCTCATGGTTTTCAAAACGCGTCATGATGGTGCAGGTATCCAGCCCCTTATAAGGAAGCCTTTGTTCCCCTTCACAACCGATGTGGGATGCCACACAAGTAATCATGTAACTCAAGAATCTTTCAATAAAAATTAAAAATATAAACATCTACACACACTCACACACTCACGACCACACATACATACATAGATACACCAATTTTTATTTTATTCAAAAACCCATTTGTTTTAAGTTTCAAGTTTGTGATTAAACTCAACAACAAGAGAAACTTCCATGATCATCAATATCATCAAGAATCAAAAACAAGTTTTTTTTAAAATAAATTTTATACTGTTCTTGAATGATTTTTAGCAAAGATTGATGATATGGGAGTTGATTGTTGTTTGAAACACATTGAAATCACTTCTAAACCATCAAATGGACTTGATTATTCAAGAACAAGATTGAAAATTCAAAGTTTAGTGAGAGATGGGAGTGTTCGGCCGTAGCTTATTGTAGAGAGAGAGAATGTTTTTTTTAAATGAGTTTTCTTGGTTATTGAAAGATTTTATAAGATACGATGGAAATTTGCATGACACTAATCATTCACACAACTTCTAAGGCCAAAAATAGAGGAGAGAGAGAGACAAAACCTTTTGCATGGCTGCCACATGTGTTTTCTTTCATATCCATACACGCATACACACATATATATACAAATATATGGATCAAAACTGGTATTTTACTGGATACCGGGTATTTTCTCTAGCGTTTTAACCCCGTTTTAGTGCGTTTTAAATTATTTTTATCATTCTATAAAAATAATCACATAAAATTATTACTGAAATAATTACTGGTTGCCTTGACTGGCTGCGCTGACAGTATTTTGTCTAATGCGCGCAGTATCGCGCGGTACGCGCTTAAATTCGAAAAATAGAGTTTCTTAGCGTTTTAATTTATTTTTCCTCACGAACATGATTAAAATTACCATTCTAATCATAATAGACTATTTTTAGGATTTTAACACTGATCGGGTGGTCACCGACGTTCGTTTCGCATTTTAATCATTACGCGATAAGCGTTTATTTTATCGTTGCCAACATAATTTTTACCAATGTTTGGATTTACCAACACATTAAATATCATATATAAACATCATAATCAATCAAATATAGCCTTTTTATCTATTCACAACACGTGTTACAATTGTATGGTACGACCTGAAAAGTCGGGTGTCACAGTCTCCCCCTGTTTAGGAAATTTCGTCCCTGAAATTTTACTCTACAGGTTTTTGTTTTCGCACTCGGTGGAAATAGTAAGAACAGTCTTATTGAATATGGTCTTGTAGTTTCTATGAGAAACTTTGATTCTTACGAAGAATCCCCGTAGACCTTTATTATATAATCTCATTTCCTAATTTCTCGTCTCAACGCTCTCTACCTTTTCCAAGGTTCATCGTTTACGAGTACTTAATCAGAAAGGGTAAAGTCAGTGTTCCACCATTTCAGGTTTGACATATGTGTAACCACATATATGTTGTCCTATACCTGAGGTAGTCTGAGTCTACACACGATTCATTTCAGGTTCGCATCTATTTCAAATATCTCCTCTCCACAAATTACCCAATCAACAGATCGCATATACTGTTAGGAATCTGTAATCGTCTTTCTGGTTATCAACATAACTCTTCTAACCAAACTTACAATTTCAATAGGTACTTCGATAAACTTCTGTTTATCACCTAAGTAAACCTCATCAAAGAATATAGTCAGTGTATCATCTATTATACACTTTTTCAGGCTGGATACATGAAACACATCATGTATTCCACTCAATCCCTATGGTACCTTGAGCCTATAAGCGACTAATCCAACTCAAGATAGGTTCTCGAAAGGACCTAATCAATGTGGCTCAGCTTTTCTCTTTTTGCTAAACCTATTAGCACCTTTCCAAGGTAACACCTTCAACAAATCACAATCTTCAACCTGAAACTGCAATAGTTTCCTTCGATTGTCCACGTAATTCTTTTATCGATCGATGGTGACTTTTAACCTTCCCTTGATCTAGGCAAACCCTGTCGCTGGTTTCCTGGATAAGCTCGGGTCCGGTAAAATGCTTCTTGTCGACTTCAGCTCAACAAAGTGGCGATCGACACTTCCTTCCATACAAGGTGTGACAACCGTCAAAATTTCATGTGTCCGTACATTGATTAAACAATAATTAGTGCTTTAATGACTGTGCTGATTTAAATGAATGACATGAATGCTTTCTGATTATTGTCATAATACATACATGTGCATCACATATTGCATGCAACACTTTATGATTCAAATGATGCACGAAACAAAGTTAGCGCAGTTATCAGACAAATCAGAAATGCTGATGGGAGTTCAGTACTTAGACAGACATGGTATTGAGACACAGAATGAGCCAGAAAACAAGAGTTACACTAGTATAGTGTGTAGGAAAGTAAGAATCATAAAACTGTCTTCCTAGTGATAGTTTAAGTGCCAGAAAGTGCCTAAAACTCACATAAACTGCAGAATTCTGCAGAATTCAGCAAAAATCAGCATTTAAACAACTAAATATTATGCAGAATTGTGGTTTAATGGTCCAGAATACTTCCCTAAGTGTCAGGAATCAAAACTGTCACAAAAGGTAACATAAAGCACACTAAACTGCGTAGTTTAGCACCTTAACGAACCGGTAACCGACCGAACAACCGGACGCTACCTGAAACACCAAATTTTCACTAGAAGCATTGTTTTATCATTTCCGAGCTAGTTATGGTCCCCGAACATCATAACACCTATTATAACAACATAACAACTAAAACACTAACTTAATCACTTAGAATCTAACTTGTTTCCTAACTATCCATTACAAGCTAACCAAGACCCCCCCTCATTGGCGATGGTTCAAGGGTGGCCCCCACCCTTGATTTTCTTTGCATTATTTATTTGATATTGTTTGATACTTTAGAGACATGGAAACCAAAGGATTAAGCAATGTTGGATGCAAGTTTATATAGAGCATAAGTCTTTCATAATCTTCTCATTTCCTCACAAACACCCCACTCAACCTTCTCCTTCTTCCTCCTCCACTCTCGGCCGAGAACAAAAGCACCACCACCACCATCTACACCTCATCTTCATCCATTTACAAGTGATCACAAGGTGCTAGGAGCTTAACTAAGGAGCTTGGTGACCTTGAAGCTTGAAGGACTTCTCTCTAGTGCTATTAACCACCAAGATTATCATCTTCATCTTCTTGAATCTCATCCCTAGCCTTGTGCTAGTAGTAAGGCCCTTCTAATCTCATTTTACATCTTGTTATGTTGGTTAAAAGTGTATGTAAAAGACTAATTGTCACACCCCCAAATTACCACTTGCGGGAACACCGCGGGGCGTGTGACGTACTAGGATCTTAGCCACCAATCACATCGAACTCATAAATATATTTAAATAAAACTTTCATTCATTATCATAAAGTGATACAAAACATTAAGTGTAATTCATCGTATACAGCGGAAGCATAAATCATTTGTTAAGCGTTTCATAAACCACATGTACAAAACCGTTAGACTTGTCTTGCAATTCCAAGTATCTCGACCCATGACCACTCCAGTATCCCAGACAGCAAATTCCAAATGATATAAACCTATAGACCTGCAAGCATGCAGACAAGTGTGTCAGACAACGCTGGTGAGTTCAAAGTTTTGTTAACGTGTTTAGATACCAGTTACCAGATTAAAATGTTTCACAGATGCATTGTTGTTAATCACACGTTTACCACAGATGACTCCAAATTATTTGCCCTAAACTCCATTGCCTCTATCAAAGCAATGGTCAAGATGGGGGTCATTAGTTCATCACCGACCTCCCCGGTGCGGTGTGAGGGTGCCAAACCTAAGTAGCGCTACTAACTAATACCCCGTTGCCTCCCCGTCAACAATCGGTAGGAGGGACTTGAGTGATAGATATAGACGTGTATTGACCAACATTCTGGTTTAACGTTCCATTCAAACCCATTACCCAATATTGCTCCTCGGAATATTTACTAGATGTCCCTCCTCGGGACGCATGCTTGGAAAAAGAGCAGTGAACTCACCTTGGTTTGCTCGGTAGGATTAGTTACTTGTTCACACATAATCAGTCAATGCCTATGATGTTCATGTACACGGAATCAGTTTACGTTCACGTTGTTCACATATGTTCATAGTGTGTAATCGTAGCAAGGATTATCGCACAACAGATATCAATCATTCATAACACACATACCAGATAAGTTCACTAGTCACAACATGTTTCATGATAGTGCTTAACAGTTAAGTGAGATATTCATCACAAGCAAGTCATGTTTCCTCAATCATTATTAACATCGTTAACAGGCAGACAATAATCATTCAACAACAAAATTAACTTCGCAACTAAATGCACAAGGAATACGTAGTCAATGGCCGACAAGGATTAATGTGTATAGTAGATCTTTACATGCAACCTTGATAAACTCTTCTGACAATCACAAGTATAATTTGACCGCTAAAGATATTGTCACACCCCCAAAATCCACCATGCGGAGTATCACCGCTTGGAGGTGTGACGTGACCAGGATCGAGCCACCAATCATATTGAACAATATAATTAAGTAAATAAAACCAAACACAATACGATTGGTGACCAAACGGAAATAACCCGTTTTTAGGTTAACAACGGAAGCATAAAACATAAGTTCAAAACATAAGTCCATAGTTCACAAGTTTAAAGTCCAGGACGTAGGTTAAATAAGTTCATAAAGTTTATTCATTAAGTACGGGACATATCAGTTCGCATCCCACAACGACCACCTCCATATGCAAGCTCCATAGCATCTAATGACCTGCAAAGCATGTAATAACGAGTCAACAACAAAGTTGAGTGAGTTCACGGTTGGTTGTCCATTTTAGTGTTGTTTCCAAAAACATAGTTTAATCTCATTCGGCCGTCCAGCCGTGGGGGTTACCCCATAGTTCGAAAACGTTTATTAGTTAACCATCCCATGTCCACCTTCCCTGGCTATCCAGCCCGGCACTTTGGCCGTGGGGAGCTGCCCCAGTATTTTAAACTACCAGACTCGTTTATCATATCGACTACTAACAAAAGAAATCAATTGTGCCCTAGCGTCGGTGTTCTATCACCACCGACGTGCCATAGTCCATTAGTACACGCCCGTCCGACTGGCACGGTGTGAGGTTTGTTAAACCTAATAGCGCTATTAACTAATGACCCGCTCGCCATAGCCTCGGCGATTAAGTCGATACAAAAAGGGAGGGACTTCGCTGATAGAGTTCTAGTCCAGTAAGTCTAACACGTCCCAACAGGACGAGGAATTTACATTCCTGAACACGTCTCAAAGGACGAGGAATCCCTATTCCTGTACCCATTCCCATTCCCACCGAGAATTTACCATGCTTTGTAGAAAAGTGTGAACTCACCTCGGTTTGCACGGTTAGATTCTCAAATATAGCTAACAGTCAAGGTCGGTCAATCACGTCCTAGTATGATTTACCAGTTAGTCATTTAGTGGCTTTCAAATAGAACACAAAGTTCCTACACGTATCTATCACACAACATGCATCATTTTAACGGTTTATGCCCATCTAAGTTTCCCATCCATTCCCCACTCAAAATCAAACATACGATAATGCACATAACATATATAAAATGTTAGATCATTCACAGATAGCATACTCGACATTTAGACACGCGAGTCACAACTTATGTCATTTCAGCATTTATATTCAATACCGGCTGTTTTCGGACATTTTAATAAAATGGTTAAATTATTCCAAAAATTCCCAAATTTTTACAGGATGTCTTAAACGTTCCATATTTTATCGTGTAAAAATATCGGGGTCCGGTTCATTACCAATATTTTATAAAAATTCATATTTCGGACTGAACTCAGATTTGTGTATTTCTGACCACAGTCCACGGAAAAATTTATTAAAAATTCATCGAGTGTCCGATTTGCGAAATTCTAGTGGGGTAATTACAAATACATAGGTTGTTATCTGCTGTACAAATTTCATGGTCCGATTCATCACAAAACTCAGGTTATGACTGAAAGTATGACACCCATTTATTGCTGTCAAAATTCAGCTTAAGTTGCTGTTACAAATTAACACTTTAAAAATAGTAAACGAAGTCCAAACATTACGATTCCGGTGCCATTAGAACCGTATTTCATAATAACATATTTTAGATTCAAAATATCGGTTTTTCGTTGAGTTTAGACCTGTTTACAGCCTGTTAAAGGCGGCTGAAAATACACATCAGCAAGCTGTTTTCAGTCTAACGGCTACTAAAACGCACACATATGATTACCATTCCTTCTAATAATGATTTACAACAGGTTATAAGTTATTTACAGCAAACTAATACTCATATATTTCAGATTCACCTTGTACTACCATGTTTCATTATTATTTACTCTTTAACCAACAACTTTATCATTCTAGCAAGACTTTTTAGTTTTGATTTTATATGTTCACAATTTTAACCGACAAATCTCTTATTAACCACTCTAGACAAGATCAAGAAGGCGTTTAGAGCAACTTACTACTAGCTCGAGGCTAGGGAAGATTCTAGTCGAAAATCGAGTGGATAAAAGCAATGGGGTGAGGTCCTTCGCGTTCCGAATGCACCAAGGTTCCTTATACGCGTTCCTTAACACTTGTAGATGTATGGAATGGGTTGAAGGAAATCGAAAAGGTGATGGATGGGTGTGGGTGTCTTCGGCCGAGAGCTCCAAGGAGAGGGAGAGAGTGTGTTTTGTTCAAGTGTTGGTGGTGATGGTTATGATGGTTTAAGCTTATTACTTATAGACAATTTCAAGTTCATTAACCAAGGGTGATATTAGGCAAGGATGAATATTTTAATCACATAAAGGACATGGGTGTGTCCCCTAGGGGATGAGTTCGGTTAGGGGGGGGGGGGCATCCTAGTTCAATTCCAACTAACAGTTAAGTATTAGTTAAGTTAAGTAGGGACTTAATCCGGTTACTAGCGTGTTGTGCATTACAGCGGGTGTTAGGGTATTCGGGGATCCTAACTGGCTCAAAAAAAAGATGAACAATGTTAATGGCAATATTTTTATGTCCCGGGTTAAGTCCGGTTGTTCGGTTTGACACTGTTCCGCTAAACTGCTTAATTAATTCGTAACGTGTCCTATGTATATATTTTTGTAACGTTTTTACTTTCTAACACTTAGGAAAATATAACGGACTATTTAGTGACCTTTCTGTACACTATTAGTATATTAACAAATACGTGTAAGCATAACACAGATATCAGAAAGCAGTTACGTAATTCCACACAGTCGTCAAGCACATTAATTATTATTAATAAATTGTACGGAATACATAGGATTTTTGAGGGTTGTCACATTCTCCCCCTGTTAAGAGAATTTCGTCCCGAAATTTAGCGCGTGGTTACTGAGGAAGCTAGTTAAGTTGCGTTGTTTTCCTGATTTTCCTGGGGTGTCACATCATCCCCCCGTTGATTTGGAATTTCGTCCCGAAATTCTGCAGTAGCTTCAGCCTCAGTAGTGGTTGCGTTTTTCTTAAACAGTTGGGGATACTTGAGTTTCATTTGGTCTTCTCGTTCCCAGGTATACTCTGGGCCACGACGAGCATTCCAACGAACTCGAACGAGAGGTATTCTTGTGTGCTTGAGAATCTTAACATCTCGATCAGTAATCTCTACTGGTTCCTCGACGAATCGCAGCTGGTCGTCGATTGTGAGTTCCTTGAGAGGAACTATGAGGGTCTCGTCTGACAGACACTTCTTCAGATTTGACACGTGGAATACGTTGTGAACTCCACTGAGTTTTTCAGGTAGATCCAACCTGTAGGCGACTTTGCCAACTTTCTCAATGACTTCGAATGGTCCGACATAACGCGGATTGAGTTTGCCTCGTTTGCCAAAGAGGACTACACCTTTTCAAGGTGAGACTTTGAGTAGCACTCGATCCCCAACCTGGAGTTCGAGTGGTTTTCTTCCCTTATCAGCATAGTTTTTCTAACGGTCACGAGCTGCCGCCATTCGCTGTCGTATCTGAGCAATTTTATCGGTGGTATCTAGCACAAGTTCTGGGCCAGTGATTTGGCTGTCACCAACTTCTGCCCAACAGAGAGGTGATCGGCATTTACGTCCGTACAATGCCTCAAACGGAGCGGCTTGGATGCTGGTGTGGTAGCTGTTGTTGTACGAAAACTCCACTAGCGGGAGGTGCCTTTCCCAGCCATTACCAAAATCTATTACACATGCCCTAAGCATGTCTTCAAGGGTTTGGATGGTACGTTCAAATTGCCCATCCGTCTGCGGGTGATAAGCGGTGCTCATATCTAAACGTGAGCCAAAGGACTTGTGCATTGCTTGCCACAGTTCAGAAGTAAAACGTGCGTCACGATCAGATATAATAGAGGTTGGCACTCCGTGCCTTGATACCACTTCTTTTAGGTAAATGTCTGCAAGAGTAGAAAACTTATCCGTTTCTTTGATAGCCAGAAAATGTGCAGACTTGGTTAATCGATCTATGATCACCCAAATGGTATCGTTTCCGCGTTGAGATCTGGGCAGGCCGGTAACGAAATCCATGGAAATTTTCTCCCATTTCCATTTCGGGATCTCCGGTTGTTGAAGTAGGCCTGATGGTTTCTGATATTCAGACTTGACTCTCGCACAAGTCAAGCACTTGCTGACGTAGGTTGCTATGTGGGCTCTCATGCCAGGCCACCAGTATGTGGTCTTTAAGTCGTGGTACATCTTATCCGAACCAGGATGTACTGAATAACGAGACTTATGTGCTTCGTCCATCACAAGCTCGCGTAAGTTGCCATAGAGTGGAACCCAAATACGCCCTGTTACATAGTAGGCGCCGTCTTCCTTTTGTTCTAGCCGTTGCCTCGATTCTCGTAGGGATTCAGCCCTGATATCCCCTGCTTTCAATGCTTCAACCTGAGCATCGCGAATCTGAGCGGGAAGGTTAGATTGGATGGTAAGCTGTAAAGCACGTACACGCTTAGGTATAGTATCCTTTCGACTGAGGGCGTCGGCCACAACATTGGCCTTGCCCGGATGATACTTGATAGCGCATTCATAATCGTTCAAAAGCTCAACCCATCAGCGTTGACGCATGTTTAACTCCTTTTGCTTGAAGATATGCTCGAGACTTCTGTGATCGGTGTAAATGGTGCACTTGGTACCGTACAGGTAATGTCTCCATATCTTAAGCACGAAAACAACTGCTCCTAGTTCCAAGTCATGTGTAGTGTAGTTCCTTTCGTGAACTTTAAGTTGGCGTGATGCGTAGGCAATGACCTTGTCACGTTGCATCAATACGCAACCAAGTCCTTGGATGGAAGCGTCGCAATAAACCACGAAATCATCGGTGCCTTCGGGCAATGAGAGGATAGGTGCGCTACAAAGTCTATCCTTCAAGTGCTGAAATGCGGACTTTTGGGCATCACCCCAACGATAGATGACACCCTTCTGGGTCAGTGAAGTAAGAGGTTGCGCAATCTTGGAGAAATCTTTGATAAACCTTCTGTAGTATCCTGCCAAACCCAAGAATTGGTGGATTTCTGTTGGTGTACGGGGTGCAGGCCAATTCTTGATCGATTCAACCTTAGATGGATCCACATGAATTCCATCCTTGTTTACCACATGGCCTAGAAAGTGGACTTCGCGAAGCCAGAAGTCACATTTTGAAAACTTGGCATACAACTGCTCTTTTCGAAGAAGTTCCAGCATAAGTTGTAGATGCTGCTCGTGTTCCTTCTGACTCTTGGAATAGATCAGGATATCGTCGATGAACACAATAACGAACTTATCCAGGTAAGGCTTGCACACTCGGTTCATGAGATCCATAAAGACCGCTGGTGCATTCGTCAGCCCGAATGGCATAACCAGAAACTCGTAATGGCCGTAACGAGTTCTGAATGCTGTTTTGCAGACGTCCTCATCTCGGACCCTCAGCTGATGGTATCCCGATCTCAAGTCAATCTTGGAGTAATAGCTCGAACCTTGCAACTGGTCGAACAAGTCGTCAATACGTGGAAGAGGATAACGATTCTTCACAGTCACCTTGTTAAGCTCGCGATAGTCAATACACATTCTGAAAGTACCGTCTTTCTTCTTCACGAATAGTACTGGAGCTCCCCAGGGCGAAGAGCTAGGACGTATAAAACCCTTTTCCAAGAGTTCTTGTAGTTGTGTGGACAGTTCTTCGAGTTCTGATGGAGCTAGACGATATGGTGCTCGAGCTACTGGCGCTGCTCCAGGAGCTAGCTCGATTTGAAACTCAACTTGGCGATGAGGCGGAAGACCAGGTAATTCCTCAGGAAATACTTCGGGAAAATCGCGCACAATAGGGATGTCTTCAATTCTCTTCTCTTCCGTTGATGTGTCAGTAACGAGTGCTAAAATGGCAGTGTGGCCCTTTCGCAAACACTTCTGGGCCTTAAGGAAAGAGATGATGCCTTCGACAGCACCACTCTTGTCGCCACGAATCATGAGAGGTTCTTCACCAGAACGAGGAATGCGGACGATTTTCTCCTTGCAAACAATCTCCGCTTGATGATGAGATAGCCAATCCATCCCAATAACAACGTCGAAACTACCCAGTGTGATAGGAATAAGATCGATAGAGAAAGTCTGACCAGCTAAGACGAGGTTACAACCTTTAACTATGTGTGTGGCTTCAAGACTTTTACCGTTAGCTAGTTCTACCGTGTGTTTGGTGTTCAGGAGTGTTGGAGTGCGCTTAAGCATTTGGCTAACTTTTACGGACACATAACTAGTATCGGCACCTGAATCGAATAAAACAATAACAAAGAAGTCGTCCAGAAGAAACTTACCCATCACAACGTTGGGATCGTTCCTTGCATCACCCTAACCAATCACAAAGGCACGACCTCGGGCGCCATTGCCATTATTGTTACCTCCATTGTTGCCTCCGTTGTTGTTTCCATTGTGGTTCCCATTTCTTTGGTTGTTGTTCTGGTTTTGGTTCAGCTGGGGGCAGTTCCTCTTAAAGTGGCCTTCAGCGCCACACTGAAAACATCCTTTATTTCCCTGCTGATGCTGCTGCTGGCGTTGATTGGGTGGGGCTTGCTGTTGCTGCCGGTTCTGATTCGCCGGATGCTGACTCCTGCAGTCCCTTCCCATGTGACCAGGCTTGTTGCATTGATGACAGTTGCCTTTACCGCATGGCCCACTGTGGTGCAAGTTACAGCGATTACATTTGGGGTGATTTCCCTTGTATCCACCCTGACCTTGATTCCCAGAAGACTGCTGACTGGGGCTCATGTACTCATCTGTCTTTCGCTGCTGGGACTGAGATGAAGTAGAACCTTTGCCTGAATTCCCATCCCATTTTCGCTTGCTATCATTGGGTGCGTCAGCAGTAGCAGCACCAATACGCTTGGGCAGTTTGTTTTGTTCCACAGCTTGATCGGTGAGACGATGGGCTAACTTAATGATCTGCTGAATGGTACCCAGGTTAGCCGAAGTCACGTGACTCTGAATCTTGGGTACAAGGCCCTTGAGGTAAAGCTCAATACGTTTGATGGGAGGGTCCACCATCGTAGGGCACAGGATGGCCAGTTCATTCGACCTCTTGGTATACGCCTCAATCTCAGACCCCGTCATCTTTAGATTGAAAAATTCCACCTCCAGTTTGTGGATGTCATCCCGACTGCAGTACTCTTCCTTGATCAGTTCCTTGAAACCGTTCCATGGGGTGGCATTAGCAGCAACCAACCCCAGCAGCTGAACCTGAGCGTTCCACCATGTGAGCGCTACCCCTTCAAGTGTTCCGGTAGCATATTTCACCCTACGGTCTTCGGGGCATTCGCACATCTCGAAAACCGACTCAAGCTTTTCAAACCAGTGAAGAAGGCCCACTGCTCCTTCGGTGCCACTGAAAGTGGTAGGTCGGCAGTCCATGAACGTCTTGAACGTGCACACAGGAGGTTGAGCATGTTGGCCTGTTGCGCGAGAACAAAAGACAAGGTTAAGCACGAGGGCTGGTTTGTGAATGTAGGTTCTAAACGTCCTAGGGTGAGTTGATATAGCAGGTTATACCTCCTGCAGGATTAACTGCGAGTGCCTCAGCGACTCGTTCGTTGATCAAAGCCGTCAACTGGGCTTGAGTGAGGTTGATATGTCCTCCGCGTCCGCTCATGATCTTCATAATGAAGCAACGTAAGTGAGGAAAGTGTCGCGAAAGTGCGTAAGTGTGGGACGATAGTAGAGCGTAAGCACACAAGGTTCAAATAGCAATTACTACATTATCTAATGCACAGTGAGAACTATCTAACCGACAATATAACATAAATCATACCACTTATGGTGTCGAGTCTTGCACGTGGAGCGAAGTGTCGTTGTGGATCGTTGAGCACTGTACTGGTTATAGTCTGGTTTTTATCAAAAACTTTTCCCTTTTTAAAAACCAAGTTCACTATAACCAATGGCTCTGATACCAATCTGTCACACCCCCAAAATCCACCATGCGGAGTATCACCGCTTGGAGGCGTGACATGACCAGGATCGAGCCACCAATCATATTGAACAATATAATTAAGTAAATAAAACCAAACACAATACGATTGGTGACCAAACGGAAGTAAACCGATTTTAGGTTAACAGCGGAAGCATAAAACATAAGTTCAAAACATAAGTCCATAGTTCACAAGTTTAAAGTCCAGGACGTAGGTTAAATAAGTTCATAAAGTTTATTCATTAAGTACGGGACATATCAGTTCGCATCCCACAACGACCACCTCCATATGCAAGCTCCATAGCATCTAATGACCTGCAAAGCATGTAATAACGAGTCAACAACAAAGTTGAGTGAGTTCACGGTTGGTTGTCCATTTTAGTGTTGTTTCCAAAAACATAGTTTAATCTCATTCGGCCGTCCAGCCGTGGGGGTTACCCCATAGTTCGAAAACGTTTATTAGTTAACCATCCCATGTCCACCTTCCCTGGCTATCCAGCCCGGAACTTTGGCCGTGGGGAGCTGCCCCAGTATTTTAAACTACCAGACTCGTTTATCATATCGACTACTAACAAAAGAAATCAATTGTGCCCTAGCGTCGGTGTTCTATCACCACCGACGTGCCATAGTCCATTAGTACACGCCCGTCCGACTGGCACGGTGTGAGGTTTGTTAAACCTAATAGCGCTATTAACTAATGACCCGCTCGCCATAGCCTCGGCGATTAAGTCGATACAAAAAGGGAGGGACTTCGCTGATAGAGTTCTAGTCTAGTAAGTCTAACACGTCCCAACAGGACGAGGAATTTACATTCCTGAACACGTCTCAAAGGACGAGGAATCCCTATTCCTGTACCCATTCCCATTCCCACCGGGAATTTACCATGCTTTGTAGAAAAGTGTGAACTCACCTCGGTTTGCTCGGTTAGATTCTCAAATATAGCTAACAGTCAAGGTCGGTCAATCACGTCCTAGTATGATTTACCAGTTAGTCATTTAGTGGCTTTCAAATAGAACACAAAGTTCCTACACGTATCTATCACACAACATGCATCATTTTAACGGTTTATGCCCATCTAAGTTTCCCATCCATTCCCCACTCAAAATCAAACATACGATAATGCACATAACATATATAACATGTTAGATCATTCACAGATAGCATACTCGATATTTAGACACGCGAGTCACAACTTATGTCATTTCAGCATTTATATTCAATACCGGCTGTTTTCGGACATTTTAATAAAATGGTTAAATTATTCCAAAAATTCCCAAATTTTTACAGGATGTCTTAAACGTTCCATATTTTGTTGTGTAAAAATATCGGGGTCCGGTTCATTACCAATATTTTATAAAAATTCATATTTCGGACTGAACTCAGATTTGTGTATTTCTGACCACAGTCCACGGAAAAATTTATTAAAAATTCATCGAGTGTCCGATTTGCGAAATTCTAGTGGGGTAATTACAAATACATAGGTTGTTATCTGCTGTACAAATTTCATGGTCCGATTCATCACAAAACTCAGGTTATGACTGAAAGTATGACACCCATTTATTGCTGTTAAAATTCAGCTTAAGTTGCTGTTACAAATTAACACTTTAAAAATAGTAAACGAAGTCCAAAAATTACGATTCCAGTTCCATTAGAACCGTATTTCATAATAACATATTTTAGATTCAAAATATCGGTTTTTCGTTGAGTTTAAGACCTGTTTACAGCCTGTTAAAGGCGGCTGAAAATACACATCAGCAAGCTGTTTTCAGTCTAACGGATACTAAAACGCACACATATGATTACCATTCCTTCTAATAATGATTTACAACAGGTTATAAGTTATTTACAGCAAACTAATACTCATATATTTCAGATTCACCTTGTACTACCATGTTTCATTATTATTTACTCTTTAACCAACAACTTTATCATTCTAGCAAGACTTTTTAGTTTTGATTTTATATGTTCACAATTTTAACCGACAAATCTCTTATTAACCACTCTAGACAAGATCAAGAAGGCGTTTAGAGCAACTTACTACTAGCTCGAGGCTAGGGAAGATTCTAGTCGAAAATCGAGTGGATAAAAGCAATGGGGTGAGGTCCTTCGCGTTCCGAATGCACCAAGGTTCCTTATACGCGTTCCTTAACACTTGTAGATGTATGGAATGGGTTGAAGGAAATCGAAAAGGTGATGGATGGGTGTGGGTGTCTTCGGCCGAGAGCTCCAAGGAGAGGGAGAGAGTGTGTTTTGTTCAAGTGTTGGTGGTGATGGTTATGATGGTTTAAGCTTATTACTTATAGACAATTTCAAGTTCATTAACCAAGGGTTACTATGCTCCCTTGATATTAGGCAAGGATGAATATTTTAATCACATAAAGGACATGGGCGTGTCCCCTAGGGGATGAGTTCGGTTGGGGGGGGGGGCATCCTAGTTCAATTCCAACTAACAGTTAAGTATTAGTTAAGTTAAGTAGGGACTTAATCCGGTTACTAGCGTGTTGTGCATTACAGCGGGTGTTAGGGTATTCGGGGATCCTAACTGGCTCAAAAAAAAGATGAACAATGTTAATGGCAATATTTTTATGTCCCGGGTTAAGTCCGGTTGTTCGGTTTGACACTGTTCCGCTAAACTGCTTAATTAATTCGTAACGTGTCCTATGTATATATTTTTGTAACGTTTTTACTTTCTAACACTTAGGAAAATATAACGGACTATTTAGTGACCTTTCTGTACACTATTAGTATATTAACAAATACGTGTAAGCATAACACAGATATCAGAAAGCAGTTACGTAATTCCACACAGTCGTCAAGCACATTAATTATTATTAATAAATTGTACGGAATACATAGGATTTTTGAGGGTTGTCACAGATATATGATTGGGCCGATCATTAAGTTGTCACATGGAATTGTTACTGTTATCAAGTATTAAACCAAGCAGCCACTTGATCAAGCTTCACGAGGCATATTCTTTTTAGCACATGAGCTGCTCCACTTAATAGGTATCTAATTGGACCGATTCAACCATTTGGATTATATCAAAACTATGGTCGACAGCCTTTAAATGATTTTGTCAATATTGCTACTAATATGAATTCAATTGGACCAACTAAGATCAGTCAATAATCACCAATACTTATTAACATACACATCACCACAATCCACTGTTCTAACCATGTGCCATCTCGACGGACTTTGCATTCTAATAGTGACGAAACATTGGTCTTTCATCGAGACCCAATACGACAAAACATGGGTCTTTCGTTGAAACCCAATACGACGAAACACTCTATGATCCAAACAGTTGCAGTTTCACATTTTCCTCGAACCCTAATCCTCTAACAGTTTCAATCATCAATTGATATTCCCCCAATCAACAACATGTTAACAAACATTATCAAAGACTCATTACCGATTCATGAATGCCAGTTTCCATTACTTAACTATACTAGTACGAAACTCCAAGCTATTATATATAATCATATCAATCATCACATAAAATCATAATTATCAACATCCAATTTTTCACGTAACATTCCAATTGATACATCACATAGCCGATCACATTTACTAGATTATATTACTCGTTTTTTATTCTAATAAACTACCTTATTCATATAACATAGTTATCATAGATCACACGTAAACACATTGTGTTAATCAGGCACACATATAAACAAGATCAAACGAGTAAGATTCAGCACGAATACGAATCACTAACCACAAGCTTGATCCAATAGAATGATGCTTCGAACAAGGGGGGGGGGGGGTCTCGAGGTCTGCCGTCATGAAGCCAAAAGAGAAGTAGGGTTTGGTTTGTTATATGGTGATGATGAGAGGCATAGAGAGGTTACGTACACTCCAATTATAGTGCCAAAAACCTAACAAGTGGGCCGATCCTATTACCTCTTTGGTTACAAAACTGGGCCGAGTTGATCAAAGAATACGAGAGGTGAATTGGGCTCAGTGATCATTGTGGGCCGATATAGTGAGTAGTTTTAAGGTGTGAATATGTTGTCCAACACATGTGCGGCCCCACAAATGCTAATATGCCAATTAACAAGGTTATCTTACGTTTAAGTTTAACGGAATTATAGCAGACACATTAGAAAGAAATAACGAGGAGTTACGATCGCATGATTAAACGTTACTAACCTTGAAAGTTCGGTTTGTCACATCATCCCCAACTTGAAAGAAATTTCATCCCGAAATTTGATAAGATAAGTAATCCAAAAGTGTCACGGTAAATCAAAAGTAACACAAAGCGGCCAAGTGTTAGATTAGGATGACTGTGGATTTTCCTCGGGTACCACATCATCCCCAACTTGAAAGGGAATTTCGTCCCGAAATTCACCGATGATATCAGAAGTTGGTTCAACCACCTGAACAATTGAGGATATTAGAGTTTTATCAGGTCCTTATGTTCCAGCGTGAACTCCGGTCCACGTCTTGAGTTCCAACAAACTCTCACGATTGCCAAACGAATATGTTAACGAATCATGATGTCCTGGTCCATGATTCTAGTAGATTCCTCAACAATTGCAACTTGTTATTAATCTCAGACTCTAATAAAGGTATCACAAGCGTTTCATCAGACAAACACTTCTTGTCACACCCCCAAAATCCACACGCGGAGTACCACCGCTTGGAGGCGTGACATGACCAGGATCAAGCCACCAATCATATTGAACATAAGTACATATATATCAAAAGTCATTCATCAATACGATAGGTGTTTACAAAACCCAATATATACAAGTGTGTAGCGGAAGCATTAATGTAAAACCCAACATAAGTTTAAGTACAAAATGATATAATGTTTAACAACACATTCACGATCCATGTCCACAACGACCGTGCCTCCCGTGCAAGCTCCGTAAGTACCTATGGTCCTGCAAGGCATGTAACAGAGAGTCAACAACTAGTTGAGCGAGTTCACAGTTGGTTATTTAGTTATAACGTTCGTATCGTAAATCGTATGTAATAACATCGCGGCCCTCTAGGCATGTTTGCGAAGTTTAGAAATTGTATCGCGTTAGTCCTTGCTGCCAGTCCAGGCATGCGTGCGATGAATAGTGTTGACTAGTCGTATTTGTACGTGCCCTTCTTGATCCAAGGACCGTAGCGAGTGTGATTGTCCTACCCAAGGAGGACGAACGTACGTTAAGGTTGTTGTCCTACCCAAGGAGGACGAACGTACGTTAAGGTTGTTGTCCTACCCAAGGAGGACGAACGTATGTATTCTACCCAAGGAGAATACACAGGATTTATATTGGCATCCTACCCATGGAGGATGGCGGTACATATCCTACCCAAGGAGAATATGTAGGTTCCATTTTAGTTTCTTAACCCATTCCCAAACCACCGGGAATCCCATGCCTTAGAAAGAGTGTGAACTCACCTTAGTTTGCTCGGTATGCTAAGTATGTGCTCACGTAAATCAATCACGTCCTAAGGTACGCACGTATACAATAATCAGTTTGTGTTCACGTATAAGTACAAAGTCGATAAGCAAGTAGCACATGGCACGTATTTAAGATCATACACAGGATGGTTATGCTTAACAGCAGTTAACTAACCCGGTTAACTTCTAAACAGAATTAACTCAAGTTACTGTGCAGATTAACTGTTCGGCGAAACACACATAATGGCGAAACATATCAGTTGGCGAAACACAATAGTTGGCGAAACACATTCAGTTTCGTTGTGGCCTTGTTTGGCGAAACAGGATTCTAATTCGTCGATGACTCTTGGCGAAACACATTCTGTTTCGCCGAGAGTCCTGTTTCGTCAGATGTCTGTTTCGCAGACATCAGTTACAGCAGATGCGAATAACACATAAACCCTAATCCTTCTAGCAGCCGTCATCAATAACAGAAATCATACGAAGGTCAATGTGCATATCGAATCATCATAAATCAACCATCCAAGAATCATAGTCTAGCATAAACCCTAGTTTATGTGTATAGCATATCAAATAACATACAACATCATCACATCAATTCCCTATCAAGATACTAATGTAATCAGAATCAGGCCATATAAACAATCATTCAGAACCGAGCATTCGATTGTATCAAGTTTCGCATATCATTTATATATATCCTACTACATCATATCATACACATCGAAATCTATATCATCACCATCATACACTCATCACAGCAGTAACACACATCAATCATATGCACCAGCAAGAATCTATACAATACAGAAACATAGAATCGACTAACAAACACACACTAACCGATTCGAGATGAAGGAACAAGGATTTGAGAGCTAGGGATGATGGTGAACGATGGTTGTGGCCGTATCGCGCAGAAGAGAGTTCTAGGGTTTCTTATTCGCCAAAAGTGTGAAGACAGAAGTCGGTTCACGTTTTAAAATACAGATTTACTTACTGGGCCCGTAGTGGGCCTCGGCGAATCAATGGGCCGGCGAAACAGCCTGTTTCGTCGAGATTAGGTTGACGAAATGGATCCTGTTTCGTCGGGGTGTTCTCGGCGAATCAACTTCTGTTTCGTCGGGTTCACCTATGTGTTAACAGTTTAAGTTTTCTAAACAGTCTCATGATATACAACCAAGCACAATTTCATGCAAACACAATGCGTTTTATCATATCATAACATGTACAGTTACAAGTCAAATAAGTCAAACAACTAACAGTCAAAGTCAACGTGCATTTAATGCGAAAGTGAAAGTCGAAAACTCGAGTTGTCACATTATCCCCAACTTGAAAGAAATTTCGTCCCGAAATTTAGCATGCGGTTACTGAGGAAGCTAGTAGTGTGACGTTGTTTACCTGTATCGTATCGCGGCTCCCCGAGCAGGTTTGCGAAGATTACTGTTTTTCTTGGGGTGTCACATTATCCCCCCGTTGATTTGGAATTTCGTCCCGAAATTCTGCATTGGTAGCTTCAGCCGCAGTAGTAGTTACATTGGTTCCGAATAACTGGGGATATTTGAGTTCCATTTGATCTTCACGCTCCCAGGTGAACTCTGGGCCGTGGCGGGAGTTCCAACGAACTCGTACAAGAGGGATTCTCGTGTTCTTGAGGACCTTAACATCCCGGTCCGTGATTTCAACTGGTTCCTCGACGAATCGCAACTGTTCATCGATAGTGAGCTCCTTCAAAGGAACTATGAGGGTCTCATCTGACAGACACTTCTTCAGATTCGACACGTGAAAGACGTTGTGAACTGCGCTGAGTTCAGCTGGTAAGTTCAATCTGTAGGCCACCTTGCCTATTATCTCAATGATTTCGAATGGTCCAACGTATCGTGGGTTGAGCTTGCCTCGTTTTCCAAAACGAACCACACCCTTCCAGGGTGAAACTTTAAGTAGCACTCGATCCCCCAACCTGGAACTCGAGTGGTTTCTTGTCTTTATCGGTGTATACTTTCTGACGGTCACGAGCTGCCGCCATGCGTTGTCGTATCTGAGAAATCTTTTCTGTAGTATCAACTACGAGTTCTGGACCTGTGATTTGACTATCACCCACCTCTGTCCAACAAAGAGGTGACCGACATTTACGTCCGTACAATGCCTCAAATGGAGCGGCTTTAATGCTGGTGTGGTCGCTGTTGTTGTACGAGAATTCCACAAGTGGCAGATGCTTTTCCCAGCCCTTGCCAAAGTCAATTACGCACGCCCGAAGCATGTCTTCTAGAGTTTTGAATAGTGCGCTCAGATTGCCCATCTGTCTGAGGATGATAAGCTGTGCTCATGTCTAAACGAGAGCCAAAAGATTTGTGCATTGCTTGCCACAGTTCTGAAGTAAAACGTGCATCACGATCAGAGATAATAGAGGTGGGCACCTTGTGCCTCGAGACCACTTCTTTTAAGTAAATGTCTGCTAAGGTAGAGAACTTGTCTGTTTCTTTGATAGCCAAGAAGTGAGCAGACTTTGTGAGTCGATCCACGATCACCCAAATAGTATCATTTCCGCGCTGAGATCTAGGTAGGCCAGTAACAAAGTCCATGGAAATTTGCTCCCATTTCCATTGTGATATCTCAGGTTGTTGGAGTGGTCCTGACGGTTTCTGATATTCTGCCTTGACTCTCGCACAAGTCAAGCACTTGCTGACGTAAGTAGCTATGTGGGCCTTCATGCTAGGCCACCAATATGTAGTTTTGATATCGTGGTACATTTTATCTGAACCTGGATGTACCGAGTAGCGAGACTTATTAGCTTCATCCATTACAAGCTCGCGTAAGTTGCCATAAAGTGGAACACAAATGCGTCCTGTAACGTAGTAAGCACCATCTTCCTTCTGTTCTAAACGTTATCTTGAGCCACGTAGGGCTTCAGCCCTGACATTTTCTGGTTTCAATGCTTCTACCTGAGCATTTCGTATCTGAGAAGAAAGACTAGACTGTATAGTGAGTTGTAAAGCTCGCACGCGCTTAGATGTAGTATCCTTTCGACTGAGGGCGTCGGCCACCACATTGGCTTTGCCCGGATGGTACTTTATAGCACATTCGTAATCGTTCAGTAGTTCAACCCATCTACGTTGTAGCATGTTCAATTCTTTCTGCTTGAATATATACTCAAGACTCCTGTGATCGGTGTAGATAGTGCACTTAGTGCCATACAGGTAATGTCGCCATATCTTGAGCGCAAAAACAACAGCTCCCAGCTCTAAATCGTGTATGGTGTAATTCCGTTCGTGAATCTTAAGTTGGCGCGAAGCATAAGCAATAACTTTATCCCGTTGCATCAACACACATCCAAGACCTTGGATGGATGCGTCACAGTAGACTACAAAATCGTCCGTGCCTTCAGGCAATGAGAGGATAGGTGCGCTACAAAGTTTGTCCTTTAAGTGCTGAAACGCTGTTTCCTGTGTATTACCCCAACGGTAAGCAACACCTTTCTGTGTCAGTAATGTAAGCGGCTGTGCAATCTTTGAAAAGTCTATGATGAATCGTCTGTAATAACCCGCCAAACCCAAGAATTGGCGTATTTCTGTTGGTGTGCGAAGTGCAGGCCAGTTCTTGATCGAATCCACCTTGGATGGATCGACATGAATCCCATCCTTGGTTACCACGTGGCCTAGAAAGTGGACTTCACGAAGCCAGAAGTCGCATTTTGAAAACTTAGCGTACAGCTGTTCCGTTCGAAGGAGTTCCAAAATAAGTCGTAAGTGATGCTCGTGTTCCTCCCGATTCTTCGAATAAATCAGGATGTCGTCGATGAAAACAATAACAAACTTGTCAAGATAAGGTTTGCACATCCTGTTCATTAGATCCATGAAAACCGTAGGCGCGTTCGTTAGCCCGAATGGCATGACCAAAAACTCGTAGTGGCCGTAGCGAGTTCTAAATGCTGTTTTAGAGACGTCCTCATCCCGGACTCTCAGCTGATGATATCCTGACCTTAAGTCTATTTTGGAGTAGTAACTCGACCCTTGCAGCTGCTCGAATAAATCATCTATGCGCGGAAGAGGATAACGATTCTTGATCGTCACCTTGTTGAGTTCACGGTAGTCTATACACATCCTGAACGTACCGTCTTTCTTCTTTACGAATAACACTGGAGCTCCCCAAGGCGAAGAGCTAGGACGTATAAAACCCTTTTTCCAAGAGTTCTTGTAGCTGTTTTGACAGTTCTTCCAATTCAGTTGGAGCTAAACGATAAGGTGCTCGAGCTATGGGTGCTGCTCCTGGAGCGAGCTCGATCTGAAATTCAACTTGACGATGAGGCGGTAACCCAGGTAACTCTTCAGGAAACACTTGAGGAAAATCGCGTACTACAGGAATATCCTCAATCTTTTTCTCTTTCTTCGATGTATCCGTAACGAGTGCTAAAACAGCTGCGTGGCCCTTTCGTAAACACTTCTGAGCCTTCAAGAAAGAAATGATGCCACTCACGACACCACTCTTATCGCCTTGAACTTCGAGAGGTTCTTTACCAGAACGGGGAATACGAATGATCTTTTCCTTGCATAGGATCTCTGCTTGTTGTTGGGATAACCAATCCATACCAATGACGATGTCGTAACTATCGCAACGTTGAGGTCATCACTAGTATCACCCTGACCAATCACGAACACTCGACCCCTGGCACCATTGCCGTCGTTATTACCCCCGTTGTCTTCCCTAGTCCCCGTTTCCTTGGTTGTGGTTCTGATTCTGGTTCTGATTCAACCGTGGGCAGTGTCTTTTGAAGTGACCTTCAGCACCATCTGATAACATCCCTTGTTACCATGCTGTTGTCGCCGATTCTATAGATCTTGTGGCTGTTGTTGTTGGTTCTGGTTTGCAGGACGTGAGTTTCTACCATCTTTGGCTCCATGGCCAAGCTTGTCGCATCATTGACAATGAATTCGGTTGCGTCGCCCGCTGTGGTGCAAGTTACATCGTTTGCGCTTAGGGTGGTTTCCCTTGTATCCACCCTGCCCTTGAATACTAAATGTTGCTGATCAGGACTTTAGTTGTCATCGACCTTTCACTGCTGTGCCTGGGACGGAATTGTAGTCGAACCCTTGCTAGAGGTTCCATCCCACTTTCATCCATTGTTACTGAGGGTAGCAGAAGTAGTTGAAGTAGTAGTGGTAGTATTATCGCTGATACGTTGAGGCAGCTTGTTCTGTCCCACTGCCTGGTTTGTGAGACGATGAGCAGGATGAGTAACATCTTGAATAGTAGCAAGTTTAGCCGTCTTCACATGGTTTTGAATTCCTGGTACTAAGCCTTTGAGGTACAGCTCAAAGCTCTTTATGGGAGGATCCACCATAGTTGGACACAAAATTGTCAGTTTGTTGGATCGTTATCGTGCACGCTTCTATCTCTGACCCCGTCATCTTCATGTTAAAGGACTCCACTTCCAACTTGTGGATGGCATCATAACTACTGTATTCACGTTTGATAGGTTCCTTAAAATCATTCCATGGGGTGGCATTAGCAGCCGCCAGCTCCAACATCGTAACTTGCGCGTTCCACCAAGTTTGCGCAGTGCCTTCGAGAATATCAGTGGCATATTTCACCTTACGAGCCTCGGGTCATTCACACATTCGAAGACCGATTCGAGTTCCTCGAACTAATGGAGGAGTCTAGCAGCTCCTTCAGTGTCGCTGAAAGTAGTAGGACGACAGTCCATAAAAGTCGTGTAGGTGCACACAGGTGGCTGAGCGTGTTGACTTGTCGTGTGCGTAAGAGTAATCAAAATTAAGCACAAGTGTTGAGTTACAAGAGTAGGATCTAAAAATCCTGGAGTAAGTGGTGATGGCAGGTTACACCTCCTGTCTGGGCAGCTGCGAGTGCTGCAGTAACTTGTTCAGTGACCGAAGCCGCCAACTGGGCTTGAGTTAGGTTAACGCGTCCACTCATGATCTTGACATCAAGGAGGACATGTGTAAGAGAGGTTCGCAAATAGTGCGAAGAGAGTGAGCACACAAGTATTCTCAAGCAATAACGTATAGTAGGTTCTGTAATCTGAGCATACCACGAGCAAAGTTCTATGTAATTCTAGCAAGTAGGTAAAGTAACATGAATAGTAGTACCTATGATGTTGAGCCTTGCACGTGGAGCGAGGTGTCGTTGTGGATCGTTGAGCACTGTACTGGTTATAGTCTGGTTTCAATAAAAACGTTTTTCCCTTATTAAAACCGAGTTCTCTATAACCAATGGCTCTGATACCAATCTGTCACACCCCCAAAATCCACACGCTGAGTACCACCGCTTGGAGGCGTGACATGACCAGGATCAAGCCACCAATCATATTGAACATAAGTACATATATATCAAAAGTCATTCATCAATACGATAGGTGTTTACAAAACCCAATATATACAAGTGTGTAGCGGAAGCATTAATGTAAAACCCAACATAAGTTTAAGTACAAAATGATATAATGTTTAACAACACATTCACGATCCATGTCCACAACGACCGTGCCTCCCGTGCAAGCTCCGTAAGTACCTATGGTCCTGCAAGGCATGTAACAGAGAGTCAACAACTAGTTGAGCGAGTTCACAGTTGGTTATTTAGTTATAACGTTCGTATCGTAAATCGTATATAATAACATCGCGGCCCTCTAGGCATGTTTGCGAAGTTTAGAAATTGTATCGCGTTAGTCCTTGCTGCCAGTCCAGGCATGCGTGCGATGAATAGTGTTGACTAGTCGTATTTGTACGTGCCCTTCTTGATCCAAGGACCGTAGCGAGTGTGATTGTCCTACCCAAGGAGGACGAACGTACGTTAAGGTTGTTGTCCTACCCAAGGAGGACGAACGTACGTTAAGGTTATTGTCCTACCCAAGGAGGACGAACGTATGTATTCTACCCAAGGAGAATACACAGGATTTATATTGGCATCCTACCCATGGAGGATGGCGGTACATATCCTACCCAAGGAGAATATGTAGGTTCCATTTTAGTTTCTTAACCCATTCCCAAACCACCGGGAATCCCATGCCTTAGAAAGAGTGTGAACTCACCTTAGTTTGCTCGGTATGCTAAGTATGTGCTCACGTAAATCAATCACGTCCTAAGGTACGCACGTATACAATAATCAGTTTGTGTTCACGTATAAGTACAAAGTCGATAAGCAAGTAGCACATGGCACGTATTTAAGATCATACACAGGATGGTTATGCTTAACAGCAGTTAACTAACCCGGTTAACTTCTAAACAGAATTAACTCAAGTTACTGTGCAGATTAACTGTTCGGCGAAACACACATAATGGCGAAACATATCAGTTGGCGAAACACAATAGTTGGCGAAACACATTCAGTTTCGTCGTGGCCTTGTTTGGCGAAACAGGATTCTAATTCGTCGATGACTCTTGGCGAAACACATTCTGTTTCGCCGAGAGTCCTGTTTCGTCGGATGTCTGTTTTGCAGACATCAGTTACAGCAGATGCGAATAACACATAAACCCTAATCCTTCTAGCAGCCGTCATCAATAACAGAAATCATACGAAGGTCAATGTGCATATCGAATCATCATAAATCAACCATCCAAGAATCATAGTCTAGCATAAACCCTAGTTTATGTGTATAGCATATCAAATAACATACAACATCATCACATCAATTCCCTATCAAGATACTAATGTAATCAGAATCAGGCCATATAAACAATCATTCAGAACCGAGCATTCGATTGTATCAAGTTTCGCATATCATTTATATATATCCTACTACATCATATCATACACATCGAAATCTATATCATCACCATCATACACTCATCACAGCAGTAACACACATCAATCATATGCACCAGCAAGAATCTATACAATACAGAAACATAGAATCGACTAACAAACACACACTAACCGATTCGAGATGAAGGAACAAGGATTTGAGAGCTAGGGATGATGGTGAACGATGGTTGTGGCCGTATCGCGCAGAAGAGAGTTCTAGGGTTTCTTATTCGCCAAAAGTGTGAAGACAGAAGTCGGTTCACGTTTTAAAATACAGATTTACTTACTGGGCCCGTAGTGGGCCTCGGCGAATCAATGGGCCGGCGAAACAGCCTGTTTCGTCGAGATTAGGTTGACGAAATGGATCCTGTTTCGTCGGGGTGTTCTCGGCGAATCAACTTCTGTTTTGTCGGGTTCACCTATGTGTTAACAGTTTAAGTTTTCTAAACAGTCTCATGATATACAACCAAGCACAATTTCATGCAAACACAATGCGTTTTATCATATCATAACATGTACAGTTACAAGTCAAATAAGTCAAACAACTAACAGTCAAAGTCAACGTGCATTTAATGCGAAAGTGAAAGTCGAAAACTCGAGTTGTCACACTTCTTTAGTCCCGAAGCATAAATGTCATCGCGAACGTTACCCAATTCGTCAGGTAACTCGAGTTCGTGAGCCATGTCACGGATTCTTTCCAGAATTTTGAATGACTTAACGTGACGTGAATTAGGCTTGCCACGCTTCCCAAAGCGCACCGCACCCTCCCATGGTGAGACTTTCAATCATGACACATTCGCCTGCACCGAACTCCCAGCGTCTCCTAAGCTTGTCAGCTTTCCGGGCGATCACGCGTTATCGTCACACGATTTCCGATCTAAGCAATCTTCCCAAGAGTTTCGAGTACAAGTCCTGGATCTGTGACAAGTAGATTGGCATTATCGTTCATGCAATGCCTCAAACAGAGCCGTCTGAATACTAGAGTAGTAACTGCTGCAGTAAGACTCACCCAAAGCTAAGTGTCCTCCCACATGTTTACTAAAGTCAATCACGCACATGCTCGCAACATGTCTTCGTGTGTCAAAATGGTTCGGTACTCTGTCCGGTTGTCCTACAGTGGCAAGTAATGCTCATGTCCAGACGTGAGCCAAGATGTCGTGCATTGCCTGACATAGATCAGGTATAGATCAAAATCTAAGGTATCAGAAGTTGGCGCCTCGTGCCTAAAAAGAAAACCACCTCTCTCAGAGGACTATTCACAAGCTGTGAAGACCCGTCAGTTTCCCTGATTGCATATAAAGTGTGTTGGTTCCATCTCGAGTTGTAAGTAGACTAGCGACAAAATCCATGACAGTCTGTTCTCATTTCCATATGGGTGTTTCTAGTTGTTGATACTTCGCCTTGACTTTCCCACAAGTCAAACATCACTCACATACATTGCCAGGTGGGCCTTCATACCCGACCACCAATACAAGATTTATAGGTTCTAATATCTCTCATCAAAACCCAGATGACTAGAATATCGAGGCCGGCGTGCTTTGCTCGACACGAGTTCCCTACAGTTGCCGTATAACAAGATCCACATTCGTTCCATGAGGTAGCGCATATCATCCGACCTGCCAAAGGTTGCTTCTCCATGCCCCGCATGGACCTAACTCGAAAATTCTCCTCCTTCAGTGCTTCGATTTGAGCAGGGCAGATCTGATCAGGTAGGTTAGAGTTGATAGCGAGTTGCAAAGCTCGTGCACGTTCAGGTTTCACAATCGTACTCATTCAAAGGTTCCATCCAGCGATGTCACTGCATGTTGTAACTCTTTCGAGCATCGATACATGGGAGGCCCTTGTGATCGGTCTCGGTAATGCGTTTGGTACTGTCCAAATAATGCCCCCAACTTAAATCCAAAGACCACGGTTTTCACCGCAGGTTGTGAGTCATGCAGTTCTTCTTGTAAATCCACCACATAGGTTATTACTCTCTCGTGTTGCATTAGTGTGTAACTAGGACTCTGATTCGAACCATCATGGTATACCACTGGGTCACCCATACTCTTGGGTAAATACGATGCTCAGTGCATTGTGGAGTTGGGTTTCAAAAGCTGAAAGGACGTTCTCCGGTTCTATCTCCCGTGAATACACAGCACCTTATTGTGTTAAAGGAATTAAACCTGTATGATCCTCGGAAGTCTTATGATGAGTCTGCGATAGAATTTAGCTAGACCAAGAAGTTACTGTATCCCTGAAGGACTCTTTGGTGCCGATCAAGTTCTACTAGAATGGATCTTAGCGAGATCCACATGTGTTCCCAATTCATTGACTACGTGACCAAGAGAGTGTACTCCTCGAATCATGAAGTCACACTTCGACAGACTTCGCGTGGTGTTACGCCTCCCCTAGGGGCTCTTAAGATAAGATACCAGTGCCGTTCATGGTGTTTGTGACACCTGGGTCACTGCGACCATCAAACAAATACCAAACCAATGAAATATTGTATTTCATACTTGGGATTTGTACAAATATGTGTATCATTTGCACATATCAATTCTTGTTCGATTTCGGGCTCTAAATAGCTTTCTGGAAGGTTATACGCGCACTGATGCGTAAATATAACCAGTTTAATGCAACGAACACTCCGGAATAGTGAAATAGGCTTCACATACCTTATATAACCTTTACATAACTTAGAAATAAGTTTTGAAGGCTTTGGTATGGCAAAATCAAGTTAAATCACTTATAGGGACTAAATTCAACAAACTGTGAAAGTATGCCGATTTGAACTGTAACAGACATTCCGGAACATGACCATGAGTTAAACATACCATAAATATCCTTTACATAGCTTAGAAATAGGCTTTGAGGGGTTCGGTGTGCTAAAATAAACTTTTGGGTCATTCAGGGACTAAAAGCGTCAAAAAGTGCACAAGTTTGCATTTTCGCGCATAACTTACGTTCTGAATACATCCGGACATCCAAAAAAATTATGTAAGCACTAAAATATTATGCTTTAGTGTTTGGCTTATCAAAATTCCATTCGTCGCGCATTTTGGACCGTTTTTGCGTTCGTTACGACTTCCGTCGTAATTAACCGAACAACGCAACCGTACGGCCAAACGAACCGAGATCCGAGATATTTTTGAGCACATTTTAAGTTCCCTATACTTTAACTTCATTTTAGAGCTTTGAAATGAGGTTAACGGGGCTTAAACGTGTCAAAAATGCATCGAAAACCAAGTTTGGAGCTGCAGGGACCAAATCTGTCATTTCAGCAAAGATGATGGCTTACGGACCGTAAGCCATCACCCTTACCGTCCGTAAGGACCTCCCAGTTGTTCAGAAACTTCTAAACAGCATGTTTCCAGCTGTCACACCCTCCAAACCCAATTGCACTTGCCTCTTCATGTTAATGAGGGGCCATTTTGGTGTTCCATGGGAATTCCAACAAGTGTAGGGGTGAGATTAAAGCCTGGATTACGAGAAACGATCCTAATGGTTGTCCATTTACTATAAATACCCAACCCCATTCATTTGCTAAACCCACAAAATCTGATCTAAAAGCTCTAAGTTGAAGCCATTGCTTCATACCTGAGCTACTTGGATCAAGATTAGCTTTCGGGGGACCCTTTGTAAGTGTTCCTTCGTTCTTTTTATACTTTTAGCGTTAAAAGTCAAACTTTGTTTGACTATCTGCATTGACCAGTTTATGGTCAATGCGAAGTTCGTTTGAACTTCATAACGTGAGCGTAATCACGATGGTTATAGTCCCTAGTGACTATACCTACTGATTACCACGTTATCTAGGCTCAGTGACGAGTCGTAGTTTCGGCCAAAATGCGTGTTATTGCGTATTTTGTAACCAAACTACTCTTAGGTATCAAAACCGTTTGTTTTGATACCAAACCTGTTTTCTAAACTTAGTTAAGCATGTTTTAACATGCTTAGCTCGTCACTCTTAGTTTAGTGCTTATATAGGGTCGTAAGGTAAGCGATCTAAACAATCGCTTATACTTTCGAACCCGACCCGTTTGGTCGATCATTAGGATCCAACCAAACACATTAGGTGACCATAGTTGTATAGGGAATAACCTTCCGAGGTTATACCTTATGGTCACATCGTTTGAGTAGTTGTATGATAAGTAGTATATATGCCTTAGGTAAATTACCAAAATACCCTTTTTATGCAAAAATTCATTTTAAGCATATATAACATAACTTTTGGTATCTATACTGATTTGGTAACAATATTAGACATGTTTAGGCATATTTTACTTATCATAGGACTAGTTAGGCATTCCAAACGCGCTTTACGCAAACGACGCGTTAAAGTAGCATAAGCTACCTAAACGGGCCGTAATGGGTCGTAAGCATTTAGGTTAGGTTTCATTTAGTATGTAGGCTTTGTTAAACCATACTACATGACTTTCCATACTCGTTTGGTTTACGAACCCTCATTCTATCCGATCCTCCGATATAGGTCCGGTTTATTAACATAGTTACCTATATTAGGTGCCGTTTGATATCCGTGATCTCTAGCATTGTTTGGTTGTTACTCAAGGACTACTAAGCAATCTCAAGTGAGTACATAGACCCCTCTTTTACTGTTTTCCAAACATTTTGGGGTGAAACACATGTGCCTACTTGTTACTTTCGTGCCTTTCGTGTTTTCATATCATATGCTTGTTATGTTCAATAGTACACTTATAGTACATGATTTCATTATGTTTTTGCTATGTATGTCCTTTGTTGCATACTTAGTACATCATTTTACATTACATTTTATGCTATGTATGTCCATTGTGTGCTTACTTAGTACATCGTTTTACATTACATTTTATGCTATGTATGTCCATTGTGTGCATACTTAGTACATTGTTTTACATTTTTATGCTATGTATGCCCATTGTGTGCATACTTAGTACATTTGTTATTCATCACATGCTTACATTTTGGTATGACATTTGGTTTGTTTAAATGGGATAATATACATTCATTAACACCGATCATGCCGCTCGGTAGTAGGTAGTGGTACCATAGGACTTGACAACTCCCATTCCTGAACCCTAGGTTTGTTTGGGTGGAAGGAATGACCGAATCCGAATACATTTCTAGGTGGACCTTAGACTTTGTGCTAGGGTTTATTCTACAGTCACAAGGCTTGGATGTATGCATTTTCACAATACCGCATAGATGTTTATATCAGTATAGCATGTATTTGTTCCACAAAACATAACTTTGATTTAAACCATGTTTTACTTCAATACCTTGTTTTTGTGCATTTTACATATGGTTTAGTTGATATATTTCACTTACCATACATGATATTTTGGATACACATTACATGATTTGCATTAGACATAAACATTTTGACATTGATATACACAATTCATGATTTACATTAGACATAGACATTTGACATGGTTTTCACATGAACATTTTGACATTGATATACACAATTCATGATTTACATTAGACACAGACATTTGACATGGTTTTCACATGAACATTTTGACATTGATATACACAATTCACGATTTACATTAGACATAGACATTTAACATAGTTTTCACACAAACATTTTGACATTTGATTATACATAAACATTTTACTTTGGTGGTTTGGTTTGAGTAAGTGATTTAAGTAACGAGGCGTGTGTAATATGATACAAGCATAGTGGATACGCCACTGGTACTTCCTATATATAAGTGCTTGTATGGTATTACATATCGTAGCGTTATTTGAATCATTTCAATTTAGACATATAACATTTTATACAAATAACATACTTTTCACAATACATTGTTTTACAAACAACTTATCTGATATAAACTCATTTTACTTGGTTATTTACTTAACCATGTATTATTCTTCTATACATATATATCATTTGGTTTATTTATCACTTTTCAAATGATTTACAAGACAAAGCAACTTACAAGGTTCACGACTAAACATTTTCTTAAACATAAGTCATGAATTCTATTTTCACAAAACCTATGTATCTCACAGGCATTTTTATGCTGACGTACCTATTTTCACATGTGTTTCAGGATATGATGCTTAGGGTTTATCAAGATACACTTAGGCGGACTTGGGCCTTAGCAACAATAAAAGATGCAAGACTAGTTATTTATGTTATGTTTCTTTGATTGTCAAGACATTGTAACTCTTTTATTCAATAAAACAATATTCAAATTTCCATGTGTTATGAAACAATGATTCTGTTACAACACTCCCCGACGTTTCCGCCACGTTTTGTTGTTTTACGTGGTCGGGGTGTGACAGTGTTCCTTTCTCCTGGTAATGATTCGAAACGTCATCAATAAACTCGGTTGATTCATGTGATCCACAAAGCTGCTGGTGTGTTGATTAACCCAAGGGTCGTGAAATACAAGGTCGTAATGGTCGTACTGCGTTCGGTATGCCGTTTCAGAAACATCCTCCCCTTGGACTTCCGTCTGACGATAGCTCGTTCGTTGTTCAATCCTCGAATGGGAGCTTGACCCTCGCAAATGGTCAACAGGTTGTCAATACATGGTCGAGGCGAACGGTTCTTGGCTGTCACCTTGTTGAGTTCTCAATAATCAGTACACATGTCCAACGATAAAGCTTATCTTCACGGATATAACTGGGGCTCCCCACACTATAACTAGGTCCGATAAAACCTCTGTCCCACAGTTCCTTCATTCGATTAGACAGTTCTTGCAACCCCCTGGTGCAAGATGGTAAAGAGTACGAGTAATCAAGGCTGCCTCTGGCACGAGATCAAACTGAGATTCTTCCCTGCAGTCGTGGAAGTAAACCTGAAAGTTCCTCGGGTAGCACGCCGAGGGAAATCACGAACAATTAGTGGATCCTCGATCCTCTTTTCCTTAGCCTTAAAATTAGTAACGGTTGTTATCATAGCGGGGTAATCCCTCCTTATACACTTCTGGGCTTTCATTGCTGATATGATGCTAACCTTTACCCCACTCTAGCACTTCAAAGTATAAAGCGACGCAAAATTTTCTTCCCACAGGGTATATCTACGCGATATCTAGATAACCAACTTACACAACTACTACACCGAAACCATCAAGGATAGCAGAAGGAAGGTCGACGTCGAACACTTGTCCCACAAGGTCGAGTTTGCATCCTAACGAACATACGAGGCTTCAATTGTCTTGCCATCAGCCGATTTCACAACAGGTCTGGTTTCAGGAAGTACCAGAGTTGAATAGAACAGGAACGAAACGATTAGCTTCCAAGAACGTGCTGGCTACCATGTTGCTGTAATCCTGGCATCGTCCATGCCAATCCCAAGTGCCCTTCCATGAGTATCATGTTGTTTTCGCTATGAGAATTTCCAGTACTGTCGTCGTTCCCCTGGTTGTTGTCGTCTTGGTTTAACAACGGCCCATCCATGTCGTAGGCACCTTCATTCCCATACTAAAGGCTACGATTACGAGTACCTTGATGTTCCCATGACTGTTGCCTCTAATGCCGTTGCTCGAAACGGAGCTCTACGGTCTTGCACCACCAAGCCCATCTTTTCACATTCTGTGCCACACTCTAACGCGCTACTCGCTGTGCTAGTAGACACACATTCCACACTATAATCTGTTGTCATTGCTTATGTCCTGATTGATTCGTAAGAGTTGACTCCCATGAGTCGCTTACTAGGGTTTAGAGTTCGATTGAAGTCAATTTGCTGCTGCTCGTTACCGGTAGCCAAGGTCGTCCTGATACTGAGGTTGGTAAAGTACTACGTTCACTCTCTTGTCCATCGTTCTTGCAAGTCGACTGAGTAATACACGGTGTGTTTCCAGGGTGTTGCAGAAGTGACCGCACTTTGGGAGCTACAACATCAACACATTGACTTTCAGCCACTGAAGTGGAGTGAGAAAGGTATCGACCAATCATTCGATGCTGCGACATCCAACCTAGGGACGTTCGGACCAACACCTAATCTTCTACACAGTTCGCTAGGCGTTCAAATGGGTGTTCAGGTAATATTCGATAGCATCAAGATTCGTAAGAATTCAGAGAGAGGCGAAAAGGTCACATTCAAGTAGGAGACATTCACTGCTATGACCCCTATAGACTTGTTACGTTTCACATTGATTAAATAATAGAGCAGAACCCCCTTTTTCACTTGTTAAGCCTCACTGGGACTCACATGCACCCCACACTATTATTATGTGTGCACCCACCCACAATAATATTGTGATTTGCATGCTCATCTCAGTTCCTCCTAACTCATGTCAAATGGTTCCTCAAACTCAGATGTCAAACAAAGAGCATCACGAAACATGAGTCATGAATGTTTAGGGAAATACCACCCTATCAGTCACATAACACCTACAAGTAATACATGAATTCATACTGTTGTGCTAAACGTGCAATCTCATGCAACATCATATGTAAGTGTTCACTAGTTATGCAGTACAATGAGTATACGAGAGACGAACCTTGCAGTCTGGACCTGAGTGTCATGGTCCTATTCAGAACTTGTTCGGTTATAGTCTGGTTTTAAAAAAACGTTTTAAAACCAAGTTCTGTCACACCCCCAAATTACCACTTGCGGGAACACCGCGGGGCGTGTGACGTACCAGGATCTTAGCCACCAATCACATTGAACTCATAAATATATTTAAATAAAACTTTCATTCATTATCATAAAGTGATACAAAACGTTAAGTGTAATTCATAGTATACAGCGAAAGCATAAATCATTTGTTAAGCGTTTCATAAACCACATGTACAAAACCGTTAGACTTGTCTTGGAATTCCAAGTATCTCGACCCCTGACCACTCCAGCATCCCAGGCAACAAGTTCCAAATGATATAAACCTATAGACCTGCAAGCATGCAGACAAGTGTGTCAGACGACGCTGGTGAGTTCAAAGTTTTGTTAACGTGTTTAGATACCAGTTACCAGATTAAAACGTTTCACAGATGCATTGTTGTTAATCACATGCTTACCGAAGATGGCTCCAGATTATTTGCCCTAAACCCCATTACCTCTATTAAAGCAATGGTCAAGATGGGGGTCATTAGTTCATCACCGACCTCCCTGGTGCGGTGTGAGGGTGCCAAACCTAAGTAGCGCTACTAACTAATACCCCGTTGCCTCCCCGGTAACAATCAGTAGGAGGGACTTGAGTGATAGATATAGACGTGTATTAACCAACATTCCGGTTTAACGTTCCAGTCAAACCCATTACCCAATATTCCTCCTTGGAATATTTACCAGATGTCCCTCCCCGGGACGCATGCTTGGAAAAAGAGCAGTGAACTCACCTTGGTTTGCTCGGTAGGATTAGTTACTTGTTCACACGTAATCAGTCAATGCCTATGATGTTCATGTACACGGAATCAGTTTACATTCACGTAGTTCACGTATGTTCATAGTGTGAAATCGTAGCAAGGATTATCGCACAACAGATAGCAATCATTCATAACACACATAACAGATAAGTTCACTAGTCACATACATGTTTCATGATAGTGCTTAACAGTTAAGTGAGATATTCATCACAAGCAAGTCATGTTTCCTCAATCATAATTAACATCGTTAACAGGCAGACAATAATCATTCAACAACAAAATTAACTTCGCAACTAAATGCACAAGGAATATGTAGTCAATGGCCGACAAGGATTAATGTGTATAGTAGATCTTTACATGCAACCTTGATAAACTCTTCTGACAATCACAAGTATAATTTGACCGCTAAAGATATATGATTGGGTCGATCATTAAGTCGTCACATGGAATTGTTACTGTTATCAAGTATTAAACCAAGCAACCACTTGATCAAGCTTCACGAGGCATATTCTTTTTAGCACATGGGCTGCTCCACTTAATAGGTATCTAATTGGACCGATTCAACCATTTGGATTATATCAAAACTATGGCCGACAGCCTTTAAATGATTTTGTCAATATTGCTACTAATATGAATTCAATTGGACCAACTAAGATCAGTCAATAATCACCAATACTTATTAACATACACATCACCACAATCCACTGTTCTAACCATGTGCCATCTCGACGGACTTTGCATTCTAATAGTGACGAAACATTGGTCTTTCGTCGAGACCCAATACGACGAAACATGGGTCTTTAGTCGAAAAATATTTAAGGGGAAACTATGGCAAAATTTTTCTAGAATTTAAACACTTAGAAAAATATTTTTAAACAAGTGTTTACAAGTGTATTTTAACCATGATCTTTCAAATAAAATTTGCCATAATTTTTGTTACAAAAAAAATTACAAATATTGGAGGTTGATTTTGTTAAATAAAAGTGACTAAATATGTATTTAGGAAAATATATATTTAGATGTCACAATTTGTGTGATTACTTTTATATTATGTGTATTAGTTATAAAATTTTAGGACTTGAAATAATATAACTCACCAAAATACCAAGAATTATAACATAAAATGTTACCAAAATCCCAAGAAAATAAATATATAATTTATACCAAAAAACTGGACAAACCGAACAAGGAATATAAGCTACAAAATATTCCGGAATTAAATTCATAAGTATATTTTGGTAAACGGTATTTTGGAAACCTAGAAAACGAAAATATGATTTTATAATTATTACAAAATATATCATATTTTTGACAAGAATGAAATATATTATTTTTGGGTATATAGAAATATATATGTTTTCTTGAATTACTAGAAATATATTATTTTTGGGTGAAAAATGAATTTATGAATATTTTCTAAGTTAAACTTGAAAATATATTATTTTTGAGGTTTATATGAAAATATGAATATTTTTGGCAAGGGAGAAATATAAATAATTTTCTACAAAAGTTTTCTTAAAATATATATTTTAAGAATATAAATTGGTGATTTTATTGGTTGAAAATAATATTCCAGAAAATTATATACAAAATTAAGTATAAGAATACTTAATAAATACAATGAAAATACGTATTCTCGTACGTATAAATACATCGGAATACGCCACCAATACTTGGCAAATTACACAAGTCTAAGAATACAAGTGTAAGTATACCCGTCCTTGGGGAAAGATATACATGTATAAATACATAATGTGCCAAGTTAAAATATATTATTTTAACTAATATTCCAATAATTAATAAATATAATTTAAGTTAAAATATTTACTATTTTAACAAATAATTATATACTTTGGGATAATATTATGACACAAAGAAACGTAACTCAAAGATGCTAAGTCATAACAAATAAGACAAAAGTCAAGGCACGACCCATCCGTCTAACCATAGCACGTGTGTAGGTAGTCGTGCGACACAAGGAAAGCTTTGAGTTACCGAGTTACGAGAAACAAGACTGTGAGTTAATGTCCCCCTTTTCTTTTAACTGTTTTCAGTTTTATAACTTCGGGGGTGAAGTACATGTTACAAATTGTTACAAACGTTTACATATGGTATGGTTAGCTAAGGAATGAACTGTTAGATCAAGTGAGTGGTGGGTAGAACGCTTAAGACCATTAATCCTCGTATAAGGACCGAGGGACATGAGTGATAGATCTATTTGGGTGTTGCGAGCCCCACCCTTGGGACCGAGATTTGGCCCATGAGGTGACTATGTTTTCCAGCCGGAAGCCCAGTACAAAATCTGCTAGGTTTGAGCCTTCCTGCATCACTGCACACATATTAATGACCTTGCAAATCATTAATTGATCTCTTTCCTTGTTGCTTTCATACCGGGTTTACAAAATACATACTTACAATGATTACAAGTTTATTACGAGCTCACATACAAAATACATGAACTCACTCAACTTTTGTTGATGTTTTCAAACTACATGTGTTTCAGGGAATTGATTATGGATCTGGCGGGCGTACAAGGATTTTCAAGCTGTGTCCTCAATAAATGATGCCATCCTGCATTGAAGGGTTTGAATCGTGTATTTTATCCTTGATAGGATACATGGTTCAAAGCCTAGTTTATTTAGTGTCTTTTGATAAAGTCCTTTATGGAACTTAAAACTTTGTTTGTGTTGTATTCTAAACTTGAAGTCTGTGTTTGGATTTAAAACAATAATGGTTGTATTATTTTGAAACTTAAATGGATGAACATCGTGGTTTCTATCGCATAGTTGTTTGTTATGGTTGAATGCAATGATATTAAGCAAGTCACACGTAATCACACTTCCGCAAAAGTCAGGGTGTGACAGTTTGGTATTAGAGCTTCGATTGTAGCGAACCAGGATTCTTTCTCGAGTCTAGACTACAATCATTAGGGCTCTCTCACGAAAATGTTTTTACAACATGTTTTTCATTGCATACACAAAACGCCAAGATCCATGGAACAAACGTTTTACAAAAAGAAGGACAAGAACACAATGCAAGGTCACATTGGTGGTTTAGTCTGCATGGGGTAGACTAGGAAAGATAGAAAAAGTTTCATAAAGGATAATGTGAATACATGATTAGGTGATGATTGTATTTGTTTGCATATACTGAGTGTTAGTGATTAATATATATGCACATGTTATGATTGTTATGTTACAGGCATCATGTCATCCTCAAAGAGTGGGTTATTTGACGCCCATGACCCGATGGCTGTCGTTTCGGACGATGAGATTATGCCCGAGCCAGAGATATTTACGTCAGACACCGAGAGTGATCCCGATATGCTGTCTGAGGATGAGGATGACTTCCAGCCATTCGCGCTACCAGATTTTGGTGATGATTTACCTATTGCTGATGGTTTCCCTATTGAGGATCCTTTCGATATTCCTACTTCTGTCCATGATCACCTCATCATTGGTCACCCCGTTGGTGAGCACATTGCGGCTCCGATCCTCAATGCCATTCCTCTTGTGGTCATTCCTCCCGAGGATTGGCCTTTCAATGACTTGTTCGATGATGATGCCGATTTGTTTGTAGACGGTCCCCCAGCTGACGCCAAGGGCGATGAAGAGATTGATGAGGATGTTGTTGCTGTACCACCTCATGTTGTTCCTATCATTGAGATATCTTCTGACTCCAGTTTTCACTCGGTTTCAGACTCCTTTGAGTTTGTGACATCCTCAGCCCTGCAGGCGGTAGGACTGCAGCGTTATGCCACCGATTCTGATGACGACACCACTATGTCTGCTGCACCATCCCCTGCTCGTGTCCCCACACCTCCACACGATCCAGAGCCTGCCCCTAAGCTAGCTCCTGTTCCTTTTGGTCAGCCTGACATTGCACCTATTGACCCTGAGCCGATTCCTGATCCTGACTATGTCCCGTTTGGATTACCAGATATTGCACCCCTTGTTCCAGATCCGATACCTGCACCTGTTGATCTTCCTCTTGCTGAGCCATTCATTCTTCCACCCCCACCCGCTGATGTTGCTCCCCTCCCTCCTGTAGAGTCTGATGTTCACCGCACTGATTTACCGATTGTTTTCTTACAGGACATCCCTGCACCCCGTCCAGGGGAAGGTACTCCTGGCTAGCCCCCGAGTTATGACCCTTTTACTTCAGCAGCTTTTCCTCCAATCCCACAGGCGACACCATTCACTCCTTTCACATCTACACTGCTTGATGAGCCATTCCGATGGTTCCCCCATATACCATGCCGATCTCAGACCCCTACCATCCCTCACATTTCGTTGGATACACACGGGATGAGTTGCTTTTGTCTTTACAATTACAGTTTGAGATCTTGAGTCGCAGAGTTTTGGAGCTCGAGCTGACTCCTCCACGTCATCCACCTTGTCCCTGCCAGTCTACTTTTGTCCCTCCACATTCATCGTCATCCCCTTTTGCACATCCATCTGCTGCTCCTACACCCATTTAGGGTTTTGTTGCTCGTTTCCTTATTGTCGAGTAGCAGATCAGCTATTTGCTTCGTCGTGTCTACGAGCTCGAGGTGGAGCTCGCACATGTTCGCAGTTTACTTTTCTTCCCTCCTCCTCCTCCACCATCAGCACAGTAGGTTTTTGGTTTTATGCAGATGCATTACTTTTGGTGAGACCACTACTATTGAGCCGAGATTGTGAAGACTTTTGAAGACCACTTTTGACTATGTTATTTTTGTATATTGACAGACTCATTTGACAAGGGTAGTGTGACCCTATGTCCCTTTTGATATGATACACTTGTGAACAATGTGATTTGTGGTTGGTAATTAATGAAAGCTCAATCGTCATGTTCTCACTAAACACGTTGTTGGATTACATGTTCATGTTATGATTGTGTTGTTGCATGATTGTTTGATATGATGATTGCTTGTACATATGTACATATGACCTCTAGACAATTATTTATTTATTTAACGAATAAGACCTAACCTATCCGATCTTCTTCTTAGAAGAAAGATGCCGCCGCGAAGGAATACCGATACCAACAACCCTCTGCCGATGACAAAGGTGGAATTACAAGAGCCGCATCTCATAGGCTATCGCACAGCACGAGGCCCTTCGCTCCAAACACAACGGAGGTACCTCAGGGAATAACCCACCAAATGGTAATGTTTAAGTCACCTAAGACACATTACGATTCATTTGGACATTTCCAAGTGTGCTTTGCTAATGCTTTCTGTGAATGATGTTGCTTGTGTTGCAGGCTACACCTATAAACATTTCTTAGACTGCAAGCCCCTGAATTTCGATGGCACTGGAGGTGCCGTAGCCTTTGTGCGCTGGGTAGAGAAGACGGATTCTATTTTAAGAATGAGCAAATGTGCCACAAAGCATCAAGTCACGTACATTTCTGGGCTGTTTCTGGATGGAGCATGGTCGTGGTGGAACCTTCAGGTTCAGACGTTGGGTGAGGCTGCTGCGTATGCTTTGACATGGAATGAACTAAAAGAGTTGATGCACAAGAAGTATTGTTCTCGAGCGGAGATCCAGAAGTTGGAAACTAAATTCTGGAACTTGAAAATTGAAGGTCCAAAGGTGGCTGAGTATGTGCAGAGATTTCATGATTTGTCCAGGGTGGTTCCTTATTTGGTTGAGCCAGAGTTTAAGAGGATAGAATGTTTCATCTGGGGATTGGCACCTCAAATTCTAAGCATGGTGACAGCTTCCAAGCCACCAACTATTACTGAGGCAATCGACTTGAGTGTGGCACTGATTGAGGAAGCCGTTAGATTGGGAAAGTTCTCGATTTCTGAAGCAAAGAAGAAATAGACTCATGTGGAGTCTTCTGGGGAAAACAAGAGAAAGTTTACAAATTTCAAGAAGGGTAATCGGGCGAATAACAACAACAGTGCCAACAAGCGCAGAGACGCTAATCCGCCAGTTGAGACACAAGCTGGCACTGCAAATGCTAAGAACAAAGGAAAAGGGTACATGGGTACTCTACCAAAGTGTGATGTACGCCAGTTTCATCATGCCGGTCAGTGCAGGTATAGGAAGTGTGGTAACTATGGAAGGAATGGTCATTCTAAGGAAATGTGTTGGTTTGGAGCGGGTCGTGGAAATGGAGGGCAAGGAGGAAATGGGAATGGTAATGGTAACCGTGGTGGAAACGGGAACCAGGCGGGAAATGGAAACCGTGGTGGACACAATAACAACAATAATCAGGGTGGTAATGGAAATGGATGCGGCCAAGGTTGTTATGGTTGCGATGATGTAGGGCACTTTAAGCGGGACTGCCCCAAGAATAATCAGGCACGTGGAAGGGTGTTCACCATCGGAGCTAGGGAAGCACGCCAGGATCCAAACGTGGTTACTGGTACGTTCCCTATTAATCAATGTTATGCATCTGTGCTGTTTGATACTGGTTCCGATTATAGCTTCGTATCCCTAGAATTTAAGAATATACTTGGTTTAGTAGCAAGTAAGCTAGACGCCCCGTACTCAATAGAGCTGGCTAATGGAAAGCTAGTAGAAGCTAATGAAGTGATTAGAGGCTGTGTTATAGAGCTTGGAGAGTGTGAGTTTCAGATAGATCTTCTGCCAGTTTACTTGGGAAGTTTCGATGTCGTAGTTGGGATGGATTGGTTGTCTAGCAACCGTGCTGAGATTGTGTGCCATGAGAAGATCATTCGCATCCCGATGGCGAATGAAGAGACAATCATGATCCACGGAGAGAAGCATGATACGCCCTTGCGGATTATTAGTTGTTTGAAAGCGCGAAAGTGTCTACGTAAAGGATGTGTTGCCTTCTTAGCTCATGTTGTGGATAAGGAAGCCGAAGAACCGAAGCTAGAAGATATCCCTGTGGTAAAGGAATATCCTGAAGTCTTCCCCGAAGACTTGCCAGGGTTACCGCCACAACGACAAGTCTAACTCCACATTGACTTGGTTCCAGGCACCACGCCTGTAGCCAAGGCACCTTATCTACTTGCGCCTTCAGAGATGCAAGAGTTATCCACGCAGCTTTAGGAGTTATTGGACAATGGATTCATAAGGCCGAGCTTCTCGCCTTGGGGTGCTCCAGTACTGTTCGTCAAGAAGAAGGATGGTAGCTTTTGAATGTGTATCGACTACCTGGAGTTGAACAAGTTAACCATCAAGAATCGGTATCCCTTGCCAAGGATTGATGATTTATTCGACCAACTGCAAGGATCAAGCTACTATTCCAAGATAGATCTTCGATCGGGTTATCATCAACCGCGGATTCAAGAGGAAAGTATACTGAAGACTGCCTTCAGAACTCGTTACGGACATTACAAGTTTCTAGTGATGCCGTTTGGGTTAACTAATGCGCCGATAGTGTTTATGTATTTGATGAACCGGGTTTGCAAGCCATATCTCGATAAATTTGTGATCGTATTTATCGATGATATTTTGATTTATTCGCGGACGAAGGAAGATCCTGAACAACACCTCAGAGCCATCCTAGAGCTGCTAAAGAAGGAAAATATCTACGCTAAGTTTTCAAAGTGCGAGTTTTGGATACGCGAAGTACAGTTCCTCGGTCACGTGGTAAACGAGAATGGTATTCATGTGGATCCCACAAAGATCGAGGCAATCAAGAACTGGGAAACTCCAAAGACACCAACCAAGATCCGACAGTTTTTGGGCTTAGCAGGGTATTATCGCAGTTTCATCGAGAATTTCTCCAAGATAGCCCAACCGTTGACCTCCCTTACTCAAAAGGATAAGAAATACGAATGGGGAGATAATTAAGAAGAAGCTTTTCAGCTGCTCAAGAACAAGCTATGCGATGCACCTATATTATCCCTACCCGAAGGCACCGACGACTTCGTGGTATATTGTGACGCCTCATGTCAGGGATTGGGTTGCATGCTCATGCAACGCCAGAAGGTTATCGCTTATGCTTCACGCCAACTGAAGGTCCATGAGAAGAACTACACCACACATGATTTGGAATTAGGCTCAGTGGTATTCGCGTTGAAGATCTGACGACATTATCTGTATGGTACTCGATGTACTATTTTCACAGATCACAAGAGCCTTCAGCACATATTTGATCAGAAAAAGCTTAATATGAGACAGCGGTGATGGGTTGAGTTGCTAAATGATTATGACTGTGAAATCAAGTATCATCCTAGAAAGGCGAATGTGGTAGCAGACGCCTTAAGTCGAAAGGAAAGAATCAAACCCATAAGGGTTAGGGCTTTAGAGATGATTATTCAAACGGACCTCACTTTGCGTATTCGTGCGGCGCAAAAAGAAGCTCTTAAGAAAGAGAACATTAAGGATGAATATCTCGAGGAATGGAGAAGAAGTTGATGCCTAACGAGGAAGGAACCTTGTATTTCATGGGACGTATTTGGGTTCCGCTTTTTGGTGGTATTAGAGAAGTTATTTTTGATGAAGCTCATAAATCGAGGTACTCGATCCATCCAGGATCGGACAAGATGTACTAAGATCTGAAGGATTACTATTGGTGGCCAAGACTTAAGAGTGATGTTGCCATTTATGTTGGGAAATGCCTAACTTGTGCCAAGGTGAAGGTCGAGTATCAGAAACCCTCAGGTCTGCTGCAACAGCCGGAAATACCCATGTGGAAATGCGAACAGATCTCGATGGACTTCATCACAAAACCCAGGACTCCCAGAGGTCATGACACGATTTGGGTAATAGTGGACCGATTAACAAAGTCTGCGCATTTCCTACCGATTCGAGAGAAAGATAGCACAGGGAAGTTAGCTGAGCTTTACCTCAGAGAGAGAGTGGCACGTCATGGAGTGCCTATCTCGATAATATCTGATAGAGATGGACTGTTTGTGTTAAGGATTTGGCAATCCTTTCAAGAAGCTTTTGGTTCTTAGTTAAATCTGAGTACAGCTTTTCACCCGCAGACGGGCGGACAGAGCGAAAGAACTATTCAGACCTTAGAAGATATGCAAGTGTAATGGATTTGGGTGGCAGTTGGGATACTCATCTACCTCTGGTTGAGTTTTCCAATAACAACAGCTACCATACAAGTATTCAAGCCGCACCGTTCGAAGTTCTCTATGGACGCAAATGCCGCTCACCGTTATGTTGGGCAGATGCTGGTGATAGACAGATGGTTGGCCCCGAACTGGTCCAAGAAACGACTGATAAGATCATGCAGATCCGAGAGTGCATCAAGGCGGCTCGTGATCGGAAAAGAGTTACGCAGACTAAAGACGAAAACCTTTGGAATTCGAAGTAGGGGATATGGTTTTACTGAAAGTCTAACCTTGGAAAGGTGTAGCGCATTTTAGGAAACGTGGCAAGTTAAACCACGTTATATTGGGCCATTCAGAATATTGGAAAGGGTTGGTACCGTAGCATACAAGTTGGAACTACCAGAGGAACTACACGGTGTTCACGATACATTTCATGTATCTAACATGAAGAAAAGTCCAACTCAAGAGATAGTTATCATCCCTGCGGATGAAGTGCACATAGACGACACACTCCACTTCACTGAAGAACCCATTGAGGTTACGGATTGGAAAGTTAATAAGACTCGGAGGAAGTGTTAAGCTCGTCAAGGTTCGTTGGAATGCACGTCACGGCCCAGAGTTTACTTGGGAGTGTGAGGATCGTATGAAAGCAAAGTATCCACATTTGTTCCCTAACTCCCCTGCAACCAATAACGCATCTTAAAATTTCGGGATGAAATTTTCTTAACGGGGGGAGAATGTGACAACTGTTAAAATTTCATGTGTCCGTACATTGATTAAACAGTAATTAGTGCTTTAATGACTGTGCTGATTTAAATGAATGACATGAATGCTTTTTGATTATTGTCATAATACATACATGTGCATCACATATTGCATGATGTCATATCATTATTGCATGCAACACTTTATGATTCAAATGATGCACGAAACAAAGTTAGCACAGTTATCAGACAAATCAGAAATGCTGACGGGAGTTCAGTACTTAGACGTGCATGGTATTGAGACACAGAATGAGCCAGAAAACAAGAGTTACACTAGTATAGTGTGTAGGAAAGTAAGAATCATAAAACTGTCTTCCTAGTGATAGTTTAAGTGCCGGAAAGTGCCTAAAACTCACATAAACTGCAGAATTCAGCAAAAATCAGCATTTAAACAACTAAATATTATGCAGAATTGTGGTTTAATGGACCAGAATACTTCCCTAAGTGTCGGGAATCAAAACTGTCACAAAAGGTAACATAAAGCACACTAAACTGCGTAGTTTAGCACCTTAACGAACCGGTAACCGATCGAACAACCGGACACTACCCGAAACACCAAATTTTCACTAGAAGCATTGTTTTATCATTTCCGAGCTAGTTATGGTCTCCGAACATCATAACACCTATTATAACAACATAACAACTAAAACACTAACTTAATCACTTAGAATCTAACTTGTTTCCTAACTATCCATTACAAGCAAACCAAGACCCCCCCCCCCCCTCATTGGCGACGGTTCAAGGGTGGCCCCCACCCTTGATTTTCTTTGCATTATTTATTTGATATTGTTTGATACTTTAGAGACATGGAAATCAAAGGATTAAGCAATGTTGGATGCAAGTTTATATAGACCATAAGTCTTTCATAATCTTCTCATTTCCTCACAAACACCCCACTCAGCCTTCTCCTTCTTCCTCCTCCACTCTCGGCCGAGAACAAGAGCACCACCACCACTATCTACACCTCATCTTCATCCATTTACAAGTGATCCCAAGGTGCTAGGAGATTAACTAAGGAGCTTGGTGTAACACCCACCCCGTAACCCATGTGATTGTGCACAACTGATACACTTACAGCGGAAACAAACTAAACTTTCATTAAAACTTATAATAGTTTGAGTACAACACTTTATTTATTTATAAACTTTTGGCAACTAAGAACTCCTTGATCTTCTAAAACTCCACAACTGTCAAGTAGTTCCTATAGCTTTCCTTATGACTCACCTGAGATAAGTATACTCAAAACGACGTCAGATATATGCTGGTGAGCTCATACTATATAATTTTTATAAAGACAGACCACAGTTTACATTATATGCATACACAATATGAGCATGTGACCACATTATAGTCAGGTTGTGCCTCATTGAACCTTATAGGTCACATTTGACTTGTCACAAACCACCGTACAAGAGACATACTGGTCCTCCAGCTGTGTCCCCCTACGGCCGTCACATAGGGATGAGTGTGTGTCGCTGGACCTTATAAGCACGATGTGCCTGTGGGTACAACACCTTATTACCCTTCCCAGAGTGACACACCTCATTAAGCATAATAGGATCCCATATACCCCTACTGACACATGCATACTACAACATTCTCATTATTACCAGTTATGGATGAGTACACTATCATAATTTAAAAGACAAGTATGATGATTCACCTGATTAGCAATTGCTTAACAGCCGCTAGTACGACTGGGTTATGTCTCCAGGTCCTGACACAATTACATAATCCTAGGTTAGGTAATAGTACACCTAACTAGTCATTATCATGGTTGGATATTGGTTAGTGCTGCCTTATTTAAGCATGGTTGATCAGTCTATGCTTAACTAAGGCTAGGCTACCCAATACCCGCCCCTGACCATAACCCTAGTACCTAAAAATAATACAAACATTACCACTACTACTAATAATAATACTCCAATTAACTACCAAAATTTAATAATAAATAACTAAACATAAACGTAAACGAGAGCATACCTTAAAACTATCTACGACACGTTGATGTAGAGTTTCCCTACTCCTGCTCCTACTCGCGCTCCAAAAGCGACTATTAACAACACCCAACGGGGTATCGTATACTCGGCATTCTCTATACTAGAGCGTTTCCATTAAAGAAACTGGTACCTAAACAAACTACTAAGACTCTTATTTAAAGCAAGCAAGCAAGCACCTCAAAATACTTTCTGGTCGATGTGGGATTCAATTGACGTGCCTACCTGCCTGCTTGACCTGCTAGCTTGCTTGCTTATATATATTAATTCAGCTGCTTCACTCGTTTTTCTCGTATAACTTTTAAAATATGACATTTTATAAAACGACGAATATGTCATTAGAACGAGCATATTTTTATCTACGTTTTAACCTAAGTTTCATTAAAAACGGAGAAAGGTCAAAACTAATATATTTAATTATTAATATTAAAAAGTCTCATATATTAGCCAAGGCTTGTCAAGATATTTCACCTTTCACACAATCATCTTACTCGTTAATCAATATATGAAATATAAATAACATAATTCATATGTTTATAACCAGTACATTAAGGTTCGGGGTATTACACTTGGTGACCTTGAAGCTTGAAGGACCTCTCTTTAGTGCTATTAACCACCAAGATTATCATCTTCATCTTCTTGAATCTCATCCCTAGCCTTGTGCTAGTAGTAAGGCCCTTCTAATCTCATTTTACATCTTGTTATGTTGGTTAAAAGTGTATGTAAAAGACTAATCATGAAGAACATCAAAGATCAAGAACATAATCACTAACATAAAGCTCTAAATCATCATGATCTATGTTGTTTAAGTGTTTGTATGCTTCTTGATTGTTGATTGTTTGTGTTTATGATGTTAAACATCATATGAAACTTGCTAAATTGTGATTAAACACATGATCTAGCAAGTGAGAGGATGATTATGTGATGAATCAAGATGATCATCCTTATATGGAAACATGAACTTGAAAGATTAAGTGTTTTTCTTGAATGATGAAGTATGAAACATGTTATTAGTCATGAACATGGATGATTTCAAAACTAGTTTTCTTAAGAAACTAAGTTTACTTACAAGATTTACATAAACATGGTTTTTAAAGAAACTAATCACATTTTTAGTGATTAATCAAGTGTAGAAACATGTTATTAACAAGAAAAATTCAAGAAGAAATATTTTTAGAAAATCAATTTACAAGTTGTGAAAGTCTAAAATCTTCAAGAAGGTTATTTATAAATAAATAACCACACTTTAAAGGGTAACTAAGCTTACTTAACACCGTATTAAGTTACTACAAATTTTTACAAAATTTCAAGTTCATGAAGTAGTGTAAATGGCATGATTTTAGGCTTATGGTAAGTATTGTTTGATTTGTTGATGAATTGTGATGATTTTAAAAGAAAATGATATGCTTTGAAAGCATGGAAACCTCCATTTTTAAGGGGAAACTATGGCAAAAAAATTTCTAGAATTTAAACACTTAGAAAAATATTTTTAAACAAGTGTATTTTAACCATGATCTATCAAATAAAATTTGCCATAATTTTTGTTACAAAAAAATTACAAATATTGGAGGTTGATTTTGTTAAATAAAAGTGACTAAATAATACTACTCCTATTAACTACTAAAATTTAATAATAAATAACTAAACATAAACGTAAACGTAAACGAGAGCATACCTTAAAACTAACTATCTACGACACGTTGATGTAGAGTTTCCCTACTCGTGCTCCTACTCGCGCTCCAAAAGCGACTATTAACAACACCCAACGGGGTATCGTATACTCGGGATTCTCTATACTAGAGCGTTTCCATTAAAGAAACTGGTACCTAAACAAACTACTAAGACTCTTATTTAAAGCAAGCAAGCAAGCACCTCAAAATCCTTTCTGGTCGATGTGGGATTCAATTGACGTGCCTACCTGTCTGCTTGACCTGCTAGCTTGCTTGCTTATATATATTAATTCAGCTGCTTCACTCGTTTTTCTCGTATAACTTTTAAAATATGACATTTTATAAAACGACAAATATGTCATTAGAACGAGCATATTTTTATCTACGTTTTAACCTAAGTTTCATTAAAAATGGAGTAAGGTCAAAAATAATATATTTAATTATTAATATTAAACGGTCTCATATATTAGCCAGGGCTTGTCAAGATATTTCACCTTTCACACAATCATCTTACTCGTTAATCAATATATGAAATATAAATAACATAATTCATATGTTTATAACCAGTAAATTAAGGTTCGGGGTATTACCTCCTTCCTTCCTTACAAAAATTTCGTCCTCGAAATTTGTCATCACTTAAAAAGATGAGGGTACTTATCTTTCATTATGTTTTCTAATTCCCATGTAAAGTTGGGTCCATGACGTGCGTTCCACTTGACTTTGACTAACGGGATTTCCTTCTTGCGTAACTTTTTAACCTTCCTATCTTCGATTTGTAGTGGTTCTTCAATGAAGTTGAGTTTGTCGTCAACCTGTACGTCTTCCAGGGGTATTTGTTGGGCTTCGTCCACTAGGCACTTCCTTAAATTTGATACATGAAAAGTATTATGTATTCCTGCCAGCTGTTCAGGAAGTTTTAGCCGATAAGCCACTGGTCCTACTTTGCTTGTTACTTCAAACGACCAAATGTATCGGGGTTTCAACTTTCCCTTCTTTCTAAACCGAATCACTCCTTTCAGAGGTGATACCTTAAGCATTACTTTATCCCCTAGTTGGAACTCTAGGGGTTTACGCCTCTGATCTGCATAACTCTTTTGTCGATCTTGAGCACTTTTCATCCTTTCTTTTATTTGCTGGATCTTTTCTGTGGTCTCCACAATGATTTCTGGTCCTGATAGTTGACTTTCCCCTACTTCCGTCCAACACATAGGAGTTCGGCAACTTCTTCCGTATAAATCTTCATAAGGTGCAGCTTTGATGTTGGCGTGATAGCTATTATTGTAGGCGAATTCGATGAGTGGTAGATGAGTGTCCCAACTTCCACCAAAATCAATTACACAAGCCCAAAGCATATCTTCTAATGTCTGAATAGTCCGTTCACTCTGCCCATCCGTCTGAGGATGATATGCAGTGCTTAGATTAAGCTTGGTTCCCAACTCTTGTTGGAAACTTTGCCAGAATTTAGATGTGAAACGACTATCTCTGTCTGATATGATCGATACAGGCACCCCATGTCGTGAGACTATTTCTTTGATGTAAAATTGAGCTAGCTTGTTCATCTTATAGTCCTCATGAATTGGCACGAAGTGTACAGACTTGGTCAGTCTGTCCACTATTACCCAAATAGTATCATAACCATGACTTGACCTTGGGAGCTTCGTGATAAAATCCATGGTGATTTTCTCCCATTTCCATTCTGGAATCTCTGGTTGTTGCAAGTATCCAGAGGGTTTTTTATGTTCTGCCTTCACCTTAAGGCATGTAAGGCACTTTTCCACATAATGGGTAATAGATCGCTTCATTCCTGGCCACCAATAATCTCTCCTTAAATCCTTATACATCTTGTCACTGCCAGGGTGAATGGAATACTTAGACTTTTGAGCTTCCTCTAAGATTGTATCCTGCAGTCCTCCAAAATTAGGAACCCATATCCTATTGTTGAACCTAAGGATATTATCATTTCCCATTATCAGTAGCTTCAGTCTCCCAATCATTCTTTCTTTTACAATATGATTCTCTTTTAAGGCTTCCTGTTGTATATTCTTAACTTGATCTAAGAGACTAGTTTTAACCTCTATTCTGGTTGCACAAATTCTTATTGGTTGAGGTTTCTCTTTTCTACTTAGAGCATCTGCTACTATGTTTGCCTTACCTGGATGGTATTGGATCTCACAGTCGTAATCACTTAATAACTCCATCCATAGTCTCTGATGCATATTGAGCTCCTTCTGCTCAAATATATGTTTTAAACTTTTATGGTCAGTATAGATAGTGCACTTTGTACCGTAAAGATAGTGCCTCTAAATTTTCAATGCAAACACTATGGCACCAAGTTCCAAATCATGGGTTGTGTAGTTCCGTTCATGAATCTTCAACTGTCTAGAGGCGTAGGCAATCACTTTGCCTCTTTGCATGAGTACACATCCCATACCATAGTGAGATGCATCACAGTAGACAACAAAATCTTTTATTCCCTCAGGAAGTGACAGTATTGGGGCGCTACATAATTTATGCTTTAACGTGTTAAAGGCTTCTTCTTGTTTAGGTCCCCAATTAAACTTAGAGGCTTTCTGGGTTAGTGTGGTTAATGGTGTTGCAATCTTTGAGAAGTCTTGAATAAACCTTCTATAGTATCCTGCTAACCCCAGAAATCTTCTGATTTCAGTTGGATTCTTCGGTACTTCCCATTTCTTGATGGCCTCGATCTTTGCAGGGTCAGCTTGTATTCCACATTCATTTATCACGTGGCCTAGGAATTGCACCTCACATATCCAAAATTCACACTTAGAGAACTTTGCATAGAGTTTTTCTTTCTTGAGCAATTCAAGGACTGCTCTAAGGTGTTGTTCATGTTCTGCCTCATTCTTAGAGTAGATAAGGATATCGTCAATAAAAACGATCACAAACTTATCGAGGTAAGGTTTACAAACCCTGTTCATGAGGTCCATGAACACTACAGGTGCGTTGGTTAATCCAAATAGCATTACCAAAAATTCATAATGACCATACCTAGTCCTAAAGGCAGTCTTAGGTATGTCTTCTAGTGCAACTTTCACTTGGTGGTATCTAGACCTCAATTCTATTTTAGAGAAATAGCTTGCCCCTTGTAATTGATCAAACAAGTCGTCGATCCTGGGTAAAGGGTATTTATTCTTTATAGTGGCTTTATTCAAGTCTCTATAATCGATGCACATGCGCATCGTCCCATCTTTCTTCTTGACAAACAAGATGGGTGCTCCCCATGGCGACGAACTAGGTTGGATAAACCCCTTGTCAAGCAACTCTTGTAGTTGCTTCTTGAGTTCTTGCATTTCTGTCGGGGCGAGTCTGTACGGCGACTTAGCAATCAGTGATGTACCGGGAACTGGGTCAATGCGAAACTCAACCTGTCTATCCGATGGTAGTCCCGGGAGCTCATCGGGAAACACTTCGGGGTATTCTCGTACTACTGGCATGTCCTCGACCTTCTGCTTTTCTGTAGTGTTTACGACATATGCTAAAAAGGCAACATACCCTTTCCTTAGGCATTTATGTGCTTGTGCTATCGTGATGAGGTTCTTAGTCTTGTCAGTGCGGTATCCCGATAGAGTTAGTTGTTTACCGTTGGGTAATCGAAGTCGGACGATCCTTTTGTCACATATAACTTCCGCATGATATGGTGTCAACCAGTCCATTCCTATGACTATGTCGAATTCTCCAAGTTCCATAGGCATTAGGTCTATAGGGATAAGCTGGTTGTTTAAGCTTATTTTACAATTCTTAACTATGTCAACTATCTCTCTTTGACTTCCATCAGCCATTTCTATTGTAAAGGCATGATCTAGGTTTTGGGACGTCTGGTTCAAGTAAGGTCTAAAGGTAGTCGACACCAGACTTCTATTTGCACCGGTATCAAATAACACACGCGCATATACATCATTTACGAGATACGTACCCGTGATAATGTCTGTATTGGTCTTGGCTTCTTCCGTGGTGAGTACAAATGCCCGCCCTTTTGGCTGATTTGGTTGTGTCCTATCATTTCTTTTGAGTTCGGGACATTAAGATCTCATGTGGTTAGGGTCTCCACATTTGAAACACTTCTTCTTTTCCTTGCATTCTTGAAGAGCATGACCCGTCTTTTTACAATTTGGACAAGGAAAACGACATTCCCCCGTATGAAAGCGTTTGCAATTTTGACATTGAGGAAATGTTTTAGGCCTTTTAAAGTTGTTATTCCGGGTGTCCCCCTTTCTTTATTCCCACTTCCTTTTTGGTGCGGGAGATTCAGCCTGCCGCAGAATCATCTCGGCAGCCATGACGGCGCCAGCCTCAACAGTTTCTGCAAAAGTCTTGGGGGATTTGGATTTGATAAACACCCTCATTTCAGAGGGTAGACCCCAAATAAACCTATTGATCAGTTGTTCCTCGGTCAATGCTAAATAAGAAACCAGTCGAGATATGTCGTTGAAACGAGAAACATACTCTCGATAGGTTTTATTTCCCATTTTTAACTGAAAGAATTCCACTTCCAATAGCTCAGTCTCACTGGGAGGACAATACTTAGCAAGAAACTTATGAATAAACTCCTCCCACTTCATCTCCTTAACCTTTTCTTTTCCCTCTGTTCGGACCACAATGTTCCACCAGTGAAGGGCTTCAGCTTCAAACATATGTACGGCGAACCGTACTTTGTTGTGGTCATCACACTCACATATGTCTAATACTGACTCCATTCTGTTGAGCCAGTCTTGAGCTTCTAGTGCTCCCTTTCTTCCGTCAAAGGACTGAGGTTTACAGGACATGAAGTGCTTATAAGTACATTCCTTTGATTTGGAATATTCACCTTTTCCTTCTAGTGGCATGGTTGTAATAGTGTTATTCCTTTCGCCCATTCCTTCCCTTTGTACTGGTGTGGAGGCTGCTGAGCTTTCTTCATGTCGTTCTCCAGATTGGTTAACATTACCGGTTTGTGCATTCTTCATTACCTTAGCCACTTCCACAGCTATATTGTGGATATCCTCAATATTTAGACGCATGCTTGTACTAGACCAGGACCTGACACTGTGAGAGGGAGTTCACGTCCTATAAGAACCTTCCTCTCTCCTTCTCTTATTCTGATTATTTCTAAACCCTTGTTCATCTCTATGTTCAGACATTGTCTCCTTCCTATAGGAACATGAGTATAAAGAGTTACTAGTATGTATGATACATCATTATAATATAACAACTATATACATCACATAGAGATATATATAGCACATAAAAAGGCACAACATAGTTTACTTCTTCTAGCGTCACTCAATTGACTATGCAAGTACTTTTCCTGAGAACATGTTATTTGGCCTAGTCTGAGTGTGCTATTAATCTTTAGAGAACTACTGGTTAAAGCTTAGGCATTCCCGCAATACCTAATTTGCTAAAACCTCAGGCTCTGATACCAACTGTAACACCCACCCCGTAACCCGGGTGATTGTGCACAATTGATACACTTACAGCGGAAACAAACTAAACTTTCATTAAAACTTATAATAGTCTGAGTACAACACTTTATTTATTTACAAACTTTTGGCAACTAAGAACTCCTTGATCTTCTAAAACTCCACAACTGTCAAGTAGTTCCTATAGCTTTCCTCATGACTCACCTAAGATAAGTATACTCAAAACGACGTCAGATATATACTGGTGAGCTCATACTATACAATTTTTATAAAGACAGACCACAGTTTACATTATATGCATACACAATATGGGCATGTGACCAAATTATAGTCAGGTTGGGCCTCGTTGAACCTTATAGGTCACATTTGACTTGTCAAAAACCACCATACAAGAGATATACTGGTCCTCCAGTTGTGTCCCCCTACGGCCGTCACATAAGTATGAGTGTGTGTCGCTGGACCTTATAAGCACGAAGTGCCTGTGGGTACAACACCTTATTACCCTTCCCAGAGTGACACACCTCATTAAGCATAATAGGATCCCATATACCCCTACTGACACATGCATACTGCAGCATTCTCATTATTACCAGTTATGCACGAGTATACTATCACAGTTTAAAAGACAAGTATGATGACTCACCTGATTAGCAATTGCTTAACAACCGCTAGTACGAATGGGTTATGTCTCAAGGTCCTGACACAATTACATAATCCTAGGTTAGGTAATAGTACACATAACTAGTCATTATCATGGTTGGATATTGGTTAGTGCTGCCTTGTTTAAGCATGGTTGATCAGTCTATGCTTAACTAAGGCTAGGCTACTGATGAAACAATTGTTAACCAGGCGGGTTAACTCACTGGTCTCGTCAAGAGGGTTAATCCCTTCTTTCCGATGATCGCCGGCTGGATCGTCAGGGGGAGGGTTTCCTGCACAAGGAAACAAGCCGTGACTCGCAACAAGGAGGATGGGGTGGGGGGTGCTCCTTGTTACCACTCTCCGGCGTGAGAATCCGTAGTTTGCTTGGGAAGCAAAGTGTGATAGTAGTAGTGGGAGAGTTCAGAAGTGATACCTCAAACCTGGTTTGGGGTCAGTATTTATAGCCGAGGAGTGGAGGAGGGTAGTTGAGTAGCTAGCCTGACATCGCACAGCTATTTGCAGGTGTGTCAGACCTGTCGGTTACTGTGGTGATGCCACGTCCTGCTGTGGTGTCAGACTGTTGTATACACATGGGCCGGTAGGCGACTGTTCCCAGTGCCACTTGCACTGTGGTGTCAGACCCACTTGCCTTGTAGGCAGGATGCGGTGCCAAGCCGCATCGCTGCTTGCGGTCATTGATGTTGTTCCCGCGTTGGTTGTTCCATCCATGATTTACGCGGGATGCGGTGTTATGCCGCATTGCCTGCTAAGTGACTGTTACTGTTGTCCAGATCCCTTGTCGTGACGAAAATGTTCATAGGATGCGGTGCGGGGCCGCATCTCTATGCGTAACATTAGTTTCCGTCCTTAAGGTAAGTCTTCTCATCACTGGACAGATTGGACCGCTGTGTTCGCGTGTGCCCACGCGGACACAGGTGAGTTTATTGCTGTTGGAGGTTTTTGATGAGGGTAATGGTCATTCGCGGTCATTCTGACGCGAGATCTAGGACCATACCCCTTCAAGTCCCCCCAGTATAGTGTTCCTTCCGTATGCAAGTTGCATGTGGGAGGGATACTGGACTATGTTGTCTAGAAGGTTAAATATGGGCCATGCAGATGGCTCCTTCTTTCAGTAAGTAGTAGGCCTTTCGAGTGGATTGTTCCTTCCTTCCTTCGAGAAGGGTGTCTGGTGAGCAAGTTCCGTCTGATGCGGAATTCTCAGCCAAGGACTTGTCTCTTAGTCTACCTTTTCTTGATGTCATCAGCCACCTGTTGGTGTTTCGAACCAACCTTTGAGACGGTGACTGAAGGTGTTAGCAGGGTTCGAACCAACTTCTGAGATCGTGACTGAAGATGTACGTCTTCGTCAGTCTAGTTGTAACCTCTGCGTCAGCTAGTGCAAAGTTGTAAGTACTTTGCTCAAGCTCTATGTTTAGCAACTGGACATGCAATGATGATCCCTGTTTTGTGGGGTATTCGTGTTCTCCAGTTAAGCTTTCTAGTAACCGCACGTCCTCTGCGGTTTATCTCTCAAGTAACCGCACGTCCTCTGAGGCTTAGCTCTCTAGTAACCGCACGTCCTTTGCGGTTACCTCGTTGCCGCACCTTGTTGGCCATGTTTGTTTGAGGAACGTGGGGTAGTTGCGCCATTGTTGGCCGTGTTTGGTCGAACAATGTGAATCTGAACTATGGGCAGATAAACATGGTCATAGGCAGGGTTGTGCCCACCATTGTTTATTCTATGCGGTCCATAGGTGGGTAACTAGTCATAAGCAGACTTGTTACCACTGTTCTGGAGCTACTTTCCTTCACGCTTTGGTGGAAAGTAACTTTTCTTTAAGTAGTGTTTACCGGAGGAGATCACCTTAGATACTTTGGAAGTTGGTTGAAACTCTTCCGCATTCGTTTTGTAGCCACTTTCCTTGATGCTTAGTTGAAAAACAGTTTTCCTTGAAGTAGCTTTGCTCCTCCGCATGGTGCTTTAGTTGTGGCTCTTCCGTAGCTACCGTTCGCATAGTTGCGGTTTGTAGTAACTACTCACGAGTGGTTGCAGTTTGCAGCAAAGAACTCGCTTCTAGAAGTCTTGTAGCCTGGACGTAGCTCTTGGAGGTTCAGGAGACAGGGTTGCTGATGTGCGGTTGCTCAGCACACTTGTCCTTTTCCTTAAGGAGAAGCTGTTTACGTTCCCTCCGTGGTTGTGAACCGGAAATGAGGGTTTTGAAGCTTGAAGAAGCTTACATGGAGTGCGGTTTACCGCATCTTGAGAAGCGGTTTTCGCAGTCTAAAGAACCACGCTGGTTCTGAGTATCTGACGCACCTGTGCGGGTTGGTGTGTGTCCTCTCCGCATATTCCACGTGTGCGCGTGGGTATGTGCGGTTATTTCTTATACCCCCTTATAAAATTTAAAGATATATATTTTTGCCTTTTTTGAGGGGTATGTAAAAACGACATGCGGTATGGGTTATGGTGCGGTAAACCAGAAAAACCGCATGCCGCTTAAGTTTGGATAATGTTTATCGCTTTTGTTTGTCTACGTGGCTGATGGCACGTGTGGGTTGTTGAAAGTTGGTAGGGCTTTGACATGTGATGATCTGAAAGGTCGTTTGCACTGATCGAGGTCATAACTGCACTGTAGCAAGTAGTGTAAAGGTCTCTTTTGTCAGGCGCGTGGGCGGCCATGCGCGCGTGATAACCGTCAGCTGAAAAACCGCTGAACACGTGGCGATACGTCAGTGGCCCTTTTTGAACGTGGTAAGTCGGTTTACTGCATCGCATTAATTGCGATGAGTATATAAGGGGAAACCGTTTGGTTTCTCCTCACTTTGTTCAAATTTCAAAAATTTCTCCGGTGAAAAAGAGTGTTATCTTTGTCTTCTCCGATCAAACTGTCTGTATTTCCGGAGATTTTCCGAGTTTTTGTGCAACTCAATCCTTCTCTTCTTCATATTTCTGATGGCTGAACCATCTAACCCACACAATGTGGAGGGTGAAAACCCTGAAACTTCTTCTCCGGTGGGCGGTGAAGACGAAGATGATGGTGGTAGTGCCCCTGGTGGTGGCTTACCACCCTTGAAGTGGTCGAAAGCGTCGTTCGATCAACTGATGATTAGTACACAGATGCCCTCTGAGTTTGGGGCTGTTTATCCCCAAGACGGTGACACCGGTGCTTATGCTCCAGCCGGTCACGTGACCATGTGGGCCGATTCTTTCATAATGGTAACCTTCGTTTACCATTGACCGTTTTTGTTGCTGAGTTGTTGGAGTATTACAAGGTCCATATCTCCCAGATGAGTCCTTTTGGGTTTATTCGTATTAGACACTTTGAATCAACTTTTCGTGCCCTTGGTTTGCCGGTTATCGTTGATAATTTCTGGGGGTTTTATCAGTTGACGGTGAACACTGGGTTCTTCTCTTTCCGAGAACGGTACGGAAGTACCAAGTTGATGACCCCTCCCAAGGGTATTACAAAGTGGAAGAGCAAGTTCTTTTATGTTAAAGCTGCCGCAGTTGTTCTCAACATGACTTTGCGGAATGTTAATGAGCCTATCCCTGCGGAGGATATTGCCATTCCTAATGCGGAGAATGCGGAGTGGTTCCCACGGTTGAGGACTATTGAGCATAGGCTGTTGAAGAACATTGAATTGTGGATGCTGCGGATGTTATTGACTAGGGCCGATAAGCATGCAAGGCCCGTTGTGCGGGAGAAAACTGGTGGTAAGTGTTCTTACTCTTGTGCGGTTTCATTATTCCCTTGTTTGTTATTAATTTGAACGTGTATTATCAGAAGTTGTTGTTGAGCTGTGGAAGATATTTGATCCAACCTTTACTGGCAAGGTTGATATTGTCAAGACTGCTGAAGGTGCAGGTTTTAATTTGACCATTCTCCATAACTTCCGCGTTCCTACACGCGAGGCAATGAATGCACCCCTGCCGCAGGGCAAAGGTATAATTCATAGCCTTCTTTTCTTGCCTTATAAGTTTCATGTTGCTGATATTCTACATGCAGGTACTCTTGGGGACCTTGGTAAGTTTGAGTCAAAGGGTGCTCCCAAAAAGCATGCAGAGAAGAAGCAAGTAGATAAACCCGTGCGGGGTTGCGGCAAGAAGAAAACTGAAGCTCCTGTTGTTCCGCCTTTGGTTCCGCATGCAGCAGGTATCTCTCGATCTCATTTCCACAGATATACCGATTACGTGGTAGTATCTGACACCCTTGCGGGCTTGGGTGTTCCAGGTGCTGGTGTGGCCACAGGTGGAACCACTGCGGGTTCTAAGGCTACTGATGAGAAGAAGAGGAAAGCAGGGAAAGCGGTTGATGCTGGTGAGAAAAAGAAGCTGAAAATTTAGACCAGACGCGGGGCTTTTGTGGGACAAAAGAAACCTGTGGTTGTTCCTGGTACGTAATGCGTAACTTGGACAAGTATTTTGTGTTTGTACTTGTAGTTTAACGTATTTCTGCTTTGATTGCAGAACCCCAAGATGAAGGGTTCTCCATCTTTGATGCTCCTCCTCCTCCCCCGCATGACACTGCTGCGGATGTGGGGGTTCATAAGGTTGTTACGCCTGAGCCCTCTGTGCGGGAGGAGGATACTGGGAAGGGGCCTGCGGCCCAGATCCATGACACGGTGGATTCCCATGATAATGTCATTACCCCAGAGGATGCTGATGATCTGAACCTGAAATTTGCTTATACTGAAAGGCCAAAGTCTCCTGCTGCTGAGAAGGCTTCTGGTTCGGGTTCTGGGGGTGCGGGTTTCGTAGAGACTCCCATTCAGCCTGAAGAGTCTGAATTGGAGTATTATTACCGCACCTATACGGAAGATCGGGCCATGGCTTACCACCGCCCCCTGGACCGTACTGCAAGGGGATGATATTACCGCTGATCCCTCCGCAAGTAGGGAGATTTTGGGTGGTTTGGGCACCCCTTTTGAAGTCAACCGGGCCCGTTCTTTGTCAAGTGAGGCCCAGATTAACCAACTCTCCTCCATGCTTGTTGGGAGTTCCGTAATGGCCAATGCCATTATGGAAAAGTATAAGGTGTTGGGGCGCAGGGAGGAGGAGAATGTGTGCTTGCGTGCCGAGGCTGAGGAGTTGGTGAAGGCTGCACATGAGGGTGCCGAGCAGCTTGAAAGGGATAGGGCTGCGTTTGAAAAACGTAAGCAGACTGAAGAGTGGGCTGCAACTGCTGAGCTTAAACAGGTTCGTACCCTTGCAAAACTGCTTTCCACTGAGCGCAAGAGTTGGAAAGAATCTCTTTCTAATGAGCGCGAGACACTTTCTAATGAGCGCAAGGCTTGGAAAGACTCTTGGGCCAAACAGAATGAAACTCTCTTTCGTTTTCGTCAGGAGCATGTCAATGCTAAGGCAGCAAATGCTGCGCTGGTTAAAGAGAAAACAGCAGCTGTTGCGGCTGCCCAAGAGGCCAAAGAGGCCGAAGCTCGCCTTGCAAAGGCTCTTGAAGAGGCCAAGGAGGCGGGGGCCCGCACTACAAAGGCTCTTGAAGGGGAAAATGTTGATCGTACCAACTTATCGAAAACTATCTTGGGCCTTCAGGTATAAGTCTTTTTTGCCTTTGAATTTGCGTATGTCTCACAAGTATGTTTGACCAAATTTGTATACTTGTGTTCTTCTTGAAAAGAGGATGAAGTGCGGACCCGGGGGGCCGCTATTGAAGAAGTCTCTGCCCGTGCTGCTGAAGCCGAAGCGCGAGCGAGAGAGGCTGAGGAGGCTAGGGATAGCCTTGCTTCGTCACTTGAGTTGCTCAAGGCTGACCGTGAATGGATGCGTATGCGCGGGATCAGGCATGTAAGTATCCGTTGCCTTTGTTATTTTTGTTACCGGTTTGCCTTTGATAACCTTTGTATTCTTGTTTCGCAGATTGTTACTGCCATCCTTGACGCACCTGAGAATGTATCAGGTGTTAATGAGATTAAGGAGCGTGCCCGGGATGCTGGTTTTAAAGCTGGCTATAATCGCTGTATTGGCCATATGAATGTTGTGGCCCAGGGCGGATATACTGATGAGCGATCCGGGTTCCACGGTGTGGATACTGAAGCACTTCTTGATGCTGCGGTTGCGGCGTATAACGACACAACCCTTTCCGGTCTTAAGGATCTTGAAAAGTGTCTAGAAGCGGAGGACTATGTGGACCGCTTGCGAGTGTTATACGCTGATGAAGAAGATGAGGAAAAACCTACTGTGGTGGGCAAGGATGGTGAGGGTTCCAGCGGCACAAAGAAAGACTAGGCTGGCCTGCGTGCCTTTTTTGTTTCCTCATGTAAAAGTTAAAAAACTTTATGTAAATTCCCTGTGCACCGCGCAGGTGTAGGAATTTTTTGAACATAAAGAATTGTTCTTCTGTTTAATTTGTACAAGTGTTTTCATTACTTGCATGTTTGAATTTGTATGAGTTTAGTGTTACTGTGAGTGACACTAAGTCTGTAATTACCTTTTGCATATCTAGGTGATATGCAAGTATGAAGAACTGTATCTGGCCGGATAAATAGTGTTGCCATTGCTGGCCTATTATAACAGTTGCGTGTGGTTACCACTCTGTGTGGGTATCACGAATGAAGATTTTGCTAATATGTTTTTGTGTATACCTCAGAGTGGAACACGCATTTGTAATAGAAATAAATAAACAATATTGCATTGAATCGTCTATTTATTTATTTCCAAATGGCCCGTGGCCTGATAGGTTACATGGTGAATGTAAAAAACATGGCTTACATATAACAGCGTCGAAGCTGTTGTGCATTCCTTGTGCGTGCGATAGTTTCGCCTTCTAATGTTTGAAGTTTATACGCGCCTTTGCCCAGGACCTCTTGGATGAGGTAGGGTCCTTCCCACTTGGGGGCAAGTTTCCCTGGGCGTTCCGCGTTTGATGCTTCATTGTCACGAAGGACGTAGTCTCCCGGGTTGAAAGTACAAATGCGAACGCGTGCATTGTAGTAATTTTCAAGTTTGGTTTTGTATTTGGCCTCGTTGATGGCAGCGTTTTCGCGCCTTTCTTCCAAGAGGTCCAAGTCAACCCTGCGTTCCTCATTGTTGTCTATCTTGTTGATAGCCAACATTCTAGGTGAGGGGAGGCCTACTTCCGCGGGGATCATCGCTTCAGTGCCATAGACCAGGCTGAAGGGTGTCTCACCGTTGCTTGTTTTTGGGCTTGTCCTGTGTGCCCATAAAATACTTGGGAGTTCATCAACCCAGCCGCGTCTGGCTGTTCCCAACCGTGCTTTGATGCCTTCCACTAAGCTTTTATTGATACTCTCAACTTGGCCGTTCCCTTGCGGATGCGCCACTGAGGAGAATATGTGTTCAATGTTTAGCTCTTTTAGCCATTTTTAAAAGTCATCAGCGGAGAAGTTGGTACCGTTATCGGTGACGATGCACATTGGTAGACCGAAATGGCAGATGATATGTTCCCACACGAATTTCCTTGTTATCATAGCGGTGGTTGATGCAAGTGGCTTTGCCTCTACCCATTTTGTAAAGTAATCAACAGCCACTATGATAAATTTCACTGCACCGGGTGCGTCTGGAAACGGTCCCACCACATCGATTGCCCATTTTTGGAATGGCCATGCGGTGGTGACGGGGATCAGGTTGTTCTTGGGACGCAAGGTCTTGGGAGCATGTCGCTGACAATTGAAACACTTGCGTAAGACTTTGACTGCGTCCAGGTGCATGCCGGGCCAATAGTACCCGGCGTTCATGATTTTGGCCACGACCATGCGTGGGCCTGCGTGTATGCCACATATTCCCTCGTGAATTTCTTTGATAAGGTATATGGCATCTTGGGGGTTGACGCATCGTAGGAGTGGCCCCAGGTATGATTTACGGTATAAGATACCGTCTCCCATTTGGTAATGACACGCTTTGTATTGTAGCTTGCGTGCTTCCGCCTTGCTTTCAGGAGTAACACCTGATTGTAAGTATGCAATTATCGGTGTCATCCAGGATGTTGTACCATACTGGATGACGTTGACTTGGCGCAGGGGTACTGAAGGATTTTGCAGAATCTCGATGCGTACCTCTTTTGCCAGGTGTTGGAAACTGCTGGATGCAAGTTTTGATAGTGCATCCGCAGGTTTGTTATCACTCCTGTTGATATGGCAAATATTGAAGGAGGTGAACCTTGATTTCAGTTGCAAGGCTTGTTCGAGGTAGAGGATCATGATATCCTCTTTTGCGGCATAGTCACCGCGTATCTGCCCTGCAACCAGTAGTGAGTCGACATGTGCTTCCAAATGTTTGACGTCGAGTTTGACTGCCAAACACAGCCCTGCCAGTAGAGCCTCATGCTCCGCTTCGTTATTCGTGCTTTTGAAATCGAGGCGGATTGCGTAGGTTAGCTCTTGGCCATCGGGGCTGACAAGTCGCAGACCTGCACCAGCACCATCTTCGTTGGATGCACCATCTGTATATAGTGCCCAGGTTTCTGCGGAAGATGGTGGTGATGCAGGGTTTTGTTCTTCTTCGCATTCTTGAATGTGGTTTGCTGGTACTTCAGCAACGAAATCAGCCAAGACCTGGCCTTGGATTGCGGGGCGCGGCTTATAGTTCAGTGAAAGTGCGCCCAGCTTGATTGCCCATTTTGCTAACCTCCCAGAGATGTCGGGTTTGGATAGGATCGGGTCGATCCTGTAGTTGGTTAACACTGTGATGACGTGGTTTGCGAAGTAACGTCGTAAATGTCTCGATGCGTGCACTAGTGCCAGTACCAATTTCTCCATGATGGAGTACCTTGTCTCTGGGTCGTTGAGCATTTTGCTGATGTAGTAGATGGGTGTTTGGACTCCTTCCCACTCCACTATGAGTACCGCGCCTACCGCGTTGTCCGCGGCAGATAGGTATAGAATAAGTGGCTCATCTTTTCGTGGTGCGGTTAAAGTTGGGAGCTGGATCAAACATTCTTTCATCTCCCGGAAAGCTTTTTCAGCCTCTGCGGTCCATTGGAATTGTTCCTTCTTTAGGCAGCTCCGCAGGGTCTTGATAAAAGGGTATGACTTAGCTGTGTGGTTGGCTAAGAATCTGTTTAGTGCGGCTAGCCTGCCGGCTAGTCGTTGCATTTCTTTCATCGTAGAGGGCGATGGCATGCGTTCGATCGCCTGAACTTTTTCCGGGTTTACCTTGAATCCATCTTTGGTTACGATGAATCCGAGGAATTTGCCTTCTTCCATTCCAAACAAGCATTTCCCTGGATTAAGCTTCATGTTGACGCTTCGTTGAGTTTGGAATGTTCTTTCAGTATCGTTGAGCATGGTGTCTTCCTCCATGCTCATGACGACCAGGTCGTCCATATAGATTTCGACACTTTTGCTGATTTGACCGCAAAAAGTGTCGTTCATCAACTTTTGATAGGTTGCGCCCGCGTTGCGCAACCCGAACGGCATTTTGGTGTAGCAGTAGTTCCCGGTAGGAGTGCGGAATGCCGTTTTGTCTTCATCTTCGATTGCCATCTGTACCTGGTGGTAGCCTTTGTAACAATCGAGGAAGCACTTCCATCGAAATGGTGCGAGGTTATCGACCTTCTCGTCGATCTCTGGAAGTGCGTAACAATCCTTGGGGCAGGCCTTATTGAGGTCTTTGTAATCGACACACATGCGCCAGCCCCCGCTTGGTTTTTCTACCATGACTGGGTTGGATAGCCAAGTCTGGTATTTGACTTCCCGCAGGATGCCTGCGGAGAGCAGTTCATGTACCTGCTCTTCCATCGCCGCGTTTTTTGCTGATCCAAGGTGGCGTTGGCCTTGGATCACCGGCTTGATACCTGGCATGGTATTCAAGAAATGTTGCGCGATTTCGTGTGGCACCCCTGTCATGTCTGCGGGTGTCCATGCAAAAATATCTTGGTTCCTGAAGAGGAGTTGCTTCAGGCGCGCTCTGATGGTAGGTGTCAAGGCATGGCCCAACGTGACCGTTTGCTCTGGGTGTCTTGCGTTAAGCACCCATTTTTCTGGTTGCGTGTTGGGGGTGTGCCTTGCTACCTTGGCTGGACGCAGGTCGTCCGTAGTCATAACTTCTCTTCGGGCGTATATTACTGCGACCCCCGTCTCGGTTGGGAAACCAATGGCAGAGTGAGGGACGGATGTGATCATATTGAAGTCGCCCTGGGACTCTCTCCCGAGAAGTACGTCGTACTTGGAGGTGTGCGGTAAAACCATGAAGTTTACCTCCTCCGTTCTTGTGTGCCTCCCGTTGGTGAGGCGCACAGGAAAGGTAATCTGGCCCAGGGGGAATACGGTTTCCCCTGCAAACCCGACCAACGGGTAGTCCGCTGGCTGCAGTCGATCTTTGTCTTCTTGATCGAACCGGTTGAAGCATTGCTCGTATATAATACCGGATGTACTGCCCGGGTCGATGAACAATCGCTCGGTGCAGTAGTGAGCCAGGTGGCCTGTGATAACCACGGCGCGTCTATCGCGCGGGTCGCCTCGGACTTTTGGAACCAGTCATTGTCCGATCTTCTTGCCGCCTTGCGCGGCCTTCCTCTTCCTCCATTGATCATGTGGGTAGAGGCCACGTACATGGTCCTCTTACCCGTGGAGGTGCCCTCGTTGTGGGGAGTGATGCGCTTGGTAGCTTTTTGTGCGCCTGTCAACAGATGTTGCAGTTTCCCCTCTTTTAGGGCTCGCTCAATCTCCAGTCGGAGACTGATGCAGCTGTTTGTTGTGTGGCCATTGTCCTTGTGATACTCGCAGTAGAGTGCGAGATCCTGGTTCTTTTTGGACTTCATCGGTTGGGCTGGTCGCAGGAATTGTGTGTCCGTGAGAAGGACGTCGCTTGGCGACTGGTTAATCTCGGTCCAACTGCGGTCCCGAGACTCCTTTTTTGACGCCCGGTTTTCACGCTGGGCGTTGATTGTAGCCCTTGCGTCGGGCTGGTTGCTTCGTGGGACATATGGTCTGGAATCGCTGCCACGATTCCATGTGTCCCGGTTGCGCTTAGTGCTGCTCTTGGGCTCTTGGCGGGAAGACTGGCCTTCCACCTGGGGTTGTGCCTTTGACATGTGCGGTCTTAGGGACCGCTGAGTCTGGGCGTATGTCTTGACCGCAGCCATGACATCTTCCCACTTCTTAGGCAAACCATCTTTTCCAGAGATATTCATAACCATTTGCTCGTCTTTAATGGCAACAATGAAATGGTTACGTGCCATTTGGTCGGCGACATCGCCTATCTCTAGGCATTCTTTATTGTAACGGACAACGAAAGCTTCAAGCGATTCGTTATCCCTGCGCCAGATGTTCATGACGTCCATGGAATCACGTTCATGGCGTCGTTGCTGGCTAAAGTGCGTGAGGAACTTTTCTTGTAAGTCCTCGAATGAGGTCAGTGACCCTGGTGGTAAAGAATCGAACCATGCCCTGGCCAAACCTGTTAGGGTCTGTGGGAAAAAATGGCACCAGGTGGGTTCATCCCACCTACCGTTGCACCCGGCGCCGACAAAGATGTTGTTGTGATCATCTGGGCCGGTTGAACTGTTATATTTCCCAATGTTTAATGGGAATTTTGTGGTGGTGACATCAGCGTGGGCGATTTCTGGGACGAACTTGGAGTTTTCGGCCACAGATTTCGGCCTGTAGGGTTGGCCGCGGTGATACTTTGCAGCGCGGAGGTACGTAGTGCGGGGGTGAGTGGGAGGAACGTAGTTGCGTCCTCCCGGTCTGCTGCTGGTGGCATGGGATTCCGCACTGTATGTACCATCGTCCGGATCGGTATAACCTTGCCCTTCACGGTGGGACTGGGGTCCCAGTCGGCTGTGAATGCCTAGGTGGTGGTGGGCTGTAGACTGTCGCCTAGTTTCGCCATGTGGGCCTAGGCGACTCTGTATATGGCTCCTGTGGCGGGACCCATATGTGGAGTCGTCCTCATCAAGTGTGCGGACATCGCAGTAAGAGGAACCGCGATCTTCGTGCCTGCTTCTGGAGGCCGGATGTGTTGGGGCCCTGCCTTCGTACTGTAAAGTACGAACTGCGGGGGTGTGTGGTGCTGGGGTGGGCCCCACAGATACTTGCGCTTCTGCGCAAGCTCTGTTGTATGTTGCAGCCAGCATGGCTGCTTATTGGTCGTACCAGGCATGAAGGTTCATGCCTGTAGGTATCACAGGAGCGTACTGTGATAAATCGTGTCCAAACGTAAGGGAGGCGCCCCCTTGCGTTGATGTGCCAATGTGTTCAGCATTTAGGGCTAGGGGAATGGGTCCCGCAGGCCCTTGGTTTGCGGGGTTTAGGCTATCCCCGGTGGTGTTGTTTTGACAATCAGACATGATCTTTGGAGAGAAAGGGATGGTCGGAAAAAAGTGCTAAGAGTAGCGGTGGCCGCCAATGATGAAACAATTGTTAACCAGGCGGGTTAACTCACTGGTCTCGTCATGAGGGTTAATCCCTTCTTTCCGATGATCACCGGCTGGATCGTCACGGGGAGGGTTTCCTGCACAAGGAAACAAGCCGTGACTTGCAACAAGGAGGATGGGGTGGGGGGTGCTCCTTGTAACCACTCTCCGGCGTGAGAATCAGTAGTTTGCTTGGGAAGCAAAGTGTGATAGTAGTAGTAGTGAGAGAGTTCAGAAGTGATACCTCAAACCTGGTTTGGGGTCATTATTTATAGCCGAGGAGTGGAGGAGGATAGTTGAGTAGCTAGCCTGACATCGCACAGCTATTTGCAGGTGTGTCAGACCTGTTGGTTACTGTGGTGATGCCACGTCCTGCTGTGGTGTCAGACTGTTGTATACACGTGGGCAGGTAGGCGACTGTTCCCAGTGCCACTTGCACTGTGGTGTCAGACCCACTTGCCTTGTAGGCAGGATGCGGTGCCAAGCCGCATCGCTGCTTGCGGTCATTGATGTTGTTCCCGCGTTGGTTGTTCCATCCATGATTTACGCGGGATGCGGTGTTATGCCGCATTTCCTGCTGAGTGACTATTACTGTTGTCCAGATCCCTTGTCGTGACGAAAATGTTCATAGGATGCGGTGCGGGGCCGCATCGCTATGCGTAACATTAGTTTCCGTCCTTAAGGTAAGTCTTCTCATCACTGGACAGATTGGACCGCTGTGTTCGCGTGTGCCCACGCGGACACAGGTGAGTTTATTGCTGTTGGAGGTTTTTGATGAGGGTAATGGTCATTCGCCATGCTGACGCGAGATCTGGGACCATACCCCTTCAGCTACCCAATACACGCCCCTGACAATAACCCTAGTACCTAAAAATAATACTAACATTACCACTACTACTAATAATAATACTCCTATTAACTACTAAAATTTAATAATAAATAACTAAACATAAACGTAAATGAGAGCATACCTTAAAACTATCTACGGCACGTTGATGTAGAGTTTCCCTACTCCTGCTCCTACTCGCGCTCCAAAAGCGACTATTAACACCACCCAACGGGGTATCGTATACTTGGGATTCTCTATACTAGAGCGTTTCCATTGAAGAAACTGATACCTAAACAAACTACTGAGACTCTTATTTAAAGCAAGCAAGCAAGCACCTCAAAATACTTTCTGGTCGATGTGGGATTCAATTGACGTGCCTACCTGCCTGCTTGACCTGCTAGCTTGCTTGCTTATATATATTAATTCAGCTGCTTCACTCGTTTTTCTCGTATAACTTTTAAAATATGGCATTTTATAAAACGACGAATATGTCATTAGAACGAGCATATTTTTATCTACGTTTTAACCTAAGTTTCATTAAAAACGGAGTAAGGTCAAAAATAATATATTTAATTATTAATATTAAACGGTCTCATGTATTAGCCAAGGCTTGTCAAGATATTTCACCTTTCACACAATCATCTTACTCGTTAATCAATATATGAAATATAAATAACATAATTCATTTGTTTATAACCAGTACATTAAGGTTCGGGGTATTACACTTGGTGACCTTGAAGCTTGAAGGACCTCTCTCTAGTGCTATTAACCACCAAGATTATCATCTTCATCTTCTTAAATCTCATCCCTAGCCTTGTGCTAGTAGTAAGGCCCTTCTAATCTCATTTTACATCTTGTTATGTTGGTTAAAAGTGTATGTAAAAGACTAATCAAGAAGAACATCAAAGATCAAGAACATAATCACTAACATAAAGCTCTAAATCATCATGATCTATGTTGTTTAAGTGTTTGTATGCTTCTTGATTGTTGATTGTTTGTGTTTATGAAGTTAAACATCATATGAAACTTGCTTGATTGTGATTAAACACATGATCTAGTAAGTGAGAGGATGATTATGTGATGAATCAAGATGATCATCCTTATATGGAAACATGAACTTGAAAGATTAAGTGTTTTTCTTGAATGATGAAGTATGAAACATGTTATTAGTCATGAACATGTTATTAGTCATGAACATGGATGATTTCAAAACTTGTTTTCTTAAGAAACTAAGTTTACTTACAAGATTTACATAAACATGGTTTTTAAAGAAACTAATCACATTTTTAGTGATTAATCAAGTGTAGAAACATGTTATTAACAAGAAAAATTCAAGAAGAAATATTTTTAGAAAATTAATTTACAAGTTGTGAAAGTCTAAAATCTTCAAGAAGGTGATTTATAAATAAATAACCACACTTTAAGGGGTAGCTAAGCTTACTTAACACCATATTAAGTTACTACAAATTTTTACAAAATTTCAAGTTCATGAAGTAGTGTAAATGGCATGATTTTAGGCTTATGGTAAGTATTGTTTGATTTGTTGATGAATTGTGATGATTTTAAAAGAAAATGATATGCTTTGAAAGCACGGAAATCTCCATTTTTAAGGGTAAACTATGGCAAATTTTTTCTTGAATTTAAACACTTAGAAAAATATTTTTAAACAAGTGTATTTTAACCATGATCTTTCAAATAAAATTTTCCATAATTTTTGTTACAAAAAAAATTACAAATATTGAAGGTTGATTTTGTTAAATAAAAGTGACTAAATATGTTTTTAGGAAAATATATATTTAGATGTCACAATTTGTGTGATTACTTGTATATTATATGTATTAGTTATATTATTTTAGGACTTGAAATAATATAACTCACCAAAATACCAAGAATTATAACACAAAATGTTACCAAAATCCCAAGAAAATAAATATATAATTTATACCAAAAAATTGGACAAACCGAACAAGGAATATAAGCTACAAAATATTCCGGAATTAAATTCATAAGTATATTTTGGTAAACGGTATTTTGGAAACCTAGAAAATGAAAATATGATTTTATAATTATTACAAAATATATCATATTTTTAACAAGAAGGAAATATATTATTTTTGGGTAAAGAGAAGTATATATGTTTTCTTGAATTACTAGAAATATATTATTTTTGAGAAAAATATATATTTTCTTAAACAAATTTAGAATATATTATTTTTGGGTGAAAAATGAATTTATGAATTTTTTCTAAGTTAAACTTGAAAATATATTATTTTTGAGGTTTATATGAAAATATGAATATTTTTGGCAAGGGAGAATTATAAATAATTTCCTACAAAAGTTTTCTTAAAATATATATTTTAAGAATATAAGTTGGTGATTTTATTGGTTGAAAAAATAATATTCCGGAAAATTATATACAAAATTAAGTATAAGAATACTTAATAAATACAATGAAAATATGTATTCTCGTACGTATAAATACGCCAGGATACGCCACCAATACTTGGCAAAATACACAAGTCTAAGAATACAAGTGTAAGTATACCCATCCTTGGGGAAAGATATACATGTATAAATACATAATGTGTCAAGTTAAAATATATTATTTTAACTAATATTCCAACAATTAATAAATATAATTTAAGTTAAAATCTTTACTATTTTAACAAATAATTATATACTTTGGGATAATATTATGACACAAAGAAACGTAACTCAAAGATGCTAAGTCATAACAAATAAGACAAAAGTCAAGGCACGACCCATCCGTCTAATTAACCATAGCACGTGTGTAGGTAGTCGTGCGACCGAAGGAAAGCTTTGAGTTACCGAGTTACGAGATGCAAGACTGTGAGATCATGTCCCCCCTTTTTTTTTAACTGTTTTCAGTTTTATAACTTTGGGGGTGAAGTACATGTTACAAATTATTACAAACATTTACATATGGTATGGTTAGCTAAGGAATGAACTGTTAGATCATGTGAGTGGTGGGTACAACGCTTAAGACCATTAATCCTCGTATAAGGACCGAGGGACATGAGTGATAGATCTATTTGGGTGTTGCGAGCCCCACCCTTGGGACCGGGATTTGGCCCATGAGGTGACTATGTCTTCCAGCCAGAAGCCCGGTACAAAACCTGCTAGGTTTGAGCCTTCCTGCATCACTGCACACATATTAATGACCTTGCAAATCATTAATTGATCTGTTTCCTTGTTGCTTTCATATTGGGTTTACATAATACATACTTGCAATGATTACAAGTTTATTACGAGCTCACATACAAAACACATGAACTCGCTCAACTTTTGTTGATGTTTTCAAACTACATGTGTTTCAGGGAATTGATTATGGATCTGGCGGGCGTACAAGGATTTTCAAGTTGTGTCCTCAATAAATGATGTCATCCTGCATTGAAGGGTTTGAATCGTGTATTTTATCCTTGATAAGATACATGGTTCAAAGCCTAGTTTATTTAGTGTCTTTTGATAAAGTCCTTTATGGAACTTAAAACTTTGTTTGTGTTGTATTCTAAACTTGAAGTCTGTGTTTGGATTTAAAACAATGATGGTTGTATTATTTTGAAACTTAAATGGATGAACATCGTGGTTTCTATCACATAGTTGTTTGTTATGGTTGAATGCAGTGATATTAAGCAAGTCACACGTAATCACGCTTTCGCAAAAGTTAGGGTGTAACACAAGGCTTCAAACAGAGCGGTCTTGATACTAACGTGGTAACTTATTGTTGTAAGAAAACTCTGCCAACGGAAAGTGAGTATCTCAACTTCCATCGAAATTAATCGCACACGCTCTCAACATTTCCTCCAACGTCTGAAAAGCTTCCTTCTGCTTTCTCGTCCAATCAAACTGCTTTTCCTTCTGGGTCAATAGCGTCAAAGGCTGCGCTAATCTGGAGAAATTCACAATGAATCTCCGGTAGTACCCAGCAAGCCCTAAGAATTGTCACACCTCCGACGGAGTCTTTGGCGCTTTTCAATTCTTGATCGCCTCTATCTTCGACGGATCCACGTGTATACCTTTCTCGTTTATGACATGTCCGAGAAAATGAACTTCCCGAATCCAGAATTCGAATTTAGAGAACTTGGTATACGACTTCTTTTCCTTCAGCAACTCCAAAATCAACTTCAAATGATGCTCATGATCTTCTTTGCTTCGTGAATAGATAAGTATATCGTCGATGAATATTGTCACGAATTTATCCAAATAAGGTTTGCATACCCTGTTCATGAGATCCATAAACACTGCGGGCACATTAGTTAAGCCAAAAGGCATGACTAAAAACTTGTAATGGCCATATCGTGTTTGAAAATCAGTCTTCGGAACATCTTCGTCAGCAACCTTTAACTGATGATATCCTGAACGCAGGTCAATCTTCGAGTAGTAACTAGACCCCTGTAGCTGATCAAATAAATTGTCAATCCTCGGTAAAGGGTACCGATTCTTGATAGTCAACTTGTTCAGCTCTCTATAATCAATACACCTCCTGAAGGATCCATCCTTCATTTTCTCGAACAAAACATGTGCACCCCAAGGCGAAAAACTTGGTCGAATGAAACATTTGTCTAGTAGCTCTTGAAGCTGATTCGACAATTCTTTCATTTCTGACGGTGCTAATCTATAAGGAGATTTTGCAATCAGTGCAGCACCGGGTACCAGATCAATTCGGAATTCGATCTGTCTTGCAGGGGGCAATCCAGGTAAGTCTTCAGGAAAAACTTCTGGATAATCGCGAACAATAGGAATCTCTTTGATCTTCCTACATTCGGCCTTCGTATCCACCACGTTAACTAAGAACGCAGGATAACCCTTTCGTAAAATCTTGAGCATCTTCATAACACTGACAACACTCAACACTCGACTCGATCGATCTCCGTGAACAACTATCACCTCACCACCATCAGAACAAGGTATCCTAGCTTGCTTCTCCGAGCAAATATTCTCAGCTTTGTTCTTGGATAGCCAAATCCACTCCCACAACTACGTCGAAACTCCCCAGATCCACTGGAAATAAATCGACACTAAAACTATGATCACCTAACTAAATACTACAACCGCGAATGACCTCGCTAGTTTCTATCAGTTTACCATTTGCTAATTCTATCGAGTACTTCTTACTTAGCTTACTTGTTGGTGAACACAAAATTGGTTCAAAGTTTTTCGAAATAAAACTCAAGTCAGCTCCGGTATCAAAGAGTACGAACGCAGAATGGTTATTGATCAAAAACATACCAGTAACAACAACAGGATCGTCACGTGCCTTTCCAGCATTTAGCTCAAACGCTCTACTCCTGGCATTCTGACCCTTTGCCTTACGACAATCCCTCCTGAAATGTCCCTGTTCACCGTACTGGGAGCATCCCTCAAGCTTTGCCCCCTCCGAAGTACTTTTAGCATAGCACTCGCGGGTAACATGCCCAGTTTGACCACATCTGGCGCATTTACCTTGCTCATCACTGTGAGTCTTCTTCTCAGGACCACTCCTGCCATTCCTGGCATTATCCTTTCCCAAAACACTAGAGTTAACCACAAATGCTTTCCCCAAACTGCGTATCTTATCACTCTCCTCATCGATATCCTTTCTTTAACTCTCAGACTTTTGCTTTCGTAAATCCCTAGATCTAGGCTCGGAATGCTGAATTATTTGAATGGTCGACCCGCTGTGACGACCTGACATCACGCATACCATTGCCTCGTCATTGCATAGGGCACCAGTAAATGATCTTGGGTTACAACCCTGGATTGTTTTATGTGTACATTTATGTACTGTTCACAAGGTTAATGAAAAATCAGGATTACGCTCCGATTATATCATAACACAGGAACTACTAAAACTTTTCGATCATTATATTACCTGAAGGGTTTTTGATCCGTGTCCCACCAAGACCATGCCCATGAGCACCACTTCCACGTTCCTGGCCATTATTCTGGTTAGCATCGCGCTATTCCATGGCAGTATTAACGTGTTGGGCTATGTGTTGTGCCAACTCTTCCGGGGTGGTAGGTAGTCCAGAACCCTGTCTTGCTTTTGGCGGCATTTCGTTGTTTCTATTATTACATCAGTAATAATTAACATAAGACGATATCCAAAAATAATTCAATCATTAAATGTTAATGGACCAAACATTACGCATGTATAATATCCACATATTAATGAGAAAAATTTTAAACCAAAAGTAATCCAACCGATATTCATCATAGAAATTAATAAACTTGTTTTTAGTACACAACTAACCACCTTTGGTATGTCTACGTCAACACCCATAACAAGTTCAAACAAAATTTCTACATAATATCCAAAAATCTGGCATACAAGACATAAATAGAGGGCTTCAAAAGTGACACACAAAATAACAGAAACTACACACAACAACTAACGCTTTAAACCCAGGAAGTCCAACATCTTCCTAACAAGGTCTTCTAGCTCAACTATTCTCCAGTGCATCTAATCCCTAGCACTGTCATCCAAGTCCTTAAGCTCATCATACCAGTCCATCTGTCCTTCTAAGTCCTTCATCTTGCCCTTTGTCGTCTCCAAGTCTCAGCGTAACGTGACGAACTGACGATCGCAGTGAGAGCGATTGACCCAATTCCCCTTCTGCTTCTTCAAAGCGGATGTTGTCTCAGCTCTCGAAGTCGATGCGATCTCTCCAATGGGTCGAGTCCTCTTCCTACGACGAGTGTAGACTAAAAGAGGTGTAGCAAAACACGTGACTCGATTAGCGGAATAGTCGACTCTATAACGACGGGCAGAGGAATCTCAAGTGTAGGCTCGACAGTATTAGTGAGTAGGACTATTAATGGCTCTATAGGCCGAGACGTGACGTAACGTAACCGTACAAAGTAAGTGTGTGTTCAAATGAAAAATAACACATAAGGCCCAAATAAACAGATAATCACATATGCACATAGACACACAATGGTTTTCATACATGATAAAAATTTCATGTTTATTCAAAATTATGGCTTCGCGAATTTTGGACTTAAATCTCAAAATTCTCCGGTTAAAGTCTAGAGTTTTCCCCGAAAACATCTAGTTCGCTAACAACCATGGCTCTGATACCAATTTCTGTCACACCCCAAAAACATCGCAGCAGAATATAAAACGTAGTGGTGACGGAAGTTGGTGCCCATTTATATCTTGATGGTCGATGCATTAAATTGTTGGACATATTAACTTAATTAAAACATAAGTTTTAAACATAAAGTTTCAAAACGTTACACAACCACGACATGATTAAGTTGTTTTGATCCTCACGGATTTTATTACATTTGTCCCAGAAAGTTTTAAAAGTTAGTCCAACATATTAAATGACAAAGCATGCATCAAAAACCACAAGATACGCCATGATTCCCGAAGCCAAACTTTGGTACCTGAAGAACACGTTAAAATCAAGTGTCAACACAAAGGAAGGTGAGTTCACATATTCAAATTTAAACAATTTGATCCCAAAGAAAAAGCTTTCTAATTATGTGTTTATTATAAAACATCCATATAATTTTCGAAAGTCAATTCTTTTCCTTCATAAAAATCCATGGGTCAACCGTCGTAGGTTTTTCTGCTGAAACCTCCGAAATAGGGCATCTTCCCAAGTTTACATATTAAATTTATAGCGTCAAATGTTTGGACTCGTAAGTTAGCTAGACATTACGAACTATATATTTACAATGTAGGGATAATCAAGGCTAGACTATAAACAGAATATCAATTCGTCGTTTGACTTGACACGGGGCGACCGGTCACGACGGGGTTGTTAACCCGATAGATCTACCAACAATTCCTCGCGTGTAATACTTAAATGGTTAAACGACACCATTGGCGCATGGTCCATATCGAGACCATCCATGATGCATGCCTCACGTACAATATATATATCCTACTAATATGACAAATTTAATATAAGTAGTTGTACGAATTTACTGAAATCCCTTGGACCAAGCAAACCCGACCCAACAACAACGGTAGTTTTCTTTGAAACGCCATACAATCCCAGTTTCTCCCCGAAACATATATTCACCAAAAGCATTTCGTTACGAAACATATAATTTATCAAAATCCATATATTTTCAACGAAAATATATAATTTATATCAAAATGTATGTTTTATTCCAAAAACATTATTACACCCTTTTTAGGCGTGTTATTCCCCCAAAACATATACAAAACAGTAAAAGAAGGGGTTTAGTGACACTCACCTTTAGGTGCGTATTTTTAAATAGCGCAATCCCACAGATTGATTTCTACACGTCCTATTATACGTAGGAATGATTTATAAATCAATATATCACAAAAATCCTAAGTTTCTCCGTTTCTTAGAATCTTCACATAACTTTGAGATTTTCTCGAAAAGTTATCGTTTTTTATTATGTTGGCACGTTAATATATATATATATATATATATATATATATATATATATATATATATTTAAGATTTTCCGACTTGAACGATTTTATTGGTGACCGTTATCATGTAAATCCATTAACACATCCGTTTATACGTAATATATCTACGATTTGCGCGTCGTAATATATATACAAAAACGTACACATAAATCAATATCGTAACATGCGTAATCTTGTTAACTTATCTATTTTGTCATTTTTAAGGCAAGCATACATAAAATAACTTATATATATCAATTTTCATGCTCAACAAATAAGTTATACATTTAACGCAATTTTACCGATTCTACCGTTCTAAACGTACAAGTATACATGCATAGCCTAATTTTCCCGCTATCATGTCAACACTTATCATATTTCCATATTCACATATTTAAATTACATAACACATTTTAACACATAAGGTTCACCCAAAAATAACCCATACTAGTGTTCATTGTAAAACGCGTATTTTTAGTGATTCAGTAACGTTTTCGGGCGTCGGAAGTCACGTATGACCAACCAAGCACCAAGTAAACTTAAAATTAGTTAAAATACTTATTTTTAAACGAAAAATATCAATTTACTTATTGATCTAAACCAGTTTCATAAAAATCGTTCGAAAAGCCGATTTTTGACCATTTTACCGCATAGTTTTGCATCAAACGTTACTATAACCATCCCAACTCGGAATGACTTGATATTTTAACACAATACATGTTATTTACAGATTAAAATAGTGATCATAATCAGATTAATGCAGTTTTTGTGTAAGTCACATAAATCATGCGATTTCACGTTATTTTACAACTCCTAATGCACCAAGTACAACATGCAAGACTAGCAAACTTTATGTCAAAGTTTTATATCATTAAAAACTTCAAAATAATCTTATTTTAGTGTTTATATTCTGATCAAAATTGATTTTTATCAAATCATGCTCAAATGATCATTTGATGCTTTCATATCATCATGTATGTCCACATATGTGCATCTAATGCACTCATACAACAACATCATCATCATTTATGTTTTAATCATACTTAAGAACACATTAGTATCATGTTCTTACAAAACATAACACAAACATCATCATGATCATCCAATCATTCATACTCATTCATACATAAATGCTAATATCCCTCACATTTAAGAATATATACGACAAACTTTTACATGCATGCATACATATATACATACATATATACGAAATACATATACACATATGAACTTCCAAAAGTTCACTTTTCATCATGTAATTTTCAAATCTTGAATCACCTTTAGAACATTCTTATATGTCACATATTGATTCTTACATGCAATCCTACTTTTCAAGTAATCATGTAATTCAAGAATCTTTCAATAAAAAAATAAATAAACATCTACACACACTCACACACTCACGGCCACACATACATACATAGATACACCCATTTTTATTTTATTCAAAAACCCATTTGTTTTAAGTTTCAAGTTTGTGATTAAACTCAAGAACAAGAGAAACTTCCATCATCATCAAGATCATCAAGAATCAAAAACTACTTTTTTTAAATAAATTTTATACCTTCAAGTTCTTGAATGATTTTTAGCAAAGATTGATGATATGGGACTTGATTGTTGCTTGAAACACCATGAAATCACTTCTAAACCATCAAATGGACTTGAATATTCAAGAACAACATTGAAAATTCAAAGTTTAGTGAGAGATGGGAGTGTTCGGCCATAGCTTATTGTAGAGAGAGAGAATGATTTTTTTTAAATGAGTTTTCTTGGTTATTGAAAGATTTTATAAGATATGATGGAAATTTGCATGACACTAATCATTCACACAACTTCTAAGGCCACAAATGGAGGAGAGAGAGAGAGACAAAACCTTTTGCATGGCTGCCACATGTGTTTTCTCTCATATCCATACACGCATACACACACACACATATATATATACAAATATATGGCTCAAAACTAGTATTTTACTGGATACCGGGTATTTTCTCTAGCGTTTTAACCCCGTTTTAGTGCGTTTTAAATTATTTTTATCATTCTATAAAAATAATCACATAAAATTATTACTGAAATAATTACTGGTTGCCTTGACTGGCTGCGTTGACAGTATTTTGTCTAATGCGCGCAGTATCGCGCGGTACGCGCTTAAATTCGAAAAATAGAGTTTCTTAGCGTTTTAATTTATTTTTCCTCACGAACATGATTAAAATTACCATTCTAATCATAACAGACTATTTTTAGGATTTTAACACTGATCGGGTGGTCACCGACGTTCGTTTCGCATTTTAATCATTACGCGATAAACGTTTATTTTATCGTTGCCAACATAATTTTTAGTTTTTACCAATGTTTGGATTTACCAACACATTAAATATCATATATAAACATCATAATCAGTCAAATACAGCCTTTTTATGTATTCACAACACGTGTTACAATTGTATAGTACGACCTGAAAAGCCGGGTGTCACATTCGAAACCCCAACTACCTACCGTCTACAACCACCAACTGCACCTTGAAACCCTTACGCCGTCAGGATGTTCAGCAATATAGACCAACACAAAATAAAAAGGCTCATCATGTTATGTGGGCTAATTTTATTGATCATTTGGGCTGGTTGAAAGTCTAATATGTAATGTAAAAAGAGGGAATTGGTGTACAAGATACAAATTAAAAAGGAATTACGTTGACAACAACTGGGGATCGAAAAAGGAAGTGGGAATTAAATTGGAACTGTGGAAAATAAAGAAGAGACAAGGGGATTTAAATCAACATATATATGAAACAGGTCAATAAATACGAACGTTGTTGGTTGTTGGTTGTGGTAGTCGGCGGCGATGATGGTGGTGGGGCCGTCATTATCGGTTGTTGGAATTGACCTGATTGAGTCTGGTCTGTTGTGAATTGAACTGATTGAGTCTGATTTGGAGCTAATTTCACTGTTTGTTAATGATTTATGTGTGATTTAACGGAGTCCCCTACTGTTGCATCAATCGAGAGAGAGAGAGAGAAAATAAGAAGAAGGTGGAAGGAGAGTTTCTCAGGCGGTGGGAGAGGTGGTGGTGGCGGCGGCGGCAGGTGGGTGGTGGTCGGGTGGTTGTGGTGGTGGGTGGTTAGAGTGAGAAGGAGTGTAGAGATAGAGAGAATGTATGTATTTGTTTAATATATAAACAAAATTCTTTATTTTATTAATTAAAGTAAAATGACCAAAATACCCTTATGTGGGGACCACTAGGTCAGATTTAACCATAAAAAATAACTGAGTTAGGGCTAAAGGACATAACTTGCAATGGTTTGCAAACATCAAGTACTTTTTTTTGTAATTTTTGAAGATAAAGGACACAGTTTGTAATAAAAGACATATACGATTTTTGTAATTTACTCTAAAAAAACCTAACCCCCCCCCCCCCCCCCTCAAAAATTTAACCAATATAACCTCAAAATGTATTTTTCTCATACACTATCATAAATGCCACTTAGCTCGAGATTAGGCCATGTGTAGTGGTAACGCCCCATAACACCCATTCATCCAATATAACCTCACGTAACATCTCATAACATTTGAGTGTAGTGGTTAACATCACATAATCCCTACCACATATCCCACAAAATACATTCCTCAACCCACCTTCACCCATGTTCATCCAACATCATCCCCTTATCACCACCGCGTTCCACAAAATTCATATTCCATAATGCCAAGGGTTTCCTGGCGCTATGGGAGCCATAAGCCCTCATTCATCTCTTGATAACCTCCACTACGCATGCAGTTAGAATAAAAAAAATGTTAACCGTTGGAGTAGACAATTAAAAAGATAAAATTGTTAGAACTGAATATTAGATTAAATAGTTGAAGAATAAAAAATGTTAACCGTTAGAGTTGATAATTAAAAAAGTTTGTTAGAACTGAATAATAGATTAAAAAGGTTGAAAAGAAAAATTAATTTCACTTTTAAAAATTAACAGTTATTTAAATAATTAAAGATCAAAATATTTAACTTTAAATATAAAATTTTTTCTCTCTTTTGAATCAAAACATTAACTTCTTAAACGGGTAAATTAAAGATCAAAATATTTAACTTTAAATATTTTTTCTCTCTTTTGAATCAAAACATTAACTTCTTCAAAAGGGTAAAGGTCCATCTTGAAGGGAATTTTCATCGCGAAGGATTCAATCCAACCACATGTTTCCCTAGACTCACTTTTTAACATGTCATGTTCAATAATCAGGTTGACCAGTATTTTAAACGAATTGTGTTTGTGTTAATTTTTTTAGAAAAAAGGTTGTGTGAGCCGACCCAAACCCTTTTTTTCGTGTTAGATTTGGGTCATATCACATGTTGACACCCCTAGTTTTATATGTTGTGATGGTCCCGTGGGTAACACAGAAAAGGTTTTTATAGTGCGTGTGTATTAGAATCAATAGAGAAGAAGAGAGATGATTTATAGCAGTGGCGGATCTAGGGGTGTTTTGGGGGTTTCCGGGAACCTCCTCGGTTTGGAGAAAATGAAAAAAAAAATAGTGGAAATTTTATATGATTTAAAATAAATAGTGAGAATTAGTGAAAATCTAACAAAAGCAACTCGGCAGAAAAAATTATTGGATCCGCCAGTGATTTATAGAAGACCCCTGAGTGACATGAAAAGTGCATGCTTTAATAGTGGGTGACAAATGTAAAATGAGTTGCTTTAATGGGCTCCTTATACTTGTTATGATTATTTTTATGAAATCTTTGAAGTGCATTTCATGGAAACTGATAAAACTTGTAAAGCCTATTAAAATATCATATCTAATCTTAGAAAAGTATTGCATAGCAATATGAAATTCGTATACAATGAATTGGAATTTTCTATGTAACTTTTAATTAAATCTATATATTTTTAGAGATAATTTATATACTATTAATTTGAAATATTTGTATGATGTTTGGTTGTAAGTTGATCTTAAGTAGTTGTACCTTCATCAAATATTTGTGGTAAGTTGTGCTTTAGTGTTTGGTTGTAAGTTGTGCTTAAGTGGTTGTACCTTAATCAAATATTGGTTATAAGTTGTGCTTAAGTGGTTGTACCTTAATCAAATATTGGTTGTAAGTTGTGCTTAAGTGTTTGGTTATAAGTTGTGCTTAAGTGGTTGTACCTTAATCAAATATTAGTTGTAAGTTGTGCTTAAGTGGTTGTACCTTAATCAAATAATTGTTTCATTACCTTACCAAATTCAATCTGTCTTGTATGCATGTATGGTTGTAAATTGTGCTTAAGTGGTTGTACCCTAATCAAATAATGGTTTCATTATCTTACCATATTCAATCGGTTTGATCCATTTAAAGTTGTGTTGTTTTATTTGTAAATTATTATTATTATTTATAATAATCTAATTAATTTAGCAAAAATCTTGTATAAATATAATTTTAAACATATTGATGCAATGGTTGTTGTAATGTGGTTTGTATAGTGGTAATGATATATATTATATATAGATTACGATGAACCTGTCAAACGGGGAAAATAGACGCGGGTTCACACAATCATGTTATTTGATGTTAACTAGTATTAAGCACCCCCCCCCCCCCCCCGCGTTGCGGCGGGGGCGAACACTAATATCACACTACTGCCAGCGACCACCAACACTGAAGTTGCGGTGTTAATGCGAAGAAATTAAACCGAAACGTAAAACATAGAATAAAAGTCCAAAGCAGGATAACAATTAAAGATACAGGCCCAGAATATCATGGAAGCCTCGGAGCAGGATGTTAAGAAAATTATCATGGATTAGGATAATCCAGATATCTCGGTGCTTGTAGGAGCTAATATCCCTCAGGATATTGAGAATCAGCTTACTAGTTTTCTAAAATGCAGGATGTACACGTTCGCATGGAAGCATGAAGACATGACAGGTTTTTCAAAAGATATTATAACTCACAAGCTTGGAATTGACAGGTCTTTCAAGGCCGTTCAGCAAAAGAGAAGGAAATTTGCTCCCGAATGAAATGCAATCATATAGGAAGAGGTTGAAAGATTATTAAAGTCCAAGATAATTAGGGAAGTCAAATTCCCCAAGTGGTTTGCAAACGTGGTGGTGGTTCAAAAGAAAAATAGGAAATGGAGAGTTTGTGTAGACTACACAGACCTCAACAAAGCTTGTCTTAAAGACCCATTCCCCTTGCCTCATATAGACTCGATGGTAGATGCAACCGCCGGTCATGAAATGTTGACCTTTATGGATGCATCCTCAGGATTCCAGCAAATCCAGATGGAGCCATCCGATCAGGAAGATACAGCTTTCATGACACCAACAAGTATATACTGTTATACTGCCATGCCTTTTGGTTTGAAAAATGCAGGTGCAACGTATCAGAGACTAGTGAATATGATGTTTAAAGACAAACTGGGGGACACTAAGGAGGTGTATATTGATGATATGGTGGTAAAATCCAAAAAGGTGGAGGATAACTTCCAGGATCTTGAATGTGCCTTCGATATCCTGGACCAATACAATATGAAGCTAAATCCTGCTAAGTGCCATTTCGGAGCGGGGGCAGGAAAATTTTTAGGATATATGGTGACTAAGAGGGGAATAGAAGCAAGTCCAGAACAGATTAAAGCTATCCTGGATCTCAAATCACCATCCAACATGAAAGACGTGCAAAGGTTGACAGGACGAGTAGCGGCGTTGAACAGGTTCATATCAAGATCCTCAGAAAAATGCAAGGAATTCTATGATATTCTGAAGAAGAACAAAAAGTTCGAATAGGGAGAAAGACACGAAGCTGCCCTACAAGGATTGAAGCAGTATCTTTCAAGTGCACCTCTGCTGATGAAGCTCGAGGATGGTGAACCCTTATCCCTATATCTTGCAGTATCAGGGAGTGCAGTAAGTGCTGTTCTGGTAAAGGATCATGAATGTCAGCAGTATCCTGTTTATTATGTTAGTAAAAGTTTGTTAGATGCTGAAACTAGACACTCACACCTAGAAAAATTGATATTAGCTCTAGTTATGGCATCAACTAAGCTTAGACATTATTTTGAAACACATGGGAATATAAAAACTAATTATCTTGTTAAAAATGTGCTTAGAAAAGCTGAAATGTATGGAAGAATGGCTAAATAGTCCGTAAAACTAAGTGCATACGATTTAGTATATGAACGTAGAAATGCTATAAAGTCTTAGGCTTTAGCAGACTTTGTGGCTGATTTTAGTAGTGATATTCAAAATGAAGTTGACCTAGAAGTACAACATCTAGGTGATGAACTCAGATACCGGAAGGAACTCAGATACCAATACTACATATCCTGTATCCTGCGATGGAACACTTCAAATCTCAGGATAAGGAGGTAGCAAGTATCCAGGACCCTGGTGATGAATATCCTGAGAAGAATCCTGAATCATGGATGGCTCCAATTTTGAGATATCTTGAAAAAAGAGATATCCCAAATGATGAAAATCCTTAGGCTTTCAGAATGAAGGTATCCTGTTTTACTATTATAAATAATATTTTGTATAAGAAATCCCTTGCAGGTCCATACCTAAGGTGCTTGGAAGATCCCGAAACCAAGGAGGTACTTCAGGATATACACAAGGAGATTGTGGCAACCATATTGGGGGCAGATCTTTGTTCTCGAAGGTGTTGAGAACATGATACTACTGGCCGACTATGAGAAAGGATGCTACAGAGTATGCTCGAAAGTGTTATGCTTGTCAAAGACACAACAATATACTGTATCAGCCTGCTGAGCCATTATACCCTATTGTATCCCCTTGGCCATTTATGAAATGGGGTATGGATATAGTGGGGAAACTTCCAAAAGCTCCAGGAGGAAAGGTTTTCATGTTGGCAATGACAGATTATTTCTCCAAATGGGTTGAAGCAGAAGCCTTTGTACAGGTCAGGGATCAAGAAGTGGTATCCTTCATAAAGAGGAATATCTTGACAAGATTTGGGGTACCGGCCGAAATAATTTGTGATAATGGCTCCCAATTCATTAGCAAAAGAACTACTGATTTTTGCAAAAGTTGGGGAATCAAGATGATCACATCAACTCCAGTACATCCTCAAGCAAATGGAAAGACAGAATCCTCGAACAAGATAATTGTCAACAACTTGAAGAAGAGGTTAGGTGCTAAAAAAGGAAGATGGGCAGAAGAACTACCATTTGTCCTATGGGCTGATAGGACAACTGTGAAGAATGCTACTGGGCAAACCACATTTTCTTTGGTGTTTGGGGCAGAAGCAATGATCCCGACAGAAATGGTGATACCTACGACCAGATCATGCTTACAGGATCCTGAATCAAATCCTAAAGTCTTATGCCAAGAATTGGATACTGTTGATGAAACAAGATATGCAGCAAAACTAAGGATGGCAGCATAACAGCAGAGGATATCCAAATCATATAACAAGAATTTAAGGACTAGGAGATTTCCAGTTGGAGATTGGGTGCTAAGGAAAGCTTTTCAAAATACAACCAACCTTGCTGATGGAAAGTTAGCCCCAAAATGGGATGGACCCTAAGAAATTGAATCAAAGTCTGGAAAAGGAGCATACCGACTCAAGAATATGGAGGGGGATATGTTGCCAAGATCCTGGAATGCTATACACCTTAAAGCCTATTTCAAGTGAGTTTAGAATTTAATTTCTAACTCAGGATGTTATGGATTCTATTTCTTTTTAATATGTTTATTTAATTTATTATTCTTTGAAACCCAATACTGACTTAAGCATCGGAGGGATGTTAGCCAAGCTAACACCCACCTTAGTTTAACGGTGTTTTGCAGAATATGCTTCGGTATGTTACTCCAGGATATATACTCAAGATAAATCGAAAGATTAGGATTGGCCCCCTCTCTCACATTTAAGGGATCCTTATCCCTTTAAAGGTTTAAAGGTATTCACCTTTCTCTCGAATTAGGTTTAAACACCCCGCCTGGAGCGCAAGTCATCCAGGAATAGTTCAAGATAGCGGGACCAGTTTATGTAATAGTGGCTGACAATTTCGTTACTATTGGCTATATCCTGGATCCTTAAGGTATATGAGGAATGATCACCCTCTCTCACGAAAGGGTATCTTTATACTCTCTAAGGTTTAAAGGTATTTACCTTTCTAAGTCTTGGATTTTATACACTGCCGCCTATAGCGCACGAAAACAAGGGTTTATCCCCAGTAAAACTAAAATTATTGACAAATTCTAAAGATGTGACATCAACCATGATTGTGTTTGTACTGTCACACCCCCAAAATACCACCTAGGGAATGTCCCTGTTAGGCGTGTGACATACCAGGATCCAAGCCACCAATCATGTTGAACTCATAACAATTATTCCAAATAAAACTTTCATTTATTATTGATAGAAGTGTTACAAAACATTACTTAACGTTCAGCGGAAGCATAATACATTAATTAAGAAATTCATAAACCAAGTGTGTAAAAGCCATTAAGTTCATCTCGCGTTTCCATGTATCTCGACCCATGACCACTCCAGCATCCCAGACAGCAAGTTTCAACAATATGCACCTAAAGGCCTGCAAGGCATGTAACAACGAGTCAACAACAAAGTTGAGCGAGTTCACAGTTGGTTGTTTAGTTTTAAGTTGTTTCAAAAACCACATGTTCATTCGAAAACCAATAGTTAATCAATTCCTTGTTTCCCAAACCATAACCAGTGGGGGCTACCCCATGTTATCCACTAGACCCGTTACCATATCGACTACTGACTGAAGTAAGTTGGTGCCCTAGCTTCAATGTCTATCATCATTGACGTGCCCAGATCCATTAGTTCACGCCCGTCCTTTGCGGCACGGTGTGAGGCTTGTCAAACCTAAATAGCGCTATCAAACTAATGACCCGCTCACCATTGGCCCGGCGATTAAGTCGATATAAAAGGAGGGACTTCATGATAGAGATTTTGGTCTAGTATCTGTGTTGTCACCCTTCAATAAAGAGGGTGTGTACGAAATCCCCAAACCAGGAGATTACGTAGGTTAATCAATTCCTTATCACATGTTGTCACCCTTCAATACAGAGGGTGTGTACGTGTTCCAAACCAGGAGATCACGCAGTTTCAGTTTAAATCCTTTACCCATTCCCAACCCTTGGGAATCCCATGCCTTGTGGAAAGTGTGAACTCACCTTGGTTTGCTCGGTATGTTTATTCACGTATTCAAGTTGATAAACCAAATCCTAATATGGTTACCATGTGACAGTCAGTTTTGAACACACACTAATCACGTATTATATCACACAGTGTTGGACCGTGTTCCGACCCTAAAAAGTCAGTTGAGAACGTTCATCTTCACGTATAAAGGCGGAATCAATACACGCAAAGTAACAACAACTTTTCTCTTTAATTCCTTCTTTATTTCTGCTTTCTGAATTGATTTTGACAGAGTTTTGTTACCACAAGCAAGACAAGGTTCCGCTCCAACGTACATGAATGAACACACATGACCGGTATTTATAGGATAGCTGGTTTCGCTCATATGCGGAACTACCATGTGACACAAAAGCAGAACCTACCTAATTGACACATAAGCGAAACCATATGTACCTATAAGCGAAACCTCTAAGATAAACCCTAATATTGACTTTCAAGCTCCTATCTTGACATATCTTGACCTAAGACTTAAAATAGACGTAGTCAACAGACATTCCATGCACCAACACACAGTAGTAAACAATAAAGCACATATCATCATGCACGTCATACCAGTTAATCATGCATAAATTAGTCCGTTATCATCGTAAAATCACACGACAAATATTTGAACGTCATACAAGTTTACATTACAAACTTATTGTGCAAACATACCCTTAATCGTCCATAAAGTTCATTACACAGGAATGTAGCCCATTTATTCTAAGGCCCAACTAGAGCATGTAGCCCACGCTTAAGTGTGCGGCTAGTTCTTATTGTGTGGTTCGGATATCAAGTTTAAAGTCCCCTTATGAATACACGTTCTAATACAAATGAGCAGCCCGCACATGCATAACCCGGAAAGTGTGTGGCCCAATAAATGTGTGCGATGCAAATAGTGGCGCGGGCCTGGCTGGTGACCCGAGGTCATGCAGCCCAATCCCATTACACTTGTGTTTTAATTGCTAAGGTGATCCGATTAATCACATAGTACCCAAAACAATACCCCACCCATACTAATTCACCTAATTTATAATCACCACTTGTTAATATCCGAAAACTTATCAAAAATCTACCCAAAGGAAACAATACTAGATCATCATGAATCATTATCATATAATCCCTTCTAGCAGTTAGTTATTATGAATTTGTTCAACATCATGCAACATAGATCAAACAGTTCATCGACATTCAAGTTTTACTATCAACCCGATTTATCAATTCACCATAACAACCTCTGATTTCGTGCAATCATTATCATTGCAGTCATCCGATTAATGCATGAATATTTGTTTTCAGTTTGTATTCGTAAAGTAACATGTCCATTATCACCTCAAATAAATTAATTCACATAATACTATCAACTATTACCGACAATATTAATAGGATCACATGAGCCGCCGTTATATTCAAGGTTATCACTTTATCAGACCATTTTCCTTCAAATGCATTGGACCACTAAAGACTATGGTATATCATAATTGGTTGCATGAATTTTTGTGAATTTAGTGACAACTTTAATTTGCATTAACCTATATATTATAATCAAACATACAATTCTGACCCTACGATAATACTTTAACAATTTCATTCAAGTCACAAGACATAAACAAGGTCTATACATACAATTTAACACATTCTTGCAGATTTAGAGTGATTGATAATAATACTAACCAAGGTTTGATGAGGGCGTACAAGCACAATCAGTTGCGAAGAGGGGGAGTTCTCCAATCGCTGATTATCGAACTCAAAAGGAAACGTGCTAGGGTTTCTTTCTTGTATACCATATAGTGCATGGACTCCTATCTATATGAATAAAATCGGAGGATCAAGTAGGCTGCCGAATCCCACTTTTGTTTTACTAAACGGTTGGGCTTCTAGGTGGGCTGGGGTATTAGGAGGTTCTAGTGTGGACCGAGATACATAGAGGACTAAGGTGTGTGTGAGTGTGGTCCGACCCACTCTCGGCCCAATGTTTATGCGCGGCTCCTAAGTAACATCAAACACATAAACGAATCCAACCACACGTTTAGTTGAAACCACATAGATTCACAATTGACGAGTTTAACATAACAAGAAGTTAAATAAGACGTTTAATGTAACAAGAGCGTGGAAAGGAGAGAATTACGAGAAGTTAAGATTACAAGATCAAACGTTACTAACCTTGAAAGTTCGGGTTGTCACATGTACATTCTTTTATGAATGGAAAGCTGCGAAGTTTAGACTCTAAGTATTCAAATATGTCATTTCCTGCACAGACAGAGGACATCCATGTTGGGCACATTGCAAATGGTTCGAAGAATGAATTTGAGATCTATTTTCTAAGTGTTTCTGACAGGGGACATCCATGATGGAACATTGCAAATGGATCGAAGGATGAAGTTGGAATCTATTTCCTAAGTGTTTCTGGTATGGTTTTTTATTCTCCAAATATTAAAAGCCTTATCTAAATGACCTGAGTTTTTAGGGTCATGTTTTACAAAGTTCTAATGAAATATTTTTAACAAAGGTACTAAGCATAATATCAGTATCCTGACCAGGATATTTGGTCAGAATATTTAGAATATAATTTTCAAAATAAAGAGAAAACAATTTATGAAAGAATATGATACACAAAGTATAACTTTCAAAGATAAAAATATAGCAACAATGGATAAGGCTAAAAGGTTAGTTTGTTATTAACATACTAAAAGATTGCATCATTGGCTTCATCTCAAAACGTGACCCATACACCAAGAATGCAATTAAGTTTTAAAAGCATATTAACAGTGATAACCAAGGGCTTCGTCCTGAAACTCAGGATCCCTCCACCTTTGGCCATCATATTGTCTAAAATGCAGAAAATTAAAATTGTTCAACACAAAAAGTAAATTGTTCAAAAGACATTCAACCTACAGACTTAAAAAGTGGGCTCCGGCCTAGGCATGGACATCCATCATCGCTCACTTCGCTGCCTTCAAGCAGCAGCACCTCCATCAACCATAGCTTCACCGCCAGCATCCGGTCTAAGATCAGCTCCAGCATCCTTATCAGCATCAACCGCTATCTCAGCCGCTTTAGAAGACTTTTCGACCACAGGCTTAGCAGGATACTCCATAGAAGCGCCGCAGAAATCCTTCAATTTCGTCTCTCAGGCATCGATGGTCCAAGTTGGGTATTCAAAGCCCGCAACTTTGGCTTCGTAGGCCATCTTCAACCTGCCCTGGAGGAGGGAAATCACAACGGAGCTCTTAAGGCCCTCCCTGTAAGAGATCATATCCTGCTCGTGCTGGGTCTAAAAGGCGTAGAGCTTTGCCTGAGCCTCCTGGGTAGCCTTCTTCATTGCAGCTTGATGCTCCTGATTCATCGCTTTGAACTTGTCTTCGTAATGTTATGACTTGGCGGCATCGATCATCCCCTGGTTAGCAATGGTAACTTCAGCCTTCTTTAACTTGGCCTCCAGCATCTTGTTGACCCCGCAAGCTTCCTCGTATAGATTCATCAGGCGCTCAAGGCCCTACAATCAAGAACACAGGTATCAATATGAATTATTTAATCAGAATATCAGTTCAGCATATATGTGTAGGATGCAGGATAAGAATATTTACCTGGTTGAGAAAGGAAGTCATGAACCCACTGTATTCAACGAATCCGTGATTCTTATAAGGAAAAGCTTCAGGGGTAGCAGGGGAGTCTGTTTCCTTCCTTTTACGGGCACTGGAGGCACGGGTCTTGGTGGCCGGAGAAGGCTTAGGGATGGTAGCAGCTTTGGAACTGGTGGGCTTGGACGAAGCGGCAGGTTTGGGGCTTGGTTCTTTCTTCACAGCAACAGGACCAGAATGACTGCCCAATTCTTCGAGATCAAAGACTTCAGGAATCTTGACTGGTGCTGCACAAACGGAAAAAATTCTAAACTTTTGAATATCTTAATATCATAATTAATTTAAATGTGTACAGGAATATTTAGCACAAATGTCCTTACCAGACATCTCGGAGCTAGATTTTTGGTTTGAACTTGTGAAAAACAGGGAAAAGGTTCTCTCACTTTCCGGGAGTTAGTAGATAGCTTTGATTCTTTGCTCCGATTCAGCGCCGGAAGGGGCTAATTCTTTAAAATTTGCTGCACAAAAAATAAGAATATTAGTTCAGGATACAATAACAGGATATATTTGGGGATATATCTAAAACCCTAGATCCTACCAGTGGTCAACCACTTCACCGGAAAGTCAACACCCTTGTCAATGGAATCCCTTTTGACAAAAAAGATCTTTCGTTTCCACTCATCCTCGTTTTTAGTTGCTTTGAGGATGAGAGGGTTTTTTGAAAGTTGAAAAAAGAAGGAATCGACTAGAACCATGAAACCGAAGACGGTAAGTAATAGGAAGATCCTCAATACAAAGATCGGGAATATGATGGGTCTTGATCTGGCCTAGTACCACCAAAATGCGCTAAACCATCAGCATAGTCTGGGTAAAACTGAGACCAGTGAGGTGAAAGAAACGCATGATAAAGTCTGGAAAATGGTATCGAAGTCCTATGGAAAAGGGGTAAGCCAATAAACAAATCCACTCATCAGAAGACACGTCTGATCGGATATTTCGATCAAACGGTTGAATGATTGCTCCGGCGGGAAAAGCACCGGAGGCTTTCAGAGCGGTGATGTCAGCATTGTCGAAAGAGCAAACTTCTTTCTCAGGCACCTTGAGGAGGTTTTGCTCCTCGAAGGTCAGAATGGAATCGGCTGTATGTGATCGTGTTCGACTGGCCATGAGGGAATGGAAGGTAAAACAAAGAAAAGAGAAAAGAAGAGAGAGAGATGATACCTGAGAATTCTGCAATTATAGTGATGAATATCTAAGGAAGTTGAGAAGATATAGGCCTAAGATAGGGTATAATGAGTGAATTTCGGGTGGGAAATTGCACACTGTCACATCAACCGTCGAATCCTATTAATTGCCTCGATCGACGCAAGGAAAGAGAAAAATATATCCGTTTGAATTTGGGGATCCCAACCGACATATTTTTGGGGATAATTGTTATGGGTGGAATTCTGAACCCATATCCTGAAATTATATCTTGACTTGATTATTTCTGATTATAATCAGGATACCGGATCAGGATATTGGTAACATCCTGATACAGTATCCTGGCAGTTACTAACTATTTACTTGCAGGTCATGGATGCAGGATCATAACGTTCACGTGGACTCTTTCTCCTGAAGACTCGCTCCATTTGGTTGGAAAATAAACGTTGAAGCCGAAAGAATAGGTCACCAACGTTCAGAAAAGAATATTACGGAGCATCCCTAGTTTATAGGAGAATTTGTTTGATACTTGTAACTATAAATAGGAATGCCAGATTGTAGGAACACTTCACTTCACTTTCTGCTCTCGAACTCTTACTTCTTTCTCTAGCAATCACGCACTAACACTCATCACCTACAATCGTTGTATCACTTAGTAGCGATCTGAGCATTATCCTGTACTGTATCCTGAACATTCAAGTAATAAGAAGAACAAGGCAGCCGACGATTGTCAGCTCCCGAGGTTTTATGCTGGAGATCTAGATTGATCAAGGGCTTTCCTCGTATATCCCGTGTCCATTTTCACTTTTTCGGCTCATTGTTTGATTGTTGATATAGTTTCATATCCTTAGGCTATATCCTGAAATTGTTTTTACAAACGAACAAACCAACATATTTTTCACAAGCATTGCTAGCACACTACCTCACAAACTAATTTGATCACTTAATTGCTTCGGTAATTTTTGAACAAAACAATTAAGTACAAAACTTGTCGACTTTTGCGCTAAAAGACAGCGATTGCAATTTTGTATAAACATAAAGACAACTTGTAATTTACTCTATATAAAATTATGATTGCTATAGATATATACTATAAAATGTAACCATAAATGATGTAAAATATTTATAGATTTATATGAAGAAAATATTTAATAGGTAATAAACATGCAGAGCCCCTATGGAAAGTTTAAGCTTGAAAATTTATTAGTGAGCTTATCTCGAGTTCTAGGTGTAGAGTTGAGTGTCACGGGGTTACTTTTCGACCCCCGTGTGGCGTGACGTGAGGTCGAAGTCTTAATCAAATTTAATCCAAATACAACTAAATAGTTAGCGGTAAGTGGGTATCGAACACAGGGAGTTTGTGGAATATGTGTTATTTAGAAGATTATCTAACTTGACTAAAATTAAACTAATTTGCAAGTAAAGTAAAATTCAAGAGTTGGTTTGAGTGAATTGGTTTTAAAACTAAATTTAACTAAACAAATTGCACAAGAAAAGTTTCGGTTGTAAGCAAATTAGAGACAAATGATCATCCTAGATTTCTGGTTTGTTTCGACATTCATATTATCATTCACTAGAAAGAACTACATAGACATAGCTCATGTGTGATTACTTGCAGTGATGAAAGGGAACTAAGTACTCAGATTCCTAGAACGTGAGGTTGTTACCCGATGATCAATCAACCCTTACCCAAGCCTAACTGTTATCGGTGAAATTCTGAGCCCATATCCTGGAAAGTATCTTGATTTATATCTTGGTTATATAGTATCTGTTTACATCCGGGATGCTGATTCAGGATATTGGTAACATCCTGAATGGTATCCTCAAGATTACTAACGGATCATGTGCAGGTACGTGGGTTAGAAGCTAGCAACGTTCACAAGGACTCATTCCGCGGAAGACTCGGTCCAAGTTGTTCAAGGAAAGACGTTAAGCCCGCTTTATTTGGTTCCAAACGGCTATTTATGGAATATTCGGGAGCATCCCATATTTATAGGAATTTTAGTTTCTACTTTGTAACTATAAATAGGTGGGTATACCAGATCGAATAGGACATCACATTCACACTCGCTACACTATAACACTCGCTCTCTAGCAATTTTCACTTTCATACAAAAGCATTGTAACACTTAGCGATCTGGTCTATATCCTGCACTGTATCCTGACGTTTGAAGCAATAAGAAGAACAAGGCAGCTGCGATTGTCAGCTCCCGAGGTTTTATGCCGGCGATCTAGATTGATCAAGGGCTTTCCTCGTACATCTCATGTCGTTTCCTTTACTTTTTACTCATTGTTTGATCGCAGATACAGCTCAATATCCTGAGCCGTATCCTGAATACTGATTTTCCAAATAACTTAACCGGCATATTTTCAACACACTTTCTAGCACACTACCTCACTTTACTAATTTGATCACTTAATTGCCTCGGTAATTTTTGACCAAAACAATTTGGCGCCCACCGTGGGGCAAGTGGTGCTCTCTTTACTAAATTTTTTTGTGAAATCGCTAATTGGTTTTCTATTTACAAAACTTTTTGCCACATTGTCCATAATGGCCTCAAGATCAAACATGAGTTCCTCCACTGTGTCTGCTATGACTTCTGCTACTACTGGTTCGGTGCTTCCACCACCTCCTCCAAGGATGCCAGCCTCTTCACGACCTCAGGATATTATCCCTACTCGCAGTGTTCAGGAATCTGCTCCCATTTTAGCTTCTAATGATGAAATTCTAACCTTATTTGGAAGTGTGCAGGAACAAATGAGGCAGCAACAGGAAACAAACCAAATGCTGTTGAGGGAAATACAACTCCTGAAGTCTGGCTCGAGCAGATCTGCTGAGGATATTGTCACTCCATTACATCCCAGAACTTTGAACTTTAGTTCAGCTGTGTATACTGAGGATAACAGGGGGAATATTGTGCCCAGCCTCCCTCAGAATCATACTCCTGAAATACCCTCCTCGGTCAGGATGTCAACCTTGAGGAGCTCAGGATATGCTTCAGGATATGGGCAAAATCCTCCAACGGGTAACGTGTCAAATAATAATAATACTCATGCTACTAACAATAGTGGATCTTTGCAGGATACAGGTGTAACATCAGCACTTACTAGGGAACTTCAGAAGTTGAAGGATATGATATCTAGTGTACCTGGAGTGGTCCAGCCAATCCCGGAAGTGTCCCAAGACAGCCACAAGATATCTCGTTTTGCATATCCTATCTGTGATGCTGAGATCCCAAAGAGATTTCAAACCCCCAACATGAAGCTTTACGACGGAACTACAGATCCTGAGGAGCATATTGCTCAGTATAGGGAAAGAATGGAGATTAACCCTATCCCTCCGGATCTCAAGGAAGCATGCTTGTGCAAGGGTTTTTGGTTCTACCTTAACAGGATCAGCCTTGAAATGGCTCTTGAATGTTCCTCCGCATTCGATTACATCTTTTGCTCACTTAGTGAATTTATTTAATAGTCAGTTTTCTTGTAGTAGAAGCTTTGAGAAACTAACAAGTGACCTCTACAGGATAACACAGGGGCCTCATGAATCCCTTAGGGATTATGTTAACAAGTTCAGCCGGGAATCCTTAGACATTCCACATCTTGATGTTGCAATAGTCGTGCAAGCTTTCAAGATGGGGCTGCAAAAAGATTCTCAATTTTATCAAGATCTTGTAATGAACCCATTCAGGAACTTGGATGAAGCTCAAAATAGGGCCCTAAGATATATTCGATTGGAGGATGATAGGAAGATGCAAGAGAGAATGAACTCATCCAACACCTATGAATCAACTAACAGGAAGTCTGAATCCTCATTCAAGCCATATCGGCCTAAGCCATATGGTAGAAATGAAAATAAGAAAGTGAATGCTGTCGAAGATGAGGATCCTGAAGAGTATCCTGAGTTGTCTGAATATTGCTTTTTTGTTAACATTCCTGAATTGATGTATGCCATGCAGGGTTTAGGAGACAAGGCTAGGTGGCCTCGAAAGAATCAACAAAAGGCCGACTGGAAAGATAAGTCAAAATGGTGTGCTTTCCATGAAGATTTCGGACATGTAACTGAGGATTGCATTGCTCTAAGGAAAGAAATAAGATATCTTCTAAGCAAGGGATATCTGAAAGATCTCTTAGGAAGAAAGAAGAATAAGGGTCAGGATACTGACAAGGATCCTGAGCGAGCAGCATCACCTCCCGCGGATGCCAAGATAATCAACTTCATTTAGGGAGGATCCGACATTTGTGGGACTTCGTATTCGGTGGCAAAGAGACATGCAAAAGAAGCTAAGGCCGAAAAGGGAGACAAACTTGTCAGGATGGCTACCCTCACAACTGACAAAGTGATCACATTTGATGCTGATGACAGGGATACTGTCCAGGATCCTCACCATGATGCTCTGGTAATAACGTTATATGTGGCTAACCATTTTGTACGCAGGATATTGGTAGATAATGGCAGCTCCGTTAACATAATCCAACTAGAGACTCTGAAGAGAATGAATGTATCTCCAATGGATATCACTTCAAAGTCTACCGTGCTTGTTGGGTTCAGTGGAGAGGCTAGAAACACAGTGGGAGAGATAAAGTTACCAGTATACGTTGAAGGAGTCAACTCGATACAACGTTTCTGTGTGATGGATTCTCTATCCTGCTATATCATCATACTAGGAAGACCATGGATTCACGATATGAAGGCTGTGCCATCAACGTATCACCAATGCATCAAGATCCCTACCCCTTGGGGAGTTGTCAAAGTTGATAGTGATCAGCAGGAGGCGAAAGAATGCTACTCATCCTCGATGAAATCCTCAACCAAGCCTAGTGCAGCATAGCAATTAAAGATGCGGGCCCAGGATATCGTGGAGGATTCGGAGCAGGATGTGAAGAAAATTATCCTGGATCAGGATAATCCTGATATCTCGGTGCTCGTAGGAACCAATATCCCTCAGGATATTGAAGAACAGTTAATTAACTTTTTGAAATGCAGGATGTCAACGTTTGCATGGAAGCATGAGGATATGACAGGCATATCCAAAGATATTATCACTCACAAGCTTGGAATTGATAAATCATTCAAGCCTGTTCAGCAAAAAAGAAGGAGGTTTGCTCCTGAGCGGAATACGGTTATCCAAGAGGAAGTTGAGAGATTATTGAAGTCCAGGATGATCAGAGAGGTTAAGTTCCCAAGGTGGCTAGCAAACGTGGTTGTGGTACAAAAGAAAAATGGGAAATGGAGAGTTTGTGTAGACTACACAGACTTTAACAAAGCTTGTCCTAAAGACCCATTTCCTCTTCCCCACATTGATGCAATGGTAGATGCCACTGCCGGGCATGAAATGCTGACCTTCATGGACGCATCCTCAGGATTTCAACAGATCCAAATGGAGCCTTCTGACCAGGAGGATACTGCCTTCATGACACCAACAGGTATTTATTGTTATACAGCTATGCCTTTTGGTTTGAAAAATGCAGGTGCAACATACCAAAGATTGGTAAACATGATGTTCAAAGACAAACTGGGGGACACCATGGAGGTGTACATTGACGATATGGTGGTAAAATCAAAGAAAGCTCAGGATCACCTCCAGGATATTAAAGGAGCATTTGATATCCTGGATCAGTATAACATGAAGCTGAATCCTGCTAAGTGCCATTTTGGAGTGGGGGCTGGAAAATTTCTAGGATATATGGTGACCAAAAGAGGAATAGAGGCGAGCCCGGAGCAGATTAAAGCCATCTTGGATATTAAATCGCCCTCAAATATGAAGGATGTTCAACGATTAACAGGGCGAGTGGCAGCATTAAATAGATTTATCTCAAGATCCTCAGAAAAATGCAAAGATTTTTATGATATCCTGAAGAAGAACAAGAAATTCGAATGGGGTGAGAAGCATGAAGCGGCCCTACAGGATTTAAAGCAATATCTTTCAACCGCACCTCTACTGATGAAGCCCGAGAATGGTGAACCATTATCCCTATACCTCGCAGTATCAGGGAATGCTGTAAGTGCCGTCCTTGTGAAGGACCATGAAGGTCAGCAATATCCTGTTTATTATGTTAGTAAAAGCTTGTTAAATGCTGAAACTAGATATTCTCATTTAGAAAAATTGATACTAGCATTAGTCATGGCATCAACGAAACTTAGGCATTACTTTGAGACACATAGGATTCATGTTAAAACAAATTATCCTGTTAAAAATGTACTTAGGAAACCAGAAATGTCAGGCAGGATGGCTAAGTGGTCAGTAAAGTTGAGTGCTTATGATTTAGTATATGAACCTAGAAATGCCATAAAGTCTCAGGCTTTAGCTGACTTTGTGGCTGATTTTAGTAGTGACATTCAGGATGAGGTAGACCTAGAAGTTCAACAGTTAGGAGAATCCTCAGGATCCTGGACATTATATACTGATGGTGCATCTAATATAAGAGGAGTAGGATTAGGAATACTACTAAAATCGCCACAGGGGGACATATTACCCCAGGCTATTAGGTGTGAATTTCCTGCTACTAATAATGAAGCAGAGTATGAGGCTTTAATTGCAGGATTAGAGTTGGCTAAGAGTATGAGTATCAAAATTTTGCAAGTATATGTTGACTCTTTGTTAATTACTAACCATTTTAATGGATCCTATAAAGCGGATGCCTTAGCAAATTTGGGATCATCGATCAGGATACCTGAAGGGACCCAAATACCAATATTACATGTCTTATATCCTGCAACGAATCCTCAGGATAAAGAAGTAGCGGGTATTCGGGATCCTGGAGCGGATTATCCTGGACAGGATCCTAAATCCTGGACGGCTCCAATTGTGAGATATCTTAAAGAAGGACACATCCCCGGAAATGAAAATCCTAAGGCATTTAGGATGAAGGTATCACGATTCACTATTATAAATAATGTTTTATACAAGAAATCTCTTGTAGGACCGTATTTGAGGTGCTTGGAGGATCCTGAAGCCAAAGAAGTACTTTAGGATATACATGAAGGGGATTGTGGTAATCACACTGGGGGCAGATCATTGTTCTCGAAAGTATTAAGGACAGGATATTATTGGCCAACGATGAGGAAAGATGCTGCAGAATATGCTCGAAGATGTGATGCATGCCAAAGGCATAGTAACATACTACATCAACCAGCTGAACCACTATATCCTGTAGTTTCCCCTTGGCCATTCATGAAATGGGGGATGGATATAGTAGGGAAGTTACCAAAAGCTCCGGGAGGAAAAGTCTTTATGTTAGCAATGACGGATTATTTCTCCAAGTGGGTTGAGGCTGAAGCATTTGTTCAAGTTAGAGACCAAGAAGTAGTATCCTTCATAAAGAGGAATATCCTGACTAGGTTTGGGGTACCAGCTGAGATCATTTGTGATAATGGGTCCCAGTTTATAAGCAAAAGGACTACTGATTTTTGCAAGAGTTGGGGAATCAAAATGATCACATCTACTCCGGTACATCCTCAAGCGAATGGGCAAGCTGAATCCTCAAACAAGATAATAGTCAATAACTTAAAGAAGAGGCTTGGAGCCAAAAAAAGGAAGATGGGCGGAAGAGTTACCCTTTGTTTTGTGGGCTGATAGGACAACGGTAAAGAATGCAACTGGCCAAACCCCGTTTTCCTTGGTATTTGGAGCAGAAGCAGTGATTCCAACAGAAATGACGATACCTACTGCAAGATCTATCCTACAGGATCCTGAACAGAATCCTGAAGTCTTATGTCAAGATTTGGATACTATAGATGAAAAAAGAGACGCGGCAAGACTAAGGATAGCAGCATATCAACAAAGAATATCCAGAGCATATAATAAAAACATAAGGACTAGAAGATTTCGAGTTGGTGATTGGGTACTAAGAAAGGATTTTCAAAATACCACTAATCCTACCGATGGCAAGTTAGCTCCGAAATGGGAAGGACCATATGAAGTCGAGTCAGAAGCAGGGAAAGGAGCATATCGACTCAAGGATATGGAAGGGGATATGCTACCAAGATCCTGGAATGCAATACATTTAAAGTTCTATTTCAAGTAAGAGTGGAATTTATTTTCTATCTCGGAATGGTATGTATTCTATTTTAGATATATTTGTTTATTATCTTGTACAATTGTTTTGCAGCATATGTTTCAGGATATAGCTCCAGGATATGTACTCAGGATAGCTCGAAAGATTAGAGGATTGGCCCCCTCTCTCACGTTTAAGGGATCCTGGTCCCTTCAAAGGTTTAAAGGTATTCACCTTTCTTTCGAATTGGGTTTAAACACCTTGCCTGGAGCGCAAGTTATCTAGGTATAGTTCAAGGTAGCGGGACCAGTTCATGTAAAAGTGGCTGACAATTCGTTACTATTGGCTATATCCTGGATCCTGAAGGTATATGAGGATTGATCACCCTCTCTCACGAAAGAGTATTTTCATACTCTCTAAGGTTTAAAGGTTTTCACCTTTCTAAGAATTGGAGTTTATACACTCTCGCCTGTAGCGCATGAAATTTAGGGTTTATCCCTAGATATCAGGGTTTATCCCCAAGATATTAAGGGTTTATCCCAAGTATGCTAAGGATTCATTTCAGGATATCAGGGGTTTTGTCCTGGGGTATTCGGAATTTATTCAAGTCAAAGTATGAATACATTTGCATTTCTGTGTCGAACACAGGGGACATACATTATACTATTCAAAGGATGGATCCAAGTTTATAAGTATGCACTGGGGACAAACTTATAATGGAGGATTGAAATTGATTCCCTAAGAATCTATGGTATGATCTCTCCTTTTTATTTGGACAATTTATAGGTTGTATTCCAATATTCTGATCAAGATATCTTTCAGGATATCTTCTAGGATACGTCTATAATATATTCCTAAAAATGTACAAACCAAACAGTTTTCACAAGTAAAATTTGTATGTCAATGACAACAATAATAAAGTCAAAAGAGAAGTTATATTATTATCATACCAAAAGATGTGCTCTTAGTTTCACCTCAAAACAAGGCCCATCCACTAAGAGCACTAATAGTTCCTTACCATATTTACCCAACAGTTGAAGGTTTCATCTCAAACCGAGACCCATCCACCTCCAACTGTTGTATTGTTCAAAAAGCGTGCAGGAAATGTAAATTGTTCAGGTGCAGAAAAGTAAAGTGCAGAAAAGTAAATTGTTTAAGGGATTACAGACCAACATTCAAATTTAAAAAGGTGGGCTCTGGCCTTGGCACGTATATCCGTCATCGCCCACCTGAATGCCCTCACACAGCGGCATCTTCTCCAACCTTCTCAGACTTCTCAGCACCAGCATCCTGAGCGGTATCCTCACCAGTATCCATCCCAGCATCTGCTCCATCATCCTTCTTGTCTCCAGCCTGGATCACCACCTCTGCTGACTTAGAAGACTCACCAGCTTCAACAGGAAGTGGCACAGCTTTGCCTCCGAGCTCCTTTAGCTTGGCCACCCAGGATTCAACCGGCCAAGATGGACAAACAAGGCCCATCTCCTTGGCCTCGTAGGCCATCTTGATGCGTGCTTGTAGCAGGGAGACGATAGCGGAAGCCTTGATTCCCTCCCGGAAATTGACCAGGGCTTGATCATGATCCATTTGAACGGTGGCAAGTTTGAGCTCAGCGTCTTGGGTGACCTTCTTCAGCATACTTTCGTAGTGCCGGGTCTTCGCTTCGGCAATGGCACCTTGGTCAGCGACGGTGCTTTCAAGCTGTTTGATCCTGGCTTCATGGAGTGCAACAGTACCACAGGCATCATTATACAAGTGGAGCAAATGCTGGAGGCCCTGCACATCAATTTCAGGTATGAGTTAGAATATATTGACCAGGATATCCTGTCAGGATATCCTATTAGGATATACGTGCAGGATATATATGCAGGATATGCGTCAGGATATTACCTTGTTAAGGAAGGATGTCATTGGCTCTAAGGAATCAGAGAAACTGAGTTCGTCATAGGAGAACCCTTCTGAACCTGGAGCACTGACTTCAAGACCTTTCCTCTTTTTTGCTGTGGAAGCACGAGTCCTTGGATTGGCCTTGGGAGCCGGGAGTGGCTTGGAGCTAGTAGCAGCAGGAGTCTCTTTCCTGACTGTGGCTGGAGTTGGGTAGCTATCGAGTTCGTCGAGGTCTAGATAGACTGGAACTTTGCTGGAGTCTGCACACAGGGAGTAAAATTCTAAATCTCTCCTAAGAATATCAAATAAAAGCATGTGTGTACAGGATATCTTGCAGGATCCTTACCAGACATGTTTGCGCTTGAAAGAGGGCTTGGAGTTGGTGGAGATGGGTTGAAGCTTCTCTCTGCCTCTGAAAGGAGTCTGATGGCGTCTATTCTTTTTTGAGAATCAGCAAGGGGAGGCGCAATCTTCCTGAAATCAGCTGCATACACAACAGAGAAAATAAAATTGGTCAGTTCAGGATATAAAGCAGGATAAGAGGCAGGATCATCTTTAAACCCTAAATCCTACCCTTCTTCAACCATCTCATCGGATAATCCGTTCCACCAGGGATTGAATCCCTTTTTACAAAGAAAAACTTGGATTGCCAACCATCCTCGTTCCCGGTGGCACGAAGTATCAATGGGTCACCGGAAGTAGAATAAAACAGAAATTTACATGATCCATGGCATCTAAGCTTGTAAGCTAGGGGTAGATCATGGACGGAAAGATCAGGAATGTGGTTTCTCTTGATTTGGTCAAGAACAGACAAAACACGGCAGAGCATTGGCATGGTTTGGCTGAAAGAGATTTTTGTGATATTAAAGAATTCGGTGATGAAGTCCGGAAAGGGGAATTGTAGCCCTAGGGTAAAAGGGAAAGCACTGAAGCATATCCACTAGCTGGAGACCATATCCGACCGGATTTCCCGGTCAAACGGTCTAAATACGGTTCCATCCGGGAAGATGCCGAAGGATTTTAAGGCTGACAGGTGGGCACTATCGAAGGTACATACTTCCTTCTCCGGTTCTTGGAGAAGGTTCTGTTGGATGAATGTGGGAGCCGAGTCACCTGAACTGGATCTTGTTTGCCTTGGCATTTGGTCACCTGAATTTTTCGCCAGAGAAAGAGGATAAAGATGAATATGAAGATGAGAGAGAGAATGTTACCTTTTCCTAACTGTTACCTTTTCCTAATTTGCAAGTAAAGTAAAATTCAAGAGTTGGTTTGAGTGAATTGGTTTTAAAACTAAATTTAACTAAACAAATTGCACAAGAAAAGTTTCGGTTGTAAGCAAATTAGAGACAAATGATCATCCTAGATTTCTGGTTTGTTTCGACATTCATATTATCATTCACTAGAAAGAACTACATAGACATAGCTCATGTGTGATTACTTGCAGTGATGAAAGGGAACTAAGTACTCAGATTCCTAGAACGTGAGGTTGTTACCCGATGATCAATCAACCCTTACCCAAGCCTAACTGTTATGGGTGAAATTCTGAGCCCATATCCTAGAAAGTATCTTGATTTATATCTTGGTTATATAGTATCTGTTTACATCCGGGATGCTGATTCAGGATATTGGTAACATCCTGAATGGTATCCTCAAGATTACTAACGGATCATGTGCAGGTACGTGGGTTAGAAGCTAGCAACGTTCACAAGGACTCATTCCGCGGAAGACTCGGTCCAAGTTGTTCAAGGAAAGACGTTAAGCCCGCTTTATTTGGTTCCAAACGGCTATTTATGGAATATTCGGGAGCATCCCATATTTATAGGAATTTTAGTTTCTACTTTGTAACTATAAATAGGTGGGTATACCAGATCGAATAGGACATCACATTCACACTCGCTACACTATAACACTCGCTCTCTAGCAATTTTCACTTTCATACAAAAGCATTGTAACACTTAGCGATCTGGTCTATATCCTGCACTGTATCCTGACGTTTGAAGCAATAAGAAGAACAAGGCAGCTGCAATTGTCAGCTCCCGAGGTTTTATGCCGGTGATCTAGATTGATCAAGGGCTTTCCTCGTACATCTCATGTCGTTTCCTTTACTTTTTACTCATTGTTTGATCGCAGATACAGCTCAATATCCTGAGCCGTATCCTGAATACTGATTTTCCAAATAACTTAACCGGCATATTTTCAACACACTTTCTAGCACACTACCTCACTTTACTAATTTGATCACTTAATTGCCTCGGTAATTTTTGACCAAAACAATTTGGCGCCCACCGTGGGGCAAGTGGTGCTCTCTTTACTAAATTTTTTTGTGAAATCGCTAATTGGTTTTCTATTTACAAAACTTTTTGCCACATTGTCCATAATGGCCTCAAGATCAAACATGAGTTCCTCCACTGTGTCTGCTATGACTTCTGCTACTACTGGTTCGGTGCTTCCACCACCTCCTCCAAGGATGCCAGCCTCTTCACGACCTCAGGATATTATCCCTACTCGCAGTGTTCAGGAATCTGCTCCCATTTTAGCTTCTAATGATGAAATTCTAACCTTATTTGGAAGTGTGCAGGAACAAATGAGGCAGCAACAGGAAACAAACCAAATGCTGTTGAGGGAAATACAACTCCTGAAGTCTGGCTCGAGCAGATCTGCTGAGGATATTGTCACTCCATTACATCCCAGAACTTTGAACTTTAGTTCAGCTGTGTATACTGAGGATAACAGGGGGAATATTGTGCCCAGCCTCCCTCAGAATCATACTCCTGAAATACCCTCCTCGGTCAGGATGTCAACCTTGAGGAGCTCAGGATATGCTTCAGGATATGGGCAAAATAAGAAGAACAAGGCAGCTGCGATTGTTAGCTCTCGAGGTTTTATGCCGGCGATCTAGATTGATCAACGGCTTTCCTCGTACATCTCGTGTCGTTTCCTTTACTTTTTACTCATTGTTTGATCGCAGATACAGCTCAATATCCTGAGCCGTATCCTGAATACTGATTTTCCAAATAACTTAACCGGCATATTTTCAACACACTTTCTAGCACACTACCTCACTTTACTAATTTGATCACTTAATTGCCTCGGTAATTTTTGACCAAAACACTAACTATACCTATGATATCTCGATTTCCAATGGCACCAAGAACGTATGGTTTCTAATTAGTTCAACATAAGGATTAACAAGTTACTAACAAACAATCACACACCATAACAACAAATCATAATGATTAAACGTTGTTATTCTAGAAATTAGAGAAATCAAACATAAAATGTCTCAACCAAACCTTCCATCCAGGACAATCACCAAATGTTTAGCCACTCATGGCTTTGAAGCAACATCATAACAAAAGTTTCAATGTTCATAAAGATCCAAGACAATAAAACCAATGATTAGACAAGTGTTCTTCAAGCTCTAGGTCACCAAGATTGCTCCCAATTCGTTCCCCCAGCAGGTAGTAACCGAAAACCAATGATAAGTCTCCATAAATCCCCTCAAAATGGTCATTAAATGCGTGAGTTACAAGTTTGGATCAGTCGGTGCCGTAACCTACGGCACCCTGCCGTAGGTTACGGCGGTCAGCAGATTCCAAAGTCAACATAGAGTGCCGTAACCTACGGCCCTCAGCCGTAGGTTACGGCTCTGAGTGGTTTCTTACGGCACATCTCTCCTGTTTTACGGCGGAACTTTTTATGCAAAGGTTGGGGCCGTAACCTACGGCCAAGTGCCATAGGTTACGGCGCTGAGTGTACTTGTCTTCTTATTTCTTCACCACAACTTGATTTCTTCACCTCTTAACGATGCCATCTTCCCACATCCATTCACGCATCATAAATCTCGCATCTTGAGCACTTTAGCACCTGCGTAATCAAACATTGAGTAGTTACCAAGTTCAAGCAATTACTGAATAAAGCATGGAATGTGCGTATATTTAGACCTTTTCAGGGTTGTCCTACGGACCACCCGTCACATCCCCACACTTACCCGTTGCTTGTCCCAAGCAACTCATTCAAAACCATTTTCAACACATGTGTGATCAGTCATAAACCAAGCAAAGACACATCATCCTTTTACTAACTTTCAATCGTACCACAAGACACACCCCTCACAAAAAAAATATCTCGGTGACAAGAATTACTAGCATGTAATGCAAAACCACTCAATGCGTGTGTGTGTGTGTGCGACAATAAGCTTGTATAAGAATCAAATTTCCTCCTAACACATATCTAGCATGCTTATGAATCAAAGAGACTTGCGGGTTGTAACGGGGCTAGGTGCAAAGGTAGGAAATGGTGGAATACATATGAAAGAGCTAATTGATTTGACCCAATGTTATTTTTACTACTAAACAAAGCAACATCAACTATATACAAGACATCTTCAATGTCACACCCCGACCACGTAGAACAATAATACGTGGCGGAAAACGTCGGGGAGTGTTGTAACAGAATCATTGTTTCATAACACATGGAAATTGAAATATTGTTTTATTGATTAAAGTAGTTACAATGTCATGACAAGCAAAGAAACATAACGTAAATAACTAGTCTTGCGTCTTTTATTGTCGCTAAGGCCCAAGTCCGCCTAAGTGTATCTTGATAAATCCTATGCATCATATCCTGAAACACATGTGAAAATAGGTACGTCAGCATAAAAATGCCTGTGAGATACATAGGTTTATGAAAATAGGATTCATGACTTATTGTTTAAGAAAATGTTTAGTCATGAACCTTGTAATTTGATTTGTCTTGTAAATCATTTGAAAAATGATAAGATCAGATGATATGTATAAATAAGAGAATAATGTATGGTTAAATGAATAACCATATAAAAATGAGTTTGTATAATTTAAGTTGTTTGTAAAACAATGTATTGTGAAAAATAGGTTATTTGTATAAAATGTTATATGTCTCAATTTGATATGGTTCATATAACGCTACGATATGTAATACCATACAATCACTTATATATAGGAAGTACCAGCGGCGTATCCACCATGCTTGTATCATATTACACACGCCTCGTTACTCGAATCACTTACCCAAACAAACCACCAATGTAAGATGTCTATGTTTAAACTAATTGCCAAACGTATTGAATAATATGTCAAAATGTCTATGTCAATATGTAAATCATGTAATGTGTAACCAATGTCAATAATGTTTATGTGTCAAATGTAAATCATGTAATGTGTAACCAAAATGATATGTATGGCTAGTGAAATATATCAACTAAACCATATGCATAAAAACAAAGTATTGAAGTAAAACACGGTTTAAATCACAGCTATGTTTTGTGGAAATGCATGCTATACTGATACAAATATCTATGCGGTATTGTGAGAATGCATACATCCAAGCCTTGAGACTGTGGTGATAAACCCTTAAATAAATTAAAGGTTTATCTTGTTGTAACTGTATATCGAATTCGGTCATTCCTTTCATCCCCACCTACCCGGGATGTCCGGAACGGGAGTTGTCAATTCCTATGGTACCACTATCTACTAACGAACGGCGTGATCGGTGTTAATGAATGTATTGTTCCATTTATACAAACCAAATATCATATCAAAATGTAAGCATGTGATGAAAACAAATGTACTAAGTATGCAATAGATGAACATACATAGCATGTGATGTGATGTGAAACGATGTACTAAGTATGAACTAAATGGACATACATAGCATGAAATGTAATGAAATCATGTACTATAAATGTACTAATGAACATAGCATGTATATGATGTGAAAGCATGAAAGTAACAAGTAGGCACATGTGTTTCACCCCAAAACAGTTTGAAAACGGTAAAAGAGGGGTCTATGTACTCACTTGAGATTGCTCAGAAGTCCTAAGATAACCACCAAGCAATGCTAGAGATCACGGATATCAAACGGCACCTAATATAGGTAACTACATTAATAAACCGGACCTAAATCGGAAGATCGGATAGAATGAGGGTTCGTAAACCAAATGAGTATGGGAACTCGTGTAATATGGTTTAACAACGCCTACATACTAAATGAATCCTAACATAAGTGCTTATGACCCATTACGACCCGTTTAGGTAGCTTATGCTACTTTAACGCGTCGCTCGCGTGAAACGCGTTCGTACCGCCTAACTAGTCCTATGACAAGTAACATATGCCTTAACATATCTAATATTGTTGTCAAATCGGTTTAGATGTCAAAAGTTATGTTACATATGTTTAAAATGAATTTTGGCATCAAAGGGGTATTTTGGTAATTTACCTAAGGCATATAAACTACCTATCATACAACTACTTAAACGAAGCGACCATAAGGTATAACCTCGTAAGGTTATTCCCTATAAACTATGGTCACCTAAAGTGCTTGGTCGGATCCTAATGATCGACCAAACGGGTCGGGTTCGAAAGTATAAGCGATTGTTTAGATCGCTTACCTTACGACCCTAAATAAGCACTAAACTAAAAGTGACGAGCTAAGCATGTTAAAACATGCTTAACTAAGTTTAGAAAACAGGTTTGGTATCAAAACAAATGGTCTTGATACCCACAAGTAGTTTGGTTACAAAATACGCAAGAATACGTATTCTGACCGAAACTACGGCTCGTCACTGAGCCTAGATAACGTGGTAATCAGTAGGTATAGTCACTAGGGACTATAACCATCGTGATCACGCTCACGTTATGAAGTTCAAACGAACTTCGCATCGACCATAAACTGGTCAATGCAGAAAGTCAAACAAAGTTCGACTTTCGGACTCGAAAAGCAATAAAAGAACGAAGGAACACTTACGAAGGGTCCCCGAATGCTAATCTAGATCAAAATAGCTTAGGTATGAAACAAAGGTTTCAACTTAGAGCACAAATGATCAGATTCTAGCGAGAAATGAAGTTGGGGTATGTGGGTATTTATAGTAAATGGACAACCGTTAGGATCATTTCATGGAAAAGGGGGCACGATCTAAGCCGTACACTTGTTGGAAAGTTGTGGTAACTCATTTGCCATCCACCATAAGAGTTTGACAATTGGCACTTGGCCTTTGGAGAGTGTTAAGGGCTGTTAAAAGCTGAAAAAAAAACGTTTTGCTGCATCTGGCCCCTGTTTACGGACCTAGTTTGGCAGATTTACAGTTTCAGTCCCTGCAACCTCAAAACTTGGTTTTCGATGCGTTTTTTTGACACGTTTAAGCCCCGTTAACCCCATTTCAAAGCTCTAAAATGAAGTTAAAGTATAGGGAACTTAAAATGTGTTCAAAAATATCTCGGGTGTCGGTCGTTTAGCCGTACGGTTACGTTGTTCGGTTAATTACGACGGAATGCGCATAAGCGCGAAAAATGATCCAAATGGCGTGACGAATGGATTTTTCTTATGCCAAACAGTAAAATAAAATATTTTAGTGCTTACATAAATTTTTGGATGTCCGGATGTATTCAGAACGTAAGTTATGCGCGAAAATGCAAACTTGTGCACTTTTTGACGCTTTTTGTCCCTGAATGACCCCAAAAGTTTATTTTAGCATACCGAACCCCTCAAAGCCTATTTCTAAGCTATGTAAAGGATATTTATGGTATGTTTAACTTATGGTCATGTTCCGGAATGTCTGTTACAGTTCAAATTGGCATACTTTCGCAGTTTGTCAAGTTTAGTCCCTGTAAGCGAATTAACTTGTTTTTGCCATACCAAAGCCTTCAAAACTTATTTCTAAGTTATGTAAAGGTTATTTAAGGTATGTTAAGCCTATGTCACTATTCCGGAGTGTTTGTTGCATTAAACTGGTTATATTTATGCATTGGTGCGCGTATAACCTTCCAGAAAGCGATTTAGAGTTTGGAATTGAACAAAAATTGATATGTGCAAATGATACACATATTTTTACAAATCCCAAGTATGAAATATAATATTTCATTGGTTCGGTATTTGTTTGATGGCCGTGGAGGCACAGGTGTTACAGTCTCCCCTACTTTAGGAAATTTCGTCCCGAAATTTATTTAGAGGAAACTTGTGAGAGTTTAAAACATGAAGTTGAAAAGATCGAACAATATTGGTTAGGGTTCTGAACTTCTAGTAACCTTAATAACATTATGCTTGCAATGTAAGAGGGACACTTATATACAAGTATATGAAGCATCATTGGTGCGTCCACCGTACCTCCATTACACCGTTCTCATTTTGTTATTGTTGTCGCTATCGGTTCTTACACATAATAAATCTTACTGGGTTTCTGTGCACTAAATTTCATAATTATGTACGCGTCCATAATTAGACAATTCCTTGCACAGTTCACACAGTCTATTTTATAATGTGTAGGGTAAAACCAAATGAACAATCCTGTGATGAGTGTGACTAGACCGCCATAGAGTCCTTTTAATTAAATCAATAAATGATCTAAATAGACTATCAAGGAGTCTGTTCAGCTACATCACTAGATGTCGTCCTTTAACCAAATTGTGAATCAATCTTTTTGAGTAGACCACTAAAGGGTCTCTTATGAATCATGGAGTGGTACTATATAATCCAAGGGTCTTAACTATTACATAGAAGCCCATTAAGGATTTAAGGTAGTACCTTTTTGAATATCCTACTACGAATCCCTCATATGAAGATATGAAAGATTCTACGAGGATTTGGATAACGAATATCCAGAGTATCCAAACACAAAAATGCATAAAAGAAAACATAAGATGAATAAACACATAGTCGTATAACCACAAAGATTGTTTATTTGTTAATTTGTTTTGTTGACAGAGCACATGTATTTAAAGTACAATAGGAATCCATCTCGTGGATTTCATTTGGCACTTTAAACATTTACAAGAATCTATCTATAAAGATAGAAATATTTTTAAAAGAGAAATTCGATTTCGATTATAAGGAACCGAAATGTCCGAATTCAGGTACATAAGGAATCCAATTAAGGACCCTGATTTGAATGATGATCATCCACAAGGGTCTAAATGTGAAGATAAAAAGATCCCATATGGATTTTAGAAGTTGAAGATGTTTTGAAACCTTGCACTGGACGTGCTTATGTCAAAACATAAAGTAAAAATGCTTACGAAGTTGAGATGCTAGATATGCTTGACTCCCAAGAGTATTGCAAATTGAGTCATAGGCCTCCAAATGGAAATAGGGCTCCTCTGTTGCTAGCCCCTTATATTTCGGCAAACTTTGTAAGGAATTAGTCCTTACTTCAAAAGTTCTTCCTTCATTGTTGTGAGGGATAACTACCGGTGAAGGGTTGTGAGTAATTACCGGCCTAAAATATGCTTCAATACCCCTTGCATGTTCTCTAAGATGCCTTCTTGGTACACCAAACCGACCCCTTGGACGAATAGGACCCATTAATCTTGGTATATGCCCTTGTGGTGCGAATGGTTGTTGAAATTGCTGTTGTGGCATCGGTGTGTGTTGAATTGGCCTATGGAATTGTGGTTGTGCATTTTGTGGATGAACTTGTTGTAATGGTGTAGGGTGTTGCATTGGTGGCCCTTGTGGCCTTGGCCGAATATGTTGTGGTATAATTTGTTGTTGTTGAAACCCACCAACATTTGGCATTCTTTGAGTTTGCCCTTGCACGTAAGTAAGTTCTCCTTGATCTCCATAACCCCCATAAGCATACCCGTCTTCATCATAACCCTCAAAATCTTCATATCCTTCTTGATATCCATCTCCTCCTATACCCGATGATTGCCCAAATGGAAGAGTCGTATATTGAAAACTCGATTGGTTCAATGGTCTAACTGTAGAAGTAGCATGAACAACAGTTGAACCTTGTGGTAATGTATAGGTTGAAGATGATTGACCTGAAACTGGGAAGAAATGAGTAAATGGTGGAATTGTAGTAGAAGGGTTAAAGGAAAGTGAAGGTTCTTCTTGAGTGGTAATGGGTTGGGTGGTGTTAGTTGGTGTTGCATCATGAGGTGAAATAGGATTGGTGGTGGTGTTGGGTATGGTAGTGTTTGGTGAAGGTTGGGTGGATGATGGTATGAAAGGTGGTATAAGTTCACCCGTAGTGGGTGGTGGTTGTGGTGGATCCATGTATCGAATTGGTGTGATTGGTGTAGTTGGTGTTGTTGGTGAACCACTGATTCTGTTCTCTCTTAGCAAAATTCTGTTTCCCCTTAATGTTCGCTCAATTTCCGGATCAAACGCCAATGGTGATAGCTTGTGAGAGCTTCTAGTACGCATGCACCTGTAAATAGCTGCACACTAACACACCCAGCGTAAACCAGAAAAATAACAAACTTAAAAAGAAAGAAAATAACACACGTTGCGCACTACTCCCCGGCAACGGCGCCAAAATTTGACGTGAGGTCAAAGTCTCAATCAAATTTAATCCAAATACAACTAAATAGTTAGCGGTAAGTGGGTATCGAACACAGGGAGTTTGTGGAATATGTGTTATTTAGAAGATTATCTAACTTGACTAAAATTAAACTAATTTGCAAGTAAAGTAAAATTCAAGAGTTGGTTTAAGTGAATTGGTTTTAAAACTAAATTTAACTAAACAAATTGCACAAGAAAAGTTTCGGTTGTAAGCAAATTAGAGACAAATGATCATCCTAGATTTCTGGTTTGTTTCGACATTCATATTATCATTCACTAGAAAGAACTACATAGACATAGCTCATGTGTGATTACTTGCAGTGATGAAAGGGAACTAAGTACTCAGATTCCTAGAACGTGAGGTTGTTACCCGATGATCAATCAACCCTTACCCAAGCCTAACTATACCCATGATATCTCGATTGCTAACGGCACCAAGAACGTATGGTTTCTAATTAGTTCAACATAAGGATTAACAAGTTACTAACAAACAATCACACACCATAACAACAAATCATAATGATTAAACATTGTTATTCTAGAAATTAGAGAAATCAAACATAAAATGTCTCAACCAAACCTTCAATCCAGGACAATCACCAAGTGTTTAGCCACTCATGGCTTTGAAGCAACATCATAACAAAAGTTTCAATGTTCATAAAGATCCAAGACAATAAAACCAACGATTAGACAAGTGTTCTTCAAGCTCTAGGTCACCAAGATTGCTCCCAATTCGTTCCCCCAGCAGGTAGTAACCGAAAACTAATGATAAGTCTCCATAAATCCCCTCAAAATGGTCATTAAATGCGTGAGTTACAAGTTTGGATCAGTCGGTGCCGTAACCTACGGCACCCTGCCGTAGGTTACGGCGGTCAGCAGATTCTAAAGTCAACATAGAGTGCCGTAACCTACGGCCCTCAGCCGTAGGTTACGGCTCTGAGTGGTTTCTTACGGCACATCTCTCCTGTTTTATGGCGGAACTTTTTATGCAAAGGTTGGGGGCGTAACCTACGGCCAAGTGCCGTAGGTTACGGCGCTGAGTGTACTTGTCTTCTTATTTCTTCACCACAACTTGATTTCTTCACCTCTTAACGATGCCATCTTCCCACATCCATTCAAGCATCATAAATCCCGCATCTTGAGCACTTTAGCACCTGCGTAATCAAACATAGAGTAGTTACCAAGTTCAAGCAATTACTGAATAAAGCATGGAATGTGCGTATATTTAGACCTTTTAAGGGTTGTCCTACGGACCACCCGTCATGGCGTCCCCAACTCCCCGGGACAAACCAATCCATCCCGCTTCTTTGTGTGGGTCACTGGTTTCGTCCTGCGTTGGACTCATCAGGAGAGCGGCGCCAGCTCTCGACCAGTGGTACGTTCGTCGTTTGCACGACTAGGCACGTACACCTCTTCATTGACACTGATTCCGTCCCCCGATAAAGTCCAGGACTAGCTAGTAACCCAAGCGTTCAAGCACAGCCCACAGCATTGCGACCTTCAACTATTTGGCCCGTGACACTCTCCCACCACCATTTCATGCATGTCCTCGTGCATGCTCGCCGTCCCATACCAGCTCGCATACTTGACAATGCATGATCCCCTTATGTTGAGCATGATTCACTTTAGAAGGGTAGGACACCCGGAAGCACAACAACAATGATCTTCTGTCGTGCATGTTCAATATAGTACGTCAGTTTTGGTTATAAGTGGCGCTGACGTCCGTCGCATCGGATTTGGTGCCGATGATTCACCTTGTTTCAAGAATACGGGGACCTGAATAGTTGTAGCAGCTTTCACAAAACTTCCTCTTTTTACGGCGCTGCTTGGACCGTAGATTTTTGAACATAACACGGAGGGTTTCACTGCAACTATACTTGAGCGACTCTCACGATCCCATACTCGCGGAGTACAAAGACCTTTGCCAAGCAAACCCATATTTGGTCTTCTCCCACCACCATTGCGCAACCATACTCTAAATGTTAAGCTCATTTGGTTAAGAGTCACGTTCCAACGTATCCGAGAATCGTTCTGCTCTGATACCAAGTTGTCACGGGGTTACTTTTCGACCCCCATGTGGCGTCCCCAAGTCCCCGGGGACAAGCCAATCCATCCCGCTTCTTTGTGTGGGTCATTGGTTTCGTCTTGCCTTGGACTCGTCAGGAGAGCGGCGCCAGCTCTCGACCAGTGGTGCGTTCGTCGTTTGCACGACTAGGCACGTACAACTCTTCATTGACACTGACTCCGTCCCCCGATAAAGTCCAGGACTAGCTAGTAACCCAAGCGTTCAAACACAGCCTACAGCATTGCGACCTTCAAATATTTGGCCTGTGACATGAGGCTCTATATGTGCATGCATAAGCTAAACAAGCAAAGCTGCGCTTTAGACAAGTTCAGACTTGACTCAACTTATTTACACTCTGTATAGAACAAACGAGTTATGTGCTATTATGTTTTAGTAAAAGATTTAACAAATTTACCAAAATAACATTATCACAACGAAAGATCTGTCACCATGAGCTAAACTTGAGATAAGTATAATAAAACTTTAGGAATTAACATAACTAACGTATGTGTTTTGAAGGGCCATTAATCTCTAAATACACACAAATTATATTCTCACATGTTTAAACATCATAAACTATAATGTAATCATTATAATTATCATCATCAACTGGATCCTAATCCTCTTTAGTCTCGTCCTCAGTCGTCGTTGATGGTCTTTCTGAGACTAGCTCCCCAACCTTCACATACTTCTCCTCAAATTTAGCCTCCCAGTCTTCCAACACTTCAAGCTCGGATGCACTAAGACCGCTGATATCCCCGGTTAGGTCAGAAGGCTCGAATGACATCAAAGCTAGGGCTCGGCTAGCATCACGACCAGCAAATAATGCATATGGTCCACCAGGACCATAGAACATCCTGAAACATTTGTTTAGAGTATCAGTTAGTATGGCATCTTGTTTGAGCAAAGTGGTGTGGTGATCATAAAGCAAAGTATTCTTGGAATTGACATGCATATACTATACCCCCTGTCCAATGTAGACTATGAAAGTTGTGTGCTTTGACTCTAGTCTTTAGTGAAATTAGAGGACGTAGGTAATTTTACACCATCCTTTTTTTTTTTAAACGGCAACTCACACACCTATCTAATCTACTTCTATTTCTACTTCACAGGGCTCGGAGCCTAGACATGGGGCACCCTTTTAACAGACCAAGATACCATTGGGCTAAGGGCATGTTTGGCTAAGTTTTTTGAAACAACTTATTGACTTATTGGCTTTTAAAAAAGTCATAAGCTCTAAAATGATGTTTGCCAATGAGAGTGTACGTGAAGGGAAGAAGCCAATAAGTCAATAAATAAGTTGTTTCAAAAAAAGCTTAGCCAAACATGCCCTAAAATAACACCAAAATAAACCCCTAAATTAACAAACAATTTCATCTCCTCATAAACCCCTAAATACATTAAAAAAAAAAAAAAATTAGCATTTTCATTATAGTATCTTCTAGTACATAAATAATGAATATTGAGAATCATAGCTAAAGATCTAATCCAGTTGACAATGAAAACATAGCAATTAAGAAAACTAAAGTAATAACCTGGAGCGAGAAACATCATAGATCTTTCCTTTGATAGCCATCAACAAGGGTTTATTCGGATCTGAACCGTTGTACGGTCTCAATTCCTCCTCCGTGATGCTTCCAATTTGCACCGGTTCACGCAGGGTGAATTGCTGCTCACGCTTGACGGCCACGTAGTCATCTGCTGCGACGAACATCGTGGATACGATCTTATAGACGACAACCATCATCGCCGATATGGTGAAGAAGGCCGTCGGTGATAGTCCGCTGTATTCAGTGATTGCATCCGTAATCGTTGTATACAACGCCATACACAGATTTTTGTTTTTCTTGTGAAATAAACCAACCCCTTTTTGGCAGAAGAAGTAGTAGTAGGTGGTGAGTATTGTTTGTTGTCAACACCAACCTTTTTACTTGTTACAACTATACCACCAGCACTCTTGGAGAAAATAACAAGGGGTTGTTTGTAAATGCACCCTATTTTTTCTTTTTAAAAATATTTTTTTTTTTAATTTTTCAGATTTCACCCTTTACTTTTTAAATATTATCTGTTGTTGTTGTATATTGTTTTAATTATTTAAAGTTAAATGATATGAATTTGAAACAATACCCCTTCAAAATAGTTTTCATATTTCTCGTCTTAGGATGGTTGTAGCTAAAAGAGGCTATACAGATGGTTGCGAATTTAGAAACGTGTTCATAATTTATGAATTTTCAACTTCAACACCCACCGATTGAAGTTCATCGATCAAATACTTGTATCTATTGTATTTGTTGGTGCATCTAGTGTCTGTTAACTTTGTCTTAATCGAGTCTTATGTCTAGATAGGATAAACGAGCACACAACAGGGTTAGAAAATAGGTTTTTATATGTAAAAGTGGGTGATTCCGCTTGAAAGTGTATATGTTTAGTTCAAGCGAAATCAGTTCATGTTATTTCGCTTGAAACCAACATGTCACATTCAAGCGAAATCTCATCACTATATATATGTGTGTGCTGGTGTCATTTGGAGCGGAATCTGATCATATGCTCTGAGTCGAGGTGCTGTCCATTTGTCATTTGAACTTGTAAAAGCTCAGGAAATCAGTAATAGATAAAGATTAGAAAGGAACAAGCTGTGTTGACATCTTTTACATTGATTCCACCTTTGTATTTGATGATGAACTACTCAGATTGACTCATTAGGGTCACCAAACGATCCAACAAGTGGTATCAGAGCTCAGGACGAGGAGTTCATACCATTGCAGCTTGAAATCATCGGATTTTCTTACTTCTACTCATTCTTTTCTGATTTGAACAAGATTTAACGGTTGAAATGGATTAAAACTCACACATATCAAGCGAAACACAGTTTTAACTAATCCTTGAAAGTTTTGGACCTTAATTCGAACAAAATCTGATAAAAAATTGTATTTCCGCTTGAAAAACAGATCGAAAATGCTGATGTCATCGTGATTCCGCTTGAACTTGCAAGTGTGATTCCAAGCGAAATAAGCTATTTTACCTGATTTCGCTTGAAACTGTTATCTGATTTCGCTTGAAATAAGATTCCGCTTGAAACTTCAAGCGAAATAAGTGATTTCGCTTCAAACTTGATTTCGCTTGAGTCTTATTCCGCTTGTAAAGGAATATTGTTTAAAAGCTGATTTCGCTTGAAGCTATTTCGCTTGAAGCTATTTCGCTTCAACTGATTCCGCTTGAAACTGGTTTTTCAAAATTTCAAAAAAATTCTAAGTGTTTGTTGATTGTTTCAGGTACTTGAAAATGGATGAGTTCATGAATCCATTCTGTGACGTATTTGCTTTTGCTGGAAACAGTGGAGATGATATTTCAAACGACACATCAAACAACACAAATGAGAAAGCTCCAAGTGCGAGAAAGACTATTTCGGATACATTAAGTGTTGAAAGTTCCTATGGAACATACAATAAACCTCCAAAACTGTTGGCTATTGAAGATTACAATAGGTGGGCTACCAGATTTGATGAGTGGCTTCAAGCGTTTGCATACCAGAGCTGGAAAAGTTTAAAGATTGGTGATGTTAAAGGAGATAGTTTTGGTGAAAGTTTGACAGATACTGATGAGATTGAAAGATATATTGCTGAACAAAAGTGCATCGCATTGATTCATCAGTCTGTGAGAGATGATATAATTTCATTGATTGAATATGAAAATTCAAAAGATCTTTGGGAGAAACTGAGGGTAAAATGCGTAGGTAGTGCTGAGATAGTAAAAAACGAAAAGAAATTGTTAAGAAAAGAGTTTGATTTATTTGGTTGTTTAAAGAACGAGTCTGTTTCCAAGATGATTGAGAGATTTGGGCATTTGAAATTGGAGCTGGCAAGACACAAAATTTTATATACTCAAGAAGAGTTGGTTGACAAACTGTTCGATTCGCTGCCAAATGAACAAGATTGGCAGTACTTTGCATTAATGTTGAAGAATACAATCAAGTCTGAAGAGCTGACAGTGGATCTGCTTATTGAAAGACTGGAAAGTCATGAGTTGGAGATCAAGAAATCTAGCAAAGTCAACAACTCATCTTATCAACAGAATGTGGAGTTGTACTACATGGGAAATCTACCAAAGACTGGTTCTCCAAGAACAGCATTTTCTGCAAAGAGTTCAAATTCTGTGAATCAAGAAACTCCTCACAGTGGTTTTCATAGTGGATCTTCTTCAACAACTTCAAGTCAATCTGCATCAAAGAATCTGTTCCAATGTAACATTGCTGTGGATCTGAAGATCACTCAAAATTTCAGTGAAGAGTCGGCAAAACAACAGATGGTGTTCTTAGCCTCAGTGTTAGAATCGTACGAGAGCCTCGTGGCGGGCAAGATTGGAAACACCAACCTCACTAAGGAGGACTATGATCAAATAGATCCTGAAGAGATGGAACTGATTGATATCAGGTGGTGTATGGCCAGTGCAGTCCGGAGAGCGCAAAGATTCATGGAGATTACTGGGAGACACTCTATCGGAGGGCCGTCTACAAAACTTGGCTTTGACAAATCAAAAGTCACGTGTTTCAGATGTAAACAGAAAGGACATTTCAAACGTGAATGTCGTAACGCTCCTGCTGATGATACTGCAAATCCATTCCGCGAGGATTACTACAAAAGAGCGATTTATCATCAGAATAAATCAGAACCGCCCAGAATGAAGCAGCTTGAGGATACCCCCAAAGAAAAATCAAGATTTCTTGCTGTTATTCATGATGACGAAGGTTTTGATTAGAGTGAACTGCTACCAGAGGAAGATGCAGTAGGATATGCTTTCGCAGCAGAAAAGATTACTCCTGTTAAAGACACAAGAACCGAAGAACAAAAATACCAAAGCAGAAAGCAGAGAGCAGAATTCAAGATGATGAGATTATCTAAGGTGTTCAGTGAAGCCAGGAAAGCAAAGAGATGGGATGCTGATAGAGAATGTTACCTTGATCCTCAAGGAAACATTGTTGTTGATGCGAAAACTCTTAGTATTGAAGCTTTCATTGAGGAATTTACTGCTGAAGAAGAAGAAGCCAGACAGAGAGAATGGTGGGGAGGTGAAGAAGAGAAAGAAAAACAGAAAGAGAAAGAACAACAGTTAAAGAAGGTTGATGATGGAATTATTGATACTTCACAAGAATTCACCGCTGAAAACTTGGGGAAGATGGCTGACAAAGTGCTTGCTGCAAAGGAACTTGAGGTAGACTCTAAGTCTGAAACTGAGTCTAAAAGCAAGGTCAGTTCAAACAGTTCAACAAGTGAGACAGGTAAGAAAGTCAAAGGTGATAGTGACTGCAAAAGTTGCATGAAAAATTGCAGGTTTTGTAGTACACTCACTTACCTTAGTGATACAAAGGTTGAAAAACTGACAAAAAGAGTTAGAAAAGTTGAAGATCAGATTCTAGATCGTGATAAAATGCTAAAAGCTTCAAATGATCGAGCTAACAAGTTAACTGAGAGAATTGAAAATGATAAAATTGAAGTAGAAAGAATTAAGAAAGAAAATGAAAAATTGGTTTTTGAAAATCGTAAAATTTCAGAAAATTTTGATAAACTAAAACGAACGGTAAAAGATTCTGATGAAAGAAATGGTAAAACCAATAAAGAAAATGAGCATTTAACTGTAGTTCTTAGATACAAAGAAGAGCAAATCAACCAACAACTGGATGAGATTGCTAAATTGAAGCTTCAGTTTGAAGAAGCTAAGATTGAGAATGAGCGTATCTGTCACACCCGCTCATAGCGGAAACGCAAAGTGTGATCTGTCTGGTTTTCATTGCATAAATATCGATGTACATGAACAAACTATATGAATAAAACATACTCCACTGCCATTACATAGTGTTTCAAAAGATTACATCATAAGTTTAGTGTGTCGGTTACAAACCATTAACATGAAAATAAAGCGTTATTGTTTCATACATAAACTTGAAATAAACTACAAAGGTTTAAACCATCATATTTCCGCAAAGAGGCGGAATATAATAGTTAAACCCTTCAAAAGATGGCATGGAGTTCCTGTACTTGTTATCTTGACTGGGAAATCCGACATGGTCCTTTAATTCCCTGAAATACATGTTAAGTTTGGAAAACATCAACAAAAGTTGGTGAATTCATGCAATTTAGTTGTAAACGATGTATGAAAAATGTGAGTTGTAGTATGTAAAGCGTCAATGAAATCGTTGATCATTAATGTTTTGCAAGGACATTAATATGTGTGACGAAATCGGAAGCAAACCAACCCTAGACGATTTTATGCCGATTCCTATCGACTGGGACACAAACGCACTCTTCCGTAGGGGTCCATGACCAAGAGTGGGGCTCGCCAAAACCCATTAGATCTAAGCCTTTGTTCCTTGGTCCAAACTGGATTAATGGTGCTTATAGTATGGCCCTAATTCGCACATGATCTATGGTGTTTCATTACCTAACTTTATCATACTCTGAACATGTATCCTCCCCGATAGTTGTAAAGTTTGTAAAACATTTAAATGAATAGGGGAACATGAACTCACTGTATAGCGTCCTGAAAATAGATGAAAATAAGATCTCACGTGCGGTCGTCCTGAATAGCGTGGCGACCTACAAACGTTCTTATTTTTGTTAGACACTTCGGTCTTTGAAAAGAACTTGAGTACAAGTCTTGTGTCTTGAGTATATGTAAGACTTGTATGTCTTTACTGTTCGTTAACTGTGTATTCGATGTATGAGTTGTTCAAATGTTCGTTAACTGTGTATTTGATGTATGAGTTGTATAGTCGGATCCCGTCCGCTGAATCTCGTGTCTTGTATATACCACTTGTATAGTTGTGTTTCCATTGATAGTATCATTGGGCCAAGCCCATGTTTTCATGTTATTGGGCTTAAATAGTGCTGGGCCTTAAATAGTGTTGGGCCTCAATAGTGTTGGGCCTCAATAGTGTTGGGCCTCAATAGTGTTGGGCCTGAATAGTGTTGGGCTTGAATAGTGTTGGGCTTGAATAGTGTTGGGCTTTAATAGTGTTGGGTTTTAATAGTGTTGGGCTTTGGCCCATATGTTTAGTATTTGGGCTTAGCCCATTAATTTATGTTAAGCCCATTATGAAAAATAAGCCCACTTATAAAACAATAGCCCATTACTTAAACTAGCCCATTTGTTTATAAAAATAGCCCATTAAGTATAATAAGCCCATTTGTAGAAAAATAGCCCACTAATACATGTAAGCCTTTCATTTTTATAAAAAACCCTTTTTATAAAAATTAACTAAGTATAGATGTTAGTAAGAAAAACATACTAGTTTTTATAAGTTTCTAAACATCCGAAAATTTGTTATCGATAGTATATTTATATTTCGTGTCGAAAGATCGTCTAACGTCGTAGTAACTCCCCGGATTGGCAATTAGCTTAAGTAGTCGTCCGTCGTTCATTTTGACCATATTTGGTGTCCGATTATTAAAATCGTCCGTAACTCGTTTTAAGGCGTAATTATGTGAAGTCTCGTAGGACTTTTGTTATAAGGTGTTTTGAGTTTAAATGTGACATGAGATTCAAGTTCCTACAATGATATATATAACTAATACACCAAGTAATATATCACACAAAATTTGTTTAAAGTAACCAAATATATATTTTCTAAAAAAAATATATATTTTCCTTGTCTTTTATTTTATAACCCTTCCTTAATAACCTTTATAAATCTTGTATAGATTTACCCAAAAATGTTGTTATTTTATAAAATAAAGTTTTTATAAAAATTGGCCATATAACCTTTGCATTTTTATCTTAACCATGTTTCATTAAACATATCATTTTCTTTATTAAATCAACAACAATTTATTCATCATCTTAACTAAACATTATAAGACTTTTATAACATCAAATCATCAAGATGATAAGCAAATCATGTAGGGTTTTAAACATGATCCTTTCATATGTTAACTAGTTCAAAAACCAAGTTAAATTCTAGTTTTAACAACTTTTATAAAAATCTTTAGTTGTATGTTAATTTTTATAATCTTGTGAAAGTCTTGTTTTTTAAATATAAACCCTAAATACTTTCACAAGATCACTAGATATGATCATTCCTTTAATCCTTTATGTTAAAACCCTTTAACATAAACATGTATAATTTTTAGATCATATCTATTAACATCTTCTAACACTTTATTTGTAGCATAATCATCATAACAAGATCTAATAAGCATATAACAAGTCTAAGATCACAATATAAACAAACATAATTATATCATGATTTTTATCTTTGCTTCATTGTATTTTTCTTGTTCATTATGTATGATTATATAGTTATTATTAGTTATAATAACAATCATAAACATAATATGTAAAAAAAAAATAAAGAAGCTTACTTCTAGCACAAGGCTAGGGATGATCTTAGAGATTATGAAGGACTAAGAAGATGATGATCTTGATGTTAGAACACTTGTGTATGAATAAAAATCCTTCCTTTCACTTCCAAGAGCTTTAGATCACCTCATGTTCCAAAGAAATCCATCTTGTTCATGAAGAAGATGATAAAAAGAAATGGGTTTATGGTGGGTGTTCTTGAGGAAATGATGAAGATGATGAGAGAATTCCTTTATGTGTGTGTAAGATGTGGTGTAAAAGTGGTAGTAAGACTTAGTTGTTAAGTGTTGATAATAATTATCCATAACATCCACTAGTAACAAGGTAATAATAACTAGATATTTACAAAATTAAACAAGGGGGTGGGGCCCCTTTGTTCACGGTTATGAGAGGGGGGGGGGTCTTATGGTGTTTAATGTGTTAGTAAAATTAAATGCTTCATAAATGTAATAAAAATGGTTAAATGTTTAGGTGTAAATGTTTGCATAGTTTCATGTTGATTAATGACATAAAATGATCATAACTAGGCTTTAATTGGTCAAAAATAATATTAACTAGTTCGCTACATGTGCTAAAATATAGTTCGGCTAGATGTTTAGTGCTCGTTCCGCAAGTAGATAGTCGAAAGGTTAACATATACAAGTTATAGGGAAATATTCGGTTATGTATAAATATGGTATTCCCAATGTATTTTTATATGAAATTTATGCTTAACCAACACTTTTTGCATCTTGTAATAAAAATACAATTGCTGAATTTTGCGGAAAATTTATGAAATGGTCACTTTTAGCGTTTTTCGGACAGTTTTTAGTGCTACCGGGCATTGGTAAAATATTAACCGAACTCTTGTATTCCCACATAGGGTTTAATATATAATTGATGTTGGACTCTCATCCGAGTCCTAAAGATGTCATTTTAGATGTTTTCTGCGGATCCGGAGTTTTCGTCAGCACTCTAGTTCACTAGGCACTACTCTAGTTGTTTCGGTGAATTGTTTGCACTATTTCAAACGTACCCAATAAAAATGAATCATGTGTAATAACCAATGAATATTCCATGAGTTTTCTAAGATGTATACCATGTAATCATGCAGTCAGAATATTCAAAACACATGCTTGTATAATGTAAATCACTGTTTTAAATGTAAGTAAATTACCCGAAAGTGGCAGTTGTCACATTCTCCCCTTGTTATTTAGAATTTCGTCCCGAAATTCTAGCTTTGTTATTCTTTGCAGGAGTTTTCGGAAATAGGTGGGGATATTTTGCCTTCATTCGGTCTTCACGTTCCCAAGTATACTCGGGCCCGTGACGAGAGTTCCAACGAACCTTTACCAATTTGATACGACTTCTCCGTGTTTTATTGACCTTCCAGTCCGTGACCTCAACAGGTTCTTCAGTAAAATGGAGTTTGTCGTCAATGTGAATTTCATCCACAGGAATGGCAACGGTTACTTGTATTGGACTCTTTTTAAGATTTGACACATGAAACGTGTGGTGTACACTGCTAAGTTCATCTGGTAACTTCAACTTGTAAGCAACAGTGCCAATCTTTTCCAAGATTTCAAATGGTCCAATGTAACGCGGGTTAAGCTTTCCACGTTTACCGAACCTCACTACGCCTTTCCAAGGTGAGACTTTTAACAAAACTTTTTCTCCAACCTCGAAAGATGCTTGTTTTCGTTTTCCATCTGCGTAGAGCTTTTGTCGATCGCGAGCCGCCTTGATACTGTCTCGGATCCGAAAAATTTTATCCGTAGTATCTTGGACTAGTTCCGGACCAATTAATTGACTATCGCCTGTTTCCGCCCAACATAGCGGAGAGCGACACTTTCGACCATAAAGAGCTTCGAACGGTGCAGCTTGTATACTTGTATGATAACTATTATTGTAGGAAAACTCAACTAGAGGTAGATGATTATCCCAATTGCCGCCTAAATCCATAACACATGCACGAAGCATATCTTCGAGTGTTTGGATTGTCCGCTCGCTCTGGCCGTCAGTTTGTGGATGAAAGGCCGTACTTAGATTCAATTGAGATCCAAAGGCCTGTTGAAATGATTTCCATATTCTTGACACAAAACGACCGTCTCGGTCTGAAATGATTGAAATAGGCACTCCATGACGAGCCACTATTTCTTTGAGATATATTTCCGCTAGTTTCTCAGTACTATCCTTCTCCCGAATCGGTAAGAAGTGTGCGGACTTTGTCAATCTATCGACGATTACCCATATCATGTCATGACCTTTCGAGGTCCTGGGTAACTTCGTAATGAAGTCCATCGATATTTGTTCCCATTTCCAAGCGGGAATCTCAGGTTGTTGTAGTAAACCTGATGGTTTTTGATACTCTGCCTTGACCTTCGCGCAGGTCAAGCAATTTCTAACATAGTTAGCAATATCCTTTTTGAGGTTAGGCCACCAATAGTACTCTTTTAAGTCTTGGTACATCTTATCTGATCCAGGATGGATCGAGTACTTTGACCTATGTGCTTCCTCAAAAATGAGATCTCGGAGACCTCCAAAGAATGGAACCCAAATTCTACCCGCAAAGTACAAAGTTCCATCCTCCTTTGGTACTAACTGTTTTTCCATGCCTCGAAGTGATTCTTCAAGAATATGTTCTTCCTTGAGCGCTTCTTGTTGTGCATTTTGAATTCGTGCGGTAAGATCTGTGTGAATCGTCATTTCTAGTGCTCGCACTCTTAGTGTTTTAACTCGTTCCTTGCGGCTCAAGGCGTCTGCTACAACGTTCGCCTTGCCCGGATGGTACTTGATTTCACAATCATAGTCGTTTAATAATTCAACCCAACGTCGCTGACGCATATTTAATTCTTTTTGGTTGAATATGTGTTGTAGACTCCTATGATCTGTGAAAATAGTGCACTGTGTACCATATAAGTAATGCCGCCAAATTTTCAAAGCAAATACCACCGCGCCTAACTCTAGGTCGTGAGTGGTATAGTTCTTCTCGTGAACTTTCAGTTGGCGGGACGCGTACGCGATAACCTTTTTACGTTGCATGAGTACACAACCCAAACCTTGATGCGAAGCATCACAGTATACTACAAAGTCATCGGTACCCTCTGGTAATGATAAGATTGGTGCAATGCACAACTTGTCTTTAAGATGTTGAAATGCTGCTTCTTGTTTCTCTCCCCAATCGAATTTCCTGTCTTTCTGTGTAAGAGAAGTTAGCGGTTGAGCAATCTTTGAAAAATTCTCAATAAATCTCCGATAATATCCCGCTAAGCCCAAAAATTGTCGCACTTCAGTAGGAGTCGTGGGCGCTTCCCAATTCTTAATCGATTCAATCTTCGACGGGTCTACTTGAATACCCTTCTCGTTCACTATATGCCCGAGAAATTGTACTTCACGAATCCAAAACTCACATTTGGAAAACTTCGCGTATAAATTCCCCTTTTTGAGTAATTCTAAGATGGTTCTCAAATGTTGTTCATGCTCGGCTGCCGATCGTGAGTATATCAAAATGTCGTCAATGAACACTATGACGAATTTGTCGAGATAAGGCTTGCACACGCGGTTCATTAAATCCATGAAGACCGCCGGTGCGTTAGTTAAACCAAAAGGCATAACGAGAAACTCGTAATGACCGTAACGAGTCCGAAAAGCCGTTTTCGGTATGCTTTCTTCTTGAACCCGTAACTGATGATACCCCGATCGTAAGTCTATCTTTGAATAAAAACTCGACCCTTGAAGTTGATCGAATAAGTCGTCAATCCTCGGTAATGGATACCGATTCTTGATGGTGAGTTTATTCAACTCTCTGTAGTCGATACACATTCTGAATGTCCCGTCCTTCTTTTTCACAAAAAGAACTGGAGCTCCCCAAGGCGAGAAACTCGGTCTAATGAATCCCTTATCCATCAACTCTTGAAGTTGTGTGGACAATTCCTGCATTTCAGAAGGTGCTAATCGATATGGAGATCTGGCTACAGGTGCGGCTCCTGGTACCAAGTCGATGTGAAATTCGACTTGTCGATAAGGCGGTAGTCCTGGCAAGTCTTCAGGAAAGACTTCAGGAAATTCTTTTACTACCGGAATATCTGTCAACTTCGGCCCATCGGCCTTCTTGTCTACTACATGCGCTAGAAAGGCAATATAACCTTTCCGTAAGTATTTCTGTGCTTTCATGCAATTAATGATCCGCAATGGGGTGTCACGCTTCTCTCCATGTATAACAAGGGTCTCTTTGTTCGGTAGTAGTAGGCGAATGATCTTCTCGTGGCAAACGACTTCGGCTCGATTGTTGGATAGCCAATCCATGCCAACCACTACGTCGAAACTACCCAATTCAACGGGTAAGAGATCGATATTGAACTTTTGTTTACCAAGTTCTAAGGTACACTCCTTAACAACTTCTCCCGTCTCTATTAGTCTACCGTTAGCCAATTCTATTGAATATGGAACATCTAGTTTACTAGGTTCCAAGCGCAGAATATTTTTAAATTCTATAGAGATAAAACTAAAATCGGCTCCGGTATCAAATAATATGGATGCGAAATGATCATTGAGGAGAAACGTACCAGTGACCACATTAGGGTCTTGGCGCGCATCCTTGGCTCCAATCACAAAAGATCGACCACGAGCTTGAATTTCTTTAGGACAGTCTTTCTTGTAGTGATCTTTGCTTCCGCATCCAAAACATCCTTGATTACGACCATTCCCGTTTCCATTCTTGTTACCAAATCCACTTCCCGATCCTGTATTATTTCCCGTTCCCCAACATGACTCGGTTCGGTGGCCAAGCTTGCCACACTTGTCACACTTGACAAGCCGACAATCACCCACGTGATGAAACTTGCATCGCTCACACTTAGGTAAAGTACCAGCGTACTTCTTAGGACCAGTGTCGTTTGTGGCTACAAACATCCTTGCATCCTTTTGCTGGTTATTCTGTCGCCTGTTGTTGTTGTTGTTGTTGTTGTTGGGGTTATTGTTATTGTTGTTGTAGTTGTTGTTACTGTTGTTGTTATTACCACGGGTTCCCTTCTTGAAATTTGAGTAATTCCTCTTCCCACGGTTGGAAGACTCAACATGTGTTTCCTTCTTGTCATCACCTATCTCAGTGAATATCTTCATCCTGACCCCGTCTTCAGTAAGACTCACGGCTATAGTCACAGCCTGAGTAATGGTCGTGGGTTTAGCTGCAGTAACCAGACTTCGAATCTTGTCAGAAAGTCCCCAGATGTAGCGTTCGATACGCTTGTACTCTGGTGTTACAAGATAAGGAATTACACGGGACAGATCGTGAAATCTTTGAGTATATCCCGTGATATCAGCTCCGACCATGGTGAGGTTCCAAAACTCGTTCTCCAACTTCTGGAGTTCAGCACGAGAACAGTATTTATCCCTCATACGTTCCTTCAATTCATCCCACGTTAACGCATAAGCAGCGTTTTCACCCAAAGTTTGCACTTGTAGGTTCCACCATGTAAGAGCCTCGTTGAGAAACAAGCCAGTAACGAAAGTGACTTGCTGATTAGCGGAACATCTGCTCATTCTTATAGTGGAATCCGTTTTCTCCGTCCATCTCACATAAGCCACAGCACCGCCTGTGCCATCATAGTTAAGCGGCTTGCAGTCTAGAAACTGCTTGAATGTGCACCCTGAAATTGGACAACGGATTTTGAATGAGTAAACAGTGAATCGCACGAATAGATTAAGAAAGAAATTTGGTAACTTGTAACAAAACAACTAAATGTTACCCGTATTATTGGTTCCACCTGAAGTACCGCCTGGACCCTGGCCTCCCGATCCGCCGGTGCCTCCACTTTGTTCGACACGGGATGCCTCATACAGTGCGATAGCTTGAGCGATTCTCTGTTCTATAAGTGCATTCAGTTCCGCCTCGGTCGTAGGCATTGGTGGAGGTGGGGGTGGATTAGTCCGTGAACGTAAGATTCTCCTCGGTGGCATGATTCTTCTAAAGGAGAAATAGGATAAGATTAGACGTTGATTTGGTTTGTTACAAAGAAATATTCATAACATTAATAGCAATATCACCACCAAAAATATAATGCGAGTAAATAAGTTAACATAAACAATAAGATATGTCCAACCAGACCACTCAGATGCATTTAATATATAACACCAAGTTTTATATATATATTCAACCGGTTACATAATCGTTTGAAAGGAACAAAAATAGACTCGGGCTACATAACCCGGTCATACTATTCTAGTACAACAAAAGAGATAACAACATCTTCCTTCCAACTGTGTGACCCGTTGTATGTTGGTTGTCTTCAAACTTGATGAAACATCAATATGTACACAAAACGGATATAGATACCCGTCCCAAAAGCACGATACCTGCAAACATAGTCTATGGTGGGGGAAATACCGGTGGTGGAATAGGGAATAATAACCTGCGAACATCAGAAACCCTACCCTCCAAATCAAGCACCAAATGGTGAAGGAACACACTCTGCTGCTCGAGCGCCAGAACACGGGCAGGTAGATCCACTGGTGGTATATCCACTGGTGGCATCTACACTGGTGGCATCTGCGGTGGTAGTGGGGGTAAAGGTGGTGATCCTGGTGGTAGTGGTGGAGCATGAAGTACCACACCAATGAGGTGAGTAAGCTCATCCTCGAGTTCGCTAACTCGACGTATAACAAAGTCTATCTGATGCTCAAGTGTCTGAACACGAGCACATAACTCAATAGTAGCAGCTGGGTGGTGCACTGAGTGATATGGATCTGTAAGGGGCATAACATGTGGGTATAAATCCATGTCCCCGGGTGGTACATGGGCGTGTCCTGAGGGTCCTGCCTCGTCAGTATGGTCTACATGTGGTAGAATAGGAGCAACATGATCATGTGCAGGGACAACTGGCTCATCAGGTATGACATCATCCAGCTCAATGTCTGCATTGCGCTGTAGGCCAATGGCCTGCAGTGCGGATGAAGTAACAGATGCGTAAGAAGAAGCATCTGAATCAGTATCGGAATCAGAAGAGATAATAATAATCGGAACCACCGGTGCAGCGACCTCCAAAATGACCAAGTCATGAACATCCCCATCTCCTAACTCATCCCCAAAATGCTCCACAGGAATCACAGGAACTACCGCGTCGTCCTCCTCCTCGAGGTCGTCAATGAAATGCATAATGGCAAGAGGAAGGACATCCAAGGGTATAACCTCTATCACATGTTCACCCGCTGGGTGACCTATGATAACAACCTCGTTGAGTAGAGGGGGCACATCTAGCACATCATCATCAATGATGTCTCCTAACATGTAAGCGTCCATAATGTCACCACCAATTGCGAACGGCTGAAAGTCATCCAAATCATCGTCAGAAGTAGAGTCGCTATCAGATAAGATGACCTGTACCTCTGGCACAACGTCATCGTCAGACACAATCTCCATGGGGTCTACATCGTCGTATATGTTGCTTCCTTCAGAGGAAGACATGATATCCTGAGAAATAAGTTGTTCGACACGTATGAGCATTTGTTATTTTACATATATACACGAAATGTATTTTTCACATAAGGTTCATTTTAAGTTATCCTACTTGAGTTGTGTGGATTAACTTAAAGTTGCATGTCTACCATTTAGATGACTAAGACACTAATGTCCTTGCTTGATTTGTATTAGATGAATTCTTGTTGAAAATGGACCATGAAAAATGTTTATGCAAATGAAAACATGTGTTTGTGTTTAGATGGTTTTCATGAGAGATCCCTAGTGATTGTAGACTTAGACTCAATAAAGAATCCTGGTTCACTACAATCGATGCTCTGATACCAAGCTGTCACACCCACTCATAGCGGAAACGCAAAGTGTGATCTGTCTGGTTTTCATTGCATAAATATCGATGTACATGAACAAACTATATGAATAAAACATACTCCACTGCCATTACATAGTGTTTCAAAAGATTACATCATAAGTTTAGTGTGTCGGTTACAAACCATTAACATGAAAATAAAGCGTTATTGTTTCATACATAAACTTGAAATAAACTACAAAGGTTTAAACCATCATATTTCCGCAAAGAGGCGGAATATAATAGTTAAACCCTTCAAAAGATGGCATGGAGTTCCTGTACTTGTTATCTTGACTGGGAAATCCGACATGGTCCTTTAATTCCCTGAAATACATGTTAAGTTTGGAAAACATCAACAAAAGTTGGTGAATTCATGCAATTTAGTTGTAAACGATGTATGAAAAATGTGAGTTGTAGTATGTAAAGCGTCAATGAAATCGTTGATCATTAATGTTTTGCAAGGACATTAATATGTGTGACGAAATAGGAAGCAAACCAACCCTAGACGATTTTATGCCGATTCCTATCGACTGGGACACAAACGCACTCTTCCGTAGGGGTCCATGACCAAGAGTGGGGCTCGCCAAAACCCATTAGATCTAAGCCTTTGTTCCTTGGTCCAAACTGGATTAATGGTGCTTATAGTATGGCCCTAATTCGCACATGATCTATGGTGTTTCATTACCTAACTTTATCATACTCTGAACATGTATCCTCCCCGATAGTTGTAAAGTTTGTAAAACATTTAAATGAATAGGGGAACATGAACTCACTGTATAGCGTCCTGAAAATAGATGAAAATAAGATCTCACGTGCGGTCGTCCTGAATAGCGTGGCGACCTACAAACGTTCTTATTTTTGTTAGACACTTCGGTCTTTGAAAAGAACTTGAGTACAAGTCTTGTGTCTTGAGTATATGTAAGACTTGTATGTCTTTACTGTTCGTTAACTGTGTATTCGATGTATGAGTTGTTCAAATGTTCGTTAACTGTGTATTTGATGTATGAGTTGTATAGTCGGATCCCGTCCGCTGAATCTCGTGTCTTGTATATACCACTTGTATAGTTGTGTTTCCATTGATAGTATCATTGGGCCAAGCCCATGTTTTCATGTTATTGGGCTTAAATAGTGCTGGGCCTTAAATAGTGTTGGGCCTCAATAGTGTTGGGCCTCAATAGTGTTGGGCCTCAAATAGTGTTGGGCCTCAATAGTGTTGGGCCTCAATAGTGTTGGGCCTCAATAGTGTTGGGCCTCAATAGTGTTGGGCCTGAATAGTGTTGGGCTTGAATAGTGTTGGGCTTGAATAGTGTTGGGCTTTAATAGTGTTGGGTTTTAATAGTGTTGGGCTTTGGCCCATATGTTTAGTATTTGGGCTTAGCCCATTAATTTATGTTAAGCCCATTATGAAAAATAAGCCCACTTATAAAACAATAGCCCATTACTTAAACTAGCCCATTTGTTTATAAAAATAGCCCATTAAGTATAATAAGCCCATTTGTAGAAAAATAGCCCACTAATACATGTAAGCCTTTCATTTTTATAAAAAACCCTTTTTATAAAAATTAACTAAGTATAGATGTTAGTAATAAAAACATACTAGTTTTTATAAGTTTCTAAACATCCGAAAATTTGTTATCGATAGTATATTTATATTTCGTGTCGAAAGATCGTCTAACGTCGTAGTAACTCCCCGGATTGGCAATTAGCTTAAGTAGTCGTCCGTCGTTCATTTTGACCATATTTGGTGTCCGATTATTAAAATCGTCCGTAACTCGTTTTAAGGCGTAATTATGTGAAGTCTCGTAGGACTTTTGTTATAAGGTGTTTTGAGTTTAAATGTGACATGAGATTCAAGTTCCTACAATGATATATATAACTAATACACCAAGTAATATATCACACAAAATTTGTTTAAAGTAACCAAATATATATTTTCTAAAAAAAATATATATTTTCCTTGTCTTTTATTTTATAACCCTTCCTTAATAACCTTTATAAATCTTGTATAGATTTACCCAAAAATGTTGTTATTTTATAAAATAAAGTTTTTATAAAAATTGGCCATATAACCTTTGCATTTTTATCTTAACCATGTTTCATTAAACATATCATTTTCTTTATTAAATCAACAACAATTTATTCATCATCTTAACTAAACATTATAAGACTTTTATAACATCAAATCATCAAGATGATAAGCAAATCATGTAGGGTTTTAAACATGATCCTTTCATATGTTAACTAGTTCAAAAACCAAGTTAAATTCTAGTTTTAACAACTTTTATAAAAATCTTTAGTTGTATGTTAATTTTTATAATCTTGTGAAAGTCTTGTTTTTTAAATATAAACCCTAAATACTTTCACAAGATCACTAGATATGATCATTCCTTTAATCCTTTATGTTAAAACCCTTTAACATAAACATGTATAATTTTTAGATCATATCTATCAACATCTTCTAACACTTTATTTGTAGCATAATCATCATAACAAGATCTAATAAGCATATAACAAGTCTAAGATCACAATATAAACAAACATAATTATATCATGATTTTTATCTTTGCTTCATTGTATTTTTCTTGTTCATTATGTATGATTATATAGTTATTATTAGTTATAATAACAATCATAAACATAATATGTAAAAAAAAAAATAAAGAAGCTTACTTCTAGCACAAGGCTAGGGATGATCTTAGAGATTATGAAGGACTAAGAAGATGATGATCTTGATGTTAGAACACTTGTGTATGAATAAAAATCCTTCCTTTCACTTCCAAGAGCTTTAGATCACCTCATGTTCCAAAGAAATCCATCTTGTTCATGAAGAAGATGATAAAAAGAAATGGGTTTATGGTGGGTGTTCTTGAGGAAATGATGAAGATGATGAGAGAATTCCTTTATGTGTGTGTAAGATGTGGTGTAAAAGTGGTAGTAAGACTTAGTTGTTAAGTGTTGATAATAATTATCCATAACATCCACTAGTAACAAGGTAATAATATCTAGATATTTACAAAATTAAACAAGGGGGTGGGGCCCCTTTGTTCACGGTTATGAGAGGGGGGGGGGTCTTATGGTGTTTAATGTGTTAGTAAAATTAAATGCTTCATAAATGTAATAAAAATGGTTAAATGTTTAGGTGTAAATGTTTGCATAGTTTCATGTTGATTAATGACATAAAATGATCATAACTAGGCTTTAATTGGTCAAAAATAATATTAACTAGTTCGCTACATGTGCTAAAATATAGTTCGGCTAGATGTTTAGTGCTCGTTCCGCAAGTAGATAGTCGAAAGGTTAACATATACAAGTTATAGGGAAATATTCGGTTATGTATAAATATGGTATTCCCAATGTATTTTTATATGAAATTTATGCTTAACCAACACTTTTTGCATCTTGTAATAAAAATACAATTGCTGAATTTTGCGAAAAATTTATGAAATGGTCACTTTTAGCGTTTTTCGGACAGTTTTTAGTGCTACCGGGCATTGGTAAAATATTAACCGAACTCTTGTATTCCCACATAGGGTTTAATATATAATTGATGTTGGACTCTCATCCGAGTCCTAAAGATGTCATTTTAGATGTTTTCTGCGGATCCGGAGTTTTCGTCAGCACTCTAGTTCACTAGGCACTACTCTAGTTGTTTCGGTGAATTGTTTGCACTATTTCAAACGTACCCAATAAAAATGAATCATGTGTAATAACCAATGAATATTCCATGAGTTTTCTAAGATGTATACCATGTAATCATGCAGTCAGAATATTCAAAACACATGCTTGTATAATGTAAATCACTGTTTTAAATGTAAGTAAATTACCCGAAAGTGGCAGTTGTCACAGTATCAATCTGAAATTAACCAGTTATAACTCCGCAAGCTTTGTTTTACAACACATTGTTCCTAAACCCATTGGGAAAAACAAAGCAGGCGAAGATGTTTACTCGGATGGAACTTGGGTTGGGTTTCATCAGGTTCCACCGCCAGTATTAAACAATTTCTCAAAGAAAAAGTCCGGGTTGGTTAATGATGAAGATGAAAATGAAATAAAACTTCCAGAGTCAATTGATGTTACATTTTCTTCATCTGATGATAGTGTTCAAACTAAGATTGTGCAAGGCATGGCTGAAAGTGTTTTGAAGTCTGATAGTGATTCAGTTGAGGATGAAGAATGTTTTCTGAACAATTACATTCCGAAATCAAAATCCAAAAACAACTTAAATAAAGAACCTACTCTTGTCATGTACAAAATGTCGGGATCGGATAAGTTGTATTCGGATTCTAAGTTTCCACTGGAAAATGTTAATGTTGCTAAATTGATAAATGTGTTCAAATTGGTTGAAATTGATCCGTCTGAGATTGAAGGTCTAAAACAGACGAAGAGGCAAATGAATTTTGAAAAAGATAAAGCTTACTACAAGAAACCTGTTGTTCCACCGCGTTTTTATAACAACAATCGAAACAGATGGTCGGGTGGTTATCAAGGTGGTAAGAATTATCAGAAAAGGAATGTTCAAAACAATAGGTTTGCTGAGAAAAAGGTGTTTGTTTCGAGTTCAAGTTCACTTTCTGATGAAGAATCTAAGATTTTTTCGAAAACAAATGAAGAGTTCTTTGAGAAGAAAGCATCGCAGCCTCAGTCTGAAGGCACAAGTCAGGTAGTTGACACCCGAACATGCTTTAAATGCAATCAAGTTGGACATATTGCATGAAAGTGTACCAACTTGAAACCTAAGACTGAAGTTGTGAAGAATTCAAGAAAGAAAGATGATGTGAAGGGAAAAGCTCCATTGATTGTTGAGAAAAAGGTTTTGAAAAATGACAACACCAAAATTAAAATTGAACCCGTAAAGAATGTGGTAACTAAAACTGACAAGTTTTACAAACGGGTTGCGTCGCCTCAACAAACATGGAAACCAAAAGTGGTTGAAAAGAAATCAAGTGTTCCAAAACCAAAGGTTTTAGAGTCAGAAAAACAATCGTCTTCTACCACTCCGGTAAAGATGAATGTTCCTTTGGATTACTATGAGAAACTTGAAAAACAAGAGTCTGTTGCTTCTGAGAAAAAAGGTTATTTCAAAAGACCAACCATCTGGTCAACCTCAAAAAGATGAATTTTTCTTGTATAAAGAGGTTAAGGTTGGGTCTGCAGAGAGCTTAAAGATGAATGACAAAAACTTTCTGCCACTTTACATTGTAAAAACTCACCTTAATGTCAAGTTACCTGAGTCCAAAGAGGCTTGGGTAGCATCAAAATCTCACTAAGTGTTTATGACATGTGCAGGAGCTTCCAAGATCCGTTTCACGATGGATTATGGATAGTGGAGCTTCTAGGCACATGACGGGGAAAACAGCCCTGCTGTACGACGTTAGAAATTTCAATGGAGGTTATGTAGGTTTTACAAAGAAATCAAGGTGGTAGAATAGTTGGTGAAGGAACTTTATCCAATGAGATTGTTACGTTTGAAAGAGTAAATTACATCGCCAAGCTTGAAAACAATCTTCTGAGCATATCTCAGATTTGTGATCACATGTATACAATGCACTTTACAGACAAAGAATGTTTGATTTTGAAACCAGGATTTGTTATTCCCGAAGAGTGGATTATCATGAGGGCACCTAGAGTGAATGATCTGTACGTGTTGGACATGAGCGTAGCAACTACAACCACGGGTCAGGCTCACTGTTTTATGTCAAGAGCAACTGAGAAGGAATCGCAATTGTGGCACCGGAAGATGGCTCATATACATCTTAGAAAAATGAATCACTTGGTGCACAATGATTTGGTTAAAGGTGTTCATGTGAAAGGTTTTCATTTGGAAGGGGAGTGCATTAGCTGCATCAAAGGCAAGCAGAAAAAGAAATCACATCCTCAAAAGAAAGTCAACTCAGTCTCAAGACCGTTAGAGAGACTTCATATGGATCTTTTTGGTCCAGTGAATGTTAAAAGCATAACTGGAGATCTCTACTGTCTAGTAGTAACTGATGATTATTCCAGATTTTCGTGGGTATCATTTCTGAAATCTAAAGATGAGACATTTGAAAGTTTGATGGCATTGTTCAGGAAAATTGAAAACTTGTACCAAAGGCGTATCAAAAGAATCAGAAGTGATAATGGTACTGAATTCAAGAACAGAAAGATGGAAGAATATTGTGATGAAAGAGGTATATTGCATGAATTTAGTGCTCCTTACACTCCGCAGCAGAATGGCGTAGCTGAAAGAAAGAATAGGACACTAATTGAAACGGCCAGGACGATGCTTGCTGATTCCAAACTACCTGTTAACTTTTGGGCAGAAGCAGTATCAGCAGCATGCTATACACTCAACCGGGTTCTCACTGTAAAGAAATTCAACAAGACATGTTTCGAGCTGATCAATAACCGCAAACTGAATTTGAAGTATTTAGAACCGTTTAGGTCACCATGTACTGTTCTAGAGCCTTTTGGTAAATTTGGTCCAAAGAGCATTGATGGGATATTTTTGGGATACTCAAGTCCTCAAAAACGTGTTTTTGTTCCAAGCTTGAAGCAGATTATTGAAGCACACAATGTTGAGTGTCAAGGTTACATAATGCCACCGCAGAATCCTGGAGATTCATGGAGTTTTCATTATGACACTTTGTGGGATTCGTTTGACATGGAAGAAGAAAAGGAAGAAGAAGAAGAAGATTTCTTTGACAAGTTGGATATTTTGAGAGAATATGAAGAATCGTAGGAGAGATTCCTAGCAGAAACTTTCAGTAGAAGAAGACAAGCTTCGAACGATGATGAAGCAGGTCCAAGTAATGCTGGTGAACATGATGATATTCAACAAAATGATGTTGCTCATGATAATCAGACGACAGTCAATGATAATCAAGAATCTGAGAACAGACCAGTATTTGATCGTGGTGATTCAGATTCTGAGGGGGAGCAAATCCAGATTTCAAGTCAAACAAACCCAGTCAGTGAACAAGGTGCAAATCAGAATGTTACTAATCTGGAAAGCGAGGTAGATGTTCCAGGCGAGGTGATGCCGAGAACTCTTTCATACCATCCAGAAGAGTTGATCATTGGAGAATTACAATCAGGCGTTCGCACTAGACGTCAAATTGACTAAGGCCTTACTTGTTTTTATTCTACAGTAGCTCCTTTACAAACTGAGTTTTCACTAAGTTGTTTTATTTCGCAGATCGGCGAACATATAAAGAGGCACTAACTGAAGATTCTTGGGTCAATGCTATGCAAGTAGAGTTGAGTCAGTTTGAGAAGTTAGGAGTGTGGAAGTTAGTAGACTTGCCTGATGGTCAAAGGAAGATAAACACTAAGTGGGTGTTCAAGTGTAAGAGAGATGATCGAGGAGTTGTTGTTCGTGACAAAGCTCGACTCGTAGTCCAGGGTTTTAGTCAACAAGAGGGTATAGATTTCACTGAAGTGTATGCTCCAGTTGCTCGACTAGAAGCAATCAGAATCTTCCTAGCATTTGCATCTTGGAAAAATTTCAAAGTTTATCAGTTAGATGTGAAATCGGCGTTTCTCTACGGGAAGGTAAAAGAAGAGGTATATGTCGGACAGCCATCGGGCTTTACCGATCCAATCCACAAAGACAAGGTTTACTTGCTAGACAAAGCGCTGTATGGTTTACACCAGGCCCCGAGAGCTTGGTATGAGACATTGTCTCAACACCTGCTAGCCAACAGCTTCATCCGTGGAAAAGTGGATGCCACTCTCTTCACCAAAGAGGTCGACGGACATCTTCTGATAGTTCAAATATACGTGGACGACATCATATTTGGGTCAGCAAATGAGAATCTGTGCAAAGATTTTGAACAAGTTATGAAGAAGAAATTCGAAATGTCATCAATGGGTGAGATGAAATTCTTCTAGGGACTTCAAGTTGATCAACTACCTAAGGGAATTTTCATACATCAAACAAAGTACATTCATGATATCTTGGAGAAATTCAGGATGTCAGGTTCTATTCCTGTGACAACTGGCACAAACCGGTAACTTCCGTACACTATAATTATTGCTTAATGACTGCAATTATGAGTTTAATTGTCAGCAATGTCGGAACACATGATTAAACAAGTGAATTCATGCACGTTGTATACTACAAAATATTGCTTTATGCATAAACGAGAGCGTTGCGTCAGAATAATAGTAAACTCACCGGTAAGACACAATGTGTCAACAGAACTGCAGAAAGCAGTTAGACATCAGAATTGAGGCCTAGGTGTAGGTCCGACGACAAAAATACATTAAAACCCTAGAGTATGTGTAAGGGTTTAATTTATGGACATTTCGAAAGCAAAAATATGCACTAAAAAGCACCCGAAACGCACTTTAAGTGCAGAATTTATACAAATCATCAATAATTCAGCATTTAGACACATAAATATTATGCAGAAATGTCGTTTTATTATCCAGAATATTTCCCTAAGTGTTGGGAATTGAAAGAGTACAAGAAAGGTACTTAAACGACACTAAAAAGTGTAATTTAGCACTTTAACGAATCGGTATGTAACCGAACAACCGGAGATTACCCGGAGCATAAAAATAATGTCAATGACATTGTTTTTATCTTTTCTAAGCCAGTTAGGGTCCCTGATTACCCTAACACCCGTGGTAACGCACTACACACAAGTAACTAAGTTAATTACTTAACTTAACTAATTATCACCCTAACTATCTAGTTGTAACCGAACTAGACCCCCCCTTCTCATAACCGGCCCCAAACCATGGGGACACACATGGTACAAGTTTGATTAGTTTAATCTCTTTGTCTAAAATCTAGAGAACATAAGGACCATGGGATAATACCCTATGATTTGTCTATAAAACCTAAACTAAACACATGAGATAATTACCATCACTTAACACCACATTTCACTCTCTCTTCTCTTCTCTAAAACTCTCGGCCGAACCCCCCTAGAACCACCCACCCATTTTCGACTTTCATCCTCATCATTCCAAGATCATACAAGCTCTAAGGGTTGCGTATTAGGAGCTTTGGTGCACTCGGAACACGAAGGACCACTCCCGTTAGCTTTTATCCACCTCTTTTTCGGCAAGATTCTTCCCTAGCCCCGAGCTAGAGGTATAACACTTAAAACTTGTTTTTAAGCTTATCTAAGGTGGTTAAAAGGAATATTGTCGGTTAAATATCGATAACATACGTTTTGAAGCATTAAAGTCTAGTAAAAACACTAAAATGGTGGTTAATAGCTTGTAACTTGTGTAAAAGTTGTAGTACTTGGAATTTGTGATTATCTAGACCCGATCTATGATTGTGGTAGCTCGGATCACCATTTAACCCGGTTTGGTAAGATCGTGGATCTTCACATAAGCTCGTTTTTGGTTACTACAAGGGTTAAAAGGCGAAACTCTACCACACTAGAGACATGAACTTGTGTAAAATATTTTACTTGTGTAAAAGTAATTTAACCTGTACATTGGTGTTTAAAACTAGCGGATCTACGTATCTGCAAGTGGTATTTTGAAGAACCACACTTTAAAGAAATCACATGTTCTAAACCGGGTCTTACACAAACAAAAGTGGTTTTTGTGAATAAACAAGTGTATGGACACTTGTGTAACAAAAGTGTTAACAAAGAAATAATTTTCATAAAAACCGACTAGAAGTTGTAAAACTTCATATTCTTTAAAAATAAAGTTTTTAAGAAGTTAAACTTATTTTTAAAGATAACAAGACTTACTAAATGTGCTAGTAAGTTACTACACATTTTTGTAAATATTCAAGTTCATGAAATTAGTGATTATTGTTGACGATTATTGTTGATAATTGTTGTTGATGATTGATGATGATTTAAAAGAAAATAAACACACGTTTTGAAAACGTGGGAAACCTCCATTTTTAGGGGAAACTCTGTCAAAATTTTTATAAATTTTGACACTTAGAAAAATATAAGTTTTTGAGAAACTTATTCCCTAAAAATGTGTTTAAGAGTATTACTAAGGTTTCCCTAATTTTTGGTGATAAGAAATGAGGATTTCTTCAAGAGTAAAAATGGATAATAAGTATATATTTTTGAGAGAAAAATATATATTATTTGATCACCAACTCGTGTGTTAAGTGTATATAGTATGTGTTATACGTGCTAGTGTATTAAGACTTAAAAATACACTAAATACTCATGAGGAGTAGAAATATAAAAATACACATACAACATACAAGATACATAATTCGGGTGCAAAGTGCAAAACACAAAAGACTTATATTTATTTTTGGAGAAAATAATATAAGTAAGATACGTAGTTAAAAATATAGAATATTTTTAACACAAGAATATATACAAAAGAGAGTGACTGTACTTGTGCGACGCAAGTCTAGTGACTGACGTTAAGAAAACGCGTATAGGTTACGACGTTAATTAAGCAAATCCGGTGGAGTTTACGACGCTAGGAACGCAAAGTTGTGAGTTCATGCTCCCCCTTTTCTCTTTAACTGTTTTCAGTTTTTATAACTTCGGGGGTGAAATACATGTACAAAAGTACAATATTTATAAATGGTATGATATAAATACAAGAAGTACACTTGGTGAGAACGAGAACCAAGTGTGACGAAATATATGAATATGAGAAGCGCATTTGGTGAGACGAGAACCAAGTATAAGGCGCTATGAGAAATGATAACAAGAAACGCGCTTGGTGAGAACGAGAACCAAGTAGGAGGCGTTATGAGAAATAGTGTCACGAATAGGGTACAGAAGCACCATTAATCAACAATATACCTAGACCGCAGAACAAAAGGTTAGATCTAACGGGTGCCTGGCAGCCACACTCCTGGTCGGGGCGAGAATCGAGGAGTGCTTTTGTGTCTCAGAATATACCAATTAAATGCCTTAGGTTTGGTGACTTCCTATGACGTGCCACAGGTTAATGGCCTTGCAACCCATTAACAATCTGATAATTACAGAAATACTGTATTTACATAAAATTCATACCATACAAAATTGATATATAACTTGAAGTACGTGGGGTACTCAAGAAGATTGAATTATACTTGAAGTACGTGGGGTACTCAAGAGAATGAGAATTAAACTTGAGTACGTGGGGTACTCAAGAAGAAATTGAATTATACAGATGTACGTGGTGTACACATGAAACTGGATTTACATATGAAAACTTGATTTACTCACAAACTATGTTTTCATACAAAGTATACAAACATGAAATACAAAACAACATGAATTCACACCAACATTATGTTGACGTTTTTCCAAAAACTCACATGTATTTCAGGTAACTAGGATGGATGTGCGCGTGGTCTAGCTTATGCTCGTGGATGTCGCTTGTGTTTAATTTTGAATAAAGTTGTAAACTTTTAAGACAATGTTTTATGCGACTTAGCGATGTAAACGCTAACGTATGTTTTCAAATTATGGTATTTGAATGTTATTTTACGAGCATGTAGCATGTTTACTCTTCGTATGCAATGAGAACCTTTCATGATCACACCTCGTGCTTCCGCCGCAGAAAGGGGTGTGACAGATTGGTATCAGAGCTGCGATTGTAGTGAACCAGGATTCCTTCTCGAGTCTAGTCTACAATCTCTAGGATCCATTCACGAAAACAATTTTCAAAGAGTTTTCATTGCATAAACGTCCCGCGACATCCACTACCTGAAACTGCCTACATGAGTCTAGAAAGGACACTACGAGACTTAGAGTGCACTTGAGTAGCACTTGTCGCTGACTAGAAATTACTTGCAATTATGTGTGATAATTAGCATGTACTTGAAGTGGAATGTCACAAGTATATGTGACTTTACCTGAAAGCGATGGCCCATCTGAAGGAAGAAATACGAGGATGAAACGAACTGTGCGGACTGTGCAAGGAGTTACGTAATTATGGATGCATACATAATTATGGAATTCAGTGCACAGAAATCACAGCAAGTCTTGTCACGTATAGATTCCCTCAGTGCAAGCCTACTAAATACTCTGCTAGAGTAATAATTGTTTGACGTCACTTATGTGGTATATGCCTGTGTATATATATACTACTACGGCCTAGTATGACGATATCAAACAAATGCCTAACCCTGCTGTGTTATGTTCTGTCAGAACATGGCACCCAGGAAAGCTGTGAATGCTCGCAATGACGATCAACCTCCGCCTCCCCCACTGCCAAGAACTGCTGAAGAGCTGAACGCTCTACTGGAGGAAAGGATCTCCGCTGCTATCGCCCAGTACGAGGCGAACCGAACTCAAGACAGTGGAGGACCAAGCAACGCTAGGCGTAATGGGAATGGAGATTCGTCTGGAGGCAATGCAGCTCAAGGTAACCTTGAGACACTGTACTAAGCATGAGGAAATTTATGAACGGTCTTTGTTTCATTATTTCTTCGATTACTCATATATGAATTGGTTGAATCAATTCCAGGCTGCACTTTCAAGCAGTTCCTCGACTGCAAGCCGCTGAACTATGACGGCACAGGAGGTGCAGTAGCATTTGTGCGCTGGACAGAGAAGACTGAAGCTACATTCCGCATGAGCAAGTGTACCGCGGATCAGCAAGTCACTTTTGCTACTGGGTTATTTGTCGATGAAGCTCTGACTTGGTGGAACCTGCAAGCCCAAACTTTGGGTGATGACGCCGCTTATGGCCTCACTTGGGAGGAACTGAAGGAAAGGATGAGAGAGAAGTACTGCTCTCGTGCTGAACTCCAAAGGCTGGAAACAGAGTTCTGGCACCTGACTATGGAAGGTGCTGACATCAATGGGTACACTCGAAGGTTCCACGATCTGTCAAGAGTGCTACCCTACATGGTGACTCCCGAATTCAAGCGTGTGGAACGCTACATTTGGGGACTGGCCTCAGAGTTTCGTGGCATGGTGACGTCGGCCAAACCACAAACAATCACCGAGGCTGTAACTCTGGCTGTCAGCCTGACTGAAGATTGTGTTCGTATGAAAAAGTTGTCACTGAACCCAACAGAAAAGACCGAGACACATGCTGAGTCGTCCGGTGACAAAAAGAGAAAGCATACAAGTTTGAACCAAGCTACTCGCAACAACAAGGGTTTCAACAAGAAGCGCGACACTAATCCGCCTCAGGAGATGAAAACCCATGCAACCAAAGCATACCAAGGCTCCATGCCTAGATGCCAAAAATGTAAGTTTCATCATGAAGGAGCTTGTCGCATTTCAAGATGCGACAAATGTGGTAAATTGGGTCATCAAACAGAAGACTGTTGGGGAAAAGGAAAGAACCGAAACGGGAATGGTGCTGGTAACAAGAATGGTAACGGGAAAGGGCAAGGATGCTTCAAGTGTGGAAGCAATGATCATTTCATGAAGAACTGCCCAGAGAGAAACAACGCTCCGGCTCGAGCATTTGTGATTGGAGCAAGAGACGCACGCGAGGACCCTAACGTGGTCACCGGTACGTTTCTCATTAACAATCACTTTGCATCAATATTATTCGACACTGGCGCCGATTATAGCTTCATGTCTGTGGAATTTAAACGCATACTCGGAATAGAATCTAGTAGATTAGAAATTCCTTATTCCATAGAACTAGCCAATGGTAAACTTGTTGAATCGGGCGAAGTTGTTAGAGGCTGCACACTAGAACTTGGCAGACGGAATTTTAGCATCGATCTCTTACCTATTCAATTGGGTAGCTTCGATGTAGTAGTCGGGATGGACTGGTTGTCCAAGAACAAAGCTGAAGTTATTTGCCATGAGAAAATCATTCGCATCCCTTTAGCGAATGGTGAAACTCTCATCGTGCATGGAGAAAAACGAGACGCACCTCTTCGAATCATCAGTTGCATAAAGGCACAGAAGTGCTTGAGGAAAGGATGTGTCGCTTTCCTAGCACACGTTATAGACAAGAAGGCCGTGGAGCCGAAACTCGAAGACATTCCTGTGGTGAAGGAATTTCCTGATGTGTTCCCTGAAGATCTGCCAGGACTACCTCCGTAACGACAAGTCGAATTCCGTATAGACTTGGTTCCAGGAGCTGCTCCTGTAGCCAAGGCACCCTATCGACTTGCACCATCCGAAATGCAAGAATTATCTACACAGCTCCAGGAGTTGTTGGATAAAGGATTCATAAGGCCAAGCTTCTCACCCTGGGGAGCTCCAGTATTATTCGTGAAGAAGAAGGATGGAACACTGCGGATGTGTATCGATTACAGGGAACTGAACAAGCTCACAATCAAGAATCGGTATCCGCTACCGAGGATTGATGACTTATTTGATCAACTACAAGGATCAAGCTACTATTCCAAGATCGACCTTCGATCTGGATACCATCAGCTGAGAATCCAAGATGAAAGCGTGCCAAAGACTGCATTCAGAACGCGATATGGGCACTACGAATTTCTTGTGATGCCGTTTGGATTGACGAACGCGCCAGCGGTCTTTATGGACCTAATGAACCGCGTGTGCAAACCATATCTCGATAAATTCGTGATTGTATTTATCGATGATATCCTAATTTACTCGCGAACGAAAGAAGAGCACGAGCAACATCTCAGAACCATCTTGGAACTACTGAAGAAGGAGAAGCTTTATGCAAAGTTCTCGAAATGCGAATTCTGGATTCGTGAAGTACAGTTTCTTGGTCACGTGGTGAATGAGAAAGGCATTCATGTAGACCCGTCCAAGATAGAAGCAATAAAGAATTGGGAAGCTCCCAAGACCCCAACTGAAGTTCGTCAATTTTTGGGCTTAGCGGGCTACTATCGGCGATTCATTGAGAATTTCTCGAAGATAGCTCAACCGCTAACGACCCTGACTCAGAAAGACAAGAAGTACGACTGGGGTCACAAACAAGAAGAAGCCTTTCAGCTACTTAAGAACAAGCTCTGCGATGCACCGATACTATCGTTACCCGAAGGCACTGAAGACTTCGTGGTATACTGCGACGCCTCACGACAAGGCTTGGGTTGCGTGCTCATGCAACGCCAAAAAGTCATCGCGTACGCTTCAAGACAACTGAAGGATCACGAGAGAAATTATACCACTCACGACCTGGAGCTGGGTGCAGTGGTATTCGCCTTGAAGATTTGGCGACATTATTTATATGGTACTCGATGTACAATCTTCACAGATCACAAAAGCTTACAACACATATTTGATCAGAAGGAATTGAATATGCGCCAGCGACGTTGGGTCGAGCTGCTGAATGATTATGACTGTGAGATTAAGTACCATCCTGGAAAGGCGAACGTTGTAGCAGACGCGTTGAGCCGAAAAGAAAGGGTTAAGACCCTAAGGGTTCGAGCATTGGAAATGACGATTCGAACGAACCTCACTGCACGCATTCGGGATGCACAACAAGAAGCTCTTAAAGAAGAGAACCGTAAAGCTGAATACCTCCGGGGTGCATTGAAATACATGGTGCCAAATGAAGAGGGAGCCTTATACTTCAAGAAGCGTATCTGGGTTCCACTCTGTGGTGGCATACGTGAGGTCATCCTTAATGAAGCCCACAAATCGAGATATTCGATCCATCCAGGATCGGACAAGATGTACCAAGACTTGAAAGAGTACTATTGGTGGCCGAGACTCAAAAGCGACGTTGCTGTTTATGTTGGAAAATGCCTAACCTGTGCGAAGGTTAAGGCCGAATATCAGAAACCGTCCGGCTTACTACAACAACCAGAGATTCCCGTGTGGAAGTGGGAACAAATCTCGATGGACTTCATAACGAAATTACCCAGGACCCCGAGAGGGCATGATATGATATGGGTAATAGTTGATCGATTAACAAAGTCTGCGCATTTCCTACCAATCCGAGAGAAGGATAGCACTGGAAAGCTGGCAGAGATATACTTAAGAGAAATTGTGGCACGTCATGGAGTGCCAATCTCAATCATTTCAGACAGAGATGGACGCTTTGTCTCAAGAATCTGGCAATCATTTCAGGAAGCCTTTGGATCTCAGTTAGATCTGAGCACGGCATTCCATCCACAAACAGACGGCCAGAGCGAACGGACTATTCAAACGTTAGAAGATATGCTTCGCGCATGTGTCATGGACCTAGGCGGCAGCTGGGATACTCATCTACCTTTAGTTGAGTTTTCCTACAATAACAGCTATCATACAAGCATAAAAGCCGCGCCGTTCGAAGCTCTGTATGGCCGCAAATGCCGATCGCCCTTATGTTGGGCAGACGCTGGAGATAAGCGTATGGTTGGTCCTGAACTTGTACAAGAGACAACCGACAAGATTGCGCAGATCCGAGAGCGCATTAAGGCGGCTCGAGAGCGACAAAAGAGCTACGCGGATCCAAATAGAAAATCGGTAGATTTCAAGGTGGGAGACAAAGTGTTGTTAAAAGTCTCACCATGGAAGGGCGTAGTCAGATTTGGAAAGCGTGGAAAGTTGAATCCACGATACATCGGACCATTCAGAATATTGAGAAGAATTGGTACCGTGGCATACAAGTTGGAGTTACCGGCAGAACTTAATGGAGTACATGATACGTTTCATGTATCCAACCTGAAGAAGAGTCCAACGCAAGAAAACGTGACCATCCCGTTGGATGAAGTGCATATTGATGAAGCCCTCCGATTTACAGAACAACCCGTTGAGGTTACTGACTGGAAAGTCAACAAGACCAGGAGGAGCAGTGTGAAACTTGTCAAAGTACGTTGGAGCTCTAAACACGGACCCGAGTACACATGGGAACGTGAAGACCAGTTCAAGAAAAAGTATCCCCACCTATTCAAGAAGACTCCAGCGAGAGTTAGTTCAGTCTGAATTTCGGGACGAAATTCTTTTAACGGGGGGAGACTGTGACAACTGGCACAAACCGGTAACTTCCGTACACTATAATTATTGCTTAATGACTGCAATTATGAGTTTAATTGTCAGCAATGTCGGAACACATGATTAAACAAGTGAATTCATGCACGTTGTATACTACAAAATATTGCTTTATGCATAAACGAGAGCGTTGCGTCAGAATAATAGTAAACTCACCGGTAAGACACAATGTGTCAACAGAACTGCAGAAAGCAGTTAGACATCAGAATTGAGGCCTAGGTGTAGGTCCGACGACAAAAATACATTAAAACCCTAGAGTATGTGTAAGGGTTTAATTTATGGACATTTCGAAAGCAAAAATATGCACTAAAAAGCACCCGAAACGCACTTTAAGTGCAGAATTTATACAAATCATCAATAATTCAGCATTTAGACACATAAATATTATGCAGAAATGTCGTTTTATTATCCAGAATATTTCCCTAAGTGTTGGGAATTGAAAGAGTACAAGAAAGGTACTTAAACGACACTAAAAAGTGTAATTTAGCACTTTAACAAATCGGTATGTAACCGAACAACCGGAGATTACCCGGAGCATAAAAATAATGTCAATGACATTGTTTTTATCTTTTCTAAGCCAGTTAGGGTCCCTGATTACCTTAACACCCGTGGTAACGCACTACACACAAGTAACTAAGTTAATTACTTAACTTAACTAATTATCACCCTAACTATCTAGTTGTAACCGAACTAGACCCCCCCCCTTCTCATAACCGGCCCCAAACCATGGGGACACACATGGTACAAGTTTGATTAGTTTAATCTCTTTGTCTAATATCTAGAGAACATAAGGACCATGGGATAATACCCTATGATTTGTCTATAAAACCTAAACTAAACACATGAGATAATTACCATCACTTAACACCACATTTCACTCTCTCTTCTCTTCTCTAAAACTCTCGGCCGAACCCCCCTAGAACCACCCACCCATTTTCGACTTTCATCCTCATCATTCCAAGATCATACAAGCTCTAAGGGTTGCGTATTAGGAGCTTTGGTGCACTCGGAACACGAAGGACCACTCCCGTTAGCTTTTATCCACCTCTTTTTCGGCAAGATTCTTCCCTAGCCCCGAGCTAGAGGTATAACACTTAAAACTTGTTTTTAAGCTTATCTAAGGTGGTTAAAAGGAATATTGTCGGTTAAATATCGATAACATACGTTTTGAAGCATTAAAGTCTAGTAAAAACACTAAAATGGTGGTTAATAGCTTGTAACTTGTGTAAAAGTTGTAGTACTTGGAATTTGTGATTATCTAGACCCGATCTATGATTGTGGTAGCTCGGATCACCATTTAACCCGGTTTGGTAAGATCGTGGATCTTCACATAAGCTCGTTTTTGGTTACTACAAGGGTTAAAAGGCGAAACTCTACCACACTAGAGACATGAACTTGTGTAAAATATTTTACTTGTGTAAAAGTAATTTAACCTGTACATTGGTGTTTAAAACTAGCGGATCTACGTATCTGCAAGTGGTATTTTGAAGAACCACACTTTAAAGAAATCACATGTTCTAAACCGGGTCTTACACAAACAAAAGTGGTTTTTGTGAATAAACAAGTGTATGGACACTTGTGTAACAAAAGTGTTAACAAAGAAATAATTTTCATAAAAACCGACTAGAAGTTGTAAAACTTCATATTCTTTAAAAATAAAGTTTTTAAGAAGTTAAACTTATTTTTAAAGATAACAAGACTTACTAAATGTGCTAGTAAGTTACTACACATTTTTGTAAATATTCAAGTTCATGAAATTAGTGATTATTGTTGACGATTATTGTTGATAATTGTTGTTGGTGATTGATGATGATTTAAAAGAAAATAAACACACGTTTTGAAAACGTGGGAAACCTCCATTTTTAGGGGAAACTCTGTCAAAATTTTTATAAATTTTGACACTTAGAAAAATATAAGTTTTTGAGAAACTTATTCCCTAAAAATGTGTTTAAGAGTATTACTAAGGTTTCCCTAATTTTTGGTGATAAGAAATGAGGATTTCTTCAAGAGTAAAAATGGATAATAAGTATATATTTTTGAGAGAAAAATATATATTATTTGATCACCAACTCGTGTGTTAAGTGTATATAGTATGTGTTATACGTGCTAGTGTATTAAGACTTAAAAATACACTAAATACTCATGAGGAGTAGAAATATAAAAATACACATACAACATACAAGATACATAATTCGGGGTGCAAAGTGCAAAACACAAAAGACTTATATTTATTTTTGGAGAAAATAATATAAGTAAGATACGTAGTTAAAAATATAGAATATTTTTAACACAAGAATATATACAAAAGAGAGTGACTGTACTTGTGCGACGCAAGTCTAGTGACTGACGTTAAGAAAACGCGTATAGGTTACGACGTTAATTAAGCAAATCCGGTGGAGTTTACGACGCTAGGAACGCAAAGTTGTGAGTTCATGCTCCCCCTTTTCTCTTTAACTGTTTTCAGTTTTTATAACTTCGGGGGTGAAATACATGTACAAAAGTACAATATTTATAAATGGTATGATATAAATACAAGAAGTACACTTGGTGAGAACGAGAACCAAGTGTGACGAAATATATGAATATGAGAAGCGCATTTGGTGAGACGAGAACCAAGTATAAGGCGCTATGAGAAATGATAACAAGAAACGCGCTTGGTGAGAACGAGAACCAAGTAGGAGGCGTTATGAGAAATAGTGTCACGAATAGGGTACAGAAGCACCATTAATCAACAATATACCTAGACCGCAGAACAAAAGGTTAGATCTAACGGGTGCCTGGCAGCCACACTCCTGGTCGGGGCGAGAATCGAGGAGTGCTTTTGTGTCTCAGAATATACCAATTAAATGCCTTAGGTTTGGTGACTTCCTATGACGTGCCACAGGTTAATGGCCTTGCAACCCATTAACAATCTGATAATTACAGAAATACTGTATTTACATAAAATTCATACCATACAAAATTGATATATAACTTGAAGTACGTGGGGTACTCAAGAAGATTGAATTATACTTGAAGTACGTGGGGTACTCAAGAGAATGAGAATTAAACTTGAGTACGTGGGGTACTCAAGAAGAAATTGAATTATACAGATGTACGTGGTGTACACATGAAACTGGATTTACATATGAAAACTTGATTTACTCACAAACTATGTTTTCATACAAAGTATACAAACATGAAATACAAAACAGCATGAATTCACACCAACATTATGTTGACGTTTTTCCAAAAACTCACATGTATTTCAGGTAACTAGGATGGATGTGCGCGTGGTCTAGCTTATGCTCGTGGATGTCGCTTGTGTTTAATTTTGAATAAAGTTGTAAACTTTTAAGACAATGTTTTATGCGACTTAGCGATGTAAACGCTAACGTATGTTTTCAAATTATGGTATTTGAATGTTATTTTACGAGCATGTAGCATGTTTACTCTTCGTATGCAATGAGAACCTTTCATGATCACACCTCGTGCTTCCGCCGCAGAAAGGGGTGTGACAATTCCAGCTTCCACCCCATTAGCGACGAACCATGGGATAAACCCTGATCTCACCGGAGAGAAGGTAGATGAAACGATGTATCGTTCCATGATTGGATCGCTGATGTACTTGACAGCTTCAAGACCCGATATTATGTATCCAACCTGCCTCACAGCGCGGTTTCAGTCTAATCCTAGAGCTTCGCATATGGTGATTGTGAAAAGGATATTACGCTACCTGAAAGGAACTCCATCATTGGGGTTGTGGTATCTAAGAGAAGGCGATTTCATGCTCGAAGGGTTTTTCGTTTCTGATTTCGGATGCTGCAAAGTTAACGCAAAATCAACAACAGCGGGATGCCAGTTTTTCGGACAACGTTTCGTCACCTGGCAGTGTAAGAAGCAGACTTCTGTGGCTTTATCCACATGTGAAGAGGAGTATGTATCTGCTAGGAGTTGCTACTCTCAGATCTTGTGGATCCAGCAACAGATGCGCGACTACGGTTTGCAATTTCTAAACACCCCTATCTTTGTTGATAATGAGGCAGCGATTAACATTACTAAAAATCCAGTTCATCACGCTAAAACGAAACACATTGAAATTCGTCATCACTTCATCCGAGATTGTTTCGAGAAGAAGTTGATACGAATTGAGAAAATCCACACTGACGAACAAAAAGCTGATTTACATACCAAAGCATTTGATAAAAATCGTTTTCAATACTTGTTAGAACTGAACGGTATGAAGCTTTTATCGGTGTTGGAGGAGATTCTTGGCGTTGATGAAGGAGACATTGTAGATGATGATGTTGAGAAGCAATCTGCAATGGTTTGTCGATTTTTTACTTGTTTTGGTATTTAGGGGGAGAGTATTGGGTAATATTTTCAGAAAATACAAAAACAATAAAAAATGTTCAAAAATACAAAAACAATAAAAATTTCAAAATCCAAAAAACAATAGAAATTCATAAAAGAGCTTGTGTAAATAGGGAAAATAATAGTACATTGGCTTGACAGTTACAGTATGCTAAAGATATGGTTAGTTTAAAAAGTTTTAAACAGTCTCGCTGATGATGTGCCGATAGGTTTTTACACATTTAGTAGGTTTGTTTGGGATATAAACCTAAATCTTTACTTACTTATTTTGTGGGGAACACTACTTGGATATATAGGTAACCCCTGAAATCTTGTTTGAAAGATCCCTTTTTCTGAGATACTAGGTCTTTATACTCAGTGATATCTGGGGTATTATCCCGGGACTTCTGATTTTGCGGAAGCAATGGCCTAGTCCCCGGAGAATACTTTACTGCTTGCTTGAAATATAGCGCCGCCCTCAGCATAAAATGATGAGACAATAAAATTGCTAATCAATGCTGTTGTAAAAAAGATCCTCTAAAGGGGACACACCTAAAGTCGAACCGTCATCTCTCTGCTGAACGGAAGTTCTGACCTGAGCTCTCACGGTTTCGCAACTAACCCCTTACAGATATCATCTGTTGTATACTTACCTGTAAGACTGAATATTGGGATTTGGATACGGGAGTATATTCAAGAGGTGGGACACGCGTATAAGTTTAAGTCTCTAAAACACTAAATCCGTATCCTGGACATATTGAAAATTGTGTGAGAATTTAAGTGGATCATTATATCGACAATCTAAGTGAATTGTTGAATTCTGAGTATGTAATTAAAGCTTAATGGTACTTGTGACTTGTCGTATAGCTGATATGATTCCCTAACACGCTTACCAAAAATATGTTTGTAAATAGTTTACCTTTATTGCATTTTAGTTCTGTATTTCATTTCTAGTTTAGAAGCTTTATTAAAAAACCAAAAAGATTTTTCATTTCTGCTTTGTTTTCCGACAAACCAAAGTGGAGAGTTGATCTTCAGAGTCGAATTGAAGCAGATGCAGGAAGTTTCTGGACTGGAAGATGAGGAGAGCTTATCTTGATAAAATCTGATTGTTGAAATGTCAAAAACAAGTTCATTAAGTTGAAACTTGTAAAATTTCAGAAAATTGTTTGAACAAAAAGTCAGTGTGAATTATCTCTGATCAACCAAGGTCATTAAGTTGGACTTGGTAGACTAATTGAGTAATCAGGGTCATTAATTTGGACCTGAATACTTAAATGGATTTCTAATTCTGACAAGTTCATAAAATTGAAGATAAATGGTAAGTTAGGATTGAATCTGTTATTGTCATATATCTTATATTTAGGTAGAGATTGTGTAGGAAATAGGAATTAAGTTCCCCATGGCAACAAAAATGTCAAAGTTTGAACCAGAATTCAAGTCCCAGTTGATAGTAAGGGGGAGTCTGTGAAAGGGGGAGTCAGAATTCTGGATCAGTATTCAAAGGGGAGATTGAATATTAAAGTTTGAAGATAGAAGATTGAAGGAGCTTTTACTAAGTCAAAACAATTTGGATGGAGACAAAAGACTCGATGCCGAAGACTTCGTCAACATCCAAGGGGGAGTCTGTTGGTGCATCTAGTGTCTGTTAACTTTGTCTTAATCGAGTCTTATGTCTAGATAGGATAAACGAGCACACAACATGGTTAGAAATTAGGTTTTTATATGTAAAAGTGGGTGATTCCGCTTGAAAGTGTATATGTTTAGTTCAAGCGAAATCAGTTCATGTTATTTCGCTTGAAACCAACATGTCACATTCAAGAGAAATCTCATCAGTATATATATGTGTGTGCTGGTGTCATTTGGAGCGGAATCTGATCATATGCTCTGAGTCGAGGTGCTGTCCATTTGTCATTTGAACTTGTAAAAGCTCAGGAAATCAGTAATAGATAAAGATTAGAAAGGAACAAGCTGTGTTGACATCTTTTACATTGATTCCGCCTTTGTATTTGATGATGAACTACTCAGATTGACTCATTAGGGTCACCAAACGATCCAACAGTATTGATCTGTCAACGATTCTATGTTTGCCCACACAAACCTTTTCTTCGGCATTTCTTGTTTTTTTTTTCCACGAACTTTTCATCAAGGTACCAATATAAAAAATGTAATCTTTCACAAATAAAATTCACCAGTTAAAAATAATTGTCACTAAAACACTGTCACCATATCCCTTGTTGTCACTAAAACTTTTACTAATAAAAAGCCTTTTGTGACTAAATCCCTTTGTCACAATAAGTTTTGTTTTATTTTCTCAAAACTAAAAATAGTTGTCAAAAATTGTCTTTTGCATCACGTCAAATCATCACAAGTAACTGAATAACACTAAATCAATTTTCTTCACACCAAATACATCGTGTCCACACCGAAGCTTATCGAAACACACTTATACCAAACGACGTTGAACAATGATGAAAATCAAAGTTGAAAAAATTGTTTCTTCAAGCTTTTTCTTAATCTCCTTCTTTCAATCTGGTTTTTTGATAGAATTGTTATGTATTCACATGTATATTTAAATATTTAAATTATGCCAAGCAGATAAACCTTTAGAAAAAATAGGGATATTTCCTAATACAATTTTTTCAAAAAATATAAAATATAGGGGTTGATTGTATTTATTTACAAACTTCAGGGGTGGGGGGGGGGGGGCGGGAGTGCAACCATTAAAATTAAAAAAATGGGAGTGCATTTAGCAGCACCAATATTGAATTAGTAAGAGATTTAAATTAGAGTAAATTGACAAAATCGTCTCCGAGGTTTGGGCATGTTTACCATTTTCAACCAAAACAACTTTTTTGTACCATATAGTCCTTCATTTTTTAGATGTTTTGTCATTTTCATCCAAACGTCTGACCTTTTTTTGCCAAAATCGTCCCTGATATTTGGGATTTTTTCCATTTTCATCCAAATGCTTGATAGAAAAAATAAAGAAAATTAGATGTTTGGATGAAAATGGCAAAAAATCCCAAAAGTGAAGGACTATATTGTACAAAAAAAGTTGTTTTGTATGAAAATGTCAAATATGCCCAAACCTCAGGAACGATTTTGGCAATTTGCTCTTTAAATTATTAAGATCCAATATAATGATTATTTATTTAAAGGCAAATGTCTTAGGCTATAGGGTGTGGTTGGAGCCCCCATGGGGCTTTATCATGCCACCTGTGACACTTGTGCTTCGTAAACACCGCACGATGTAGGACAATATCTTTTATCAAAGAAACAATGTATTTTTGGTCTCAATGTTTTCTTTTTATGTTTGACAATTTCACATTTTGATTTTAAGTTCAATTTCAAGCCTTAAATCGCTTTCTGGAAAGTTATACGCAAACTGGTACGTAAACGTAATCAGTTTAATGCGGCAAACACTCTGGAATAGTAACATAGGCTTAACATACCTTAAATAACTTTTATATAACTTACAAATAAGTTTTGAAGGCTTTAGTGTGTCAAAAACAAGTTTATTTGATCATAGGGACTATTTGCGTCAAACTGCGAAAGTCTTCTTATTCGTACTGTAACGAACATTCCGGAACTTGATCATAAGCTAAACATACCCTAAATATCCTTTATATAGCTTAGAAATAGGCTTTGAGGGGTTCGGTATGCGAAAATATGCATATTTGATAAATAAGGACTAAAAGCGTCAAAACGTGCATAAGTTTGCATTTTCGCGCATATCTCACTTTCTGAACATATCCGGACACCCAAAAATTTTTGTAATCATTAAAATATTTTATTTTAGTGATTGGAATGCAAAAATACCATTCGTCGTGTAATTTTGATCATTTTTCGCGTCCGTTCGTGTTTCGTCGTAATTAACCAAACAACGCAACCGTACGACCAAACGAACCGACATCCGAGATATTTTCAAGCATATTTCATGTCCCCTATACTTTTACTTCATTATTGAGCCTTGAAAATGGGTTGACGGGGGCTAAACGCGTCAAAAAATCAAGTTTGGAGCTGTAGGGACCATTTCTGACATTCTGTTTTTTGGTCTCTGGCGGGGCACGACAGGCCTCTGGCGGGGCGCCAGAGACTGATCTGGGTAGATTCATTGTTCTTGCAATCAGCAGCTGGTTTCTGGGTTTTGGGACATGGATTTAACAAACCTTGAGCTGGTTTTGGACTCCCCTAGTATTGTAAATCAGTGGGTAACACTTGGATGGTTCAGATTGAAGCTCAACTTTCGAGAAACGATCCTAACGGTTGTCCGAAATCTATAAATACCCACCATTTTCTCCACTTTCACTTGCATAATCTGAGTTTTCTTCATCTTTTGCACAATAGGAGCTATCCCTTCTGGTTGAAGGCTCCTTTCTTCTTGTTTTCTTGTTCTATCTTCAAGGCTCGGAACTCTTGTAAGCTTCTTTCATGCTTTTATGCATTTTAAGCATGAAAGTCAAACAATGTTTGACTTTCTGCTTTGACCAGTCTTTGGTCAACACAAAGTTAGTTTGAACTTTGCAACGTGAGCGTAATCACGATGGTCATAGTCCCTTGTGACTATACCTACTGATTACCACATTGATTAGGCGTAGTGACGAGTCATAGTTTCGGTCAAAATACGTGTTTATGCGTATTTTGCAACGAAGCTATCTTTGGGTATCAAAACACTTTGTTTTGATACCAAACTTGTTTTCTAACATAGTTAAACATGTTTTAACATGTTTAACTCGTCACTTTTAGTTTAGTGCTTGTATGAGGTCGTAAGTCAAACGGTCTAAACAACCGCTTAGACTTTCGAACCCGACCCATTTGGTCGATCGTTAGAATCCGACCAAACATATTTTGTGACCATAGTTGTATAGGGAATAACCTTCCAAGGTTATACCTTATGGTCACTTCGTTTAGTTAGTTGTATGATAGGTAGTTTATATGCCTAAGGAAAATGACCAAAATGCCATTATGCGTATAATTTCATTTTAAGCATATGTAACACATGTTTTGACATCTAAACTGATTATATAACATAATTAGATATGTTAAGGCATATAATACTTGTCATAGGGCTAGTTAGACCATCCGAATGCGTTTTCACGCAAATGACGCGTTAAAGTAGCGTAAACTACGTTAACGGGTCATAACGGGTCAAAAGCACTTAGGATAGGTTTCAACTCAGAATGTAGGCTTGTTAAACCATATCATATGAGTTCCGACACTCATTTGGTTTATAATACCTCATTCTATCCGATTCCTCGATTTGTGTCCCGTTACACTAACATAGTATCCGATACACTAGGAACCACTTCGCCATTTGAACTTTTGATCCTTTAAGCTTTACTACATCATTTGAACAAGACTTACACGCAATCCCAGGCGAGTTCATAGTTCCCCTCTTTTACCGTTTTCAAATGTTTTGGGGTGATTCATATGTGTAACTGATTTATTTTCCAAATGTATGGCCTATATGTGTTTACTAAGTGCTTTTATGTGTATTATTCCGATTATGAAAATACGATGTTTATCCAAATCCTTAAAAGATCTATCTATATTCATAGTTAGATTCTCATAGGATATTTGAAGTACAGTCTTAGATCTTCATAGTGAGATTTTTAAGAAATACTTTATGAGACGATGGTTGTGGTATTGTGTAGATTGTCGGTGATTTAGATAACGAAACTAGAGTATTACAATAAGCACATGGTGGATACGCCGCTGGTACTTCCTATATATAAGTGTGCTTATTGTATTACCCTTCGTGGCGTTATCCCGAATCACCATTAGGACTTAGGATTTTTGTTGTTATTTACCAAAGCATAGTTTAATAAGATACTGTTCTACCAAAGTATAGTTTGATATGTTATTATTCACCAAAGCATAGTTTGATATGCTACTGTTCTACCAAAGTATAGTTTGATATGCTATTATTCACCAAAGCATAGTTTGATATGCTATTGTTTACAAAAGCATAGTTTGATATGCTACCGACTTTGCAATTTACTAACTAAAGTATAATTTGATATACTAGCGATGTTTATTTCATTTTTAAACGAAAGTATACTTGTGATATACTACCAAATCTATTATTTCAGAAACCCAAGTATATTTTGATATACTATCTGTTTAATTATTTCATAACTAAAGTATATTTAAATATACTACTTATCCGATAAATTTCAAAATAGTTATTACTAATCCTTGATTGGATTTCTAATAACACACTAACGAGTTTTACGATGATTTCAACGAGATTACAATATACAATTTCAAATGGCATAAAAACTACTTAGTAATAATCATATTGCCATATACAAAACTATTTTCCACGAGTTTTCATAATTAAGATTATGTATTGCAATACTAAACTTTTGCCATCCTCTAGCTTCAAAATTTATTTCAAATCGACAACTCTCGTAGTTGCCAAAGTATTGCAATTGTGACACCCCAGGAAAAGCCAGTAAACACCGCAACTTAACTAGCTTCCTCAGTAACTACGCACTAAATTTCGGGACGAAATTTTCTTAACAGGGGGAGAATGTGACAACCCTCGTAATTCCATGTATCAACCCTCGTACAATTTATTAATGATAATTAAAGTGCTTGATGATTGTGCTAAATTATTTAACTGCTCTCTGATTACTGTGTTATACTTACATGTGCGTGTTAGCATACTAGTAGCATGCAGAAAACTTGACTAAATGGTCCTGAATATTTTCCTATGTGTTAGGAATTAATTGTGTTACAAAAATATATGTATAAGACGCCTTACGGAACAGTTTAACAACTTAACGGAACAGTATCCGACCGAACAACCGGACATTACCCGGGACACCAAATATTTGTCAAACACATTATTTAATTATTCTTGGCTAGTCATGATCCCCGTACACCATAACACCCGCTAAAATGCCTACTAACTAACATATGTAAACAATACTTGGGAACTAACTAATGTTTACCTATTAGTTGCAAAATGTTACATAACCCCCCCCCCCCCCAACCGAAATTTCGGTCACCCCAAGGGGACCCACCATATTTTAATACCATGCCACAATCTTGTCCCTAGATTACATCTCATTATTATATTAGATAGTTAGCTTGTGGTGTTGCACAAGATATTATAAGAAGGAGTACAAGTATGGCAAACATTTCTTGCAAAATCATTCCAAAGATCACTCTCCCACCTCTCTCATCACCCTCCTCTCTCTCACTTTCGGTTCATCCCAAAACCGAACCCATCACCACCACATAACCACCATCTCCTTCCAAGATTTCAAGTCCATTCAAAGCTACAAAGTTGATCCATGGAGGTTGCAAGTTGAAGAGCATTCAAAGGAGCTTTGTTCTTGCCTTCTTCATCATCTTTTCTTCACCTTTTGCACTAGAGAATCACCCCTAGCTATGATCTAGTAGTAAGCTCTTGTTTAACCTTTGTTCATCTTGTTTCATGATTAAAAGATGTAATATGTTAAATCTACATGAACACTAAAAAGGGTTTAAAGAAGAAGATGAAGCATGATGTATTTATGTTAGTATGAAGTTGTCCTGAGATGTACTGATTATTTGCTGATTTACTTGTTAATATTGATGTTTGATGTTGTTGTGATCACTAAACATGTTAACGGAATCAATCGAACACACTTTAGAATGTTAAAAGCTGAAAACAGTTTGCTGATTGATGATTACAGCCAACTTCAGTTGGCTGTAACCAGACCTTAATAAAGCAGAAAATGTATTTTCTGAACTCTAGATTTATATATTATGAAATATGGTTCTAATGGCATTGGAATCATAATTTTTGGACTTCGTTTACTATTTTTAACGACCCTTTTAAAAACAGCAGTTGAAGCTGAGTTTTTGCTGCAGTAAATGGGTGATGTGTTTTTGGTCATAACTAGAAATCTATGATGAATCAACTCATGAAATTTGTACAGTAGATGAAAACTGATGTATTTGTAATTACCCCACTGGAATTTCGTAAATCGGACTCTCGATGAATTTTAAATAAATTATTCCGTGGACTGCAATCAGAAAAAGATGAATCTGATTTCAGTCCGGAAAATGAATTTTTATAAAATATTGGTGATGAATTGGATCCCGAGATTTTTACACAATAATATTTGGATCGTTTAAGACCTTCTGTAAAAAGTTGGGAATTTTTGGAACAAGTTAACTATTTTATTAAAGACCCCGAAAACAGCCCAGTTTTGAAGAATAAAGCTGAAACGACAAAAGTAGTGATTTGCGTGTCTAAATGTCGGGTATGTTATCTGTGAATGATATAACATGTTATATGTGTTATGTTCAATGTCGTATGTTTGCTTATGAACGGGAATAGGTGGGAATTTTATATGGGAATAAACCGTTAAAGTGATGCATGTTATGTGATAGATACGTGTAGGAACTTTGTGTTCTATTTTGAAAACCACTAAATAACTAACTGGTAATTATACTAGGACGTGATTGACCGACCTTGACTGTTAGCTATTTTTGAGAGTCAAACTGAGCAACCGAGGTGAGTTCACACTCTTTCCAAGGCATGGGATTCCCAAGGGTTGGGAATGGGTTAATGATTTAAACGGTAACTACAACCATCCTCCGTGGGTAGGATGCCAAGATTACACACTGGACCAAATCTCTATCATGAAGTCCCTCATTTATATCGACTTAATCGCCGAGGTCTATGGCGAGCGGGTCATTAGTTAATAGCGCTATTAGGTTTAACAAACCTCACACCGTGCCAGTCGGACGGGCGTGTACTAATGGACTATGGGCAAAGGGTCAATGCTGATAGACATTGACTTAGGGCACCACTTACATTTTCGTAGTAGTCGATACGCACGGTCTAGTAACACAAGGGAAGCCCCCACTAATCTTCGCAAACATGTCTGGGAGATCGCGATACGAATTAATACGATACATGGTTTACAAAAGAAACATATGATTTACGAAACGAATGCTACAACTAAACAACCAACTGTGAACTCGCTCAACTTTGTTGTTGACTCGTTGTTACATGCCTTGCAGGTCGTTAGGTACTCATGGAGCTTGCACAGGGAGGCGTGGTCGTTGTGGGACATGGCAGTGTGTGCCATGCTAAAAACATTACTTTATTTCGTACTTAATACTTACATTGGGTTTTACAATTATGCTTCCGCGAAACACTTAACTACGTTTTTGATTTGAAACACCTTTCATATTGTGTTGTTGAATTTTACTTACTTGTTATGTTCAATATGATTGGTGGCTTGATCCTGGTCATGTCACGCCTCCAAGCGGTGATACTCCGCGTTTGGATTTTTGGGGGTGTGACAGCAATGCCAAATGTTTTGCCATTAATTTGGGTAACAAAACCTATGTATTCGCCGACATTTTTATGCTGACTTTATTTTTACATATCTTTCAGGTTATCAATTATTCAAGCATGCAACGCATAGGACTACATTCAGGGCCTTAGACTTCTTAATCAAAAGACAATTACATGTATTCTTTGTTTGTAAAACGATGTTAATAATATTGAAACAATTTAGTACCAGTAGTTGTGAGCAATTTGTAACGTGACTCCCCGATATTTCCACCGCGTGTTGTTGTATTACGCGATTGGGGTGTTACAGATTGGTATCAGAGCACTGGTTATAGGGAATTAGGTTATTAGCATGCCTTAAACCTAGTCTATAACCTTCCTAGGACCCAAACGTAAGTAGACTTAGGAACTCTTTCCTAAATCCTCATCCTTATTCGTGCCACAACTACTCTATGATTTACAAATCATCAAACCTTAGATGATTTATCCTAAAACCCTTAGGCTTCATGCCTTAAGGTATTCCTCAAAATATTTTCTCAAAACGTTTTCATCGAAATATTCCTCAAAATATTTTCTCAAACGTTTTCGTCAAAATATTTCACAACATGTTTTATCTCAAACGATTTGTATCAAAAGATTTCTTAAATGTTTTTCTCAAACATTTTTCATCGAAATCTTGGGTTTTAATAATGTGAACACATGCAATCTGGAAGGGTGGATGCCTGTACCCCGAGTTTTCTGTCTAAGGCTAGAGTGTTCGTACAAATCCGCATTATCGGACCAGTCACTCTTACCTGGGAACTCTTAGAGTGAGTATCCACTTATAGGCTAAAGCATGTCTTCGTGAAGCATTATAAAAACCTATCCATCCTGACCATGTTGAACTATTTCTAAACGACCTTTGTATCACTATTCATTCATATTACCCTCAGTAATACGTTTGGTATTCAAGAAAATTGAAACAAATTTCCTTTCACAATATTAATTCATCAAATTACCTTTGGTAATATGTTTGATTCGAGATGATTGAAATGAATTTCATTTCATTTCACGACACTATGAGATCCTATTTCATTTTCGAAACACTACCTTTGTTTTTTAAATTTTCAAATTTTTACCATTTGGATGAGGATTTTCAAAATTTCAAACACAAAGTTTCTTTATTTTAAAAAATTTAATTTAAAACATTTTATCTTAAAAACAATAAATTTTTAAATAGTAAAAGAATTTATAAACACAAACCATTAACTTGGTTTGTACTCTCTCATCCAAAAATACTACACAAGTTTATTTCTCAAACAATTCCTATTTCAAAAACAAAAACTACAACACTATATTTTCTAAATACAAGATCGAGACTTATGAACAAGATTTTACTAAGTCAAAGATAACACTATGTTTTCTAAGTACAAGAAACGAAACATTGAAACTACTAAAGGGAATTCAAAAGAACAAAGGCCGAATCTTCTAAAAATTCTAAGAAGCACAAGGCTTCAAAGAATTTTGCAATTCCTGCACCAGTCCACTAAACTCAGTACCCTTTAAGGGATTTTATTGTGGAAAGCAACCTCGGTGCAATCATTGCAACTATCATCACGCGTTAAATTCTCCTTGTCACTAGTGTACAATCTGTGGTTTATTTGGACATCTAGCTGTGACCTGTCGTATCCAGAACCGAACAGCCCCTACTCAAACTCGCCCTCGAGCATGTTTCAATTGTGGTGATTTAAATCATTTCAAGCGAAACTGCCCCAAGTTTGCGAATGCTAATGGACGAGTGTTCAACGTTAATGAGGCTCAAGCTAATGATCAAGCACTTATGATCCTTTAAACCTCTATATTTTCTGTTTATTTCCGAAAACAATGTACATATTTCAACTATGTTTGTAATGACAATATAAATTTCAAGAAGTTTATCTTTATCCTTGTTATTCATTTTCCAAATTACAAACTCTAATGTGATTACACAATGTGTGATTACAACTACATGCTGACTTTCAGGATTCCGTTCTTTAGGAACTAAATCTTGTAAATTAGCATACCATGATTACACTCTAGTGCATTCATGCGAACTTGGTAACACAATCGATACGAATACTATGCACAAGTTGATACTATTTTGTGATCATGACATTACATACATGATTTATTTATGTAATATGTATAGTACATGATTATAAATACAATTTGCTTCGTATGTTGACCTAATGTGCTTTGTACACTAATTTTCAAATACATTTTATTAGTGTGTTAACTTAGCATACCTAGCGCATGATTTGAAAACATTTTCTCGATATGCTTACAATATGATGACAATGCATTACTAGTATATGTTTCACTCTACCTGTTTGGTTAGTATGAAACATATATAAACATTTGTACTAGGATAAAATACCCACTACTAAATTTGTTGTATGCAAAACAAGTAGTGTTATCATTGCTAGTATGAAACACGATTCAATTTGACAGATGTTTGTGACGGTGTTTATTTGATTTAGACGATAGTTCGACCTTATTATTTGTTTACCCTCGCTTAACAAGAGAAGCTATGTGGACCATGCGACGAAACGAGTAATTATGGGTGCACACTTAATTATAAGATTCGACGCATGAGAATCATAGTAAGCCTTGTTAAGTATGGTGGCATAAAATCTAGAGTGATTAAGGTAACGAGAGGAGTATGATGCAATAAGAACATGGTGGATACGCCGATGGTACTTCCTATATATAAGTGTTCTTACTGTGTTATTCTTCAGAACGTTGCGGAGATCACTTGGTGATTTTATGTTATCTTGGACCATTATGGGATTATGTGCTTATTTTTTATTTGTGTGGTTATTTACAATAAACAAAAACAAGTACATTCATTAACTCAAATCGAGCCGACCGGGAGTATATTATGGTGTTAAAGATGACGATCTTGATGCCATAGGTATGTTGACCCGTCTCCTATGCATGAGATGCTCATGGTGCATTGGATGTACCTCGTGGAATGTTAGAAACCGTGTACGTGTAGGGCTTGAATGTACACCCCTTTGTTTGCTAGGAATTACACTAAGAGCTTAGTATAACATAGTGCCATACCCAAACAATTTTTGAACACTGGTCAAATTTTTCCTTAAATTCACAAGTTTCAAAGGTTGAATACCTTGAGATACTTTGAATATCCCAAATCACATTTTGAATCCCCTAAAAAACTTCCAACACCAAACGATGGTCCACATCTTTGGGATCTAGCAATTTGCTTATCCATCTGTTGTTTCAATTACACTCTACGGTCTCCTGCAAATAAATTTCGGGATGAAATTTCCTAAAGTAGGGGAGACTGTGACACTTGTGCTCCGTAAACACCACACGATGTAGGACAATATCTCTTATCAAAGAAACAATTTATTTTTGGTCTCAATGTTTTCTTTTTATGTTTGACAATTTCACGTTTTGATTTTAAGTTCAATTTCAAACCTTAAATCGCTTTCTGGAAAAGTTATACACAAACTGATATGTAAACCGTAATCAGTTTAATGCGGAAAACACTCCGGAACAGTAACATAGGCTTAACATACCTTAAATAACTTTTATATAACTTACAAATAAGTTTTGAAGGCTTTAGTGTGTCAAAAACAAGTTTATTCGATCACAGGGACTATTTGCGGCAAACTACGAAAGTCTTCTGATTCGTACTGTAACGAACATTACAGAACTTGATCATAAGCTAAACATACCCGAAATATCCTTTACATAGCATAGAAATAGGCTTTGATGGGTTCGGTATGCGAAAATATGCTTATTTGATCAATAGGGACTAAAAGCGTCAAAACGTGCATAAGTTTGCATTTTCGCGCATATCTCACTTTCTGAACATATCCGGACACCCAAAAATTTTTGTAATCATTAAAATATTTTATTTTAGTGATTGGAATGCAAAAATACCATTCTTCGTGTAATTTGGGTCGTTTTTCGCGTCCGTTCGTGTTTTGTCGTAATTAACCGAACAACGCAACCGTACGACCAAACGAACCGACATCCGAGATATTTTCAAGCATATTTCATGTCCCCTATACTTTGAATTCATTATTGAGCCTTGAAAATGGGTTGACGGAGGCTAAACGTGTTGAAAAATCAAGTTTGGAGCTGCAGGGACCATTTCTGACATTCTGTGTTTTTGGTCGCTGGCGGGGCGCGACAGGCCTCTGGCGTGGCACCAGAGACTGATCTGGGCTGATTCATTGTTTTTGCAATCAGCAGCTGGTTTCTGGGTTTTGGGACATGGATTTAACAAACCTTGAGCTGGTTTTGGACTCCCCTAGTATTGTAAATCAGTGGGTAACACTTGGATGGTTCAGATTGATGCTCAACTTTCGAGAAACGATCCTAACAGTTATCTGAAATCTATAAATACCCACCATTTTCTCCACTTTCACTTGCACAATCCGAGTTTTCTTCATCTTCTGCACAATAGGAGCTATCCCTTCTGGTTGAAGGCTCCTTTCTTCTTGTTTTCTTGTTCTATCTTCAAGGCTTGGACCTCTTATAAGCCTCTTTCATGCTTTTATGCATTTTAAGCATGAAAGTCAAACAGTGTTTGACTTTCTGCTTTGACCAGTCTTTGGTCAACACAAAGTTCGTTTGAACTTTGCAACGTGAGCGTAATCACGATTGTCATAGTCCCTTGTGACTATACCTACTGATTACCACGTTGATTAGGCGTAGTGACGAGTCATAGTTTCGGTCAAAATACGTGTTTATGCGTATTTTGCAACGAAGCAATCTTTGGGTATCAAAACACTTTGTTTTGATACCAAACTTGTTTTCTAACTTAGTTAAACATGTTTTAACATGTTTAACTCGTCACTTTTAGTTTAGTGCTTGTATGAGGTCGTAAGTCAAGCGGTCTAAACAACCGCTTAGACTTTCGAACCCGACCCGTTTGGTCGATCGTTAGGATCCGACCAAACATATTTTGTGACCATATTTGTATAGGGAATAACCTTCCAAGGTTATACCTTATGGTCACTTCGTTTAGTTAGTTGTATGATAGGTAGTTTATATGCCTTAGGAAAATGACCAAAATGCCCTTATGCGTATAATTTCATTTTAAGCATATGTAACACATGTTTTGACATCTAAACTGATATATAACATAATTAGATATGTTAAGGCATATAATACTTGTCATAGGGCTAGTTAGACCATCCGAATGCGTTTTCACGCAAATGACGCGTTAAAGTAGCGTAAACTACCTTAACAGGTCATAACGGGTCAAAAGCACTTAGGATAGGTTTCAACTCAGAATGTAGGCTTGTTAAACCATATCATATGAGTTCCAACACTCATTTGGTTTACAATACCTCATTCTATCCGATTCCTCGATTTGTGTCCCGTTACACTAACATAGTATCCGATACACTAGGAACCACTTCGCCATTTGAACTTTTGATCCTTTAAGCTTTGTTACATCATTTGAACAAGACCTACACGCAATCCCAGGCGAGTACATAGTTCCCCTCTTTTACCGTTTTCAAATGTTTTGGGGTGATTCATAAGTGTAACTGATTTATTTTCCAAATGTATGGCATATATGTGTTTACTAAGTGCTTTTATGTGTATTATTCCGATTATGCAAATACGATGTTTATCCAAATCCTTAAAAGTTCTATCTATATTCATAGTTAGATTCTCATAGGATATTTGAAGTACAGTCTTAGATCTTCATAGTGAGATTTTTAAGAAATACTTTACGAGACGATGGTTGTGGTTATTGTGTAGATTGTCAGTGATTTAGATAAGGAAACTAGAGTAATAAAATAAGCATATGGTGGATACACCGCTGGTACTTCCTATATATAAGTGTGCTTATTGTATTACCCTTTGTGGCGTTATCCCGAATCACCATTAGGACTTAGGATTTTTGTTGTTATTTACCAAAGCATACTTTGATATGCTACTGTTTTACCAAAGTATAGTTTGATATGCTATTATTTACCAAAGCATAGTTTGATATGCTACTGTTCTACCAAAGTATAGTTTGATATGCTATTATTCACCAAAGCATAGTTTGATATGCTATTGTTTAGAAAAGCATAGTTTGATATGCTACCGACTTTGCAATTTACTAACTAAAGTATAATTTGATATACTACCGATGTTTATTTCATTTTTAAACCAAAGTATACTCGTGATATACTACCAAATCTATTATTTCAGAAACCCAAGTATATTTTGATATACTATCTGTTTAACTATTTCATAACTAAAGTATATTTAAATATACTACTTATCCGATAAATTTCAAAATAGTTATTACTAATCCTTGATTGGATTTCTAATAACACACTAACGAGTGTTACGATGATTTCAACGAGATTACAGTATACAATTTCAAATGGCATAAAAACTACTTAGTAATAATCATATTGCCATATACAAAACTATTTGCCACGAGTTTTCATAATCAAGATTATGTATTGCAATACTAAACTTTTGCTATCCTCTGGCTTCAAAATTTATTTCAAATCGACAACTCTCGTAGTTGCCAAAGTATTGCAATGCCAAATGTTTTGCCATTAATTTGGCTAACAAAACCTATGTATTCGCAGGCATTTTTATGCTGACTTTATTTTTACATATGTTTCAGGTTATCAATTATTCAAGCATGCAACGCATAGGACTGCATTCAGGGCCTTAGACTTCTTAATCAAAAGACAATTACATGTATTCTTTATTTGTAAAACGATGTTAATAATATTGAAACAATTTAGTACCAGTAGTTGTGAGCAATTTGTAACGTGACTCCCCGATATTTCCGTCGCGTGTTGTTGTATTACGCTATTGGCGTGTTACACCACCTAAGCTCCACGTCAGCGCCATGTCACCATAGGGGCTTTATCATGCCCCCCTTTAAATTGCAGGGTGTGGATGGAGCCCCATGTCATGATTACCTAATTATTTATTTATTTAAATATTTATTTTTTAACTAGAAAATAAAAACAAAACATAATTTCATTAAAAAAATAAAAACACTACATAATTTCATTAAAAAAATAAAAACACTACATAATTTCATTAAAAAAAATAGAAACACTACTCGTTGTCTGTGTCGACTCCTCCTTGTTCACGATAAAACCAAAGGTGCTCTGTCAGCTCGGCTCGAAGGTTATGGTGTGTGTGCCTAGCCCGTATCTTCGCTCGGATATCTTCTTTCTCAGCGTATGTTAGTATTGGGTTCGTCGGTTGGATACTTTCATCATAGCTTTCTCCACAAAACGCTCTACCCGAGTCCTCCAATATCATGTTATGCAAAATGATATATGTATGCATGTCGTTTCTTATTTTACTTTTTTCAAGTATCCTCGACGGCTGGGAATTGATAGACCATCTTTTCTTTAACACACCGAAAGCCCGCTCATCTTTTCTTGCTGACTCTTGTTTTTTCTTGAAATAGAATCTTTTTTCGACATCTGGACACGAAAGACTTTTTTACCAACGTCGCCCACTCAGGATGAATACCGTTTGTGAGATAGTAGCCATACTTATACTGCACGTCGTTTGCATAGAATGAAGTATCTGGTGCAACACCGTCTATGACATCGACGAATAGATTCGAGGACATTAAAATTGCAATGTCATTGTTCGTACCAGCCATGCCAAAGTACGCATGCCAAATCCATAAATCTTGAGAAGCGACCGCTTGGAATATTTGGGTAGGACCATCGTGGTCACCACGATGATGTTGCCCTTTCCAAGCGGTTGGACATGCCCCTCATTCACAGTGTATGCAATCAAGACTTCCCAACATTCCAGGAAACTCGTGTATGCGCTGATGGGCCTCGTATAGAAGTGGAACGTCGGCTGCGGTTGGCATCCTCAAATATCGTCTCCCGTACAGAGAGATTACACCTAATAAATTATTGCAAATTAAAAAATAATAACGACGTAAATAAAAATAATAAATACTAGTGTTAATAAAAATTACCTTCACAAAAATTTTCAAGAGACTCACGACACATTCTTGACGACATCCTTAAATACTCATCCCACGCATCACTCGATGTGCCGTAGGCTAGTTTCCTAATTGCTGCTGTACACTTTTGTAGTCCAGAGAAACCAACTTTGCGACTTGCACTTACCCTTTACGTGAAAAAAGGGGATTTGCCCGCAAGATCATTGGAAATTTTAACGAATAGTCGTCGTCTCATACGAAACCTACGCTTAAACTGAACATCATCATACAAAGGAGTTTCACAAAAATAATCTTGCACTAGACGTTCATGAGCAGCTAACCGATTCCGTTCAATAGGCGGTTGTCTGGTACGCGATGCAGAGGATCCGGCTTCTTCTCGCAAATAATTAATCGCCTCCTGCGTCATGGCGATAACCATATCATCAAGAACACCGTCGGATGAGGAGCTCGAAGAAGACATTTTTTAGTTGTGATTGATGTGTGTTTTAGTTGTGATTGGTGTGTGTTTTGGTTGTGATTGGTGAGTTTTTTAGTTTAGGATAGGTTAATATATATAATAAAATAAAAAAGTTTTTTTTAATAATGGACCGTTTGACAACGGTCATTTTGACCATTCTTCCTCGATCAACGCAATTCCAGCCCGTTATCATGTGGGCGAGAGTTGAATGGCGACCCTCCATGGCGCCTGGGGTATGGTCCGATAGCGCCTTGGGGCGCTATAGATGCCCAGCTGGCTTGGGTGGCGCCCCCACACCCTCCAGCCTTATCAATTCAGATACTATAATGCTTATCCACTTAAAGGGAAATGTCTAACAAATTCAGATAAGGGGTCTTAACCATTCAAACTCAATATAATGCTTAACTATTCAGAGACAAATGTCTAAACCATTCATACATCTGCTCGTGAAACAAACAGTCTGATCCCATAAGTGTTGAACCAGTAGAAGGTTTAAACCATTAAGAGCTGAAACAAACAGTCCCTAAGGTTCAAATCGTGGCTTAAGGTGTAATTTAGTATTTATTGATATAGTTTAGGAGTAGGAGATATACGTAGATAATGAGATGTGAGAGTTTTTTTTAAATGAATTAAAAATCAAAAATAGTGATTTTTAGTTAAATTACGGGTTTGTATACAATGGAAGGGATGTGCATGCTCTAAGACCAAATGTACTGTATAACGCCCCAAAAACCCGAATGTTTAGTTTACTAATAAGTTTCCGTGTATATGGCTTGAGTGGTTAAACTAGTTTAAATAACGTAGATAAAAAGGGCATTAAGTAAAAAGAATGAAGGAAAGTGAAGGGACCATTTGTGATTGTGACAGCCCGTAATCTTGAGGTAAAAATGGCTCGTTTTCACTATTATAAATCAAATTATATACTAATTTCATTTGATGAATTATTTATATACTTATCAAGTTTATGTTACACAAGCGAGTATTCAAAGCCAAATCCATATTGTGATTGAACCAACCCGAACCGTTTGAGCCATAGCATAACTCGCGTAACTCGAAACTTATGAGGCCTGAACCATAAGTCGTTAAGACGATTATTATACATTATATTAGTTGATTGATTAACTATATTTTTATAATTAGTTAGTTGTAATATATATATATATATATATATATAGGGGAAGGTTCATTGGGGACACTAAAATAGTGGGGAACAGCGAGGAACCGACTCAAACGAACTCCGATTGGACTCATTCCAGCGGCTTTGGAACCGGCTCGTCGAACTCTAACTAGGATCTCTTAACCCTAAATCCTAACTCCTAAATTCTAAACCCTAAATCTAAAATATAAGGCTAAAACCTAAGCTAAACCGTAAAATCTAAACTATAAACCCTAAAAGCTAAACCCTAAAGGCTAAACCTAAAGCTAAACCATAAAGCTAAACCCTAAAGCTAAACCCTAAAATCCAAACCCTAATATATTTAGGGTTTAGGGGTTATGATTTAGGGTTTAGGGTTAAGAGATCCTAGTAAGGGTTCGACGAGCCGGTTCCCCCTATTCCCCACTTTTTTAGTGTTCCCCAATGAACCTTACAATATATATATATATATATATATATATGTGTGTGTGTGTGTGTATGTGTGGGGTAGGGTTCATGCGAGAACCACCCTTATTGCGAGAACCACGAGAACCAATGGGAACACAAAAAAAATACATAAAAAAAATCTAAATACACACAATTTTTTTAATATTTAAAAAAAATCGCTATATTTCGTTACAAAAAAAAAACTTTTTTTCGAGTAACAATTATGGATGCACATGTGCATCCATGAATGCATATGTCTATCGCTTCCGTCAATCACGTGCTCGAGTGTTAAATGTCGAGTCCTAGTTAGTCAGATAATGTGAACAATTCTAGGTAGTAAAGTGTTGTGTATGTTAGAAAACACTAGATCCGCACGGACCTATACAATGTCCATCCGCATGGATCAAGAGCAGTATTTTTTTTGGGTAAAGGGTTACCCCGGTGATTCTATATATTCACAATCATTAAAAACAAGTAGCGTGGAAATCCCACACTAGTTCAGACATGGGGCATACCCCATGACTGTAGACAAAAACACAACCAAAGACAAAACAACGATAACAAAGACGACTACTAGACAAACCATCTAGAACAACAAATCATGCAAACTACTCAACCGCCATCATCAATGACCGACTCTCCATGAATATCCCAAGCATCCAGCAATCTCCTCACTTTCGCAGTGTCTCTAAACTTCATCCCCATCATCCTGTAACGAACCGTGTTAATGATATTGTTAATAATAACTTCAGGAGGCCTCAATTGGTTCTTAAACAATCTATTATTTCTTTCCCGCCAAATATCATAGGAAGCAGCCGCCACCAACAGTCTACTAACAACATTGGTAGCTGACTTTGAACGAACCCGGGCACACAACCAATCCAAAATATTATTCCATGAAGCATCAACCGAATCCATACCAGCTTTATTTCGGATTGAACACCAAATCTGGGAAGAAAACTTGCATTCAAAAAACAAATGGTTATGTGAATCCACATCCTCATAGCATAATAAACAGCACATCATATTCATGTTCTTCCTCCGAGCAAAATCCCAACGTAAAATTTTATCTTGAGTCAACAATTTCCTCCGAACAATAAGCCACATAAGAAACGCATGTCGCGGAATACATTAAGAAAACCACACAACTCCAAACCAATCAACTTCTGTCTCCCTATCTCGAATCGAATGCCACACGCTAGCCGAAGAGAAGTCAATAATATCCGAACCATCTTTCCAACCCAGTCTATCATCCACATCGGGCTCAATCGTAACCTGCATAATCTGATTAATAATGGGATACGATTCTAACCACTCCACCGGCCATTGACACGAACCGTTCACCACCATATCATCCACTGTAGCCGACAAAGAAAAACCCGTTGTGGTAATGACTCTAGGCGTTAAAAACGAACATAATGGACCCAGGTCACACCAAGAGTCATACCAAACTGAAGTATTCCGCCCATTACCTATCCTGGTCCAAACATGATCACGAATAAGAGGTCTAATCTGTAGAATTTTCCTCCAACTCCAACAACAATTGGAAACCTCCCGACAATTCCATAGCGTACGACCTTTTAGACGATAAGAATGGATCCAAGCAACCCACAAAGACTCCCGTCTTGTTAATATACTCCAAGCATGAAACGTCATTAGAGACTTATTAACATCCCTAATGCGCCTAATACCCAACCCGCCCTCACACTTTGGGACACAAACAGCTTTCCATGAAACTTTAGCCTTCCCTTTCTGATAAGAGCCTTGGGACCACAAAAAATTCCGCATCCTGGGCTCCAAATCATATAAGATTATAGATGGCAAAATAAAAACCGAAGACCAATAGATAAACAAAGAAGACAAAATCGATATGATTAGCTGCAACCTTCCTACAAACGACAGAAGTTTATTCTTCCAATTGCTAATACGATTCTCCACTCTCTCAACCAGAATACAGCAATCCTTAAACAAAAGTCTCGACGAGATAAGAGGAACCCCCAAATAACGAACAGGTAAATTGCCTTCCGCAAACGGCATAACATCCAAAATAGCTCTTTTGACATGACTAGGAACATTACAAAAATAACCAGTACTTTTTTGGATGCTAGGCTTCAATCCTGACATCTGAGAAAACCGAGAAAGCGATGACATAATGCACTTAGCCGAGCCAACATCACCTCTCGCAAATAAGAATAAATCATCAGCAAAACAAAGATTTATAATTTGCTGTTTTTCACATTTGTTATGAAACCTGAATGAATTATCAATTCTGGTAGCATGCTGCAAAATGCAAGTCAAAATCTCCATTACAAGAGTAAAAAGATATGGAGATAACGGATCTCCTTGCCTTAAACCCCTTTTCCCTTTGAAATAACCATGAATGTTCCCATTAACACAAATCGAATAGGAGGTAGATGAGACACACAACATGATCCACTCCGCCATAACCATATGAAAACCAAACCCAATAAGAACATCCCTTAGAAACGACCACTCCACCGTATCATACGCTTTCTGGATATCAACCTTGAAAGCACATCTAGGAGGACCCGATGACCTGTGATAATTATGCATCAGCTCCTGCGTGAGTAAAATATTATCCGAAATTCTCCTGCCCGGGACAAAAGCAGATTGTTTAATAACTAAGAGCCCCCTTTAGCCGATCCGCCACAATCTTACTAATACATTTGTAGAGGACATTACAGCAAGAAATAGGCCGATAATCCCCAATAGCCGCAGGAGTAGGCGCTTAAGGGATTAAAACAATAAGCGTATGATTCAGCTCTTGAAGAAGACGCCCCGTGATGAAAAAATCTTGAAGAGCATTTGAAACATCCATCCCAATAATAGGCCAAGCGCTTTTGAAAAACGCAGCCGTGAAACCATCAGGGCCCGGCGCTTTATCATTCCCTATAGCAAAAACTACCGATTTAACCTCATCCAACGAAACCGGCCTAACCATATTACCGGCGACTTTAGCGCTTAGCTTTCTAACAAAAAGGTCCGGCGTCGGCTTCTCTGAAACATGACCCGCACACCCAAGAAACAGCTCATAGTGCTTAACAAAGGCATTCGAAACAGAATCACCTACATGAGAGATTCCTTCCGAATCGGTGATCACATCAATGCGGCATCTATGGTTCCTACTCTTTAAAGACTTATGAAAAAACGCCGTATTAGCGTCCCCTGCCCTCAACCAGTCGACTTTGGACTTTTGTTTTAAAAACCTTTCCTCATCCAAACAAGCTTCTTGATATTCACGAATAATCTTCGCTTCCTCACTTCTCAAAACTTCCTCCAAGGGCTCACGATCGATACTCTGTTGAATAGCTTCCAACTTGTCATGAAGATTAATAACTTTTTTATGCAGGTTTCCTTGCTGAAACAAAAGAGCACGCAACGGAGACTTTAACAATCTCAGCTTTTTAACCACTCAGAATTGGTGAACACCATTAATATGAGCCTCCCAAGAAGACTTAACAATATCAATGAAACCAGGCTTGTGTATCAAAAAATTAGCAAACTTAAATGGTTTTGGTTTCGATTTAACCTCCTTCATGATTCTCAAAATGCAAGGACAATGGTCCGATATTCTATACGGCTGAAACACGGTGACCGAATCCGGAAATTGAGACACAAACGAAGTATTACCCAATACACGATCAATCTTCTTTAGCAAACCAACACCCTGCTTCGGCTTCTGACTCCAAGTAAAATGAAAGCCATTGCTATTAATATCAAAAACCTCAATAAGCTCAACACACTCTTTAAACTCCCTCATGCTAGCCGTCAAAGAGGAAGAACCAGAAGATTTGTCCTCTAGATTTAACGCTGAGTTGAAGTCTCCCAAAATAACCCAAGGATCATCATGAACAAGAGCTTTATGTAACGACAACTGATGCCACGAATCCCTATGGACAACATAAGAATTGGTGGCATAAACAATAGAGCCAAAAAACTTCCTATTATCAGCTTTAATCACAATCTGCAACTGCATAACTTGATCCGTTTGGGAAACCACCATCACATCAAAGACACTAGGATTCCAGCCAAGAATAATACGAGTTCCCGTAGAGCAACAACCCCCATTAGACGTCCAGTTCCAATTTTTAAAGATGGAAGTACACACCTTATTAAGATTACCAATATCAACATGGGATTCTAAAATCGCACACATACTCAGACTATTATCTTTAACAATTTGACGAACCTCCATTTGTTTCAGAGGGCGGTTCAACCCCCTAATATTCCAAGTAGCTAAACTAACCATTGGAAACCACTGCTTTAGGAGTGCTTGCCCCTTTATCATTTTTGGTATTCTGACGTCCTTCACTCAAAAATTCATTGGTCTCATTGTAAACCTCAACAACTTCCTCATCATCCGAATCGCCCAACCCACTACCAAACCCTTTACTGCTTTGCCCAATGTCACCCTGAAAATCATTTAAAGCTTGAAATCTATTATTTGAACCCCCCTTAGCCGAAGTTGAAACAGTCCGCGTCACCCCCTTACCACTTGAACTCACGGGCCTGTACTCAAACTTAGGCTTTGGCTTGTTAACTTGGAACCCAGGCTTCCTCGCAATCTTTCTATTATGAACACCCATATACCCGTCGCTATCCACAATCAGACCCTTTTTGTTACCTCCCACCTTATAGCTCTTCCCACTAGGCTCTGAGGTAGGTGGTTTCCTAATTTGATGTGGGCAATCCTGATCAGAATGACCAAAAATACAACACTGAGAACACCGATGAGGGCACCACTCATACTCCACCCACACCTTCTCCTTAACAAAACCATCCCCCTCTAACACCGGCACCGCCACCGTTAATTCTTCTTTGAGCTCATTATCAGCCGATACCTCAATAAGCGCTCTCGCATAACTACTCCTACCCCATGCATCCATGCACATAGATGTAGTGAATGAGTCAAGCATCTTCGGTTCACCAAGAGCAGTAGCAATTAAACTCAAACCATCCTCCGAGAAAGCTGCAATTGGCACATCATGAATTTTGACCCACACTTGAACCCTTTTAACTTCCTTTTTTTCCAATTTCACCGTAGCCGACCAAACGTTAAGAAAAAGAGGTTGAGACCTAATAATCCACGGTCCTTCTTTCAAGACTCTCATCATACCCTCCTTATCAGCAAACTTAAAAAAGAAAAAACCTTGGGCATTCATCATCAACTTCTGAATCCCAAACTTCTTTCAATTAGTTCTCACATAATATTCAACAACTGGGTAAGCCACTCTATCCCCCAAAAAGTACCCATACAAAGTGTTCGCAAGCTTATCCTGAACAACCCTCGCAGATTCACGAGGTAGAACAATATCACAGCCCTCTTGCACATTGTCTGACTCAAGCGAACGAAAATTTACCTTTCTCGCATTCACATTCAAAACCGATTCAGCATAGGACTTAGGAGCACCAGAAGCATTGGCATTATCAGATTGGTTCTTGAAACTACCCAACGGATTACCCTCCATTCCGTCAACATTATTCTCACTGATCTCATTAAAAACATTCCCATGAATTGAAGATCCCTCATCAATATTACTAGGATTCAGATTCGATACCTGGGCACTATCCGTAATAATAGGATTTGTTACCTTTGTCAGCTCATCAATGATGTTAACCATTCTAGGTTCCGCATTCTGACCAGCTTTATTGACACCCCTTCTCGGCAAAACAGCATTACCATCAATAGTAAAACCCTTGTTCCCTGGAACCTTATTCAGATTCGTCGGCTTCACCCTTGGACCTTGAACATTAGCTTTCTTACGTTCATCCATACGAAAAGATTCACCTCTCTCCATTAAACGAAACGGAAGCCAATCATGCAACGAAAAACCAGAAGACCAGACGGCAAAGGAAAAAAGCAAAAACCCTAAACCTAGCTAAACCCTAACCCATGACTTTTTCAAGATCATATAGCGTAGATGGTGATTATCGTTCCTGATAAGACAGAAGGACCAAAAAACCACACTAATCTATATAACCAGATCAAGAACACGGATGTAGAGCGGCGATTAAGAAAGAAAAAACAAAAATCCAAGATCAAAATCGATCAAGTCTGCTAATGAGTTCGTTATAGAGATTAATAAATCAATCTCTAATTACAGACTGTTATACAAACAATCATGAAGAAAATCTTTGGGATCCATGAAGAAGACCGAAAATCACCTAGTTAGAGAGAGACAATTAGGGTTCAAGTTTGTCGTTTACATATCTTTGGCTAGAGAGGGGAAACTCTGTCAAAGTGGTTTCGTGGTTTTGTAATTCTATACAATCAATAGAAACCAATTATAATTAGTTTGTTCTTGTTCAATCCACTCTCGTACTTTGATTCCGCACAAGATACGAGATCTACGCAATCAAATGTATATTCAAGTGCATTGGAATCGGTCCAAACACGTTCCCACAAGTGGTATCAGAGCAGGAAATTGATTGCAAGGACTAAAAATACAAGAAACAAGAAGATTCAAGCAAATCAAAGCTGAATTTCATCATTTTCAACTCATTCTTCTTCTAAACTTCTTTTTCAAGTTTAAAACACAAATTCACATCGAATACACGGTTAAAAACGGCTAATTTTTAAATATGTTGTGCGAATCACGTTCTAAACAACCCTTGAAAGTTTCATATTTGAATTCGAGCTAAAACCTTGAAAAAATCATTGACCAACTATGAAAAAGGAAACCTGTTTGTGCGTAGTGTACTTCCGCACGGATCTGGTAGTATAGGTTTGTACGGATCTGTCCATTTAATATACGCACGGATCTATCTTTATACATCTACACGAATCTGGTCTCAGTCAATTCGCGCGGATCAAGGTCAAGTATAACTCACACGGACCAAGTTTATAAGAGCGCACGGATCAGCATTGTACATCCGTGTGAATCAACATACTTACATCCGCGCGGATCAAGGTTCAAAGTTGTTTGTTTTTCAAAGTTATCTGATTTTGTGTTGATTGTTTGCAGGTGATTCTCAAGTATCCCAAAGTCATGGAAGAGGAATTTTATAACGATTTCTACAATGCTTTCTCATCCGAAACAACATCCGCACCAAAGAGCATCTCAAATGCTATTTCAGAAAGTTTAAACTTTGATAATATGTACGGAAATCATCAAAGATCACCTAAGCTTTGAACATAGAAGATTATAACCGGTGGAAAGACAAATTTGAGAATTGGGTGAAAGCCTATGATTATGAAAATTGGTTTTTGTTAAAATTTGGATATAGTAAACCTAAAAATGATAAACAAGAATAAATTCCACTTGAACTATATGAAGATGAGAATAAAAAGGTATTCTCTAACAAACAAAAAATGATTGAATTGTTACAACAATCAGTTACAGATGATATTCTTTTGTTACTCCAACACAATGAAACGTCAAAATCCATGTAAGAGGCACTAAAAGTTAAAGCTGAAGGTGGAAAAGAGATAAAGAGAAACAAAAGATCACTGCTTAAGAAAGAGTTCGATCTGTTCAACTGTCTGAAGGGTGAGACTGTTCGAAAAATGATAGAATGATTCTGTCATTTGAAAATTGAGCTATAAAGATTCTATATCAAAAAAGACAAAGAAGAAATCATTCACAAACTTATTGAAGCATTACCGCATGCAGATGATTGGCAAACCTTTTTAATGATTCTGAAAAATGATTCAAAGTTTGATGAGATACCTTTAGACACGTTGATTGAAAAGCTGGAAGGACATGAGCTAGAACTTCAGAAACAAAACAAGATGAACAGTTGGAATTATCATCAAACTGTGAATCTATATTACCGAGGAAGCATGTTATCGAACAATCAATCATCAAAGATTGGTACTTCTTACAGTGCTGAAAGTTCAAATGATTCACCAAAAGGAAGTTCTTCAAATTATGATTTTGGTTATCATTCATCTTCAGCATCAAACTATTCCAAATCAAATGTGGTTCAATGCAACATTGCCCTGAATTTGAATGATTCTCCGAATATGAATGCTGATTCAGCCAAGCAACAGATGATTTTCTTAGCAATGATTCTGGAATCCTACAAAAGTTTGGTGGCGGGTAAAATTGGAAATCCAAACATGACAAAAGAGGATTCAGATTGATCCAGAAGAGATGGAGCTCATAGATATCAGATGGTGCATGGTTAGTGTAATCTGGAGAGCTCAAAGATTCATGGAGATTACTGGGATGCAATGTCTTGAAGGTCCAACAATGAAACTGGGATTTGACAAATCCAAGGTTACTTGCTTCAGATGCAAACAGAAAGGACACTTCAAGAGAGAATGCTTAAATCAAGGTGTTGATGAAAGTGTGAATCCATTTCATGATGACTACTACAAAAAGGAAATATACCACCGCACCAATGAACAACTGCCAAAGATGAATTGAGCACAAATTGATGAAGGTTCTTCGAAAGAAAGAAAGAAAGCTTTGGTGGTGATCCAAGATGACTAAGGTTTCAATTGGAACAAGTACATTCCAAAAGAGGGACATGCGTTGGTTGCTGAGGTAGGATACAATCGAGAATATCGAATTACACAGAGCAGATTGGATGATATGTCTGTAGCATTCAAAGAGGTAAAACAAGCCAAGAGATGGGATGAGCAGAGGAAATGTTATATACAGTAGAAACTCGATAAATTAATACTCGATTATTTAATAAACTCTCTACGATAATATTTTTTGCCGGTCCCGACTCGGGGATAGGGTGCTAAATTAATAATTCGCTAAAATTATAAGATAATACATTTTTGATAATTTCTTTAGACCCCATATAAAATATAAATTAATAATTCCTTATATATAGCATATTACATGAATGATTTATGAAAGTTTCTTGAAAAATGACTCAATTGTCTTTTGTTTTTTGTTTAAATCAATTTCCCCTTGAATCTCGTCTCTAATTTTGCCGGTTTGTGTCTGTAGGATCGGTTTTGACACCAAACGATTGCGTAACGAACGTGTAACGTGCGGAATTTGTACACGAACGTGACCGAACACACAAGAACGTACTATAACCGTGATTCTTATTGAATAATATGACGTGTACAAGCACCGAGAATCACTTAGAGAACTTTCTCTCTCTAGACTTTCTCTCTCTAAGATTAGCTCTTTAATTCCCAAATGAGCAAAAGTCTTATGTCTAACACTATAGCTCCCTATTTATAGGCACAAGATTATAAGGGATTTCCCCTTATTTACAAAATTGCCACCTTGCCCTTTTAACTAGATATTACAATATAACGCTAGAATTCTTCTGTTTCTGCTACGGTTTTGATTGACGAAGGCGATAGACACATACTGCACTAACAGACTCCCCCTTGGATATTGCCGCAGTCAATCTCGTAGCGTCTTGTCTTTCAATTCTCTTGATCATCAACAACAGCAGCTTTTATCTTGAATGCAGTTTCAAGTCCAGAAACTGATCTTTTAACAATTAAACTCCCCCTTTCAAGCAAATTTCCCCTTGAGTGTTGATTCAGAACCTATTTCTGACTTTTACGTCTTCAGACTCCCCCTTTCAACAAGCTGGGATCGCAGTCTTGAATAGAATTCTGGCTCAAACTTTATTCATGCTAAGGTATGGGAATCTTGCTCTGCTGCTTTCACAGAATCTGAAACATCTCCTGGCTTTCTGTAGCTACAGGATCAGAAATCTGTTTTTAACCTGCACAACTCTCTACCACTTGTAAGATAAACAATTTTTGACATTGAAAAGCTACTTGAATTTGTAATTTTTCAAAATTTTGATTCAAATTAATGAACCAATTAACATTCCAAAATTATTTCTTATCTCAAACATATTCTCCCAATCCTCTAGTTCATCAACTTTAGCACTTCGAATTTTGAAAATCAGCTCCCCAACATCAGTTGTCGAAAACAAAATGAAATAAAATCTTTTTGAATTTTCAAAATTTTATGCTAAAACACTCCGAAAATCTTTTTGGATTTTTATTTTTGAATGAAATACAGTAAAGAAATATATACAGACAATATTTTTGGTGAGTTTGTGTAAGAGGATCATATCAGTTTTTGAGACAAATCACTAGCACCGTTAAGCTTTAATCATTTTAAGTTCTAAATGATTCACATAGATTGACGATATAGTTATCCTCTTAAACTCAATCTAAAAACTTTCAAAATGCTTACCGATACGTTAAGGTATATTAATTTTGCACTAAATTCTTATGGACCCCACGATCTCAGCATATCCCCTCATCATGCAATACACTGACTCAAGTAATGCCTTTAAACTTTCATCAACTGTGATTTGTGCGAAAACAAAGAAGAATGTTTAAACATTAACAATCAGGTCGATACTTCCGTATACGCAGAGAAAGTCCATTGTTTAAACAAAATAAGAAAAATAAAACAAGTTGAAGTTGTTTAGGCTTTAACCACCAGATCGATACTCCCGTATACGCAGAGGTGATCCAAAGCTTAAACGAAACACCAAAGAAAATAAAGCAGAACGTTTAGGCACTAACATCCAGGTCGATACTCACGTATACGCAGAGGATGTCCAATGCTTAAACAAAATAAAGAAATAAAACAAGTTTAAATCTTTGCAAAATAAAATCACAGAATCACAGCGACTTTTTCAGCAAGTTGTGAAAGTTCACAGACTTAACCGGTTTTATGTATTTCGACATTTAGCGATTACTGAGTAGGTACACAATCACGAAAGAGAAAACTAAGTACTATGCTTTCAACCATGTTTCCCACTAGAACTAGGCTTTTCCATTTAAGTTTGTATCATTATCGCAAATCTACTAGTCTAGCTGAGCCTATCGTCACATCTTTAGTGAGATCATTTATCACATTTGACATTTCATTTATTTAGCATGCTGTGATAGTCCACTGATTTACTATCATTTCCTCTTTTTCACAACAAAACTCATTTTTGTTTTTTCAATGTTTTTGGCATTTTCAAAATTTCAATTTTTTTTTAAAATTTTTCTCCCCCTAAAATCAAAATATGTCTCAATTTTGATTTTCTGGGAAAATTTGAAAACAAACTGTACAAATAAAATGACAAACTGATAAGAATTGCCTCAATTCGCCATCCACTTGGCATAAACAATCAGAACTCTCCCTGACAACAAACTATTTTCCCATTATGATTTCAAAACACTTAAGTTTGTTTTAATCAAAAATGGTTTTTCCAGAAAATAAGCTTTGTGTGTCATTTCACAAATTCGGGGTTTCATCACCTTGTTCATCTACAACCATTTTGAAAAATTTAACATTTTAGACCCTTATCAACAACCAACACCTGTTGAAAAGATAAATCAAGTACAACTTAATGTCCTTGATTAACCTTCTGTAATTCGAAATATCACCTAAGTGAATTTCTCAAGAAAAATGCCGATTCCTACTCCACGCTTACCAACCTGGGAGTTCCGGCAAGTCAGGTTTTTCATTTAAATAGATTCACCCAAGCCTGACCTATTCTTGGGTTTGACAGTTTTTACCTCAATACTTGGCTCCTCTGACTTTGTCGAGTCAGTTTCATTGCCTGATTGTGGCTCCTCTGACTTTGACATATCAGAATCATTGCTAGGAGACAACTCTTTTGCTTCCGTAGAGACAAATTCCTTGTCAGAAGATGGCTCTTTTGTTTCTTTTAGAAACAAGTTCATCGCCATTCTCTATTGGAACCCATTCCCTACAATGTTTAACCTTTCCAAATTTGTCAACTTGTGACATGCATGATCTTTCACAATCTTTGTTATATTTGAAAACTTTGATAAAGGCTTTATCTGAAAAATTAACTTTCTTTGATTGTTCATCAGTTTGATTAGTTAATTTTACTTTCTGTATCTTTTCTTTTGTCCTCAGATTTGTATCTGATGAATTCGTTTTGCTTGACTGATCCTTGTTAGTTGAGCAAATCGATTCATCAGAACTTTTTCTCGGATTATCAGTTGTACCCGAGGACAAATTCTTTTCTAAATACTTTCTTTCTTTCTTTTCTCCGAAGACAAAATCTTTTCTAGATACTTTATCACTTTCTTTCTCAGTCTATCTTTCTGCCTTTGTTATAATTTCACTTTCTGTTCTTTGGGCTTTTCTTCAATTTCGACTGAGTTCTTCACCTTTTCCTGAGATTCAGCCCTTGATCTTCCCTCTGATCTCATTGGGCAATCTCTGGCAATATGGCCTCTAATTTGGCATTCATAGCACCTTCTCGTTTCAAATCTTTGACTTTGGCAGTTAACATAAATGTGTCCTCTAACACCACAAGCGTAGCACACCCTGTTATCGTACCATTCACCACCATCATACCAAACGCTCAGATCATAGCATTGATTTGCCTTGTGGTACTCATGTCTCCTCTTGTATCCTTGATTTGGCATTTGAGCACTGTGGTCAAACCTGCACCACATATTACCAACTTTTTGTGAGTTTTTATTTTCAGATTTTTGTGGTTTTTTATAATGATTGGATGACTAAACTGATGAGCTTTTATTTTCATTTTTAAAATTTTTCAAATTTTTAACATTTTGTTTCTGTTCTACACTCTTCTTAACAGGTTTTTGCTTTGAGCATTCACCTATTTCCGTAGATTGCAAAACAGTATTTTTAAAAATTTCTTTTAATTCCAAAAATACTTTTCTTTTTTCTTCTTTTTCTTTCTCATCATCAGATTTATCATCACAATCTTCAATTTTGACTTTGTCAAAATTTGTGACATTGTCACTTATTGGAAGAGAATTGATCGGTTTTGGACATACAAAATCTGGCAATGATGATGAAGTCACAAAGCCTTTCAATTTTTTTCAAGCTCATCAATTTTATTTCTTGAATTCTCAGCTTCATTTTCAAGCTGAGATATTTTCTCAAGATGAGACTTGATTGTCTTTTCATTTTCAATTTTATTGTTTTCAAAAATAGAATTTTCATTTTCTAAAACTGTTATTTTATTTTGAAAATCTTTTTCTTTTAATTTTTCGTTTTCCAATGTCAAACTCTCCACATCCTTCAAGAGTTTGACATTGTCTGCTTCAGATTTTTCACACTTTGAGCACACAACTTCACATTTTGAACTTTCAACTTTCTTGGATTCTTCATTCTTTAACTTTCTCTCTGTCTCCTTCTTATCTGTTCCTGGAAGAAATTTTTTAACCATATCAGCAGGGTTCAAATCTTCATCTAAAAAACAACCTCTCTTGAAATCATATTTCATATCAGATCTTGCGCTAAGACCTTTTCTAATTCTTTTGATTAATTCAAGAAACACATCCAAATTTATATTTTCTGAGTTCTTTTCTAATTCGTTTATCAACTCCTTCTTTTTCTTCTCATTTTCACAATTCTGTGTTCTAAGCTCTCTGATGAAATCATTTGTACTAAATTTTGAGAACCTAGAATCCTTTTTCAATTCTCCTAAAAATTCATCCCACTCTAAAGGTAAAGCATTTGCAAATATAGTTATCTTTCCAGCATCAGATATCTTTATCCCATACCTTTTCAAATTGTCAATTAATTCATCAAACCGTTTTTTCAAGTCATCAAGCTTTTCATTTTTCCTACACAAAAAGTATCCACCTCTTACAATCCAAGCATCCTTTTTCTCATCTTCTTTCCAGTGATCCCAATATCCACAATACCAATTATTTAATCTTTCAAGATTAGCATTTTCCTTTTCGTCAAACATTTTGATCACAATTTCTTTGTTAAGTGACTTGATTCAAAAATTGTTTTTAAGTTCAAAGTCCACAAAATTTCAACTTCTTGATATTTGCGCCTTGTAAATCACCTCGAATCACCTGCAAACAAACAAACAAACAAACGATCAGTTCAAACGAACTGAATACGTAAAAGTGTGTGTTGATTAAATCAATCTAAGACTCGTGTCGAAGATTTGCGGATTCATTCCAATGTTGTTCGGGTGAAATCACTAAATGAATGGGCTTTTCAATATTATCTGTTCACATGGCCCTTCAATCAAAAATTACTTGGGCCGATACTCTTGTTTGGGCTACGAATTATAGTTGACTGTTACCGTGAATAATCCACTAATCCGACAATCAATAAGTGATAACCGACTATGATTGGGCCGATTATTACAGTACCGAAGTCATATGAATTCTCATGAATTGTTTGAATATCTAAAATGCAATTCGACCACAACCACCACTAATCTGATTGGACCTCTTGAGATAATAGACAGACACCAATACTTAGCCGACAATCAATCCAGTTTTCAAATTATGATTGCGCTGTTAACTATGGTAAACTTGACTGGGCCGTTTGTATGGATTCACGTGAAGGTCTATTCTAATCAAATAAAGCTAGTCGACAAAATCCCATGATATATGGCCGGCACTCTCTAAGTCAAAATTCAGTTTCACATGTATTCAAGCAACCTGTTTCACATGCATTAATGACCTGATACACTCAACACTTGTTAATTGGACCTTTCAACGTTTAGTGGATCTGATTTATAATCACATGCATCCGTTTTTGATTCCAAACAAAATGATGACTGTTCAAGCGAAATCAGACATTAATGTTCAAGCGGAATCACCAATTTCAATTTCAAGCGAAATCAGGACTTTATCTTTCAAGCGAAATCAACAAGTAACTTCAAGAGGAATATGCTTTTTCAAGCGGAATCAAGCTGTTAATCACGAAATCGTACCTAAAAACTCAGATTTCTCCTAAACGGCTAGGAATTAGGATCTAAAACTTGGTAGGGTTATAGATCAGGTGTTTTCGCACAACATATTAAAAAATCATGAATTTTTGACAGTAAAAACCCGTTCAATTTGACGATTTTCAGTGAAAAACGTGATAAAAATGAAAAAGATGAAGAAATAGATGAAATTCAGATCTGAAATCGATGAAATCCTGTACGAATCTATGTGTTTGATTAGTGCAATCGAGCTCCTGCTCTGATACCACTTGTAGGATCGGTTTTGACACCAAACGATTGCGTAACGAACGTGTAACGTGCGGAATCCGTACACGAACGTGACCGAACACACAAGAACGTACTATAACCGTGATTCTTTGTTGGTGCATTCATCTGTCGACTTCGTCTTATATCGAGTCTCGGTTGCGTAGCGGATCTGAACAAGCGTGACATCATATATGTGGCATCACAAGTGACATCACATATATGACATCACATCCTACATCAGCACATGAAACGAATTTAAATGTACATATAAGACAAAAGTTCATGGGGTTTTGCTTGAAACAAGATCTGGTAATTTCGCTTGAATTGGAATTAGTTGGTTTCGCTTGAACAGAAGTGTGTAGCTTCAAGCGAAACATGAGTAGTATAAATAGAGGAGTGTTCTATTCATTTGTAACAGGTTTTAGAGATTCCATACCGAGGTGCTGCCGGTGTGAAGACTGATTGTAATTGCTATTATATCAATCAAATCAGTGTTTAAAGTGATAAGCAAGCTGTTTCAAAATCAGTTTCTTATTTTCTGTATCTGAAACTGATAAAATCTCTTCTGAACGACTCGTTTGGGTCACAAACCGATCCTACAAGTGGTATCAGATCTCAGGAGGAAGAGATCTTGCAAAAACAGCCTGTTTTCGTCACTTTTTCTGATTTCTACACCATTCTTTTTCAAATTTAAAATTTTTCACGGTTAAAAACGCCTCAAATTCACACATATTATGCGCAATCATGTTTTAACAAACCCTTGAGAATATCAGCTTAAAATTCGAAGTAAAACTTGTAAAAATGGCCTGAAAACCTGCTTTCGCTTGAACGAACAGTTGAAGTTTCGCTTGAAAATGTGTGTAGTTTGAAGCAAAACAAGGTCTTTCGCTTGAAAAGTTCAGGTCTCGCTTGAAATAGACCTTTCGCTTGAATATACGTGTTGGTCTCGCTTGAAAACGTCGACCGCTTGAAAGTGTCTGTCAACATTAATCTGCTTCATTAATTGCCTCGGGACTTCACATCACGTGAATATTGTGTCAGAATCATTTTTCACCATTGTCACGTGAATATTTGTTCAAGGTCCAACTGAATCAAATTGATTATGTCGATTGCATATGAATGCTTTTAGCGGTCCAATGAGAATTGACTAAGTGAAGTGGTTGTCTCGAAACTATAAATCACGTGAACTCTGATTTCATTTTTGTGCATTAAAAACTTCGGCCCATGTGATTGAGTATATTGTCCGAAGTTGCGGCCCAATGAGATTTGAGGGGTGATCACATATTGTCGGTCACGTGAATTAATTCAAAAGTTTTGTTCAAACGGTGCACACCAAACAATAGTGTAATTGTATTGATCTCCATATTTGCGGTCCAATTATTTCATCTTGATACTTGACTTTGTCGGCCATCAACTTTTGTGCATGTGCATATAAAGAGATTGTCTAGAAAGTATCATTTCAAGTTGATAATTGTCAGTACATGTGCTAGGTGCGGCCCAATCAATATTCTGATATATGCACGACCCAGTTAAGTGTTGTGTGATTAAAGTTCTCGGCCCAATCAGATTTAAGTGTTTAAAAAGATTGTTTGGGATATGGACAAGATGTTTGATGAGAATGAAAATTATTATTTTGAAAGATTTAACAATTGGAATCGAGGGTTTATAGATGATAGTTATAGAGATGTGAAAAAGGATGGTTAGGTCAAAAGGTTTAAATATTTTGTGTGTTTGAAAAATGAAACCTTGGATGATCTAGTACACCGATATAATGTTTTACTTGGTTATCTAAAAGATCATGAGATATTCTTGACAGATGCTGAAAAAATAGCAAAGTTTGCAGATGCATTACCTATTGAATGGAGTGAATGTTTGAAAAATTTAAGAAAGGATTCAAATTTTTCAAAATTACATCTAAAAGGATTCATCAGCAAACTTAAAACTCATGATTATGAAAGTGAAAAGAAAAGGAAAGAATTGATAAAAGTCTTGGAAACACATTTGGTGGATATGTGTTTAGATGTGATTGACGAAATGAACAAAAGGATTGTTGAATGTGTTAAGGCAAAATATGTTATGAAATACGATAACAAGAGGGGTTGTTATATTGATGAGAATGCGAATCCTCTTAATTTCGTTAAAATTTTTTGTGCAGGATCATTCAAGACAAGAACAAAGGAAGTTCCAAAAAATGAAGAATTTGTGAAGAATGAATCTTCAAGTTCTGCATCAGTGTGCTCTAAATGTGATAAACTTGAAGCTGACAATGGCAAACTCTTGAAAGATGAGGAAAGTTTGACATTGGAAGTCAAAAAGTTGAAGGATGAGAAGCAAACTGATGTTAAACAGATTTTTATTTTGCAGGAAATTTGTGAGAAGCAAAAATCTGAAAATGTTAAACTGTTAAATGACTTGAACAGTTTGACATCAGAAACCAAGAAGTTGAAAGAAAATGGAAAAATTTTTGAAGATAAAATTAAAAGTTTTGGAAATGAAAAATCAAAAATTGAAAAAGAATTTCAAAGTCAAATAAAAATTCTTGAAGATGGGAGATCTGTTTTTAGCAAGAATAACATCGAAAAGCAAAAAAATGATAAATTCCCATCTTCAGACTATTATTCGACTTGAAAAAGAAGCTGAATGTGCTCGAAAGACAATCAAGGCTTATCTTGAACGAATATCTCAGCTTGAAAATGAAGCTGAGAATTCAAGAAACAAAATAGATGAGCTTGAAAAGAAATTGAAAAGTTTTGTGACTTCATCTGAGTTCCCCTGTCCAAAACCGATCAATTCCGTTCCAATAAGTGACGATGTCACAAACTATGATAAAGTCATAATTGAAGATTGTGATGAGAAAACTGATGATGAAATTGAAAAAAGAAAAATATTTTTGAAATTAAATGAAATGTTTAAAGATATTGTTCTACATTCTACTGAAAATGGTGAATGCTCAATGCAAAAACGTGTAAAGAAGAATGTGGAACAAAAACAAAAGGATAAAAAATCAAAAAATGTTCAAAAAGATAATAAAAGCTCATCAGTTCAATCATCCAATCGTGATAAAAAATCACAAAAGTAGAAAATCAAAACTTAAAAATTGTTGGTAATAAGTGGTGCAGGTTTGACCACAGTGTTCAAAAGCCAAATCCAGCATACAAGAGGAGCAAGGATTATCACCAAGCCAAACAATGCGATGATCTGAGTGTTTGGTGTGATAGTGGTGAATGGTACGATAACAGAGTGTGTTACAACTGTGGTGTTCGAGGACACATTGCTGTTAACTGCCAAAATCAGTGGTTTGAAACGAGGAAATGCTTTGAATGTCATATCAAATGTCACATTGCCAGAGATTGCCCAATGAGATCAAAGGGAAGATCGAGGGCTGAATCTCAGAAAGTGGCAAAGAAACCAGTTAATGTCAAGTCCAAAGAACAGCAAGTTCAAGAACCTAAAGTTCAAGAACAGAAAGTTCTAGAAAAGAAAGTAAAGCTTTCGCAAGGGCAGAAAGACAGACTGAGGAAGAAGAGGAAGAAGGCCAGAGAGTATCTGGAGAAGATTTTGTCCTCGGATACAACTGGAAAAGCAGATAAAAGTTCTGATAAATCATTTTGCTCTCCAAAGAACGACAAATCTAGCAAAACGAATTCATCAGATACAAATCTGAGGACGAAAGGGACACAAAAGAAACTGGAGAATTCATTTCCTGGTGATGAATTTATTTCTCCGGAAACAAAGGAGCCAGTTGTTGGAAATGAATCTGACTCGTTAAAGTCAGACAAGCCACGATCAGGCAATGAATCTGGTGTGGTAAAGCCAGAAGAGCCGTGTGTTGAGGTAAAAGTTGAGAATTCTGGTCTAACAATGGATGATGCAAATTTTCCACCATTGTTGAACAAGAATTCAAAATCACCCAAGGACCGTCAGGCTTGGGTGAATCTGTTTAAATGAAAAACCTGACTTGCCGGAGCTCCCAGGTTGGTAAGAGTGGAGCATGAATCGGCATCTTTCTTCAGAAATGTTTAATCAAGGACATTAAGTTGTACTTGATTTAACTTTCGTACAAGTGGTTAAAGAAAACAAGGTGATGAATGAAACCCCGAATTTGTGAAATGACACGCAAAACTAATTTTCTGGAAAAACCATTTTGATTAAAACAAACTTAAGTGTTTTTGAAATCACTATGGTAAAATGTTTTGTTGTCAGGGGGAGTTCTGGTTGTTTATGCCAAGTGAATGGAGAATTGAAGTGATTCTCATCATGTTGTCACATTTCTTTGTACAGTTCATTTTCAAATTTTCCCAGAAAATCAAAATTGAAACATATTTTGATTTTAGGGGGAGTATAATTTAAAAAAAAAATTTGAAAATTTGAAAATGCCAAAAACATTAAAAATGCAAAAATGAGTTTTGTTGTAAAAAGAGGAAATGATAGTAGATCAGTGCGATTGTCACAGCATGCTAAAGAAATGGAGAGATAAAATGTGATAAACGATCTCACTTAAGATGTGATGGTAGGCTCAGCTAGACTAGTAGATTTGCGAGAACGATACAAACCTAAATGAAAAAGCCTAGTTCTAGTGGGAAACATGATTGAAAGCATAGTACTTAGTTTTGTCCTTCTTGATTGTGTGCCTACTCAGTAATTGCTGAATGCCAAAAGCATAAAAACTGGTTAAGTTTGTGAGCTTTCACAACTTTACTGAAAATGACACTGTGATTGTGCATTTCATTTTGCAAAGATTTAAACTTTTCTTATTTCTTTATTTTGTTTAAGCGTTGGACATCCTCTGCGTATACGTGAGTATCGACCTGGATGTTAATGCCTAAACGTTCTGCTTTATATTCTTTGGTGTTTCGTTTAAGCTTTGGATCACCTCTGCGTATACGGAAGTATCGACCTGGTGGTTAAAGCCTAAACAACTTCAACTTATTTTTATTTTTTTTATTTTGTTTAAACATTGGACTTTCTTTGCGTATACGGAAGTATCGACCTGATTGTTAATGTACCTTAACGTATCGATAAGGGGATATGCTGAGATCGTGGGGTCCATAAGAACTGAGTGCAAAATTAATATACCTTAACGTATCGATAAGCATTTCGAAAGTTTTTAGATTGAGTTTAAGTGGACAACAATATCGTCAATCCATGTGAATCGTTTAGAACTTAAAATGTTTAAAGCTTAACGGTGCTAGTGATTGGTCACATACACTGATATGATCCTCTTACACAAACTCTCAAAAATATTGTATGTAAATATTTCTTTTCTGCATTCCTTTGTTATAAAAAATCCAAAAAGATTTTCGGAGTGTTTTAGCATAAATTTTGAAAAATACAAAAAGATTTTCGACAACTGATGTTGGAGAGCTGATTTTCAAAATTTCGAGTGCTGAACATGATGAACTGGTTTGGGAGTGTGTGTATTGAATTGAAAATTTTGATTTGAGAAAGAAGTTGAGATTAGTTAATCAGGGTCATTAATTTGAACTTGATGGAATTATTTCTAATAAGTTTTTCTTATTGATTTAAGTAAAAACTTATGTTTTGATGAGAATTGTGTAGGTGATGAGCTTAAACAGATTTAAAGCCAGGATTTAATCTCAAGGTGATAACTAATTCCAGACTGCGATCCCAGTATATCGAAAGGGGGAGTCTGAAGACATCCGAGTAGAGATTGTTCGTGGGGAGTCTGTTGATGCTGAAGAGGAGAAGGAGATAAAGTTTGAGGATGCTTACACTGTGAGATATTTCAGAGAGCGTTCAGACTGATAAAGACTGAAGATTGTAAAGACTCGACACTTAAGACTCGCCAACATCTGAGGGGGAGTCTGTTGGTGCATTCATCTTTCGACTTCGTCTTGTATCGAGTCTCGGTTGCGTAGCGGATCTGAACAAGCGTGACATCATATATGTGACATCACATATATGACATCACATCCTACATCAGCACATGAAACGAATTTAAATGTACATATAAGACAAAAGTTCATGGGGTTTCGCTTGAAACAAGATCTGGTAGTTTCGCTTGAATTGGAATTAGTTGGTTTCACTTGAACAGAAGAGTGTAGCTTCAAGCGAAACATGAGTAGTATAAATAGAGGAGTGTTCTATTCATTTGTAACAAGTTTTAGAGATTCCATACCGAGGTGCTGCCGGTGTGAAGTGTCACACCCCGACCACGTATAACAACAAGACGTGGCGGAAATGTCGGGGAGTGTTGTAACAGAATCATTGTTTCGTAACCATGGAATAAATAATTTTGTTTTATTGAGTAATTGAACTCATTGTTTTAATACAATCAAATAAGTACAACTATGATCTTCCAAGTTTTAAAGTCACTAAGGCACGAGTCCATCCTAAATGTAGCATGTATCAACAATTATCTCAAGACAGCACCTGAAACATATGTAAAAATAGGTACGTCAGCATAAAAATGCCTGTGAGATACATAGGTTTTGTGAATATAGGATTCATTACTTATGAGTTTAGAAAAAGTTGTTTAACAAAAGTCAGTCATGATCCTTGTAAAATGTTTAGTTTTATAAATCATTTTAAAAGTGATAAACAAAACAATGATATACATTCATAAAAGAATAATGTATGGTTAAGTGAATAACCATGTAAAAATGAGTTTGTATTTAAAGTATTGTTCGAAAAACAATATTTTGATAAAAGGCTTATAGTATATGTGAAAATATACTTTGGATTTTAAGAGAATCGAATGAGTAATATATTAAAATATATTTCAGTTCCAATATCGTTGACCCAAGTGTACTAAATAACACCACGGAATGTAATGCAATGAAAACACTTATATATAAGAAGTACCAGCGGCGAATCTACCATGTTTTCATCACATTACACCCGTCCCGTTATCTAAACACTAACCAAAACCCAATCGTTAGATAGATAGTACATAAAATATACTTTAGTTGTTTAAAATAATAGTTTTCAGTAATATATTACAGGTATACTTCGGATTTATAAATAACATATTAAACTATGTTTTGGTTTCATGAATAACATATCAAAATATGCTTTGGATGTGATAAATAACATATTAAACTATGTTTTGGTTTTGTAAATAACATATCAAAATATGTTTTGGATGATTAACAAAATATATGTTGGTCTTGTACAATATCGCATATGGGAGTATATCAAACTATACTTTTGGGAGTATAACTAAATATACAAAAATAATGTGATTTAAGAATTCATTCAGACCTAGTGCATCAAAATACACCTTTGAGACTATAGGGATACCACAAAGGAAATCCCTATTTGGATGGAGAAACAAATTGGTTTCAGACATTCCATGACAACAGGAATGGGGTGTCTAATCCTATAGCGCTATATCATACTACCAATCGGTCTGGTGAACATAAAATAAGTACAATTCAACATTTTATATTATGTTCTTTGAGAAATCAGTGTTTAAACCATAGATAGTCATTCAGTTTGTCAAATGATAAGTAATAACATGTATAATCAATTATACTTTGAAATCATGAAAATAACATATAGGTACACATGCTTCACCCAAAAACAGTTGAAAACAGTAAAATAGGGGTCTATGTACTCACTTGAGATTGCTTAGTAGTCCTTGTGTAACAACCAAACAATGCTAGAGATCATGGAAATCAAACGGCACCTAATATAGGTAACTACGTTAATAAACCGAACCTAAATCGGAGGATCGGATAGAATGAGGGCTCGTAAACCAAATGAGTATGGGGACTCATGTAATATGGTTTAACAAAGCCTACATACTAAAATGAAACCTAACCTAAGTGCTTACGACCCATTACGACCTGTTTAGGTAGCTTATGCTACTTTAACGCGTCGTTTGCGTGAAACGCGTTCGGACCGCCTAACTAGTCCTATGACAAGTAGAATATGCCTTAACATGTCTAATATTGTTGCCAAATCAGTTTAGATGTCAAAAATTATGTTACATATGTTTAAAATGAATTTTGGCGTCAAAGGGGTATTTTGGTAATTTACCTATGGCATATAAACTACCTATCATACAACTAACTAAACGTCGTGACCATAAGGCATAACCTCGGAAGGTTATTCCCTATATACTATGGTCACCTAATGTGTTTGGTCGGATCCTAATGATCGATCAAACGGGTCGGGTTCGCAAGTATAAGCGATTGTTTAGATCGCTTACCTTACGACCCTATATAAGCACTAAACTAAAAGTGTTGAGCTAAGCTTGTTAAAACATGCTTAACTAAGTTTAGAAAACAGGTTTGGTATCAAAACAAATGGTTTTGATACCTAAGAGTAGTTTGGTTACAAAATACGCAAGAACGCGCATTTTGGCCGAAACTACGACTCGTCACTGAGCCTAGATAACGTGGTAATCAGTAGGTATAGTCACTAGGGACTATAACCATGATGATTACGCTCATGTTATGAAGTTCAAACGACTTCGCATTGACCATAAACTGGTCAATGCAGAAAGTCAAACAAAGTTTGACTTTAACGCTAAAAGAATAAAAGAACGAAGGAACACTTATAACGGGTCCCCGTAAGCTAATCTCGATCCAAATAACTCAGGTATGAAGCAAGGGCTTCAACTTAGACCACTTTTGATCAGATTTGTGAGGAAGTAATGAAAACTAAGGTGGGTATTTATAGTAAATGGACCACCATTAGGATCGTTTCTCGAAAACCGTGATCGAACCTCATCCGTACACTTGTTGGAATGTTATGGAACCCAATTTGGCCCCCCACCATCAGAGATCAACATGTGGAATTGAGATTGGGAGTGGGTAACAGCTGTAAACAGCTGGCTGGAAGATTCTGATGTGCTGGGGACCCCTTACGGACCGTAAGGGTCATGGCTTACGGTCCGTAAGCCAACAACTATGCAGAATTGGCAGTTTCAGTCCCTGCACCTTGTTTCATTGCGTAACGGCACTTCTAACACCCGTCAAACCCAATTTCAAGCTCCAAAATGATGTTAAGACATAGGGAACATGAAATATGCTTGAAAAAATCACGGATGTCAGTTCGTTTGGCTGTACGATTGCGGTGTTCGGTTAATTACGACGGAATGCGCATAAGCGCGAAAAACGATCCAAATTGCGTGACGAATGGATTTTTGACAAGCCAAACACTAAAGCATAATATTATAATGCTTACATAAATTTTTGGATGTCCGGATGTATTCAGAACGTAAGTTATGCGCGAAAGTGCAAACTTGTGCACTTTTTGACGCTTTTAGTCCCTGAATGACCCAAAAGTTTATTTTAGCACACCGAACCCCTCAAATACTATTTCTAAGCTATGTAGAGGATATTTATGGTATGTTTAACTTATGGTCATATTCCGGATTGTCTGTTGCAGTTCAAATTGTCATACTTTCGCAGTTTGTCAACTTTAGTCCCTGTAAGCGAATTAACTTGATTTCGGCATACCAAACCTTCCAAAACTTATTTCTAAGTTATGTAAAGGTTATTTAAGGTATGTTAAGCCTATATCACTTTTCCGGAGTGTTTGTTGCATTAAACTGGTTATATTTACGCATCGTGCGCGTATAACCTTCCAGAAAGCGATTTAAGTCTTGAAATTGAACAAGAATTGATATGTGCAAACGATACACATATTTATACAAATCCCAAGTATGAAATACAATATTTCATTGGTTTAGTATTTGTTTGATGGTTGAAGTGACAAAGGTGTCACAGTCTCCCCTACTTTAGGAAATTTCGTCCCGAAATTTAATTTTAGGAGAAACTTGTGAGGACAACGGTGATGTTTTCGCTTTGAATGAATCCCTTGAACCCTAAGTAGAAATCTGGGCCATGATAGGGTTCTTAGCGAAATTGTTAATCCCTCAAAGTGAAGTCCTTGTAGTAGCAAAACATGGAGTTTCAAACTATGGATAGGAGAACGTTTCCCATGACGACTTATCATAGGAAACTTGAATTCAGGATTGGGAAGTAATGACATCGGTCAAGGTCCAAGACTTCTCTCGTATCATTACTCTTGTCACTATCGGTCTTAACACATGACAAAACCTTCTGTGGTTTCTGTGCACTGAATTCCATAATTATGTAGGCCTCCATAATTACGTAATTCCTTGCACAGTCCGCACAGTTCATTTCATAATGCGTAGAGGAAAAATAAATTGAATAAAAATGAAGCGACTTGACTAGACCACCAAAGGATCTTTTTAACTGGATCAACGAACGATCTTTTTAACTAGATCAACACATGATCTTCTTAACTAGACCGTCGTACGATCTCCTTAAATAGACCACTTAAGGGATCTTTTTAATTATATCATCACATGATATTTCTAATCAGATTTTCAAATCAATCTGTTTATCTAGACCACTCAAGGGGTCCAATTTTAGAATAGTACTTTAAAACCCAAGGGACTTGACTACAACGTAGAAGTCCATTAAGGATTTAAGATAGTAACTTTGGATATCCTACTATGAATCCCTCATATGAGATATGAAAGTCTCTAGGAGGATTTGGATGGATCACATACAACCACAAAACATGTAAGAAAACACATAAGCACAAAATTAGCTAACTTGATTCTTTAATTTGTTATCTTTAGGCATGGATATTTAAAGCACACTAGGAATCCAATCCATGGATTTCATTTGGCACTTAAATGATTTTCAAGGATCTGTCTATAAAGATAGAAGGATTTTCAATAAGAGTTTGGCTTTGTTTCTTAAAAGAAACGAGTGTTTAAGGTTCTTGGGGAGATCACAAGTGATCATAAGATGACAGAACCACACGAGTAGTTTGTCTTTGGGTTGACATCATAAGGTTGCATGAAACATTCACACAATCGCATAAATTTTGCAGAAATAAAAACAACAAATCTTTATTTATGTAACAACCGAATTGTCTTGAAGCGTCAAAAGATAACAACCAAGGAATTACAAAACACTAATTGTTCACTGTTTCATCATTGTTCCCGTTTGCCTCATTGATGTTAAATGCTCGTCCTCGCGCTTGAGGTGCGTTAACAAGTCTTGGGCAATTGTTTCTGTAGTGAGTAAGGTCACCACAGTTATAACATGACCCTGGTGGAAACCGTGCTTGAACAGCAGCAGGGTTTGCAGCAGCTTGATTTGCATAGCGACAAACATTGATCAAATGTCCCAACCGCCCACAGTGGGTACATTTGTGACACTGCTCTTGCTCTAGATGATGACGGTTGCATTTGTTGCACAAAGGTGCGGTACCAACATAGTTTTGCCTTTTGCGAGGTTGTGCTGGCTGGTTTGGTGCAACCTGTTTGTCTTAAGCAGTTACAGCGAAATTTTGAGAGGTTTTGCGCTTCTTCTTCTTGGACACCTCAGCCTGTTTTTCCTTTGGTTCATCTTGAGCAGTCTTGTCAGATGGTCTTGGGTCGCCCTTCCGAAACAGCTTACCCTTCCTGATTTGGGATTCAGTCAAAGTGGCAGACAATTCGATGGCTTGTCTGACAGTAGTAGGGTTGCTGCCAGTAACGATATCCTGAACTACGTCAGGAAGACCATCAATGTATTTCTCAATCGCCTTATCCAGAGGCGTAACCATAGTAGGGCATAACAGGCTCAATTCCTCATAGCGGTCAGTATAGGCTCGATGTTCTCCACTGTCTTACTTCAGGTCATCGAATTCTCTTTCTAAAGCTCTCAATTCAAGACGAGGACAAAACTCCTTCATCATAAGAGCCCTAAGTTTAGCCCAAGTCTGTGCTAATGCAACCTCAGCACCGCGGTCTCTCATAATTCCGTTCCACCATGTAAGAGCCCTTTTCTGAAACACACTGGAAGCAAACTCGACCTTGCGATTATCAGGACACTGAACGTGACGGAACGTACTCTCAGTGCTCTCTAACCATTGTAGGATCCCAGTTGCTCCTTCAGAACCACTAAACTTGAGTGGCTTAGCCGAATTGAAACTCTTGAAATTGCATGGAGCATTATGGTTGTTGAGGGCTTGATTCATTTGAGCATAAAGATTTGGGAAGGCAGCAGCCATTTGCTGCGCGATGATTTCCGCCAGTTCGGCATTCGCCATCTGATTGTCGCGTCGAGGAGGCATTCTAAAAGAGGAACATGAAAGGAAACGAGTGAGAGAATTAGACGAAAAGAATGAGATGAAACAAATCTGATGAAACTAAGGATGTTGGTCATTTGTTTGTTACTACATAGCAACAAACGACCCTGGTGATTAATCAAAGTAAATAGGTAAAAATAATGTATCGCGAAGACATGCTCGCCTATAGGTGGACACTCACCCCAAGAGTTCCCAGGTAAGAGTGACTGGTCCGATATTGCGGATTTGTACGAACACTCTATCCTTAGACAAAAAGCTCAGGGTACAGGCACCCACCCTTCCAGTTTGCACGTGTTCACATTATTTAGACTAACTTTGACGGGATTTTGAAAACTTAAAGGGTTCAAAACCATATAATAAATCATCCTAGAACAGATGATTAGTTTTCAAAGCGGGATAGAAATTTGTGTTCTAATTGTGGTTGTCACCTAAGAATAAGTGACGGTATTGTTTTAAAACTAAACACAAGAAAACTTGTGTTAGGGTCCTAGGAAGGTTATAGTCTAGGTCAAAGCATTACTAATAACCTAATTCCCTATAACCATTGGCTCTGATACCAACTTTTCTGTCACACCCCGACAACGTATAACAACAAGACGTGGCGGAAACGTCGGGGAGTGTTGTAACAGAATCATTGTTTCGTAACCATGGAATAAATAATTTTGTTTTATTGAGTAAATGAACTCATTGTTTTAATACAATCAAATAAGTACAACTATGATCTTCCAAGTTTTAAAGTCGCTAAGGCACGAGTCCATCCTAAATATAGCATGTATCAACAATCATCTCAAGACAGCACCTGAAACATATGTAAAAATAGGTACGTCAGCATAAAAATGCCTGTGAGATACATAGGTTTTGTGAATATAGGATTCATGACTTATGAGTTTAGAAAAAGTTGTTTAACAAAAGTCAGTCATGATCCTTGTAAAATGTTTAGTTTTATAAATCATTTTAAAAGTGATAAACAAAACAATGATATACATTCATAAAAGAATAATGTATGGTTAAGTGAATAACCATGTAAAAATGAGTTTGTATTTAAAGTATTGTTCGAAAAACAATATTTTGATAAAAAGGCTTATAGTATATGTGAAAATATACTTTGGATTTTAAGAGAATCGAATGAGTAATATATTAAAATATATTTCAGTTCCAATATCGTTGACCCAAGTGTACTAAATAACGCCACGGAATGTAATGCAATGAAAACACTTATATATAAGAAGTACCAGCGGCGAATCTACCATGTTTTCATCACATTACACCCGTCCCGTTATCTAAACACTAACCAAAACCCAATCGTTAGATAGATAGTAAATAAAATATACTTTAGTTGTTTAAAATAATAGTTTTCAGTAGTATATTACAAGTATACTTCGGATTTATAAATAACATATTAAACTATGTTTTGGTTTCATGAATAACATATCAAAATATGCTTTGGATGTGATAAATAACATATTAAACTATGTTTTGGTTTTGTAAATAACATATCAAAATATGTTTTGGATGATTAACAGAATATATGTTGGTCTTGTACAATATCGCATATGGGAGTATATCAAACTATACTTTTGGGAGTATAACTAAATATACAAAAATAATGTGATTTAAGAATTCATTCAGATCTAGTGCATCAAAATACACCTTTGAGACTATAGGGATACCACAAAGGAAATCCCTATTTGGATGGAGAAACAAATTGGTTTCAGACATTCCATGACAACAGGAATGGGGTGTCTAATCCTATAGCGCTATATCATACTACCAATCGGTCTGGTGAACATAAAATAAGTACAATTCAACATTTTATTTTATGTTCTTTGAGAAATCAGTGTTTAAACCATAGATAGTCATTCAGTTTGTCAAATGATAAGTAATAACATGTATAATCAATTATACTTTGAAATCATGAAAATAACATATAGGTACACATGCTTCACCCAAAAACAGTTGAAAACAGTAAAATAGGGGTCTATGTACTCACTTGAGATTGCTTAGTAGTCCTTGTGTTACAACCAAACAATGCTAGAGATCACGGAAATCAAACGGCACCTAATATAGGTAACTACGTTAATAAACCGGACCTAAATCGGAAGATCGGATAGAATGAGGGCTCGTAAACCAAATGAGTATGGGGACTCATGTAACATGGTTTAACGAAGCCTACATACTAAAATGAAACCTAACCTAAGTGCTTACGACCCATTACGACCTGTTTTGGTAGCTTATGCTACTTTAACGCGTCGTTTGCGTGAAACGCGTTCGGACCGACTAACTAGTCCTATGACAAGTAGAATATGCCTTAACATGTCTAATATTGTTTCCAAATCAGTTTAGATGTCAAAAATTATGTTACATATGTTTAAAATGAATTTTGGCGTCAAAGGGGTATTTTGGTAATTTACCTAAGGCATATAAACTACCTATCATACAACTAACTAAACGTCGTGACCATAAGGAATAACCTCGGAAGGTTATTCCCTATATACTATGGTCACCTAATGTGTTTGGTCGGATCCTAATGATCGACCAAACGGGTCGGGTTTGCAAGTATAAGCGATTGTTTAGATCGCTTACCTTACGACCCTATATAAGCACTAAACTAAAAGTGACGAGCTAAGCATGTTAAAACATGGTTAACTAAGTTTAGAAAATAGGTTTTGTATCAAAACAAACGGTTTTGATACCTAAGAGTAGTTTGCTTACAAAATACGCAAGAACACGCATTTTGGCCGAAACTACGACTCGTCACTGAGCCTAGATAACGTGGTAATCAATAGGTATTGTCAGTAGGGTCTATAACCATCGTGATTACGCTCACGTTATGAAGTGCAAACGAACTTCGCATTGACCATAAACTGGTCAATGCAGAAAGTCAAACAAAGTTTGACTTTAACGCTAAAAGAATAAAAGAACGAAGGAACACTTATAACGGGTCCCCGTAAGCTAATCTCGATCCAAATAACTCAGGTATGAAGCAAGGGCTTCAACTTAGAGCACTTTTGATCAGATTTGTGAGGAAGAAATGAAAACTAAGGTGGGTATTTATAGTAAATGGACCACCATTAGGATCGTTTCTCGAAAACCGTGATCGAACCTCATCTGTACACTTGCTGGAATGTTATGGAACCCAATTTGGCCCCCCACCATCAGAGATCAACATGTGGAATTGAGATTGGGAGTGGGTAACAGCTGTAAACAGCTGGCTGGAAGATTCTGATGTGCTAGGGACCCCTTACGGACCGTAAGGGTCATGGCTTACGGTCCGTAAGCCAACAACTATGCAGAATTGGCAGTTTCAGTCCCTGCACCTTGTTTCGTTGCGTAACGGCACTTCTAACACCCGTCAAACCCAATTTAAAGCTCCAAAATGATGTTAAGACATAGGGAACATGAAATATGCTTGAAAACATCACGGATGCCGGTTCGTTTGGCCGTACGATTGCGTTGTTTGGTTAATTACGACGGAATGCGCATAAGCGTGAAAAACGATCCAAATTGCGTGACGAATGGATTTTTGACAAGCCAAACACTAAAGCATAATATTATAATGCTTACATAAATTTTTGGATGTCCGTATGTATTCAGAACGTAAGTTATGCGTGAAAGTGCAAACTTGTGCACTTTTTGACGCTTTTAGTCCCTGAATGACCCAAAAGTTTATTTTAGCACACCGAACCCCTCAAAGCCTATTTCTAAGCTATGTAGAGGATATTTATGGTATGTTTAACTTATGTTCATATTCCGGAATGTCTGTTGCAGTTCAAATTGGCATACTTTCGTAGTTTGTCAACTTTAGTCCCTGTAAGTGAATTAACTTGATTTCGGCATACCAAACCTTCCAAAACTTATTTTTAAGTTATGTAAAGGTTATTTAAGGTATGTTAAGCCTATATCACTGTTCCGGAGTGTTTGTTGCGTTAAACTGGTTATATTTACGCATCGTGCGCGTATAACCTTCTAGAAAGCGATTTAAGGCTTGAAATTCAACAAGAATTGATATGTACAAACGATACACATATTTATACAAATCTCAAGTATGAAATACAATATTTCATTGGTTTGGTATTTTTTTGATGGTTGAAGTGATACAGGTGTCACATGAAGACTGATTGTAATTGCTATTATATCAATCAAATCAGTGTTTAAAGTGATAAGCAAGCTGTTTCGAAATCAGTTTCCTATTTCCCGCATCTGAAACTGATAAAATATCTTCTGAATGACTCGTTTGGGTCACAAACCGATCCTACATTCTTATTGAATAATATGACGTGTACAAGCACCGAGAATCACGTAGAGAACTTTCTCTCTCTAGACTTTCTCTCTCTAAGATTAGCTCTCTAATTCCCAAATGAGCAAAAGTCTTATGTCTAACACTATAGCTCCCTATTTATAGGCACAAGATTATAAGGGATTTCCCCTTATTTACAAAATTGCCACCTTGCCCTTTTAACTAGATATTACAATATAACGCTAGAATTCTTTTGTTTCTGCACAAGATTATAAGGGATTTCCCCTTATTTACAAAATAGACACATACTGCACTAACGGTGTCGCTTAACATCGCCTCTTTCGGGAGCAAGTGAGAGATACTCTAAAGACCGCTTAACTGTATTCGATATTGTCGCTTGACTCACCTGCAAACCATAGTTACTATGAACCCATTCTTGCAATTGCTTTTGAGTGAGACTTGGATTATCCTTGTTGTGCTTGCATAATGCTCTTCGAATCTCCTCTGTCATTGATGTTTTTTTCACACCTTTAAGATGGGAAGCCATGTTATGTGTATGATTTGTTTGTGTTAACCTATTTTGATCTTGTATTTATATAGAAAATATTTTAATGTCCATAAAGTGATACATTGAACACAAGAAGCATAATAAGGTGGGAGATTGAAGGTTTCTTTCAAATTGGGCCGTTCATTTGATATACATGCATTGTATACAATAATTAAGAGGAAGCTTGAAAGGTGTTTGTAAACTAAGTATTCTACTATAAATTAATAAAATATTAATTAATATATAAATTAATAATTATTAAATTATCGATTAATTAATAACTCTTTTAATTAATAAATTTTGGTGGTCCCAAGTGTATTATTTTATAGAGTTTCTACTGTAGATCCTCAAGGAAATCCTGTAGTGGATCCAAAGAGTGTAAATTTTGATGCATTGCTTGTTGTTATTCCTACTGCTGCAGAGCTTTATTCGAGGAAGAAAGAAGATAAAAATTATGTTGCACAAATGGAGATACGCATAAAAGAAGTGATGTATGCGAGTCTAGGAAAGACAACAAAGAAGAGAGTGGAAGAAGCCATTGATGAATGTCAAAAGAAGATGGATGAGAATCAGAAGACGACGATAGAAGAAGTTGTGATGTCGGAAAAAAACTGAGGTAAAAACTCAAATTGAATCTTCCAAGTCGTCAAGCAAGGATAAGTCAATCGATAAAAATGATGAAAATAATAACAAATATGATAATAAAATGATGAGCAGTGCATGAAATGCATGGAAACATGCAGTGCTTGTACTGAGAAGGATGAAAATTCAAGATCCAGAAACAATGCATTTACTAAAATTGAAAAGATTTTCAAAGAAAAATGTAGAGAAATATTTGAAAATGAAAACATTTTGAAACAAACAGAAGAAAAGCTGACACAAAAATGTAATGTTCTGGAAAAAGAAAATGAGTTTTTAAAGCAAAAGTGTTCAACAGAGAGTGAAAAATGTTTTCAAAAAGAAAATGTTGTTCAAGAAATGAAAAAAGAATATGATGTGATGAAATACTCACAGCATACAACAAAAGAAGCATATGAAACTTTAAAAGGTCAAGTTTAGTTAAACGTCGTCAAGAAAAAGTTGTAAAATATTCTGAAACGACAAGATTCGTTGAAGCCAGATATAAAGGAAAACAATTGGTTTTAAATCAATATAATGATGAAGTTGCTGAGCTTAAACGTCAAATGGCTGAATTGGAACAAAAAATAATAAACTTCAAAGTTATCATGCTTCTTCAAATATTCTTGAACATATTTTCAACATTAAACCGGATGATAACGATTCTGAAAAGAATAAAAAAGGAATAGGTTTAGAATATCATCAGGTTCCACCACCATTGGAGAAAAAATATACTTTCTATGATGATGAGACGGTGGCAAAGGCTTTCGAAATGGTTGATCAATTACCTGAAAACATTGATGTGACTTACTCCAAATCTAATGATGTTGGTGATTTAGAGGTGGTAAGTAAGGTTGTTGAAAGTGTTTTGAAAGAAGATTCTACCAAAAATGATAATTCTGAATCACAAATTGAAGATGAGGAAAGTTTTCATAAAAATTATCTGAAGAATTCAAAATATGAGATGTAACACCCCGACTGCGTAAAACAACAAACCGCGGCGGAAACGTCGGGGAGTCAAGTCACAGGATAAATTGTTTCACAACACATGGTGATTGAAGTTCCGTTTTATTTGATTAAATATGTTACATTGTCTTAGATTAAACAGAAACAAGGTTCAAACATATTGTCTTTCATATTTTATGTCACTAAGGCTCGCGTCCATCCTATGTTATGCATCATCATATCAAACAACAGCACCTGAAACATATGTGAAAAGAGAGTCGGCATAAAAAGTTGGCGCGTACATAGGTTTTGTGTGTGTGTCAAATTCATGGCTTGTAAACATATTGCAATACCTCGTACGACTACTAGAGTCGATAATTGAAAACCTTGTATAAGAAGTGTTTGGTATTGCAATATAATTAACCAACTAAAACGTGTTGGTTAATGTTTATAAAAAAAACTCGTTGCCATGAATCTTGACTAAATCATTTGTTTTTGTAAAACCAAGTGGTAAATCGTCTTGTAAGAAAACTTTGTATGGTTTATATCTTTAAGTAAACATCGTTGCGTGACATCGTTTAAAAACATTCGTCTAAGTGATCTAGATAACACCACGACATATAATATGACAAAAGCACTTATATATAGGAAGTACTAGTGGCGTATCCACCATGCTTTTATCACATTACACCCGTTTCGTTATCCAATCACTTTCCATAAACCAATCGTCCATATCGTCATGTTATAAACCATTTGTTATTCGTTCGTGTTATAAACCATTTGTTATTCGTCCGTGTTATAAACCAAATCATTATTCATCCATGTTATAAATCAATCGTCAATCGTCCTTGTTTTAATTGTGAAAACTTTTGGTCGTTCTATTTGAATACATTCAAACCTTTGTGACTCGTCTAAACCACCCAAGGGGTATCTTTAATTCGACTAACAAACCACCAAAGGGTTTGTTAAAATAACAAATTCTGTCGTTATCCCAAACTATCCACCAAATCCAGTGGATAGCCCGATGACAGGATTGTCAGTCCTATGGTACCATAACATACTACTGGTCGGCTTGATCAATGTTAATGAATGTCATTCGTGTTATGAATTAAAGCATTGTGACATATGTGCTTATGTAATCATTGAACAAACTCTGAACAATTCAATATTAATAAAAAAATGTGTTTTGATCCTAATGTTTGTTGTTTATGCTTGACATTATGCACGTTTTGATTTTTGATTAACTTTAAACTCTATATCGCTTTCTGGAAAGTTATACGCAAACTGATGCGTAAACGTAATCAGTTTAATGAAAAAAACACTCCGGGACATCAACATAAGCTTAACATACCTTAAATAACCTTTACATAACTTAGAAATAAGTTTTAAAGGGTTTGGCATGGCAAAAACAAGTTTATTCGCTCGCAGGGACTATTTGCGTCAAACTGCAAAAGTCTGCCGTTTCGTAAGGCAACATATAGCCCGGAAGATGATCATAAGCTAAAAATACCATTAATAACCTAAACATAGCTTAGAAATAAGCTTTGAGTGGTTCGGTGTGCAAAAATATGCTTATTTGATCTTACAGGGACTAAAAGTGTCAAAAACGGTGTAAGATGGCATTTACGCGCATATCTTACGTTCTGACCACATCTGGGCATCCAAAATTTTTGTACACACAAAAATATTTTTATTTTAGTGATCGGCATGCAAAAATACCATTCGTCGCTTAATTTGGATCGTTTTCGCGTCCATTCGAGTTTCGTCGTAATTAGACGAATAACGCGACCGTACGACCAAACGAACCGACATCCGAGAGTTTTCCGAACACATTTTGTGTCCTCTATACTTTGACCACCTTGTAGAGCCTTGAAAATGGCTTAACGGGGGTTAAAAGTGCCAAAAATGAGCATATGCAAGTGCAGGGACCAAAGCTGTAAATGCTGAAACTTTGGCTGATCAGACATGAGGTCGCGGGCCGCGTAAGCCCAGACCCCATCTTACGCAGGGCGCGAGCGCAGGCCCAGCGACAGAAATTGATTTTCATCATTCTGTTGATAGATCAGGGGCTGTTTCTATCATTTTCTTTGTGTGTTAACCAAGTTAACACCTCCCTAAGTAAATTAGCTGGCCCCTAACACATGTAGGGCTGAGATTTCTTGCTTGGAGGTTACATAAACACATGGCTTGATCTCGTAAGTTCACAACAACTATAAATAGCCATGCCATTCAGTCATTTTTCCTCACCCTTGATCTGATTTTCTCTAAGTTGAAGTTTATAACTTCATACCTGAGAATTTTAAGATCAAGTTCTCCCTAGCTTGGACCCTTTGTAAGCTTCTTTCGTGCTTTTATCGCTTTTCTAGCGTGAAAGTCAAACAGTGTTTGACTTTTAGCATTGACCAGTCAATGGTCAACACAAATTTCGTTTGAACTTTGTAACGTGATTGTAATCACGATGGTTATAATCCTTAGTGATTATACCTACTGATTACCACGTTAACTAGGTGTAGTGACGAGTCAAAGTTTCGGTCAAAATGCGTTTTAGCACGCATTTTGCAACGGAACTACTTTTAGGTATCAAATCACTTTGTTTTGATACCAAATCAGTTTTCTAAGTTATTTAAACATGTTTTGACATGTTTAACTCGTCACTACTAGTTTAGTGCTTGTTTAGGGTCGTAAGTTAAGCGGTCTAAACAACCGCTTAGACTTTCGAACCCGACCCGTTTGGTCGATCATTAGGATCTGACCAAGCATGATTAGTGATCATAGTTGCATAGGGAATAACCCCTGAGGTTATACCTTATGATCACCTAGGATTGGTTAGTTGGTTGTTAAGTAGCTTATATGCCCATAGGAAATGACCAAAATGCCCTTTTGAAGCATAAATCCATATTGTGCATATGTGAACATATTTTTTACATCTAATCTGATTTAGTAACATGTTTAGGTATAATTAGGCATGTAAGACTTGACCTAGCTCATTGACCATAGTTTTACGCAAACGACACATTATAGTAGCTTATACTACCATAATGGGTCGAAACGGGTCAAAAGCACTTAGGTAGACTTTCAAATCAGAATGTTAGCTCTATTAAATCATGCCATATGAGTTCAAATACTCATTTGATTTAAGGAACCACATTCTATCCTATCTCCCGATTTAGGATCCGATTATTAACATAGTTACCCATATTAGGTACCTTGTTGATTTCGTGATCCTTGGAGCTTAAATTGGTCTTATTCTCAAGACTAATAAGCAATCCAAAGTGAGTACATAGTTCCCCTCTTTTACCGCTTTCAAATACTTTGGGGTGATACACATGTGCATACTTGTTACTTTCGTGCTTTCATTGCTTTTATGACATAAACATGCTAGTTTCACATAGTACACATATAGTACATGCTTTCAATTATGTTTTGCTATGTATGTTTTGTCACACCCCGACCACGTAGAACATACAAAACGTGGCGGAAACGTCGGGGAGTGTTGTAACAGAATTAATTGTTTCAAATCCATGGCAATTGAAGTTTCGTTTTATTAATCAAACATGAAAGTTTACATTGTTTTAAACAAGAACCAAAGAGTACATAACATAAATTAACTAGTTCTTGTCTCGTTTTAAGTCACTAAGGCACAGGTCCGCCTAAGTATGTCTTGATAAGTCCTATGCATCATCTCCTGAAAACACATGTGAAAATAGGTACGTCAGCATAAAAATGCCTGTGAGATACATAGGTTTTGTGAAAACAGAATTCATGACTTATGTTTGAGAAAATGTTTAGTCATGAACCTTGTAATTTGCTTTGTCTTATAAATCATTTGAAAAACGATAAGATCAGATGATATGTATAAATAAGAGAATAATGTATGGTTAAATGAATAACCATGTAAAATGAGTTTGTATAAGATAAGTTGTTTGTAAATCAATGTCTTGTGAAAAGTATGTTATTTGTATAAAATGTTATATGTCTCAAATTGAAATGATTCAAATAACGCTACAATATGTGATACCATACAAACACTTATATATAGGAAGTACCAGCGGCGTATCCACCGTGCTTGTATGGTATTACATACGCCTCGTTACTTAAATCACTAACTCAAACCAAACCACCAAGATCTAATGTTTATCAATTGTAGAAATGTTTATGTATGGTCAGTTATGGTTCTCACGGTTCAACAGTTACAAACGGTTTATATGATCAAATGGTTACAACGGTTCACATAGTCAAATAGTTACAACGGTTCAAAATGTAATATAATGTGTTCATATGCTGGATGAGCATATGCAACAAGATGTAATGTAAAACAATGTACGGAGTATGCGCATAATGGACATACATAGCATGAAATGAAATGTAAAACAATGTACTAAGTATGCACACAATGGACATACATAGCATGAAATGTAATGTAAAACAATGTACTAAGTATGCACACAATGGACATACATAGCATGAAATGTAATGTAAAACAATGTACCAAGTATGCACACAATGGACATACATAGCATGAAATGTAATGTAAAACAATGTACTAAGTATGCACACAATGGACATACATAGCATGAAATGTAATGTAAAACAATGTACTAAGTACGCACACAATGGGTATACATAGCATAAAATGTAATGTAAAACAATGTACTAAGTACGCACACAATGGGCATACATAGCATAAAATGTAATGTAAAACAATGTACTAAGTACGCACACAATGGGCATACATTGTCACACCCCCAAAATCCACCATGCGGAGTACCACCGCTTGGAGGCGTGACATGACCAGGATCGAGTCACCAATCATATTGAACAACATAATTAAGTAAATAAAACCAAACACAATACGATTGGTGACCAAAAGGAAGTAAACCGATTTTAGGTTAACAGCGGAAGCATAAAACATAAGTTCATAACATAAGTCCATAGTTCATGTTAGGATCGGAGGCTCTCATGTTTGTGTTTGTTTGTATATTTTGAACAAATCAAATAGATATGAACAGTTTAAGTGCAGCGGAAATGGATACAAACTTTGTAAACACAATCAAAGGAAAGAGTAGTTTGATAAACAATTGCTTCTCATAGAGTCGAATGATTTACAAATCAAAAGCAAAAGATTACAGAATAAGCTTACAAACTATACTCCCCCTCAGCCTGATGCCCCAAGGTTGGTTGCACACAAGATGAAAGGATTAGACATGAGGAGAAGAACCCGCTCAGTCAATCAAATGTAACAGTACAGGGTACTGTTGCATTTATAGGCAAACCAAACCACTGAGGAATCTCAGCTGACGTCACCATGAAAGCGACGTCTAACAGCCTAACAACCTGTATCTACTGACCTTACACAACTACTGATGTCTTAACAACTGATTATAAATACAATACAAAACATGAGAAAACAACTGCTTCACGTTCCACTGTTGTAGCCTAAGCACTGATGCTTAACAACAACATCAGTGCTTTCTTCAAAGGTGATCAGTCCTTGAATGAGCAGTGTTTGTGTCTTCGGCAGCACTTGAGAAACATCAGTAGATAGAGCGACAGAGTTTGTCTTCAGCAGTCTTTAGGATTATATCAGCAGTTGAATGGACACAGCAGCTGATTATGAGCAGCAGTTATAGACCATCAGATGTTATAATTCACTATCAAGGGGAGAGCAGAGTATAAACTATTGTTTATTGTGAATCCTCTGTTGTGACCTGGTTTTGGCTTTACATTATCTGTTCCTTTATTAGGGTTCAATCCCAACAATCTCCCCCTGGAACAGATAATGCCAAAACCTTTCATTATTCAGGACTTTTATTACTCATCAAGAGTGCCTTAGCTTGTTCTTTGAATTCAGCTTCAAATTCCTTTGCACTCTGGTCATCCTCATCCCTACACAGTGAAAGCCTAAGGAGATCCTGCAAATCTTGAACACTAAGGCCTAGTGCTTCTTTCCTTGATATGTGCTTCACATCGCCATTGGCTCTGACCAAGGTCAATACGTGAGTCTTTTGATCAGACATCCACTTTAGTATTTTTAAGCCAAGTGGGTTTCTTGGGAGAGACTTATTTGAAGATGAGTTTAGGGATAATGGCCTTGAAAACAACTGCAGACTTTCAGACATTCTTTTGAAAGCTTCTTCAAAGACTTTATCAGCTGCCGCTATATCTTCTGAAGTTTCTTGTTCAATAAATTCTTGTCGTTCAGCTTCTGTCTTGTCTTCAGCAGTGTTTGGAGTTGCAGGTTTGTTTAACGCCTTAAAAAGGCTTTGAAGCTTTGTTGAGGTTTCTTCTTTTAGACCCATTTTTGTGATGGTATCTTTGAAGTACTCTGCTTCCTTTTCTCTTACCTCTTCTTCAGTTAACTGTTCTCCCTCATCTTGATTTGTTGCAAAAGTAGACCGGAACAGTGTGTCGAGGTTTCCTATCTTCTGTTCAAGCTTCATCATTTGTTCTTGCTTTTTAGAAGTGCCTGAAACAGTTGTCTTTCTTTTCTTCAGCCTTTTGTAGGCTTCATCAGTCTGCTGTCTTGACCACTTTGATATGGCTTCAGCAGAGTCTATTTTTGCATCCACCAGCTCCTCTTTCTTTCTTTTATACTCAGCAGTGAAATCAGCAATGAGCTTTTTGAATTTGTTCCAGTTTGGAGGATTTTTCTTCTTTGTGGAATCATTCTTGATTCTGTCAATCCTCTCAGCCTCATGCTTTAGAGCGATTATTGGCCATTCTTCAAACTGTTTTTCTTCAGCAGGATAGAATTTTTCTTTCATAATGTAGGCGAGATATTGTTTTCTTAGCTTTTTGCGTTGTTCAGCCTTTTCTTTGATTAGTTCCTGTACAAATTCTTCTATCTGCTTTACTTTTGTTAAGTAGAATTCCAGTCTTTCAGCTGTGCCATTTTCGCTTAACTTATCTTTTTCACTATCAAACTTAGCTCTTGCTTTAGCCTGTCTTGCCTTGAGTTTGAGGTACTCATCCATATCTTCTGGTGGCATGTAGCCTATGAGCGAGGAGAATCTCCTTTTTGAAGGATCTTCTTCTATATAGAATTGCCTCATTTCATTTTTGATAGCTTCAAGTTCCAGTGGATATTTTGCAGCATTAGGATCATGTGTACCCTCATCGACAGAGATTGGCTTTCTTATTCTTTTGAAGAGCTTTGGCTGTGAAGTAGAAGAGGTGAGAGCAGTGGTGGATGACTGACTAACAGCTGTTGAGACAACTGGTGTCTCAACATCTGCTGTCATTACAACTACTGATATGTCAGCAGTTGTCTTCTGCTTTTGAGCAGGGGATGGACGTGGTGATGTTGGTGGTGATGGTGGTGAATCATCATCTGATATGAGATTCCTTCTCCTTTTTAATGAAGAAGGAGCAGATGATGTTTTGGGTGGATCAGTGGTTGTAGATTGTATGGCAGTGGATTGTAGTTGACTGACAGTGGTTGAAACAACTGGTGCTACAACCGCTGCTGTCGTTACAACAGATGTTGTAACATCTGTTGTCTTCTGTTTTGTGACAGGAGGCAGTGGTGATGGTTTGAATTTAGATGATGATGGTGGAGCAGTAGTTGTAGTGGTGTGTGATAGAGTGGTGTGTGTTGAAAGTGTGTGTGTTGATGAAATGGCAGCTGTTTGGCTACTGACAGCAGTTATTGTAACTGCTGCTGCAACAATTTTTGTAACTGCTGCTGTATCAGCTGTTTGGCAAACAGGTTTTGAGACCTGCTTTTCTTTTGCTTTTTCAGGCTCAATATGGAGGCCATGTTCTATTCCCCTCCTATTCGAATTTCCCAACAGCTTGTTATTCTCCCCCTTTTTGGCATTATCTGAGGGGAGATTTACAAGAAATGGTATGGAAGAAGGAACTTTGCCAGAAGCATTTTGAATGCTAGCTTTTATAGCCTTGATATCTGCTTGAGTATCTTTAAATCTTGATTCAACCACGTTGGTCAGCATTTGTACTTGAATGGCATGCTTTTTGTCAGCCATTTGTTGCTGTGCTTCAAGCATGGGTTGAAAAATATTCCATAACTCATTTGCAGCAAATGCCTGTTGTGCAGGTGCTTGAGCAGGAACAGCAGATTGTGGTGGGGCAGCAGTGGATTGTGCTTTTTGAGCTTTTAAAATCTCTTGCACCATCTCCTTTATTTCAGCAACTGAGGTTTCCAGTTTGTCAACCCTGTCCGTCAATTCCTGATATTTTGACTCATCACCTACTTTAGTAGGATCATCTGAATCCCCACCTGTGGTGGTTATATCAATGTGTGACTTGGGAACAGAGTCCCAAAAATCATCCATTGATGCCCCTTGTTCTCGGTACTGGGGACTTCTCTCTTCAGCACTTGATAAATCTTTAATGTTACTAGTGGACAAAATAGCCTCACTAGCGATTTTCAGAGGTGCTATGGAAGAGATTGCCTTCAAGGGAGTCTGACTGATGAAACAACTGTCCAAATGTAGACCTGTTGATCCAACATTTGTAGTTGCTGCTCCACTTGAACTACTGACAAGAGTTACTTGTAACTCCTGCAGTGTAACCTCCTCAACTGTTGCTGGGATAGCAGAAGTATAAGCATCAGACCCAGTCACTTGTGGATGTATACTCTCAGTAATAGGTGATAGAGAGGAACTGGTTTGTGTCTGTGCAATAGCAGCTGCATGCAACAGAGGTAGCATGGATTGTGGCATTATTATTGGTGAGGGGATGGGGGTTGAAAGAGACATGTCCTTGGGATCAGGACTGAGAAAGATGGATCCGAGTGGATTCAGAGCTTCATATTGTGGTGTCCCTGTGCTTACAACCTGATCCTTTTGTGAGGATGCAGGAGGAGTTTCGGTTATGGGTTGAGATCTTTCTTCCAACTGCTGTGAGGAAGTAGCAGCAGTGGTTTGTGGTGACTTTTGTGTTGTCACAGGCATTTTCTCTGGGATCTCATCTTCCAGAGTTGCCTTTGTTTTGGGTTTGGTGGGTTTTCTGGATGTTTTCTTTTTGGTCTTTTTAGTGGTGGCAGGTGTGGGTTTCAAAGCAGTGGGAGTGCTGCTATGATCACCTGGAGCAGTGGGCTCAGTAGCTGATACCTGAGGAGCAGTTGTAACCACTAAAGTCTGCTCAGGTACCCCTGCTTTTGTTTTTATTGGTGCCATCATCCTTGAAAATGTTTCTTTTGTTATGCTTTTTATTTGACAATGAACACCTTGTTTGAGCAAATTTACATTTTTCTTTTCAAATTTTTGTTCAAAATAATAACTCAAAAATCTTGGAAAAAGTAAAAATGCTTGACTTTCAACGTTTTTCACCATGTCATTGAAAATCTCCTGGGAGTAGTTATAGTTTTTATTATTCAAAATAGCATAACCCAGGTTTTGGATTTTCAATGGTATTTCGTTGAAAGATGTTGTTTTATTTGAAGCACACATCAAGAGTGTGTGAAATAAAAACCTGGGTGCAGATGGAAAATAACCCTTTTGTAGGGTATCTACCTTTGGTTCTTCTGCATAACCCCTTTTCACGAAATCAGTTTTCATCTCGACTTTTTCAAAAGAGAGTTTACCTTCCTGATCGTTGAGATTAAAGACTTCGGAGATCGACTGTGGGGTTATTTGAACTGCCTTATCCTGTATCGAGGAGTTTATGGCTATGACTTTTCCGTCTTGTTTTTCAAGCGACGCCTTTTTCCAAAACTCTCTCTGGGTTTGCAGATATATGGGAGCATTTGCTGTCAACAAAGTTTTGTACTTTGATGCAGATAATGCATCAATGATGGTGTCAAAGGTATGATTATCAGTAGGTTTTGTGAATAAACCCAGATAGTTATGAGATTGTTTGAATGGTATTTCAATGATCTCTTCAGCCGTTTGAGCGACCTCAGTTGAAGGTGGTGGTGATGTAGGTTTTGATTTTGATTTTCCTTTTGACTTCGTCATTTTGATGAAGAAGAATCGGAGAATGATTTTGAAGGTTTTGAGAAGAAGGGTTGGAAACTGCTATGAGAAGAGAATTTTTGGAATTCAATTCGACAGTGTAAAACCCTGTTTGGGGGTTTAGGGCAGGGTTTTATTTAAAAATGATCGCTGATGTGGCAGCAGTTATTAAGATCTGAGGGCTGAAAACTGACCACGTGTCAAACACTGATTAAACGGATGAAGTATGGAGAATAGTTGTTTTAAGAGCCACTGACGTATCAAACGTCAGTGGTTACAACGGTAAAAATTTATGAGCAGTGGATGATTTTTACTATCAGTGGATAGCATATCAGTGGATAAGACACTGATTTTGAACATCAGTGCTTTTCAAGAAAATGAGGGATCAGTGGTTAACTTTCAGCAGTGGACAGTATTTAGAGATCAGTCGTTGGAACAAAACAGTGATTAGGGTAAATGGTGCAGATCTGAAGAACAGTAGTTTCAGCAACAGTTTTGAGAATTTTCATTCAAGGTTTTGTCACATGTCAATTTTGAAAGACAGTGATTTAGTTCCCCAGATGATGAAAACTTTTTACTAAGGCAACTCATCTTCGTTCAAATATTCAATTAAAACATGAGTACCCTAGTAGTTTAAGCACAGTTTACAATCAACCTTTGATAAAAGTCTGGGAGCAAACCTGAGTTATGATATAATCTTAACACATATACCATTTCCTTTTGACCCATTTATGAGAACAATAATACCACCAAAAATAAGGTATTACCTCCTGTCAGGAGCTGAAACTATTGCCAACAAAAACAAGCAAAAGTTCCAAATGTATTATTCTCCAAAAAAATGAATAATATATCCTGATTATTCAAGAAAATCCTTTGAGAAAAAAAATAATAAAAGGATTTTCTGAGAACAGCATCAAAAGGATTTAGTGTAAGTTCAGTAAAACACATAATCATATCATTCTCAAGTTTTTGAAAATGGTCAGTGGTTTTGACAAAGGTGGTAGGAAATCTTTGAACATATGACCACTGTATGGTACCATTTTCTTTGTCAGTTGATTGCAAACATGATTCTCTTTCTAATTCATTTACTGGAATCAAAAACCCTTTTCTGAACAGGTGAATGCACATAGTTGCTTAATGCCATTATTACCCTACACTTTGACTCTTCAGTGTTTTATGTTTATACTCTTTTCTTCTGACTTCAGAAGTTTTGAGATGAACACACTTCGGAGTTTTTGTGAATTTTCTTAATGTATTTTAACATAGTTGATTTTGTCTTTTGAGGAACTCAACCTGTTTTCAACACATAAGATCTGAGTGACTAAAGTTTCAATTTCCTCTTTATAGAGAAACAAAACACTAATGTCTTATGAATCATAGGTTTTGTTCATCTGAGGTTCATACCTTAGCATTTAATGAAAACAACACAAATATCAAAACAACAATTGAAATCAATTTCGAAAAATATAGATCAATCCCGTAATTTAACAGATATGTTTATAAATCTGAAAACTATGAGTGACTTCTGCATGATATCACTTGTTGTGTGAAATTTGTGTGTCATATGACATCTTGGTTGATTTACAGAGTTTTTGAATAACCATTTTGATCATGATTTTACTCGTTACTCTGTTTTTCAACTGAATACAACCAACCTTAGTATCAATGAATTTTGAGCCGAACTGTTATGTCAATTTGACTGTTAAATCGAAATTGACTGTCCTGGCTCTGATACCAATTGTTAGGATCGGAGGCTCTCATGTTTGTGTTTGTTTGTATATTTTGAACAAATCAAATAGATATGAACAGTTTAAGTGCAGCGGAAATGGATACAAACTTTGTAAACACAATCAAAGGAAAGAGTAGTTTGATAAACAATTGCTTCTCATAGAGTCGAATGATTTACAAATCAAAAGCAAAAGATTACAGAATAAGCTTACAAACTATACTCCCCCTCAGCCTGATGCCCCAAGGTTGGTTGCACACAAGATGAAAGGATTAGACATGAGGAGAAGAACCCGCTCAGTCAATCAAATGTAACAGTACAGGGTACTGTTGCATTTATAGGCAAACCAAACCACTAAGGAATCTCAGCTGACGTCACCATGAAAGCGACGTCTAACAGCCTAACAACCTGTATCTACTGACCTTACACAACTACTGATGTCTTAACAACTGATTATAAATACAATACAAAACATGAGAAAACAACTGCTTCACGTTCCACTGTTGTAGCCTAAGCACTGAGGCTTAACAACAACATCAGTGCTTTCTTCAAAGGTGATCAGTCCTTGAATGAGCAGTGTTTGTGTCTTCGGCAGCACTTGAGAAACATCAGTAGATAGAGCGACAGAGTTTGTCTTCAGCAGTCTTTAGGATTATATCAGCAGTTGAATGGACACAGCAGCCGATTATGAGCAGCAGTTATAGACCATCAGATGTTATAATTCACTATCAAGGGGAGAGCAGAGTATAAACTACTGTTTATTGTGAATCCTCTGTTGTGACCTGGTTTTGGCTTTACATTATCTGTTCCTTTGTTAGGGTTCAATCCCAACAGTTCATAAGTTTAAAGTCCAAAACGTAGGTTTAATAAGTTCATAAAGTTTATTCATTAAGTACGGGACATATCAGCTCACATCCCACAACGACCACCTCTATATGCAAGCTCCATAGCATCTAATGACCTACAAAGCATGTAATAACGAGTCAACAACAAAGTTGAGTGAGTTCACGGTTGGTTGTCCATTTTAGAGTTGTTTCCAAAAACATAGTTTAATCTCATTCGGCTATCAAGCCATGGGGGTTACCCCATAGTTCGAAAACATTTATTAGTTAACCATCCCATGTCCATCTTCCCTGGCTATCCAGCCCGGCACTTTGGCCGTGGGGAGCTGCCCCAGTATTTTAAACTACCAGACTCGTTTATCATATCGACTACTAACAAAAATCAATTGTGCCCTAGCGTCGGTGTTCTATCACCACCGACGTGCCATAGTCCATTAGTACACGCACGTCCGACTGGCATGGTGTGAAGTTTGTTAAACCTAATAGCGCTATTAACTAATGACCCGCTCGCCATAGCCTCGGCGATTAAGTCGATACAAAAAGGGAGGGACTTCACTGATAGAGTTCTAGTCCAGTAAGTCTAATACGTCCCAACAGGACGAGGAATTTACATTCCTGAACACGTCTCAAAGGACGAGGAATCCCTATTCTTGTGCCCATTCCCATTCCCACCGGGAATTTACCATGCTTTGTAGAAAAGTGTGAACTCACCTCGGTTTGCTTGGTTAGATTCTCAAATATAGCTAACAGTCAAGGTCGATCAATCACGCCCTAGTATGATTTACCAGTTAGTCATTTAGTGGTTTCAATTAGAGCACAAAGTTCCTACACGTATCTATCACATAACATGCATCACTTTAACGGTTTATGCCCATATAAGTTCCCCATCCATTCCCCACTCATAAGAAAGCATACGATAGTGCACGTAACACATATAACATGTTAGATCATTCACAGATAGCATACTCGACATTTAGACACGCAAGTCACAACTTATGTCATTTCAGCATTAATATTCAAAACCGGCTGTTTTCGGACATTTTAATAAAATAGTTAACTTATTCCAAAAATTCCCAAATTTTTACAGAACGTCAAATTTTATTGTTTAAAAATATCGGGGTCCGGTTCATTACCAATATTTTATAAAAATTCATTTTCTAGACTGAACTTAGATTTATATTTTTTTCTGACCACAGTCCACAAGATAATTTATTTAAAATTCATCAAGTGTCCGATTTACGAAATTCCAGTGGGGTAATTACAAATACATCGGTGGTCAGTTATGGTATAAATTTCGTGATCAGACTCCACACAGATTGCGAGATATAACAGAAAACAAGACGCACTTTTTCAGCAGAAAAATTGAAGCTCTAGCTGCTGTTACGAAAAGACGCTTTAAAAATAGTATACGGAGTCCAAAAATTACGACTCTGGTGCCATTAGAACCGTATTTCATAATAACACGTTTTAGACTTAAAATATCAGTTTTTCGTAGAGTTTATCACCTGTTTACAGCCAACTGAAGTTGGCTGTAAAACCGGGACAAATTCTGTTTTCACTCTTTAACTTCCTAGTTCGTGTTCGATTGATTTCCGTTAGCAAATTTATTAATCACAACAACATTAAACATCAATACTAACCAGCAAAACATCAGATAATCAACCAAGAATCATAACAAAACTAGTTTCAAAAGTTTTACACTAACATTCATTCAATAACCACCATGTTTATTATTTTTAGTGGACTTTTAGTTTTGAACTCAAGTGTTCATGATTTTTATCCGACAAAATTCTTATTAACCACTTTAGATAAGCTTAAGAAGGTGATTAGAATCACTTACTACTAGCTCGTGGCTAGGGAAGAAACTAGACGAAAAACAGGTGGTTAATAGTGTCGTAGAGAGGTCCTCGCGATTCCGTAAGCACCGGGTCTCCTTATGTGAACTCTAGCACCTTGGATTGTATGTGGAATTGTAAGGTTGAAATTGGAAAGTGAGTGGATGCGGGTGTGAGCTCTCAGCCAAGAGTAGCCAAGAAGGAAAGAAAGATGGAATTTTTTTGTGTTGTGTATAAGGATGAAATGGTGACCTTCCATGCAATTATATAATCCATCATCTACTAATGACCAATAAATATTGTGTAATCTAGATATGGAACATAGGTTAATTAAATAATCAAAAAGATTTGTGGAGTGTCCCCACATATGGGACCGAATCTGTTATATGGGGGGGGGGGGGTTTGGTTTGTTTTCAACTCATTAGTTAAAGTTTAGTTAGTTAATTAGGAAATTAAATTAGAGTAATAGTGTGTAATGTTTTGTAACGGGTGTTAGGGTATTCGGGGACCCTAACTGGCTCAAAAAAAGAAAAACAATGTTAATGACAATATTTTTATGTTCCGGGCAGGGTCTGGTTGTTTGGTTCGATACTGTTCCGTTAAATCGCTTAATTAATCTGTAAAGCGTCCTATATATATATATTTTTGTGACGTTTTTATTTTTCAATACTCAGGAAATCATAACGGACTATTTAATGATTTTTTTTCTGTACATTACTAGTGTGTTAACAGGCGCATGTAAATATAACACATATATGAGAAAGCAGTTACGTAATTCCACACAGTCGTCAAGCACATTAATTATTATTAATGAATTGTACGGAATACATGGGATTTTGAGGGTTGTCACATTCTCCCCATGTTAAGAGAATTTTGTCCCGAAATTTAGCGCGTGGTTACTGAGGAAGCTAGTTAAGTTGCGTTGTTTTCCTGATTTTCCTGGGGTGTCACATCATCCCCCCGTTGGTTTGGAATTCCGTCCCGAAATTCTGTAGTAGCTTCAGCCTCAGTAGTGGTTGCGGTTTTCTTAAACAACTGGGGATACTTGAGTTTCATTTGGTCTTTTCGTTCCCAGGTATACTCTGGGCCACGACGAGCATTCCAACGAACTCGGACCAGAGGTATCCTGGTATGCTTGAGGATCTTAACATCTCGATCCGTAATCTCTACTGGTTCCTCGACGAATCGCAGCTGGTCGTCGATAGTGAGTTCTTTGAGAGGAACTATGAGGGTCTCATCTGACAGACACTTCTTCAGATTTGACACATGGAATACGTTGTCAACTCCGCTGAGTTCTTCAGGTAGATTCAACCTGTAAGCGACTTTGCCAATTTTCTCGGTGACTTCGAATGGTCCGACATAACGCGGATTGAGTTTGCCTCGTTTGCCAAAGCAGACTACACCTTTCCAAGGTGAGACTTTGAGTAGCACTCGATCCCCAACCTGGAGCTCGAGTGGTTTTCTTCCCTTATCAGCATAGCTTTTCTGACGGTCACGAGCTGTCGCCATTCGTTGTCGTATCTGAGCAATTCTCTCGGTGGTATCTACCACAAGTTCTGGGCCAGTGATTTGGCTGTCACCAACTTCTGCCCAACAGAGAGGTGATCGACATTTGCGTCCGTACAATGCCTCGAACGGAGTGGCCTGAATGCTGGTGTGGTAGCTGTTGTTATATGAGAACTCCACTAGCGGGAGGTGCTTTTCCCAGCCATTACCAAAATCGATTACACATGCCCTAAGCATGTCTTCAAGGGTTTGGATGGTGCGTTCAGATTGCCCATCCGTCTGCGGGTGATAAGCGGTGCTCATGTCTAAACGTGAGCCAAAAGACTTGTGCATTGCTTGCCACAGTTCAGAAGTAAAACGCACGTCACAATCAGATATAATAGAGGTTGGCACTCCGTTCCTTGACACTACTTCCTTTAGGTAAATGTCTACAAGAGTAGAAAACTTATCCGTTTCTTTGATAGCCAGAAAATGTGCAGACTTGGTCAGTCGATCTACGATCACCCAAATGGTATCGTTTCCGCATTGAGATATGGGCAGACCAGTAACGAAATCCATGGAAATTTTCTCCCATTTCCATTTCGGGATCTCCGGTTATTGAAGTAGGCCTGATGGTTTCTAATATTCAGACTTGACTCTCGCACAAGTCAAGCACTTGCTGACGTAGGTTGCTATGTGGGCTTTCATGCCAGGCCACCAATACATAGTCTTGAGGTCGTGGTACATTTTATCCGAACCAGGATGTACCGAATAACGAGACTTGTGCGCTTCGTCCATCACAAGCTCGCGTAAGTTTCCATAAAGTGGAACCCAGATGCGCCCTGTTACATAGTAAGCGCCGTCTTCCTTTTGTTCTAGCCGCTACCTCGATCCTCGTAGGGATTCAGCCCTGATGTTCTCTGCTTTCAATGCTTCAACATGAGCATCACGAATTTGAGCGGGAAGGCTAGAGTGAATGGTAAGCTGTAGAGCACGTACACGCCTAGGTATAGTATCCTTTCGACTGAGGGCGTCAGCCACAACATTGGCCTTGCCCGGATAATATTTGATAGCGCATTCATAATCGTTCAAAAGCTCAACCCATCGGCGTTGACGCATGTTTAACTTCTTTTGCTTGATGATGAGATAGCCAATCCATCCCAATAACGACGTCGAAACTACCAAGTGTGATAGGAATAAGATCGATAGAGAAGGTCTGACCAGCTAAGACAAGGTTACAACCTTTAACTATGTGTGTGGCTTCAAGACTTTTACCATTTGCTAGCTCTATCGTGTGTTTGGTGTTCAAAAGTGTTGGAGTGCGCTTAAGCATTTGGCTAACTTTCAAGGACACATAACTAGTATCGGCACCCAAATCGAATAAAACAGTAACAAAGAAGTCGTCCAGAAGAAACTTACCCATCACAACGTTGGGATCGTTCCTTGCGTCACCCTGACCAATCACGAAAGCACGACCTCGGGCGCCATTGCCATTATTGTTACCCCCATTGTTGCCTCCATTGTTTCCTCCATTATTGTTGTTGTTCTGGTTCTGATTTAACTGGGGGCAGTCTTTCTTGAAATGGCCCTCAGCACCACATTGAAAGCACCCTTTGTTGTTACCTTGTTGTTGCCGCTGCTGGCGTTGATTGGGTGGGGCTTGCTGTTGCTGTCGGTTCTGATTCGCCGGATGCTGACTCCTGCAGTCCCTTGCCATGTGACCAGGCTTGTTGCATCGATGACAGTTGCCTTTACCGCATGGCCCACTGTGGTGCAAGTTACAGCGATTACATTTGGGGTGATTTCCCTTGTATCCACCCTGACCTTGATTCCCAGAAGACTGCTGACTGGGGCTCCTGTACTCATCTGTCTTTCGCTGCTGGGACTGAGATGAAGTAGAACCTTTGCCTGAATTCCCATCCCATTTTCGCTTGCTGTCGGTAGGTGCATCAGAAGTAGGTGTGGCACTGATACGTTTGGGTAGCCTGTTTTGCTCCACCGCCTGGTCGGTGAGACGATGAGCCAACTTGATAATTTGCTGAATGGTACCCAGGTTGGCTGAAGTTACGTGACTTTGAATCTCTGGTACAAGGCCCTTGAGGTAAAGCTCAATACGTTTGATGGGAGGGTCCACCATGGTAGGGCACAGGATGGCCAGTTCATTCGACCTCTTGGTATATGCCTCAATCTCAGACCCCGTCATCTTCAGATTGAAAAATTCCACCTCCAGTTTGTGGATGTCATCCCGACTACAGTATTCCTCTTTGATCAGTTCCTTGAAACCGTTCCATGGGGTGGCATTAGCAGCAGCCAACCCCAGCAGCTGAACCTGAGCATTCCACCATGTGAGCGCTACCCCTTCAAGTGTTCCAGTAGCATATTTTACCCTACGGTCTTCGGGGCATTCGCACATCTCGAAAACTGACTCAAGCATTTCAAACCAGTGAAGAAGGCCCACTGCTCCTTCGGTGCCACTGAAAGTGGTAGGTCGGCAGTCCATGAACGTCTTGAACATGCATATAGGAGGTTGAGCATGTTGACCTCCTGCTGGATTTGCTGCGAGTGCCTCCGCAACTTGTTCGTTGATCAAAGCCGTCAACAGGGCTTGAGTGAGGTTGATACGTCCTCCGCGTCCGCTCATGATCTTCATAACTAAGCAACGTAGATGAGAAAAGTGTCGCGAAAGTGCGTAAGTGTGGGACAACAATAGAGAGTAAGCACACAAGGTTCAAATAGCAACTACCACATTATCTAATGCACAGTGATAACTATCTAACCGATAATATAACATAAATCATACCACTTATGGTGTCGAGTCTTGCATGTGGAGCGTAGCGTCGTTGTGGATCATTGAGCACTGTACTGGTTATAGTCTGGTTTTATCAAAAACTTTTCCCTTTTAAAAACCAAGTTCACTATAACCAATGGCTCTGATACCAATCTGTCACACCCCCAAAATCCACCATGCGGAGTACCACCGCTTGGAGGCGTGACATGACCAGGATCGAGCCACCAATCATATTGAATAACATAATTAAGTAAATAAAACCAAACACAATACGATTGGTGACCAAAAGGAAGTAAACCGATTTTAGGTTAACAGCGGAAGCAAAAAACATAAGTTCATAACATAAGTCCATAGTTCATAAGTTTAAAGTCCATGATGAACTGGTTTGGGAGTGTGTGTATTGAATTGAAAATTTTGATTTGAGAAAGAAGTTGAGATTAGTTAATCAGGGTCATTAATTTGAACTTGATGGAATTATTTCTAATAAGTTTTTCTTATTGATTTAAGTAAAAACTTATGTTTTGATGAGAATTGTGTAGGTGATGAGCTTAAACAGATTTAAAGCCAGGATTTAATCTCAAGGTGATAACTAATTCCAGACTGCGATCCCAGTATATCGAAAGGGGGAGTCTGAAGACATCCGAGTAGAGATTGTTCGTGGGGAGTCTGTTGATGCTGAAGAGGAGAAGGAGATAAAGTTTGAGGATGCTTACACTGTGAGATATTTCAGAGAGCGTTCAGACTGATAAAGACTGAAGATTGTAAAGACTCGACACTTAAGACTCGCCAACATCTGAGGGGGAGTCTGTTGGTGCATTCATCTTTCGACTTCGTCTTGTATCGAGTCTCGGTCGCGTAGCGGATCTGAACAAGCGTGACATCATATATGTGACATCACATATATGACATCACATCCTACATCAGCACATGAAACGAATTTAAATGTACATATAAGACAAAAGTTCATGGGGTTTCGCTTGAAACAAGATCTGGTAGTTTCGCTTGAATTGGAATTAGTTGGTTTCGCTTGAACAGAAGAGTGTAGCTTCAAGCGAAACATGAGTAGTATAAATAGAGGAGTGTTCTATTCATTTGTAACAGGTTTTAGAGATTCCATACCGAGGTGCTGCGGGTGTGAAGTGTCACACCCCGACCACGTATAACAACAAGACGTGGCGGAAACGTCGGGGAGTGTTGTAACAGAATCATTGTTTCGTAACCATGGAATAAATAATTTTGTTTTATTGAGTAAATGAACTCATTGTTTTAATACAATCAAATAAGTACAACTATGATCTTCCAAGTTTTAAAGTCACTAAGGCACGAGTCCATCCTAAATGTAGCATGTATCAACAATCATCTCAAGACAGCACCTGAAACATATGTAAAAATAGGTACGTCAGCATAAAAATGCCTGTGAGATACATAGGTTTTGTGAATATAGGATTCATTACTTATGAGTTTAGAAAAAGTTGTTTAACAAAAGTCAGTCATGATCCTTGTAAAATGTTTAGTTTTATAAATCATTTTAAAAGTGATAAACAAAACAATGATATACATTCATAAAAGAATAATGTATGGTTAAGTGAATAACCATGTAAAAATGAGTTTGTATTTAAAGTATTGTTCGAAAAACAATATTTTGATAAAAAGGCTTATAGTATATGTGAAAATATACTTTGGATTTTAAGAGAATTGAATGAGTAATATATTAAAATATATTTCAGTTCCAATATCGTTGACCCAAGTGTACTAAATAACGCCACGGAATGTAATGCAATGAAAACACTTATATATAAGAAGTACCAGCGGAGAATCTACCATGTTTTCATCACATTACACCCGTCCCGTTATCTAAACACTAACCAAAACCCAATCGTAAGATAGATAGTACATAAAATATACTTTAGTTGTTTAAAATAATAGTTTTCAGTAGTATATTACAAGTATACTTCGGATTTATAAATAACATATTAAACTATGTTTTGGTTTCATGAATAACATATCAAAATATGCTTTGGATGTGATAAATAACATATTAAACTATGTTTTGGTTTTGTAAATAACATATCAAAATATGTTTTGGATGATTAACAAAATATATGTTGGTCTTGTACAATATCGCATATGGGAGTATATCAAACTATACTTTTGGGAGTATAACTAAATATACAAAAATAATGTGATTTAAGAATTCATTCAGACCTAGTGCATCAAAATACACCTTTGAGACTATAGGGATACCACAAAGGAAATCCCTATTTGGATGGAGAAACAAATTGGTTTCAGACATTCCATGACAACAGGAATGGGGTGTCTAATCCTATAGCGCTATATCATACTACCAATCGGTCTGGTGAACATAAAATAAGTACAATTCAACATTTTATTTTATGTTCTTTGAGAAATCAGTGTTTAAACCATAGATAGTCATTCAGTTTGTCAAATGATAAGTAATAACATGTATAATCAATTATACTTTGAAATCATGAAAATAACATATAGGTACACATGCTTCACCCAAAAACAGTTGAAAACAGTAAAATAGGGGTCTATGTACTCACTTGAGATTGCTTAGTAGTCCTTGTGTAACAACCAAACAATGTTAGAGATCACGGAAATCAAACGGCACCTAATATAGGTAACTACGTTAATAAACCGGACCTAAATCGGAGGATCGGATAGAATGAGGGCTCGTAAACCAAATGATTATGGGGAGTCATGTAATATGGTTTAACAAAGCCTACATACTAAAATGAAGCCTAACCTAAGTGCTTACGACCCATTACGACCTGTTTAGGTAGCTTATGCTACTTTAACGCGTCGTTTGCGTGAAACGCGTTCGGACCGCCTAACTAGTCCTATGACAAGTAGAATATGCCTTAACATGTCTAATATTGTTGCCAAATCAGTTTAGATGTCAAAAATTATGTTACATATGTTTAAAATGAATTTTGGCATCAAAGGGGTATTTTGGTAATTTACCTAAGGCATATAAACTACCTATCATACAACTAACTAAACGTCGTGACCATAAGGCATAACCTCGGAAGGTTATTCCCTATATACTATGGTCACCTAATGTGTTTGGTCGGATCCTAATGATCGATCAAACGGGTCGGGTTCGCAAGTATAAGCGATTGTTTAGATCGCTTACCTTACGACCCTATATAAGCACTAAACTAAAAGTGTTGAGCTAAGCTTGTTAAAACATGCTTAACTAAGTTTAGAAAACAGGTTTGGTATCAAAACAAACGGTTTTGATACCTAAGCATAGTTTGGTTACAAAATACGCATGAACGCGCATTTTGGCCGAAACTACGACTCGTCACTAAGCCTAGATAACGTGGTAATCAGTAGGTATAGTCACTAGGGACTATAACCATCATGATTACGCTCACGTTATGAAGTTCAAACGAACTTCGCATTGACCATAAACTGGTCAATGCAGAAAGTCAAACAAAGTTTGACTTTAACGCTAAAAGAATAAAAGAACGAAGGAACACTTACAACGGGTCCCCGCAAGCTAATCTCGATCCAAATAACTCAGGTATGAAGCAAGGGCTTCAACTTAGAGCACTTTTGATCAGATTTGTGAGGAAGAAGTGAAAACTAAGGTGGGTATTTATAGTAAATGGACCACTGTTAGGATCGTTTCTCGAAAACCATGATCGAACCTCATCCGTACACTTGTTGGAATGTTATGGAACCCAATTTGGCCCCCCACCATCAGAGATCAACATGTGGAATTAAGATTGGGAGTGGCTAACAGCTATAAACAGCTGGCTGGAAGATTTTGATGTGCTGGGGACCCCTTACGGACCGTAAGGGTCATGGCTTACGGTCCGTAAGCCAACAACTATGCAGAATTGGCAGTTTCAGTCCCTGCACCTTGTTTCGTTGCGTAACGGCGCTTCTAACACCTGTCAAACACAATTTCAAGCTCCAAAATGATGTTAAGACATAGGGAACATGAAATATGCTTGAAAAAATCACGGATGTCGGTTCGTTTGGCTGTACGATTGCGGTGTTCGGTTAATTACGACGGAATGCGCATAAGCGCGAAAAACGATCCAAATTGCGTGACGAATGGATTTTTGACAAGCCAAAAACTAAAGCATAATATTATAATTCTTAAATAAATTTTTGGATGTCCGGATGTATTCAGAAAGTAAGTTATGCGCGAAAGTGCAAACTTGTGCACTTTTTGACGCTTTTAGTCCCTGAATGACCCAAAAGTTTATTTTAGCACACCGAACCCCTCAAATCCTATTTCTAAGCTATGTAGAGGATATTTATGGTATGTTTAACTTATGGTCATATTCCAGATTGTCTGTTGCAGTTCAAATTGGCATACTTTCGCAGTTTGTGAACTTTAGTCCATGTAAGCGAATTAACTTGATTTCGGCATACCATTGGCTCTGATACCAACTTTTCTGTCACACCCCGACCACGTATAACAACAAGACGTGGCGGAAACGTCGGGGAGTGTTGTAACAGAATCATTGTTTCGTAACCATGGAATAAATAATTTTGTTTTATTGAGTAAATGAACTCATTGTTTTAATACAATCAAATAAGTACAACTATGATCTTCCAAGTTTTAAAGTCGCTAAGGCACGAGTCCATCCTAAATGTAGCATGTATCAACAATCATCTCAAGACAGCACCTGAAACATATGTAAAAATAGGTACGTCAGCATAAAAATGCCTGTGAGATACATAGGTTTTGTGAATATAGGATTCATGACTTATGAGTTTAGAAAAAGTTGTTTAACAAAAGTCAGTCATGATCCTTGTAAAATGTTTAGTTTTATAAATCATTTTAAAAGTGATAAACAAAACAATAATATACATTCATAAAAGAATAATGTATGGTTAAGTGAATAACCATGTAAAAATGAGTTTGTATTTAAAGTATTGTTCGAAAAACAATATTTTGATAAAAAGGCTTATAGTATATGTGAAAATATACTTTGGATTTTAAGAGAATCGAATGAGTAATATATTAAAATATATTTCAGTTCCAATATCGTAGACCCAAGTGTACTAAATAACGCCACGGAATGTAATGCAATGAAAACACTTATATATAAGAAGTACCAGCGGTGAATCTACCATGTTTTCATCACATTACACCCGTCCCGTTATCTAAACACTAACCAAAACCCAATCGTTAGATAGATAGTGCATAAAATATACTTTAGTTGTTTAAAATAATAGTTTTCAGTAGTATATTACAAGTATACTTCGGATTTATAAATAACATATTAAACTACGTTTTGGTTTCATGAATAACATATCAAAATATGCTTTGGATGTGATAAATAACATATTAAACTATGTTTTGGTTTTGTAAATAACATATCAAAATATGTTTTGGATGATTAACAAAATATATGTTGGTCTTGTACAATATCGCATATGGGAGTATATCAAACTATCCTTTTGGGAGTATAAATAAATATACAAAAATAATGTGATTTTAGAATTCATTCAGACCTAGTGCATCAAAATACACCTTTGAGAATATAGGGATACCACAAAGGAAATCCCTATTTGGATGGAGAAACAAATTGGTTTCAGACATTCCATGACAACAGGAATGGGGTGTCTAATCCTATAGCGCTATATCATACTACCAATCGGTCTGGTGAACATAAAATAAGTACAATTCAACATTTTATTTTATGTTCTTTGAGAAATCAGTGTTTAAACCATAGATAGTCATTCAGTTTGTCAAATGATAAGTAATAACATGTATAATCAATTATACTTTGAAATCATGAAAATAACATATAGGTACACATGCTTCACCCAAAAACAGTTGAAAACAGTAAAATAGGGGTCTATGTACTCACTTGAGATTGCTTAGTAGTCCTTGTGTAACAACCAAACAATGCTAGAGATCACGGAAATCAAACGGCACCTAATATAGGTAACTACGTTAATAAACCGGACCTAAATCGGAGGATCGGATAGAATGAGGGCTCGTAAACCAAATGAGTATGGGGACTCATGTAATATGGTTTAACGAAGCCTACATACTAAAATGAAACCTAACCTAAGTGCTTACGACCCATTACGACCTGTTTAGGTAGCTTATGCTACTTTAACGCGTCGTTTGCGTGAAACGCGTTCAGACCGACTAACTAGTCCTATGACAAGCAGAATATGCCTTAACATGTCTAATATTGTTTCCAAATCATTTTAGATGTCAAAAATTATGTTACATATGTTTAAAATGAATTTTGGCGTCAAAGGGGTATTTTGGTAATTTACCTAAGGCATATAAACTACCTATCATACAACTAACTAAACGTCGTGACCATAAGGCATAACCTCGGAAGGTTATTCCCTATATACTATGGTCACCTAATATGTTTGGTCGGATCCTAATGATCGATCAAACGGGTCGGGTTCGCAAGTATAAGCGATTGTTTAGATCGCTTACCTTAGGACCCTATATAAGCACTAAACTAAAAGTGACAAGCTAAACATGTTAAAACATGGTTAACTAAGTTTAGAAAATAGGTTTTGTATCAAAACAAACGGTTTTGATACCTAAGAGTAGTTTGCTTACAAAATACGCAAGAACGCGCATTTTGGCCGAAACTACGACTCGTCACTGAGCCTAGATAACGTGGTAATCAGTAGGTATTGTCACTAGGGACTATAACCATCGTGATTACACTCACGTTATGAAGTTCAAACGAACTTCGCATTGACCATAAACTGGTCAATGCAGAAAGTCAAACAAAGTTTGACTTTAACGCTAAAAGAAAAAAAGAACGAAGGAACACTTACAACGGGTCCCCGCAAGCTAATCTCGATCCAAATAACTCAGGTATGAAGCAAGGGCTTCAACTTAGAGCACTTTTGATCAGATTTGTGAGGAAGAAGTGAAAACTAAGGTGGGTATTAATAGTAAATGGACCACCGTTAGGATCGTTTCTCGAAAACCGAGATTGAATCTCATCCGTACACTTGTTGGAATGTTATGGAACCCAATTTGGCCCCCCACCATCAGAGATCAACATGTGGAATTGAGATTGGGAATGGGTAACAGCTGTAAACAGCTGGCTGGAAGATTCTGATGTGCTAGGGACCCCTTACGGACCGTAAGGGTCATGGCTTACGGTCCGTAAGCCAACAACTATGCAGAATTGGCAGTTTCAGTCCCTGCACCTTGTTTCATTGCGTAACGGCACTTCTAACACCCGTCAAACCCAATTTAAGGCTCCAAAATGATGTTAAGACATAGGTAACATGAAATATGCTTGAAAACATCAGGGATGCCGGTTCGTTTGGCCGTACGATTGCGTTATTCGGTTAATTACGACGGAATGCGCATAAGCGCGAAAAACGATCCAAATTGCGTGACGAATGGATTTTTGACAAGCCAAACACTAAAGCATAATATTATAATGCTTACATAAATTTTTGGATGTCCGGATGTATTCAGAACGTAAGTTATGCGTGAAAGTGCAAACTTGTGCACTTTTTGACGCTTTTAGTCCCTGAATGACCCAAAAGTTTATTTTAGCACACCGAACCCCTCAAAGCCTATTTCTAAGCTATGTAGAGGATATTTATGGTATTTTTAACTTATGGTCATATTCCGGAATGTCTGTTGCAGTTCAAATTGGCATACTTTCGTAGTTTGTCAACTTTAGTCCCTGTAAGCGAATTAACTTGATTTCGGCATACCAAACCTTCCAAAACTTATTTCTAAGTTATGTAAAGGTTATTTAAGGTATGTTAATCCTATATCACTGTTCCGGAGTGTTTGTTGCATTAAACTGGTTATATTTACGCATCATGCGCGTATAACCTTTCAGAAAGCGATTTAAGGCTTGAAATTGAACAAGAATTGATATGTGCAAACGATACACATATTTATACAAATATCAAGTATGAAATACAATATTTCATTGGTTTGGTATTTTTTTGATGGTTGAAGTGACACAGGTGTCACATGAAGACTGATTGTAATTGCTATTATATCAATCAAATCAGTGTTTAAAGTGATAAGCAAGCTGTTTCGAAATCAGTTTCTTATTTCCCGCATCTGAAACTGATAAAATCTCTTCTGAATGACTCGTTTGGGTCACAAACCGATCCTACATTCTGATTGAATAATATGACGTGTACAAGCACCGAGAATCACGTAGAGAACTTTCTTTCTCTAGACTTTCTCTCTCTAAGATTAGCTCTCTAATTCCCAAATGAGCAAAAGTCTTATGTCTAACACTATAGCTCCCTATTTATAGGCACAATATTATAAAGGATTTCCCCTTATTTACAAAATTGCCACCTTGCCCTTTTAACTAGATATTACAATATAACGCTAGAATTCTTCTGTTTCTGCACAAGATTATAAGGGATTTCCCCTTATTTACAAAATAGACACATACTGCACTAACGGTGTCGCTTAACATCGCCTCTTTCGGGAGCAAGTAAGAGATACTCTAAAGACCGCTTAACTGTATTCGATATTGTCGCTTGACTCACCTGCAAACCATAGTTACTATGAACCCATTCTTGCAATTGCTTTTGAGTGAGACTTGGATTATCCTTGTTGTGCTTGCATAATGCTCTTCGAATCTCCTCTGTCATTGTTGTTTTTTTCACACCTTTAAGATGGGAAGCCATGTTGTGTGTATGATTTGTTTGTGTTAACCTATTTTGATCTTGTATTTATATAGAAAATATTTTAATGTCCATAAAGTGATACATTGAACACAAGAAGCATAATAAGGTGGGAGATTGAAGGTTTCTTTCAAATTGGGCCGTTCATGTGATATACATGCATTGTATACAATAATTAAGAGGAAGCTTGAAAGGTGTTTGTAAACTAAGTATTCTACTATAAATTAATAAAATATTAATTAATATATAAATTAATAATTATTAATTTATCGATTAATTAATAACTCTTTTAATTAATAAATTTTGGTGGTCCCAAGTGTATTATTTTATAGAGTTTCTACTGTAGATCCTCAAGGAAATCCTGTAGTGGATCCAAAGTGTGTAAATTTTGATGCATTGCTTGTTGTTATTCCTACTGCTGCAGAGCTTTATTCGAGGAAGAAAGAAGATAAAAATTATGTTGCACAAATGGAGATACGCATAAAAGAAGTGATGTATGCGACTCTAGGAAAGACAACAAAGAAGAGAGTGGAAGAAGCCATTGATGAATGTCAAAAGAAGATGGATGAGAATCAGAAGACGACGATAAAAGAAGTTGTGATGTCGGAAAAAAACTGAGGTAAAAACTCAAATTGAATCTTCCAAGTCGTCAAGCAAGGATAAGTCAATCGATAAAAATGATGAAAATAATAACAAATATGATAATAAAATGATGAGCAGTGCAGGAAATGCATGGAAACATGCAGTGCTTGTACTGAGAAGGATGAAAATTCAAGATCCAGAAACATTGCATTTACTAAAATTGAAAAGATTTTCAAAGAAAAATGTAGAGAAATATTTGAAAATGAAAACATTTTGAAACAAACAGAAGAAAAGCTGACACAAAAATGTAATGTTCTGGAAAAAGAAAATGAGTTTTTAAAGCAAAAGTGTTCAGCAGAGAGTGAAAAATGTTTTCAAAAAGAAAATGTTGTTCAAGAAATGAAAAAAGAATATGATGTGATGAAATACTCATAGCATACAACAAAAGAAGCATATGAAACTTTAAAAGGTCAAGTTTAGTTAAACGTCGTCAAGAAAAAGTTGTAAAATATTCTGAAACGACAAGATTCCTTGAAGCCAGATATAAAGGAAAACAATTGGTTTTAAATCAATATAATGATGAAGTTGCTGAGCTTAAACGTCAAATGGCTGAATTGGAACAAAAAAATAATAAACTTCAAAGTTATCATGCTTCTTCAAATATTCTTGAACATATTTTCAACATTAAACCGGATGATAACGATTCTGAAAAGAATAAAAAAGGAATAGGTTTAGAATATCATCAGGTTCCACCACCATTGGAGAAAAAATATACTTTCTATGATGATGAGAGGGTGGCAAAGGCTTTCGAAATGGTTGATCAATTACCTGAAAACATTGATGTGACTTACTCCAAATCTAATGATGTTGGTGATTTAGAGGTGGTAAGTAAGGTTGTTGAAAGTGTTTTGAAAGAAGATTCTACCAAAAATGATAATTCTGAATCACAAATTGAAGATGAGGAAAGTTTTCATAAAAATTATCTGAAGAATTCAAAATATGAGATGTAACACCCCGACTGCGTAAAACAACAAACCGCGGCGGAAACGTCGGGGAGTCAAGTCACAGGATAAATTGTTTCACAACACATGGTGATTGAAGTTTCGTTTTATTTGATTAAATATGTTACATTGTCTTAGATTAAACAGAAACAAGGTTCAAACATATTGTCTTTCATATTTTATGTCACTAAGGCCCGCGTCCATCCTATGTTATGCATCATCATATCAAACAACAGCACCTGAAACATATGTGAAAAGAGAGTCGGCATAAAAAGTTGGCGCGTACATAGGTTTTGTGTGTGTGTCAAATTCATGGCTTGTAAACATATTGCAATACCTCGTACGACTACTAGAGTCGATAATTGAAAACCTTGTATAAGAAGTGTTTGGTATTGCAATATAATTAACCAACTAAAACGTGTTGGTTAATGTTTATAAAAAAACTCGTTGCCATGAATCTTGACTAAATCATTTGTTTTTGTAAAACCAAGTGGTAAATCGTCTTGTAAGAAAACTTTGTATGGTTTATATCTTTAAGTAAACATCGTTGCGTGACATCGTTTAAAAACATTCGTCTAAGTGATCTAGATAACACCACGACATATAATATGACAAAAGCACTTATATATAGGAAGTACTAGTGGCGTATCCACCATGCTTTTATCACATTACACCCGTTTCGTTATCCAATCACTTTCCATAAACCAATCGTCCATATCGTCATGTTATAAACCATTTGTTATTCGTTCGTGTTATAAACCATTTGTTATTCGTCCGTGTTATAAACTAAATCATTATTCATCCATGTTATAAATCAATCGTCAATCGTCCTTGTTTTAATTGTGAAAACTTTTGGTCGTTCTATTTGAATACATTCAAACCTTTGTGACTCGTCTAAACCACCCAAGGGGTATCTTTAATTCGATTAACAAACCACCAAATGGTTTGTTAAAATAAAAAATTCTGTCGTTATCCCAAACTATCCACCAAATCCAGTGGAAAGCCTGATGACAGGATTGTCAGTCCTATGGTACCATAACATACTACTGGTCGGCTTGATCAATGTTAATGAATGTCATTCGTGTTATGAATTAACGCATTGTGACATATGTGCTTGTGTAATCATTGAACAAACTCTGAAAAATTCAATATTAATAAAAAAAATGTGTTTTAATCCTAATGTTTGTTTTTTATGCTTGACATTATGCACGTTTTGATTTTTGATTAACTTTAAACTCTATATCGCTTTCTGGAAAGTTATACGCAAACTGATGCGTAAACGTAATCAGTTTAATGAAAAATACACTCTGGGACATCAACATAATCTTAACATACCTTAAATAACCTTTACATAACTTAGAAATAAGTTTTAAAGGGTTTTGCATGGCAAAAACAAGTTTATTCGCTCGCAGGGACTATTTGCGTCAAACTGCAAAAGTCTGCCGTTTCGTAAGGCAACATATAGCCCGGAAGATGATCATAAGCTAAAAATACCATTAATAACCTAAACATAGCTTAGAAATAAGCTTTGAGTGGTTCGGTGTGCAAAAATATGCTTATTTGATCTTACAGGGACTAAAAGTGTCATAAACGGTGTAAGATTGCATTTACGCGCATATCTTACGTTCTGACCACATCTGGGCATCCAAAATTTTTGTACACAATAAAATATTTTTATTTTAGTGATTGGCATGCAAAAATACCATTCGTCGCTTAATTTGGATCGTTTTCGCGTCCGTTCGAGTTTCGTCGTAATTAGACGAATAACGCGACCGTACGACCAAACGAACCGACATCCGAGAGTTTTCCGAGCACATTTTGTGTCCCCTATACTTTGACCACCTTGTAGAGCCTTGAAAATGGCTTAACGGGGGTTAAAAGTGCCAAAAATGAGCATATGCAAGTGCAGGGACCAAAGCTGTAAATGCTGAAACTTTGGCTGATCAGACATGAGGTCGCGGGCCGCGTAAGCCCAGACCCCATCTTACGCAGGGCGCGAGCGCAGGCCCAGCGACAGAAATTGATTTTCATCATTCTGTTGATAGATCAGGGGCTGTTTCTATCATTTTCTTTGTGTGTTAACCAAGTTAACACCTCCCTAAGTAAATTAGCTGGCCCCTAACACATGTAGGGCTGAGATTTCTTGCTTGGAGGTTACATAAACACATGGCTTGATCTCGTAAGTTCACAACAACTATAAATATCCATGCCATTCAGTCATTTTTCCTCACCCTTGATCTGATTTTCTCTAAGTTGAAGTTTATAACTTCATACCTGAGAATTTTAAGATCAAGTTCTCCCTAGCTTGGACCCTTTGTAAGCTTCTTTCGTGCTTTTATCGCTTTTCTAGCGTGAAAGTCAAACAGTGTTTGACTTTTAGCATTGACCAGTCAATGGTCAACACAAATTTCATTTGAACTTTGTAACGTGATTGTAATCACGATGGTTATAATCCTTAGTGATTATACCTACTGATTACCACGTTAACTAGGTGTAGTGACGAGTCAAAGTTTCGGTCAAAATGCGTTTTAGCACGCATTTTGCAACGGAACTACTTTTAGGTATCAAATCACTTTGTTTTGATACCAAATCAGTTTTCTAAGTTAGTTAAACATGTTTTGACATGTTTAACTCGTCACTACTAGTTTAGTGCTTGTTTAGGGTCGTAAGTTAAGCGATCTAAACAACCGCTTAGACTTTCGAACCCGACCCGTTTGGTCGATCATTAGGATCCGACCAAGCATGATTAGTGATCATAGTTGCATAGGGAATAACCCCTGAGGTTATACCTTATGATCACCTAGGATTGGTTAGTTGGTTGTTAAGTAGCTTATATGCCCATAGGAAATGACCAAAATGCCCTTTTGAAGCACAAATCCATATTGTGCATATGTGAACATATTTTTGACATCTAATCTGATTTAGTAACATGTTTAGGTATAATTAGGCATGTAAGACTTGACCTAGCTCATTGATAACCATCCGACCATAGTTTTACGCAAACGACACATTATAGTAGCTTATACTACCATAATGGGTCGAAACCGGTCAAAAGCACTTAGGTAGACTTTCAAATCAGAATGTTAGCTCTATTAAATCATGCCATATGAGTTCAAATACTCATTTGATTTAAGGAACCACATTCTATCCTATCTCCCGATTTAGGATCCGATTATTAACATAGTTACCCATATTAGGTGCCTTGTTGATTTCGTGATCCTTGGAGCTTAAATTGGTCTTATTCTCAAGACTAATAAGCAATCCAAAGTGAGTACATAGTTCCCCTCTTTTACCGCTTTCAAATACTTTGGGGTGATACACATGTGCATACTTGTTACTTTCGTGCTTTCATTGCTTTTATGACATAAACATGCTAGTTTCACATAGTACACATATAGTACATGCTTTCAATTATGTTTTGCTATGTATGTTTTGTCACACCCCGACCACGTAGAACATACAAAACGTGGCGGAAACGTCGGGGAGTGTTGTAACAGAATTAATTGTTTCAAATCCATGGCAATTGAAGTTTCGTTTTATTAATCAAACATGAAAGTTTACATTGTTTTAAACAAGAACCAAAGAGTACATAACATAAATTAACTAGTTCTTGTCTCGTTTTAAGTCACTAAGGCACAGGTCCGCCTAAGTATGTCTTGATAAGTCCTATGCATCATCTCCTGAAAACACATGTGAAAATATGTACGTCAGCATAAAAATGTCTGTGAGATACATAGGTTTTGTGAAAACAGAATTCATGACTTATGTTTGAGAAAATGTTTAGTCATGAACCTTGTAATTTGCTTTGTCTTGTAAATCATTTGAAAAACGATAAGATCAGATGATATGTATAAATAAGAGAATAATGTATGGTTAAATGAATAACCATGTAAAATGAGTTTGTATAAGATAAGTTGTTTGTAAATCAATGTCTTGTGAAAAGTATGTTATTTGTATAAAATGTTATATGTCTCAAATTGAAATGATTCAAATAACGCTACAATATGTGATACCATACAAACACTTATATATAGGAAGTACCAGCGGCGTATCCACCGTGCTTGTATGGTATTACATACGCCTCATTACTTAAATCACTAACTCAAACCAAACCACCAAGATCTAATGTTTATCAATTGTAGAAATGTTTATGTATGGTCAGTTATGGTTCTCACGGTTCAACAGTTACAAACGGTTCATATGATCAAATGGTTACAACGGTTCACATAGTCAAATAGTTACAACGGTTCAAAATGTAATATAATGTGTTCATATGCTGGATGAGCATATGCAACAAGATGTAATGTAAAACAGTGTACGAAGTATGCGCATAATGGACATACATAGCATGAAATGAAATGTAAAACAATGTACTAAGTATGCACACAATGGACATACATAGCATGAAATGTAATGTAAAACAATGTACCAAGTATGCACACAATGGACATACATAGCATGAAATGTAATGTAAAACAATGTACCAAGTATGCACACAATGGACATACATAGCATGAAATGTAATGTAAAACAATGTACTAAGTATGCACACAATGGACATACATAGCATGAAATGTAATGTAAAACAATGTACTAAGTACGCACACAATGGGCATACATAGCATAAAATGTAATGTAAAACAATGTACTAAGTACGCACACAATGGGCATACATAGTATAAAATGTAATGTAAAACAATGTACTAAGTACGCACACAATGGGCATACATTGTCACACCCCCAAAATCCATCATGCGGAGTACCACCGCTTGGAGGCGTGACATGACCAGGATCGAGCCACCAATCATATTGAACAACATAATTAAGTAAATAAAACCAAACACAATACGATTGGTGACCAAAAGGAAGTAAACCGATTTTAGGTTAACAGCGGAAGCATAAAACATAAGTTTATAACATAAGTCCATAGTTCATAAGTTTAAAGTCCAAAACATAGGTTTAATAAGTTCATAAAGTTTATTCATTAAGTACGGGACATATCAGCTCGCATCCCACAACGACCACCTCCATATGCAAGCTCCATAGCATCTAATGACCTGCAAAGCATGTAATAACGAGTCAACAACAAAGTTGAGTGAGTTCACGGTTGGTTGTCCATTTTAGAGTTGTTCCCAAAAACATAATTTTAATCTCATTCGGCTATCAAGCTGTGGGGGTTACCCCATAGTTCGAAAACATTTATTAGTTAACCATCCCATGTCCATCTTCCCTGGCTATCCAGCCCGGCACTTTGGCCGTGGGGAGCTGCCCCAATATTTTAAACTACCAGACTCGTTTATCATATCGACTACTAACAAAAATCAATTGTGCCCTAGCGTCGGTGTTCTATCACCACCGACGTGCCATAGTCCATTAGTACACGCCCTTCCGACAGGCACGGTGTGAGGTTTGTTAAACCTAATAGCGCTATTAACTAATGACCCGCTCGCCATAGCCTCGGCGATTAAGTCGATACAAAAAGGGAGGGACTTTGCTGATAGAGTTCTAGTCCAGTAAGTCTAATACGTCCCAACAGGACGAGAAATTTACATTCCTGAACACGTCTCAAAGGAAGAGGAATCCCTATTCTTGTGCCCATTCCCATTCCCACCGGGAATTTACCATGCTTTGAAGAAAAAGTGTGAACTCACCTCGGTTTGCTCGGTTAGATTCTCAAATATAGCTAACAGTCAAGGTCGGTCAATCACGCCCTAGTATGATTTACCAGTTAGTCATTTAGTGGTTTCAATTAGAGCACAAAGTTACTACACGTATCTATCACATAACATGCATCACTTTAACGGTTTATGCCCATATAAGTTCCCCATCCATTCCCCACTCATAAGCAAGCATACGATAGTGCACGTAACACATATAACATGTTAGATCATTCACAGATAGCATACTCGACATTTAGACACTCAAGTCACAACTTATGTCATTTCAGCATTAATATTCAAAACCGGCTGTTTTCGGACATTTTAATAAAATAGTTAACTTATTCCAAAAATTCTCAAATTTTTACAGAACGTCAAATTTTATTGTGTAAAAATATCGGGGTCCGGTTCATTACCAATATTTTATAAAAATTCATTTTCCAGACTGAACTCAGATTTATATTTTTTTCTGACCACAGTCCACGAGATAATTTATTTAAAATTCATCAAGCGTCCGATTTACAAAATTCCAGTGGGGTAATTACAAATACATCGGTGGTCAGCTATGGTATAAATTTCGTGATTAGACTCCACACAGATTGCGAGTTATAACAGAAAACAAGACGCACTTTTTCAGCAGAAAAATTGAAGCTCTAGCTGCTGTTACAAAAAGACGCTTTAAAAATAGTATACGGAGTCCAAAAATTACGATTCCGGTGCCATTAGAACCGTATTTCATAATAACACGTTTTAGACTCAAAATATCAGTTTTTCGTAGAGTTTATCACCTGTTTACAGCCATTAGAACTGAAGTTGGCTGTAAAACCGGGACAGATTCTGTTTTCACTCTTTAACTTCCTAGTTCGTGTTCGATTGATTTCCGTTAGCAAATTTATTAATCACAACAACATTAAACATCAATACTAACCAGCAAAACATCAGATAATCAACCAAGAATCATAACAAAACTAGTTTCAAAAGTTTTACACTAACATTCATTCATTAACCACCATGTTTATTATTTTTAGTGGACTTTTAATTTTGAACTCTAGTGTTCATGATTTTTATCCGACAAAATTCTTATTAACCACTTTAGACAAGCTTAAGAAGGTGATTAGAATCACTTACTACTAGCTCGTGACTAGGGAAGAAACTAGACGAAAAATGGGTGGTTAATAGTGTCGTAGAGAGGTCCTCGCGATTCCGTAAGCACCGGGTCTCCTTATGTGAACTCTAGCACCTTGGATTGTATGTGGAATTGTAAGGTTGAAATTGGAAAGTGAGTGGATGTGGGTGTGAGCTCTCAGCCGAGAGTAGCCAAGAAGGAAAGAAAGATGGAATTTTTTTGTGTATAAGGATGAAATGGTGACCTTCCATGCAATTATATAATCCATCATCTACTAATGACCAATAGATATTGTGTAATCTAGATATGGAACATAGGTTAATTAAATAATCAAAAAGATTTGTGGAGTGTCCCCACATATGGGACCGAATCTGTTATATGGGGGGGGGGGGTGGTTTGGTTTGTTTTCAACTCATTAGTTAAAGTTTAGTTAGTTAATTAGGAAATTAAATTAGAGTAATAGTGTGTAATGTTTTGTAACGGGTGTTAGGGTATTCGGGGACCCTAACTGGCTCAAAAAAAGAAAAACAATGTTAATGACAATATTTTTATGTTCCAGGCAGGGTCCGGTTGTTTGGTTCGATACTGTTCCGTTAAAGCGCTTAATTAATCCGTAAAGCGTCCTATATATATATATTTTTGTGACGTTTTTACTTTTCAATACTCAGGAAATCATAACGGACTATTTAATGATTTTTTTTTTCTGTACATTACTAGTGTGTTAACAGGCGCATGTAAATATAACACAGATATGAGAAAGCAGTTACGTAATTCCACACAGTCGTCAAGCACATTAATTATTATTAATGAATTGTACGGAATACATGGGATTTTGAGGGTTGTCACATTCTCCCCATGTTAAGAGAATTTCTTCCCGAAATTTAGCGCGTGGTTACTGAGGAAGCTAGTTAAGTTGCGTTGTTTTCCTGATTTTCCTGGGGTGTCACATCATCCCCCGTTGGTTTGGAATTCCGTCCCGAAATTCTGCAGTAGCTTCAGCCTCAGTAGTGGTTGCGTTTTTCTTAAACAGCTGGGGATACTTGAGTTTCATTTGGTCTTCTCGTTCCCAGGTATACTCTGGGCCACGACGAGCATTCCAACGAACTCGGACCAGAGGTATCCTGGTATGCTTGAGGATCTTAACATCTCGATCCGTAATCTCTACTAGTTCCTCGACGAATCGCAGCTGGTCATCGACAGTGAGTTCTTTGAGAGGAACTATGAGGGTCTCATCTGACAGACACTTCTTCAGATTTGACACATGGAATACGTTGTGAACTCCGCTGAGTTCTTCAGGTAGATTCAACCTGTAAGCGACTTTGCCAATTTTCTCGGTGACTTCGAATGGTCCGACATAACGCGGATTGAGTTTGCCTCGTTTGCCAAAGCGGACTACACCTTTCCAAGGTGAGACTTTGAGTAGCACTCGATCCCCAACCTGGAGCTCGAGTGGTTTTCTTCCCTTATCAGCATAGCTTTTCTGACGGTCACGAGCTGCCGCCATTCGTTGTCGTATCTGAGCAATTCTCTCGGTGGTATCTACCACAAGTTCTGGGCCAGTGATTTGGCTGTCACCAACTTCTGCCCAACAGAGAGGTGATCGACATTTTCGTCCGTACAATGCCTCGAACGGAGCGGCCTGAATGCTGGTGTGGTAGCTGTTGTTATATGAGAACTCCACTAGCGGGAGGTGCTTTTCCCAGCCATTACCAAAATTGATTACACATGCCCTAAGCATGTCTTCAAGGGTTTGGATGGTGCGTTCAGATTGCCCATCCGTCTGCGGGTGATAAGCGGTGCTCATATTTAAACGTGAGCCAAAAGACTTGTGCATTGCTTGCCACAGTTCAGAAGTAAAATGCGCGTCACAATCAGATATAATAGAGGTTGGCACTCCGTGCCTTGACACTACTTCCTTTAGGTAAATGTCTGCAAGAGTAGAAAACTTATCCGTTTCTTTGATAGCCAGAAAATGTGCAGACTTGGCCAGTAGATCTACGATCACCCAAATGGTATCGTTTCCGCGTTGAGATCTGGGCAGACCAGTAACGAAATCCATGGAAATTTTCTCCCATTTCCATTTCGGGATCTCCGGTAATTGAAGTAGGCCTGATGGTTTCTGATATTCAGACTTGACTCTCGCACAAGTCAAGCACTTGCTGACGTAGGTTGCTATGTGGGCTTTCATGCCAGGCCACCAATACATAGTCTTGAGGTCGTGGTACATTTTATCCGAACCAGGATGTACCGAATAACGAGACTTGTGCGCTTCGTCCATCACAAGCTCGCGTAAGTTTCCATAAAGTGGAACCCAGATGCGCCCTGTTACATAGTAAGCGCCGTCTTCCTTTTGTTCTAGTCGCTACCTCGATCCTCGTAGGGATTCAGCCCTGATGTTATCTGCTTTCAATGCTTCAACTTGAGCATCACGAATTTGAGCGGGAAGGCTAGAGTGAATGGTAAGCTGTAGAGCACGTACACGCCTAGGTATAGTATCCTTTCGACTGAGGGCGTCAGCCACAACATTGGCCTTGCCCAGATAATATTTGATAGCGCATTCATAATCGTTCAAAAGCTCAACCCATCGGCGTTGACGCATGTTTAACTTCTTTTGCTTGAAGATATGCTCGAGACTCCTGTGATCGGTGTAAATGGTGCACTTGGTACCGTACAGGTAATGTCTCCATATCTTAAGTGCGAAAACAACTGCTCCCAGCTCCAGATCGTGAGTAGTGTAATTTCTTTCGTGAACCTTGAGTTGGCGTGATGCGTAGGCAATGACCTTGTCACGTTGCATCAACACGCAACCAAGTCCTTGGATGGAAGCGTCGCAATAAACCACGAAATCATCTGTGCCTTCAGGCAATGAGAGGATAGGTGCGCTACAAAGTCTATCCTTTAGGTGTTGAAATGCGGACTCCTGTGCATCACCCCAACGATAGATGACACCCTTCTGAGTCAGTGAAGTGAGAGGTTGCGCAATCTTGGAGAAATCTTTTATAAAGCTTCTGTAATATCCGGCCAAACCCAAGAATTGGCGGATTTCTGTTGGTGTGCGGGGTGCAGGCCAGTTCTTGATCGATTCAACCTTAGATGGATCCACATGAATTCCATCCTTGTTTACCACATGGCCTAGAAAGTGGACTTCGCGAAGCCAGAAGTCACATTTTGAAAACTTGGCATACAACTGCTCTTTTCGAAGAAGTTCCAGCATAAGTCGTAGATGCTGCTCGTGTTCCTCCTGACTCTTAGAATAGATCAGGATATCATCGATGAACACAATAACGAACTTATCCAGGTAAGGTTTGCATACTCGGTTCATGAGATCCATGAAGACTGCTGGTGCGTTCGTCAGCCCGAATGGCATAACCAAAAACTCGTAATGGCCGTAACGAGTTCTGAATGCTGTTTTGGAGACGTCTTCATCTCGGACCCTCAGCTGATGGTATCCCAATCTCAAATCAATCTTGGAGTAATAGCTCGACCCTTGCAACTGGTCGAACAAGTCGTCAATACGTGGAAGAGGATAACGATTCTTCACAGTCACCTTGTTAAGTTCGCGATAGTCAATACACATCCTGAAGGTACCGTCTTTCTTCTTCACGAATAGTACTGGAGCTCCCCAGGGCGAAGAGCTAGGACGTATGAAACCCTTTTCCAAGAGTTCTTGTAGTTGTGTGGACAGTTCTTCAAGTTCTGATGGAGCTAGACGATATGGTGCTCGAGCTACTGGCGCTGCTCCAGGAGCTAGCTCGATTTGAAACTGGACTTGGCGATGAGGCGGAAGACCAGGTAATTCCTCAGGAAATACCTCGGGAAAGTCGCGTACAATAAGGATGTCCTCAATTCTCTTTTCTTCCGTTGACGTGTCAGTAACGAGTGCTAGAATGGCAGTGTGGCCCTTTCGAAAACACTTCTGGGCCTTAAGGAAAGAGATGATGCCTTCGACAGCACCACTCTTGTCGCCATGAATCATGAGACGTTCTTTACCAGAACGAGGAATGCGGACGATTTTCTCCTTGCAAACAATCTCCGCTTGATGATGAGATAGCCAATCCATCCCAATAACGACGTTGAAACTACCCAGTGTGATAGGAATAAGATCGATAGAGAAGGTTTGACCAGCTAAGACGAGGTTACAACCTTTAACTATGTGTGTGGCTTCAAGACTTTTACCATTTGCTAGCTCTATCGTGTGTTTGGTGTTCAAAAGTGTTGGAGTGCGCTTAAGCATTTGGCTAACTTTCAAGGACACATAACTAGTATCGGCACCCGAATCGAAAAAAACAGTAACAAAGAAGTCGTCCAGAAGAAACTTACCCATCACAACGTTGGGATCGTTCCTTGCGTCACCCTGACCAATCACGAAAGCACGACCTCGGGCGCCATTGCCATTATTGTTACCCCCATTGTTGCCTCCATTGTTTCGTCCATTATTGTTGTTGTTCTGGTTCTGATTTAACTGGGGGCAGTCTTTCTTGAAATGGCCCTCAGCACCACATTGAAAGCACCCTTTGTTGTTACCTTGTTGTTGCCGCTGCTGGCATTGATTGGGTGGGGCTTGCTGTTGCTGCCGGTTCTGATTTGTCGGATGCTGACTCCTGCAGTCCCTTGCCATGTGACCAGGCTTGTTGCATCGATGACAGTTGCCTTTACCGCATGGCCCACTGTGGTGCAAGTTACAGCGATTACATTTGGGGTGATTTCCCTTGTATCCACCCTGACCTTGATTCCCAGAAGACTGCTGACTGGGGCTCCTGTACTCATCTGTCTTTCGCTGCTGGGACTGAGATGAAGTAGAACCTTTGCCTGAATTCCCATCCCATTTTCGCTTGCTGTCGGTAGGTGCATCAGAAGTAGCTGTGGCACTGATACGTTTGGGTAGCCTGTTTTGCTCCACCGCCTGGTCGGTGAGACGATGAGCCAACTTGATAATTTGCTGAATGGTACCCAGGTTGGCTGAAGTTACGTGACTTTGAATCTCTGGTACAAGGCCCTTGAGGTAAAGCTCAATACGTTTGATGGGAGGGTCCACCATGGTAGGGCACAGGATGGCCAGTTCATTCGACCTCTTGGTATACGCCTCAATCTCAGACCCCGTCATCTTCAGATTGAAAAATTCCACCTCCAGTTTGTGGATGTCATCCCGACTACAGTATTCCTCTTTGATCAGTTCCTTGAAACCGTTCCATGGGGTGGCATTAGCAGCAGCCAACCCCAGCAGCTGAACCTGAGCGTTCCACCATGTGAGCGCTACCCCTTCAAGTGTTCCGGTAGCATATTTCACCCTACGGTCTTCGGGGCATTCGCACATCTCGAAAACTGACTCAAGCTTTTCAAACCAGTGAAGAAGGCCCACTGCTCCTTCGGTGCCACTGAAAGTGGTAGGTCGGCAGTCCATGAACGTCTTGAACGTGCACACAGGAGGTTGTGCATGTTGACCTCCTGCTGGATTTGCTGCGAGTGCCTCCGCAACTCGTTCGTTGATCAAAGCCGTCAACTGGGCTTGAGTGAGGTTGATACGTCCTCCGCGTCCGCTCATGATCTTCATAACGAAGCAACGTAGGTGAGAAAAGTGTCGCGAAAGTTCGTAAGTGTGGGACGACAATAGAGAGTAAGCACACAAGGTTCAAATAGCAACTACCACATTATCTAATGCACAGTGATAACTATCTAACCGACAATATAACATAAATCATACCACTTATGGTGTCGAGTCTTGCATGTGGAGCGTAGCGTCGTTGTGGATCGTTGAGCACTGTACTGGTTATAGTCTGGTTTTATCAAAAACTTTTCCCTTTTAAAAACCAAGTTCACTATAACCAATGGCTCTGATACCAATCTGTCACACCCCCAAAATCCACCATGCGGAGTACCACCGCTTGGAGGCGTGACATGACCAGGATCGAGCCACCAATCATATTGAATAACATAATTAAGTAAATAAAACCAAACACAATACGATTGGTGACCAAAAGGAAGTAAACCGATTTTAGGTTAACAGCAGAAGCAAAAAACATAAGTTCATAACATAAGTCCATAGTTCATAAGTTTAAAGTCCAAAACGTAGGTTTAATAAGTTCATAAAGTTTATTCATTAAGTACGGGACATATCAGCTCGCATCCCACAACGACCACCTCCATATGCAAGCTCCATAGCATCTAATGACCTGCAAAGCATGTAATAACGAGTCAACAACAAAGTTGAGTGAGTTCACGGTTGGTTGTCCATTTTAGAGTTGTTTCCAAAAACATAGTTTAATCTCATTCGGCTATCAAGCCGTGGGGGTTACCCCATAGTTCGAAAACGTTTATTAGTTAACCATCCCATGTCCATCTTCCCTGGCTATCCAGCCCGGCACTTTGGCCGTGGGGAGCTGCCCCAGTATTTTAAACTACCAGACTCGTTTATCATATCGACTACTAACAAAAATCAATTGTGCCCTAGCGGCGGTGTTCTATCACCACCGATGTGCCATAGTCCATTAGTACACGCCCGTCCGACTGGCACGGTGTGAGGTTTGTTAAACCTAATAGCGCAATTAACTAATGACCCACTCGCCATAGCCTCGGCGATTAAGACGATATAAAAAGGGAGGCACTTCGCTGATAGAGTTCTAGTCCAGTAAGTCTAATACGTCCCAACAGGACGAGGAATTTACATTCCTGAACACGTCTCAAAGGACGAGGAATCCCTATTCCTGTGCCCATTCCCATTCCCACCGGGAATTTACCATGCTTTGTAGAAAAGTGTGAACTCACCTCGGTTTGCTCGGTTAGATTCTCAAATATAGCTAACAGTCAAGGTCGGTCAATCACGCCCTAGTATGATTTACCAGTTAGTCATTTAGTGGTTTCAATTAGAGCACAAAGTTCCTACACGTATCCATCACATAACATGCATCACTTTAACGGTTTATGCCCATATAAGTTCCCCATCCATTCCCCACTCATAAGCAAGCATACGATAGTGCACGTAACACATATAACATGTTAGATCATTCACAGATAGCATACTCGACATTTAGACATACAAGTCACAACTTATGTCATTTCAGCATTAATATTCAAAACCGGCTATTTTCGGACATTTGAATAAAATAGTTAACTTATTCCAAAAATTCCCAAATTTTTACAGAACGTCTTAAACGTTCCAAGTTTTATTGTGCAAAAATATCGGGGTCCGGTTCATTACCAATATTTTATAAAAAATCATTTTCCAGACTGAACTCAGCTATGGTATAAATTTCGTGATCAGACTCCACACAGATTGCGAGTTATAACAGAAAACAAGACGCACTTTTTCAGCAGAAAAATTGAAGCTCTAGCTGCTGTTACAAAAAGACGCTTTAAAAATAGTATACGGAGTCCAAAAATTACGATTCCGGTGCCATTAGAACCGTATTTCATAATAACACGTTTTAGACTCAAAATATCAGTTTTTCGTAGAGTTTATCACCTGTTTACTGCCATTAGAACTGAAGTTGGCTGTAAAACCGGGACAGATTCTGTTTTCACTCTTTAACTTCCTAGTTCGTGTTCGATTGATTTCCGTTAGCAAATTTATTAATCACAACAACATTAAACATCAATACTAACCAGCAAAACATCAGATAATCAACCAAGAATCATAACAAAACTAGTTTCAAAAGTTTTACACTAACATTCATTCATTAACCACCATGTTTATTATTTTTAGTGGACTTTTAGTTATGAACTCTAGTGTTCATGATTTTTATCCGACAAAATTCTTATTAACCACTTTAGACAAGCTTAAGAAGGTGATTAGAATCACTTACTACTAGCTCGTGGCTAGGGAAGAAACTAGACGAAAAACGGGTGGTTAATAGCGTTGTAGAGAGGTCCTCGCGATTCCGTAAGAACCGGGTCTCCTTATGTGAACTCTAGCACCTTGGATTGTATGTGGAATTGTAAGGTTGAAATTGGAAAGTGAGTGGATGCGGGTGTGAGCTCTCAGCCGAGAGTAGCCAAGAAGGAAAGAAAGATGGAATTTTTTTGTGTGGTGTATAAGGATGAAATGGTGACCTTCCATGCAATTATATAATCCATCATCTACTAATGACCAATAGATATTGTGTAATCTAGATATGGAACATAGGTTAATTAAATAATCAAAAAGATTTGTGGAGTGTCCCCACATATGGGACCGAATCTGTTATATGGGGGGGTGGTTTGGTTTGTTTTCAACTCATTAGTTAAAGTTTAGTTAGTTAATTAGGAAATTAAATTAGAGTAATAGTGTGTAATGTTTTGTAACGGGTGTTGGGGTATTCGGGGACCCTAACTGGCTCAAAAAAAGAAAAACAATGTTAATGACAATATTTTTATGTTCCGGGCAGGGTCCGGTTGTTTGGTTCGATACTATTCCGTTAAAGCGCTTAATTAATCCGTAAAGCGTCCTATATATATATTTTTGTGACGTTTTTACTTTTCAATACTCAGGAAATCATAACGGACTATTTAATGATTTTTTTTTCTGTACATTACTAGTGTGTTAACAGGCGCATGTAAATATAACACCGATATGAGAAAACAGTTACGTAATTCCACACAGTCGTCAAGCACATTAATTATTATTAATGAATTGTACGGAATACATGGGATTTTGAGGGTTGTCACATACATAGCATAAAATGTAATGTAAAACAATGTACTAAGTATGCACACAATGGGCATACATAGCATAAAATGTAATGTAAAACAATGTACTAAGTACGCACACAATGGGCATACATAGCATAAAATGTAATGTAAAACAATGTACTAAGTACGCACACAATGGGCATACATAGCATAAACATAATGAAATCATGTACTATAAATGTACTAATGAACATAGTAAGTATATGATGTGAAAACATGGAAAGCATGAAAGTAACAAGTAGACACATGTGTTTCACCCCAAAACAGTTTGGAAAACAGTAAAAGAGGGGTCTATGTACTCACTTGAGATTGCTCAGTAGTCCTTGAGTAACAACCAAACAATGCTAGAGATCACGGAAATTAAACGGCACCTAATATAGGTAACTATGTTAATATACCGGACCTAAATCGGAGGATTGGATAGGATGAGGGTTCGTAAACCAAACGAGTATGGAGACTCGTGTAATATGGTTTAACAAAGCCGACATACTAAAATGAAACCTAACCTAAGTGCTTACGACCCATTACGACCCGTTTAGGTAGCTTATGCTACTTTAACGCGTCGTTCGCGTAAAACGCGTTCGGAACGCCTAACTAGCCCTATGACAAGTAAAATATGCCTTAACATGTCTAATATTGTTACCAAATCAGTTTAGATACCAAAAGTTATGTTACATATGCTTAAAATGAATTTTGGTGTAAAAAGGGCATTTTGGTCATTTACCTAAGGCATATAAACTACCTATCATACAACTAACTAAACGCCGTGACCATAAGGTATAACCTCGGAAGGTTATTCCCTATATGCTATGGTCACCTAATGTGTTTGGTCGGATCCTAATGATCGACCAAACGGGTCGGGTTCGAAAGTATAAGCGATTGTTTAGATCGCTTACCTTACGACCCTATATAAGCACTAAACTAAAAGTGACGAGCTAAGCATGTTAAAACATGCTTAACTAAGTTTAGAAAACAGGTTTGGTATCAAAACAAACGGTTTTGATACCCAAGAGTAGTTTGGTTACAAAATACGCAATAACACGCATTTTGGCCGAAACTACGACTCGTCACTGAGCCTAGATAACGTGGTAATCAGTAGGTATAGTCACTAGGGACTATAACCATCGTGATTATGCTCACGTTATTAAGTTCAAACGAACTTCGCATTGACCATAAACTGGTCAACGCAGAAAGTCAAACAAAGTTTGACTTTCGGACTCGAAAAGCAATAAAAGAACGAAGGAACACTTACAAAGGGTCCCCGAAAGCTAATCTTGATCCAAGTAGCTCAGGTATGAAACAATGGTTTCAACTTAGAGCTTCTAAGATCAGATTCTTGTGGGTTTTGTAATGGGGATGGATGGGTATTTATAGGATTCTTCGAACCGTTAGGATCGTTTCTCGAATAACGTGATCGAATCTCATCCGTACATGTGTTGGAATGTTGTGGTAACTCATTTTGCCCCCACCACAAGAGTTTGACATGTGGCATTGGCCTTTGGGGGTTTGAAAGGCTGTTAATCAGTAGTTTAATTCACTGAATCTGGTCTGGGAAACAGACGCGGGCCGCGTAAGGTATCACCTTGGGTTTACGCGGGCCGCCTGGACTGTCTGATCAGCAAACAACTTTCAGAAATGATAGTTTTTGTCCCTGTTGTGTTTTAAGGCCATTCCCGACACTTCTAAGGCCCGTAAAGCCAACTTTAAGGCCCTAAAATGATGCCGAAACATTGTGGACATAAAACATGCTCAAAAATATGTCGGATGTTGGTTCGTTTGGTCGTACGATCGCGATGTTTGCTTAATTACGACGGAATGCGCATAAGCACGAAAAACGATCCAAATGACGCGACGAATGCATTTTTCTTATGCCAAACACTAAAATAAAATTTTTTAGTGCTTACATAATTTTTTGGATGTCCGGATGTAGTCAGAACGTAAGTTATGCGCGAAAATGCAAACTTGTGCACTTTTTGACGCTTTTAGTCCCTGAATGGCCCAAAAGTTTATGTTAGCACACCGAACCCCTCAAAGCCTATTTCTAAGCTATGTAAAGGATATTTATGGTATGTTTAACTTATGGCCATGTTCCGGAATGTCTTTTACAGTTCAAATTGGCATACTTTCGCAGTTTGTCAACTTTAGTCCCTATAAGCGATTTAACTTGATTTTGCCATACCAAAGCCTTCAAAACTTATTTCTAAGTTATGTAAAGGTTATTTAAGGTATGTTAAGCCTATTTCACTATTCCAGAGTGTGTGTGGCATTAAACTGGTTATATTTACGCATCAGTGCGCGTATAACCTTCCAGAAAGCGATTTAGAGCTTGAAATCGAACAAGAATTGATATGTGCAAAAGATACACATATTTATACAGATCCCCAGTATGAAATACAATATTTCATTGGCTCGGCATTTGTTTGATGGTCGCAGTGACCCAGGTGTCACAGTCTCCCCTACTTTAGGAAATTTCGTCCCGAAATTTTTTCGTAGGAGTCTATTTGTGACTTTGTGTCCAATAACCACCAGAGATATGTAAGGCATTATCCTGTCATTTCCTTAACGGACATTCTTCAGAACGAAAATGAACTTACGGATTCATTTTCCTCTACGAGTATTCTTCAGAAGCGGAAATGAAGGAATAAACAAACGGGGATTCATTTCCTCAACGGACAATCTTCAGAAACGTAAAATGAACTTACGGAGTCATTTTCAACGGGTGCTTCATCAGAAATGGAAATGAAAAGGAGAAACAAACGGATATTTATTTCCTCAACGGACAATCTTCAGAAACGAAAAATGAACTTACGAAGTCATTTTCAACGGGTGCTTCATCAGAAATGGAAATGAAATTCTGTTACAACACTCCCCAACGTTTCCGCCACGTTTTGATGTTCTACGTGGTCGGGGTGTGACAGAAAAAGTTGGTATCAGAGCCATGGCAATTGAAGTTTCGTTTTATTAATCAAACATGAAAGTTTACATTGTTTTAAACAAGAACCAAAGAGTACATAACATAAATTAACTAGTTCTTGTCTCGTTTTAAGTCACTAAGGCACAGGTCCACCTAAGTATGTCTTGATAAGTCCTATGCATCATCTCCTGAAAACACATGTGAAAATAGGTACGTCAGCATAAAAATGCCTGTGAGATACATAGGTTTTGTGAAAACAGAATTCATGACTTATGTTTGAGAAAATGTTTAGTCATGAACCCTGTAATTTGCTTTGTCTTGTAAATCATTTGAAAAACGATAAGATCAGATGATATGTATAAATAAGAGAATAATGTATGGTTAAATGAATAACCATGTAAATGAGTTTGTATAAGATAAGTTGTTTGTAAATCAATGTCTTGTGAAAAGTATGTTATTTGTATTAAATGTTATATGTCTCAAATTGAAATGATTCAAATAACGCTACAATATGTGATACCATACAAACACTTATATATAGGAAGTACCAGCGGCGTATCCACCGTGCTTGTATGGTATTACATACGCCTCGTTACTTAAATCACTTACTCAAACCAAACCACCAAGATGTAATGTTTATCAATTGTAGAAATGTTTATGTATGGTCAATTATGGTTCTCACGGTTCAACAGTTACAAACGGTTCATATGATCAAATGGTTACAACGGTTCACATAGTCAAATAGTTACAACGGTTCAAAATGTAATATAATGTGTTCATATGCTGGATGAGCATATGCAACAAGATGTAATGTAAAACAAAGTACGAAGTATGCGCATAATGGACATACATAGCATGAAATGAAATGTAAAACAATGTACTAAGTATGCACACAATGGACATATATAGCATGAAATGTAATGTAAAACAATGTACTAAGTATGCACACAATGGACATACATAGCATGAAATGTAATGTAAAACAACGTACCAAGTATGCACACAATGGACATACATAGCATGAAATGTAATGTAAAACAATGTACTAAGTATGCACACAATGGACATACATAGCATGAAATGTAATGTAAAACAATGTACTAAGTACGCACACAATGGGCATACATAGCATAAAATGTAATGTAAAACAATGTACTAAGTACGCACACAATGGGCATACATAGCGTAAAATGTAATGTAAAACAATGTACTAAGTATGCACACAATGGGCATACATAGCATAAAATGTAATGTAAAACAATGTACTAAGTACGCACACAATGGGCATACATAGCATAAAATGTAATGTAAAACAATGTACTAAGTACGCACACAATGGGCATACATAGCATAAACACAATGAAATCATGTACTATAAATGTACTAATGAACATAGTAAGTATATGATGTGAAAACATGGAAAGCATGAAAGTAACAAGTAGGCACATGTGTTTCACCCCAAAACAGTTTGGAAAACAGAAAAAGAGGGGTCTATGTACTCACTTGAGATTGCTCAGTAGTCCTTGAGTAACAACCAAACAATGCTAGAGATCACGGAAATTAAACGGCACCTAATATAGGTAACTATGTTAATATACCAGACCTAAATCGGAGGATTGGATAGGATGAGGGTTCGTACACCAAACGAGTATGGAGACTCATGTAATATGGTTTAACAAAGCCCACATACTAAAATGAAACCTAACCTAAATGCTTACGAACCATTACGACCCGTTTAGGTAGCTTATGCTACTTTAACGCGTCGTTCGCGTAAAACGTGTTCGGAACGCCTAACTAGCCCTATGACAAGTAAAATATGCCTTAACATGTCTAATATTGTTACCAAATCAGTTTAGATACCAAAAGTTATGTTACATATGCTTAAAATGAATTTTGGTGTAAAAAGGGCATTTTGGTCATTTACCTAAGGCATATAAACTACCTATCATACAACTAACTAAACGCCGTGACCATAAGGTATAACCTCGGAAGGTTATTCCCTATATGCTATGGTCACCTAATGTGTTTGGTCGGATCCTAATGATCGACCAAACGGGTCGGGTTCGAAAGTATAAGCGATTGTTTAGATCGCTTACCTTACGACCCTATATAAGCACTAAACTAAAAGTGACGAGCTAAGCATGTTAAAACATGCTTAACTAAGTTTAGAAAACAGGTTTGGTATCAAAACAAACGGTTTTGATACCCAAGAGTAGTTTGGTTACAAAATACGCAATAACACGCATTTTGGCCGAAACTACGACTCGTCACTAAGCCTAGATAACGTGGTACTCAGTAGGTATAGTCACTAGGGACTATAACCATCGTGATTACGCTCACGTTATGAAGTTCAAACGAACTTCGCATTGACCATAAACTGGTCAACGCAGAAAGTCAAACAAAGTTTGACTTTCGGACTCGAAAAGCAATAAAAGAACGAAGGAACACTTACAAAGGGTCCTCGAAAGCTAATCTTGATCCAAGTAGCTCGGGTATGAAACAATGGTTTCAACTTAGAGCTTCTAAGATCAGATTCTTGTGGGTTTTGCAATGGGGATGGATGGGTATTTATAGGATTCTTCGAACCGTTAGGATCGTTTCTCGAATAATGTGATCGAATCTCATCCGTACATGTGTTGGAATGTTGTGGTAACTCATTTTGCCCCCACCACAAGAGTTTGACATGTGGCATTGGCCTTTGGGGGTTTGAAAGGCTGTTAATCAGCAGTTTAATTCACTGAATCTGGTCTGGGAAACTGACGCGAGCCGCATAAATGTTTGTTTAAGGGTTTGTCGCCACAGTCGCAAGGCTTGAATGTATGCGATTAACATTATCGCATAAATGTTTGTAATCATAAAGCGGTTACTTTCTGCAAAACATAACATTTGATTTAAACTTAGGTTTATTCAAAAACATTGTTTTGTACATTTTCCTATGGGGTTGAGTAATTACTAGTTACTCACCATACATGACATTTGTTTTCACATTGACATTCTCACATAGTTTGAGTAGATACTTTCTACTTGCTATGCATTACATTTGGTTATACATGATACATTTCTCACATGACATTGAACATGGTTTACACATAAACATTTTGAAATTGAACAAGACATTTTGGTTGGTTATTGATAAGTGACTTATGTAACGGGGCTATGTGTTATATGATAAAAGCATGGTGGATACGCCGCTGGTACTTCCTATATATAAGTGCTTTATTATATTATACATTGTTGCGTTATCTAAACCACTTGACAAGACATGAAACATTTTATACAAGAACACGATATTGTTTTACAAATTACATATTTTATACAAATTCACTTTTACTTGGTTATTCATTTAACCATGCATTATCCTTTTATTATCATTTGATTTTCACATCGATTTTCATATGATTTTATAAAGGAAAACATTTTATAAGGTTCATGACTACATTTTTGTAAAACTCTTTTAATTATAAGTCATGAATCCTGCATAAACAAAACCTATGTATCTCACAAGCATTTTTATGCTGACGTACCTATTTTTACATGTGTTTCAGGTGCTAATGCATGATGATGTTTGTGCTTCACTTAGGCGGACTTGGGCCTTAGTGACTTAAAAGACAGTTAATTATGTTATGTTTTGTTTGAATTCTAAGACAATGTAAACTTTAATCTCAATAATACATAACTTTAATTACCATGGTTGTTGAAACAATAATTCTGTCGCTCCACTCCCCGACATTTCCGCCTCAATTTGTTGTTTTACGCGGTCGGGTGTGACAAAAGAGTTGGTATCTTAGACAATGGTTATAGGGAATTAGGTTATTAGTAATGCTTTCACCTAGACTATAACTTTCTAGGACCCTAACACAAGATTACTTGTGTTTAGAGCTTAAAAAATACACGTCACCTATCCTTAAGTGATTACCAAAACTTGAACACAAATTCCCAAAATGATTTTGAAATCAATCATCTATCCTTAGATGATTTCTTTTGGCTTAATGCCTTCCAACTTTTTCAAAATCTCGTCAAAGTTTGGGTCTAAATAATGTGAACACGTGCAAACTGGAAGGGTGGGTGCCTGTACCCTGAGTTTTCTGTCTAAGGCTAGAGTGTTCGTACAAATCTGCAGTATCGGACCCGTCACTCTAACCTGGGAACTCTTGGGGTAAGTGTCCACTTATAGGCGAGCATGTCTTCGGTGATACATTATTATGACCCATTTACTTTGATTTGTCACTTTGTGTTGACTGTTTGTTACAAGGTAATGAACAAATGACCACCATCCTTTCATTTTGTTGATATTTATGACATCTCATTTTTCATCACATCATCTCACTCGTTTTCTCTCATGTTTCCTCTTTTAGAATGCCTCCTTGCCGTAACGTTCAGGAACCCAATGTCGAACTGGCAGCTATTATAGCACAGCAGATAGCTTCTATGCTACCTAATCTCATCACTCAAATAAACCAAGCCAACAATAACAATAATGCACCTGCTCCGTGCAATTTCAAGAGTTTTAACTCGGCTAAACCACTCAAGTTTAGTGGTTCTGAAGGAGAAAAAGGGCTTCTATAGTGGTTTGAGAGTCTTGAGAGCACCTTTCACCATGTTCAGTGTCCGAACAACCGTAAGGTCGAGTTTGCTTCAAGTGTATTCCAAAAGAGGGCTCTCACCTGGTGGAATGGGGTAATGAGAGACCGAGGTGCTGATGTTGCTTTAGGTCAGACATGGGAGGAACTTAGAGCTCTTATGATAAGAGAGTTTTGCCCTCGTCATGAGCAGAGGGCACTTGAGAATGAGTTCCATGATCTGAAGCAAGACAGTGGTGAACATCGGGCTTACACTGACAGATACGAGGAGTTAAGCTTGCTCTGTCCTACAATGGTCACGCCTTTGGATAAGGCTATTGAGAAATACATAGACGGTTTGCCAGATCCTGTTCAGGATATTGTCACTGGCAGCAAACCTACTACCGTCCGTCAGGCCATTGAGTTAGCTGCAACCCTTACTGAATCGCAAGTTAAAAAGGGTAAACTCCACAGAAAGGGTGATAATAAGAAGCAGAAATAGTCGGATAGCACCAAGGAGCAGAAGGGCAAGAAGCCTGCTGAGTCTTCAAAGAAATCAAGGAAGCGTAAGGCTTCCAAGAATTTCGCTGTCACTGCTCAGACCAACCAGGCTGCTCCTAATCAGCCTGCACAACCTGCTGCCAAGAGGCAGTATGCTGGCAACGCACCTCTGTGCAACAGATGAATAGCCACCATCAACCATAGGTGCAATGTCGTATCTACACGAACTGTGGCAAGTCTGGTCATCTTGCGAATACTTGTCGCTTTGCTCTGAATCAAAATCAGCCTGCTCTAAACCAAGCAGCACAAAACCCTGCCCAAAATCCTGCTCGACCTCACTACCCGCCTGGTTCATGTTTCAACTATTGGGATCTGACCCACTAAAGGAACAACTGCCCGAGGTTGGCAAACGCAAATCAGGCACCGGCTCGTGGTAGAGCTTTCAATCTAAATGCTAATGAGGCTCGCGCAGATAATGACGTTGTGAACGGTACGTTCTTTGTTAACAACCAACCTGCTTCTATTTTGTTTGATTCGGGTGCCGATAAGAGTTTTGTGTCCTTAGCTTTTGAGCCTATGTTTTCGATGACTAGAACAAAACTAGGAAAGCCCTTGACAGTAGAAGTAGCTAATGGTGAACCCGTTGTACTTGATTCCGTCCTTCGAAATTGCCAGTTGAACCTTAATAACCATCTTTTCCCTATTGACCTCACACCGATGCAACTCGGGAGCTTTGATGTTATAGTGGGAATGGATTGGTTAGCCAAGTTCCATGCTGAGGTGGTTTGTTTTGAGAAGATTGTATACCGCTTTCGACTGGTGAGATCTTAGAAGTTCGTGGGGAGAAACCTGTTAGTAGCCTTAAACTCATGTCTTGTACCCAAGCCCAAAAATACCTATGAAAGAAATATGTCGCCTTCTTGGCACATGTCGTAGAGGAGAAAGGCAATGGTAAGACTATCTAAGATATCCCTGTTGTTCAGGATTATCCTGAGGTATTTCCTGAAGAATTACCTGGTTTACCCCATGTACGCCAAGTTGAGTTTCGCATTGATCTTGTGCCTGGCACAAATCCTATTGCTAAGTCACCTTACCGTCTTGCACCGTCTGAGATGCAAGAGTTGTCTAAGCAGCTTCAGGAACTTTCTGACAAAGGATTCATTCGTCTGAGCTTTTTACCTTGGGGTGCTCCTGTTCTATTCGTGAAAAAGAAAGATGGATCTTTTAGGATGTGTATCGATTATCGTGAGCTTAACAAGCTTACCATCAAAAATCGATATCCCCTACCTCGCATTGATGATCTCTTTGATCAGCTACAGGGTGCTACTTGCTTTTCAAAGATTGATCTACGTTCTGGGTATCATCAACCTCGAGTGATCGAAGAAGATATTCCCAAGACAGCCTTTCGTACAAGATATGGTCATTATGAGTTTACCGTTATGCCCTTTGGTTTAACAAATGCTCCTGCTGTTTTCATGGACTTGATGAATAGGGTTTGTAAGCCTTATTTGGACAAGTTCATCATCGTTTTCATTGATGACATTTTGATCTATTCTAAGACTCGAGCTGATCATGAGCAGCATCTTCGTCTTACAATGGAGCTCCTAAAGAAGGAACAAATTCTCGCCAAATTCTCCAAGTGTGAATTCTGGTTTAAGGAAGTTCAATTTTTGGGGCACATCGTCAACGAACAAGGTATTCATGTAGATCCGCCAAACTCAATGCGATTAAGGATTGGGATACACCTACTACTCCTACCGAAGTTAGTTCTTTTCTTGGTCTAGCGGGTTATTACCGCCGTTTCATTGAAAACTTCTCCAAAATTGCGGTTCCTCTCACTACTTTAACTCAGAAGAACAAACCTTTTGAGTGGGGATCCAAACAGGAAGAAGCTTTCCAGACCTTGAAACAGAAGCTCTGCAATGCACCTATCTTAACCTTACCTGAGGGCAACAACGATTTTGTCGTGTATTGTGATGCATCTAATTTAGGCATTGGTTGTTTTCATGGACTTGATGAATAGGGTTTGTAAGCCTTATTTGGACAAGTTCATCATCGTTTTCATTGATGACATTTTGATCTATTCTAAGACTCGAGCTGATCATGAGCAGCATCTTCGTCTGACAATGGAGCTCCTAAAGAAGGAACAACTTTTCGCCAAATTCTCCAAGTGTGAATTCTGGCTTAAGGAAGTTTAATTTTTGGGGCACATCGTCAACGAACAAGGTATTCATGTAGATCCGCCAAAATCAGTGCGATTAAGGATTGGGATACACCTACTACTCCTACCGAAGTTAGTTCTTTTCTTGGTCTAGCGGGTTATTACCGCCGTTTCATTGAAAACTTCTCCAAAATTACGTGCTTAGTAAACATACATAGCAAAACATAATTGAAAGCATGTACTATATGTTTTGCTATGTACATGCTCTCACTACTTTAACTCATAAGAACAAACCTTTTGAGTGGGGATCCAAACAGGAAGAAGCTTTCCAGACCTTGAAACAGAAGCTCTGCAATGCACCTATCTTAACCTTACCTGAGGGCAACAAGATTGTGTGTGGGTCCCAAGTATAAACAATCAATGTGCTAGCATGCTTAGTAAACATACATAGCAAAACATAATTGAAAGCATGTACTATATGTGTACTAGGTGAAACATAATTGATTTTCACATCGATTTTCATATGATTTTATAAAGGAAAACATTTTATAAGGTTCATGACTACATTTTTGTAAAACTCTTCTTTTAATTACAAGTCATGAATCTTGCATAAACAAAACCTATGTATCTCACAGGCATTTTTATGCTGACGTACCTATTTTTACATGTGTTTCAGGTGCTAATGCATGATGATGTTTGTGCTTCACTTAGGCGGACTTGGGCCTTAGTGACTTAAAAGACAGTTAATTATGTTATGTTTTGTTTGAATTCTAAGACAATGTAAACTTTAATCTCAATAATACATAACTTTAATTACCATGGTTGTTGAAACAATAATTTTGTCGCTCTACTCCCCGACGTTTCCGCCGAGGTTTGTTGTTTTACGCGGTCGGGGTGTTGTTGGTGCATAGGTCTGTCAACTTCGTCTTGTATCGAGTCTTGTAATAGAAATGATAGATCTAGGACACGTTGTTCGAGGAAAATAGGAAAATGGCTTGAAAGCACATTTCACACGAAATGGCCATTTCATGCGAAATGGACTTGATCCATTTTGTATGAAATGAACTCATACCATTTCGTGCGAAATGCCTCGCCTATATATAGTGGTCTTGATCATTTCGTTTGTATCTTCTGATTCCAGAGCCGATGTGCTGCTGAAGTGTCTACTCGCTGTAAAAAGCTGTTATATCAATCAAAAAGACAATTAGAGTGAATATCAAGCTATTTCAAAGTCGATACGCTAGTTTCCGCCTCTCGTATTGACAAGAACTATTCTGAACGACTCGTATTGGTCGTGCAAACAATCCTACAAGTGGTATCAGAGCTCAGGAGGAGGAGTTCTTACCGAATTCAGCTTGATTTCATCTTATTTCTGACTTCTACACCTTCTTTTCAAAATTAAACTAGTTTTCACGGTTAAAATGGGCTAATTTTCTCACATAACACGCGTAACACTGTTTTAACAAAGCCTTGAAAGAATTGGACCTAAAATCAACCTAGAACCTGATCAATTTGACAAAAAATCTGATCGAAAGTATGACATCAGCATCATTTCGCACGGAATAAACTCTCCATTTCGCACGAAATCACTTTTGTGATCCATTTCGCTTGAAACTGTGCATCGGTTTCTTCATTTTGCACGAAATCAGATTTCATTTCGCACCAGATTGCCATTTCGTTTGAAAGTTAGTCATTTCATACGAAATCATCCATTTTGTACGAAAACACCCATCTCGCAACAAAGATTCCATTTCGTTTGAAGATCTCCATTACGTGTGAAGAGTTCCATTTCGTTTGAATTGTGCTTTTTCGTTTGAAAAGCTGATTTTGTGAAACTTGTTACCAAAACATGGAAGAGGAATTTTATAACGCGTTTGCTACTGCCCCGAGTACTCCTGCTACCATTGCTCAGAGCATGAACATGGAAAATGAAACAGGAACCTTGCAAAAACCTCCGAAGTTAATGGGCATTGAGGAATATTATGGTTGGAAAGATAGATTTGAAAATTGTTCAAGCAAATCATTTGAGGTCTTGGGAATGTATTGAGAAGAAGTATGTTAAACCTCGTACAGATGTGGGTGTTATTAAAACTATTTCTGAGTTGTCGGACAAAGAACGAGACATGTACAAAGCAGAAAAGGTGATGATTAGTCTACTCCAGCAAGCTGTGAAAGAAGACATCTTCATATTACTTCAACATGATAATACTTCACGTTCGATTTGGGAAGCACTTCGAATTAAGTTTGAGGGAAGTGAGAAGATGATCAGAAGTAAGAAATCATTGTTAAAGAAAGAATTTGATTTGTTTACGAGTTTGCCGGGTGAAACTTCAAAGAAACTAATCGAAAGATATTGTCATTTAGTGAGATCAATGTCTTTGGATATCAACAAAGATCGAGAAGAATGGGTTGACAAATTAGCTGATGCTTTACCTCAGAAAGAATGGGGTACATATCTGATGATCTTAAAGAACACTGGAGAATATGACAAATTGACAATTTCTCAGTTCATTGAAAAAAATTGAAGGACAAGACCTAGAACAGCAAAAGATTGCTAGAATGAACAATACAAGTGGTCAACAAGACATCAAGATGTATTACAAAGGGAGTGTTCAGGATGTTGAAGCAAGTCCAAAGGTCCAAACTGCTTTCAGCGTAGAAAATTCATCCGGTTCAGTTAATCAAAGTTCAAGCAGCAACAGTGGTTTTTCTTCATACTCAAGTGTTAACCCTAATGTCTCAACCTCAAGTCATCAGTTCCAAAGCTCAAACAGCAGTAATGGTCATGTGTTACACTGCAACATCGCGTTGCATCTTCAGAATGGTCAAATTTTTTCTGAAGAAGTCGCTAAAGGTCATATGGCATTACTAGCTATAGTGTTAGAATCATATAAGGGTTTGGTTGCTGGAAGGATCGGAAATCCTATGCTGACAAAAGAGGATTACGATCAGATCGATGCTGAAGAGATGGAGCTTATGGATATTAAGTGGTGTTTAGCGAGTGTTTTGAGGAGAGCTGAGAAGTTTAAGATGATTACAGGAAGAGATGATTTCAGGGATGCTAATGTTTCTACTTTGGGTTTTGATAAATCTAAAGTTACTTGTTTTCGATGCAGGGAAAAAGGACATTTCAAGAGGGAATGTACCAATCAAGAAGCAGGAGGAGCTCAGAATCTGTTTGGAAATAATGATTATTATCGGAAAGCTATATATCTACAAGTTGCTCAACAACCGTATCAACAACACGAACCACAAACTGCACATGCTAAGAAGGCGATCGAAGAGTCAACAAAGAAAGCTTATTTTGGTATAATTGATCAAGATGATGAAAAAGTGGCAGAAGGTTTTAGCTGGGATAAATACATTCCGCCTGATTCAAAGCTAGTAGCATTCATTGCACAAATAGTCCAAGAACAAGATTTGATGAAAGAATGGATGAGTGTGTTTGATAACAGTGAGAAAAGCCAAGATGGAGAATCTGTTTCTTCAGACGATAGTTCAGAAAAGACCCAAGTGTTTGATCAATCGTCATCTGATAGCAGTGATGATGAAGAAGAAACACAAATAAACATTGGAAAAAATCTATTATCTCCTGAAAGTTTTAAATTTTATTTTGCAGATAGATTGGAGAAGCTGAAGGAGAAGAGAGCAGCAAAAGAACAGAAAAAGAAAATATGCAAGAATGTTGCTCAGGAAGAGAATTCTGAACAAAGTAAAGGAGTTAAAGTCGCTGAGACGATAGTTGAAGCTGAGAAGATAGTCGAAGTTGAAAAGATTATCGAAGTTGAAAAGATTGTTGAAGTCACAAAACCTTGTCTAAAATGTTTGGAACCGTGCAAACATTGTGAAGAAAAAGACGAGAAGTATAGTGAACTTGACAAGTTGAAAGAAAAGTTACTGTTCGATGTCAATTATGTGAAAGAGTCATATGATGTGTTGAACAGAACAGTGAATAGTCTACAAAAGACAAATTCTGAAAGAGAAGATGCTTTAACCATGATGAATGCAGTGACGATGTCTAAGCAGAAGGCTATCAATCACTATATTGAAGAATGTGCAAAGTTGAAGCAGGAGTTGGAGACTGAAAAGATAGAGAATGAAAGAATCAGACGATTACTGCAAAGTTATTCAAGTTCTGATTATTTGATTGACATAATTTATCCAACTGTTGCAGGTTTTGAAGCCTTTCAAGACAAGGAATCGGAAGAGAAGGATACTGGTAAGAAACAAAGTGCAAATTATAACAAGTGTCCGCCTCCGATCTGGGAAGGTTATTCTCCCAGAAAACCAAATGAGGAACAAGTCAAAAAGGCAGTCAATATAAAGTTAAAGTCCAAAACAACTGATGAGTTACCAGACAACATTGATGTCACATTCACATCGTCTGACACTGATCATGAGTCTGAGTTAATAAAGAAAGTGGCCGATCAGGTGTTGGATAAGGATGAAGAGTCAGAGTCAAAGTTTGAGTCTGAAAGTTCGAGTTCGTCGATCAACAGTTCAAAATCATCGGTCAAAAGGGTTTACAATAAAGAATTTTTTTTATCAAAAAATAATTTGAATGATGAAACATTCAAAGTTGCCTATACTTTAAATGATTCAAACAAATTATATTCTGATAAGGAATTTCCAATAAGAGGTGTGAAAACTAAAATGATCAAAAAGGTTTTCAAATTAACAGAAATTAATATTTCTGAAATAAAAAAGGTAAATCTTTCTGAAAAACCTAAACCTTACACCTCAAGAGTTCAACAAAGGTTAAACAAGAAAAAGGGTTACAGTTCTGGTTCAGGTTATCAAAAGAAACCAAACCATAACGGTAATTTCAAAAAGAAGGGATTGGGTTTTATTCCACCGAAAAATCATAAAAATGAGAAAACTTATAAACCAAAAACTGTATTTGTTTCAGGAGCAAGCTCGAAGGAAGAAGAAAAGAGCTCATTCTGGAAGCAATCGAACAAAGAATTCCTTGCTATGAAGCAAGAGGGAATGAGGAAGGATGTTGCTCAGAAAAAGAGGGAAACAAGAACCTGTTATCGATGTCAAGAAGTTGGTCACATTGCCTGAAACTGTCCAAAGGCAACCAACACAAAACAGGAAGTTGTTTCTAAACTAAAAGAAAACGTTGTTGATAAAACCGAACCACCAACTGAAAAATTCAAAGTGTTTAAAAACTCAACATATGAAGTTGGTGAATGTTCGAAAAGGTTTTACAAAAGAAGGGTGGATCTTGACAACCAAATGTGGGTTGTTAAGAAAACAGATGTTAAATCTGGCGATGAATCTGACTCGTCAAAGTCAGAGGAGCCACAAGTTGAGGTAAAAAGAGAAAATTCAGTTCCACCAATGGATGATGTCAACTTTCCACCATTGAGGACTGAAAATTTTAAACAAAAAATTGGTAAAGTTGAGATCTTGAATCAATTCTATTCTGAAAAGAAAGAATTTGATGTCGAAAAAGTTTTTAATGGAAAAGTGAAGCATATTTTTTGGAAAATGGTCGAGGGGAAGGCCAAAGGGGTAAAAGATTTTTATGAAGAAAAAAAAATGTTCAAACCCCAAGTGAAACTGAAAAGGTTACACCCAAAGATAGTCAGTCTTGGGTGTCTGTTTTTCATATGTAAAAATTCTGACTTGCCGGAACTCCCAGGTTGGTAATTGTGGAGTAGGAATCGGCATCTTTCTTGAGAAATTCACATTTGTGATATTTCGACTTACAAGTGGTAGTATTTCTAAAATTGTCATATTTACATGTGGTATTGATTGATGAGAACATACAAGTGTATGTACCTACAAGTGGTTGAAAAAGAGGTTTTCACCTACAAGTAGTTAATCAAGGTCATTAACTTGAACTTGATTTAACTTTCATTCAAATAGTTGAGAAACAATGTGATGAAACCCCTAACCTATAAGTGGTTTGTGAAAATCAACAAAACTTATTTTCCGGAAAAACCATTTTGATTAAAACAAACTTAAGTGTTTTGAAATCTTAATGGGAAAATAGTTTGTTGTAAGGGGAAGTTCTGATTGTTTATGCCAAGTGAATGGCGATTTGAAGCAATTCACAACAGTTGTCACTTTATTTGTACAGTTTGTTTTCAATTTTTTCCCTGAAAATCCAAAATTGAAACATATTTTTGATTTTAGGGGGAGTAAAAATTTTAGAAATTTCGAAAATTTGAAAAAGTCAAAAACATGAAAAATTCAAAATGACTTTTGTTGAGAAAAAGAGGAAATGATAGTACATCAGTGAACTATCACAACATGCTAAAGAATTGGAAAGTCAAATGTGATAAACGGTCTCACTAATGATATGCCAGTAGGTTTTCGCACGCTTAGTAGATTGTGTTCGAGATATAAACCTAAATATCAAACTTACATATTTCGTGGGGAACATCTCACGGATATATAGGTAACCCCTGAAATCTTGTTTGAAGGGCTTTCTATTTCTGGCATACTAGGTCTTTGTGCGTGGTGATATCTGGGGTATTATACCTGGACTTCTGATTTTGCGGGAGCAATAGCCTAGTCCTCGTATAATACTTTACATTGCTTTAATCTTAAAGCTCGCCCTCAGCATAAAAATGATGAAACATTGAAAAATGCTAATCATGTGCTGTTGTAAATAAAAGATTCTCTAAAGGGAACCCACCGAAAAGCGAACCATCATCTCTCTGATTTTGCGGAAGCAATAGCCTGAGCTCTCATGGTCTCGCATTTAACCCCTTTACAGATATCACTAGTGTACATTCACCTGTAAGACTGAATATAGGAGTCTGGATACGGGAGTATATTATGAGGTGGGACACGCGAATAAGTTTAAGTGCTTAAAACATTAATCTCGTATCTCGAAACAGTTGAACTTTGTGTGAAAATTTAAGTGGATCAGTATACTGACAATCTAAGCGAATCGTTTAGAACTTAAAATGTTTAGAGCTTAACGGTGTTGGTGATTTGTCTCATAAACTGATATGATCCTCTTACACAAACTCATAAAAAGATTGTTTGTAAATATTTCTTTACTGCATTTCATTAATAACAAAATCCAAAAAGATTTTCAGTGTGTTTTAGCATAAATTTTTGAAAAAATCTAAAAAGATTTTCGACAACTGATATTGGAGAGCTGATTTTCAAAATTCCAAGTGCTAAACATGATGAACAAAAGGTTTGGGAAAGTTTGTTTAAAATGAGAAAAGATTTTGAAATGATTAAATGGTTTCAAAATTTTATAAAAATGTCAAATTTGAATGATTCAGATATAAGTGGTTAATCAGGAATTCTAAAATTGTTAAATCTTGTCTATTGAGAATCTTATTGTTAGGTAGAGGTTTGTGCAGGTCCCCGTGTCTAAGCCTGAGTAGAGTGTGAGCCAGGTTTCGATTCTAAAATAAGAGCTAGGTCAGATTGCGATCCCGGAACAATTTAAGGGGGAGTCTGCTAGCAAAGGGGAGTCTGAAGATAGTAGAGCCAGTTTCGTATCCTGATGATAAAGATTAGTAGATCAACATTCAAGGGGGAGATTAGCTGCTGATGCTGAAGAACTTAAGGAATCAAGAGATCTGATCAAGAGAATTAGAGAAAGGATAGAGTCAGTTTGAGATTCTGGAAAAGAGAAAAGATTGAGGATGTTTTACACTGTCAAGATACTTTGGAAGAACATGAAGACTGATAAAGATTGACGACTCGACATACTGAAGGCTTGTACTGACGACTCGTCGACATCCAAGGGGGAGTCTGTTGCTGCATATGTCTGTTGACTTCGTCTTGTATCGAGTCTTGTAATAGAAATGATAGATCTAGGACACGTTATTCGAGGAAAATAAGAAATGGCTTGAAAGCACATTTCACACGAAATGGCCATTTCGTGCGAAATGGACTTGATCCATTTCGTAAGAAATGAACTCATACCATTTCGTGCGAAATCCCTCGCCTATATATAGTGGTCTTGATCATTTCGTTTGTATCTTCTGATTCCAGAGCCGAAGTGCTGCTGAAGTGTCTACTCGCTGTAAAAAGTTGTTATATCAATCAAAAAGACAATTAGAGTGAATATCAAGCTGTTTCAAAGTCGATACGTTAGTTTCCGCCTCTTGTATTGACAAGAACTCTTCTGAATGACTCATATTGGTCGTGCAAACGATCCTACAGGTGTGACATGCATCAACAAGTTCGTTCACATTATTGAAATCGTCGTGTTTTATAAAAACCATAGTCTTTGTTTCGAAAACTTGAAAACTAGTTTAGCACTTATGAATCACCCCAAAACAACTGAAAGCATAAAATAGGGGAACTATGTACTCACTTGAGATTGCAAAGTATCCTTAAATCAAATGAACTAACAAAGCTCGCGGAATCAAGGAATCAAGTGGAACCTAGTATTGGATAACTATGTTAAATAATCGGGACCTAAATTGGAGAATCGGATAGAATGAGGTCTTTTAAACCAAATGAGTGTTGAAACTCATATGAAATGGTTTAACAAAGTCTACATTCTGAATTTGAATGAAACCTAAGTGCTTTTGACTCGTTATGACCCGTTAAGGTAGTTTACGCTACTTTAACGTGTTATTTGCGCAAATGCGTATTCGGATGGTCAAACTAGTCCTATGATAAGTCTTATATGCCTAAACATGTTTAATAATGTTGCAATATCAGTTTAAGTGCTAAAATTTAGGTTACATATGCTTAAATTGAATTTATGCGCAAAAAGGGCATTTTGGTCATTTTCTAAAGGCATATAAACAACCTATCATACAACTAACCGAACGAAGTGACCAAAAGGTATAAACTTAGGAGGTTATTCCCTATACAACTATGGTCACAAATATGTGTTTGGTCGGATCTAAAGATCGACCAAACCGGTCGGGTTCGAAAGTTAAAGTGGTGTTTAAGACCGCTCGACTTACGACCCTAAATAAGCATTAAACTAGAAAGATGAGTTAAACATGTCAAAACATGTTTAACTTAGTTGGAAAACTGATTTGACATGTTTTGATACCCGAAAATAGTTCCGTCGTAAAATGCACATATTTATGCATTTTGACCGAAACTTTGACTCGTCACTTCGACTAGTTAACATGGTAATCAGTAGGTATAATTGCAAAGGATTATAACCATCGTAATTACGAGCACGTTGCAAAGTTCAATTGAACTTTGACTTGAACAATTCATGGTCATAACTGAAAGTCAAACGGTAGTCAAACTGTTTGACTTTCAGCTTTATGATTGCTGAAAATAAATAAACAAGACTAGATAGAACACTTACTTGTGTTCTAGGATGAAAAAGAAGACTAGAAAAACTCAGATGGGAGGCCTCCTAATAAGGTAGCAACTCCACTTAGAGCTTAGAGAGAAGAACGATGGAAATGAGCAAGGATTGAAGCAAATTGAGGTGCTATTTATAGTGTTCATGAAGCCATAATATCATCACAAGTGTCCCATTTGTTGTCATGATCCTAGGGTGGCTTGGACACATGTTAGTAGCAGATTAAATGGTGGCAATTTCGTTTACTTGGCATCCAAAACATGAAACATGGGGCTGCCACATTGTTTTTGATGAAGCAAAAATGATTCTGCCCAGCTCATGCTCTCGCGCCCCACAACCCAAAGAGCCAAGGTTCTCGCGCTCCGCGAGCCAGATAAACGCAGAATTGAGTTTTGGCAGAAATGGTCCCTGCAACCTTATAAACTTGTTTTTGACGCATTTAACCCCCGTTAACCCAAATATCAAGGATTTACAAGGACGTTAAAGCATAGGGAACTTGAAATATGTTTGGAAATATCATGGATGTCGGTTTGTTCGGATGTACGGTTGCGTTTTTCGCTTAATTACGACGAACGCTCATACGGACTCGAAATCGATCCAAATTACGAAAAGAATGATATTTTTGCATTCCTATCACTAAAATACAATATTTTACTGATTACAAATTTTTTTGGATGTGCGTATATGGTCTGAATTCAGAATATATGCAAATTAACATACTTTCACAGTTTTGACGCCTTTAGTCCCTGTGATCAAATAAGCATGTTTTTCACATACCAAACCCTCCAAAACTTATTTCTAAGTTATGTTAAGGGTATTTAGGGTATGTTTAGCTTATGACCTTGTTCCTGAGTATATGTTACGTTAAACTGATTACGTTTACGTAATAGTTTACGTATAACTTTCCAGAAAAGGTTTAAGACCTCGAAATCGAACAAGAACTTAAAACGTGCAATTGTCATATGAAAATACAAAATCTTGAAATCAAAACACCATGTTTTATTGATAATGAAGTTGTTTTGAATCGTACAATGTTTACAAGAGCACAAATGTCACATGAGCAAATGAGACTGACGATTCAATTAGATTGGCATATTATATGGTTGGATCGGACAAATTATTCTCAGTTGTTGAATTTCTGATTCAAAATGTGATTTCGGAAAAAATTGACAAAGTTTTTAAGTTGGTAGAGATCGAAAAATCTGAAATTGACAAATTTGCCGATAAAGCAAGCAAGAAAACTTTTTATAACAAACCAGGTTACAAAAAGAAAAACACAAAGGCCGGTTTAGGTTATAAAAAGAAACACAATCAAAAGAAAAGGTTTGAAAAGAAAAAATTTCAGAAAAAGATGTACTTTGTTCATGGAACAAGTTCAGAAGAAGAGAAAAAACTCTGATTTGGTTAACAGACTAATGAAGAATTCTATGCTCGAAAGAAACAACAACAACAGGCCAAAGATGTTTCGAAGAAAACATGCTTTAAATGTCAACAAGTTGGACATGTTGGTCATAAATGTCCAAATCTGAAGCCTGTTGATGTTGAAAAGGATAGAAAGAAATCTGAGGTTGTGAAACAGAAGTCACCCAAATTTGAGCCAAAACAGATTTGGAAACAAAAGGTTGATATATCAAAACCAAAACAAATCTGGAAACCAAAGGTTGATTTTTCAAAGCAAAACATTCAAAATGATTCACGATTTTATAAAAAGAACGTTTTAAAAGGATAAATTTGGGTGGTAAAGAAACACAATACTTCTGTGAATGAGAAAAGGAAAATCAATTCGACCAATATGGTTGAAAACAAGAATGAAAAAGTTTTTGTGAAAAATGACAAAGATTTTCTGAAACTGAATGATTCGTATTGTGTAAAAATACCCAAGGTCAAACAGGCCTGATGTGACATCTGTGCCTCTACGACCATTAAACAAATACCAAATCAATGAAATATTGTGTTTCATACTTGGGATTTTTATAAATATGTGTATCATTTGCACATATCAATTCTTGTTCGATTTCGAGCTTTAAATCGCTTTCTGGAAAGTTATACGCGAACTGATGCATAAACGTAATTAGTTTAATGCAACAAACACTCCGTAATAGTGAAATAGGCTTAACATACCTTAAATAACCTTTACATAACTTAGAAATAAGTTTTGGAGGGTTTGGTGTGTCGAAATCAAGTTTATTCGATCACATGGGCTATTTGCGTCAAATTGCAAAAGTTTACCGAATCGAACAGTAACGAACATTTCGGAACTTGATCATAAGTTAAACATACCATAAATATCCCTTACATAGCTTAGAAATAGGCTTTGAGGGGTTCGGTGTGCAAGAAATAAACTTTTTTGGTCAAACCGGGACTAAAAGCGTCAAAAAGTGCACAAGTTTGCATTTTTGCACATATCTTACGTTCTGGTTATATCCGGACATCCAAAAATTTATGTAATCATTAAAATATTTTATTTTAGTGATTGGCATGTTAAAATTCCAATCATCGCGTAATTTGGATCCTCTTTTGCCTCCGTTCGTGTTTCGTCGTAATTAACCGAACAACGCAACCGTACGATCAAACGAACCGACATCCGAGATGTATTCAAGCATATTTCATGTTCCCTATTCTTAAACTTCATTATTGAGCCTTGAAATGGTGTTAACAGGGTTTAAATGCGTCTAAAATGGCTTAAAAGTGTTGCGGGGACCATTTCTACCATTTTGGCAAACTTGCGCCATAGCCTAATGGCTGTGCTCTGGCGGCACGCCACAGCCTCATCTGGACAGAAAACCCATTTTTGACACCCAGGTTGAATTTCAGGGGCTTTAGTGTAACTTTTTCAATACCGTGTGATGGTTTTGGACACCCCTAGTATTCCAAAACAATGTGCCACACATGGATGGTCCAGATCGAAGCTCAATTATCGAGGAATGATCCTAACGGTTCTTCAAAATCTATATAAACCCACCATTTTTCACTTCATCTTCCACACATTTGTTCTCAACTTCCTTCTCTAAGTTGAAGCTCTCCTTGTGAAGCTTCATACCTGAGAAATTTTGAGTTCAAATCTTCAAGTCTTGGACCCTTTTGTAACTTTCCTTCATGCTTTTATGCGTTTTTAAGCACGAAAGTCAAACAGTGTTTGACTTTCTGCTTTGACCAGTCAATGGTCAACACGAAGTTTGTTTGAACTTTGCAACGTGAGCGTAATCACGATGGTTATAGTCCTTTGTGACTATACCTACTGATTACCACGTTATTTAGGCATAGTGACGAATCATAGTTTCGGTCAAAATGCGCGATTATAGGTATTTTGCATCCAAACTACTCTTGGGTATCAAAACCCTTTGTTTTGATATCAAACTTGTTTTCTAACCTAGTTAAACATGTTTTAACATGTTTAACTCGTCACTTTTAGATTAGTGCTTATATAGGGTCGTAAGATATACGGTCTAAACAACCGCTTAGACTTTCGAACCCGACCCGTTTGGTCGATCATTAGGATCCGACCAAACATATTTTGTGACCATAGTTGTATAGGGAATAACCTTCCGAGTTTATACCTTATGGTCACTTCGTTTAGTTCGTTGTATGATAGGTAATTTATATGCCTTAGGAAAATGACCAAAATGCCCTTTTTACGCATAAATTCATTTTAAGCATATGTTGTGACACCTGTGCCTCCATGGCCATCAAACAAATACTGTGACACCTGGGTCACTGTGACCATCAAACAAATACCAAGCCAATGAAATATTATATTTCATACTTGGGATCTGCATAAATATGTGTGTCTTTTGCATATATCATTTCTTGTTCAATTTCGGGCTTTAAATCGCTTTCTGGAAGGTTATACGCGCACTGATGCGTAAATATAACCAGTTTAATGCAACAAACACTCCGGAATAGTGAAATAGGCTTAAAATACCTTAAATAACCTTTACATAACTTAGAAATAAGTTTTGAAGGCTTTGGTATGGCAAAATCAAGTTAAATCGCTTACAGGGACTAAAGTTGACAAACTACGAAAGTATGCCAATTTGAACTGTAACAAACATTCCGGAACATGACCATAAGTTAAACATACCATAAATATCCTTTACATAGCTTAGAAATAGGCTTTGAGGGGTTCGGTATGCTAAAATAAACTTTTGGGTCATTCAGGGACTAAAAGCGTCAAAAAGTGCACAAGTTTGCATTTTCGCGCATAACTTACGTTCTGAATACATCCGGACATCCAAAAATTTATGTAAGCACTAAAATATTTTATTTTAGTGTTTGAGTTGAGAAAAATCCATTCATCGCGTCATTTGGATCGTTTTTCGCGCCTATGCGCATTCCGTCGTAATTAAGCGAACATCGCAATCATACGACCAAACGAACCAACATCCGGGATATTTTTGAGCATGTTTCATGTCCACAATGTTTAGGCATCATTTTAGGGCCTTGAAAATGGCTTCACGTGTCACACCCGCTCATAGCGGAAACGCAAGGTGTGATCTGTCTGGTTTTCATTGCATAAATATCGATGTACATGAACAAACTATATGAATAAAACATACTCCACTGCCATTACATAGTGTTTCAAAAGATTACATCATAAGTTTAGTGTATCGGTTACAAACCATTAACATAAAAGTAAAGTGTTATTGTTTCACACGTTAACATGAAATAAACTACTAAGGGTTTAAACCATCATATTTCCTCAAAGAGGCGAAATATAATAGTTAAACCCTTCCAAAGATGGCATGGAGTTCTTGTACTTGTTATCTTGACTGGGAAATCCAACATGGTCCTTTAATTCCCTGAAATACATGTTAAGTTTGGAAAACATCAACAAAAGTTGGTGAATTCATGCAATTTAGTTGTAAACGATGTATGAAAAACGTGAGTTGTAGTATGTAAAGCGTCAATGAAATCGTTGATCATTAATGTTTTGCAAGGACATTAATATGTGTGACGAAATAGGAAGCAAACCAACCCTAGACGATTTTATGCCGATTCCTATCGACTGGGACACAAACGCACTCTTCCGTAGGGGTCCATGACCAAGAGTGGGGCTCGCCAAAACCCATTAGATCTAAGCCTTTGTTCCTTGGTCCAATCTGGATTAATGGTGCTTATAGTAAGGCCCTAATTCGCACATGATCTATGGTGTTTCATTACCTAACTTTAACATACCCTGAACATGTATCCTCCCCGATAGTTGTAAAGTTTGTAAAACATTTAAATGAATAGGGGAACATGAACTCACCGTATCGCGTCCTGAAAATAGATGTAAAATAAGACCTCACGTGCGGTCGTCCTGTATAGCGTGGCGACCTACAAACGTTCTTATTTTTGTTAGACACTTCGGTCTTTGAAAAGGACTTGAGTACAAGTCTTGTGTATTGAGTATGTGTAAGACTTGCATGTCTTTACTGTTTGTTAACTGTGTATTCGATGTATGAGTTGTTCAAATGTTCGTTAACTGTGTATTCGATGAATGAGTAGTATAGTCGGATCTCGTCCGCTGAATCTCGTGTCTTGTATGTATCTCTTGTATAGTTGTGTTTTCCAAAAATAGTATCATTGGGCCAAGCCCATGTTTTCAAGTTATTGGGCTTAAATAGTGCTGGGCCTCAAATAGTGTTGGGCCTCAAATAGTGTTGGGCCTCAAATAGTGTTGGGCCTCAAATAGTGTTGGGCCTCAAATAGTGTTGGGCCTCAAATAGTGTTGGGCTTGAATAGTGTTGGGCTTGAATAGTATTGGGCTTTGGCCCATATGTTTGTATTGGGCTTAGCCCATGTGTTTATGTTAAGCCCATTATGAAGTATAAGCCCATTAAGAAAACTAAGCCCATTAAGTGTAAGTAGCCCATTTATAAAAATAGTCTATTAAGTAAAATAAGCCCATTTATAAAAATAGCCCATTAGTTATAATAAGCCCATTTGTTATATGTATAAGTCTTTCATTTTTATAAACACATTTTTATAAAAATACTAAGTATAGATGTTAATAATTAAAAACATACTAGCTTTTATAAGTTTATAAACATCCGAAATTTGTTATCGAAAGGATACTTATATTTCGTGTCGAAAGGTCGTCTAACTTCGTAGTAACTCCCCGGATTGGTAATTAACTTATGTAGTCGTCCGTCGTTCATTTTGACCATATTTGGTGTCCGATTATAGAATCGTCCGCAACTCGTTTTAAGGCGTTATTATGTGAAGTCTTGTAAGACTTTGTTTGTAATTTATCATGTGTTTATTTGTGTGATTATATTCAAGTTCCTCATTTGATAAATATAACTAATACCATCAAATAATCACATAACACATAAGTTGTTAAATCACCTAAATATATATTTTCTAAAAATATATATTTATAACTAACTTTGTTTTTATAAAAAGATTTCTTTACATCTTTTTAAATCTTGTAAAGGTTTACTCAAAAATGTTGTTATTTTATAAAATAAAGTTTTTATAAAAATTGGCCATATAACCTTTGTATTCTTGTCTTAACCATGTTTCATTAAACATATCATTTTCTTAATCAAATCACCAACAATTTACCCAACATCATCACTAAACATATGAGACTTTTATAACATGAAATTATCTAAATGATATCCAAATCATGTAGGGTTTTAACCATGATCATTTCATATACTAACAAGTTCAAAAACCAAGTTACATTTTAGTTTTAACAACTTTTATAAAAATCTTTAGTTGTATGTTAATTTTTATAATCTTGTGAAAGTCTTGTTTTTGAATATAAACCCTTAATACTTTCACAAGATCACTAGATATGATCATTCCTTCTAATCCTTTATGTTAAACCCTTTAACATAAACATGTATAATTTTTAGATCATATTTATCAACATCTTCTAACACTTTATTTGTAGCTTAATCATCATAACAAGATCTAATAAGCATATAACATGTCTAAGATCACAATATAAACAAACATAATTATGTCATAATTTTTATCTTTGCTTCTTGGTATTTTTCTTGTTCATTATGTATGATTATATATGGTTATTAACAATAATAATAACAATCATAAACATAATTTGTATATAAAAAAAAATAGAAGCTTACTTCTAGCACTAAGCTAGGGATGATCTTAGAGATTAATAAGAATAAAGAAGATGATGATCTTGGTGCTAGAACACTTTTGTATGGATAAAACTCCTTCCTTTCACTTCCAATGGCTTTAGATCACTTCATGTTCCAAGGAAATCCATGTTGATCATGAGAAAAATGATAAAAATTATTGGGTTTTTGATGTGTTCTTGAGAAAATGATGAAGATGATGAGAGCTTTTGGTTGGTGATGGATAAGAATTGTGAAGTAAAGAGGTTAAGTCTTAATGGCTAAGTGTTGAAAATAATTACCAAACTTATTCCACTTGCAACCCCAAAGTAATTACTAGATATTTTACCAACATAAACAAGGGGTGGGACCCCCTTGTTCACGGTTACAAGGTGGGGGGGGGGGTCTCATGTGGTAAAAAGTGTTAGTTATTTTTTTAGATTTCTCAAGAATAAGAAAATGTAAGTACTTTGGTGTTTAGGGTTTTGCAATTTTCCGAGATGATTCGAGACTTGTAATAACCATAAACTAGCTTCGCAAGACTAAAAAAAATATTAACTAGTTCGCTAGTTGTGCCAAAATGTAGTTCGGATAAATGTTTAGTGCTCGTTTCACTAATAAATAGTCGAAACGTTCCCTTATGGAAGTTGTAGGGCAAATTTCCGTTATGCGTGAAATTGATATTCCGTAAGTATGTTTATATGAAATTGGTGCCTAAACATCAATTTTTGCATCTTGTATTAAAAATACAATTGCTGAATTTTGCGGACAATTCATGAAATGGTCATTTTTAGCGCGTTTCGGACAGTTTTAGTGCTACCGGGCATTGGTAAATTATTGATCGAAATCTTGTATTCCCATATAGGGTTTAATATATAAATGATATTGGACTCTCACCCGAGTCCTAAAGATGTCATTTTAGATGTTTTCTGCGAATCCGGAGTTTTCGTCAGCACTCTAGTTCACTAGGCACTACTCTAGTTGTTTCGGTGAATTATTTGCACTATATCAAATGTACCCAATAAAAATGAATCATGTGTAATAACCAATGAATATTCCATGAGTTTTCTAAGATGTATACCATGTAATCATGCAGTCAGAATATTCAAAACACATGCTTGTATAATGTAAATCATTGTTTTAAATGTAAGTAAATTACCCGAAAGTGGCAGTTGTCACATCACGAGCCTTAAACATGTCGGAAATGGCCTTAATACACAACGGGGACTGAATTGGTAATGTTGGAAACTGGTTGCTGTTCAGAGGGACCCTAGCGTGACACCTAGCCCCCTTGGCGTCACGCGAGGCCCCTTCTGATCAGCAAAAGCCATTTCTAACAGCTGTTTAGCACTCCCAATCCAATTCCAAGTGTTGTTTCCTGCTTATGGGGGGCCAATATGATGTATATGAGCTTGCCAACAAGTGTAGGGATGTGATCATTCCCTCTTCTCCAAGAAACGATCCTAACGGTGAACCGAAATCTATAAATACCCACACCCCATTCATTTCAAAACCCACTTGAAATCTGAGATTTCTCTAAGTTGGGGTGTTTCATCACCTCATACCTGAGAATACTTGGATTATCAATCTTGCGGGGACCCTTTGTAAGTATTCCTTCGTTCTTTTATTGCATTTCGAGTCTGAAAGTCAAACTTTGTTTGACTTTTTGCATTCGCCAGTTTATGGTCAATGCGAAGTTCGTTTGAACTTCGCAACGTGAGCGTAATCACGATGGTTATAGTCCCTTGTGACTATGCCTACTGATTACCACGTTGTCTAGGGTCGTAAGGGTAAGCGATCTAATAAATCGCTTATACCTTCGAACCCGACCCAATTTGGTTGATCATTAGGATCCGACCAAACACATTAGGTGACCATAGTATATAGGGAATAACCTTCTGAGGTTATACCTTATGGTCGCTTCGTTTAAGTAGTTGTATGATAGGTAGTTTATATGCCTTAGGTAAATTACCAAAATGCCCTTTTTACGCCAAAATTCATTTTAAGCATATGTAACATAACTTTTGGTATCTAAACTGATTTGGTAACAATGTTAGATATGTTAAGGCATATTTTACTTGTCATAGGACTAGTTAGGCGTTCCAAACGCGTTTTACGCGAACGACGCGTTGAAGTAGCATAAGCTACCTAAGCGGGCCGTAATGGGTCGTAAGCACTTAGGCTAGGTTTCATTTAGTATGTAGGCTTTGTTAAACCATACTACATGAGTTCCCATACTCATTTGGTTTACGAGCCCTCATTCTATCCGATCCTCCGATATAGGTCTGGTTTATTAACATAATTACCTATATTAGGTGCCGTTTGATTCCGTGATCTCTAGCATTGCTTGGTGGTTATCTTAGGACTTCTAAGCAATCTCAAGTGAGTACATAGACCCCTCTTTTACTGTTTTCCAAACTGTTTTGGGGTGAAACACATGTGCCTACTTGTTACTTTCATGCTTTCCTGTTTTCACATCATATACTTGCTATGTTTATTAGTACATTTATAGTACATGATTTCAATACATTTTATGCTATGTATGCCCATTGTGTGCATACTTAGTACATCATTTTACAATACATTTTATGCTATGTATGCCCATTGTGTGCATACTTAGTACATCACTTTACAATACATTTCATGCTATGTACGCCCATTGTGTGCATACTTAGTACATTGTTTTACATTACACTTATGCTATGTATGTCCATTACGTGTATACTTAGTACATTGTTTTACATTGCATTTCTGTTGCATATGCTCATCCAGCATATGAACACATTATACTACATTTTGAACCGTTTTAACCATTTAACTATGTGAACCGTCGTAACCCTTTGATTATATGAACCGTTTGTAACTATTGAACCGTGTGAACCAGTTGTATCTGTTGACATGATTTACATTTGACAATAGACATTTGACTATACATAAACATTTCTACAATTGTTAAACATTTTACTTTGGTGGTTTGGTTTGAGTAAGTGATTTAAGTAACGAGGCGTGTGAAATATGATACAAGCATGGTGGATACGCCACTGGTACTTCCTATATATAAGTGTTTGTATGGTATTACATATCGTAGCGTTATTTGAATCATTTCAATTTGAGACATATAACATTTTATACAAATAACATACTTTACACAAGACATTGTTTTACAAACAACTTATCTTATACAAACTCATTTTACTTGGTTATTCATTTAACCATTCATTATTCTCTTATTTATACATATCATCTGAATTTATTGTTTTTCAAACGATTTACAAAACAAAACAATTTACAAGGTTCATGACTAAACTTTATTAAACAACTCTTTCTAAACATACAAGTCATGAAACCTATTTTCACAAAACCTATGTATCTCACAGGCATTTTTATGCTGACGTACCTATTTTCACATGTGTTTTCAGGAGTTGATGCATAGGACTTATCGAGACATACTTAGGCGGACCTGTGCCTTAGTGACTTAAAACGAGACAAGAACTAGTTAATTTATGTTATGTACTCTTTATTTCTTGTTTAATGACAATGTAACTCGCTTGTTTGATGAATAAAACGAAACTTTAATTTCCATGGTTGTGAAACAATTAATTCCGTTACAGCACTCCCCGACGTTTCCGCCACGTTTCGTTGTCTCACATGGTCGGGGTGTGACAAATACCAAATCAATGAAATATTGTATTTCATACTTGGGATTTGTATAAATATGTGTATCATTTGCACATATCAATTCTTGTTCGATTTCGAGCTCTAAATCGCTTTCTGGGAAGTTATACGCGAACTGATGCGTAAATGTAATCAGTTTAACGCGAAAAACACTCCGGAATAGTGACATGGGCTTAACATACCTTAAATAACCTTTACATAACTTAGAAATAAGTTTTGGAAGGTTTGGTGTGTCGAAATCAAGTTTATTCGCTTACAGGGACTAATTTCGACAAACTGCAAAAGTATGCCGAATTGTACTGTAACAAACATTCCGGAACTTGATCATAAGTTAAACATGCCCTAAATATCCTTTACATAGCTTAGAAATAGGCTTTGAGGTGTTTGGTGCGCAAAAAAAAACTTATTTGATCAACAGGGACTAAAAGCGTCAAAAAGTGCATAAGTTTGCATTTTCGCGCATATCTTACGTTCTGAATATATCCGGACACCCAAAAAATTATGTAATCATTAAAATATTTTATTTTAGTGATTGGCATGATAAAATTCCATTCGTCGCGTAATTTGGATCGTTTTTCGCGTCCGTTCGTGTTTCGTCGTAATTAACCGAACAACGCAATCGTACGGCCAAACGAACCGACATCTGAGATATTTTTGAGCATCTTTTATGTTCCCTATATTTTAACTTCATTTTAGAGCCTTGAAATGGGGTTAAGGGGGCTTAAACGTGTCAAACATGCATCGAAAACCAAGATTTACAACTTATGGGACCTAAACGGCAAATCTGCCAAACATGGGCTCAGGAGGGGTGCGTAAGACTTCCTTGAATCTTACGCGGGGCACGAGAGACCCCCAGACCTGCAAAAATCAGTTTCCATCTTGATCCAGCTGTTCCCATGATTTGCAAATGTTTTTAATGAGTCTATGGGCTTGTTTTGAGGCTCCCATGGTATTTCAAAACAGTGGGCACACTTGAAAGGCCAAGATCAAAGCTCGTTTATCGATGAACCATCCTAACGGTTCTTGATTTTCTATAAATACCCAACCCCACTTCATTCCAAACCAACACATGATCTGATTTTATGCTCTAAGTTGAAGCTTTATGCTTCATATCTGAGTATTTAGATCAAGATCTTCCTAGCTTGGACTTCTTGTAAGTTTCTTTCATGCTTTTATGCGTTTTTAAGCGTAAAAGTCAAACAATGTTTGACTTTCTACTTTGACCAGTCAATGGTCAACATGAAGTTCATTTGAACTTCGCAACGTGAGCGTAATCACGATGGTTATAGTCCCTTGTGACAATACCTACTGATTACCATGTTGATTAGGCGTAGTGACGAGTCATAGTTTCGGTCAAAATACGCGTTTATGTGTATTTTGCAACCAAACTATTCTTGGGTATCAAAACCCTTTGTTTTGATATCAAACTTGTTTTTTAACTTCGTTAAACATATTTTAACATGTTTAACTCGTCACTTTAGGTTTAGTGCTTATATAGGGTCGTAAGATAAGCGGTCTAAACAACCGCTTAGACTTTCGAACCCGACCCGTTTGGTCGATCATTAGGATCCGACCAAATATGTTTTGTGACCATAGTTGTATAAGGAATAACCTTTCGAGGTTATACCTTATGGTCACTTCGTTTAGTTAGTTGTATGATAGGTAATTTATATGCCTTCGGAAAATGACCAAAATGCCTTTTTTACGCATAAATTCATTTTAAGCATATGTAACCTAAATTTTTACATCTAAACTGATTAGGTAACATTATTAGACATGTTGAGGCATATAATACTTGTCATAGGACTAGTTAGGCGGTCCGAACGCGTCTTACGCGAACGACGCGTTAAAGTAGCGTAAGCTACCTAAACGGGTCGTAAGCACTTAGGATAGGTTTCATTTTAGGATGTAGGCTTTGTTAAACCATATTACATGAGTTCCTATACTCATTTGGTTTACGAAACCTCATTCTATCCAATCTTCCGATTTAGGTCCAGTTTATTAACATAGTTACTTATATTAGGTGTCGTTTGATTCCGTGATCCCTCTAGCTTTGCTTGGTTGTTATTCAAGACTTCTAAGCATCCTCAAGTGAGTACATAGTCCCCTCTTTTACTGTTTTCAAACATTTTGGGGTGAAATACATGTGCCTACTTGTTGCTTTCGTGATTTTCATGCTTTTATATCATATACTTGCTATGTTCATTAGTACACTTATAGTACATGATTTCTTCCATGTTTTTGCTATGTATGTTTTATTAGCATGCTAGCACATTGATTTCATATATTACATTTTTGTTGCATATGTTCACTCAACATATGGACACATTGATTTACATTGCATTTCTGTTGCATATGTTCACTCAGCATATGGACACATTGATTTACATTGCATTTCTGTTGGATATGTTTACTCAGCATAAGGACACATTGTTTTACATTTCTACTTTGTATGTTCATTTAACATATTTAGTACATTATTTTCATAAAACATGCTTACACTTGGTATGACATTTGGTTTGTTTAAACTGGACATAAATACATTCATTAACACCGATCATGCCGCTCGTTAGTAGGTAGTGGAACAACAGGAATTGACAACTCCCATTTCTGAAATCCTAGGTTTGTTTGGGATGGAAGGAATGACCGAATTCGATATTCAGGATTTAGATGAACCTTTAAACCGTTAGGGGTTTGTCGCCACAGTCGCAAGGCTTGAATGTAGGCGTTAGAACAATACCGCATAGATGTTTGTATCAGTAAAGCATGCATTATTTTACAAAGCATAACTTTTGATTTATTCAAATACTTTGTTTTGTGCATTTTTACATATGATTAAGTAGTCACTTTTTACTTGTCCTACATGACATTTGTTTACACATTACATGATTTACATTTGACAATAGACATGGTTTACACATAAACATTTGACAATTGGTTTAAACAAGACAATTTTGGTGGTTTGTTTGGGTAAGTGATTTAAGTAACGAGGCATGTGTAATATGATAAAAGCATGGTGGATACACCGCTGGTACTTCCTATATATAAGTGCTTTTATGATATTACATATCGTTGCGTTATTTAAACCATTTCAATTTTGACATATTACATTTTACACAATTATCATATCTTTACAAAACATTGTTTTACAAACAGCATATTTTATACAAACTCAATTTTACTTTATTATTTATTTAATCATGCATTATTCTTTTATATCATCTGTTTTCTTATCAATTTTCGTATGATTTATAAAAGAAAACATTTTACAAGGTTCATGACTAATTTTTTTAAACATTTTCTTTAAACTTAAAAGTCATGAATCCAAAATTAATAAAACCTATGTATCTCACAGGCATTTTTATGCTGACGTACCTATTTTCACATGTGTTTTCAGGAGCTGATGCATAGGATTAATCAAGATACACATAGGCGGACATGGGCCTTAGTGACAATAAAAGATGCAAGACTAGTTAATTATGTTAGGTTTCTTTGTTTTTAAGACATTGTAACTTCTTTTATTCAATAAAACAAAACTTAAAATTCCATGTGTTATGAAACAATAATTCTGTTACAACACTCCCCGACGATTCCCCCGCGATTTGTTGTTTTACGCGGTCGGGGTGTGACAGAAGAGTTGGTATCAGAGCTCATGGTTATAAGGAATTAGGTTATTAGTAATGCTTTGACCTAGTCTATAACCTTCCTAGGACCCTAACACAAGATTCTTGTGTTTAGATCTTAAAACAATACCGTCACTTATCCTTAGGTGACAACCACAACAAGAACATAAATTTCAAATCCGCTTTGAAAACCAATCATCTATTCTAAGATGATTTATTATAAGGTTTTGAACCTTCAAAGTTTTCAAAAGCTCGTCAAAGTTGGGTCTTATAATGTAAACACGTGCAATCTGGAAGGGTGGATGCCTGTACTCTGAGTTTTCTGTCTAAGGCTAGAGTGTTCGTACAAATCCACATAATCGGACCAGTCACTCTTACCTGGGAACTCTTGGGGTGAGTATCCACTTATAGGCTAAAGCATGTCTTCGCAATACATTAATATGACCCGCTTACTTTGATTAGTCACCGTCTCATTTGTTTGCCTTAGGTAACAAACAAATGATCAAAATTTTTGTGCGTTGTCATTCTATATTGATTATCCGATAACAGTTCACTTGTTTTCTCCTATGCCTTCCATTTTCTTAGGATGTCTCTTCATCACAGCGACACTTAAATGTCCGAGCAGGCTACCAAAATTGCCCTGCGAATAGGCGAAGTAATCCAGAAGACTGTTGAATTAGCCGTTGCCATGTCTTGTCTCCATGATGAAGCCACACAAGAATCACCAAAGGAAACGGAAGCCAAGCCTTCACCAAAATCAAAGAAGCGTATGGCTTCAAAGAATCCCGCGGCAGTTGCACCAAATCAAGCAAGACCTAGATAGGTGGCAGCACCACCAGCCAAGAAGCGGTACTTGGGAACTGCTCCTTGGTGAAATCGATGCAACTGTCATCATCCAAATCAGATACCCTCCTTCAAATGTACCCACTGTGGACGATGGGGAAATTTGATTGATATATGCCGCTTTGCTATCCAAAACAAAGCTGTTGCAAACTTTGCTGCTGCTCAACCTCCTGCCAGGAAACCTTATGCCGGCACTGGACCGATGTGCAACAAGTGTAATGCACCTCACCGAGCTTACCTGCAGTGTCGTCTGTGTGCATCATGCGGACGACTCGGTCACCTGGCAAATGCTTGTCAATTCAACCCAATATGAGGTGGTCCAAACCAACCCCAAGTCAACCCTGCTCAAGCTCGTTTACCGTCTGGTACTTGGTACAACTACGGCGAGACGGGCTATTTCAGGAACAAGTGACCAAAGGTTGTCAATGCAAGTCTGACCCACGGATAAGCAGTTGGCTGATTAGAAGATATTGCCACTTTGAATAATTTGTATCTGTTGCTTTTGTTTCTTTTGTTTTTATTGAACTTGGAAACAATGTGTTTAGTTTATAAATAAATCATTGTTCGTAAATTCTGATATACAATTGTAGTTACATGTGTGTATGGCATTTCCCTATGATACCTACATCAAGGAACTATGTTCTTTACAAACTACTCTTGTGATTCTCCTTTTCAAGTGATCGCTCATAATTTCCTCGAAAATTCTAAGTACTCATTTCATTCTAAGAAATGAAGTACAGAAAATAAAGTGACATTATGAGTAATCGTGCTTTTTGCACATCTGTGCCTTTTAATCCTTGGTTAGAAAACTAAGGGTATTTTTCGATCTCATACCCATATCATTACATTCTGGTTTTCATAACAACATACATAGCATAGGTTTTCAAAACAACCTTCATAATTTCAAAATATTTCATAAACATTTTTAACATAGTATATTTACTTAACATATCAAGTGCATAATTTCAAAAGCATCATCCATGTTTTCAAAAACCTTATACATAATTTCAAAAAAAAAATCATCTCGCATGATTTTAAAACATTTTATAAATATACTTATCTAATACACCTACTTTATGATTTCAAAAGTATTATGTAAGGTTTCAAAAACATTAAACACATTTCAAAAAGAACCCCATGCATAATTTTCAAAAACATTTTTCTCATACATTAACTTAACCTTCAAATTCTGCTTCATATGTCGCCTTGGCATATCTAGCGCCTCAACTTCATGAGCATTCTACCTCGTGTATCGACTTAAGCACGTCTAGTGCAAGGTTTTGAAACACCACCCGCTTTTCAAATCCCAAAATCCATATGGGATCTTCTTATCTTCACAATTAGATCCTCGTGGATGTTTATTGCTCAAATCGGAGTCCTTAATTGAATTTCTTGTATGCCCCAATACGTACATTACGATTCAATAAGGACAAAGCCGAATTCCTATTAAGATCTTTCTATCTTCATAGTTAGATTCTTAAAAATGTTTAAAGTGCCAAATGAAATCCACGGATTGGATTCCTGGTGTGCTTTGAATACTCGTGTGCACAAATTAACAAAATGATAACAAATTGAAGATCAAGCTAAACAATTTTGTGATTATGTGTTTTCTTTTGTGTGTTTATTTTCGTTATCCAAATCCTCGTAGAATCTTCCATATCTTCATGTGAGAGATTCACAGTAGGATATCCAAAGGTACTACCCTAAATCCTTAATGGGCTTCTACGTAATTGTTAAGACCCTTGGATTATATAGTACTATTCCATAATTCAAAGAGACCCCTTGAGTGGTCTAGTAAAAAAATTGATTCGGAATCTGGTTAAGAATGGCATGTGATGATATAGCTGAAAAGACTCCTTGGTAATCTATTTAAAGAAATCATTTATTGATTTAACTAAAAGGACCCTATGGTGGTCTAGTCACAATCATCACAGGTTCGTTCATTGATTTCTTCCCCTACACATTATAAAATGCACTGTGTGAACTATGCAAGGAATTACATAATTATGGATGCATACATAATTATGAAATTCAGTGCACGAAAACCACAGTAAGATTTATCATGTGTAAGAACCGATAGTGATAAAAATAACGAAACGTGAACAATGTAATGGAGGTACGGTGGACGCACCAGAGGCACTTCATATACTTGTATATAAGTATCCCTCTTACATTGCAAGCATGATGTTATTTAAAGTTACTAGAAGTTCAGAACTCTAACCAGTGTTGTTTTATCTTTTCGACTTCATATTTCAAGCTCTCACAAGTTTCCTCTAAATAAATTTCGGGACGAAATTTCCTGAAGTAGGGGAGACTGTGACACCTGTGCCTCCACGGCCATCAAACAAATACCAAATCAATGAAATATTGTATTTCATACTTGGTATTTGCATAAATATGTGTATCATTTGCACATATCAATTCTTGTTCGATTTCGAGCTCTAAATCGCTTTCTGGGAAGTTATACGCGAACTGATGCGTAAATGTAATCAGTTTAATGCGAAAAACACTCCGGAACAGTTACATGGGCTTAACATACCTTTACATAACTTAGAAATAAGTTTTGGAAGGTTTGGTGTGTCGAAATCAAGTTTATTCGCTTACAGGGACTAATTTCGACAAACTGCGAAAGTATGCCGAATTGTACTGTAACAAACATTCCAGAACTTGATCATAAGTTAAACATGCCCTAAATATCCTTTAAATAGCTTAGAAATAGGCTTTGAGGTGTTTGGCGCGCAAAAATAAACTTATTTGATCAACAGGGACTAAAAGCATCAAAAAGTGCATAAGTTTGCATTTTCGCGCATATCTTACGTTCTGAATATATCCGGACACCCAAAAATTTATGTAATCATTAAAATATTTTATTTTAGTGATTGGCAGATAAAATTCCATTCGTCGCGTAATTTGGATCGTTTTTCGCGTCCGTTCGTGTTTCGTCGTAATTAACCGAACAACGCAACCGTACGGCCAAACGAACCGATATCCGAGATATTTTTGAGCATCTTTTATGTTCCCTATACTTTAACTTCATTTTAGAGCCTTGAAATGGGGTTAACGGGGCTTAAACGTGTCAAAAATGCATCGAAAACCAAGATTTACAACTTCAAGGACCTAAACTGCAAATCAAGGGTCGTAAGATAAGCGGTCTAAACAACCGCTTAGACTTTCGAACCCGACCCGTTTGGTCAATCATTAGGATCCGACCAAACATGTTTTGTGACCATAGTTGTATAAGGAATAACCTTTCGAGGTTATACCTTATGGTCACTTCGTTTAGTTAGTTGTATGATAGGTAATTTATATGCCTTAGGAAATGACCAAAATGCCCTTTTTACGCATAAATTCATTTTAAGCATATGTAACCTAAATTTTTACATCTAAACTGATTAGGAAACATTATTAGACATGTTGAGGCATATAATATTTGTCATAGGACAAGTTAGGCGGTCCGAACGCGTTTTACGCGAACGATGCGTTAAAGTAGCGTAAGCTACCTAAACGGGTCGTAATGGGTCGTAAGCACTTAGGATAGGTTTCATTTTAGGATGTAGGCTTTGTTAAACCATATTACATGAGTTCCTATACTCATTTGGTTTACGAAACCTCATTCTATCCAATCTTCCGATTTAGGTCCGGTTTATTAACATAGTTACTTATATTAGGTGTCGTTTGATTCCGTGATCCCTCTAGCTTTGCTTGTTTGTTATTCAAGACTTCTAAGCATCCTCAAGTGAGTACATAGTCCCTTCTTTTACTGTTTTCAAACATTTTGGGGTGAAACACATGTGCCTACTTGTTGCTTTCGTGATTTTCATGCTTTTATATCATATACTTGCTATGTTCATTAGTACACTTATAGTACATGATTTCTTCCATGTTTTTGCTATGTATGTTTTATTAGCATGCTAGCACATTGATTTCATATATTACATTTTTGTTGCATATGTTCACTCAACATATGGACACATTGATTTACATTGCATTTCTGTTGCATATGTTCACTCAGCATATGGACACATTGATTTACATTGCATTTCTGTTGGATATGTTTACTCAGCATACGGACACATTGTTTTACATTTCTACTTTGTATGTTCATTTAACATATTTAGTACATTATTTTCATAAAACATGCTTACACTTGGTATGACATTTGGTTTGTTTAAACTGGACATAAATACATTCATTAACACCGATCATGCCGCTCGTTAGTAGGTAGTGGAACAACAGGAATTGACAACTCCCATTTCTGAAATCCTAGGTTTGTTTGGGTTGGAAGGAATGATCGAATTCGATATTCAGGATTTAGATGAACCTTTAAACCGTTAGGGGTTTGTCTCCACAGTCGCAAGGCTTGAATGTAGGCGTTAGAACAATACCGCATAGATGTTTGTATCAGTAAAGCATGCATTATTTTACAAAGCATAACTTTTGATTTATTCAAATACTTTGTTTTGTGCATTTTTACATATGATTAAGTAGTCACTTTTTACTTGTCCTACATGACATTTGTTTACACATTACATGATTTACATTTGACAATAGACATGGTTTACACATAAACATTTGACAATTGGTTTAAACAAGACAATTTTGGTGGTTTGTTTAGGTATGTGATTTAAGTAACGAGGCGTGTGTAATATGATAAAAGCATGGTGGATACGCCGCTGGTACTTCCTATATATAAGTGCTTTTATGATATTGCATATCGTTGCTTTATTTAAACCATTTCAATTTGACATATTACATTTTACACAATTATCATATCTTTACAAAACATTGTTTTACAAACAGCATATTTTATACAAACTCATTTTTACTTTATTATTTATTTAATCATGCATTATTCTTTTATATCATCTGTTTTCTTATCAATTTTCATATGATTTATAAAAAAAAACATTTTACAAGGTTCATGACTAATTTTTGTTAAACATTTTATTTAAACTTACAAGTCATGAATCCTAAATTAATAAAACATATGTATCTCACAAGCATATTTATGCTGACGTACCTATTTTCACATGTGTTTTCAGGAGCTGATGCATAGGATTAATCAAGATACACTTAGGCGGACATGGGCCTTAGTGACAATAAAAGATGAAAGACTAGTTAATTATGTTAGGTTTCTTTGTTTTTAAGACATTGTAACTTTTTTTATTCAATAAAACAAAACTTAAATTTCCATGTGTTATGAAACAATAATTCTATTACAACACTCCCCGACGATTCCTCCGTGATTTGTTGTTTTATGCGGTCGGGGTGTGACATATGTAACCTAAATTTTTACATCTAAACTGATTAGGTAACATTATTAGACATGTTAAGGCATATAATACTTGTCATAGGACTAGTTAGGCGGTCCGAACTCGTTTTACGCGAACGACGCGTTAAAGTAGCGTAAGCTACCTAAACGAGTCGTAATGGGTCGTAAGCACTTAGGATAGGTTTCGATTTAGAATGTAGGTCTTGTTAAACCATATTACATGAGTTCCTATACTCATTTGGTTTACAAAACCTTATTTTATCCGATCTTCCAATTAGGTCCGGTTTTTTAACATAGTTACCTATATTAGGTGCCGATTGATTCCGTGATCCCTCTGGCATTCCTTGGTCGTTATTCAAGACTTCTAAGTAGTCTCAAGTGAGTACATAGTTCCCCTCTTTTACCGTTTTAAACTGTTTTGGGGTGATTCATATGTGCTAAACGATTTCGAGTTTTCTAAATAAATGCTATGGTTTATATTATACTACCTGAACTATTTGAACTGTTTGAACCATTAGGAACTGTTTGATCTATGTGAACTATTTGAACTGTTTGAACCATTTGGAACTGTTTGATCTATGTGAACTATTTGAACTGTTTGAACCATTGGGTTAGGGAAGTGATTAGGTAACGGGGCGGGTGTAATGTGATAAAATCATGGTGGATACGCTGTCACACCCCCAAAAATCCACACGCGGAGTATCACCGCTTGGAGGCGTGACTGACCAGGATCAAGCCACCAATCATATTGAACATATAAGTAAATAGTAAAAGTCATTCATCAATACGAAAGGTGTTTTCAAAACCAAACATCAATAAGTGTGTAGCGGAAGCATAAGTATGTAAACCCAAAGTAAATCATAAATTCAAATGTTTAGATAGTTAACATGGCATCATCGATCCATGTCCCACAACGACCTGCTCCTCCCTGTGCAAGCTCCAAATGTACCTAAGGTCCTGCAAGGCATGCAGCAGAGAGTCAACAACTAGTTGAGCGAGTTCACAGTTAATAAGTTCGTTATAACAAATCATATATGCATTTAGTGGGGGCTTCCCATGTAGGTATGTGCTAATAGTGGGGGTTTCCCATGGGCGTATGTACTACTGGTGGGGGTTTCCCACGTTTATCTTTACTAATGGGGGCTTCCCATGTTTGTACTTACTAGACTATTTGCAACCATGTGTTCTTCTAGATCCGAGAACAGAAATACGTACAAGGTCACGTAGGATTTACGTGAGTGCCCTTCCCCGAGGACAGTGGTACGTGTGGGGTTTACGTAGGATTTACGTAAGTGTCCTTCCGACCCGGAAGACAGTAGTAGGTATTAGTTTACGTAGGTTTTACATAAGTGTCCTCCCGACCCGGGAGACAATGGTAGATACTAGGTTACGTAGGTTTTACGTAAGTGTCCTGACTATCCTGAGGACGATGGTCTATAGTCTAGCGATAGCGTAAGTACGAGTAGTTATCCATTTCAAATAATCCAACCCAATTCCCAACCCGGGAATCCCATGCCTTGGCTGTGTGAACTCACCTTGGTTTGCTCGGTATGCTAAGTTATGTAAGTGCTCGCAAATAATCAATCACGTCCTAAGGTATGCACGTATACATAATCAGTTTGTGTTTAAGTTGTTCACGTATAAGCATGTAACACGTAATCACAATCATACAAATCATGTTTAACATTTAACGGCAGTTAGTTAACTCAGTTAAGTCTTACGGAAACAGTTACTGTGCAAATTACCCAGGTCGGCGAAACACCCTCTGTTTCGCCGTGAGCCCCTTCGACGAATCCCAATCTGTTTCGTCATATACCCTTCGGCGAAACACAATCTGTTTCGTCGTGAGTTTTGTTTCACCAAAACCTCCGTTTCGTCAAATCTGTTTCGCAGAGATATCAGTTACGTCGCATAATCTAACAGTTTCACGATCATCACAGGAAACCCTAAACTTCGTCTAACATTATCATTGATAGCAATAGTCCTTTTGATCGATCTGATCCTTGTGATTTCATCCGACCCATCATTAATAACAGTTAATTAGATTTAAACAAATAGTCCATCTAAGATCATATAACTAAATTCTTATCTCATCAAAAGTGTTATCTCGTCTGACAACATACTCATGGCCTGCTAGTCCTAAACTTCTATGTTCTTTGATACAAGCAATTAATGGGCCACACATATGTTAATTGTTTATTGGACCGAAAGATGTGTGAAAGTAATATGGCCTGACACTCTATACCTCACATGCCACTTTAGTATTAACATTGCCGACAACTACTATTGCTATACACAGAAACACATGTACAATCACATGGGCTTTTATATATTCCGAATTTTATATTTGATTAAGAATGTAAGTCATCTATTATCCAAACACAGAAGCCAATACACCGGCTTCAACATAACAGTTTATAACAATATCCGATTGCAATTATCTAAACATCATAACATGAAAAAAAATCAATTAATTGAGAGCCACTAACCGGAAATCTTGATTAATAAAAATGCAATCTCGAACAGGGGGGGCTACTGCCGTCGCCAATCATAGGAGGGGTAGGGTTTGTTGTGGTGATAATATGAGATGTAAAATAGAGGTTACGTAACATATAAATCAAGTGCCAATAAGCTTAAGTGGGCCGGCCATCCTACGTGTGTAATGGGCCGAGATCAAGATGATGGGTGGTTCATGTTATGAATAATGAAGTGTGATTATGTGGCCCAAATGTACGCGGCCCAACTCGGTTGGGTTTTTCTAAATTAGTTGTGCGACACACACACTAAGCATACGTACTCATGTAAGGTTAATTAATTAAACGTACGTAATCATGTCTAGTTAATCAGTTAAACATACAAAATCATATAATCGTTTAGTGATGCACTAGATAGGAAGATAAACATACAACCATATATCCACAACACACTTATGTTGCACAACAAATGTAACATATCATTCACAATACGATTTAACATATTACAACCGTGTACCGTTGCGAAACAACGAGTCGTGTAAACAAACAACATAAACGATTAACGTGCAATTAATGCGAAGATGGAGCCTTGGAAACTTGAGTTGTCACATACGCCACTGGTACTTCCTATATATAAGTGCTTTTAACACATTATATATCGTTGCGTTATCTAGATTACTTGGGCAAATGTTTTCAAAACGAAGTTACATTACAAGGTTTTTCTAACAATATAAACCATTCGAGTTTTATTACAAAAACGATTTACGATCTGGGTTTACACAAATAAATGTTTTGAGTTAAGATTCATGGCATCGAGGTTTTATAAACTATAACTAATCCGTTTTGACTTGGTTATTTCAATTTACAATACAAACATTTTACAAAAGTTGGTTTTCTAATAACAATTAACAAAATTGTTCGAATAATTTCAACATGTAAACGGGCCATGAATCTGACACTCACATAAAACCTATGTACTCGCCGGCATTTTTATGCTGACGTATTTTCACATATGTTTCAGGTACCATAGTTGATGATGTTTGATGATGATATTGGTGCATGCTCACATAGGAATGGACGAGGCCTTAGTGACTTAATAACAATGAAAGTCAATTTGTTCATGTTTGGTTTCTAATTTCAATACAATGTAATAAACTTAATTCAATAAAACGAAACTTTAAACCATGTGTGGTGAAACAATGATTCTGTTACGACACTCCCCAACGTTTCCGCCATGGTTTATTGTTTTAACGCGGTCGGGGTGTGACACCTAAGTTGCATTATTCAAGTAATTGAGTTGTTTAAATATGTAGGTGTTCTTGAAGTCAACTGAAAGTCAACATGGTGATGTGTGCAAAATACAACATATAAATTACATCAAAATGAGGCATAAAACCAACCCTTTTTAAGTACTAATGTTGGAAAAAAGTGTGTTTTTGTCTTCCTTTTGAATTTGCAGGACCAATTGAGCTTAAACGAGCAAAAGGAACAAATATACAGCCAAAACCAATATAAATACAAAGAAAAGGAATAAACATGACATGCCCGACCCCTCGACAACATCCCCAAAGCAAAAACAAAGAAACAGAAGACTGACCACGGGGTCGTGCTCACTGGACACGGGGGCGTGGTTAGGAGCTTGCAGAAAAGACAAAGTTGTCGAAGCTTCTACGCCCACCACGGGGGCGTGCCCAGCTCGACACGGGGCATGGTCAATGCTAAGATACGCAGAATCTTGCAAAATCTTGATAGTACAGATACGATTCTGTCCACGGGGCCGTGCCCGCTGACCACGAGGCCGTGTGGGGCCCTCTGCTAACAACCACATTTAATGAAGGAAAAGAAAAGGCTGGCCACGGGAGCGTGCCCACTAGACACGGGGCAGTGGTCAGGGCTCTGTGCAGGAAATAAATAGAGGTGCTTGGTTCACTTCAAAGGCATCCCAAGGCAAACCACTACTCTCCCACTTTGCCACCACTCCACCACCAACACCCACCACTATCATCCATCATCTATCTTTAGAGTGTGTAGTAGTCTCGGGATCCAAGATTGATTGTAAAAGTTCTTGCCAATCAAAGGCCATGCTTGGTTAAGCCTCTTACATCACTTGGTGAAGACAAGTCTTTTATGTATTACTTTTGATTTTTAATCTTTCGGCACTTTTTATTTGGTTTTGTATTAATGACTTTAATAACTAGTTTCTTATGTTGAAGGTGAATTTTCTTTATCATTTGTCCGTGGTGTCTTGGCATTACTTTACTGTCTATATAAAGTAAAAGATTTACACCATTCATATCTCTACGGTCTATATAGAGATATGTTGGCTACCTGGTCGGGGTTTAAGGGAATGGTTTAGTAAGGTTCTTGCCTTGTTCAGTGTATAGATCCTGTAAGGACCTGGTTCAAGCTTACTAGGACCTCCTTCAATACCCACTGTTATTGGATGGCGGGGGTGCGAATGGCTTGAACCCCTCATATGTAAACTACTATTAATACATTAAACCGACTACTTGGGATTGTATCCCTGTTGACTCAAACCACTTAGCCGAGGGTAACGTCACCTTCAAAAGAGGGGCCTACCACTTTTCGCATTAATAACTTAATTAATTATCTTTCAATATTCCGACCCTTTGGGATTGTATCCTTGCTGACTCAAACCACTGGGTTGAGGGTAATGTCACCTTCAAAAGAGGGGCGTACTACTATAACTAAGATAATCTCTTAAAAAGTCCGAAAGCACGAAAATCATCAAAGGATACATTAAAGGCGAGTCGGATCCAAGTTATTCATCTTTTCTATCTGTTTTTATTATTTCTGCACTTTTAGTTTTTATTTTCATGTTTAAAACCTTTTTCTCAAAATTTTAGATTGATTAGACGTTGAGGACAAACCGGTACTAAAAGCCCTTGTGTCCTTGGATGACCTCGGTATCTTACCAACGTTATACTACGCTCACGATGGGTGCACTTGCCCAAGTGTGCGTTTAGTGTTAGTAGAATATCGTGTTTTATAAATTCAAAACTTGACTAATGTGTAAAATGGGCTTAAAATATCAATAAAAATATATCACGTCGAACGCACACCAAGTTTTGTGGCACTGTTGCCGGGGACACAAGGATTTTAAGAAACTTAGAAATCAATGACCTAATTATTTTTTCTTATTTTTCTAATTTTTTAGGATTTTTCTTAATTTTTCAGTTTCTGCAGACTTCAGCACGGGCCGTGCTCAGCCAGACACGGGGCCGTGTCCATCTTTGTTACTGGTAATCCTGTTTTATGTCAGACAGTAGCTGAACACAGGGCCGTGCCCACTGAACACGCCCCCTCTCCACACTCCAGTTAATAAAAACAGAACCGTAAGATCCCGACGGTTGGTAATTTCTGACTAAAATATGAGTGATATTGATTATTTTTACTTTCGCTCCTCTTACGGTGAATGGTGTCAAATATGTGGTGGATTTCATAAAGATTTAGAATGTTACTTTCTAAATTACACTCCCAACTATTTAGACCTATCGTTTCCCTGTAACCTTAAGATGGGCGAAAGTAAAAACGATCCCTATCTCTCCCCCGAATGTCCTCAACCACTTCTTTTAGATGACATAACTTCCGAAGAATTATGTCACCTCGAAGAAATAATTCTCCAAATATTAGAAGAGCTTGAGATGAAAACAAGTTATTCATCACAAGACGATAATCGAGGAGAATTATTGGGGTCGCATTTGGATTCTAACAACATCGACGATACCGAAAGCACCTCCAACTCTTGTGAGGACATGAGCGATAGTCGTCCCTGTGTCGATTGTGCTGTGAAGGACTCTCCATCGGTCTCCGCGGATGCGTTCATAGACCTGAGCGATTCGACATACACCTTCTTTAACGAGAGCCCGGATAAGGGGAATAAAGGTCGGTTTCGCCCACCGGTATTTAGCTTAGGTTTTACCCTTTCCGATAACCTCTTGCATTCTTGTTTAAATCAGGAGCAATTTAAGTACCTTAGGCACTTCGGTGTTGTTCCCTCCAGTAAGGAACCACCCGATCCGGATAAATTCCTTAAAATATGACAACTTCATAAAACTCTCTAGCCACAGGGCCGTGTCCAGGTCAACACGCCCCGTGTTCAGAATACAGACAAAATGTGTTAGAGTCTTGTCTGACCACAGGGCCGTGTCCAACCAACACAGGGCAGTGGTCAGCGTGCTGTCGTTTTCTATAAAGTCAGCATGATTCCTGCACATTTGAACCCATTCCAAAGACCAAGATCTGCTGGGATCTTCACACATACCCTACAAGGTATATTCCAAAGAAGGTTCTCAACAACCATCTTGTCTTTACCACTTTTGTCTCTTTCATTCTTCTCCAAAAACTCCTCAAACCTCCATTAAAGCTTGAAACTTCCATGTCTTCAAGCTTTATTGTGATATTTGCTAAGTTTTTAACCAAGGAATTTTATTAAAAATAAGTTTTATGACACTGTTTTAAGTTATTTATGCTTAGAAATGTCTCAAAAGTCATAAAAATGATTTAAAACAATAAGATTCCTTGATTCAAAAATCTGCAGAATGGTGGCCACGGGGCTGTGCCCAGCGAACACGGGGCCGTGGCCGGAGTTACTGTTCCATTACTTTGAACTTTTCAACTTGTTTTCTTAGAATGTCGAGCCAGGACAGCGGAACATCTTCAGCTTATTCGAGAAACAGTCGCAGAGAAAGAAGGCCATCGATAGAAGCAACCCTTGTGCGTTACGTAATGGCGCTAAGAGAAGCACTCGATGAGATGACATCCGTGAAGTAGGTTCTTATTGACCATATCAACTATCTAACAGTGGGGCTTGAGAGTAGCTTCCAAGAAATCGACCTTTTACACCAAAGGTTGAACATTCCTGCAATGCCACCTACGGAACCAATCTTCCCACAAGAAGATTGGAACTTGGCACAAGAAGTTGTTAATCCCACCAGATGGGACGACATTCCCTCGGAACCTCCTCTAGACAACTTACAAGAGGTTCCGGTGGAGGTTGCATCTCCTCCACGTGAGCTGGACAATGAGCCCGTCTTCCTTCTCCCTCGGGAGATATAGAAATGGCTTAACGATGTGTGAGGAGCATCCTCCGGGAAGAAGTTCTAAAAGCCTTGTTCAATCGGAAAAATCATTTTTCGGGTTTTTGTTGTTCTTATAATGAAAACATTTAGGATAGAACTTCTTTGTGGTTTAAAAATTTCTTGCATTCTAGGACCTACCTATCTATCTTAGTTTTTAGTTTGTACTTTTTATTTTTAGGAACTATGTATCTTGCACTTTTTAAATAAATGATGGTTTAAATCATTAAATGGTGTTTGGATGATGTTGTAATGGTTAAACACACTCGAAAAGGTGGAGGTTACCAAGGGAACGTTAAAACCACAACCCATGCACAAAAACAGAGCTTCCAGACAATTTTCCAGCATTACAACAAGTTCAGCACGGGGCCGTGCTCAGCCCAACACGCCCCGTGCCCAGGCTCGGCAGCAATTTGCCCAGTTCAGGTAACTAGACACGGGGTCATGCTCACTGAACATGTCCCGTGTCCAGCCTTCTGTTAAATTCTATTACTGGCGTTCTGACCACGGGGCCATGTCGGACCAACACGGGGCCGTGGCCAGACGCCCAGTAACATAAAATTTTGTTTTTCAACACCTTTTTACACATTCAACCAACCTAAAAACTTATTTTTTGGACACATTGAGAACAATGTGTAATTTAAGTGTGGGGGGGGGATGCGAAAACCTTGAATCTTGCAAGTCCTAATAACAAGCCTTACACAAAAATATATTGGAACCGCTAATCACCCCAATTTTTTTTCAAAAATTTTCTTTTTTTTCTCTACTTGTCTTGGTTTAATTTAGGAATAACAAGTTCTAAAAAGGTTATATTTTTACAAATTTACAACCGATAGCGTCGTGATAAAAAGAACCAAATAAGAAAATTATGAAAAGGCATGACAAAATTAAAATTTGATTATATATACTTGATCACATTATAGACCCATTCCCATAACAAGTGAGTTTTGAGCCTTTATTGAGCATACAAGCATATATCTTTAAACTAAATGCTCATTTTTCGTTTCTTGTGTGAATAGCTGCTTGGTTCTTACGACTCTAGAACCTGCCACGACGATACATTCCCGGTCCTTACCAACTTAAACCCAAGTAAGTAAATGACGGAGGCATTAAGACTAACCCATTTTCCTTTCAACACCATTATTTTTCAATTTTTCTTATCACCTACCCAAAATCCCCCTAGTTAACCCCTTTGAGCCTAAACCTTTTCATTTTAAAACCCACAAAACAAACACCCTTTACCCACCAAAAACCTTTTTCTTTTCAACCACTTTATTTTAGTAAAAAGCTCGGTTATCTTGTGACGTTTCCTATGTTGAAAAAAAAATGAAAGTCTTGCAATAAACAAACAAGTTCCCCAAAGAAACTTTGTTTGAATATGCTTAGTTTGAATAAAAGTCACAAAAACAATTTTTTTTACGACGACCGACGCTTTTTACGCTTTTAGCCCTTTTTACTAACCACTAACCAAAACCACCTACCCTTAGCCCAAGCCTAACCCTTTCCCAAGTCCTCTTGATATTTATAAAGGTCTATAGTTAAAAAGGAGGAGGTTTGGTTGCTTGGCAAGCATATGGTAGAAATAAGTTCCATGCCGGTCTCGAGTGTTTCACAAAAATACATCTTCGGCCGAGTGTTGAGTGATCTCCCGTGAGGTATGTGAACTTGTATATAAAAGGAATTTTAAAGAGGCATGTTATGCCCAAATAAGTAATTTTTTTTATAAAATGTTCTAAATAAATCATAACGAATAGGATTGTAAATAAAATAAAAATAAAACCCAATAAAGATCTTGGATTTCTGACACTCAAGACAAGCCCAAAACTTCTCTTCTACCAATTCCATTTGGGTGTGTAAGCCACATATTAAAGAGATTTTGCTTGAGAACAAGCAAAGATTCAAGTGTGGGGGTATTTGATGTGTGCAAAAGACAACATATAAATTACATCAAATGAGGCATAAAACCAACCATTTTTAGTACTAATGTTGGAAAAAGTATGTTTTGGTCTTCCTTTTGAATTTGCAGGATCAATTGAGCTTAAACGAGCAAAAGGAACAAATATACAACCAAAACCAACATAAATACAAAGAAAATGAACAAACTATAGGTCCACTTAGAGGATCAAGATAACCTACTTATTTGTTAACACAAAAACGAGTGCGGAATCCACGTAGTTATGCAAACCAAAACAAAGTAAAGCAAACACAAGTGACCAAAGATTCACAAGCTTTGATAAAGTGAAGAGAATCAATACAACACATACACACAGTGCTTACAACTTCACAAGGGCTCTCTTACTGAACTGTGAAACAAGTGTCTTTATTTATAGGCCCAACACCCAGTAACCCTACGAAGAAGGTTACTGGGCTCACGAACAGTCACCAGGCCCACGAAGAATGAAAACTTCATGGAGCCTTCCAACGAACACTCTATCACCACGAAGAATGATTCTTCGTGGTGAACAATTTTGTAACGCCTCGCATTTTGAAACTTACTTTAATTAGAAAAGATTACTCATGTACCTATTTTTGGAAACTTACATCCGTATCGTATTCGTATTTCGCTTCTATTTTCATAATTCGTAACTTCGATCGTAATAAAATTTAGTAGCTCATACAAATTATACCTCGTTTATTTAATCTTGCTTGTACATTTAAATCCGTTTAGACATTTGATTCATACATTCATTCGTTACATATTCGTGCTTCTCGTAAAGAAATACATGACTTTAGACGCTAATTACATGTGAACACTTGATTATACGTCTCCATACATAACCTATGCTTTTATTTCATTGTTATTATACAAATGCTTAATTTCACGATTTATATGTAAATTAAACACTTATACACATAAACTATATTCATAGCATATATTAATATTATATAATATACATCATAATATTACCTTTAATCAAGCATAAAGTTGCAAAAAAAAAAGAAAAGAAAAAGAAAAAAAAAGGGAATGTGAAGGCAACTTGCAGCTGATGTCACAATTCCCAGCCAATGGTTGGGTATTTTATAAGGCCTGGTCTATTCGCACACGGCCTTTGTCTTTTTGCACACTCAAAGCGCCCCGCTATGGCCAAAGCGGGGCGCTTTGAGTGTGCAAAAAGACAAAAAGCGTTGGCTGGAATTTGTGTTGTTTTTTTTTTGAAATAGGTGGGATGTGGGTTAGTTTGGTAGTGTTTTTTGGAGGAAAAAATTGTATTTGAGTTTTATAATACGTTGTTTTATAATTACGTTTTTTTAGGTCATTATTTTTATAGAACGTATATAATATAAGTGCGTCTTTATAAACTGTTAACCTAGTTTATTTTGTTAAATTAAACGAACACGTTAAATAAATTGTACAGAAAGCCATAAGAATTAAACGTAAACAATCCAAAACCAACGTGATGTAAATAGAAGATTAACTGCAATATATATATATATATATATATATATATATATCAGTTTGTACATACAAAACAAAAAGGTACAACTGACTACATAATACATAACAAAACACTATACAAACAAACTAAGGTACTAATCCTCGTGCGGTGGGGACGGTGGGAGGGGAAGTGGAGGCAACCCAGCGAGCTCTCGTAAAGAAACGAGCGTCTCGATGATCCAGTCCTGGCGTGCGGCCTGGCGTCTGAGGCGCCGGTCGAAGTCCCGAGCCACCTCACGCGCTACCGGAGGCAGGTCAGCGTAAACGTGCTGCGGGTACTGTGGCGGCTCAGGAGCTGGCTGAACTGGTGGTACCGGGATCTCCTCGATATGCTCCTCCTGAGCCGGATCCTCTAATACAGGCTGAGCCTGAGCCTGAGCCTCAGCCTGAGCCTGAGCCTCAGCCTGAGGCTGGCCCGGGAACTGATCGAGTCCCAGAGCCTGTAGCTGAGCCTGCCGAGCGGCCGCCTGAACATCAGGAGGGGCCAACACTCCAGGCCTCACCTCAATAACAACCGGGATGACCTCCGGCACCGGCTCCGGCTGCCAAATCAGCCCGTCACGTCCCCGAAACCTCAGACCAACATCAAAGGTACGGGCAAAGGTACGGGTAATCTGCATGGAAGATACTGACGTGCGGCCCAACCTGGTAGACGGGACCGGATCGGACAGCTCCGGATCATGCTCGGGCACGAGCCCGAGCGAGCATGCGATGGCGGTGATGAATGAGCCAGTGTGCACCCACCCGCGGAGCTGCCGGTGGTATGCTGTGGCAAAGTAATCTGCCAGGCAGGCTGCTAGATCGCAGGGCTGGCGGCGCAGTAGGCAGTATAGAAAGAAAAGGTCACTGAGGTTGACCTTCTCCCTGCTGGCACCCCGCGGCACGATAGTTGCCGCGATAACATGCTGCAGGTATCGGAACAAGGGGTCTCTAATGGTGGTGGCATTTTGCCAGGATCTCCCAAAGGTAACCCTGGAAATGGACCTCCAGAAACTGATAAGCGTCTGCCTGTCCATCATCCTAACCGCCTGCGTATATAAATCAGTATCAAGCTCGGCCTCTGTGTACAAACCTGTATAAACAAATAATATTAAATAAACAAATAACATTAAATAAACAAATAATAATAATAATAAACAAATAATATTAAATAAACAAATAATATTAAATAAACAAATAACATTAAATAAACAAATAACATTAAATAAACAAATGATATTAAATATAAAATAATAAATAGTATTATTTAAACAAACCTGTATGGACAACAAACTGCCGCACACTCATCTGAAACTCCTGACCGGCGAGACGGAATGTAACCTCGTGGACTGGAAAATCCGGGTCCTCCACGTAATCCGCCGGATGCGGCGCGTATGTAAACGTGGAAAGAAACTCCCACGTAAGCTCAGGGTACGAGTCCTCCATCGCTAACTCAAATAGGCGCGACCAAGGAGTATCTAGTCCAACTATCTCACGCGCCCGCGCGGCCTCTCCCACGGTCTCCAGCAGGCCCCAGTCTATCCCTACATGCTCCCCAATGGGGATGGCGCGCAACCTCGCGCATCTCCCCCTCGCCCGTGACCCCGGCGGAAACTGCAGGTACGGACATGTCGGCTCTTCCTGCTCTCCCTCATCTCCCACCTCTCCCTCAGCCTCCATATGCTCAATCTCGTCATCGGAGGAATCCATCCCTGCACGTTGAAATAAACAAATAATATTAAATATAAATAATAAACAAATAATATTAAATATAAAATAATAAACAAATAATATTATTTATAAAATTTTAAATACTAAACAAATAATATCAAATATAAAATAATAAACAAATAATATTATTTATAAAATTTTAAATACTAAACAAATAATATTAAATATAAAATAATAAACAAATAATATTATTTATAAAATTTTAAATAATAAACAAATAATATTAAATATAAAATAATAAACAAATAATATTATTTATAAAATATAAATAATAAACAAATAATATTAAACAAATAATATTTAAAAAAAAAATAAACATGAACCAAGGCGCCGCGCTTTGGCCTCGGCGCGGCGCTTTGGTTCTTCATGATGAAGAACAGCCCAGCAGATCGATCCCCACGCCCAAATCAAACAAATATCAAACAAACTGAAACACATAACTTGAACCAAAACAAGAAATGAAGTCCGATCGTACCTTTTAGCGGTTGAAAGCGTGAAAACGTTGATGATCCGGCTCAAGTGTGTGTAAATCGCACCTTGTGTGTGTGTGTTTGTGTGTTGGGTTTGAAATGGGGGAGAAGGCCGCTCCGCTTCAGCTATAGCGAGGGATCGAAGCGCCCCGCTATGGCCATAGCGCGGCGCTTTGAGGTCAAAGCGGGTCGCTTAGGTCAAAGCGGGGCGTTTAATGCCTTTTTTTATTTTTTTTAAATTGGTTTTAATTCACAAACGCGTCGATAATAGTCTAAATTTTACGCTTTTTTCCATTATACATCATTTTTTATTATATATGGACTATACTGCAAGTTCCGGATCAAATCGGTTACGTGTGATGTCTTATTCCGTTATATCGTATCATTTTGGTTTGAAAGCACAAGTACTCCTGTGAGAGGTGTTATGTGTATCAGCCGCCTACCGTACATGAACATGACGTATTTTTTCATTAATTGTAGTATTATGATGTATATTGTCATTTTGGGTCGTACAAGTGCGTATTGAATCTGATTGGGTCGTGTCGGTGACATTCGGTTTTTAACGTGATGTAACGCATATATTGAATAAACACAAACGTGATTATTATTAAACACATTTAACCTACATCGTGAACATATGGGGTTACATTAAGGTCAGGGGCACGATACGTAAGCATTTCGTACGTGTTGATCTGATCCCTGTATAATGTATGCCAGGCTGCTGCGCGCTCTGTTCTGTGTGCTGTCCAGAGTGGGTTTGGGGGAGGCATTGGATAACAACCTCCAAGCTCTACATGTATGAAATGCCCATGGTCGACGAACACAACCGCAACCACCAGGTGAGGTTCCTCAGCTTCGTTTGGCCCGCCCAGCAAAGGGAAAATTGTTCAGCTCCCACGCATGTCGAAGGTGTGAACAATCACACCGTATCGTTGGGCAATAAGAAACCCCGTCTCAGGCATCGTCATGTAATTTTCGATATCTGCTCGTCCCACCCCCTTGAAATTGATCCGTCTAAGCAGCGCATCATAATGTCCTATGTTTTCCGGATCGAAAAACTGCCTCCAAAGCGATTCGTTCGTACGTAACTCCTTTATAAGTTGTTTCCGGATCATCAAATATGAATTTTGTTTCACTCCTAACCCAACAGCCACCGATCGAAACCCACAATGACCATCTGGTTTCACGTCCTTTATTCTAACGATGTATGGATGGATCACTTCGGGAATCTGAGATGCGTAGTTGCGGATCGCTATATCCGTCTTAGGACCGAGCTTGATCATCGGGAAATCAGGGTGCAGGTTGATCGGTTTGGTATTCTTTTGTCTTCTAGAATCTTCGAGTGATATGTACGAGCTGTGACGGGGAAGATCATCTGAGGCCTCGACCCAAGTTTCTTCCGACGGAATGTACGAGCTTTTTCTAGCGGCTTCAACCTTTCTTTCTTCCTGCGTTTTCAATGTTGGGCGACCACGAGTTTTCTTCAGAACAGCAGGAGGTTTTTTGTTATTGTTCCCTGGATTGAGGATTTACTGAAACTTTTCAAAGAAGCTCCTTTTCACTTGAGGGGGTGTTGGATCGATCTTTTGTTTCAATTTTTCAAATTCCGCGTCTACATCGATATCCTCTATGTTTTTCTTTGCAGGCTTGAAGTTAAGCTTCTTCCAGAACACGTCTATGTGTGTGATCCGGAGTTGCTGACCTGTGGATGAAAACAAATTAGGTGGCAGAATCATAACGAGAAAGGTCAAAGATATTAATTACCTTTATTTTCCAACTTTTCCAAACGACAGGCACATGGCAAACCACAGCTGGTAAAAAGTTGGCAACCACAGCTTGCACCGTAGGCTCTCAACCCGTCTTCCTTACGTTTTAGTTCCCTACTCAAAAGCTCAATCGCATATATTGAAACCTTTCTGAGAATATATGCAAGCATGGGCTGCTTCTTGTGGTGCGTCATCACTTTTCGGAGGCTTGTTTCAAAGCTTGTACTAATATCGGTGTATTGTCTATCAACAACATGATCAACATACAGTACAAGTTTATCCAGTGTGTTGCGATGACTTGGAAAGTGACTTTTTAGTGTTGCATGCATGCCCTCAACCTTGTTGGTCGTAGTTTGGTGAAAGTTGATAGTTTTGTTAATCCAGCATGATACAAACTTTTCACGGTACGGATCCAACCAGGATTTCTTCAAATAATCAAAAACCTCTAAAATTAAAAAAAAAACGTAAATAGTCAGTTTTTGTTATTATATAAAATTTGAACATAATTATGTAAAAAATACCTACGTTCACGGTCATCTTCTTTCAGCTGTGCTTCAAGGTTTTCCAAGTTATACCTGTATATTTCCTCGGTCGTAGACTCGCACAATAACCAAAATCTACGTACGAATTCTTTCCATTCCTTGTCAGAGAATTTCTTCTTGCTGTTCTTATTAATATTTTGTTGAATATGGAACCGACAAAGATACTTATGCGCTTTTGGAAAAACTTGTTCACACGCGTTCATTAGCGCAAAATCCCTGTCTATTAAAATCACGCGCGGTTCCATACATCCTACCAGCAAGACTTGATCCTCTGCAACACCCATAGGTAGTTCTCTGACTTCTCAGCGGAAATTACCGCACAAGCAGCCGTAAACGATTTGTTTGTCGACGTCATGCCTACGACCTGAACAAATGGCAGGTTGTACATGTTCGTTTTGTAGGTGGCGTCAATCATTAGCACATGCGGGAAGGCACACCACATATTGAATGATCTTTCGTGAACAAAGAAGACATCTTCAACTTCGTTTGATATCTCATTCGTGCGCATGTAATAAGTGTAATTTTTTTCGAGAAGAATGCTTTCAAGTTTTTGCATCGGAGACTTACCGACATTTTTTTCGGCGTTGATCTTCTGAACAGCGTTGTGTATATCTTTCGGAATAAGCTTTCTAGCCGGATTGTTTTTTGTCAGAGTTCGCCAGATACTTTGGTTGGGAATGTCTTGCTCTGCCAGCTCCTTAACCAGTTTTGTATCCTTCGAAGAAAGCCTTCTCGCATACGCGTGACCCTCTAAGTTTTCAATAGGAGTGTGGTTATGCTTCGCCTTCGTCACCTCGATCCTCCAAACACTTCCGGATGATTCCGAAAACCCGATCATCTCGAACGGGCAGCCTATTTTCTTGCTACCCGTTTTCCTCTGTGTAGCTATACTCTTATGCTCCCCACCAAAAGTACATTGAAACCAAATCTTGTAATTCTCTCCTCTTTTATTCGACCTCTTAGTCACAATGAGGTAACCGTTGTCTTTTGTCGTGTCTTGTACCCAACGCACCAACTCTTTACGTGACGTAAAGGTCTGCGTTGTATCAAACGAAAACGTAACCGGGTAACAACCTTCCTCGTCAACAGACACATCCCCCGGCTCACCATCGTCACCGAGGTCCGAATATACTTGATGTTCAAAGTTGTGCTCGCCACCGTAACCGAAATTCGAATAACCTTGTAAGCTCTGTTGACAACCGTAACTGTCGTTTGGACCACACTCCTGCTGTACAAAGCTGTACTCGCCACCGTAACCGAAATTCGAATAACCTTGTTGTGCGTAAGGGTCCTCCACAGGGGTATTCAAATCCAGCGTCACCGTGTTATCACGATAACGAATGCCAGATACAACCTCTGCCTCCCTCAAGTTGGACGAGACCGGTTTCTCATACGAGTCAGAAATAGCGGTCCCCTTGTAAGAATCAGGAACAACTGTCTCGTCAGAATATTGACCGAAAATATAGTTGTTTAACCACGACATCGTTTTTTGTAAACAACAAACAACAAAACACTCGAATACCCACGTATGTTTGTAAACAACGTGAAGAAGAAGAAGACCGAGTTTTTGCTGAAGAAGAACCTCAATCAGTAGTTTGCTTTTAAAAGTGAAAATTTGGATCGAAGCGCCGCGCTATGGCCAAAGCGCGGCGCTTAGGGTTAACGACAAAACATGTCAATCAGCTTTATGTCTGTCAAACAGTAGGGAATGTCTCAAACGTCAATCGAAGCACTTTTGTCGATCATAGCGCCGCGCTTTGGCCATAGCGCGGCGCTTTGAGGTGTGAAAATAATTTTGGCCGTGTGTTAATAGCATGACCCATTTTATAATACACTTTGAATTACTAGTGGAACATTATAACAATATTAATATATGAAGCCTAGAGACCAAAAGGAAAAGAAGTTTTAAACATATTTGAGCGCCAAAAGGGAAATCTGCAGCCAGCTTATTGTTGTGCACAGATTGGTGCCTTTTTTTTTTGTCCCAACTAACTCTATTAATTAAAAATAAATGCCTCCTTATCACTCCCCTTCACTCCTTTGAATCTCTGCATAAACCCAACTGAAGATACATGTCCGAGGCCGGACATGACTCTCAGGACGAACAAGACTCCACTTGAACGTACATCCGAATAATGTCCGTCCAACACCCAAAACCTCCGAAGACGAACCTCCATTCAAGTGCGTCTGGACGGATGATGTCATCTAAGTTGACTACTATAAATACCCCATCAAGTACAAAGCCAAGTACGATTTTCTGAACCTTCGTCCTTACTTTCTCTCTCTACTTTCTCTCTCTACCAATACTTATCCTCACGCCGGAGGGTGGTCGCAGAGAGGCCCTCCCATCTCTGCGGCGAGCCTAACGGTTTTTTGTTTTGCAGGACTGTTCCCCAAGTTCTCTCATAAGATCCAAACCCTCGTTTACAGGCTCCGGCCTAGACACGATTCTTTGGTTCTTCAATTGGCGCCATCCGATCTCAAAGCTCTTAGTCCTTCACTCTGGTGAATTTCTTGAGCAAAGAACTGACAAATGGCGGCCTCAGGTTCTGTGAATCTGGGATCTACAACTGTTAGTACACAAATTACAGCACCTGCAAGTACTGTTTCCATAGCCTCAGCTGCTTTAAGCTCAGGGCCGGGAACAACCTAGCCTTTTGTTCTAATTCCTACTTCGCAAACATCTGAGTTTGATGCGGAGTTTCTCTCCAAAAATGCAAGTCTTCTGCGACGATTGAAAGCACAGCAAGCTAGAGATGAACAAATCCTCGGTTTACGAACCAGGTTGTTTCAAGAAGAAGCTCCGATAAGGACCATGGGTCCTACAATGTTTACCCCTCCTACTTTTTCCACAGTCGTTACCTCGGAAATTTACTCTGGGTATGTTCAGGGTTCGTCCGGACCCTCGCCAGCTATGGCAATACGAAATGACGCACAGATGGATGTAGGTAACGATCCGAAACTCACCAAGCCATATCACCCAGTTTCCATGACTGCTAAGTCAAAATTCAGCGCCCGCATCACACATGCCAAGCTTCCTCCGAAACTCAAAATGCCAACTACAGTAAAAAAGTATGATGGTACAACTGATCCAGATGATCATATGTTCGATTTCGACGGAGCCGCACGAGTTGAACAGTGGCCGATGCCAGCGTGGTGTTTTATGTTCGCGCAAACACTAACTGGAGCTGCTCGAGTATGGTTCGATGCGCTGAACGAGGGTGAGATTAACGATTTTGAAGAGTTCCGAAGGTTATTTCTCCAAAATTTTAGCCAGCAAAGACACTACTCCAAAGAAATCACCGAAGTTCACAACATTCGGAGAAGGGATGGAGAATCTTTGGATAGCTTCATTGACCGGTTTAACCGGGAGAGTATGCAGATCAGTGGAGTAGTTGACCAGCTGAGAATCTCCGGATTCTGTCACGGAGTCCGGAACAATCAGTTGGTCGAAAAATTACATGAAAATCTCCCAAAGACAATGGAGGTACTCATGGAGCGAGCCAGAGCCTTTGCTCGGGGCAAAAACGCATGCAATCCAGCTCCGGAGTCAGATCACAAGATGTCTTCTTGGAAGAAAAACGGTGGGTCCGTATTCGATAAAGCTCCGTCCAGTAATAGAGGGCGGCCACACCCATACAACAAGAATGACAGACCTCCACGTGGAAGAAGCTCCGGATCAAGATTTTACAACCTGTCAGATCTTTCCAAAACTCCCAGTGAAATTCTTAGTGCGGAAGGATCAAACTTCCCTGCTCCACCAAAGCTCCGAAACCGGGTGATAAGAACTCCAAGAAATATTGTGACTATCATCATGCTCGAGGTCACAACACTGATGATTGCTGGTCCCTGAAACAAGAAATAGAAAAAGCAGTACGATCCGGAAAACTGTCGCATCTAGTAAAAGAAGTGAAGGAAGGAAAGTCTTCGGGTAATTCCGTGGATAATCCGAACAACCAACTAGTAATAGGCATGATCAGAAAAGCGGGTAGCCAAGGCATCAAGCGATCCAGCCACCATATGGCTGCTTGGATGCAGCAACCCATTGCTTTTCCCCCTATCAATCCTGAAGAAGTCAAAGACGGACCAATCATCGTGTCTGCGATCATAGCAGGTCACAAGGTCCGGAGGATTTATGTTGACAGCGGAAGTGCCACCGAGATCATGTATAAGCAGTGTTTTCAACAGCTAGCTCCACAGACCAAAGCAAAACTGATCCGAGTATCAATGCCATTGGTAAGTTTTTCCGGAGAAGTGGTACAGCCTATGGGGCAAATCACCTTACCAACAACATTGGGAGAAGGGAGTTTCGTCCGAACCGTAAACCTGACGTATCTAGTGGTAGAAGCAAGGTCCGTGCATAATGTCATATTAGGAAGGCCCGGCATGTGCGCCTTCGGCATCATCAGCTCTACCATTCACGGATCGCTAAAATTCCCCACCGAAGCAGGGGTGGCAACTTTGCACTCCGAATCTACAATTTGTGTAGCAGAAGTACGACAAAGCAAGGGTACTGACAAACCTCCGAACCTCCTAACAGAAGAGTGGGCTATTCATCCGCACTTCCCAGAACAAAAAATCGAAGTCGGAGCCCAACTCCCAGAGCACACTAAAAAGAAGTTGTGGAAGCTTCTATCTAATTCTCTCGATGTGTTTGCTTGGCAAACTTCCGATATGGTTGGAGTTCCTCGATGTTTGGCCGAACATAAGCTGAAGGTGTCGCATTCTGCGAAACCTATAGCTCAAAGAAAAAGGAACATGGCTCCAGCTCGAAACAAAGCGATATCCGAGGACGTACGAAAGTTGTTGAACGCCGGAATCATCCGGGAAGTACGTTACCAGACCTGGGTTTCCAACCCGGTAATGGTCACCAAGAAAGATAAAACCTGGAGAATGTGTGTAGACTTCTCCGATTTAAACAACGCATGTCTGAAGGATTGTTACCCCTTGCCAGAGATCGATCTCAAGATTGACTCTCTTTCTAGCTTTCACCTCAAATGCTTCTTGGATGCATACAAAGGCTATCATCAGATACAGATGGCTGTAGAGGACGAGGATAAGACCGCGTTTGTGACCAATGAGGGACTCTTTTGTTATACCAAAATGCCGTTTGGATTGAAAAATGCCGGAGCCACGTATCAGAGGCTGATGGACAAGGCATTCAAAGACCAGATTGGAAGGAATTTGGAAATTTATGTGGACGACTTGGTTATAAAAAGTCAAGCCGAAGATAGCATGATTGACGACATACTCGAAACCTTCACCAGGCTTCGGAGTGTTAATCTTAAGCTTAACCCCAAAAAATGCTCTTTCGGCTTAGAGGAAGGAAAGTTTCTCGGTGTATGGATAACCCAGTCCGGAATCAAGGCACATCCGGATAAAATCAAAGCGGTAGTTTCCATGCAACCTCCCAGAACTGTCAAAGAAATCCAGTCATTAAACGGAAAGCTCGTTGCTCTTCATCGTTTTGTTTCTAAAGCAGCTGATCGCTCTATTCCTTTCATGAATGTGTTGAAAAAACGAACAGGAAAAGGCCAAATAGAATGGACACCGGAAGCCGATTCGGCATTTCAGGAGCTAAAAGTTTGTCTTGGATCCCTGCCCACCTTAACCGCTCCAATCACCGGAGAAACTGTCACAGTATATCTCTCCGCGTCTCATTTTGCCATAAGTGCAGTGCTTGTAGTACATCGGAATCAAGCACAAATCCCGGTGTACTACGTAAGCCGTATCCTGAAAGATTATGAAACCCGGTATCCAATGATCGAAAAGTTGGCACTCGCTTTGGTGCACGCCTCTAGATGCCTCCGAAGATACTTCCAAGCTTTCAACATAGAGGTACAGACTGACCTCCAGATCCAACAAATTCTTAGAAAGCCAGAGGTCTCCGGACGTCTCACGAAATGGGCAATTGAGCTTAGCGCTTTCGACATCACCTATCGTACCAGAGGACCGGTGAAAGGTCAGGCGGTGGCAGATTTCCTTACGGAGGTTCCAACCGGGGAAAGCACCCAAGAAAAATCTACCCTACCAAGGGTATGGAACTTATATACGGATGGAGCCTCCAGTAAAGAAGGGTCAGGGGCAGGGCTAATCCTTATAGATCCAGAAGGAATAGAGTACACCTATGCCTTACGATTCGAATTTAAAACTTCGAACAATGAAGCGGAATACGAGGCTCTCTTTGCAGGTCTCCAAACAGCAGCCAAAGCCGGAGCAACCTCCGTGCTAGCACATGTCGATTCATTATTGGTAGCAAACCAATTCAGTGGGGAGTACGAAGCTCGAGAGGATAACATGGTCCGGTATCTCCAGCAAGTTAATAGCATGATTTCCTCCTTTGACTCTTGCAAGATAGTACATATACCGCGGAGCAAAAACAAAAAGGCCGATGCCTTGAGTAAACTTGCATCCGTAGCATTTTGTCATTTATCAAAAGAAGTCCTGGTTGAAACTTTGCAAACCCCGGCCATCCAGCAGATGGAGCCGGTCATGTCAGTCTCTGTTATCGAAAAATCTTGGATGACCCCGATTGTGGATTACTTGAAAGAAGGAAAGCTCCCAGAAGACAAAGCTCAGGCTCGGAAGTTAAAAGTCAAAGCGTTGCAATATCAGATCCATAACGGGCAACTTTACAGAAAAACCTTTTTAGGTCCGCTCTTAAAATGCCTAACGCCAGAAGAAGCCAGCTACGTCATAAGAGAAATCCACTGGGGGATATGCGGCATCCATGCCGGACCAAGAATGGTTATAGCTAAAGTAATGAATGCCGGATATTTCTGGCCGGGTATGCATCAAAGCGCAGTAAGCGAACTTCAATCATGTGAAGATTGCCAGCGGCACGCTCCCATTAGCCACCGAGCCAAGAACAACCTCGTTCCGGTAACATCAGCATGGCCTTTCCAGAAATGGGGGATTGATATTGTTGGTCCTTTCCCGGCCTCCACTGGAGGAGTAAGATTTTTGTTGGTAGCCATTGATTATTTCACAAAATGGGTTGAAGCCAAGCCCCTCCGGACCATCACAGGGGAGCAAGTGCTGAGGTTTGCCTGGGAAAACATAGTGTGCAGATATGGAATGCCGATGTGCATAGTCAGTGATAACGGAAAACAGTTCGCCGAGAAACCGTTCAAGACATGGTGCGAGAGAATGTGTATCGAACAGAATTTTGCTTCGGTAGCCCACCCCCAAGCTAACGGACAAGTTGAAAGAGCTAACCGCAGCATCGTGGAAGGCATCAAGAAGCGCTTGGGGAAGGAAGGTGTTTCATGGGCGGATGAACTCCCGCACGTTCTATGGGCACATCGAACGATGCCGAAAACGAGCAACAGGGAAACTCCCTTCAGCTTGACATACGGCACCGAAGCAGTTATTCCCGCTGAAGTAGGGATACCCACTCCCCGCATGCAGCTGAGTCAAGAAGAAAATGAACGGGAACTCCTTCTGAACCTGGATTTAGCCGAAGAAAGAAGAGAGCTCGCGGCAATCCGAGAGGCGAAATATAAACAAGAGTTAGAAAAGCATTATAACTCAAAGGTGAAGGAGGTTCGGTTCAAAGTCGGGGACTACGTCATGCGGAGTAACGAAGCAAGTTTGGCAGAAGGCTCCGGAAAAATGCCACCAAAGTGGGAAGGTCCTTACCTGATTAACACTGCGGGAAGAGACGGTGCATACACACTCAAGAAAATAGACGGAACCATCATACCACGCACTTGGAACGGAGTTCACCTGAAGAAATGTTTTCTTTAAAAAAGTTTCTTATTTTTAAATAAGACTGTAATACGGAGCTACGGCCACCGTCACTTTTTTATTTCCATGTAACGCGGATGGATATACCCGCACCGAACGAATTATAAATTCCAAAAAAACCGTGGAGGGTCTTACCCACGGATTGCGTAAAATGTTTTTACTATGTCAATCGGAGAAGCATAAAACTCCGGAAAAGAAAATAGAATGAAATTTTCTATCTTTAACAACGTTGCAACAAGTATAATTTTCGGCCGAACTAGGGGTGCTAACCCTAAAAGGAAAGACGAACTGGTCTTGTCTGTACTTTTCCTTCATTTAAAAAAAAATTATCCTAACAAAATCAAGACAAATCGGATCCGTGTTTTAAATGAACGTTGTAGAAAAGTAAGAAATGCAAAACACATAACATGGACGCATGAATAAGCAAGTGTTTACATCAAAAAACTAACCGGACTTATATAAACCGGAAGTTACATAGTTATTTACAAAGGATAATTGTTCAAACATCGGTAAAAGCATCATTACATTCATCCCACATAAGGTGCATGCCCCAAGTTACCGGACATGTCCACCTTCCAAAAAACTTAATCAATTTTAAACTCCCCAGGTGCATACCCCAAGAAGCCGGGCATGACCACCTTACTCATTCGAAGAAGTTTCGTTTGCAAAACAAAGAGCTTTTTTAATTTCAGAAAGTGGCGCACCAACAAGCTTCGGAAGATCTTCTATCACCGGAAATTTAAGAGTATCGAAGCAGGTAACGGCCGCCTTCAGCTCCTCCGTAGCATTGCGATTCAGAATCGGAACATCTTTATAAGCGGTCTTCTTCTGCAAAGCATGTACGTAACCGGCATGTACACCGGAGTTAATGCCCACCGCACTCATCGCATTATTAACTCCAGCCACTGCGGCAGTCATCTCCGGACCCTTGTGGATGTTTTTAGCCAAAAGCTGAGCTCCCTCCGAAAGCATCCAAACCTTCGTCTCCTGAAGATCTTCCACTTTGGCTTTCAGAGAAACATTCTCCGCCCTCATTTCTTCCTCGTGCCCTTTCATCTCCTCTATGCGTTCCTTCAAATCAGCCTCTCCTGATTTAAGCGCGCCCCGTTCTGGAAAAAGTGTTAGAAAAACAGGAGAACTAAGAAACAAGTTAAACCAGAAAGAAGACGTACCAGCCAACATGCTCTCATAAGCAAGACGCGCCTTATTAAGAGAATCCTCCATGTTCGCCAAAACCACCTTATGCTCTTCATCCTTCTGTTTCATTGACTCAGAAAATGCCTTAAACTCCGAAGAGATCTTGTCCCTATCTTCCGCGGCAGCAGCAGCAGCCGCTTGGGACGATTGATTCTGGGCAGTCAAGGACTTAACCTTCTCCTGCTGAGTCTGTAGATCCTGGTTTAGTTGAGTGATTTTCTTCTTCACATCCGAGGTTTTAGTAACCCTCTGTTTCAAAGAACGGGTTTCTTTCTCCAAATCCTCCCTACCCGACTCCGCTTCCACCCACCTACGGTATAGCTCCGTCACAAAGATGTTGGATTGGGCTTGGTTAGTCAGAACCGCAGCCCCCAGATCTGGATTCTTCATCCTCCGGCTCCTTGCATGGTCTATTGGAGTATTTATGTTAAAAAGCATAGTCCTGGCCACCAAGGTATCCATCACCGAGTCTTTGTTTCGGATATCCCAATCAGGAATAAACTTTTCTTCAGCAATTGCTGGGTCGATATCCATGTCATCCGAAAACAAATCTGCATATCGAAAAAAGGACATCAACTCAGGTCCGAACCATGATGAGGGAAGAGAAGACACTTGATCTTCCTCATCATCTATAAAGCAGTCCGGACCCAAGGATGAACCCGAACGCATACCTGAAAAAGTCACCACCTGCGGCTCACTATGAGTTGTACCCTTACCCGTGTCCACCGGATTCTCCACTTCCATGCTCTCCACCTCACTATCGGGAACAAAGCCACCTGAATAGATAGGAGTCGGTTTATTGCGAGCCAATGCGGCTTCTTCCCTAGAAAACTTACCTCCGGTAAGATGTTCATCCAGTTCTTCCATCACATTACCTTCGGAGCGAGAATCCTTCTTTGCCTTCTTCGACGTTGGCAGTGGAAGGGGATCAGTAGCACGAATCTGAACCGGCTCATTTTTCTTCCTCTTATAAGAACGAGCCTTTAGAACAACACCTGATAGATCTACACTCGACGTAACACCCTGGCTCTTCAAAGAGGGTCGATATTGTAAAGCCTCATCCAGAGTGCGGAACTCCGTATCACTATCAACATCATCAAGGGTAGGTTTTTTGCCAGTTCGAGATCCGGACGAACCCTCCACATCCTTTAAAGATAATGGAATGGAGGACGTAGCCCCGGCAGCAACTTGTTCAGGTACATCCTGAGGAATAGAAGAAGTTGCTTCTGCAGCGGAAGGCTCGATCACGTTTTGAGTCACCTCCGGACGAATTGGTTGGGCCGAAGGAGCCACTTGCTTCATAAAGGGCACATCCTCCGTGCCCTGTTCTCCGAAATCAAAATCCAAAACATCCATGTTCGGAACTTTTAAGGCATCAAGAAGAGACATTGTGGTACCTGCATCCCCAAAGCAAAATGAAAGTTAGTAAAATAAACAAGTAATGGTGCCGAAGGGGACGAAAAGGGTCGAAACTTACGATCACTCTTTCGGCTAATAATCGGCCAATCGTTATCCCCTCGGGCCCAGGAAAAACTGACGCGACCTAACCAAAGGAAATGCTCAGGAAGGGGACGAATGAGGGATTTATGATCAATCAGAGCACGGACAAGATTTTCATCATAAACAAAGTCTTCATCAAAGGACATCGTCTGATCCTTGAAACGCCACCTCATATCCTCCGGTAGGCCGCGGTCATCCAACCAGAAAAAATTGTCTTTCCAGTTCTTCAGGCTAGACCGCTCGCCAGAGGATGGGGAAGGGACATTCTTTCGATGAGCAAATGTATACCAATCTCCGGCTGTTATGAACTCGTAAAAATAACGAAAAACGTTCAGGTCCGGTTTCCGATCTAACGCTCGGCAAGAAATTTCAAAATGGTTAATTCGGCTAAGGCCGAAGGGGTTAACCTGACAGATGTGGACCCTAAAATACTGTAAAACCCTAATCAAGAAACGAGAAAAAGGAACCCTATAATTCGCGAAATTACAGACGCGAGTATAAAAGGGAAACTTCCCTCGACGGAACGGATATATTGATTCCCTTTCGGAGGGAAGAACTGGATGAAGATCCAGAGGAATCCTATAATCTCTAATGAACTTATCCAACTGACGTTGGGTAAGCACACTCACACTCTCCGCCAGAATCTCCTTACCAGGAGCCATTTCATAAATAAAAAGAGAAGAAACTTAAGTAAAAAGAAATGGACGCACCTTGAGGAAGAAGAAGAGACTCAAGAGAAGAGGGTAACAGCAGAGAAAAAAGATGAGAGAAAAGGAGGGTGAAAATGAAATGGTAAAAAGTGATTATATAAGGGCTTAAGTCGGTCACAGGGTAGTCACATCAACCGTCACCTCCCACAAATTCCAACACGAGGAATTTCTACCGTCACAGGTAGGTGACCGACCGTCAAATCACAAAGGTCACCCACGCCATGTCATCACCATTCAAAACATACCACGTCATCGACTCAGACCACTCCCGTAGCGACACGTCATCCAAACAGAACAAAAACTTGAAGTAATAGTTTGCTAAGTTTTTACAAAGACTTACCAAACTGGGGGACTTGAAGATACATGTCCGAGGCCGGACATGACTCTTAGGACGAACAAGACTCCACTTGAACGTACATCCGAATAATGTCCGTCCAACACCCAAAACCTCCGAAGACGAACCTCCATTCAAGTGCGTCTGGACGGATGATGTCATCTAAGTTGACTACTATAAATACCCCATCAAGTACAAAGCCAAGTACGATTTTCTGAACCTTCGTCCTTACTTTCTCTCTCTACTTTCTCTCTCTACCAATACTTATCCTCACGCCGGAGGGTGGTCGCAGAGAGGCCCTCCCATCTCTGCGTCGAGCCTAACGGTTTTTTGTTTTGCAGGACTGTTCCCCAAGTTCTCTCATAAGATCCAAACCCTCGTTTACAGGCTCCGGCCTAGACACGATTCTTTGGTTCTTCACCAACAAACACAAGGGAAAATCACATCACAGCCTCATCTCTTAACACACTGCCCTCTCTCCCTCATGTCTTCGAAGACGGGTGAACCACCAGGAAGAGCCGCCGTAGCGGCGACGGCGGTTTTCGAAGTCCCGGTCACATCCACGCACAACACCCCTTCAACCCATTTCTCTCACAAACCCGACTCTCCATCTCTCTCCACTCTCGATCGTCTCCCTCCCTCTCTGATAAGCAATCAGCCAACCACCATCACTTGATGGCGGCGCTCGGTGATGGCGGCAGAACCACCACAGCAGCAGCGCGGTGGTGGGTGGCGTTTCAGTGGTGGTTGCGGCTTAAAGACGGTGGTTACGGGCAGTGGCAGCGGCGACGACGAAGACGACGGTTCTGGCGTTCTTTTCCGGTGAGTTCTAATTCGTTTTCGGGTCACGATTCAGTTTCAATTCGAGTTTCGGTTTGTTTGGTCCTAGAACATCGGGTCTTGGTTTGGGTCAGACTCGGTACGGTCCTTGTTCGGGATCCGTTTTGGTTTCGGTCAAGCGGGTCAAAGACAGTCAACATCGCGGACGCACGTCGGAGCTCGACGGAACTTACGGATCATCGTTCCACGGTTCGGTATGCCTACTATCTACCATCTCTCGTTAATTCTTTTTTTTTTTTGTTTATATAAAAAGGGGCTGTAGACTTGTATAAAAGAAAATAAATATAAAACTCATAACAGTTGGGTTTCTTGATGTTTTGTTGGGTTGGGTATTGTTTTCAACGAAGAAGACAATGGGTGATTAATGTATTTATGAAATAAAAACCTAAAGCACATTAAGTTTACTAGAAACATTTTATTATTAACTAAATATCTAAAAGTAGTATTATTGATAAATAATAAACCAGTTTAGTCATGAATCAAATAATGTTATCAAAAATCAAACATTGCATTTAATCAGTATGTTTTTTTTATAATAACAAAGTAAATAAATAAAACTATTATTCAAGTATAATATAATACAAATTATTGATCAATTTGTAAATAATGAATATTAGGATGAGATTTAATCTATAAATATTAACTAGATTCTTATATGGTATTTTAACGTTTAGGGTACTCGTTTCGTTCTTTTGGATTTCTCAATCTTTACTCGTGCGTTACAAGGAATTCTTATACGCAACCACTGTGAGCATACTCGATCCTCTCTTACGCTTTATTACCTTTGGGGTGCAATACATGTACTTTGAATCAAATACACATACATGCTATAATTTTATACAAATAATCTCTATATATGCTCCTACGTGTTATACTTGCAATCATACGTGTTTAAATTTATATGCTTATGCTTAGTTATTGCCATGACAAATCTGTTTAAAACATTTTCATACTTATACTCAAACTTGTATGCTCGCCAATACTATTTGTATTGATCTATGCTTTAACATGTATTGCAGGATTTGGATGATGCAAGGAATCTAGTAGGATTGCCTAGAAACGCATTTAGACTCGAATACTTGTTGTACTGTACTTTATTTTCAAACATGTTGTATGCTATTTCAAATACTTGTAAAAATTAATTATCAATGAAATAAAATTTAATTATTTGAATACTTATTGTGCATTATTTATTTTAATCTTGTGGTATTCTAGTTCAAACCATGTAAAATGTAATTATTAATTACTTGACACAAAATAGCGTTATGAAATCTCTTGCAATCTATTTCGTCTCACTGCGATGTTTCCGCCATCGGTTGGGGTGTGACAAATTTGATAAGAAACAATATTCGTGAAACATGCCATCCCAGGAAGACTAAGGATTCTTCGTGGGGAACCTTCATACATGCAATAACTTGCAGACAACATAACGGTAAGATCAAAACACTAACAGTTGCACACATGCAAACTGTTTTACAATGCTAACAAAGTAAACGTCGTGCTAAGTCAAGATAGGAGGATATCTTGACTTGGCTGACTCGACCGAAACTATACAGACCGTAAATAAAGACCGTACAAATTACAATGTAACAAGAAAAAACATGAACGTGACATGCACCAACATAAACGTGACATGCCCGACCCCTCAGCAACATCCCCAAAGAAAAAACAAAGAAACAGAAGACTGACCACGGGGTCGTGCCCACTGGACACTGGGGCGTGGTCAGGAGCCTGCAGAAAAGACAAAGCTGTAGAAGCTTCTACGCCCACCACAGGGGCGTGCCCAGCTCGACACAGGGCATGGTCAACGCTAAGATATGCAGAATCTTGCAAAATCTTGATAGTACAGATACGATTCTGCCCACGGGGTCGTTCTCGCTGACCACGGGGCCGTGTGGGGCCCTCTACTGACAACTGCATTTAATGAAGGAAGAGAAAAAGTTGGCCTCGGGGGCCGTGGCCAGGGCTCTGTTGTGACAATCCGAGATTTCAAGGTCTTTCCCATACACATCACTAACTCCACAATCCTGTTTTTACAATTTGATTTACATGGTGTCGTGTGGTTTATCTGAATGATTAATGTTTTATGCTTGGGTGTTAAATGTTAAATGTGTAGTTTTTGTGATTGATTAATAGTTATGTGATACGTGTGGTGTTGATTATAGTTTAATTAGGGTTCTTCGCCACTAATCTCCCCCGACGAAAAATGGGATTTAATTAGGGCCCAATCAGTTTAATTAGGGCCCAATCTGTTTCACGGCCCAACTGTTTAGATTATGTATAACCCTTGTAACTGCTTAGACGTAAAACAGAAACCCTAAAACTCTCTCTTGTTCCTTCCTCCCTGTGCGGCGACAATTGTTTAACCTCGAAGCTTTCCACCTTGGTTTATCAAAATACCCGATATCACGGTTAGTAAGTCACTGTTTGATTGATTTGTGTTCTTTTGTGATGTTTAGTTAGGAGTTAAGATGATACGGAAACTGAGATTGTAAATCGGATTAACGAGATTATATGTGAATTCTTGTTGTGATGAGTTTGTTTGAATGAGTAAAATCTTGAGTATATAATGTCATATTGATGATCGGCCGCTTGAATGTTAATCACGCCATTAGGGTTGGTACGATGGATGTGTTGATGATCCTTATGTATTTCAATGATTAGGGTTTGATTAGAATTGCATGATTTAAGAAAACTGTTATGTTTTGTGTAGTCCATGATTGATCAGTAGTTAGGGTTTGTAGAACTTGAAAATAAACCGATGTTTGATCCGTTAACCCCGCTGGAAAAGTGTTAGCAGTTATTATGTGATCTTGACGAATCTCTATGATACTTCGTCACCCCCAGTCACTACGAAAGACGGGTATTTCGTCACGTGTAGTCTCGACGAAAGATGGGTTCTTCGTCGCAGGTGACCTCGACGAAGGATAGGTATTTCGTCACCTGTGATTTCGACGAAGAATATATATTTCGTCGACAGGGTTCTTCGCCGTGCCTTGGGCTGATCAGAACAGTAAACAGTTTTGTAATGTTTATGGTTGGTATACACTTGTGTTTGCAAAAGCTACTTGTTGCATGATATAAATTGGACTAAGAATAAGAAACCTGACTTGTGTAGTTAAAACACCCATCTGTTGTAGATTGTTAGGTGATAATCACATGAGATGTGATTATATGTGAATTCTTGTTGTGATGAGTTTGTTTGAATGAGTAAAATCTTGTGTATATAATGTCATATTGATGATCGGCCGCTTGAATGTTAATCACGCCATTAGGGTTGGTACGATGGATGTGTTGATGATCCTTATGTATTTCAATGATTAGGGTTTGATTAGAATCGCATGATTTAAGAAAACTGTTATGTTTTGTGTAGTCCATGATTGATCAGTAGTTAGGGTTTGTAGAACTTGAAAAGAAACTGATGTTTGATCCGTTAACCCCGCTGGAAAAGTGTTAGCAGTTATTATGTGATCTTGACGAATCTCTATGATACTTCGTCACCCCCAGTCACGACGAAAGATGGGTATTTCGTCACGTGTAGTCTTGACGAAAGATGGGTTCTTCGTCGCAGGTGACCTCGACGAAGGATAGGTATTTCGTCACCTGTGATTTCGACGAAGAATATATATTTCGTCGACAGGGTTCTTCGCCGTGCCTTGGGCTGATCAGAACAGTTAACAGTTTTGTAATGTTTATGGTTGGTATACACTTGTGTTTGCAAAAGCTACTTGTTGCATGATATAAATTGGACTAAGAATAAGAAACCTGACTTGTGTAGTTAAAACACCCATCTGTTGTAGATTGTTAGGTGATAATCACATGAGATGTGAACATGTATAGAACTGGGTATTTGATATATGATATACAGTGATCTTGTGATGGATGCAAACTGTGTACGGATACGTGACTTACTGTGTACAAATACGTGACTTGTTTGATTATGTAACTAATGTTGATTAGTAACCACGGTAGGGTTTGGGTTGACCAACTTGGACGGGTAATTTAACATACCGAGCAAATCAAAGGTGAGTTCATTCCTCTTGAGCATGTGTCCCGGTGGTTGGGACAGTCATTGCGTATCCCTGAGAGGGATGGGTTTTTGGGTAAATCAATTGGGTATTCCTGAGAGGAATACGTCTTGTGGGAAAAATCTGGATTGTTGGATAATAAACTCATCATATCACCCTTAAGTCCCATCTTGTTTGTTACCTGAGAGGTAACGGGGTATTAGTTGGAAGCGCTATCTAGGTTTGGCACCCTCACCCCGTACCTGAGAGGACGGGTGTGAACTAATGACCCAGTCATGCCCAATGTTTTGATAGGAGCATTGGGGAAAGGGCAAAATAAATCTGGAGCCGTCTTGTATTCGAGTTATTATCAACATTAAAATCAATGAACTAAACTAAACACTTGGTAACCAACGTTTTCGTAAAACTATGAGCTCACCAACGTTGTCTGATACACTTGTTGCATGCTCGCAGGTCGTTAGGTACTTGATCGGAGTGTCGCGCTCCGGTCAAAGATAATATTTATATGCCCTAATTACCCTTAACAAATAGCTAGTGGTAGCAAGGGGTCGAACCACGAAGAGTATGTGGTTTGTGTATGGATTTGACTGAATTATAAAGAATTGTCACGATTATGAAGCTTGCCAGATATTTTTGTATTTTTTTGTTTAGTAGAAAGATGTGCATTTAAACTAAGTGAATTGATTAGACTGATTAACAACTAATGATTAACGATTGCAAGAAATTTTGGATACTAGAACAATAATAATAAAAAGGAATCACGCCCAGTTTCGGTAATTGTTAACCTAGGGTTTCTACAAGTTTTAGTTTCAACTCAAATGCATTCGATTAACGGATTTAGTGTACCGTGACTTAGGTGCTACTAGCTATCAACGCCCCGAAGAACGGACAAAAAGACACTTTGTAATCAACACAAGTAAATCCTAACAACGACAACGTACAATTACATATCACCGTTTCGCAAAGTCATAACTTTTAACATCGTTCGACAATTCACGAATTCGTAACAAATGTAATACTATTGTCAAAAGTTTCAAAAACCAAATACAAATTGTCACTAAGATGAAACAAGAACAATTCGAAACACTAAAATCAACAACTACCTACACCGGGGTGAAACCGAGATGATTAGCCGCTCATGGTTGATGCAACTTGATCACCGGATGCTTGGAATGCGGATGGAGTCATCTTGAAGCTTGTAGGATGAAAGAATGATGGAGAATTAGGGTTTATGGAATGATGATGGTGAGAAGGATGATGGATTGGTGAACTAGGGTTTTAGAGAGATTGATTGTGTAGATGGATTGATGATGATTCTTGATGATGTTGTGATGTAGAGATGATAGATGAATGATGATGAGAATAAGCTCCAAGATCAAGTTCAAAACTCAAAAGTGAGTGTAACCCCCGAATTGATTGAACAACAACCAATTAAAATCGTTTCTCACACCCCAAATCAAGAAATTCGCGAAAGCCACATTGGAGGACCGTCGCCGACGGTGGATGTGTCCGTCGGCGACGGCGTGTAGATTTTCAATTGAAGCCGACGGTCAATCTCGCTGTCTACGGTGAATTCAGGCGACGGCATATTACAAATACCGTCGGCGACGGCCCATATGGGCGTCGGCGACGGTGCCCAGATGTCTGACTTTCTGTTTCTTCCATTTCTTGAGTCCGGTTGACCCGTTTCGCATCCCGGTGGTTCCGTTTTTGCTCCGGTGACCCGTAAAGCTTTCGAAAAGCTCCTTAAACTCTGCTAGATCTGCAAAATACATATCTAATCAAAAGTAGGCTATTCGAAATTAAAACTTATGCAATAACATCAAATTAAACAATTACAAGCACCGGTTTTCGACCACGTATCACATCCCCACACTTGTCTTTTGCTTGCCCTCAAGCAAATCTGTTTTTCACTTTCACGTGGGTCGAACAACGAATACACTCCCCATTCCCGAGACTAAGGTTAAGGTCCAATGTCATGCTAAAGTTCAAATTCTTTACAATTTTCAATATATTTAACGGTAATGTGATTTTACATACATAAATGGTTACCCAAGATTAACCCGCCCGTGAAACCAATCAATTCATGCACATCCCTCACAATGTTCTCTCCACTCGGCTTCTAAATTGGCTAATATTTATAATGTATTAGCACTACAAAGAATATTCACTCAAAACCGATTAGAACACATACCCGCATAAGCTTGCAACTCAATCATTCTCCACCATTGATCACAAACACTAAGCACAAGTCATAAGGTCTTTATGAGGGTTGTAACGGGGCTAGGCTAAGGGTAGGAATTAAGATATTTTAAAGTAGCTAAGGCGATGAAAATTCGATTTTTATTACAAAAGATTATTCTAACAAACTAACTATAAACACCAAATATGAGGCAACAACATTCGCCTTTTATTCAACAACTACTAACACTTCTTTTTGTGTTTTTCTTCAACGATTTTCAATTCTTTTTCATGACATTTTCTGATTTTTTTTTTTTAACATATATGCAAACAAACAAGAACAACTATACAAAAACGACTCCTATAATCGAATTTCCATCACACGGGTTTAAAAGAAAAGGTTTAACGGTTATGGGCTATAGGGTGGTCAAAGGAAAGGTTTAGGCTCAAAATGGGCGACTAGGGGATTTGTTAGGGTAAGGATAGATAAATGGTTTTAAGAGAAAAGGTTTACCTAATGCCTTAATCATTCCTGTGCTTGTATTTGGTCTATAGTCTCAAACGTATCAAAAGATGCAAGTTCTACAATACATGACTAATGGTCCCACTCAAACAAAGAAACATCAACATGTAATTCCATGATGTGAAAGTGGCTCAAAACCTCACGTATATAAAAGGTATGATATGTGACATGCATAAAAGACTAGTTTCTTAGGCGGATTATTCCCAAATAACCACCCGCTAAATACCCGTCATGCTATTAATTCGAACTTGACCATGACAATAGACCAAATGGGTTGTGACATCCCTCGTTGACTTAGTTACTTGTGCTTTTAAGATCGCTTTTAAACAAGAAATTTTTGAAATTTTTTTTTGAAATTTTCCCCCATCCCCACACTTGAGGTGAACATTGTCCTCAATGTGTAGTATTTAAATGAACGGGTCAAAATCTAAAAATTTTTACTACTCCCCCATCCCCACACTTGAGATACATATTGCCCTCAATGTGTAAGAACTAGAGTATTAAACGCACAAGGGATGTGACACGGCTAATTTCCCCAAAAGTTCACCCCGGAAAAATAATATACAAAATACACTCCACTTATTTGCTAATCTAAAGATCAAAAGTAAAAAGAAACGTATGCACCTGGTTTGTGAGCTCATTCTTCGTATGCTCCTCTCCTCTTCATGAAAGCGGTTGTCCCACGAACCAATTGTACCTACAAATCTTAACCCTTGTGTAGAAGCATGCTTCTCACAACCACTAAAATTTGTTAGTTACCTAGTTCTACCACTTTTATGAAAATATTACCAAGCTATACATTATTTCACTTTGATTTATGTGGAAAATAAATTACAACAACAACAAACCTAACTCACTTTCGTAGGAATCACGGTTGCATTTAGCTTATGCAACAAGCCCTTTTAAACCCCCCAATAGCTTGGGAGGACGAGTAGGTCTCGTGAGGGTTATATAGGGAACACACCCACAACGTTCATTTAACTAGGCGAGAATTTAAATAACAAAATGGAAATAACGAAAAAAAATAATATACAACAACAACAAAAGACATACCATGCCTCTACCGCTGATATCGCTCGTTTGGATCCACTGGCGGGTTGGGCTGGTATTGATAACCAGTGAGGGACTCGAACATCTCCCTATAGTTATCTAGCGGGCTTGACTCTTGTTGGGATCCTTGGGGTGGCGGTTGGTACGGCATCGGAACAAAACTCGAGCCAACGGCTTCGGGCCAATGGGGGGTTGGATCGGATGGCCCTTGCGGATGAGGAAGGTTGGAGTAATCGGTCCAACCCGAATGTTCAACAAATGGGAGACCGGCTTGATAATCTCTTTGATGGCGTTCTTGATCATGGAGCACCTTGAAGTTATTAATCGCCATTTGGTTAGAGAAAGCCAACGCTCCCCATCGGCGTTGGTCCAACTCTCTTTGTGCAGTTTGGTTCCTAGCCGCCTCTTCTTCCCATGCCTGTCTATGGGCCCTTTCTTCCTCTTGCAACTGTATCATGCGTTCCATTTGTGATTGTTGTAACGCATGTTGCAGCTGTTGTTCCTCCAACTGCTTTTCCACCCTCTCGCGGAAAGATGCTTGAAAACCCCATTGTTGCTGCGAATACGCCCCTTGCGCCTCTTCCCATTGGTTCCTATTAGCATGGTACTCTCTTGCTTCACCAATACCCGCCGACACATTGTCGTAGATCGCTTGATCTCCACGGTTCCACAACCTATACGACGGTATTTGCCTTTGATTCACAAAATCTGCCACATTGGCAGAGATTTCCCTATGCTTCCTCCTATACCTTTGCCTCGGTCCCCGCGGACCGGAAGGATCAACTTCCTCCTCAACATCGGGCATCTCCTCATCGCCCTCTCCTTCTTCACCTTCTTCATCACCCTCTTTGTCATTAACCCGATAACTATCCCCTTGCTCATCTTCGACCGTATGCAAATGCCCAAAAGCTTTCACAGTTATTTTCCAATGTCGCCTTATAGAGGCGAAGTTGAATTGATCAATGGGCTTAGACACCCACAGTGAGTCTTGAGGTAATGCATTCTGTTGGAGAATCATGGCGCTAATCAACCTTGCATAAGGAATCATCTTTCTTTTAAACGATTCCCGTGTATCCCATGTGTTGATCATAACAATTTGACGCCACGAGAGCTTGGGCGTCCCATATAACAATGCATGCAGAACCCGACAGTCGGGTGCCTTCACCTTTCCACGGTCTCCGAACCGTACCATAATGTTCTCTAACGAGATACCTTGGAGTATCTTTCCCATCAAAGACAAATCACTTCTCGACTCTCCCGCACCCCCAGAACCTAGTAGGGTGTCCTCTAAAAGCCTCACTGGGTCAGCATCGTTTCTCTTGTTGTCCAAAAACTGATCATACCCATAATATTCATACGCGTCAACCCCAAGTGAGTCAAACCTTGCTATAGCGTTCATATGTTCGAAAGACATGACCATTTGATTTTTTCCAATGTTACCAATCAACTTCCACCGATGAGCCGGTCTATCAGAATGTTCAAAACGAAGGGTGGATAACCACTCACAAACTGCCCCCAAGTATACCCGAGTAGTGATATCCTCACACCAGTCAATCACCAGTTCCCAGCCAAGTTTCTCAAACCTTTTCACTATACCAATCTTCCTAAACTCTTCAACATCTACTGTACGTTCACAAACTGTCCTTTCGGGTACGGATTTTGAAACACCCGTAACCATTTTCATCTTCTACATTTTGGCTTCTAACCTCTTATTGTTGTAACGAGAAAGAGCCTTTGTTTTCTCGTCCTTCCATGCCGAAGCCGATCTACTATTTTTTTCTTCCTCCCACTCCCAATCTTGCCTAATAGGTTGCCCATCACCCTCTACTACATTACTTAATTGTTCAAAACGTCTTTGATATACCCCGGAGCCCGAACCGGCTCCCGAAGATGAACCTTGACCGGAGGTCTTTGCTTTCTTACTTCCTCGGAACATGGCTACAATCACAAGACAAAGACAACAACAATTAGTACACTCCAAACCTTTAACAATCTCAAACTTTGAACATGGTGTGCAATGTTGAACTTCAATCAAATTTTAAATGTAAAATCGCATGTTTAAACTTCCAAAGTCGCACATCTTAGCATCTATATTGATTAAACATGTTTATTCCAAAAATTTCGCAAAATTTCATGTTTTCAACATCACAACTATGTTCAATCATGCACAAATCTAGTGTAATCACATCACCAAAACTAAAGCATGCTCAAATCCCACCCAAATCAAGCAAACATTCTTAAGTTTATGCTAAAACATCCTACATTATGATAAACAACCTACTCTTAAACAATATGCTTAAAATTTCGGAAGAAATCAACAATGTATATAATAATCATGCATAAATTTACTGAAATTTCATACCTTGAGTGTAGATAAACAAGAAGACTAAGAAAAAGTGCAAAGCAATTAATTTGGATGAACACTCTTCAAAACCCTAAAACTCACGTCCAGAAATCGTGCAAACAAGCGAGATTTGATGGAAACTGTTGTGGGGGTTTTGTTCCTCTTGAAAAACTACACAATTTAGGCTCAAGAATCAAAGGATTTGGCTGAGAATTGAGAAAGTTATGAGAAGAAGAAGATTAGGGTTCTAGAGAGGAAGATTGAGGAAGATGAAGTGCAAGAGAGAGATTGGCAGGTGTTTTCACGAAATTATTAGAGTTAGGATGATGCTGAATTGATTTCGGGTCAAATGTGTGGTGAATAATGGCCTTGGGTTGTGTTTGGATGTCCACAAGTGGGTTTGGGTGCGAACTATAAGCCAAAAACAAAATCAGCGTCGGCTGATTGTAGACACACCGTCGGCGACGGTGTACTGGTGCGTCGGCGACGGTATCGGGATTTCAACATTCGGGCGACGGCTTAACACGCTGTCTACGGAGAAAAGTGGGCAACGGACATTATGCAGGAACCGTAGGCGACGCATGTGTTGACCGTCGGCGACGGTCAACAGAACTTCACTTTTTATTATTATTATTATTTTTTTTTTTTTTTTGAAAAATATGAGAAAAATTATGGACTTTTAATAAAAGAGCTATGTACATACAAAAATCCTAAAAATTATTAAAAATCTTTTTGTGAATTTTTTTGAAAAATATTAAATTTTGAAAACGCAATAACCGTCAACAGCCCTACCACCCCCCAAAAAGTCGTGTATTGTCCTCAATGCACATAACAAAGCCTAAAAACACACCTTGTGTCTTCATGACCCGTTCGGAATGTCCGGACTTCACACAATCAAGAGAGATTAGTATGGGACAAAAACGATTAACAAACAAAACACACAAACAAATAAATAATTGTACATAACTTTACACAAAATGTTACCGGTCCTTATTAGTCGACCTCGTAAATCGGTGTGCTTGCCACAAAGCTCACCAATTCCTTGTTTTCGTCTACCTTCTCGTTACCATCAAGAAACGGTTTTAGCCGATGACCATTTACCGTTTGTCGTATCCCATCCTTCGGGTCCTCGATGGTAACATCACCCAATTGTCCAACCCGGGTGATCACATAGGGTCCCATCCATTTGCTTCGGAGTTTTCCGAGAAAGAATTTGAGCTTCGAGTTGTAAAGCCACACCTTTTGCCCAACCTTGAACTCTTTCTTCCTTAACTTAGCATCATGCGCTTTCTTCATCCCATCCTTGTAATTGGACGCGCATTCATATGCCATTTCCCTTAGCTCCTCCAACTCACATAGCTTGAGTTTCCTTTCCTTACCTGCATCGTCATATTGAACATTAACTTCTTTAATAGCCCATAACGATTTGTGTACAAGTTCCACCGGTAAATGACAATTTTTGCCATAAACCAACCGGTAAGGTGTAGTGCCAATCGGTGTCTTATGTGCCGTACGGTAGGCCCATAAGGCATCGTTCAATTTAATTGACCAATCCTTACGGTCCGCCCGCACGGTCTTTTGCAAAATCTCTTTGATTTGCCTATTTGACACCTCAACTTGCCCGCTTGTTTGCGGGTGATAGGGGGTAGCAATCCTATGGTCGACACCAAACCGTTTAAGAAGTTTCCCAAACCGAAAGTTTTTAAAATGAGATCCTCCATCACTTATGATGACCCGAGGTATCCCAAACCTTGAAAAAATATCGGTTTGAACAAAATTACACACTACGGAGTGGTCGTTCGTCTTGGTGGCTATTGCTTCGACCCACTTTGACACATAGTCAACGGCCACCAAGATATACAAATTGCCATAGGAATTGGGGAATGGGCCCATGAAATCAATTCCCCACACGTCAAAGATGTCGACTACAAGGATTGGTTGCATGGGCATTTCATCCCTTTTTGAAATACCCCCTAGTTTTTGACACTCTATGCAATTTTTAGCAAACTCATTTGCATCTTTGAAGATAGTAGGCCAAAAAAGACCACTATTTAACACTTTATGACCCGTTTTGTGACCACTAAAGTGACCACCACATGCAAATGAGTGTAGATGCTGCAACACGCTTGGAATCTCTTCGTCATCAATGCATCTTCTTATAACTTGATCCGCACACTCCTTCCACAAATGCGGTTCTTCCAACCGATAGTACTTAATTTGGGACATGAAGTGTTGCCTTTTCCGTCTATCCCAATGTGCCGGTAAGTCACCTGTAACAAGATAATTCACAATGTTAGCATACCAAGGCAACTTATCTAATTTCATAATATACTCATCGGGAAACGACTCATTGATCTCTAACGACTTAGGATCCTCATCAACCATCAACCGGGACAAATGGTCCGCTACCACATTCTCGGTACCCTTCTTGTCCCGTATCTCCAAATCAAACTCTTGGAGCAACAACACCCATCGGATTAACCTCGGTTTTGCATCTTTCTTCTCCATGAGGTACCTAACTGCAGTGTGATCGGAATAAATAATCACTTTACTACCCCATATATATGCCCGAAATTTATCCAATGCATATACCACCGCAGGTAGCTCTTTTTCGGTAGTGGTATAATTTAATTGTGCATCCGAAAGAGTCTTACTCGCGTTGTATATGGCAACGGGTTTCTTATCGACCCGTTGTCCCAACACGGCCCCCACCGCATAATCACTCGCATCGCACATAATTTCAAAAGGAAAAGACCAATTTGGCGATTGCAAGATTGGAGCCTCAACCAACTTCTCTTTCAAATTGTTAAAAGCAATTTGACAATTTTCATTAAAATCAAACGGTTGATCTTTTAACAACAAATTACATAAAGGCTTGGTTATGTCACTAAAACCCTTAATAAACCGCCGGTAAAAGCCCGCATGACCTAGAAATGACCTAACACCTTTAACGGTCGTGGGATACGGTAAAGCAGATATGACTTGTACCTTTGCACGATCAACCTCTATCCCACGACTTGACACCACGTGTCCCAACACTATTCCTTCTTGAACCATAAAATGGCTCTTTTCCCAACTTAAGACCAAACTAGTTTCGACACACCTTCTTAACACTTTATCTAGTTGATCCAAACAAGCCTCAAAAGATGACCCAAAAATTGAGAAATCATCCATGAAGATTTCCAAAGACTTCCCCACCATATCTGAAAAGATACTCATCATACACCTTTGGAAGGTGGCGGGGGCGTTACATAATCCAAACGGCATTCGCCTAAATGCGAAAGTGCCATAGGGACAAGTAAACGTGGTATTTGCTTGGTCTTCCGGATGGATGGCAATTTGGTTATAACCAGAATAGCCATCTAAGAAACAATAAAATTTTTGCCCCGATAATTTCTCAACTATTTGATCAATGAACGGTAAAGGGAAATGATCTTTGGAAGTTGCGGTATTCAACTTCCTATAGTCAATACAAATTCGCCACCCGGTTACCGGCCGAGTGGCTACCTCTTCACCTGCGTCATTTTTGACGACTTGTATGCCCGCTTTCTTGGGAACCGTCTGTGTCAGGCTCACCCATTGGCTATCCGAGATCGGGTAAATGATACCCGCATCTAGCCATTTCAGCACTTCTTTCTTCACTACTTCCCGCATGTTCGGATTTAATCTCCGTTGTGCATCTCGAACGGGAGTCACATTCTCTTCCGTGATGATTTTGTGCATCACCACCGAGGGACTAATACCCTTCAAATCAGCAATGGTCCATCCAATCGCCGCCCGATTAGTGACCAAAACATCCATCAATTTATCCTCTTGCTCCACGGTTAAATTTGATGCAATGATAACCGGGAGCGTGTTGCCTTCACCAACATAAGCATACTTGAGATGCTTAGGCAACACCTTCAATTCAACCTCCGGAGGCTCTACTAATGACGGCTTCAACTTGGTGTCGATGCTCTCCGGTAAACTCTCAACTTGATGCGTCCATGTCGGTTTTCCCTCTCTAACCGCAAGCACCTCCAAACTTCTCACTTCCTCGTCTATGCTCTTATCCATCTCCACCTGTGACCTGTCAAACATATAACAATCCTCCATTGTGTTTTCCCCATCAACGACTGTGTCGCAAAGAGGTATACACGTGTCAACGACGTCCGCCATATAGCATTCATCATCAACTGGAGGGTTCATAAGTCCGGAAAAAACATGCAACCTCAACCTTCGGTTTCCAAATGTCATGTCAACCGTTCCCGTTTTGCAATCAATTTGAGAATTCGCGGTTGCTAAGAACGGTCGACCCAAAATCACCGTAGGTTGTTTGGTTGGGTCCTTGGCCACATAATCAAGCACTAAAAAGTCCACCGGATAGTAGAAATCCTCGATTTTCACTATCACATCCGAAACAATTCCACGGGGTAGTTTAGGTGTCAAATCTGCTAACACCACGGTGGTGTTAGACGACTGAAGTGGACCAAACTCGTATTGGTCATACAAACTACCCGGTAGAATGCTCACGCTAGCACCAAGATCTAGAAGTGCCCGGTTGATTTTAAAATCGCCTACTTGAATTGAAATGATAGGCGCACCCGGATCTTGGAGCTTAGGTGGAAGTGCACCCGAAAGAATCGAACTCACATTTTCGGTTAAATTTAATTTTTTTGGAAATTTGTGAGTGCGTTTTTGGGTACACAAATCTTTCAAGTACTTAGCATACGACGGTACTTGTTTGATTGCATCCAAAAGAGGTAAATTTATCTTTACTTGTTTAAAAATTTCCAACAACTCTTCTTGTTGTGGACCTCTTTTATTTACAACTTTTTTCACGGGTCCCTTCAATGCTTCGGGATAAGGGGCGGTATTAGCCTCCACACCCTTTTCCTTAGCCTTGGGGACGGGGATGGTCACAACGGGGGTATCATTGTTCTTTTTCAAGTCATTTTTATTTTGACCCGTTTGACCATTCTCATTCTCATCTTCACTAGCATCCTCCACCACCCCTTCAACAAACTGGGGTGATGGTGTTTTGACACCATTATCAACGACTCGACCACTACGTAAAGTAATTTTATTAATTGGTACCTCACGTGTGTTCCTTGAGTTTGACCCTTGATGCTTAGGGTTCACCGCGGTGTCACTTGGGAGTCTTCCCGTGCTTCCTCTCATTTGAGCCATTTCTTCCGCAAGTTGGCCCACTTGCTTTGCCAATGCCTCATGTGCTTTATCCCGAATCTCGTTTGTCTTCTTTATATCCTTGATATCATGATGAGATTCCTTTTGCATATTCAACAAAGCATCCATTTTGGCACCCAAATCATCGCCACCAGTTTGATTGTTCGACCCGCTTCCATTACCGCCTTGGTTATTGTAATTTCTTTGGTACCCACCTTGGTAATTATTGTCCCTACCTTGGTACCCTTGGTTATAATTTCGTTGATAACCTCCTTGATTACCACCTTGACGGTTTTGATATGATGCTCCGCTTTGACCTCCTTGGTTACCCGATTGAAAATTCGGGTTCATTTGATTTGAAGCATTACCATATCGGAAGTTGGGGTGATTCCTCAACCCCGGATGATAAGTGTTGGAGTTCATGTCATACTACTTCCTATCTCCATACACTTGATTGACTTCCTCCGTATAGTCACTCGACCCCGTTGGACATTGTTCCACTCTATGTCCAATATCACCGCAACCTTCACATACCTCAAATTGAACCGCATTTACCTCTTTCTTCTTCATACGAGCCATTCCCCGCTCTAGAGTGGAAATCCGATCTTTAGAGTCAAGATCGGGAAGTGATCGGGAAACGGGGTGTTTTTTAGCTCTATCGGCCGATTCTTTCTCTTTTGACCGCTTACTCATCCGCTCTAAAAACTCCCAATCATCATCTTCGTGATTGCTCAAAAAAGTCCCGTTACTTGTCGACTCGAGACGATTCCATGTTGTGTCATCTAAACCCCGTACAAAACATTTAACCAACTCCCACTTCTCAATTTGATGATGAGGGCATCTTCGCATCATTTCTCTAAATCTTGTAAAGGCCTCATGTAACGGTTCGCCCGACAATTGGCGAAAAGACCTAATTTCATCACGAGCGTCATCGGTCTTCGCCATTGAGTAGTATTCATCAAGGAACGCTTGTTGCATTTCTCCCCAAGTACGAATACTATTTGCGGGAAGTGTGAGGAACCATTGCTTTGCCTTATCCTTCAGTGAAAATTGGAATAGTCGAAGTTTGACCTCATCTAAAGCAAAGTTGTGACCTCCGATAGTGCTGCAAACCGAAGAAAATTCCGTCAAATGTGTATACGGTTCGTCGTTAGATCTTCCATTAAAATGAGGAAGTATGTTGATGTAATGTGGTTTACAATCAAACATCCTCCTCTCACAAACAATTGGTGAGTCGTTCTCGGTGACAACTGGCCTAAAACGATCATTCACTCCCCGTGGAGGTCGTTGACGACGATGTGGACCATTAACTTCTTGATCACCCGGTCTTCTATTATCCCGTCTTTCACCTCTTCGGTCATCCCTTCGATCATCTCTTCGATTTTCCCTTGGGTTACCACCTCCCACGAAACGAGGAATCCGGTTAGGGTTTGCATTGTTGTTGTTGTTATAAAACCCATCATTCCGATTCCGTTGGTCATTGTTTCGTGGTTGACGGTTGTTCCCATAACCATCATTTCTTCCACCTCCGTAACCGTATTCGTCGTCCCCAACGTAATTGGTATATTGGTAGCCAACTTCCTCATCATCATATCTTCTTGCGTTGTAGACGTTTCCCCTATTCACGTAGCCCCAATCTTCGTCATCGTTAGCCCTATCATCATAATATCCCCCGTCATCCGAATTTTCCGTATGAACACTCACATGTTCCGGCGATTGATAACCGGGAACACTATAAGGTTCATCATCGGGGATTGCATTCCTCAAATCGTCGATGTTGAAGAATGGGTCTTCATTTGCGGGATTGCCACGATCACGATTTCCCCGTCGGTCGGAATTGACATTCCGGTCATCTAGGTTAATGGGTAGGGAGTTGTGTCTATGAAGATTTTGTTGTTGAGGTGTTCTTTGATTGTTGTTGGGATTTTGGTTTTGGAAAGGTGGTGTAGGTGGTCCATTGTTGTTGTTACCACCCGGTTGCTCTTGAGGCATGGGTTGCATATTTGGAGCAGGATAAAAGGTTCCTCGGGATTGAAATTGGTTTTGGTTGAGGTTTGGGTGATTGGAGTTTTGGTTTGCCATTGAACCAGTTTCAATGGATGGTGTATGTTGTGGTGTTTGGTTGGTTTGATTAGAAGCAAGTGTTGCTTCTAATCGGCTTGCTAGGTTTCTTCTTGCAACTCGTTCGATTTCCGGTTCGTAGACTAAAGGTGAAGTCCTCCCGAAGTTCCGTGTATGCATGCACTACCTGTAATCTGCACAAGTAACACACCCCGCGTAACAAGGAAAAATACAAGTACAAAAAGAAAGCTAAACAAATTAAACAGATAATCACACAAATTCAAACAATATCCAAACACAAAGCGCACGCACTCCCCGGCAACGGTGCCAAAATTTGATCGGAGTGTCGCGCTCCGGTCAAAGATAATATTTATATGCCCTAATTACCCTTAACAAATAGCTAGTGGTAGCAAGGGGTCGAACCACGAAGAGTATGTGGTTTGTGTATGGATTTGACTGAATTATAAAGAATTGTCACGATTATGAAGCTTGCCAGATATTTTTGTATTTTTTTGTTTAGTAGAAAGATGTGCATTTAAACTAAGTGAATTGATTAGACTGATTAACAACTAATGATTAACGATTGCAAGAAATTTTGGATACTAGAACAATAATAATAAAAAGGAATCACGCCCAGTTTCGGTAATTGTTAACCTAGGGTTTCTACAAGTTTTAGTTTCAACTCAAATGCATTCGATTAACGGATTTAGTGTACCGTGACTTAGGTGCTACTAGCTATCAACGCCCCGAAGAACGGACAAAAAGACACTTTGTAATCAACACAAGTAAATCCTAACAACGACAACGTACAATTACATATCACCGTTTCGCAAAGTCATAACTTTTAACATCGTTCGACAATTCACGAATTCGTAACAAATGTAATACTATTGTCAAAAGTTTCAAAAACCAAATACAAATTGTCACTAAGATGAAACAAGAACAATTCGAAACACTAAAATCAACAACTACCTACACCGGGGTGAAACCGAGATGATTAGCCGCTCATGGTTGATGCAACTTGATCACCGGATGCTTGGAATGCGGATGGAGTCATCTTGAAGCTTGTAGGATGAAAGAATGATGGAGAATTAGGGTTTATGGAATGATGATGGTGAGAAGGATGATGGATTGGTGAACTAGGGTTTTAGAGAGATTGATTGTGTAGATGGATTGATGATGATTCTTGATGATGTTGTGATGTAGAGATGATAGATGAATGATGATGAGAATAAGCTCCAAGATCAAGTTCAAAACTCAAAAGTGAGTGTAACCCCCGAATTGATTGAACAACAACCAATTAAAATCGTTTCTCACACCCCAAATCAAGAAATTCGCGAAAGCCACATTGGAGGACCGTCGCCGACGGTGGATGTGTCCGTCGGCGACGGCGTGTAGATTTTCAATTGAAGCCGACGGTCAATCTCGCTGTCTACGGTGAATTCAGGCGACGGCATATTACAAATACCGTCGGCGACGGCCCATATGGGCGTCGGCGACGGTGCCCAGATGTCTGACTTTCTGTTTCTTCCATTTCTTGAGTCCGGTTGACCCGTTTCGCATCCCGGTGGTTCCGTTTTTGCTCCGGTGACCCGTAAAGCTTCCGAAAAGCTCCTTAAACTCTGCTAGATCTGCAAAATACATATCTAATCAAAAGTAGGCTATTCGAAATTAAAACTTATGCAATAACATCAAATTACACAATTACAAGCACCGGTTTTCGACCACATATCAGTACTATGGAAAAGGAACTTGCTGTCTGGAAGGCTGGAGTGATCATGGGCCGTACTGCTTGGATTTACAAGACTTATTTAATGATTTCACGTACATTGGTTTTTGGAACGATTAAAAAGTGTTTAACTATTTGCTTCCGCTGAACATGTTAAACTTGGATATGTTATAAATGTTTTATATTTATGAATGGAAACTTTGTTTTATAACTTGATCTTAGTTCAATGTGATTGGTGGCTAGATCCTGGTATGTCACACGCCTAGCGGGGTTTCCGCATGTGGTATTTTGGGGGTGTGACAGTTTGGTATCAGAGCCACTAGTTATAGTGAACTAGGTTTTAAAACGTTCTTATAAAACCAGACTATAACCGAACAGATTCGAAATCGACCATGACACTCAGCTCCAGATTGCAAGGTTCGTCTCTCGTTTATTTATTGCCTAGTATATCTAGTATACACTTATGTATGATGTTGCATGCGATTGCACACACTTAGCATTTCAGACTAAATTCATGTGTATTTACCTGAGTTATGTGATTGATAGAGTCACAGTGTGATATCCCGTTAGATTTTCGTGGTTTATGTTGTGGTGTTTTGTCTTGTTGCGAGAACTTGAGGAACCTTTTAGCATGAATTGGGAGGAGCTGAGATAAACATGCAAATCGCATAATTATTATGGGTGCACACATAATAATAATGTGGGGTTCATGTGAGTCCCAGTGAGATCTAACGAGTGTGAAAGGGGTTCCGCTCTGTTGTCTGATGTAACTTAGTAGTCCGTAGAAGTCATCGTGATGTTTAACTCCTACCTTATCTCGACTCTTAACCCTTCTCCTTCTCTTATATAGAATCATGAGCGGACGAGGTCATGGACGTGGTCACATTGCGATGACTCAGGCTGAGTTGACAAATTTGATTAACGCCTGTGTGGCTGAGGCTTTGGCAGCCTATCAAGCTGGTACGATATGTGCCAATTACTCTTTATTCTTGTGTCGCGTACACAACTCTTACCCGTATGCTGTATTTTCTTTCGTCCTTAGGTCAGCAAGCAAATCAGAATCAAAACAATCCGCCTGCTTGTATGTTCAAAACGTTCATGGATTGTAAGCCTCAGACATTAAGTGGGACTGAAGGGGCTGTGGGACTACTGGGTGGTTTGAGAAGGCAGAGTCGGTGTTTGCGATGAGTAACTGTCCTGCTGGGGACAGAGTGAAGTATACTACGGGCACACTCGAGGATGGTGCCTTGACTTGGTGGAATGCCCAAGTCCAAATGTTGGGCATTGAGATGGCAAATTCCACTACGTGGGATGATTTTAAGGAGCTAATGCGTGAAGAGTACTGCCCTCACGATGAAGTGAAGAAACTGGAGAACGAGTATTATGATCTGAAAACGGTGGGGTCTGAGATTGAGGCATACACGAAGAGGTCTCATGAGTTAGCTAATATATGCCCAAACTTATCACGACCTCCGCACCGAAGAATCGAACTGTACATCAAAGGATTAGCCCCACAAGTGAAGGGCTTGGTTACTGCAGCGAACCTCAATAACTTAGCTCAGATCATCCGCCTAGCTCACAAGATCACAGATCAGGAGGTGGAGCGTGGCTCGCTACCACCGCGTGTTTCTACTACTACCACTACAACTACAGCTACTACACCTGCTACTGACAGCAAACGGAAGTGGAATGATGTGGACAAGGCGTCCAACTCGAATCAGACACAGAAGAAGCCAGATAACAGTATCAACCGCAGCTTCAGCCAGTCATCTTCTGTGAATCAGAATCAGAGCAACAATTCGAATCAGGGCTCCTATGCGGGAAAGCAACCAAAGTGTAACAAGTGCAACTTCCACCATCGCGGGCCGTGCACCCGAGTATGTCATAGATGCAACAAGGTAGGCCATATGGCTAAAGACTGTAGGGTCTCACTCCCAAGACAGCAGCAGCAACCCCCACAGCAACAGCAGCCGCAGCAATAGGAGAGGCAGCACCCTCAACAGAATCAGGGAAATCGTAAGGGGTGTTTTCAGTGTGGTGACAAGGGTCATTTCAGGCGAGATTGCCCTCAACTGAATCAGAATGCTGGCAACAACAACAACACTAGGAATAACAACAATGGGAACAATGGTGGGAACGGTGCGCGTGGGAGAGTGTTTACTATTGGTGCTGGGGAAGCTCGTAATGATGGCAACGTTGTGACCGGTACGTTTTCTGTAAACAATCTATTTGCTTCTGTTTTATTCGACTCTGGTGCCGATTGGAGTTATGTATCATTGGGGTTCAGTCGTCAATTAGGATTGAGTCCTATACCTCTTGTAAACAAGCACGTTGTAGAATTAGCCGATGGCAAATCGATTGAAGCTTCACACGTCCTTCTTGGGTGTAAACTCGATCTTATGGGTCAAGCGTTCGACATTGACCTAATCCCCGTTACTCTTGGAAGCTTCGATGTGGTAGTTGGTATGGATTGGTTATCTAAGAATCAAGCGTAAATTCTCTGTAAAGAAAAGGTCGTGTGTATCCCTCTTCCTGGTGGAGAATCTTTGTCAGTTCAAGGTCATCGTAGTGGTGCAATGGTTGGCTTCATCTCAGCGATGAAAGCCCAGAAGTGTTTGCGAAAGGGCTACCCTGCTATTTTAGCTATTGTTGCTGATACTCAACCTGGAGAAAGGAAGATCGAGGAACTTCCAGTTGTTTGTGAGTTTTCTGACGTATTTCCTGAAGAGTTACTTGGTTTACCTCCACATCGTCAGGTGGAATTTCAAATTGACCTTATGCCAGGAGCAGCTCCGATTGCTCGAGCTCCTTATCGTCTTGCACCAGGAGAGTTGCAAGAGCTGTCGAATCAACTCCAAGAACTGTTGGATATAGGTTTTATCCGACCCAGTTCTTAGCCTTGGGGAGCCCCAGTTTTGTTTGTGAAGAAGAAAGACGGGTCCTTTCGTATGTGTATAGATTATCGGGAACTCGACAAGGTAACACTCAAGAACCGTTATCCTTTACCGCGTATCGACGATCTGTTTGACCAGTTGCAGGGGTCAAGTTTTTACTCGAAGATCGATTTAAGATCGGGCTATCATCAGATGAGAGTCCGAGAGGAGGATTGTCACACCCCCAAAATCCACACGCGGAGTATCACCGCTTGGAGGCGTGATTGACCAGGATCAAGCCACCAATCATATTGAACATAATTGTAAATAATAAAAGTCATCCATCAATACGAAAGGTGTTTTCAAACTAAACATCAACAAGTGTGTAGCGGAAGCATAAGTATGTAAACCCAATGTAAATCGTAAATTCAAATGTTAGATAATTAACATGGCATCATCGATCCATGTCCCACAACGACCTGCTCCTCCCTGTGCAAGCTCCATATGTACCTAAGGTCCTGCAAGGCATGCAGCAGAGAGTCAACAACTAGTTGAGCGAGTTCACAGTTAACAGTTCAGTAATAGTAATAGTATGAGTAGCATTATGTTCGTTCGTTAACCCATGTATCGTATTATTTTCCATCGCGGGCCTCTCGGCATGTATGCGAAGATTTGGGGTAATACTCCCAAATATCCTAGACTTTGTATATTTGTATCGCGGCCACCCTGGCATTACTTGCGAAGTTTTAGTATCTATAGTTCGCGGGCCTTCCCAAGGCATGTGTGCGAATGATTAGTCATAATATCGCAGCCAATCCCTGGCGTGTGTGCGAAGATCTGTTCAAATGGGTATACAAGTCTAGCCGTATCTTATCTTTACTCTTCCTCTCCCGAGGACCATATCATTAGGTTCGATTAACTAAGTACGTACGAATAAATCATTCAATCCCATTCCCACCCTGGGAACCCCATGCCTTGGCTGTGTGAACTCACCTTGGGTTTGCTCGGTATGCTAAGTATGTGCTCAAAGTAAATCAATCACGTCCTAGAGTACGCACGTATACATAATCAGTTTGTGTTCAAGTTGTTCACGTATAAACATGTAGCACGTATTCACAATCATATACCAGATGGTCACACTTAACAGCAGTTAAATATTCCAGTTAACACTTAACAGAATTAACTCAAGTTACTGTGCTGATTACACATATCGGCGAAACACAACAGTTGGCGAAACACATAAGTTGGCGAAACACATTTATTGGCGAAACACGTCTCCTGTTTCGTCGTGGTCATGTTTGGCGAAACAGAAGTCTAATTCGTCGACTGCCTTTGGCGAAACACTTTCTGTTTCGCCGAGAGTTCTGTTTCGTCAAACAGATCAGTTACGTCATATCAGTTACGAAATCATACAGAAAACCCTAGTTGCCGTCATCATCTAAACAGCAATCTTGCAGAAATCATTTAACGTATCATCATTATCCAATCATTGATACAATACAGTAATCATTCATATTCATGTATCTTAGTCTCATGTATTACCTCCAACACATCGTATCATATCAAGTTTACGTAATACGTTCATGCGAAATCCTTTCCTATGTATATATGAGTATTATCAGTTTAACGACGAGCAAAACATATGATATCTACAGAACAGCAAACCCAGATAATGAACATATTAATCAGTTTCACAAACAACATCAATACGTGACCTCCAATTCTGCAAACCCTAACTATGATTATCATGCGGATCGATCGATAGAACGGAATACACATTTATCACATAACAATCAGAACATAAACAATCGATCAACATCCGATATAACTCAAACAAATCAAACAAGAATTAACACTAACCGCAATGACAAAGTATGATCAATCTAGCGGGTTTCGGAGTAACACAAGGTTGCCGTCACAGTGAGGGAGCTCTAGGGTTTCGGTTATTATGATGAAAGTGTGAAACTGATGTTGTTTTACGTATTAAAACTCGAAATAACATGTTGGGCCCGAACTGGGCTTCGGTGGATCTGGGCTTGGCGAAACACACTGTTTCGTCGAGATGTAGATGGCGAAACAGGTTCTGTTTCGTCGGAACTGGTTATGGCGAAACACTCTTGTGTTTCGTCGGGTTCTTTTATAGTTTAACAGTTTAAGTTTCTCAAACAGTATACATGCTATACAATCAAACACATAATCATGTAAACACAATCGTTTATTATAACACAAGTGCACAGTTACAAGTCAGTCAAGTCAATCAACCAAACAGTCAAAGTCAACGTGCATTAAATGCGAATATGAAAGTCGGAAACTCGAGTTGTCACATTATCCCCAACTTGAAAGAAATTTCGTCCCGAAATTTAGCATGCGGTTACTGAGGAAAGCTAATGGTGTGACGTTGTTTACCTGTATTGTATCGCGGCTCCCCGAGCAGGTTTGCGAAGATTACTGGTTTTCCTGGGGTGTCACATCATCCCCCCGTTGATTTGGAATTTCGTCCCGAAATTCTGTAGTAGCTTCGGCCTCAGTAGTGGTTGCTTGGTTTCCGAATAACTGGGGATATTTGAGTTCCATTTGATCTTCACGCTCCCAGGTGAACTCTGGGCCGCGGCGGGAGTTCCAACGAACTCGTACAAGAGGGATTCTCGTGTTCTTGAGGACCTTAACATCCCGGTCCGTGATTTCAACAGGTTCATCGACGAAGTGCAACCGCTCGTCGATAGTGAGTTCCTTCAAGGGAACTATGTGGGTCTCATCTGACATACACTTCTTCAGATTCGACACGTGAAAGACGTTGTGAACTGCACTGAGTTCAGCTGGTAAGTTCAATCTGTAGGCTACCCTGCCTATCTTCTCAGTAACTTCGAAAGGTCCGACGTATCGTGGATTGAGTTTGCCGCGTTTGCCAAAACGAACCACACCCTTCCAGGGCGAAACTTTGAGTAGCGCTCGATCCCCAACTTGAAATTCGAGTAGTTTTCTATCTTTATCGGCGTATGCTTTCTGACGGTCACGAGCTGCCGCCATGCGTTGTCGTATTTGAGCAATCTTTTCAGTAGTATCAACTACCATTTCTGGACCTGTGATTTGACTATCTCCCACCTCCGCCCAACAGAGAGGTGACCGGCATTTACGCCCGTACAATGCCTCGAATGGTGCAGCTTTAATGCTGGTGTGGTAGCTGTTGTTATACGAAAATTCCACAAGTGGCAGATGTTTTTCCCAACCATTGCCAAAGTCGATTACGCACGCCCGAAGCATGTCTTCTAGAGTTTGAATCGTGCGCTCAGACTGTCCATCCGTCTGTGGATGATAAGCTGTGCTCATGTCTAAACGAGAGCCAAAAGATTTGTGCATTGCTTGCCACAGTTCTGAAGTGAAACGTGCGTCACGATCAGAGATAATAGAGGTTGGCACCCCGTGCCTCGAAACCACTTCTTTTAAGTAGATGTCTGCCAAGGTAGAGAACTTGTCTGTTTCTTTAATGGCCAGGAAGTGAGCAGACTTTGTGAGTCGATCCACGATCACCCAAATAGTATCATTTCCGCGCTGAGATCTAGGTAAGCCTGTAACAAAATCCATGGAAATTTGTTCCCATTTCCATTGTGGTATCTCAGGTTGTTGAAGTGGACCTGATGGTTTCTGATATTCTGCTTTGACTCTTGCACAAGTCAGACAGTTGCTAACGTATGTTGCTATGTGGGCCTTCATGCTAGGCCACCAGTATGTAGTTTTGATATCGTGGTACATTTTATCCGAACCTGGATGTACCGAGTAGCGAGACTTATGAGCTTCATCCATTACAAGCTCGCGTAAGTTACCATAGAGTGGGACCCAGATGCGTCCTGTCACGTAATAAGCACCATCTTCCTTCTGTTCTAAGTGTTGCCTTGAGCCGCGTAGGGCTTCAGCCCTGACGTTGTCTGGTTTCAATGCTTCTACCTGAGCATCTCGTATCTGAGAAGGAAGACTAGACTGTATAGTGAGTTGTAAAGCTCGTACACGCTTAGGCGCGGTATCCTTTCGACTGAGGGCGTCAGCCACAACATTGGCTTTGCCCGGATGGTACCTGATCGAGCATTCGTAGTCATTTAGCAGTTCGACCCAACTTCGTTGTCGCATATTCAGTTCCTTCTGTTTGAAGATATGTTCGAGGCTTCTGTGATCAGTGTAGATAGCACATTTGGTGCCATACAGGTAGTGTCGCCATATCTTAAGTGCAAAAACAACCGCTCCCAGCTCTAAATCGTGCGTTGTGTAATTCCGTTCGTGAATCTTAAGTTGGCGCGAAGCATAAGCAATGACTTTATCCCGCTGCATCAACACACATCCAAGACCCTGGATAGATGCATCGCAGTAGACTACAAAATCGTCCGTGCCTTCGGGCAATGAGATGATAGGTGTGCTACAGAGTCTATCCTTTAAATGCTGAAACGTTGTTTCCTGTGTATTACCCCAACGATAAACAACACCTTTTTGTGTCAGTAGTGTAAGCGGCTGTGCAATCTTTGAGAAATCTTTGATGAACCGTCTGTAATAACCCGCCAAACCCAAGAATTGGCGTATTTCGGTTGGTGTGCGAGGTGCAGGCCAGTTCTTGATCGAATCTACCTTGGATGGATCAACATAAATCCCATCCTTGTTTACCACGTGGCCTAGAAAGTGGACTTCACGAAGCCAGAAGTCACATTTGGAAAACTTAGCATATAGCTGTTCCGTTCGTAGAAATTCCAAAATAAGTCGTAAGTGATGCTCGTGTTCCTCCTGATTCTTCGAGTAGATCAGGATGTCGTCGATGAAAACAATGACGAACTTGTCAAGATAAGGTTTGCACACCCTGTTTATAAGATCCATGAAAACCGCAGGCGCGTTCGTTAGCCCGAATGGCATGACCAAAAACTCATAGTAACCGTAGCGTGTTCTGAACGCTGTTTTGGAGACGTCCTCATCCCGGACTCTCAGTTGATGATACCCTGACCTTAGATCAATCTTCGAGTAATAGCTCGACCCTTGCAACTGGTCGAATAAGTCGTCGATGCGTGGAAGAGGATAGTTATTCTTCACAGTCACCTTGTTCAATTCACGGTAGTCTATACACATGCGGAAGGTACCGTCCTTCTTCTTTACAAATAGTACTGGAGCTCCCCAGGGCGAACAGCTAGGACGTATGAAACCCTTTTCCAAGAGTTCTTGCAGTTGCTTAGACAGTTCTTCCGATTCAGTTGGAGCTAAACGATACGGTGCGTGAGCTATAGGTGCTGTCCAGAACTATAGGAATGAGGTCGATAGGGAACGTCTGACCAGCGAGGATAAGATTACAACCCTGAACGATGTACGGCCTCTAGACCTTTACCATTAACTAACACTACGACACGTTGGGTGTTCAAGGGAGTTGATGTACGTTTTAACATTTGGCTAACTTTCAAGAACATATAATTGGTGTTCACACCCGAATCAAACAAGACAGTAGCATAAAAAGTCGTCAAGAAGAAAATTTACCCATTGTTATGTTCCTGTTTCCATGGTCGTGGTTCTGACTCTGGTCCTGGTTTATTTGTGGACAATGTCTCTTGTAGTGATCTTTAGCATCGCCCTGAAAGCATCATTTCAAACTCTGTTGTTGCTGTTGATTCTGTGGAAGTTGAGGCGGTCGTTGTTGTTCTTGAGTTACAGGACGTGAGTTTCGACAATCCTTAGCTTCATGACCAATCTTGAGACATCGATGGCAACGACCCTTGTTGCACTGACCGCTGTGGTGTCTATTGCATCTGTTACACCTTGGATGATTACCTCGATATCCACTCTGCCCATGACTACTAGAAAACTGATGTCTTGGGCTCTGGTAGTCATCTATCTTTTGCTGCTGTGCCAGAGGCTGGATCAAAATTAATTCCTGGCTCAGGCTTTCATCCCACTTGCGTTTGTTATCACTAGAAGCACATGTAGTATCAGCTTTAACACGTTTCGGTAGTTTGTTTTGTTCTACTGCCTGGTCTGTGAGGCGATGAGCAAGCCGAGTGACTTGCTGGATAGTGCCAAGATTAGCTGCGGTCACATGACTCTGAATTTCGGGCACCAGACCCTTGAGATACAGTTCGATGCGTTTGGTGGGAGAGTCTACCATAGTGGGACAAAATGTGGCTAATTCATTCGATCTCTTCGTATAAACTTCAATTTCAGACCCCACCATCTGTAGGTTGAGGAACTCTACCTCTAGTTTGTGGATGTCTTCTCGACTGCAAAACTCTTCTTTAACTAGGTCCTTGAACTCGTTCCAGGGAGTGGCATTAGCAGCTGCCAGCCCTAACATCTGAACCTATGCTTTCCACCAGGTTAATGCAGCACCTTCGAGTGTTCCAGTAGCAAACTTTACTCTTCGAGACTCAGGGCAATCATGCACCTCAAAGTCAATTTCGAGCCTTTCGAACCAGTGGAGGAGGCCTACAACTCCCTCAGTTCCACTGAAGGTACTAGGTCGACAATCCTTAAGATTTTTGAAGGTGTAAACAGGTGACGGAGCGTGTTGACCTATTGTGTATAAGAATAGGACAAGGTTAAACACAAGAGTTGGTTTAGGAGTGTAGGATCTAAGGATCCTAGTGTGAGTTGTAACTGCAGGGTATACCTCCTGCTTGTGCGGCTGCAACGGCCGCAGTAACTCGTTCGTTAATGAGAGCCGTCAACTGGGCTTGTGTCATGTTGATACGTCCAGACATGATCTTCATAGTAAAGATAACGTGAGTGAGATGTAATCTAAGCATACCACGAGCAAAGTTCTATGTAATTCTAGCAAGTAGGTAAAGTAACATGAATAGTAGTACCTACGATGTTGAGCCTTGCACGTGGAGCGAAGCGTCGTTGTGGATCGTTGAGCACTGTTCTGGTTATAGTCTGGTTTTAATAAAAACGTTTTTCCCTTATTAAAACCGAGTTCTCTATAACCAATGGCTCTGATACCAATCTGTCACACCCCCAAAATCCACACGCGGAGTATCACCGCTTGGAGGCGTGACTGACCAGGATCAAGCCACCAATCATATTGAACATAATTGTAAATAATAAAAGTCATCCATCAATACGAAAGGTGTTTTCAAACTAAACATCAACAAGTGTGTAGCGGAAGCATAAGTATGTAAACCCAATGTAAATCGTAAATTCAAATGTTAGATAATTAACATAGCATCATCGATCCATGTCCCACAACGACCTGCTCCTCCCTGTGCAAGCTCCATATGTACCTAAGGTCCTGCAAGGCATGCAGCAGAGAGTCAACAACTAGTTGAGCGAGTTCACAGTTAACAGTTCAGTAATAGTAATAGTATGAGTAGCATTATGTTCGTTCGTTAAGCCATGTATCGTATTATTTTCCATCGCGGGCCTCTCGGCATGTATGCGAAGATTTGGGGTAATACTCCCAAATATCCTAGACTTTGTATATTTGTATCGCGGCCACCCTGGCATTACTTGCGAAGTTTTAGTATCTATAGTTCGCGGGCCTTCCCAAGGCATGTGTGCGAATGATTAGTCATAATATCGCATCCAATCCCTGGCGTGTGTGCGAAGATCAGTTCAAATGGGTATACAAGTCTAGCCGTATCTTATCTTTACTCTTCCTCTCCCGAGGACCATATCATTAGGTTCGATTAACTAAGTACGTACGAATAAATCATTCAATCCCATTCCCACCCTGGGAACCCCATGCCTTGGCTGTGTGAACTCACCTTGGGTTTGCTCGGTATACTAAGTATGTGCTCAAAGTAAATCAATCACGTCCTAGAGTACGCACGTATACATAATCAGTTAGTGTTCAAGTTGTTCACGTATAAACATGTAGCACGTATTCACAATCATATACCAGATGGTCACACTTAACAGCAGTTAAATATTCCAGTTAACACTTAACAGAATTAACTCAAGTTACTGTGCTGATTACACATATCGGCGAAACACAACAGTTGGCGAAACACATAAGTTGGCGAAACACATTTATTGGCGAAACACGTCTCCTGTTTCGTCGTGGTCATGTTTGGCGAAACAGAAGTCTAATTCGTCGACTGCCTTTGGCGAAACACTTTCTGTTTCGCCGAGAGTTCTGTTTCGTCAAACAGATCAGTTACGTCATATCAGTTACGAAATCATACAGAAAACCCTAGTTGCCATCATCATCTAAACAGCAATCATGCAGAAATCATTTAACGTATCATCATTATCCAATCATTGATACAATACAGTAATCATTCATATTCATGTATCTTAGTCTCATGTATTACCTCCAACACATCGTATCATATCAAGTTTACGTAATACGTTCATGCGAAATCCTTTCCTATGTATATATGAGTATTATCAGTTTAACGACGAGCAAAACATATGATATCTACAGAACAACAAACCCTGATAATGAACATATTAATCAGTTTCACAAACAACATCAATACGTGACCTCCAATTCTACAAACCCTAACTATGATTATCATGCGGATCGATCGATAGAATGGAATACACATTTATCACATAACAATCAGAACATAAACAATCGATCAACATCCGATATAACTCAAACAAATCAAACAAGAATTAACACTAACCGCAATGACAAAGTATGATCAATCTAGCGGGTTTCGGAGTAACACAAGGTTGCCGTCACAGTGAGGGAGCTCTAGGGTTTCGGTTGTTATGATGAAAGTGTGAAACTGATGTTGTTTTACGTATTAAAACTCGAAATAACATGTTGGGCCCGAACTGGGCTTCGGTGGATCTGGGCTTGGCGAAACACACTGTTTCATCGAGATGTAGATGGCGAAACAGGTTCTGTTTCGTCGGAACTGGTTATGGCGAAACACTCTTGTGTTTCGTCGGGTTCTTTTATAGTTTAACAGTTTAAGTTTCTCAAACAGTATACATGCAATACAATCAAACACATAATCATGTAAACACAATCGTTTATTATAACACAAGTGCACAGTTACAAGTCAGTCAAGTCAATCAACCAAACAGTCAAAGTCAACGTGCATTAAATGCGAATATGAAAGTCGGAAACTCGAGTTGTCACAAGGATGTTCCAAAAACAGCTTTTAGAACGCGGTATGGCCATTATGAGTTTTGGTTATGCCATTCGGGTTGACGAACGCACCAGCGGTCTTCATGGACCTCATGAATCGTGTGTGCAAGCCGTACCTTGACGATTTCGTTATCGTGTTCATCGACAACATTCTGATCTACTCTAAGAGCAAGGAGGATCACGAGCGACACCTACGTCTTATCTTGGAGCTCCTGAGGAAGGAGCAACTCTACGCGAATTCTCTAAGTGTGATTTCTGGATTCGAGAGGTACACTTTCTTGGCCACATTGTTAATGAATCAGGGATACACGTGGATCCTGCAAAGATCGATGCTATTAGAAATTGGGTGGCACCAAAGAATCCTTCAGAGGTGCTACAATTTCTTGGTCTCGCTGGGTACTATCGAAGATTTATTAAAGACTTCTCGAAGATCACTCAACCTCTCACCTCGTTGACACAGAAAGGCGTTGTATAATTATGGGGAACGAAACAAGAAGATGCCTTCCAGTTGTTGAAACATAAACTTTGCAGTGAGCCGATCTTGTCTCTACCTGAAGGTACCGAAGATTTTGTAGTATATTGTGATGCTTCTATTCAGGGTCTCGGTTGCGTGCTAATGCAACGCGAGAAGGTGATAGCTTATGCTTCTCGACAACTGAAGGTTCATGAGAAGAATTACACGACTCACGACTTGGAGTTGGGGGCCGTGGTTTTCGCGTTGAAAATCTGGAGGCACTATCTGTACGGTACTAAATGCACTATCTACACCGATCACAGAAGCCTCCAGCATATTTTCGACCAGAAGGAATTGAATATGCGACAGCGTCGCTGGGTGGAACTCTTGAACGACTACGATTGTGCAATCAAGTATCACCCAGGTAAGGCTAACGTTGTAGCTGATGCCCTTAGCCGAAAGGAGACGAAACCTAAACGTGTGCGAGCCTTACAGCTTACTATCCACTCAAATCTTCCTGAACAGATTCGTTTGGCTCAGGCTGAAGCGTTGAAGGAGAGAACATTAGAGCGGAGTATTTACGAGGCATGGAGAAGCGACTCGTGGAAAGATCTGACGGCATATACTATTTTATGAAACGGATATGGGTTCCTTTGTTTGGAAATCTTAGGGAGCTGGTGATGGACGAAGCGCATAAGTCCCGATACTCTGTTCACCCAGGTTCGGATAAGATGTATCAGGACCTCAGAGTTTTGTACTGGTGGCCGAAGATGAAAGCCAACATCGCGACATATGTGAGTAAGTGTTTGACTTGTGCAAAAGTCTAAGTAGAGTATCAGAAGCCCTCAGGCCTGCTTCAACAACCCGAAATACCCATGTGGAAATGTGAACAAATAGCTATGGATTTTGTCACTGGGTTACCAAGAACTCAAAACAGGAACGATACCATTTGGGTGATCGTCGATCGTCTCACGAAATCCACGCACTTTCTTGCGATCAAGGAAACTGATAAGTTCTCACAACTTGCTGCTGTTTATCTGAAGGAAGTGGTTTCTAGGCATGGGGTGCCAACCTCTATTATCTCTGATCGTGATCCACGTTTCATATCTGATTTATGGCAGTCGATGCATAAATCGTTCGGCTCACATCTCGACATGAGTACTGCGTATCACCCACAGAAGGATGGTCAAAGCGAACGAACCATCCAGACACTTGAAGACATGCTGCGAGCATGCGTGATCGATTTTGGTAAAGGCTGCGAGAAACACCTGCCGTTGATCGAGTTCTCCTACAACAACAGTTACCATACTAGCATCCGGGCAGATCCGTTTGAAGCGTTGTACGGCCGGAAATGTCGTTCTCCTCTTTGTTGGGCTGAGGTGGGTGACAGCTAGATTACAGGTCCGGAACTTGTTCTTGAAACTTCCGAAAAGATTGTCCATATCAAAAACCGTATGGCGGCAGCGCGCGACCATCAGAAAAGTTACGCTGACAAGCGTAGGAAGCCTTTGGAGTTCGCTGTAGGCGATCGTGTTATGCTGAAAGTCTCACCCTGGAAGGGTGTGGTGCGCTTTGGGAAGCGCGGCAAGCTTAATCCGCGTTACGTCAGGCCATTCAAAATTATGGAACAAATTGGTAAGCCGGCGTACAAGCTCGAGTTACCTACCGAGCTGGGTAACGTTCATGATGTTTTCCTTGTTTCACAATTAAAGAAGTGTTTGTCCGATGAAACACTTGTTGTACTGTTTCAAGAGTTGAGAATTGACGACAAATTGCAGTTTGTCGAGGAACCAATAGAAATTATGGATCGGGAGGTCAAGGTTGGTAAGCATAGTCGTATACCAATTATGAGAGTTCGTTGGAACTCAAGACGTGGACCGGAGTTCACATGGGAGCACGAGGATCAGATGAAGCTCAAGTACCCTCACTTATTCCCAACTGACAAATCTAAATCTGAAGTAACTGGTGAATTTCAGGACGAAATTACCTTTCAAGTTGGGAATGATGTGGTACCCGCGGAAAATCCACAGACATCCTGAGTTAACGTCTTGTTGTTTTGGTTTACCTGTCAAATTTCAGGACGAAATTTCTTTCAAGTTGGGGATGATGTGACAATCCGAGATTTCAAGGTCTTTCCCATACACATCACTGACTTCACAATCCTGTTTTTACAATTTGATTTACGTGGTGTCGTGTGGTTTATCTGAATGATTAATGTTTTATGCTTGGGTGTTAAATGTTAAATGTGTAGTTTTTGTGATTGATTAATAGTTATGCGATACGTGTGGTGTTGATTATAGTTTAATTAGGGTTCTTCGCCACTAATCTCCCCCGACGAAAAATGGGATTTTTCGCCATCATTAATCTCGACGAAAAAGGATCTTTGTCGAAGGAGAGTTTCGTCGGATGGGGGCCTTGGCCCACTCTGTTTCACGGCCCAACTGTTTAGATTATGTATAACCCTTGTAACTGCTTAGACGTAAAACAGAAACCCTAAAACTCTCTCTTGTTCCTTCCTCCCTGTGCGGCGACAATTGTTTAACCTCGAAGCTTTCCACCTTGGTTTATCAAAATTCCCGATATGACGGTTAGTAAGTCACTGTTTGATTGATTTGTGTTCTTTTGTGATGTTTAGTTAGGAGTTAAGATGATACGGAAACTGAGATTGTAAATCGGATTAACGTGATTATATGTGAATTCTTGTTGTGATGAGTTTGTTTGAATGAGTAAAATCTTGTGTGTATAATGTCATATTGATGATCGACCGCTTGAATGTTAACCACGCCATTAGGGTTGGTACAATGGATGTGTTGATGATCCTTATGTATTTCAATGATTAGGGTTTGATTAGAATTGCATGATTTAAGGAAACTGTTATGTTTTGTGTAGTCAATGATTGATCAGTAGTTAGGGTTTGTAGAACTTGAAAAGAAACTGATGTTTGATCCGTTAACCCCGCTAGAAAAGTGTTAGCAGTTATTATGTGATCTTGACGAATCTCTATGATACTTCGTCACCCCCAGTCACGACGAAAGATGGGTATTTCGTCACGTGTAGTCTCGACGAAAGATGGGTTCTTCGTCGCAGGTGACCACGACGAAGGATAGGTATTTCGTCACCTGTGATTTCGACGAAGAATATATATTTCGTCGACAGGGTTCTTCGCCGTGCCTTGGGCTGATCAGAACAGTAAACAGTTTTGTAATGTTTATGGTTGGTATACACTTGTGTTTGCAAAACCTACTTGTTGCATGATATAAATTGGACTAAGAATAAGAAACCTGACTTGTATAGTTAAAACACCCATCTGTTGTAGATTGTTAGGTGATAATCACATGAGATGTGAACATGCATAGAACTGGGTATTTGATATATGATATATAGTGATCTTGTGATGGATGTAAACTGTGTACGAATACGTGACTTACTGTGTATAAATACGTGACTTGTTTGATTATGTAACTAATGTTGATTGGTAACCACGGTAGGGTTTGGGTTGACCAACTTGGACGGGTAATTTAACATACCGAGCAAATTAAAGGTGAGTTCATTCCTCTTGAGCATGCGTCCCGGTGGTTGGGACAGTCATTGGGTATCCCTGAGAGGGATGGGTTTTTGGGTAAATCAATTGGGTATTCCTGAGAGGAATACGTCTTGTGGGAAAAATCTGGAATGTTGGATAATACACTCATCCTATCACCCATAAGTCCCATCTTGTTTGTTACCTGAGAGGTAACTGGGTATTAGTTGGTAGCACTATCTAGGCTTGTCACTCTCACCCCGTACCTGAGAGGACGGGTGTGAACTAATGACCCAGTCATACCCAATGCTTTGATAGGAGCATTGGGGAAAGGGCAAAATAAATCTAGAGTCGTTTTGTATTCGAGTTATTATCAACATTAAAATCAATGAACTAAACTAAACACTTGGTAACCAACGTTTTCGTAAGACTATGAACTCACCATCGTTGTCTGATACACTTGTTGCATGCTTGCAGGTCGTTAGGTACTATGGAAAAGGAACTTGCTGTCTGGATGGCTGGAGTGGTCATGGGTCGTACTGCTTGGATTTACAAGACTTATTTAATGATTTCACGTTTATTGGTTTTTGAAACGATTAAACAGTGTGTAACTATTTGCTTCCGCTGAACATGTTAAACTTGGATATGTTATTAATGTTTTATATTTATGAATGGAAACTTTGTTTTATAACTTGATCTTAGTTCGATGTGATTGGTGGCTAGATCCTGGTACGTCACACGCCTAGCGGGGTTTCCGCATGTGGTATTTTGGGGGGTGTGATATATGTGCATGCTATAAATAGAGGTGTTTGGTTCACTTCAAAGGCATCCCTTGGTAAACCACTACTCTCCCACTTTGCCACCACTCCACCACCATTACACCACCAACACCCACCACCATCATACATCTTTAGAGTGTGTAGTAGTCTTGGGTCCAAGATTGATCGTAAGAGTTCTTGCCAATCAAAGGCCATGTTTGGCAAAGCCTCTTACATCACTTGGTGAAGACAAGTCTTTTATGTATTACTTTTGATTTTTAATCTTTCAACACTTTTTATTTGGTTTTGTATTAATGACTTTAATAACTAGTTTCTTATGTTGAAGGTGAATTTTCTTTATCATTTGTCCGTGGTGTCTTGGCATTACTTTACTGTCTATATAAAGTAAAAGATTTACACCATTCATGTCTCTACTGTCTATATAGAGATATGTTGGCTACCTGCTCGGGGGTTAAGAGAATGGTTTCCTAAGGTTCTTTCCTTGTTCAGTGTATAGATCCTGCAAGGACCTGGTTCAAGCTTATTAGGACCTCCTTCAATACCCACTGGTATTGGATAGCGGGGGTGCGAATGGCTTGAACCTCTTATATGTAAACTACTATTAATACATTAAACCGGCTACTTGGGATTGTATCCCTGCTGACTCAAACCACTTAGCCAAGGGTAACGTCACCTTCAAAAGAGGGGCCTACTACTATAACTAAGATAATCTCTTAAAAAATCCGAAAGCACGAAAATCATCAAAGGATACATTAAAGGCGAGTCGGATCCAAGTGATTCATCTTGTCTATCTGTTTTTATTATTTCTACACTTTTAGTTTTTATTTTCATGTTTAAAACCTTTTCTCAAAATTTTAGATTGATTAGACGTTGAGGTTGAACCGGTACTAAAAGCTCTTGTGTCCTTGGACGACCTCGTTATCTTACCAACGCTAGACTACGCTCACGATGGGTGCACTTGCCCAAGTGTGTGTTTAGTGTTAGTAGAATATCGTGTTTTATAAATTTAAAACTTGACTAATGTGTAAAATGGGCTTAAAATATCAATAAAAATATGTTACGCCGAACGCACACCACATGGCGAATGGAGCAGTCTGGCACAGGAGGAGGATTCCTGTGGTTGAAAACAGGAAGTGATGGTTTATAATAATAATAAATATAAATAAAATAAAAAATGAAAAAATGAAAAAATGTGTCTTTTGTTTTAAATTGTTAAAATAAAAAATTTTGAAAAAAATGTTGATGGAATACACTGAAACCCTCACGGCTGAACAAACAAAAATGGTTTCAAAATGTTAAAATCAGTGTTTTGTTAAACAAAAATGAATTATGTGTCTTACATGAGACCTGCACTATCATGAGTATAACCACCATTTTAATCAGTAAATAACATGTGTTGTGTTAAAATATCAAGTCGTGACGATTTGGGATGGTTATGGTAAAGTTCGGTACAAGACTATGCGTTAAAAACGGTAAAAATCGGCTTTTAAAGTGGTTTTTGCAAAACTGTTTTAAATCAGATTGTGAACTGATATCTTTATAATAAATATAAGTATTTTAACTTATATTAAGTATCTTTAGTGTTTGGTTAGTCATACATGACTTATGACGCCCGAAAATGTTACCGAAAACGTTAAAATGCGCATATTTCGACGTACGCAAAAATGAATTATTCACGGGTGAAGTTTATGTTTGACAAGTGATATGTGAATATGAGTATGAATAATGTGATATGTTAAGTGAATACATGATGATATGAATTAATACTATGTTTATGCGTTTATGCGATGAAAACGGTAAACTAGGTCAAAAGTCACGTTATGTGTGTAAAATTGTGTTGAGCATGAAGATGATGCCTATGTTAACCTGATGAGTTATTTAGTGTTTAAGTGTTTGAGATTGTTAAAATTTGTGAAATGATGTATTATGTGGAGTAAGTGTCTATAATTACAACAATCGACGTATTTCAATCGCCATTTAATCGACTTACGACTGTGAACTGTAGGAAGTAACAATGCGATAAAGTTAATGAAACGATAATCAAACTATGCTAATCCAATCGACATCGAATCATGTGTGCCTTACGTGTTATCTGTGCATGTTTATTTATGTTGTGTTGTGGTAATCAATCGAAACGCAATCGAACTCGAAATGCAATCGAACTCAATCGAAATCGAACTATGATAATTGGTGGAGAAGAGACAGTGCTCGATATGAGTGGTTGGGATTAAAAGTAATTTGACTAGGAAACCCTATCGTATCGAACCGCTCGCAACCGAAATCGAAATATCAAAAATCGTCGCACCGAACACTCGAAATGTGCAACTGATCGATCAGGCTACCAGCCGATCGAACAGCCAGCCGAACGGATTGCTGTCCGATCGGACAGGCTGTCCGATCGAGCTGCCTGGCCGATCGGCCAGCACTTTCCCCATTTGGCATCCTATAAATACCCCTGTCATTGTCATCCTTTCCACTTTTGGAAACCTCTGTTCGACCAGCACGCTTAGTTCATCCTTTTCTCAGATTTCTCTAAATCCCGGTAAGATTTCGTCCTAAACCTTGTACTTTCTTGATCTGCACGCACTCCTACACCTTTCTATCTTTCAAATCTTAACTTTTAACCGTGAAATCATCAAGATTCAAGTGTTCTAGGATGATGTCATCATGGGTTCTTGAAGAACTTCATGTTTTGGCCTAAATCCACCAATAATAACTTGGATCTAGCCGATTTCCACATAAACAAACAAAGATCTTTCATAGATCTAAACATATACCCGGTGAAAAGGATTGAAAGATGGATTTTCCAACTTTCTTTCAACTCTTTTTCACTCAATGCCTTCAAATCGATAGAAACGGAGCCTGTGCCAGCTTACAAATCACTCCGGTGGTTGCATGGCTCAAGATCCGGATTCTATCCACGAGGTTAACCGATTTCGGGTTAAACGATAAACTCCGTTCCGAACAGTTCACCAGCCGAATTTGGGTGATTCCTGTCCGACCAGGGGAACCAAGTAAGGACGAGGGATTTATGGTTCGACTCGTTGTCAAAATACCTCAATAAAACGACAAACAAACAGAACAACCAAGTGTTAAACGAATAGGCTGATCAGGTCAGGGTGCTGCCAGCCGATCGGACAGTCAGCCGATCGACTGGCCAGCCGATCGGTTAACACATGGTCCTACACTTAATCAATTTATTTTGAAGACTAGTATTGAACGAACTGTTGTTCGATCGAACTATTGTCCGATCGAATTACTCTTCGGATCATGAGATACTATACTTCAACACTTAATAATTTTTCAACATGTTCGATGCACTAGGAAGTGCCACCCGATCGAACAGCCGTCCGATCAGGTGACACCCTGCTGAGAACTCGTCATGGTTGCTCATGCATGTTGTCCGATCGAACAACATTAGTGTTCGATCGATTAGCTAACCGATCCACTGCACCATACTTTACATTTCATTTAAAGTTGTTGACTATTGTTGACTTGCCAACCGATCGGTCAGCAAGCCTTTGACTTGTTGACCTGTCCGATCGAACACATGTCTGATCCAAAGCAAATCACTACAATTCATTAAAATACCTAGCCGATCGGGTTGCCGGCCGATCGAACAGCCGTTCGATCGACCGACCTGAAGGGTAAAGGTACTTCAATGTTTTCAAATGCTACAACGAAAACTTCAAAAGTCAAGCCATCATACACAAACACATCCTTCTCAGAGGAAGAAACAATCCACTCGAACAACCATCCGATCGGCCTACCGACCGACCGGACAGCGGTCCGAGCGGACTGTCAACCGAACGGTCAGCCGTCCGATCGACCAGCTGTCCGACTCTCCAACACTTGCTTTTCATTTTACGCGTCACTTATCGTTATGCTATCAAACTATTTAGGCTAAGTTTACTCGCTAAGCGCTCCCTTCAATCCATCAACCGCTGTGAGTATACTCGGTCCCTTTTTGCTTTATGCACTTTTGGGTGTTACATACGTTACAACTATTCAAAACACATCAAACACACTACTCAATACTCTTTGAACGCTAACCGTTAATGCATGTTATACGTGGCTTATGAATGCTTGTTTGTTATGTTTACACATGGAATGTTGTCTACCTGCCTTAGCAACGATAATACTATAGTTTGGACTCAGCACCCGTTCACACGGGGGTTGTTAAGGATAATTACTTGCATGGATTACGGTGGTAATCATGTATTGCGAACTGCATTTGGCAGTCAACCCACAGTCATTGGTATCGATGGATCTATGTCGATAACTAACGTGCTTCATTTCACTATGTGTACGTGCTGGTTATGCGTAAACGAATTCGAACTCTATATGCTATTATCAAACTTGTATGCTCACCTTTACATTATATGTATTGACTTTATTTTAACGTATGTGACAGGTGCTTAGGATGCACACATGATAGGAAGTTGAAGCTAGAATAAAGCTTTAGAGCCCAACAAATAGTTGTCTGTAGTAATTGAATCAAGGGTCTCTAGAAGCAGATAAACAATTGCTCTATTTAAATCTGAGTTGTCGGAACATAATTATTTGCCTAGTTTTTATTTGTAATAATTTGTTTACTATTTGAGACATGGTATGGGACATGTTATTTAATTGAATGGTAATGATAATTGTTATGGAAACTTCTGGACAAATTGTTTCGCTCAGTGCCATGCCCCGATGATTCCACCATCGGTGGGGGTGTGACAGTATGATTTAAAACTGTTTTCGAGGAAAACAGGATTTGATTGATATAAATATGTTTCAGGAAGAAACGGGGAAACATTACGATGTTTTGGGTAAAACGATCGTGAGAAATTAAAGATATTTTGGATTTTGGTTGGGTCAAATTTACTGGGTCACCAAGATGTAAGTAGCAAGTCTAGCTTACATTGCATGGGGGATGGCGGAAATTTGTGCAACATCAGATACTAAATTGTTATATAGTAGGTTATATATATTGATGCAATTGAGGAGGGCACACAGATGCATCCTTGCCGTTTTTAATCATTAAGTATAGAACACGTGGAATTGTTGATAGATCTATCGGGTTGACAACCCTGTCGTGACCGGTAGCTCCGTGTCCATATAGCGGTGAATTTTATTCTATAATTGTCTAGTATTGATTAGAGCCTCAACCATAGTATATAGCTCGTAACGTCTTGCAAACTTACGAAACTGAAAAATGAAAAATATTTAATATTGAAACCATGGGTATAAAATTTCATCAGAGATTTTTCAAATACACAATTCCGGATGAATCACCCTTGGATTTTTACGAAGGAAATAAAATTAACTTTCTTAAACATATATAGATGTTTTATCATTAAAAATCTATAATAAGAAAGTTTTTCCTTAAAAAAATTGTTACGAATTTGGATATGTGAACTCTTCCTTCATTGTGTTGACACTTGATTTTATCGTGTTCTTCAGGTACATGAGATCGGCTTCGGGGATTTTGGCTTGTGTTGTCATGTGGTTGTGTGATGCGATTGTAATTAAATAATGTTTGGACACTTTTAAACTACTTTTGGTACCGTGTGTTATAAGACCCCTAAGGGTCAAACAACTATGATGTGGTTGTGACTTATGTTTGAAACTTAAAACTTATGTTTGAAACAAACCAAATGTCCAACATAAATATTGCATCGACCACTAAGACATTTATGGGTACCAACCTCCGTCACCGCCACGTTTGTATTTCCACTAGCACTTTTTTGGGGTGTGACAGTTGATGGAATTCAGGTGGATGACAGTTATTATTTTTACTCCCGCCCATCTTAAAGTGATCGTCACAGGAAAACGATGAGTCTGTTATGTAGTGAGGATCAAAATTTAGAATGAGACAATCCAAATCTTGATGGAATCCACCACATAATTGGCATCATTCACCATAAGAGTGGCGGGGGTAAAAATAATCATTAACATCCATATTCGCCAGACGAGGTTTTGACCATCGGGATTAAATGGTCCTGTTTTCTAGAAACTGTTGATGGACACGGCCCCGTGTGGGTGTCACATGGCCCCATGCTGCAACTTCTGTCTGGCAGAAAACAGAGTTTTATGTTACTAAAATGAGGCATGATCCTGTGTGTGATGAAGCACGGCCCCGTGCTGAGCCTGCAGAAAGTGGAGAAAATGCAGAAAAAGAAGAAAAACCTAAAAATAAAATAAAGAAGATTAAAAATGACTAGGCCGTTGATTTTAAACTTTCTTAAAATATTTATGTCCTCGGCAACGGTGCCAAAAACTTGATGTGGTGCGAGGTGGGTATAATTTTTAGCATATTTTTAAGCACTTTTGCTCACTTATCAAGCTTTAAATTTATAAAACACGATATAACACAATCAATCTCTACAACATGCTAGGGCAAGTGCACCATCGTTGACGTTGTATAATGATGGTAAGATACCGAGGTTGTCCAAGGACACAAAAGGACACAAAAGCTTTTAATACTGGAATATCGTCAACGTCTAATCTAATCAAATTTTTAGGAAAAAACATGTTTAGTTATAAAAATAAAGAAAGAAACTAAAATATTAAAAAAGAAACAATAGACAAGATAACATCACTTGGTTCTGACTCTTCTTGTACGTATCCTTTGATGATTTCTGCACTTTGGGTTTTTTTTAAGAGATTACCTTAGTTATAGTGGCATGTCCCTCTTTTGGAGGCAACGCTACCCTCATCTACATTGGTCTGGGTCAGCAGGGATACAGTCCCGCAAGGCCGGATTATTGAAAGATAATTAAGTAAGTTATTAATGCAAAATGTGGCATGTCCCTCTTTTGGAGGCAACGCTACCCTCGGCCATATTGGTTAGAGTCAGAAGGGATACAATCCCGCAAGGCCAATTTAAAGTTTTAATAGTAGTTTATTTATAAGGGATTCAAGCCCTTCTGACTTCCCCCGATTTGATGCTATCCGCCTCAAAGGAAGTCCTAATAAGCTTGAATCAAGTCCTCGCAGGATCTATACACTGAACGAGGCAAGAACTTTACCCATACCACCCTTCTAACCCCCTTCCAGACATTTAACGCGCTTTATATTGACCGTGAAGACACAAATGAGTGAATCAACAAAACATGAAGAGATCATAGAATAAAGTTCACTTTCAGTATAACAAACTAGTTATTAAAGTCATTAACACATACCCAAATATAAAGTTAGCCAAGGCTTGGAAATCAGAAGTAATACATAAAAGATTTGTCTTCACCAACTGATGTAAGAGATTAGCCAAGCATGACCTTTGTTTGACAAAAACTCTTACAATCAATCTTGGATGACGAGACTACACACACTCTAAATATTGATGATGGAGGAATGTGACGGATGCTGGAGGTGGAGTGGTGGTAGGTGTGAGAGAAGTGGTTTGCCAAGGGATGGATTGCAAATGAGCCAAGCATCCCTATTTATAGCTGGAAACATGCATTTTACACGGCCCTGTGTCTTCTTCTTTCTTGTCTTCATTTAATGTTGTGTCAGTCTGTATACACACACAACCCCGTGGTCTTGCACTTGCTGTACTATAGGAGATTTTGCATATCTGGGAGTTGACCACGGCCCGTGTTCATGGTACATGGCCCCGTGTCTCTTGTCTGCTTCTGTTTTTCTTTTTCTTCATGGACTCTGGAGTGGGGCACAACCCCATGCCTTGGTGGTACGACCCCGTGCTTGTCTTTTGATTTGTTGTTTTGGTCTTAGGGTGAAACTTGGAGGGTAGGTATAATGTGTCAACTTCTCTTCCTTTGTATTTATGTTGGTTTTTATCGTTAATTTGTTCCTTTTGTACATTTAAGCTCTTTTAATCCTGAAAATCAAAAGTATACCAAGGAACACACTTTTTCCAACATTAGTACATAAAATGGTTGATTTTATACCTTATTTGATATAATTTATATGTTGTATTTTGCGCATATCAATACACACACCGCAACACATATATATACAATCAACTTCCCTCCCTCTCATTACCATGTCGGTGGAGACCAACCCAAAGTCCCAAGTTTTCTTAAGGCTGGCAAATCGTGTCTTAACAGGTTTCTGACTGCGCGCATAACATAAGTTTCAAACATGATTACGACTCGTTTAACTACTTTCTACCTCATGTTTATAAAACAGTTTTATGTTTTATGTACAAAGATGAATAAATGATAGATCCTAACATTGTAATTTTAATTATTTTAAAAATTAAAAAAGTCAAAGGGTGTATTTTTCAGTCAAACAGGTCTAATCGTGTCTTAACAGGTACCCAATTGCCAGCCCTGTTTTCCAGACAAAGATCAAAATTATGATGCCATATTCAAACATTTTAATCACAACAGACCAAAACCAAGAAGTAGACGATTACCTCAATAATAGATTGAGTTTCAAACATGATTACGACTCGTTTAACTACTTTCTACCTCATGTTTATAAAACAGTTTTATGTTTTATGTACAAAGATGAATAAATGATAGATCCTAATATTGTAATTTTAATTATTTTAAAAATTAAAAAAGTCAAAGGGTGTATTTTTCAGTCAAACAGGTCTAATCGTGTCTTAACAGGTACCCAATTGCCAGCCCTGTTTTCCAGACAAAGATCAAAATTATGATGCCATATTCAAACATGTTAATCACAACAGACCAAAACCAAGAAGTAGACGATTACCTCAATAATAGATTGAGTTTCAAACATGATTACGACTCGTTTAACTACTTTCTACCTCATGTTTATAAAACAGTTTTATGTTTTATGTACAAAGATGAATAAATGATAGATCCTAATATTGTAATTTTAATTATTTTAAAAATTAAAAAAGTCAAAGGGTGTATTTTTCAGTCAAACAGGTCTAATCGTGTGTCTTAACAGGTACCCAATTGCCAGCCCTGTTTTCCAGACAAAGATCAAAATTATGACGCCATATTCAAACATGTTAATCACAACAGACCAAAACCAAGAAGTAGACGATTACCTCAATAATAGATTGAACAAAACTGAATAGAGCGAAGCCGTAGACGAGAAATCAGAAACGAGTGAGGCGGTGCGAAGGCACGATGGTTTCGAAACTGGGCTGTGAAGGTATCCGAACATATTAACAAGCGTTCAGAACAAGATCTGAATAAAACAAAATTCAATAGAATGTTACCTGGTGTGGCGATTGATCACGGCAACGCGGGGGCGGTGGTTGAAGCGCGACAACGAAGGTGCGGGCAAGATGGTGGCGGACTACGAACAGTCGTCGGTGTTTTCTATTGTGCAGAGATTGTGTACGATACAAAGTGAGGCTATGGCTAGGGTTGATTTCAAATAAGATCATCTTCGGATCCGTAAATATGGAAGGGGCCTCAATTGATTCAGTGACTGAATGAAAATGCGAAGGCGCGTTAATAAAAGTGGAAGAGACAATGGGTGTAAAGTTTGATTAATTTATCTTAATTCTATACATTTTCTTTTGTTTTGTCGGTTAACCAAAAGAACAATAACAACTATATATCTAGATGTTATGTATTACAAACTAGTTTAAGAACCCGCGAGCTTCGCGGGTGGACTAAAACCCAAATGTATAACTTTAATTTATTGAAATAATCATTTGAATTAAATAAACGTTCAAGTAATAATCAAATACTACAATGAGACAAATAATTTAACCTCTCGAGATAGATGATGCAAAGTGTGTATGGAAGAGAATGGATAGCGAATTAGAAGTCAACGGATCATTATTTATGTAGAATGGTAGGTTAATATGTAAGTGTGTGTATGAATATCCATGTTTTGTATTAGGTTAACATTGTTTGCTAGTTGTCAAATAAGGATAACATAGTTCATAACATATTAAATGATAATAAGTATCATGAAACATGAAAATAACAATGTCCAAATAATAAAACGTAAGGAATGCATAAGAAATAGAATAAAACTAATTAGTAGGCGATACAACGGTCTCTAAAAACGTTGCTGCTTTCTGTCCGTGAAAGGTATCAACATCCTCAAGGTATTCAAAATCTTTTGCGGTAATCTGCACCTCAATCATATTACCCCATTCAGTCGATAAAGTCCAAATGTTCTTTCGCAATACATGTGGTTGGTTATGCCATGAGTCAAATGAAATTGCTTTTAGGTCTATGAAAGATGACACCTTCGACCAGACTTGATCTTCAAATTTGAAGAGATTAACAATAACCTCACGGCTCATTACAACAACAAACATAAACATATGAAGTTTACCGTTGACTGTGAATAAACGTCCTTGCCAACCATTAATACCAATTATTTGTGGCAAAGGAACATTGTTGAAAACTTCCGAATTGATATCAAAAGCAATTATATAACTATCTATAATCACGAAACCAATAATGTGAAACTGTGAAATATAATTTATTGTTGGATAAAGTACCGACAGACCACAAATATATTGTTGAACCGTAATTGGTTTCCTTCAAGAAATCTATAGTTCTCCAAGTACCAGAAGATCGTGAAAAGACGTGAGGTATGACAACATTACTACGACGCCTGATGTGTAGAATTTTAAGATCATTAGATGCATCAAGGTACATCCCAGCTGTATCGGCACCGTGGTCGTATATAAAATCAGATTGCTTATCTAACAAAATCAAATTAAATTAGTTACTACTGATACATGGAAAAGAAAGTGGGTATCAAATAAGTATTTTGCAAAGTACTTTTTTGAAGAAACACAAAAAGAGGACGAAAATTTGATATGTATTGGAAGGCAATGTGGTTGTAATTTATAGACAAAACAATTTTTAAATGGAATGATCTATTATTAGATGAAATTGTATTAATAAAAGTTGATTGATTAACTATATATTTTTATTTTGACAGTTTATATAAATCTGTGTGTACAAATATAGAAATTGTACTAATTTAACAGTTTATTTTAAGAAAAATATTGTTACCATATGTAAGTAAAATCGTAAAAATTGAATTTTTTTAACTTTGGAAAGGAAACAATATTTGATAATTTTGTTAAAGTTTAATACATTTCAAATACATCGAACAACTAATACCATGTACATCCAATGTAGATCAAAAATAGGTAAACAGTAACATCAAATAACATTGAATTTGTAATTAAGCAGCGCTAGTTTCCGCCAACATAACAAATTCGTAAACAAACACTAATACAAAACAACAAACTTGAACAAACTTGTTAATAGCCGGTCTAATCTGAACATGCAGGTGTACATCTGGTTGAAGGGAAAACGTATGGTTCAACAGGTACCCTAGTTTTTATCACCGCCATTACCATCTACTGAATCTACTGTCATCAGAGTTGCAACTGCCGAAACCATTACCGCCACCGTGGCTCCGCCACAGCCCAACCACGTGCCACCGTATCTCCTTTCACGCTCTCTTTTTTCTCTGCCAAAATGGAAGAGCCTTTGATGTAGGATTTATGATTTGTAATTAGATCGAAAGAAATATAGTGATCAATAAGGAAAGTACGGTGATTCAATTTCGGGTGAGGAAAAACATCGGTTCATATGATTTTTGTTTAAGCGCCTAAATATAATAAAGGTGGAGTAAGAGACTGCCACTTGGCAATAATATGTGTAAGAGGCTGATAATGGAAGTTAAGTGTTTGCGTTGGATTCTGGAATCGTAAGCATATTGATTAATTTGAACTCCCTTTTCACTGTATCAACAACTACTCTTCATTACCTTTATTAACCAACTTTACATTTCATGATACTAAAAGCATATTAACTTTTGTAATCATAATTGAGACACTAAATATTTATAAAAAGGTAAAGGATCTGAAACAAAAAGTCACGGTCGGTCACCCCAATCAGACCTATTCTTCTGACTTGTACCAGCAATAACATTTGTGATCCGTTACAAAACCAGTCCACATTTGCACCTATAATGGTATGACCGAACGATAGAAAAATGAGTACTTCCATTAATAAATTTTACTTTAGCCAACCTAATTTGTAATCTTCCTGATATTAGGCTGCATATGTCCTCATGATTTTAAAGTTGATTTCAATTTCATAGGAGTATGAGAGGCGAAAAATGTTGGGGACTTGGGATAGCATGATATTGCAAATACATAATTAAAGGTTGCATTATTGCTCAAAATAATGAAGTTTTTTTAAAAACTCCTTAACTGTAGATGCAAAAAGTAGGCCAAATAAGGTCATATTGTTGAGATAAACCAAAAGGGTGGTTTGGTTATCCTCACAAAAAAAAAGTTTATCATACAATCCAAAAACAAACACATACTTACCTCCATAATATCCTTATTGGTCGCACTCTTCTCACCAAACACAATTTCAGCTATGCAACTGGAATCAAAGATAATAATAACAAAATTAAGTTGGATTTTTCACAATATACGCGGAATCAGTTACTATACTACTGTTTGATGCACATGACCCCCAAAGCGTCTATCAAATACTCAACATCATCAAGTTCAATCCCCATATTATACAAAAAAATCTAATTATTTTAATTATTCATCACTATATGATTACTATTAGAACACATTTAGATATAACCCTAAGATTGTGTTATGCATGATGAATTTATAGCAAAAGATTAAGGCCTAAATAAAGAAAAAAAATTAAGTCTAAGATTGAAGAAACAGAACCCTAGTCCCTAACCTCAATCTTTCTGCTCCAACACAATTACAGTTTGAGGGTACAAATCAAAACTGGACTTTCATATCACGAAAGAAAATATGAAAGTGTTTTAGATATTTTAAAACTGGCCAAACATTAGGGTTTCAGATACTTTAAAAAACACCCAAATTCTAGACGACTCAACAAATATAACCAAAATAATGTGTGTGTTAAAGTGAATCAAATCAAAATCAGAATACATGAATCAAATACAAAGAACGATTTAACAAAAACAATATACAATCGGTCTTCAACATTAGGTTTACGATTTTTTAAACACCCCCAAAATCCACAACACGATTCAGCAAAAACATTAATATAACCTAAATCTAACTATAATCTAACTATAACATATACAAAGAACGGATGAATTAGACAATAAGATGGATTGTGGCTAAAAACTCACCACTTTAAGAATTCTTCGAATCAGCAAGATATGGCAAAGAATTGTGGTTAAGAGTTACCTCAAAAAATGGAAGAGTTAGGGTTTGTGATGTGAAAAGAGTTTGAAGGGAAAGGGAATCATAATTATGGAAATAACAATTAGTTTGAAAGAGTAGCTCAGAATAGGAGCGCGTGATTGTCGTGTGTGAGGGAAAAGGGAGCAGAACAACTCTCCTAAGAATTGCCGCTCAAAATTGCTCAGGAAGGAATATCACATTGACACGTGGCACTAAGTGGTTTAAGAAGATGCCAAGTGGCACCAAAATGTATTGTTTTAATATACATAATAGATATAGTGGAGAGTTCAAATAAGAAGAATCACAGATTAAGAATAAAAAGAATAAAAGGGTACAAAGGTAATTTAAACCAATCATTTAAGTAGTCTACCCTTTATTTTTGCTATTTAAATTAATAAACCCTAATCATTTAATGAGTCTATCCTATAAAATAGTTGTGCACCTTACACAATAAAAACATTCATGCACATGATCCTACATATTTCAACGTTTTCTACACCACAATAACAACGTTTCCTACACCAAGAAAATAATGTTTTGGTGTAGTGTACAGAATGTGTAGGTTCCCAACACTTTTAAATAATTTTACGACATATAATAATATATGTGTAGGACACAACACTTTTAAATAATTTAGTCACTCCTTATAAAATTGGTGTAGGACCCAACATATTAATGATGGTGAAGGAGAAAATTATGGTGACATTAATGAGACTAGAGTAACCCTTTATAATATTTAATAGTGTTATACATCAAATTGTCTATTCTGCCCTTAATAATTAAAACATTAATTGAAAGTGGACAACAATAATATCTTGATTCACAACCATTGATCAAAAAAATATAGGGCCTAGATTAATTTAGTTTTCTTCTTGTAAGAAGATTCTTCTCAAATGAACCTTCCCCTACAAATATATATGTTCATATGATCAGTGGCGAACCCAGAAATTATTTGCTGGGGGTGCGAATGAGTGACTCAAGCATATTTTCAAGAGGTGCGGTCGGGTTTTTTTGCCTAAAATATACACTAAATTTTTTTTTCAAAGGGTGCGCCCGCCCACCTTGGGCATAACCTAGGTCCGCCCCTGAATATGATCACATCTTTAATTGTTTGAAAAGGAAACATGATATACTGTTATCATTATCCTTCAATTATTTAAATTTTAGATTTTAGAAAAATAAAAAGAAAATTAACCCACCTTAAAGTCATAGAATATCCACCATGATAACTTGTCGTAAAACTTATAGTATTTACTACATTATGGTTATAAAAAGTTTTGTATGTTACAATACATATATGAAGAATGAGGAGCATATAAGGAGACGAAGGGCATATAAGAGGAAATAAGGGCATTAAGATTTCGTGTATTCGCAATATGTGAGTCGTACTATTAGATTTTATCTTGTATAATTTCTGATGGTTATTATGTTTCACACTTTTAATCATTATTTATTGTTTTTGAACGTGATTAGAGGCTAGAAATTTTAGAGCTACCTAGATTTGATGAACTAATTGCATGTTTTGACTTCTTTTGGTTTGACTTTTTATCCAAGTTTCATGTGTTTGATTTAAAATAGTTTTGACTGTTGCTGGCTATGATCATGTGTTCTATTATTTATTGATTGGTTTCATTATTGATGTGTTTGTAAAGAAGAAATTCACCATAGGTACGTTAAAATCGTTAAAATCATTAGTTAATTCGTTAATCTGACCAATTCTCGTTTTAACCCTATTATCAGAGATAATATAGGTAACTTAATCAATTAAAATCAATAGACATAAGTGTGCATCCAATTCCCATTGAACAGAAATATAATTTGGGATTGCTAGGATTTGTTTAGTCGTTTTTTGGTAGTTTTAGACACCCGATCGCTCGGGGTCTTTTTATTTATTAGCGTCTAGGTGATTCTAGGTTTTCGGTGTATCAATGTAAAACTTGTAGAATAATTTCTACATATGGTATCTATTATACAAGTCCCAATTTAATCTACCACAAAGATTATGGGTTATAAACACTTACTTGAAGGAGATGATTCATTCTTTTGTGCGTTAGATGAAGATGAAGCCATAATGATGATCTTGATTAAGAGTCTGGTTGCCTTCAATTATGATGGATGAGTTTGATTATGGTGTTATGGTTTTCTCTGTGTTTTTTACAGAGAGAAAACAAAACCATTAGTAATAAAATTTTCGGCAACCGACTCATAAATCTTCTAACCACCAAAATTTACATATAGCCCCTTATGATATTAATTCCCATCAAATTAGATATACTAAATATGGGGTCATACACATTTAGTTCATATAAATGTCAAATGGTCAAAGGCCACATAATATTTCTAACATTCTCCCACTTGGCCGCTAGACCATTTTAGTAAACATCTACATACGTGTGGTGTGTATACATATGTAAAATTACATTAATTGGCCAAGTGTTTACATTTGGTTATTTAAACTAAACCTTCTTATGACAACATCAAAACAAATAGATATAGTCTGTTGCATTATTATCAATGCAAGACCCCTATCAATTATGATAATGATATCATCTTTAAATTTAGGTTAGGTGGTAAGAATACATTTGTCTAAACATTATAGTGCACATATATTCATAAATATAGACAAACTTTAAATTCGAGTGAAATAAGAAAATAAAGTCTTAAATGTGTTTACATGACATTTATAAAAGGTCTCGCCTAAAACCCATATTGAGTACATGACCAGTGAATACTTTGGGCGGTAGACCCTTAGTAAGTGGATCCGCTAACATGTCATGTGTGCTGATATATTCAACAATAACACTTTGATCTTCCACTCGCTCTCGTACAAACAAGTATTTTGTGTCGAGATATAGTCCAGCGCCACTTGAGCTATTACTATTTGAAAAACTCACTGCAGCACTATTATCACAATAGATTCTTATAGGCCTCTGTATGGAAATAACGACTTGGAGTCCTTTAATCAGATTTCTTAGAAGCATTGCTTGGCATGTGGCATTATAGCACGCAACATATTCTGCCATCATCGTCGATGTAGTAGTCAACTGTTGTTTATGACTCTTCCATGAAATGGGCCCACCTGATAGCATGAAAATGTATCCTGAAGTTGACCTTTTGTCTTCCTTGCACTTTGCAAAATTAGAATCCGTATAGCCAATAACTTCAAGATCATCTGACCTCCTATAAGTCAACTTATACTCTTTTGTCCCTTGTAAATACCGCAATACCTTTTTAGCGGCTTTCCAGTGATCTAGGCCAGGATTTGTTTGATATCTGCCTAGCATGCCAGTTATAAATGCGATATCGGGGCGAGTGCATACTTGAGCATACATTAAGCTTCCTACAACAGAAGCATATGGTATGAGTCTCATTTGTTCTAATTCTGCCTCTGATTTAGGGCATTGATAAGACCCAAAACTATCACCCTTAACTACAGGAGCTACAGATGGTGAGCATTGTTGCATATTAAATCTTTTGAGTATCCGCTCAATATATGCCTTTTGAGAAAGTCCTAATGTCCCAATGGCTCGATTTCGGTGAATTTCTATGCCAATCACATAAGAGGCTTCACCAAGATCTTTCATGTCAAAATTAGCAGATAATAATCTTTTTGATTCATGCAACATATCCAAATTATTACTTGCTAGTAAGATGTCATCAACATATAACACAAGTATGGTGAATTTACTCCCACTCATCTTAACATAAATGCATTGATCTACTTGGTTTTTATTGAAATGATGTCTTTTCATTACTTCATCAAATTTAATGTACCATTGTCTAGACGCTTGTTTCAACCCATAAATTGACTTATTTAATTTGCATACCAAGTGTTCTTTGCCTTTAGGCTCAAACCCTTCAGGTTGTTTCATAAACACATCTTCATGCAAATCTCCATTTAAGAACGCGGTTTTAACGTCCATTTGATGTAGTTCTAAGTCAAAATGTGCGACTAAGGCCATAACTATTCTTAGGGAATCCTTTCTTGATACAGGAGAAAAGGTCTCCTGATAGTCAATTCCCTCCCTTTGTGTATACCCTTTTGCAACCAAACGTGCTTTATAACGTTCAATGTTTCCATTTTGGTCTAATTTAGTTTTATAGACCCACTTACAACCTACAGGCTTAGCACCTTTTGGTAATTCAGTAAGTGTCCAAACATTATTTATTTTCATTGAATTCAACTCATCTTCCATGGCACTCAACCACTGAGCTGATTGGTCACAATTCATGGCTTCTTTGAATGTAATTGGATCATTAATTTTACCCAAATCAAAGTCAGTCTCATGAAGGTAAGTCACAAAGTCATCATAAGCTATGGGTCGCCTAGGTCGAGAAGACCTTCTTAATGGTAGTTCTTGAGCCTCTTGTTCATTATTAATTTCATTAGATGTAGTAGCAGGATTTGATGTAGATGGCTCCTCAGTGTTAGTCACACTATTTTCATGAGAAATTGGCAAATCATTAGATGGTTCAAGTGGCTGACTAATGGGCACCGGCACACGAATGATTGGTGCCTCCTCAGTTGCTTCTTGAAAATCAATTTGCCTACCACCAACACTCCCACTCAGATTTGTAGACTCAATAAATTCAGCATGTCTAGTCTCAACAATTCTGGTAGAATGAGAAGGACAGAAAAAACGGTATCCTTTCGAATGTTCAGGATATCCAATGAAAAAGCAGCTAACGGTTTTCATATCCAACTTATCGGACTGTGGATTATATAATTTAGCTTCCGCTGGACAGCCCCATACTTTAAAGTAAGTTAATTTAGGTTTCCTTCCTGTCCATAGTTCAAATGGAGTCTTGGACACAGACTTAGAAGGAACCCGGTTAAGTATGTGGACGGCTGTCTTTAATGCCTCAGTCCAAAGATATAAAGGAAGATCACAATTAGCCAACATACTACGTACCATATCCATAAGAGTACGATTACGCCTTTCGGCTACACCATTTTGTTGAGGTGTCCCGGGCATGGTATAATGATTTACTATACCGTGGCTTTTACAAAATTCATGAAAAGGCCCCGGGCGCTGTCCTACATCGGTGTGTCGGCCGTAGTATTCCCCACCCCTATCTGATCTTACAACCTTTATTTTTCGGTTTAGTTGATTCTCAACCTCAGCCTTAAAGGTTTTAAAAGTTTCCAAACTTTCAGATTTGTCATGGATTAGATACAAGTACATATAACGCGAATAGTCATCAATAAAAGTAATAAATGATCTATGTCCACCAATTCCTTCCGTGCGATACGGACCACTTATGTCTGTATGGATATAATCAAGTAATCCAATGCTTCTAGTGGAACCTTTCTTATTCTTTTTGATCATTTTTCCCTTAATACAATTAACACATTTTTCTTCAAAATCGGAAAAGTCTAGTTCTGGTAATATTTCATCTTTCATGAGTCGATTCATTCTTTCTCGTGAAATATGGCCTAATCTTTGGTGCCACAATTTAGATGAAAAATCAGTAATTCTTTTCCTCTTTTTACTCTTTTTACAAACCTTTTTGCATACCAGGTTTTCTTCAACATTATAAGACAATAGAGATTCCGAGAATTTATGATCTAAACGCAATTTATAAAGATCACAATCTTCCAATAGACCATAACCAACATTGCGGGAATTGAAACTTAAAGTACATTTACCATTTCCTAATGTAAATACATATCCGTCACGATCTAGTTTAGGTACAGAAATTAAGTTTCTAGTAATGGTTGGTACATATAAAGTTTCTGGTAAATTTAAAATGAAGCCTCCTTCCAGAACTAAAGAAAGAGTCCCCACTCCTTCCACTTCTTCAACCTTGCCATTTCCCACTTTAACCGTCCGCTGGTTTCTTGCCAGCTTCCTTATTGTACGGAATCCCTGTAAAGAATTAGAAATGTGTATGGTGGAACCTGAGTCAAACCACCATGTATTACAAGGAACATTAACATTAAATGATTCAGAAATCATAAGATTTAGTGCGGTACCTTTCTTCGCTAGCCATTCTTTAAACTTTGGACAGTCCCTTTGAATGTGCCCTTTCTTATGGCAGAAACGACATTTAGGAGTGCCTTTAAATGTGCTAGTACTTGCTCCAGGGGTAAAGGATTTATTGGATTTTGTCTTATTTCCAATTTCACCCTTACTTTTGAATGTGCTCTTTTTCTTCTTGGAGTCAAAAGTGGTTAAGTGAGCAACATCCGGCTTTTCTAGTTTTAAGCGTTCTTCTTCCTGAACGCACATGGCAATCAGTTCGCTCATCTTCCATTTCTCCTTTTGAGTATTATAGTTGATCTTAAAAAGATCAAACTGAGAGGGGAGCGATGTCATAATGAAGTGAACTAAGAAACCTTCACTGATTTCCATGTCTAGAGTTTTCAATTGGTTAGCCATGTCATTCATTGTCATGATATGCTCACGCACACCACTAGTCCCGTTGTACTTGGTAGTTAACATTCTGAGGATCAATATACCAGCATTAGTTTTCGAGGTACCTTTAAATTGTTCCTCAACTAAGTCTAAGTAGTCCTTAGCTTTATCCGAATCAGGGATGGCTCCTCTAATTGTAGGAGAGATTGAATTTTTGATTATCATAAGCGACATTCTATTAGAACGCTCCCACCAATCATGAATTCTCCTTTGTTCTACCGTGGGATTATCGGTAAGAGGAGGAGGAGCATCATGCCTTAAAGAATAATCAAGGTCCATAAATCCCAAAGCCAACTTAACTTGTTCTATCCAAGTACCGAAATTATTTCCGTTCAAAGGTTCGATTCCGTGCAAATAACCGGAACCTGATCTTAAAGTAGATGCTGATGCATGCAAAGAATAAATATTATGCTCAGTTATGACTATACAAAACATAATTTGGATACAAAATAAAACATATCAGATTAAAATAAAGACCTATTACTAACACCAAATAATAGGCAAAAAATACACATCATGCTCAACTATTAACATCTCGTTGGTTCAGTCAACAATTGAACTTAAATGTTATATTAAGAAATTTTATGAAACACATTTATTCCAAACACCGTTGGGTAATGTGAAATAAATATGTTTATTTCCACTATCTAAATTATCAAACCAATTCACGTTGGGTTCATGGAATAACAATTTGAACAGTGTATATTGGTGGCTCAATATTAGTGCTTACATTGACTTGAATGATCTCCCGTTGGTTTGATTACTCGAGTCATTAAAGCACAAGCCATTAAAGATGCAAACAACTTAATTGTTCTTTTCTTTTATAAATTTAGAAAAAGAACCAAAATCATGAATTTATAGAATAGATACTTGATTCATGGCAATATTTCATTAATATGCATTGAATAAAAAAAAAATAAAGAAACAAAAGATTTGCAAATTTCTGAGAAATCATTCGTTATTAACTTCCACAAAGTTTAATTGTATGGCAAAGGTTTAATTCAATGACATTTAAATTTGTGTCGTCATTAAATTCCATGAGGTATCCATGGCAAATTATTAAACATATTTAATTCATCAACAAATTTCAATTAGCCATGAATTTATAGTGTTGGAATTAATTCGTGACATTCTAGAAAAACTTGAATTGATTAAATTAAAGTCAAATAATAATCAATTCAGTGTAAATTGTTTTTCTTTGATGTGACGGTTTATCAAAACAACAAATCAAATCTAATGTTGGATGAACAAACCCTAAATTGTTAAATTTGATTTCCAGAAAACAAACTGTATGTTTAATTAGTTGAATTAAAATTAAACATATGGCTCTGATACCAAATGTAGAATAATTTCTACATATGGTATCTATTATACAAGTCCCAATTTAATCTACCACAAAGATTATGGGTTATAAACACTTACTTGAAGGAGATGATTCATTCTTTTGTGCGTTAGATGAAGATGAAGCCATAATGATGATCTTGATTAAGAGTCTGGTTGCCTTCAATTATGATGGATGAGTTTGATTATGGTGTTATGGTTTTCTCTGTGTTTTTTACAGAGAGAAAACAAAACCATTAGTGATAAAATTTTCGGCAACCGACTCATAAATCTTCTAACCACCAAAATTTACATATAGCCCCTTATGATATTAATTCCCATCAAATTAGATATACTAAATATGGGGTCATACACATTTAGTTCATATAAATGTCAAATGGTCAAAGGCCACATAATATTTCTAACATCATTAGTTAATTCGTTAATCTGACCAATTCTCGTTTTAACCCTATTATCAGAGATAATATAGGTAACTTAATCAATTAAAATCAATAGACATAAGTGTGCATCCAATTCCCATTGAACAGAAATATAATTTGGGATTGCTAGGATTTGTTTAGTCGTTTTTTGGTAGTTTTAGACACCCGATCGCTCGGGATCTTTTTATTTATTAGCGTCTAGGTGATTCTAGGTTTTCGGTGTATCAATGTAAAACTGGCTTCACAATTAAAAGGTGTTAAAGTGTGTTACTTTTTCATGTCTATAGTTGTGTGATTCGGTTTTGATAGGTCGAGTCGTTTCAAGCTAGCACTTCATTCACTATCTGATTGCGCGTCAAAGATCAGTTTTTAGGCTTTTGTGTGTGGGTCACATTCATCTTGTCTAATTACTATAGGATTTGTCCTATCTAACAAGAGGATAGTCGGTCTAAAATCAGAAAACATGGTAATTGTTAATCGTAGAAGTCTTGCCTAAGTGGTTTGTTCACCGTTACTAGTTACACTCGTGCTTACTATTTGCTCTCATATCCTTCTTCATTCTTGTTAGTATAATTTAGGTTATTAGCAATGTTTTAAAAACCGGTTTAAACCGGATGCCGGATGCTTGGTCGGCACGAATCATACCGGTAAACTAGGGAAACGGCAAAGAAGTTGTACCGCTGGTAAATTGGGTTATACCGGTTTAAACCGGTATACCGGTACCGGTTCATGCCGGGCCAAATGTCAAAATTTTAAACTTTTAATTTTTAGGTGCATAACAAAGGTGACCGCCCACAGTTGATAATCCACATCGATCAAACCTCTTCCTAACTCAAAGATAGAAAATCATTGGGTTTTTCAAATTAAGTTTTTCAACTGATCATCCAGGTTTACCTTCTTTTGAATTTTGTTCAATCATTCATGTTGTTAATTGTTATAGTGTTTGCTAATTGCTATATAATGGTTATTTAATCAGATTTGCTAAACTTCCGGCGGTTTAGGGTTTCAGTATCGGCTTTGATGGTGACAGCGGTGGTGGCGCTTTAGGGTTTCAGTGGTGGCGGTGGTGGAGTTCACGGTGGTGGTGGTGGTGGGAAGGGGGAGGAGGTGGCGGTGGCGGTGGCGGTGGTGGTGGTGGTGGTGCTATAGAGAGAGAGAAGAGAGAGAGAGGGAGGAGGTGGCGGTTGTGGTGCTATAGAGAGAGAGAGAAGAGATAGAGAATGAGAATGAGAACTGATTATGATCATCGTCATCCCCAACATCATCATCCTCAATATATATTAAAAAAAAACTAAAACAAATGAAATTTAAAAAATGACCAAAATGCCCCTGCACTAAAGGACAAAATAGGAGGTTGTAACAGTAAAAAAATGGGGTTTTTGAATTTTGGACTAAAATGGCAACAAAATGCAAACCGTAGGGACCCAGATGTAATAAGTTTGAGATTTGGACTAAAGTGGCAAAACTGGCCAAACCACAGGGACCAAAATGGCAGTTTACTCATTTTTTTTATTATGGATTAACTTTTGGAATATTTTTTATTATGGAATGATGTAGTGTTAGATTATTTTTTGATTTGAAATTACATTTTATGGATTTATAGAGTTAGTCAACATGGTTGAACCGCCCGATACAATCCGGTTCAAGCAGTTGAACCATTTCTGAGTCTAACCCGGTATGATTAAAATACTGGTTTTTAAAACATTGGTTATTAGTTAATAAAAAAACCCTAATTAAAATAAATCAATTTAAGGCTATTAATTCGGTTTAGGTCGAGTTTTGGAGTTGCTAAATTAAAGTTCCTAGGTTCGAAACTCGGTCTTACTTGCTTTACTATATACGTCCAGTACACTTGTCGTTTGTGTGTAGTTTTTAGGTAATTCCATCTTTTAAAACTTGGCTAGAAATAACATACACATTCGCACACATCAAGTTTTTGGCGCCGTTGCCGGGGACTTATTTTTGGCACTTTATTTGCAATATCTGAACTGTTTTTCTAGCTTTGTACTACTTTCTAGAATTTCTTACCATTAGGGATTGCTTGATTTCAATTTGTGCCTTTAGGTTTAGTGATTATTGTGTGGTTTTCTCTTATAGTGCGTGCCACATACTCGTTCATAAGGATCACCCGACACAACTTCTTTAGAGTTCGAGAGAGACCTTCACGAGCGTCTGTCCAAGCACAAAGAGCGCGTGAGTAAATTCAACGAAAAAAGGTATATGTTCCCGTTCCACCTCTTACTTTTGACATGGGAGACCAGCCAGCTCGGCAAACCATCCACCAGCGTGCCAACGCCGATTTCACGGAGGGCCGATCCCCTATCATTGAGCCTGCCACCGCTTCCACTCAAAAGTGGCAGATTCCATCTCATGCTATGACCACCATCTCGAACACTACTCAATTTAACGGACTAGATGACAAGGACGCACCAGGTCATATTACGCGCTTTAGCCGTATCTGCACCACATTCAACATTCATCATGCTGCTCCTGAGGCGGTTTATTTACGTCTCTTCCCATTCTCTATACGTCACATTGTACATTCTCTTTGATGTTGCAATTTAGAGTCGTAACTCATAAGAGTTCCTCGATTTATGGCACACTATACATTCTCTATACGTCACATTGTACATTCTCTTTACGTTGTAAGTTCTTGGGTTAGATTTTGGGAGAGTTGTAATTAGTGTTCTTGCGTCTCGTATTTAACTTATAATCATAATAAATGATACATGGTAATAACAGGAAGAATACAACAATCATAACCGTGTAAGTTTAAAGTTAGATTGTGGGAGAGTACTGGTAATCTGTGTTCTTGAGTCTTGTATTCAACTTTCTTTATAATCATAAGGGTAAACTGCATTTTACGTCAAGTTTTAGCAAAAATTGTAGACGCTGTCCTTTAACTAATGAAAATACACTGGATTTTCTTTATGTTACAATTTCTCATCATGAGCTGTCCTTTTGCTCTAACCCAGTTAACTTTTTGTGTTAATTCTTAACATGCCCACTCAAGTAAAGGTATAATGGTCATTTTTAATTAAAATATCTTCCTCTCCAAGTTTCACAGACAATTTTTTTGGTTTTTGTTTTATTTATTAAGCGAAAACGGCCATTATGCCCTCATGTGAGTGGCACGTGTTAAGAGTTAACAGAAAAATTAACTAGGTTAAGTAAAAAAGGGCACCAAATGTGAGAAACTTTAACATAAAGGACATTCAGTGTAATATCATTAGTTAAAGAACAACATCTGCAATTTTGCTCAAACTTAACGGACGTAAAATGCAATTTACCCTAATCAAATAAGTGATAGTTGTGAATAATAATAAGAATACAACAATTTTAACTGGCCAGTTTGGTTTAGCGTTTCTAAAATCATAGTTATAAATATAGCCTAGAATTTTCATCAAACCAGTTGTAACTTGTATCGAATAAAACCGTGAAGTCTTATTTAAAGTAAAATAAAAATAAAATTGGCACAATCCCTTGAAGTTGGAAATAAAAAGCATCACACATCCACGATGATAATTTATTAGGCAGGCTAGCAAACCATGATTTGATGCAGTAGTAGTAGTAGTAGGAGATGAAACCCGAAAGCAACACCACAAGACAACAAAACAAAACAAATTCAGTGCTTGTTGAATGTGTCGGGATCCTTGACAATTGTCACGGCACATGGTGCAGCTGTCATCACATAATCTGTCACGCTCCCCAATATTATCCTTCAATATTAATTACCCAAACATTTTAATTACTAGATAGATAGATATATATATACACAATCAGTTTGAAGAAGAAAATAAACCAAACCAGTAACAAGAATTACATACATACCTCTTGATACCGCTGAGTCCTCTGCTACCCATAACCAAAGAATCTAGTTTCAGATCTTCAATGGCTTCCATCAGTTTCTCTCTTGCATCTCCCCAATACAATTTTGCCACCACATGAATCTGAAAACCAACCAACTAACACATAAGGAAGGTTTTAACACACAAAAATAAAATAAGACCCGGCACTACATATGAGTTTTTTTTAAAAGTGGTGTATTTTGAGAATATTTTTAGGATAACGGGGAAGTCAAAAAAAAAAAAAGGTTTTTGGTGTATCCGCTATTGCTAATAGCGGATTAGGAGGGAAAGTAAAATGTGTTGCAGGCATGCTCAGGTAGGTGTCAGCTTTCTCAGGAGCTTTTTGCTAATCCTCTATTCTCAATAGAGGATTAGGAGGAAACCCTTAACCATGGTTCCAAACTCACCCGAGACCAAACATAACCCTGTTAAATAGCTAAACCCAGTTACAAAACTTAACCGAGTTAACTTTTTTCAAACCAAAGTTATACTTCTACCTAACAACCTTGGATTCCTCCTCTATTATTAAAGAGATTCTGGCAGATCACATGCAACCTTCACATGCAACCTGACTTCTGGCCATGAACATGCATCATTCACATCCATTGCAGAACATCACATGCATATTTTAAAAGGTTTAATATTTTTATTTATTATTATCATAATAAATACACCTAAAAATAAAGGTCATCCTCTTTATCATTATAAATACTACCACTTTTATGGTTCATCTTCTGCCACTTTCTCATTCAACATAAAATGTCCACTACTTCCCAATTCAATCCCTTTGTGGTTCAGTTATACTATGGGGGTGAAGTGTCATACGCACAGGGGGTTATTGTAGGTGATCCGGGAACTCATACAACTACGTTTTTAGTTACTTATCAAATCAGTTATTCTGAGTTGGTTGACAACATATGTAGATGTCTTCAAATTGACCGTCAATTTTGTTGTCTGGAGTTAACACTCTACTATGACTACAATGGAGGTTCATATACGTCACATATTCACCAAGAAACTGATATGTATTTAATATACCAACTCGCTTCCCTTGTTCCGGGTTACACATGTAAAATTCATGTGGCTTGGACGACGGTAGTTCCAAACTTGCATCGACATGAACATGGTAGTTCCTCAACCGTTGTAGAAAACGAAGAAGGTTATTTTTCTTCCTTTTTATTTATTTTTATCCTCAATATTAATTTGTTGTAAATGCTTACACTTTTTTTATTTTGTAAGACTACACCGATGAAGAAATTCAAGAGACAACAGAGAGTGAACCTTCTCTTTCTGAATATGAATCAGAGGACGACGAAGTAATTCCTCCTTTACCTCATCAACAAAGTCAGGGACTTACCCATTTCCCTGAGGTTAATGTTGTTGGTAGAGGAATGGATGAAGACTATATTCCCCTGGATAATTTTGGGGAAGATGAAATGGAGTTTTGGGACGAAAAAGATCCCGAAATACGTTTAAATATGTTTTTCACCTCAAAAAAACAAGTTGATTACGCCGTTAGAATGTGGAATGTCAACCAAAACAGAGAGATATTTATGGCAGAAACCCGACCAAAAGTCTTGACAGCGAAGTGTAAAAGTATCAAGGAAACGAACTACGACCAGGCCGAAACCTCTCAACCATGTCTTTGGACATGCACGGCAAGAAAATTAAAAGATTCCAATTGTTTCAAAATGACAACATGGACACCAGCTCACTCATGTTTCACCACCGTTCCTCGCAACAACAACCGCACCCTAAGATCAAAAGTTGTAGCAGCCCACATCCAAGAACATGTTCATGAAGATTTATCCTTACCTGTGAAACAAATTCGATCTCTTATCAAAGAGAAACTGAATGTTGATATCACTTATGGCAAGGCTTGGGCTGCCAGGAAAAAAGCCTTCGAAAACATATACGGTACCTGGGATCAAAACTTCGACGAATTACCTAGCTACATAATGGCACTACAACAAGCAAACCCCGGTACCGTTGTCCAATGGTTACATCATCCCAATAGTCCAAGTCACTGCTCAGTATTCAAGTATGTGTTTTGGGCATTCCGCCCAAGTATTGAAGCGTTTAATTTTTGCATTCCTGTAGTCTCTATAGATGCCACCCATCTAAGGGGAACTTACAAGGGAAAAATATTGATTGCGGTTTCGAAAAACGCAAACAACATGATCTTCCCGATTGCGTACGCATTGGTGGATGAAGAAACAAACGCCAGCTGGGGATGGTTTCTTCAAAAATTTGCTGAGAACGTTGTAGACCCCGCAAGGCGAACGTTGTGTGTCATTTCTGACAGGCATGCAGGTATAAAAAACGCGATGGATAATTTAGAATCCTGGAAAGAACCCCACGCTTATCATCGGTTTTGTCTAAGGCATGTAACAAGCAACTTCATGGCGAAGTGCAAGGGGAATGGGAGCTTGAAAAAAATGTGCCGGGATATCGGAAGCACAACACAAGAAAGAAAGTATGAACGCTTGATGGCTGAGCTTAAGGCAACAAATAAACAAGCGTGGCAGTACCTGCGAGGAATTGATAAAACAAAATGGACACTCTTGTATGACCGTGGGAATCGGCGATGGGGTAACCTCACCACGAACATATCGGAAAGCATGAACAATGTGTTACGTGGTGCCAGGATGCTCCCAATAAAGGCATTAATTGAATATACCTTTAAGAGAGAAGTTGACCAATACGCCATACACTACAGAACCGCCTATGATTGCTCAACGGACTTTCCTCACCGCATGTGGGAGATCTTCCATGATCGTGAAATTAGGGCTCGACAACACAGGGTATACCCATATTCAGCACACCATCAAAGGTTCATGGTGGAGACACGCCTACAAACATCGGACGAATCTGGCCATAGTCCTTATACGGTAGAATTCCAGAAAAAAACCTGCTCCTGTGGTAAGTGGCAAATTTACCGGTTCCCGTGTAGCCATGCAATTGCAGTTTGCCACCACTTACGTGAAAGTCCAAGAAAAACTGCAGATGCAAGGTTTTATACAGAAACATACCGTGCACAATACAGCAACCAGTATTTTCCAGTGCCCCATATGGAAGATTGGATATACGCCGGTTGGCAAATTCATGGGGACCCATCAAAGATAAATATTGTAAGGGGAAGACGGCGTGCGAGGAGGATGCATAACGAGATGGACGCCACCTATGCTGAGGAAAGGATGGGTCGTAGGTGTTCTGGTTGTAAAAGAACGGGTCACAGGATCAACGCTTGTCCAAACCGACAACATTAATTGTTGTGGGTTTTTTATTATGTATTTGAGTTTCTGTTTGTTTCATTTCATGTTTTTAATATTAGTAGTGATTTTCGTTGTATCTTGTTTCATGTTTCACGTTTTTCATCTTATTATTATTTATCATTTTATTTTATTATTGTTAATGATAATATTCTAATCATAATTAGTTAGGGTTTGAAAGATTAAAATAAATTAATTAGAGTACAATATAATATTATTTAACAAAATATTATTAAATGGGTTTTAATTTTTTATAAGGTGATCCGCTATTTGTAATAGAGGATTAGGAGATATTGTGTTTTTCCTAATCCGCTATTCTGAATAACGGCTTAGGCCATATATATTTTTTTATAAATTAAAACATCGTCATCTTCATCCTCCACTTAAACCCTCCATAACCATGTTCAAGATCAGAACCCCCTCCTCCACTTAAACCCTCCATAACCATGTTCAACATGAGAACCCCCTGTATCATATTCAACCCTCCATAACCATGTTCAACATCAAACCCACCAACATTATCTAGCAACCATCAAACAACCTGCAAAAGCTGTAAAGTTAAAGCACTCAATTAAAACCATTCAACATATGCATGTGATGTTCTACAATGGATGTGAATGGTGCATGTTCATGGTCAGAAGAAGGCAGATTACTCAGGTTGCATGTGATGTGCCAGAATCTCTTTAATAATAGAGGAGGAATCCAAGGTTGTTAGCTGGAAGTATAACTTAAAAACTTAACTAGGTTAAGTTTTGTAACTGGGTTTAGGTTTTTAAGTGGGTTATGTTTGGTCTCGGGTGAGGCTGGAACCATGGTTAAGTGTTTCCTCCTAATCCTCTATTCTCAATAGAGGATTAGAAAACCATCTGACACCTACCTGAGCATGCCTGCAACACATTTTACTTTCCCTCCTAATCCGCTATTAGCAATAGCGGATACACCAAAAACCTTTTTTTTTTTTTGACTTCCCCATTATCCTAAAAATATTCTCAAAATACACCAATTTTAAAAAAAACTCCACTACATATGAGGTTGTTACTTTCTTAAAACAAGAATAATTCTTTTACAGCAAAAAAATTGGGCTATGGGTAAAGTTAGTACTAGAACCGAGACAAAGCAAAGCAAGCCAAGCTGAGTTGACTCAGTTTATAAACGAGCTTAGACTTGATTCGGCTGGGCTGGGATCGTTAATTATTTAGTAATGAATTTTTTGTGACACCTCTTTTTGCCTTGCTCCTGTATCAAGCATGTCCAGAACTTCAACATCCATTTTCACATCATACTTGGCCATCACTTCCGTCTCCCGAAACTCCACCAGTGGAATCAACGCTATCATCATATATCATCAAAATCAGACAAGAAAAAAACTTAACTGAAAGCAAGAGAGTACTTACGAGAACCAGTAGCATCCCACAGTTGATTCCGGGACTCATCAGCAGAGTGAGGTTTAACATGGATGATGTAGAACGTATCACCCTTATCAGCTAAGTTATCCATCGTCCATTTCAGGGCTGATTTGCTGCTCTTTGAGAAATCCATTGCTACACCAACCTTCCGATCCTTCACCATCTTTAACCTAACCACAACCAGATCTTTTTTATTTTTTCACATATATAAAGGGAAGTACGGTATCCGAACCCGAACTTGGACCTGGTCCGGAACACGATGACCCACCGGGTTACGCATCATCTTATCCTTATCTGTGACAGCTAATAACGGATCTTGTTTTTATTAGAGTATAATATGATAATATGATATTGAAATAAGTATTTTAGGCACGATATATAATCTATAATGGTCAAGGTTTGATTACTAAGCGGGTAATCTATACATATAATAAAAGAAACCAATTGATGGACATATGGCGATACGAAAGACATCTATTTTTTTATTTTTCTTGCCATATATTTATGTTTATTCTTATCTTAAAAATTACAAGTTTTAAAATAATTTATCAAGTTATCCCATATTTTAAGTCGACGTTTATCTATAACTATTATCTCTATATTTATATTTATCTTCTAATATAATCTTTATACTTATCTTTACATTATTATTTTTCTAGTAAATTGCACAAAACATCCTTTATGTTTCCTCAAAATTGCAGGTTCCAGCCTTAATGTTTAAAACTTGTTAAAAACATCATTTAAGTTTATTTTTGTTGCTGGTTTAATCTTTTATGACTAACTAAGTTAATTATCTCAGTTTATTAGCCTCACATGCTTAACATGTGAGGATCCCACTATCGTTTGATGACCGACATCAACTGACTCGCAAAATGGAATGGGGATGTGGTGCAAACGCAAAACTGCCTGAAACCCAAGCAAAATTACATCTGTTTTCACCGGAGATGTAGTCCAATCACAATTGGATCTCTTAAATTTATGGGGCCATTCACATGGAGCAAGCCCCTTTTCATTCCGAGCTATCAACATCCAGTCGGAGGAAAGATCCAGCCCGCGTTTCGCTGACTAAATGCCAAACAAGCCATATTTGCAGGTTGATAGCCTCATGTTAGTTCTGTATGTGAATTCAAATTGAAAAGTGCATATCATTTTTTGTAATTGTTTTCCTCTTTAGTTTTGATTACTTGATTGAGATAAGTGGATTTAATGGACTTTTGTAATACGCAAGTTTATAACCTAATAATAGAAAAATAAAAAACAAAGTAAAATATTATAATATGTAAATAGTATATCAAAGTTCTTTTTATCAAAAACGTATTTTGACGACTGTGTGTGTTAACTGAATACATTATACTTATTCAAGCTGTGTAGTACACATGCTTATTCAACTCATGTTATATACACGGGTAATTAAAGATAGAATATACTAGGTTAGAACCCATGTATTTATACGGATTGAATAAATGTTACTTTATATTCTAAATAATAAAGGAAAATTGGTCTGTAATAATATCATCTAAACTTTATTGGCCATTAAATAATCCCACCTCATAATATTCCCCCCATCAGTCCAACCTTTCACCTATTTTTCCTACAATGGTCCCCCGTTAAAAAACTTAACAGAGTTAAGATTTTTTTCCAAATTACAAACAAATTTTCAGGGCTTTTGATTAGAACGACGATACGAGTCCATTGATGTAAAACTTGCCTCGAAACAGATTTTTTTAAACCTTCTTTATTACATGGACTGAATAAATGTAATTTTATATAGTAAATAATAAAAAAAACTATTTTTTAAGAACTCTGTTTATTGTACGAGTTGAGTAAATGTAATTTTATATACCAAATAATAAAAAATATATATCTTTAAAAACCATGTATATTACACAGCTTGAATAAATGTAATTTTATTTACTAAATGATAAAACAATATTTTTTTTAAGAACCCCGTGATATATTTTTAAAAACCATGTTTATAAAATTCAGTTGAAAAAACGTAATTGTGATACTAAATGATAAAAACAATTATATCTTTAAGAACCCGTGTATTATACGTACTAGGTAAATGTAATTTTATATACCAAATAAAAAATATATCATTAAAAACCATGTATATTACACGGATTAAATAAATGCAATTCTATATACCGAAATGAAAGAAAATATACTTAAAAAACCACATGTATCATAGGAGATCCAAATGTGTGAATGCTCTTATATGATCAAAATTCTAATAAATGATTTCAATAATGTTACATGACACTTTCTCATTTATTTATTTATTTATTATTATTGTTATTGTTATTGTTATTGTTATTGTTATTGTTATTGTTGTTATTATTATTATTATTATTATTATTATTATTATTATTATTATTATTATTATTATTATTATTTAGTTTGGCTAAAAGCAAATTAGTGATTCGGTTTATAACTATAACATATAAGTAACTTATATTGTTCATAATATATATTTTGTTACCACCTTTGATAAGTCTTATTTATACATATTTTATAGATTTAACAAAATTATACATTTATGCTTATTATTTTTTAATACTAAATCATTATTTATTTATCTAATATAAAAGGATATGACATAATTTTATTTTACTTAAAAAGATGTTCTAAGATAATCCTTTTAAAATTTAAACAAACATATAAATTTCTTGTTTTATATATTTAATTAATTAATATAAATAAACATGAAAGAGAGACGGAAATATAACAATATAGATGTCTTTAATGGATGATAAGTGTCAACTAAATGGTTTATTTTATTATATAGTATAGATTGTTCTAGATATATTTCAATGTAATCTTACCGGTTTGATTTTAAAATTGATTGATTAGAAAAGGAGAGAGGGGATGATTATTTGTGATAAGTAGTGAAAACGTGCGCGCGTTGCGGCGAAATTTGGTTGAAGTCTAGATTTTTCCGAGAAAACACAGAGTTCGCTAACAATCATTGGCTCTGATACCAACTTCTGTCACACCCCAAAAACATCGCAATGGAAATACAAACGTGACGGTGACGGAGGTTGGTACCCTTAAGGGTCCTAATTAACGATTCAATATAAATTTTTGGACATGAAACTTATTTAAAACATAAGATTAAAGTTTAGTGTTTAAACATAAATCACAGCCACATCATTTTAGTTTGATCCTTATGGATATTAATACACACGGCTATGCAAAACGGTCCAAAATCGAATAGCGGTCAAGGTCCGCTATATGATATATAGGTTATAGCGGTGGTATAGCGGTGATATAGCGGTAATTTTTATACCATGCATAATTTATGTATTTTTATATATATAAATATATCGTTGAAAAATATTAAAAACATGTTGCAAATCTAACATATCGTAAGACACTAACACAATCAAACACTAATAGTAACTTTGAAGTATTTAATTTAAGAATTAACACAATCAAACACCTACCTAAGTTACTGTGTTGACTGTTGAAGAGAACAAAATTCGAAACCAAGATGAACTGTGAGTAACAGACGAGGCACTAGCTTCCAGCGATTGAAAGATTTAGCTTCGATTTAGGTTTTATTTTGCATTTGGGCTTTTACCGCTAAAATCCATGCTTTAACCGCTATATATGTTGCCAAATAGCGGCCAAATAGTGGTATTTAGCGCCGCTAATAGCGGAACAGCTATAGGCCACCGCTATTTGGACCGCTACACACCCTGAGGTCCGCTAACCGCTATAGCCGTGCTATAGCACCACTATTGATTGCATAGACACACAGTCCCAAAAGTAGTTTTAAAAGTTGCCCAAACATTATTTATTAAACCATTGCATCAAACAACCACAAGACATAGCAAGCCAAAGTCTCGAAACCGAACTCATGTACTTGAAGAACACGTAAAAATCAAGTGTCAACACAAAGGAAGGTGAGTTCAGATTGTAACAACCCGACTTTTAAGTCAAAGTCAAAGTACAAGTCAAAGTCAAAGGAAGAAAAGATTTCTAATCAGATCTGTCGCTAATCGAGATTTTTCTTGACATTATTTGTTTTACGATTTATTAATATGTGAAGAACAATGCGATAAATGTAATTAAACGCTAATCTACTAAACGCTATCACATCGCTACCGTATCGCAATTCGAATAACAGGTTATGGATATTGTTTTACGTTTTACGTGTGTGTGCTATTATGTGCTGTACTTGTGTGTGTATATATATTGTGGGATGCTATTCTCAAACGCAAACGCAACTTAATCACATCGCATCACAACCCGAAAAGCAGTGTAATTTTATGATTGGTAGGTTGGTTATGTTATTTGTGTAACTAATGTGTAATACTATCGCACCGCTCACTCGAAAAGAAACACAATCGCAACTCGATCGCAATGCAATCTCATCGCGAACTCGAAAAGTCGGAAACCAACTCACTCGAGCCATCCGATTGAAGGACCATTCGATCGAATGGTCATCAGACCGAATGAATATCCGATCGGATGGCCATCCGATCGAAAGGCCCTCCGACCGAACCACTCCACACCGCCTCATATCCTCTTCCACCTATAAATACCCCACCTGTCACATCACTGTTCATGATGTGACAGCTCCCTCCGTTCCAGCGCATTCCCAACCTATTTTCTCTCGATTTCTCGCGATTCCTGTAAGTTTTCATCTCAAATCTTGTACTTCCTTGATTTTTACACACTTCTTAACCATTTTCACCATCAAATCACAACTTTTAACCGTGAAATCTTCGGATTTGGGCTGTTCTAAGGTGATGTTATCATGGAGTTCTTATGAACATTGAAGTGTGACTCGTCTTATCAAGAACGGTTCGGATCTGATGGATTTCTACACATTTCTACATCATTTTAAGCTAAATCTGAACATTTAACAAGTATTACAAACCTTTCTTCAAACATTCTTAAGTTTCCACTCAAAACCGTTAGAATCTTGACTCGTTCGGGTTCATTACTCATTCTGCAGTGGAGACCCGGACTGAGAATGAATTTCTAATGAAGAGACGACCATTTCACGGGTTGAACATGAAACACCATTAAGAACAGTTGGTTCGGACGAACGGGGTGATTCCCGTCCGATCGGATGAGTTGGACTTGATGTGGTTTCCGTTGTTTGGCACGTGGTCATACCGACTCGATAAGATCTTTCAAGCTAACTGTTTTTGCAAAGTTTTCAACCCGAAACAGTTGCTCGGTCGAATAGCCATCCGATCGGATAGCCATCCGATCTAACGGATATCCGACCAAGTGGCTTATGATTTTAAAACGCTTAAACAAATTCAAAACCTCAAGTAAAACAGTCCTCCATTCGGATCACCATCCGAGCGGACGGCCATCCGTCCGGATGACCGTCCGGCCGGACGACCTGAGGAGTAGAGACATTTCATGATTCTTAAAATGCTACAATGAAAACTTCAAAGTTCAAAACCATACACAAACACATCCATCCCAAACGGACCACCCTCCGACCGAATGGTCATCCATCTGGACGGTCATCCGTCCAAATCACTGTTCACCACTCAACTCTTCGACGCACTGTTTAACGCATTGTTCAATGCTTACACCGTCGTTCTCTGATCAGGCTAACTCTCAAGCGCTCCCTTCAATCCAAGCTTGTGTTTACTTATTAAACATGACCGAATACTCGAGCCCTTTTTGCTTAACTCACGTTTGGGTGTTACATACGTTACCTATGTGACAACTGTCAATTTTCCATGTAATTTCGTACATGTTAAACAGTAATTTGTGCTTTAATGACCGTGCTTGATTTGAATTAACGACATGAATGTGACAACTGTGCTCTATAAACGATGTACGATGTAAAAAAATATCAATTATCAATGAAACGATGTGTTTTGGTGTTAATATTTGTGTATTTGTGTTTGAGGATTTTACGATTTGATTCGAGTTCGATTTCAAGCTCTAAATCGCTTTCTAGAAAGTTATACGCAAAATGATGCGTAAACGTAATCAGCTTAACGCGAAAAACACTCCGGAAAAGTGACATAGGCTTAACGTACCTTAAATAACCTTTACATAACTTATAAATAAGTTTTGGAAGGTTTGGTGTGTCAAACACAAGTTTATTCGATCGTAGGGGCTATTTATGTCAAACTTCGAAAGTACGCCGATTCGTATGGAAACGAACATTCCGGAACTTGATCATAAGCTAAACATACCCTAAATATCCTTTACATAGCTTAGAAATAAGCTTTGAGGGGTTCGTTATGCGAAAATACGCTTATTTGATGAATAGGGACTAAAAGCGTCAAAAAGTGCATAAGTTTGCATTTACGCGTATATCTTATGTTCTGAACATATCCGGACATCCAAAAATTTTGTAATCATTAAAATATTTTATTTTAGTGATTGGAATGCAAAAATACCATTCGTCGCGTAATTTGGATTGATTTCGTGTCCGTTCAAGTTTTCATCGTAATTAACCGAATAACGCAACCGTACGACCAAACGAACCCACATCCGAGATCATTTCAAGCATGTTTCAAGTCCCCTATGCTTTAACATCCTTTTAGAGCCTTTAAAATGGGTCAACGGAGTTTAAACGCGTCGAAAATGGCTTAAACATGCTGCAGGGACCATTCTTGCCAAGTTTCGAAAGTTTCTGGCTCAGGCAGGGTGAGGCGTCGCGCCACAGCAAGGGGGGGGGGGGTACCCGTGGCGGCACGCGATGGCCTACTTTTGACAGAAAGTCTGTTTTCAGCAACCAGCTTGAACTTCAGGGTCTTTTATGCAATTTTTCAATACTATGGACTTTTTTTAGAGCATCCCATTGTATTAGAAACCATGTTTCACAAGTGTAGGGTCAAGATTGAACCTCCTAACACATGGAATGATATCCTTGATCCAAACTTACTATAAATAGAAGTGGGTTTCTCATTCATTCCTCACATTTGATTCAAAAACTGCTCTAAGTTGAAGTTTAAGACTTCATACCTGAGTGTTTTGGATCAATTCTTCCTTGCTTGGACCTTTTGTAAGCTTCTTTCATGCTTGTTTATGCTTTTCAAGCATGAAAGTCAAACAATATTTGACTTTCTGCTTTGACCACGATTTGATCAACACAAAGTTCGTTTGAACTTTGCAACGTGAGCGTAATCACGATGGTTAAAGTCCCTTGTGACTATACCTACTGATTACCACGTTGATTAGTCGAAGTGACGAGTTAAAGTTTCGGTCAAAATACGTGTTTATGCGTATTTTGCGACGAAGCTATTTTCGGGTATCAAAACACTTTGTTTTGATATCAAACCTGTTTTTTAACTTAGTTAAACATGTTTTAACATGTTTAACTCGTCACTTTTAGTCTAGTGCTTGTTTAAGGTCGTAAGTCAAGCGGTCTTGACAACCGCTTAGAGTTTCAAAGTTGACCCGTTTGGTCGATCGTTAGGATCCAACCAAGCATATTTTGTAACCATAGTTGTATGGGGAATGGCCTTCCGAGGTTATACCTTATGGTCATTTAGTTTAATTAGTTATATGATAGGTAGTTTATATGCATTAGGAAAATTACCAAAATGCCATTTTCATGCATAATTTAATTTTAAGCATATGTAACATAAATTTTGTCACTTAAACTGATTATGCAACATATTTAAACATGTTAGGGCATATAATACTTGTCATAGGACTAGTTAGACGTCTCAAATGTGCATTCGCGCGAACGACGCGTAAAAGTAGCGTAAGCTACCTTAATGGGTCGTAATAGGTCGTAAGCACTTAGGAAAGGTTCCGATTTAGAATGTAGGCTTTGTTAAACCATATAACATGAGTTCCAATACTCATTTGGTTTACGAGACCTCATTCTACCCGATCTTTCGATTTAGGTGTCGATTTATTAACTAGTGATCCAATTACTAGGTACCACTTGATTTCCTTGGTTTTCCCAAGCATTGTTCGTTCATTAGATCAAGGATACTTTGCAATTCAATGTGAGTACATAGTTCCCCTATTTTACTGTTTTCAATTGTTTTGGGGTGATTCATATGTGTTAAACTATTTCGATGCTTTCAAACGATGATTTCGAAAACGAATCTATGGTTTATATTAAACAATAACGATTTCGATAATGTGAACAAACTTGTTGGACGTAATTACATAACGAATGACATTCATTAGCTTTGGCTGAGCCGACCAGCATTAGGTTATGGTACCATAGGATCTGACAAATCCCGTTATCAGACTGCCACCATGGTTATGCATGGGGTTATGTGGGTAACTACTGAACCTGATGATTGTTAACTTACCCTTTGGTGGTTTGTTAATACGAGTTACGAAGGTTTGAATGTTATAAACGAGACGACCAAAAGTAGTTTTCACCATTAAAACGAGAACGAATTGAACAATTGAACGATTGTGAACGATTGAACAATTTGGATGACGAGAACGATTTGAACGATTTAAACAAACGAACGAAGGTCTATTACATGAACGAGTTAAACGATTTAAACGATTGGGTTATGGTAAGTGATTAGGTAACGGGACGGGGGTAATGTAATAAAAGCATGGTAGATACACCGCTGGTACTTCTTATATATAAGTGCTTTTATCATATTACATTCCGTGGCATTATTTAGTTCACTTGGACGAACGATTTTATATGATGTCACGCAACGGTGTTTACTATACGATATAAACCATACGAGTTTTATTACAAGAACGATTTACAATTTGGTTTACTTAAACAAATGTTTTGGGTTAAGATTCATGGCAACAAGATTTTATAAACTATAACCAACTTGTTTTTAGTTGGTTAATCATATTGCAATACTAAACATTTTCAAGAACAAGGTTTTCAGTTATCGACTCTTGTAGTCAAACGAAGTAATGCAACATGTAAATGAGCCATGAATCCGACACTCTCACAAAACCTATGTGCTCGCCGACATTTCTTTGTTGACTTTATTTTCACATATGTTTTAGGTGGTGTTGAATGATGTTGATTGCGACTAGGATGCATGCTCACTTAGGACTGGACGAGGCCTTAGTGAGTAAATAACAATGATAGACAATGTGTTTAACTGTTTGTTCTGTTTCAAGACAATATATAATGGTTAATATTTAAATAAAATGAAACTTTTGAATCCATGGTTGTGAAACAATAATTTTGTCGCTCCACTCCCCGACGTTTCCGCCGTGGTTTTGTTGTTTTACGTGGTCGGGGTGTGACAGAAGAGTTGGTATCAGAGATCATGGCTATAGGAAATTAGGTTATTAGTAATGATTTGACCTAGACTATAACTTTTCTAGGACCCTAACGCGAGTTTACTTGCGTTTAGATTTTTAAAACAATACAGTCACCTATCTTTAGGTGATAACCACAACGAGAACACAATAACAAATCCGATTTGAAAATCAATCATCTATTCTTAGATGATTTATTATAAGGTTTTGAACCTTCATAGTTTCCAAAATCTCGTTAAAGTTTGGATCTTATAGTGTGAACACGTGCAATCTGGAAGGGTGGGTACCTGTATCCTGAGTTTTCTGTCAAAGGCTAGAGTGTTCGTACAAATCCACATAATCGGACTAGTCACTCTTACCTGGGAACTCTTGGGGTGAGTGTCCACTTATAGGCTAAAGCATGTCTTCGCGATACATTATATTGACCCATTTACTTTGATTAGTCAATGTGTATCGTTTGTTTGTTCGAGGTAACAAACGAATGATCACCTTCCTTATGTTTTGTAGATGTTTTCAATACCTCTTTTGTTTATCCAATTGTCGATCTCACTCGTTTCTCATGTTTCCTTGTTCTTTTTAGAATATGCCTCCTCGACGAGATGCACAACCTCAAACTAACACCGAAATCGCAGCCCTTGTCGCTCAGCAAATGGCTGCTGTGATTCCGAATCTAATAACCCAGATCAATCAAGCGAACAACAATAACAACAACAATGCTCAGTGTAGTTTCAAAACTTTCAATTCGGGTAAACCACTAAAGTTTTCTAGGTCTCAAGGAGCAACTGCTCTCCTACAATGGTTCGAAAGTTGGGAAAGCACATTTAGACACGTTCAATGTCTGAATGAGCGAAAGGTTGAGTTTGCGTCCAATGTTTTCGAGAAGCGTGCTCTTACATGGTGGAACGGTGTGATGCCTGATAGGGGTGCCGATGTGGCGATGGCACAAACTTGGGAAGAGCTACGGGCTCTCATGATGAAAGATTTCTGTCCCCGTCACGAGATAAGGGCTTTGGAATGAGAATTTGACAATCTGAAACAAGATGGGGGAGAACACCGTGCGTATACGGATCGTTATGAGGATCCGAGTCTATTATGTCCTACTATGGTTACCCTGTTGGAAAAAGCGATTGAGAGGTATATCGATGGTTTACCCGATTCTGTGCAAGACATTGTAACTGGTAGTAATCCTACCACTGTTTGTCAGGTAATCGAATTGGCTGCAACCCTGACTGAATCACAAGTCAGGAAAGGTAAACTGACCTGCAAGGGTGATAAGAAGCAGTCGACCGACACCGCTCAAGACAAGGGTAAGGGTAAGAAAAAGGGCGAGTCATCAAGGAGATCGAGGAAGCGCAAGGCTTCCCAAAATTTTGCTGTCACTGCACAAAATGCTCAGAACCCACAAGCTTAACCTCCCGCCAAGAAACAATATGTTGGTACCGCACCTCACTGCAATCGGTGCAATGGTCTTCATGCTGCCCAACAAGCTTGTAAACAATGTACCACTTATGGTAAACTTGGGCACACAGCCAACATCTGTCGTTTGGGTCAGAATCAAGCTGCTCAAAATCCAGCACAGGTTTAGGGAAATGCTGCCAGATTTCCACCTGGCTCGTGTTATAACTGCAGAGAGATGGGTCATTTCCGCAACAATTGCCCGAAACTGGCGAATCCGAATGCCAATGCCAATGTGAATCCTGCTCATGGACGAGCATACAATTTGAACGCCAACGAGGCTCGTGCTGATAACGAGGTTGTTAATGGTATGTTCCTTGTTAACCATTGGCCTGCATCTGTTCTTTTTGATTCTGGTGCCGATAGAAGTTTTGTATCGTTATCATTTGAGCCTTTACTTGCGATACCTAGAACTAAATTGAGGAAACCCTTATCTGTCGAAGTTGCTACTGGTAAACCTCTTGTACTCGATTCTGTCATTCGCGATTGTCAATTGAACCTCGATAACCATCTTTTCCTATTGACCTCATACAGATGCAACTTGGGAGTTTTTATATTATCGTAGGGATGGATTGGTTAACTAAGTTTCATGCTGAGGTGGTTTGTTTTGATAAGATTGTTCGTATTCTTCTTTTGTTTGGTGAAATTTTAGAAGTTCGTGGTGAGAAACCATCAGTTGGTTTGAAAGTCATGTCATGTACGAAAGCCCAAAGTTATATACGAAAAGGATATGTAGCTTTTCTGGTACATGTAACCGAGGAGAAAGGTAAGAGCAAGTGTATACAAGATATTCCGATTGTTCATGATTATCTAGAGGTGTTTCCTGATGAACTGCCTAGTTTGCCTCCAGTTCGTCAAGTCGAGTTTCATATTGATCTTATACCCAATGCTAACTCGATTGCGAAAGCACCTTATCGTCTTGCACCGTCTGAAATGCAAGAGTTATCGAAACAACTTCAAGAGTTATCTGATAAAGGATTCATCTGACTGAGTCATTCACCTTGGGGCGCTCCAGTCCTGTTTGTGAAAAAGAAAGATGGATCTTTCAGAATGTGTATCGATTATCGTGAGCTTAACAAGCTTACAATCAAGAATCGATATCCCCTACCACGAATCGATGATCTCTTTGATCAGCTACAAGCTGCTACATATTTTTCCAAAATTGATCTGCATTCTGGGTATCATCAGCTTCGTGTATTCGAAGAAGATATTCCCAAAACTGCTTTCCGCACGAGATATGGTCACTACGAGTTCATTGTCATGCCTTTTGGTTTGACGAATGCCTGAACTATTGTAACAACTGTGCTTGTAATCACTATGAACAGTTATGTTATCAATAAAACAATGTTATTTGATCACAATGTTTGTTTTGTTATGTTTTACATTTTTCATGTTTTGACTTTTGTTCAATTTCAAACTCTACATCGCTTTCTGGAGAGTTATACGCAAACTAGTGCGTAAACGTACTCAGTTTAATGCGAGAAATACTCCGGAACATCAACATATACTCAACATACCTTAAATAACCTTTACATAACTTAGAAATAAGTTTTAAAGGCTTTGGTATGGCAAAAAACAAGTTAATTCGCTTACAGGGACTAAATATGACAAACTGCGAAAGTATGTCAATTTGAACTGTAACGAACATTCCGGAACCTAACCATAAGTTAAACACACCTTAAATATCCTTTACATAGCTTAGAAATAGGCTTTGAGGGGTTCGGTGTGCTAAAATAAACTTTCGGGTCATTCAGGGACTAAAAGTGTCAAAAAGTGCACAAGTTTGCATTTTCGCGCATAACATACGTTCTGAATACATCCGGACATCCAAAAATTTATGTAAGCACCAAAATATTTTATTTTAGTGTTTGGCATAAGAAAAATCCATTCGTCGCGCAATTTGGATCGTTTTTCGCGCTTATGCGCATTCCGTCGTAATTAACCGAACATCGCGATCGTACGACCAAACGAACGTTGGTGACCGACCGGATAATATTTAAATCCCACAAATATTCTGTTATGATTAAAATCTTATTTTAATCAGGTCCGTGTTGAAAAATAAATTAAAACGCCTAAAAACGTTATTTTTCAAAGTTTAAGCGCGTACCGTGTGTTTCTGCGCAACACAGTGCTTCTACTGCAAAACGCAGACAACGCAGCCAGTCCTGGCAACTGAAATTTATTTCAGTAATAACTTGGCGAGTTTATTTTTATAGAGTAATAAAAATAATTTAGAACGCCATAAACCGGGATTTAAACGCTAGATAAAATACCCGGTACCCAGTTAAATACCCGTCTTAGCCATATACTAGGAATATGCTTGGCATATGCTTGGAATATGCTAAGGTATATGCTTGGAATATGCTAAGGTATATGCTTGGAATATGCTAAGGTATATGCTAGGAATATGCTTGGAATATGCTAGGAATATTCTAGGAATATTCTAGGAATATTCTATATGGAAAAACTATAAATACCCACCATATGTTTCATTCATAATCACTAGAAATTTGATTTGAGAAACTCTAAGTTGAAACACTAGTTTCATACCTGAGATTTTCGAATCGAGTTTAGCATTCGGGGACCCTTCGTAAGTATTCTTTCGTTCTTTTCCTTATTTTTACTGCTTTTCGAGTCAGAAAGTCAAACTTTGTTTGACTTTCAGCGTTGACCAGTAATGGTCAATGCGAAGTTCGGTTGAACTTCGCAACGTGATTGTAATCACGATGGTCATAGTCCCTTGGGACTATGCCTACTGATTACCACGTTGTCTAGGGTCGTAGGGTAGGCGATCTAATAAATCGCCTATACCTTCGAACCCGACCCATTTGGTCGATCATTAGGATCCGACCAAATACATTAGGTGACCATAGTAGGTAGGGAATAACCTTCCGAGGTTATACCCTATGGTCACATCGTTTAAGTAGTTGTATGATAGGTAGTTTATATGCCTTAGGTAAATTACCAGAATACCCTTTTTCATGCATAATTGCTAATTTAGCATATGTAACCTAAACTTTTGTCACGTAACTGATTATGTAACATGTTTAGGCATATAATACCTGTCATAGGACTAGTTAGGCGGTCCGAACGCGTTTCACGCGCACGACACGTTAAAGTAGCATAAGCTTCCTAAACGGGTCGTAATGGGTCGTAAACAATTATGTTAAGTTTCATTTAGCATGTAGGCTTTGTTAAACCAAATGACACGAGTCTCTACACTCGTTTGGTTTACGAAACCTCATTCTATCCAATCATCCGATTAAGGTCCGGTTATTAACATAGTTACCTATATTAGGTGCCGTTTGATTCCGAGATCTATAGCATTACTTGGTGGTTATCTTTAGACAACTGAGCAATCTCAAGTGAGTACATAGACCCCTCTTTTACTGTTTTCCAAACTGTTTTGGGGTGGAACACATGTGCCTACTTGTTACTTTCATGCTTTCCTGTTTTAACATCATATACTGCTATGTTCGTTAGTACATTATAGTACATGATTTTATGACATCTTATGCTAGGTGTGCCCATTGTGTGCATTACTTGGTACATTGTTTTACATTACATTTCATGCTAGGTGTGCCCATTGTGTGCATTACTTAGTACATTGTTTTACATGACATTTCATGCTAGGTGTGCCCATTGTGTGCATTACTTAGTACATTGTTTTACATGACATTTCATGCTAGGTGTGCCCATTGTGTGCATTACTTAGTACATTGTTTTACATAACATTTCATGCTAGGTGTGCCCATTGTGTGCATTACTTAGTACATTGTTTTACATGACATTTCACGCTATGTATGTTCATTTGATTACATACTTAGTGCATTGTTTTCACATGTTTACAATTTTGGTATGACATTTGGTTTGTTTACATGGGACAATACATTCATTAACATTAGCTACGCCGTTCGTTAGTAGGTAGTGGTACCATAGGAATTGACAACTCCCGTTCCGGACATCCCAGGGAAAGGGGACAGAAAGGAATGACCGAATTCGATGTTATAAAGACAGATAGACCTTTAATTTGTTTAAAGGGTTTATCACCACAGTCACAAGGCTTGGATGTATGCATTTTCACAATACCGCATAAATGTTCATATTAAATAGTTGCATGCATTTACACAAAACATAACTTTGATTTAAACCAAGTTTTACTTCAATACTTTGTTTTTGTGCATATGGTTTAGTTGAGACATTTCACTTGCCATACATGACATTTTGACATAGACATTTGACATGGATATTTGACATAGACATTTGACATGGATATTTGACATAGACATTTGACATGGATATTTGACATAGACATTTGACATGGATATTTGACATAGACATTTGACATGGATATTTGACATAGATATTTTGACATGATTTACATTTGACACAAACACTTTTGACATTGGTTTTACATACTACATGATTTACATCTTGACATGAATACTTTGACATATTATTTAATACATTTGACAATTGGTTTAAACATAGACTTCTTACATTGGTTGGTTTGGTTTGATTAAGTGATTAAGTAACGATGCGTGTGTAATATGATACAAGCATGGTGGATACGCCGCTGGTACTTCCTATATATAAGTGTTTGTATGGTATTACATATCGTAACGTTATTTGAATCATTTCAGTTTGATACATAGAACATTTTATACAAATAACATACTTTTCACAAGACATTGATTTACAAACAATTTATCTTATACAAACACATTTTTACATGGTTATTTATTTAACCTGACATTTACTTATACATATCATCTGATCTTATTGTTATTCAAATGATTTACAAGACAAAGCAAATTACAAGGTTCATGACTAAACATTTTCTCAAATACAAGTCATGAATCCTATTTTCACAAACCTATGTATCTCACAGGCATTTTTATGCTGACGTACCTATTTTCACATGTGTTTTCAGGTGCTTTTCCATAGGATGTTGATCATGATACTAGGGCGGACCTGTGCCTTAGAGACTTTAAAATAAGATAGACTATGTTTAATTATGTTCTGAACTCTTTAATTTCATGTTTAAAACAATGTAACACCTTTGTTTATAAATAAAAGACAACTTTGTATGCCATGGTTATGAAACAATTAATTCTGTCGCAACACGCCCCGATGTTTCCGCCGCGATTTGTTGTTTTACGCGGTCGGGGTGTGACAGAAGAGTTGGTATCAGAGCCAATGGTTATAGGGAATTAGGTTATTAGTAATGCTTTGACCTAGACTATAACTTTTCTAGGAACCTAACGCAAGTTATCTTGTGTTTAGATCTTAAAACATGTACATCACCTATCCTTAGGTGATTAACAAAACAAGGAACCAAAATTTTTCCGAAACGATTTTTGAAAAACAATCATCTGTTTTTGAATAAATTTTTACAAGGTTTTGAACCCTCAATTGTAAGGTTTTAAACCCTCTGTTATATGGTTTTGAACCCTTTTCAGTATTGGTTTTTGGCCTTGTGCCTTCAAATTTTCAAAATCCCGTCAAACGTTTTGGGTTTTAAATAATGTGAACATGTGCAAACTGGAAGGGTGAATGCCTGTATTCTGGGTTTTCTGTCTAGGCAAGCACTTCGTATACATCTCAACCAGACGCGAGACCAGTTGTGCTTACCTGGGAATTCTTGGAGTGAGTGTTCACTTATAGGCGAGCATGTCTTCGCTAATACATTATTTTTGACCCATTTACTTTGATTAGTCACTGTGTGTCGTTTGTTTGCTTTGTTATACGAACGAATGACCACCATCTATGCTGTTACTGCCCAAGCTAACCAGGCAGCTCCCAATCAAACCGCACAGCCTCCAGCGAAGAAACCCTATACAGGGAATGCACCTTTGTGCAATAGATGCAACAGTCACCACCAGCCGCAACTTCCATGCCGTTTCTGTACTAACTGTGGGAAGTCAGGCCATCTTGCCAATGTTTGTCGGTCTGCTCAGAATCCCGCGGTTCAGAACCCGGCTCAACAAGCTGCTCCGCAACAGGGTCAAGCTGCACGACCACAATACCCACCAGGTGCTTGTTACAATTGTGGGGATCTGACCCACTATAGGAATCGGTGCCCAAGACTGGCGAACCAGAACCAGAACCAGAACCAGAACCAGAATCCGGCTCCGGCTCGAGGCCGAGTCTTTAACATGAATGCCCAAGAGGCACAGGCTGACGATAATGTGGTGAACGGTACGTTCTTTATTAATAATCAGCCTGCATCTGTTCTTTTCGATTCTGGTGCCGATAAGAGTTTCGTGTCTTTGTCCTTTGAGCAAATGCTTCGCGTGTCTAGAACGAAACTAGGCAAATCTTTGACAGTAGAAGTTGCTAGTGGTGAACCCATTATTCTTGATTCTGTTCTTCGCAACTGCCAGTTGAATCTTAACGACCATCTTTTTCCTATTGACCTCACGCCTATGCAACTCGGAAGCTTCGACGTTATTGTGGGAATGGATTGGTTATCCAAGCATCACGCAGAGATAGTTTGTTCTGAGAAGATTGTTCGTGTGCCGCTTTCGACAGACGAGATTCTGCAGGTTCAAGGTGAGAAGCCTATCGGTGGTCTCAAACTCATGTCTTGTTTTAAAGCTCGGAAGTATCTGCAGAAGAACTATGTGGCTTTCTTAGCACATGTTACAGAAGATAAAGACAAGGGTAAGTCTATTTCAGATATTCCTGTCGTTCGGGATTATTCTGAAGTATTCCCTGAAGATTTACCTGGTCTACCTCCAGCACGCCAAGTCGAGTTCCGCATTGATCTCGTACCTGGTGCAAATCCCATTGCTAGAGCTCCATATCGTCTTGCACCATCCGAGATGCAAGAGTTGTCTAAACAGCTTCAGGAGCTCTCTGACAAAGGTTTTATACGTCCTAGTTTTTCACCTTGGGGTGCTCCCGTTCTTTTTGTAAAGAAGAAGGATGGATCCTTTAGGATGTGTATCGATTATCGTGAGCTTAACAAACTTACCATCAAGAATCGATATCCTTTACCCTGCATTGATGATCTCTTTGATCAACTACAGGGCGCTTCTTATTTTTCGAAGATTGATCTGCGATCTGGGTATCATCAACTTCGGGTGCAAGAAGAAGACATTCCGAAGACAGCGTTCCGTACTCGTTATGGGCATTATGAATTCACAGTCATGCCATTTGGTTTGACTAATGCTCCTGCTGTTTTCATGGACTTAATGAATAGGGTCTGCAAACCTTATTTGGATCAGTTCGTCATTGTTTTTATTGATGACATCTTGATATACTCTAAGACGCAAGCTGACCACGAGCAACATCTTCGTCTTACTCTAGAACTCCTAAAGAAAGAGCAACTTTTCGCCAAATTCTCCAAATGCGAATTTTGGCTTAAAGAAGTTCAATTTTTGGGGCATGTTATCAACGAACGGGGTATTCATGTAGATCCCTCCAAGATCAGTGCGATTAAGGATTGGGATACACCTACTACTCCTACTGAAGTTCGTTCTTTTCTTGGTCTAGCGGGTTATTATCGCCGCTTCATAGAAAACTTCTCGAAGATTGCAGTTCCTCTAACTGCTCTAACTCAGAAGAAAATGCTTTTTTATTGGGGGTACAAACAAGAGGAAGCTTTTCAACACCTGAAGCAGAAGCTTTGCGATGCGCCAGTTCTATCATTGCCTGAGAGTGATGATGATTTTGTTGTGTATTGTGATGCATCAAAATTGGGTCTTGGCTGTGTTCTTATGCAAAGGAACAAAGTCATAGCCTATGCATCGAGGCAGTTGAAGATACATGAGAAAAACTACACTACTCATGATCTTGAGTTGGGTGCAGTTGTCTTTGCTCTCAAGATCTGGAGACACTATTTGTACGGTACAAAATGTGTGGTTTTCACTGACCACAAAAGTCTTCAGCATATCTTCAACCAAAAAGAACTCAACATGAGACAACGACGTTGGGTTGAGCTTTTAAACGACTATGACTGCGAAATTCGCTACCATCCTGGTAAGGCGAATGTCGTAGCTGATGCATTAAGTCGTAAGGAACGTACTAAGCTTCATTGTGTACGTGTTCAATCTGTTATTCAAGCTCGATCCGATATCCAAGCACGCATTTCTCAGTCTCAACAATCTTGTGTTTCACAAGGATTGATGGATAAGGAATTTCCTTATCACATAACACCTGCACTGGAACTGAAGGACAATGGATCATATTGCTTCATGGACCGTTTGTGGGTCCCAAGCCTAGATGATCTTCGTACCTTGCTTATGGATGAAGCCCATAAGTCTCGTTATTCTATTCATCCGGGCTCAGATAAAATGTATAAGGATCTTCGTATTCACTATTGGTGGCCTGGTATGAAGAAAGACATTGCCTTATATGTATCCAAATGCCTTACTTGTCTAAAGGTTAAGGCTGAACATCAGCGTCCTTCGGGATTATTGGAGCAACCAAAGGTCCCAGTTTGGAAATGGGAAAACATTACTATGGATCTTGTTACCAAACTCCCGCGCACAAAGAAAGGTCATGATGCCATCTGGGTAGTCGTTGATCGTCTTACAAAGTCAGCACATTTCTTGCCAATCCGTGAGGATTTTCCTGCTGACAGACTTGCTCAAATCTATGTAGATGAAATTGTAGCTCGACATGGTGTTCCGTTGAACATCATTTCTGACAGAGATGCTCGTTTCACTTCTCATTTTTGGAGAACCATGCAATCTGCTATGGGGACCCAACTTAATCTGAGCACAGCTTATCATCCGCAAACGGATGGTCAATCTGAGAGAACAATCCAGACTCTGGAGGATATGCTTAGAGCTTGTGTGATCGATTTTGGTGGTAGCTGGGATTCACATCTTAAATTGATTGAATTCTCCTACAACAACAGTTATCACACTAGCATCAAAATGGCTCCTTTCGAAGCTCTCTATGGTCGAAAATGTCGTTCACCAGTCTGCTGGAATGAGATTGGCGAGGCTCAACTTACTGGACCTGCCCTCATTTTAGAGACAACTGACAAGGTCAAGAAAGTTCGTGATAACCTTCAGGCAGCTAGAAGCCGTCAGAAGATTTACGCGGACCCAAAACGCAAAGCCTTGGAATTTCAAGTCGGTGATCGTGTATTACTTAAGGTCTCACCTTGGAAAGGTGTGATCAGATTTGGAAAGAAAGGAAAACTTGCACCTAGATACGTTGGACCATTCAAGATCGCCGAAAGAATCGGAAAGGTAGCCTACAGACTTGAGTTACCTCCTGAACTGGTAAATGTTCATCCAACTTTTCACGTGTCCAATCTCAAGAAGTGTACAGCTGATGAGAATTTCTCCATACCGCTTGACGAAATTCGTGTTGGCAAAACACTGAAATTTGTTGAGAAGCCAGTGGAAATCATGGAACGTGAAGTCAAGTGGCTTAAACGCAAGCGCATTCCTTTGGTCAAAGTTCGCTGGGAAGCTAAACGTGGACCCGAGTTTACTTGGGAACGCGAAGATCAAATGAAAGCGAAATATCCGCATCTTTTTCCACGAGTTTCCTCTAAATAAATTTCGGGACGAAATTTCCACAAGTAGGGGAGACTGTAACAACTGTGCTTGTAATCACTATGAACAGTTATGTTATCAATAAAACAATGTTATTTGATCACAATGTTTGTTTTGTTATGTTTTACATTTTTCATGTTTTGACTTTTGTTCAATTTCAAACTCTACATCGCTTTCTGGAGAGTTATACGCAAACTAGTGCGTAAACGTACTCAGTTTAATGCGAGAAATACTCCGGAACATCAACATATACTCAACATACCTTAAATAACCTTTACATAACTTAGAAATAAGTTTTAAAGGCTTTGGTATGGCAAAAAACAAGTTAATTCGCTTACAGGGACTAAATATGACAAACTGCGAAAGTATGTCAATTTGAACTGTAACGAACATTCCGGAACCTAACCATAAGTTAAACACACCTTAAATATCCTTTACATAGCTTAGAAATAGGCTTTGAGGGGTTCGGTGTGCTAAAATAAACTTTCGGGTCATTCAGGGACTAAAAGTGTCAAAAAGTGCACAAGTTTGCATTTTCGCGCATAACATACGTTCTGAATACATCCGGACATCCAAAAATTTATGTAAGCACCAAAATATTTTATTTTAGTGTTTGGCATAAGAAAAATCCATTCGTCGCGCAATTTGGATCGTTTTTCGCGCTTATGCGCATTCCGTCGTAATTAACCGAACATCGCGATCGTACGACCAAACGAACGTTGGTGACCGACCGGATAATATTTAAATCCCACAAATATTCTGTTATGATTAAAATCTTATTTTAATCAGGTCCGTGTTGAAAAATAAATTAAAACGCCTAAAAACGTTATTTTTCAAAGTTTAAGCGCGTACCGTGTGTTTCTGCGCAACACAGTGCTTCTACTGCAAAACGCAGACAACGCAGCCAGTCCTGGCAACTGAAATTTATTTCAGTAATAACTTGGCGAGTTTATTTTTATAGAGTAATAAAAATAATTTAGAACGCCATAAACCGGGATTTAAACGCTAGATAAAATACCCGGTACCCAGTTAAATACCCGTCTTAGCCATATACTAGGAATATGCTTGGCATATGCTTGGAATATGCTAAGGTATATGCTTGGAATATGCTAAGGTATATGCTTGGAATATGCTAAGGTATATGCTAGGAATATGCTTGGAATATGCTAGGAATATTCTAGGAATATTCTAGGAATATTCTATATGGAAAAACTATAAATACCCACCATATGTTTCATTCATAATCACTAGAAATTTGATTTGAGAAACTCTAAGTTGAAACACTAGTTTCATACCTGAGATTTTCGAATCGAGTTTAGCATTCGGGGACCCTTCGTAAGTATTCTTTCGTTCTTTTCCTTATTTTTACTGCTTTTCGAGTCAGAAAGTCAAACTTTGTTTGACTTTCAGCGTTGACCAGTAATGGTCAATGCGAAGTTCGGTTGAACTTCGCAACGTGATTGTAATCACGATGGTCATAGTCCCTTGGGACTATGCCTACTGATTACCACGTTGTCTAGGGTCGTAGGGTAGGCGATCTAATAAATCGCCTATACCTTCGAACCCGACCCATTTGGTCGATCATTAGGATCCGACCAAATACATTAGGTGACCATAGTAGGTAGGGAATAACCTTCCGAGGTTATACCCTATGGTCACATCGTTTAAGTAGTTGTATGATAGGTAGTTTATATGCCTTAGGTAAATTACCAGAATACCCTTTTTCATGCATAATTGGTAATTTAGCATATGTAACCTAAACTTTTGTCACGTAACTGATTATGTAACATGTTTAGGCATATAATACCTTTCATAGGACTAGTTAGGCGGTCCGAACGCGTTTCACGCGCACGACACGTTAAAGTAGCATAAGCTTCCTAAACGGGTCGTAATGGGTCGTAAACAATTATGTTAAGTTTCATTTAGCATGTAGGCTTTGTTAAACCAAATGACATGAGTCTCTACACTCGTTTGGTTTACGAAACCTCATTCTATCCAATCATCCGATTAAGGTCCGGTTATTAACATAGTTACCTATATTAGGTGCCCTTTGATTCCGAGATCTATAGCATTACTTGGTGGTTATCTTTAGACAACTAAGCAATCTCAAGTGAGTACATAGACCCCTCTTTTACTGTTTTCCAAACTGTTTTGGGGTGGAACACATGTGCCTACTTGTTACTTTCATGCTTTCCTGTTTTAACATCATATACTGCTATGTTCGTTAGTACATTATAGTACATGATTTTATGACATCTTATGCTAGGTGTGCCCATTGTGTGCATTACTTGGTACATTGTTTTACATTACATTTCATGCTAGGTGTGCCCATTGTGTGCATTACTTAGTACATTGTTTTACATGACATTTCATGCTAGGTGTGCCCATTGTGTGCATTACTTAGTACATTGTTTTACATGACATTTCATGCTAGGTGTGCCCATTGTGTGCATTACTTAGTACATTGTTTTACATAACATTTCATGCTAGGTGTGCCCATTGTGTGCATTACTTAGTACATTGTTTTACATGACATTTCACGCTATGTATGTTCATTTGATTACATACTTAGTGCATTGTTTTCACATGTTTACAATTTTGGTATGACATTTGGTTTGTTTACATGGGACAATACATTCATTAACATTAGCTACGCCGTTCGTTAGTAGGTAGTGGTACCATAGGAATTGACAACTCCCGTTCCGGACATCCCAGGGAAAGGGGACAGAAAGGAATGACCGAATTCGATGTTATAAAGACAGATAGACCTTTAATTTGTTTAAAGGGTTTATCACCACAGTCACAAGGCTTGGATGTATGCATTTTCACAATACCGCATAAATGTTCATATTAAATAGTTGCATGCATTTACACAAAACATAACTTTGATTTAAACCAAGTTTTACTTCAATACTTTGTTTTTGTGCATATGGTTTAGTTGAGACATTTCACTTGCCATACATGACATTTTGACATAGACATTTGACATGGATATTTGACATAGACATTTGACATGGATATTTGACATAGACATTTGACATGGATATTTGACATAGACATTTGACATGGATATTTGACATAGACATTTGACATGGATATTTGACATAGATATTTTGACATGATTTACATTTGACACAAACACTTTTGACATTGGTTTTACATACTACATGATTTACATCTTGACATGAATACTTTGACATATTATTTAATACATTTGACAATTGGTTTAAACATAGACTTCTTACATTGGTTGGTTTGGTTTGATTAAGTGATTAAGTAACGATGCGTGTGTAATATGATACAAGCATGGTGGATACGCCGCTGGTACTTCCTATATATAAGTGTTTGTATGGTATTACATATCGTAACGTTATTTGAATCATTTCAGTTTGATACATAGAACATTTTATACAAATAACATACTTTTCACAAGACATTGATTTACAAACAATTTATCTTATACAAACACATTTTTACATGGTTATTTATTTAACCTGACATTTACTTATACATATCATCTGATCTTATTGTTATTCAAATGATTTACAAGACAAAGCAAATTACAAGGTTCATGACTAAACATTTTCTCAAATACAAGTCATGAATCCTATTTTCACAAACCTATGTATCTCACAGGCATTTTTATGCTGACGTACCTATTTTCACATGTGTTTTCAGGTGCTTTTCCATAGGATGTTGATCATGATACTAGGGCGGACCTGTGCCTTAGAGACTTTAAAATAAGATAGACTATGTTTAATTATGTTCTGAACTCTTTAATTTCCTGTTTAAAACAATGTAACACCTTTGTTTATAAATAAAAGACAACTTTGTATGCCATGGTTATGAAACAATTAATTCTGTCGCAACACGCCCCGATGTTTCCGCCGCGATTTGTTGTTTTACGCGGTCGGGGTGTGACAACTATTTTCATGGATTTAATGAATAGGGTATGTAAACCTTATTTAGACAAGTTCATCATTGTGTTCATTGGCGACATTCTTATTTATTCGAAGTCTTGAGCCGATCACGAACAACACCTTCGTCTGATGATGGAAATTATGAAGAAGGAACAACTTTTCGCCAAATTCTCCAAGTGCGAACTCTGGCTTAAAGAATTTCAGTTTTTGGGTCATATTGTTAACAAGCAGGGTATTCATGTGGATCCATCCAAAATTGCTTCTATTAAGGATTGGAACACACCTACGACACCTACAGAAGTTCGCTCTTTTCTTGGTCTTGCTGGTTACTATCGACGGTTTATTTCGAACTTCTCAAAGATCGCGGTTCCTCTTACTGCTTTGACTTAGAAGAATAAGCCTTTTGAGTGGGGACCTAAACAAGAGGAAGCTTTTCAAACGCTAAAACAAAAACTCTGTGATGCTCCTGTTTTATCTTTGCCCGATGGAAACAATGATTTTGTTGTCTATTGTGACGTGTCAAATCTAGGCCTTGGTTGTGTTCTCATACAACGAGGTAAAGTTATAGCTTATGCGTCAAGACAATTGAAAATTCATGAGAAGAACTACACCACTCATGATCTTGAGTTGGGAGCTGTGGTTTTTGCACTCAAAATTTGGAGACACTATCTCCATGGCACGAAGTGTGTGGTTTTCACAGACCACAAAAGTCTCCAACATATTTTTAATCAGAAGGAGCTGACCATGAGACAACGATGTTGGGTTGAACTATTGAACGATTACGATTGCGAAATTCGTTACCATCCTGGTAAGGCGAATGTCGTAGCCGACGCGCTAAGTCTAAAGGAACGAGCTAAGCTTCATTCTGTTCGCACTCTATACAATATCCAATCACGTGTCCTTCAAGCACAACAAACATGTGTAACCCAAGGCTTAGTGAAATATGAGCTACCACTTCAACTTGAGCTTAAACTCGAAACGAAAGACGATGGATTACTATATTTCAACAATTGTTTGTGGATTTCGAAACAAGACGATCTTCGCACTTTGGAGATGGACGAATCTCACAAGTCTCGATATTCTATCTATCCTGGTGCTGACAAAATGTACAAGGATCTCCGTACTCAGTACTGGTGGCCTGGTATGAAAAAGGATATTGCCTTGTATGTATCGAAATGCCTAACTTGTCTCAAAGTCAAGGCTGAACATCAACGACCATCTGGTTTGCTTGTACAACCAGAGATACCGGTATGGAAGTAGGAGAACATTGCAATGGATCTCATCACTAAGTTACCGCGTACATCTAGAGGTCACGATGCTATTTGGGTTGTCATCGATCGATTAACGAAGTTAGCTCATTTTATACCGATTCACGAGGATCTATCTGCTGATAAACATGCCAAGATTTATGTTGATGAGATTGTGTCTCGACATGGTGTTCCTTTGGATATCATATCCGATCGTGATGCTCGATTCTCATCTCACTTTTGGAAGACCATGCAATCTGACATGGGAACTCAACTAAATTTAAGCACTGCTTATCATCCCCAAACAGATGGACAATCCGAGAGAATGATACAAACATTAGAGGATATGCTTAGAGCATGCGTGATAGACTTTGGTGGTAATTGGGATTCTCATCTTCCGTTGATCGAGTTCTCTTACAACAATAGTTATCATGCTAGTATCAATATGGCACCGTTTGAAGCTTTATACGGTCGAAAATGTCGTTCACCTGTCTGTTGGAATGAGATTGGTGAAGCTCAGCTTACTGGACCTGAGCTCATTCTGGAAACAACAGAAAAAATCAAGAAAATTCACGATAATCTTCTGACAGCTAGAAGCCGTCAAAAGAGTTATGCGGATATGCGACGCATGCCCTTGGAATTTCAAGTCGGAGACCGTGTCCTACTCAAGGTATCCCCTTGGAAGGGAGTGGTTAGATTTGGAAAGAAAGGAAAACATGCACCATGATATGTTGGAGCATTTAAGATTGGTTAAAGAATCAGAAAGGTTGCGTATCGACTAGAGCTACCTCCAGAACTTGGGAATATTCACCCAACATTCCACGTGTCCAATCTACGAAAGTGTTTAGCCGATACTGATCTTCATATTCCACTTGACAAAATTCAAGTTGATGATACGATGCACTTTGTTGAGAAACCTGTGGAGATAATGGACCGTGCAGTCAAGCAATTGAAGAATAGGCGAATACGATTAGTCAAGGTTCACTGGGAGTCCAAACATGGCCCAGAGTTTACTTGGGAATGTGAGGACCAAATGAAGACGTAATATCCACATTTGTTTTCACAAGTTTCCTCTAGTTAAAATTTCGGGACGAAATTTCCTAAAGTAGGGGATACTGTGACAACTGTGCTCTGTAAACGATGTATGATGTAAAAAAATATCAATTATCAATGAAACGATGTGTTTTGGTGTTAATATTTGTGTATTTGTGTTTGACGATTTTACGATTTGATTCGAGTTCGATTTCAAGCTCTAAATCGCTTTCTAGAAAGTTATACGCAAACTGATGTGTAAACGTAATCAGTTTAACATGAAAAATGCTCCGGAATAGTGACATAGGCTTAACATACCTTAAATAACCTTTACATAACTTAGAAATAAGTTTTGGAAGATTTGGTGTGTCAAAAACAAGTTTATTCGACCGCATGGACTATTTGTGTCAAACTGCGAAAGTATGCCGATTCGTATGGCAACGAACATTCCAGAACTTGATCATAAGCTAAACATACCCTAAATATCCTTTACATAGCTTAGAAATAAGCTTTGAGGGGTTTGTTATGCGAAAATACGCTTATTTGATCAATAGGGACTCAAAGCGTCAAAAAGTGCATAAGTTTGCATTTACGCGTATATTTTACGTTCTGAACATATGTGGACATCCAAAAATTTTTGTAATCATTAAAATATTTTGTTTTAGTGATTGGAATGCAAAAATACTATTCGTCGCGTAATTTGGATCGATTTCTTGTCCGTTCGAGTTTTCATCGTAATTAACCGAATAACGCAACCGTACGACCAAACGAACCGACATCCGAGATAATTTCAAGCATGTTTCAAGTCCCCTATGCTTTAACATCCTTGTAGAGCCTTTAAAATGGGTCAACGGAGTTTAAACGCATCGAAAATGGCTTAAACATGCTGCAGGGACCATTCTAGCCAAGTTTCGAAAGTTTCTGGCATAGGTAGGGTGTGGCGTCGCGCCACAGCAAAAGGGGGGGGGGGGGGGTACCCGTGGCGGCACACGTCGGCCTAATTTTGACAGAAAGTCTGTTTTCAGCAACCAGCTTGAACTTCAGGGTCTTTTATGCAATTTTTCAATACTATGGACTTGTTTTAGAGCACACATTATATTAAAAACCATGTTCCACAAGTGTAGGGTCAAGATTGAACCTCCTAACACATGGAATGATCTCCTTGATCCAAATTTACTATAAATAAAAGTGGGTTTCTCATTCATTCCTCACATTTGATTCAAAATCTGCTCTAAGTTGAAGTTTAAGACTTCATACCTGAGTGTTTTGGATCAATTTTTCCTTGCTTGGACCTTTTGTAAGCTTCTTTCATGCTTGTTTATGCTTTTCAAGCGTGAAAGTCAAACAATGTTTGACTTTCTGCTTTAACCACGATTTGGTCAACACAAAGTTCGTTTGAACTTTGCAACGTTAGCGTAATCACGATGGTTATAGTCCCTTGTGGCTATACCTACTGATTACCACGTTGATTAGTCGAAGTGACGAGTCAAAGTTTCGGTCAAAATACGTGTTTATGCGTATTTTGCGATGAAGCTATTTTCGGGTATCAAAACACTTTGTTTTGATATCAAACCTGTTTTCTAACTTAGTTAAACATGTTTTAACATGTTTAACTAGTCACTTTTAGTTTAGTGCTTGTTTAAGGTCATAAGTCAAGGGGTCTTGACAACCGCTTAGACTTTCAAACTCGACGTCGATCGTTAGGATCCGACCAAGCATATTTTGTAACCATAGTTGTATAGGGAATAACCTTCCAAGGTTATACCTTATGGTCATTTAGTTTAATTAGTTATATGATAGGTAGTTTATATGCCTTAGGAAAATGACCAAAATGCCCTTTTCATGCATAATTTAATTTTAAGCATATGTAACTTAAATTTTTTCACTTAAATATGCAACATATTTAAACATGTTAGGGCATATAATACTTGTCATAGGACTAGTTAGACGTCTCGAACACGCATTCGCGCGAACGACGCGTTAAAGTAGCGTAAGCTACCTTAATGGGTCGTAACGGGTCGTAAGCACTTAGGAAAGGTTCCGATTTAGAATGTAGGCTTTGTTAAACCACATCACATGAGTTCCAATACTCAGTTGGTTTACGAGACCTCATTTTATCCGATCTTCTGATTTAGGTGTCGATTTATTAACTAGCGATCCAATTACTAGGTACCACTTGATTTTCTTGGTTTTCCCGAGCATTGTTAGTTCATTAGATCAAGGATGCTTTGCAATTCAATGTAAGTACATAGTTCCCCTGTTTTACTGTTTTCAATTGTTTTGGGGTGATTCATATGTGTTAAACGATTTCGATGCTTTCAACGATGATTTCGAAAACGAATACTATGGTTTATATTAAACAATAACGATTTCGATAATGTGAACGAACTTATTGGACGTAATTACATAACGAATGACATTCATTAGCTTTGGCCGAGCCGACCAGTATTAGGTTATGTGGGTAACGACTGAACCTGATGATTGTTAACTTACCCTTTGGTGGTTTGTTAATTCGAGTTGAACGAGTTGAACAATGGACGAGTTACGGAGGTTTGAATGTTATAAACGAGACGACCAAGAGTAGTTTTCACAATTAAAACGAGAACGAATTGAACAATTGAACAATTGTGAACGATTTTAATGATTTGAACTACGAGAACGATTTGAACGATTTAAACAAACGAAGGTCTATTACATGAACGAGTTAAACGATTTAAACGATTGGGTTATGGTAAGTGATTAGGTAACGGGACGTGGGTAATGTAATAAAAGCATGGTAGATACGCCGCTGGTACTTCTTATATATATGTGCTTTTATCATATTACATCCCATGGCGTTATTTAGTTCACTTGGACGAACGATTTTATACGATGTCACGCAACGGTGTATACTATACGATATAAACCATACGAGTTTTATTACAAGAACGATTTACAATTTGGTTTACTTAAACAAATGTTTTGGGTTAAGATTCATGGCAACGAGATTTTATAAACTATAACCAACTTGTTTTGAGTTGGTTAATCATATTGCAATACTAAACATTTTTCAAAACAAGGTTTTCAGTTATCGACTCTTGTAGTCAAACGAAGTAATGCAACATGTAAACGAGCCATGAATCCGACACTCTCACAAAACCTATGTTCTCGCCGACATTTCTTTGCTGACTTTATTTTCACATATGTTTCAGGTGGTGTTGAATGATGTTGATTGCGACTAGGATGCATGCTCACTTAGGTCTGGACGAGGCCTTAGTGACTAAATAACAACGATAGACAATGTGTTTAACTGTTTGTTTTGTTTCAAGATAATATATAATGGTTAATATTTAAATAAAACGAAACTTTTGAATCCATGGTTGTGAAACAATAATTCTGTCGCTCCACTCCCTAACGTTTCCGCCGCGGTTTCGTTGTTTTACGCGGTCGGGGTGTGACAATGAATGCTTTCTGATTATTGTCATATACATACAAGTGCATTACATGTTGCATGATTTCATATCATTATTGCTTGCAACACATTATGATTCAATTAGTGCATGAAACAAAGTTAGCACAGTTATCAGGCAAACTAAAAGTACTGACGGGAGTTCAGTACTCAGACATACATGATGTTAAGACACAGATGTAACACCCCAAAAATATTTATGAAGGGAATAAAGTAAATATTTATCAAGGAAAATAAACTGCATGAGCTAAGAATTTCGATCATCTAAACCTACTTATTAAAGTGGTAAGCCAAATTTCTTGATTTGATGAATAATAGGAAGTGGGTTTCAACCCAATCATATGTTTATGTAAAAATATGTGTGAATAGATGCAAGGACTTCACTATAGGATAAGATTTATGTGTGAAATTGATTATTTGAAACACTTGTTGTATGAACCCATTTGATGTGAAATAATAGAGATGTAGGATGATGAAAATTAGAAGTGATCATGTGAAATCTTTGGCATATGGTGTTGTTGTAACACTTAAATTGTTGAATAAAAAGGATGTAGAATAAAGAAGATCATAAACTTAGTTGATTGTTGCTAAGATGGTTGATGAACTAGTAGAAATCATGTTTTGAATACTTGTATAATATGCTTTATTAATCCGAAACCCGCCAAGTGTTCGATGAAATGCTTAAGTGAATATACATGTGAAATTCGTAAAGATTGTTAAAATGTTGCCATATAATAAACTATGTAAATGATGAGATGATGTTTGGATGGACTAAATGATAGAATGAACAGGTTAATGTAGGCGTGAAAGAAGAAAGTTCACGTGCTACGAAGAGGGAAAACGCACAAGACCGAGGTATGTTATTTATGCATACCAAATTCTATTAGTAAATTGTTGTTTATGCTAGAACCATAATTTGATAATTGTGATAGTTAAATAGTAAATGGTTTGATCCGTTTTGAATGATTTGCATGAACCGTAGATTTATAAATGAAAATGCTTTATGACCGGTCCTTTATGGGATAACCGGGTAATGAGAAAATAAGTATGAAAGGAAATGAATGTGTTCGTTATAAACGAACCGAATGAAAGTTTTGTCATGAATGATATTATCCGTTATTAACGGATAATTTATGAATGAATGAAATCAACTCAATCCGTCACTCACGGGTTTGAGTGTATGTATATGATTGAAAGGAATGTATTTATTCGTTATAAATGAACCGAACAAAGATTATGTACGAATGAAAATGCCCTTCTCAACGGGACAAGAATGGCATGTTATATCTGAATTTTGAAGTAGTATGTTTTGACCTGTTTCATGTATGAGATGAATATATGAAAAGGATTAATGTTTGTATTATTAGTCTAGAAGTGATGTAACTAACGAGTTTAAAAATTTATGCTTAATGTAGGTAAATCCTCGACTTCAGAGCTTGGCGACTCGGAATGAACACACTCAAATTTCACGCCCACCTAGCGCTTCCAAAGATGTCAATTTAGTATGGTCTTAGTTTTGGTCATATGTATTTCCAACATATGTAATATTTTTGGTGTCCTTGTGATTTGGGCGAAAACTTGGTTAGTTAGTAGCTTTTGTATTTAGATAACCTAAACATGTTTGCTTTTTTTTTTTTGGTTTTTGAAAAAGGGTGTTTTAAGTTGAAGCGTTTTATTGTTACAAGCAGGAAATTGACTATGTTACGAATGGGTCATGCCCAAATTTTGTAAAGGTTTATTTATTTTTATAATATTTAAAAAGTGTGAAGAATGGGGCGTTACAAGTTGGTATCAGAGCCGAGGTTTGAGGGATTCAAGTACTAGAGTTAAAAAGGCTTGAACTCAAACCGAAAGCTCGTATGAAGGTGTGTTCATTCCGAAGCGCTATTACAGTTAGAAATAAAAGGGGATTTATAAGTTGTTTGTTTATAAATCTTGTTTTAAGGCAAATGAAGATGTTAAACGAGACCGTGTTTAAATTACGGATACGTAGGAAAAAAAGAATCGAGTAAAACGGACTAGTAGAACTATAGATATGGGGTTTTAAAGTTAGTATTTTAGAAAAGGATAGAGCTGGGCAAATGCAGCAACACAGAATTGAACATTCTGTGAAAAATGGGACGTTACGCTGCGTGACACCCAACTGGAATTACTGTCGCATAACGCGACAGCGGTCGCGGCCCGCGATAGCTGTAGGGATATCCTTCGTGGCCCGCGAGGGCTTTAAATGCTGGCAAATTTTATTTTTATTTTGTTTGTTTTGAATATGGGACTTGTTTAAAACAGTTTCTAGGGCCTCATAACCAATGTTTAAGGTAATTTTGATATTAAAAATGATGAGGGAAAATATACATGAAGGATAAAAAGGTAATCGTTGTGATCAAAGATTTCGATCTATATGATACGACATGATCGTCGATGACGATAATGTGTGACACCCCAGGAAAACCAGGAAAACCATGCAACTTAACTAGCTTCTTTAGTGAGTATGTGCTAAATTTCGGGACGAAATTTCTTTAAACTTGGGGATAATGTGACAACTCGTATTTCAAACCTCTCTTTGTACTTTGATGTAACCGATGTGAACGTTATGTGATTATGTGAACTTTGATGATTAATTGAATTTTATGTTGTTATGTTACGTGGTTACATGTAATGCATGTATGTGTGTAATATGATCACACAAAACGAGCCCGATCACACAACACTTGGCCGATCGCACAAGCCCATTCGGGCCACACTCTTTGTATCCGAACCAAGGGCAGCCCATGTATGGGGTCGACCCACTCCTCTTATACGCATACAAACACTCTTGTGGGAGTTTGTTTGTCATTACTTGCAAAACACAAACACACACAAACCCTAGTTCTCTCCTTCCTCTCCCTCTCAAACCCGACGGCAACACACCCCTCTCCAACGAAGCTTTTGTGTTCGGATCAATCCTTGCTCTCTTCTCTAACCGGTTAGTGTTTTAACTACTGATTGTATGTTGCATGATATTGTGATCTATATGTTTTACATGATGGTTTAGGGATGATATGCGATTGATTATGATGTAAACTGTTAGGGTTTTGTGTTCATATAATTGGCGCTAATGTGTAGATATACGGATCAATATAGGGTTTGATGATGCTATGTTTGAATGATGATTAAAAACTGAAAGCATGATACTCGGCTGTGATGTATTCATGTTCGAATGATTGGTTGAGTTATCATGATTAGGATGCATGCTAGTAATCAAGAACACAAATAGTGTTAATATAGTTGATGTTATGTTTTGAACATGTTTAGGTGTAACACCCCGTGTTTTCGTAAGTGAAAGTCAAAGTCAAGGTCAAAGTCAACGACCGATTCACGCAACTTGACTTGTAGAAATGTTTTTATTTTATTTGTATTATGTGGAGTAAGTGCCGTTCATTACAATAATCGATGAGTATTAATCGTATTTCAATCGACCTACGACTGTGAACTATAGGAAGTAACAATGCGATAAAGTTAATCAACTAACAATCAAGCTATGCTAATCAAATCAACATTGAATCATAACTCGAACTACGTAATTTTTACTTGTTATTTATACGTGTGTGTGTGCCCTACGTGTTACCTGTGCATGTTTATTTATGTTATGTTATGTTGTGGTAACCAAGCGAACTCAATCGAAATCGAAATCTAACTCGAATGTAATCAAACTGGAACTCGAATCACAATCGAACTATGATAGATGGTGGAGAATAGATTGCGTGAGATACTAAGTAGTTGGGACTGAAAGTAATTTGACTAGGAAACCCTATCGCAACGAACCGCTCGCAATCGAAATCGAAATATCAGAATTCGTCGCGCAAAACACTCGAAAGGGACGACTGATCGATCAGGCTTCCCAGCCGATCGAACAGCCAGCCGAACGGACTGCTGTCCGATCGGACAGGCTGTCCGATCGAGGTGCCAGCCGATCGGCCAGCCCTTTCCTCTTTTGTCATCCTATAAATACCCCTGTCATTATCACCCTTTACCACTTTTGGAAACCTATGCTCAACCAGCACGCTCAACCCGCCTTTTCTCAGATTTCTCTCGATTCCGGTAAGCTTTCGTCCTAAATCTTGTACTTTCTTGATCTATACACCCTCCTACACCTTTCTATCTTTCAAATCTAAACTTTTAACCGTGAAATCATCAAGAATCAAGTGTTCTAGGATGATGTCATCATGGGTTCTTGAAGAACTTCATGATTTGGCCTCAATCCACCAAGAATGACTTGGATCTAGCCGATTTCCACATAAACAAACAAGGATCTTTCCTAGATCTAAACATATACACAGTGACAAGGGCGGAAAGACGGATTTACCAACCTTCCTTCAACTCTTTGTCACTCAGTAACCTAGAACCAGTAGAAACGGAACCTGAGCCGGTTTACAAATCACTACAGTGGTTATACGGCTCAAGATCTGGATTCTATCTACAAGGTTAACCGACTTCGGGTCAAATGTTAAACTCCGTTCCGAACAGACCACCGACCGGATTCGGGTGATTCCTGTCCGACCCGGGAAGCCAAGTAAGGACGAGGCACCTATGATTTTACTCGCCGTCAAAATACCTCGATAAAACGACACACGAACAGAACGACCAAGTGTTAGACGAAAGGGCTTGATCAGGTCAGGATGCTGACCGATCGGACTGCTGTCCGAACGGACAGCCAGCCGATCGGATAGTCAGTCGATCGACCAGCCAGCCGATCGGCTAGCACATGGTCCCACACAAACAACTTGTTTTGAAGAATGGTATTGAACGAGCTGTTGTTCGATCGAACTACTGTTCGATCGGATTACTCTTCGGATCATCAGATACTATGCTTCAATACTTTATCAATTTTCAACATGTTCAATACACTAGAAGTGCCACCCGATCGAACAGCCGTCCGATCAGGTGACACCCTGTTGTCCGATCGAACAGCAGTTATGCTGCTCGATCGACCAACCCTCCGATCCACTGAACAAATACCTTGCAATTCATTAAAGTCTTTGACTTGTTGACTTGCTAACCGATCGAACACCTGTCCGATCGAACACCTGTCCGATCGAACACCCGTCCGATCGAACACCCGTCCGATCCAAAGGCCTTGAAATTCTGTTGAATGCCTAACCGATCGGGCTGCCGGCCGATCGAACAGCCGTTCGATCGACCGACCTGAAAGGCAAAGGTAATTCAATGTTTTCAAAATGCTACAACAAAAACTTCAAAGGTCAAGCCATCATACACAAACACATCCTTCTCAAAGGAAGGAACAATCCACTCGAACAACCATTCGATCGGCTTACCAACCGATCGGACAGCCGTCCGAGCAGACTGACAACCGAACGGCCAGCCATCCGATCGGACTACCGTCCGATCGACCAGCTGTCCGACTCCCCAGCACTTGTTTCCTGTTTACGTTTCTCTTATCGTTATGCTATCGAAACTATTCAGGCTAACCGTATTCGCTAAGCGCTCCCTTCAATCCATAAATCACTGTGAGTATACTCGATCCCTTTTTGCTTTATGCACTTTTGGGTGTTACATACGTTACGAATATTCAAACTACAATTATCACACTACTCAAACTATTTGAACGCTAACCGTTAATGCATGTTATACGTGGCTCATGAATGCTTGTTTGTTATGTTTACATATGGAATGCTATCTACCTGCCTTAGCAACGATAGTACTATAGTTTGGACTCAGCACCCGTTCACACGGGGGTTGTTAAGGATCTTTTACTTGCATGGATTACGGTGGTAATCATGTATTGCGAACTGCCTCAGGCAGTCAACCCGCAGTCATTGGTATCGATGGGTCTATGTCGATAACTAACGTGCTTCATTTCACTATGTGTACGTGCTGGTTATGCGTAAACGAATTCGAACTCTATATGCTAATATCAAACTTGTATGCTCACCTTTACATTTTATGTATTGACTTTATTTTAACGTATGTGACAGGTGCTTAGGAAGTTTACATGCTTAGCATGCTGTGAACTTGAGGCTAGGAAAGGTCTAGGATGCTCTCTGCGCTGTGATGAAATCGAAGCTAGGAAATGGTGTCCTAGAAACCAATAAATAAACTATTTGTGTTTGAATATGAGTCGTCGAAACAGAAATATTTGTCTTGATGATTATCTGTAATAATTTGTTTACTGTTTGAGACATGGTATGGGACATGTTAATTTAAATTGAATGGTAATGATAGTTGTTATGGAAACTTCTGGACAATCTGTTTCGCTCAGTGCCATGCCCCGATGATTCCGTCATCGGTTGGGGTGTGACAGATTGGTATCAGAGCCATAACTATAGGGAATTAGGCAAGACTCGACCTAGTCCGGGTCGAAGTCTTAGATACCTAGACTATAGTTAAGAACCAGCAGACCGACTTGTGCATAACCAGTAGGGGTTATGTACGAGCTTACTTCTCGTTATTCTCGCTTGTTCTACACTCTCACTGCACTCGAATTTTCAACAATGAGTAGACAATAAGGTCGAGAATAGGTGTGAAAACCGCAAACTCTCGACTAAAGTCGCTTACTCAGCTTGCATTTTAGCTACAAGCAAGGAGAATTATGCCAAATTAGGGGTGAAACCCATATTTTGATGAATAATCTCCTCTATTTTATCAAGACATGAATGAAGTTGTTAAGCCAGGGGTGAAACCCTAACCTTGGCGACTTGTTCCGCATCTTTTACAAACTCTCACCAAAGCCTCGGCGGACTCCAATGACTTGAAGTCACGATATAACCAACGGGATGCTTGCCAAGTGCCCAAGAATCGAGGCGAAGGCACAGTCCTGAAGGTTAAGTGTGCACAACGGATCCTTGTGAATAGTCGAACCGCTTTGGCTAGTCGAAGTCTACTAGCCGCAGACAATCTAATTCTCAAATTTCATGTGTTTCAACCTTGAGTCCGCAACTGCTGACTCTGAGGTTTTGTCGATTTTATGTGCTTATTTATGTGCTTTCCTATTTACGTGTTTAAACTTTGGGATTTACCCTATTTTTGTTTCGCTTCGATCGACACACACGACTCGCACTGCATCTTGTGATTTTGTGCTTATTTTGACTCCAAACGATTGTGTGACGACACGTTCGACGTGCGAAATCCGTGAACGTGCGGGACCAAACACACTAGAAGTACAATTTACCGTGATTCTTGTTATGTCCCGGTTTTGACTCCGAAACGATTGCGAACCGAACGTGTGACGTGCGGAATCCGTACACGAACGAGACCGAAACACACGAGACGTAATATAATCTATGATTCGACCTAGATGTGAGAGGTACAAAGGAACTTGAATCACCTTTTGCCTTTCCCTCTCAACTTTCTCTCTCTAGCTTCTTTCCCCAGACCTAGGTTTCTGTTTTCTGATTGCCTCTAGTGAATAAGTGCGCATGTGTTTTCTTGCTTCTGTGCTCTACATGCTTAGGAAATTAAATGACTATGTGCTTATTGTGCTTATGTGATTATGCGAATTCGTGCGAAGTATTTATGTGACTATACGTGTTCCTGAGCTTTAGTAAGTAATAGACGTGTGAGGTGAGATTCGAATACAATGTGATGAGTCCTGTGACGATGTCTGTTGCAGACCATGTCGTCTGGATCCCGTCATGCACTCTCTCGCCAAGAAAAGAGGGACAAACGCCTTGCTTCCATCATCGCGAAAAGTGTAGCAAAGGCCGTGAGTGATGTTTTTGAGAATGCCAGCAAATCATCCGAGGAATCGAGGACCGAAGCTCCTAAGACTGCCGCAAGGCCCTTCAGTTTCAAGCAATTCAAGTCTTGTGGGCCAAAAGAATTCACTGGCGAAGGAGGTCCTACTGCACTATTTCACTGGTTTGATTCCATTGAGGTTACTCTGCGACAAAGTGGTTGCCCTGATGACCTTCGAACTCTGAACGCTACCGGCGTTTTCCAGTCCCGTGCTCTAGACTGGTGGACGGCCGAGAGGAACAAGCGAGGGAACGATACAGCCTACTGTCTGTCGTGGGACGAGCTCAAGGAAGTTATGCTAGAGGAATTCTGCCCTCCTCATGAACGTCAAAAGATGGAAGATGAATTTTGGCACATACAGCAAAAGGATGGAGACAATGCTGGTCTCACTGCTCGTTTCAAACAGCTCAGCTTTATCTGTCCCGATCAAGTCAAGACTCCAGACATGACCATCAAGAAGTATATCCGAGCTTTGCCCGACTGCGTTGCTGATTTCGTGCAAGCGGCTAAGACTACAACGATCGAGGAAACTTATCTGTTGGCCGCTGAGATCAACGACAAACGGGTTAAGGCTGGGGTATGGGATAAGACTTCCAAGCATCTGCATCAAGCTACCGCTACCGCACCCACTGCTGAACCCACCTCATCAAGCAACAAGAGAAAGAACAAGAGAAAGAACAAGAGAAAGAACAGCTCCACCAACAAGAACTGTGCGATTACTGCTGCACCGATTCAAACCGTACCTGCCCAACAGCGTCAAGTAGCGGCGCCTGTGGCCAATGCACCGCCTGCAAAGCGTGCATACACTGGGCCACACCCGCTCTACCCTACCTGCACCTACCACCACCCGACTGCTATTCAATGCCGCTTTTGTGCTCACTGCAATGTATACGACCACTTTATTGCCAATTGCCGTATTCGTCAAGCTCCTGCCAATCAAGCTCTACTCACTGCCCCACAGGGTCAACAAGCTCCTCCGGTACCCGCAGTCAAAGCCAGAGCCTGCTTCGTGTGTGGCGACCCGAACTATTTCCCCAACGTGTGCCCGAAAAGGGTTGTGAAACAAGAGCCTCAGCAACAGCACCCACAGCAACAACAACAATAGCAGCAGCAACAACAGGCCGCACGCGCCAGAACTTTCAACCTCAACGTGCGTCAAGCCCAGGCCGACAACAACGTGGTCAATGGTACGTTCCTTGTGAATGGTATTTATGCTTCATGTTTATTTGATACCGGAGCCGATAATTGCTTTGTGTCGCTCGAATTTGAGAAACTCCTTAGTCGTAAACGTTCCCAACTTTCCTCGAAGTTCGATGTAGAAGTCGCTACCGGAAGAACCGTCGCTGTTAATTCTGTTGTCCGTGATTGTACTCTTGAGCTCAACAATCACATCTTCCCAATCGACCTTATTCCGATGCAACTCGGAAGCTTTGACGTCATAGTAGGGATGGACTTTCTTCGAGAAAACCATACTGAAGTTGTGTGCTTCGACAAGATGATTCGTTTTTCGCTCGCCAATGGTGACTTATTGTGTGTTTATGGCGATACTACTTCAAAGGGGCTCAAGCTTATGCCATTTATCCAAGCCAGCAAGTATCTTCGCAAGGAATACAGGGCTTTCTTGGCTAACATCGTAGTAGCGGAGAAGGAAAAGAAAGAGAAGAAGGAAGTGAAAGACGTCCCTGTGGTTCGAGAATTTCCTAACGTTTTTCCAGAGGATCTTCCCGGATTACCTCCAAGTCGTGATATCGACTTTCGTATTGACCTCATTCCTGGAGCAAATCCTATTGCCAAAGCTCCTTACCGACTTGCACCGTCAGAAATGCGCGAACTCTCAACCCAACTCCAGGAATTACTTGAAAAAGGCTTCATTCGCCCGAGCACCTCTCCTTGGGGCGCGCCAGTCCTTTTCGTCAAAAAGAAGGATGGATCGTTCCGGATGTGCATCGACTACCGGGAATTGAATAAGTTAACTATCAAGAACCGCTACCCTCTGCCTCGTATCGACGATTTGTTTGATCAACTACAAGGCGCTACGTGTTTCTAAAAAATCGATCTACGTTCAGGTTACCATCAACTACGCATTCAAGAGGAGGATATACCCAAAACCGCATTTCGAACTCGTTACGGCCATTACGAATTCGTTGTCATGCCTTTTGGCCTAACAAACGCACCAGCGTTTTTCATGGATCTGATGAATCGCGTGTGTAAACCATATCTCGACCGTTTCGTCATCGTATTCATCGACAATGTCTTGATCTATTCCAAATCGAAAGCCGAACAAGCGCAACATCTACGTTTGGTTCTTGAATTACTCCAGGGGAACCAACTCTATGCCAAGTTCTCCAAGTGCGAATTCTGGTTATGGGAAGTTCAATTTCTGGGTCACATTGTTAATAGTTAGGGTATCCACGTCGATCCTGCGAAGATTGAGGCAGTCAAGAGTTGGGTTACGCCTAAGAATCCGTCCGAAGTCCGCTCCTTTCTCGGACTAGCGGGCTATTATCGCCGATTTATCGAAGGATTCTCGAAGATTGCTGTACCACTTACCTCTCTTACACATAAAGACCAGCCTTTTGTTTGGGGAACTAAACAAGAGTCTGCCTTTCGAACCCTCAAACACATGCTTTGCAATGCTCCTGTTCTCACATTGGCTGACGGAAACAATGATTTCATTGTCTACTGTGATGCTTCCAACCTTGGTCTTGGTTATGTTCTTATGCAACGGGACAAGGTCATAGCTTACGCATCTCGTCAGCTCAAAATCCACGAGAAGAACTATACAACTCATGATCTCGAGCTAGGCGCGGTTGTTTTCGCATTAAAGATTTGTCGACACTACTTGTATGGTACTATGTGTACGATCTTCACCGATCATCGGAGCCTACAACATATCTTTAATCAGAAGGAACTTAATATGCGTCAACGCCGATGGGTAGAACTTCTCAACGATTACGACTGTGAGATTCGTTATCACCCAGGCAAAGCAAATGTTGTTGCCGACGCACTTAGCAGACGGAGCTACCTGCTTAGCACTCGTAATGTTCAAGCCCAGCACAACCTCGAAACTCTCATCCGCGACGCTCAACACGCATGTTTCAACGAATGCACCTTGAAGAAAGAAAGAATCTACCACGATGGAGCCCAACTCGTGAGCAAATCAATTGGGATATTCCACTTTTTAGACTGTGTTTGGATTCCCAAGCGAACCAATTTGCGACAGATTATCATGGACGAAGCCCATAAATCCCGCTACTCAGTTCACCCCGGTGCTGACAAAATGTACCAGGATCTTCGTTACAAGTACTGGTGGCCGGGTATGAAAAGGGATATCGCTCTCTACGTCGGAAAATGCCTAACTTGTGCTAGAATCAAGGCTGAACATCAAAGACCCTCTGGCTTGCTCGAACAACCACCAAACCCCATGTGGAAGTGGGAGAGCATAGCTATGGATTTCGTAACCAAGCTTCCACCCACGTCATCAGGTCACGACAGCATAGGGGTTGTGGTCGACCGATTGACTAAATCAGCTCACTTTCTGCCTATACGAGAAGACTACAAGGTGGAACGATTAGCCCGAATCTACACCGACGAGATCATTTGTAATCATGGGACGCCTCGTGACATCATCTCCGACCGTGATGCTCGGTTTACTTCACGATTATGGGAAACATTTCAAATAGCACTCGGTACAACGCTTAATTTAAGTACCGCTTTCCACCCACAAACTGACGGTCAGACTGAAAGAACGATCTGTACTCTTGAAGACATGCTCCGTGCGTGTGTTCTAGACTTCGGTGGTAATTGGGATAAACACCTGCCGTTAGTCGAATTCTCGTATAACAATAGCTATCGTTCTAGCATCGAGATGGCACCTTTCGAGGCATTATATGGAAGAAGATGTCGGTCGTCTATTGTGTGGCACGAGGTCGGTCACTCGCAACTAACCGGTCCTGAGCTATTACAAGAAACGACAGACAAAATTTTCCAAATCAGAAACAACTTGGTGAAAGCTCGGGATTGACAGAAGGTTTACGCTGATAAAAAGCGCAAGCCCCGTGAATTTGGCGTTGGTGACTACGTACTCCTAAGGGTATCACCTTGGAAGGGTGTAGTCCGATTCGGCAAGAAAGGGAAACTCGCGCCTCGATATGTTGGACCTTTTAAGATTCTGGAAAGGATCGGAAAATTCGCCTACAGACTCGAATTACCGGAGGAACTTAGTAACGTCCACCCGACTTTCCACGTGTCAAACCTCCGAAAGTGCATCGCCGACCATGACTTACACGTCTCTCTAGACGATCTAAAAGTGAACGAAACATTACACTTCGTGGAAAAGCCTGTCGAAATCATGGATCGCCAAACCAAGCAGCTCAGGCGCTCACATATTCCTATTGTGAAGGTCCGATGGGAAGGCAAACGAGGCGCAGAGTTCACTTGGGAACTCGAAAGCGATATGAAGGCCAAGTACCCGCAGTTGTTCCAGGAGAAAGTCTAGATAGAGAAAGTCTTCACGAGATTCATGGCGGTTGTAGCAGCTTCCAGCTTAATTTCGGGACGAAATTCCCTAAACAAGAGGAGGCTGTAACACCCCGTGTTTTCGTAAGTGAAAGTCAAAGTCAAGGTCAAAGTCAATGACCGATTCGCGCAACTTGACTTGTAGAAATGTTTTTATTTTATTTGTATTATGTGGAGTAAGTGTCGTTCATTACAATAATCGATGAGTATTAATCGTATTTCAATCGACCTACGACTGTGAACTATAGGAAGTAACAATGCGATAAAGTTAATCAACTAACAATCAAGCTATGCTAATCAAATCAACATTGAATCGTAACTCGAACTACGTAATTTTTACTTGTTATTTATACGTGTGTGTGTGTGCCCTACGTGTTACCTGTGCATGTTTATTTATGTTATGTTATGTTGTGGTAACCAAGCGAACTCAATCGAAATCGAAATCTAACTCGAATGTAATCAAACTCGAACTCGAATCACAATCGAACTATGATAGATGGTGGAGAATAGATTGCGTGAGATACTAAGTAGTTGGGACTGAAAGTAATTTGACTAGGAATCCCTATCGTAACGAACCGCTCGCAATCGAAATCGAAATATCGGAATTCGTCGCGCAAAACACTCTAAAGGGACGACTGATCGATCAGGCTTCCCAGCCGATCGAACAGCCAGCCGAACGGACTGCTGTCCGATCGGACAGGCTGTCCGATCGAGGTGCCAGCCGATCGGCCAGCCCTTTCCTCTTTTGTCATCCTATAAATACCCCTGTCCTTATCACCCTTTACCACTTTTGGAAACCTCTGTTCGACCAGCACGCTCAACCCGCCTTTTCTCAGATTTCTCTCGATTCCGGTAAGCTTTCGTCCTAAATCTTGTACTTTCTTGATCTATACACCCTCCTACAGCCGTCCGAGCAGACTGAAAACCGAATGGTCAGCCATCCTCCGACTCCCCAGCACTTGTTTCCTGTTTACGTTTCTCTTATTGTTATGCTATCGAATCTATTCAGGCTAACCGTATTCGCTAAGCGCTCCCTTCAATCCATAAATCACTGTGAGTATACTCGATCCCTTTTTGCTTTATGCACTTTTGGGTGTTACATACGTTACGAATATTCAAACTACAATTATCACACTACTCAAACTATTTGAACGCTAACCGTTAATGCATGTTATGCGTGGCTCATGAATGCTTGTTTGTTATTTTCACATGGAATGCTGTCTACCTGCCTTAGCAACGATAGTACTATAGTTTGGACTCAGCACCCGTTCACACGGGGGTTGTTAAGGATCTTTTACTTGCATGGAATACTGTGGTAATCATGTATTGCGAACTGCCTCAGGCAGTCAACCCGCAGTCATTGGTATCGATGGGTCTATGTCGATAACTAACGTGCTTCATTTCACTATGTGTACGTGCTGGCTATGCGTAAACGAATTCGAACTCTATATGCTAATATCAAACTTGTATGCTCACCTTTACATTTTATTTATTGACTTTATTTTAACGTATGTGACAGGTGCTTAGGAAGTTTATATGCTTAGCATGCTGTGAACTTGAGGCTAGAAAAGGTCTAGGATGCTCTCTGCGCTGTGATGAAATCGAAGCTAGGAAATGGTGTCCTAGAAACCAATAAATAAACTATTTGTGTTTGAATCTGAGTCGTCAGAACATAAATATTTGTCTTGATGATTATCTGTAATAATTTGTTTACTGTTTGAGACATGGTATGGGACATGTTAATTTAAATTGAATGGTAATGATAGTTGTTATGGAAACTTCTGGACAATCTGTTTCGCTCAGTGCCATGCCCCGATGATTCCGTCATCGGTTGGGGTGTGAGATTAGGGTTCATAGGAAATTGATGTTAAAACCCTTGTTTGATTGATTACTGTTTGGTTTGGAAACTGTTAGTGTTGATTAATCGGATAATGGTAAAACAAGAAACTGTTCAAAATTGTTGTAATTGATTGGATGATTTTAGGAGAATCACATAACCAATTGCACAAGTTTGTCGGTCGCACAAGATCAGTTCACACAAGGTGCATCGCACAAGATGGGGTACAATCCATAAAGCACCGTGTATTGGTTAGATATGCATGATCGCACATGGCTTGGGCCACACACGAGAAGAACTATACAACTCATGATCTCGAGCTAGGCGCGGTTGTTTTCGCATTAAAGATTTGTCGACACTACTTGTATGGTACTTAGTATACGATCTTCACCGATCATAGGAGCCTACAGCATATCTTTAATCAGAAGGAACTTAATATGCGTCAACGCCGATGGGTAGAACTTCTCAACGATTACGACTGTGAGATTCGTTATCACCCAGGCAAAGAAAATGTTGTTGCCGACACACTTAGCAGACGGAGCTACCTGCTTAGCACTCGTAATGTTCAAGCCCAGCACAACCTCGAAACTCTCATCCGCGACACTCAACACGCATGTTTCAACGAACGCACCTTGAAGAAAGAAAGAATCTACCACGATGGAGCCCAACTCATGAGCAAATCAATTGGGATATTCCACTTTTTAGACTGTGTTTGGATTCCCAAGCGAACCAATTTGCGACAGATTATCATGGACGAAGCCCATAAATCCCGCTACTCAGTTCACCCCGGTGCTGACAAAATGTACCAGGATCTTCGTTACAAGTACTGGTGGCCGGGTATGAAAAGGGATATCGCTCTCTACGTCGGAAAATGCCTAACTTGTGCTAGAATCAAGGCTGAACATCAAAGACCCTCTGGCTTGCTCGAACAACCACCAATCCCCTTGTGGAAGTGGGAGAGCATAACTATGGATTTCGTAACCAAGCTTCCACCCACGTCATCAGGTCACGGCAACATAGGGGTTGTGGTCGACCGATTTACTAAATCAGCTCACTTTCTGCCTATACGAGAAGACTACAAGGTGGAACGATTAGCCCGAATCTACACCGACGAGATCATTTGTAATCATGGGACGCCTCGTGACATCATCTCCGACCGTGATGCTCGGTTTACTTCACGATTATGGGAAACATTTCAAACAGCACTCGGTACAACGCTTAATTTAAGTACCGCTTTCCACCCACAAACCGACGGTCAGACTGAAAGAACGATCTGTACTCTTGAAGACATGCTCCGTGCGTGTGTTCTAGACTTCGGTGGTAATTGGGATAAACACCTGCCGTTAGTCGAATTCTCGTATAACAATAGCTATCGTTCTAGCATCGAGATGGCACCTTTCGAGGCATTATACGGAAGAAGATGTCGGTCGCCTATTGTGTGGCACGAGGTCGGTCACTCGCAACTAACCGGTCCTGAGCTATTACAAGAAAAGACAGACAAAATTTTCCAAATCAGAAACAACCTGGTGAAAGCTCGGGATTGACAAAAGGTTTACGCTGATAAAAAGCGCAAGCCCCGTGAATTTGGCGTTGGTGACTACGTACTCCTAAAGGTATCACCTTGGAAGGGTGTAGTCCGATTCGGCAAGAAAGGGAAACTCGCGCCTCGATATGTTGGACCTTTTAAGATTCTGGAAAGGATCGGAAAAGTCGCCTACAGACTCGAATTACCGGAGGAACTTAGTAACGTCCACCCGACTTTCCACGTGTCAAACCTCCGAAAGTGCATCGCCGACCACGACTTACACGTCTCTCTAGACGATCTACAAGTGAACGAAACATTACACTTCGTGGAAAAGCCTGTCGAAATCATGGATCGCCAAACCAAGCAGCTCAGGCGCTCACGTATTCCTATTGTGAAGGTCCGATGGGAAGGCAAACGAGGCGCAGAGTTCACTTGGGAACTCGAAAGCGATATGAAGGCCAAGTACCCGCAGTTGTTCCAAGAGAAAGTCTAGATAGAGAAAGTCTTCCCGAGATTCATGGCGGTTGTAGCAGCTTCCAGCTTAATTTCGGGACGAAATTCCCTAAACAAGAGGAGGCTGTAACACCCCGTGTTTTCGTAAGTGAAAGTCAAAGTCAAGGTCAAAGTTAACGACCGATTCGCGCAACTTGACTTGTAGAAATGTTTTTATTTTATTTGTATTATGTGGAGTAAGTGTCGTTCATTACAGTAATCGATGAGTATTAATCGTATTTCAATCGACCTACGACTGTGAACTATAGGAAGTAATAATGCGATAAAGTTAATCAACTAACAATCAAGCTATGCTAATCAAATCAACATTGAATCGTAACTCGAACTACGTAATTTTTACTTGTTATTTATACGTGTGTGTGTGCCCTACGTGTTACCTGTGCATGTTTATTTATGTTATGTTTTGTTGTGGTAACCAAGCGAACTCAATCGAAATCGAAATCTAACTCGAATGTAATCAAACTCGAACTCGAATCACAATCGAACTATGATAGATGGTGGAGAATAGATTGCGTGAGATACTAAGTAGTTGGGACTGAAAGTAATTTGACTAGGAAACCCTATCGTAACGAACCGCTCGCAATCGAAATCGAAATATCGGAATTCGTCACGCAAAACACTCGAAAGGGACGACTGATCGATCAGGCTTCCCAGCCGATCGAACAGCCAGCCGAACGGACTGCTGTCCAATCGGACAGGCTGTCCGATCGGACAGGCTGTCCGATCGAGGTGCCAGCCGATCGGCCAGCCCTTTCCTCTTTTGTCATCCTATAAATACCCCTGTCCTTATCACCCTTTACCACTTTTGGAAACCTCTGTTCGACCAGCACGCTCAACCCGCCTTTTCTCAGATTTCTCTCGATTCCGGTAAGCTTTCGTCCTAAATCTTGTACTTTCTTGATCTATACACCCTCCTACAGCCGTCCGAGCAGACTGAAAACCGAATGGTCAGCCATCCGATCGGACTACCGTCCGATCGACCAGCTGTCCGACTCCCCAGCACTTGTTTCCTGTTTACGTTTCTCTTATCGTTATGCTATCGAATCTATTCTGGCTAACCGTATTCGCTAAGCGCTCCCTTCAATCCATAAATCACTGTGAGTATACTCGATCCCTTTTTGCTTTATGCACTTTTGGGTGTTACATACGTTACGAATATTCAAACTACAATTATCACACTACTCAAACTATTTGAACGCTAACCGTTAATGCATGTTATGCGTGGCTCATGAATGCTTGTTTGTTATTTTCACATGGAATGCTGTCTACCTACCTTAGCAACGATAGTACTATAGTTTGGACTCAGCACCCGTTCACACGGGGGTTGTTAAGGATCTTTTACTTGCATGGAATACTGTGGTAATCATGTATTGCGAACTGCCTCAGGCAGTCAACCCGCAGTCATTGGTATCGAGGGTCTATGTCGATAACTAACGTGCTTCATTTCACTATGTGTACGTGCTGGCTATGCGTAAACGAATTCGAACTCTATATGCTAATATCAAACTTGTATGCTCACCTTTACATTTTATGTATTGACTTTATTTTAACGTATGTGACAGGTGCTTAGGAAGTTTATATGCTTAGCATGCTGTGAACTTGAGGCTAGAAAAGGTCTAGGATGCTCTCTGCGCTGTGATGAAATCGAAGCTAGGAAATGGTGTCCTAGAAACCAATAAATAAACTATTTGTGTTTGAATCTGAGTCGTCAGAACAGAAATATTTGTCTTGATGATTATCTGTAATAATTTGTTTACTGTTTGAGACATGGTATGGGACATGTTAATTTAAATTGAATGGTAATGATAGTTGTTATGGAAACTTCTGGACAATCTGTTTCGCTCAGTGCCATGCCCCGATGATTCCGTCATCGGTTGGGGTGTGACATTAGGGTTCATAGGAAATTGATGTTAAAACCCTTGTTTGATTGATTACTGTTTGGTTTGGAAACTGTTAGTGTTGATTAATCGGATAATGGTAAAACAAGAAACTATTCAAAATTGTTGTAATTGATTGCATGATTTTAGGAGAATCACATAACCAATCGCACAAGTTTGTCGGTCGCACAAGATCAGTTCACACAAGACCTGATCTGGTCACACAAGGTGCATCGCACAAGATGGGGTACAATCCATAAAGCACCGTGTATTGGTTAGATATGCATGATCGCACAAGGCTTGGGCCACACACAAACTACTTGAACTGCATTACTGTTGGGCCTCAAAGCCCAAGCTCAATCGCACAAGCTTTGTCCAGTCGCACAAGCTGAACTGGACCGCACAAGTTGATCTCTTTTTGTGCTGTGAACGCTATTGGGCTTCTTCGATGTTGGGCCGGGTTTATATTGGACCGCACAACATGTTGTGGGTCACACAAGATAGTGCTAGACGCACAACAGGCTGGGCCGGTACCTTTTGGGCTTCATTTATTGAATCGCACAAGACTATTGGTGTCACACCCCGACCACGTAAAACAACAAACCGTGTCGGAAACGTCGGGGGAGTGTTGTAACAGAATTATTGTTTCAAACCATGGATACAAAGAGTTTCGTTTTATTAAATATTAAACATTGTCTTAAAGTTAAACAAGCAAGTCAAACATAGTCCATCATCGTTTATTAAATCACTAAGGCCTCGTCCAGTCCTAAGTGAGCATGCATCCTATTCGCAATCAACATTAAGCAACATCACCTGAAACATATGTAAAAACAAAGTCAGCAAAGAAAAGCTGGCGAGCACATAGTTTTTGTGTGAGTGTCAGATTCATGGCTAGTTGAAATATTTCGTACAACTTCGTTAATCGATATTTGAAACTTTGTTTTGTAAAATGTTTGTATTGTTAAATGTATAACCAAGTCAAAACAGATTGGTCATAATTTATAAACCTCGATGCCATGAATCTTAACCCAAAACATTTGTTTATGTAAACCAAATCATAAATCGTTCTCGTAATAACACTCTTATGGTTTATATAGTTTCGTAAACATCGTTGTGTGACATCGTTTAACTCGTTCTCGTTATAGATCATTGTTCATTTGTTTAAATCGTTCATAATCGTTCAATCGTTCAAAATCGTTCTTGTACAAATCGTTCTCGTTTTAATTGTGAAAACTGCTTTTGGTCTTCTCACTAATAACATTCAAACCATCGTGACTCGTTCATCGTTCAACTTGTTCAACTCGTATTAACAAACCACCAAAGGGTAAGTTAACAATCATCAGGTTCAGTCATTACCCACATAACCCACACATAACCATGGGTGCTGTCTGATAACGGGACTTGTCAGATCCTATGGTACCATAACCTAATACTGGTCGGCTCGACCAAAATTAATGAATGTCATTCGTTATGTAACTACAACCAATAAGATAGTTCACATTGTCGAAATCGTTATTAGTTTAGTATAAACTATCTTAATCGTTTTGAAACCATCGTTGAAATATCGAAATCGTTTTGATACATATGAATCACCCCAAAACAATCGAAAACAGTAAAAGAGGGGATCTATGTACTCACCTTTGGGTGCGTTTATATATGTTAACACAATCTCTCAAATTTTTTATTCGCCCTAAATTAGGTAAGAATGATTTAATAATCAAAACCCACAAAATACATAGATTTCTCCGATACTTAGAATTTTCACATAACTTTGAGTTTTCTCGAAAAGTTATTATTTTTGATTATTTTGGTGTATTTGTACATATATACTCAAGCGTAATACATATAGTCTTGTCAACACTAGCACATCAGCATACACATATAGCAAAAAACATAGCACATTGTAACACATAAAATTTACCCATGAACAACCCATTCTAGTTATGTCGAAAAACACTTATTTTAGCGATTCGGTAACATTTTTTGGCGTCGGAGGTCACGTATGACTAACCAAACAACAAGTAAACTTAATATAAGTTAAAATACTTATTTTTATATTAAAAATATCAGTTTGGTTACTGATCTAAAACAGTTTTTATAAAAATCATCCGAAAAGGCGATTTTTAATCGTTTTACCGCATAGTTTTGCATCAAACGTTACCCGAACCATCCCAAATCGAAACTACTTGAAATTTTAACATAACCCATGTTATTTACTGAATAAAATAATGGTTATACTCATGATAGTGCAGGTCTTAAGTAAAGCACATAAATCATGCAAATTTCACATAATTTACCACTTTTTAAGCTATATGTACAACATGCAAGGCTATCAAACCTATGTCAAAGTTTCATGCCATTATAATACATCAAATAATATTATTTTTAGAGTTTATAACCTGTTAAAAAACATTTTTGTCATACAACCCCTTTCTTACCATTTCTTGAGCTTTAAATCAACATGTATCTTCATGTACAAGTGCCTAAAGCACACTATCATTTCATCAACATTTTATATGAGTTTAGATGCATCAAATATGTGATTTATTCATGTTATTTGCTGATGTACTTGAACATTTAACATATCATACATAGATCATCAATCACTTGCATTTTAACTATTATTCAAGAACAAGCAACAACATAAACAAGTACTTATCAAGAAATCAAACTTCAAAATCTCATACACCCATACATATGTATGGTTATATATACATATATATCACCACCATTTTTATTTGTTACAAGACCCATTTCATTTTAGATTTCAAGTTTGTGAAAATTCCAAGATTCAAGAGAAACTTCAAATCATCAAGAACAACCAAGAATCAAAAGTATGATTTAAACATAAATGTTATACCTTCAAGATTCAAGTAAGTTGTTGGATGAGATTTTGATGATAGGAAGCTTGAAATCACTTGAATGCACCTTGGAAACACCTTTGGATCTTCACCCTAACTTGAATTTGGCTTGAAATAGGACATGATCTTCAAGAACAAAGTTTGTAGATATGAAGATGGAGTGAGAGAGAGGGTGGACGGTTTGGGAGGAGAGAGAGTGAGGGATTTGTGATCTTTGGTAGATTTGTTATGATCTTGTAAAGATATATAGGAGATATGGAGGGATTTGCAAGATTTAAGAAGTAGGCATGCACTAACACTTGGCAAAAGAAAATCAAGTAGAATATTGCAAGATATTTGCAAAATTCTTTGGTGGGGGCCACCCCATATAACCGTAAGTTGAGAAGGGGGGGGGGGGTTAAATGTAATATTTGATGGTAAATTAGATAAAAACAGGTGTTTAACTGGGTACCGGGTATTTTATGTAGCGTTTAAATCATGTTTTATGGCGTTCTAAATTATTTTTATTATTCTATAAAAATAAACTCGCCAAAATATTCTGAAATAAATTTCAGTTGCCAAGACTGGCTGCGTTGTCTGCGTTTTGCAGTAGAAGCACTGTGTTGCGCAGAAACACGCGGTACGCGCTCAAACTTGAAAAATAACGTTCTTAAGCGTTTTAATTTATTTTTCAACAAGGACCTGATTAAAGATAAAATTTTAATCATAAAGAATATTTTTGGGATTTAAATATTATCCGGGCGGTCACCAACGTTCGTTTCGCAGTTTTGTCGTAAATAGTTCTAAAGCTCGAATAAACATGTTTTTGGCATACCGAACCCTTCGAAACTTATTTCTAAGTTATGTAAAGGATATTTAAGGTATGTTTGGCTTACGTCACAGTTCCAGAGTGTACATCGCGTTAAACTGATTGCGTTTATGCACCAGTTTGCGTATAACCTTCCAGAAAGTGATTTAAAGCTTGAATCGGAATCGAAACAAATTGTAAAATCATCAAACACAATAACACATAAAATAACACCAAAGAACATTGTTTTATTGATAATCAACATTGTTTTACATTATACGATGATTACAGAACACAGTTGTCATAGTCTCCCCCTACTTTAGGAAATTTCGTCCCGAAATTATTACTTAGAGGAAACTTGTGAAAACAAATGCGGATATTTCACCTTCATCTGGTCCTCACGTTCCCAAGTAAACTCGGGGCCACGTTTGGATTCCCAGCGAACTTTGACCAATCGAATCCGTTTGTTCTTCAACTGTTTGAATGTACGGTCAACTATTTCCATAGGTTTCTCGACAAAGTGCATTGTTTCATCGATTTGAATCTCGTCTATAGGAATGTGAAGATCAGCATCAGCTAAACACTTTCGCAAATTGGACACGTGAAAAGTCGGATGAATATTTCCAAGCTCAGGAGGTAGCTCTAGTCGATAGGCAACCTTTCCAATTCTTTCAACAATTTTAAATGATCCAACATATCGGGGTGTAAGTTTTCCTTTCTTTCCAAATCTCACCACTCCTTTCCAAGGTGACACCTTTAGTAGGACACGGTCTCCGACTTGAAATTCTAAGGGCTTGCGTCGCATATCCGCAAAACTCTTTTGACGGCATCGAGCTGTCACAAGATTATCGCAGATTTTCTTGATTTTGTCTGTTGTTTCCAGAATGAGCTCAGGTCCAGTGAGCTGAGCTTCACCGATCTCATTCCAACATACAGGTGAATGACATTTTCGACCGTAGAGAGCTTGGAATGGTGCCATATTAATACTAGCATGATAACTGTTGTTGTAAGAGAACTCGATCAATGGAAGATGAGAATCCCAATTACCACCAAAGTCTATCACGCATGCTCTAAGCATATCCTCTAAAGTTTGAATCGTACTCTCAGATTGTCCATCTGTTTGGGGATGATAAGCAGTGCTTAGATTTAGTTGAGTTCCCAAAGCAGATTGCATGGTCTTCCAAAAATGAGATGAAAACCGAGCATCACGATCAGAAATGAAATCCAAAGGAACACCATGTCGTGATACAATCTCATCAACATAAATCTTTGCAAGTTTATCAGCAGATAGATCCTCGCGAATCGGTATAAAATGAGCTGAGTTCGTTAATCGATCGATAACAACCCAAATAGCATCGTGACCTTTAGATGTACGCGGTAACTTAGTAAAGATCCATTGCAATGTTCTCCCACTTCCAGACCGGTATCTCTGGCTGTACAAGCAAGCCAGAAGGTCGTTGATGTTCAGCCTTGACTTTGAGACAAGTTAGGCATTTCGATACATACAAGGCAACATCCTTCTTCATACCAGGCCACCAGAACTGAGTACGAAGATCCTTGTACATTTTATCAGCACCAGGATGGATAGAATATCGAGACTTGTGAGATTCGTCCATTACCAAGGTGCGAAGATCGTCTTGTTTCGGAATCCACAAACGATCCTTGAAATATAGCAACCCATCGTCCTTCGTTTCGAGTTTTAGTTCGAGTTGAAGCGGTAGCTCATATTTCAAATAGTCTTTGATCACACAAGATCGTTGAGCTTGAAGGACACGAGATTGAATATCAGATAGAGTTCGAACACAATGAAGCTTGACTCATTCCTTTCGACTAAGCGCATCAGCTACGACATTCTCCTTACCAGGATGGTAGCGGATCTCGCAATCATAATCGTTTAAGAGTTTAACCCAACGTCGTTGCCTCATGTTCAGCTCCTTCTGATTGATAATATGCTGGAGACTTTTGTGGTCTGTGAAAACCACACACTTCGTTCCATAGAGGTAGTGTCTCCAGATTTTAAGTGCGAAAACCATAGCTCCTAATTCAAGATCATGAGTCCTGTAGTTCTTCTCGTGAATTTTCAGCTGTCTAGACGCATAAGCTATGACCTTACCTCGTTGCATAAGAACGCAACCAAGTCCTAGATTCGACGCGTCACAATAGACAACAAAATCATCGTTTCCCTCAGGTAGAGATAAAACAGGAGCATCACAGAGCTTCCGTTTCAGCGTTTGGAACACTTCTTCTTGCTTAGGTCCCCACTCAAAAGGCTTATTTTTCTGAGTCAAAGCAGTGAGTGGAACCGCGATCTTTGAGAAATTAGAAATGAATTAATGATAATAACCAGCAAGGCCAAGAAATGATCGAATCTCTGTAGGTGTCGTCGGTGTATTCCAATCCTTAATAGCTGCTATTTTGCAAGGATCCACATGGATAGCCTGCTCGTTGACTATATGTCCCAAAAATTGAACTTCTTTAAGCCAGAATTCACACTTGGAGAATTTAGCAAAAAGTTGTTCCTTCTTCATAAGTTCCATGGTCAAACGAAGGTGTTGCTCGTGATCGGCTCGAGACTTCGAATAAATGAGAATATCGTCGAGGAACACAATGATGAACTTATCTAAATAAGGTTTACAAACCCTATTCATTAAGTCCATGAAGATAGCTGGGGCATTTGTCAAACCAAAAGGCATGACAGTGAACTCGTAGTGCCCATATCTCGTACGAAATGCAGTTTTGGGAATATCTTCTTCGAGTACACGAAGTTGATGATACCCAGATCGCAGATCGATCTTGGAAAAGCATGAAGCACATTGCAGCTGGTCGAAGAGATCATAAATTCTAGGTAGGGGATATCGATTCTTGATGGTAAGCTTTTAAGCTCACGATAATCGATACACATTCGAAAAGATCCATCTTTCTTTTTTCACAAAGAGGACAGGAGCACCCCAAGGCGAAAAGCTCGGACGGATGAATCCTTTATCAGACAACTCTTGAAGCTGTTTCGATAACTCTTGCATCTTCTATGGTTCAAGATGATAAGGTGCTTTTGCAATCGGGTTGTCATTGGGTACAAGGTCAATATGAAACTCGACTTGACGAACTGGAGGCAAACCAGGCAGTTCATCAGGAAACACCTCTGGATAATCCCGAACAATCAGAATATCCTGAATACTCTTGCTCTTGCCTTTCTCCTCGGTGACATGTTCCAGGAAAGCAACATATCCTTTTCGCAAATAACTTTGGGCTTTCGTACAAGACATAAGCTTCAATCCACCAGATGGTTTCTCGCCACGAACTTCCAGAACATCGCCAGACGGAAGAGGAATACGAACAATCTTATTGAAACAAACCACCTTTGCATGATGTTTGGTTAACCAATCCATCCCCACGATAATATCGAAACTGCCAAGTTGCATCGGTGTGAGGTCGATGGGAAAAAGATGGTTATCAAGGTTTAACTGACAATCACGAATAACAGAATCGAGAACAAGAGGTTTACCAATAGCAACTTCGACAGATAAGGGCTTCCTCAGTTTAGTTCTAGGTATCGCAAGCAAAGGTTCAAAAGATAATGAAACAAAACTTCTATCGGCTCCAGAATAAAAAAAACAATAGATGCAGGTCGATTCTTAACAAGAAACGTACGATTAACCACCTCGTTGTCAGCCCTCGCTTCGTTAGCATTCAGATTGTACGCTCACCCATGAGCGGGATTCACATTTGCGTTGATATTCACATTCGGGTTCGCATTAGCATTAGCGTTTGCATTAACTAGCTTCAGACAGTTGTTGCGAAAGTGACCAAACTCTCCACAATTGAAACATGAACCCGGTGGGAATCTAGCAGCATTCCCCTGAACTGGAGCTTGATTCTGAACAATCTGATTCTGACCCAAACGACAGATGTTGGCCAGATGCCCAAGCTTATCACACGTTGTGCACTGCCTACAAGCTTGTTGTGCAACATGATGACCGTTGCAGCGAGCACAATGAGGTGCGGTACCAGCATACGCTTTCTTCGCATGAGGTTGAGCTGGTGGGTTCTGAGGGTTCTGAGCAGTAACTGCAAAGTTCTGAGCACCCTTTCGCTTTCTCGACTTCTTCGACGACTCACCTTTCTTACCCTTACCCTTTTCCTTGACAGATTTGGTCGACTTCTTCTTTTCACCCTTGCAGGTAAGTTTACCCTTCCTGACTTGCGACTCAGTCAGGGTAACAGATAACTCGATCGCTTGACAAACAGTAGTAGGATTGACGCCAGTCACAATATCCTGTATGGAATCGGGTAACCCATCAATATACCTCTCTATGCTTTCTCCAACGGGGTAACCATAGTAGGACACAAAAGACTGAGCTCCTCAAATCGATCTGTGTACGCACAGTGTTCTCCCCCATCTTATTTTAGATCATCAAACTCTCGTTCCAAAGCTTGAATTTCGTGACGGGGACAAAACTCTTTCAACATGAGAGCTCGAAGCTCTTCCCATGTTTGTGCCAATGCCACTTCAGCACCCCTATCGCGCATCACTCCGTTCCACCACGTAAGAGCACGCTTCTCAAACACACTTGATGCAAATTCAACCTTACGCCCATCCGGACATTCCACATGTCTGAATGTGCTCTCGATACTTTCGAACCATTGAAGGAGCGCAGTTGCTCCTTGTGACCCAGAAAACTTTAGCGGCTTCGCAGAATTGAAATTCTTGAAATTACATTGTGCATTGTTATTATTATTGTTGTTGTATAGCTCGTGGATTTGGGTCACAACCCCTGGAAGCACAGCAGCCATTTGCTGAGAGATAAGGGCTGCGACTTCTTCAGTAGTAAAAGATTGTGCATCATGTCGAGGAGGCATTGTCTAACAAGGAAATATGAGAAACGAGTGAGGTCGACAATTAGGAAAAACAAAAGAGGTATTGAAAATATCGATGAAACATAAGGAAGGCGATCATTTGTTCGTTACCTTGAACAAACAAACGACACGTAGTGACTAATCAAAGTAATGAATCACAATAATGTATCGCGAAGACGTGCTCGCCTATAAGTGAACACTCACCCCAAGAGTTCCCAGGTAAGAGTGACTGGTCTGATTATGTGGATTTGTACGAACACTCTAGCCTTTGACAGAAAACTCAGGGTACATGCATTCACTCTTCCAGTTTGCACGTGTTCACATTATTTAGACCCAAACTTTGACGAGATTTTGAAAACTCAGAAGGCACTAAGCCAAAAATGAGTCAAACTGGAGGGGTTCAAAACCTTACAACAGAGGGTTCAAAACCTAGTAATCAATCATCCTAGAATGGATGATTAATTTTCGAAGCAGATTCGGATTTTGTTTTTAAAAATCTAAACGCAAATCAACTTGCGTTGGGGTCCTAGAAAGTTATAGTCTAGGTCAAATCATTACTAATAACCAATTTCCCTATAACCATTGGCTCTGATACCAACTTCTTCTGTCACACCCCGACAACGTAAAACAACAAACCGTGGCAGAAACGTCGGGGAGTGTTGTAACAGAATTATTGTTTCAAACCATGGATACAAAGAGTTTCGTTTTATTAAATATTAAACATTGTCTTAAAGTTAAACAAGCAAGTCAAACATAGTCCATCATCGTTTATTAAATCACTAAGGCCTCGTCCAGTCCTAAGTGAGTATGCATCCTATTCGCAATCAACATTAAGCAACATCACCTGAAACATATGTAAAAACAAAGTCAGCAAAGAAAAGCTGGCGAGCACATAGTTTTTGTGTGAGTGTCAGATTCAAGGCTCGTTGAAATATTTCGTACAACTTCATTAATCGATATTTGAAACCTTGTTTTGTAAAATGTTTGTATTGTAAAATGTATAACCAAGTCAAAACAGATTGGTCATAATTTATAAACCTCGATGCCATGAATCTTAACCCAAAACATTTGTTTATGTAAACCAAATCATAAATTGTTCTCGTAATAACACTCATATGGTTTATATAGTTTCGTAAACATCGTTGTGTGACATCGTTTAACTCGTTCTCGTTATAGATCATTGTTCATTTGTTTAAATCATTCATAATCGTTCAATCGTTCAAAATCGTTCTCGTACAAATCGTTCTCGTTTTAATTGTGAAAACTACTTTTGGTCTTCTCGCTAATAACATTCAAACCTTCGTGACTCGTTCATCGTTCAACTCGTATTAACAAACCACCAAAGGGTAAGTTAACAATCATCAGGTTCAGTCGTTACCCACATAACCCACACATAACCATGGGTGCTGTCTGATAACGGGACTTGTCAGATCCTATGGTACCATAACCTAATACTGGTTGGTTCGACCAAAATTAATGAATGTCATTCGTTATGTAACTACAACCAACAAGTTTGTTCACATTGTCGAAATCGTTATTAGTTTAGTATAAACCATCTTAATCGTTTTGAAACCATCGTTGAAATATCGAAATCGTTTTGATACATATGAATCACCCCAAAACAATCGAAAACAGTAAAAGAGGGGATCTATGTACTCACCTTTGGGTGCGTTTTTATATGTTAACACAATCCCTCAAATTGTTTATTTGCCCTAAATTAGATAAGAATGATTTAATAATCAAAACCCACAAAATACATAGGTTTCTCCGATACTTAGAATTTTCACATAACTTTGAGTTTTCTCGAAAAGTTATTATTTTTGATTATTTTGGTGTATTTGTATATATATACTCAAGCATAACACCCATAATCTTGTCAAAACTAGCACATCATAATACACATATAGCAAAACACATAGCACATTGTAACACATAAAATTTACCCATGAACAACCCATTCTAGTTATGTCGAAAAACACTTATTTTAGCGATTCGGTAACATTTTTGGGCGTCGGAGGTCACGTATGACTAACCAAACAACAAGTAAACTTAATATAAGTTAAAATAATTATTTTTATATCAAAAATATCAGTTTGGTTACTGATCTAAAACAGTTTTTATAAAAATCCTCCGAAAAGGCGATTTTTAACCGTTTTACTGCATAGTTTTGCATCAAAAGTTACCCGAACCATCCCAAATCGAAACTACTTGAAATTTAAACATAACTCATGTTATTTACTGAATAAAATAATGGTTATACTCATGATAGTGCAGGTCTTAAGTAAAGCACACAAATCATGCAAATTTCACATAATTTACCACTTTTTAAGCTATATGTACAACATGCAAAGCTATCAAACCTATGTCAAAGTTTCATGCCATTATAATACATCAAATAATATTATTTTTAGTGTTTATAACCTGTTCAAAAACATTTTTGTCATACAACCCCTTTTTTACCATTTCTTGAGCTTTAAATCAACATGTATCTTCATGTACAAGTGCCTAAAGCACACTATCATTTCATCAACATTTTATATGAGTTTAGATGCATCAAATATGTGATTTATTCATGTTATTTGCTGATGTACTTGAACATTTAACATATCATACATAGATCATCAATCACTTGCATTTTAACTATTATTCAAGAACAAGCAACAACATAAACAAGTACTTATCAAGAAATCAAACTTAAAAATCTCATACACCCATACATATGTACGGTTATATATACATATATATCACCACCAATTTTATTTATTACAAGACCCATTTCATTTTAGATTTCAAGTTTGTGAAAATTCCAAGATTCAAGAGAAACTTCAAATCATCAAGAACAACCAAGAATCAAAAGTATGATTTAAACATAAATGTTATACCTTCAAGATTCAAGTAAGTTGTTGGATGAGATTTTGATGATAGGAAGCTTGAAATCACTTGAATGCACCTTGGAAACACCTTTGGATCTTCACCCTAACTTGAATTTGGCTTGAAATAGGACTTGATCTTCAAGAACAAAGTTTGAAGATATGAAGATGGAGAGAGAGAGAGGGTGGACGGTTTGGGAGGAGAGAGAGAGTGAGGGATTTTTGATCTTTGGTAGATTTGTTATGATCTTGTAAAGATATATAGGAGATATGGAGGGATTTGCAAGATTTAAGAAGTAGGCATGCACTAACACTTGGCAAAAGAAAATCAAGTAGAATATTGCAAGATCTTGGCAAAAATTTTTGGTGGGGGCCACCCCATATAACCGTAAGTTGAGAAGGGGGGGGGGGTGTTAAATGTAATATTTGATGGTAAATTAGATAAAAACAGGTGTTTAACTGGGTACCAGGTATTTTAACTAGCGTTTAAATCCCGGTTTATGGCGTTTCTAAATTATTTTTATTATTCTATAAAAATAAACTCGCCAAAATATTACTGAAATAAATTTCAGTTGCCAAGACTGGCTGCGTTGTCTGCGTTTTGCAGTAGAAGCACTGTGTTGCGCAGAAACACGCGGTACGCTTGAAAAATAACGTTTTTAAGCGTTTTAATTTATTTTTCAACACGGACCTGATTAAAGATAAAATTTTAATCATAACAGAATATTTTTGGGATTTAAATATTATCCGGCCGGTCACCAACGTTCGTTTCGCAGTTTTGTCGTAAATAGTTCTAAAGCTCGAATAAACATGTTTTTGGCATACCGAACCCTTCGAAACTTATTTCTAAGTTATGTAAAGGATATTTAAGGTATGTTTGGCTTACTTCATAGTTCCGGAGTGTACGTCGCGTTAAACTGATTGCGTTTATGCACCAGTTTGCGTATAACCTTCCAGAAAGTGATTTAAAGCTCGAAATCGGAATCGAATCAAATTGTAAAATCATCAAACACAATAACACATAAAATAACACCAAAGCACGTTGTTTTATTGATAATCAACATTGTTTTACATTATACGATGATTACAGAACACAGTTGTCACAATTGGGCTAATGAACATGTGTGAGCCCAACCATCTGAGTCGCACAAGTTGGGCATTATGTGGACTTGACTGTTTAGGTGATTTACGTATTTGCCATGATCATTGTGTGTTGTAACCTGATAGTTTATGTGTAAAACCTATGTGCACTACTTGAACCTAGACCTGACTTGTATGGTAACCATATTAGGACGTGGTTGACCCCTAGCAGCTCCATTGACCTTTCGTGTATCTGCCGAGCTAACCTAAGGTGAGTTCACACTTTCTACAAAGCATGGTAATTCCCGGTTGGTTGGGAATGGGTTAAGGAATATGGATTCCTCGTCCTCCTTGGGTAGGACAGTACGGGTTAAGGAACGTAATTCCTCGTCCGCTTTGGACAATTTAAAGTTCACTAGACCAAAACTCTATCACGAGCGGGTCATTAGTTAGATAGCGCTATTTAGGTTTGACAATCCTCACACCGTGCCGCAGAGGACGGGCGTGAACTAATGGATCTGGGCACGTCAATGATGATAGACATTGACGCAAAAAGGGCACATAAACATGACTAACGTCAGTAGTCGATATGGTAACGAGTCTAGTAGTATAAACACGGGGTAGCCCCCACGGCTGTATGGCCAGAGTAAATGGGATTAAACAATTCACGTTTTTAAACTATGGGGTAACCCCCACGGCAAGGATGCCAGCTAAAGGAAACTATGTTTTTGGAATAACTTAAACAAACACCCAATTGTGAACTCGCTCAACTTTGTTGTTGACTCGTTACTACATGCTTTGCAGGTCATTAGGTACTTAGCAGGAGCTTGCATGGGGAAGAGTCGTTATGGGACATGGACTGTTGAGTTCCATGTGAAACATTTGAACGTTTAAAACTTATGTTTTGGTTTCACACTTTATGCTTCCGCTGATACTTGAATTTGATTAATTTATTTTGGACACCAATTATATTGTGGTTGGTTTATCTTTATTATATTACGTTGTTCAATATGATTGGTGGCTTGATCCTGGTTAGTCACGCCTCCATGCGGTGATACTCCGCTAGTGGATTTTGGGGGTGTGAGTATGGAATGTAAATTGATTATAGCATGATAAAACGAGTTTAAATATGATGAAGAGATGTATGAAAGGAACTCTAAAGTAATGGATGAATGTTTTATATAGATGATGGATACAGGGAATGTAGATGATGTTGAAGTAGCACGACAAGAAGCATTCGATAATAAGGTTATGGAAGCGGCAGAAAAGGTTATACATGCTAACCTCCCTAGTTAGCTCAAGAAGTCGAAAGTCGTGTCTTAGGGGTAGTAGATGCTATGATGACCAGTAAGATTGAGGAGTTAAAGGAGATGATTGAGGGGTCTAGAAGTAAAAGCAAGGAACGAAGGTGCACATACAAGGATTTCATGTCGTGCAACCCTACAACGTATGATGGTAAGATTGATCTGATAGCATGCCAAAGATGGATCTCAAACATAGAGGCAGTGTTCCTACGAAGTCGTTGTGATAAGGAAGACCAAATGATGTTCGCTATTGGTCAACACACCTTTCAAGTGAAAGATTGGTGGGACGCGTATTGGAAGGAAATAGGTGAGGATAAGCTTCAAGCGATGACTTGGCAGGAATTCAAGGAGCCTTTTCTAAGATATCATTGTCCTCAGTCAGCCATTGATAAGATTCAGGAGGATTTCTTACGTCTCCGATAGAAAAACGAAACGATCAACGAGATAACAAATACCTTCTTAGATAAGATGAAGTTCTGCGGAGATTTTGTGAAGACTGAAAGAATGAAAATCAACCGCTATCATGGTATATTAAAGGCAGAATATAAGGAGCTTATCACTCCCTCCAAATGTTAAACTCTCGATGAGCTCATTAATTGGGCTCGGGATAGAGAACTTGAAATTAAAAGACAGGAGGAGCGGGGTGAAAAGAGATCGATGGAAAAAGGGACCAATTCGAGTCTGTCTAAGAAGGCGAAATACCAAGATCACGGCAGGAAAGATAAATCGAATGGCGGAATTACCCCTTGCAAGACATGTGGGAAACTTCATACTGGGGAATGCCTTTTAGGCAAGAAGGGGTGCTACAAATGTGGTGATGAGGGACATCCGTACTACAAATTCCCTAACAACCCGAAGACTTGCTACAACTGTTTTCAGAAAGGGCATGTTAAAGCAGAATGTCCTAAACTTCAACAAGGAGCAAAGAAGGAGGGGAAGAAAGAGGAGAGCTCCAAAGCAAAAGGGAGGATGTTCCAAATCACATCCGAAGAAGCCAAGGCTCACCCGAATGTTGTTTCAGGTATCTTTTTGTTAAATTCCTTGCCAATGTACGTTTTGTTTGATACCAGAGCCTTTATGTCATTCATTTCGAGTGAAGTGGTACAACACCCTTCATTTAAGATTGAAAGAATGTCGATACCTTTAGATGTAGAAATAGCCGATAGTAAGAATTACTTGTTGCACGAAGTTTGTAGAAATTGTAAGTTGACCATAGAAGATGTGGAATTTAATATTGACCTCGTACTAATGATTTTTGGGGAATTTAAGGTGATAGTGGGTATGGATTGGATGGCCCGACACCATGTGGAGATTAATTGTGAAAGTAAGACCGTACTTGTCAAATCTCCGAATGGAAAGCAACTAAAAATCCAAGGAGAAAGAAATGTGGAAGTGAAACTTGTACCATTGTTCAAGCCGTTAAGTATGTACTTAATGGGGGTAGAGCATACCTTGCCTATGTAGTAGATGCTCAACAAAGTCACCCGAAGTTCGAAGATGTCGTGGTTGTGAACGAATTTCCGGACGTATTACCGGGGCTCCCTCCCGAACGTGAAATAGAGTTTCGAATTGAGCTAAATTCGGATGCAAAACCGGTAGCTAAAGCTCCATATAGACTGGCCCCCACCGAGATGCGAGAGTTAATGACGCAGTTACAAGATCTACTCGACAACGACTTCATACGCCCGAGTGTGTCACCTTGGGGAGCACTCGTCCTATTTGTAAAGAAGAGGGATGGGTCGATGCGGATGTGCATCGATTACATGGAACTGAATAAACTAACGGTGAAGAACCGCTACCCTTTACCCAGAATTGATGATCTTTTTGATCAATTACAAGGGGCGAGTTGGTTCTCTAAGATAGACTTGCGTTCGGGATATCATCAAGTTAGGGTGCGAGAAGAAGATATTTCAAAGACTACATTTAGAACCCAATATGGACATTACGAATTTTTAGTTATGTCCTTTGGGTTGACGAACGCGCCGGCCACGTTTATGGATCTTATGAACCGGGTATGCCGACCCATGTTGGACAAATCGGTGATCGTGTTTATAGACGACATTTTGGTCTATTCACGAAGTAAAGTTGAACATGCAAGACACCTACGGGAAGTGCTTGAAACACTCCATAAGGAAAAACTCTATGCAAAAATTCTCCAAGTGTGCCTTTTGGCTCAAAGAGGTGCAGTTTCTTGGCCACGTGATAAACTCGGAAGGAGTTTTAGTAGATCTGTCAAAAATTGAGGCTGTAATGAAGTGGGTTTCTCCGAAAAGTCCAACTAAAATAAGAAGTTTTCTAGGCCTCGCTGGTTATTATAGAAGGTTCATACAAGATTTTTTGAAGATAGCGTTACCTTTAACAAAACTGATGAGAAAGAAAGAGAAGTTTGTGTGGGGTAAAGAACAGGAAGAAGCCTTTCGAATGTTAAAGGAGAAACTGTCGAGTCCCCCGGTATTGACATTACCAGATGGGACAGAAGACCTAGTTTTTATTCCGATGCCTCACTGCAAGGTTTAGGGTGTGTTTTAATGCAAAGAGGAAAAGTTATCGCCTATGCTTCACGACAACTAAAACTACATGAAGTAAACTATCCAACCCACGATTTAGAATTAGCAGCGGTAGTGTTCGCCTTGAAGATTTTGAGGCACTATCTATATGGTACGAGATGTACAATCTACTCGGATCACAAAAGCCTCAAATATTTCTTCGAGCAGAAAGATTTAAATATGAGGCAGCGGAGATGGTTAGAGCTTATCAAAGATTACGATTGCGATATCCTTTATCACCCGGGAAAGGCGAATGTTGTGGCAGATGCGTTAAGCCGAAAGGAGTATCCACCTCTGATTCAGGTAAAATCCATGAAGATGGTAGTTACACCACGCTTACTTGAAACGATACGAGACTCCCAAATAAAATCGCTTAGAGCGGGAGAACAAAAGAAAGAAAGAATGAAAGGTATAGCCGAAAAATTGGATACCACGGTTTAGCGAAGTCAAGACCGCGTTACTCGAGGAAGCTCATAAGTCACGGTATTCAATCCATCCTGGGGCAACAAAAATGTACCGGGATTTGAAGACAAATTATTGGTGGCCGGGTATGAAACGCGATACTGTTAAGTATGTCGCGAAGTGCTTAACCTGCTCCCAAGTGAAGGCAGAACATCAAAAACCATACGGAGAGTTACAACCTTTGAAAATTCCGGTATGGAAATGGGAGGAAATAACAATGGATTTGGTGACCAAGCTTCCCTGAACGAAAAAGGGGCACGATACTATATGGGTAATCGTGGACCGACTCACAAAAGTGCCCATTTTTTTACCTATTCGAGAGGCTTACTCTTCTGAAAGGATGGCAGAAATCTATATGAACGAGATCATATCTCGACACGGGGTGCCCGTGTCAATCGTCTCAGATCGGGATACTAGATTTACCTCTCGTTACTGGCAGAAGTTTCATGAGAGTGTGGGCCCGAGGCTACACATAAGCACCGCCTATCACCCTCAGACTGACGGTCAATTAGAAAGAACCATCCAAACACTTGTCGATATGTTGAGAGCGTGTGCCTTAGACTTTGGAGGAAGTTGGGATGACCATTTACCACTAGTGGAATTTTTATATAATAATAGTTACCATAGTGGCATTCAAATGTGTCCTTATGAATTACTATACGGGAGGAAATGTAGAACACCCGTTTGTTGGGGTGAAGTAGGGCAAAGGAAGCTTGCGCCAAATGATCTAATAGCAATAACAAATGAAAAGATTAACTTGATTAGAGCTCGACTGAAAGTGGCTCAGGATAGGCAAAAGTCTTATGCAGATAAAAGAAGACGTCCCATTGAATTTCAAGTTGGAGATTATGTTTTACTAAAAGTATCCCCTTGGAAAGGCATAATCCGTTTTCGTAAACGGGGTAAGCTAGGTCCCTGTTATATTGGACCGTTTAAAATCCTGGCTCGAGTCAGAAAGGTTGCATATCTTTTAGAATTGTCGTCTACACTAGACGGGATTCACAATACCTCCCACGTATCGCAATTGAGAAAGTGCCTTGCGAATGAAATAGCGTTTGTGCCTCTCGATGACATTGAATTGGACGAGGGGTTAAATTATGTAGAAAGACCGAGAGCCATTAAAGACGTTAAGGTAAAGTATCTTCGCAATAAGGCCGTTAGACAAGTGTTGGTTCAATGGCAACACCGAAAGGGATCAGAACTTACATGGGAATCGGAAGACGAAATGTGGAAACACTACCCTTCACTATTTGGTATGTAAACGTTGATTTGATATGTGTTCAGGTTTCGGGGATGAAACCTCCTTTAAGGGGGTAGACTTGTAACACCCCGAAAATATTTATGAAGGGAATAAAGTAAATTGAATTAAAAACCTAACTTAGTTGGTAAAATGTGTAAAGTAAATAGTTAGTAATGGAAGATGTCTAAATAAAACAAACACACAACTAGAGGGAGTAATTTTGTAAAGTGTTAAAGTGAAAGTATTATTATTAATCAAAACTCAAAACACACACTTCTGGTGTGTGGAGATCGAACAGGAACATGGAAGAAAGGGGTTCAACCCTAGTTCTTGAATCCAACCAAATTAGAGAGAATTTCAAGGAAAATAAACTGCATGAGCTAAGAATTTCGATCATCTAAACCTACTTATTGAAGTGGTAAGCCAAATTTCTTGATTTGATGAATAATAGGAAGTGGGTTTCAACCCAATCATATGTTTATGTAAAAATATGTGTGAATAGATGCAAGGACTTCACTATAGGATAAGATTTATGTGTGAAATTGATTATTTGAAAGACTTGTTGTATGAACCCATTTGATGTGAAATAATAGAGATGTAGGATGATGAAAATTAGAAGTGATCATGTGAAATCTTTGGCATATGGTGTTGTTGTACCACTTAAATTGTTGAATAAAAAGGATGTAGAATAAAGAAGATCATAAACTTAGTTGATTGTTGCTAAGATGGTTGATGAATTAGTAGAAATCATGTTTTGAATACTTGTATAATATGCTTTATTAATCCGAAACCCGCCAAGTGTTCGATGAAATGCTTAAGTGAATATACATGTGAAATTCGTAAAGATTGTGAAAATGTTGCCATATAATAAACTATGTAAATGATGAGACGATGTAGTGATGGACTAAATGATAGAATGAACATGTTAATGTAGGCGTGAAAGAAGAAAGTTCAAGTGCTACGAAGAGGGAAAACGCACAAGACCGAGGTATGTTATTTATGCATACCAAATTCTATTAGTAAATTGTTGTTTATGCTAGAACCATAATTTGATAATTGTGATAGTTAAATAGTAAATGGTTTGATTCGTTTTGAATGATTTGCATGAACCGTAGATTTATAAATGAAAATGCTTTATGACCGGTCCTTTATGGGATAACGGGGTAATGAGAAAATAAGTGAAAAGAAATGAATGTGTTCGTTATAAATGAACTGAATGAAAGTTTTGTCATGAATGATATTATCCGTTATTAACGGATAATTTATGAATGAATGAAATTAACTCAATCCGTCACTCACGGGTTTGAGTGTATGTATATGATTGAAAGGAATGTATTCATTCGCTATAAATGAACCGAACGGAGATTATGTACGAATGAAAACGCCCATCTCAATGGGACAAGAATGGTGCATGTTATATCTAAATTTTGAAGTAGTGTGTTTTGACCCGTTTCATGTATGAGATGAATGTATGAAAAGGATTAATGTTTGTATTATTAGTCTAGAAGTGATGTAACTAACGAGTTTAAAAATTTATGCTTGATGTAGGTAAATCCTTGGCTTCATAGCTTGGCGACTCGGAGTGAACACGCTCAAATTTCACGCCCACCTAGCGCTTCCAAAGATGTCAATTTAGTATGGTCTTAGTTTTGGTCATATGTATTTCCAACATATTTAATCTTTTTGGTGTCCTTGTGATTTGGGCAAAAACTTGGTTAGTTAGTAGCTTCTATATTTAGATAACCTAAACATGTTTGCTTTTTTTTTGGTTTTTGAAAAAGGGTCTTTTAAGTTGAAGCGTTTCATTGTTACAAGCAGGAAATTGACTATGTTACGAATGGGTCATGCCCAAATTTTGTAAAAGTTTATTTATTTTTATAATATTCAAAAAAAGTGAAGAATGGGGCATTACAACATGTCACGGCCCCCGACCCGGTTTTACCCGTTTCAGGAGCCGCGGGACAGAAATACTGCGGTATTTATTTAATTGAGTTTAACAGCGGAAGTTTATTTAAAAGGATCGTTTAAAGCTAAAATTTTCCCCGATTATTTTATTTCACAATTCGGGATAAAACCCTGATAATTTACAATATTATGTTTTTACTATGAAATAGTGATATTACAAAACTTATTTCTTTATTTTATAATGAGCCACTATCTTAAGCTTGAAATGCTCCCCAGCACTTTTCCTGAATTACAACAGATCACCTGAAACATGTTTGAAAAAGGTTTTGTCAGCGTGAAATACTGAGTGAATCATTCTATTTACTAAAATGACACATTTGTTATAATTTACAGTATTAAGAGCGATTACAATGTTTCTATTATCAAACCAACTACCCACGGTATTTGTCACTCGACCAAATCTGTGACTATGGTAATATCCCCCATTGGCTGCCCCAATGGTGACGATTATCAAGTAATGTATACAAAACCCCACATACCGGCTGTAACTTGGTGATTACAAAGACTTAATCCCCGTAATTATAACTTTGAAAATAACATGATTTTGTAAATAGATTTGATAAAAAGAGAGAATGACTCACATTGCTGATTTAATACGGACAGAGTCTAATCTATGATTTAGCCTTGTTAACCTAATATAATTAACAATGCACACAAAACTGGGTTAGTAATCAATCCAGCAATTACGATAATTCACGAGATCAAATTCTCACAATGAATGACAAAATGCAATACTTCATCCATCGAATTAACGATGATCCGTTGAATTAACAACGAACGACAAAGTATAATACTTTATCTATCGAATTAACGATGATCCGTCAAATTAATGACGAATAATAAAGTATAACCCTAATGTGGGCGGCACTTAAACCTTCATTGGATATATTGATCGTCGGATAAATGAATCGTAGCAGCGATTGTGCTAATACCCGGTATTGTGGCAGAATTTCGAGACCCGTGTGTGTTATTTAGAGTATTCCTGCTATAACTTAGAGTATACTTCGAATTTTTCCGTCGTTTCAGTACCAGAATTCAAGTCCCAAACCAACCTATTTATACTGAAAATTTTACCCCGTCGCGTAGCGCGACTGCCTACCCCCTTAGTCGTCGCGCTACGCGACTGCCAACCTATATTCATAGGGTAGCTACGTGCATGGGTAGGCTTGCTGAGTTGGTGGATTTCGAAAATTTGATTTCTACAGCTCACAATTTGGATAATCGTCAATAGGGTTTAACCCCCCCTGAGTTTTAGGGGCCCTAATCCTGATTCTGAAAATTCTGAAAATTTTAGGGTTTGTTCAGAATCACTTGGGTGTTTCAATTAGGGTTTCCTATTGGATTAATTAATTTAATAATTATGACTTTTGATGAGAGTTGTTACACAACAGAATGAGCCCGAAACCAACAGTTACACCAGTATAGTGTGTAGGAAAGTAGGGATCATAAAACTGCCTTCCTAGAGATAGTTTAAGTGTCGTAAAGTGACTAAAACTCACACAAACTGTAGAATTCTCCATTTTCAGCAAAATTCAGCATTCTAACACTAAAATATAATGCATAATTATGGTTTAATGGTCCAGAATACCTTCCTAAGTGTCGGGAATCAAAACTGTCACAAAAGGGAACATAAAGCTCACTAAACTGCGTAATTTAGCACCTTAACGAACCGGTAACCAACCGAACAACCGGACACTACCCGAAACACCAAATTTTCACTAGAAGCACTATTTTAAATTTCCGAGCTAGTTATGGTCACCGAACATCATAATGCATCTTATAACTACATAACACCTAAAACACTAAAATATATACTTAGGAACTAACCTAACTTGTTTAACTAGCCATCACATTGTAACCATACCCCCCTCCTTGGCGACGGTCACCATGGGTGGACCCACCCATGGATTTTATTTGCATTGTTTATTTGATTTGTGTTGAACTTTAGAAACATAAAAACCATTGGTTACATGAATGTTGGAGGAGGATTGCTTAAAAACCATAAGACCTCACATAACTCTCATTACACAACACTAAACACTTCAGCTCTTCTCTCCCTCTCTTCCTTGTCTCGGCCGTGAACCACCACCCACACCACCACCACTTTCACTTCAATTTCATGCATTCCAAGGTGATTCTAAGGTGTAAGAAGCAAGATTAAGAAGCTAGGAGGCATTGGAGCTTGAAGGACCATTCTCTAGAGCTTTTATCCACCTTGTTCATCATCTTGTTCATCTTTGATTTCTTCCCTAGCCTTGTGCTAGTAGTAAGACTCTTGTAACTTGATTTTGCTTCTCATTTTGTTGGTTAAAAGATTATGTAAGTGGTTAAACATAAAGATCATGAAGAAACAAGAAGATGAACTCTAACATAAAGCTTAAAATCATAAGAATCTATGTTGATTTAGTGTATGTATGAATCTTGATTGTTGATTTCTTGTGATTATGGTGTTGATCATCACAAGAAGCTTGCTAGATTGTGATTACACACATGATCTAGCAAGTGAGAGGATGAATCTTGTAAAAATCAAAGTGATCATCCTTTATGTTTCACATGAACTTGAATATGAAGATGTTTTTGTGTATGATGATAATGAATACATGTTACAAAACTTGTAAATGGATGATTTCAAAATTGATTTTCTCAAGAAACTAAAGTTATTTGCAAGATTTACAAGACCATAATTTTTAAAGAAGTTAAACACGTTTTAAGTGTGTAATCAAAGCTAGAAACATGTTTGTAACAAGGAAAATAAAAAAAGATTTATTTTTTGAAAAATCATCTTTTAAGTTGTAAAAGACTAAATTTTACAAAAAAGGGGATTTATGAACAAAGAACCACGTTTTAAAGGGTAACTAAACCTACTAAATAACAAACTAAGTTACTACAAGTTTTTACAAAACTTTAAGTTCATGTTGTAGTGTAAATTGCATGATTTTGGCTCATGGTAAGTCTTGAATGATTTGTTGATGATTGATGATGATCTTAAAAGAAAATGATATGCTTTGAAAGCATGGAAACCTCCATTCTTAATGGGAAACTATGGCAAAATTTTTGTAGAATTTAAACACTTAGAAAAATATTTTTAAACAAGTGTTTACGAATAAATTTTGAACATGATTTTCATATAAAAACTTGCCATAATTTTGTTACAAAAATTACAAACTTGCCACAATTTGTGTGATTATTTGTATATTATGTGTATTAGTTATATTATTCTATGACTTGAAAATAATATAATTCACCAAAATACCAAAATTATAATGCAAAATATTACCAAGAATTCCGAGAAAATGAACATATAATTTATAGCCAAATATTGGACACACCGAACAAGGACTATGGACGATAAATATATTGCGGAACTGAAATTCATATATGTTTTGACAGACGAGTTAAACGGTATTTTGGAAACCAAAAGAACGGAAATTATGATTTTTTACAAATATTACAAACGTATCATATTTTATCAAGAAGAAAATATATTATTTTTTAGTAAAGAAATATATATATATATATATATATATATATATATAGATATTCTTGAACAATTAGAAGATATACTATTTTGAAGAAAATATACATTTTTTAAACAAATTAAGAATATATTATTTTGGGTGAAAATGGATTTATAAATATTTTCTAAGTAAATCTTGAAAATATACTATTTTGAGGTTTATATGAAAGTATAATTATTTTTGCCAAAAAAGCTTTATAGATAATTTCTATAAAAGTTTTCTTAAAATATAAATATTTTTAAGAATATAAATTGGTGGTTTTTATTGGTTAAAAATAATATTCCGGAAAACTTAAATACAAAAATCAAGTATAAGCATACTTAATAAATACAAGAAAATACGTATTCTCGTACGTACAAATACACACCGGAATACGACACCAATACTTGGCAAAATACACAAGTATAATTATACCCATCCTTGGGAAATATTCATGAAGGGATTACAAAACAAATAAGTTAATATATATTATTTTGACAAATATTCCAAATAATTGATAAATATAATCTTAGTTAAAATATTATTATTTTAACCAATAATTATATACTTTGAAATAATATAGTGTACAACAAGACATAACTCAAAGAATGTTAAGTCATAACAACTAAGACTAAGAGTCGTTACACGACCTAACCGTCTTATAAAGCATAGCACGTGTGTAGGTAGTTGCACGACTTCGGGACATGATCTTTGAGTTATACCAGATTGCAAGACGCAAGATTGTGAGTTCATGTCCCCCTTTTCTTTAACTGTTTTCGGATTTATAACTTCGGGGGTGAAATGCATGTTACAAATAGTTCAATGTTTACAAATGGTATGGTTAGCTAAGGAATGAACTGTTAGATCATGTGAATGGGTAGGCGCACACTTAAGACCATTAATCCTCGTATAAGGACCGAGGGACATGAGTGATAGATCTATTTGGGTGTTGTGAGCCCCACCTCTGGGCCGGAAGTGGCCGAAGGTGGTGACTTTGTCTTCCAGCCGGAAGCCCGGTACAAAATCTGCTAGGTTTGAGCCTTCCTACGCCGTTACACACATATTAATGACCTTGCAAATCATTAATTGATCTGTTCATAAATGCTTTCATACCAGTTTACAAATACATACTTACAAATGTTTACAAGGTTATTCGTGCACACTTACAAAACACATGAACTCGTTCAACTTTTGTTGATGTCTTCAAACTACATGTATTTCAGGAAATTGATGGATCTGGCGAAGGTTGAAAGTTTTCAAGTTGCGTTCACAAGAAATGATGTCATCCAAACTTTTGAAGGGTTTCACTTGGATGTTTTATCTTAGATAAGACAAACGAGTCAAATCCTTGGTTATCATGTGCCTTTTGTTAAAACTCCTTTGTTGGAACTTGTTTTATTACAATGGTTTGTATGTTAAACTCGAAGTCTTTGTTGGGATTAAACAATGTGGTTTGTATTACTTTGTAACTTTTAATGGATGAACATCAAGGTTTAATCATATAGATGTTTGTTATAATTGAATGCAATGATATTAAGAAAGTCACACATCACACGCTTCCGCAAAAGTCAAGGTGTGACAGTTTGGTATCAGAGCTTCGATTGTAGTGAACTAGGATTCCTTCTCGAGTCTAGACTACAATCATTAGGGCTCTCTCACGAAAATGTTTTTACAAAATATTTTTCATTGCATTTTCAAAACGCCAAGATCCATGGAACAAACATTTGACAAAGGAAAGACAAAGAAACACGAGCAAGGACCATTGGCCAAATGTTCTAGGTTGGATGGGGTAGACTTGTTAAGTTAGGAAAGTCTCACGTAGGGATAACGTGAATACATGATTAAAAAATACATGTCTTTGTTTACATACACCGAGTGTTAGTGGTTAACGTACGTGCACATGTCATAATTGTTATGTTGCAGGTACACATGTCCTCATCCGAGAGCGGTCTATTAGAGGAGCACGATCCGATGGCGATCATCTCTGATGATGAGGTGGTGCCTATACCAAAGGTTTTGACTTTGGACACCGACAGTGACCCAGAGATGTTATCTGATGACGACGATGACTTTCAACCCTTTGCTCTCCCGGACTTTGGAGACGATGCACCTATAGCTGATGGCCTTAGTGCCGAGGACCTTTTTGATTTCCCTGCTCCTATCCATGACCACCTCATCATCGGTCACCCCGTTGGTGAGAATATTGTTGCACCTATCCTCGACGCTATTCCCCTTGTGGTCATTCCCCCGGAGGATTGGCCTTTCGATGATCTTTTTAACGATGATGTTGATTTGTTTTTGGATGGTCCCCCAGCTGATGCTCAGGGTGATGGGGAGGTTGACGAGGTTGCTATACTGGATGTACCTCCTCCTGTCATACCGGTTATCGAGATATCTTCGGACTCCAGCATGCACTCAGTTGCAGACTCCTTTGAGTCTGTGACTTCGTCGGCCCTGTAGGCGGCATGACTTCAGCTCTATGTTACTGATTTAGATGATGACGACGCGATGTCTGCTGCACCGTCATCCCCCGTTCGAGTCCCTACACCTCCTCACGTCCCAGAGCATATTCTTGATCTTGACCCTGTTCCGTTTGGGGTGCCCAATATTGCACCTCTTATCCTAGAGCCGATTTCTGCACCATTTGATCTCCCACTTGTCGATCCCTATGTACCACAACCCCCACCTATCAGTGTTGCTCCCCCACCTCCTGTTATGTCTGATGCTCATCGTACTGACCTTCCGATCATCTTTCTACAGGAGATCCCTGCACCCCGTCCAGGGGGAGGCACCTCGGGACAGCCCTTGAATTTTGATCCATTTGCTTCAGCAGATTTCCCTCCTATCCCTCACTTTTCATGATCACACCAGCTTCATTGGATGAGCCTTTCAGGTGGTTTCCATCATACTCTATGCCTATCTCTGACCCTTACCATCCCTCGCATCACGTAGGGTATACTCATGATGAGTTACTTTTGTCGCTTCAGTTGTAGTTCGAGATCTTGAGTCGTAGAGTTCTCGAGTTGTAGTTTGGTGAGGGTGCTAGATGGTCACCCTGTCCCTTTCATCCTACTTCTGTCCCTCCACCATCATCATCAGCTTCATTTGTACCTCCACCTGCTGCTCCTGCACTTATTCCGGGTATTGATGCCCGCTTTCTCACTGTCAAGCAGCAGATTAGCTTTTTGCTTCGCCGTGTTTATGAGCTCGAAGAGGAGCTCGCACATGTCCGCAGTTTGTTTTTCTTCCCTCCTCCTCATCCTCCGCCTCTGCCATCAGCATCGTAGCTTTTTGGTCTTATGCAGGTACACTACTTTTGGTGAGAACGCTACAATTGAGCCGAGATTGTGAAGATATGAAGACCATATTTTGATTATTACTTATGTACATTGACAGACTTGTCTGACAAGGGTCGTGTGACCCTATGTCTCTTTTGATGTGATACAATTTGAAAACAATGTAACTAGTGGTTGGTGATTAATGAAATCTCAATAATCGTGTTCTCATTAAATACATTGTTGGTTTACATGTTCATGCTGTGGTTATGTTATTGTGTGGTTGCTGCTATGGTGATTGCTTATATAATTACGTACATACGGATTTTAGACAATTATTTATTTAACGAATAAGGCCTGACCTATCCGATCTTCTTACTAGAAGAGCAATGCCACCACGAAGAGACACCAATAACGACAATGCACTGCCAAGGACTAAGGCAGAACTGCAAGAGCGCATCTCACGAGCTATTTGTCACACCCCGACCGCGTAAAACAACAAACCACGGCAGAAACATCGGGGAGTGGAGCAACAGAATTATTGTTTCACAACCAAGGTATTTAAAGTTTCGTTTTATTTAAATAAAAGTGGTTACATTGTCTTAAAACAAAGGAAACTGTCACACCCCAACCGATGGCGGAAACATCGGGGTATGGTACTGAGCGAAACAGATTGTCCAGAAGTTTCCATAACAATTATCATTACCAATTAATTTAAAGTAACATGTCCCATACCATGCCTCAAAAGGTAAACAAATTATTACAGACAAAATCTAGGCAAATAGTTCTATTTCGACAGCTCAGATTTAAATAGAGCAATTGTTTATCTGCTTCTAGAGACCCTTGATTCAATTACTACAGACAACTATTTGTTGGACTCTAGAGCTTTATTCTAGCCTTGATTTCCTACCAGATGTGCATCCTAAACACCTGTCACATACGTTAAAATAAAGTCAATACATATAATGTAAAGGTGAGCATACAAGTTTGATAATAGCATATAGATTTCGAATTCGTTTACGCATAACCAGCACGCACACATAGAGAAATGAAGCACGTTAGTTATCGACATAGATCCATCGATACCAATGACTGTGGGTTGACTGCCTGAGGCAGTTCGCAATACATGATTACCACCGTAATCCATGCAAGTAATTGTCCTTAACAACCCCTGCGAACATGTGCTGAGTCCAAACTATAGTACTATCATTGCTAAGGTAGGTAGACAACATTCCATGTGTAAACATAACAAACAAGCATTCATAAGCCACGTATAACATGCATTAACGGTTAGCGTTCAAATAGTATTGAGTAGTGTGTTCGATGTGATTTGAATAGTTGTAACGTATGTAACACCCAAAAGTGCATAAAGCAAAAAGGGATCGAATATACTTACAACGGTTGATGGATTGAAGGGAGCGCTTAGCGAGTAGGGTTAGTCTGAATAGTTTGATAGCATAACGATAAGTGGCGCGTAAAACGATGTAATGTGTGAGTGGGTCGGATAGCAGTTCGGTCGGATGGTAATCCGATCGGACGGCTTGTTCGTGCGGATGACAATCCGTTCGGATAGTCATCCGGTCGGACGGTAGTCCAGTCGGATGACTATTCGAGTGGATTGTTTCTTCCTATGAGAAGAATGTGTTTGTGTATGATGGCTTGTCTTTTGGAGTTTTCGTTGTAGCATTTTGAAAACATTGAAGTATCTCTATCCTTCAAGTCGGTCGATCGGACGGTCAATAGTGCGAATGACAATCCGTTCGGATGGTCATCTGGTCAGAGGGTAGTCCGGTCGGACGGCGACTCTAGTGATGAGGTTACTTTGTGAGAACAAATTCACAGCAGAAGAGTCACTCGGTCGGATGTCCATCCAACCGGGTGGCAACCCTGTTAATGAACATGTTGAAAATTGTTTAAGTCTTTAAAGTCCTAGTATCTCATGATCTGAAGAGTAATCCGGTCGGATGGTAGTTCGATCGGATGGCAATTCGTTCAATACTCAAACTTTAGATAGAGTTGATTAAGTGTGGGTCCCAAGGTGTGATCCGTTCGGACAGCAATCCGTTCGGGTAGCCTATCCGTTCGGACAGTAGTCCGGTCGGATAGCACTTCGTCCCGGTTCCTCCGCCCGTCTTACACTTGGTCGTTTCATTTGTTTGTAGTTTTATCGAGACATTTTGACATTGTGTTAACCAACAGAACCCCATCTTAACCCAAGTGACCTGATCGACCAGGAATCACCCTAGTTCGGCCAGTTAACCGGTTCAAGACGGTTGTTCTTGTTTAACCCGAAATCGGTGGTCTCGTGAGTAGGATCCAGATCTCGAACTAGCACAACACTAAGAATGAGTAGGAGACTAGAACAAGGTCCGATTCTACCGGTTTTGAGTGCATTGAGTGTAAAAGAGTTGAAAGAAAGTTAGAAACCATCTTTCAATCCTTTTTCACTATGTTTATGTTTAGATCTAGCATAGATCTTTGTTTATTTGTGTGGAAATCGGTTAGATCCGTGTTGTTCTCGGTGGATTGAGGCCAAAACATGAAGTTCTTCAAGAACTCATGATGACATCATCCTAGAACACCTCAAATCAAGTGATTTCACGGTTAAAAGTTAAGTTTCAAAAGACAGAAAGGTGTAGGAGTGCGTGTAGATCAAGAAAGGACAAGATTTAGGACTATATCTTACCGGAATCGAGAGAAATCGGAGAAAAGGTGAGGAGGGCATGCTGTTCGGTCAGAGAGTTTCCAAAAGGGGAAATGATGACAATGACAAGGGTATTTATAGACTTCCAAATGAGGAAAGTGTGGGTCGGTCGGATGGCACCCCGCCCGGATGACTATCCGGTCAGATGTCATCTCGGTCGGATGACATCTTGACACCATGACCAAGTGGCAGCCCGGTCGGATGGCTATTCGGCCGGATGGCATTTGGTTCGTGTGTTCGACGCGACGAGTTTTGCTGATTCGGTTTCGATTGCGATTGCGCATCGCTCGCAACAGAGTCTCCTATTCAAATTACTTTTAATCCCAACTGCTATCATAGTTCGATTTCGATTGAGTTCGATTGCGTTTCGAGTTCGATTGCGATTCGATTGATTACCACACATAACATAAATGAACATGCACAAGTAACACATAAGGTACACACACACACACACGTATAACATTAACTAAAATGCGTAGTTCGAGTTGCAATTTGAGGTCGATTCGATTAGAATAGTTTGGTTATCGTTTAGTTAGCTTTATCGAATTGTTACTTCCTATAGTTCACAGTCGTAAGTCGAGTAGATCGCGAGCAAGATACGTCGATTATTGTAATTATTGACACTTACTCCACATAATACAACTAAAATAAACATACAAAAGAAATCTACTACAAGTCAAGTCACGCGAAATTGGTTGTTGACTTTGACCTTGACTTTGAGTTTGACTTCTCGAAAACACGGGGTGTTACAGCCTCCCCTTGTTTAGGGAATTTCGTCCCGAAATTAGGCTGAAGCCGTAACAAACAACTGCGGGTACTTCGCCTTCATGTCGCTTTCGAGTTCCCAAGTGAACTCTGCGCCTCGTTTGCCATCCCATCGGAATTTTACAATAGGAATGCGCGAGCGTCTGAGTTGCTTGGTTTGGCGATCCATGATCTCAACAGGTTTTTCCATGAAGTGTAATGTTTCGTTCACATGAAGGTCATCGAGTGGAACATGTAAGTCGTGGTCGGCTAGGCACTTTCGGAGGTTTGATACGTGGAAAGTCGGGTGGACGTTACTAAGTTCCTCCGGTAGTTCGAGTCTGTAGGCGACTTTTCTGATCCTTTCCAGAATCTTAAAAGGTCCAACATATCGAGGTGCGAGCTTTCCCTTCTTGCCGAATCGGACCACACCCTTCCAAGGTGATACCTTTAGGAGTACGTAGTCACCAACGTCAAATTCAAGGGGCTTGCGTCGTCTATCAGCATAACTTTTCTGTCGATTCCGAGCTTTTGTTAGATTGTCTCGAATTTGGAAAATTTTGTCTGTCGTTTCTTGCAGTAGCTCGGGACCGGTTAATTGCGAATGCCCGATCTCGTGCCACACAATAGGCGATCGACATCTTCTTCCGTATAAAGCCTCGAATGGTGCCATTTGAATGCTGGAATGATAGCTGTTGTTATACGAGAATTCGACTAACGGCAGGTATTTATCCCAATTACCACCGAAGTCTATGACACACGAACGGAGCATGTCTTCAAGAGTACGAATCGTTCTTTCAGTCTGACCGTCGGTTTGAGGGTGGAAAGCGGTACTTAGATTAAGAGATTTACCGAGTGCCGTTTGAAACGTTTCCCAGAGTCTCGAGGTAAACCGAGCATCATGATCAGATATGATGTTGCGAGGCATCCCATGATTACAAATGATCTCATCGGTGTAGATTCGGGCTAATCGTTCTACGTTGTAGTCTTCCCGTATTGGCAAAAAGTAAGCAGATTTGGTCAAACGGTCAACCACAACCCAGATGCTGTCATGACCTGATGACGTGTTTGTTATGAAGTCCATAGTTATACTCTCCCACTTCCACATAGGGATCGGTGGTTGTTCGAGTAAGCCAGAAGGTCTTCGAGGTTCAGCCTTGACTCTTGCACATGTCAGGCATTTTCCAACGTAGAGAGCAATATCCCTTTTCATGCCGGGCCACCAGTACTTGTAGCGAAGATCCTGGTACATTTTGTCAGCACCGGGATGAATAGAATACCGGGATTTGTGGGCTTCGTTGATGTGTGTAAAATGCAACATATAAATTACATCAAATGAGGCATAAAACTAACCCTTTTTTAGTACTAATATTGGAAAAAGAGTGTTTTTGTCTTCCTTTTGTATTTTCAGGATTAAATGAGCTCAAAAACACAAAAGAAGCAAAAAGACAGCTAAATCCAACATAAATACAAGAAAAGGAACATTAGTGGACTGCCCGAACCCTCAACGGCACCTTCCAAAGCAAAATAGAGAAAACAGAAGGCTGAACACGCCCCGTGCTCAGCCAGCACGGGGCCGTGCCCAAGAAGCAGCAGAAAAGACAAACCTATAGAAGCTTCTATTGCCCACCACGGGCCGTGCTCAGCGGACACGGGGGCGTGTCGAAGGTACAGCAGGCGCATTTATTGTAATTGCGAATTACAATTAATGAGGAGAGAGAGTGTCAGACGGGCACGGGGCCGTGTCCAGCGGACACGGGGCCGTGCCCAGCTCTCTGTTCAGCCTATAAATAGGAGTGCTTGGATTCATTTCATCTCATCCCTTGGCACACCACCTCTCTCACACTTCATCCACCACCCACCACCATCACAACACCATCATCCACCACCATCATCCATTGTCCATCGTAGAGTGTGTGAGTCGTCTCGGGATCCAAGATTGATCGTAAGAGTTCTTGACAATCAAGGCCATGTTTGCCTAAGTCTCTTACATCACTTGGTGAAGACAAAGTGTCTAGTATAATACTTTTTATTTCTAATCTTTTGCACTTTTTATTTGGTTTTGTATTAATGACTTTAATAACTAGTTACTTATGTTGAAGGTGATCTTTCCTTATCGTTTGTCCGTGGTGTCTTGGCATTATTTTACTGTCTATATAAAATAAAGGATTTTCACCATTCATATCTCCACGGTCTATATGGAGGTATGTTGGCTACCTGGTAGGGGGTTAAGGGAACGGTTTGGTAAAGGTCTTGCCATTGTTCAGCGTTTAGAGGTCCTGCAATGGACCTGGGTCAAATTTAGTAGGACCTCCTTCAATACTTCACGGTATTGGATGGCGGGGGTCCAAACTCTTTGATCCCCTCATAAGTTAACTACTATTAATACCATAACCCGGCTACTTAGGACTGTATCCCTGTTGACTCAGACTACTTAGCCGAGGGTAACGTCACCGCCAAAAGCGGGGCCTACCACAATACTGCATTAATAACTTAATTCATTATCTTCCAATAATCCACCCCTTTAGGATTGTATCCCTGCTGACTCAAACTACTGGGGTGAGGGTAACGTCACCTTCAAAAGAGGGGCCTACTACAATAACTAAGATAATCTCTTAATTATGTGCAAAAGTGCGGAAATAATCAAAGGTTATACTAGATACGAGTCGGAACCAAGTGATTCATCTTGTCTATCTGTTTTTACTTTTATTTTTATTTTCAGCATTTTAGTTAGTTTTATTTTTCTTAGTTTAAAACATTTTTCTAAACTTTTGTTTTGGTTAGACGTTGAGGATAAACGGGTACTAAAAGCTCTTGTGTCCTTGGACGACCTCGGTATCTTACCAACGCTATACTACACTCAACGATGGGTGCACTTGCCCATATGTGTGTTTAGTGTTAGTGAAATATCGTGTTTTATAAATTTAAAACTTGGCAAAAATAAGTGTTAAAAAGGGCTTAAAATATACACCTAAAATATACGACACTTTCACGCACATCAAGTTTTTGGCGCCGTTGCCGGGGACACAAGGATTTTGAGAAAGTTTAAAATCGACGGCCTAATCAGTTTTTCAAAACCTTTTCAAAACGCGCGCACATTTTTCTGCATTTTAGTTTAGTTTGCATTTACAGTAGCCTGAACACGGGGCCGTGCTCATTGAACACGCCCCCGTGCTGCATATTTTTAGTTAAATACCCAGATACAGAGTCTGAACACGGGGTCGTGCTCGCTGAACACGCCCCCGTGCTCAACGTGACCAGTAACTTTAATTAAAACGCCCAGATACAGATCCTGTACACGGGGCCGTGTTCACCAGACACGGGGCCGTGTCCAGCCTTCTGTTTCAATTTTTGTTTCATTTTCTGGTCCCGAGACTCAGTTGTGGTCTGCTGAGTGATTCTTATGGATCAATACTCAGGAGGTTACAACTACACCTATGATGAGGATGATTATAGGGGTAATTATTGCACAAATTGTCGTAATACACGTTCGATTCAAAATAATCACTCGTATCAACCATCCAATTCATACACTTACTATGAGGAGCCCAGGTACGAGCCATCAACTTCATACACATCCTGTGAAGACCAAAGGTATGAACCTCCTCCCTCATACTCGTATTTTGATGAACCAAGGTATGAACCGTCTTACTCATACTTTGAGGAACCAAGATATGAGCCACCACCTTCATATGCTTATTATGAGGAACCTTGGCGTGAACAACCCACCTCATATGAGTATTATGAAGAACAAAATTACGAACCTTATCCATCATGTGCTTACAATGAAGAACAATGGTGTGAACCATCAACTTCATATGGGTATTATGAGGAACAAAGGGTCGAACAACCGGATTCAAGCTTAGAAAATAATGATTCTTTTTCTATAACCGAAGTGACCGATAGGATATTAGAACACATTAGAGTTATCGATCGATGTATAAAAGAAGCTCGCGCAAGGGAAGAGGAGTCCCGCGCAAGAGAAGAATTAAAAAAGGAAGAGATAACTAAAAATGAAAAAATGGAAGAACAAATAAGTGAAAAACCGACACATGAACTAAGCAACGAAAAAGGTGAGTCCAATAACGTTAAAATCCAAGAAGAGTCTAATTTTGAAAAAATTAATCTCTTGACACCTTCTTTCGAAAATCATTGTTTAGTACCCACTCATGCTAAGTTTTTAAAAGAGTTAAACACTAACACTAAAATTAACGAAACGGTAAGTGTTAAGTTAACTAATGATCAAACTTCACTAATAAAAGAAGACCCATTTGAAATTAACATCACACCGGTTCCATGTTTCTTTCAAAATTCGTTTATTAGTAATGTCACAATCGATAAAGATCTTTGTGTTAACATAATGCCTAACTATATTTTCGAAAAATTAAGTATTAGTGATTTTTCTCCACTTCAAATACCCATTTTTCTATCCAATCGGAAGGTAATAAAATCAATCGGTATAGTTGAAGATGTCTTGGTTCAAACAAATCAAATGGTAATCCCAACCGACTTTGTCATCCTCGATGACGCTCCTCTAATGTTAAGACGACCATTTGTAAAAACTCACGAAGCTTTGAAAAACCGGAAGTTCAACAATTTACCTCTTCAATTAGGGGCATTTAAAAGAAGTGTCAATCTCGAACGATCAATGAAATATCCATTCGGCAATAATGACCCCCTAATTGAAGATGAAGATGAACCACCCGATACAAGTGAAGAGATTGACCACTTTGTTGAAGAAGAGGTCGCCATAGAACAAACTTTTAAAGTTCTTGATCGAAACGAGCAACCAAATAAGGAGTCTCCTAAAGACCCACCACTTGAGCTCAAAGAACTTCCAAAAGGTTTGGAATATGCTTTCCTAGACAAAGATGGTAAGTTACCTGTAATTATTTCGTCTAAATTAGATAACTTAGAAAAAGAAAAACTAATTAGTCTTTTGAAAAAACACAAAAATGCAATAGCTTGGAAACTTGTTGACATAAAAGGAATTAGTCCTTCTATGTGCACACACAAAATTTTGATGAATGATGACTACAAATCTGTCATACAACCACAACGTCGAGTAAATCCAAATGTTCAAGAAGTGGTTAAAAATGAAGTCATCAAATTACTTGACGCCGGACTTATCTATCCTATTTCCGATAGTCCTTGGGTAAGTCCCGTCCAAGTAGTTCCAAAGAAAGGAGGTATGACGGTAATTACTAACGAAAAGAATGAATTAATACCAACAAGAACCGTCACAGGATGGAGAGTTTGTATAGATTATAGACGATTAAATGAAGCAACAAGAAAGGATCATTTTCCTTTACCCTTCATTGATCAAATGTTAGAAAGATTATCCGGTCATAAATTTTACTGTTTCTTGGATGGTTTTTCAGGTTACTTTCAAATCCCGATAGCACCCGAAGACCAAGAAAAGACAACTTTCACCTGTCCCTATGGAACTTTTGCTTATCGACGCATGCCGTTTGGTCTATGTAATGCCCCCGCAACATTCCAACGTTGCATGGTAGCCATTTTCCATGACATGATAGAAAAGACAATGGAAGTCTTCATGGACGACTTTTCTATCTTTGGGGATTCATACGACCAATGCCTCGATAACCTTGAACGAATGCTATCCCGATGTGAGGAAACTAACCTCGCCCTTAATTGGGAAAAATGCCATTTCATGGTAACGGAGGGAATAGTACTCGGTCACAAGATCTCAAGCGAAGGAATGGAGGTGGATCAAGCCAAAATAGATACCATTTCTAGATTACCTCCTCCATCCTCCGTGAGAGCTATTAGAAGCTTCCTAGGGCATGCCGGATTTTATAGGCGGTTTATCAAAGACTTTTCAAAAATCTCAAGGCCTCTAACAAAATTACTTGAAAAATATGCTCCTTTCATCTTTGACAAGGATTGCAATCAAGCATTTCTAACCCTAAAGGAAATGCTAGTCAATGCACCTATCATGATAGCACCTGATTGGAAGTTTCCTTTCGAAATCATGTGTGATGTTAGTGACTTTGCAGTTGGAGCTGTCTTGGGACAGAGAAAAGAAAAGCATTTCCACCCAATATATTATGCTAGTAAAACACTTAACGATGCACAAGAAAATTACACAACAACTGAAAAAGAGTTACTAGCTGTGGTATTTGCTTTTGATAAATTTCATTCTTATCTTGTTCTTTCTAAAACTATAGTCTATACAGACCATGCAGCCATTCGATATCTCTTTAAGAAGCAAGACGCAAAACCACGTTTGATTAGGTGGATTCTACTCCTCCAAGAATTCGACATTGAAATCAAAGACAAAAGAGGAGCAGAAAATACCGCAGCAGATCATCTTTCACGCCTAGAAGACCCAGCTTTGGAGGCAACCAGGGACGAGCAAATCAACGAAAAATTTCCAACTGAATCCCTGGAAATGGTGGAATTTAAGGAAGAACCATGGTACGCCGACTTTGCTAACTACCTAGCTAGCGGAATAGTCGCAAAAGGATGGCCACATCACCAAAGAAAAAAATTCTTTGCCAACGTGAAACACTATTTTTGGGAAGATCCATATCTTTTCAAAATGTGTGCCGACCAACTCGTCAGACGATGCGTACATGGTAGTGAAGCCCGAAGAATTCTCCGCCATTGTCACGAAGGTCCATACGGAGGACATCATGGTGCTGCCAGTACCGCACGAAAGGTATTTGATTCAGGATTTTATTGGCCAACCATTTACAAAGATGCCCAAAATCTTGTAAAGACATGTGATGCTTGCCAAAGAACAGGTAATTTTTCTTCCAAAAACGAAATGCCACAAAATGGCATTCTTGTTTGTGAAATTTTTGATGTGTGGGGACTCGACTTTATGGGACCTTTCCCACCATCGAAAGGAAACAAATACATACTTGTGGCAGTAGATTACTTGTCTAAATGGGCCGAGGCCGAGGCACTTCCAACAAATGATGGAAGAGTAGTAGTAAGATTTCTGAAAAAATTATTCTCTCGTTTTGGCACACCTAAAGCTTTAATAAGTGATAGAGGTACCCATTTTTGTAATTATCAACTTGAAATTTTTTTGACAAGATATGGGGTCTATCACCGGGTTTCGACAGCTTATCACCCTCAAACAAACGGACAAGCCGAAGTGACCAATAGAGGGTTAAAACGAATACTCGAAAAAACCGTAGGGTTAAATAGAAAGGAATGGGCTGATAAATTAGACGATGCTTTATGGGCTTTTCGAACTGCTTATAAAACAACGATAGGAACAACCCCATATAAGCTAGTCTATGGAAAAAGTTGTCACTTGCCAGTAGAAATTGCACACAAAGCCTACTGGGCAATCAAAAATGTAAACCTAGATATAGAATTTGCTGGTAAAAATCGATTTTGTCAAATAAATGAATTAGACGAACTTAGGAATTATGCATACTCAAACTCTGAGATTTATAAGGAAAGAATGAAAAATTGGCATGACAAACATATTAAACCTAATGAGTTTCGGGTAGGAGATTTAGTTCTTTTGTTTAATTCACGACTTCGATTGTTTCCTGGTAAATTAAAGTCTAGGTGGTCAGGACCTTTTTCCGTCACCCATATTTTTCCACACGGTGCAGTAGAAATTAAACCTCGAAATGGGTCACCATTTAAAGTCAATGGCCAACGGCTGAAACTCTATCAAGGATTTATTGAGGATGAGGAAGAAGAGATCTCGCTTCAAACCGTGGAAGAATAAAAACATCATGCCTGGTAAGTTATGAACGATTGAGGCGGCAAAATAAAGCGGTAAGTTTTCTAAACCATAGCTTATGGGAAAAAGGGGCACTCACACGCGCACCTAAAAAAAAAAAAAAAAAAAAAAAAAAAAAAGAGGCTCGGCACGAGGCCGTGTCCGCTGGACACGGGGCCGTGTTCGCGCTGCAGACGGGATAAAACCCCTTTTTCAAAACAGTTTCTTCATTCCACACGCCCCGTTTCCCCACAAAAGCTTTGGTTCCAGGCGATTTTTCGCGAAATTCAAACGTCTCTTACCGATCTAACAACGTCAAGGTATGATTCTATCACTCTTAGTAGTTAGATTAGTTACTTGCATGTAGTTAATACACTACAAATTTGGGGAAAAATCTAGGGTTCTTGATGTTCATCCGGATCGAACCTAAAATTTTTGCCTAAATCTGTTTGCATTTAGTTAGATTACTGTTAAGGGAAGTAAATACACTTGTATTGTTCATAGATTCACCCGATTTCTTACAAAAACCCCAAACCCTTGTTCTTGAACCGAAAAAGATAAAATTGATAGGGTAAACGGGATATTTTGGGAAAAACGGCACTTAGGGTTTCATTTTCGGGGGAAACCGCACCTAGTGGTTCAAAAATTTTCAAGTTTTCGAAACCGGGTCGAAAAATGGGATTTTTGAGTAACAGACCCCTGGACACGGGGCCGTGTCCGCTGGGCACGGGGTCGTGTCCAGCCCGCGGTTTGCAGTTTTTGTCCGAAAATATTTCTGTTTCATGCTAACTTTTGGTGTATTCTTGCAGATGGCCAGGAAGTTTACTAGATTCAACGCCAATGAGCTAGATGCAAGAGCTCGATACGAGCATCTTCAAACAAGGCCGGAGGAATACCCGAGGCAGGCGTGCACAGAACTACTAACCATGGTGAATCAAATTGACCGTTTCAACAACATTGTCACGGGACCACTCAGAGTCGCGCTAACAACCCGACTCCGTTCCGTCCATGAATGCACCTTGGAATTCTACAGTACCTTTGCATTCACTTCAAGGTGCGACCCGTTCGATAATGACGGGGTGTCATTCATGTGTGGCGGAACGAGGTATTCGATCTCCATGGCACAATTCGGATCGATTATAGGGTTGTATGCGGAGGAGGATGCGGGAAACGAAGAAAATACAGGGGGATTGAGAGAGATCGAAGACAACGAGCGCCAAGCCATGTGGGCTCAGATTGGGGAAGGGTTCTACAATCCGAGCAGCACTAAGAGTACCAAGCTGAGGGATCCGCTTTACAGATACATTCATAGGCTTCTCGGCTACTCTCTTAGCCAAAGGCATGACAGTGGTGGCGTCGTTGGGTTAAGAGATTTGCTTGTCCTCCATTGCATTCACAACCGCAGGCCGCTCGATGTTTCGTTCCTCATGCTCTGAAACATGCATCACAACCGCCTTGCTAGTGCACCAACTCCTATTTTCTTCGGGGGATGGGTGTACCGTCTCTTCAAGCACTTCGCCCACATTCCAAGGTCATTTGAGAGGAGCCCATGGTCAGGTACGGTGGATATTCACATATGCCGCTCGATGAACCTGGTTTATGAGGCAGAAGACGGGACGGTAACCTTTCAAAGGATGCAAGGTCATGCATGGAACCCGCAAGAAGCACTTGTCCTCCCAGCTCCGCAACATCATCAGTACCAATACCCACCCCACGGTGATCCGGGCCAATCATCCTCCTCGGGAGGCAGTTTTCCTAATTTTCAAAGTTTGCATGATTTGTTGCAGGAAAACCTCATGTGTACTCGGAACACCTATAACATGGCGAGCAACACCTACCACCGGGTCGGAGCTATCGAGAGAAACCTATCCGAGATACAAGACGATGTCGGATACATACGAGACCACATTGCACGCCGTGGAAGGGATGACGATGATGATGATGATGATGATGATGCCATGGAGTAGGCGGGAGGAGCATAGGAGGAAGCAGTTGATTGATGACTCCCCAGGTTAACCCTTTGCAATCTTGAACAATTGATGGCCTGCGTGCCAAGTGTTAGACAATTTACTTTTCCTAACTATTTTCTGCATTTTATTTTTCTTTTACTTTATGCTTGGAACAATTGACTTTGGTAATGTAGGATGTTTGTGTTGCTTGGTGTGGTATTAAGTGATGAAACAGGTACAAACCAAGGCTTAGGGTGTTAAGCCTCAGCACTTATAGGGCTAGAATGGAAAAACCGGAGGAAGAAACCTGTTTTTCAGGCTTTCAGACTGTCCACACGGGGACGTGTCCAGCCAACACGCCCCCGTGCTCACCTCCCTGACTTGCTGTTTGGCCTCTGTTCAGCAGAATTTTGTCAGACACGTGGCCGTGTTCAGTGGACACGGGGCCGTGTCCACCTTCTGTAAGTTCTTGTTACTGGCACCTGAACACGGGGTCGTGCCCACTCAACACGGGGCCGTGTTCAGTGCCTAGTAACACAAATTTTTGCTTTTTAAACACCATTTTACACATCTAATCAACCTAAAAATTTATTTTTGGGACACATTGAGGACAATGTGTAATTTAAGTGTGGGGGGGATGCTAAAACCTTGAATTTTGCAAGTCCTAAATACAAGCCTTACACAAAACTCTATTGGAACCGCTAATCACCCCAAATTTTTTCAAAAATTTCATTTTTTTTACTTGTCTAGGTTTAACTCGGGAAATTCAAGTTCTCAAAAAGGTTATATTTTTACAAATTTACAACCGATAGCGTAGTGATAAAAAGAACCAACATAAGAAAATTATGAAAAGGCATGACAAACTTATTTAAAATTTGATTATATATACTTGATCACATAAAAACCCATTCCCACAAAAGTGAGTTTTGAGCCTTTATTGAGCACACAATTACATATCATTTGACTAAATGCTCATTTTTCGTTTCTTGTGTGAATAGCCGCTTGGTTCTTACGACTCTAGAACTTGCCATGACAATACATTCCCGGTCCTTATCAACTTAAACCCGAGTAAGTAAATGATAGAGGCATTAGGACTAACCTTTTCATTTTTACACCATTATTTTTCTTTTTCTTTTACCACCTACCCAAAAATCCCCCTAGTTAGCCCTTTTGAGCCTAAACCTTTTCATTTCATCACCCAAACAAAAACCCTTTCAACCACCAAAACCCCCTTTTTCATTTTTAACCCTTTATTTTAGTAACAAGTTCGGTTCTTCGCGAAAAAAAAAAAATCGTGATGATGATGAAGCAAAAAGAAAATAAACAAACAAAGTAATCAAAAAATAACTTTGTTTGAATAAAAGCTTCATCAAAATAAAAAGTTGCAAAAAAAAAAAAATGCGAAAACCGACACTTGTTACGCTTTTAGCCCTTTTTCTACTAACCACTAACCCAACCACCTACCTTTAACCCTAGCCAACCCTTAACCCACAAAGTCCTCTTGATATCTACAAAGGTATAAAAGTTAAAAAGGAGGAGGATTGATTTCTTGGCAAGCCTATGGTAGGAATAAGTTCCATGCCGCTCTCGAGTGATTCATTAAAAATACACCTTCGGCCGAGTGTGAGTGAATTCCCCGCGAGGTATGTGAACTTGTATATAAATAGAATTTTAAAAAGGCATGTTATGCCTAAATAAGTAATTTCTTTTATGAACAGTTCTAAATAAATCATTACGAATAGGAGTGTAAATAAATAAAAATAAAACCCAAAAAGATCTTGGAAATCCCGACACTCTACGACAAGCCTAAAACCTTCTCTTCTACCTATTCCATTTGGGAGTGTAAGCCACATATTAAAGAGTTTTGCTTGAGGACAAGTAAAAGTTCAAGTGTGGGGGTATTTGATGTGTGTAAAATGCAACATATAAATTACATCAAATGAGGCATAAAACTAACCCTTTTTAGTACTAATATTGGAAAAAGAGTGTTTTTGTCTTCCTTTTGTATTTTCAGGATTAAATGAGCTCAAAAACACAAAAGAAGCAAAAAGACAGCTAAATCCAACATAAATACAAGAAAAGGAACATTAGTGGACTGCCCGAACCCTCAACGGCACCTTCCAAAGCAAAATAGAGAAAACAGAAGGCTGAACACGCCCCGTGCTCAGCCAGCACGGGGCCGTGCCCAAGAAGCAACAGAAAAGACAAACCTATAGAAGCTTCTATTGCCCACCACGGGCCGTGCTCAGCGGACACGGGGGCGTGTCGAAAGTACAGCAGGCGCATTTATTGTAATTGCGAATTACAATTAATGAGGAGAGAGAGTGTCAGACGGGCACGGGGCCGTGTCCAGCGGACACGGGGCCGTGCCCAGCTCTCTGTTCAGCCTATAAATAGGAGTGCTTGGATTCATTTCATCTCATCCCTTGGCACACCACCTCTCTCACACTTCATCCACCACCCACCACCATCACAACACCATCATCCACCACCATCATCCATTGTCCATCGTAGAGTGTGTGAGTCGTCTCGGGATCCAAGATTGATCGTAAGAGTTCTTGACAATCAAGGCCATGTTTGCCTAAGTCTCTTACATCACTTGGTGAAGACAAAGTGTCTAGTATAATACTTTTTATTTCTAATCTTTTGCACTTTTTATTTGGTTTTGTATTAATGACTTTAATAACTAGTTACTTATGTTGAAGGTGATCTTTCCTTATCGTTTGTCTGTGGTGTCTTGGCATTATTTTACTGTCTATATAAAATAAAGGATTTTCACCATTCATATCTCCACGGTCTATATGGAGGTATGTTGGCTACCTGGTAGGGGGTTAAGGGAACGGTTTGGTAAAGGTCTTGCCATTGTTCAGCGTTTAGAGGTCCTGCAATGGACCTGGGTCAAATTTAGTAGGACCTCCTTCAATACTTCACGGTATTGGATGGCGGGGGTCCAAACTCTTTGATCCCCTCATAAGTTAACTACTATTAATACCATAACCCGGCTACTTAGGACTGTATCCCTGCTGACTCAGACTACTTAGCCGAGGGTAACGTCACCGCCAAAAGCGGGGCCTACCACAATACTGCATTAATAACTTAATTCATTATCTTCCAATAATCCACCCCTTTAGGATTGTATCCCTGCTGACTCAAACTACTGGGGTGAGGGTAACGTCACCTTCAAAAGAGGGGCCTACTACAATAACTAAGATAATCTCTTAATTATGTGCAAAAGTGCGGAAATAATCAAAGGTTATACTAGATACGAGTCGGAACCAAGTGATTCATCTTGTCTATCTGTTTTTACTTTTATTTTTATTTTCAGCATTTTAGTTAGTTTTATTTTTCTTAGTTTAAAACATTTTTCTAAACTTTTGTTTTGGTTAGACGTTGAGGATAAACCGGTACTAAAAGCTCTTGTGTCCTTGGACGACCTCGGTATCTTACCAACGCTATACTACACTCAACGATGGGTGCACTTGCCCATATGTGTGTTTAGTGTTAGTGAAATATCGTGTTTTATAAATTTAAAACTTGGCAAAAATAAGTGTTAAAAAGGGCTTAAAATATACACCTAAAATATACGACACTTTCACGCACATCATTCGTCCATTAGAATCTGTAGCAAATCGATCCGTTTAGGAATCCAAATTCGGTCCAGAAAGTGGAATATCCCATTTGATTTACTCATAAGCTGGGCTCCATCGTGGTAGATTCTTTCCTTCTTCAGAGTGCGCTCGTTAAAACATGCATGTTGAGCTTCGCGAATGAGGGTTTCGAGATCGTGTTGGGTTTGAACATTACGACTGCTAAGCAGATAGCTCCGTCTGCTGAGTGCGTCGACAACAACATTTGCTTTGCCTGGGTGATAACGAATCTCACAGTCGTAATCGTTGAGAAGTTCTACCCATCGGCGTTGACGCATATTAAGTTCCTTCTGATTAAAGATATGCTGTAGGCTCCTATGATCAGTGAAGATCATACACTTGGTACCATACAGGTAGTGTCACCAAATCTTTAATGCAAAAACAACTGCGCCTAGCTCGAGATCATGAGTTGTATAGTTCTTCTCGAGGATTTTGAGCTGACGAGATGCGTAAGCTATAACCTTATCCCGTTTCATGAGAACACAACCAAGACCAAGGTTGGAAGCATCGCAGTAGACAATGAAATCGTCGTTTCCATCGGGCAATATGAGAACAGGAGCATTGCAAAGCATGTGTTTGAGGGTTCGAAAGGCAGACTCTTGTTCAGTTCCCTAAACAAAAGGCTTGTCTTTATGCGTGAGAGCGGTAAGCGGCACAGTGATCTTTGAAAATTCTTCGATGAATCGTCGATAATAACCCGCTAGTCCGAGAAAAGAACGAACTTCCGACGGGTTCTTAGGTGTAATCCAACTCTTAACAGCTTCAATCTTCGCAGGATCGACGTGAATACCTTTACTATTAACAATGTGACCCAGAAACTGAACCTCCTCCAACCAGAACTCACACTTGGAGAACTTGGCATAGAGTTGATTCCCTTGGTGTAGCTCGAGAACCAAACGTAGATGTTGCGCGTATTCGGTTTTCGACTTGGAATAGATCAAGACATCGTCGATGAATACGATGACGAAACGGTCGAGATATGGTTTACACACGCGATTCATCAGATCCATGAAAACCGCAGGTGCCTTGGTTAAACCAAATGGCATTACAACAAATTCGAAGTGGCCGTAACTAGTGCGAAACGCGGTTTTGGGTATTTCTTCCTCTTGAATGCGTAGTTGGTAATAACCTGAGCGTAGGTCGATCTTCGAGAAACATGTAGCACCTTGTAGTTGATCGAACAAATCATCGATGCGGGGTAGGGGATATCAGTTCTTGATAATTAACTTATTCAATTCCCGATAGTCGATACACATCCTGAACGACCCATCCTTCTTTTTGACGAAAAGGACTGGCGCGCCCCAAGGAGAGGTGCTCGGGCGAATGAAGCCTTTCTCAAGTAATTCCTGGAGTTGGTTTGAGAGTTCGCGCATTTCGGACGGTGCGAGTCGGTAGGGGGCTTTGGCAATAGGGTTGGCTCCAGGAATGAGGTCGATACGAAAGTCGATATCACGACTTGGCAGTAGCCCGGGAAGATCCTCTGGAAAAACGTTAGGAAATTCTCGAACCACAGGGACGTCTTTCACTTCCTTCTTCTCTTTCTTTTCCTTCTCCGCTACTACAATGTTAGCCAAGAAAGCTTTGTATTCCTTGCGGAGATACTTGCTAGCTTGGACACATGACATAAGCATGGACCTTTCGAAGCAGTTTCACAATATACACACAATAAATCACCATTCGCGAGCGAGAATCGAATCATCTTGTCGAAGCACACAACTTCAGCATGGTTTTCACGAAGAAAGTCCATGCCTACTATGACATCAAAACTTCCGAGTTGCATCAGAATAAGGTCGATTGGGAAAATGTGATTGTTGAGCTCAAGAGTACAATCACGAAGAACAGAATTAATGGTGACGGTTCTTCCGGTGGCGACTTCAACATCGAACGTCGAGGAGAGTTGGGAGCGTTTACGACTAAGGAGTTTCTCAAATTCGAATGACACAAAGAAGTTATCGGCTCCAGTATCAAATAAACACGAAGCATAAATACCATTCACAAGGAACGTACCATCAACCACGTTGTTGTCGGCTTGGGCACGCACATTGATGTTGAAAGTTCGTGCGCGTGCTGCTTGTTGCTGTTGCTGCTGGTGTTGCTGCTGCTGCTGAGGCTGCTGCTGCTGGGGCTCTTGTTTCACAACCCTGTTTGGGCATATGTTGGCGAAATGGTTAGGACCGCCACATGCGAAGCAGGCTCTGGCGTTGATCGCGGGTGCCGGAGGAGCTTGTTGACCCTGAGGGGCGGTGAGTAGAGCTTGATGAGCAGGAGCTTGTCGAGCATGGCAGTTGGTAGTGAAATGGCCGTACATATTGCAATGAGCACAAAAAAGGCAAGCAATGGTAGTCGGGTGGTGGTAGGTACAAGTAGGGCAGAGCGGGTGTGGCCTAGTGTATGCACGCTTAGCAGGTGGTGCATTTGCCACAGGCGCCACTACTTTACGCTGTTGGGCTGGTACAGCTTGTATCGGTGCAGCAGTGATCGCACAGTTCTTGTTACTGGAGCTGTTCTTTCTCTTGTTCTTCCTCTTGTTGCTCGATGGGGTGGTGGTTTCAGCAGTTGGTGTGGCGGTGGTAGCTTGATGCAGGTGCTTTGAAGTTTTATCCCAGATACCGGCCTTGACCCGCTTGTCGTTGATTTCAGCGGCCAGTAGTTAAGTCTCTTCGATCGTCTTAGTCTTAGCCGCTTACACGAAACCGGCAACACAGTCAGGCAGGGCTCAGATATACTTCTTGATTGCCATGTCTGAGGTCTTGACTTGATCAGGACAAATGATGCTGAGCTATTTGAAGCGAGCAGTGAGCGCAACATTTTCACCATCCTTTTGCTGTATGTTCCAAAATTCGTCCTCTAGCTTCTGACGTTATGAGGAGGACATAATTCTTCCAGCATGACTTCCTTGAGCTCGTCCCACGACAGATTGTATGCTGCATTGTTCCCTCACTTGTTTCTCTCGGCCGTCCACCAGTCTAGAGCACGGGACTGGAAGACGCCGGTAGCGTTCAGAGTACGGAGGTCATCAGGGCAACCGCTTTGTCGTAGAGTGACCTCAATGGAGTCAAACCATTGGAACAACGCTGTGGGGCCTCCCTCGCCAGTGAATTCTTTTCGCCCACAAGACTTGAATTGCTTGAAATTGAAGGGAGCTTTGGTGGTAGCTTTAGGAGCTTCGGTTCTCGACTCCTCAGACGATTTGCTGACATTCTCGTAAACATCACTCACGGCCTCAACACATTGTATTCGAATCTCACCTCACACGTCTACTACTTACTAAAGCTCAGGAACACGCATAATCATGTAAACACATAGACACATAACCACGAAGAACACATAATCACATAAAACACATAACCACATACGCATGTAATCATAGAGACACATAGTAGCATATAGAGACATGTAGAGCATTCTGACTGCCTTAGAATACAGAAACCTATCATTCAAAGTTCGCGAGTGTTCGAATATAGCGATCGCGTTTTAGTATATCGAGTAGTGTAGTATTAGCGTATATCATAGCATAAGGTCATCCATAATTTAGCGATTTGTTAGCGTATTGAGATAGAAATGCAGTACGAGTGGTGCGTGTCGTTCGAAGTGAAAGCAAAAATCGAGTAAATCTCCAAAATTTAAACACATAAACAGGTAAACACACTTATAAGCACATAAAATCGACGAATCATCAGAGTCAGCAGTTGCGGGTCGGAATCGAAACACATAAAAACCGAGAAATAGATAGTCTGCGGCTAGTAGACTTCGACTATCCAAAGTGGTTCGACTATTCACAAGGATCTGTTGTGCACCTTTGACCTTCAGGACTATGCTTTTGCCTCGGTTCTTGGGCGTTTGGCACACATCCCGTTAGTCATATTGTGACTTCAGGTCGTTGGAGTCCGTCGAAACTTTGGTGAGAGTTTTGTAAAATGAGCGGAACAAGTCGTCAAGGTTAGGGTTTCACCCCTAGCTTAACAACTTCGTTCCTGTTTTTAATAAAATAGAGGAGATTATTCATCAAAATACGGATTTCACTCCTGATTTGGCATAATTCTCCTCGTTTGTAGATAAAATGCGGGTTGATTAAGCAACTTTAGTCGAGAGTTTGCGGTTTTCACACCTAATCTCAACTTAATCGCCTATTCACAATTGAAAATTCGAGTGCAGTGATATTATGTCGTGTGCGAGAATAGCGAGAAATAGTGGCAAACTTATACATAGTCCCTAACGGATATGCACAAGTCGGTCTATGGTTCCTAACTATAGACTAGGTATCTAAGACATCGACCCAGACTAAGTCGTGTCTTGCCTAATTACCTATAGTTATGGCTCTGATACCAATCTGTCACACCCCAACCGATGGCGGAAACATCGGGGTATGGCACTGAGCGAAACAGATTGTCCAGAAGTTTCCATAACAATTATCATTACCAATCAATTTAAAGTAACATGTCCCATACCATGCCTCAAAAGGTAAACAAATTATTACAGACAAAATCTAGGCAAATAGTTATATTTCGACAACTCAGATTTAAATAGAGCAATTGTTTATCTGCTTCTAGAGACCCTTGATTCAATTACTACAGACAACTATTTGTTGGACTCTAGAGCTTTATTCTAGCCTCGATTTCCTACCAGATGTGCATCCTAAACACCTGTCACATACGTTAAAATAAAGTCAATCCATATAATGTAAAGGTGAGCATACAACTTTGATAATAGCATATAGAATTCAAATTCATTCACGCATAACCAGCACGCACACATAGAGAAATGAAGCACGTTAGTTATCGACATAGATCCATCGATACCAATGACTACGGGTTGACTGCCTGAGGCAGTTCGCAATACATGATTACCACCGTAATCCATGCAAGTAATTATCCTTAACAACCCCTGCGAACAGGTGCTGAGTCCAAACTATAGTACTATCGTTGCTAAGGCAGGTAGACAACATTCCATGTGTAAACATAACAAACAAGCATTCATAAGCCACGTATAACATGCATTAACGGTTAGCGTTTAAATAGTATTGAGTAGTGTGTTCGATGTGATTTGAATAGTTGTAACGTATGTAACACCCAAAAGTGCATAAAGCAAAAAAGGATCGAGTATACTCACAGCGGTTGATGGATTGAAGGGAGCGCTTAGCGACTAGGGTTAGCCTGAATAGTTTGATAGCATAACGATAAGTGGTACGTAAAATGATGTAATTTGTGAGTGGGTCGGATAGCAGTTCGGTCGGATGGTAATCCGATCGGACGGCTTGTTCGTGCGGATGACAATCCGTTCGGATGGTCATCCGGTCGGACGGTAGTCCAGTCGGATAACTATTCGAGTGGATTGTTTCTTCCTATGAGAAGAATGTGTTTGTGTATGATGGCTTGTCTTTTGGAGTTTTCGTTGTAGCATTTTGAAAACACTGAAGTATCTCTATCCTTCAACTCGGTCGATCGGACGGTCAATCGTGCAGATGACAATCCGTTCGGATGGTCATCCGGTCGGATGGTAGTCCGGTCGGACGGCGACTCTATTGATGAGGTTACTTTGTGAGAACAAATTCACAGCAAAAGAGTCACTCGGTCGGATGTCCATCCGACCGGGTGACAACCCTATTAATGAATATGTTGAAAATTGTTTAAGTCTTTAAAGTCCTAGTATCTCATGATCCGAAGAGTAATCCGGTCGGATGGTAGTCCGATCGGATGGCAATTCGTTCAATACTCAAACTTTAGATAGAGTTGATTAAGTGTGGGTCCCAAGGTGTGATCCGTTCGGACAACAATCCGTTCGGGTAGCCTATCCGTTCGGACAGTAGTCCGGTCGGATAACACTTCATCCCGGTTGCTCTGGCCGTCTTACACTTGGTCGTTTCGTTTGTTTGTAGTTTTATCGAGACGTTTTGGCATTGTGTTAACCAACAGAACCCCATCTTAACCCAAGTGACCTGATCGACCAGGAATCACCCTAGTTCGGCCAGTTAACCGGTTCAAGACGGTTGTTCTTGTTTAACCCGAAATCGGTGGTCTCGTGAGTAGGATCCAGATCTCGAACTAGCACAACACTAAGAATGAGTAGGAGTCTAGAACAAGGTCCGATTCTACCAGTTTTGAGTGCATTGAGTGTAAAAGAGTTGAAAGAAAGTTAGAAACCATCTTTCAATCCTTTTTCACTATGTTTATGTTTAGATCTAGCATAGATCTTTGTTTATTTGTGTGGAAATCGGTTAGATCCGAGTTGCTCTCGGTGGATTGAGGCCAAAACATGAAGTTCATCAAGAACTCATGATGACATCATCCTAGAACACCTCAAATCGAGTGATTTCATGGTTAAAAGTTAAGTTTCAAAAGATAGAAAGGTGTAGGAGTGTGTGTAGATCAAGAAAGTACAAGATTTAGGATGAGATCTTTCCGGAATCGAGAGAAATCGGAGAAAAGGTAAGGAGGGCGTGCTGTTCGGTCAGAGAGTTTCCAAAAGTGGAAATGATGACAATGACAGGGGGTATTTATAGGCTTCCAAATGAGGAAAGTATGGGTTGGTCGGATGGCACCCCGCCCGGATGACTATCCGGTCGGATGTAATCTCGGTCGGATGACATCTTGACACCATGACCAAGTGGCAGCCCGATCGGATGGCTATCCGGCCTGATGGCTTTTGGTTCATGTGTTCGACGCGACGAGTTTTGCTGATTCGGTTTCGATTGCGATTGCGCATCGCTCGCAATAGAGTCTCCTATTCAAATTACTTTTAATCCCAACTACTATCATAGTTCGATTTCGATTGCGTTTCGAGTTCGATTGCGATTCGATTGATTACCACACATAACATAAATGAACATGCACAAGTAACACATAAGGTACACACACACACACGTATAACAATAACTAAAATGCGTAGTTCGAGTTGCAATTTTATGTCGATTCGATTAGCATAGTTTGATTATCGTTTAGTTAGCTTTATCGCATTGTTACTTCCTATAGTTCACAGTCGTAAGTCGAGTATATCGCGAGCAACATACGTCGATTATTGTAATTATTGACACTTACTCCACATAATACAACTAAAATAAACATACAAAAGAAATCTACTACAGGTCAAGTCGCGCGAAATCGGTTGTTAACTTTGACGTTGACTTTGACTTCTCGAATACACGAGGTGTTACAGAAACATAACATAAATTAAACTAGTCTTGCATCTTTTATTGTCACTAAGGTCCAAGTTCGCCTAAGTGTATCACGATCAATCCTATGCATCAGCTCCTGAAAACACATGTGAAAATAGGTACGTCAGCATAAAAATGCATGTGAGATACATAGGTTTTATTGAAGCAGGATTTATGACTTGTAGGTTAAAAGAAATGTTTAACAAAAAGTTAGTCATAAATCTTGTAAAAAGTTTTCTTTTATAAATCATACGAAAATCGATATGAAATTCAAATGATATTAAAGAAAAGTGTAAGGTTAACTGAATAACCAAGTAAAATGAGTTTGAATACGATATGTTGTTTGAAAACCAATGTCTTGTGAGAATCTGTCGTTTGTGTAAATTGTATCATGTCTTTGTTGAAATGATTTAGATAACGCTACGATATGTAATATCATAAAAGCACTTATATATAGAAAGTACCAGCGGCGTATCCACCATGCTTTTATCATACTACATATGTTTCGTTATTTAAATCACTTATTAATATACCATCAAAATGTCTTGTTTAAATAAATGTCAAATTGTTATGTGTAAATAATGTCTAATATCAAATGTAAATCATGCATGGTATAATCAGATGTTATGTATGGCAAGTGAAAAGTATCTACTCAAAAATGTGTAATCAAATGTAATGTATGGGGAATAAAAGTATTACTCAACCCCATAAGTAAAAATGTACGAAACAATGTATTTGATATAAATCATAGTTTAAATCAAAAGTTATGTTTTGCAAAATCCATTCTTTATTGATACAAACATTTATGTGGTAATGTTAAACGCATACATTCAAGCCTTGAGACTGTAAAATAAACCTTTAAAAAAATCAAAGATTTATTAAAATGTTTTTGAATTCGGTCATTCCTTACGTCCAAACAAACCTAGGATTCCAGGAATGGGAGTTGTCAAGTCCTATGGTACCACTACATACTACCGAGCGGCGTGATCAATGTTAATGAACGTATTTTAGTTTCGTTAAACAAACGAAATGTAATACCAAATGTAAGCAGGTTATATGAAAACAATGTACTAAGTATGCTAAGTAAACATACGAAGCAGAAATGTCATGTAAATCAATGTGCTAGCATGCTCAGTAAACATACATAGTAGAAATGTAATGTAAATCAATGTGTCCATATGCTGAGTAAACATATGCAACAAAATGTTTTTGAAATCAATGTGCTAGCATGCTCAGTTAACATACATAACATAGCATAAATGAAATCATGTACTATATGCGTACTAATGAACATAGCAAGTATACGTCATGAAAGCACGAAAAGCATGAAAGTAACAAGTAGGCTCATGTGAATAACCCCAAAATATTTGAAAGCGGTAAAAGAGGGGACTATGTACTCACTTGATATTTCTTAGTAGTCTTGAGATAACAATCAAATAACGCTAGAAGGATCACGGAATCAATCGGCACCTAATATAGCTAACTATGTTAATAAACCGGACCTAAATCGGAAGATCGGATAAAATGAGGTTTCGTAAACCAAATGAGTATTCATGTGACATGATTTAACAAAGCCTACATTCTAAATCGGAACCTAATCTAAGTGCTTATGACCCGCTATGACCCGCATAGGTAGCTTACGCTACTTTAACGCGTCATTTGCGCAAAAGCGCAAACGAGTAGCCTAACTAGTCCTATGACAAGTATTATATGCATTAACATGTTTAATAATCAGTTTATGTGACAAAATTTAAGTTACATATGTAACACCTGTGTCATTTCAACCATCAAACAAATGCCAAACCAATGAAATATTGTATTTCATACTTTGGACTTGTATAAATATGTGTATCTTTTGCACATATCAACTCATGTTCGATTTCAAGCTCTAAATCGCTTTCTGGAAGGTTATACACGCACTGATGCGCAAATATAACCAGTTTAATGCAACGAACACTCCGGAATAGTGAAATAGGCTTAACATACCTTAAATAACCTTTACATAACTTAGATATAAGTTTTGGAAGGTTTGGTGTGATGAAATCAAAGTTTAATCGCTTACAGGGACTAAATTTGACAAACTGCGAAAGTATGCCAATTTGAACTGTAACAGACCTTCCGGAACATGACCATAAGTTAAACATACCATAAATATCCTTTACATAGCTTAGAAATAGGCTTTGAGGGGTTCGGTATGCTAAAATAAACTTTTGGGTCATTCAGGGACTAAAAGTGTCAAAAAGTGCACAAGTTTGCATTTTCGCGCATAACTTACGTTCTGAATACATCTGGACATCCAAAAATTTATGTAAGCATGACTACATTATATTTTAGTGTTCGCCTTAAGAAAAATCCATTCGTCGCGTCATTTGGATCGTTTTTCGCGCTTATGCGCATTCCGTCGTAATTAAGCGAACATCGCGTTCGTACGACCAAACGAACCATCATCCGGCATATTTTTGAGTATGTTTTGAGTTCCCTATACTTTAACTTCATTTTAGAGCCTTGAAATGAGGTTAACGGGGTTCAAACGCATCGAAAAAGGCCTTAAACACGTGCAGGGACCATTGCTGCCAAGTTTGAAACTTTCTGATTCAGGGGAGGCAGTAGCGTAGCGCGAGCCCTAAGGGCCTACCCGTCGCGCTACGCGACTGCATGATCTGGACCAGATTCAATGTTTTGTTGCAAGTTGCAGCTGATTGATTCGTGTCCACTCGTTTCCTATCGTCTAGTCAGCGGATAAGAACAAACTTCCTGGACACCACAACTTTACGACAAGTGTACGGTTCCGATTAAGGCACGTTATTCAAGAAACGATCTTAACGGTTACCCGAAATCTATAAATACCCCACCCCCTTTACTTCATTTCTCACAAATCTGATCATTTGGGCTCTAAGTTGGAACCTTCGTTTCATACCTGAGCTATTTTGATCTGGGTTAGCATTCGGGGACCCTTCGTAAGTATTCTTTCGTTCTTTTCCTTATTTTACTGCTTTTCGAGTCAGAAAGTCAAACTTTGTTTGACTTTCAGCGTTGACCAGTAATGGTCAATGCGAAGTTCGTTTGAACTTCGCAACGTGAGTGTAATCACGTTGGTCATAGTCCCTTGGGACTATGCCCACTGATTACCACGTTGTCTAGGGTCGTAGGGTAGGCGATCTAATAAATCGCCTATACCTTCGAACCCGACCCAGTTTGGTCGATCATTAGGATCCGACCAAATACTTTAGGTGACCATAGTAGGTAGGGAATAACCTTTCGAGGTTATACCCTATGGTCACATCGTTTAAGTAGTTGTATGATAGGTAGTTTATATGCCTTAGGTAAATTACCAGAATACCCTTTTCATGTATAATTGGTAATTAAGCATATGTAACCTAAACTTTTGTCACATAACTGATTATGTAACATGTTTAGGCATATAATACCTGTCATAGGACTAGTTAGGCGGTCCAAACGCGTTTCACGCGCACGACGCGTTAAAGTAACATAAACTACCTAAACGGGTCGTAATGGGTTGAAATCACTCAGGTTAAGTTTCATTTAGTATGTAGGCTTTGTTAAACCAAATGACACGAGTCTCTACACTCGTTTGGTTTACAAACCCTAATGCTACCCAATCTTCCGATCTAGGTCCGGTATTTTAACATAGTTATCTATACTAGGTGCCGTTTGATATCCGCGATCTCTAGCATTGTTTAGTTGTCACTCCAGAACTACTGAGCAATCTCAGGTGAGTACATAGACCCCTCTTTTACTGTTTTCCAAACTGTTTTGGGGTGGAACACATGTGCCTACTTGTTACTTTCATGCTTTCCTGTTTTCACATCATATACATGCTATGTTCGTTAGTACATTATAGTACATGATTTCATTACTTTTCATGCTAGGTGTGCCCATTGTGTGCATTACTTCGTACATTGTTTTACATTACATTTCATGCTAGGTGTGCCCATTGTGTGCATTACTTAGTACATTGTTTTACATTACTTTTCATGCTAGGTGTGCCCATTGTGTGCATTACTTAGTACATTGTTTTACATTACATTTTGTTGCATATGCTCATCCAGTATATGAACACATTATATTACATTTTGAACCGTTGTATCTATGAACCGTTTGTATCTGTGAACCGTTGTACCTGTGAACCGTTTGTATCTGTGAACCGTTGTATCTGTGAACCGTTGTATCTGTGAACCGTTGTATCTGTGAATCGTTGTACCTGTGAACCGTTTGTATCTGTGAACCGTTGTATCTGTGAACCGTTTGTATCTGTGAACCGTTGTATCTGTGAACCGTTTGTATCTGTGAACCGTTTGTATCTATGAACCGTGTGAACCGTCTTTGACCATACATAAACATTTCTACAACTGTTAAACATTACTTTGGTGTTTTGGTTTGATTAAGTGATTAAGTAACGATGCGTGTGTAATATGATACAAGCATGGTGGATACGCCGCTGGTACTTCCTATATATAAGTGTTTGTATGGTATTACATATCGTAGCGTTATTTGAATCATTTCAGTTTGATACATATAACATTTTATTCAAATAACATACTTTTCGCAAGACATTGTTTTACAAACAACTTATCTTATACAAACTCAGTTTACATGGTTATTCATTTAACCATACATTATTCACTTATTTATACATATCATCTGAACTCATTGTTTTTCAAATGATTTACAAAACAAAGCAAATTACAAGGTTCATGACTAAACACTTTCTCAAACATAAGTCATGAAACCTATTTTCACAAAACCTATGTATCTCACAGGCATTTTTATGCTGACGTACCTATTTTCACATGTGTTTTTCAGGAGCGGTTGCATAAGATGGTCAAGATACACATAGGCATACTTGGGCTTTAGTGACAATAAAAGATGCAAGACTAGTTAATTAAGTTGTATTTCCTTGTTTGATAAGACATTGTTACACTTTTAATCAATAAAACAAGACTTCAATTGCCATGGATTTGAGACAATTAATTCTGTTACAACACTCCCCGATGTTTCCGCCACGTTTAGTATGTTCCACGTGGTCGGGGTGTGACAGAAAAGATGGTATCAGAGCCAATGGTTATAGGGAATTAGGTTATTAGTAATGCTTTGACCTAGTCTATAACTTTCTTAGGACCCTAACGCGAGTTTACTTGCGTTTAGTCATAAAACAATACCGTCACCTATCCTTAGGCAACGACCACAATAAGAACATAAATTTCAAAACCGCTTTGAAAACTAATCATCTGTTCTAGGATGATTGATTACAAGGTTTGAACCCTCTGTTTTATGGTTTTGAACCCCTTTGAGTTTTCAAAAATCTCGTCAAGGTTTTGGGTTTTAAATAATGTGAACACGTGCAAACTGGAAGGGTGAATGCCTGTATTCTGAGTTTTCTGCCTAGGCAAGCACTTCGTATACATCTCATCAGACGTGAGACCAGTTGTGCTTACCTGGGAATTCTTGGGATGAGTGTTCACTTATAGGCGAGCATGTCTTCGCGATACATTATTTTTGACTCATTTACTTTGATTAGTCACTGTGTGTCGTTTGTTGCTTTGTAGTAACAAACAAATGACTGCTATCCTTGCTTTCATCAGATTTGTTTCATCTCATTCTTTTCGTCTAATTCTCTCACTCGTTTCCTTTCATGTTTCCTCTTTTAGAATGCCTCCTCGATGCGAAAACCAGATAGAGACTGCCGAGTTGGCAGAAATCATTGCGCAGCAAATGGCTGCTCAATTCCCAAACCTCTTTGCTTAATGGAATCAAGCCAACAACAACAACAATGGTCCATGCAATTTCAAGAGTTTTAACTCGGCGAAACCACTCAAGTTTAGTGGTTCTGAGGGAGCGACTGGGCTTCTTCAATGGTTCGAGAGCATTGAGAATACTTTCCGCCACGTGCAGTGTCCTGACAATCGCAAGGTCGAGTTTGCTTCGAGTGTGTTCCAGAAGAGAGCCCTTACGTGGTGGAACGGTGTTATGAGAGATCGTGGTGCAGAAGTTGCACTAGCACAGACATGGGCTGAACTTAGGGCCCTTATGATGAAGGAATTCTGTCCTCGACACGAGATCAGGGCTTTGGAAAGGGAATTCGACAATCTTGAGCAAGACAGCGGCGAGCATCGAGCCTACACGGACCGTTATGAGGAGTTAAGTCCGTTATGCCCAAACATGGTCACGCCTTTGGATAAGGCAATCGAAAAGTACATTGATGGCCTCCCTGATTCAATACAAGACATTTTGACTGGTAGCAACCCTACTACAGTTAGACAGGCCATTGAGCTATCTGCAACCTTGACTGAATCAAAGATCAGGAAAGGTAAACTTTTCCGAAAAGGTGACAAGAAGCCGGTCGAAGAATTTAAACCAATCGAGGAATCACAGATCATGGATGAACAGACTGGATCCCCCAAGAGGTCAAAGAAGCGAAAGGCTTCTCAGAACTACGCTGTGGTCGCTCACAATGATAAAGCCGTCCTCAATCAACCAGCTCAACCCCCTGCCAGGAAACCCTACAACGGAACTGCACCCTTGTGCAACCAATGTGGCCTACATCATCATGCTGGGGTGAAGTGCCGCACATGCCAAGTTTGCGGACTTATAGGTCATACGGCTAGGGTTTGCCCAACCGCAGCTGCACTAAATCAAGCTGGCAACAATCCTGCTCAAGCTCATTTCCCACAGGGATCTTGCTACAACTGTGGCGAGATGGGCCATTTTCGTAGGAATTGCCCAAGGCTTGCTAATGCAAATCCAACGCAGGGAAGAGCATATGATCAACCAGAAGACAACATCGTTTAGAAATAATCACGTCCTATGTATTATTTTCTTTTGTTGTCAAGATCCAAGAAACAGTTGTTATCGTTGTTTATAAATAAATCTTTTATTTACATTGCAATGTATTTATGTGATTGTATGTATAAACAACATATCCCCTACAATACCGACAATCAAGGAACCGCATTCCTTGAAGAACAGACTACTCCCAAATTTCTTCCATTGTATGATCTCTTGCGTTTTTCACGAAAATCCTAAGTACCCGTTTCTTCCAAGAGAAACGATGTACGAGGTGCCAAGTTAATTGCAATCTATAACAAGATAATAACAAGTTAAACAACTATGTGATTATGTGTTTATGAACATTACAAGACAAACTGTGCGGACTATGCAAGGAATTACGTAATTATGGATGCATACATAATTATGGAATTTAGTGCACAGAAACCACAGCGAGCTTTGTCATGTACCTAGAAGTTAACCCTATTCATTTCCAATTCTGATGAAGTATCCGTTGAGGAAAAATGAACTAGCTATTCATTTTTCACTTCTGAAGAATATCCGTTGAGGAAATGAATATCCGTTTATCCTTCATTTCCAATTCTGAAGAATACCCGTTGACGAAAATGACTCCGTTTGTGCATTTTCGTTCTGAAGAGTATCCGTCGAGGGAAATGAATATCCGTTTATCCTTCATTTCCAATTTTGAAGAATACCCGTTGAGGAAAATGACTCTGTTTGTGCATTTTCGTTCTGAAGAGTATCCGTCGAGGGAAATGAATATCCGTTTATTTAATCCTTCATTTCCGAACCTGAGGAAACAACCGATGAAAATGACTCCGTTAGTTCATTTTCGTTTCTGAAGATTATCCGTTGAGGAAATGAATATCCGTTGTTTAATCCTTCATTTCCGAACCTGAGGAAACAACCGATGAAAATGACTCCGTTAGTTCATTTTCGTTTCTGAAGATTATCCGTTGAGGAAATGAATATCCGTTGTTTAATCCTTCATTTCCGAACCTGAGGAAACAACCGATGAAAATGACTCCGTTAGTTCATTTTCGTTTCTGAAGATTATCCGTTGAGGAAATGAATATCCGTTGTTTAATCCTTCATTTCCGAACCTGAGGAAACAACCGATGAAAATGACTCCGTTAGTTCATTTTCGTTTCTGAAGATTATCCGTTGAGGAAATGAATATCCGTTGTTTAATCCTTCATTTCCGAACCTGAGGAAACAACCGTTGAAAATGACTCCGTTAGTTCATTTTCGTTTCTGAAGATTATCCGTTGAGGAAATGAACATCCGTTTGTCTATCATTTTCATTTCCGTTTCTGAGGAAGCAACCGTTGAAAATGACTCCGTTTGTTCATTTTCGTTTCGGAAGATTTGTCCGTTGAGGAAATGAATATCCGTTTGTCTACTATTTTCATTTCCGTTCCTGAGGAAACAACCGTTGAAAATGACTCCGTTAGTTCATTTTCGTTTTTGAAGATTATCCGTTGAGGAAATGAATATCCGTTTGTCTACCATTTTCATTTCCGTTTCTGAGGAAGCATCTGTTGAAAATGACTCCGTTTGTTCATTTTCGTTTCTGAAGATTTTCCGTTAAGGAAATGAATCCCCGTTTGTTTATTCCTTCATTTCCGCTTCTGAAGAATACTCGTTGAGGAAAATGACTCCGTTTGTTCATTTTCATTCTGAAGATTATCCGTTGAGGAAATGAATATCCGTTGTTTAATCCTTCATTTCCGAACCTGAGGAAACAACCGATGAAAATGACTCCGTTAGTTCATTTTCGTTTCTGAAGATTATCCGTTGAGGAAATGAATATCCGTTGTTTAATCCTTCATTTCCGAACCTGAGGAAACAACCGATGAAAATGACTCCGTTAGTTCATTTTCGTTTCTGAAGATTATCCGTTGAGGAAATGAATATCCGTTGTTTAATCCTTCATTTCCGAACCTGAGGAAACAACCGTTGAAAATGACTCCGTTAGTTCATTTTCGTTTCTGAAGATTATCCGTTGAGGAAATGAACATCCGTTTGTCTATCATTTTCATTTCCGTTTCTGAGGAAGCAACCGTTGAAAATGACTCCGTTTGTTCATTTTCGTTTCTGAAGATTTGTCCGTTGAGGAAATGAATATCCGTTTGTCTACTATTTTCATTTCCGTTCCTGAGGAAACAACCGTTGAAAATGACTCCGTTAGTTCATTTTCGTTTTTGAAGATTATCCGTTGAGGAAATGAATATCCGTTTGTCTACCATTTTCATTTCCGTTTCTGAGGAAGCATCTGTTGAAAATGACTCCGTTTGTTCATTTTCGTTTCTGAAGATTTTCCGTTAAGGAAATGAATCCCCGTTTGTTTATTCCTTCATTTCCGCTTCTGAAGAATACTCGTTGAGGAAAATGACTCCGTTTGTTCATTTTCATTCTGAAGAATGTCCGTTAAGGAAATGACAGGATTATGCTCCACATATCTCTGGTGGTTATCTGACACAAAGTCACAAATAGACTCCTACGAATTAATTTCGGGACGAAATTTCCTAAAGTAGGGGAGACTGTAACACCTGTGTCATTTCAACCATCAAACAAATGCCAAACCAATGAAATATTGTATTTCATACTTTGGACTTGTATAAATATGTGTATCTTTTGCACATATCAACTCATGTTCGATTTCAAGCTCTAAATCGCTTTCTGGAAGGTTATACACGCACTGATGCGCAAATATAACCAGTTTAATGCAACGAACACTCCGGAATAGTGAAATAGGCTTAACATACCTTAAATAACCTTTACATAACTTAGATATAAGTTTTGGAAGGTTTGGTGTGATGAAATCAAAGTTTAATCGCTTACAGGGACTAAATTTGACAAACTGCGAAAGTATGCCAATTTGAACTGTAACAGACCTTCCGGAACATGACCATAAGTTAAACATACCATAAATATCCTTTACATAGCTTAGAAATAGGCTTTGAGGGGTTCGGTATGCTAAAATAAACTTTTGGGTCATTCAGGGACTAAAAGTGTCAAAAAGTGCACAAGTTTGCATTTTCGCGCATAACTTACGTTCTGAATACATCTGGACATCCAAAAATTTATGTAAGCATGACTACATTATATTTTAGTGTTCGCCTTAAGAAAAATCCATTCGTCGCGTCATTTGGATCGTTTTTCGCGCTTATGCGCATTCCGTCGTAATTAAGCGAACATCGCGTTCGTACGACCAAACGAACCATCATCCGGCATATTTTTGAGTATGTTTTGAGTTCCCTATACTTTAACTTCATTTTAGAGCCTTGAAATGAGGTTAACGGGGTTCAAACGCATCGAAAAAGGCCTTAAACACGTGCAGGGACCATTGCTGCCAAGTTTGAAACTTTCTGATTCAGGGGAGGCAGTAGCGTAGCGCGAGCCCTAAGGGCCTACCCGTCGCGCTACGCGACTGCATGATCTGGACCAGATTCAATGTTTTGTTGCAAGTTGCAGCTGATTGATTCGTGTCCACTCGTTTCCTATCGTCTAGTCAGCGGATAAGAACAAACTTCCTGGACACCACAACTTTACGACAAGTGTACGGTTCCGATTAAGGCACGTTATTCAAGAAACGATCTTAACGGTTACCCGAAATCTATAAATACCCCACCCCCTTTACTTCATTTCTCACAAATCTGATCATTTGGGCTCTAAGTTGGAACCTTCGTTTCATACCTGAGCTATTTTGATCTGGGTTAGCATTCGGGGACCCTTCGTAAGTATTCTTTCGTTCTTTTCCTTATTTTACTGCTTTTCGAGTCAGAAAGTCAAACTTTGTTTGACTTTCAGCGTTGACCAGTAATGGTCAATGCGAAGTTCGTTTGAACTTCGCAACGTGAGTGTAATCACGTTGGTCATAGTCCCTTGGGACTATGCCCACTGATTACCACGTTGTCTAGGGTCGTAGGGTAGGCGATCTAATAAATCGCCTATACATTCGAACCCGACCCAGTTTGGTCGATCATTAGGATCCGACCAAATACTTTAGGTGACCATAGTAGGTAGGGAATAACCTTTCGAGGTTATACCCTATGGTCACATCGTTTAAGTAGTTGTATGATAGGTAGTTTATATGCCTTAGGTAAATTACCAGAATACCCTTTTCATGTATAATTGGTAATTAAGCATATGTAACCTAAACTTTTGTCACATAACTGATTATGTAACATGTTTAGGCATATAATACCTGTCATAGGACTAGTTAGGCGGTCCAAACGCGTTTCACGCGCACGACGCGTTAAAGTAACATAAACTACCTAAACGGGTCGTAATGGGTTGAAATCACTCAGGTTAAGTTTCATTTAGTATGTAGGCTTTGTTAAACCAAATGACACGAGTCTCTACACTCGTTTGGTTTACAAACCCTAATGCTACCCAATCTTCCGATCTAGGTCCGGTATTTTAACATAGTTATCTATACTAGGTGCCGTTTGATATCCGCGATCTCTAGCATTGTTTAGTTGTCACTCCAGAACTACTGAGCAATCTCAGGTGAGTACATAGACCCCTCTTTTACTGTTTTCCAAACTGTTTTGGGGTGGAACACATGTGCCTACTTGTTACTTTCATGCTTTCCTGTTTTCACATCATATACATGCTATGTTCGTTAGTACATTATAGTACATGATTTCATTACTTTTCATGCTAGGTGTGCCCATTGTGTGCATTACTTAGTACATTGTTTTACATTACATTTCATGCTAGGTGTGCCCATTGTGTGCATTACTTAGTACATTGTTTTACATTACTTTTCATGCTAGGTGTGCCCATTGTGTGCATTACTTAGTACATTGTTTTACATTACATTTTGTTGCATATGCTCATCCAGTATATGAACACATTATATTACATTTTGAACCGTTGTATCTGTGAACCGTTGTACCTGTGAACCGTTTGTATCTGTGAACCGTTGTATCTGTGAACCGTTGTATCTGTGAACCGTTGTATCTGTGAATCGTTGTACCTGTGAACCGTTTGTATCTGTGAACCGTTGTATCTGTGAACCGTTTGTATCTGTGAACCGTTGTATCTGTGAACCGTTTGTATCTGTGAACCGTTTGTATCTATGAACCGTGTGAACCGTCTTTGACCATACATAAACATTTCTACAACTGTTAAACATTACTTTGGTGTTTTGGTTTGATTAAGTGATTAAGTAACGATGCGTGTGTAATATGATACAAGCATGGTGGATACGCCGCTGGTACTTCCTATATATAAGTGTTTGTATGGTATTACATATCGTAGCGTTATTTGAATCATTTCAGTTTGATACATATAACATTTTATTCAAATAACATACTTTTCGCAAGACATTGTTTTACAAACAACTTATCTTATACAAACTCAGTTTACATGGTTATTCATTTAACCATACATTATTCACTTATTTATACATATCATCTGAACTCATTGTTTTTCAAATGATTTACAAAACAAAGCAAATTACAAGGTTCATGACTAAACACTTTCTCAAACATAAGTCATGAAACCTATTTTCACAAAACCTATGTATCTCACAGGCATTTTTATGCTGACGTACCTATTTTCACATGTGTTTTTCAGGAGCGGTTGCATAAGATGGTCAAGATACACATAGGCATACTTGGGCTTTAGTGACAATAAAAGATGCAAGACTAGTTAATTAAGTTGTATTTCCTTGTTTGATAAGACATTGTTACACTTTTAATCAATAAAACAAGACTTCAATTGCCATGGATTTGAGACAATTAATTCTGTTACAACACTCCCCGATGTTTCCGCCACGTTTAGTATGTTCCACGTGGTCGGGGTGTGACAACATATGTTTAAAATGAAATTATGCGCAAAAAGGGTATTTTGGTCATTTACCTAAAGCATATAAACTACCTATCATACAACTAATTAAACTAAGTGAACATAAGGTATAACCTCAGAAGGTTATTCCCTATACAACTATGGTCACAAAATATGTTTGGTCGGATCCTAATGATCGACCAAATGGGTCGGGTTCGAAAGTCTAAGCGGTTGTTTAGACCACTTATCCTACGACCCTATATAAGCACTAATCTAAAGTGACGAGTTAAACATGTTAAAACATGTTTAACTAAGTTAGAAAACAAGTTTGATATCAAAACAAAGTGTTTTGATACCCATAAATAGCTTCGTTGCAAAAATGCGCATAAATACGCACTTTGACCTAAACTTTGACTCGTCACTACGCCTAATTAACGTGGTAATCAGTTGGTATAGTCACCAGGGACTATAACGATCATGATTACACTCACGTTGCAAAGTTCAAACGAACTTTGTGTTGACCATAAACTGGTCAAAGCAGAAAGTCAAACATTGTTTGACTTTTATGCTTGAAATGCATAAAAAGCATGAAAGAAGCTTACAAAAGGTTCAACCTAGAAGATAGAACAAGAAAACTTGAAGAATGGTGTCCCACCTCGACCGCGTAAAACAACAAGCCACGGCGGAAACGTCGGGGAGTGGAGTGGCAGAATTATTGTTTCACAACCATGGTATTTAAAATTTCGTTTTATTTATTAACAAAGTGGTTACATTGTCTTAAACAAAGACAACGAAGAGTACATATCATAATTAAACTATTTTTGCTTCATTTTTTGTTACTAAGGCCCAAGTCCGCCTAAGTGCATCTTGAACAACCCAATGCATCAGCTCCTGAAAACACATGTGAAAATAGGTACGCCAGCATAAAGATGCCTGTGAGATACATAGGTTTATTGATTTAGGATTCATGACTTGTAGTTGAAAGAAATGTTTAACAAAAGTTAGTCATGAATCTTGTAAAATGTTTTCCTTTGTAAATCATACGAAAATTGATAAGAAATCAGATGATACAAAAGAAGGACGTATGGTTAAATGAATAACCAAGTAAAATGAGTTTGTATAAAATATGATGTTTGTAAAACAATGTTTTGTGAAAATATGTTATTTGTGTAAAATGTAATATGTCTAAATTGAAATGGTTTAGATAACGCAACGATATGTAATATCATAAAAGCACTTATATATAGGAAGTATCCAGGGGCGTATCCACCATGCTTTTATCATATTACACATGCCTCGTTATTTAAATCACTTACCCAAACAAACCACCAAAATACCTTGTTTAAACCAATGTCAAAATGTTTATGTGTAAAAACTGTCAAATGTTAAATGTATATCATGTAATGTATAATCAAATGTTATGTATGGCAAGTAAAAAGTAACAACTCAAACCATATGTATGATGTTTATGTGTAACCAAATGAAATGTATGGTGAATAATAATATTACTCAACCCCATAAGTAAAAATGTACAAAACAATGTATTTGATATAAATCATAGTTTAAATCAAAAGATAAGTTTTGCAAAGTCCATGCTTTACTGATATGAACACTTATGTGGTAATGTTAAATGTATACATTCAAGCCTTGAGACTGAAGGACAAACCCTTAACGAGTTAAAGGTTTATCAAAAATGTTTTCGGATTCAGTCATTCCTTACGTCCAAACAAACCTAGGATTTCAGGAATGGGAGTTGTCAAATCCTATGGTACCACTAAATACTACCGAGCGGCGTGATCAATGTTAATGAATGTATTTTAGTTTCGTTATACAAACCAAATGTCATACCAAATGTAAGCATGTTATACGAAAACAATGTACTAAGTATGCTAAGTAAACATACATAGCAGAAATGTAATGTAAATCAATGTGTCCATATGCTGAGTAAAAATATGCAACAAAAATGTTTATTAAATCAATGTGATAGCATGCTAAGTGAACATACATAGCAAAGCATAAGGGAAATCATGTACTATATGCGTACTAATGTACATAGCAAGTATATGTCGTGAAAGCACGAAAAGCACGAAAGTAACAAGTAGGCACATGTGTTTCACCCCAAAATATTTGAAAACAGTAAAAGAAGGGACTATGTACTCACTTGATAATGCTTAGAAGTCTTGAGATAACAACCAAACAAAGCTAGAAGGATCACGGAATCAATCGGCACCTAATATAGGTAACTATGTCAATATACCGGACCTAAATCGGAGGATCGGATAAAATGTGGTTTTGTAAACCAAATGTGTATAGGAACTCATGTAATATGGTTTAACAAAGCCTACATTCTAATTTGGAACCTATCCTAAGTGCTTACGACCCATTACGACCCGTTTAGGTAGCTTACGCTACTTTAACGCATCGTTCGCGTAAAACGCGTTTGGACCGCCTAACTAGTCCTATGACAAGTATTATATGCCTTAACATGTCTAATATTAACGTCTAATCAGTTTAGATATCAAAATTTAGGTTACATATGCTTAAAATGAAATTACGTGCAAAAAGGGCATTTTGGTCATTTTCCTAAGGCATATAAACTACCTATCATACAACTAACTAAATGTAGTGACTATAAGGTATAACCTCGGAAGGTTATTCCCTATACAACTATGGTCACAAAATGTGTTTGGTCGGATCCTAATGATCGACCAAACGGGTCGGGTTCGAAAGTCTAAGCGGTTGTTTAGACCGCTTATCTTACGACCCTATATAAGCACTAAATTAAAAGTGACGAGTTAAACATGTTAAAACATGTTTAACTAGGTTGGAAAACAAATTTGATATCAAAACAAAGGGTTTTGATACCCAAGAATAGTTTGGTTTCAAAATACGCATAAATACGCATTTTGACCGAAAATATGACTGGTCACTATGCCTAATCAAAGTGGTAATCAGTAGGTATAGTCATAAGGGACTATAACCATCGTGATTACCCTCACTGTCACACCCCGAGCGCGTAAAACAACAAATCGTGGCGAATCGTCGGGGAGTGTTGTAACAGAATCATTGTTTCATAACACATGGAAATTGAAATTTTGTTTTACTGAATAAAAGAAGTTACAATGTCTTAAAACAAAGAATCATAACATAATTAACTAAACTTGCATCTTTTAATGTCACTAAGGCCCATGTCCGCCTAAGTGTATCTTGATCAATTCTATGCATCATTTCCTGAAAACACATGTGAAAATAGGTACGTCAGCATAAAAATGCCTGTGAGATACATAGGTTTTATTGTTTTAGGATTCATGACTTGTAAGTTTAAAGAAAATGTTTATCAAAAGTTAGTCATGGACATTGTAAAATGTTTTCTTTTATAAATCATACAAATAGTGATAAGAAATCAGATGGTATAAAAGAAAGATGCACAGATAAATAAATGACCAAGTAAAATGAGTTTGTATAAAATATGTTGTTTGTAAAACAATGTTTCATGAAGATGTGATACAAGTGTAAAATGTATTATGTCTAACTTGAAATGGTTTAAGTAACGCTACGATATGTACTATCATAAAAGCACTTATATATAGGAAGTACCAGCGGCGTATCCACCATGCTTTTATCATATTACACATGCCTCGTTACTTAAATGACTTAACCAAACAAACCACCAATGCAAAAGTGTTCATGTATTAATCAAATGTAATGTATAGTGAATAAAAGCATTTATTGATTAAAAGCATTTACTCAACCCTATAAGAAAGAAATGTACAAAATGATGCATTTGATAAATCATAATCAAAAGTTATGTTTTGTAAAATAATGCATGCTTTACTGATATAAACATCTATGCGGTAATGTGAAAATGCTTACATTCAAGCCTTGAGACTGTGGCGACAAACCCTTAAATGAATTTAAAGGTCTATCTGAATTATGTGTATCGAATTCGGTCATTCCTTCCATCCAAACAAACCTAGGATTTCAGGAACGGGAGTTGTCAATTCCTATGGTACCACTACCTACTAACGAACGGCGTGATCAATGTGAATGAATGTATTTTTGTCCCATTTAAAAAACCAAATGTCATACCAAAATGTAAGCATGTTTTATGAAAATAATGTACTAAGTATGCAACAAATGAACATACATAGCATGAAATGTAATTTAAAATAATGTACTAAGTATGCACTAAATGGACATACATAGAATGAAATGTAATGTAAAATAATGTACTAAGTATGCACTAAATGGACATACATAGTATGAAATGTAATGTAAAATAATGTACTAAGTATGCACTAACTTGACATACATAGCATGAAATGTAATGTAAAATAATGTACTAAGTATGCACTAAATGGACATACATAACATGAAATGTAATGTAAAATAATGTACTAATTATGCACTAAATGGACATACATAGCATGAAATGTAATGTAAAATAATGTACTAAGTATGCACTAAATGGTCATACATAGCAAAAACATAATGAAATCATGTACTATTAGTGTACTAATGAACATAACAAGCATATGATATGAAAACATGAAAAGCACGAAATTAACAAGTTGGCACATGTGTTTCACCCCAAAATATTTGAAAAACTGTAAAAGAGGGGACTATGTACTCACTTGAGGGTGCTTAGAAGTCTTGAATAACGACCAAGCAAAGCTAAAGGGATCAAAGAATCAAACGACACCTAATATAGGTAACTTTGTTAATAAGCGAACCTAAATCAGAAGATTGAATAGAATGAGGTTTCGTAAACCAAATGAGTATAGGAACTCATGTAATACGGTCTAACAAAGCCTACATTCTAAAACGAAACCTATCCTAAGTGCTTACGACCCATTACGACCCGTTTAGGTAGCTTACGCTACTTTAACGTGTCATTCGTGTGAAACGCGTTCGGACTGCCTAGCCAGTCCTATGACAAGTAAAATATGCCTTAACATGTCTAATATTATTGCCTAATCAGTTTAGATGTCAAAATTTATGTTACATATACTTAAAATGAATTTTGGCGTAGAAATGGCGTTTTGGTCATTTTTCCTAAGGCATATAATTACCTACCATACAACTAAGTAGACTAAGTGGCCATAAAGTATAACCTCGGAAGGTTATTCCTTATGTAACTATGGTCACAAAATATGCTTGGTCGAATCCTAATGATTGACCAAACGGGTCGGGTTCGAAAGTCTAAGCGGTTGTTTAGACCGCTTATCTTACGACCCTATATAAGCACTAAACCTAAAATGACGAGTTAAACATGTTTAACGAAGTTAGAAAACAGGTTTGCTATCAAAACAAAGGGTCTTGATACCCAAGAGTAGTTTGGTTGTAAAATACGCAAGAATACGCGTTTTGACCGAAACTATAACTCGTCACTATGCCTAAATAACGTGGAAATCAGTAGGTATAGTCACAAGGGACTATGACCATCGTGATTACGCTCATGTTGCAAAGTTCAAACGAACTTCGTGTTGACCATAAACTGGTCAAAGCTAAAAGTCAAACACAGTTTGACTTCTGTGCTTAAAACGCGTAAAAGAACGAAAGAATACTTACAACGGGTCCAAGAAATGGAGGTTTGATCTAATTATTCTCAAGTATGAAGTGCAAATACTCCAACTTAGAGAATGAATCAGATCAGTGTGAGTTGCAAGTGAAATGAATAGGGGTTTATATAGATTTCGTAGAACCATTAGGATCGTTTCTTGAAATCCGAGCTTCAATCTTGGCCCTCCATGTGTGCCCATTGTTTTAACATACTAGGGGCATCCAAAACCAGACCATAGATTGATAAAAACCGTTTGCAATCAAGGGAAACAACTGGAAATAGCTGGAATCAAGTTTCTGATGTCTGAAGGCTGCTTATGGACCGTATGCAGTTCCCCTTACGGTCCGTATGCTATATGCAGACCAACAACTTTTGCAAAATGTCAGTTTTGGTCCCTGTGCGCGTATTGTCATGTTTTGGCACTTCTAACACCCATCAAGCACATTTTTAAGCTGCATAAGGATGCTAAAACATAGGGAACATGAAATATGCTTAAAAATATCTCGGATGCCGGTTCGTTTGGCCGTACGGTTGCGTTGTTCGGTTAATTACGATGAAACACAAACGGACGCGAAAAACGATCCAAATTGCGCGACGAATGGAATTTTATCATGGCAGTCACTAAAATAAAATATTTTAATGATTACATAAATTTTTGGATGTCCGGATATATTCAGAACGTAAGATATGCGCGAAAATGCAAACTTATGCACTTTTTGACGCTTTTAGTCCGTGAATGACCAAAAAGTTTATTTTAGCACACCGAACACCTCAAAGCCTATTTCTAAGCTATGTAAAGGATATTTAGGGTATGTTTAACTTATTATCATGTTTCGGATTGTCTGTTACAGTACGAATCGGCATACTTTCGCAGTTTGTTGAATTTAGTCCCTGTAAGCGAATAAACTTGATTTCGGCACACCAAACCCTCCAAAACTTATTTCTAAGTTATGTAAAGGTTATTAAAGGTTTTTTGAGCCTATGTCACTATCCCGTAGTTTTTGTCGTGTTAAACTAATTACGTTTACGCATTAGTTCGCGTATAACCTTCCAGAAAGCGATTTAAAGCTCGAAATCGAACAAGAATTGATATGTGGAAATGATACACATATTTATACAAATCCCAAGTATGAAACACAATTTTTCATTTATTTGGTGTTTGTTTGATGGCCGTGGAGGCACAGGTGTCACAGTCTCCCCTACTTCAGTAAATTTCATCCCGAAATTTATCTAGAGGAAACTTGTGAGAGCTCAAAACATGAAGTTGAAAAGATAAAACAACACTGGTTAGAGTTCTGAACTTCTAGTAATTTCAAATAACATCATGCATGCAATGTAAGAGGGACACTTATATACAAGTTTATGAAGCGTCATTGGTGCGTCCACCATACCTCTATTACATTGTTCACGTTCCATTATTGTTGCCACTATAGGTTCTTACACAAAATAAGTCTTACTGTGGTTTCCGCACACTAAATTTCATAATTATGTACGTGTCCATTATTATGTAATTCCTTGCATAGTCCGCACAATGCATTTTATAATGTGTAGGGGAAAACCAAATGAACAAACCTTCGATGAGCGTGACTAGACCACCATAGGATCCTTTTAATTAAATCAATAAATGATCTCTTTAAATAGACCACCAATGAGTCTTTTCAGCTAAGGCATCACATGTCATTCTTAACCAGATCCTGAATCGATCTTTTTAGACCACCCAAGGGGTCTCTTTTGAATTATGGATTGGTACTATATAATCAAAGGGTCTTAACTATTACGTAGAAGCCCATTAAGGATTTAAGGTAGTACCTTTGGATATCCTACTATGAATCCCTCACATGAAGATATGGAAGATTCTACGAGGATTTGGATAACGAAAATAAAACCACAAAAGAAAACACATAACACATAATCACATAACCATAAAAGTGTTTATCTTGGTCTTTAATTTGTTATCATTTTGTTAATTGTGCACATGTATTTAAAGCACACCAGGTATCCAATCCGTGGATTTTGATTGGCACTTTAAATATTTCCAAGAATCTAACTATAAAGATAGGGAGATCTTAAAAAGAAAATTTGATTTCGATTATAAGGAATCGTAATGTTAGAATTAAGGCATACAAGGAATCCAATGAAGGACTCTGATTAGAACGGTAACCATCCACAAGGATCTAATTATGAAGGTAATAAGATCCCATTTGGATTTTGGAATTTGAAAAGCGGGAGACGCTTTGAACTCTTGCACTAGAGGTGCTTAAGTCAAAACATAAGGTAAAATACTCATGAAGTTGAGGCACTAGATATGCCAAGGCGACATATGAAGCAGAGTTTGAAGGTTTAAGTCAATGTAAGGGCAAAATGTTTTTGAAAACTATGCATGGGGTTCTTTTAGAAATGTGTTTAATGTTTTTACATAATACTTTTGAAATCATAAAGTAGGTGTATTAGATAAGTATATTTACAAAATGTTATAAAATCATGCGAGATGAATTTTGAAATTATGTACAAGGTTTTTGAAAACATGAATGATACTTTTGAAATCATGCACTTGATATGTTAAGTAAATATACTATGTTAAGAATGTTTTCAAACTATATGAAATGTCTTTGAAATCATGAAGGTTGTTTTTGAAAAGCATATATTATGTATGTTGTTATGAAAACCAGAATGTAATTATATAGGTATGAGATCGAAAAAAAAACACCCTTAGTTATCTAACCAAGGATTTAAAGTGATTACTCAAAATGTCACTTATTTTCTGTACTTCGTTTCTTAGAATGAAACGAGTACTTAGAATTTTCAAGGAAATCATGAGCAAACACAAGAATGGGAGAATCACAAGAATAGTTTGTAAAGAACATAGTTCCTTGATGTAGGTACCATAGGGAAATGCCATACACACATATAACTACACTTGTACATTAGAATTGTGAACAACGATTTATTTATAAACGAAACACATTGTTTCAGGATTCAACAAAAGATACAGAAGCATAAGATTCAAATTATTTAAAGCAGCAACTTCTTCTAATCAGCCAAATGCTCATCCGTGGGTTGGATTTGCATTGACAATCTTTGGGCATCTGTTCACGAAATGACCCATCTCGCCACAGTTGTAGCACGATCCAGGTGGAAAGCGAGCTTGAGCAGGGTTGGTTGGAGTTGAGTAGCAACAAGATTTGCAACAGCTTTGTTTTGGATAGCATAGCGGCAAACGTCAACCAAATGTCCCCATCGTCCACAGTGGGTACATTTGAAACATGGTGTTTGATCTGGATGATGACGGTTGCATCGATTGCACAAGGAAGCAGTTCCCAAGTATGGCTTCTTGGCTGGTGGTGCTGCCACCTGGCTAGGTCCTGTTTGTTTTGGTGCAACAGCTGCGGGATCCTTTGAAGCTTTACGCTTCTTTGGTTTTGGTGAAGGCTTGGCTTCTATTTCCTTCGGTGACTCTTGAGTGGCTTCCTCCTGGAGATGATACATGGCAGTAGCTAATTCAACAGTGTTCAGGACTACTTCGCCTATTCGCTGAGCAAATTTGGCAGCCTGTTCGGACATTTGAGCGTCGTTGCGATGAAGAGACATTCTGGAGGAAATGATAGATATAGGAGGAAACAAATGAAATTTTATCGGATAATCAAAACAGAATGACAACGCATAAAAATTGCGATCATTTGTTTGTTACCTAAGGCAAACAAATGAGATGGTGACAAATCAAAGTAAGCGGGTCATATTAATGTATCGCGAAGACATGCTTTAGCCTATAAGTGGACACTCACCCCAAGAGTTCCCAGGTAAGAGTGACTGGTCTGATTATGTGGATTTGTACGAACACTCTAGCCTTAGATAGAAAACTCAAAGTACAGGAATCCACCCTTCCAGTTTGCACGTGTTCACATTATAAGACCCAAAACTTTGACGAGATTTTGAAAAACTTCGAGGGTTCAAAACCTAGTAATAAATCATCCTAGAACAGATGATTGGTTTTCAAAGTGGTTTTGAAATTTGTGTACTTGTTGCGGTTGTCACCTGTAACACCTGTGTCATTTCAACCATCAAACAAATGCCAAACCAATGAAATATTGTATTTCATACTTTGTACTTTTATAAATATGTGTATCTTTTGCACATATCAACTCTTGTTCGATTTCAAGCTCTAAATCGCTTTCTGGAAGGTTATACGCGCACTGATGCGTAAATATAACCAGTTTAATGCAATGAACACTCCGGAATAGTGAAATAGGCTTAACATACCTTAAATAACCTTTACATAACTTAGATATAAGTTTTGGAAGGTTTGGTGTGGTGAAATCAAAGTTTAATCGCTTACAGGGACTAAAGTTGACAAACTGCGAAAGTATGCCAATTTGAACTGTAACAGACCTTCCGGGACATGAACATAAGTTAAACATACCATAAATATCCTTTACATAGCTTAGAAATAGGCTTTGAGGTGTTCGGTATGCTAAAATAAACTTTTGTGTCATTCAGGGACTAAAAGCGTCAAAAAGTGCACAAGTTTGCATTTTTACGCGTAACTTACGTTCTGAATACATCCGGACATCCAAAAATTTATGTAAGCACTAAAATATTTTATTTTAGTGTTCGCCATAAGAAAAATCCATTCGTCGCGTCATTTGGATCGTTTTACGCGCTTATGCGCATTCCGTCGTAATTAAGCGAACATCGCGTTCGTACGGCTAAACGAACCGACATCCGAGATATTTTTGAACACATTTTAAGTTCCCTATACTTTAACTTCATTTTAGAGCTTTGAAATGGGGTTAACGGGCCTTAAACGTGTCGAAAATGGGCTGATTACACTGCAGGGACCAAAAATGAAATTCTGCCAAACTTGTATGGCTACGATGCGTAGCACTATTTTGCTACGATGCGTAGGGGTTCCCCAGACCAGGTTCAATGTTTAAACAGCCTGTTTGCACATGTTTAAACCACACCCACACATTCATACTTATCTAGTCAGCAGATAAGAACCCATATTTAGCTACCATGAGTTTCCAACAAGTGTATGCACATGATTCAATCACGTTATTCCATAAAACGATCCTAACGGTTACCCGAAAACTATATATACCCCATCACCCCAATGCAAAAATTACAAGAACTTTGATTTGAGAAACTCTAAGTTGAAACTATTGTTTCATACCTGAGATTTTTGAATCGAGGTTAGCATTCGGGGACCCTTCGTAAGTATTCTTTCGTTCTTTTCCTTATTTTTACTGCTTTTCGAGTCAGAAAGTCAAACTTTGTTTGACTTTCAGCGTTGACCAGTAATGGTCAATGCGCAGTTCGTTTGAACTTCGCAACGTGAGTGTAATCACGTTGGTCATAGTCCCTTGGGACTATGCCCACTGATTACCACGTTGTCTAGGGTCGTAGGGTAGGCGATCTAATAAATCGCCTATACCTTCGAACCCGACCCAGTTTGGTCGATCATTAGGATCCGACCAAATACATTAGGTGACCATAGTATATAGGGAATAACCTTCCGAGGTTATACCTTATGGTCACATCGTTTAAGTAGTTGTATGATAGGTAGTTTATATGCCTTAGGTAAATTACCAGAATACCCTTTTCATGTATAATTGGTAATTAAGCATATGTAACCTAAACTTTTGTCACATAACTGATTATGTAACATGTTTAGGCATATAACACTTGTCATAGGACTAGTTAGGCGATCCGAACGCGTTTCACGCGAACGACGCGTTAAAGTAGCATAAGCTACCTAAACGGGTCGTAATGGGTCAAAAACACTTAGGCTAAGTTTCATTTAGTAATTAGGCTTTGTTAAACCAAATGACACGAGTATCTACACTCGTTTGGTTTACAAACCCTAATGCTACCAAATCTTCCGATCTAGGTCCGATTTATTAACATAGTTACCTATACTAGGTGCCGTTTGATATCCGCGATCTCTAGCATTGTTTAGTTGTTACTCAAAGACTACTGAGCAATCTCAAGTGAGTACATAGACCCCTCTTTTACTGTTTTCCAAACTGTTTTGGGGTGGAACACATGTGCCTACTTGTTACTTTCCTGCTTTCCTGTTTGCACATCATATACTGCTATGTTCGTTAGTACATTATAGTACATGATTTCATTACATTTCATGCTATGTATTGCCATTGTGTGCATTACTTAGTACATCGTTTTACATGACATTTTGACATAGACATTTGACATAGACATTTCGACATAGACATTTTAACATGATTGACATTTGATCATGTATTTCCCACAAAACATAACTTTGATTTAAACCAAGTTTTACTTCAATACTTTGTTTTTGTGCATATGGTTTAGTTGAGACATTTCACTTGCCATACATGGATATTTGACATAGACATTTGACATGGATATTTGACATAGACATTTGACATGGATATTTGATATAGACATTTGACATGGATATTTGACATAGACATTTTGACATGATTTACATCTTGACATGAATACTTTGACATATTATTCAATACATTTGACAATTGATTTAAACATAGACATTTTACATTGTTTGGTTTGGTTTGATTAAGTGATTAAGTAACGATGTGTGTGTAATATGATACAAGCATGGTGGATACGCCGCTGGTACTTCCTATATATAAGTGTTTGTATGGTATTACATATCGCAACGTTATTTGAATCATTTCAGTTTGATACATATAACATTTTATACAAATAACATATTTTTCACAAGACATTGATTTATAAACAACTTATCTTATGCAAACATATTTTACTTGGTTATTCATTTAACCTTACATTTATTTATACTTATCATCTGAACTCATTGTTTTTCAAATGATTTACAAGACAAAGCAAATTATAAGGTTCATGACTAAACATTTTCTCAAACATAAGTCATGAATCTCATTTTCACAAAACCTATGTATCTCACAGGCATTTTTATGCTGACGTACCTATTTTCACATGTGTTTTTCAGGAGCTGTTGCATAAGATGATCAAGATACACATAGGCAGACTTGGGCTTTAGTGACAATAAAAGATGCAAGACTAGTTAATTATGTTGTATTTCCTTGTTTGTTAAGACATTGTAACACTTTTAATCAATAAAACGAAACTTCAATTGCCATGGATTTGAAACAATTAATTCTGTTACAACACTCCCCGACATTTCCGCCACGTTTTGTATATTCCACGTGGTCGGGGTGTGACAGAAAAGATGGTATCAGAGCCAATGGTTATAGTGAATTAGGTTATTAGTAATGCTTTGACCTAGTCTATAACTTTCTTAGGACCCTAACGCGAGTTTACTTACGTTTAGTCATAAAACAATACCGTCACCTATCCTTAGGCGACAACTACAACAAGAACATAAATTTCAAAACCGCTTTGAAAACTAATCATCTGTTCTAGGATGATTTATTACAAGGTTTTGAACCCTCTGTTATATGGTTTTGAACCCCTTTGAATTTTCAAAATCTCGTAAAGGTTTTGGGTTTTAAATAATGTGAACACGTGCAAACTGGAAGGGTGAATGCCTGTATTCTGGGTTTTCTGTCTAGGCAAGCACTTCGTATACATCTCATCAGACGCGAGACCAGTTGTGCTTACCTGGGAATTCTTGGGATGAGTGTTCACTTATAGGCGAGCATGTCTTCGCGATACATTATATTGACCCATTTACTTTGATTAGTCACCATCTCATTTGTTTGCCTTTAGTAACAAACAAATGACCACTATCCTTGCTTTCATCAGATTTGTTTCATCTCATTCATTTCGTCTAATTCTCTCACTCGTTTCCTTTCATGTTCTTCTCTTTTAGAATGCCTCCACGACGCGAAAATCCAGTATCTGTTGACGAGCTGGCAGCTGTCATTACACAGCAAATGACTGCTGCAATCCCGAACGTAGTTGCTCAATGTTACCAAGCTATCAACAACAATAATGCCCTCTGCAGCTTCAAGACATTTAACTCGGCCAAGCCATCAAAGTTTTCTGGGTCTCAAGGAGCGACTGCACTTCTGCAATGGTTCGAGAGTCTAGAGAGCACCTTCAGGCATGTTCAATGTCCAAACGAGCGAAAGGTAGATTTTGCATCTAGTGTCTTCGAGAAACGAGCTTTGACATGGTGGAACGGTGTGGTGAGAGATAGGGGTGCCGAAGTGGCACTGGCGCAAACATGGGAAGAACTTCGAGCACTGATGATGAAGGAATTTTGTCCTCGTCACGAGATCAGGGCATTGGAAAGGGAATTCGATGATCTTAAGCAAGACAGCGGTGAACATCGAGCATACACTGATCGATATGAGGAGCTGAGCCTGTTGTGTCCTACCATGGTTACGCCTTTGGATAAGGCGATCGAAAAATACATTGATGGTCTCCCTGACTCAGTTCAAGACATTGTTACTGGTAGTAACCCCACTACGGTTAGGCAGGCCATTGAGCTATCTGCAACTCTGACTGAATCTCAGATCAGGAAACGTAAGCTTTTCCGGAAGGGTGACAAGAAACCAGTCGAGGAATCGAAACCAATCGAGGAATCAAAGACCATGGATGAGCAGACTGGATCCCTTGAGCGGTCAAAGAAGCAAAAGGCTTCTCAGAACTTCGCCATGGTCGCTCACAATGGTCAAGCCGTCCCCAACCAACCAGCTAAACCCCGTGCTAGGAAGCCATACAATGGAACTTCACCTTTGTGCAACAAATGTAACCTTTATCATCATGCTATGGTGAAGTGCCGCGAATGCCAAATTTGTGGACGTAAAGGTCATACAGCAAAAGTTTGCGTAGCAGCAGTTGCACCAAATCAAGCTAACAACAAACCTGCTCAAGCTCGCTTTCCACCAGGTTCTTGCTACAAGTGTGGCGAGATGGGACATTTCCGAAGAAATTGCCCAAAGCGTGCTAATGCTAATCCAGCACAGAGATGAGCATCTGACCGACTAGAAGACAACACCGTTTAGAAATAATCACATCTTATGTATTATTTTCTTTTGTTGTCAAGGTCCATGAAACAGTTGTTATCATTGTTAATAAATAAATCTTTTTATTTATATTGCAATGTATTTATGTGGTTGTATGCATAAACAACATATCCCCTACAATACCGACAATCAAGGAATCATATTCCTTGAAAAGCAAACTACCCCCAAAATTCTTCCATTTTACAATCCCTTGCGTTTTACACAAAGATCCTAAGTACCCGTCTCTTGCAAAGAGACGAAGTACAAGGTGCAAGTTATAACCCTGTACGAATACCCCAAGTACCACTATAAATTCTTAATAGGGTACCTAAGGGTATTTCCGTATGTCCTAAATTATTGTGTACCTTAATTCGAATATTGCGTTTTCCTGAAAACGAAAATCGAATTTTTGGTAGATCATCCTATCTTCATGAATGTATTCTTGAAACGATTAAGGTGCCAAATGAAATCCACGAATTGGATTCCTGGTGTGCTTTAAGTATCCGCGTCCAAAGATAACAAATTAATAACAAATTAAACAACTATGTGATTATGTGCTTATGTGTTCCCTTTATGTTTTTGGTGTGATCCAAATTCTTGTCATTCAAATCCTCGTAGAATCTTCCATATCTTTGGGTGCTATATTAAATCCTCAACGGGCTTGTACGTAATAGTAAAGACCCTTGGATTATATTGTACCATTCCATAATTAGACCCCTGAGTGGTCTAGGTAATCAGATTGATCCAAAAATCTGGTTAGGAATATCATGTGATGATATAGCTGAAAGGACTCCTTGGTGGCCTAATTAAAAGGATCATTTGTCGATCTAATTAAAAGGACCCTATGGTAGTCTAGTCACACTCATCACAGGTTTGATTTTTCCTCCCCTTCACATTACAAACAAATTGTGCGGACTATGCAAGGAATTGCGTAATTATGGATGCATACATAATTATGAAATTCAGTGCACGGAAACCACAGCTAGTTTGGTCATGTGTCTGAAAAATGACTCTTGTCGTTCATTTTTGGTTTCTGAAGAAATGGTGAAAAATGACTCTTGTCGTTCATTTTTGGTTTCTGAATAAATGGTGAAAAATGACTCTTGTCGTTCATTTTTGGTTTCTGAAGAAATGGTGAAAAATGACTCTTGTCGTTCATTTTTGGTTTCTGAAGAAATGGTGAAAAATGACTCTTGTCGTTCATTTTTGGTTTCTGAAGAAATGGTGAAAAATGACTCTTTTCGTTCATTTTGGTTTCTGAAGAAATGGTGAAAAATGACTCTTGTCGTTCATTTTTGGTTTCTGAAGAAATGGTGAAAAATGACTCTTGTCGTTCATTTTTCGTTTCTGAAGAAATGGTGAAAAATGACTCTTGTCGTTCATTTTTGGTTTCTGAAGAAATGGTGAAAAATGACTCTTTTCGTTCATTTTGGTTTCTGAAGAAATGGTGAAAAATGACTCTTGTCGTTCATTTTTGGTTTCTGAAGAAATGGTGAAAAATGACTCTTGTCGTTCATTTTTGGTTTCTGAAGAAATGGTGAAAAATGACTCTTGTCGTTCATTTTTGGTTTCTGAAGAAATGGTGGAAAATTTCTCTTCTCGTTCATTTTCGGTTCTGAAGAAATTGTGGAAAATGACTCATTTTGTTCATTTTCGGTTCTGAAGAGGTTGTGGAAAAAGACTCATTTCGTTCATTTTCATTTCTGAATAATGCCTGTTGAAAATAACTCCGTTCATTTTTCATTTCTGGAAAATGTTCATTAAAGAGAAATTACAGGATTATGTCTTGTTCATCTTTGATGGTTATTTAACACAAAGTCACAGATAGACTCCTACGAATTAATTTCGGGACGAAATTTCCTAAAGTAGGGGAGACTGTAACACCTGTGTCATTTCAACCATCAAACAAATGCCAAACCAATGAAATATTGTATTTCATACTTTGTACTTTTATAAATATGTGTATCTTTTGCACATATCAACTCTTGTTCGATTTCAAGCTCTAAATCGCTTTCTGGAAGGTTATACGCGCACTGATGCGTAAATATAACCAGTTTAATGCAATGAACACTCCGGAATAGTGAAATAGGCTTAACATACCTTAAATAACCTTTACATAACTTAGATATAAGTTTTGGAAGGTTTGGTGTGGTGAAATCAAAGTTTAATCGCTTACAGGGACTAAAGTTGACAAACTGCGAAAGTATGCCAATTTGAACTGTAACAGACCTTCCGGGACATGAACATAAGTTAAACATACCATAAATATCCTTTACATAGCTTAGAAATAGGCTTTGAGGTGTTCGGTATGCTAAAATAAACTTTTGTGTCATTCAGGGACTAAAAGCGTCAAAAAGTGCACAAGTTTGCATTTTTACGCGTAACTTACGTTCTGAATACATCCGGACATCCAAAAATTTATGTAAGCACTAAAATATTTTATTTTAGTGTTCGCCATAAGAAAAATCCATTCGTCGCGTCATTTGGATCGTTTTACGCGCTTATGCGCATTCCGTCGTAATTAAGCGAACATCGCGTTCGTACGGCTAAACGAACCGACATCCGAGATATTTTTGAACACATTTTAAGTTCCCTATACTTTAACTTCATTTTAGAGCTTTGAAATGGGGTTAACGGGCCTTAAACGTGTCGAAAATGGGCTGATTACACTGCAGGGACCAAAAATGAAATTCTGCCAAACTTGTATGGCTACGATGCGTAGCACTATTTTGCTACGATGCGTAGGGGTTCCCCAGACCAGGTTCAATGTTTAAACAGCCTGTTTGCACATGTTTAAACCACACCCACACATTCATACTTATCTAGTCAGCAGATAAGAACCCATATTTAGCTACCATGAGTTTCCAACAAGTGTATGCACATGATTCAATCACGTTATTCCATAAAACGATCCTAACGGTTACCCGAAAACTATATATACCCCATCACCCCAATGCAAAAATTACAAGAACTTTGATTTGAGAAACTCTAAGTTGAAACTATTGTTTCATACCTGAGATTTTTGAATCGAGGTTAGCATTCGGGGACCCTTCGTAAGTATTCTTTCGTTCTTTTCCTTATTTTTACTGCTTTTCGAGTCAGAAAGTCAAACTTTGTTTGACTTTCAGCGTTGACCAGTAATGGTCAATGCGCAGTTCGTTTGAACTTCGCAACGTGAGTGTAATCACGTTGGTCATAGTCCCTTGGGACTATGCCCACTGATTACCACGTTGTCTAGGGTCGTAGGGTAGGCGATCTAATAAATCGCCTATACCTTCGAACCCGACCCAGTTTGGTCGATCATTAGGATCCGACCAAATACATTAGGTGACCATAGTATATAGGGAATAACCTTCCGAGGTTATACCTTATGGTCACATCGTTTAAGTAGTTGTATGATAGGTAGTTTATATGCCTTAGGTAAATTACCAGAATACCCTTTTCATGTATAATTGGTAATTAAGCATATGTAACCTAAACTTTTGTCACATAACTGATTATGTAACATGTTTAGGCATATAACACTTGTCATAGGACTAGTTAGGCGATCCGAACGCGTTTCACGCGAACGACGCGTTAAAGTAGCATAAGCTACCTAAACGGGTCGTAATGGGTCAAAAACACTTAGGCTAAGTTTCATTTAGTAATTAGGCTTTGTTAAACCAAATGACACGAGTATCTACACTCGTTTGGTTTACAAACCCTAATGCTACCAAATCTTCCGATCTAGGTCCGATTTATTAACATAGTTACCTATACTAGGTGCCGTTTGATATCCGCGATCTCTAGCATTGTTTAGTTGTTACTCAAAGACTACTGAGCAATCTCAAGTGAGTACATAGACCCCTCTTTTACTGTTTTCCAAACTGTTTTGGGGTGGAACACATGTGCCTACTTGTTACTTTCCTGTTTCCTGTTTGCACATCATATACTGCTATGTTCGTTAGTACATTATAGTACATGATTTCATTACATTTCATGCTATGTATTGCCATTGTGTGCATTACTTAGTACATCGTTTTACATGACATTTTGACATAGACATTTGACATAGACATTTCGACATAGACATTTTAACATGATTGACATTTGATCATGTATTTCCCACAAAACATAACTTTGATTTAAACCAAGTTTTACTTCAATACTTTGTTTTTGTGCATATGGTTTAGTTGAGACATTTCACTTGCCATACATGGATATTTGACATAGACATTTGACATGGATATTTGACATAGACATTTGACATGGATATTTGATATAGACATTTGACATGGATATTTGACATAGACATTTTGACATGATTTACATCTTGACATGAATACTTTGACATATTATTCAATACATTTGACAATTGATTTAAACATAGACATTTTACATTGTTTGGTTTGGTTTGATTAAGTGATTAAGTAACGATGTGTGTGTAATATGATACAAGCATGGTGGATACGCCGCTGGTACTTCCTATATATAAGTGTTTGTATGGTATTACATATCGCAACGTTATTTGAATCATTTCAGTTTGATACATATAACATTTTATACAAATAACATATTTTTCACAAGACATTGATTTATAAACAACTTATCTTATGCAAACATATTTTACTTGGTTATTCATTTAACCTTACATTTATTTATACTTATCATCTGAACTCATTGTTTTTCAAATGATTTACAAGACAAAGCAAATTATAAGGTTCATGACTAAACATTTTCTCAAACATAAGTCATGAATCTCATTTTCACAAAACCTATGTATCTCACAGGCATTTTTATGCTGACGTACCTATTTTCACATGTGTTTTTCAGGAGCTGTTGCATAAGATGATCAAGATACACATAGGCAGACTTGGGCTTTAGTGACAATAAAAGATGCAAGACTAGTTAATTATGTTGTATTTCCTTGTTTGTTAAGACATTGTAACACTTTTAATCAATAAAACGAAACTTCAATTGCCATGGATTTGAAACAATTAATTCTGTTACAACACTCCCCGACATTTCCGCCACGTTTTGTATGTTCCACGTGGTCGGGGTGTGACATCACCTAAGGATAAGTGACTGTATTGTTTTAAGATCTAAACACAAGAATCTTGTGTTAGGGTCCTAGGAAGGTTATAGACTAGGTCAAAGCATCACTAATAACCTAATTCCCTATAACCATGAGCTCTGATACCAACTTTTCTGTCACACCCCGACCGCTTAAAACAACAAATCACGGCGGAATCGTTGGGGAGTGTTGTAACAGAATCATTGTTTCATAACACATGGAAATTGAAATTTTATTTTATTGAATAAAAGAAGTTACAATGTCTTAAAACAAAGAATCATAACATAATTAACTAATCTTGCATCTTTTAATGTCACAAAGGCCCAAGTCCACCTAAGTGTATCTTGATCAATCCTATGCATCATTTCCTGAAAACACATGTGAAAATAGGTACGTCATCATAAAAATGCCTGTGAGATACATAGGTTTTATTGTTTTAGGATTCATGACTTGTAAGTTTAAAGAAAATGTTTATCAAAAGTTAGTCATGAACCTTGTAAAATGTTTTCTTTTATAAATCATACAAATAGTGATAAGAAATCAGATGGTATAAAAGAAAGATGCACAGATAAATAAATGACCAAGTAAAATGAGTTTGTATAAAATATGTTGTTTGTAAAACAATGTTTCATGAAGATGTGATACAAGTGTAAAATGTATTATGTCTAACTTGAAATGGTTTAAGTAACGCTACAATATGTATTATCATAAAAGCACTTATATATAGGAAGCACCAGCGGCGTATCCACCATGCTTTTATCATATTACACATGCCTCGTTACTTAAATCACTTACCCAAACAAACCACCAATGCAAAAATGTTCATGTATTAATCAAATGTAATGTATAGTGAATAAAAGCATTTATTGATTAAAAGCATTTACTCAACCCTATAAGAAAGAAATGTACAAAACAATGCATTTGATAAATCATAATCAAAAGTTATGTTTTGTAAAATAATGCAAGCTTTACTGATACAAACATCTATGCAGTAATGTGAAAATGCATACATTCAAGCCTTGAGACTGTGGCGACAAACCCTTAAATGAATTTAAAGGTCTATATGAATTATGTGTATCGAATTCGGTCATTCCTTCCATCCAAACAAACCTAGGATTTCAGGAAAGGGAGTTGTCAATTCCTATGGTACCACTACCTACTAACGAACGGCGTGATCAATGTTAATGAATGTATTTTTGTCCCATTTAAACAAACCAAATGTCATACCAAAATGTAAGCATGTTTTATGAAAATAATGTACTAAGTATCCAACAGATGGACATTCATAGCATGAAATGTAATGTAAAATAATGTGCTAAGTATGCACTAAATGGACATACATAGCATGAAATGTAATGTAAAATAATGTACTAAGTATGCACTAAATGGACATACATAGCATGAAATGTAATGTAAAATAATGTACTAAGTATGCACTAAATGGACATACATAGCATGAAATGTAATATAAAATAATGTACTAAGTATGCACTAAATGGACATACATAGCAAAAACATAATGAAATCATGTACTATAAGTGTACTAATGAACATAACAAGCATATGATACGAAAACATGAAAAGCACGAAAGTAACAAGTAGGAACATGTGTTTCACCCCAAAATGTTTGAAAAACAGTAAAAAAAGGGGACTATGTACTCACTTGAGGGTGCTTAGAAGTCTTGAATAACGACCAAGCAAAGTTAAATATCTTTTTCCCTCGATTAACCCCCCCGTTAGGTAACTTTGTTAATAAGCGGACCTAAATCGGAAGATTGGATAGAATGAGGTTTCGTAAACCAAATGAGTATAGGGACTCATGTAATACTATCTAACAAAGCCTACATTCTAAAACGAAACCTATCCTAAGTGCCTACGACCCATTACGACCCGTTTAGGTTGCTTACGCTACTTTAACGTGTCGTTCGCGTGAAACGCGTTCGGACCGCCTAGCTAGTCCCATGACAAGTAAAATATTCCTTAACATTGTTGCCTAATCAGTTTAGATGTCAAAGTTTATGTTACATATACTTAAAATGAATTTTGGCGTAGAAAGGGCATTTTGGTCATTTTTCCTAAGGCATATAATTACCTACCATACAACTAAGTAGACTAAGTGACCATAAAGTATAACCTCGGAAGGTTGTTCCTTATGTAACTATAGTCACAAAATATGCTTGGTCGAATCCTAATGATTGACCAAACGGGTCGGGTTCGAAAGTCTAAGCGGTTGTTTAGACCGCTTATCTTACGACCCTATATAAGCACTAAATCAAAAGTGACGAGTTAAACATGTTAAAACATGTTTAACGAAGTTAGAAAACAGGTTTGGTATCAAAACAAATGGTCTTAATACCCAAGAGTAGTTTGGTTGTAAAATACGCACGAATACGCATTTTGACCGAAACTATAACTCGTCACTATGCCTAAATAACGTGGTAATCAGTAGGTATAGTCACAAGGGACTATGACCATTGATGTATCTAAAATCATACACATTTTACACATCGAATTCCTTACAATTTAATAAATTTGGATGTGGTTTTCTCGCGATTTATATACTTATTTGGTTAAATTATGGATTTGCAGGAATTAGTGAAGAACCTGTTTATTTCGTGAGGAAAACGAAGGGAATAATTACAGCGAAGGAAGCATGGAAAAGACATGTCGGAAAACAAGAAAAAAATAATTTAAAATGCTTAACAGTACCCCTTACGGACCGTAAGACCTAGTCTTTACGGTCCGCAAAGGGTTAGGTGAACTCAGGATGACCAAACCTCTTACGGACCGCAAGGATTGACCTTTACGGTCCGTAAGGAGATAGTGCGCAGAAAAGTAACCTAACTACTTACGGACCGCAAGGCATGACCCTTACGGTCCGTAAGGCGTTCGGTTTTTGCGAAAATTTCACTATAAATAGCACATCTCCGATCCCTTCAAACCATCTCACAATTCCTTCGGGTGTGGATCACTTTGGACGACTTTGGAGCATCTTGGAGCTTTGCAAGGGTCTAGGAAGCTTCCGGTTCGAGTTCTAAGCTTCCGGGTTTGGTAAATATTCGTTTTTCGGTTTCTATAAGCTTTGTATTATGTTTTCAATAGTTTTCAAGCTTTGTTCAGTTATGTTATTGTATAATATGTGTAGCTAAACTTATAAACAACCTGGGTTATGATGAACTGATGATTGTAATGTATATTTGACGTAATTTCGGATATTTGTTGTGATTTACATAACTTTGTCTTGTAATTAATCTTGGTATTGCATGTCGGTGTGTTTTGATTGATTATTAGTCGATAAATTCAGCGGTTTAAACATTAAGAAATTCCCCTTAAACTTAGAATTTAATTTGATTCGTTTATCTTTTGATTTTCGGGTTAAATATTGAGTTGAGAAATTGACCAAGTCTATTAATAATTAAAATCAATCTACTAAAACTTGCATCCTCATCTTATGACTCGAAAGACGATTAGGGTGAGCTAGGTTATTAGCTAATCATTGGTGGGTAGATTGGGTGACCGATAGCTCGGGCTCGTTTATTACATCGTGGTTAAGGTTTCCTAGGATTTTAATAATCAAGGTTTGGTTTGCTTTGCGAGTTTTAAAGATCTTCTCACAACTTAGTCTCTGAGGTCCCAAAGGTCGGATACTCGTGGGATTTGGTATCGATAGCTCGAGTCGGTTCGTTCTAGCACTTCACATTTCGTCTTGATCTTTTGTTTAATACATCTCTAAGGGGGGGGGGGGGGTTAATCGAGGGAAAAAGATATTTAACCGTTATTGATGACGGGGGTAGCCCAAGATTGAATAAAATGGCTAATTACGTAAATGTTTAAATGGTTAAATGGTTCAAAGCTTGAAAAGCTGTGAGAAAGGAAAAAGCAACACGGAAACAGTAGCCAGTCACATCTGGCGATCGCTTCACCAACCCACAGCCGCAAAGGCAATGCAGGTCTGCACAATGCACGCTATTATCCGGGGAACAAAAGCCTTCAACCCCCAAAATGGGAAACCCTCCACTGCAAGCGAGGTTGCTAGTCTAATCCATTCCACTTCAGGAGATGTCTTCCCTTATAAAATGACACTTCATTTACTTCAAGGGACATCTGGACCAGCTCTGATTCTTCAATCTCTGGTCATTCACATCGAATACTTGTCTCGCACAAGTCATTCCCTTTCACATCCAACACACACATTCCCTTTGCTTCCACTTCCGAATCTGAGTACAATTCAGAGGAGGATCCATAGCAAAGAATAACAATAAACTAGCAAACCTCCTTCCACGTCTCGCAAACGTGGGGGGACCCCACAACCTGCGTTAGGCAAAGTTGAACCCTTCAACCATTCTGCTTAGCCAGTCCAGCTACCACCGTTGGTCTTGTATTTGTTATATCAACAAGTTGGCGCCCACCGTGGGGCTACGCCACTATTTCTTCTCAAAAAGACCTAGTAGTGTAGCTCTATTCACTTAAAATCACCATGTCTGAAAGTGGATCCCCGGAAGAGGTGAATCAGATTCCAAACACTTCTACTCCGGGTAGTAGCCAAGCTCACGTGGCTATACCAACTTCTTTCTCAACTCCGGGGAGCACACCCGAGTTCCTCAACTTCAACACACCAACTCCGTCCCGATCCGGAGTTCCATCTCCTAATATCGGTGTCTCTGATGCCCCATCATGTGTTGAACTCACCCCTGAAGGGGTTGCAAACAATTTCCTTGTGCTAAGGACTCTTCTCAACCAGCATGTGAGTAAAGAAAGAGAAAAGGGAGTGAGGATTCGGTTAGACTATGACGAACCTGAGCCAACATTGTCCCCTGGACCACCTCATCCTCTTTTTGCAACAAGAAGTGAGGCTGGTCCCAGTAACCTTTCAAACCCTCACCCCTATCTGTCCTCTATGACAAATCCTACGGTGCATCCTATCTTCTCTTCCCAACCAATTACTAGTGGTGCTCCTCTGGGACATGAGTTAACTCTTGACCAGCTCCTACATTCCCCGGTGACAAGCTATCCAGCATCTACCACAACTACGTGGGAGCAAGCTCTGTCCGTGCTCCCTTTAGCACGGAGTGCTGTTATGAGTGCTCCCCTCGGGATGAACTGCTCCACTGGCCCAGGAAGCCTTCAAGGCTTCAACCCTATGCCCAACATGATGACCCAGATGATGGCCAATTTCCCATGGCAACACTTCATCAATCAAGTGCTTGCCACTCAGGGAAACAACGGCAATAGCAGTACTATGGATGCAAGGACTGAAGAGGACTTGGCTAAACCATACAAGCCAAGTAACCTTTCATGCTTTTCAAGACAGATAGCCGATTATGATTTCCAGTCAAAGATCAAAATGCCGGCACACATCAGGACATATGATGGGACTGAAGACCCTGAGGACCATCTTCAGATCTTCACCGGTGCAGCTCGGATAGAGAAATGGTCCAACGCTGAGTGTTGCCTAATGTTCATGCAAACTCTTGTTGGATCCGCCAGGATTTGGTTCAACGATTTACCTGCTCAAAGCGTTCGAAGCTTTGATGATCTCAGCAAGGGTTTCCTGGCCAATTTCTCTCAACAAAGACGATATGTCAAAGATGCAACAGTGATCTTTCAGATAAAGCAACGTGATGATGAAAGTCTCCGTGCTTTCATTGAACGATACAAGAAGGAAGGTCTGACTTATGTAGGGGCCGACGAGAAAATGAGGGTGGCTGGTTTCATGAATGCCATCACCTCTAAGTACCTTACAAGAGATTTCAACAAATCTCTACCCAAGACCTTAGAAGAAGCTCTTGAAAGGGCCGAAGCCCACATCCGAGGAGAGGAGGCAGTAGACATTAAGGAACAAAGAAAAAGAGGGTCCGGCTGGAGAAGCAACAGTCCAGCCAGAAAAAGAGGGAACTTCAACCCCTATGACAGGCGGCCAAAGGGTTCAGATCCTCGAAGGTCTGAAGGTCGGAACCTTTCGAGCAGGGAGAAAGGCATAAGCTTCACACCCCTCACAAAGACCCCTCAAGAAATCCTTGCAACAGAGGAAGTTAAACAAAACTTTCGGCCTCCTAGACCTCTCCCCAAAAGCAGGAAAAATGAGAGCTCCACCCAATACTGCGAGTTTCATGAAGAAAAGGGTCACCACACCAATGATTGCTTCCAACTCAAGAAAAGAATAGAAGAGGCTGTTAAATCCGGAGAGCTCGCTCATTTGGTAAAGGGAGTCCGGGATAAAATGGCTGAAGGAAAGGGTAAGGAAGTCAACATGGTAGATTTCGACGGAAAGGTTCCTGATAAAAGACAAAGGTTGGAAGCTTGGGAGCTTCAATGTGTTTGTTTCCCCCCTACGGAGAATGACCCTCTCTCTAGCCCTCTCGTGGTAGAGGCTACCGTGGGAACGTTGCAAACATGCAAGGCATACATAGACACGGGAGCAGCCACCGAAATCATGTTCGAAAAATTCTTCAACCAATTGAGCAATGAAGAACGTTCAAGGCTTCAACCTTCTGGAACCTCTATAAAAGGTATCGCTGACATACCCCTCAAGCCTTTAGGGCAACTAACACTTAATGTTCGTTTTAGTGAAGGTTCAAAAGAAAGAACCCAACCACTCACCTTTGTGGTTATCAACATCCCCTCAAGCTATGATGTGATCATCGGAAGACCAGGACAGTGTGCATTTTACATGGCCGTGTCTGTTGGCCATGGCACAGTCAAATTCCCCACCGAAAGGGGCATAGCAACCCTTCAACCCTCTCAGGAGGCCTACATGGTTGAAGGTGAAAGTTCAAGCAGTAAAGAAGATAGGCAAAGATTGGTCATAAACCATAAATACCCGGAACAAAGGATAAGGGTCAACCCTGACCTTTCTCAAGAGACCCTCTCATACCTTGAAAAGTTGCTAACACACTACAGTGATGTATTCGCTTGGTGTCCTGAAGATATGACCGGGATCCCCCGGGATATTGCCGAGCATGAGCTAAGAATACCACCAGAGATCAAGCCTGTGGTCCAGAAGAAAAGAAGCTTGGCACCTGAAAGAAGTCAGGCAGCCTGCCAAGAGGTTGAAAAGCTTGTGTCAGCCGGCATCCTCCGAGAAGTCAAGTACCAATCATGGGTTGCAAACCCAGTTATGGTCAAAAAACCAGACAACTCTTGGAGGATGTGCATAGACTTCAAGGATCTTAACAAAGCTTGTCCTAAGGATTGCTATCCACTACCCGAGATTGACCTCAAAGTTGACTCCCTCACCGGATACTCGTTCAAATGCTTTCTAGATGCATACAAAGGTTATCACCAAATCCTCATGAAGAAAGAAGATGAGGAAAAAACAGCTTTTCACACGGACAAAGGAATCTTTTGCTATCAAAAGATGCCTTTCGGCCTCAAAAATGCAGGAGCAACCTATCAACGGCTCGTTGACAAAGCCTTCGAAAGCCAAATTGGCAAAAACATGGAGGCATATGTCGATGACTTGGTTATTAAAAGCAAGACGGAATACCAAATGCTCGATGATATTCAAGAAACTTTCAAGAACCTCAGAAAGGTTAACATGAAGCTTAATCCAGAAAAGTGTTCATTTGGATTCGAGGAAGGAAAATTTTTGGGCCACATTGTTGGAAAACAAAGCATCAAAGCCAACCCTAACAAAGTAAAAGCTGTCCTTGAAACCAAGCCACCAAAGACCAAGAAGGAGGTTGAAAGCTTGAATGGGAAGCTTGCAGCCTTGAAGCGTTTTACCTCCAAGTTAGCCGAAAGATCTCTGCCCTTCTACAAAACGCTCAAGAACTGCTCAGATAAAAAGGATTTCAAATGGACCGAAGAAGCTGAAGAAGCTTTCAACCAGATGAAGCAACATCTAGCTTCCCTACCAGACATTGCGGCACCAAAAACCGGGGAGTTAATATCGGTGTACCTCTCAATCACGGACGAGGCCATCAGTGCAGTCCTCACCATTGAGCGAGACAAGGCCCAGGTACCCGTTTATTTTTTCAGCAAAACTTTAAAATTAGCTGAAACGAAATACCCTCCCCTTGAAAAACTTGCCCTAGCTTTAGTTCAAACAGCTAGAAGGCTCCGAAGGTATTTCCAAGCACACCCCATACAAGTGGTCACCGACCAACCTATTAAGAGTGTGCTTGAAAAACCTGAAAACTCGGGCCGATTAGCCAAATGGGCCATAGAACTGGGTGAACATAACATCACCTATGTCCCAAGGAAAGCCATCAAGGCTCAGGTCTTGGCCGATTTCATTGTGGAAGTCCCAAACCAAACACTTACTGAAGTAAACACAGCCACCACTGAACCCTCCAACCCTGAAGCCTGGAAGCTTTTTACCGATGGGGCTTCAAGCGTTGAAGGGTCAGGGGCTGGATTAATTTTGATTAACCCAAAAGGTTTGGAGTTCACATATGCTCTTCGATTTGATTTTCAGACCACCAATAACGAGGCTGAATACGAAGCACTAATAGCCGGCCTAAGGCTGGCCAAAGAAATGAAGGTTGAAAAGCTTGAAGTGTTCACGGATTCGTTGCTGGTCTCAAGCCAAGTGAATGATAGCTACATAGCTAAAGAACCCAACATGAAAAAATACAGAGAAAAATCAAAGGAACTAATGAGTACCTTTCAAGCATGCAATATCAAACAAATCCCCAGATCTCAAAACAAAAAGGCTGATGCCCTAAGCAAGCTTGCATCTCTCACTTTTGCCCACCTCACCAAGAAGGTACTGGTAGAAGTGTTGAAGGCACCATCCATTAATGAGTTGGAGGTTCAAGATGTGGTTACCGAAGAAGAACCAAACTGGATGACTCCCATAAGAAAGTTCCTCAAAAATGGTGAATTACCCAATGATCAAGTGGAAGCTAAAAGGGTTGAAATCAAGGCAAGACAATACATGCTACAAGGAGAAACCCTTTACAAAAAGGGTTACCTTGCTCCCTTGCTAAGGTGTGTCGGCCCCGAGCAAAGCAAGTATTTGATCAAAGAAATTCATGAAGGAGTGTGTGGAGCTCACTTTGGAGCTAGGTCGGTAGTTGCAAAACTCATGAACCTCGGATATTTCTGGCCTTCAATGCATCGCGACACAGCTGAAGAATTGAAGAAATGTGATGCCTGTCAGATCCATGCACCAATCCCAAAAAATCCGAAGCATGATTTAGTCCCAATAACCTCGGCTTGGCCATTCCATAAGTGGGGAATGGACATCGTTGGTCCATTTCCCCCAAGCAAAGGAGGAGTAAAATTCCTACTAGTAGCGGTAGACTATTTCACCAAGTGGCCCGAGGTCAAACCACTTGCCAAGATCACAGGAAAGCAAGTCATCGACTTCGTCTGGGAAAACATCATTTGCCGTTATGGATTGCCAGGAGTACTTGTCACCGACAACGGAAGACAATTTGCTGAGAAACCTTTTAGCGTTTGGTGCAAAGAATACAAAATCGATCAGGTTTTCAGCTCAGTGGCTTATCCACAATCAAACGGGCAGGTTGAGAGAACAAATAGAAGCATAGTGGAAGGAATCAAGACAAGATTGGGAAGATATGAAAGCAACTGGCTTGAAGAATTGCCTAGTGTTCTATGGGCAATTAGAACAACGGAAAAAACAAGCCATAAGAAAACACCTTACAGCTTGGTATTTGGATCCGAAGCTGTGATCCCTGCCGAAATAGGAGTTGTAACCCAAAGAATTGTCAACATGGATCCCGAAGCAAACCAAAAAGAGACCATGTTGAATTTACAACTCTTAGAAGAAGCAAGAGATCAAGCCGCAATTCAAGAAGCCAAATACAAGCAACAGATGGAAGCTTACTACAACAAAAAAGTCAAAAACGAACGTTTCAAGCCAGGGGACTTAGTTCTCAGAAACAACGAAGCCAGCAAGAAAGAAAATCAAGGAAAGCTTGGCCCAAAGTGGGAGGGTCCATACACCATCCTTGAAGCACACAAAGGTGGATCCTACAAGCTGGCTGATTCAGAAGGCAAAAGGCTTCCAAGGCACTGGAACGGCAAAACATTGAAAAGGTTCCATGTTTAAACGGAAAGTTTGGTTTGTATCAAAATGTATCTCAAGCAGAATTATGAATACCTTTTGTAAAAAGCAAGCATTGCTTTAATGAATGAAGTTGTTTTTATCAAACTTGTCTTTCTATCCTAAAATCAGGTTGAGAACCTAGCAAAAAACTCCATGGCAAGTGCCATGTAAGGGGATGAGCTCCCAGGCCACATCGCTCAATAGGTTCAAGGGTTGAATGAGCCTATATAAGGGGTGAGTTCCTAAATCAATACAACTCCATGAGACTTGTCAAGAAAAAATAAAATTGTCTCATAGACGGGTATAAGCAGCCTATACCAAATGTTCACGAAGTTTTAGAAATATAGCCTACAAAGAGGCTAGGAAAACCAAAAGAAAAAATGAAATGGATAGGTGTTATCTCTTCTTGTTAAAAATACCAAGGCTAAGTGTCTGCAGCACTGAACCCTTTTAGGTATAAAAAACATAAGGGCAACACAAACCCGACAAAGACAAAGTTACAAAAGAGAACAAAACAAGTCCAAAAAAGAACAAAGTCAATTGGAAAAAGCACAAAGGCACAAATCAAGCCTGGACGCAAAACCAACAAGCCTTCAAGGCTTCAAGCCACCCGGGCAATATCTCGAAACCTTCAAGGCTTCAACCTATTAACAGACAGCCAAAGGCTCGAACGGTTAAAAACCAAACGAACTGCCCTGACTAAAGAGGCACAAACGTAAAACCATAATAAAAGAAAAATAGTTAAAATATCATATCATAAAAAGTCCTAAAAAGACTTCCAAACATAAGTTAAGGCAAGTCCTAGTAACTTGCAAATCTAATCATTGTCCAACGGCCATACAGGCCTTCAACATAGCCAAAAGGAACCTTAGGGGTTCCTACCAAACCTAACATTGTTCAAGTTAACATTACAAACATAAGTTGTTTTCAGTGCTAAGAAAGCTACGAATCAAGCATCAACAGATTTGGAAACTCCAGAACCTTCGCCCTTGGCCTTCTTTGTTTTCTTCAACTTTTTAGTCTTCATACCTCCATCACCACCAACCGCCGAAGCCTCCAAGCTTGCATCCTTAGGAATATCCGGCTGACCTGAAAGGGTATCATCGCTATCCCCCGAATAGGACCTCTTCCTTGAAAGAGAGCCCAAAACCTCAGCACAAACCTTCTCATTTAGGCCCTCCGGTTTCAATTCCTGCAATACAGAAAGAGGTTTACCAAAACAAGTGGAAATCTGATGGATGTAGGGGTAGGTCAGCTTCTCCATTTGCTCAACGGAGCCTTTAAAAACATCAGAAGCCTCGGGACGAAATAGAGGTGACTTCTCCAAAGGATGACCGGATTCATGAAGTTTATACCCAGCAATGAGGCCTTGGTGTTTCCCCAGGTTAAGAAGCTTAGTGTAAACGTCACCAAGAGCAGAGTTAAACTCTTTGGAGTGCAATAGATAAGTAACCACTTGGTGAAAACCTTGCTCTATGAGCCATTGGTTATCCCCAGTAGCCTGAGCAACTGAAGCTTTCAACCCTTCTTTCTCCTTAATAAAAGCCTGCTGCTGAACAAACAAAGCTTCCCGATCAGCCCTAAGTTTCAGCCTAGATGCCTCAAAGCTCTTTCTCAAATCACTTATCTCAACCTCATGCGTCTTTTTAAGATCACTAACCTTCTTGTCCCACGCCGACTCTTTCTCAGCAAAACTTGCAATCTCCTTCTTCATCACAGCCATGGAGGCTTTTATTTTATCTTTCTTCTTGGAGAACTCTTCATACTCCTGCATCCTCTGACGAAAACGGGCAATGCCTTGAGGAAGCATGGCAGCAAGATTGCAAGTACTTAAAATCATACGGGACAACATCAAATCATCATCCATCCCAGCAATGGTCTTGTGAACTGATGGAGGAGCAATGTGACTTAGAGCATCCTCACAAACAGCAGCATCTTTGAAGCTGTCATCATTCTTCACTGACCAAGTAGGCACATAAATCCCTTCCGGGTCCAACCCTTCAACGTCCCTGCTCGAAGACTCCTGAACAGGAGTGGCAACAACCTTCTTGCTTGAAACCTTTTTACCATGAATAACCAATTCCTTATCCTTCTCAGCACCTGCTTCAACACCTTGATCTTCCGAAACTTCAATATCATCACTCAAGTCCACCTTTTCAGTAGAAGTGGATTGAGGACCAGCTTTCAACAACCGACGAGAAGATCGACGGGTTGAAGATTTAGGAGCATTAGGCTTAGAAAAACCCTTAGCAGTAGCAGCACTAACATAACCTGAGCCCTCAAACCTTTGATCAGCAGTTCTAACCACAACATTCTCACCAGGAACAGATGGAGCATCCTCAAAAACAACATCAGAAGTGTCGTCGCTCTTAATAAAATCCAAAGCAGACATGACTACAAAAAACGACAACACATAAGTCATAAATTAAGAAAACAATAAAAAGAACGAAAAAGGAAAATGCATACCCATGCCACTCCTCATAAGAACCGGATCCCGATCAACATTCCCCCAAATTTTACTAACCCCTAATAGAACAAGTAAGTGTTCAGGAAAGGGACGAACCCTAGAAGGGCAGTCCCGGATGGCATTAAGAAAAACAACATTCAATTAAGAATCGGAAGGTTCCGGAGCATTGAGAACAGCATCCGGATTCCTCCACACCATTTTGAAGGGAATGATAGTATCGGAAACCCAGAAAAAGCGGTCTTTCCAAGCCCCAAGTGTAGTAACCATCGATGCAATAAGGCAGGTATCAACTTTGGTTGTTTCAAAAGTAAACCAATCACCATTCTTAGCCAAACGAAAAAACCGGCGAAAGAGTAAAAGGGAAGGATCATAGCCGAGAGCACGACATAAAACCTCAAAATGCAAAACCCTAGCCATCCCCTTTGGATGGACTTGCCCAAAAGAAACACGATAATACTCCAACAAGTTCAAAACAAAAAACGAAAAGGGATATCGAAGATTTGAGAACTCAAAATGACTACAATAAAGGGCAATCGAACCAGAAGGCGGTTTATCAACGGGAACATCACAAGCAGGGGCAGTGGGATCAAACTTCCTATCAATACCATATTCCATACAAAATAAATCTACTTCCTCTTGTGTTAACCGGGAAAAAGATTTTGCTAAGTCCTTACGAGCACCCATTTTTTGAAAGCGAAAAATGCAGAATGAAAGATGAATAAGAAACAGGGACTTACCTTAGAGAAGAGGAATGGAATTGAAACCGGGAATAAATTATGAAACAAAGGGATAAGTATGGAAACATAAAATAAATATAAGTCTACAATAGGGGTAATAATGGAAACACAGTAACTTCTGCGAAAACCGCCACCCTATCAACTGCCATACATCAATCACATCAATTGTCAGTTATTTGAAATTCAAATTCAAAACATTAACTGCCTTCAACCTTTCAAGCCTTCAAGCATGGAACCCTTGAAACTTTTGGGCAGTAAAACACGCGTATAAAGTCAGAAGTCTTTGAGCTCATCTCCCAAAAACCTCTGACTTGGGGGGCTGATGACGGGGGTAGCCCAAGATTGAATAAAATGGCTAATTACGTAAATGCTTAAATGGTTAAATGGTTCAAAGCTTGAAAAGCTGTGAGAAAGGAAAAAGCAACACGGAAACAGTAGCCAGTCACATCTGGCGATCGCTTCACCAACCCACAGCCGCAAAGGCAATGCAGGTCTGCACAATGCACGCTATTATCCGGGGAACAAAAGCCTTCAACCCCCAAAAGGGGAAACCCTCCACTGCAAGCGAGGTTGCTAGTCTAATCCATTCCACTTCGGGAGATGTCTTCCCTTATAAAATGACACTTCATTTACTTCAAGGGACATCTGGACCAGCTCTGATTCTTCAATCTCTGGTCATTCACATCGAATACTTGTCTCGCACAAGTCATTCCCTTTCACATCCAACACACACATTCCCTTTGCTTCCACTTCCGAATCTGAGTACAATTCAGAGGAGGATCCATAGCAAAGAATAACAATAAACTAGCAAACCTCCTTCCACGTCTCGCAAACGTGGGGGGACCCCACGACCTGCGTTAGGCAAGGTTGAACCCTTCAACCATTCTGCCTAGCCAGTCCAGCTACCACCGTTGGTCTTGTATTTGTTGTATCAACAGTTATTATTGTCAAATTAGCATTGCATGATTCTAGGGATTCAATACCCAGGTAGTCCTTTTTTTCATACATATTTGTTCACACTTTATTTCTATATTTATTACACTTTGTTCTTGCAAGTGTTATACTTTGTTTCTGTATTTGTTTCACTGTGTTTTTTGTATCTAGTTTTCTGTGCTTGTTTTGTTTTATACATTTTCGTAATTAATTAAGCTATTATTTAAAAATCAAAAATCAATTTAAATCAAACTTTCAAATTTAACTTTATATTCGATAGAGGTTTATTATCTAAAGTTTGCATATAGTGTCCACGGATTGATATCCGGTCTTGCCATCTACACTACACCGCGACCGGTGCACTTGCCGATTATGTGTGGTTTAGTTAGCAATTCCATTTTAAAACTTGTAAGAAATTTATAAACGCATAAGCAACATGCACATCAAGTTTTTGGCGCCGTTGCCGGGGACACTGGCACTTTAGAGAACGACCCGAGTCGTCTATTTAGTTGTTTACTTGCTTTCTTAGATTTTCCTTGCCTTTAGGTGCCTTTTGCTTGCAATGTGTGCCTTTAGAGTTAGATTTGCTTTAATATTACTTTTTCGTTGTATGTACCACACTCGTTCACAAGGGCTACCTTTAATTGTTGTTTCGTCTGAGCCCGAGCGAGATTTTCACGAGCGCCTTCGCATTTTCTGAGATAGTCAGGCACACATGGCTGAAAATGATCCCCCACCTAGGAGAGTCGTAGCTGACTACGCCCGACCAAGCGCAGAAAACGGTCGATCCAGTATCTCTCGACCCGCTATTGAAGCCAATAGGTGGCAAATTCCACCTCAGATCATCTCGATGGTTACAAATACTATCCAGTTCCATGGGTTACCTTCTGAGGACCCTAATGTCCATCTTTCTCGCTTTTCAGCTATCTGCGATACGTTTCAGGAGCAAGGTGTCAGCGAGGACGCATGTAAACTGCGTCTATTTCCATTCTAACTTGCCGATAGAGCCCATGATTGGTTAGAATCCCTTCCTGCGGGATCCATCATCACCTGGGCCGGTATGAAAGAAAATTTCTGAGGCAAATACTTTCCTCCTTCCAAAACCGCTCGTCTAAGGAGCATGATTCAAGAGTTTTGCCAAAAAGAAGGAGAGTCTTTCTACGAGATGTGGGAGTATTTCAAGGAGCTGTTACTCAAGTGTCCGCATCATGGATTTGAGGATTGGGCTTTAGTCGAGAAGTTTTATCATGGAGTGACGCCCGCCACTAGGAATATGCTGAACACTACAGCTGGTGGTAATCTGATGACCGCCAAAACACCAGAGGAATGCACTGAGATGTTCGAGGACATAGCAATGAGTAGTTACGAATTTCCTGATTCTAGAAATTCGTCCGCTACACATAGAGGAGTGCATAAGGTCGATGATACCACTATGATGCAATCACAGATTGATGCCCTGAAGAAAAAGCTGAATGATATGGAGTTGAAGAAAGAGCAGTTGTGCGAGATATGCACTGGGAGGCATGACACGACTGCGTGCCCTATTGCCCCTGTGGAGTCACCAGAGCAGGTAGAGTTCATAGGCAACCGAAATCAGAATAATTTCAGAGGTGGTTACAATTCAAATTGGAGGAACCACCCGAACTTCAGCTGGAAGAACAACAACCCACCGGGTTTTCAGCCGCGTCAGAGTTTGTTTCAAGACGCAGGAGCAGGACCAAGTTCAGGAACGAAGAACCCGATCATAAAGGAGATGTTGAGGCATAGCCAGGAGACATTATCCAAGCAGACGCAGTTACTTACACAGTTCGTCACGCAACAGGATACTCGACATCAAGAAACACAGTCGAGGTTCATGGAGCATGAGGCCTTCATGAAAAATCAGAGCACTGCACTACAGAACTTGGAGAGGACAGTTGGTTAACTGGCCGATCAGCTGAATCAGAGACCTCAAGGTAGTCTCCCTAGTAACACTGTCAGAAATCCAAACGCCACTGCAAAGGCTGTTACCACTAGGAGCGGACGAGGAGCTGTTGAGATCGAACAAGTAGATGACGAAGATCCGGAGGTCGACGAGGAAATTGAGATGGAGACCCCTGCTGGCAATGTGCAACCCAGGCTGTGCCCAGCAAGTACAGCACAGCCCAGCGGATCTCCTGGAGAGAAGAAAGAACCAGAAAAGGAACCAGAGAAGGAACCAATGAGGGTATATAAACCAACACCCCCTTATCCTGGTAGGTTACTGAGAGGAAAGGATGCAGAGCAGTATGGTCAATTCATAGAAATGCTGAAGAAACTGCATGTGAATATTCCATTCGTTGAGGCTTTGGTAAAGATGCCAAAGTATGCGAAATTTTTGAAGGATCTTCTTACAAATAAGAAGAAATTAGAGGATCTTTCTACTGTCACCTTGAGTGAGGAGTGTTCTGCTATCTTGCAGAACAAGCTGCCAAAGAAAATGACTGATCCTGGTAGCTTTACCATCTCATGTCTGATTGGGAATCTTATTGTCAGTAATGCGCTCGCAGACCTAGGTGCTAGCATAAATCTCATGCCCTATTCCATATTTGCTAAGCTCAAAAAACCTTCCCCTACGCGCATGAGTATTCAACTCGCCGATCGATCAGTAAAGTATCCGAGGGGAATTGTGGAGAACATGTTGGTGAAAGTCGACAAGTTCGTATTTCCAGTTGACTTTGTCATACTAGACATGGATGAAGACTCTGAAGTCCCGTTGATTTTAGGTCGTCCATTCCTTGCCACTGCACGAGCAGTCATTGACGTATATGATGGCAAGTTGACTCTTCGTGTCGATAAGGATGAAATCACTTTTGATATCCAACAATCTATGAAGCACACCCATAAGCATGATGACACTCTCTACTTTGTTGACACTCTTATGTCACAAGTAGGTAGCATTCTCAGCGAGATTTGTGGGAAAGATAAGTCTGATACAAAAGCTGTGACTGTCACACCCCCAAAATCCACCTGCGGAGTACTACCGCTTGGAGGCGTGACTGACCAGGATCCAGCCACCAATCATATTGAACAAGCATATAAGTAGTTATAAAATCCAACCAATACAATTGGTGTTCAAACAAAACATAGTTAAGTTGCAAGCGGAAGCATAAGTCTTAAATCAAAACATAAATTTAATTGTTTCGAAGTTTAACATGGCACACAGTCGTCCATGTCCCACAACGATCCTCCTCCATGCAAGCTCCAGCTAAGAACCTAAGGACCTGCAAAGCATGTAGTAACGAGTCAACAACAAGTTGAGTGAGTTCACGGTTGGGCGTTCGTTTTAAGTTGTTTCGAAAACAGTTTCCTTTATCTGGCGATCCTGCCGTGGGGGTTACCCCATAGTAAAAAAAAAAAACGTGATTTGTTTATTCCCGGTTACTCTGGCAATCCAGCCGTCGGGGCTACCCCGTGTTAGTTATCTGGCATTTCGGCCGTGGGGGCTACCCCATGTATACACTAGACTCGTTACCATATCGACTGCTGACTGTAGTCATGTTTATGTGCCCTGAAACTGTCAATGTCTATCATCATTGACGTGCCCCAGATCCATTAGTTCACGCCCGTCCTCTGCGGCACGGTGTGAGGTTTGTCAGACCTAAATAGCGCTATCTAACTAATGACCCGCTCGCCATTGGCCCGGCGATTAAGTCGATACAAAAATGAGGGACTTCATGATAGAGTTTTGGTCTAGTACGAGTTATCTGTCCGTGAGGACGAGGAATTACATTCCTGAACCATTGCTGTCCTACCCAAGGAGGACGAGGAACCCATGTTCCTTAACCCCAATTCCCGACCCCTGGGAATCCCATGCTTTGTAGAGGGTGTGAACTCACCTCGGTTTGCTCGGTAGTTGCACAGAAAAGTCAATCAAGCAATATTGTGGTTACTCACGTCCTATCATAGTTGTATCATACCAATCAGGTTCGTATTCAAGCAGTACACGTATGTTTCTAGCATAATGCATTCAAGTATCGTTCATGGCATACACGTTTAATCATGGCAGTTCAACAATATTCACATTCAATCATCAACGTATAAGATCTGTGCACCAGGCCCAAGAGTCCGGCCCAATTACTTAAGCCCATAATCATGCAAGTCCAATTCAGCGTGCACAAGTGTGTGGTCTCGAGTTGTGCTCTTATGTTCTCGAGTCGCAAACATGTTGGTTTCGAGTCGCAATTAGGTGTTCTCGACTCGCAACCTGAGTCGTAAACGGCGGTCTCGAGTTATCATGGTCACGGTCTCGAGTCGCAATGGGACTCGTAACCGTGGTTTCGAGTCATTCATGCATCAGGCGGTCTCGAGTCGCAACCGGACTCGAAATCATGGTTTCGGTTCATGCTGTTTTGGTCTCGAGTCGCAACCAGGCGTTTGCGACTCGCAACCTGTGTCGCAATCGGGGATCTCGACTCATCATGCGGTGGTTTCGAGTCGAGACAGGAGGTTTCGGTTGGGAACATTTGCTGAATTCAATATTGTACTTGGCCAATAAGATTTCACTGTTGTGATCTCATGTACTATCCAATAACAATACACTAACATGTCTATTTGTCTAACTCTTAGCCAATATAGATCAAACATGGCAACTTTCAAATATCATAACACATTCATATCCCATTCATCATGTTCTTCAAATATTCAAGTAGTTCATCATCATTCATATGAACCTAAATCTAACGAAAATCATGAACAACTTATCAACATCTATGATATCAACACAATAAATCACCCTAATAGTAAGCTTTCGGTTCTTAACACAAGAGTGTACAATCCGAATTATATGAACATCAACAACCATGGTTTAAATCACATTTAGACACAAGACATCATGAGTTCATCATGCCACATATCCGAAATCAAAGCATGTTAGCCAAACATCATCATACACATCCGATACATGAGAACATCATCATTTGTACAATTATTCTAGCTACACCATGTCATTCACAACATTTAACAATAACAACAACATAGAACACTAACCGGTTGTGAGATGGTGCCGAGTTGGTAAGGAAGATGAGTGTCCGAGTGATGATGATGAGCTTAACCGGGTCTCCTTGTGGTCACCGGTTTGATCCGAGAAGGAGGGAATGTTGTAGCTTAGGGTTTTAGTGAGAGGAAGGGGGAGTGTGTGTGTAGGTTGCTCAAAAGTGGTGATGTTGGCTCACTACAAGGGTTATATACTAGCTTCTATGTTGATGCACCCTAATGGGTTCTCGAATAGGCTAAAGGGGTGTGTGGCCCAACCGGCCCACATGTTGCACTATTCACTCGAGACCACATGGTCTCGAGTCGGGTTCTTGTGTCTCGGTTCATATATAAATATATCGCATACATACAAGCACAACATAATCATATAAGTTCACATATATCATTTATTAAATCATCAAATTAGTTAGTCACTTAACGTTCAAGCATACAACGAAAGGTTCTAAATTTCGAGTTGTCACATCATCCCCAAGTTGAAAGAAATTTCGTCCCGAAATTTGGTAGGCACTCACTGAGGAAGCTAGTTAAGTTGTATGGTTTTCCTGGTTTTCCTGGGGTGTCACATCCACCCCCCGTTGATCTGGAATTTCGTCCCGAAATTTCGTAGCTTCAGCCTCAGTAGTGGGTGTACTGTTTGCGAACAGTTGGGGATACTTTTGTTTCATCTGATCTTCGCGCTCCCAGGTGAACTCTGGGCCGCGACGTGAGTTCCAACGAACTCGAACGAGAGGTATTCTGGTGCTCTTGAGGACCTTAACATCCCGGTCCGTGATTTCGACTGGTTCCTCGACGAATCGTAACTGTTCGTCGATAGTGAGTTCCTTCAGAGGAACTACGTGGGTCTCATCTGACGGACACTTCTTCAGATTCGACACGTGAAAAACGTTGTGAACTGCACCGAGTTCTGCTGGTAAGTTGAGTCTGTAGGCCACCCTGCCTATTTTCTCAATGACTTCGAAAGGTCCAACGTATCGCGGGTTGAGTTTGCCGCGTTTACCAAAACGAACCACACCCTTCCAGGGTGAAACTTTGAGTAGTACCCGCTCCCCAACCTGGAGCTCAAGTGTGTTTCCTGCCCATGTCGGCGTAAACTTTCTGACGTTCGCGAGCTGCCGTCATGCGTTTTCGTATTTGAGCAATTTGTTCGGTCGTGTCTACCACATATTCTGGACCAGTGATCTGACTATCTCCCACCTCTGCCCAGCAAAGAGGTGACCGGCATTTACGTCCGTACAATGCCTCAAATGGAGCAGCTTTAATGCTGGTGTGGTAGCTGTTATTGTACGAGAATTCCACAAGTGGCAGATGCTTTTCCCAGCGGTTGCCAAAGTCGATTACACATGCACGAAGCATGTCCTCTAAGGTTTGAATAGTGCGTTCGGACTGCCCGTCCGTCTGAGGGTGGTACGCTGTGCTCATGTCTAGTCGTGAGCCGAAGGATTTATGCATTGCTTGCCACAGTTCTGAAGTAAAACGTGCATCTCGATCCGAGTTAATGGAGGTGGGCACCCCGTGCCTCGAAACGACTTCCTTAAGGTATATTTCTGCAAGAGTGGAGAACTTATTCGTTTCCTTGATGGCCAGGAAGTGTGCAGACTTTGTGAGTCGATCCACGATCACCCAAATAGTATCGTTCCCGCGCTGGGATCTAGGTAGGCCAGTGACAAAATCCATGGAAATTTGCTCCCATTTCCATTGAGGTATCTCTGGTTGTTGGAGTAGGCCTGAGGGTTTCTGGTATTCAGACTTGACTCTTGCACAAGTCAAACACTTGCTGACGTAAGTTGCTATGTGGGCCTTCATGCTAGGCCACCAGTACGTAGTTTTGATGTCGTGGTACATTTTATCCGATCCAGGATGTACTGAGTAGCGAGACTTGTGTGCTTCGTCCATCACAAGCTCTCGTAGGTTGCCATAGAGTGGGACCCAAATGCGTCCCGTTACGTAGTAAGCACCGTCTTCCTTCTGTTCTAATCGTTGCCTTGATCCGCGTAGGGCTTCAGCCCTGACGTTTTCTGGTTTCAGTGCTTCTATCTGAGCTGCTCGTATCTGGGAAGGGAGACTAGAGTGGATCGTGAGTTGTAAAGCTCGCACGCGCTTAGGCGCAGTGTCCTTCCGACTGAGGGCGTCAGCCACAACATTGGCCTTGCCCGGGTGATACCTGATTGAGCACTCGTAGTCATTCAGTAGTTCGACCCATCTTCGTTGCCGCATATTTAGTTCCTTCTGCTTGAAGATATGCTCGAGGCTCCTGTGGTCGGTGTAGATGGCGCACTTGGTACCATACAGGTAATGCCGCCATAATTTAAGTGCAAAAACAACAGCTCCCAGCTCTAAATCGTGCGTAGTGTAGTTCTTTTCGTGAACCTTAAGCTGGCGTGAGGCGTAGGCTATAACTTTGTCTCGTTGCATCAACACGCAACCAAGACCCTGAATTGATGCATCGTAGTAAACCACAAAGTCGTCTGTGCCTTCTGGCAAGGAAAGGATAGGTGCGCTACAAAGTCTATCCTTTAGGTGCTGAAATGCCAACTCCTGTGCGTTTCCCCAGCGATAAATGACGCCCTTCTGCGTTAGTGAGGTGAGAGGCTGTGCGATCTTAGAAAAATCCTTAATGAATCTCCGGTAGTATCCCGCCAAACCCAAGAATTGGCGAATTTCCTTTGGTGTACGAGGTGCAGGCCAGTTCTTAATCGAGTCTATCTTGGATGGATCAACATGGATCCCATCCTTGTTCACCACGTGGCCTAGGAAATGGACTTCTCGAAGCCAGAAGTCGCATTTTGAGAACTTCGCATAAAGCTGTTATGTCCGAAGGAGTTCCAGAATAAGTCGTAGATGCTGCTCGTGTTCCTCCTGACTCTTAGAATAGATCAGGATGTCGTCGATGAAGACTATAACGAACTTGTCCAGGTAAGGCTTGCACACTCGGTTCATCAAGTCCATGAAAATCGCGGGTGCGTTTGTCATCCCAAAAGGCATGACCAGAAACTCATAGTGCCCGTATCGAGTTCTGAAAGCTGTTTTGGAGACGTCCTCTTCCCGGACTCTCAGCTGATGATAACCCGATCTCAAATCGATCTTCGAATAGTAGCTCGACCCTTGCAGCTGGTCGAACAAGTCGTCGATACGCGGTAGAGGATAGCGATTCTTCACCGTCACCTTGTTGAGTTCTCGGTAGTCGATGCACATTCTGAAGGTACCGTCTTTCTTCTTCACAAATAGCACTGGAGCTCCCCAGGGCGATGAGCTAGGACGAATAAAACCCTTATCCAGGAGCTCTTGTAGTTGCGTAGAGAGTTCTTTCAACTCTGATGGAGCCAATCGATAAGGTGCACGAGCTATAGGCGCAGCTCCAGGAGCTAGTTCGATCTGAAACTCGACTTGGCGATGAGGCGGAAGACCAGGTAATTCCTCAGGAAATACCTCTGGATAATCGCGTACAACTGGAAAATCTTCTATCTTCTTCTCTTTTTCTGAGGTGTCAGTAATGAGAGCCAAAATGGCAGTGTGGCCTTTTCGCAAGCACTTTTGGGCCTTAAGGAGAGAAATGACGTTCTCAACAGCACTCCTCTTGTCGCCATGAATCATGAGAGGTTCATCATCGGGACCTGGAATACGGACAACCTTCTCGTTGCAAAGAATCTCTGCTCGGTGTTGGGATAACCAATCCATCCCAATGGCAACGTCGAAACTACCCAAGACAATAGGAATGAGGTCGATAGAGAAGGTCTGGTCAGCGAGAATAAGTTTACAACCCTTGACTACGTGTGTGGCTTCTAAACTCTTACCATTTGCTAGCTCTACGGTGTGCTTGTTGTTCAAAGGTGTTGGAATACGCTTAAGCATTCGACTAACTTCTAGTGACATGTAGCTAGTATCGGCACCCGAATCAAATAAAACTGAAACATAAAAGTCGTCGAGAAGGAACTTACCCGCCACAACATTGGGGTCATTCCTTGCTTCATCTTGGCCGATCACAAACACTCGCCCCCTGGCGCCATTGTTGTTGTTGTTCCCATTGTTACCATTCCCCTGATTGTTGTTATTGTTTTTGTTGTTGTTCTGGTTCCTGTTCAGTTGGGGACAGTCTCTCTTGAAGTGGCCCTCAGCTCCACACTGAAAGCATCCTTTGTTATCACCTTGCTGTTGCTGCTGGCGTTGATTCTGTTGAGCTTGATGACGATTCTGATTGGCGGGGTATAAGCTCCTGCAATCCTTTGCAGCGTGACCAGGCTTGTTGCACCGATGACAGTTGCCCCTGGTGCATGGCCCGCTGTGGTGCAGGCTGCAGCGATTGCACTTGGGGTGATTTCCTTTGTACCCACCATGACTTTGACCACCAGACGATTGCTGATTAGGGCTCTTGTAGTCCTCAGTCTTTCTCTGCTGAGACTGGGAATGAACAGAAGTCGAACCCTTACTTGAAGTTCCATCCCATTTCCGTTTGTTGTCACTAGAGGTACCAGAAGTAGTTGCAGCGCCTATGCGTTTTGGTAACTTGTTCTGCTCCACCGCCTGATCCGTGAGACGGTGAGCCAACTGAACGGCTTGCTGGTAGGTGGCGAGGTTCGCTGAAGTCACATGACTTTGGATTTCTGGCACTAAGCCCTGAAGAAATAGTTCGATGCGTTTGATGGGAGGATCCACCATAGTAGGGCACAGAATTGCCAGTTCGTTCGACCTTTTTACAAAAGCCTCAATTTCGGACCCCGTCATCTTGAGGTTGAAGAACTCCACTTCCAGTTTGTGAATCTCATCACGACTGCAGTATTCCTCCTTGATCATTTCCTTAAAATTCTCCCATGGGGTGGCGTTGGCAGCAACCAATCCCAGCATTTGGACCTGAGCGTTCCACCATGTGAGGGCTAAACCCTCGAGAGTACCAGTAGCATACTTCACCCTGCGCGCCTCAGGGCATTCGCACATTTCGAAGACAGATTCTAGTTTCTCAAACCAGTGTAGGAGACCTACTGCTCCTTCAGTGCCGCTAAAAGTAGTTGGTCGGCAGTCCATGAAAGTCTTAAAAGTGCACACGGGTGGCTGAACATGCTGACCTATCGTGGGTGAAAGAAAAGACAGAGTTTAACACAAAGGTTGGTTCACGAGAGTAGGATTCTAAAGATCCTAGAATGAGTTCGGACTGCAGGATATACCTCCTGCGGGTGCAGCTGCAAGTGCTGCGGCAACTCGTTCATTAATCAGAGCCGTCAACTGGGCTTGTGTCATGTTAACGCGTCCAGACATGATCTTCATATCAAAAGGAACGTGAGTGAGAGGGGTTCGCGAAAATGCGATGACAGAAGGGAGTAAATACACGCGTGTTCAAGCAACAGTAGTTATACTAATCAAGCATACCATGAGCAATGTACTGTGTAACTAACAAGTAGGCAATATATACACAGATCATATCACCTAGAACATCGAGCCTTGCATGTGGAGTGAAGCGTCGTTGTGGACCGTTGGGCACTGTACAGGTTATAGTCTGATTTTAATAAAACCCTTTTCCTTTATTAAAACCAAGTTCTCTATAACCAATGGCTCTGATACCAATCTGTCACACCCCCAAAATCCACCTGCGGAGTACTACCGCTTGGAGGCGTGACTGACTAGGATCCAGCCACCAATCATATTGAACAAGCATATAAGTAGTTATAAAATCCAACCAATACAATTGGTGTTCAAACAAAACATAGTTAAGTTGCAAGCGGAAGCATAAGTCTTAAATCAAAACATAAATTTAATTGTTTCGAAGTTTAACATGGCACACAGTCGTCCATGTCCCACAACGATCCTCCTCCATGCAAGCTCCAGCTAAGAACCTAAGGACCTGCAAAGCATGTAGTAACGAGTCAACAACAAGTTGAGTGAGTTCACGGTTGGGCGTTCGTTTTAAGTTGTTTCGAAAACAGTTTCCTTTATCTGGCGATCCTGCCGTGGGGGTTACCCCATAGTAAAAAAAAAAAACGTGATTTGTTTATTCCCGGTTACTCTGGCAATCCAGCCGTGGGGGCTACCCCGTGTTAGTTATCTGGCAGTTCGGCCGTGGGGGCTACCCCATGTATACACTAGACTCGTTACCATATCGACTGCTGACTGTAGTCATGTTTATGTGCCCTGAAACTGTCAATGTCTATCATCATTGACGTGCCCCAGATCCATTAGTTCACGCCCGTCCTCTGCGGCACGGTGTGAGGTTTGTCAGACCTAAATAGCGCTATCTAACTAATGACCCGCTCGCCATTGGCCCGGCGATTAAGTCGATACAAAAATGAGGGACTTCATGATAGAGTTTTGGTCTAGTACGAGTTATCTGTCCGTGAGGACGAGGAATTACATTCCTGAACCATTGCTGTCCTACCCAAGGAGGACGAGGAACCCATGTTCCTTAACCCCAATTCCCGACCCCTGGGAATCCCATGCTTTGTAGAGGGTGTGAACTCACCTCGGTTTGCTCGGTAGTTGCACAGAAAAGTCAATCAAGCAATATTGTGGTTACTCACGTCCTATCATAGTTGTATCATACCAATCAGGTTCGTATTCAAGCAGTACACGTATGTTTCTAGCATAATGCATTCAAGTATCGTTCATGGCATACACGTTTAATCATGGCAGTTTAACAATATTCACATTCAATCATCAACGTACAAGATCTGTGCACCAGGCCCAAGAGTCCGGCCCAATTACTTAAGCCCATAATCATGCAAGTCCAATTCAGCGTGCACAAGTGTGTGGTCTCGAGTTATGCTCTTATGTTCTCGAGTCGCAAACATGTTGGTTTCGAGTCGCAATTAGGTGTTCTCCACTCGCAACCTGAGTCGTAAACGGCGGTCTCGAGTTATCATGGTCATGGTCTCGAGTCGCAACGGGACTCGTCACCGTGGTTTCGAGTCATTCATGCATCAGGCGGTCTCGAGTCGCAACCGGACTCGAAATCATGGTTTCGGTTCATGCTGTTTTGGTCTCGAGTCGCAACCAGGCGTTTGCGACTCGCAACCTGTGTCGCAATCGGGGATCTCGACTCATCATGCGGTGGTTTCGAGTCGAGACAGGAGGTTTCGGTTGGGAACATTTGCTGAATTCAATATTGTACTTGGCCAATAAGATTTCACTGTTGTGATCTCATGTACTATCCAATAACAATACACTAACATGTCTATTTGTCTAACACTTAGCCAATATAGATCAAACATGGCAACTTTCAAATATCATAACACATTCATATCCCATTCATCATGTTCTTCAAATATTCAAGTAGTTCATCATCATTCATATGAACCTAAATCTAACGAAAATCATGAACAACTTATCAACATCTATGATATCAACACAATAAATCACCCTAATAGTAAGCTTTCGGTTCTTAACACAAGAGTGTATAATCCGAATTATATGAACATCAAAAACCATGGTTTAAATCACATTTAGACACAAGACATCATGAGTTCATCATGCCACATATCCGAAATCAAAGCATGTTAGCCAAACATCATCATACATATCCGATACATGAGAACATCATCATTTGTACAATTATTCTAGCTACACCATGTTATTCACAACATTTAACAATAACAACAACATAGAACACTAACCGGTTGTGAGATGGTGCCGAGTTGGTAAGGAAGATGAGTGTCCGAGTGATGATGATGAGCTTAACCGGGTCTCCTTGTGGTCACCGGTTTGATCCGAGAAGAAGGAGGGGAATGTTGTAGCTTAGGGTTTTAGTGAGAGGAAGGGGGAGTGTGTGTGTAGGTTGCTCAAAAGTGGTGATGTTGGCTCACTACAAGGGTTATATACTAGCTTCTATGTTGATGCACCCTAATGGGTTCTCGAATAGGCTAAAGGGGTGTGTGGCCCAACCGGCCCACATGTTGCACTATTCACTCGAGACCACATGGTCTCGAGTCGGGTTCTTGTGTCTCGGTTCATATATAAATATATCGCATACATACAAGCACAACATAATCATATAAGTTCACATATATCATTTATTAAATCATCAAATTAGTTAGTCACTTAACGTTCAAGCATACAACGAAAGGTTCTAAATTTCGAGTTGTCACAGTGACCATGGATGATCAGGGGAGTGATATCACTGAGTTGGATGTTGAGCAGGACCCTTTACCGCAGGCCACTTCTAGAAACGAGGTGTTTGAAGTTATCAAGGAGGAGGAAATCACAAAGGAGAGACCGTCTGTTGAGGTACCTCCGCCCCTGGAGTTGAAAGAATTGCCATCTCATCTGGAGTACGCATTCTTGGGTGAAGGATCTCAGTATTTCTGCTGGATTGACGGAGGAGGAGAAGAAGCTGATGAGCGTCCTGAAAGATCATAGGCTGGCAATTGTGTGGAAGCTGATGGATATCAAAGGTATTAACCCTTCGTTTTGTACACACAAGATATTGATGGAAGAAGAGTTCAAGCCGGTGGTTTAGCCTTAGAGAAGGCTAAACCCTAATATGCAGGATGTTGTGAAGAAAGAGGTAATCAAGTTGCTAGATGCATGACTGATTTACCCAATTTCGGACTCTGCATGGGTGAGTCCCATCTAGGTGGTCCCCAAGAAGGGGGGTATGAAAGTAATCGTCAATAACAAGAATGAATTGATACCCACCAGGACCGTCACCGGCTGGAGAGTTTGCATAGATTATCGCAAACTAAACGATGCCACTCGCAAGGATCACTTTCCTTTGCCATTCATTGATCAGATATTGGAGCGACTGTCAGGACAACAGTTCTATTGCTTTCTTGATGGATTCTCAGGTTATTTCCAGATCCCTATTGCACCAGAGGATTAGGAAAAGACCACATTTACATGTCCTTTTGGCACATTCGCGTATCGATGCATGCCATTTGGGTTGTGTAATGATCCAGCCACATTTCAGCGATGTATGGTGGCAATCTTTCATGAGTTGATCGAGGATTCCATGGAGGTGTTTATGGATGACTTTTCTGTGTTTGGAAGTTCTTTCGATCAATGTCTGCGTAATCTTGAGCGTGTACTTACTCGATGTGAGGAGATGAACCTGATGCTTAACTGGGAAAAGTGTCATTTCATGGCTCGAGAAGGGATTGTGCTAGGGCACAAGATTTCACAAGTGGGGCTTGAGGTTGATCAAGCCAAAATTGATGTTATTTCCAAGCTCCCACCGCCTACTTATGTGAAATCAATTAGGAGTTTCTTGGGTCATGCGGGATTCTACTGCTGTTTCATCCGTGGCTTTTCAAAGATTGCTCGCCCGATGACCCAGCTATTAGAGAAGGATAGATCATTCGTATTCGACGATAAATGTTTGCAAGCCTTCGAGTTGATTAAAGAGAGGTTAGTGAGTGCTCCCATTCTGATTTCTCCAGATTGGAGCCTTCCTTTTGAGATCATGTGCGATGCCAGCGACTTTGCCGTTGGGGACATTTTAGGGCAGCGTAGGGAAAAACACTTTCATCCCATTTACTACGCTAGCAAAACCCTAAACGACGCCCAAGAAAATTATACCACAACAGAAAAGGAGTTGCTAGCAGTCGTATTCGCGTGTGATAAATTCCGTTCTTATCTTGTACTGTCAAAGACCATTATTTTCACGGATCACGCGGCTCTTAGGTACTTGTTTATGAAAAAGGATGCGAAGCCTAGGCTGATTCGATGGATTTTACTGCTTCAAGAGTTTGATCTAGAGATTAAGAACAAAAAGGGGACTGAAAATGTTGCAGCAGATAATCTGTCACGATTGGAAAACCCCGAGTTAGAGAGAACTCGGAAGGAGAGAATAGGGATGACTTTCCCCATGAGGTTTTGATGTTTTTGAAAGCCACCGATGAAGGCTTTTCCTGGTTCGCTGATCTAGCAAATTACTTGTCTACAGGTGACCTTGTGCAGGGCATGACATACCAGCAAAAGAAGAAATTCTTTGCAGATGTCAAGCACTACATTTGGGAGGATCCATACTTGTTTAGGATCAGTGCAGACCAGGTTATTAGGAGATGTGTGTTTGGTTCCGAGTCTCGTAATATTCTACGACATTTTCATGAGGGACCGACTGGAGGCCATTATGGTGCGGCCTACACTGTCACACCCCCAAAAATCCACATGCGGAGTATCGCCGCTTGGAGGCGTGACTGACCAGGATCAAGCCACCAATCATATTGAACAATATAGTAAAGTAAACAAAATCCAACCAGACAATATAATTGGTGATCCAAAAACAAGTTAACCAAACTCAAGTTATCAGCGGAAGCATAAAGTGTAAAAACCAAAACATAAGTTTAATTGTTTGAATGTTTAACATGGAACTCAACAGTCCATGTCCCACAACGACTCCTGCCCTCCATGCAAGCTCCTGCTAGTACCTAACGACCTACAAGGCATGTAACAACGAGTCAACAACAAAGTTGAGCGAGTTCACAGTTGGTGTTCATTGTTAAGTTGTTTCAAAAACCATGAGATCATTTGTAAGTTATAAGTTAACCGTTTTACCCTGTTTCCCAAACATGTCCATAATTAGTGGTGGCTTCCCCATGTGAACCACTAGACCCGTTTACCATATCGACCACTGACTAAAGTAAGTTGGTGCCCTGACGTCAATGTCTATCATCATTGACTAGTGTCCAGATCCATTAGTTCACGCCCGTCCTCTGCGGCACGGTGTGAGGCTTGTCAAACCTAAATAGCGCTATCTAACTAATGACCCGCTCGCCATTGGCCCGGCGATTAAGTCGATATAAAAGGAGGGACTTCATGATAGAGAGTTTTGGTCTAGTATCCGTGTTGTCACCCTTCAGTGAAGAGGGTGTGTACGTAATCCCCAAACCAGGAGATTACGCAGGTTCCGATTATATTCTTATCACGTGTTGTCACCCTTCAATAAAGAGGGTGTGTACGTGTCCCAAGCCAGGAGATCACGCAGTTTCAGTTTAAATCCTTTACCCATTCCCAACCCTTGGGAATCCCATGCCTTGTGGAAAGTGTGAACTCACCTTGATGTGCTCGGCAGAATGTTTCACTTGTTTTTAGTTATTAAACTGGTCACACCCTATTAGTATTCCATTTAATCATTAGGCTCATTTTCAAGTATAGTCACATACACAAATATAACACATAACACCTAGTAATCGTGTATTAACCATATTATACAATCCTAATCCTTGACTAATGAGAGCACTAGATTATATCTATTCCTAAATATATATGTAAGACATTTACAATTGACACACATAACCAACACATGCCTACTGACAACTTTCCAACCACATGAACAATATAGCCGGCCATTCACATATACACAATCACATAAGACAAAACATGTTAAATTCACAGATCCAAAGCATACAACCTAAAGGTGGGTTGTACCCTATGTACATATGGTTGTACATCTCCATTAGAACATAGCACCAAGAACTTAACTATCTAAATAATCAATACAAAGTCCTCATCATTTACATTCTTTAAATAATTAAAAGATTTGAGCATAACCATTCAAATATCATGCGTAGGAACAGATTTATCATGCATACGATCACCATTAAATCAGTAAAGTTTACTCCAACTATTCAAGACTCACCCAATCATTAACACCCTAAGTAATACTACAAAATTAATAAATAATGTTGCTGTTTTTAAAAGTTTAATATAACTATATACCTCCCTCTTACGTATACATACATACAGTCACCTACATACAACCATACCTGTTGCATCGCATAAACCCTTCATTCATCTGAATCACGTTCAGATTATAATGTTCATACATGTCATTCATACCCCATCCAAACAAATAAAAACTATTATTAACATGTAACAAATACTTTTCATGCACACAAACATCCATCATCATTCATATCAGTTCCTCGTCTATGCCCATTCATGTGTCACGGTTTCTACAGAAAGCATATGTATACCCATATCTTTTCTTTATATACTTTTAATATTCATCAATATAAATATCAGTAACCTACATGCAGTAAAAAACGCAGCGAGATCGAATTAAATAATGGTTCAGTTTACTAACCAAGATGTGAAACGCAAGAGGGGATGGATGTGCACGCGCGTGGAGGAGGAGTGTGCTGCCATCGACGCCACCACACTCCGACACCGTGCACCCTTCCTGATTTCCAGGAGCACTGCCTCTGCCGCCATAAATCGTGGTAACACTCTGTTTGCGCCTTCGTTATTGCCGCCGATCCCCTTGTCAGCCACCACCCTTCTGCTCCATGACTCTCAGCAGTCCAGATAGCCTTCTACCTCTGTCTACCTAGGCTCAGCCGCCTCCAGGTGGCGTCCGACCGTCTGCTTCTCTTCCTTAGATTAATTAAGTGAGTGTGGGTATTATGTAGGTGAGAGGATGCATGAAGAAGGAGGGGCTTTATGGTATGATCAGCCGGAATAACGGCGCCGAAGTTCGGTGCCGGTGGCCGGATCTTATGAGAGAAGGTGGGGGATGTGTGTGCATTAGGGTTTGTTTATTGTTTGCAAAATATGAGGATGCATGCCTACATGCTTAGGCTAAGAATGTATATGCACAAGGAAATTATATCGGGCCTCTTCATGGGTTTGTATTAGTTGTGGATCAAGTTGTAAGCAAATAGGGGGGGTTCTTTGGGCCGATTACTTGATGTGCGGCCCCAACATTTGGTGTGAACGGATATTATTAAAACATTACAATATATTGATCACTTTTATACTGGGTGTGCACATAGACTATGTTATCTAATCTCGTGCGAATGTAACGGGTTCAAGATATCCGCTCAAGATATCTTAACGAACAGTCGAACAATTTGCACTACTAAGTTATTAACCATCTCTAGGGCCATTAAGTGTTTAACGTAACATAAGCTCAATCAATGTGTGGTGAAACATAAAATGTAACCATGCAAGCTCGAAATCAGGGAATCGCAAAATACTAATCTTGAAAGTTCGGGTTGTCACATCATCCCCAACTTGAAAGAAATTTCGTCCCGAAATTTAGCACGTAGTTACTGAGGAAGCTAAATAGGTTGCGTGGTTTTCCTGGTTTTCTTGGGGTGTCACATCATTCCCCCGTTGGTTTGGAATTTTGACCCGAAATTCCGCAGTAGCTTCAGCCTCAGTAGTGGTTTCATTGTTTTCGCCATCAGCCGATTCCACAACAGGTTGGGTTTCAAGAAGCATCAGAGTTAAGCAGAACAGTGGCGAAGTGATTAGTCACCAAGAACACGTAGGCTACCATGTTGTTATAATCCCGGCGTCGCCCACTCCAATCCCTAATGTCCCTCTATGAGCATCATTTCTCGTGTTGTCTTACTCGTTGCGAGGATTTCCAGTACGGCCGTCGTTCCCTTGGTTGTTATCGTTGAATTTAACATTGGCCACTCCATGCAGTAAGCACCTTCACTTTCCATACTGTTGGTTACCATTACAAATACCTTGTTGTTGCCGTGACCGTTGCCTCTAATGCTATTGTTTGAAATGAAGCTCTACGACTCTTCACCATCAAGGTCCATCTTTTCACATTCTGAGCCACGTCCTAACGCGTTACTCACTGTGCTGGCAGTCACACCTTCCATACTACCATCAGCTGTCCTCACTTATGCCCCGATTGATTCATAAGAGTTGACTCCCATGAGTTGCTGACGAGGGTTAAGGATTCGTTTGAAGCCAATTCGCTGGTGCTCGTTGCCGGTAATTAGGGTCGTCAAGTACTGAGGTCGGTAAAGTACTACGCTCATCCTCCTGTCCATCGATGTTGCAAGTTGCTTGAGTAATACTCGGTCTGTTACGAGGGTATCGCAGAAGTGATCACACTTCGGGATCTAAGATGTCAAAACATGAGTTCCAGCAAACGAAGAGGAAAAAAAAGAAAGGTATCGATCGATCATTCGACGCTGCGATATCCTACTCAGGGACGTTCGTATAAGCACCTAACATTCTACACGGTTCGCTAGGTGTTCAGATGGGTGTTCAGGTAATACTCGATAGCATCGAGATTCGAAAGGATCCAGAGATATATGAAAAGTTCACATTCGAGTAGGGGACAATCACTGCTATGACCCCTATAGGTTTGTTATGTTTCACATCGGTCAAATAACGGAACGGAACCCCTTTTCCACTTGTCAAGGCTCACTGGGACTCGCATGCACCCCACATTATTATTATGTGTGCACCCACAATAATATTGCGATTTGCATGCTCATCTCAGTTCCTCCTAACTCATGTCAAATGGTTCCTCAAACTCAGATGTCAAACGGAGGTCGTCAATGTAATAAGATCACAAAAACCTAAGGACTATGGCATACTATCAACGCATCATAAGGTGAGCAAGCAATCCATGCCATCTTGCTATAGTGACGAGTGTATGTTCGTGTGTTTCGTCATAAACAAATGTGTACTGTCACATCAAAGGAAACATGGGTGAGAGAGGTTCGCGAGAGTGCGATGACAGAAGAGAGTAAGCACACAAGTGTTTTCAAACAATAGTTGTTACGTTTATCTAAGCATATCACGAGCAAAGTTCTATGTAACTAGCAAGTAGGCAATATAAACATATATCATATCACCTATAGTGTGGAATCTTGCACGTGGGGCGAAGCGTCGTTGTGGATCGTTGAGTACTGTACAGGTTATAGTATGGTTTTATCAAAAAGCTTTTCCCCTTTTTAAAACCAAGTTCACTATAACCAATGGCTCTGATACCAATCTGTCACACCCCCAAAAATCCACATGCGGAGTATCGCCGCTTGGAGGCGTGACTGACCAGGATCAAGCCACCAATCATATTGAACAATATAGTAAAGTAAACAAAATCCAACCACACAATATAATTGGTGATCCAAAACAAGTTAACCAAACTCAAGTTATCAGCGGAAGCATAAAGTGTAAAAACCAAAACATAAGTTTAATTGTTTGAATGTTTAACATGGAACTCAACAGTCCATGTCCCACAACGACTCCTGCCCTCCATGCAAGCTCCTGCTAGTACCTAACGACCTACAAGGCATGTAACAACGAGTCAACAACAAACTTGAGCGAGTTCACAGTTGGTGTTCATTATTAAGTTGTTTCAAAAACCATGAGATCATTTGTAAGTCATAAGTTAACCGTTTTACCCTGTTTCCCAAACATATCCATAATTAGTGGGGGCTTCCCCATGTGAACCACTAGACCCGTTTACCATATCGACCACTGACTAAAGTAAGTTGGTGCCCTGACGTCAATGTCTATCATCATTGACTAGTGCCCAGATCCATTAGTTCACGCCCGTCCTCTACGGCACGGTGTGAGGCTTGTCAAACCTAAATAGCGCTATCTAACTAATGACCCGCTCGCCATTGGCCCGACGATTAAGTCGATATAAAAGGAGGGACTTCATGATAGAGAGTTTTGGTCTAGTATCCGTGTTGTCACCCTTCAGTGAAGAGGGTGTGTACGTAATCCCCAAACCAGGAGATTACGCAAGTTCCGATTATATTCTTATCACGTGTTGTCACCCTTCAATAAAGAGGGTGTGTACGTGTCCCAAGCCAGGAGATCACGCAGTTTCAGTTTAAATCCTTTACCCATTCCCAACCCTTGGGAATCCCAAGCCTTGTGGAAAGTGTGAACTCACCCTGATGTGCTCGGCAGAATGTTTCACTTGTTTTTAGTTATTAAACTGGTCACACCCTATTAGTATTCCATTTAATCATTAGGCTCATTTTCAAGTATAGTCACATACACAAATATAACACATAACACCTAGTAATCGTGTATTAACCATATTATACAATCCTAATCCTTGACTAATGAGAGCACTAGATTATATCTATTCCTAAATATATATGTAAGACATTTACAATTGACACACATAACCAACACATGCCTACTGACAACTTTCCAACCACATGAACAATATAGCCGGCCATTCACATATACACAATCACATAAGACAAAACATGTTAAATTCACAGATCCAAAGCATACAACCTAAAGGTGGGTTGTACCCTATGTACATATGGTTGTACATCTCCATTAGAACATAGCACCAAGAACTTAACTATCTAAATAATCAATACAAAGTCCTCATCATTTACATTCTTTAAATAATTAAAAGATTTGAGCATAACCATTCAAATATCATGCGTAGGAACAGATTTATCATGCATACGATCTCCATTAAATCAGTAAAGTTCACTCCAACTATTCAAGACTCACCCAATCATTAACACCCTAAGTAATACTACAAAATTAATAAATAATGTTGCTGTTTTTAAAAGTTTAATATAACTATATACCTCCCTCTTACGTATACATACATACAGTCACCTACATACAACCATACCTGTTGCATCGCATAAACCCTTCATTCATATGAATCACGTTCAGATTATAATGTTCATACATGTCATTCATACCCCATCCATCCAAACAAAGAAAAACTATTATTAACATGTAACAAATACTTTTCATGCACACAAACATCCATCATCATTCATATCAGTTCCTCGTCTATGCCCATTCATGTGTCACGGTTTCTACAGAAAGCATATGTATACCCATATCTTTTCTTTATATACTTTTAATATTCATCAATATAAATATTAGTAACCTACATGCAGTTAAAAACGCAACGAGATCGAATTAAATAACGGTTCAGTTTACTAACCAAGATGTGAAACGCAAGAGGGGATGGATGTGCACGCGCGTGGAGGAGGAGTGTGCTGCCATCGGCGCCACCACACTCCGACACCGTGCACCCTTCCTGATTTCCAGGAGCACAGCCTCCGCCGCCGTAAATCGTGGTAACACTCTATTTGCGCCTTCGTTATTGCCGCCGATCCCCTTGTCAGCCACCACCCTTCTGCTCCATGACTCTCAGCAGTCCAGATAGCCTTCTGCCTCTGACTACCTTGGCTCAGCCGCCTCCCGGTGGCGTCCGACCGTCTGCTTCTCTTCCTTAGATTAATTAAGTGAGTGTGGGTATTATGTAGGTGAGAGGATGCACGAAGAAGGAGGGGCTTTATGGTATGATCAGCCGGAATAACGGCGCCGAAGTTCGGTGCCGGTGGCCGGATCATATGAGAGAAGGTGGGGGATGTGTGTGCGTTAGGGTTTGTTTATTGTTTGCAAAATATGAGGATGCATGCCTACATGCTTAGGCTAAGAATGTATATGCACAAGGAAAACATATCGGGCCTCTTCATGGGTTTGTATTAGTTGTGGATCAAGTTGTAAGCAAATAGGGGGGGTTCTTTGGGCCGATTACTTGATGTGCGGCCCCAACATTTGGTGTGAACGGATATTATTAAAACATTACAATATATTGATCACTTTTATACTGGGTGTGCACATAGACTATGTTATCTAATCTCGTGCGAATGTAACGGGTTCAAGATATCCGCTCAAGATATCTTAACGAATAGTCGAACAATTTGCACTACTAAGTTATTAACCATCTCTAGGGCCATTAAGTGTTTAACGTAACATAAGCTCAATCAATGTGTGGTGAAACATAAAATGTAACCATGCAAGCTAGAAATCAGGGAATCGCAAAATACTAATCTTGAATGTTCGGGTTCTCACATACACCGCCAAACGAGTGTTTGACACGGGTTTTTATTAGCCGGCCATCTTCAGAGACGCACATGAGTTTGTGCGAAGTTGTGATGCCTGTCAGAGAATAGGAAGAATCTCATCTCGTAATGAGATGCCCCAGAACCCCATTCAGGTGGTCGAAATCTTTGATATTTGGGGCATCGATTTTATGGGCCCGTTCCCTATGTCAAGAGGGAACCGATACATCCTAGTCACTGTGGATTATGTTTCTAAATGGGTAGAGGCAGAAGCCTTGCCTAAAAACGGCGCTAGGGTTGTTGTGAGATTCTTGAAGAAATTGTTTGCTAGGTTCGGAACACCAAAGTCCTTGATATCTGATCGAGACACCCACTTCTGCAATTCACAGATGGAGAAGGTCTTGAAACGCTATGGGGTAACCCATCAGCTTTCAACGGCCTATCATCCACAAACAAGTGGGCAAGTGGAAAATTCGAACAGGGGAATTAAGAGAATCTTGGAGAAAACTGTCGGAAACAGTCGTATTGATTGGTCTGAGAAGTTAGATGATGCACTTTGGGCTTTCCATACTGCGTACCAGACACCTATTGGGACCACAACCTTTAGGTTAGTTTATGGGAAAGCATGTCATCTACCGGTCGAGCTAGAGCATCGTGCATACTGGGCACTGAAAGCAGTCAATCTGGACTTGCCATCTGCAGGTAAAAACCGGTTTCTTCAGATTCACGAGTTAGAGGAGTTACGCGATGAGGCGTATGAGAAGTCGTGGGCATATAAAGAGCGAATAAAAGCTTTGCACGACAAACACTTGAAGCAGGTGAAAGACTTCAAGTGTGGGGAAAAGGTATTGCTATACAATTCCCGGTTGAAGTTGTTCCCTGGAAAGTTGAAATCACGTTGGAGTGGACCGTATGTGGTTACACAGGTGTTTCCGTACGGAACAATTGAGGTTGAAAATGAAGACGGTCAGAGGTTTAAAGTAAATGGACATCGTTTGAAACATTTCGTCGAAGGACTGACTGAGGACAGAGAGGAGGAGGTGATGGACCTCCCCGTTATGAGCACGTAAAACGAGGTAAGAGGTAGTGTAAATAATAATAATAATATTGTAAATAATAATAATAAACAATAAATATATATTTACATTAAACTTTAAATAAGATAAATAATTTCGGTTAAAATTTTTTTCTGTTTTTGAAACCTCTTACGGACCGCAAGGCCAGACCCTTACGGTCCGTAAGGGTTTTGCAGATAGAAAAAAATAAAACCCCCTTTCGGGGGTCATCTTCCCCAAAACACAAACACACATAAACACCACAACCTCTGCCATCTCCATAACCACCCACCTCCGCACCGGTCTCCACCACCGTCTCCACTCCCACCTCTGATTCACACCACCGCCTCACACCGCCCTCAGCCACCACTTCCATCACCTCCACCATCGGCAACCACCGCTGTCACGAGCCACCACCGTCTTCAACACCACCGCCGCCCCAACCATCGCCATATTCACCACTGTCCACCGTCCTCAGCCACTGCCACTTCCGCCATTACCATCACACACCTCCGCCACCACTGTACACCATCCCCTCCGATCACCTGCAACCTCCCACCTCCGACTCACATTCCACCGGAGCCTTAGCCACCACTGAGCACCACCTCGGACCGCACATTCAGCCGCCCTCACAGGTCACTACTTAGCACCGACTTTCAGATATGGCTTCTTCGTCCCATTCAGGATGAAAGAGAGGACGTCCATCGCGTACAGCAGTAGCACAGCCGCCACCCAAGTGTCCTGCTCGGGTTATTCGATATTCAGAGGATGCAGTGAGGCCCGATCCTACTGCAGCACCACCAGCACCAGCCGACCTTCCACCAGAGGAGGAGCACACCCTGCTTCAGTTTGAGCATGATTCACCCGAGTATACCGCTTTACAGAGGTATCTCGGTCTACGATTTCAGCGAGCGAGGGTTTTCGACTGGACTTTGATGGAGATTATGGGCGTGCATGCCAGACTGGAGGGATTATTATCACCTCGATTGAGGAGGTTACTAGATGAGAGGCGAGCATTTCATCACGAGCTTGTACTGGAGTTCCACTCTACTTTTTTGTTTCATCATGCTCGCCTCACTGAGCCCGCTGCGGTCAGTTTCGCTCTAGGACGCCGGACACATATAGTGTCCATCGCTCAGTTCGCCGTCCTCGCGGGACTATACACATTGGAGGAGACTACACAGCCTACCTTTATAGAGAGTTTGATGGGCTGGACGGATGAGGAGTTACCTCAGTGTGTCACTACGACACAGCTGACGACTTTTTGGTCCACCATAGGAGATGGTGTTTGGTCTTCTGGGATTCCAACCTCACAGATCAGAGATCCGGTGATACGCTTTATTCACCGTATTCTTACATGCACCGTCCTTTCTTGACACATGAGTCTCGAGAAAGTGACGTATCATGATCTGTTTGCACTTTATTGTTTGATTGAGGGCCGGGAGGCCAATCTGGCAACATTTCTACTTCATGCATTCGACAGAGATTGAGGACGCGGTACAGATTCCAGGATTTGCATGGGCTCATATGTCGTTGTACTCATAGAGAGCTTGGAGGTGTATCAGTATTTTCCGCCAGCTTGGCTGCATGAGGAGGCTGCCGGGTCGTTATTCAGGATCGGGGATATGAGACAGATGACCCAGCTATTAGCACAGGGCGATCCACTGAGATTTCTTGAGCCGAGGGCACCTCAGATAGTTCTTGGGCCTGCACAGGAGGATGCCCCAGTTGTTGGGCCACGTCATCAGCATGGCGGTAGGTAGAGAGCTCGTGTTAGGATATCTGTAGCTCCCGGGGCAGCGAGGACAGTCGATGAGAGGTTGGATAGTTTGGAGCAGGCTGTGCAGGAGGTTAGGCAGGCTGTAGAGGAGGTCAAGGGTACACAGGTAGAGATCAGGACGATGCTTCAGAGCATTATGGATCATTTTCACATTCCTCCACAGGTTCAGCAGCCTCCACCAGACCTGCAGTGATTGTTGGGTTTACCGTTGTACTTTCCTTTTTTTCTTTTGTTTTATGATCATGGTGTGTATTGATACATATATTACTCTTTATGTTTATTGTATATTATGGTTGTGTTTGATATATTGCTTCTAGCTGTGCAGTTTCATTTTACAGGTTATATCATGATTACGGAATCGCGTAAGCTGAATGTCTACGAGCAATTTGTCAAACATATCAGGGGAGTTTCCGTTTCACCTCTCTTTTTTGTTGTTTGTGTGGTGTGAATTTATTTCCTTTTCGTTCACATTGGGGACAATGTGTCTTTCAAGTATGGGGATGGGGAAATTTGTAAATAAAGTCTGATTTTACATAAAAAAAATTGTATAATTATTGTTTTGTTTTTGTGCATATTTGACTTATTTTTATCTAATAATTATACATATGAGAAAATGTTAAATTGTTTTTCATAAATAGAAATTTTTCTAATTATTCATAAATTTGCATCTAAAATACACACCCAATTTCAGTGAGTTTTGAGCCTTTCTAAAAGCATTCATCATATGCTTAAGACTTCATTTGATTGAGTGTGCCGCATAATAGTATACATTTCAAAACTTGTCTTGAATATACTTGTTGAATTCATTAAGTATAAAATTGTATAAAAATGATAGAGGCATTAGGATACAACCATGTGTTCACCCTTTATTGTTAAAACTTGAAAACAAAAAAAATATTATCTAATAGAAAACCAAGCTGAGCCTTTTCCTTTTTCGTTTGTTGTAAACCCACCATATTAAACCATATAAGCCTTTTTGTTTTACCTTTTCAACCCATGTATGAATTCCGGTTTAGTATAATTTTCCTTTCATAGGAATTTAGTTTGGTCTTTTACCGGCAGACCTTTAAAGAACTGGATATGCATTCATTCGATTTAAATTTGCTTTGTTGTCTACAATTCGCGAAACCAAGATTACCTACAGAGCTTAGAGAGAAAATATTTCATTTAAGCAAAGAAGTTAGAAAAAAGTGGCGACAACAAGAACAAACGGCACCATTTTGTGGGATATTCAAAAGTGCTATGAAAAGAAGAGCAAAACAATACGACAAATGCATGGGATGTGGAAACTGGTCTCACACAGGAAGATGTAGAAAAAGTCAAACTGAATCCCAACATGAATACACGCTTCTAATGAGGGTGGGGGCTATTAGGCTCGATGCCGAATGATCCATTAGAGTTGGAAGTAATGTTCACTGCAGGATTAAGGAAGATTTGATTCACATCTTGGATAAAACCGGTCTTGACGATCTGACCTTAAAAGAGTCACTTGGTTTGTGAGTATGTGTGTTAAAAAAATTGTGTAAGGTTTGTTAGGATAATTTGCTAGACCGGATTGAAACACTTCACCCAGTAAATAGCCATATTTTCCTACCTTTAAACCCTAGCCAAGTTACAACCCACAATAAAAGTCCTCTTGATTTATATGATTTTTATATGTTAATTGGTAAAGATGAGATTTCATTACAAGCTTATGATAATGTTACTATATGGCCCGGCTTTTGAGTGATCACAGAAAATTACTAGTGCACCATTCACTAGTTTACACAAGTGAGCCGAGGGAATCAAATCAAAGATGCAAGTAAGTGAGTAATTGATGATAAAACTCTATTTTTGAAAAATCACATTTAATTTTCTCGTCTCTATCATTATTAGCTAATTTTAAATCATTTATGTACATTATGTGTGTTTAATTTTCCATTGTAAAATAACCGTTTAAATGTCAGTTTGTACAGTTGTTTGGAATTTTGTGTCACACCCCGACCACGTAGAACAACCAAACGTGGCGGAAACATCGGGGAGTGTTGTAACAGAAATAATTGTTTCAAATCCATGGCAATTAAACAAGAACCAAAGAGTACATAACCAAAGAGTACATAACATAAATTAACTAGTTCTTGTCTCGTTTTAAGTCACTAAGGCACAGGTCCGCCTAAGTATGTCTTGATAAGTCCTATGCATCATCTCCTGAAAACACATGTGAAAATAGGTACGTCAGCATAAAAATGTCTGTGAGATACATAGGTTTTGTGAAAACAAAATTCATGACTTATGTTTGAGAAAAATGTTTAGTCATGAACCTTGTAATTTGCTTTGTCTTGTAAATCATTTGAAAAACAATAAGATCAGATGATATGTATAAATAAGAGAATAATGTATGGTTAAATGAATAACCATGTAAAATGAGTTTGTATAAGATAAGTTGTTTGTAAATCAATGTCTTGTGAAAAGTATGTTATTTGTATAAAATGTTATATATCTCAAATTGAAATGATTCAAATAACGCTACAATATGTGATACCATACAAACACTTATATATAGGAAGTACCAGCGGCGTATCCACCGTGCTTGTATCATATTACATACGCCTCGTTACTTAAATCACTTACTCAAACCAAACCACCAAAGTAAAATGTTTAACAATTGTAGAAATGTTTATGTATAGTCAAATGTCTATTGTCAAATGTAAATCATGTCAACAGATACAACTGGTTCACACGGTTCAATAGTTACAAACGGTTCATATAATCAAAGGGTTACGACGGTTCACATAGTCAAATGGTTACAACGGTTCAAAATGTAGTATAATGTGTTCATATGCTGGATGAGCATATGCAACAGAAATGCAATGTAAAACAATGTACTAAGTATGCACGTAATGGACATACATAGCATAAGTGTAATGTAAAACAATGTACTAAGTTTGCACACAACGGGCGTACATAGCATGAAATGTATTGTAAAGTGATGTACTAAGTATGCACACAATGGGCATACATAGCATAAAATTTATTGTAAAGTGATGTACTAAGTATGCACACAATGGGCATACATAGCATAAAATGTATTGTAAAGTGATGTACTAAGTATGCACACAATGGGCATACATAGCATAAAATGTATTGAAATCATGTACTATAAATGTACTAATAAACATAGCAAGTATATGATGTGAAAACAGGAAAGCATGAAAGTAACAAGTAGGCACATGTGTTTCACCCCAAAACAGTTTGGAAAACAGTAAAAGAGGGGTCTATGTACTCACTTGAGATTTCTCAGAAGTCCTAAGATAACCACCAAGCAATGCTAGAGATCTCGGAATCAAACGACACCTAATATAGGTAACTACGTTAATAAACCGGACCTATATCAGAGGATCGGATAGAATGAGGGCTCATAAACCAAATGAGTATGGGAACTCATGTAGTATGGTTTAACAAAGCCTACATACTAAATGAAACCTAACCTAAGTGCTTACGACCCGTTACGACCCGTTTAGGTAGCTTATGCTACTTTAACGCGTCGTTCGCGTAAAACGCGTTCGGAACGCCTAACTAGTCCTATGACAAGTGAAATATGCCTTGACATATCTAATATTGTTACCAAATCAGTTTAGATACCAAAAGTTATGTTACATATGCTTAAAATGAATTTTGGCGTAAAAAGGGCATTTTGGTAATTTACCTAAGGCATATAAACTACCTATCATACAACTACTTAAACGAAGCGACCATAAGGTGTAACCTCGGAAGGTTATTCCCTATATACTATGGTCACCTAATGTGTTTGGTCGAATCCTAATGATCGACGAAATGGGTCGGGTTCGAAGGTATAAGCGATTTATTAGATCGCTTACCCTTACGACCCTAGACAACGTGGTAATCAGTAGGCATAGTCACAAGGGACTATAACCATCGTGATTACTCTCACGTTGAGAAGTTCAAACGAACTTCGCATTGACCATAAACTGGTCAATGCAGAAAGTCAAACAAAGTTTGACTTTCGGACTCGAAAAGCAATAAAAGAACGAAGGAATACTTACAAAGGGTCCCCGCAAGATTGATAATCCAAGTATTCTCAGGTATGAGGTGATGAAACACCCCAACTTAGAGAAATCTCAGATTTCAAGTAGGTTTTGCAATGAATGGGGTTGGGTATTTATAGATTTCGGTTCACCGTTAGGATCGTTTCTTGGAGAAGAGGGAATGATCACATCCCTACACTTGTTGGCAAGCTCAAGTACATCATATTGGCCCCCCATAAACAGGAAACAACACTTGGAATTGGATTAGGAGTGCTAAACAGCTGTTAAAAATGGCTTTTGCTGATCAGAAGGGGCCTCGCGTGACGCCAAGGGGGCTAGGTGTCACGCTAAGGTCCCTGTGTTCAGCAACCAGTTTCCAAAGCTTCCAATTCAGTCCCCGTTGTGTATTAAGGACATTTCCGACATGTTTAAGGCTCGTGAAGCCATTTTCAAGGCCCTAAAATGATTCCTAAACATTGTGGACATGAAACATGCTCAAAAATATCCCGGATGTCGGTTCGTTTGGTCGTACGATCGCGATGTTCGCTTAATTACGACGGAATGCGCATAAGCGCGAAAAACGGTCCAAATTGCGTGACGAATGGATTTTTCTTATGCCAAACAGTAAAACAAAATATTTTAGTGCTTACATAAATTTTTGGATGTCCGGATGTATTCAGAACGTAAGTTATGCGCGAAAGAGCAAACTTATGCACTTTTTGACGCTTTTAGTCCCTGAATGACCCAAAAGTTTATTTTAGCACACCGAACCCCTCAAAGCCTATTTCTAAGCTATGTAAAGGATATTTAGGGTGTGTTTAACTTATGGTCATGTTCCGGAATGTTCGTTACAGTTCAAATTGGCATACTTTCGGAGTTTGTCAAGTTTAGTCCCTGTAGGCGAATTAACTTGTTTTTGCCGTACCAAAGCCTTCAAAACTTATTTCTAAGTTATGTAAAGGTTATTTAAGGTATGTTGAGTATATGTTGATGTTCTGGAGTATTTTTCGCATTAAACTGATTACGTTTACGCATCAGTTTGCATATAACTCTCCAGAAAGCGATGTAGAGCTTGAAATTGAACAAGAGTTGATATGTGCAAGAGATACACATATTTATATAGATACCAAGTATGAAATACAATATTTCATTGGCTTGGTATTTGTTTGATGGTTGCAGTGACCCAGGTGTCACATTTTGCATAGGGACAAGCAAAAGGTTAAGTGTGGGGATGTTTGATTTATCTAAAATCATACACATTTTACACATCGAATTCCTTACAATTTAATAAATTTGGATGTGGTTTTCTCGCGATTTAGATACTTATTTGGTTAAATTATGGATTTGCAGGAATTAGTGAAGAACCTGTTTATTTCGCGAGGAAAACGAAGGGAATAATTACAGCGAAGGAAGCACGGAAAAGACGTGTCGGAAAACAAGAAAAAAATAATTTAAAATGCTGAACAGTACCCCTTACGGACCGTAAGACCTAGTCTTTACGGTCCACAAAGGGTTAGGTGAACTCAGGATGACCAAACCTCTTACGGACCGCAAGGCTTGACCTTTACGGTCCATATGGAGATAGTGCGCAGAAAAGCAGAAAAGTAACCTAACTGCTTACGGACCGCAAGGCATGACCCTTACGGTCCGTAAGGCGTTTGGTTTTTGCGAAAATTTCACTATAAATAGCACATCTCCGATCCTTTTAAACCATCTCACAATTCCTTCGGGTGTGGATCACTTTGGACGACTTTGGAGCATCTTGGAGCTTTGCAAGGGTCTAGGAAGCTTCCGGTTCGAGTTCTAAGCTTTTGGGTTCGGTAAATATTCGTTTTTCGGTTTCTATAAGCTTTGTATTATGTTTTCAATAGTTTTCAAGCTTTGTTCAGTTATGTTATTGTATAATATGTGTAGCTAAACTTATAAACTACCTGGGTTATGATGAACTGATGATTGTAATGTATATTTGACGTAATTTCGGATATTTGATGTGATTTACATAACTTTGTCTTTTAATTAATCTTGGTATTGCATGTCGGTGTGTTTTGATTGATTATTAGTCGATAAATTCAGCGGTTTAAACATGAAGAAATTCCCCTTAAACTTAGAATTTAATTTGATTCGTTTATCTTTTGATTTTCAGGTTAAATATTGAGTTGAGAAATTGACCAAGTCTATTAATAATTAAAATCAATCTACTGAAACTTGCAACCTCATCTTATGACTCGAAAGACGATTAGGGTGAGCTAGGTTATTAGCTAATCATTGGTGGGTAGATTGGGTGACCGATAGCTCGGGCTCGTTTATTACATCGTGGTTAAGGTTTCCTAGGATTTTAATAATCAAGGTTTGGTTTGCTTTGCGAGTTTTAATGATCTTCTCACAACTTAGTCTCTGAGGTCCCAAAGGTCGGATACTCGTGGGATTTGGTATCAATAGCTCGAGCCGGTTCGTTCTAGCACTTCACATTTCGTCTTTATCTTTTGTTTAATACATCTCTAACGGGGGGGTTAATCAAGGGAAAAAGATATTTAACCGTTATTATTGTCAAATTAGCATTGCATGATTCTAGGGATTCAATACCCAGGTAGTCCTTTTTTCATACATATTTGTTCACACTTTATTTCTATATTTATTACATTTTGTTCTTGTAAGTGTTATACTTTGTTTCTGTATTTGTTTCACTGTGTTTTTGGATCTAGTTTTCTGTGCTTGTTTTGTTTTATACATTTTCGTAATTAATTAAGTTATTATTTAAAAATCAAAAATCAATTTAAATCAAACTTTCAAATTTAACTTTATATTCGATAGAGGTTCATTATCTAAAGTTTGCATATAGTGTCCACGGATTGATATCCGGTCTTGCCATCTACACTACACCGCGACTGGTGCACTTGTCGATTATGTGTGGTTTAGTTAGCAATTCCATTTTAAAACTTGTAAGAAATTTATAAACGCATAAGCAACATGCACATCAACCATCGTGATCACGCTCACGTTACGAAGTTCAAACAAACTTCGTGTTGACCATAAACTGGTCAAAGCTGAAAGTCAAACATGGTTTGACTTTCGTGCTTAAAACGCGTAAAAGAACGAAAGAATACTTACAACGGGTCCAAGAAATGGAGGTTTGATCTAATTATTCTCAGGTATGAAGTGCAAACACTCCAACTTAGAGAATGAATCAGATCAAGTGTGAGTTGCAAGTGAAATGGATGGGGGTTATATAGATTTCGTAGAACTGTTCGGATCATTTCTTGAAATCCGAGCTTCAATCTTGGCCCTCCATGTGTGCCCATTGTTTTAACATACTAGGGGCATCCAAAACCAGACCATAGATTGATAAAAACCATTTGCAATCAAGGGAAACAGCTGGAAATAGCTGGAATCAAGTTTCTGATGTTTGAAGGTTGCTTACGGACTGTATGCAGTTCCACTTACGGTCCGTATGCTATATGCAGACCAGCAACTTTTGCAAAATGTCAGTTTCGGTCCCTGTGCGCGCATTGTCGTGTTTTGGCACTTCTAACACTAGTCAAGCCCATTTTTAAGCTCCATAAGGATGCCAAAACATAGGGAACATCAAATATTCTTAAAAATATCTCGGATGTCGGTTCGTTTGGCCGTACGGTTGCGTTGTTCGGTTAATTACGACGAAACATGAACGGACGCGAAAAACAATCCAAATTACGCGACGAATGGAATTTTATCATGCCAATCACTAAAATAAAATATTTTAATGATTACATAAATTTTTGGATGTCCGGATATATTCAGAACGTAAGATATGCGCGAAAATGCAAACTTATGCACTTTTTGACGCTTTTAGTCCCTGAATGACCAAAAAGTTTATTTTAGCACACCGAACACCTCAAAGCCTATTTCTAAGCTATGTAAAGGATATTTAGGGTATGTTTAACTTATGATCATGTTCCGGATTGTCTGTTACAGTACGAATCGGCATACTTTCACAGTTTGTCGAATTTAGTCCCTGTAAGCGAATAAACTTGATTTCGGCACACCAAACCCTCCAAAACTTATTTCTATGTTATGTAAAGGTTATTTAAGGTATGTTAAGCCTATGTCACTATCCCTGAGTGTTTGACGCGTTAAACTGATTACGTTTACGCATTAGTTCGCGTATAACCTTCTAGAGAGCGATTTAAAGCTCGAAATCGAACAAGAATTGATATGTGCAAATGATACACATATTTATACAAATCCCAAGTATGAAAAACAATATTTCATTAATTTGGTCTTTGTTTGATGGCCGTGGAGGCACAGGTGTCACACTCACGTTGCAAAGTTCCAATGAACTTTGTGTTGACCATTAACTGGTCAAAGCAGAAAGTTAAACACTGTTTGACTTTTACGCTTGGAAATGCATAAAAGCATGAAAGAAACTTACAAAAGGTCCAATCAATGAAAAATTTGATCTAAAATGCTCAGGTATGAAGCTAAGGCTTCAACTTAGAGCAAAAATCAGATCAAATGTGAGTTGGGTGAATGAATCAAGGTGGGTATATGTGACACCTGGGTCACTGCGACAATAAAACAAATACTGTATCAATGAAATATTGTATTTCATACTTGGGATTTGTATAAATATGTGTATCATTTGCACATATCAATTCTTGTTAGATTTCAAACTTTAAATCGCTTTCTAGAGGGTTATACGCGTACTGATGTGTAAATATAACCAATTTAATGCAACAAACACTCCGGAATAGTGAAATAGGCTTAACATACCTTAAATAACCTTTACATAACTTATAAATAAGTTTTGAAGGCTTTGGTATGGCAAAATCAAGTTAAATCGCTTACAGGGACTAAAGTTGACAAACTGCGAAAGTATGCTAATTTGAACTGTAACAGACATTCCGAAACATGACCATAAGTTAAAAATACAATAAATATCCTTTACATGGCTTAGAAATAGGCTTTGAGAGGTTCGGTGTGCTAAAATAAACTTTTGGGTCATTCAGGGACTAAAAGCGTCAAAAAGTGCACAAGTTTGCACTTTCGCGCATAACTTACGTTCTGAATACATCCGGACATACAAAAATTTATGTAAGCACTAAAATATTTTATTTTAGTGTTTGGCATGAGAAAAATCCATTCGTCGCTTCATTTGGCTCGTTTTTCGCGCTTATGCGCATTCCGTCGTAATTAAGCGAACATCGCGATCGTACGACCAAACGAACCAACATCCGGCATATTTTCGAGCATGTTTCATCTCCAAAATGTTTAGGCATCATTTTAGGGCCTTAACGTTGGCTTAACAGGCCTTAAACGTGTCAGAAATGGCTTTAAAACACAACAGGGACCAAAACTGTCATTTCTAAAAGTTGTTGGCTGATCAGACAGGCCAGGCGGCCCGCGTAAACTCCTGGTGTATCCTTACGCGGCCCGTGTCAGGCTCCCAGACCGGATTCAATGTTTTAACTGCTGTCAACAGCCTTTCAACCCCCCCAAAGGCCAATGCCACATGTCAATCTCTTGTGGTGGGGGCAAAATGAGTTACCATAACATTCCAACACATGTACGGATGAGATTCGATCACGTTATTCAAGAAACGATCTTAACGGTTCGAAGAATCCTATAAATACCCACCACATTTTCACCTCATTCCTCATAAATCTGATCAAAAGTGCTCTAAGTTGAAGCTCTTGCTTCATACCTGAGTTATTTGGATCGAGATTACCTTGCGAGGACCCTTTGTAAGTGTTCCTTCGTTCTTTTATGCGTTTTAGTGTTAAAAGTCAAACTTTGTTTGACTTTCTGCATTGACCAGTTTATGGTCAATGCGAAGTTCGTTTGAACTTCATAACGTGAGCGTAATCACGATGGTTATAGTCCCTAGTGACTATACCTAATGATTACCACATATAACATTTTATACAAATAACATACTTTTCACAAGACATTGTTTTACAAACAACTTATCTTATACAAACTCATTTTACTTGGTTATTCATTTAACCATACATTATTCTCTTATTTATACATATCATCTGAACTTATTGTTTTTCAAACGATTTACAAAACAAATCAATTTACAAGGTTCATGACTGACTTTTGCTAAACAACTTTTTTCTAAACTTATAAGTCATGAATCCTATTTTCACAAAACCTATGTATCTCACAGGCATTTTTATGCTGGCGTTCCTATTTTCACATGTGTTTCAGGATATGATGCATAGGATTTATCAAGATACACTTAGGCGGACTTGGGCCTTAGTGACAATAAAAGATGCAAGACTAGTTATTTATGTTATGTTTCTTTGATTGTCAAGACATTGTAACTCTTTTAATCAATAAAACAATATTTCAATTTCCAAGTGTTATGAAACAATGATTCTGTTACAACACTCCCCGACATTTCCGCCACGTTTTGTTGTTTTACGTGGTCGGGGTGTGACAGAAAAGTTGGTATCAGAGCTCATGGTTATAGGGAATTAGGTTATTAGTAATACTTTGACCTAGTCTATAACCTTCCTAGGACCCTAACGCGAGTTTACTTGCGTTTAGTCATAAAACAATACTGTCACCTATCCTTAGGCGACAACCACAACAAGAACATAAATTTCAAAACCGCTTTGAAAACTAATCATCTATTCTAGGATGATTGATTACTAGGTTTTGAACCCTCTATTGTAAGGTTTTGAACCCTCTGTTATAAGGTTTTGAACCCTCTAAGTTTTCAAATCTCGTCAAAGTTTGGGTCGTATAATGTGAACACGTGCAAACTGGAAGAGTGAATGCCTGTACCCTTAGTTTTCTGTCGAAGGCTAGAGTGTTCGTACAAATCCGCAGTATCGGACCAGTCACTCTTACTTGGGAACTCTTGGGGTGAGTGTTCACTTATAGGCGAGCATGTCTTCAGTGATACATTAATATGACCCGTTTACTTTGATTTGTCACCGTCTCATTTGTTTGCCTTAGGTAACAAACAAATGATCGCAATTCTTATGCATTGTCATTCTGTTTTGATTATCCGATAACCTTTCACCTGTCTTTCATTTTCTTCTAGAATGTCTCTTCCTCTCAGCAACGGTCAAATGTCCGAGCAAACAGCCAAATTTGCCCAGCAAATAGGCGAAGTGATACTGAAGACTGTGGATTTAGGCATTGCCATGTCTCGTCTCAACAATGAAGCCTCTCATCTCAACAAGGAAGCCACTCAAGAGCCACCAAAAGAAGCAGAAGTTAAGCCAGCACCAAAATCAAGGAAGCGTAAGGCTTCAAGGAAACCTGCAGCAGTTACCCCTAATCAAGCGGGACCTAGCCAAGTGACAGCACTACCAGCCAGGAAGCCATACAACGGAACTGCACCCTTGTGCAACCATTGTAGCCTTCATCATCAGGCTAGTGTAAAGTGCCGCAAATGCAAAATTTGTGGACTTATAGGTCATACGGCAAGGGTTTGCCCAACTACAGCAGTGCCAAATCAAACAGGACCCATCCGGGTGGCAACATCACCTGCTAAGAAGCAATACAAGGGAACGGCACCAATATGCGACAAATGTAATGGGCATCAGCAAGCTCACTTACAGTGTCGTCTGTGTGTATCATGTGGGCGTGTTGGTCACCTGGCAAGTGCTTGTCGATATAACCCGAACCAAGGTGGTCCAAATCAACCACAAGCCGACTCTGCTCAAGCTCGTTTCTCACCAGGGTCTTGCTACAACTATGGCGAGATGGGCCATTTCCTAAGGGATTGCCCAAAGCTTGCTAATGCAAATCCAACCCACGGATGAGCGGTTGGCTGATTAGAAGATGTTGTTGTCTTATGCTTTTGTTTCTTCTATTTCTTGTAATGTGAAACAATCTGTTTTGATTATAAATAAATTGTTGTTCACAATTCTGATATACAAGTGTAGTTACATGAGTAAATGGAAATTCTCTATGATACCTGTATTAAGGAACTATGTTCCTTACAAACTACTCTTGTGATTCCCTCTTTCAAATGATCGCTCATGATTCCCTCGAAAATTTTAAGTACTCGTTTCACTCTAAGAAACAAAGTACAGAAAATAACGTGACATTATGAGTAATCATGCTTCTGCACATCTGTGCCTTTGAATCCTTGGTTAGACAACTAAGGGTATTTTCAAATCTCATACCCATTACGTTTTGATTTTTTCAACATACACAGTACAAGTATTTCAAAAACAATCTTCATGATCTCAAAACATTTCATATAGTTTGAAAACAATTTTTTTTAAATGCATTGTTTATGTTATTTCAAAAACATTGACTTAACTTTCAAATTCCGCTTCATATGTCGCCTTGGCATATCTGGCATCTCAACTTCATAAGCATTTTACTTCATGTTTTGACCTAAGCACATCAAGTGCAAGGTTTCAAAACATCTACAACTTCTAAAATCCATATGGGATCTTTTATCTCTACAATTAGACCTTTGTGGATGATTATCATACAAATCAGAGTCCTTAATTGGATTCCTTGTGTACCTTAATTCGAGCATTTCGGTTCCTTATAATCGAAATCGAATTTTCTTTTTAGAGATCTTTCTATCTTCATAGTTAGATTCTTGCTAATGTTTAAAGTACCAAATGAAATCCACAGAATGGATTCCTAGTGTACTTTAAATGCACGTACGCAATTAACAAAACAAATTAGCAAATTAAAGATCTAAATAAACAAATCTTTGTGGTTATACGACTATGTGTTTCTGCATCTTGTGTTTTCTTTTATTCATTCTGTGTTTTTGTATACTCTGGATATTCGTTATCCAAATCCTCGTAGAATCTTTCATATCTTCATATGAGGGGTTCGTAGCAGGATATTCAAAAGGTACTACCTTAAATCCTTAATGGGCTTCTATGTAATAGTTAAGACCCTTGGAGTATATAGTACCACTCCATGATTCATAAGAGACCCTTTTAGGGGTCTAGTCAAAAAGATTGATTCAAAAATCTGGTTAAGAATGACATGTGATGATATAAGCTGAAAAGACTCCTTGTATGTCTATTAAAATCATTTATTGATTTAATAAAAGGGACCTTATGGTGGTCTAGTCACATTCATCACAGGGTTTATTCATTTGGTTTTTCCCCTACACATTATAAAAAAGACTGAGTGAACTATGCAAGGAATTGTGTAATTATGGACGCGTACATAATTATGAAATTTAGTGCACAGAAACCCAGTAAGATTTATTATGTGTAAGAACCGATAGTGACAACAATAACAAAATGAGAACAATGTAATAGAGGTAGGGTGGACGCACCAATGACACTTCATATACTTGTATATAAGTATCCCTCTTACATTGCAAGCATGATGCTATTAAAGTTACTAGAAGTTCAGAACCCTAACCAATGTTGTTCGATCTTTTTGTCACACCCCGACCACGTAGAACATACAAAACGTGGCGGAAACGTCGGGGAGTGTTGTAACAGAATTATTGTTTCACAACCATGGCATACAAAGTTATATTTTATTTATTAAACAAGAGTGTTACATTGTCTTAAACAGGAAACAAAGAGTTCATAACATAATTAAACTAGTCTATCTTCATTTTTATTCTCTAAGGCACAGGTCTGCCCTAGTGTCACGATCATCATCCTACGCAAAAGCTCCTGAAAACACATGTGAAAATAGGTACGTCAGCATAAAAATGCCTGTGAGATACATAGGATTTGTGAAAATAGGATTCATGACTTATGAGTTTAGACAAAGTTGTTTAACAAAAGTCAGTCATGAACCTTGTAAGTTGTTTTGTTTTGTAAATCATTCAAAAAGCAATGATATGTATAAATAAGAGAATAATGTAAGGTTAAATGAATAACCAAGAAAAATGAGTTTGTATAAGATAAGTTGTTTCGTAAATCAATGTCTTGTGAAAATAAGTTGTTTATGTAAAACGTAATATGTCAAATATTGAAATGATTTAAGTAACGCTATGACATGTAATATCATACAAACACTTGTTTATAGGAAGTACCAGCGGCGTATCCACCATGCTTGTATCATATTACACACGCCTCGTTACTCAAATCACTTACTCAAACCAACCACCAATGTAAATTGTTTATGTATAAATGAATTGTCATGTGTTAATGTGTAAACCAAATCGAAATGTCTATGTCCAATGTAAACCACTAAATGTGTATATCAATGTCAAAATGTTTCTGTTTAATGTAGATCATGTAATGTGTACCCAAAAATATTATGTATGGTAATTGAAATATATCAACTAAACCATATGTGAAATGCACAAAAACAAGGTATTGAAGTAAAACATGGTTTAAATCAAAGTTATGTTTTGTGTAATAAATGCATGCTATACTGATATAAACATTTATGCGGTATTGTGAAAATGCATACATCCAAGCCTTGAGACTGTGGCGATAAACCCTTAAACAAATTAAAGGTTTATCTAAGTTATGTGTATCGAATTTGGTCATTCCTTCCAATCCAAACAAACCCAGGATTTCAGGAACGGGAGTTGTCAATTCCTATGGTACCACTACCTACTAACGAACGGCGTAGCTAATGTTAATGAATGTATTGTTCCATTGTAAACAACCCAAATGTCACACCAAAATGTAAGCATGTGATGAAAACAACTGTACTAAGTATGTAACAATAGACATACATAGCATGTGACGTGAAACAACTGTACTAAGTATGCAACAAATGGACATACATAGCATGAAATGTAATGTAAAACAATGTACTAAGTATGCACACAATGGTCATACATAGCATAAAATGTAATGTAAAACAATGTACTAAGTATGCACACAATGGACATACATAGCATGAAATGTAATGTAAAACAATGTACTAAGTATGCACACAATGGACATACATAGCATGAACACAATGAAATCATGTACTATAAATGTACTAATGAACATAGCAAGTATATGATGTGAAAGCAGGAAAGCACGAAAGTAACAAGTAGGCACATGTGGTTCACCCCAAAACAGTTTGGAAAACAGTAAAAGAGGGGTCTATGTACTCACTTGGGATTGCTCAGAAGTCCTAAGATAACCACCAAGCAATGCTAGAGATATCGGAATCAAACGACACCTAATATAGGTAACTATGTTAATAAACCGGACCTATATCGGAGGATCGGATAGAATGAGGGTTCGTAACCCAAACGAGTATGGAGACTCGTGTAATATGGTTTAACAAAGCCTACATACTAAATGAAACCTAACATAAGTGCTTACGACCCATTACGACCCGTTTAGGTAGCTTATGCTACTTTAACGCGTCGTTCGCGTGAAACGCGTTCGGACCGCCTAACTAGTCCTATGACAAGTAGAATATGCCTTAACATGCCTAATATTGTCGCCAAATCAGTTTAGATGTCAAAATTTATGTCACATATGTTTATAATGAGTTTTGGCATCAAAGGGGTATTTTGGTAATTTACCTAAGGCATATAAACTACCTATCATACAACTACTTAAACGTCGTGACCATAAGGTATAACCTCGGAAGGTTATTCCATACCTACTATGGTCACCTAATGTATTTGGTCGGATCCTAATGATCGACCAAATGGGTCGGGTTCGAAGGTATAAGCGATTTATTAGATCGCTTACCCTTACGACCCTAGACAACGTGGTAATCAGTAGGCATAGTCACAAGGGACTATAACCATCGTGATTACAATCACGTTGCGAAGTTCAAACGAACTTCGCATTGACCATAAACTGGTCAATGCAGAAAGTCAAACAAAGTTTGACTTTCGGACTCGAAAAGCAATAAAAGAACGAAGGAATACTTACGAAGGGTCCCCGAATGCTAATCTAGATCAAAATAACTCAGGTATGAAACAATGGTTCCAACTTAGAGTCTTTTAGATCAGATTCTTGTGAGGAATGAGTGAAAATGTGATGGGTATTTATAGGATTTCCCGAACCGTTAGGATCGTTTCTTGGAAAATGTGATCGAATCTCGTGCGTACACTTGTTGGAAAGTTGTGGTGACTAAAAATGGCCTCTTATGAGCTGAAAGGGCAAGTGCGAGTGTGTGGTTGGGAGTGACTAAAAAATGGCCTCTTATGAGCTAAAAATGGCCTCTTATGAGCTGTAATCTGCTGATTAAAACATTGAATCTGGTCTGGGAGGCTGACGCGGCCCGCGTAAGAGTTACCAGAAGTGTAGGCGGGCCGCCTGGCCCTTCTGATCAGCAGCTAACTTTTAAAAATGACAGTTTTGGTCCCTGTTATGCATTGAAGCCATTTCCGACACGTTTAAGGCCCGGTAAGCCAACTTTAAGGCCCTAAAATGATGCCTAAACATTGTGGACATGAAACATGCTCAAAAATATGTCAGATGTTGGTTCGTTTAGTCGTACGATCGCGATGTTCGCTTAATTACGACGGAATGCGCATAAGTGCGAAAAACGATCCAAATGACGTGACGAATGGATTTTTCTTATGCCAAACACTAAAATAAAATGTTTTAGTGCTTACATAAATTTTTGGATGTCCGGATGTATTCAGAACGTAAGTTATGCGCGAAAATGCAAACTTGTTCCCTTTTTGACGCTTTTAGTCCCTGAATGAGCCAAAAGTTTATTTTAGCACACCGAACCCATAAAAGACTATTTCTAAGCTATGTAAAGGGTATTTATTGTATGTTTAACTTATGGTCATGTTCCAGAATGTCTGTTACAGTTTAAATTGGCATACTTTCGTAGTTTGTCATGTTTAGTCCCTGTAAGCGAATTAACTTGTTTTTGCCATACCAAGGCCTTCAAAACTTATTTCTAAGTTATGTAAGGGTTATTTAAGGAATGTTAAGTATATGTTGATGTTCCGGAGTATTTGTCGCATTAAACTGATTACGTTTACGCACCAGTTTGCGTATAACTCTCCAGAAAGCGATATAGAGTTTGAAATTGAACAAAAGTCAAAACATGAAAAATGTCAAACATAAATAAACAAACATTGGGATTAAATAACATTGTTTTATTGATAATTGAACTGTTCATAATGATTACAAGCACAGATGTTACAGTCTCCCCTACTTGTGGAAATTTCGTCCCGAAATTTATTTAGAGGAAACTCGTGGGAAAAGATGCGGATATTTCGCCTTCATTTGATCTTTGCGTTCCCAAGTAAACTCGGGTCCACGTTTAGCTTCCCAGAGAACTTTGACCAAAGGAATGCGCTTGCGTTTAAGCCACTTGACTTCACGTTCCATGATTTCCACAGGTTTCTCGACAAATTTCAGTGTTTTATCAACATGAATTTCGTCAAGTGGTATGTGGAGGTTCTCATCAGCTAAACACCTCTTGAGATTGGACACGTGAAAGGTTGGATGAACATTTCCAACTTCAGGAGGTAACTCAAGTCTGTAGGCTACCTTACCGAATCTTTCGACGATCTTGAATGGTCCAACGTATCTAGGGGCAAGTTTTCCTTTCTTTCCAAATCTGATCACACCTTTCCAAGGTGAGACCTTAAGTAATACTCGATCACCGACTTGAAATTCCAAGGGCTTGCGTTTTGGGTCCGCGTAACTCTTTTGACGGCTTCTAGCTGTCTGAAGGTTATCACGGACTTTCTTGATCTTATCAGTTGTCTCTAAAATGAGGGCAGGTCCAGTAAGCTGAGCCTCGCCGATCTCATTCCAGCAGACTGGTGAACGACATTTTCGACCATAGAGAGCTTCGAAAGGAGCCATTTTGATGCTGGTGTGATAACTGTTGTTGTAGGAGAATTCAATTAATGGAAGATGTGAATCCCAACTACCACCAAAGTCGATCACACAAGCTCTAAGCATATCCTCCAGAGTCTGGATTGTTCTTTCAGATTGACCATCCATTTGTGGATGATAAGCCGTGCTCAGATTAAGTTGGGTCCCCATAGCAGATTGCATGGTTCTCCAAAAATGAGAAGTGAAACGAGCATCTCTGTCAGAAATGATATTCAAAGGAACACCATGTCGTGCTACAATTTCATCCACATAGATTTTAGCAAGTTTGTCAGCAGCAAAATCCTCACGGATTGGCAAGAAATGTGCTGACTTAGTAAGACGATCAACAACTACCCAGATGGCATCATGACCTTTCTTTGTACGCGGAAGTTTAGTAACAAGATCCATAGTAATGTTTTCCCATTTCCAAACTGGGATCTCTGGTTGCACCAATAAACCCGAAGGATGCTGATGTTCAGCCTTAACCTTAAGACAAGTAAGGCATTTTGATACGTATAAGGCAATGTCTTTCTTCATACCAGGCCACCAATAATGAATACGAAGATCCTTATACATTTTATCTGAGCCCGGATGAATAGAATAACGAGACTTATGGGCTTCATCCATAAGCAAGGTACGAAGATCATCCTGGCTTGGGACCCACAAACGGTCCATGAAGTAATACGATCCATTGTCCTTCAGTTCCAGAGCAGGTGTTATGTGATAGGGAAATTCCTTATCCATCAATCCTTGTGAAACACAAGATTGTTGAGCCTGAGAAATGCGTGCCTGGATATCGGATCGAGCTTGAATAACAGATTGAACACGTACACAATGAAGCTTAGTACGTTCCTTATGACTCAATGCATCGGCTACGACATTCGCCTTACCAGGATGGTAGCGAATTTCGCAGTCATAGTCGTTTAGTAGCTCAACCCAACGTCGTTGCCTCATGTTGAGTTCTTTCTGATTGAAGATATGTTGAAGACTTCTGTGGTCAGTGAAAACCACACATTTTGTTCTGTACAAATAGTGTCTCCAGATCTTGAGAGCGAAAACAACTGCACCTAACTCAAGATCGTGAGTGGTGTAGTTTTTCTCATGTATCTTCAACTGCCTCGATGCATATGCTATGACTTTGTTCCTTTGCATTAGAACACAGCCAAGACCCAGTTTCGATGCATCACAATACATGACAAAATCATCATCACCCTCAGGTAATGATAGAACAGGAGCATCACAAAGCTTCTGCTTCAAGTTTTGAAAAGCTTCCTCTTTTTTGAATCCCCAATCAAAGGGTTTGTTCTTCTGAGTTAGAGCAGTTAGAGGAACTACAATCTTTGAGAAGTTTTCAATGAAGCGGCGATAATAACCCGCCAGACCAAGAAAAGAACGAACTTCAGTAGGAGTAGTAGGCGTATCCCAATCCTTAATCGCACTGATCTTGGAGGGATCTACATGAATACCTTGTTCGTTGATAATATGTCCTAAGAATTGAACCTCTTTAAGCCAGAATTCACACTTGGAGAATTTGGCGAAAAGTTGCTCTTTCTTTAGGAGTTCCAAAGTAAGACGAAGATGTTGCTCGTGATCAGCTCGCGTCTTAGAGTATATCAAGATGTCATCAATAAAAACAATGATGAACTGATCCAAATAAGGCTTGCAGACCCTATTCATTAAGTCCATGAAAACAGCAGGAGCATTAGTCAAACCGAATGGCATGACTGTGAACTCATAATGCCCATATCTAGTGCGGAATGCTGTCTTGGGAATATCTTCTTCATGCACACGAAGTTGATGATATCCAGATCGTAGATCAATCTTTGAAAAATAAGAAGCGCCCTGTAAGTGATCAAAAAGATCATCGATGCGAGGTAGGGGATATCGATTCTTGATGGTAAGCTTGTTAAGCTCACAATAATCGATACGCATCCTAAAGAATCCATCCTTCTTCTTGACAAAAAGAACGGGAGCACCCTAAGGTGAAAAGCTAGGACGTATAAAACCTTTGTCAGAGAGCTCCTGAAGCTGCTTAGACAACTCTTGCATCTCAGACGGTGCAAGACGATATGGAGCTTTGGCAATGGGATTTGCACCAGGTACGAGATCAATGCGGAACTCGACTTGGCGTGCTGGAGGTAGACCAGGTAACTCTTCAGGGAAAACTTCAGAATAATCCCGAACGACAGGAATATCTGAAATAGACTTACCCTTGCCTTTATCTGCTGTAACATGTGCTAAGAAAGCCACATAGTTCTTCCGCAGATATTTCCGAGCTTTAAAACAAGACATGAGCTTGAGACCACCAGACGGTTTCTCACCTTGAACCTGTAGGATCTCGCCTGTCGAAAGTGGCACACGAACGATCTTCTCGAAACAAACTACTTCTGCGTGATGCTTGGATAACCAATCCATACCCACAATGACGTCGAAGCTTCCAAGTTGCATAGGCGTGAGGTTAATAGGGAAAAGATGTTCGTTAAGGTTCAACTGGCAGTTGCGTAGAATAGAATCAAGAACAATGGGTTCACCACTAGCAACTTCTACTGTCAAGGGTTTTCCTAGTTTCGTTCTAGACACGTGAAGCATTGGCTCAAAAGACAATGACACAAAACTCTTGTCGGCACCAGAATCGAAAAGAACAGATGCAGGCTGATTATTAATAAAGAACGTACCGTTCACCACATTATCGTCTGCCTGCGCCTCTTGGGCATTCATGTTGAAGACTCGACCTCGAGCCTGAGCCTGATTCTGATTATGATTCTGGTTAGCTAGTCTTGGGCACCGATTTTTGTAGTGGGTCAGATCCCCACAGTTATAACAAGCACCTGGTGGGTAGTGTGGTCGTGCAGCTTGACCCTGTTGCTGAGCAGGAGGCTGAGCAACTTGTTGAGCCGGGTTCTGAACTGCCTGATTCTGAGCAAACCGACAAACATTGACAAGATGACCTGACTTCCCACAGTTATTACAGAAACGACACGGATGTTGCGGCTGATGGTGACTGTTGCATCTATTGCACAAAGGTGCATTCCCTGAATAAGGTTTCTTCGCTGGAGGCTGTGCGGGTTGGTTGGGAGCTGCCTGGTTAGCTTGGGCAGTGACAGCAAAATTTTGGGAAGCCTTACGCTTCCTTGACCCTCTTGAAGAACCAGAATTCTTTCCATTCTTGTTTTGTGTTGGACCGTTCTACGACCTTAAACTGTCAGTCAAGGCAATTCATCTCAGTTTACAGAGGCGGAATCAAAGTAAACTAAGTCATAACAGCTCTAATCCTTTTAATCTTTCTTTTCTGATTAATATGAGTGCTTGTACAAGGTTTTCTGATACAGATCCGTCAGCACTTCGTCACACGTACAATGACAACTACTCTATCACTTCAAAAGACCACACACCTATATATAGAGATGTTGATTTCGCTTGAGGCTGTTCAAGCGAAATCTATTAGGCTGATTTCGCTTCAAGCAACTACAAACCCACTCAAGCGAAATCTCATGTTTAAACCATAAAAACCCTAACTTAAATCCTATTGTGTAATCATTCAAACAATCCTAGACACAAGACTTGATAATGACGTAATCAGCAGACATTTAATGCACCAACAGATTGACTCCCCCTTGGATGTTGATGAAGTCTTTGGCTTCAAGTCTTTGTCTTTAACAATCTTCAAACATTGTAAAAACTCTCATCAATCTTTATCTTCAAGCTTTTAAACTTTAAACTTCAATCTTCCCTTTGACTGTTGATCCAGACTCCCCCTTTCACAGACTCCCCCTCTCAGTATGCTAGAATCTGAGAAATCTGGTTCAAGCTTTAACATATAGCTTCCGTTGAGAATAATGAAGATCAAACCTGTTACTCAACCAGCAAACATAACCATTCTATCTTTTCAACAATAAAACACAAACTCAATCATCTTTAACAATCCACTCAAGTATTCAGGTTCAAATTAATGACCCTGATTACTCAATTAATCTACCAAGTCCAAATTAATGACCTTGGTTGATCTTTTGACGAATCAATACTGATTTTAAAACAACAATTTCAATCATTTTCTGAAAATAACAAGTATCAAGTTAATGAACTTGTTTTTGACTTTTCAAACAATTCAAACTTCTTCAAAGTAAGCTCTCCTCATTCTTCAGTCCAGAATTTCCCGCATCTGCTTCAAACAACTGAGAATCCAACAATCAACTTTCCACTTTGGTTTGTCAGAAAATAAAGCAGAAATAAAATCTTTTTGGATTTTAACAAAGTATTCTAAACTAAGAAATGAAATACAGAAAACTTAAATTGCAGAAATTAAACAAAGTAAACTATTTACAAACATATTTTTGGTAAGCGTGTTAGGGAATCATATCAGCTTTTCAGACAAATCACAAGTACCGTTAAGCTATATTACATACTCAGACTTAAACAATTTACCTCGATTGTCGATATACTGATCCATCTTAAATTCTCATACAAATTTCAACTTATTCAGGATATGATTTAGATGAATTAAGAACTTAGATCATTCATGTGTCCCACCTCTTGAATATACTCCCGTATCCAGAATCTCAATAATCAGTCTTACAGGTGAGAATACTACAATGATATCTGTATATAATTTAGGAGTGCGAGGGCCGAGGGATCTCAGATCGATACTTCCGTATACGCAGAGAGATATCAGCTTCGACTTTTCGGTGTGTCCCCTTTAGAGGATCTTTTTGCTTACAACAGCAGCATATATCAATTTTATTGTTTCAGCATGCTGAGGGTTTAATGCTGTGTTTCAAGCATTGCAGCAAGTATTAGCCAGGGACTAGGTCAGAACCACCGTTCAGCAGAAGTCCCGGAATAATACCCTAGACATCATAGAGTATAAAGACCTAGTATATCAGATTACGAGACCTTTCAAACGAGATTTCAGGGGTTGCCTATATATCCAAGTAGTGTTCCCCACGAATTCACAAGTTTGAATTTAGGTTTATATCCCAAATAAATCTACTAAATGTACGGAAACCTATCGACACATCATCAGTAAGATTGTTTAACTCTTTTATACTATCCAAATCTTTAGCATACTGTGAACGTCTAGCTGATGTACTATCATTTTCCCTATATACACAAGCTCTTTTTCAGATTTTATCATGTTTTTGTATTTTTGCATTTTTTACTGTTTTTGTATTTTCTGAAAATAAACTATGTACAAAACATCTACCCCCCCCCCCTAAATACCAAAACAAGTAAAAATTCGACAAACCATTGCAGATTGTTTCTCGTCTTCATCCGCAACAGTACTCTCATCAACGCCAATTATGCCATCCGACACCGACAGAAGCTTCATACCATTCAGTTTTAACAAATATTTAAACCGATTTTTATCAAAAGCTTTGTTATGTAAATCAGCTTTCTGTTCGTCTGTGTGGATTTTCTCAATTCGTATCAACTTTTTCTCAAAGCAATCACGAATAAAGTGATGACGAATTTCTATATGTTTAGTTTTAGCGTGATGTACTGGATTTTTAGTTATATTTATCGCGGCCTCATTATCAACAAAAAGAGGTGTGTTAAGAAACTACAAACCATAGTCGCGCATCTGTTGCTGTATCCACAAGATCTGAGAGCAGCAACTGCTAGCAGATACGTACTCCGCTTCACAAGTAGATAACGCCACAGACGTTTGTTTCTTACACTGCCAGGTAACCAATCTAGGACCAAAGAACTGGCATCCTGCAGTTGTTGATTTTGAATTGACTTTGCAGCATCCGAAATCCGAATCGGAATACCCTTCGAGCGTAAAATCGCCTTTCCTAGGATACCACAACCCCAATGAAGGAGTTCCTTTCAGGTAGCGCAATATCCTTTTCACAATAATCATGTGCGATGCTCTTGGGTTAGACTGAAATCTTGCTGCGAGGCACGTTGGGTACATAATATCAGGACGTGAAGCAGTTAGGTACATTAGAGAACCTATCATGGATCGGTAAAAAGTTTCATCAGCCCTGTCTCCGGTGAGATCTGGGTGAATCCCATGATTTGTTGCAAGTGGGGTAGCAGCTGGAGTAGAACTTGACATCCCAAATTTCTCTAGAATATCATGAACATACTTTGACTGATGAATGAAAATTCCTTCAGGAAGTTGTTCAACTTGTAATCCCAGAAAGAATTTCATCTCCCCCATTGATGACATTTCAAACTTCTGCTTCATCACTGATTCAAAATCTTTGCATAGATTTTCATTTGTCGACCCAAAGATTATATCGTCCACATAAATTTGAACTATCAGAAGATGACCATCAACGACTTTAGTGAAGAGAGTGGCATCCACTTTTCCACGAATGAACTTGTTAGCGAGTAGGTGTTGAGACAAAGTCTCGTACCAGGCTCTCGGGGCCTGATGTAAACCATACAGCGCTTTGTCCAATAAGTAGACCTTGTTTTTGTGGATTGGATTGGTAAAGCCCGGCGGCTGACCGACATAAACCTCCTCTTTAACCTTCCCATAAAGAAACGCCGATTTAACATCTAACTGATATACTTTGAAGTTCTTCCAAGACGCAAATGCTAGGAAAATTCTGATCGCCTCTAGTCGTGCTATAGGAGCATAGACTTCGGTAAAATCAATTCCCTCCTGTTGACTAAATCCCTGAACAACGAGTCGAGCTTTGTTCCTTACGACAACTCCTCTATCGTCTCTCTTGCACTTAAACACCCACTTAGTGTTAATTTTCCTATGACCATCCGGCAAATCAACTAACTTCCACACTCCCAATTTCTCGAATTGACTAAGTTCCTCCTGCATAGCATTGACCCAAGAGTCTTCAGTAAGCGCCTCTTTGTAAGTTCTTGGTTCAATCTGCGAGATAAAACAACTTAATGAGAATTCAGTTTGCAAAGGAGCAACTTTTGTATAAAAACATGTAAGCCCTTTATCAATCTGATTTCGAGTGCGAACTCCAGCTTGTAATTCTCCTATGATCAACTCCTCTGGATGATATGAAAAAGTTCTCGGCATCACTTCACTTTGAACATCTACATTTCCCTCCAGATTAGTAACATTCTGCTCTGCATCTTGTTCACCAACTTGGTTTGTTTGACTTGAAATTTGAATTTGCTCCCCCTCAGAATCTGAATCTGAATCACCATGATCAAATACTGGCATGTTTTCAGCTTCTAAATTATCATTCTGATCCGACTGATTATCCTGAGCAACTTCATTCTGTTGGACATCATCATGTTCACCAGCATTACTTGGACCTGCTTCATCATCATTTGAAGTTTCCCGTGGTCTCCACGAATACTCAGCTAGGAATCTTAGCTGCGACTCATATTCACGCAAAATATCCAACTCATCAAAGAAATCTTCATCATCCTCTGATTCTTCTCTCATGTCAAACGAATCCCAAAGTTTGTCATAATGATAACGCCATGAATCACCAGGATTCTGCGGCGGCATAGTATAACCTTGACATTCAACATTTGCAGCTTCAATAATCCGCTTCTCACTTGGAACGAAGACACGTCGCAATGGATTTGAATAACCAACAAATATACCCTCAATGCACTTCGGACCAAACTTCCCAAAAGGCTCTATAACCGTACAAGGTGACCCAAACGGTTCTAGATACTTCAAATTCGGTTTGCGGTTATTTATTAGCTCAAAGCATGTTTTGTTGAACTTCTTGACAGTAAGAACCCTGTTGAGCGTATAGCATGCGGCAGAAACAGCTTCAGCCCAAAAATTAATTGGTAACTTTGAATCTGCAAGCATAGTTCTAGCCGTCTCGATTAGCGTCCGGTTTTTGCGTTCTGCAACTCCATTCTGCTGCGGAGTGTACGGAGCACTAAACTCATGCAAAATACCTCTTTCATCACAAAATTCTTCCATCTTACTGTTCTTGAATTCAGTACCATTATCACTTCGAATTTTCTTGATACGCCTTTGGTACAAATTCTCAATCTTCCTGAACAACCCCATCAAACTGTCAAATGTTTCATCTTTCGTCTTCAAGAAAGATACCCACGAAAATCTGGAATAATCATCAGTAACGACCAAACAATAGTAATCTCCTGTAATACTTTTGACATTCACCGGACCAAATAAATCCATGTGAAGTCTCTCTAGAGGTCTCGAAACTGAATTGACTTGCTTTGTAGGGTGTGACTTTTTCTTCTGCTTGCCTTTGATACAGCTAATGCACTCCCCTTCCAGATGAAAACCTTTGATATTAACACCCAATACCAAATCATTGTGCACCAAGTGATTCATTTTCCTTAGGTGAATATGCCCCATCTTGCGGTGCCACAATCTTGACTCTTTCTCAGTTGCTCTAGACACGAAACAATGTACTTGACCAGTTGTTGTAGTTGCTACAGACATATCTAACACATATAAATCATTCACTCTAGGTGCCCTCATAATAATCCATTTTTCAGGAACAACAAAACCAGGTTTCAAGATCAAACATTCCTTATCAGTGAAGTGAGTAGTATACTGATTGTCACAAATCTGCGAGATACTAAGCAGATTGTTCTCCAGCTCTGTGATGTAGTTAACTCTCTCAAACGTCACAATCCCATTGGATAACGTTCCTTCACCAACAATTCTACCACCTTCATGACCAGCAAATCCCACATAACCACCATTAATGTTTCTCACATCATACAGCAATGCAGTTTTTCCTGTCATATGTCGAGATGCCCCACTATCCATGATCCATCTAGATATCAATTGTGGAAGATCCTGCACAAAACAAACTACTACTTAAACAACTTCAAGAAAGATGCCGATTCATGCTTCGCGATCCAGGAAGCTCCGGCAATTCAAAGTGCTTAGTCGAACATGGTGTCCACCCAGGCTTCATCAGCCTTAGGTGTAACCTTGACTCTAGCAACTTGAATTTTAAAATTTTTAGCCTTCAAAGGTGGAAAACTTGCATCATAATCAACCGAAATTGATTCATCAGCCTTTTTCACTTCAGAAGTTGAAATTTTCATTTCAGTTTTTGGTTTCCAAACTTGTTGAAATAATGCAACCTTCTTGTAAAATTTGTCATTTTTAGTTACCAATTTCTTTACGAGTTCATTTTTCAATTTGATGTTATCATTTTTAACTTTCTTTTTCTCAACAATGATTGGTGCTTTACCCTTCACATCAACTTTCTTCTGTTGATACTTCACATTTTCAGTCTTAGGCTTCACATTGGTACACATTCGTGCAATGTGACCAACTTGATTACATCTAAAACATGTACGAGTATCAACAACTCGACTTGTGCCTTCAGACTGATAATATGAAGCTCTTTTCTCAAAGAACTCTTCATTTGATTTTGAAAAAATTTCATTTTCCTCATCAGAAAGTGAACTTGAGCCATTCACAAACACCTTCTTTTCGGTAAACCTCTTGTTTTGAAAACTCTTTTTCTGATAACTCTTACCACCATGATAACCACCTGACCAATTGTTTCGATTGTTATTATAAAAACGTGGTGGAACAATAGGCTTTTTGTAGTAAGCTTTATCTTTCTCAAAATTCATTTGCCATTTTGTTTGTTTCAAACTATTCACCTCTGACAACTCAACTTCAACTAACTTGAAAACATTTGTCAACTTTTTCACATTAACATTCTCAATGGGAAACTCAGAATCCGAATACAACTTATCAGATCCAGCCATCTTGTACATCACAAGACCCGGTTCATCACTTAAGTTGTTTTTGGACTTTGGTTTCTGAATGTATTTATCAAAGAAACACCCATCCTCCTCAGAAGTGTCACAATCCGGTTTAAGCACTTTGTCTACCACACTTTTCACCACATCACTTTGGACACCCTCTTCATTGGAAGATGTGAACATGACATCAATGTTTTCAGGAAGTTTAACTTCACTTTCTTCCTCAATTTCCACCAAACTAGACTGCTTTTTCGTGTAGTTGTCTAAAATTGGCGGTGGAACTTTGTGAAAACCTACACCCGTTCCATCAGAAAACACATCCTCGCCATCTTTGTTTTTCCCTATAGGTTTAGGAACAATATGCTGCAAAACAAAGCTTGCTGATTTATAGCTGTTAAGCTTCAACTGGATTCGTTCATTCTCAATTTCAGCTTCTTGAACTTTAAGTTTCAGTTTAGCAATTTGATCCAGTTGTTCATTAATCGATTCTTCTTTTACTCTCAAAACAGCTCTTAGATGTTCATTTTCTTTAAATGTTTTGCCATTACGATCATCACTATCTTTGACAATGCTTTTCAATTTCTCAAACTTTTCAGAAATCTGACGGTTTTCAAGAATTAACTTTTCATTTTCAGATTTTATTTTTTCACGTTCAGTTTTATCATTTTCAATTTGAACTGTTAATTCTTTAATCCATTCAGTTGAAGCTCTTACAGTTTTGTCACGATCGAGAATCTGATTTTCAACATTTCTAACCTTTGTTGTCAGATTCTTGATTTTCTCATTGTTAAGATACGTGACAGTGCTACAAAAATTGCATTGTTTGGTGCAATTTTTGCAGTCAGCATTCCCGTCAATTTTGTTACCTGACTCATTTTTGTTACCTGACGCATTTGTTGACACACTTTGACTGACCGACTCCTTTGACTCAGTAACAGAATTAGGATCTACCTCAAGTGCTTTTGCAGCTAGCACTTTGTCAGCCATCACTCCCAGGTTCTCAGCTGTCAACTCTTGCGTAGTATCAATTATGCCTGTATCAACTTGCTTTTCTTTCTTCTCTTTCTCCTCTTTCTCCTTTCTCTCTTTCTCTTTTGCTTCTTCAATCATTTTCGAAGTTGGAGTTCCCCACCACTTGTGTTGCCAATATTCATCTTCTTCTTTGTACTCCTTAATGATGGCTTCGATATCAAGTGTACTATCATCAATTGCAATATTTCCATACTCATCAAGATAGCACTCTCTATCTGGATCCCATCTATTGGCTCTCCTTGCATTCAGATAGATACGAGAAATTCTAATGATTTTGTTTTCAGCTATCATCTTCCGGTAGTGATATTTCTGTTCTTCAGTACGATCATCTTTCCATGGCTTAGGTTCATCATTGCTTGCCATGAATGCGTAACCCACCGCATCTTCTTCCGGTAGAACTTCTTTACTCCAATCATACCCCTCATCATCATAAATCACAGCAAGAGCCCTTGATTTGTCTCTGTTGTCTTCAACCTGCTTCAATCTAGGCGGCTCAGATTTATTCTGATGGTAGATTGCCTTTTTGTAATAATCATCTCTGAAAGGGTTCTCCGACTCATCAGCATAAGCGTTTCGACATTCTCGTTTGAAGTGACCCTTCTGCTTACATTTGAAACAAGTCACCTTCGATTTATCGAACCCCAGCTTGGTAGAAGCACCACCAATTGTTTTTCTCCCTGTAATCTCCATGAAATGTTGTGCACGTCGAACTGCACTTGCCATTGCCCAACGAATGTCTATCAGCTCCATTTCTTCAGGGTCTATCTGATCGTAGTCTTCTTTCGTCAGATTTGTATTCCCGATTTTTCCAGCTACCAATCCTTCGTAGGATTCCAAAACAGACGCCAAAAAGACCATTTGTTGCTTGGCTGACTCCGCATCAAAATTCTGTGCATTCTTCAAATCTATCGCGATATTGCAAGAAAACTTTGCATCAGAATGATTTGCAGAAGATATAGATCCACTGTGATAACCACTATGGCTTCCACTATTTTGATCACTTTGACTTTCTTTGTTTGCTGAAGAAACGTTCTCAGCAGAAAACGCAGTCTTTGGGGAAGTAGCTTTCTGCATCATACTCTTTGGATAGTATAAATCCAGATTCTGTTGATAAGATGACTGATTAACTTTGTACGTCTTTTTCAACTCTAGCTCATGACTCTCGAGTTTTTCAATCAGCAAATCTAATGTCAGCTTTTCTGGTTCTTTGATGGTATTCTTCAGCATTAGTGCATAATATCTCCAATCCATCTCGTCAGGCAATGAATCGAACAATTTGTCGATAAGATCTTCTTCAGGAATGTCGATACCATGTCTCACTAATTCCAGCTTCAGGTGACCGAACCTTTCTATCATTTTACACACTGACTCATTCTTAAGATAACCAAACAAATCAAACTCTTTTCTAAGAAGTTTCTTTTTGTTTTTCTTAATTTCTTGACTACCAGTACATTTCTTTTCAAGCTTTTCCCAAAGATCTTTTGCATTTGAATAGTCGATCAAGGCAATAATGTCTTCCCGGACTGACTGAAATAACAACGCCACACACTTTTGTTCAGCTACAAATGAATCAATCTCCTCAGCTACTCTTAAAGTTTCACCATTTTTGTTTCCATTTGCATAACCGTTTTTCATACTTTTCCAGCTAGTAAATGCGAATGCCATCAACCAGTCTTCAAATTTTCTGGACCACCGACTGTACTCCTCAATAGCCATTAGCTTTGGAGGTTTATTGAACGTTCCGAATGCGCTTTCTGATTCCCAAGCTTCCTTTTTCTTTTCTTTTGGAGTATTCTCATTCTCGTTCGTATTGTTGTTGTTTGTAGAAGTATCATCTCCCGAGTTTCCTGCGAATGCGTACGTATCGCTAAATGGGTTCAAGAAAATATCATCCATCGTGAACGTACCTGAAAAATCAGTCAAACACTTAGAAAAATTTTAGGTTTTGAGAAATTAGAAAGTTCAAACGAAATACTTGAAGTTATCAGCTTCAAGCGAAATCAGTTTAATAAAACTGTTCAAGCGAAATCAGTTAGCAAAACTGATTCAAGCGAAATCTGCTATTTCGCTTCAACAATACAATCGAAATCCAAATCTGTTTCAAGCGAAACTAACTATTTCGCTTCAAGATTCAAGCGAAATCCAACAGTCCTATTTCGCTTCAGGTATTTCAAGCGAAATCCAGTATCACAACACTATTTCGCTTCAGAAGTTCAAGCGAAACAGTCTAAACAATCAGATCTGAAGCGAAATCAACCTATAATTTCGAACACCTTTCAAGCGAAATCTAGTTTTAGGTCAATTTTAACATGTTTTAAGCTGAATTTTAGTCCAAATCTTTGTAGGCTTTGTTAAAACTATGTTTTACACATTATACTCGAAAATTAGACCATTTCGACCGTTGGAAATAGTTCAGATCTGAAAAATGTAAAAAGAAATGAGTAGAAAGAAGATAATCCGCTGCTATGGTATGAACTCCTCATCCTGAGCTCTGATACCACTTGTTGGACCGTTCTACGACCTTAAACTGTCAGTCAAGGCAATTCATCTCAGTTTACAGAGGCGGAATCAAAGTAAACTAAGTCATAACAGCTCTAATCCTTTTAATCTTTCTTTTCTGATTAATATGAGTGCTTGTACAAGGTTTTCTGATACAGATCCGTCAGCACTTCGTCACACGTACAATGACAACTACTCTATCACTTCAAAAGACCACACACCTATATATAGAGATGTTGATTTCGCTTGAGGCTGTTCAAGCGAAATCTATTAGGCTGATTTCGCTTCAAGCAACTACAAACCCACTCAAGCGAAATCTCATGTTTAAACCATAAAAACCCTAACTTAAATCCTATTGTGTAATCATTCAAACAATCCTAGACACAAGACTTGATAATGACGTAATCAGCAGACATTTAATGCACCAACATTTTGACCTTTCTTGCTATCCTCCTTGTCAGATGACTGTTTCTTGCCCTTGTCACCCTTCCTGTGTAACTTATTCTTCCGAATCTGCGACTCAGTCAATGTCGCTGCTAACTCGATCGCCTGACAGAGTGTGGCAGGGTTACTACCAGTAATGATGTCTTGTACTGAGTCAGGTAGACCATCGATGTATCTTTCGATAGCCTTGTCGAGTGGGGTAACCATTGTTGGGCAAAGCAGACTCAACTCCTCAAACCTGTCAGTATACGCCCTGTGCTCACCACTATCTTGCTTCAAAACATCAAACTCTTTCTCCAATGCTCGCTGTTCATGACGAGGACAGAACTCCCTCATCATAAGAGCTCTAAGTTCAGCCCATGTTTGTGCTAGAGCAACTTCTGCACCACGGTCTCTCATAACCCCGTTCCACCATGTGAGAGCCCTCTTCTGGAACACACTCGAAGAAAACTTGACCTTGTGATTGTCAGGACACTGCACGTGGCGGAAAGTATTCTCAATGCTCTCGAACCATTGAAGAAGCCCAGTCACTCCTTCAGAACCACTAAACTTGAGTGGTTTAGCCGAGTTAAAATCCTTGTATTTGCATGGAGCATTGTTGTTGTTGTTGGCTTGGTTCCATTGAGCAAAGAGGTTTGGGAATTGAGCAGCCATCTGCTGCACAATTATTTCTGCCAGTTCGGCAGTCGCTATTTAGTTTTCGCGTCGAGGAGGCATTCTAAAAGAGGAAACATGAAAGAAAACGAGTGAGATGATTGGATGAAGAGAATGAGATGAAACAAAATCAACAAAAGCAAAGATGGTGGTCATTCGTCCGCATTACCAAGCTAACAAACGACACACAGTGACTAATCAAAGTAAATGGGTCAAAAATAATGTATCACGAAGACATGCTCGCCTATAAGTGAACACTCGCCCCAAGAGTTCCCAGGTAAGAGTGACTGGTCCAATTATGTGGATTTATACGAACACTCTAGCCTTAGACAGAAAACCCAGGGTACAGGCATTCACCCTTCCAGTTTGCACGTGTTCACATTATTTAAAACCCAAAACCTTGACGAGATTTTGAAAACTCAAAGGGGTTCAAAACCTTATAACAGAGGGTTCAAAACCTTACAATAGAGGGTTCAAAACCTTGTAATAAATCATCCAAAAACAGATGATTGTTTTTCAAAAATCGTTTTGGAAAATTTGGTTTTTTTGTTTTGATAATCACCTAAGGATAGGTGATGTGCATGTTTTAAGATCTAAACACAAGATAACTTGTGTTAGGGTCCTAGAAAGGTTATAGTCTAGGTCAAAGAATTACTAATAACCTAATTCCCTATAACCATTGGCTCTGATACCAACTCTTCTGTCACACCCCGACCACGTAGAACATACAAAACGTGGCGGAAACGTCGGGGAGTGTTGTAACAGAATTATTGTTTCACAACCATGGCATACAAAGTTATATTTTATTTATTAAACAAGAGTGTTACATTGTCTTAAACAGGAAACAAAGAGTTCATAACATAATTAAACTAGTTTATCTTCATTTTTATTCTCTAAGGCACAGGTCCGCCCTAGTGTCACGATCATCATCCTACGCAAAAGCTCCTGAAAACACATGTGAAAATAGGTACGTCAGCATAAAAATGCCTGTGAGATACATAGGATTTGTGAAAATAGGATTCATGACTTATGAGTTTAGACAAAGTTGTTTAACAAAAGTCAGTCATGAACCTTGTAAGTTGTTTTGTTTTGTAAATCATTCAAAAAGCAATGATATGTATAAATAAGAGAATAATGTAAGGTTAAATGAATAACCAAGAAAAATGAGTTTGTATAAGATAAGTTGTTTCGTAAATCAATGTCTTGTGAAAATAAGTTGTTTATGTAAAACGTAATATGTCAAATATTGAAATGATTTAAGTAACGCTATGACATGTAATATCATACAAACACTTGTTTATAGGAAGTACCAGCGGCGTATCCACCATGCTTGTATCATACATATTACACACGCCTCGTTACTCAAATCACTTACTCAAACCAACCACCAATGTAAATTGTTTATGTATAAATGAATTGTCATGTGTTAATGTGTAAACTAAATCGAAATGTCTATGTCCAATGTAAACCACTAAATGTGTATATCAATGTCAAAATGTTTCTGTTTAATGTAGATCATGTAATGTGTACCCAAAAATATTATGTATGGTAATTGAAATATATCAACTAAACCATATGTGAAATGCACAAAAACAAGGTATTGAAGTAAAACATGGTTTAAATCAAAGTTATGTTTTGTGTAATAAATGCATGCTATACTGATATAAACATTTATGCGGTATTGTGAAAATGCATACATCCAAGCCTTGAGACTGTGGCGATAAACCCTTAAACAAATTAAAGGTTTATCTAAGTTATGTGTATCGAATTCGGTCATTCCTTCCAATCCAAACAAACCCAGGATTTCAGGAACGGGAGTTGTCAATTCCTATGGTACCACTACCTACTAACGAACGGCGTAGCTAATGTTAATGAATGTATTGTTCCATTGTAAACAACCCAAATGTCATACCAAAATGTAAGCATGTGATGAAAACAACTGTACTAAGTATGTAACAATAGACATACATAGCATGTGACGTGAAACAACTGTACTAAGTATGCAACAAATGGACATACATAGCATGAAATGTAATGTAAAACAATGTACTAAGTATGCACACAATGGTCATACATAGCATAAAATGTAATGTAAAACAATGTACTAAGTATGCACACAATGGACATACATAGCATGAAATGTAATGTAAAACAATGTACTAAGTATGCACACAATGGACATACATAGCATGAACACAATGAAATCATGTACTATAAATGTACTAATGAACATAGCAAGTATATGATGTGAAAGCAGGAAAGCATGAAAGTAACAAGTAGGCACATGTGTTTCACCCCAAAACAGTTTGGAAAACAGTAAAAGAGGGGTCTATGTACTCACTTGGGATTGCTCAGAAGTCCTACGATAACCACCAAGCAATGCTAGAGATATCGGAATCAAACGGCACCTAATATAGGTAACTATGTTAATAAACCGGACATATATCGGAGGATCGGATAGAATGAGGGTTCGTAAACCAAACGAGTATGGAGACTCGTGTAATATGGTTTAACAAAGCCTACATACTAAATGAAACCTAACATAAGTGCTTACGACCCATTACGACCCGTTTAGGTAGCTTATGTTACTTTAACGCGTCGTTCGCGTGAAACGCGTTCGGACCGCCTAACTAGTCCTATGACAAGTAGAATATGCCTTAACATGCCTAATATTGTCGCCAAATCAGTTTAGTTGTCAAAAGTTATGTCACATATGTTTATAATGAATTTTGGCATCAAAGGGGTATTTTGGTAATTTACCTAAGGCATATAAACTACCTATCATACAACTACTTAAACGTCGTGACCATAAGGTATAACCTCGAAAGGTTATTCCCTACCTACTATGGTCACCTAATGTATTTGGTCGGATCCTAATGATCGACCAAATGGGTCGGGTTCGAAGGTATAAGCGATTTATTGGATCGCTTACCCTTACGACCCTAGACAACGTGGTAATCAGTAGGCATAGTCACAAGGGACTATAACCATCGTGATTACAATCACGTTGCGAAGTTCAAACGAACTTCGCATTGACCATAAACTGGTCAATGCAGAAAGTCAAACAAAGTTTGACTTTCGGACTCGAAAAGCAATAAAAGAACGAAGGAATACTTACGAAGGGTCCCCGAATGCTAATCTAGATCAAAATAACTCAGGTATGAAACAATGGTTCCAACTTAGAGTCTTTTAGATCAGATTCTTGTGAGGAATGTGTGAAAATGTGATGGGTATTTATAGGATTTCCCGAATCGTTAGGATCGTTTCTTGGAAAATGTGATCGAATCTCGTGCGTACACTTGTTGGAAAGTTGTGGTGACTAAAAATGGCCTCTTATGAGCTGAAAGGGCAAGTGTGAGTGTGTGGTTGGGAGTTAATCAGCTGTAATCTGCTGATTAAAACATTGAATCTGGTCTGGGAGGCTGACGCAGCCCGCGTAAGAGTTACCAGAAGTGTAGGCGGGCCGCCTGGCCCTTCTGATCAGCAGCTAACTTTTAAAAATGACAGTTTTGGTCCCTGTTAAGCATTGAAGCCATTTCCGACACGTTTAAGGCCCGTTAAGCCAATTTTAAGGCCCTAAAATGATGCCTAAACATTGTGAACATGAAACATGCTCAAAAATATGTCGGATGTTGGTTCGTTTAGTCGTACGATCGCGATGTTCGCTTATTTACGACGGAATGCGCATAAGTGCGAAAAACGATCCAAATGACGCGACGAATGGATTTTTCTTATGCCAAACACTAAAATAAAATGTTTTAGTGCTTACTTAAATTTTTGGATGTCCGGATGTATTCAGAACGTAAGTTATGCGCGAAAATGCAAACTTGTGCACTTTTTGACGCTTTTAGTCCCTGAATGAGCCAAAAGTTTATTTTAGCACACCGAACCCATCAAAGCCTATTTCTAAGCTATGTAAAGGGTATTTATGGTATGTTTAACTTACGGTCATGTTTCGGAATGTCTGTTACAGTTCAAATTGGCATACTTTCGCAGTTTGTCATGTTTAGTCCCTGTAAGTGAATTAACTTGTTTTTGCCATACCAAGGCCTTCAAAACTTATTTCTAAGTTATGTAATGGTTATTTAAGGTATGTTAAGTATATGTTGATGTTCCGGAGTATTTGTCACATTAAACTGATTACGTTTACGCACCAGTTTGCGTATAACTCTCCAGAAAGCAATATAGAGTTTGAAATTGAACAAAAGTCAAAACATGAAAAATGTCAAACATAAATAAACAAACATTGGGATTAAATAACATTGTTTTATTGATAATTGAACTGTTCATAAGGATTACAAGCACAGATGTTACACTTTTCAACTTCATATCTTAAAGCTCTCACAAGTTTCCTCTAAATAAATTTCGGGACGAAATTTCCTGAAGTTGGGGAGACTGTGACACCTGGGTCACTGCGACCATAAAACAAATACTGTATCAATGAAATATTGTATTTCATACTTGGGATTTGTATAAATATGTGTATCATTTGCACATATCAATTCTTGTTAGATTTCAAGCTTTAAATCGCTTTCTGGAGGGTTATACGCGTACTGATGCGTAAATATAACCAGTTTAATGCAACGAACACTCCGGAATAGTGAAATAGGCTTAACATACCTTAAATAACCTTTACATAACTTATAAATAAGTTTTGAAGGCTTTGGTATGGCAAAATCAAGTTAAATCGCTTACAGGGACTAAAGTTGACAAACTGTGAAAGTATGCCAATTTGAACTGTAACAGACATTCCGGAACATGACCATAAGTTAAACATACCATAAATATCCTTTACATGTCTTAGAAATAGGCTTTGAGAGGTTCGGTGTGCTAAAATAAACTTTTGGGTCATTCAGGGACTAAAAGCGTCAAAAAGTGCACAAGTTTGCACTTTCACGCATAACTTACGTTCTGAATACATCCGGACATCCAAAAATTTATGTAAGCACTAAAATATTTTATTTTAGTGTTTGGCATGAGAAAAATCCATTTGTCGCGCCATTTGGATCGTTTTTCGCGCTTATGCACATTCCGTCGTAATTAAGCGAACATCGCGATCGTACGACCAAACGAACCAACATCCGGCATATTTTCATGTCCACAATGTTTAGGCATCATTTTACGGCCTTAACGTTGGCTTAACGGGCCTTAAACGTGTCGGAAATGGCCTTAAAACACAACAGGGACCAAAACTGTCATTTCTGAAAGTTGTTGGCTGATCAGACAGGCCAGGCGGCCCGCGTAAACTCCTGGTGTATCCTTATGCGGCCCGCGTCAGGCTCCCAGACCGGATTCAATGTTTTAACTGCTGTCAACAGCCTTTCAACCCCCCCCCCAAAGGCCAATGCCACAAGTCAATCTCTTGTGGTGGGGGCAAAATGAGTTACCATAACATTCCAACACATGTACGGATGAGATTCGATCACGTTATTCAAGAAACGATCTTAACGGTTCGAAGAATCCTATAAATACCCACCACATTTTCACCTCATTCCTCACAAATCTGATCAAAAGTGCTCTAAGTTGAAGCTCTTGCTTCATACCTGAGTTATTTGGATCGAGATTACCTTGCGAGGACCCTTTGTAAGTGTTCCTTCGTTCTTTTATGCGTTTTAGCGTTAAAAGTCATACTTTGTTTGACTTTCTGCATTGACCAGTTTATGGTCAATGCGAAGTTCGTTTGAACTTCATAACGTGAGCGTAATCACGATGGTTATAGTCCCTAGTGACTATACCTACTGATTACCACGTTATCTAGGCTCAGTGACGAGTCGTAGTTTCGGCCAAAATGCGTGTTATTGCGTATTTTGTAACCAAACTACTCTTAGGTATCAAAACCATTTGTTTTGATACCAAACCTGTTTTCTAAACTTAGTTAAGCATGTTTTAACATGCTTAGCTCGTCACTTTTAGTTTAGTGCTTATATAGGGTCGTAAGGTAAGCGATCTAAACAATCGCTTATACTTTCGAACCCGACCCGTTTGGTCGATCATTAGGATCCGATCAAGCACATTAGGTGACCATAGTATATAGGGAATAACCTTCCGAGGTTATACCTTATGGTCGCTTCATTTAAGTAGTTGTATGATAGGTAGTTTATATGCCTTAGGTAAATTACCAAAATACCCTTTTTACTCCAAAATTCATTTTAAGCATATGTAACATAACTTTTGGTATCTAAACTGATTTGGTAACAATATTAGACATGTTAAGGCATATTTTACTTATCATAGGGCTAGTTAGGCGTTCAGAACGCGTTTTTCGCGAACGACGCGTTAAAGTAGCATAAGCTACCTAAACGGGTCGTAATGGGTCGTAAGTACTTAGGTTAGGTTTCATTGTAGTATGTAGGCCTTGTTAAACCATATTACATGAGTTCCCCTACTCATTTGGTTTACGAGCCTCATTCTATCCGATCTTCCGATTTAGGTCCGGTATATTAACATAGTTACCTATATTAGGTGCCGTTTGATTCCGTGATCTCTAGCATTGCTTGGTGGTTATTTTAGGACTTCTGAGCAATCTCAAGTGAGTACATAGACCCCTCTTTTACTGTTTTCAAACTGTTTTGGGGTGAAACACATGTGCCTACTTGTTACTTTCATGCTTTCCTGTTTTCACATCATATACTTGCTATGTTCATTAGTACATTTATAGTACATGATTTCATTGTGTTTTATGCTATGTATGCCCATTGTGTGCGTACTTAGTACATTATTTTACATTACATTTTATGCTATGTATGCCCATTGTGTGCGTACTTAGTACATTATTTTACAATACATTTTATGCTATGTATGCCCATTGTGTGCGTACTTAGTACATTATTTTATATTACATTCTATGCTATGTATGCCCATTGTGTGCATACTTAGTACATTTATTATTCATCACATGCTTACATTTTGGTATGACATTTGGTTTGTTTAAATGGGACAATGTACATTCATTAACACCGATCATGCCGCTCGGTAGTAGGTAGTGGTACCATAGGACTTGACAAATCCCATTCCTGTAATCTCGGGTTTGTTTGGATGGAAGGAATGACCGAATCCGAATACATATTTGATAACCTTTACTAAAAGGGTTATCCGACTGTCGCAAGGCTTGGATGTATGAATTTTCACTATACCGCATAAATGTTTATATCAGTATAGCATGCATTTATTACACAAAACATAACTTTGATTTAAACCATGTTTTACTTCAATACCTTGTTTTTGTGCATTTTACATATGGTTTAGTTGATATATTTCACTTACCATACATAAACATTTTGACATTTACATACACAATTCATGATTTACATTAGACATAAACATTAGACATAGACATTAGACATGGTTTTCACATAAACATTTTGTCATTTGATTATACATAAACATTTTACTTTGGTGGTTTGGTTTGAGTAAGTGATTTAAGTAACGAGGCGTGTGTAATATGATACAAGCATGGTGGATACGCCGCTAGTACTTCCTATATATAAGTGTTTGTATGGTATTATATATCGTGGCGTTATTTGAATCATTTCAATTTGAGACATATAACATTTTATACAAATAACATACTTTTCACAAGACATTGTTTTACAAACAACTTATCTTATACAAACTCATTTTACTTGGTTATTCATTTAACCATACATTATTCTCTTATTTATACATATCATCTAAACTTATTGTTTTTCAAACGATTTACAAAACAAATCAATTTACAAGGTTCATGATTGACTTTTGCTAAACAACTTTTTCTAAACTTACAAGTCATGAATCCTATTTTCACAAAACCTATGTATCTCACAGGCATTTTTATGCTGACGTACCTATTTTCACATGTGTTTCAGGATATGATGCATAGGATTTATCAAGATACACTTAGGCGGACTTGGGCCTTAGTGACAATAAAATATGCAAGGCTAGTTATTTATGTTATGTTTCTTTGATTGTCAAGACATTGTAACTCTTTTAATCAATAAAACAATATTTCAATTTCCAAGTGTTATGAAACAATGATTCTGTTACAACACTCCCCGACATTTCCGCCACGTTTTGTTGTTTTACGTGGTCGGGGTGTGACAGTATATATAGTTTTTGGACAACCATTACGATTGTTCCTCGATATTTGAGCTTCAATTTGAACCATCCAAGTTACCCATTGTTTTACAAAGCTATGGATTCCCAAAACCAGCTCCAAGTTTGAATAAACCATGTACAAAAGCCAGAAACCAGCTGCTGTTTGCAGAAAACTGATTTTTGCAGAACTAGAGGTCTCTCGGGGGCCGCGTAGGCTGGAGCCAAGTTTTACGCGTCCCTCCTAGAGACAATTTTGACAGATTGTCAATTTTAGTCCCTGAAGGTGTAAAACTTGGTTTTTGATGCATTTTTAACACGTTTAAGCCCCGTTAACCCATTTTCAAGGCTCAATAATGATGTCAAAGTATAGGAGGCATGAAATATCCTCAAAAACATCTCAGATGTAGGTTCGTTTGGCCGTACTGTTGCGTTGTTTGGTTAATTACAATGAAACTCGAACGGACGCGAAAAATTGCGCGACGAATGGAATTTTAGCATGCCAATCACTAAAATAAAATATTTTAATGATTACAAAAATTTTTGGATGTTCGGATATGTCGCACCCCAAAATTATCAGAGCTGGCGTGACTGGACTGGTATCTTCATTGCACAGCGGAAGTGTTTGAGCTAAGACTTCTAGAAAGTGAACGCCGCTAAGTACTCGAATTCCCATGGGTTTCCCTATTCCAACCATTCCATAGTTTTGAAAATGCAACCTGAGAAAGAAACATGCGAAAAAGTCAACATAAAGTTGAGCGAGTCCATAGTTTGTTTGTAAAAGATTTGAGATAAATCTTTTGAGTTGTGAAAGGTTTGAAATAAATCTTTTGAGTTGTGAAAGATTTGAAATAAATCTTTGGAATAACCGGTTTTTCAAATAGTATTGAGAAAACGAATTTAAAAATCATTTTCTTTCCAAGTTATATGGAAACGTTGTGTTTGTAACACATTATGTTCATAAAAACCATGTATTTGTAAAGTCTTGTATTTGTAATGTTCGTATAACCGTCAATGCCCACCCTGACTTTGACTCTATACCCGCATAATCCTATGCTTTGTATTTGTATAAAACATGGTATTTAATTTGTATGAACAAGTATTTTTGTAAGTATATATGTCCCTGGTATGTAGCAAATAAGGAAATAAAGAGATCACCAATGGTTTGCAAGGCCATTGATATGTGTGAAGTGCAGTAGGAAGACTCAAACCTAGCGGATTTGTGCGTCGGGTACATAGTGACTCCGAGGTCCGTACCGTGGGCCTGGAGCTGGGCTCGCTACACCCAAATAGATCTACCGCATTATGCCCCTCGGTCCTACAATGAGGATTAATGGCCTCAAGTTGCGCCTACCCACTCACATGATCTAAGTAGTAAACCCTCCTTAAGCTAACCATACCATGTATAAAAATGTCTGTAAGTGTCTGTAATCATTGTACATGTATTTTACCCCAGTCTCTAAGACTGATCCTCCCTCAGTCTCTAAGACTGATCCTTCCTCAATCTCTAAAACTGATCCTTCCTCAATATTATCACCAGATGATCCCATCCCTAGTCATGAAAATCATTCACCTTTCGATAATACGCATTTGTTTTGTAAAAACCGGTATGTTTAGTATAAACCTTTCGTAAATCATTTGAGTTTCTCGAAATCCCTTCGTAATATGAATTAGAAATACGAGTTTTGCGTTTGGTCAAAACTATGTATGTTTTTGCAAAACGTGCATGTCTTTCCACCCCGAAAACATTTACAAAAATGTAAAACAGTAAAAAGTGGGGGTTATGAACTCGCCTGAATATTCCTTGTGCAAAGCTAGCTAATTACGACTTTGATGATGTCGTTTCCAAGACTTGACTTGCTAGCGTGCATTCTACAATATTCCTAACACGGAATACCTAATAAGTTTCTAAATAACATAGTAACTAAACTACGTGTCATCGAGCTCTACCGAATCGTTGACCGAACGATTTGACGGTAAATTGTCAAGTTAAAAGAAGCGAAGAAGTTATACTTGTTAGCTCGTTTTAAGAAGTCGTATGTTGATATAAAGGAATATTCGTATGAAAGTAATATATAATAAATTTGTATTATATATTACGTCTTGTATATACTTGCCATAATATACGTATACGCCGTTTCGGCGTTTGTAATAAATATAAAAAGTTATATTTATTTTGCAAAAGTATTATCGAGTTTGTTTGAAGTTTGAAATAAATAGATAAACTATATCTATTTTATAAAAGAATTCGTGTCGTTTATTACTTCAAATAAATATATAAACTATATTTATTTTGGCAAAACAATCGTCGTGTCGTTTGATATTTGAAATAAATATAAACTATATTTATTTTGATGAAACGAATTCGTGTTACGCGATGCTTGAAATAGATATATATACTATATTTATTTATAAAAAGATTCGAGTTCGTTTGAAATAAATATAATATAATAATAACTATATTTATTTTGTTGTCGAAATATTTTTCGTATCGTTGTTCTCGTAAGTTGTAAGTTGTGGTCGAAAGAAACTTTATATTCGTATCTCGTTTTATAAAAGTCGCTCAAAAAGCACGTTTTGTTTTATAATAAGACTTGGATTTTCTCGAAAAACGGGCATAGTTTACTCTGTTTTTGGACGGCCCGGACAACCAAGTTGTCGTTATTTTAACAAAATTCAATCAATTCAACACATTTTATATAGTTTACGTGAAATATATCAAAACACTAAATATTTAAAACCAAGTCACTAAGTGTAAATTCGTTAGTCGGGTCAAGCTCGTTCACGTAAAAAAATAAATTTATATTGAAACACAATATTTAAACGCGTCATTAATTTACCAAGACTTAATGCCGAGACACCGAACGAGTTAACCGGGTCAACTGAGTTGACCGGCTGAGTTGTCTCACTGAGTCGACTTGCTGACTGAGTCAACTGAACCGAGCCTCCTAACCAAACCGCGTGACCCGAACCGAACTCCAAACTGATCTGCTGTTGACCCGAGTTAACTCGGGTGTTGACCGAGTCAACCGGGTTTGACCCGAATTGCAGCTGGGTTGACTCGAACCCGACTGAGTTGCGGAACCTGAAGCTAACATAACTCAAACCTGAACCGAAACATCACCCAAACCTGAACTGCTTCATGATGTGACTCGAACCGGCTGATCTGAATCGAAACCGAGCCGGAGCAACACCACCATCGGCACCCAATCTGACCCAGAACCAGAGGATTTCTTGGACCGCAACTGGTGTGACCCGAAAGGGAGTCACCGGAACCACCGTCGCCGGCAACTGTCGTCGGAAAAGCGGAGCCACCGTCTCCGATCATCTTCAACGTGTCATCTTCATCATCGTCGCATCATCATCGGAAAAATCGTCGGTCAAGAACAAAGACCACCGGATAATAAAACCGACCGGACCGAGACAAAAACCACCGGAATAACGAACCGACCGGCGGTCCGAGCCTTTGACCGCCGGTTCTCCCTTTCTTTCTCTGGTTATCGCCGCCGCACCACCACCGGTTCGTGGTGGTGGTGGTTCATTCCGTCAGTCGGAAAGGAAGAATGAGAAGGGGGGTTGTCTCGCCGGAAAGATACCGCCGCCGCCGTGGCTAGCCGGTTCCGCCGCTCGCCGGCCGGAGTCCGGCCTGATCTTCCGAGAGTGAGAGAGAGCGGTGTGTGAGTGTGTGCTTGGTCTGAATTTCAAAATGACAGATTATGGTGTAGGCAATCATATATATACTAGGTCAACTTGTGTTTTAAATGGGCTTTGGGCTTGGGCCCAAGGCCTACAAGCCCAATCCCCATGCTTCTAGTAGCCCGAAATTCTTTACGAACCCGTCTTCGAAACCCGCAATTACCGTAACAAAGGAAAATATAATTTTTAGATTTAACTACGTGTAAAATAGTCTCGGTATTTGTCGTTGTCGCATCCGTGTGTCGATAACGGTAAAATTGCGTAAATGCCCCGTTTGCCGTTTCTGATCCGTTTTCCGATCCGATTTCAACTGCGTATAATAAAATTCGAAAACGAAGCCAAATATATCATAATGTATCAATATTGCGACGAAATTCGAGTCTGGTGCGTCAGTTCCGTCGTTGATTGTCGGTGCGTTACCGTTTCCGCGTTTCTCGTTCGCGTCTGCGTTTTGTGGCGTATGAAAATACGATATATTCACAAAATTAATTTCATGAATATAAAATTTTCATAGAAAATCCGTATTTGTCGGCGTTGTCAGTATTTTGTACGGTTTCGTTTCGTTATCGCTTAACGTTTAGCATGTTTCTCCGCAAATCACCGTTCGCGCACTGTAAAGTCGGATAGACGTTCCTAGGCACTCCAAAGGCCTAATTAAGTTAATTTGCGCCGTAAACACTATTTATTATCACGTAATCACCTGTTAATTACGTAATTAAGAGCCGTAAATCACCGGTTGTCACATTCTCCCCCTGTTACAGAAATTTCGTCCTCGAAATTTAGACTATGTTATCTCCTCAGAATTGTGTTGTTTGCAGGTAAGTCCGAATAATGACCGCGTAATCGAAACAAGACTTATTCGAATCATGTGAATTTAATGACATTCCTCAACCATAGGAATCCAACAGTTTAAAAGAAATGTGTCTCAGTAATTGATGTCAAAGGAAACGAGACGTAATGATACAGTCACCAGTGCGACTAAGTTAACAAGGATCCAATAAAGAACAGGAACTTCGACCAATCGAATTTCCATCTGAATGTTCACAATATGTAAATGAGTTCTAGAAGCAACAACATCCACTGGATGAACTTAGAATCAACAAGCTCAAATGTAATAGTTTGCATGAAACGCCCGATCGTGATCAGCACAAGCTGCAAGTTATACCGACGCCACAAGGTGTCGTAATGAATGAAACAATTCAATAATAGGGGTGATCGAACAAGTATCACCTGTTTTTTGCATGAAACGCTCAACCATGACTAGCCCAAGCTACAAGTTTGTACTGACACCACAAGGTGTCGTAGTGATTCAAATAATTCAATAATAGCGTTGATCAATCAAATTCACCGTGTTTGAAATCAAATGAAAGCGTAATAAGTGAATCCGAAAGTTTGTTTCAAATGACATCATAGAATTTTTCAATTGAATATGTAGCATCAAAGAAATAATGTTTTCAATCGAAGATGAAGAAGCAATGGATATCGCAAAACTTTCGATCGATAATGAAAGAACCGTTAGTAGGTACACCAGAATATAAAATGAATTTGTGTATCATTGTCTTAACACACTATTGTATTAAGACCGCTTTGATATAATAAATCGAAGTGGATTGAAAAACAATCAATAAATAAATATTTAGATTCGTGCATAAGATGCGTACACGAGTTTAGCGCAAGCTTCAAATTAATGAAAATCACCATCACATGGTGCCGGAATCAACAAACAATTTAATGGAGTCGAATGCGAAACAAGTTTACTTCGACTCGGAACAAATGAAACACTTGTTAAAACAAATTTTGAATATGATGCTCCCAATACATCATATGATGCTCTGAAGTGAATGTGTGTAATGGACAAGTTCAAACAATTGAACTTGGTTTTAGCGTAATCCGATAATAAGTATACGTATCGACAAGAAAACTTTCGGCATGGTCACAACGAAAAAACCATGTATGTAACTTGAAAAGAAATGATCGTGACACAATGACCATTAAGAGGAGTAGAGATACGAAAATCTACACAGTAAGTGTGAAATTTGAAATTTCAATAAAAGAAATTTGAGGACTTTACCTGGGGTTTCGTGTGACGACCAATTGTTAGGTGACATTACCATGGAATGTTGAACATAGCGTATTCGTCGTTAGTTAGGTAGGGGGGGATGCGGAGACAATCGTCTTCTCCCTGGCGTGATTCGTGTCGTTGCAGGATCGCGTGACAAGTTGTCGTTTCCTGATCGTTAGTTCTCCTGCTGACAGGGATCTAGCGTCGTCGTTAAATTTGCGTCATCGTTCTTTCTCAAAGGCCTCGCCTCGATAGTCGTATGTGTCGTACTTCAACCTCCGTTGATGTATAGCTTAAGTTTCACGTATACCTGTGCACTAGCGTTGTGTGTCGCGTAGAAGGTGATGTACCCCGACATTCGTTGACGTAGAAATTGAGTTCCATGTATTCTCGTGCGCTAGTGTTTCGTTATACGTAGGCTGCCTGCTCGGGAAGTCAAAATATCATAGACAATATGGATAATAATATGTGCCCGAGTTAATATTCGCGGTTCCTACGTGATGCCTTTAATAAACACACACATGCGCAAATAATCAATCATATAATCAAGTAAACATGTTAGTCACCAATAAGCAATCAAGTAATTCCCCTAGTCCCACTAGTCTATCCTCCCAGCCTCTCAGACTGAATCTCCTTTTCCGAAGGTCTTAAATGCATGTTTCCTAAACTCTCAGAGTTTTGTGTACTGTATGTAATTGTTTTGTGTACCGTGTATAAAACATCACAATAGCATATGTTTGAAAACAAAAGTTTGACTGTTTGCTTTTCGGCAACGGTTGGAGACCATATTCGAGTACTAGGCGTTCTGTATGTATTCAACGTCTTAATAGTCTAAGTCCCAGAGAAAAGTGAGGTTAGAGCCTAGGTATCACAACAGAAACCTAATTCGCTGTAACCTATAGCTCTGATACCAATCTGTCGTACCCCAAAATTATCAGAGCTGGCGTGACTGGATTGGTATCTTCATGGCACAGCGGAAGTGTTTGAGCTAAGACTTCTAGAAAGTGAACGCCGCTAAGTACTCGAATTCCCATGGGTTTCCCTATTCCAACCGTTCCATAGTTTTGAAAATGCAACCTGAGAAAGAAACATGCGAAAAAGTCAACATAAAGTTGAGCGAGTCCATAGTTTGTTTGTAAAAGATTTGAGATAAATCTTTTGAGTTGTGAAAGGTTTGAAATAAATTTTTTGAGTTGTGAAAGATTTGAAATAAGTCTTTGGAATAACCGGTTTTTCAAATAGTATTGAGAAAACGAATTTAAAAATCATTTTCTTGCCAAGTTATATGGAAACGTTGTGTTTGTAACACATTATGTTCATAAAAACCATGTATTTGTAAAGTCTTGTATTTGTAATGCTCGTATAACCGTCAATGCCCACCCTGACTTTGACTCCATACCCGCATAATCCTATGCTTTGTATTTGTATAAAACATGGTATTTAATTTGTATGAACAAGTATTTTTGTAAGTATATATGTCCCTGGTATGTAGCAAATAAGGAAATAAAGAGATCACCAATGGTTTGCAAGGCCATTGATATGTGTGAAGTGCAGTAGGAAGACTCAAACCTAGCGGATTTGTGCGTCGGGTACATAGTCACTCCGAGGTCCGTAGCGTGGGCCTGGAGCTGGGCTCGCTACACCCAAATAGATCTACCGCATTGTGCCCCTCGGTCCTACAATGAGGATTAATGGCCTCAAGTTGCGCTTACCCACTCACATGATCTAAGTAGTAAACCCTCCTTAAGCTAACCATACCATGTATAAAAATGTCTGTAAGTGTCTGTAATCATTGTACATGTATTTTACCCCAGTCTCTAAGACTGATCCTCCCTCAGTCTCTAAGACTGATCCTTCCTCAATCTCTAAAACTGATCCTTCCTCAATATTATCACCAGATGATCCCATCCCTAGTCATGAAAATCATTCACCTTTCGATAATACGCATTTGTTTTGTAAAAACCGGTATGTTTAGTATAAACCTTTCGTAAATCATTTGAGTTTCTCGAAATCCCTTCGTAATATGAATTAGAAATACGAGTTTTGCGTTTGGTCAAAACTATGTATGTTTTTGCAAAACGTGCATGTCGTTCCACCCCGAAAACATTTACAAAAATGTAAAACAGTAAAAAGTGGGGGTTATGAACTCGCCTGAATATTCCTTGTGCAAAGCTAGCTAATTACGACTTCGATGATGTCGTTTCCAAGACTTGACTTGCTAGCGTTTATTCTACAATATTCCTAACATGGAATACCTAATAAGTTTCTAAATAACATAGTAACTAAACTACGTGTCATCGAGCTCTACCGAATCGTTGACCGAACGATTTGACGGTAAATTGTCAACTTAAAAGAAGCGAAGAAGTTATACTTGTTAGCTCGTTTTAAGAAGTCGTATGTTGATATAAAGGAATATTCGTATGAAAGTAATATATAATAAATTTGTATTATTTATTACGTCTTGTATATACTTGCCATAATATACGTATACGCCGTTTCGGCGTTTGTAATAAATAAAAAAAGTTATATTTATTTTTCAAAAGTATTATCGAGTTTGTTTGAAGTTTGAAATAAATAGATAAACTATATCTATTTTATAAAAGAATTCGTGTCGTTTATTACTTCAAATAAATATATAAACTATATTTATTTTGGCAAAACAATCGTCGTGTCGTTTGATATTTGAAATAAATATAAACTATATTTATTTTGATGAAACGAATTCGTGTTACGCGATGCTTGAAATAGATATATATACTATATTTATTTATAAAAAGATTTTGAAATAAATATAATATAATAATAACTATATTTATTTTGTTGTCGAAATATTTTTCGTATCGTTGTTCTCGTAAGTTGTAAGTTGTGGTCGAAAGAAACTTTATATTCGTATCTCGTTTTATAAAAGTCGCTCAAAAAGCACGTTTTGTTTTATAATAAGACTTTGATTTTCTCGAAAAACGGGCAGAGTTTCCTCTGTTTTTGGACGGCCCGGACAACCAAGTTGTCGTTATTTTAACAAAATTCAATCAATTCAACACATTTTATATAGTTTACGTGAAATATATCAAAACACTAAATATTTAAAACCAAGTCACTAAGTGTAAATTCGTTAGTCGGGTCAAGCTCGTTCACGTAAAAAAAAAAAATTTATATTGAAACACAATATTTAAACGCGTCATTAATTTACCAAGTCTTCATGCCGAGACACCGAACGAGTTGACCGGGTCAACTGAGTTGACCGGCTGAGTTGTCTCACTGAGTCGACTTGCTGACTGAGTCAACTGAACCGAGCCTCCTAACCAAACCGCGTGACCCGAACCGAACTCCAAACTGATCTGCTGTTGACCAGAGTTAACTCGGTTGTTGACCGAGTCAACCGGGTTTGACCCGAATTGCAGCTGGGTTGACTCGAACCCGACTGAGTTGTGGAACCTGAAGCAAACATAACTCAAACCTGAACCGAAACATCACCCAAACCTGAACTGCTTCATGATGTGACTCGAACCGGCTGACCTGAATCGAAACCGAGCCGGAGCAACACCACCATCGGTACCCAATCTGACCCAGAACCAGAGGATTTCTTGGACCGCAACTGGTGTGACCCGAAAGGGAGTCACCGGAACCACCGTCGCCGGCAACTGTCGTCGGAAAAGCGGAGCCACCGTCTCCGATCATCTTCAACGTGTCATCTTCATCATCGTCGCATCATCATCGGAAAAATCGTCGGTCAAGAACAAAGACCACCGGTTCAATGAATCGACCGTCGGTTAAAGGAACCGACCACCGGATAATAAAATCGACCGAACCGAGACAAAAACCACCGGAATAACGAACCGACCGGCGGTCCGAGCCTTTGACCGCCGGTTCTCCCTTTCATTCTCTGGTTATCGCCGCCGCACCACCACCGGTTCGTGGTGGTGGTGGTTCATTCCGTCAGTCGGAAAGGAAGAATGAGAAGGGGGGGTTGTCTCGCCGGAAAGATACCGCCGCCGCCGCCGTGGCTAGCCGGCTCCGCCGCTCGCCGGCCGGAGTCCGGCCTGATCTTCCGAGAGTGAGAGAGAGCGGTGTGTGAGTGTGTGCTTGGTCTGAATTTCAAAATGACAGATTATGGTGTAGGCAAGCATATATATACTAGGTCAACTTGTGTTTTAAATGGGCTTTGGGCTTGGGCCCAAGGCCTACAAGCCCAATCCCCATGCTTCTAGTAGCCCGAAATTCTTTACGAACCCGTCTTCGAAACCCGCAATTACCGTAACAAAGGAAAATATAATTTTTAGATTTAACTACGTGTAAAATAGTGTCGGTATTTGTCGTTGTCGCGTCCGTGTGTCGATAACGGTAAAATTGCGTAAATGCCCCGTTTGCCGTTTCTGATCCGTTTTCCGATCCGATTTCAACTGCGTATAATAAAATTCGAAAACGAAGCCAAATATATCATAATGTATCAATATTGCGACGAAATTCGAGTCTGGTGCGTCAGTTCCGTCGTTGATTGTCGATGCGTTACCGTTTTCGCGTTTCTCGTTCGCGTCTGCGTTTTGTGGCGTATGAAAATACGATATATTCACAAAATTAATTTCATGAATATAAAATTTTCATAGAAAATCCGTATTTGTCGGCGTTGTCAGTATTTTGTACGGTTTCGTTTCGTTATCGCTTAACGTTTAGCATGTTTCTCCGCAAATCACCGTTCGCGCACTGTAAAGTCGGATAGACGTTCCTAGGCACTCCAAAGGCCTAATTAAGTTAATTTGCGCCGTAAACACTATTTATTATCACGTAATCACCTATTAATTACGTAATTAAGAGCCGTAAATCACCGGTTGTCACATTCTCCCCCTGTTACAGAAATTTCGTCCTCGAAATTTAGACTATGTTATCTCCTCAGAATTGTGTTGTTTGCAGGTAAGTCCGAATAATGACCGCGTAATCGAAACAAGACTTATTCGAATCATGTGAATTTAATGACATTCCTCAACCATAGGAATACAACAGTTTAAAAGAAATGTGTCTCAGTAATTGTTGTCAAAGGAAACGAGACGTAATGATACAGTCACCAGTGCGACTAAGTTAACAAGGATCCAATAAAGAACAGGAACTTCGACCAATCGAATTTCCATCTGAATGTTCACAATATGTAAATGAGTTCTAGAAGCAACAACATCCACTGGATGAACTTAGAATCAACAAGCTCAAATGTAATAGTTTGCATGAAATGCCCGATCGTGATCAGCACAAGCTGCAAGTTATACCGACGCCACAAGGTGTCGTAATGAATGAAAAAATTCAATAATAGGGGTGATCGAACAAGTATCACCTGTGTTTTGCATGAAACGCTCAATCATGACTAGCCCAAGCTACAAGTTTGTACTGACACCACAAGGTGTCGTAGTGATTTAAATAATTCAATAATATCGGTGATCAATCAAATTCACCGTGTTTGAAATCAAATGAAAGCGTAATAAGTGAATCCGAAAGTTTGTTTCAAATAGTGTCTCCAGATTTTGAGAGCAAATTTCGCAGTCGTAGTCGTTTAGAATTTCAACCCAACGTCGTTGCCTCATATTAAGTTCTTTCTGATTGAAAATATGCTGAAGAATTTTGTGGTAAGTGAAAACCACACATTTAGTACCATACAGATAGTGTCTCCAGATTTTGAGAGCAAATACAACTGCACCTAACTCAAGATCATGAGTCGTGTAGTTCTTCTCGTGAACCTTCAACTGTCTCGATGCGTAAGCTATGACTTTGTTCCTTTGCATGAGAACACAGCCAAGACCTAATTTGGATGCATCACAGTATACGAGAAAATCATCATTGCCCTCAGGTAAAGATAGGATAGGTGCATCGCAAAGTTTCTGTTTCAATGTATGAAATGCTTCTTCCTGTTTGGATCCCCATTCAAAGGGTTTATTCTTCTGGGTTAGAGCAGTGAGAGGAACTACAATCTTGGAGAAGTTTTCGATGAAGCGGCGGTAATAACCCGCAAGACCAAGAAATGAACGAACCTCAGTAGGAGTAGTAGGTGTATCCCAATCCTTAATCGCACTGATCTTGGAGGGATCTACATGAATACCTCGTTCGTTGACAATGTGTCCCAAAAATTGAACTTCCTTAAGCCAGACTTCACACTTGGAGAAATTGGCAAAAAAGTTGTTCTTTCTTTAGGAGTTCCATAGTAAGACAGAGATGTTGTTCATGATCTGCTTGTATCTTAGAATAAATTAAAATGTCATCAATGAAAACGATGATGAACTTATCCAAATAAGGCTTATAAACCCTATTCATCAAGTCCATGAAAATAGTAGGAGCATTAGTTAAACCGAATGGCATAACAGTGAACTCATAATGCCCATATCTTGTGCGGAATGCTGTCTTGGGAATATCTTCCTCGAGAACTCGAAGCTGATGATACCCAGAACATAGATCAATCTTTTTAAAAACAAGTAGCACCCTATAACTGATCAAAGCGATCATCAATGCGAGGTAGGGGATATCGATTCTTGATGGTAAGCTTGTTAAGCTCACGATAATAGATGCACATCCTGAAAGAGCCATCTTTCTTCTTGACAAAAAGAACGGGAGCACCCCAAGGTGAAAAGCTAGGATGAATAAAACCTTTGTCAGAAAGTTCCTGAAGCTGCTTAGATAACTCTTGCATCTCAGACGGTGCAAGACGATATGGAGATCTAGCGATAGGATTAGAACCAGGTACAAGGTTGATACAAAACTCAACTTGACGTGCTGGGGGTAAACCAGGTAACTCTTCAGGAAACACTTCAGGATAATCCCAAACAACAGGGATATCTTGAATAGACTTACCTTTGCCCTTCTCTTCTACTACATGTGCCAAGAAGGCCACATAGTTCTTGCGCAGGTACTTCTGAGCTTGAGTACAAGACATGAGTTTGAGACTACTAGAAGGTTTCTCACCACGAACTTCTAGGATCTTACCAGTTGAAAGAGGTATACGAACAATCTTCTCAAAACAAACTACCTCTGTGTGGTACTTGGCTAACCAATCCATTCCCACTATAATGTTGAAACTTCCAAGTTGCATCGGTGTGAGGTCGATAGGAAAAAGATGGTTATTAAGGTCCAATTGGCAATTTCGAAGAACATAGTCGAGAACAATGGGTTCACCACTAGCAACTTCTACTGTCAAGGGCTTTCCTAGTTTTGTTCTAGTCATGCGAAGCAAAGGCTCAAAAGACAATGATACAAAACTCTTATCAGCACCCGAACAAAAAGAATAGAACCAGACTGGTTGTTAATAAAGAACGTACCATTTACCACCTCGTTGTCTGCTCGCGCCTCATTAGCATTCATGTTAAAGACTCGACCACGAGCCTGCGCCTGATTCGGGTTTGCTAACCTTGGACACTGATTTCTGTAGTGGGTCAGATCCCCATGATTGTAGCAAGATCCAGGCGGATGGTGAGGTCGTGCAGCCTGTGCTTGTTGTTGAGCAGCTTGCTGAGCAGGGTTCTGAGCTGCTTGATTCTGATTAGCAGGAAGATGACATGTGGTGACAAGATGACCAGATCTTCCACAATTGGTACAATAACGACACTGAATGTGCGGCTGATGATGACTGTTACACCTGTTGCACAAAGGTGCATTGCCAATGTATTGTTTCTTGGCAGGTGGTTGTGCGGGCTGGTTTACACACACAAACATAACCGTATATATACACATATATACATATTCTAGACTAAAAACTGGTATTTAACCGGTTACCGGGTGGCGCTGTAACAACAAAATTCTGGGAAGCCTTGCGCTTCCTAGACCTTTTCGAAGAACCAGATTTCTTACCCTTCTTGTTCTCACTTTTGTCAGACGATTGTTTCTTATCCTTGTCACCTTTCCTGTGAAGCTTACCTTTTCTGATTTGTGGCTCAGTTAAAGTCGCAGCCAACTTGATTGCCTGACGAACTGAGGTAGGGTTGCTACCAGTGACGATGTCTTGCACGGGGTCAGGTAAACCATCGATATACATCTCGATAGCTTTCTCGAGTGGGGTAACCATTGTGGGACAAAGTAAGCTCAGCTCCTCATACCTGTCGGTATAAGCCCGGTGTTCACCACTATCCTGATTCAGATCATCGAACTCCCTCTCTAACACCCTCTGTTCGTGACGAGGACAGAATTCCCTCATCATAAGAGCCCTAAGCTCTCCCCAAGTTTGACCCAGAGCGACATTAGCACTACGATCTCTCATTAACCCATTCCACCAAGTAAGAGCCCTCTTTTGGAACACGCTAGAAGCAAACTCGACCTTGCGATTATCAGGACACTGAACATGATGAAAAGTACTCTCAATGCTTTCAAACCACTGTAGGAGCCCAGTTGCTCCTTCAGAACCACTAAACTTGAGTGGTTTAGGCGAATTGAAACTTTTAAAGTTGCATGGAGCATTATTGTTGTTATTGTTGGCTTGGTTGATTTGAGTGATGAGATTTGGGAGTGCAGCAGCCATTTGCTGCGCAATGATTGCTGCTAGTTCGGCATTAGGTATCTGATTGTCGTGTCGAGGAAGCATTCTAAAAGAGGAAACATGAGAGAAAACGAGTGAGATGACAAAATGAAGAATGAGATGATACAAATATCGACAAAAAGCATGGATGGTGGTCATTCGTTCATACCACAAAGCAAATAAATGACACACAGTGACTAATCAAAGTAAATGGGTCATAATAATGTATTGCGAAGACATGCTTTAGCCTATAAGTGGACACTCACCCCAAGAGTTCCCAAGTAAGAGTGACTGGTCCGATTATGTGGATTTGTACGAACACTCTAGCCTAGACAGAAAACTCGAGATACAGGCATCCATCCTTCCAGATTGCACGTGTTCACATCATTTAGACCCAAACTTTGACGAGATTTTGAAAACTTAGAAGGCATTAAGCCAAAAGAATCATTCAAGAATGGATGATTGATTTTCAAAATCGTTTTGAAAATTTGGAGGGTTCAAAACCTTATAACAAATCATCTAAGAATAGATGATTGATTTTCAAAAATCGTTTTGGAAAATCGTGTTCTTGTTTTGGTAATCACCTAAAGATAGGTGACGGTAATGTTTTAAGATCTAAACACAAGATAACTTGTGATGGGGTCCTAGAAAAGTTATAGTCTAGGTCAAAGCATTACTAATAACCTAATTCCCTATAACCATTGGCTCTGATACCAACTCTTCTGTCACACCCCGACCGTGTAAAACAACAAACTGCGGCGGAAACGTTGGGGAGTGGAGTGGCATAATTATTGTTTCACAACCATGGTATTTAAAATTTCGTTTTATTTATTAACAAAGTGGTTACATTGTCTTAAACAAAGAATACGAAGAGTACATATCATAATTAAACTATTCTTGCTTCATTTTATGTTACTAAGCCCCAAGTCCGCCTAAGTGCATCTTGAACAACCCTATGCATCAGCTCCTGAAAACACATGTGAAAATAGGTACGTCAGCATTAAAATGCCTGTGAGATACATAGGTTTATTAATTTAGGATTCATGACTTGTAGTTGAAAGAAATGTTTAACAAAAGTTAGTCATGAATCTTGTAAAATATTTTCCTTTGTAAATCATACAAAAATTGATAAGAAATCAGATGATACAAAGGAAGGACGTATGGTTAAATGAATAACCAAGTAAAATGAGTTTGTATAAAATATGATGTTTGTAAAACAATGTTTTGTGAAAATATGTTATTTGTGTAAAATGTAATATGTCTAAATTGAAATGGTTTAGATAACGCAACGATATGTAATATCATAAAAGCACTTGTATCCACCAGCGGTGTATCCACCATGCTTTTATCATATTACACACGCCTCGTTATTTAAATCACTTACCCAAACAAACCACCAACATACCTTATTTAAACCAATGTCAAAATGTTTATGTGTAAACAATGTCAAATGTTAAATGTAAATCATGTAATGTATAATCAAATGTTATGTATGGCAAGTAAAAAGTAACTACTCAAACCATATGTATGATGTTTATGTGTAACCAAATGAAATGTATGGTGAATAATAATATTACCCAACCCCATAAGAAAAAAATGTTCAAAACAATGTATTTGATATAAATCATAGTTTAAATCAAAAGATAAGTTTTACAAAATCCATGCTTTACTGATTAGAACACTTATGTGGTAATGTTAACCGTATACATTCAAGCCTTGAGACTGAAGCACAAACCCTTAACGAGTTAAAGGTTTATCAAAAATGTTTTTGGATTCAGTCATTCCTTACGTCCAAACAAACCTAAGATTTCAGGAATGGGAGTTGTCAAGTCCTATGGTACCACTACATACTACCGAGCGGCGTGATCAATGTTAATGAAGGTATTTTAGTTTCGTTATACAAACCAAATGTCATACCAAATGTAAGCATGTTATATGAAAACAATGTACTAAGTATGCTAAGTAAACATACATAGCAGAAATGTAATGTAAATCAATGTGTCCATATGCTGAGTAAACATATGCAACAAAAATGTTTATTAAATCAATGTGCTAGCATGCTAAGTGAACATACATAGCAAAGCATAAGGGAAATAATGTACTATATGCGTACTAATGAACATAGCAAGTATATGTCATGAAAGCAGGAAAAGCACGAAAGTAACAAGTATGCACATGTGTTTCACCCCAAAATATTTGAAAACAGTAAAAGAGGGGACTATGTACTCACTTGATAATTCTTAGAAGTCTTGAGATAACAACCAAACAAAGCTAGAAGGATCTCAGAATCAATCGGCACCTAATATAGGTAACTATGTTAATAAACCGGACCTAAATCGGAGGATCGGATAAAATGTGGTTTCGTAAACCAAATGAGTATGGGAACTCATGTAATATGGTTTAACAAAGCCTACATTCTAATTTGGAACCTATCCTAAGTGCTTACGACCCATTACGACCCGTTTAGGTAGCTTAAGGCTACTTTAAAGCGTCGTTCGCGTAAAACTCGTTTGGACCGCATAACTAGTCCTATAACAAGTATTATATGCTTTAACAAGTCTAATATTAACGTCTAATCAGTTTAGATGTCAAAATTTAGGTTACATATGCTTAAAATGAAATTACGCGCAAAAAGGGCATTTTGGTCATTTTCCTAAGGCATATAAACTACCTATCATACAACTAACTAAACGTAGTGACCATAAGGTATAACCTTGGAAGGTTATTCCCTATACAACTATGGTCACAAAATGTGTTTGGTCGGATCCTAATGATCGACCAAACGGGTCGGGTTCGAAAGTCTAAGCGGTTGTTTAGACCGCTTATCTTACGACCCTATATAAGCACTAAACTAAAAGTGACGAGTTAAACATGTTAAAACATGTTTAACTAGGTTGGAAAACAAGTTTGATATCAAAACAAAGGGTTTTGATACCCAAGAATAGTTTGGTTGCAAAATACGCATAAATACGCATTTTGACTGAAACTATGACTCGTCACTATGCCTAATCAACGTGGTAATCAGTAGGTATAGTCACAAGGGACTATAACCATCGTGATTACGCTCACGTTGCAAAGTTCCAACGAACTTTGTGTTGACCACTGACTGGTCAAAGCAGAAAGTCAAACACTGTTTGACTTTTACGCTTGGAAATGCATAAAAGCATGAAAGAAACTTACAAAAGGTCCAAGCAATGAAGAATTTGATCTAAAATGCTCAGGTATGAAGCTAAGGCTTCAACTTAGAGCAAAAATCAGATCAAATGTGAGTTGGGTGAATGAATTAAGGTGGGTATAATTTTTGGTCAACCGTTAGGATCGTTCCTCGATTTTTGAGCTTCAGTCTCAACCATCCAAGTGTTACCCACTGTTTTACAAACCTATGGGTGCCTAAAACCAGCTCCATGTTTGAATAAACCATGTACAAAAGCCTGAAACCAGCTGCTGTTTGCAGAAAACTGATTTTTACAGAACTGGAGGTCTCTTGCGGGCCGCGTAGGCTGGAGCCTAGTCTTACGCGCCCCTCCTAGAGACAACTTTGACAAATTGTCAATTTTAGTCCCTGAAGGTGTAAAACTTGGTTTTTGATGCATTTTTGACACGTTTAAGCCCCGTTAACCCATTTTCAAGGCTCAATAATGATGTCAAAGTGTAGGAGGCATGAAATATGCTCAAAAACATCTCAGATGATGGTTCGTTTGGCCGTACAGTTGCGTTGTTCGGTTAATTACGACGAAACTCGAACGGACGCGAAAAACGATCCAAATTGCGCGACGAATTGAATTTTAGCATGCCAATCACTAAAATAAAATATTTTAATGATTAAAAAAATTTTTGGATGTCCGGATAGGTTCAGAACGTAAGATATGCGCGTGAATGCAAACTTATGCACTTTTTGACGCTTTTAGTCCCTGATTGACCAATAAGTTTATTTTCGCATACCGAACCCCTCAAAGCCTATTTCTAAGCTATGTAAAAGATATTTAGGGTATGTTTAGCTTATGATCAAGTTCCAGAATGTTGGTTTCTATACGAATCAGCATACTTTCATAGTTTGTTGAAATTAGTCCCTACGATCGAATAAACTTGTTTTTGCCATACCAAACCCTTTAAAACTTATTTCGAAGTTATGTAAAGGTTATTTAAGGTATGTTAAGCATATGTTGATGTTTCGAAAGCGATATAGAGTTTGAAATTAAGAAAAATCAAAACGTGCAAAATGTCAAACATAAATAAACAAATATAGGGATCAAATCACATTATTTTATTGATAATTAAACTATTCAGAGTTTGTACAATGATTACAAGCACACATGTCACAAATGGGGCCTTCAACCAGAAGGGATAGCCCCAAATGAGCAGGAGAAGAAGATAACCAAAAATGAGCAAGTTGTGAAATGAGAATTCATGGGTTTATATAGATATTCATGAACCATTGAGATCATTCCAAGTGTTTAGAGGATTGATCTTGGCCCTACATTTGTTGCACATGGTTTTGAATACCAGGGGACCTCAAATACCCGCTCAAAGTATGTTAAAACCATGCCTAAAACCCAAGATTCAGGTGCTGGTTGAGAAAAACCAGTTTCTGCACATCTGGGGGTCTGTCGCGGGCCGCGAAGACAGGAGTACTAGGCTTCGCGCCCCTCCTAGCCTTCAGACTAGCAACTTCTACAAATTGGCAGAACAGGCCCCTAATGCTTAAAACTTGATTTTTGACACGTTTAAGCCCCGTTAACCCATTTTCAAGGCTCAAAAATGAAGTTAAAGTATAGGGGGCATGAAATATGTTTGAAAATATCTCGGATGTCGGTTCATTTGGTCGTACGATCACGTTGTTCGGTTAATTACGACGAAACATGAACGAACGCGAAAAACTATCCAAATTACGTGACGAATGGTATTTTAGCATTCCAATGACTAAAATAAAATATTTTAATGATTAAATTTTTTTTTTGATGTCCGGATAGGCTCAGAACGTAAGATATGCGCGTGAATGCAAACTTATTCACTTTTTGACGCTTTTAGTCCCTGATTGACCAATAAGTTTATTTTCGCATACCGAACCCCTCAAAGCCTATTTCTAAGCAATGTAAAGGATATTTAGGGTATGTTTAGCTTATGATCAAGTTGCGGAATGTTCGTTACTATACGAATCGGCATACATTTGTAGTTTGTTGAACTTAGTCCCTGCGATCGAATAAACTTGTTTTTGCCATACCAAACCCTTTAAAACTTATTTATAAGTTATGTAAAGGTTATTTAAGGTATGTTAAGAATATGTTGATGTTTTGAAGTGTTTTTCGCATTAAACTGATTACGTTTACGCATAAGTTTGCGTATAACTTTCTAGAAAGCGATATAGAGTTTGAAATTAAGCAAAAATCAAAACGTGCAAAATGTCAAACATAAATAAACAAATATAGGGATCAAATCACATTATTTTATTGATAATTGAACTATTCAGAGTTTGTACAATGATTACAAGCACAGATGTCACAAATGGGGCCTTCAACCAGAAGGGATAGCCCCAAATGAGCAGGAGAAGAAGATAACCAGAAATGAGCAAGTTGTGAAATGAGAATTCATGGGCTTATATAAATATTCATGAACCATTGAAATCATTCCAAGTGTTTAGAGGATTGATCTTGGCCCTACATTTGTTGCACATGGTTTTGAATACCAGGGGACCTCAAATACCAGCTCAAAGTATGTTAAAACCATGCCTAAAACCCAAGATTCAGGTGCTGTTTGAGAAAAACCAGTTTCTGCACATCTGGGGGTCTGTCACGGGCCGCGAAGACAGGAGTACTAGGCTTCGCGCCCCTCCTAGCCTTCAGACTAGCAACTTCTACAAATTGGCAGAACAGGCCCCTAATGCTTAAAACTTGATTTTTGACACGTTTAAGCCCCGTTAACCCATTTTCAAGGCTCAAAAATGAAGTTAAAGTATAGGGGGCATGAAATATGTTTGAAAATATCTCGGATGTCGGTTCATTTGGTCGTACGATCACGTTGTTCGGTTAATTACGACGAAACATGAACGAACGCGAAAAATATCCAAATTACGTGACGAATGGTATTTTAGCATTCCAAAGACTAAAATAAAATATTTTAATGATTAAAATTTCTTTTTGATGTCCGGATAGGCTCAGAACGTAAGATATGCGCGTGAATGCAAACTTATTCACTTTTTGACGCTTTTAGTCCCTGATTGACCAATAAGTTTGTTTTCGCATACTGAACCCCTCAAAGCCTATTTCTATGCAATGTAAAGGATATTTAGGGTATGTTTAGCTTATGATCAAGTTCCGGAATGTTCGTTGCTATACGAATCGGCATACATTTGTAGTTTGTTGAACTTAGTCCCTGCGATCGAATAAACTTGTTTTTGCCATACCAAACCCTTTAAAACTTATTTATAAGTTATGTAAAGGTTATTTAAGGTATGTTAAGCATATGTTGATGTTTCGAAGTGTTTTTCGCATTAAACTGACTACGTTTACGCATAAGTTTGCGTATAACTTTCTAGAAAGCGATATAGAGTTTGAAATTAAGCAAAAATCAAAACGTGCAAAATGTCAAACATAAATAAACAAATATAGGGATCAAATCACATTATTTTATTGATAATTGAACTATTCAGAGTTTGTACAATGATTACAAGCACAGATGTCACAAATGGGGCCTTCAACCAGAAGGGATAGCCCCAAATGAGCAGGAGAAGAAGATAACCAGAAATGAGCAAGTTGTGAAATGAGAATTCATGGGCTTATATAGATATTCATGAACCATTGAAATCATTCCAAGTGTTTAGAGGATTGATCTTGGCCCTACATTTGTTGCACATGGTTTTGAATACCAGGGGACCTCAAATACCAGCTCAAAGTATGTTAAAACCATGCCTAAAACCCAAGATTCAGGTGCTGTTTGAGAAAAACCAGTTTCTGCACATCTGGGGGTCTGTCTCGGGCCGCGAAGACAGGAGTACAAGGCTTCACGCCCCTCCTAGCCTTCAGACTAGCAACTTTTACAAATTGGCAGAATAGGCCCCTAATGCTTAAAACTTGATTTTTGACACGTTTAAGCCCCGTTAACCCATTTTCAAGGCTCAAATATGAAGTTAAAGTATAGGGGGCATGAAATATGTTTGAAAATATCTCGGATGTCGGTTCATTTGGTCGTACGATCACGTTGTTCGGTTAATTACGACGAAACATGAACGAACGCGAAAAATATCCAAATTACGTGACGAATGGTATTTTAGCATTCCAAAGACTAAAATAAAATATTTTAATGATTACAAATTTTTTTTGATGTCCGGATAGGCTCAGAACGTAAGATATGCGCGTGAATGCAAACTTATGCACTTTTTGACGCTTTTAGTCCCTGATTGACCAATAAGTTTATTTTCGCATACCGAACCCCTCATAGCCTATTTCTAAGCTATGTAAAGGATATTTAGGGTATGTTTAGCTTATGATCAAGTTCCGGAATGTTCGTTACTATACGAATCGGCATACATTTGTAGTTTGTTGAACTTAGTCCCTGCGATCGAATAAACTTGTTTTTGCCATACCAAACCCTTTAAAACTTATTTCTAAGTTATGTAAAGGTTATTTAAGGTTTGTTCAGCTTATGTTGATGTTTCAGAGTGTTTTTCGCATTAAACTGATTACGTTTACGCATCACTTTGCGTATAACTTTCCAGAAAGCGATATAGAGTTTGAAATTAAGCAAAAATCAAAACGTGCAATATGTCAAACATAAATAAACAAATATAGGGATCAAAACACTTTATTTTATTGATAATTGAACTATTCAGAGTTTGTACAATGATTACAAGCACATATGTCACAAATGGGGCTATCAACCAGAAGGGATAGCCCCAAATGAGCAGGAGAAGAAGATAACCAGAAATGAGCAAGTTGTGAAATGAGAATTCATGGGTTTATATAGATATTCATGAACCATTGAGATCATTCCTAGTGTTTAGAGGATTGATCTTGGCCCTACATTTGTTGCACATGGTTTTGAATACCAGGGGACCTCAAATACCAGCTCAAAGTATGTTAAAACAATGCCTAAAACCCAAGATTCAGGTGCTGTTTGAGAAAAACCAGTTTCTGCACATCTAGGGGTCTGTCGTGGGCCGCGAAGACAGGAGTACTAGGCTTCCCGCCCCTCCTAGCCTTCAGACTAGCAACTTTTGCAAATTGGCAGAACAGGCCCCAAATGCTTAAAACTTGATTTTTGACATGTTTAAGCCCCGTTAACCCATTTTCAAGGCTCAAAAATGAAGTTAAAGTATAGGGGGCATGAAATATGCTAGAAAATATCTCGGATGTCGGTTCATTTGGTCGTACGATCACGTTGTTCGGTTAATTACGACGAAACACGAACGGACGCGAAAAACTATCCAAATTACGTGAGAATTGGTATTTTAGCATTCCAAACACTAAAAAAAATATTTTAGTGATTACAAAAATTTTTGGATGTCCGGATAGGCTCAGAACGTAAGATATGCGCATGAATGCAAACTTATGCACTTTTTGATGCTTTTAGTCCCTGATTGACCAATAAGTTTATTTTCGCATACCGAATCCCTCAAAGCCTATTTCTAAGATATGTAAAGGATATTTAGGGTATGTTTAGCTTATGATCAAGTTCCAGAATGTTCGTTACTATACGAATCGGCATACTTTCATAGTTTGTTGAAATTAGTCCCTGCGATCAAATAAACTTGTTTTTGCCATACCAAACCCTTTAAAACTTATTTCTAAGTTATGTAAAGGTTATTTAAGGTATGTTAAGCATATGTTGATGTTTCGGAGTGTTTTTCACGTTAAACTGATTACGTTTACGCATAAGTTTGCGTATAACTTTCTAGAAAGCGATATAGAGTTTGAAATTGATCAAAATCAAAACATGCAAAATGTCAAACATAAATAAACAAACATTGGGGTCAAAACACATTGTTTTATTGATAAATGAACTATACAGAGTTTGTACAATGATTACAAGCACAGATGTCACACTATTGCCCAACACGAGGCCAACCGCTCCGAACATAGCGGTGGTTCATCTGGAAATAACCCCCCAATCGGTAATGTTTAGTTACCTATGACACATTACTACTCGTTTGGGTATTTCCAATTGTGCTTTGCTAATGCTTTCTGTGAATGGTGCTGCTTGTGTTACAGGCTGTACCTACAAACATTTCTTGGGCTGCAAGCCCCTTAATTTTGATGGCACTAGGGGTGCTGTTGCGCTTCTACGCTGGGTGGAGAAAACTGACTCTGTATTGAGGATGAGCAAATGTGCTCCAGAGCAAAGAGTCACGTATATTTCTTGGTTGTTTCTAGATGGAGTACTTTCGTGGTGGAATCTCCAGGTGCAGACATTGGGTGAAGCTTCGGCGTACGCATTAACATGGGATGAACTCAAGGTGTTAATGTGCAAAAAGTATTGCTCGCAAGCAGAGATTCAGAAGCTTGAGAGGGAATTCTGGAACCTCAAAATGGATGGTCCGAAAGTAGCAGAGTATGTTCAGCGATTTCATGATTTATCGAGAGTTGTTCCTTTTCTAGTGGAGCAAGAGTTTAAAAGGATTGAGCGTTTTATCTGGGGATTGGCACCTCAGATTATGAGCATGGTGACAGCTTCCAAGCCTCTAACTATTTCTGAGGCTATTGACTTAAGTGTGGCGCTTACTAAGGAAGCAGTTCGGTTGGGAAAGTTTTCGATTTCTGAAACGAAGAAGAAAGAGACTCATGTGGAGTCATCAGGGGATAACAAAAGGAAGTTTACTAATTTCAGGAAGGGCACCTGAGCGAACAACAACAACAATACCAACAAGCAAAGAGACACTAATCAGCCAGCTGAGGCACAGACTGCCGCTGCAAATGCTGAGAATAAGGGAAAAGGGTACATGGGTACCCTAACAAAGTGTGAATTGTGTGGGAAAATTGGGCATTCTAAGGAGACGTGTTGGTATGGAACAGGACGTGAAAATGGAAATCAGGGTGGCAACAGTAATGGTAACCGTGGTGGGAATGGTTATGGAAACAGAAGCCAGGGAGGAAATAACAATCAAGGAAGTAATGGAAACAGAAATGGAAATGGGAATCAAGCGGGAAATGGAAATCGTGGAGGAAATAACAACAATAACCAGGGTGCTAATGGGAATGGATACGGAAAAGGATGTTTTGGTTGCGGTGATTTGGGGCACTTTAAGAAGGACTGCCCAAAGAACAATCAAGCTCGTGGAAGGGTGTTTAACATTGGTGCTAGGGAAGCACGCCAGGATCCAAATGTGGTACTGGTACGTTCCCAATTAATCAACAATATGCATCTGTGCTGTTTGATACTGGTGCTGATTTTAGCTTTGTGTCCCTAGAATTTAAGAATATACTAGGTTTAGTTGCGAATAAGTTAGACGTCCCGTATTCGATAGAACTGGCTAATTTTAAGTTAGTAGAGGCGAACGAGGTAATTAAGGGTTGTATTTTGGAGCTTGGTGAGTGTGAATTTTCTATAGATCTTCTACCAGTTGACTTGGGAAGTTTTGATGTCGTGGTTGGGATGGATTGGTTGTCTAGCAACCGTGCAGAGATAGTGTTCCATGAGAAGATCATTCGCATTTCGACGGCGAATGAGGAGACGATTGTGATTCATGGAGAGAAGCATGATACGCCCTTGCGAATCATCAGTTGTATGAAAGCACAAAAGTGTTTATGTAAAGGATGCGTTGCCTTCTTAGCTCATATTGTGGATAAGAAAGCCGAAGAGCCAAAGACTGAAGATATCCCAGTGGTGAGAGATTATCCTGAGGTCTTCCCTGAAGACTTGCCAGGATTACCCCCATAATGACAAGTCGAATTCCACATTGACTTGGTTCCAGGCGCCACGCCTGTAGCCAAGGCATCTTATCGACTTGCGCCTTTCGAGATGCAAGAGCTATCCATGCAGCTTCAGGAGTTATTAGACAAGGGATTCATAAGGCCGAGCTTCTCACCTTGGGGAGCTCCGGTATTATTCGTTAAGAAGAAGGATGGAAGCTTTTGAATGTGTATCGATTATCAGGAGCTGAACAAGTTAACTATCAAGAATGGGTATCCATTACCGAGGATTGATGACTTATTTGACCAACTACAAGGATCGAGCTACTACTCCAAGATTAATCTTCGATCGGGTTATCATCAGTTGCGGATTCAAGAGGAGAGCATACCAAAGACTGCGTTCAGGACTCGTTATGGACACTATGAGTTCCTTGTGATGTCTTTCGGATTGACTAACGTGCCAGCAGTGTTTATGGATTTGATGAATCGTGTATGCAAGCCATATCTCGATAAATTTATGATCGTATTTATCGATGATATTCTGATCTATTCACGGACAAAGGAAGACCATGAGCAACATATCAGAGCCATTCTGGAACTACTAAAGAAGGAGAAACTCCACGCTAAGTTCTCGAAGTGCGAATTCTGGATTCGCGAGGTACAATTCCTTGGTCATGTGGTAAATGAGAATGGTGTACATGTGGATCCCACAAAGACTGGAGCAATAAAGAACTGGGAAACTCCCAAGACACCGACGAAGATTCGACAGTTTTTGCGATTAGTGGGCTACTACCGCAGATTCATCGAGAATTTCTTCAAGATAGCTCAACCGTTAACTTCCCTTACCCAGAAGGACAAGAGGTATGACTGGGGAGACAAGCAAGAAGAAGCCTTTCAACTGTTCAAGAACAAGCTATGCGATGCACCGATACTATCCTTACCCGAAGGCACAGAAGACTTCTTGGTATATTGCGACGGTTCGCGTCAGGGATTGGGTTGTGTGCTAATGCAACGCCAAAAAGTCATCGCTTATGCTTCACGCCAGCTGAAAGTACATGAGAAGAACTAAACCACTCACCATCTGGAGCTAGGCGCAGTGGTATTCGCCTTGAAGATTTGGCGACATTATCTGTATGGTACTCGATGTACTATCTTCACGGATCACAAGAGTCTGCAACACATATTTGATCAAAAAGAGCTTAATATGCGCCAGCGACGATGGATCGAGTTGCTGAATGATTATAACTGTGAGATCAAGTATCATCCTAGAAAGGCAAATGTGGTAGCAGACGCCTTAAGTAGAAAGGAAAGGGTTAAGAGCATAAGAGTTCGAGCTTTAGAAATAACAATTCAGACGGATCTCACTTAACGCATACGTGATGCACAACAAGAAGCTCTTAAGAAGGAAAACCTTAAGGCTGAATATCTCCGAGGAATGGAGAAGAAATTAGTGCCAAATAAGGAAGGAACCTTATGCTTCATGGGACGCTTTTGGGTTCCGCTTTATGGCGGTATTAGAGAGGCTATTTTTTATAAGGCTCATAAGCCGAGGTACTCGATCCACCCAGGATCGGACAAGATGTACCAAGACCTGAAAGATGATTACCGGTGGCCAAAGCTCAAGGGTGACATAGCCATTTATGTTGGGAAATGCTTAACCTGTGCTAAGGTTAAGGCCGAGTATCAGAAGCCTTCTGGTCTTTTGCAAAGCCTGAAATACCCTTGTGGAAGTGGGATCAAATTTCTATGGACTTCATAACAAAGTTACCCAGGACACCTAGAGGACATGATATGATATGGGTAATAGTGGATCGATTGACAAAGTCTGCACACTTGCTACCGATACGAGAGAAAGATAGCACTGGAAAGCTAGCTGAGCTTTACCTCAAGGAGATAGTAGCACGTCATGGAGTGCCTATCTCGATAATATCTGACAATCCTTTCAAGAGGCCTTTGGATCTCAGTTAAATCTGAGTACGGCCTTTCACCCGCAGACAGACGGTCAGAGCGAATGAACTATTCAAACACCGGAAGACATGCTTCGTGTATGTGTGATGGATTTAGGTGGCATTTGGGATACTCATCTACCACTGGTTGAGTTTTCCTATAATAACAGCTACCATACAAACATTCAAGCTGAACCGTTCAAAGCTACACCGTAAGTGCCGCTCACCATTGTGTTGGCCAGATGATGGAGATAGATAGATGGTTGGTCCTGAACTGGTTCAAGAAACAACTGACAAGATCATGCAGATCCGAGAGCGCATCAAGGAGGCTCGTGATCGACAAAAGAGCTACGCGGATCAAAGACGAAAACCTTTGGAATTCGAAGTAGGAGACATGGTTTTGTTGAAGGTCTCACCTTGGAAAGGTGTAGCACGATTTGGGAAACGTGGCAAGTTAAATTCACGTTACATTGGGCCATTCCAGATATTGGAAAGGGTTGGTACTGTCGCGTACAAGCTAGAATTACCAGAGGAACTAAACGGTGTTCACGATACATTTCATGTATCAAACCTGAATAAAAGCCCAACTCAGGAAACAATCATCATCCCTGCGGATGAAGTGCATATCGACGACACTCTACGATTCACCGAGGAACCTGTTGAGGTTACAGACTGGAAAATCATCGGAGGAGTCGTGTTAAGCTTGTCAAGGTTCGCTGGAATTCACGTTACGGCCTAGAGTTTACTTGGGAGCGTGAAGATCGAATGAAATCAAAGTATCCGGAACATCATCATGCAATAGCTCCTGAAACACATGTAAAAATAGGTACGTCAGTATAAAAATGCCTGTGAGATACATAGGTTTTGTTGTAGTAGGATTCATGACTTGTAAGTAAAAAGAAGTGTTTAAACAAAAGGTAGTCATGAATCTTGTAAAACGTTTTCTTTTATAAAATCTTATGAAAGTTTATATGAAAAATCAGATGTTATAAAAGAATAATGCATGGTTAAATAAATAACCAAGTAAAAATGAGTTTGTATAAGATATGTTGTTTGTAAAACAATGTCTTGTATAAATATGTCGTTTGTATAAAATGTATCATGTCTTTGTTTCTGTCAAAGTGGTTTAGATAACGCTGTGATATGTAATATCATAAAAGCACTTATATATAGGAAGTACTAGCGGCGTATCCACCATGCTTTTATCATATTACACACGCCTCGTTATTTAAATCACTTACCAAATAAACCACCAAAAATGTCTTGTCAAACCAATGTCATATAACAACTAATGTCTTGTATGGTGAATAAAAGTATTTACTCAACCCCATAGGTAAAATGTTATGTATGATGAATAAAAGAATTAACTCAACCCATAGGTAAAATGTCGATGTAGAATCAAATGTCATATGAAAACCATGTACTAAGTATGCTAAGTAAAAATACGAAATAGAAATGTAATGTAAATCAATGCGCTAGCATGCTAAGTAAACATACAGAGCAAAGCATAATGGAAATTATGTACTATATGCGTACTAATGAACATAGCAAGTATATGTCATGAAGGTACGAAAGCACGAAAGTAACAAGTAGGCACACATGTATCATCCCAAAATATTTGAAAAACAGTAAAAGAGGGGACTATGTACTCACTTGATAATGCTTAGTAATCTTGAAATAACAACTAAGTAATGTAACATCTGTGCTTGTAATCATTGTGAACAGTTAAATTATCAATAAAACAAAGTTATTTGATCCCAATGTTTGTGTGGTTATGTTTTACATTTTTCATGTTTTGACTTTCATTCAATTTCAAACTCTATATCGCTTTCTGGAGATTTATACGCAAACTGGTGCGTAAACGTAGTCAGTTTAATGCGAAAAATACTACGGAACATCAACATATACTTAACATACCTCAAATAACCTTTACATAAGTTAGAAATAAGTTTTGAAGGCTTTGGTATGGCAAAAACAAGTTAATTCGCCTACAGGGACTAAAATTGACAAACTGCGAAAGTATGCCAATTTGAACTGTAACAGACATTTCGGAACATGACCATAAGTTAAACATACCATAAATATCCTTTACATAGCTTAGAAATAGGCTTTGAAGGGTTCGGTGTGCTAAAATAAACTTTTGGGTCATTCAGGGACTAAAAGCGTCAAAAAGTGCATAAGTTTGCACTTTCGCGCATAACTTACGTTCTGAATACATCCGGACATCCAAAAATTTATGTAAGCACTAAAATATTTTATTTTAGTGTTTAGCATAAGAAAAATCCTTTCGTCACGCAATTTGGATCGTTTTTCGCGCTTATGCGCATTCCGTCGTAATTAAGCGAACATCGCGATCGTACGCCCAAACGAACCAACATCCGGCATATTTTTGAGCATGTTTCATGTCCACAATGTTTAGGCATCATATTAGGGCCTTAACGTTGGCTTAACGGGCCTTAAACATGTCGGAAATGGCCTTAAACATCAACAGGGACCAAAACTGTCATTTTGCAAAGTTTGCTTCTGACCAGAAGGGCCAGGCGGCCCGCGTAAGTTTAGTGAGTCCCCTTACGCAGCCTGTGTCAGCTTCCCAGATCAGATAAGATCAGTTTTAACAGCAGATTACAGCTGTTAAGCATCCAAACTCACCCACACTTGCCCTTTCCTGCTCATGAGGGGCCATTTTGAGTTACCACAAGGTTTCAACAAGTGTATGGACAAGATCAAGGCACGTTATTCGATAAACGATCCTAACGATTGTCCATTTACTATAAATACCCAACCCATCACAACTCAAAACCCACAAGAATCTGATCTAAAAGCTCTAAGTTGAAGCCATTGCTTCATACCTGAGCTACTTGGATCCAGATTAGCTTTCGGGGACCCTTTGTAATTGTTCCTTCGTTCTTTTATTCTTTATGCGTTAAAAGTCAAACTTTGTTTGACTTTCTGCATTGACCAGTTTATGGTCAACACGAAGTTCGTTTGAACTTCATAACGTGAGCGTAATCACGATGGTTATAGTCTCTTGTGACTATACCTACTGATTACAATGTTATCAAGGCTCAGTGACGAGTCGTAGTTTCGGCCAAAATGCGCATTTACGCGTATTTTGTAACCAAACTACTCTTGGGTATCAAAACCGTTTGTTTGATACCAAACCTGTTTTCTAAACTTAGTTAAGCATGTTCTAACATGCTTAGCTCGTCACTTTTAGTTTAGTGCATATATAGGGTCGTAAGGTAAGCGATCTAAACAATCGCTTATACTTTTGAACCCGACCCGTTTGGTCGATCTTTAGGATCCGACCAAACACATTAGGTGACCATAGTTGTATAGGGAATAACCTTCCAAGGATATACCTTATGGTCACATCGTTTGAGTAGTTGTATGATAGGTAGTATATATGCCTTAGGTAAATTACCAAAATGCCATTTTAACGCCAAAATTCATTTTTAGCATATGTAACAAAACTTTTGGTATCTAAACTGATTTGGTAACAATATTAGACATGTTAAGGCATATTTTACTTATCATAGGGCTAGTTAGGCGTTCTGAACGCGTTTTACGCGAACGACGCGTTAAAGTAGCATAAGCTACCTAAACGGGTCGTAATGGGTCGTAAGCACTTAGGTTAGGTTTCATTTTAGTATGTAGGCTTTGTTAAACTATATTACACGAGTCTCCATACTCGTTTGGTTTACGAACCCTCATTCTAACCGATCTTCCGATTTAGGTCCGGTTTATTAATGTAGTTACCTATATTAGGTGTCGTTTGATATCCGTGATCTTTAGGATTGTTTGGTTGTTACTCAAGGACTACTAAGCAATCTCAAGTGAGTACATAGACCCCTCTTTTATCGTTTTCAAACTGTTTTGGGGTGAAACACATGTGCCTACTTGTTACTTTCATGCTTTCCATGTTTTCATATCATATGCTTGTTATGTTCAATAGTACACTTATAGTACATGATTTCATTGTGTTTATGCTATGTATGCCCATTGTGTGCATATTTAGTACATCGTTTTACATTACATGTTATGCTATGTATGTCCATTGTGTGCATACTTAGTACATCGTTTAACATTACATGTTATGCTATGTATGTCCATTGTGTGCATACTTAGTACATCGTTTTACATTACATGTTATGCTATGTATGTCCATTGTGTGCATACTTAGTACATTGTTTTACATTACATTTTATGCTATGTATGCCCATTGTGTGCATACTTAGTACATTTGTTATTCATCACATGCTTACATTTTTGGTATGACATTTGGTTTGTTCAAATGGGACAATATACATTCATTAACATTAGCTACGCCGCTCGTTAGTAGGTAATGGTACCATAGGACTTGACAACTCCCATTCCTGAACCCTAGGTTTGTTTGGGTGGAAGGAATGACCGAATTCGATAAACATAACACAGATGAATCTTTAATTTGTTTAAAGGTCTATCACCACAGTCACAAGGCTTGGATGTATGCATTTTCACAATACCGCATAGATGTTTGTATCAGTATAGCATGCATTTGTTCCACAGAACATAACTTTGACTTAAACTATGTTTAATTCAATACCTTGTTTTTGTGCATTTTACCTATGGTTTAGTTGATATATTTCACATGCCATACATGATATTTTTGGATACACATTATACGATTTACATTAAACATAAACATTTTGACATCGATATACACATTTGGTCATTTACATTAGACATGGACATTTTGATATGGTTTACACAATTACACTTGACAAGTGATTTATACATGAACAATTTACATTGGTGGTTGGTTTGGGTAAATGGTTTGAGTAACGAGGCGTGTGTAATATGATACAAACATGGTGGATACGCCGCTGGTACTTCCTATATATAAGTGTTTGTATGGTATTACATATCGTAGCGTTATTTGAATCATTTCAATTTAAGACATATAACATTTTATACAAATAACATACTTTTCAGGAGACATTGTTTTACAAACAAACTCATCTTACATGGTTATTCATTTAACCTTACATTTATTTATACATATCATCTGATCTTATTGTTTTTCAAATGATTTACAAAACAAATCAAATTACTAGGTTCATGACTAAACTTTATTAAACATTTTCTTAAACTTACAAGTCATGAATCCTATTTTCACAAAACCTATGTATCTCACATGTGTTTTCAGGAGCTGTTGCTTAGGATGATGATCGTGACACTAGGGCGGACCTGTGCCTTAGAGACTTCAAATAAAGATAGAACTAGTTTAATTATGTTCTGAACTCTTTATTTCCTATTTTGAGACAATGTAACACTCTTGTTTGATAAATAAAATATAACTTTGTATGCCATGGTTGTGAAACAATAATTCTGTTACAACACTCCCCGACGTTTCCGCCATGATTTGATGTTCTATGTGGTCGGGGTGTGACAGAAGAGTTGGTATCAGAGCCAATGGTTATAGGGAATTAGGTTATTAGTAATGCTTTGACCTAGACTATAACCTTTCTAGGACCCCAACACAAGTTATCTTGTGTTTAGGTTTTAAAACATGCACTTCACCTATCCTTAGGTGATAACCACAACGGGAACATCAAGTTCGAATCCGCTTCGAAAATTAATCATTTGTTTTTGGATGATTGATTACTAGGTTTTGAACCCTCTGTTGTAAGGTTTTGAACCCTTCCAGTTTGATTTTTGGCCTTGTGCCTTTCAAATTTTCAAAATCTCGTCAAAGTTTTGGGTTCTAAATAGTGTGAACACGTGCAAACTGGAAGAGTGAATGCCTGTACCCTGGGTTTTCTGTCTAAGGCTAGAGTGTTCGTACAAATCCACATAATCGGACCAGTCACTCTTACCTGGGAACTCTTGGGGTGAGTGTTCACTTATAGGCGAGCATGTCTTCGCGATACATTTTTTTTACCCATTTACTTTGATTAGTCACTGTGTGTCGTTTGTTTGCTTTGTGATGCGGACAAATGACCACCATCTTTGCTTTTGTTGATTTTGTTTCATCTCATTCTCTTCATCCAATCATCTCACTCGTTTCCTTTCATGTTTCCTCTTTTAGAATGCCTCCTCAACGCAAAAACCAGATAGCGACTGCCGAACTGGCAGAAATCATTGCGCAGCAAATGGCTGCTCAATTCCCAAACCTCTTTGCTCAATGGAACCAAGCCAACAACAACAACAATGTTCCATGCAATTTCAAGAATTTTAACTCGGCTAAACCACTCAAGTTTAGTGGTTCTGAGGGAGCGACTGGGCTTCTTCAATGGGTCGAGAGCATTGAGAATACTTTCCGTCACGTTCGGTGTCCTGACAATCGCAAGGTCGAGTTTTCTTCGAGTGTGTTTCAGAAGAGGGCTCGTACATGGTGGAACGGGGTTATGAGAGATCGTGGCGCAGAAGTTGCTCTAGCACAGACTTGGGCTGAACTTAGAGCTCTTATGATGAGGGAGTTTTGTCCTCGTCATGAACTACGAGCTTTGGAGAGAGAGTTTGATGATTTGAAGCAAGATAGTGGTGAGCATCGAGCGTATACTGATAGGTTTGAGGAGTTGAGTATGCTTTGCCCAACAATGGTTACCCCACTCGACAAGGCTATCGAAAGGTACATCGATGGTCTACCTGACTCAGTACAAGACATCATTACTGGTAGTAACCCTAACACACTCCGTCAGGCGATCGAGTTAGCAGCGACATTGACTGAGTCGCAGGTTCGAAAGGGAAAGCTGCACAAAAAGGGTGACAAGGGTAAGAAGCAGGCATCTGACAAAGCAGATAGCAAGAAAGGTCAAAACAAGAAGGGAAAGGATTCTGGTTCCTCAAGGGGGTCAAGGAAGCGTAAGGCTTCCCAAAATTTTGCTGTCACTGCCCAAGCTAACCAGGCAGCTCCCAACCAACCCGCACAGCCTCCAGCGAAGAAACCTTATGCAGGAAATGCACCTTTGTGCAATAGATGCAATAGTCACCATCAGCCGCAATTTCCGTGTCGTTTCTGTACTAACTGTGGGAAGTCAGGTCATCTTGCTAATGTTTGTCGTTTTACTCAGAATCAGGCAGTTCAGAACCCGGCTCGACAAGTTGCTCAGCCTCCTGCTCAGCAACAAGGTCAAGCTGCACGACCACACTACCCGCCAGGTTCTTGTTACAACTGTGGGGATCTGACCCACTACCGTAATCAGTGTCCAAGATTGGTGAATGCTAACCCAAATCAGAATCAGGCTCAGGCTCGAGGTCGTGTCTTCAACATGAATGCCCAGGAGGCACAAGCAGACAATGAAGTAGTGAACGGTACGTTCTTTATTAATAATCAGCCTGCATCTGTTCTTTTTTATTCGGGTGCCGATAAGAGTTTTGTGTCATTATCTTTTGAGCCATTGCTTCGCGTGTCTAGAACGAAACTAGGTAAACCTTTGACAGTAGAAGTTGCTAGTGGTGAACCCATTGTTCTTGATTCTGTTCTTCGCAACTGCCAGTTGAACCTTAACGACCATCTTTTTCCTATTGACCTCACGCCTATGCAACTTGGAAGCTTCGATGTTATAGTGGGTATGGATTGGTTATCCAAGCATCGCGCAGAGGTAGTTTGTTTTGAGAAGATTGTTCGTGTGCCACTTTCGACAGGAGAGATCCTACAAGTTCATGGTGAGAAACCTGCCGGTGGTCTCAAACTCTTGTCTTGTTTTAAAGCTCGGAAGTATCTGCGAAAGAACTATGTGGCCTTTTTGGCACATGTTGTAGCAGCTAAGGGTAAGGGTAAGTCTATTCAAGATATTCCTGTTGTTCGGGATTATTCTGAAGTATTCCCTGAAGAGTTACCTGGTCTACCCCCAGCACGCCAAGTCGAGTTCCGTATTGATCTCGTACCTGGTGCAAATCCCATTGCCAGAGCTCCATATCGTCTTGCACCGTCTGAGATGCAAGAGTTGTCTAAGCAGCTTCAGGAACTCTCTGACAAAGGTTTTATCCGTCCTAGCTTTTCACCTTGGGGTGCTCCCGTTCTTTTTGTCAAGAAGAAGGATGGATCTTTTAGGATGTGTATCGATTCTCGCGAGCTTAACAAGCTTACCATCAAGAATCGATATCCCCTACCTCGCATCGATGATCTCTTTGATCAGTTACAGGGCGCTTCTTATTTTTCAAAGATTGATCTGCGATCTGGATATCATCAACTTCGTGTGCATGAAGAAGATATTCCCAAGACAGCGTTCCGCACTCGTTATGGGCATTATGAGTTTACAGTCATGCCATTCGGTTTGACTAATGCTCCTGCTGTTTTCATGGACTTAATGAATAGGGTCTGCAAGCATTATTTGGATCAGTTCGTCATTGTTTGTATTGATGACATCTTGATATACTCCAAGACGCGAGCTGATCATGAGCAACATCTTCGTCTTACTCTGGAACTCCTAAAGAAAGAGCAACTTTTCGCCAAATTCTCCAAGTGTGAATTCTGGCTTAAAGAAGTTCAATTCCTAGGACATATTGTCAACGAACAAGGTATTCATGTAGATCCCTCCAAGATCAGTGCGATTAAGGATTGGGATACGCCTACTACTCCTACCGAAGTTCATTCTTTTCTTGGTCTAGCGGGTTATTACCGCCGCTTCATTGAGAACTTCTCAAAGATTGCAGTTCCTCTAACTGCTCTAACTCAGAAGAACAAACCCTTTGATTGGGGATTCAAACAAGAGGAAGCTTTTCAAAACTTGAAGCAGAAGCTTTGTGACGCGCCTGTTCTGAATTTGCCTGAGGGCAATGAGGATTTTGTCGTTTATTGCGATGCATCTAAATTGGGTCTTGGCTGTGTTCTGATACAAAGGAGCAAAGTCATAGCCTACGCATCAAGACAATTGAAGGTACATGAGAAGAACTACACCACTCACGATCTTGAGTTTGGTGCAGTTGTCTTCGCTCTTAAGATCTGGAGACACTATTTGTACGGAACAAAATGTGTGGTTTTCACGGACCACAAAAGTCTTCAGCATATCTTCAATCAGAAAAAACCCAACATGAGGCAACGACGTTGGGTTTAGCTTCTAAACGACTATGACTGCGAAATTCGCTACCATCCTGGTAAGGCGAATGTCGTGGCCGATGCTTTGAGTCGCAAGGAATGTACTAAGCTTTATTGTGTTCGTGTTCAATCTGTTATTCAAGCTCGATCCGATATCCAAGCACGCATTTCTCAGGCTTAACAATCTTGTGTTTCACAAGGTTTGATGGATAAGGAATTTCCCTATCACATAACACCTGATCTCGAACTGAAGGACAATGGATCGTATTACTTCATGGACCGTTTGTGGGTCCCAAGCCAAGATAACCTTCGCACCTTGCTTATGGATGAAGCCCATAAGTCTCGTTATTCTGTTCATCCTGGCTCAGATAAGATGTATAAGGATCTTCGTATTCAGTATTGGTGGCCTGGTATGAAGAAAGACATTGCCTTATATGTATCAAAATGCCTTACTTGTCTTAAGGTTAAGGCTGAACATCAACGTCCTTCGGGTTTATTGGTGCAACCAGAGATCCCAGTTTGGAAATGGGAAAACATTACTATGGATCTCATTACCAAACTTCCGCGCACAAAGAAAGGTCATGATGCCATCTGGGTAGTTGTTGATCGTCTTACTAACTCAGCGCATTTCTTGCCAATCCGTGAGGATTTTTCGGCTGACAAACTTGCAAAAATCTATGTGGATGAAATTGTAGCTCGACATGGTGTCCCTTTGAACATCATTTCTGACAGAGATGCTCGTTTCACTTCTCATTTTTGGAGAACCATGCAATCTGCTATGGGGACCCAACTTAATCTGAGCACAGCTTATCATCCGCAAACGGATGGTCAATCTGAAAGAACAATCCAGACTCTGGAGGACATGCTTAGAGCTTGTGTGATCGATTTTGGTGGTAGTTGGGATTCACATCTTCCGTTAATTGAATTCTCCTACAACAACAGTTATCACTCCAACATCAACATGGCTCCTTTCGAGGCTCTCTATGGTCGAAAATGTCGTTCACCAGTCTGCTGGAATGAGATCGGCGAGGCTCAGCTTACTGGACCTGCCCTCATTTTAGAGACAACTGATAAGATTAAGAAAGTTCGTGATAACCTTCAGACAAGTAGAAGCCGTCAAAAGAGTTACGCGGACCCAAAACGCAAGCCCTTGGATTTTCAAGTCGGTGATCGTGTATTACTTAAGGTCTCACCTTGGAAAGGTGTGATCAGATTTGGAAAGAAAGGAAAACTTGCACCTAGATACGTTGGAGCATTCAAGATCATCGAAAGAATCGGTAAGGTAGCCTACAGACTTGAGTTACCTCCTGAACTTGGAAATGTTCATCCAACCTTTCACGTGTCCAATCTCAGGAAGTGTTTATCTGATGAGAACCTCCACATACCACTTGACGAAATTCGTGTTGATAAAACACTGAAATTTGTTGAGAAGCCAGTGGAAATCATGGAACGTGAAGTCAAGTGGCTCAAACGCAAGGGCATTCCATTGGTCAAAGTTCGCTGGGAATCTAAACGTGGACCCGAGTTTACTTGGGAATGCGAAGATCAAATGAAGGCGAAGTACCCACATCTATTCCCACGAGTTTCCTCTAAATAAATTTCGAGACGAAATTTCCACAAGTAGGGGAGACTGTAACATCTGTGCTTGTAATCATTGTGAACAGTTCAATTATCAATAAAACAAATTTATTTGATCCCAATGTTTGTGTGGTTATGTTTTACATTTTTCATGTTTTGACTTTTATTCAATTTCAAACTCTATATCGCTTTATGGAGATTTATACGCAAACTGGTGCGTAAACGTAGTCAGTTTAATGAAAAAATACTTCGGAACATCAACATATACTTAACATACCTCAAATAACCTTTACATAACTTAGAAATAAGTTTTGAACGCTTTGGTATGGCAAAAACAAGTTAATTCGCCTACAGGGACTAAAATTGACAAACTATGAAAGTATGCCAATTTGAACTGTAACAGACATTCCGGAACATGACCATAACTTAAACATACCATAAATATCATTTACATAGCTTAGAAATAGTCTTTGAAGGGTTCGGTGTGCTAAAATTAACTTTTGGGTCATTTAGGGACTAAAAGCGTCAAAAAGTGCATAAGTTTGCACTTTCGCGCATAACTTACGTTCTGAATACATCCGGACATCCAAAAATTTATGTAAGCACTAAAATATTTTATTTTAGTGTTTAGCATAAGAAAAATCCTTTCGTCACGCAATTTGGATCGTTTTTCGCGCTTATGCGCATTCCGTCGTAATTAAGCGAACATCGCGATCGTACGCCTAAACGAACCAACATCCGGCATATTTTTGAGCATGTTTCTTGTCCACAATGTTTAGGCATCATTTTAGGGCCTTAAAGTTGGCTTAACAGGCCTTAAACATGTCGGAAATGGCCTTAAACATCAACAGGGACCAAAACTGTCATTTTGCAAAGTTTGCTTCAGACCAGAAGGGCCAGGCGGCCCGCGTAAGTTTAGTGAGTCCCCTTACGCGGCCCGTGTCAGCTTCCCAGATCAGATAAGATCAGTTTTAACAGCAGATTACAGCTGTTAAGCACCCAAACTCACCCACACTTGCCCTTTCCTGCTCATGAGGGGCCATTTTGAGTTACCACAAGGTTTCAACAAGTGTATGGACAAGATCAAGGCACGTTATTCGATAAACGATCCTAACGGTTGTCCATTTACTATAAATACCCAACCCATCACAACTCAAAACCCACAAGAATCTGATCTAAAAGCTCTAAGTTGAAGCCATTGCTTCATACCTGAGCTACTTGGATCAAGATTAGCTTTCGAGAACCCTTTGTAAGTGTTCCTTCGTTCTTTTATTCTTTATGCGTTATAAGTCAAACTTTGTTTGACTTTCTGCATTGACCAGTTTATGGTCAACACGAAGTTCTTTTGAACTTCATAACGTGAGCGTAATCACGATGGTTATAGACTCTTGTGACTATACCTACTGATTACCATGTTATCAAGGCTCAGTGACGAGTCGTAGTTTCGGCCAAAATGCGCATTTACGCGTATTTTGTAACCAAACTACTCTTGGGTATCAAAACCGTTTGTTTTGATACCAAACCTGTTTTCTAAACTTAGTTAAGCATGTTCTAACATGCTTAGCTCGTCACTTTTAGTTTAGTGCTTATATAGGGTCGTAAGGTAAGTGATCTAAACAATCGCTTATACTTTCGAACCCGACCCGTTTGGTCGATCTTTAGGATCCGACCAAACACATTAGGTGACCATAGTTGTATAGGGAATAACCTTCCGAGGTTATACCTTATGGTCACATCGTTTGAGTAGTTGTATGATAGGTAGTATATATGCCTTAGGTAAATTACCAAAATGCCATTTTAACGCCAAAATTCATTTTTAGCATATGTAACATAACTTTTGGTATCTAAACTGATTTGGTAACAATATTAGACATGTTAAGGCATATTTTACTTATCATAGGGCTAGTTAGGCGTTCTGAACGCGTTTTACGCGAACGACGCGTTAAAGTAGCATAAGCTACCTAAACGGGTCGTAATGGGTCGTAAGCACTTAGGTTAGGTTTCATTTTAGTATGTAGGCTTTGTTAAACCATATTACACGAGTCTCCATACTCGTTTGGTTTACGAACCCTCATTCTAACCGATCTTCCGATTTAGGTCCGGTTTATTAATGTAGTTACCTATATTAGGTGCCGTTTGATATCCGTGATCTCTAGCATTGTTTGGTTGTTACTCAACGAGTACTAAGAAATCTCAAGTGAGTACATAGACCCCTCTTTTATCGTTTTCAAACTGTTTTGGGGTGAAACACATGTGCCTACTTGTTACTTTCATGCTTTCCATGTTTTCATATCATATGCTTGTTATGTTCAATAGTACACTTATAGTACATGATTTCATTGTGTTTATGCTATGTATGCCCATTGTGTGCATATTTAGTACATCGTTTTACATTACATGTTATGCTATGTATGTCCATTGTGTGCATACTTAGTACATCGTTTTACATTACATGTTATGCTATGTATGTCCATTGTGTGCATACTTAGTACATTGTTTTACATTACATTTTATGCTATGTATGCCCATTGTGTGCATACTTAGTACATTTGTTATTCATCACATGCTTACATTTTTGGTATGACATTTGGTTTGTTCAAATGGGACAATATACATTCATTAACATTAGCTACGCCGCTCGTTAGTAGGTAATGGTACCATAGGACTTGACAACTCCCATTCCTGAACCCTAGGTTTGTTTGGGTGGAAGGAATGACCGAATTCGATAAACATAACACAGATGAATCTTTAATTTGTTTAAAGGTCTATTACCACAGTCACAAGGCTTGGATGTATGCATTTTCACAATACCGCATTGATGTTTGTATCAGTATAGCATGCATTTGTTCCACAGAACATAACTTTGACTTAAACTACGTTTAATTCAATACCTTGTTTTTGTGCATTTTACCTATGGTTTAGTTGATATATTTCACATGCCATACATGATATTTTTGGATACACATTATACGATTTACATTAAACATAAACATTTTGACATTGATATACACATTTGGTCATTTACATTAGACATGGACATTTTGATATGGTTTACACAATAACACTTGAAAAGTGATTTATACATGAACAATTTACATTGGTGGTTGGTTTGGGTAAATGGTTTGAGTAACGAGGCGTGTGTAATATGATACAAACATGGTGGATACGCCGCTGGTACTTCCTATATATAAGTGTTTGTATGGTATTACATATCGTAGCGTTATTTGAATCATTTCAATTTAAGACATATAACATTTTATACAAATAACATACTTTTCACGAGACATTGTTTTACAAACAAACTCATCTTACATGGTTCTTCATTTAACCTTACATTTATTTATACATATCATCTGATCTTATTGTTTTTCAAATGATTTACAAAACAAATCAAATTACTAGGTTCATGACTAAACTTTATTAAACATTTTCTTAAACTTACAAGTCATGAATCCTATTTTCACAAAACCTATGTATCTCACAGGCATTTTTATGCTGACGTACCTATTTTCACATGTGTTTTCAGGAGCTGTTGCTTAGGATGATGATCGTGACACTAGGGCGGACCTGTGCCTTAGAGACTTAAAATAAAGATAGAACTAGTTTAATTATGTTCTGAACTCTTTATTTCCAATTTTGAGACAATGTAACACTCTTGTTTGATAAATAAAATATAACTTTGTATGCCATGGTTGTGAAACAATAATTCTGTTACAACACTCCCCGACGTTTCCGCCACGATTTGATGTTCTACGTGGTCGGGGTGTGACGGAAGAGTTGGTATCAGAGCCAATGGTTATAGGGAATTAGGTTATTAGTAATGCTTTGACCTAGACTATAACCTTTCTACGACCCCAATACAAGTTATCTTGTGTTTAGGTTTTAAAACATGCACTTCATCTATCCTTAGGTGATAACCCCAACGGGAACATCAAGTTCGAATCCGCTTCGAAAATTAATCATTTGTTTTTGGATGATTGATTACTAGGTTTTGAACCCTCTGTTGTAAGGTTTTGAACCCTTCCAGTTTGATTTTTGGCCTTGTGCCTTTCAAATTTTCAAAATCTCGTCAAAGTTTTGGGTTCTAAATAGTGTGAAGACGTGCAAACTGGAAGAGTGAATGCCTGTACCCTGGGTTTTCTGTCTAAGGCTAGAGTGTTCGTACAAATCCACATAATCGGACCAGTCACTCTTACCTGGGAACTCTTGGGGTGAGTGTTCACTTATAGGCGAGCATGTCTTCACGATACATTATTTTTGACCCATTTACTTTGATTAGTCACTGTGTGTCGTTTGTTTGCTTTGTGATGCGGACAAATGACCACCATCTTTTCTTTGGTTGATTTTTTTCATCTCATTCTCTTCATCCAATCATCTCACTCGTTTCCTTTCATGTTTCCTCTTTTAAAATGCCTCCTCGACGCGAAAACCAGATAGCGACTGCCGAACTGGTAGAAATCATTGCGCAGCAAATGGCTGCACAATTCCCAAACCTCTTTGCTCAATGGAACCAAGCCAACAACAACAACAATGTTCCATGCAATTTCAAGAATTTTAACTCGGCTAAACCACTCAAGTTTAGTGGTTCTGAGGGAGCGACTGGGCTTCTTCAACGGGTCAAGAGCATTGAGAATACTTTCCGTCACGTTCGGTGTCCTGACAATCGCAAGGTCGAGTTTTCTTCGAGTGTGTTTCAGAAGAGGGCTCTTACATGGTGGAACGGGGTTATGAGAGATCGTGGCGTAGAAGTTGCTCTAGCACAGACTTGGGCTGAACTTAGAGCTCTTATGATGAGGGATCGTGGTGCAGAAGTTGCTCTTATACAAATAACATACTTTTCAGGAGACATTGTTTTACAAACAAACTCATCTTACATGGTTATTCATTTAACCTTACATTTATTTATACATATCATCTGATCTTATTGTTTTTCAAATGATTTACAAAACAAATCAAATTACTAGGTTCATGACTAAACTTTATTAAACATTTTCTTAAACTTACAAGTCATGAATCCTATTTTCACAAAACCTATGTATCTCACAGGCATTTTTATGCTGACGTACCTATTTTCACATGTGTTTTCAGGAGCTGTTGCTTAGGATGATGATCGTGACACTAGGGCGGACCTGTGCCTTAGAGACTTAAAATAAAGATAGAACTAGTTTAATTATGTTCTGAACTCTTTATTTCGTATTTTGAGACAATGTAACACTCTTGTTTGATAAATAAAATATAACTTTGTATGCCATGGTTGTGAAACAATAATTCTGTTACAACACTCCCCGACGTTTCTGCCACGATTTGATGTTCTACGTGGTCGGGGTGTGACAAGTAACGCTTGAAAGATCACGGAATAAATCGGCACCTAATATAGGTAACTACATTAATAAACCGGACCTCAATCGGAAGATTGGATAGTATGAGGTCTCGTAAACCAAATGAGTATTAGAACTCATATGATATGGTTTAACAAAGCCTACATTCTAAATCAGAACCTATACTAAGTGCTTATTACCCATTATGACCCGTTTAGGTAGCTTACGCTACTTTAACGCGTCATTTGCGCAAAAGTGCAAACAAGTAGCCTAACTAGTCCTACGACAAGTATTATATGCCCTAACATGTTTAAATATGTTGCATAATCAGTTTAAGTGGCAAAATTTAGGTTACAGATGCTTAAAATGAAATTATGCATAAAAGGGAATTTTAGTCATTTTCCTAAGGCATATAAACTACCTATCATATAACTAATTAAACTAAGTGACCATAAGGTATAACCTCGGAAGGTTATTCCCTATACAACTATGGTCACAAAATATGTTTTGTCGGACCCTAACGATCGACCAAACGGGTCGAGTTCGAAAGTCTAAGCGGTTGTTTAGACTGCTTATCTTACGACCCTATATAAGCACTACACTAAAAGTGACGAGTTAAACATGTTAAAACATGTTAAAACATGTTTAACTAAGTTAGAAAATAAGTAACAAAGTGTTTTGATACCCGAAAATAGATTCGTTGCAAAATTGTGCATAAATACGTATGTTGACCAAAACTTTGACTCGTTACTACGCCTAATCAACGTGGTAATCAGTAGGTATAGTCACAAGGAACTATAATCATCGTGATTACGCTCACGTTGCAAAGTTCAAACGAACTTTGTGTTGACCAAAACATGGCCAAAGTAGAAAGTCAAACACTGTTTGACTTTAATGCTTGAAATGCATAACCAAGAATGAAGGAGAGTTACAAAGAGTCCAAGCTTGATCAAGAACAAAGAAAACTCAAGATTTGAAGCCTTCAACCAGAGGGATAGCTTCACTTAGAGCAGATGAGAGCATAAAATGCAAATGAGCAAGGAACAAGATGGAAAAACCCAAGCTATTTATTGGAATCATGAGGCCATAGGATCATTCCATGTGTTATGAAACTTGATCATGACCCTACACTGGTTAAACAATGATTGGGCACCTTGCAAAACACACAAACCAGCTCATGGTATTCAAAAACCAAGGATTAAAACCATGATTCAGCAGCTGATTGCTGAAAACTGGTAATTCTGGAAAACGGCGTTGTGCACCACGCGCCAGGAGCACCTGGGTCTGGCGCGTGGCATGAGAGAGCCTGTTTCTGCAAAAGTTTCATGTTTTGGCAGAATAGGTCCCTGCATGCTATAAAGTTGATTTTTGACGCGTTTAAGCCCCGTTAACCCATTTTCAAGGCTCTATAATGATGTCAAAGTGTAGGGGACATGATTTATGCTTGAAAATATCTCGGATGTCAGTTTGTTTGGTCGTACGGTTGCGTTATTCGGTTAATTACGATGAAAACTCGAACGGACGCGAAAACGATCCAAATTACACGAAGAATGTTATGTTTTTTGCATTCCAATCACTAAAATAAAATATTTTAATGATTAAAAAATTTTTGGATGTCCGGATATATTCAAAACGTAAGATATGCGCGTAAATGCAAACTTATGCGCTTTTTGACGCTTTTAGTCCCTATTAATCAAATAAGCATATTTTCGCATACCGAACCCCTCAAAGCCTATTTCTAATCTATGTAAAGGATATTTAGGGTATGTTTAGCTTATGATCAAGTTCTGGGATGTTCGTTACTGTCACACCCCGACCACGTAAAACAACAAATCATGGTGGAAACGTCGGGGAGTGTCGTAACAAAATCATTGTTTCACAACCATGGATTAAATGTTTTGTTTTATTGAATTATTGAATTTATTGTTTTATTACAAATCAGATAAATACAAATAATTGTCTTTCAAGTTTTAAAGTCGCTAAGGCATGAGTCCATCCTATGTGTAGCATGCATCAATAATCATCAAATAGCAGCACCTGAAACATATGTTAAAATAGGTACGTCAGCATAAAAATGCCTGTGAGTAACATAGGATTTGTGAATTTGATTCATGGCTTTGGATAACTCAAGAAAAGGTTTTATGTTTTCAAAAATAGCCATGAATCCTTGTAAAAGTTTTGTTTCTAAAATGCGTCGTTTTGGTAAAATGTTTATAGTATATACAAAAATATACTTTGGTTTTGAGATAAGCAAATGAGTAGTATATCTAAATATACTTTAGTTATGAAATAGATAAGTAGATAGTATATTAGAATATACTTTAGTTTCAGAAATAATAGATTCGGTAGTATATCACAAGTATACTTTGGTTTAAGAATGAAAAGCATCGGTAGTATAATACATTATACCTTGGTTTTGTAAATAACATATCAACTTACGTTTTGGTTTGAAAATAGCATCAACTATGCTTTGGTAGTATATTAAAATATACTTTAGTTTGTGAAATATCAGCGTCGGTAGTATATCAAGTTATACTTTGGTTTTAGAAGTAGCATATCAACTATGCTTTGGTAAATAATATCACGTTGGTAGTATGTCAGAACATACCTAATATCGTGGTTTGGTAATATATCAGACTATATTTTAGTAAACAATAGCATATCAAATTATGCTTTAGCAAACAGTATCACGTTGGTAGTAGGGTTGCTACCAGTAACGATGTCTTGAACTAGGTCAGGGATGTCACACCCCGACCACGTAAAACAACAAAACGTGGCGGAAACGTTGGGGAGTGTTGTAACAGAATTAATTGTTTCACAACCATGGAAATTAAAGTTATGTTTTATTCATCAAACAAGAGAGTTACATTGTCTTAAACAAGAAACAAAGAGTACATAACATAATTTAACTAGTTCTTGCTTCGTTTTAAGTCACTAAGGCACAGGTCCGCCTAAGTGTGTCTCGATCATCCTATGCAATAGTCTCCTGAAAACACATGTGAAAATAGGTACGTCAGCATAAAAATGCCTGTGAGATACATAGGTTTCGTGAAAAATAGGATTCATGACTTGAGTTTAATGAAACTGTTTAATAAATAGTAGCCCTGAATCTTGTTGAGTGGTTCCTTTCATAAATCATTTGAACAGTGATAAATAAACCAAATGATATATATGTATAAAAGAATAATGTATGGTTAAGTAAATAACCATGTAAAATGAGTTTGTATAAGTTAAGTATTTGTAAAACCATGTTTATGTGAAGAATGTATTGTAGATGTAATATGTCTAAACTGAAATGGTTTAAATAACGCTACGATATGTAATACCATAAAAGCACTTATATATAGGAAGTACCAGCGGCGTATTAACCATGTTTTTATCGTATTACACGTCGCCTCGTTACTTAAATCACTCACCCAAACAACCACCAAAGTGTAATGTTTAACAATTGTAGAAATGTTTATGTATGGTCAAATACGGTTTACACAGTTCAACAGTTACAAACGGTTCACATAATCAAATGGTTATAACGGTTCACATGGTCAAATGGTTATAACAGTTCACATGGTCAAATGGTTACAACGGTTCAAAATGTAATATAATGTGTTCATATGCTGGATGAGCATATGCAACAAATTGTAATGTAAAACAATGTACTAAGTATGCTAAGTTAACATACAAAGCAGAAAAGTCATGTAAATCAATGTGCTAGCATGCTCAGTCAACATACATAGCAGAAAAGTCATGTAAATCAATGTAATGTAAATCATGAACTATAAGTGTACTAATGAACATAGCAAGTTTATGATGTGAAAACATGAAAGCATGAAAATAACAAGTAGGCACATGTGTTTCACCCCAAAACAATTTGAAAATAGTAAAAGAGGGGTCTATGTACTCACTTGAGGTTGCTCAATAGACTTTAGATATCCACCAAGCAAAGCTAGAAGATCACGGATTCAAACGACACCTAATATAGGTATCTATGTTAATAAACCAGACCTATGTCGGAGGATCGGATAGAATGAGGGCTCGTAAACCAAATGAGTATGGGAACTCATGTAATATGGTTTAACAAAGCCTACATACTACAATGAAACCTAACCTAAGTGCTTACGACCCATTACGACCCGTTTAGGTAGCTTATGCTACTTTAACGCGTCGTTCGCGTAAAACGCGTTCGGAACGCCTAACTAGTCCTATGATAAGTAAAATATGCCTTAACATGTCTAATATTGTTGCTAAATCAGTTTAGATATCAAAAATTATGTTACATAGGCTTAAAATGAATTTTGGCGTAAAAAGGGCATTTTGGTAATTTACCTAAGGCATATAAACTACCTATCATGCGACTAATCAAACCTAAGTGATCATAAGGTATAACCTCGGAAGGTTATTCCCTACGCTACTATGGTCACTTAACATGTTTGGTCGGATCCTAATGATCGACCAAACGGGTCGTGTTTGAAAGTCTAAGCGGGTGTTTAGTCCGCTTGACTTTCGGCTCCACACAAGCACTAATCTAAAAAAATGACGAGCTAAACATGCTAGAACATATTTAGTTAAGTTAGAAAACAGGTTTTGATATCAAAACCCAAAACAAACGGTTTTGATATCCTAGAGTAGTTTGGTTACAAAATACGCGAGAAAACGCATTTTGGCCGAAGCTACGACTCGTCACTGAGCCTAGATAACGTGGTAATCAGTAGGTATAGTCACTAGGGACCATATCCATCATGATTACGCTCACGTTATGAAGTTCAAACGAACTTCGCGTTGACCATAAACTGGTCAAAGCAGAAAGTCAAACGCAGTTTGACTTTAATGACAAAAACGAATGAAAAGAACGAAAGAATACTTACAGAAGGTCCCCGCAAGCTCTTGATCTGATTTACTCTCAGGTATGAAGCATAAACTTCAACTTAGAGAGCCAAAATCAGATTCAAGTGTGCTTTGGGAGGAAGTGAGGTTGGGTATTTATAGGAATTCAAGAACCGTTAAGATCGTTCATCGAAAACTGAGCTTTGATCTGGACCTTACATGTGTGCCCATGGTTTTCTAAAACCATGGGAGCCCCTAATATGGACTATGTTCATTGAATACCAGCCCATGGTTTTGCAAAACCATGGGTTAAAACCATCAACACTTCAAAATGGACTAGGTTCATTGAATCTGCCAGAAATTTCAAAAAATGGTCCCTGCACTTGTAAAACTTGATTTTTTGGCACTTTTAAGCCCCGTTAACCCCATTTCAAGGCTCTAAAATAAATTTAAAGTATAGGGAACTTAAAAAATGTTCAAAAACATCTCGGATGTCGGTTCGTTTGGTCGTACGGTTGCGTTATTCGCTTAATTAAGACGGAAGTCGTAACGAACGCAAAAACGATCCAAATTAAGCGACGAATGGAATTTTATCATGCCAAACACTAAAATAAAATATTTTAATGCTTACATAAATTTTTGGATGTCCGGATGTATTCATAATGTAAGTTATGCGCGAAAGTGCAAACTTGTGCACTTTTTGACGCTTTTAGTCCCTGAATGACCCAAAAGTTTATTTTAGCACACCGAACCCTTCAAAGCCTATTTTTAAGCTATTTAAAGGATATTTATGGTATGTTTAACTTATGGTCATGTTCCGGAATGTCTGTTCTAGTACGAATCGTCATACTTTCGCAGTTTGTTGAATTTAGTCCCTGTAAGCGATTAAACTTGATTTTGCCATACCAAAGCCTTCAAAACTTATTTCTAAGTTATGTAGAGGTTATTTAAGGTATGTTAAGGATATTTTGATGTTACGGAGTGTTTTTCGCATTAAACTGATTACGTTTACGCACCAGTTGGCGTATAATTCTCCAGAAAGCGATGTAGAGTTTGAAATTGAACAAAAATTGATATGTGCAAATGATACACATATTTTTACAGATCCCAAGTATGAAACATAATATCTCATTGGCTTGGTATTCATTTGATGGTCGCAGTGACACAGGTGTCACAAGGGAGACCATCAATGTACTTTTCGATCGCCTTATCCAAAGGCTTAACCATGGTAGGACATAACGGGCTTAGTTCCTCATAACGGTCAGTGTAGGCTCGATATTCACCACTGTCCTGCTTAAGATCGTCAAATTCTCATTCCAATGCCCTAAGTTCATAACGAGGACATAACTCCTTCATCATTAGAGCTCGAAGCTCTTCCCAAGTTTGTGCCAATGCCACATCGGCACCCCTATCCCTCATTACACCGTTCCACCATGTAAGTGCTCTTTTCTAGAAAATGCTTGATGCAAACTTAGCCTTTCGCTCGATTAGGCATTGTACATAACGAAACCTACTCTCGAGACTCTCAAACCATTGTAGGAGCCTAGTGGACCCTTCAGACCCAGTAAATCTGAGTGGCTTAGCTGAATTGAATGTCTTATAGTTGCACGGATCATTCTTGTTGTTGTTTTCTTGGTTTACTTGGGTTATCAGGTTTGGGAGTACAGCAGCAATTTGTTGAGTGATAATAGCTGCGAGTTCGGCGTTATTTTGAGGTTGTGCATCTCGTCGAGGAGGCATATTCTAAAAGTGCAAGAAACATGAAAAGGAAACGAGTGAAATGATATCGGATAGTAAAAATCGAATGCTTAAAAGAATATCGACAAAGCATGAAGATTGTGAACATTTGTTCGTTACCTAAAACAAACAAATGACACTGTGACTAATCAAAGTAATTGGGTCATACTAATGTATCGCGAAGACATGCTTTAACCTATAAGTGGACACTCACCCCAAGAGTTCCCAGGTAAAAGTGACTGGTCCGATTATGTGGATTTGTACGAACACTCTAGCTTTAGACAGAAAACTCGAGGTACAGTCATCCTCCCTTCCAGATTGCACGTGTTCACATTATTTAGACCCAAACTTTGATGAGATTTTGAAAACTTTGAAGGTTCAAAACCTTATAATAAATCATCTAAGAAGAGATGATTGGTTTTCAAAAACGGATTCGAGATTTGTGTTCCTGTTTTGGTTGCCACCTAAAGATAGGCGACAATATTGTTTTAAGACTAAACACAAGATAACTTGTGTTAGGGTCCTAGGAAGGTTATAGTCCAAGTCAAAGAATTACTAATAACCTAATTCCCTATAACCATTGGCTCTGATACCAACTTTTCTATCACACCCCGGCCACGTAAAACAACAAATCGTGTCGGAAACGTCGGAGTGTCGTAACAGAATCAATGTTTCACAACCATGGATTAAATGTTTCGTTTTATTGAATTATTGAATTCATTGTTTTATTACAAAGCAGATAAATACAAATAATTGTCTTTCAAGTTTTAAAGTCGCTAAGGCACGAGTCCATCTTATGTGTAGCATGCATCAATAATCATCATATAGCAGCACCTGAAACATATGTGAAAATAGGTACGTCAGCATAAAAATGCCTGTGAGTAACATAGGATTTGTGAATTAGATTCATGGCTTTAGATAACTCGAGAAAAGGTTTTATGTTTTCAAAAATAGCCATGAATCCTTGTAAAGGTTTTGTTTCTAAAATGCGTTGTTTTGGTAAAATGTTTATAGCATATGCAAAAATATACTTTGGTTTTGAGATAAGCAAATGAATAGTATATCTAAATATACTTTAGTTTCAGAAATAATAGATTCGGTAGTATATCACAAGTATACTTTGGTTTAAGAATGAAAAGCATCGGTAGTATGATACATTATACCTTGGTTTTGTAAATAACATATCAACTTATGTTTTGGTTTGAAAATAGCACATCAACTATGCTTTGGTAGTATATTAAAATATAGTTTAGTTTGTGAAATAGCAGCGTCGGTAGTATGTCAAGTTTTACTTTGGTTTTAGAAGTCGCATATCAACTATGCTTTGGTAAATAATATCACGTTGGTAGTATGTCGGAACATACCTAATATCGTGGTTTGGTAATATATCAGACTATATTTTAGTAAACAATAGCATATCAAATTATGCTTTAGCAAACAGTATCACGTTGGTAGTATATCGGAATATACCAGATATCGCGATTTGGTAATACATTCAAACCTTAGTGCATCAAACTACGCTTTAGAGACTATAGAAATACCACAAATGCAAATTCTATTTGGTTAAACTTTGGTTTATGACATTCCATACAACAGGAATGAGGTGTCTAGTCCTATAGCGCTATATCGTACTACCAATCGGCTTGATCATTGTTAATGAATGTATAAATAACAGTATAAATGAACAAATAGTTTTAACAACCTTTGGAAATCGGTGTTTAAATCATGGATAATAGTTCAATTCGTCAAAAGATAGTTCTATGCATGTGTAATCATATAGTCGAAATCATGACAATAGTGAATAGGCACATATGTATCACCGCAAAACATTTGAAAACTGTAAAAGAGGGGACTATGTACTCACTTGAGATTGTAAGTATCCTCGATTAAGTGTCCTAAGAAAGCTCAGAAATCAAGGAATCAAGTGGTACCTAGTAATCGGATCGCTAGTTAAACAGTCGGCACCTAAATCGGAAGATTGGGTAGAATGAGGTCTCGTAAACCAATGAGTATTGGAACTCGAGTGATATGGTTTACCAAAACCTACATTCTAAATTAGAACCTATCCTAAGTGCTTATGACCCGTTACGACCCATTAAGGTAGCTTACGCTACTTTAACGCGTCGTTCGCGTGAAAGCGCGTTCGAGACGCCTAACTAGTTCTATGACAAGTATTATATGCCCTAACGTGTTTATATATGTTGCATAATTAGTTTAAGTGACAAAAGTTAAGTTACATATGCTTAAATACCAATTATGCTTGAAAAGGGCATTTTGGTCATTTACCTAAGGCATATAAACTACCTATCATACAACTAATTAAACTAAGTGACCATAAGGTATAACCTCGGAAGGTTATTCCCTATACAACTATGGTCACAAAACATGCTTGGTCGGATCCTCACGATCGACCAAACGGGCCGGGTTCGAAAGTCTAAGCGGTTGTTAAGACCGCTTATCTTACGACCCTATACAAGCACTAGACTAAAAGTGACGAGTTAAACATGTTAAAACATGTTTAACTAAGTTAGAAAACAAGTTTGATACCAAAACAAAGTGTTTTGATACCCGAAAATAGCTTCGATGCAAAATACGCATAAACACGTATTTTGACCGAAACTTTGACTCATCACTTCGACTAATCAACGTGGTAATCAGTAGGTATAGTCACAAGGGACTATAACCATCGTGATTACGCTCACGTTGCAAAGTTCATACGAACTTTGTGTTGACCAACCCGTGGACAAAGCAGAAAGTCAAACACTGTTTGACTTGCACGCTTGAAAAATGATAACAAGCATGAAAGAAACTTACAACAGGTCCAAGCAATGAAGAATTTGTTAAAAAACACTCAGGTATGAAGCAAAGGCCTCAACTTAGAGCAAATTTAGAGCAAATGGTGAGTTGAATGATTGAAAATGGTGGGTATTTATAGAATTCCAAGAACCTATATGATCGTTTCTCGAAATTTGTGCTTTAACCTAGACCTTACATGTGTTGCCCATTGTTTACAATACAATGGGACCTCAAAAACCATCAAATGGTATTGCAAAACAAGGATCAAAACCATCAAAACCAGCTCAAAAGACCAGATTCAAAGTTTCTGTCTAACAGTCTGTCATGGGCCGCGTAGACCCACACTATGTCTTACGCGCCCCTCCTTGTGAAGTTTGGCATATTGTCAGTTTTGGTCCCTGCAAAGTCCAAAACTTGGTTTTTGATGCATTTTTGACACGTTTAAGCCCCGTTAACCCCATTTCAAGGCTCTATAAAGAAGTTAAAACACAGGGGACTTAAAATATGATCAAAAACATCTCAGATGTCGGTTCATTTGGTCGTACAGTTGCGTTGTTCGGTTAATTACGACAAAAACTCGAACGAATGCGAAAACGATCCAATTTAAGCGACGAATGGTATTTTTGCATTCCAATCACTAAAATAAAATATTTTAATGATTACAAAAATTTTTGGATGTCCGGATATGTTCAGAACGTAAGATATGCGCGTAAATGCAAACTTATGCACTTTTTGACGCTTTTAGTCCCTGTTGATCAAATAAGTTTACTTTCGCATACCGAACCCCTCAAAGCCTATTTCTAGGCTATGTAAAGGATACTTAGGGTATGTTAAACTTATGATCAAGTTCCATAATGTTCGTTACTATACAAATCGGCATAGTTTCGCAGTTTTACACAAATAGTCCCTGTGATCGAATAAACTTGTTTTCGACACACCAAACCCTCCAAAACTTATTTCTAAGTTATGTAAAGGTTATTTAAGGTATGTTAAGCCTATGTCACTATTCCGGAGTGTTTGTTGCGTTAAACTGATTACATTTACGCATCAGTTCGCGTATAACCTTCTAGAAAGCGATTTAAAGCTCGAAATCGAACAAGAATTGATATGTGCAAATGATACACTTATTTATACAAATCCCAAGTATGAAACACAATAATTCATTGGTTTTGTATTTGTATGATGGTCGTAGTGACACAGGTGTCACAGTCTCCCCTACTTTAGGAAATTTCGTCCCGAAATTTAATTTTAGAGGAAACCTGTGAAGACATCTGTGATTGTTTCACTTTCGAATGAATCCTTGGTACCCTAAGTAAAACTCAGGGCCACATTTGGATTTTTAGCGAATTTTTTATTTGTCCAAGTGATGTCCTTGTAGCAACAAAACATGGAGTTTCGAACAACGGATAGAAGAATGTTTCCTATGAAGACTATTATAGGAAACTAGTGTGTGCTCGAAATCGGAGTCGGAGATAACATTGGTCAAGGTCTAGGACTTAAATAACGCTACGTTCGCAATGTATTAAAGAACACTTATATATAGGAAGTACCAGCGGCGTATCCACCATGCCCTTTTTACATTGTTCCCGTTTCGTTATTCTTATCACTATAGGTCTTAACACATGACAAAGCTTGCTGTGGTATCTGTTCATTGAATAACATGATTATGTATGCATCCATAATTACGTAATTCCTTGCACAGTCCACACAGTTCATTTCATAATGTGTAGGGTAAAATCAATCGAACAAACATGGAATGACTTGATTAGATCACCAAGGGATATTTTTAACTAGATCAACGAACGATCTTTTTAACTAGATAAACACATGATCTCCTTAACTAGAACGTCGTATGATCTCTTTAAATAGACCACTAAGGGATCTTTGTAACTTCAAATAATCGTTTTGAAATAGCACTTTGGAATCCAAGGTTCTTACTATTTGCATAGCAAACCCCTTAACGAATTTAAGATAGTACTTTGAGTATCCTTTTGAGAATCCAACATATGAAAATACGGAAGATTCTACCAGGATTTAGATAGCGAGCTTTAGAATTACACATCAACACATAATCACATAATTGCGTATTCGTTAATTTAGTTATTAGGTTGTTCGTTAATTTGAATTAATGCATTTAAAGTACACTAGAAATCCAATCACGGATTTTAATTGTTACTTTAAATATCCCAAAGAATCTAACTATGAAGATAGGAAGACCTTATAAGGATTTGGTTTTGTTTTTGTCGTATCGTAACATTCATATTAGAACACATAAGGAATCCAATTAAGGACTCATTATAGTACCTTTAGATATCAAATCAGGGATTTGAAATGGTAGTTCAAGTATCTGTTTAAGAATTTGCAACTTGTACCTTGTACTTTGCTTCTTAAGGGAAACGAGTACTTAGGATTTTTCGGGGAGATCACAAGTGATCATAAAATGAAAGAATCCCACGAGCAGTTTGTTTTGTAAGGAACACAGTTCCTTGGCGTCGGCATCGTAGGGGTATGTTAGACATACACACAATCGTATCAGTTTTGGAAATAAAAGCGAAACAACAATTTTATTTATATAACAGGTGAATTGTTTCAAACGTCAAAAGATAACAACAAAGAAAATACAAAAAAGTCTAATTGTTCACTGCTGCATTGTCGTTTGCGTTTGCCTCGTTTATGTTAAACACTCGTCCACGCGCTGGATTTGCATTAACAAGTCTTGGGCAATTGTTTTGGTAGTGAGTAAGATCACCACAGTTATAGCATGATCCATGTGGAAACTGTGCTCGAGCAGCAGCAGGATTTGCAGCAGCTTAGTTTTGGTTCGCGTATCGGTAGGTATTGACCAAATGTCCCAATCGCCCACAGTGGGTACATTTGTGACACTGTGTTTGCTCCAGACGATGACGGTTACATTTGTTGCACAAAGGTGCAGTACCAACATAGTTTTTCCTTGTACGAGGTTGTGCCGGCTGGTTTGGTGCAACCTGATTGTTCTGAGCCACTACAGCGAAATTTTGTGAAGCCTTACGCTTTTTCGACCTTTTGGAGGACTTGGTCTGTTTATCCTTTGGTTTTTCTTGTGCAGGCTTGTTAGATGTGTGACACCTGGGTCACTGTGACCAACAAGCAAATACCAAACCAATGAAATATTGTATTTCATACTTGGGATTTGTACAAATATGTGCATCATTTGCACATATCAATTCTTGTTCGATTTCGGGCTCTAAATCGCTTTCTGGAACGTTGTACGCGCACTGATGCGTAAATATAACCAGTTTAATGCAACGAACACTCCGGAATAGTGAAATAGTCTTCACATACCTTAAATAACCTTTACATAATTTAGAAACAAGTTTTGAAGGCTTTGGTATGACAAAATCAAGTTAAATCGCTTACAGGGACTAAATTCGACAAACTGCGAAAGTATGCCGATTTGAACGGTAACAGACATTCCGGAACATGACCATGAGTTAAACATACCATAAATATCCTTTACATAGCTTAGAAATAGGCTTTGAGGGGTTCGGTGTGTAAAATAAACTTTTGGGTCATTCAGGGACTAAAAGCGTCAAAAAGTGCACAAGTTTGCATTTTCGCGCATAACTCACGTTCTGAATACACCCGGACATCCAAAAATTTATGTAAGCACTAAAATATTTTATTTTAGTGTTTGGCATGAGAAAATTCCATTCGTCGCGCATTTTGGACCGTTTTTGCGTTCGTTACGACTTCCGTCGTAATTAACCGAAAAACGCAATCGTACGACTTCCCTATACCTTAACTTCATTTTAGAGCTTTGAAATGGGGTTAACGGGGCTTAAATGTGTCAAAAAATGCGTCGAAAACCAAGTTTGGAGCTGCAGGGGCCTGTTCTGCCATTTTTCAAACTTTCTGGTCTGCAAGGTCCTTACGGACCGTAAGGTTCTAAGTCTTACGGTCCGTAAGCATGGGTCAGATGCAAAAACTCATTTTGACTGCTGTTAACAGCTTTTCAACACTCCAAAGGCCAATGCCACAAGTCAATCTCTGGTGGTGGGGGCAAATTGAGTTACCATAACATTCCAACACATGTACGGATGAGATTCGAGCACGGTATTCGATAAACGATCCTAACGGTTGTCCAAATACTATAAATACCCAACCCCATTCAACTCAAAACCCACAAAATCTGATCTAAAAGCTCTAAGTTGAAGCCATTGCTTCATACCTGAGCTACTTGGATCAAGTTTAGATTTCGGGGACCCTTTGTAAGTGTTCCTTCGTTCTTTTTATCGCTTTTCGAGTCTGAAAGTCAAACTTTGTTTGACTTTCTGCATTGACCAGTTTATGGTCAATGCGAAGTTCGTTTGAACTTCATAACGTGAGCGTAATCACGATGGTCATAATCCCTACTGACTATACCTACTGATTACCACGTTATCTAGGCTCAGTGACGAGTCGTAGTTTCGGCCAAAATGCGCATTCGTGCGTGTTTTGTAACCAAACTACTCTTGGGTATCAAAACCGTTTGTTTTGATACCAAACCTGTTTTCTAAACTTAGTTAAGCATGTTTTAACATGCTTAGCTCGTCACTTTTAGTTTAGTGCTTATATAGGGTCGTAAGGTAAGCGATCTAAACAATCGCTTATACTTTCGAACCCGACCCGTTTGGTCGATCATTAGGATCCGACCAAACACATTAGGTGACCATAGTATATAGGGAATAACCTTCCGAGGTTATACCTTATGGTCGCTTCGTTTAAGTAGTTGTATGATAGGTAGTTTATATGCCTTAGGTAAATTACCAAAATGCATTTTTTACGCCAAAATTCATTTTAAGCATATGTAACATAATTTTTGACATCTAAACTGATTGGGCAACAATAATAGACATGTTAAGGCATATTTTACTTGTCATAGGACTAGTTAGGCAGTCCGAACGCGTTTTACGCGAACGACGCGTTAAAGTAGCATAAGCTACCTAAACGGGTCGTAATGGGTCGTAAGCACTTAGGTTAGGTTTCATTTAGTATGTAGGCTTTGTTAAACCATACTACATGAGTTCCCATACTCATTTGGTTTACGATCCCTCATTCTATCCGATCCTCCGTTATAGGTCCGGTTCATTAACATAGTTACCTATATTAGGTGTCGTTTGATATCCGTGATCCCTAACATTATTTGGTTGTTACTCAAGGACTACTAAGCAATCTCAAGTGAGTACATAGACCCCTCTTTTACTGTTTTCCAAACATTTTGGGGTGAAACACATGTGCCTACTTGTTACTTTCATGCTTTTCATGTTTTCATATCATATGCTTGTTATGTTCAATAGTACACTTATAGTACATGATTTCATTGTGTTTTTGCTATGTATGCCCATTGTGTGCATACTTAGTACATCGTTTTACATTTCATTTTATGCTATGTATGCCCATTGTGTGCATACTTAGTACATCGTTTTACATTACATTTTATGCTATGTATGCCCATTGTGTGCATACTTAGTACATCGTTTTACATTACATTTTATGCTATGTATGCCCATTGTGTGCATACTTAGTACATCGTTTTACATTACATTTTATGTTATGTATGCCCATTGTGTGCATACTTAGTACATCGTTTTACATTTCATTTTATGCTATGTATGTCCATTGTGTGCATACTTAGTACATTATTTTACATTACATTCTATGCTATGCATGTCCATTGTGTGCATACTTAATACATTTATTATTCATCACATGCTTACATTTTGGTATGACATTTGGTTTGTTTAAATGGGACAATGTACATTCATTAACACCGATCATGCCGCTCGGTAGTAGGTAGTGGTACCATAGGACTTGACAACTCCCATTCCTGAAATCCCGGGTTTGTTTGGATTGGAAGGAATGACCGAATCCGACTACATTTCTAGGTGGACCATAGACTTTGTGCTAGGGTTTATTCTACAGTCACAAGGCTTGGATGTATGAATTTTCACAATACCGCATAGATGTTTGTATCAGTATAGCATGCATTTGTTCCACAAAACATAACTTTGATTTAAACCATGTTTTACTTCAATACCTTGTTTTTGTGCATTTTACATATGGTTTAGTTGATATATTTCACTTACCATACATGATATTTTGGATACACATTACATGTTTTACATTAGACATAAACATTTTGACATTGATATACACAATTCATGATTCACATTAGACATAAACATTTTGACATTTGATTTTACATAAACATTTTTACTTTGGTGGTTTGGTTTGAGTAAGTGATTTAAGTAACGAGGCGTGTGTAATATGATACAAGCATGGTGGATACGCCGCTGGTACTTCCTATATATAAGTACTTGTATGGTATTACATATCGTAGCGTTATTTGAATCATTTCAATTTAAGACATATAACATTTTATACAAATAACATACTTTTCACAAGACATTGTTTTACAAAACAACTTATCTTATACAAACTCATTTTACTTGGTTATTCATTTAACCATACATTATTCTCTTATTTATACATATCATCTGATCTTATTTCTTTTCAAATGATTTACAAGACAAAGCAAATTACAAGGTTCATGACTAAACATTTTCTTAAACATAAGTCATGAATTCTATTTTCACAAAACCTATGTATCTCACAGGCATTTTTATGCTGACGTACCTATTTTCACATGTGTTTCAGGATATGATGCATATGATTTATCAAGATACACTTAGGCGGACTTGGACCATAGTAACAATAAAAGATGCAAGACTAGTTATTTATGTTATATTTCTTTGATTGTCATGACATTTTAACTCTTTTATTCAATAAAACAATATTTCAATTTCCATGTGTTATGAAACAATGATTCTGTTACAACACTCCCCGACTTTTCCGCCACGTTTTGTTGTTTTACGTGGTCGGGGTGTGACAAGATGGTTTCGGGTCGCCCTTTCGGAAAAGCTTACCTTTCCTGATCTGGGATTCAGTCAAGGTAGCAGATAGTTCAATGGCCTGCCTAACGGTAGTAGGGTTGCTACAAGTAACGATGTCTTAAACTAGGTCAGGGAGACCATCAATGTACTTTTCTATCGCCTTATCCAAAGGCGTAACCATGGTAGGACATAACAGGCTTAGTTCTTCATAACGGTCAGTGTAGGCTCGATGTTCACCACTGTCCTGCTTAAGATCGTCAAATTCTTATTCCAATGCCCTAAGTTCATAACGAGAATAGAACTCCTTCATCATTAGAGCTCGAAGCTCTTCCCAAGTTTGTGCCAATGCCACATCGGCACCCCTATCCCTCATTACACCGTTCCACCATGTAAGTGCTCCTTTCTAGAATACGCTTGATGCAAACTCAACCTTTCACTCAATCGGGCATTGTACATGACGAAACGTACTCTCGAGACTCTCAAACCATTGTAGGAGCCCAGTGGCCCCTTCAGACCCAGTAAATGTGAATGGCTTAGCTGAATTGAATGTCTTATAGTTGCACGAAGCATTGTTGTTGTTGTTTGCTTGGTTTACTTGGTTTACTTGGGTTATCAGGTTTGGGAGTACAACAACAATTTGTTGAGTGATAATAGCTGCTAGTTCGGCGTTATTTTGAGGTTGTGCATCTAGTCGAGGAGGCATATTCTAAAAGAGCAAGAAACATGAAAGGAAACGAGTGAAATGATATCGGATAGTAAAAATCAAATGCTTAAAAGAATATCGACAAAGCATGAAGATTGTGAACATTTGTTCATCACCTAAAACAAACAAATGACACTGTGACTAATCAAAGTAAATGGGTCATACTAATGTATCGCGAAGACATGCTTTAGCCTATAAGTGGAAACTCACCTCAAGAGTTCCCAGGTAAGAGTGACTAGTCCGATTATGCGGATTTTTACAAACACTCTAGCCTTAGACAGAAAACTCGAGGTACAGGCATCCTCCCTTCCAGATTGCACGTGTTCACATTATTTAGACCCAAACTATGACGAGATTTTGAAAACTTTGAAGGTTCAAAACCTTATAATAAATCATCTAAGAAGAGATGATTGGTTTTCAAAAACGGATTTGAGATTTGTGTTCCTGTTTTAGTTGCCACCTAAAGATTGGTGACGGTATTGTTTTAAGACTAAACACAAGATAACTTTTGTTAGGGTCCTAGGAAGGTTATAATCTAAGTCAAAGAATTACTAATGACCTAATTCTCTATAACCATTGGCTCTGATACCAACTTTTCTGTCACACCCCGGCCACGTAAAACAACAAATCGTGGCGGAAACGTTGGGGAGTGTCGTAACAGAGTCATTGTTTCACAACCATGGATTAAATGTTTTGTTTTATTGAATTATTGAATTCATTGTTTTTATTACAAATTAGATAAATACAAATAATTGTCTTTCAAGTTTTAAAGTTGCTAACGCACGAGTCCATCCTATGTGTAGCATGCATCAATAGTCATCATATAGCAGCTCCTAAAACATATGTGAAAATAGGTACGTCAGCATAAAAATGCCTGTGAGTAACATAGGATTTGTGAATTAGATTCATGGCTTTGGATAACTCGAGAAAAGGTTTTATGTTTTCAAAAATAGCCATGAATCCTTGTAAAAGTTTTGTTTATAAAATGCGTCGTTTTGGTAAAATGTTTATAGTATATACAAAAATATACTTTGGTTTTTAGATAAGCAAATGAATATTATATCTAAATATACTTTAGTTATGAAATAGATAAGTAGAAAGTATACTAGAATATACTTTAGTTTCAGAAATAATAGATTCGGTAGTATATCACAAGTATACTTTGGTTTAAGAACGAAAAACATCGGTAGTATAATACATTATACCTTGGTTTTGTAATTAACATATCAACTTATGTTTTGGTTTGAAAATAGCACATCAACTATGCTTTGGTAGTGTATTAAAATATACTTTGGTTTGTGAAATATCAGCGTCGGTAGTATATCAAGTTATACTTTGGTTTTAGAAGTAGCATATCAACTATGCTTTGGTAAATAATATCACGTTGGTAGTATGTCGGAACATACCTAATATCGTGGTTTGGTAATATATCAGACTATATTTTAGTAAACAATAGCATATCAAATTATGCTTTACCAAACAGTATCACGTTGGTAGTATATCGGAATATACCAGATATCGCGATTTGGTAATACATTCAAACCTTAGTGCATCAAACTACACTTTAGTGACTATAGAAATACCACAAAGGCAAATTTTATTTGGTTAAAATTTGGTTTCTGACATTCCATACAACAGGAATGGGGTGTCTACTCCTATAGCGCTATATCATACTACCAATCGGCTTGATCATTGTTAATGAATGTATAAATAACAGTATAAATGAACAAATAGTTTTAACAACCTTTGGAAATCGATGTTTAAATCATGGATAATAGTTCAATTCGTCAAAAGATAGTTCTATGCATGTGTAATCATAAAGTCGAAATCATGAAAATAGTGAATAGGCACATATGTATCACCCCAAAACATTTGAAAACTGTAAAAGAGGGGACTATGTACTCACTTGAGATTGTAAGTATCCTCGATTAAGTGTCCTAAGAAAGCTCGAAAATCAAGGAATCAAGTGGTACCTAGTAATCGGATCGCTAGTTAAACAATCGGCACCTAAATCGGAAGATTGGGTAGAATGAGGTCTCGTAAACCAATGAGTATTGGAACTCAAGTGATATGGTTTATCAAAACCTACATTCTAAATCAGAACATATCCTAAGTGCTTACGACCCGTTACGACCCATTAAGGTAGCTTACGCTACTTTAATGCGTCGTTCGCGCGAAAGCGCGTTCGAGACGCCTAACTAGTCCTATGACAAGTATTATATGCCCTAACGTGTTTATATATGTTGCATAATTAGTTTAAGTGAAAAAAGTTAAGTTACATATGCTTAAATACCAATTATGCACGAAAAGGGCATTTTGGTCATTTACCAAAGGCATATAAACTACCTATCATACAGCTAATTAAACTAAGTGACCATAAGGTATAACCTCGGAAGGTTATTCCCTATACAACTATGGTCACAAAACATGCTTGGTCAGATCCTAACGATCGACCAAACGGGCCGGGTTCGAAAGTCTAAGCGGTTGTTAAGACCGCTTATCTTACGACACTATACAAGCACTAGACTAAAAGTGACGAGTTAAACATGTTAAAACATGTTTAACTAAGTTAGAAAACAAGTTTGATACCAGAACAAAGTGTTTTGATACCCGAAAATAGCTTTGATGCAAAATACGCATAAACACGTATTTTGGCCGAAACTTTGAGTCGTCACTTCGACTAATCAACGTTGTAAGCAGTAGGTATAGTCATAAGGGACTATAACCATCATGATTATGCTCACGTTGCAAAGTTCAAACGAACTTTGTGATGACCAACTCATGGTCAAAGCAGAAAGTCAAACACTGTTTGACTTTCACGCTTGAAAAACGATAACAAGCATTAAAGAAACTTACAAAAGGTCCAAGCAATGGAGAATTTGTTCTAAAACACTCAGGTATGAAGCAAAGGCCTCAACTTAGAGCAGATTTAGAGCAAATGGTGAGTTGAATGAATGAAAAATGGTGGGTATTTATAGAATTCCAAGAACCGTTAGGATCGTTTCTCAAAATTTGTGCTTTAATCTAGACCTTACATGTGTTGCCCATTGTTTACAATACAATGGGACATCAAAAACCATCAAATGGTATTGCAAAACAAGGACCAAAACCATCAAAACCAGCTCAAAAGACCAGATTCAATGTTTCTGTCTGACAGTCTGTCACGGGCCTCGTAGATCCACACTATGTCTTACGCGCCCCTCCTAGTGAAGTTTGGCATATTGTCAGTTTTGGTCCCTGCAAGTCCAAAACTTGGTTTTTGATGCATTTTTGACACGTTTAAGCCCCGTTAACCCCATTTCAAGGCTCTATAATGAATTTAAAACATAGGGGACTTAAAATATGCTCAAAAAAATCTCGTATGTCGGTTCTTTTCGTCGTACGGTTGCGTTGTTCGGTTAATTACGACGACAACTCGAAAGGATGCGAAAATGATCCAATTTAAGCGACGAATGGTATTTTTGCATTCCAATCACTAAAATAAAATATTTTAATGATTACAAATTTTTTGGATGTCCGGATATGTTCAGAACGTAAGATATGCGCGTAAATGCAAACTTATGCACTTTTTGACGCTTTTAGTCCCTATTGATCAAATAAGTTTATTTTCGCATACCGAACCCCTCAAAGCCTATTTCTAGTCTGTGTAAAGGATATTTAGGGTATGTTAAACTTATGATAAAGTTCTGGAATGTTCGTTACTATACCAATCGGCATAGTTTCACAGTTTGACACAAATAGTCCCTGTGATCGAATAAACTTGTTTTCGACACACCAAACCCTCCAAAACTTATTTCTAAGTTATGCAAAGGTTATTTAAGGTATGTTAAGCCTATGTCACTATTCTGGAGTGTTTGTTGTGTTAAACCGATTATATTTACGCATCAGTTCGCGTATAACCTTCCAGAAAGCGATTTAAAGCTCGAAATCGAACAAGAATTAATATGTGCAAATGATACACTTATTTATACAAATCCCAAGTATGAAACACAATACTTCATTGGTTTTGTATTTGTATGATGGTCGTAGTGACACAGGTGTCACCGTTACTATATGAATCGGCAGACTTTCGCAGTTTGTCGTAAATAGTCCCTGCGAATGAATAAACTTATTTTTGGCACACCAAACCCTTCAAAACTTATTTCTAATTTATGTAATGGTTATTTAAGGTATTTTAAGCTTATGTTGCTATCCCGGAGTGTATGTTGTGTTAAACTGATTACGTTTACGCATCAGTTTGCGTATAACTTTCTAGAGAACGATTTAGAGCTCGAAATCGAACGAGAATTGATATGTGCAAAGGTCACATGTATTTGTACAAATTCCAAGATTGAAACACAAGATTTCATTGGATTCGTATTTGTATGGTGGTCGTAGAGGCACAGATGTCACAAAACCTTTTTAATCATGCATGTATTAATCTTCTTAAAATCCACATAAATCAAGATCATAAAAATTCAAGACACAAATCCTAACATATACACATACATTTTCGGCCATAAGCACACACACATACGTTTCATCAATCCATTTTATTCACATATCATGTTCATGTATATTACTTCCAATCATACATGCTTAAACCTTTCAAGTATCTTCCTTTACAAAACTCAACACATTATCAAAACAACATCCACATCACATATGTATATATACCTACGGCCACACACACACACACACATATATATTCTTCCAAGATTAAGAGAAACCTTCTATCATCATCATTATCATCATCATCATCATCATCAAGAATCATGAACAAGATTTTAAAAGTAAATTTATTCCTTCAAGTTTTTAAATGGGTTTTGATAAAGTTTGGATGACGCTGTGACAACCGGTAATTTACGACACATGATTACGCGCAAAACGAACATTAAGACGATTATAAGTATTGTTTATGACTCGAATTAACCTAATTAGACCGTTGGGGTGTTTACAAACATCTAGCCGGCTTTATAGTGCACGAATGGTGATTTGCGGGAAATCTGTTGAACGTTACACGGTAACGAACTGAAACCATACAAAATACTAACTACACCAACAAATGCGAATTTTATGCATATGAATTTAGTTTTGTGAATTTATCGTGCTTTCAAACGTCACAAAGCGCAAATGTGAACGAAAAACGCGACTGGAGGAACGCACCGGCAAAGAAACATAAGCATCGGATACGCGTATTACCTTCAAAACTGAAATTTTATGATATATTTAGTTTTGTAATTAAATTTTAATAACCGCAGTCAAAACCGGATCGAAAAACGGATTAAAACAACTAACGACGCATTTTACGCGATTTTTAACGTAACCGACAAACGAATGCGTCAAACGTGACTACCGACACTATTTTACGTCTTTTGATCTTAAAAAAATAATTTACGATGTTCTGTGGAAATCGTTTTTGAAAACGGGTTCGTAGGTGCAGACGGACCACTTAAAACACGGGAAGTGGGCTTGTGGGCCTTGGGCCCAAGCCCACTAAGGAAAACCCTAAGTATTTAAACAACATAACCCCACACCTTCTTCATTTTTACAAATAACCCTAGCCCCCATTCCTTTCTCTCTGCAGATCTTATCCAAACACCCCAATCCCCATTCCTTCCACCATTACACACCCACTACGATTTCCATCTTCTCTCTCACGAGTCCGACCGCCGGAGCCGTGCTCCGACCCACTTACCGGCACCGATTAACCGGCAATCTGACCACACCCACACACTCTCTCATCTAGATTCTCCTTTGTGAATTCGCTCCGAGGATCGAATCTTCAACCGTTGAATGCGTACGAACACGTGATATGTGCGGAATCCAATCACGTGTATGGATGAGAACACAAAGATGTAATTATAACTTGTTTTCTATTGATATTTGACAGTAACAAATCCGTGAAAACAAACGGGCTGAGCTTCACCTCAAGAATGCCCAAAAGTTACAAATGAACAAGACCTACACTCATATATATAGTAGTCATGGGTTCGTACAAAGCTAGTATGCCTTCGTACGAAGCTGCCTATTATCCCTTCGTACAAAGCAGCTGTGCCTTCGTACGAAACTGCTTTTTCACATATGATCTTCATACTTTGCTCTGTTCAGCACCAGTCTTGCCTTATTTGTTTAAGCTATGATACATGATTGACGGAAGTGATAGACATTATGCACTCACAGACTCCCCCTTGGATATTACTGCAGTCAATCTTGTAGCTTTTGTCTCTCTCTGAGACTTTCAAAAGTGTTGACAATTTTTGTACCACAAACTCTCCCCTTGATATGAACAAACTCCCCGTGGATCTGTTTTCAGCTTCAGCAACTCCCCCTTTTGTTTAACTCCTCCTTCAGGCTCCCCTTGCTTTAAGCTTCCGTGCTTTCAGCTGCTACGATCGACACCTGGTACAAGTTCCTTCAAGATAGATATTTGGCTCTTTGAATGCACATTTCCCCTTGCTCTGAGCCTGTCTTCAGACTCCCCCTTAGTCTCAGCTATCGGGATCGTAATCTGGCTTATCATCTGCAAATCTCAAACCTTTTGTAAGAAATTTGACAATTTAAGATCATAATTGAAAACCTAGCTCTAAACATAAATGTTTAACAGTTTAAACTTTTTAGGTTTTCTTATGAACAATGACCTGGCTCTTAAATCCAAATATTTAGAATCAGTAACCTGGCTCTATTTGTAGATGTAATAGTATGTTATTATCCAGGATTTCCTGACTCTCTCCCCCTATCAAATAACCTCATGTATTTGACAATTTAATCATCCAAAACCTCACGATTAATCATCCAAGTCCAAATTAATAACCTTGGAGATTTCACAAATTGTTTTTGAATTTTTCAATAAAAACCTTAAGTTTCAAATTAATGAACTTGTTTATTTTTCAGAAACATGTTTAGCATACTTAGATTTTAAAACTCATCTTTTAGTCATCGGTTGTCGAAAATAAAATAGCAACAAAATCTTTTTGTATTTTTTCTTTAACATAAAGCAGTAAAGAAATATTTACAAACAATATTTTTGTTTGAGTTCACGTCAGAGGATCATATCAGTTTTTGACAAATCACTAGCACCGTTGAGCTTATAAACACTTTAAGTTCTAAACGATTCACTTAGATTGTCAGTATACTGGTCCATTTAAATTTTCACACAAACTTCAACTGATCCGAGATACGAGATTTAGTGTTTTAAGAACTTAACCTATTTGCGTGTCCCACCTCAGAATATACTCCCATATCAAGATTCCCTAAATTTAGTCTTACAGGTGAATATACTATATTGATATATGTACTCTGGGTTAGTGCGAGACCTTGAGAGCTCAGGTATGAACTACCGTTCAGTCAAAGAGATGAAGGCTCGACTTTAGGTGTGTCCCACTTAGGGATCATCTTTACAACTACACTTGATATATCTTTCGATATTTTCTCAATTTTTATGCAGAGGGAAAGCTTTTATTAAAGCGCATAAACTATTATACGAGGTCTAGGCCATTGCTGATGCAAAATCAGAAGACCAGGTATAATACCTCAGATATCAAATAGTATAAAGACCTAGTATCTCAAAATCAGACAACCTCTTAAACGAGATTTCGGGGATTACCCATATATCCGAGAGATGTTCCCCACAAGATAAGTAAGTTTATTGATTTTAGGTTTATATCTCAAAATCAATTTACTAAATGTGTAAAAACCTACTGGCATATCATCATTGAGATCATTTTTAACATTTTGACTTTCCATTTCTTTAGCATACTGTGATTGTCTACTGATATACTATCATTTCCTCTTTTTACACAACACTCATTTTGATTTTTTTATTGTTTTTGGCTTTTTTTAAATTTTCAAATGTTTTTGTATTTTCTGAATTTTTACTCCCCCTAAAATCCAAAACATTTAAAGAAAATTTGACAACCCGATGCAGATAGCTTTGTCTTGCCATCCATTTTCTGCTTTACATGCTCTGTTTTGTAGAAAATACCCCCATGATATACATCACACTAATTTTCAACAATGTTAAAACCATTTAATCATTTGTGAAATAATCATGTTTGTTCAGCCGTGAGAGTTTCGGCATATTCAATCAACATGTTTTTGAAAATTTTAAATTTTTGATTTTTGAAAAATTTTAAAAAACATATTTTTTTTCCATTTTTCAATTTTTAACAAAGTAAAAACATATTTTTTATTTTTAAATTTTTCAATTTTTAGGGTTTTTGATTTATGGATTATTTATGTATAGAAACGAACAAACTCCCTGATTTTCAGTTGCATGGATCCTCCTCCTCCTCAAGTGCCAGGCTACTCTGCTCTGTTTGTTGACATTCAGCTATCATCTAGAGCACCTGCACATTCAACTCATTCAATTACTTGAATAATGCAACCCAACCCTGTTTTGACTCAGGTAACTGAACATATATTTTTCCAGGTAAAACTGGATAATTTCTGTCATTCTTTTCAAAAACATTTTTTTTAATTTTCTCATTTTCGGAAGTCCTTTTCTTGACCACCCAAATTTGACCTGTTGAATTCTTTCGTTGATAAAATTGTGAATCAATTTTTGGTTTCCAGATTTGTTTTTGTTCAAACTTGGATGTTTTTGGTTCCCAAGTTTGTTTTGGCTTTTGAAAATCAAAATTTTGTTTCCAAATCTGTTTAGGCTCAACTCTGGGTGTTTTTTATTTCGGTTTCCAAGTTTGTTTTAAATTAAACTTGGTTGATTTCCGTTTAACAACATCAACAGGTTTCAGATTAGGACATTTGCGACCAACATGTCCAGTTTGATCACATTTGAAACATGTTTTCTTTGAAACATCTTTGACCTGTTGTTGTTGTTGTTTCTTTTGAGCATAGAACTCTTGATTAGACTATCGTCTAATTTGAGTTCTTTCTCTTCCTCTGAACTTGTTCCATGAACAAAGTTCATCTTCTTTCTGAAAATTTTGCTTTTTAGCCCTTTTCTTTTGATATTGTTTCTTTTTATAACCAAACCCAGCATTCATGTTTTTCTTTTTATAACTAGGTTTGTTATAAAAAGACTTCTTGCTCGCTTTTTCGGCAAATTTGTCAATTTCAGACTTCTCAATTTCTACTTGTTTGAAAACTTTATCAATCTTTTCCAAAATCACATTCTGAATCGGGACTTCAATATCTGAGAATAATTTGTCTGATCCAATCATGGTAAAAGCCAATCCTATCGAATCATCATTCGCATTTATCTCAGATTTTGAATTTTTAAGATAACTTTCATGAAAACTTCCCTCATTTTCATCATGTGACTAGCACTTATCTGTTTTGGTATAATCATCTTGCAAAACACTTTCAACGACGTTACCTACCACCTCTGAATCACTAGTATCATCAGATTTGGAATAGTTTACGTCTATATTATCTGGAAATTGATCAACCATGTTGAAAGATTTTTCCACCTTCTTGTCATCATAGAATGTGAATTTTTCCTCAAACGGTGGTAGAACCTGATGATATTATGAGCCAATTCGTTTATTATTTTTCTCAGAATCTTTATCATCTGGTTTTATGATGAAAATACGTTCAAGAACATATGACGAAGCATGCTAACTATGCAACTTATTATTATCTTGTTCTAAGTCAGCCATTTTACATTTAAGCTCAGCAAGTTCTTCAATATATGAATTTACAACTTGTTGCTTTATTTCATACTGTTGTTTAAGCGTTTCTGACGTTTTAGAACAATGTGACAATCTAGATTGAATAAGTTTCATTTGGCTTTTCACATCTTCATATGATTCTTTGTAATATGATATGCAAGTTTTATTGAATCATATTCTTTTTCCATTTCTTGAACCGCATTTTCTTTTTGCAAACACTCTTCAGTCATTGCTGAACACTTTTCTTTCAAAATCTTATTTTCTTTTTCAAGAACCTTACATTTCTGTGTCAGTTTTTTTGATCATTATCTATCAAAACCTTTTCTTTTTCAAATATTTCTTTGCATTTATATTTTTTTTATATAATATTGTATTATATTTCATTCCAAATTTGCAAATTACAAACAAGTGGCAGGTAAACGGGCAACAAGCTGCGCCGCAAATTACAAAAAGTTTATATTTAAAAACTTTTCCAATTTTAGCAAATTTAGCATTTCTTGATTTTAAGTTTTCATCTTTTTCAGTACAGGCACTGCATGTTTCCATACATTTCCTGCACTGCTTATCATTTTCATTATCCGATTTTTCATCGATATTAGCATTATTATCCATCGATTCATTTTTGTTGAAGGGCTCAAAAGATTCAGTTTGAGTTTTTTTTGTTATCCCAGCTTCTTCTGTCGTCTTATTCGATTTATCATTAGCTGTTTTCTGACTTTCTTCACCAGCCGCTTCTTCTTTCTTCACCTCTTCATCATTCTTTTCACCATCTTTTTTACTTACTGTTTCCTTTAACTCATCCACCATCTTCTCAACACTCTTCTGTAACCTCTCTTCATCTCTTTTTTTCAAACTTGCTCTCATCATACCTCTGATTATTTTATCCAGCTTTTTGAGATAATGTTTTTCTTTTTCTATCTTTGAATAAAATTCTCCAGATAGAGGAATAACTGCAAGCACATCATTATAGACCACTTCCTTTGAAGGAACTACCGGATCTCCTTTGTGATTAATATAACATTCTCTTTTCTTTATCCCATCTTCCAAAACTTCTAGCTTCCTCATACTCTTTCTGCGTTTCTTCTATTCTACAATCTGCAAAGAATCTTTCTCTTAGTGTTTCCTCTTGCAAAATTTCTTCGTTCGTTTTCACTTTCACTTCAGCCATGATTACCTGCAATCACACAATCAAACACTTGATCAAACTTGAAAAGTAAACAAACAAACACTCTCTGTTCGTAGGAAGCTGGAATGATGCCTTCGTATGAAGCTGTAAATCAACCTAAACACACAAACACTATGCGTTCGTATGAAGCTAGATGATGGCTTCGTACGTAGGTACTTCAACTCTAAGAAACCTTGTTTTCTGAGTTCGTACGAAGATGAGATCGTGTGTTCGTACGAAGCTATGAAGATGATCAGACACTGTTGTGCGTTCGTTACGAAGCTATGGTACTGGGTTCATACGAAGCTAAGAAATTCTGAATAATCACAACTTTTTAAGTGGGTTCGTACGAAGCTGGACGTGTGGCTTCGTACAAAGCTAAGCTACGAAGAACAAGGTTACATTTTTCATAGTTTTTAAAAGATTTGAGTATGATTTTGTTTGAATTTTGATCTGAAATTTGTAGGATTGTTTAAAACTAGTTTTCGCACATCATACTAAAAAATTAGCCAATTTTAACCGTAAAATCTTCGTGAATCTGAGATTTAAGTTCAAAAATAAAGTGTAAAAGATGAGTAGAAGAAGATGTGAGAAGAAAATGATGATTTCGACTCTGAATCTGATGAAGAAGCTTGAATCTTCGTGTCTCTAATCCGTGCAAACAATCACTCACTCTGATACCACTTGTGAATTCGCTCCGAGGATCGAATCTTCAACCGTTGAATACGTACGAACACGTGATATGTGCAGAATCCAATCACGTGTGTGGATGAGAACACAAAGATGTAATTATAACTTGTTTTCTATTGATATTTGATAGTAACAAATCCGTGAAAACAAACGGGCAGAGCTTCACCTCAAGAATGCCCAAAAGTTAAAAATAAACAAGACCTACATTCATATATATAGTAGTCATGGGTTCGTACAAAGCTAATATGGCTTTGTAGGAAGCTGCCTATTGTCCCTTCGTACGAAGCCAGTTGTGCCTTCGTACGAAGATGCTTTTTCACATATGATCTTCAAACTTTGCTCTGTTCAGCACCAATCTTGTCTCATTTTTTTAAGCTACGATACGTGATTAACGGAAGTGGTAGACATTATGTGCTCATATCCCTTCTCTTACCTTTCTCTCTCTCGAAAAATTGTTCTGCCTCCGGTGACATTGTCGGCATCGGTTTGGTGTTGTGGTTGTTATGCTTCTTGGCGTTGTACATGATGTTTGGCAGGCGTTTTATGCACGAGAGGGAGACAGGCACAACAGACGGACGACAGAGCCGTCTTTTCGGTAACTAGAAAAGCCGCAATCGGCGGCTAGGTAGTGGTTGTTTCAAGTCAGTCTCGAAACAGCACAATGGTGGGGTTAATGGTGTTATGCGGCGGCGGTGGTGGGTGTTTACAGTGGGCCCGGTGACGGTGCCGCCTTCTTCAGGGCGGCGATGGACAGCGGTGGAGGTCAGCGGCACCGAACAGACGAACCGAAACCGGAGACATCGGCGACGACGGTGGTGTAGTTTGCTTATTCCGGGGACGACACAGTAGTGGTGATTTCGGGTCAGGTCTTAGTTCGGGTTTGAGTCAGCGGGTTAGAGATAGTCAAACATGGGCAACAGAAGGATTGGTTCGGTTCTGGGTCAACCCAGTCAACACGGTGAGTTGGCTGGTCAAAGATGGTCAACGTGTCAGTTTTGGTTCGGGGACGGTTCGGGTCAACCACGGGTCAGACGGATAAGTTTTGGTGCTTGTCAACTCAGTCAACAGGAGTCAACCAGGTCAACTCAGCCGACTCGGTCAAACTAAGTCCGCTAGTCAACTCAATCAATGAAACGGCACGAAGATTGGTAAAGATTCAACGATGTGATTTCGTTTATAGTGATTTAATAGTTATTAATTACGCGAAATCGAGCTCCGGATTGATTAATGATTAGTTTTTGTTTTGACATTTTGACAAAAACTATATATGGTTGAATTAGTTATTGTTGCGTTTTGAAAAGTATATCGACAACTTGTGTTGTCGGGGTAGTCCAAAAACAGAGCAAACTCTGCCCGTTTTTTCATGAAAATCCGTAAAACGAAACGTGTTTTATTTTAAAACAAAACCTACCGGATTCGAGAAATTTTTACAAAAAAAAATATAAATGTATATTTATTTTGACAAACATATAACGAATCGATAAAGTTGCAACTACCGCCGTTTACAAATCAACAACACTCAGAAATTCTTTTATATAAAATAAATATAGTCGTTTATATTTGTTACAAGCATCGATAACGCAAATCTTTTTACAAATAAAACATAGTCGTTTATAATTGTTTCAAACATCGATAACTTGAATATTTTTATCAAATAAATATAATCGTTCATATTTATTTCAAACTTCAAGAACTCGGCAATATTTTATAAAATAAATCTAATTATTTATATTTATTTCAAATGTATCATGAATGACAATTATATAAATAGATATGATTATTAATTATACTTATTTTAAACTTCCACAACTTAGAGATTTTATAAAATAAATATAATTGTTATATTTATTTCAAACGGCATACGATATATCAACGTACGATTTTCACATATTATTAACCAAGTTATTGGTTTACAAACAAACAACAAGTCGATTATAACAACTTATAATTACATACGAGACGCAATTCATTATACGGGTTTGTAATATATTATTTTCATACGAATATTCGTTACGTACACGAACGACCATTTAGGACGACTAATACGACACCATAAGTATATTTTATATAGAGTAAACTGCAATTTTACACCCTGAGGTTAGGGGTGATTGGCACTCCTACCCCCCCTAAGGAAATAATTGCAAAAATACACCCCACTGTTAACCCTTATGTCGTACTTCTACCCCCCGCCGTTATATTGGGTTAACAGTCAACATAATAAGGTAATGGTCAAAGGGTAGAATGGTCATTTTGCTATTAATGTGAAGCTTCTTCTTCACAACACCCCTATAAGTAACATAAAGAAGCACAATTACCCCCCCACCTTCCCACCATCGTCCCCAAACCCTGTGATCGGTCATCTTCTCCGGCGATCAGTCTTCACCGGCGATCAGTCTTCACCGGCGATCAGTCTCCACCGATCAGTCTTCTCCTCCGGCGATCAGGGATCTCCTCCGATCAGTCTTCTCCTCCGCTATCTCCTTCAATGCCGGTTGTGTGTTGGCTAATCCGCTATCTCATCCGCCACACCGCAGGTATAATAGGCCATTGTTAGTTAATCATGGTCAGATTTAGTAGTTATCATGTTATAAACAGGGTTAGGTCTGATTTGGTTCACTGTTGGTTTTTTTACAGTTGACCTGACGATGAGCTTATCAAGCTCATCATTGGTGGTCCACCTGGTGGTCTCCGTGTTTGGGAGGCATGTCCTCAACTTCCATTATCCACCGGAGAGTTGAGCGGATGTATTTTGTAGGTTAAGTTAACTTTGAAGTAGGATAACATTTGCAGCAGCTAGACAATCATCATTTTGTATGTTAACTTAGCATTAGCAAGTTAGACAATCATCAGTTTGTATGTTGATGAAAATGATGTTTAATCCATCATTTTGTATGTTGATGAAATTGTTGTTTAATCCAGAAGTCTGATGTTTGATGTTTGATGTTTTGACGAAAATGCTGTTATAGGTTGTTGAAATGTGGAGTAGGTTAGTTGTTGAAATGTTGAAATGTGCAGCAGGTTATAGGGTGGGTGTTATGATCATACAGTTACATGATCATACAGGTTAGATGTGCAGTTGATGATCATACAGTTACATGATCATACAGTTGATGATCATACAGGCTATGATCATACAGTTACATGATCATACAGGTTAGATGTGCAGTTGATGATCATACAGTTACATGATCATACAGTTGATGATCATACAGGTTAGGATCAAAAAGTGCAGTTGATGACAGTTACATGATCATACAAGTGTTTACAGCTAATGTGTTCTTTTGTGCTTAAACTGATAGTGGTGATCAAGCATACCTGCTTGAAGTTTAAGCACATGAAACCTATAAACATGCAGCAGGTATGTGCCTTTTTGTAGGTTAACTTAACAGTGGTCAAATGTGCTAATGTTTGATGACAGTGGTCAAATGTGCTAATGTTTGATGACAGTTACATGATCATACAAGTGTTTACAGCTAATGTTTGATGACAGTGGTCAAATGTGCAGTTGTTAGTTGTTGGTTAGTCCATTTGATGATCATATATTTCAGGGCAAAGGTGTAAGTATTCACTTGCTAGCCATATGAATGTGCAGTTGAATGTGCAGTTGATGACAGAAACCTGCTAGCCATAATATGCAGATTACAGTTGAATGTGCAGTTGAATGTGCACTGATGCTTGAATGTGCAGTTGAATGTGCAGTTGAATGTGCACTGATGCTTGAATGTGCAGTTGAATGTGCAGTTGAATGTGCAGTTGAATGTGTGTACTGATGCTTTCATGTGTATACAGGTATTTCAGGGTGTGTACACTGATGCTTTGATGTGTATACAGGTATTTCAGGGTGTGTACACTGATGCTTTCATGTGTATACAGGTATTTTTGAATGTGTATACTGATGCTTTCATGTGTATACAGGTATTTTTGAATGTGTATACTGATGCTTTCATGTGTATACTGATGCTTTCATGTGTATACTGATGCTTGAATGTGTATACAGGTATTTTTGAACAAGTATGATGTTTGATCAAACTGGTTTGATGTTTGATCAAAATGAACAAGTATGAATGCTTTAATGAATTGATGTTTTGTTTCAGATTACGTGTTCAAAATGAAACTATTAGGTTTTAGATAAAAAACAGGTTCAGAATTTTGGTTTAGAATCATAGAACATGTATTTGATTTTGGCGGGAAGGGTTTTGTAAATCTCAGGGGGTAACTGTGCGACTTAACAGGAATGTTGGGGGGTAAAATGTAAGGGTAGTATAGTAATTTCAACTTAGAGTTAACAGACTGTTAACCCAATTTAACGGCGGGGGGTAGAAGTGCGACATAAGGGTTAACAGTGGGGTGTATTTTTGCAATTATTTCCTTAGGGGGGGGAGGGGGGGTAGGAGTGCCAATCACCCCTAACCTCGGGGTGTAAAATTGCAGTTTACTCTTTTATATATATATATATATATATATATAGGGGATGGTTCAAATGAAAACCACTTTTATTGTGAAAACTCGAAAACTAACTAAAAAAAGCCTAAAAAATGCACAAATTTTTTTTTTTCAATTTTTTTATAAAAATCGCTGGTTTTTATATATAAAAAAAACTTTTTTTCAAAAAAAAAAAAAAAAAAATTGTACTACACATGTGTAATAATACACATGTGTAGTACACATACACATATGTAGTATTACACATGTGCACTACACAAAAAACTTTTTTTTTTTGAATTTTTTTTTATATAGAAAAAGCTGCGAAAATTGGGTTGCAAAAAAAAAAAATTTTGGTATGTTTTTTTGGTTTTTTTTAATTAGTTTTCGAGTTTTCACAATAACTAGTGGTTTTCATTTGAACCTTCCCCTATATATATATATATATATATATATATATATATATATACGCTAAACTTCTCGGAAACTAAGTATTTACTAAGACTTAGTAAATATTACCGGCATTAAATGGAACTTAACAGGTACATCTTATTCGTTTCCGTTAAGTTAAACAACTTACCATCAAATCGTTTGGTTAGTGATTCGGTAGAGCTCGGTAACACATAGTATAGCAACATCATTTTATTAGGAACTTGTAAAATATTCTGTGTTAGGAATTTTATAGACTGCATGCTAGCGAGTCACGTCTTGGAAATGATATTTCGGAATCATATTAAGCTAGTTTTGCGCAAGGATATCAAGGTGAGTTTATAACCCCGCCTTTTTACGGTTTTACCTTTTTATAAATGTTTTCAGGGTGGAAAGACATGCATGTTTTGCAAAAGCATTCAAGGTTTTCGATGAACATATATTACATATTCCTAAACCATGCTACAAACAAGTTTTAACTAACACAAATGGTTTGTGAATTTCAATAAACTCAAATGGTTTATGAAAGGTTTATGCTAAATATACCGTTTTTTTCAAAACACACGCGTATTTTCAAAAGGTGCATATGAACGGTTTCTAGTTTTCTAAAATTTTGGGAAGATACATGTACAAACGGTATGTTAAACTAAGGAATGGTTCATTAGATCATGTTACAAATAGGGGATACGCAAGCACCATTAATCTAAGTTTAGACCAAGGAGCAAAAGGTTAGATCTAGCGAGTTTTGGCAGCCTCACTCTTGGTCCTTGTTGACCCAAACGGAACAGTGCTTTTGTGTCACAGTCGAAGGGTAATCGATGTAAACCCGCCTAGGTTTGGATGCTTCCTATGTCGTCACACATGTTAATGTCCTTCCAAAACATTAGCGATCTCGATTTCCTTACACTTTACATCTTATTTCTACATTAACATACTACTTTTCATACAAATACATTTTACATTTTACAAGCGCGCAACTTATTACAAATACAACTCATAGACTCATGCGACTGTGTTGTCATTGTCATGTGTGGACATTGACGGTCATACAAGTTTTACAAAAACAAGAGTTTACAAATAGAAATTTTTACGAGCATAACGCGTTACACATACAAAGTTTCACAAATACAAAGTTTTCATATAACATGCCAAAGAAAATGATTTTTAATTCATTTTCTCAACAATATTTTAAAAACCGGTTATACGAAAAGATTTATTCTAAATCTTTTTCAAACAAAGTCTGAACTCGCCAACTTTATGTTTATTTTTTTTCGCATGTCCTTTCTCAGGTTACATTTTCAAATTATGGCACGGTTGGAATAGGAGAACCATGGGGATTCGAGTACTTAGTGGGCGTTCACCTTCTAGAAGTCTTAGCATTATGTGCTTCCACTATGCAATGAAGATACCAGTCAGATCACGCCAACTCTGATTTTATCGGGGTGTGACAAATTGGTATCAGAGTTATAGGTTTCAACGAATAGGGTTTCTGTAGAGATACCTAGGCTCTAACCGCACTTTCCTCTGGAGACTTAGATCATTAAGACTTGAAATACATATAGAACGCCTAGACTCAAATATGGTTTCCAACCGTTGCCGAAAACAGTGTGTCAAATTTTTGTTCTTAAACATACGCTAATGTTGTGTTTTATACATTGTACACAAAACAGTTACTTACAGTAAACAAAACTTTGAGAGTTTAGGAAACATACATTAAGAACCTTTGGAAACTTATGTTGAAGTTCATTAAAAGTTATCACGTAGGAACCACAACTATTAACTCGGGTAAACGCCACTATTATGTCGTCCATGCTATTTTATATAACCGAGCAGGTAACAAACGTAAAACAAAGTACAGGCACGCAAAATTTCACGAAAATCAATTTATACATCAACGGAGGTTGAAGTACGTCACATACGACTTTCGAGGCAAGGCCTTTGAGAAGACACGATTAAGCGATTCAACGACAATGCTAGTTTCCCTCAGCAGGAGAACTACCGATCAGGATGCGACAATTTGTGACGCTGTCTTGCAAACTACACGAGTCACACCGAGGAGAGGTCGCATGTCTCTTCATTCCCCCTATCTCATTAACGATGATTACACTATGTTCAACATTCCATGGTAATGTCACCTAGCAACCGGTCATCACATGGAACCCTAGGTAAAATCCTTAAATTTCTTTATTGAAATTCTAACTTTTGCATCTAGTGAGTTGTCGTAACCCCCGACCCCTGCCCCGGGAGGCGGGCGGCCACGGCCTACTCAGAGCTGGTGGAATCGGTGTTTATTTAATTTGGAAGCGGAAATTTACATCAGGACCATAGTTAGGAGATATTTTATCAGAGTAAAACACCTCATTTTATAAATAATAAACACATGGGTAAAACCCAAGTTTCCATTCATAACATGTTTATAGGGATAAACCCTATTTTATTCAAATAAAACATCTTTCTTGTTTAGGTAACTTTTATAGCCACTTTTTAAGCCTTCAGTGCTCTCCAGCAGGCTTCTAATTGGCTTTCACATTTTGTTACCACAAACACGTTTTAAAACATTTTGTCAGTGGGAAATACTAGTGAGTGCATCCTAATTTAATCAAACACTTTTATCAGTTTACAGTATTAAGGGCATCCGCAATTACATTTGTTTACATCTATCAAATTACCACCCACGGTACTGTCAATCCTGACTTGTGTTCATGTTACTATTCTCAGTATTAGTAACAAGTAATGTATACAAAACCCCCAACATACCGACAGTAATTGTAGAATTACAAATACTCAATCACTGTTAAATTATACTTTAGAATACTTGAGATTTTGTAAAAACAATTTATAAAAAGAGAATGACTCACATTGCTATTTTAGATAACTCCTTGTGACTTCTTGGTTATAATCTCTTAAGTTAAACAATGCACACGTGTTAGTAAAATAACCCAATTTACATTAGCTATACCCCTCCCGAGACAGAACTTCAACGACTGAGTTAGGAAGAGCCTCGACATGCGTTACGGAGCACTAGATCAATCAGGCAGAGTAACTAATATGTAACCGAGGGTTATGTTGGATCGTGTACGTGACCCTGAAAGTCAGTTAAGGCAGTTCAACATCGATTACTAAGGCGGAATCAAAGTAAACAACGTCCAAAACAACTTGTATCTTTTAATCTTTCTTTTCTGATTGATTTACGTGCTTGTACAATGTTTTCTGATACAAATCCGGCAGCACTTCGTTTTACATACAATGACCTCCCTACTGTTCCGTACCGTTCTGTTTGAAATGTGACAAACACACTCCTATATATAGACAATGAGACCCTTCCGTTTGAAATTAACATAATCTGGTTCAAATGGAACCCTATCTCAAATGACAGTTTCAAACGGAACCCTCATCCAAACGACAGTTTCAAACGGAACCCCTTTTAAACACTTCCTAAATCAACACTAAATCCTAATTTGACTTTTAAGTTCCAATCTTGACTTTCTTGATATAAGACTTAATGAAGATGCAGTCAACAGACATTCTTGTGCATCAACAGACTCCCCCTTGGATGTTGACGTAGTCTTCAGATCCTGAGTCTTCAGTCTTAGTCTTTTCTCTAACTCTGTCTTTTCATCATAAGCACTCTATCTTCACACTCCCATATACTGTTGATCCAGACTCCCCCTTTCACAGACTCCCCCTTTCGATATGCTAAAATCTGAGATATCTGGTTCAAGCTTTGACAATTTGCTTCCATTGGGAATAATGAAGACCAAATCTGTTACTCAACCAACAAACATTACAATTCTATCTTTTCAAACATTAAATCACAAACTTAATCAGCTTTAGAAATCCACTCAAGTATTCAGGTCCAAGTTAATGACCCTGATCACTTGATTAATCTACCAAGTCCAAATTAATGACCTTGGTTGATCATTTGACGAAATAATACTGATTTTAAAACAACAATTTCAAACATTTTCTGAAAATAACAAGTATCAAGTTAATGAACTTGTTTTTATCATTCTAAACAAACAAACTTCATCAAAGTAAGCTCTCCTCATTCTTCAGTCCAGAATCTCCTGCATCTGCTTCAAACATCTGAGAATCCAACAATCAACTCTCCACTTTGGTTTGTCAGAAAAATAAAGCAGAAATAAAATCTTTTTGGATTTTATCAAAGTGTTCTAAACTAAGAAATGAAATACAGAAAACTTAAATTTCAGAAAGTAAACAAAGTAAACTATTTACAAACATATTTTTGCGAGCGTGTCAGGGAATCATATCAGCTTTTCAGACAAATCACAAGTACCGTTAAGCTTCATTTCATACTCAGCCTTAAACAATTCACCTCGATTGTCGATATACTGATCCATCTTAAATTCTCACACAAATTTCAATTTACGCAGGATACAATTTAGATGAATTAAGAACTTAGATCATTCATGTGTCCCACCTCTTGAATATACTCCCGTATCTAGAATCCCAATAATCAGACTTACAGGTGAGTATACTACAATGATATCTGTATATAAATTAGGTATGCGAGGGCCGAGGGATCTGAGGTCGATACTTCCGTATGCGCAGAGAGATATCAGCTTCGACTTTTCAGTGTGTCCCCTTTAGAGGATCTTTTTGCTTACAACAGCAGCATTTATCAATTTTATTGTTTCAGCATGCTGAGGGTTTAATGCTGTGTTTCAAGCATTGCAAACGACAATAGTTTCAAACGACCGCTGTTCAAACGACAATAGTTTCAAACGACAGCTGTTCAAACGATAAACATTTCAAACGATAAACATTTCAAATGACCACTTCAAACGATAAACATTTTCAAGTTTATCCCGAATTCACAAGTTTGAATTTAGGTTTATATCCCGAATAAATCTACTAAATGTGTGAAAACCTATCGACACATCATTAGTGAGACTGTTTAACTCATTTATACTTTTCAAATCTTTAGCATACTGTAATCGTCTAGCTGATGTACTATCATTTTCCCTATATACACAAGCTCTTTTTCAGATTTTATCATGTTTTTGTATTTTTGCATTTTTTACTGTTTTTGTATTTTCTGAAAATAAACTATGTACAAATATCTACTCCCCCTAAATACCAAAACAAGTAAAAATTCGACAAACCATTGCAGATTGTTTCTCGTCTTCATCCGCAACAGTACTCTCATCAACGCCAATTATGCCATCCGACACCGACAGAAGCTTCATACCATTCAGTTTTAACAAATATTTAAACCGATTTTTATCAAAAGCTTTGGTATGTAAATCAGCTTTCTGTTCGTCAGTGTGGATTTTCTCAATTCGTATCAACTTTTTCTCAAAGCAATCACGAATAAAGTGATGACGAATTTCTATGTGTTTAGTTTTAGCGTGATGTACTGGATTTTTTGTTATATTTATAGCGGCCTCATTATCAACAAAAAGAGGTGTGTTAAGAAACTGCAAACCGTAGTCGCGCATCTGTTGCTGTATCCACAAGATCTGAGAGCAGCAACTGCTAGCAGAAACATACTCCGCTTCACAAGTAGATAACGCCACAGAGGTTTGTTTCTTACACTGCCAGGTAACCAATCTAGGACCAAAGAACTGGCATCCTGCAGTTGTTGATTTTGAATTGACTTTGCAGCATCCGAAATCCGAATCGGAATACCCTTCGAGCGTAAAATCGCCTTTTCTGGGATACCACAACCCCAATGAAGGAGTTCCTTTTAGGTAGCGCAATATCCTCTTCACAATGATCATATGCGATGTTCTCGGGTTAGACTGAAATCTTGCTGCGAGGCACGTTGGGTACATGATATCAGGACGTGAAGCAGTTAGGTACATTAAAGAACCTATCGTGGATCGGTAAAACGTTTCATCAGCCCTGTCTCCGGTGAGATCTGGGTGAATCCCATGATTTGTTGCAAGTGGGGTAGCAGCTGGAGTAGAACCTGACATCCCGAATTTCTCCAAGATATCATGAACGTACTTCGATTGATGAATGAAAATTCCCTCAAGAAGTTGTTCAACTTGTAAACCCAGAAAGAATTTCATCTCCCCCATTGATGACATTTCAAACTTTTGCTTCATCACTGATTCAAAATCTTTGCATAGATTTTAATTTGTCGACCCAAAGATTATATCGTCCACATAAATCTGAACTATCAGAAGATGACCATCGACCTCTTTAGTGAAGAGAGTGGCATCCACTTTTCCACGAATGAACTTGTTGGCTAGTAGATGTTGAGACAAAGTCTCGTACCAGGCTCTCGGGGCCTGGTGTAAACCATACAGCGCTTTGTCCAATAAGTAGACCTTGTTTTTGTGAATTGGATCGGTGAAGCCTGGTGGCTGACCGACATAAACCTCCTCTTTAACCTTCCCATAAAGAAACGCCGATTTAACATCCAACTGATAAACTTTGAAGTTCTTCCAAGACGCAAATGCTAGGAAAATTCTGATTGCCTCTAGTCGAGCCACAGGAGCATAAACTTCGGTAAAATCAATTCCCTCCTGTTGACTAAAGCCCTGAACAACGAGTCGAGCTTTGTTCCTTACAACAATTCCTCTATCGTCCCTCTTACACTTGAACACCCACTTGGTGTTAATTTTCCTATGACCATCCGGCAAATCAACTAACTTCCACACTCCCAGTTTCTCGAATTGACTAAGTTCCTCCTGCATAGCATTGACCCAAGAGTCTTCAGTAAGCGCCTCTTTGTAAGTTCTTGGCTCAACCTGCGAGATAAAACAACTCAATGAGAATTCAGTTTACAAAGGAGCAACTTTTGTATAAAAACATGTAAGCCCTTTATCAATCTGATTTCGAGTGCGAACGCCTGTCTGCAATTCTCCTATGATCAACTCCTCTGGATGATATGAAAAAGTTCGCGGCATCACTTCACTTTGAACATCTACACTTCCCTCCAGATTAGTAACATTCTGTTCTGCATCTTGTTCACCAACTTGGTTTGTTTGACTTGAAAATTGAATTTGCTCCCCCTCAGAAACTGAATCACCATGATCAAAGACTGGCATATTTTCAGCTTCTAGATTATCATTCTGAGCCGACTGATTATCCTGAGCAACTTCATTCTGTTGGACATCATCATGTTCACCAGCATTACTTGGACCTGCTTCGTCATCATTTGAAGTTTCCCGTGGTCTCCTCGAATATTCAGCTGGGAACCTTAACTGCGACTCATATTCACGCAAAATATCCAACTCATCAAAGAAATCTTCATCATCCTCTGATTCTTCTCTCATGTCAAACGAATCCCAAAGTTTGTTATAATGATAACGCCATGAATCACCAGGATTCTGTGGCGGCATAGTATAACCTTGACATTCAACATTTACAGCTTCAATAATCCGTTTCTCACTTGGAACGAAGACACGTCGCATTGGATTTGCATAACCAACAAAAATTCCCTCAATGCTCTTCGGACCAAACTTTCCATGAGGCTCTATAACCGTACAGGGTGACCCGAATGGTTCTAGATACTTCAAATTCGGTTTGCGGTTATTGATTAGTTCAAAGCATGTTTTGTTAAACTTTTTGACAGTGAGAACCCTGTTGAGTGTATAGCATGCAGCGGAAACAGCTTCAGCCCAAAAATTAATCAGTAACTTTGAATCTGCGAGCATAGTTCTAGCCGTCTCGATTAGTGTCCGGTTTTTGTGTTCTGCAACTCCATTCTGCTGCGGAGTGTACGGAGCACTAAACTCATGCAATATACCTCTTTCATCACAAAATTCTTCCATCTTGCTGTTCTTGAATTCAGTACCATTATCACTACGAATTCTCTTGATACGCCTTTGGTACAAATTCTCAATCTTTCTGAACAGCCCCATCAAACTGTCAAATGTTTCATCTTTCGTCTTCAAGAAAGAAACCCACGAAAATTTGGAATAATCATCAGTAACGACCAGACAATAATAATCCCCTGTAATACTTTTGACATTCACTGGACCAAACAAATCCATGTGAAGTCTCTCCAGAGATCTCGAAACTGAGATGACTTGTTTTGTAGGGTGTGACTTTTTCTTCTGCTTGCCTTTGATGCAGCTAATGCACTCCCCTTCCAGATGAAAACCTTTGATATTAACTCCCAATACCAAATCATTGTGCACCAAGTGATTCATTTTTCTAAGATGAATATGCCCCATCTTTCGGTGCCACAATCTTGATTCTTTCTCAGTTGCTCTAGACACAAAACAATGTGCTTGACCAGTTGTTGTAGTCGCTACACTCATGTCTAACACATATAAATCATTCACTCTAGGTGCCCGCATGATAATCCATTCTTCAGGAACAACAAATCCAGGTTTCAAAATCAAACATTCTTTATCAGTGAAGTGAGTAGTATACATATTGTCACAAATCTGCGAAATGCTAAGCAGATTGTTCTCCAGCTCAGTGATGTAGTTAACCCTCTCAAACGTTACAATCCCATTGGATAACGTTCCTTCACCAACAATTCTACCACCTTCATGACCTGCAAATCCCACATAACCACCATTGATATTCTTCACATCATATAGCAATGCAGTTTTTCCTGTCATATGTCGAGATGCGCCACTATCCATGATCCATCTTGAAATGGCTCTTGGAAGATCCTGCACATACCAAACTTCAAATTAATCAACTTTTAAGAAAAATGCCGATTCATGCTTCGCGATCCAGGAAGCTCCGGCAATTCAAACTGCTTATTCGAACATGGTATCCACCCAGGCCTCATCAGCCTTAGGTGTAACCTTGACTCTCGCAATTTGAATTTTGAAATTTTCAGCCTTCAAAGGTGGAAAATTTGCATCATAATCAACCGAAATTGATTCTTCAGCCTTTTTCACTTCAGAAGTTGACATTTTCATTTCAGTTTTTGGTTTCCAAACTTGTTGAGATAATGCAACCTGTTTATAAAACTTGTCATTTTTAGTTACCACTTTCTTAACAGGTTCATTTTTCACTTTGATATTGTCATTTTTCACACTCTTTTTCTCAACAACGATTGGTGCTTTACCCTTCACATCAACTTTACCCTTTTGAATCTTCACATTTTCAGTCTTAGGCTTCGCATTGGTACACTTTCGTGCAATGTGACCAACTTGATTACATCTGAAACATGTACGAGTATCAACAACTCGACTTGTGCCTTCAGACTGATAATGTGAAGCTCTTTTCTCAAAGAACTCTTTATTTGATTTTGAAAAAATTTCAGTTTCCTCATCAGAACGTGAACTGTTCACAAACACCTTCTTTTCAGCAAACCTTTTGTTTTGAAAACTCTTTTTCTGATAACTATTACCACTCCGATAACCACCCGACCAATTGTTTCGATTGTTATTATAAAAACGTGGTGGAACAACAGGCTTTTTGTAATAAGCTTTATCTTTCTCAAAATTTATTTGCCTTTTTGTTTAACACAAACTGTTCACTTTTGACAACTCAACTTCAACCAATTTGAAAACATTTGTCAACTTTTTCACATTAACATTCCCAATTGGAAACTCAGAATCCGAATACAACTTATCAGATCCAGCCATCTTGTACATCACAAGACCTGGTTCATCACTTAAGTTGTTTTTGGACTTTGATTTCTGAATGTATTTGTCCAAGAAACACCCATCATCTTCAGCTGAATCACTATTCAAAACACTTTCAGCTGTGCTCTTAACAATCTATGTCTGAACACTATCATCAGATGATGTAGAAAAAATAACATCAATGTTCTCCGGAAGTATAACTTCTTTTTCTTCCTCAATTTCAACCAACCCAGACTGCTTTTTAGTGTAATTATGAATAACAGGTGGTGGTACTTGATGAAAACCCACCCCAGTTCCATCAGAATACACATCTTCGCCCGCTTTGTCTTTCCCGATGGGTTTGGGAATGATATGTTGCAAAACAAAGCTTGCAGAGCTGTAACTGTTAAGCTTCAACTGGATTCGCTCGTTTTCGATTACAGCCTCTTGAACTTTAAGTTTCAATTTAGCGATTTCATCCAGTTGTTTATTGATTGGTTCTTCTTTAACTCTAAGCACTGCTTTTAAATGTTCATTTTCTTTAAAAGTTTTACCATTTCGATCATCACAATCTTTCATTGTGCTTTTGAGTTTTTCAAATTTTTCAGAAATCTGACGGTTTTCAAGAATCAACTTTTCATTTTCTTGTTTAATTTTGTCATGATCAATTTTATCAGTTTCAATTTGATCAGTTAATTCTCTTATCCGTTCAGTTGAAGCTTTAACTGTTTTGTCACGACCAAGAATCTGATTCTCAACGTTTCTGACCTTTGCTGTCAGATCTTTAATTTTCTCACCGTTGAGATACGTGACAGTATTACAAAATTTGCACTCTTTGTTGCAATTTTTGCAATCAGCATTTCCTTCAATCTTTTTACCTAATGCATTTGTTGACACATCTGAACTGACCTGGCTTTTTGACTCAGACACGGAGTTAGAGTCTACCTCAAGTGCCTTAGCAGCCAGCACTTTGTCAGCCATTTTTCCCAGGTTCTCTGCAGTCAACTCCTGCGTAGTATCGATAATTCCAGTATCAATCTTCTTGGATTCTTTTCCTTCTATCTCTTTTCTTTCTTTCTCCTCTTCATCAATCATTTTCGAAGTTGGAGTTCCCCACCATTTGTGTTGCCAATACTCATCATTTTCTTTCATTTCCTTGATTAAGACTTCCAGATCGAGAGTTTTGTGATCGATTGCAATATTTCCATACTCATCCAGATAACACTCTCTGTCTGGATCCCATCTTTTGGCTCTTTTTGCTTCCAAATAGATACTAGAAAGTCTAGTAATTTTGTTTTCCGAAATCATCTTTCTGTATCTATACTTCTGCTCTTCAGTTCTATCATCTTTCCATGGAATAGGTTCATTTTTCGCCATGAATGCGTAACCAACCGCATCTTCTTCTGCTAGAACCTCTTGACTCCAATCATATCCCTCATCATCATAAATCACTGCAAGAGCTCTAGATTTCTCTCTGTTGTCTTCAACCTGCTTCAATCTAGGCGGCTCGGATTTATTCTGGTGATAAATCGCCTTCTTGTAGTAATCATCTCTGAAAGGATTCTCCGACTCATCAGCATAAGCATTTCGGCATTCTCGTTTGAAATGACCCTTCTGCTTACACTTGAAGCAAGTCACCTTCGATTTATCGAACCCCAGCTTGGTAGAAGCACCACCAATTGTTTTTCTTCCAGTAATTTCCATGAATCTTTGTGCACGACGAACAACACTTGCCATAGCCCAACGAATATCGATCAGTTCCATTTCCTCCGGATCAATCTGATCGTAATCTTCTTTTGTCAGATTTGTATTGCCAATCTTCCCAGCTACCAATCCTTCATACGATTCCAACACCGATGCTAGGAAAATCATCTGCTGCTTGGCCGATTCTTCATCAAAGTTATGAGCATTCTTCAAATCTATCGCGATGTTGCATTGAAAACGATTCTTTGCATCAGAATGACTTGCAGATGATGAAGATCCACTGTGATAACCACTATGACTTCCACTACTTTGACCACTTTGACTTTCTTTGCCAGCTGTAGACACATTTTCAGCAGAAAATGCAGTCTTTGGAGAAGTAGCTTTCGGCATCATGCTTTTTGGATAATACAAATCCAAATTCTGCTGGTAGGATGAGTGATTAACTTTGTACGTCTTCTTCAACTCCAGCTCATGACTCTCAAGTCTCTCAATCACCAAATCTGGTTTCAACAATTCAGAAGGAATAGTGTTCTTAAGCATGAGAGCATAATATATCCACTCCATCTCGTCTGGCAACGAATCGAACAACTTGTCTACTTGCTCATCATCAGAATACTTGATATCATGTCTTGCTAATTCCAGCTTCAGATGACCGAACCTTTCTATCATTTTACACACTGACTCATTCTTAAGACAACCAAACATATCAAACTCTTTCCTAAGAAGTTTCTTTTTGTTTTTCACGATTTCAGTACTTCCTAAACATTTCTTTTCTAACTTTGCCCAAAGATCTTTAGCATTTGTATAGTCTATCAATGAGATGATATCCTCCCGAACAGACTGAAATAACAACGCCACACACTTTTGTTCGGCTACGAATGATTCAATCTCATCAAATGCTGTTAAAACTTCCCCATTCTTGTTTCCTTGTTCATAACCATTCTTCAGACTTTTCCAACTTGGAAATGCGAATGCCATCATCCAATCTTCAAACTTTCTGGACCAACGACTGTACTCCTCAATAGCCATTAGCTTTGGAGGTTTATTGAACGTTCCGAAAGCACTTTCCGATTCCCAAGCTTCCTTTTTCTTCTCTTTTGGTGGATTCTCATTCACATTGCTTGATGAATTATCATTGTTTCCTGAATCTCCAGCGAACGCGTACATATCACTAAACGGGTTTAAGAAAATATCATCCATTGTGAATGTACCTGTAAAATCAGACAACACTTAGAAAAATTTTGGTTTTGGAAAATATCAGATTCAAAAGGAACCTGTTCAAACGGAATGGTTCAAACAATGGTTCAAACGAACTGGTTGTTTTCAAACGGAATGGGCTGTTCCGTTTGAAATAACAATAGTTTCAAACGACAGATATTCAAACGACCACCTTCAAACGGAATGAATTCAAACGGTCACACTTTAAACGATATAGTTCAAATTCAAACGACAATTTCAAACAGAATCCATTTTCAAGCGATTGTTCAAACGATCAGTTTATTTTCAAACGATATGATCAATTTCAAACGGTATGTGTCAATTTCAAACGATTGTTCAAACGATCAGTTTGTTTTCAAACGATATGATCAATTTCAAACGGTATGACGTCAGCAATTCGCGAACATTTTCAAACGGTATGAATGATTTCGATCAGTTTTAGGTCGAATTTTGGTTTCAAAATTTCAAGGATTAGTTAATAGTAAATTTCGTTTGCTATGTGAACGTTTCAAGCCATTTTAACTGCGACAACTAGTTTAAATCAGAAAAGAAAGGTAGAAGTGAGATAATCCGATGATTTCAAGCGGTATTTGGTATGAACTCCTCGTCCTGAGCTCTGATACCACTTGTTGGATCGTGTACGTGACCCTGAAAGTCAGTTAAGGTAGTTCAACATCGATTACTAAGGCGGAATCAAAGTAAACAACGTCCAAAACAACTTGTATCCTTTAATCTTTCTTTCTATTATCAATTGTGAGCTTTTACAATGTTTTCTAACAAAAATTTGGCAGCACCTTCGCTCACAAACACAACCGTTCCGTACCGTTCCGTTTGGAATGAGACTAACACACTCCTATTTATAGACATGACCCTTCCGTTTGAACTTATCATAACCTGGTTCAAACGGAACCCTTATCTCAAACGGAACCCTCATCTCAAACGACCATTTCAAACGGAACCCTTTTAATCACTTCCTAAATCAAAACTAAACCCTAATTCTATTACTATTTCACACTCATACAATCTATCTAGACATAAGACTTGATTATGACGTAATCAGCAGACATTTAGTGCACCAACACTTGTCATGCCTTTTCATAATTTTCTTATGTTGGTTCTTTTTATCACGACGCTATCGGTTGTAAATTTGTAAAATTATAACCTTTTTAGAACTTGTTATTCCCAAATTAAACCAAGACAAGTAAAAAAATGAAAATTTTTGAAAAAAATTTGGGGTGATTAGCGATTCCAATAGAGTTTTGTGTAAGGCTTGTAATTAGGACTTACAAGATTCAAGGTTTTAGCATCCCCCCCCCCCACACTTAAATTACACATTGTCCTCAATGTGTCCCAAAAATAAGTTTTTCGATTGATTATAATGTGTAAAAGTGGGTTAAAAACAAGATTTTATGGTACTGGGTAGCTGAACACAGGGTGGTGTTGGCTCAGCACGGCCCAGTGTCCAGACTGCCAGTACCAAAAGTGAACAGAAGGTTGGGCACGGGGGCGTGTTCAGTGAGCACGGCCCCGTGTCCAGGTACCTAAACTGGGCATTTTCTACAGAACCTCGGGCACGAGGCGTGTTGGGGTGAGCACGGCCCGGTGCTGAACTTGCTGTAATGAAGAAAAATTGTCGGGAGGCTCTGTTTTTGTGCATGGGTTGTTGGTTCAAGCTTCCCTTAGTATCCTTCACCATCCCGAGTGTGTTTTATTCCTGGAAATTAAAACTAAACTAGAAAATATAAAAGTTAATCTAAATTAAACAAAGGATAGTTCCGCGGAATGCCTCCGTGGTGCGCCACGTTTATAAGGGTCCTTGGCTAGACCCACCTTATCGGGTGGTTCTGGCTCATCTTCAATTAGGGGGTCATTATTGCCGAATGGATATTTCATTGACCGCTCAAGATCGACACACTTTTTAAATGCCCCTAATTGAAGAGGTAGGTTGTTGTACTTCCGGTTTTTCAAAGCTTCGTGAGTTTTTAAAAATGGTCGTCCCAATACTAGAGGAGCGTCATCGAGGATGACAAAGTCGGTGGGAACTACCATTTGATTTGTTTGAACCAAGACATTCTCAACTACACCGATTGATTTTATTACTCTCCGATTAGATAGAAAAATGGGTATTTGAAGTGGAGAAAAATCACTAATACTTAATTTTTCGAAAATGTAGTTAGGCATTATGTTAACACAAAGATCTTTATCAATTGTGACATTACTAATAAATGAATTTTGAAAAAAACATGGAACCGGTGTAATGTTAATTTCAAATGGGTCTTCTTTTATTAGTGAGGTTTGATCAGTAGTTAACTTAACACTTACCATTTCGTCAATTTTAGTGTTAGTGTTTAATTCTTTCAAAAACTTAGCATGAGTGGGAACTAAACAATGATTTTCAAAAGAAGGTGACAAGAGATTAATTTCTTCAAAATTAGACTCTTCTTGTATTTTAACGTTGTCAGACTCACCTTTTTCGTTGTTTAACTCATGTGTCGGTTCTTCACTTATTTGTTCTTCCATTTTCACACTTTCAGTTATCTCTTCTTTATTTAATTGTTCTCTTGCGCGTGACTCCTCTTCCCTTGCGCGAGATTCTTTTATATAGCGATCGATAACTCTAAGGTGTTCTAATATCCTATCGGTCACTTCGGTTATAGAAAAAGAATCGGGATTTTCAAAGCTTGAATCCGGTTGTTCGATCCTTTGTTCCTCATAATACCCATATGAAGTAGATGGTTCACACCATTGTTCTTCATTGTAAGCATATGATGGATAAGGGTCGTAATTTTGTTCCTCATAATACTCATATGAGGTGGGTTGTTCACGACATGGTTCCTCATAATAAGCATACGAAGGTGGTGGCTCATATCTTGGTTCCTCAAAGTATGAGTATGAAGGCTCACACCTTGGTTCATCAAAATATGAGTATGAGGGAGGAGGTTCATACCTTTGGTCTTCATAGGATGTGTATGAAGTTGATGGCTCGTACCTGGGCTCCTCATAATAGGTGTATGAATTGGATGGTTGATATGAGTGATTATATTGAACCGAGTGCGGATTTCTACAATTAGTGCAATAGTTACCCCTATAATCATCCTCCTCATAGGTATAGTTGTAACCTCCTGAGTATTGATCCATAAGAATCACTCAGCAGACCACAACCAAGTCTCGAGATCAGAAAACAAAAATAAAAACGGAAACAGAAACAGAGGCTGGACACGGCCCCGTGTTTAGTGGACACGGCCCCGTGTACAGAATCTGTATCTGGGCGTTTTAATTAAATTTACTGATTTCGTTGAGCACGGGGCGTGTTCAGCGAGCACGACCCGTGTTCAAGCTACTGTTACTGGGTGTTTTATGAAAGATGTGCAGCACGGCCCCGTGTTCAGTGAGCACGGCCCGTGTTCAACCTACTGTAAATGCAAAACTAAACTAAAATGCAGAAAAATGTGCGCGCGTTTTAAAAAGGTTTTGAAAAACTGATTAGGTCATCGATTTTAAGCTTTCTTAAAATCCTTGTGTCCCCGGCAACGGCGCCAAAAACTTGATGCGTGTTAAGTGTTATATATATTAGGTGTATATTTTAAGCCCTTTAACACTTTTTTTAGCCAAGTTTTAAATTTATAAAACACGATATTTACTAACACTAAACACACATATGGGCAAGTGCACCCATCGTGAGCATAGTATAGTGTTGGTATGATACCGAGGTCGTCCAAGGACACAAGAGCTTTTAGTACCGGTATATCCTCAACGTCTAATCAAATCAAAAAGTTGGAAAAATGTTTTAAACTAAGAAAAATAAAAACTAACTAAAATGCTGAAAATAAAAATAAAAGAAAAACAGATAGACAAGATGAATCACTTGGTTCCGACTCGTGTATAGTGTAACCTTTATTATTTCCGCACTTTTGCACTATTTTAAGAGATTATCATAGTTATTGTAGTAGGCCCCTCTTTTGAAGGTGACGTTACCCTCAACCCAGTAGTTTGAGTCAGCAAGGATACAATCCTAAAGGGTCGGATTATTGAAAGATAATTAATTAAGTTATTAATGCAAATTATGGTAGGCCCCTCTTTTGGAGGTGACGTTACCCTCGACTAAGTAGTCTGAGTCAGCAGGGATACAGTCCTAAATAGCCGGGTTATAGTATTAATAGTAGTTAACTTATGAGGGGATCAAAGAGTTTGGACCCCCGCCATCTAATACCGTTAAGTATTGAAGGAGGTCCTACTAAATTTGACCCAGGTCCATTGCAGGACCTCTAAACGCTGAACAATGGCAAGACTCTTACCAAACCGTTCCCTTAACCCCCGACCAGGTAGCCAACATACCTCCATATAGACCGTGGAGATATGAATGGTGAAAATCTTTTATTTTATATAGACAGTAAAATAATGTCAAGACACCACGGACAAACGATAAGGAAGAATCACCTTCAACATAAGAAACTAGTTATTAAAGTCATTAATACAAAACCAAGTAAAAAGTGCGAAAAGATTAAAAATAAAAAGTATTACACTAGACACTTGTCTTCACCAAGTGATGTAAGAGACTTAGGCAAACATGGCCTTGATTGTCAAGAACTCTTACGATCAATCTTGGATCCCGAGACGACTCACACACTCTATGATGGACAATGGATGATGGTGGTGGATGATGGTGTTATGGTGGTGGTGGGTGGTGGGTGAAGTGTGACAGAGGTGGTGTGCCAAGGGATGGTTTGAGCTTGAGCCAAACACTCCTATTTATAGGCTGAACAGAAGCTCGGGCACGGCCCCATGTCCACATCCTTCTCTTTCTTCATTTATTGTTGTTTGTCTTATTAGTTGACCACGCCCCCATGTCCGCTGAGCACGACCCCGTGTGCAGAAGAATCTTTGTACTATGAAGATTTGCCTGGATTGTGCGAATCTTATAGTTGACCACGGCCCCGTGTCCGCTGAGCACGGCCCCGTGGTGGGCAATAGAAGCTTCTACCACTTTGTCTTTTCTGCTGACACTTAGGCACGCCCCCGTGCTGGCTGAGCACGGGGCGTGTTCAGTCTTCTGTCTTCTAGTTTTTCTTGGGAAGATGCTGTCGTGCGGTCGGGCATGTCACGTCTTGTTCCTTTTCTTGTATTTATGTTAGATTTTGATGTCTTTTTGCTTCTTTTGTTAATTTGAGCTCATTTAATCCTGAAAATACAAAAGGAAGACAAAAGCACACTTTTTCCAACATTAGTACTAAAAAAGGGTTAGTTTTATGCCACAATTGATGTAATTTATATGTTGCATTTTGCACACATCAGAAGCCGAGAGCCCCTATATATAGGTCTGATCCGCCCCTTGTCACGCCCCGCGACAGATGAAGGCCAAGCCTTCGCGGCCCGCGAGGGTGTATAGAGTAGGCCCTAGCTTTGCTGACTCAAAGACTAGCTTCGACACGACTGGGACACGTGGCGGCCCAGGGTTACGCCTGGTGGCTAGTTGTCATGCCCCGCGACAGACTTTTCTGTCTGTGTCGCGCCCCGCGAGAGCCCATCAGACTTGATTTTATTTGATTTTTGATAAAATAAAGGTATTTCGGGTCTGTTTCTCGTATACGGGGTGCATTTTAAGACGTATGGCAGTACTTTAAGGGTTTTGGGAGAGTTGTTATATCCTCCCCACCTTGTTTTAGAACTCATCCTCGAGGTGTACTGGAACAGGTGTGGATATTTCCTCCGCATCTCTGATTCGAGCTCCCAAGTGTATTCTGGTCCTCTCTTGGAATCCCATTTCACTTTGACCAGAACTAATGTCTTGTGTTTGAGATTCTTGATCTTTCTGTCTTCAATCTGTAGCGGTCTCTCTACAAACTTAAGTTTCTCATTTACCTCTATGTCCTTAAGAGGTACCAGTAATGATTCATCTGCTAAGCATTTCTTGAGATTACATACATCAAATACATCATGTATTCCTGCCATTTCCTCTGGCAGTTGTAGCTGGTAAGCTACTGGTCCCATTTTTTTAATAATCTCAAAAGGTCTAACATACCTTGGGCTTAGCTTTCCTCTCTTGATAAATCTAACCACTCCTTTCCAGGGAGAAACTTTTAATAATACCTTATCTCCTACCTGAAATTCCAACAATTTTCGTCGATCATCAGCATAACTCTTTTGACGATCGCATGTTGTTTTCAGTTTCTCCTTGACCTGAATAATCTTGTCCGTTGTTTCTTGTACTATTTCTGGTCCAGACAGTTGTTTTTCTCCAATTTATGCCCAACAGTCTGGAGTTCGGCACTTTCGTCCATAGAGTGCTTCAAATGGTGCAGCATTGATACTGGTATGATATCTGTTATTGTAGGAAAATTCTATTAATGGTAAATGATCGTCCCAATTTCCTCTGAAATAAATTACATAAGCTCTAAGCATATCCTCCATTGTTTGTATCGTCCTTTCGCATTGTTCGTCTGTTTGAGGATGATAAGTTGTGCTTAGTTTTAACTTAGTTCCCATTGCTTTCTGGAAACTAGTCCAAGAATGAGAGGTAAAACAGCTATCTCTATCAGAAACAATAGACAAAACAATTCCATGTAATGAAATTATTTCACTTACATATAACTTAGCTAATTGTTCCATACTGAATGTTTCCTTCATAGGTAAGAAATGAGCAGACTTGGTTAATCTGTCTACAATTACCCAGATTGCATCATTACCTTTTCTTGTCTTGGGTAATAGAGTAACAAAGTCCATTGTTATTAATTCCCATTTCCATACTGGCATTTTCAATTGCTACAGTAAACCTGAGGGGTTCTGATGTTCAGCTTTAACTTGTGAACAAGTTAGATACTTAGCAACATAGGCTGCTATATCCTTTTTCATTCCTATCCACCAGAAATTCTTTCTTAAGTCTTGATATATTTTATCACCACCAGGATGTATCATATACTTAGACTTATGGGCTTCTTTTAAAATTCGGTGGCGTAGGTGATGTGCGTAAGTGTGTATAGTTTTTAATGTATATTTTAAGCCCTTTTTAACACTTTTAGCCAAGTTTTAAATTTATAAAACACGATATTTACTAACACTAAACACACATATGGGCAAGTGCACCCATCGTGAGCGTAGTATAGTGTTGGTAAGATACCGAGGTCGTCCAAGGACACAAGAGCTTTTAATACCGGTTTATCCTCAACGTCTAATCAAATCAAAAGTTTAGAAAAAGGTTTTTAAACAAGAAAATAAAACTAACTAAAATGATGAAAAATAAAATTAAATAAAAACAGATAGACAAGATGAATCACTTGGATCCGACTCGTGTGTAGTGACCTTTGATTATTTCCGCACTTTTGCACTTTTTAAGAGATTATCTTAGTTATTGTAGTAGGCCCCTCTTTTGAAGGTGACGTTACCCTCAACCCAGTAGTTTGAGTCAGCAAGGATACAATCCTAAAGGGTCGGATTGTTGAAAGATAATTAATTAAGTTATTAATGCATAATGTGGTAGGCCCCTCTTTTGAAGGTGACGTTACCCTTGGCTAAGTAGTCTGATTCAGCAGGGATACAGTCCTAAGTAGCCGGGTTAAAGTTTTAATAGAAGCTTACATATGAGGGGATCAAAGAGTTTGGACCCCCACCATCCAATACCGGTGGGTATCGAAGGAGGTCCTACTAAATTTGACCCAGGTCCTTGCAGGATCTATACACTGAACAAGGCAAGACTCTTACCAAACCGTTCGCTTAACCCCCGACCAGGTAGCCAACATACCTCCATATAGACCGTGGAGATATGAATGGTGAAAATCTTTTATTTTATATAGACAGTAAAATAATGCCAAGACACCACGGACAAACAATAAGGAAGAATCACCTTCAACATAAGAAACTAGTTATTAAAGTCATTAATACATAACCAAATAAAAAGTGCGAAAAGATTAAAAATAAAAAGTATTACACTAGACACTTGTCTTCACCAAGTGATGTAAGAGACTTAGGCAAACATGGCCTTTGATTGTCAAGAACTCTTACGATCAATCTTGGATCCCGAGACGACTCACACACTCTATGATGGATGATGGATGATGGTGTTGTGGTGGTGGTGGGGTGTGGGTGAAGTGTGAGAGAGGTGGTGTGCCAAGGGATGGTTTGCAAATGAGCCAAGCACCCCTAAACCTAGCCTGAACAGCAGCTTAGGCACGGCCTCGTGTCCATTGGGCACGGCCCCATGTCCATCCTCCTTCTCTTTCTTCATTAATTGTAGTTTGTCTACATTAGTTGACCACGCCCCCGTGTCCGCTGGGCACGACCCCGTGTGCAGAAGCGTATCTGTACTATCAAGATTTCCCCAGATTCTGCGAATCTTAGAGTTGACCACGGCCCCGTATCCGCTGGGCACGCCCCCGTGGTGGGTGATAGAAGCTTCTACAACTTTGTCTTTTCTGCAGACACTTGGGCAGGCCCCGTGCTCATTGAGCACGGGGCGTGTTCAGCCTTCTGTTCTCTTGTTTATGCTTGGGAAGATGCTGTCGGGGGTCGGGCATGCCACGTTTATTCATTTTCTTGTATTTATGTTAGATTTAGCTGCCTTTTTGCTTCTTTTGTTCATTTGAGCTCATTTAATCCTTAAAATACAAAAGGAAGACAAAAACACACTTTTTCCAACATTAGTACTAAAAAGGGGTTAGTTTTATGCCACATTTGATGTAATTTATATGTTGCATTTTGCACACATCAAATACCCCCACACTTGAATCTTTGCTTGTCCTCAAGCAAAACTCTTTATAATGTGGCTTTTCACTCCCAAACGGAATGGGTAGAAGAGAAGGTTTTTGGGCTTGTCATAGAGTGTCGGGATTTCCAAGATTCTTTATTATGTTTTATTTTATTTATTTACAATCATATTCGTCATGATAAAACATTACATAAGATAAATTACTTATTAGGGCATAACATGCCTTTTTAAAATTCCACTTATATACAAGTTCACATACCTCACGGGGATCACTCAACACTCGGCCGAAGATGTTTTTTTTAGTGAATCACTCGAGAGCGGCATGGAACTTACTCCTACCATAAGCTTGCCAAGCAATCAATCCTCCTCCTTTTTAACTATACACCTTTGTAAATATCAAGAGGACTTTTTGGGTGAAGGGTTAGGCTTGGGTTAAAGGTAGGTGGTTGGGTTAGTGGTTAGCAAAAGGGGGAAAGGCGTAAAAAACGTCGGTTTTCGTAAGACTTTTTATTTTTTTGTAACTTTTTATTTTTGATGAAGCACTTTTTTGAAACAAAATTCTTTTTGATAAACTTGTTTGTTTACTTCTTTTTGCTTCATCATCATTTTTTTTTCATAAGGAAGACTTGAGAAAAACCGAGCTTGTTACTAAAACAAAGGGTTAAAAATAAAAAAAATGAAAGTTTTGGTGGGTAAAAGGGTGTTTGTTTTGGGTTAAGAAATGAAAAGGTTTAGGCTCAAAGGGGTTAACTAGGGGGATTTTGGGTAGGTGGTAAAAATAAAAAATAAAAATAATGGTGTAGAAATAAAAAGGGTTAGTCCTAATGCCTCCATCAATTACTTACTCGGGTTTAAGTTGGTAAGGACCGGGAATGTATTGACGTGGCAAGTTCTAGAGTCGTAAGAACCAAGCGGCTATTCACACAAGAAACGAAAAATGAGCAATTAGTTTAAAGATATGTATTTGTATGCTCAATAAAGGCTCAAAACTCACTTTTTGTGGGAATGGGTTTTTATGTGATCAAGTATATATAATCGAATTTTAACTAAGCTTGGCATGTCGTTTCATAATTTTCTTATGTTGGTTCTTTTTATCAGGACGCTATCGGTTGTAAATTTGTAAAAATATAACCTTTTTAGATTTGCGGTTCCAATAGAGTTTTGTGTAAGGCTTGTAATTAGGACTTGCAAGATTCAAGGTTTTAGCATCCCCCCCGCACTTAAATTACACATTGTCCTCAATGTGTCCGGGCACGGCCCCGTGTTCAGATTGCTAGTAACAGAAATGAATAAAAAGAAACAGAAGCCTGGGCACGGGGGCGTGTTCAGCGAGCACGCCCCGTGTCCAGTTATCTGAACTAGACATTTTCTGCAGATGGCTGGGCACCGGGCGTGTTGGGTGAGCACGGCCCCGTGCTGAACTTGCTGTAATGAAGAAAAATTTGTCGGGTGGCCCTGTTTTTGTGCATGGGGTGTTGGTTTAAGTTTCCCTTGGTATCCTTCACCATCCCGAGTGTGATTTACCCATTACAACATCATCCAAACACCAATTTAACTAAAACGTCATTCCATTAAATAGAGAAAATTACATAATAGTCCTATTAAGTTAAAATTCTAGATAACTAGGTCAAAAGAAGCACAAGAAGTCTAACCCAAGAAGTTCTAGCCTAAGTTTATTCTATTTGCAAAATTTTCGAAAAGATAATTCGCTCGGTTGGGTGTGGCTCGAAGAACTTCTTCCTCCGGACATGTGTCCCTCATACGTCGGCGAGCCATTCCTCTATCTCCCTTGGGAGAAGAAAAGCAGGCTCATTGGCATTGGTTTGAGGGGGTGCAACCTCCACCGGGACTTCTTGTAGATCTTCAAGAGGGGGCTCCGTTGGAATGTCATCCCATCCGGTGGGATTGTTGACTCCAAGTGCTAGGTTCCAATCCTCTTAAGAGAGGATTGGTTCCATGGGAGGTGTCATAAGAATGTTCAACCTCTGGTGCAAGAGGTTGATTTCTTGAAAATTGTTTTCCAGCCCCACCATAAGATAATTTATACGGTCTATGAGGACCTCCTCTACCGATGTCATCTCATCAAGAGCCTCATGTAATGCCATCACGTAGCGAACAAGAGTTACTTCAATTGAGGACCTTCTTTCCCTTCGACTGTTTCTGGAGTGCGCAGAAAAGGTTCCACTGTTTTGGCTTGACATTCTATGAAAATAAACGAAAAAGTGTTTATTTTAAGAAACAGTAACCTCGGACACGGCCCCGTGCTCAGTGAGCACGGCCCCGTGTTCACCTTTCTGCAGATTTTTAGAACAAGGAATCTTGGAGTTTTAAATTATTTTTCCAACTTTTAAAACATTTTTTAGCAGAAACAATGTAGCAAAACTTATTTTTAACAAAATTCCTTGAACAAAAACCCAACAAACATCACAATAAAGCTTGGAATCATGTTGATCTCAAGCTCTAATGGAGGTGTTGAGGTGAAAGAGATGGAGAAGAAGGTAATGGACAAAAGAGGAAAGGACAAGATGGTTGTTGAGAACCTTCTTTTAGAAAATACCTAGGATGGTATGTGAGAAGATTCCCCCAAATCTCTGTCCCTGGAATGGTCCAAATGTGCAGGATCCTTGGCTGCATTTATAGAAAACGACAGCACGCTGCACATGGCCCCGTGTCGGCTGGATACGGCCCCATGTGCAGGCAAGGTCCTGACACATTTTGTCCGTATTCTGACAAAAAGTCAGAAAGGAATCTTTTGGTGGACACGGGGCATGTTGACCTGGACACGGCCCGGTGTCTAGAGGCTGTTTATGAAGTTTCGTCTATTTCTAAGGAACTTATCCGGATCGAGTGGTTCCTTACTGGATGGAACAACCCCAAAGTGCCTAAGATACCTTAATTGCTTTAGACTAAGACGAAAACGCAAGAGGTTGTCGGTGAGGGTGATTCCTAAGTCCAACCCTTTCACGGGCTCTCGTTAAAGAAGGTATATGTCGAATCGCTCAGGTCTATGTATGCACCGAACGAAGTCGATGGGGAGTCCTTCACGGCACAATCGACACAGGGACGACTATCGCCCAAGTCTTTGCTAGAGTTAGAGGTAATATCGGGAACAACGAAGTTGTTTTTATTCGAATGCGATCCTAACAATTCTTCTTGGGTATCGTCTTGAGATGAATTATTTAAATCCATCTTAAGTTCTTTTAACCAATTAAGAATTAGAACTTCCAATTGAAATAGTTCATCAAGAAGCATTTCTCCTAGAAGGTCCGGTTGAGAGCATTCGAGGGAGAGATTGGGATTATTTTTACTTTCTCCCCTCTTAAGGCTACAGGAAAACAATGAGACTATATAATGGGGCTTATAATTTAGAAAATAACACTCTAATTCTTTATGGGGGCCACCACATATTTGACACCACGTACCATAAGAGTGCCGAAAGTAAAAAATATCAGTATCTCTTATGTTTGTGTCAGAAATTACCAACCGTCGGGATCTTACGGTTCTGTTTTCAGTAACTGAAACTTGGGCACGGGGCGTGTTGAGTGGGCATGTCCCCGTGTTCAGCTTACTGTCTGACTTAAAACAGGATTGCCAGTTCCAAAGATTGGGCACGGGGCGTGTTCAGCGGGCACGGCCCGTGTTGAGTTCTGCAGAAGCTGAAAAATTAAGAAAATTTCTAAAAAAACAGAAACAAATTATAAAAAACGATTAGGCTGTTGATTCCTAACTTTCGTAAAATCCTTGTGTCCCCGGCAACGGCGCCAAAAACTTGATGTGCGTAAATGTGAATAGTTTTTAATGTATATTTTAAGCCATTTTTAACAATTTTAGCCAAGTTTTAAAATTTTAAAACACGATATTTACTAACACTAAACACACATATGGGCAAGTGCACCCATCGTGAGCGTAGTATAGTGTTGGTAAGATACCGAGGTCGTCCAAGGACACAAGAGCTTTTAATACCGGTTTATCCTCAACGTCTAATCAAATCAAAAGTTTAGAAAAAAGTTTTTAAACAAGAAAATAAAACTAACTAAAATGCTGAAAAATAAAATAAAATAAAGACAGATAGACAAGATGAATCACTTGGATCCGACTCGTGTGTAGTGTAACCTTTGATTATTTCTGCACTTTTGCACTTTTTAAGAGATTATCTTAGTTATTGTAGTAGGCCCCTCTTTTGAAGGTGACGTTACCCTCAACCCAGTAGTTTGAGTCGGAAAGGATACAATCCTAAAGGGTCGGATTATTGAAAGATAATTAATTAAGTTATTAATGCATAATGTGGTAGGCCCCTCTTTTGAAGGTGACGTTACCCTCGGCTAAGTAGTCTGAGTCAGCAGGGATACAGTGCTAAGTAGCCGGGTTAAAGTTTTAATAGTAGCTTACATATGAGGGGATCAAAGAGTTTGGACCCCCGCCATCCAATACCGGTGGGTATCGAAGGAGGTCCTACTAAATTTGACCCAGGTCCTTGCAGGATCTATACACTGAACAAGGCAAGACTCTTACCAAACCGTTCGCTTAACCCCCGACCAGGTAGCCAACATACCTCCATATAGACCGTGGAGATATGATAGGTGAAAATCTTTTATTTTATATTGACAGTAAAATAATGCCAAGACTCCACAGACAAACGATAAGGAAGAATCACCTTCAACATAAGAAACTAGTTATTAAAGTCATTAATACATAACCAAATAAAAAGTGCGAAAAGATTAAAAATAAAAAGTATTACACTAGACACTTGTCTTCACCAAGTGATGTAAGAGACTTAGGAAAACATGGCCTTTGATTGTCAAGAACTCTTACGATCAATCTTGGATCCCGAGACGACTCACACACTCTATGATGGATGATGGATGATGGATGATGGTGTTGTGGTGGTGGTGGAGTGTAGGTGAAGTGTGAGAGAAGTGGTGTGCCAAGGGGTGGTTTGCAAATGAGCTAAGCACCCCAATTTATAGCCTGAACAGCAGCTCGGGCACGACCCCGTGTCCATTGGGCACGGCCCCGTGTCCATCCTCCTTCTCTTTCTTCATTAATTGCAGTTTGTCTGCATTAGTTGACCACGCCCCCGTGTCCGCTGGGCACGACCCCGTGTGTAGAAGCCTATCTGTACTATCAAGATTTCCCCAGATTCTGCAAATCTTAGAGTTGACCACGGCCCCGTGTCTGCTGGGCACGCCCCCGTGGTGGGTGATAGAAGCTTCTACAACTTTGTCTTTTCTGCAGACACTTGGGCACGCCCCCATGCTCATTGAGCACGGGGCGTGTTCAGCCTTCTGTTCTCTTGTTTTTGCTTGGGAAGATGCTGTCGGGGGTCGGGCATGCCACGTTTATTCCTTTTCTTGTATTTATGTTAGATTTAGCTGCCTTTTTGCTTCTTTTGTTCATTTGAGCTCATTTAATCCTGAAAATACAAAAGGAAGACAAAAACACACTTTTTCCAACATTAGTACTAAAAAGGGGTTAGTTTTATGCCACATTTGATGTAATTTATATGTTGCATTTTGCACACATCAGTAGTTTTCCTTGTTTGGGTACCCACATTCTTTTCTTATGGAATCTCCAAATTCCATCTGTTCCTTGTTCTAATTCCTTAATCATTCCTTTTAATTTTTCAGTATCATCCTTGATTACTGATTATTATACTTCTGTAATTTGCTCATTTAAATCTATCTGCAGATTTAATTTAAGAGAACGTACTCGTCTTGGCCTTTCATGATACTTTCGACTTAAAGCATCAGCTACTATATTAGCTTTTCCTGCATGATACTGGATAACACAATCATAATAACTAAGAATCTCCATCCAGCGTCTCTGTCTCATATTTAATTCTTTTTGCCCAAAAATTTACCTTAAACTCTTATGAACTGTGAAGACTACAAATTTATTTCCATATAAATAGTGTCTCCAAATCTTAAGGGAGAAAATTATAGCTCCTAACTCTAGATCAATGGTCGTATAATTCTCTTCATGATTCTTAAGTTATCTAGAGGCATAGGCTATAACCTTTTAACGCTGCATCAACACACATCCATAATTTAACTTAGAAGCATCACAATTGACTACTAAGTCTTCGGTTCCTTCTGGTAATGCTACTATGGGTGCGTTGGTTAACTTTTGCTTCAAAATTCTAAAAGCTTCCTCCTGTTTTGGTCCCCATTCAAACTTAATTGATTTGCAGGTCAATTTTGTTAAGGGAATGGCTATTCTAGAAAAATCGAATAAAACGTCTATAATAGCCTGCTAGTCTAAGAAAATTTCTCACCTCCGTCGGTGATTCAGGGACTTTCCACTTAGTGTTTGCCTCGATCTTTGTGGGATCCACATGAATTCCTTCATGATTAACCAGGTGTCCAAGAAATTGCACTTCTTGTAACCAAAATTCGCATTTTGAAAATTTTGCGTAAAGCTTTTCTTTTCTCAGCAAATTTAAGAGCGTATGCAGATGCTCTGCATGATCCTCTTTACTCTTAGAGTAAATGAAAATATCATGTATAAAGATATTTATGAATTTATCCAGATATGGTTTACATATTCTGTTCATCATGTCCGTAAATGCGGCTGGGGCATTGGTTAGACCAAATGGCATGACTGTAAATTCATAATGACCATACCTTGTTCTGAAAGCAGTCTTAGGAATATCCTCTTCCTGTACTTTCAGTTGATGATATCCTGAGCTTAAATTGATCTTAGAAAAGAATCGAGCTCCTTGCAGTTGATCGAACAGACCATCAATTCTCGGTAATGGGTACCGATATTTAATCAAAACCTTGTTCAATTCGTGGTAATCAATGCACATACGCATCGATCCATCCTTCTTCTTGACAAACAAGATTGATGCTCCCCATGGCGATGAACTAGGCTGTATAAAACCTTTCTCCAGAAGTTTGTCCAATTGGTTCTTCAGTTCCTGCATCTCTGTTGGTGCTAAACGATAAGGTTCTTTGGCAATTTGTGTTGTCCCTGGTATTAGGTGAATTCTGAATTCAACCTCTCTATTTGGTGGTAATCCAGGTAATTCTTATGGGAAAACATCTGAGAATTTAGATACTACGGGAATATCTTTTAATTCTATTCCTTTAGTGTTAATGATTATAGAAATCATATACACTAGTGATCCTTTTCTTGCATAACTTGTTGTTTTCATCACAGAGATGAATTTTGTAGATCTAGTTGGCTTATTTCCTTTAATTGTGATCTTTTCACCCTTTGGCGAATTTACTTGTATTATCTTTTGATCACATAGAATACTGGCATGATTGGCTACCAACCAATCCATTCTTAGTACTATATCAAATCCAGCCAGATTCATTGGATAAAGGTTAGCAATAAAATCATGATTTAAAATTTCTATTCTTTCTCCCTGCAAGATTTCAGAAATCTTAATAGATTCTCCAATTGTCGTTTCTACCACACATTCTTGTTGAAGTTTAGTTAATGGTTGACTGAGAATTTTGCAAAACGAAGTATTAATAAAACTTTGGTTTGCACCAGAGTCAAATAATACTTTAGCAAAAATATCATTAACTAAAAACGTACCGGCAATCACGCCCGGAATCATCTTGGCTTCTTCGGCTGCCAGAACAAATGTTCTAGCATTTTTGGTAGTCTTGTTGTTCATGGCTGGAGCTAGTTTCGGACAATTCGGCTTGATATGCCTTTTTTCTCCACAGTTGAAGCATATCCCATTACTAGGTTTCTTCCTACAGTCTTCTTCCTTGTGTCCAGACATTTTGTAGAAGTCATAATATATTGAGCATTTTCCTGAATGCTTCTTCTTGCAGGACTTACAGTAAGGTGCAGAGGTAGAACCTATACTTTTCCCACGATAGTTATTTCCATAAAGAAATTCTTGGGTAAGTTTCTGGGCTAGGTTCTTTCTCTGATTCTCTTCTTGCGTACGTACTAATTTCATCAGTCAAGGTATTGGCTAATTCTACAGCTTCTTCTATGGTTTGTGGTCTAGCTGCCTTGACTACATGTCTGATCTCACTAATTAATCCCTAGAGGTAACAGGAAATTAGTACGGGTTCTGGTGAAGCTAAGGTTGGCACTATTCTAGCATATTCGAAGAATATGGCAGTGTAATCTTTACAGCCTATTCCAGTCATTCTAAGGTTTAAGAACTTATTAGCAATTTATTTTTTTTCATTGGGAGGACAGAATTTCCTTTCAACCATTTCCTTAAAGTCAGTCCATTCCATATTATAAGCTTTGTCACTTCCTTTAGACTGGAGAACAGTATTCACCATTCTAAGGCTGCATTCTTAAAAAGATTAGAAGCAAACATAATCTTATCTTCATCTACATATTTGCTTATTTTTAAGATTGCTTCTGTCTTTTCTATCCAACGTAGAGCTGCAATGGCTCCTTCATTGCCTGAGAATTCTATTGGTTTGCAAGACCAGAATTCTTTATAAGAACAACCATAAGACATGGTTCTTTTTCTTTTTGGAATTGGTAATTGGAGTAGCGGTCCATTATTCACGTTGTGACTTGGTTCACAAGGTGTTCGTTTACTTCCACTTTTATTATTTTCTGCTTCTTTAACAGTCTTAAGAATATATGGCATAGCATCTCTAATTTCTTGTGCTACTATGTGTTGGATGGCATTGTTATTTATTTGGTTATCATTATTCTGGTTTTCCTGATTTTCTTCGTTGTCCCTCTGGATTTACAAACAATTATTAGGTATTAATATCACAGAATAAGATTAAATGCAAACAACCAAACAAACAGATTGATCAAAATCGTCAAGCATTGCGACATTTACTCTTTTTCATATATATATATATATATATATATATATATATATATATAGGGTAAGGTTCATGCGAGAACCACCTTTATTGCGAGAACCGCGAGAACCAATGTGAACACAACCAAAAATAGCTAAAAAAACCTTAAAAAACCTAACCCCCCCCCCAAGCTAAATGCTAAAAACTAAACCCCCCCCCCCCCAAAAAAAAACCTAAAAAAAACCTAACCCCCCCCCCCTGTTTTTTTTTTAAATTAATATTTTTTTTGCTACTAAAAGTAGCGATTTTTGTATAAAACATTTGTGTGTGTATTTTTGCTATTTTTAGGTATTTTTGGTTGTGTTCACATTAGTTCTCATGGTTCTCGCAATAAAGGGTGGTTCCTAATGGATCGTTGTCCTATATATATATATATATCTATAACTAAGACTGAAATGTAAACACACTATTAGTTATGCGTCTATAGATATTAAGTTACCTATTTTAGTTGATTTTTTTCAACTACAAACATTTATATATATATATATATATATATATATATATGTCTATATATTTATATTATTATTATTATTATTATTACTAGGGGTTGAACTGCATCTCCCGCTCGTCGTATTTCCACATGAGTTTCTCTCCTATTTCTTTCATCCTCTCTCCTCCTTCTATCAACTCCTCACCATACAGGCGGAGTTCCTGAACGTTCTCATCACTCACGGGTGGTCATGGTGCGGGTACTGGGTCAGGGTACATGGGTAACGGTTCTCCATACGGGTACGAATTATTTAAGATTTCCTGAACATAAGGGTCAGTGTTCCAATATGGATCTAAAGGATTGAAGTTGGTGTACTGGGCTATGGGGTTTGGTATTAGTTCCTCCTGTGGGTAGAATTCCCTATAATTCCTATGCTCATCTTTCCATGGATCATATGCTAGAGGATTGGGTGCTGGGACTCTAGGTATCTCATCAGGGTTAAAGGCTGTGATAGGAAATTCAGTTCCTGGGTTCGGTTCAATCTCCATTGGCTAGTTTGGGAACAGTGGCAATGGATGGGGTGCAATGATTTGTTCAAGGTTTGGATCTGCTGTGGTGGTGGCTAATATATGGAAGTTGGCCAAACATCTATTAACTAAGTCTTGTGTCCGGGCATTGACTTCTCTATTAGCTGCTGCTAAAGCCCTTTGTTGCTGCAACTTTCTCATTCGTTTCCTACGCTCATGTGCTCCCCGACTGAACCATCCTCTCTTTTTCGTAGGGAATGGTTCTTCGGATTGTGTCTTAAATAAGAAAGATCCCCTCTTCTGTATCAGCAGAATACCTCGAAGGAGTAGGGTGTGAGGAAGTTCCTTCACTTTCGGGAGAACTAGATAGGAGATGATAGGCGTCAGACGGACCTTAATCACTCATACTATAAACTAAAAAATAGTCAAATAACACAAAACAATAATATACATTTATGCACATAGTCACATAGATTATTTCCTAACAGAATTGACAAATTTTGATGTCAGCAGAACACTTTTGTGGCTCAAATCAGTGGCTGTAGCTCTGATACCACCTTCTATCGCAACCCCCTGACCCCTACCCTGGGAGGCGGGCGGCCATGGCCTACTCAAAGCTGGTGGTATCGGTGTTTATTTAATTTGGCAGCCAAAATTTACATCAGGACCGTAGTTAGGAAATATTTTATCAGAATAAAATACCTCATTTTATAAATAATAAACACATGGGTAAAACCCAAGTTTCCATTCATAACATGTTTATAGGGATAAACCCTATTTTATTCAAATAAAATGTCTTTCTTGTTGACGGGTGGTCCATCGGACAACCCTTAATTATGTTAAAAGATGAAATAATCATTCACTTAATCGTGTAATTATCTTGAATTAGATAACTACTGTTGCTTATGTTTCAGGTGCGGTTCGGGAGTTTAAAGTGGATAAAACGCAGCTTTGGAGAGTATTGGAGTGGAACGGGTCGTGTGCTGAACAAAAGATGAAACAAAGAAGAAATTTCAAGACACCACCGTAAATTACGGTCTCACCGTAATTTACGGTGGACCTGATGATGACCTGAAGTTGCCGTAAATCAGTCCTTCTCCACCGTAAATATATCAAGTCCACCGTAATTTACGGTATGACCGTAAATTACAGTGGTGGCTGCGTGAAAAAGTGTAACTGCCTCATTAAGTTAGTTTTGATGGTGTCTTTTCACATTTTCTGATCATTGTCGGTTTTGGGAGCATCCTAGGGGCGAATTGGCTGGTTCTTGCTTGGTTTTGGACAATCTCTAACATTCGGTTTGTGTCTTTGATCCGTATGAACATGGAAACCTTTGTTATGATTTTGATTCGAGCCATGTGTGGCTAAACACTTTATGATTGTCCTAGATTGAAGGTTTGTTTGAGACATTTTGTATTTGATTTCCTAATTTCTAGAATAGCAATCCTTATCTTTATGGTTGGTTTGTTATGGTGTGTGATTGTTTGTTAGTAACTTGTTAATTCTTATGATTTTCTAGTTTGAAACCATACGTTCTTGGTGCCGTTGGCAATCGAGATATCATGGGTAGAATTAGGATTGGGTAAGGGTTGATTGATCATCGGGTAACAACCTCACGTTCTAGGAATCTGAGTACTTAGTTCCCTTTCACCACTGCAAGTAATCACACATGAGCTATGTCTATGTAGTTCTTTCTAGTGGAATGATAATATGAATGTCGATACAAACCGGAAATCTAGGATGGTCATTTGTCTCTAATTTGCTTACAACCAAACTTTTCTCTTGCAATTTACTTAGTTTAATTTAGTCTAAAACCAATTCACTCACATAAACTCTTGAATTTTATTTCTCTTTCAATTAGATTAATTTAGTTAAATTTAGAGAAACTTTCAAATAACACATATTCCACAAACTCCCTGTGTTCGATACCCACTTACCGCTATCTACTTAGTAGTAATTGTGACCGCGACATCACGTCAAATTTTGGCGCCGTTGCCGGGGAGTAGTGCGCAACGTGTGTTATTTTATTTCTTTTTAAGGTTGTTATTTTTCTGGTTTACGCTGGGTGTGTTAGTGTGCAGGTCTTGACAGGTGCATGCGTACTAGGAGCTCTCATAAGCTATCACCTTTGGCATTTGATCCGGAAATTGAGCGAACGTTAAGAGGAAATAGAATTTTGCTAAGAGAGAACAGAATCAGTGGTTCACCAACAACACCAACTACACCAATCACACCAATTCGATACATGGATAATCCAACACCACCACCCACTACGGGTGAAGTTGTACCACCTTTCATACCATCATCCATTCAACCTTCACCAAATACCACCATACCCAGTTCTACTACCGAATTTACTTCACCATTTGATATTCCATCACCCAATACTACATTACCTACCACTACTCAAACTGAACCAACCATTACCTTTAGCCCTGCTTCTACAATTCCACCACTTACCCATTTCTTCCCAGCTTCAGGTCAATCATCATCCATCTATACATTACCACAAGGCTCAACTGTTGTTCATGCTACTTCATCATTTGGAGCACCAAACCAATCAGGTTTTCAATACTCATCTATTCCATTTGGGCCATCATTGGGGGGTATAGAAGGAGATGGATATGAAGAAGGATACGAGGATTTTGAGGGTTATGAGGAAGAGGGTTATGCTTATGTGGGTAGTGGAGATCAAGGAGAGTTGACTTATGTACCTGGTCAAACGCAAAGAATGTCAAGTGTTGGTGGGATTCCACAACAACAACTCATACCACAACACATTAGACCAAGACCACAAGGGCCACCATTGCAACGCCCTATACCATTGCAACAAGTTCGGCCACAAAATGTTCAACCGCAATTTCAAAGGCCAATTCAACATCCACCAATGCCACAACAACAATTTCAACAACCATTCGCACCACAAGGGCCTATGCAAAGGCCCATGGGTCCTATTCGTCCAAGGGGTAGAGTGGGTGTACCAAGAAGGCATCTTAGGGAACATGCACGGGGAATTGAAGCGCATTTTAGGCCGATAATTACTCAAAACCCCTCACCGGTGGTTATCCCTCACAATAACCAAGGAAGAACTTTTGAAGTGAGAACAAACTCTTTGCAAAGTTTGCCGAAATATAAGGGTCTAGCAACGGAGGAACCCTATTTCCATTTGGAAGCTTATGACTCAATTTGTAATACGCTTGGGAGTCAAGGTTTTTCGGCCGATGATATCAAGTTGGTACTATTTCAATTTTCTTTGGAGGATAAGGCAAAGAAGTGGTTCTACACTCTACCTTCGGCATCTATTTACACATGGGGAGAGATGCAACAAACTTTCCTCGATGAGTTTTATACCGCCCAAAAGACCAATGATGCTAGAAAGGGATTGAGAAGCTTCCAACAACAACATGGTGAGATGTTCCATGAGGCGTTTGAATGATTTAATATGATGATAAAGAATTGCCCTCACCATGGGATTGAATTGTGGGAATTGATGAATGCTTTCCATGAGGGGTTGAGTGCCGAGGATGCTCGAGATTTAATGTCCATTACCGGTGGGACTTTTGGTACAAATTATGAAAATGATGATTGGGAGTTCTTGGAGAACATGGCAAGTACATCAAAGAGAAAGGCTCAAGCATCTAGGAGAGCCCGACCGGCCATTGCCCGACCTCAAGTGCACGCCATAGATGATGGTAATGTTCAAACTACTAACCAAATTTATGATGTTTGTGCTTTGTGTAATGAAATAGGTCATGCGGCTGAAAATTGCCAAGGGTTGATGGAAGGGCAATATGAAGAGGTGCATGCAGTTCAAGGTCAAGGTCAAGGAGGGGGTGGTAGAAACTACAACAATATGAATTCTAACACTTACCACCCCGGGTTGAGGAATCATCCGAATTTTCGTTATGGGAACCCTTCGAATCAATCAAACCCGAATTTTCAAGGTAGCCAAGGAAACTATGGTTCGCGCCAACCTTATAACAATCAAGGTGGATATAGAAGTGGGAACAACCAAGGGTACCAAAGGCAAACGGATCAAGAACAAGGGGGGTCTTCGGGTGGAAACGAGATGATGGATATGTTGAAGAGCATGCAAGCGGAGATGCAAAAGAGAAACCAAATGGATGATGCTCGTATACAAAAAGATGAGGCTCGAGATAAGGAAATTCAAACTTTGACCACCCAAATGGGTCAACTTGCAACCGAAGTGTCAGAATTGAAGAAAAATAGGTCAATTACCAAGCGACACTAAGGTAAACCCATCTCATGGTACTTCTAGAGGTAATCATGTTCCCATTCATCATGTAAGTGTTTTGAGGAGTGGGAAGGAGTATAAAACCAATCCTTCACCGGATTTGGTTGATGGGGTGGTTGAAGATATAACGGGTCAAGATAGTGAGGAAGAAAATGAACCACCTATTGTTTCTTCTAAAAAAACCAATTTTGAAAAACCCAAAGCTAGTAAAGAAAAAGAAAAGATAAATGAGGGTGAGGGATCTAGTGAAGTACCATTTCCCTCGGCTTTATTGGATCCAGGTAGAAAAATTTTTATTTCAAAACGGGGTCCTCAAAAAGAGGAAATGTGGGAGGTTTTTAAACAGGTTAAAATCAATCTTCCTTTGCTTGAAGCTATTAAACAGGTACCCGCTTACGCGAAGTTTTTAAAAGAATTGTGTACCCAAAAGAGGCAACAAAAAGTGCCTAAATTGGTTGATTTGAAGGAGCGGGTAAGCGCGGTTTTGAAAGGAGATCTTCCTCCTAAGTTACAAGATCCGGGAATGCCTTTTATAAATATTCAAGTAGGAAATTTTCAAACTGCGAGGGCGTTATTGGATCTTGGAGCCGGAGTAAGTATCTTACCGGGGGGGGGGGGGGGGGGTTATACGACCAATATGATTTTGGTCCATTGAAACGGGTTGAGACAACGGTGGTATTAGCCGATTTGTCTCATAAACTTCCTCGGGGGATTGTACGGGATGTGATAGTTAAGGTTGATGAGTTTTATTATCCCGTGGACTTTCTTGTGCTAGACTACTCATCCGCGGACCCAATTCAACAACAAAATATTATTTTGGGTCGGCCGTTTCTAAACACCGCACATGCCGTTATTGATTGTCGATATGGTACGGTCGACATGACATTCAGTAATAGAAAGATGAGATTAAACGTTTTTACTAATGGTACTAATGTTTATGATGAGTGTTTTGTAGCAAACTTCATAGATGAATATGACCCAAAGGAGTTCGAGGAAGAGATTTTGGGTTCTTGTGTTCGTGGTGTGTCTTTGCAGGTGCACGCATGTGATTTGGAAAAAGAAGAGAAAGAGCAAGAGGCTCTTGCGGTAAAAGAAGGAAGACCGCCATGGACTCACCAAACGGATACTCTACCGGTGGAAATTGATTCGGGTACAAAGCCGTCCTTGGAATGTCCACCAAGTGTGGAATTGAAAGAGCTACCAAAGCATCTAAAATATGTATTTTTGGGGGACAATGACACGTTACCGGTGATCATTGCTTCTAATTTGGAGGTAGCTCAAGAGGAGGAGTTGATACGGGTGTTGAAGGCTCACAAGGCAGCAATAGGGTGGACAATAGCCGATTTAAAGGGTATTAGTCCTTCCATTGTAATGCACAAAATCATTACAAGTGAGGATGCAAAGCCGACACGTGAAACACAAAGAAGGTTAAACCCGAATCTGAGAGAGGTGGTAAAGAAAGAAGTTATCAAGTGGTTGGATGCGGGGATCATATATCCCATTTCGGACAGTGCGTGGGTAAGTCCGACTCAGGTAGTGCCTAAAAAGTCGGGCATTCAGGTAATAAAAGATGAGCAAGGTGAGCAAATCGCCACCCGCCCGGTAACCGGGTGGCGAGTTTGTATCGATTATAGGAAATTAAACGCAGCTACCTCCAAAGACCATTTCCCGTTACCCTTTATTGACCAAATCATTGAAAAACTTTCCGGTCAAAAATACTATTGTTTTTTGGATGGGTACTCGGGATATAACCAAATTGCTATTCACCCGGACGACCAACACAAAACCACGTTTACATGTCCATATGGTACATTTGCCTTTCGGCGAATGCCATTCGGACTATGTAACGCCCCCGCCACATTCCAAAGATGTATGATGAGTATATTTTCGGACATGGTGGGGGAGTCTCTTGAAGTGTTTATGGATGATTTTTCCATTTTTGGGCCAAGTTTTGACTCTTGTCTTGATGAGTTAGAAAAAGTTTTGAAAAGGTGTGTGGAGACAAACTTGGTCCTAAGTTGGGAAAAGAGCCATTTTATGGTTCAAGAGGGTATTGTGTTGGGGCATGTGATTTCGGACCCGGGAATGGAGGTAGATAAGGCAAAAATTCGGGTAATTTCATCTCTACCCCCACCAAAGAATGTTAAGGGGGTGAGATCATTTTTGGGACATGCGGGGTTTTATAGAAGGTTTATTAAGGGCTTTAGTGTAATTACAAAACCTTTATGTAACTTATTGTTGAAAGATGTTCCCTTTGATTTTACTGACGAATGTTTGCAAGCGTTTCATGTGTTGAAGGAACAATTGGTGAAGGCTCCTATCTTGCAGCCACCGGATTGGTCGAAGCCGTTTGAAATTATGTGTGATGCTAGTGATACGACCATTGGAGCGGTTTTGGGTCAAAGAGTTGATAAGAAGCCGGTGGTAATCTACTATGCAAGTAAAACTTTGTCCGAGGCGCAACTGAATTACACCACAACCGAGAAAGAATTATTAGCGGTGGTGTATGCCTTGGACAAGTTTAGAGCTTACATTTGGGGGAGCAAGGTGATTGTGTATTCGGATCATAGCGCGGTCCGATATCTAATGGAAAAGAAAGATGCAAAGCCCCGGTTGATTCGTTGGGTGCTTTTGTTACAAGAATTCGATCTCGAGATTCGGGATAAGAAAGGGTGTGAAAATGTTGTTGCAGATCATTTGTCCCGAATCCCATTGGAAGGTGTTGATGACCCGAGTGAGATTAATGAACGGTTTCCCGATGAACAATTGTTAGCTGTTTCTACTTTCGTTGCACCTTGGTACGCCCATTATGTGAATTATTTGGCTAAGGGTGCAATTCCGAATCATTGGACGAAGAAGAGACGGCAACAATTCTTGAGTCAAGTTAAACAATACATTTGGGATGAACCGGATTTGTTCAAGATTGGACCCGATCAAGTGATAAGGAGGTGTGTTCCCGAAACTGAAGTTTTAGAGATTTTGACCCATGCTCATTCGTCGGCATGTGGAGGGCATTTTAGTGGGAACAAGACGGGTTATCGGGTGTTATCTAGTGGGTTTTATTGGCCCACGATTTTCAAGGATTCTTGTGAGTATGCCCGAAATTGCATCAATTGTCAAAGAGTGGGAAGTATTTCGAAACGAGATGAAATGCCGTTACAACCGATTTTGGTAGTGGAGGTATTTGACGTTTGGGGGATAGATTTTATGGGTCCGTTTCCTAATTCGAATGGGTTCTTGTATATATTGGTTGCGGTAGATTATGTGACAAAGTGGATAGAAGCCATTGCTACAAGGACGAATGATCATTCCGTGGTGTGTAAGTTTGTGCAATCCAATATATTCGCTCGTTTCGGTGTGCCAAGGGTGATAATAAGTGATGGCGGTTCACATTTCAAAAATTTTAATTTTGCAAAATTGCTTAAAAGATATAATGTGAACCATCGTGTGGCGACACCGTACCATCCGCAAACAAGTGGACAAGTTGAAGTGTCCAACCGTCAAATTAAGGAGATTCTCATGAAGACGGTAAGAACGGATCGGAAAGATTGGTCAAGTAAACTTGATGATGCGTTGTGGGCATATCGAACGGCCTACAAAACTCCAATTGGAACCACCCCTTATCGGATGGTGTATGGGAAGGGGTGTCATTTACCAATGGAGTTAGCACATCGAGCGCATTGGGCCATTAAAACTGTTAATGCGGATTATGACGAAGCGGGTCGAACAAGGAAGTTGCAATTGAATGAGATCGAGGAGATAAGAGATGAAGCTTATGAATGTGCTTCCGCATACAAAGACAAACTGAAGAAAGTTCATGATGCAAAGATAAGGAAAAAGAACTTCGAAGTGGGCCAAAAGGTGTGGTTGTACAATTCAAGGTTGAAGATGTTTGCGGGAAAACTCAAGAGCAAGTGGATGGGTCCTTACATCATCCGAAGAGTGGGAAAATTTGGTGATGTTGATATAGAAGACGAACAATCCAATAGGCAACAAACGGTGAATGGGCATCGGCTCAAACCTTATTTGGATGGGAACGACATCAACACCTTGGAGCTTGACAAAGCGGGCTACATCTTACGCCCGATCGATGAGGAACAACCGTGAGAGGCCCAGGTTTGGTAGTGTAAATAGTTAACATTTCAGTTTGTTTGTTTTGTATAGTTTGCAAAATTACCGTATTTCCTTGAAATTCGTGTTTGAAACAAGTGTGGGGATATTCGGGTCACGAATTATTCTAACATTGTGTTGAGGACAACACGGGATTTTCGAGGGGGTAGGGTGATTTTTACATGTTTTTGCAAAAATTTAAAAACATAAAAAAAAAATTTGAAAAATATAAAAAATACCTTCAAATAACAAGTTTTAGATGAGTATAAATCGCCCAGAACCCACCGTAATTTACGGTTTTACCGTAATTTACGGTGGAGAGCAAATGAATGTGGCCTTTACGGTATATCGCTACTGATTTACGGTGAAATTCATGTTCAGCATATACCGTAATTTACGGTTATACCGTAAATTACGGTGAGCAATGAAAACTTTTGGGTTTTACGGTGTAATGCTCCTGATTTACGGTGAAGATTTGTGATCCATGTCTCACCGTAAATTACGGTTTGACCGTAATTTACGGTACGTATTAAAATCTGATCCTTTGGTCCGGTTCTTGTATGTGTGTAAAAAAAACACATAATAACACTTGGTTACGTGACATAACCCCAGCCACACAAGTCTTCTTCATCTATCGCTATCCATCTTCTTTACAAGAAACCACAAACCTCCATAACCTTCTTCACCTTCAATCATCTATAATCTTCTCAATTCTTGACCAAACTGAGTGAAATCGGAGTCTATCTTGACTAATTTTTCACGTAGATTCTGATTTTGCCAAGAAACATACGAGAAAACGTAGTTTTAGGGTCCGGATTCTAAACCCTAATTCGAAAATTTTTGGGGGTTTTTGGAGCTTTTGTTTCACAAGCACTTTAGCATCTTCAAGCAAAGGTATGAAAGCTTATTTGTTGTATTTTCATGCTACATTGTGAAAAGTAAGGTTATTTAGGTTATTTGCCTATACCCACTTGCTTGTTTTTAGATATGATTATGAAATTGATTATTTGAACATGGATATGGTTGTAGATGTAGGATTTGTGGTTAAAGTAGTGAACTTTTGGGATGTTCTACATTGTAGAGACACCATGCCCAATTTTTGAAAAAATTTTTATATACTTTTGGTTCACTAGCATCTACAACCATGATAACAAGCAAGTGTGGGGATGTTTTGAAAAGAGGGTTTAATTTTGTTTCGTTGGTTGTGTTGTTTGCTCTAATGTGTGTAGAAATGGCACGAACTAAAGAAAAGACGGGAGCTGGTTCGTCTTCGTCTTCAAAGGGAAAGGGTAAACAGCCGGAACAACAACCAAAGAAGAGACAATATTTGGGTAGAGTGGATGAAAGCGAAAGTGAAAGCGAAGAAGAGATGGAATTGGACCCGGCGGAGAAACCGAAATGGGATTCGGGACCTTTGGATGAACAACCAGAGGCATGGCAGCCAACGTTATATAATGATTGCATGAATAAGTTGAAGAATAAGGCAGCAGCCTTTATATGTGAAAGGGATGTTCGAGAAGCTGAGTTTGGGCAGTTTGGGGTGTTTGACAAGTTCCGGGCTTTAGGTTGGGAGTCGGCACTTAGTTGCTTTGACAAAGATAAAAGCAACTTGTTTATCACCGAAATCCAAGAATGGATGGCAACGCTTAAGGTCAACACGTATGACAGGCCATCGAATATGAAGCTGACGGGTGTTGTGAATGGAGTTCCCGTGGAAATGTCTTTTGATACCTTGAAGAAGCTCGGAAAATATGACAGTTTGCCAGCCCGAGATTATATGATACCGACTTTGGATGATCTTCTTGTGAAGCCGGAGAAACATCAACGATGGAATGATATGTTGGCAGCATTGTTTTTACCCGGTAGATACAGTGGTATTCTATACCGGAAGAATTTGAAAATTGAAGCTAAATTGTTGCATACAATCTGTCTTCTCAATGTTATTCCAAGAAGGGGAGATAAAGAACAGGTGAGGTTTCCTGAAGTACCTGTTCTTTATTCGTTGATGCACGGGGGTCCGCGTTTTCCTATACGTTATCTTATTATGAACCACTTATGGATCTGTCGGAACAAGTATGGAAGAGACATCGTCCCGTACTGCCGAATGATTACGGGGTTGATGAAACAACAGAAGGCGATTACATCCGAAGATCGAGGAGCAACGAAAAGGCATCAGCCTTTTACGTTGGATAAGTTGGGAAATGTTTGGACGTATACTCAGTCGGAGCGGTATCACAAGTTAAAGTCGGAAGGGCAACGGTGGAGGGCACTAAAGTTGGGTGCACGAGATTTGTTACCGGGAGAGCCGGATGAACCAGAGAGCGATGAAGAAGTAGTTCCGAGTGGAGATGAAGACTATGCGGACGAGCCGCATGGTGGTGAAAATGTGGTTCAAGGTGGTTATGGTCAGGGTCATGGTGGGATGTTTTATGATTATACGCAGCAATCGTATATGCCGGGATGGGCCTATGAAGGTACAATGCAAGAAGTAATTGCAAATCAACGCCCTCCGGCATCCGTGTTTGATACGTGGTCGGGCTCGGAGAGGACGCTTTTTGATCAAAACACGAGGAATAGTGCGAGTATAGAGCGGGCCTTGAAGCATAACTTAGATCGTCACGAGTTATGGAATCGTACAAATGCATATTCCCGGGAAGTGGAAGTAAATAACCGTTATTTTGATGATCAAGAAAGGAGATTGCATGCGGATTATCATGTCGGGCGGCCGGTGGTTGTGGATCCACAACATGTGGATTATGCATCTCTACCACCATATGATGGTAGTATGTCGTATCCAACCCCGCCGATCCACCACTCGCAATGGATTGACCCGAGGCAACGAGAGGGAGCGCAACAACAAGAAGGAGGAAGTAGTAGCGGTTCGTTCGCGTTCGGTGAATGGAATGATGTGATGTCTTCCGTTTTTGGACCTCCGGGACCGCGCTATTATTAGTAAGGTTGTGTTTCTCCTTTTGTATATTTTTGTGCATATTTGATAGTTTGTTTGTTTAAGGATTGGGAGGTTGGGTGGTGTTTTGATATGTTGTGTTTGGGTTGGTGCTATTTGGTGGTGTTTTATGTTAAAAAGAAGAAAAACATTAAAAAAAATTATAAAATGGAAAATCCAAAAAGAAATTTGGGGTTTGAGTGAAGAAGCGTTTTTGTTGATGTTGAAAAAAGTTTTAGTGGTCAAAGCCTCTCAAAACCATACATTGGGGTCAATGTATCCCAAGTGTGGGGATGGGGGGAATTTTTTGAAGATTTTGAAAAATTTTGAGCCAAGTGAAACGATGTGAAAATTTGAACACCCTAGATTAACCCCAAGTTGGTGCACCGGCAACCCTTGATACCTTTTTCATTCTTGGTGAGAGTTGTAGCCACAATTGTACATAAATAATGATTTTCTTTGATGAGTGTGGCTACGGGTGGGGGTTCATTAGAACTTGTGCTTGAATGCGATTTGAGTCCTTAGTTAGACATGAATGCAAAAAGGATAAGGGCATTTAGGTAGCCTCGTCGTTGGTGTGAGCGAGTGTGGGATTTGGGGGGTTGGACCTCATAAGTTATATATATGAGCATGGTAGTGAGAGGGGCGGGGGTTTGGACATTTAATTGCCATTTTGTGCTTTAAAAGCCTATCAATTGTTACCCCTAGCTACTTACCTAAAAATTTACCCAACTTGACCCGGTTTTATAGTGATTAGTGATTGTTTAGTAGTATGTAATGTTATTTGATGTTATGTTGAAAGTATTACTTGAAAAAAAAAAAGAGAGAAAAAGCAATGAAAAATGAAAAAAGAAGTGATGTTAGTTATCTTGTGTATAGTAGTTAAGTTTGATAGTTGTTTGTTTGTTTATTTGTGTAATAAAAGACCGGGTCAAGTTTTCGCTACTTCATATATATTCCATTTCCTACCCATACACTTAGCCGCGTTACAACCTTGAAAATCCCTTTGATTTGCATTTATGTTTGACACATTTTAGGAGAATGATCGATTTAGGTACAAGCCTATAGTTGTGCAACCACCCGTTTGCCTAGTGTGTGTCTAGGTCATCTTTGCTAGTTTTCACTTGTAGCCGAGAGGAGAGATTTAGAGAGGGGTGTATTGGTTGGGTGTTAAAAAGGGGTTAGTAAAAAGATTGCATGTTTTGCTTGGTTTAATTTGATCACTTGTTTTGAAATTGATTTGATGAGTTGCTTGGGACAAGCAACGGTTAAGTGTGGGGATGTGACGGGTGGTCCATCGGACAACCCTTAATTATGTTAAAAGATGAAATAATCATTCACTTAATCGTGTAATTATCTTGAATTAGATAACTACTGTTGCTTATGTTTCAGGTGCGGTTCGGGAGTTTAAAGTGGATAAAATGCAGCTTTGGAGAGTATTGGAGTGGAACGGGTCGTGTGCTGAACAAAAGATGAAACAAAGAAGAAATTTCAAGACACCACCGTAAATTACGGTCTCACCGTAATTTACGGTGGACCTGATGATGACCTGAAGCTGCCGTAAATCAGTCCTTCTCCACCGTAAATATATCAAGTCCACCGTAATTTACGGTATGACCGTAAATTACGGTGGTGGCTGCGTGAAAAAGTGTAACTGCCTCATTAAGTTAGTTTTGATGGTGTCTTTTCACATTTTCTGATCATTGTCGGTTTTGGGAGCATCCTAGGGGCGAATTGGCTGGTTCTTGCTTGGTTTTGGACAATCTCTAACATTCGGTTTGTGTCTTTGATCCGTATGAACATGGAAACCTTTGTTATGATTTTGATTCGAGCCATGTGTGGCTAAACACTTTATGATTGTCCTAGATTGAAGGTTTGTTTGAGACATTTTGTATTTGATTTCCTAATTTCTAGAATAGCAATCCTTATCTTTATGGTTGGTTTGTTATGGTGTGTGATTGTTTGTTAGTAACTTGTTAATTCTTATGATTTTCTAGTTTGAAACCATACGTTCTTGGTGCCGTTGGCAATCGAGATATCATGGGTAGAATTAGGATTGGGTAAGGGTTGATTGATCATCGGGTAACAACCTCACGTTCTAGGAATCTGAGTACTTAGTTCCCTTTCATCACTGCAAGTAATCACACATGAGCTATGTCTATGTAGTTCTTTCTAGTGGAATGATAATATGAATGTCGATACAAACCGGAAATCTAGGATGGTCATTTGTCTCTAATTTGCTTACAACCAAACTTTTCTCTTGCAATTTACTTAGTTTAATTTAGTCTAAAACCAATTCACTCACATAAACTCTTGAATTTTATTTCTCTTGCAATTAGATTAATTTAGTTAAATTTAGAGAAACTTTCAAATAACACATATTCCACAAACTCCCTGTGTTCGATACCCACTTACCGCTATCTACTTAGTAGTAATTGGATTAAATTTGATTGTGACCGCGACATCACGTCACTTGTTTAGTTAACTTTTATAGCCACTTTTCCAAGCCTTCAGTGCTCTCCAGCTGGCTTCTAATTGGCTTTCACATTTTGTTACCTGAAATGCATTTTAAAACATTTTGTCAGTGGGAAATACTGGTGAGTGCATCCCAATTTAATCAAACACTTTTATCATTTTACAGTATTGAGGGCATCCGCAATTACATTTGTTTACATCCATCAAATTACCACCTACTGTACTATCAATCTTGACTTGTGGCCATGTTACTATTCTCAATATTAGTAACAAGTAATGTATACAAAACCCCAACATACCGACAGTAATTGTAGAATTACAAATACTCAATCACTGTTAAATTATACTTTAGAATAGTTGAGATTTTGTAAAAAAAAAAAAACAATTTATAAAGAGAGAATGACTCACATTGCTGTTTTAGATAACTCCTGGTGACTTCCTAGTTATAATCTATTAAGTTAAACAATGCACATGTGTTAGTAAAATAACCCAATTTACTGAGTCAGGCAGAGCCTCGACAAGCGTTACGGAGCACTAGATCAATCAGGCAGAGTAACTAATACGTAACCGGAGCAAAATTCTATTAATTAGATATTTGAGAGAGAAAGTCGATTTGTGAGCGATTTGGAAATGAAGCCGAGAGCCCCTATATATAGGTCTGATCCGCCCCTTGTCGCGCCCCGCGACAGATGAATGCCAGGCCTTCGCGACCCGCGAGGGTGTATAGAGTATGCCCTAGCTTTGCTGACTCAAAGACTAGCTTCGACACGACTGGGACACGTGGCGGCCTAGGGTTATGCCTGGTAGCCAACTGTCGTGCCCCGCGACAAACTTTTCTGTCTGTGTCGCGCCACTCGAGAGCCCATCAGACTTGATCTTATTTGATTTTTAATAAAATAAAGGTATTTCGGGTCCGTTTCTCGTATACGGGGTGTATTTTAAAACGAATGGGAGTATTTTAAGGGTTTTGGGAGAGTTGTTATATGAGTATATTTTTACATCTCTACTCCTCTTAGTGGTCGTTGTGTCACGATAATTTCTTTTATTGTAGTGAACACTAATGTAACACCCCGAAATTATCAGAGCTGGCGTGACTGGACTGGTATCTTCATTGCACAGCGGAAGCAAAATAAGCTAAGTCTTTTAGTAAATTGATCGCCCACTAAGTACTCGAATCCCCAATGGTTCTCCTATTCCAACCGTGCCTTGTCTTAGAACTGTAACCTGAGAAAGAAACATGCGAAAAATCAACATAAAGTTGAGCGAGTTCATAGTTTGTTTGTAAAAGATTCGAAATAAATCTTTTGAATAACCGGTTTGTGAAATAATATTTAGAAAACGAACTTAAAAATCATTTTCTTGCCAAGTTATATGGAAACATTGTATTGGTAACCATGTATTTGTAAAGTCTTGTATTTGTAACGTTCGTATAACCGTCAATGCCCACCCTGACTTTGACTTCATGCCCGCATAACCCTATGCTTTTTGAATTCGTATAAAAACATGACATTTAATTTGTATAAATCAAGTATTTCTGTGAGTATGTATAAACCTTTCATGTATGAATAAAAGTCCCTGGTATGTAGCATTAAGGAAAAAGAGATCACCAATGGGTTGCAAAGCCACTGGTATGTGTGAAAAAGTGCAGGGAAACTCAAACCTAGCAAACTTGTTACCGGGCTTCCGGCTGGAAGACACAGTCACCTCTATGGGCCGCCCCGGCCTCACGGGTGTGGGCTCGCTACACCCAAATAGATCTATCACTCTTGTGTCCCTCGGTCCTATAATGAGGATTAATGGCCTCAAGTGTTGTGCCCAGCCTTCACATGATCTAGTCTAGTAGTAAACCCTCCTTAGGCTAGCCATACCAAAAAAAAAGTCTGTAAATGTCTGTAAATGTATGTAAATGTCTGTAAATGTCTGTAAATGTCTTTAAATGTCTGTAATAATTGTAACATGTATTTTACCCCAGCCTCTAAGACTAACTTCCCCTAGTCATAAAAAAATCAATCACTTCTCGATAATACGCATTTGTTTTGTAAAAACCGGTATATTTAGTATAAAGTTCATTCGTAAACCGTTTGAGTTCCTTGAAGTCCGTTCGTAACATGATTTAGAAAAGTGTGTTTTCATTCATTCGAAAACTTTGTATGTTCTTGCAAAACGTGCTTTGTCTAAAATATGCAATCTTTGTTTATCGATAACCTTGTATGTTTCTGAAAAACGTGCATGTCTTTCCACCCCGAAAACATTTACAAAAATGTAAAACTGTAAAAAGGTGGGGTTATGAACTCACCTGAATATTCCTGTGCAAATCGAGCTAATTACGACTTCGTGATGTCGTTTCCAAGATGAGACTCGCTAGCATGCATTCTACAATATTCCTAACACGGAATATCTAATAAGTTTCTAAATAAGCGCAGTAATTAAACTACGTGTCATCGAGCTTTACCGAATCGTTGACCGAACGATTTGACGGTAAATTGTCAACTTAAAAGAAGCGAAGAAGTTATACTTGTGTAGTTCGTTCATTCGTCGGTATTTAGGAAGTCTTGAAAAGACTTAGTTCTCGAGAGGTTTTAAAATATGTGAATATTTATATAAGTATATAAATACATTGTTATAATCGCGTTAGTTGTCTCGAGAATTTGTACGTGTATGTAAAGTATATTTACATGAAAGTATATATATATCAAATTCGTACGAAAATTATATAATAAACTCGTATTATATATTTCTTTCGTTTGACCTTTGTCAAGGTTTTCGTATATGCCGCTCCGGCGTATAAAATAAATATGAAAAATAATATTTATTTTATAAAGGAATCGTCGAGTTGTCGTGTTTGAAAATAAATATACAACTATATTTGTTTTTATAAAAGAATTTGTGTTGTACTATATGTGAAATAAATATATAGACTATACTTACTTTTGTAAAATGAATTTGTGTCGTTTAATACTTCGAATAAATATATGAACTATATTTATTTTTGTAAAAGAATCGTCGATCTTTTAACGTTTGAAAATAGATAATATCGTTATGTTTATAACGTTTTCGAGTCGTGATGTTTGAAATAAATATATTAGTTATATTTATTTTAGAGTAAACTGCCATTTTGGTCCCTGTGGTTTGGCCAGTTTTGCCACTTTAGTCCAAATCTCAAACTTATTACATCTGGGGCCCTGTGGTTTGCATTTTGTTGCCATTTTAGTCCAAAATCCAAAAACCCTATTTTTTTTACTGTTGCAACCTCCTATTTTGTCCTGTAATGCAAGGGTATTTTGGTCATTTTTAATTATTATACAATTATTATAACATATTAAATTGTTATATATATATATATAACAGGTCATCATCTTCATCATCTGCAGACTACTTCACCAACCATCACCGCCACACCGCAGATGACCAACCATCACCGCCATCACCTCTCTCTCTCTCTCTCTCTCTCTCTCTCTCTCTCTCTTTCATCTCTCTCTCATCTGCAGATGACCGCCATCACCGCCACACCGCCACCGCCTACCTTTCACAAACCCTAGAACGAGTTTAGAGAGAAAATGAGAGTGTAAAAGCTAGGGTTTTAGGTTTTAGAGAGAGAAAGAGGGGGGAAAGAATGGGGGTCGTTGTGCTCTGAAGAGAGGAGAGAGATGGGAGGCGAAGAGTGGTGGTTGTTCCGGTGGGAGGTGTAAAGAGGTGGAACAGATCTGAAATTGGATGTGGGAGGTGTAAAGAGGTGGAACAGATCTGTTTTCCGATCGGATATTGGAACAGATCTGAAATATGAACAATCGGAAGAACAGATGCAGAAAAGGAGATCGACAGCTCCGGCGTCAGCGTCGCCGTGCACGGTGATCTGGTCGGAATCGGCTCCGACCGTTTCTTTTCTGTTGATGACGTTTGAAGATAATGATGATGTTGAAGACGACAAGATGACGGGGCGATGGTGATTGATGGAGCTGAGAACGGCAACGCCGACACCGGCCAAAAGAAGCCGCCGGCATGGTGGTGGTTTTAGATTTCTGGGTCTTGATTTCTGAGAACGGCAACGCCGACGAGGTCTTGATTTCTGGGTTTTAGATGATGATTTTTGTCTATTTTCTGAGTTTTAGATTTCTGGGCTTGTTGATTTTAGATTTCTCTCTCTCCTGGGTTTTAGATTTCTGGGTTTGTTGATTTTTATCTATTTTCTGGGTTTTGATGATGATGTTTGAAGATGAACGATGTCTAGGTTTTGATGATGTTCTTAAAGATGATGTTCTTGATTTTCTGGGTTCTTGATTTTCTTGAAGATGTTCTTGATTTTCTGGGTTTTGATGATGATGTTTGATGATGTTCTTGAAGATGATATTATTAATTATTGAAATGTTATAATAAATTAACATGGACCAAAATGCCCCTGCACTAAAGGACAAAATAACCAGTTTTCAACAGTTAAAATGAAGGGTTTTTGGATTTTGGACTAAAATGGCAACAAAATGCAAACCACAGGGCCCCAGATGTAATAAGTTTGAGATTTGGACTAAAGTGGCAAAACTGGCCAAACCACAGGGACCAAAATGGCAGTTTACTCTTTATTTTATAAAAGACTTTTCGAGCTTTCAATGTTTTGACTAAACATAAAAAGAAATGTCTGACGTTTTGATGTACAAAGTAAGTATGTAAACTATATTTGTTTTTATAAAAAGGATCCGAATCGTTGCTTTCGAAAGTTGTAAAGTGTTGTCAAAAGTGAAACACATTCGTATATGTATTTAATTGATAGTTTCGTTCGTTTTATTTTACGGGTTTTCTCGAAAACGGGCAGATTTTCCTCTGTTTTTGGACGCCCCGACAACCCAGTTGTCGTTATTTTATCAAAATCCAATAACCAATCAAACAAGATTAATTTCAACAGTAAATTTTGTATATATAAACGAGTTTTATGATCAAGTTTAATATACGAGTCTGCAACAATATATGTAACTATTTTATTATCCGGTTCGATTCAAGAGCTCGTTTTCACGCGAAAATAAACTGTAAAAACAACGAAATAAGTCGCGCCGAAAAATCTTTACCAATCCTCGTGTCGTTATGTTAACTGAGTTTACCGGCTGACCGAGTCGACCCCGGACCCGAACTCTGACCCGAACCAACCCACTGCTCCGTGACCCGAAACAGCCCGGCTCAGATCATCACCACCACTGTCGTCAGCCGGCCGGCCACCACCGCCGCCGGCGGCTCCCTGCCGTCACCGGATCCCACCAACCCGACGCTACCACCTGAAACGAACATAACCGCAACCAAAACTCATCTTCATCGAGCCAAGACTGATCCAAACCGAACATCCGAAAAGAAATAAGGAAAATGGAATAAGAACCGGTCGAAACACTTACCGGAATTTCGCCGGAAAAGTAAACGTCTTGAAAATAAGCAGAAAGGCTCCTAGGAGGCCGATCTACGCATGCACGGAGTTGGAATTCCAAAAACGGTTCGCCGGAATTTAACCGGAATGTCTCCAGAGTTGCCATAGAGCTCAAACTGCTAAGAATTAGCTAAAACTAACATCACCACACGATCCGGAACGTCGGATATAGTAGAAAAAGTGTACTCTTGGCCAGAAAACGGCCGCCGGAAAAGCTGTCGGTCGCCGGAACTCCGCCGGAAAAGTCGTCGGTCGTCGGAAGTCGGCCGGAATTCTCGCCGGACTTGTTTCTAGAGAGAGAGAGAGTAGAGAGAGTTTGGGAGGTTAGAGAGAGAGTGAATGAGTTGAAATGATGGATTTTAGGAATAAATTTCTATTTATACGTAGAGTTTTGTGGGCTTGGGCCCAAGGCCCACAAGCTTGTTTCTAGCATTTTGAACCACCCGATCTCGTTTCTAAAGCCCGTTTTGCACCAGAACATCATGTAATGTCGTACAATGTCATTTTAGGATCAAGGATATGTAAAATAGCGTCGGAAGTTGACGGTTGACGCGTTCGTTCGTCGGTTGCGTTAAAAATCGCGAAATTTACTGAAGAGGTCGATTCTAATCCGTTTTTCGATCCGATTTCGACTGTAGCTACTAAAATTTCATTATGGAGCTAAATATAGCATAAAATGTAAGTTCTGAAGGTAACAAGCGCCTCCGTCGCTTCCGTTTCGTTGCCGATGCGTTTCCTGCTATCGCGTTTTTAGTCCACGTTTGCATTTGTTTCGTACGGAAGCCAAATAAATTCACAAAATTAATTTCATAAATATAGAATATTCGTAGGAAATCCGTATTTGTCGGCATTGTCAGTATTTTGTACGGTATCAGTTCGTTGTCACGTAATATTCAGCAGATTTCTCGTAAATCACCACACGCGCACCGTATAGTCGAATAGACGTTCCTAGGCACTCCAAGGGCCTAATTAAGTTAATATGTGTTGTAAACACTATTTATTATTGCGTTAATCACCTGTTAATTACGTAATTAAGAGCCGTAAATCACGGGTTGTCACATTCTCCCCCTGTTACAGAAATTTCGTCCTCGAAATTTAGACTATGTTATCTACTCAGAATTGTGTTGTTCGCAGGTAAGTCCGAATAATAACAAAGTGAATGACCGCGTAATCTAAACAAGACTTATTCGAATCATGTGAATTTAATGACATTCCTCAACAATAAGAACCCAACGGTAAAAGCAATGTGTCTCAGTAATTGGTGTCAAAGGAAACGAGACGTAATGATACAGTCACCAGTGCGACTAAGTTAACAAGGATCCAACAATGAATAGGAATTTCGACCAGTCGAATTCCATATGAACGTTTATAACATGTGAATGAGTTCTGGAAGCAATAACACCCACTGGATGAACTTTGAATCAACAATCTCGAGTATAATAGTTTGCATGAAACGCTCGATCGTGATCAGCACAAGCTGCAAGTTATACCGACGCCACAAGGTGTCATAATGAATGAAACAATTCGAATATAGCGGTGATTGAACAAGTATCACCTATGTTTTGCATGAAACGCCCAATCATGATTAGCCCGAGCTACAAGTTTGTATCAACACTACAAGGTGGCGTAGTGATTTAAATAATTCAATAATAGTGGTGATCAAACAACTTCACCGTGTTTGAAATGAAAGCGCAATAAGGTGAATCTGAAAGTTTGTTTCAAATGACATCATAGGATTTTCAATTGAAATTTGAACATCAAAGAAATAATGTTTTCGATCGAAGACGAAGAAGTAATGAACATTGCAGAACATTCGATCGATGTTGAAAGAACCGTTAAGAGGTACACCGAAATATGACATAAATTAGTGTACCATTATCTTAACACACGATTGTGTTAAGACTGTTGTAATGTGATAAATCAAAGCGGATTTAATCTAAATCAATAAATAAATAATTAAATCCGGGCATAAGATATGTAAACGAGTTTAGCGCAAGGTTCAAATAAGTGAAAATACCACCACAAGGTGTCGAAATCAACAATTTAATGGAGTCGAATACCAAACAAGTTTACCAGGACTCGGAACAAATGAAGTGCTCGTTAAAAATTGATTTGAATATGATGCTCCCAATACATCATATGGTGTCGTGAATCGAATATGTGTAATGAACAAGTTCAAACAATTTAACTTGGTTTTTAGCGTAATCCGACAATAAATATATGTATCGACAAGAGAATTTTAGGCATGGCCACAACGAAAAAAACCATGTATGCAACTTGTAAAGAAATGATCATGACACAACGACCATTAAGAGGAGTAGAGATACGAAAATCTACTCAGTAAATGTGAAAGTCGAAATTTCAATAAAAGAAATTTGAGGACTTTACCTGGGGTTGCGTGTAATGACCGGTTGTTAGGTGACATTACCATGGAATGTCGAACATAGCGTATTCATCGTTATGAGTTAGGGGGAATGCGGAGACATACGTCTCCTCCTGGCGTGATTCATGTCGTTGCAGGATCGCGTGACGAGTTTCTGCTTCCTGATCGATAGTTCTTCTGCTGACAGGAATCTAGTGTCATCGTTGTATTGCGTCATTGTGTCTTTTCAAAGACCTCGCCTCGATAGTCGTATGTGTCGTACTTCAACCTTCGTTGATGTATAGCTTAAGTTTCACGTATACCCGTGCACTAGCGTTACGTTTCGCGTAGAACGTGATGTACTCCGACATCCGTTGACGTAAAAATCGAGTCCCATGTATTCTCGTGCGCTAGCATTTTGTTAGGCGTAGGCTGCCTGCTCGGGAAGTGAAAATATCATAGACAATATGGATAATAGTGTGTGCCCGAGTTAATATTCACGGTTCCTACATGATGACCTTTTGTGAACTTCAACATAAGTTTCCGAAGGTCTTAAATGCATGTTTCCTAAACTCTCAGCGTTGCGTGTACTGTATGTAATCGTTTCGTGTAGCGTGTGTAAAACATAACTTTAGCGTATGTTTGAAAACAAAATTTTGACTGTTTGTTTTTCGGCAACGGTTGGAGACCATACTCGAGTACTAGGCGTTCTGTATGTATTCAACGTCTTAATAGTCAAAGTCCCAGAGAAAGGTGAGGTTAGAGCCTAGGTATCACAACAGAAACCTAATTCGCTGTAACCTATAGCTCTGATACCAAGTTGTCACACCCCGAAATTATCAGAGCTGGCGTGACTGGACTGGTATCTTCATTGCACAGCGGAAGCAAAATAAGCTAAGTCTTTTAGTAAATTGATCGCCCACTAAGTACTCGAATCCCCAATGGTTCTCCTATTCCAACCGTGCATTGTCTTAGAACTATAACCTGAGAAAGAAACATGCGAAAAATCAACATAAAGTTGAGCGAGTTCATAGTTTATTTGTAAAAGATTCGAAATAAATCTTTTGAATAACCGGTTTGTGAAATAATATTGAGAAAACGAACTTAAAAATCATTTTCTTGCCAAGTTATATGGAAACGTTGTATTGGTAACCATGTATTTGTAAAGTCTTGTATTTGTAACGTTCGTATAACCGTCAATGCCCACCCTGACTTTGACTTCATGCCCGCATAACCCTATGCTTTTTGAACTCGTATAAAAACATGACATTTAATTTGTATAAATCAAGTATTTCTGTGAGTATGTATAAACCTTTCATGTATGAATAAAAGTCCCTGGTATGTAGCATTAAGGAAAAAGAGATCACCAATGGGTTGCAAAGCCACTGGTATGTGTGAAAAAGTGCAGGGAAACTCAAACCTAGCAAACTTGTTACCGGGCTTCCGGCTGGAAGACACAGTCACCTCTATGGGCCGCCCCGGCCTCACGGGTGTGGGCTCGCTACACCCAAATAGATCTATCACTCTTGTGTCCCTCGGTCCTATAATGAGGATTAATGGCCTCAAGTGTTGTGCCCACCCTTCACATGATCTAGTCTAGTAGTAAACCCTCCTTAGGCTAACCATACCAAAAAAAAAGTCTGTAAATGTATGTAAATGTCTGTAAATGTCTGTAAATGTCTTTAAATGTCTGTAATAATTGTAACATGTATTTTACCCCAGCCTCTAAGACTAACTTCCCCTAGTCATAAAAAAATCAATCACTTCTCGATAATACGCATTTGTTTTGTAAAAACCGGTATATTTAGTATAAAGTTCATTCGTAAACCGTTTGAGTTCCTTGAAGTCCGTTCGTAACATGATTTAGAAAAGTGTGTTTTCATTCATTCGAAAACTTTGTATGTTCTTGCAAAACGTCCTTTGTCTAAAATATGCAATCTTTGTTTATCGATAACCTTGTATGTTTCTGAAAAACGTGCATGTCTTTCCACCCCGAAAACATTTACAAAAATGTAAAACTGTAAAAAGGTGGGGTTATGAACTCACCTGAATATTCTTGTGCAAAGCGAGCTAATTACGACTTCGTGATGTCGTTTCCAAGATGAGAGTCGCTAGCGTGCATTCTACAATATTCCTAACACGGAATATCTAATAAGTTTCTAAATAAGCGCAGTAATTAAACTACGTGTCATCGAGCTCTACCGAATCGTTGACCGAATGATTTGACGGTAAATTGTCAACTTAAAAGAAGCGAAGAAGTTATACTTGTGTAGTTCGTTTATTCATCGGTACTTAAGAAGTCTTGAAAAGACTTAGTTCTCGAGAGGTTTTAAAATATGTGAATATTTATATAAGTATATAAATACATTGTTATAATCGCGTTAGTTGTCTCGAGAATTTGTACGTGTATGTAAAGTATATTTACATGAAAGTATATATATATCAAATTCGTACGAAAATTATATAATAAACTCGTATTATATATTGCTTTCGTTTGACCTTTGTCAAGGTTTTCGTATATGCCGCTCCGGCGTATAAAATAAATATGAAAAATAATATTTATTTTATAAAGGAATCGTCGAGTTGTCGTGTTTGAAAATAAATATACAACTATATTTGTTTTTATAAAAGAATTCGTGTTGTGCTATACGTGAAATAAATATATAGACTGTACTTACTTTTGTAAAATGAATTCGTGTCGTTTAATACTTCGAATAAATATATGAACTATATTTATTTTAGTAAAAGAATCGTCGATCTTTTAACGTTTGAAAATAGATAATATCGTTATGTTAATAACGTTTTCGAGTCGTGATGTTTGAAATAAATATATTAGTTATATTTATTTTATAAAAGACTTTTCGAGCTTTCAATGTTTTGACTAAACATAAAAAGAAATGTCCGACGTTTTGATGTACAAAGTAAGTATGTAAACTATATTTGTTTTTATAAAAAGGATCCGAATCGTTGCTTTCGAAAGTTGTAAAGTGTTGTCGAAAGTGAAACACATTCGTATATGTATTTAATTGATAGTTTCGTTTGTTTTATTTTACGGGTTTTCTCGAAAACGGGCAGAGTTTCCTCTGTTTTTGGACGCCCCGACAACCCAGTTGTCATTATTTTATCAAAATCCAATAAACAATCAAACAAGATTAATTTCAACAGTAAATTTTGTATATATAAACGAGTTTTATGATCAAGTTTAATATACGAGTCTGCAACAATATATGTAACTATTTTATTATCCGGTTCGATTCAAGAGCTCGTTTTCACGCGAAAATAAACTGTAAAAACAACGAAATAAGTCGCGCCGAAAAATCTTTACCAATCCTCGCGTCGTTATGTTAACTGAGTTTACCGGCTGACCGAGTCGACCCCGGACCCGAACTCTGACCCGAACCAACCCACTGCTCCGTGACCCGAAACAACCCGGCTCAGATCATCACCACCACTGTCGTCAGCCGGCCGGCCACCACCGCCGCAGGCGGCTCCCTGCCGTCACTGGATCCCACCAACCCGACGCTACCACCTGAAACGAACATAACCGCAACCAAAACTCATCTTCATCGAGCCAAGACTGATCCAAACCGAACATCCGAAAAGAAATAAGGAAAATGGAATAAGAACCGGTCGGAACACATACCGGAATTTCGCCAGAAAAGTAAACGTCTTGAAAATAAGCAGAAAGGCTCCTAGGAGGCCGATCTACGCATGCACGGAGTTGGAATACCAAAAACGGTTCGCCGGAATTTGACTGGAATGTCGCCGGAGTTGCCATAGAGCTCAAACCACTAAGAATTAGCTAAAACTAACATCACCACGCGATCCGTAACGTCGGATATAGTCGAAAAGCGTACTCTTGGCCAGAAAACGGCCGCCGGAAAAGTGGCCAGAAAATTTGTCGGTCGCCGGAACTCCGCCAGAAAAGTCGCCGGTCGTCGGAAGTCGGCCGAAATTCTTGCCGGACTTGTTTCTAGAGAGAGAGTAGAGAGAGTTTGGGAGGTTAGAGAGAGAGTGAATGAGTGGAAATGAGGGATTTTAGGAATAAATTTCTATTTATACGTAGAGTTTTGTGGGCTTGGGCCCAAGGCCCACAAGCTTGTTTCTAGCATTTTGAACCACCCGATCTCGTTTCTAAAGCCCGTTTTGCACCCGAACGTCGTGTAATGTCGTACAATGTCATTTTAGGATCAAGGATATGTAAAATAGCGTCGGAAGTTGACGGTTGACGCGTTCGTTCATCGGTTGCGTTAAAAATCGCGAAATTTGCTCAAGAGGTCGATTCTAATCCGTTTTTCGATCCGATTTCGACTGTAGCTACTAAAATTTCATTACGGAGGTAAATATAGCATAAAATGTAAGTTTTGAAGGTGACAAGCGCCTCCGTCGCTTCCATTTCGTTGCCGATGCGTTTCCTGCTATCGCGTTTTTAGTCCACGTTTGCATTTGTGTCGTACGGAAGCCAAATAAATTCACAAAATTAATTTCATAAATATAGAATATTCGTAGGAAATCCGTATTTGTCAGCATTGTCAGTATTTTGTACGGTATCAGTTCGTTGTCACGTAATATTCAGCAGATTTCTCGTAAATCACCACACGCGCACCATATAGTCGAATAGACGTTCCTACGCACTCCAAGGGCCTAATTAAGTTAATATGCGTTGTAAACACTATTTATTATTGCGTTAATCACCTGTTAATTACGTAATTAAGAGCCGTAAATCACGGGTTGTCACAACTCATTTGCTTCATTTCTTGATAAATCCTTATGTTACACATGAATGGTTCGTTACGCTTGTGCAACCACTTCGAATGATCTTTTTCATCAAAATTTCAATCATTATTTCGCTATATCTAATTATTGCTTCGTGATCTGGATGATCAGCATTATTGTAAGTGTTGACTCCTTGCTATCGAGTCAACAAATTTCTTGAAACTTCTTTTCTTTTCGAGTTACATGCATGTTTTTTCGTTGTAACCATGCCGAAATTTCCTTGTCGTTGCATGTACTTGTTGTTAGATTGCGCCTAAACCAAGTTCAATTGTTTGAACTTGTCCACTACACATATTAAATTCAAGGCACCATATGATGTATTGAGAGCATCATATTCAAATCAATTTTTAATAAGCATTTCATTTGTTCCGAGTCATATTAGACTTGTTTGGTCTTCAACTCCATTAAATCGTTTGTTGATTTCGACACCTTGTAGTGGTGTTTTCACTAATTTGAAGCTTGCGCTAATCTCGTTTACACACCTCATGCACGGATTTAATTATTTATTTATTGATTTATTTTAAATTCACTTTGTTGGCTTATCATATTAAAGCAGTCTTAATACGATCGCGTGTTAAAGTAATGGTACACAAATTCATGTTATGTTCCAGTGTACCTACTAACGGTTCTTTCATTATCGACCGAATGTTTTGCGACATTCATTGCTTTTTCATCTTCGATCGAAAAAATTATTTACTTGTTGTTTCACTGTCAATTAAAATCCTACGAGATTTATTTGGGACATATGTTCGAATTTACTTCGTTGAACCTTTCAGTTGATTGCAAACACCGTGAACTTGTTCGGTCACCGCAAATATTGAACTATTTCAATAACTACGACACCTTGTGGCGTCGGTATAACTTGCAGCTTATGCTAATCATGATCGAGCGCTTGATGCAAAACTATTTCATTTAAGCCTATTGATTCTAAGTCTCATCTAGTGAAAGTTATTGTTTGTAGAATTCATTTGCATATTGGGAGCGTTCGTTTGGAATTCTGTTGGTCGAAGTTCCTTTTCGTTGGACCCCTGTTAACTTAGTCACACTAGCGACTGTACCGATACGCCTCATTCATTTGACATCAATTTCTGAAATACATTCATTTTAAATCATTGGGTTCTTATTGTTGTAGTATGTCCTTGTATTCACAGAATTCAAATAAATCTTGATTTAATTACGTGATCATTCACTTCAATATTACTCGTACCTACGAACGACACAACTCTCAGGAGATAACATAGTCTAAATTTCGAGGACGAAATTTCTGTAACAGGGGGAGAATGTGACAACCTGTAATTTACGGCTTATAATTACGCGTAAAATGAACATTAAGATGATTATAAGTATTTTTTAAGATGCGAATTAACCTAATTAGACCGTTAGAGTATTTAAGAACGTTTAATCGGCTTTACAGTGCGCAAATGGTGATTTGCGGGAAATCTGCTGAACGTTACACGGTAACGAACTGACACCGTACAAAATACTGACTACACCGACAAATGCGATTTTTTTACGTATATTTTATACATATGAATTTAGTTTTGTGAATTTATCGTGCTTTCAAACGTCACAAAGCGCAAACGTGAACGAAAAATGCGACTGAGGGAACACACCGACAAAGAAATGGAAGCATCGGACACGCGTATTACCTTCAAAACTGAAATTTTATGATATATTTAGTTTCATAAATAAATTTTAATAACCGCAGTCGAAACTGGATCGAAAACTGGATTAAAACGACAAATGACGCATTTTACTCGATTTTTAACGTAACCGACGAACGAACACGTCAAACATGACTACCGACACTATTTTACATCTTTTGATCTTAAACGATAATTTACGACATATCGTGGAGCTCATGTTTGAAAACGGGTTCGTAGGTGCAGACGGGCCACTTAAAACACGGGAAGTGGGCTTGTGGGCCTTGGGCACAAGCCCACTAAGGAAAGCCCTAAGTATATAAACAACATAACCCCACACCTTCTTCATTGTTACAACATAACCCTAGCCCCCATTCCTTTTTCTCTGAAGATCTTATCCAATCACCCCAATCCCCCTTCCTCCTACCATTACACACCCACTACCATTTCCCTCTTCTCTCTCACGTGCTCGCGCCCACTTACCGGCACCGATTAACTGGAAATCCGACCACACCCACACATTCTCTCATCTAGATTCTCCCTTCTCTTACCTTTCTCTCTCGAGAAAAAATGTTCCGCCTCCGGTGACATTGTCGGCGTCGGTTTGGTGTTGTGGTTGTTACGCTTCTTGGCGTTGTACATGATGTTTGGCATGCGTTTTATGCACGAGAGGGAGAGAGGCACGACGGACGTGCGACAGAGCCATCTTCTCGGTAACTAGAAATGCCGTAATCGGCGGCTGGGTAGTGGTTGTTTCACGTCAGTCTCGAAACGGCACAGTGGTGGGGTTGATGGTATTATGCGGTAGCGGTGGTGGGTGTCTACAGTGGGCCCGATGATGGTGCCGCCTTCTGCAGGGCGGCGGTAGACGGCGATGGAGGTCAGCGGCACCAGACAGACGAACCGGCACCAGAGACACCGGCTGTGACAACTGCATTTTTCGTGTAATTTATGTACAATGTGAACAGTGTTTTATATTATATGGTTGTGTATTTTGAATTTCTGATGTGCATGATTTCATGGAATACATTTAAAGAACTCACAAAAAAATTTCATGATGCATACTATTTATTATTATTGATTTCGACTCGAAACAATTTGGACAGTGCACAGAACGAAACTAGCACACTTATCAGATAAACTAGTAGTACTGACAGGAGTTCGGTACTCAGACAGACAACATGTTTAGGACACAGATTGAGTCCCAGAACCTATGTAATACTAGAACCTTATGTGAGAAAGTAAGGGTTTATGTTACTGCTTTCCGAGAGACAAACAAACACTAGAAACGACCTGAAACTAGCTATAAACAGTAAAATTCAGCAAAATTCAGCATTTTATAGCTTATGTAGTAATCAGAAATAATGCCCGAATGTTCTGAATAACTTAAGAAGTGTTGAAAACACTATCATGACATGACTACATATTACACCATACAAGATACTAATGTTAACCTTTTTAAGCGATCCGATAACCAAACGAACACCCAAACACAACTAGAAGCATCATGTGAACTAGTTAGTCATATTTTTATGACATAAAACTAGTTATGGTCATAAACACTATGTTTTTTTATCTAGAACATCTAAACACCTAACAATCCTAACTTAACATACCCATTATCATCTTTTAACACTTAACTAGATTTTAAACAATTAACCCCCCCCCCCCTCATAACTGTCAACATGGACCCCACCCCACCCTAATTATTTGACTAATCCACATTGTAGTCAAAGATGCCATTTTCTTGAGAACCCATGGTTAATGTTATGGAGGGAAACTAATAACCTAAGGATTAAACTCCTTATCTACACTTATCATCCATCATTTGCCAATATCACAACATCACACCACAACTCTTCTCCCTTCTCTCTTGTTCTCAGCCGAACATACCCCCCCCCCCATCATCATCTTCATTCAACTTCAAGCTATTTCAAGCACATCACAAGGTGTATCAAGCATACTTAGGAAGGTGTCAAGCCATAGAAGTGGAAGGACCTCTCTTGGGAGCTTTTATCCACCATTTTTCTTCACTTTCATCTTCTAGTTTCTACCCTAGCCTTGTGCTAGTAGTAAGTGTCTCATGAACTCATTTTTCATCTTGTTTTAGTAGTGAAAGATTATGTGTAACTAAAAATCTAAAGATCTTACCAAAGCAAGAAGGTGAACACATGAACAAACTAAAAATCATAAGAAATCAAGTTGTTTATGTTATGTGATGAAGTTGTTTGATGATTGTTTGTGTGTATGGTGATGAACACCACATGAATACTTGTTAGATGATGATTAAACACATGATCTAACAAGTATGTTGATGGATCTTGAAAGATCTATGTTGAACATACATTATGTGAAGTATGAACTTGAAGAATAAGCATGACTGTGTAAAATGTGGTTCTTACAAAGTGTAGATCAGGAAAAATGAAATATTTGAAAGATTAAAGTTTCAAAGAACAAAGGTTACTTCATGTTAAACATGGTTTTGATTTTTGAGAATAAGTGAACCTATTACATATGTGAAAATGAAGTTGTTAAAGTGTTTAAAGCATGAAAAGTTCTAGAAAATGAATTTCTACAAAAATGGGTCCACAAGTTGTAAAGTAAGAATTTTTATAAAAATGGTTCATATGGAAGAAAAATCATGTTTTTAAGGTTAATGGATCATGTTTAACACATAGTTAAAAGACTACAAGTTTTTACAAAATTTCAAATTCATAACTTCATGAAGAAATGCAATTTTATTTATATGTTAGAATGTAAATTGTAATGGATGAATTGTTGATGATTTTTGAAAAGAAAATGATATGCTTAAAAGCATGGAAACCTCCATTTTACAAAGGAAACTATGACAAAATTTTTGTAAAATTTAAACACTTAGAAAAATATGTTTTTTTACAAGTTCCTACAAGTAATCTTGATTAATGATTTTAAATATAAAATTTCCATAATTTTTGGTATAAAAATACAAATAATGGAGGTTGGTTCTCAAAAATAAAAATGACTAAATATATATTTAGAGACCACATGAATTATGTGCTATGTGTATATTATTTGTATTAGTTATACTAAAATTAGGAACTTGAAATAATATACCACACAAATACAAAAAATTGTAATTTAAAAATTACGGAAATTACAAGAATACAAAAATATATATCTTGGACACAAATAATGGACTTTTAGACAAATGGACTTGTCAAACAATTATATAAATATTCTGGAATTTAATTTGTAATATAACAAAGCTTGGTAAATGGTATTTTCTAAACTGAACAAATAACAAAGTATGTATTTTTACAAGTATTATGAAAATACACTATATTTTGTCAAACTTGGAAGCATATTATTTTTTAGTGTGTGAAAATATTTATTTTCATAAACAACTTAAAAATATATTATTTTGGTGGAAACTAAAAATATATATATTTTCTAGTCTTGATCTTAAAAATGAATTATTTTTAAGATATATGTGAATACTCATGTTTACCAAGCCAAGGATATAAATATTTCTATAAACATATCTTAAAATGTCTATTTTAAGAACACAAGGTTTATAATTATAAGTCATGCAATAATAATATTCCGGAAAATTTAACATAAATTAAGTATGGAATACTTAATAAATACAAGAAAATACGTATTCCTATACGTACAAATACATGTTAACATTTACTACCAACACTTGGTAAAAATGCCCTCATACAAGTATTATACATAAATATGAGAATACAAAGAGAAATGATTAATTTACTCATAATACAAGTATACTTATACATGGAAAAAATCTACAAAGGTATGATACTCAACAAACGGTATTTTGGTTACGAAAACTACAAACACGCGTATATGGAAACAATATATCATAACGAGTTAAAAATATATCATTTCTAACAAAAACCTTAAATAATATGCATGCAATGCATGCAAATAATATAAGTTAAAATATAATATTTTAACTAATATATTAAACTTGGAATTATATATAATTATGAGAATTATATATATACATCATACACCGAAAGTGTAACTCAAAGTAAACACAATTCCAAAACAAGTCCTAATAAATAATTAAGACTAAGAGTCATTACACGACCGAGATGTCTAATAAAACCTAGCACGTTTGTAGGTAACGACACGACCCGAGGAAATCAACTCTGAGTACACACGGTTACGGACGTAAACTTGTGAGTTCATGTCCCCCTTTTCTCTTAATTGTTTTCGGATTTTATAACTCTCAGGGGTGAAATACATGTTTCAATGGTGTGGTTTAGTTAGGGAATGAACTGTTAGATCATGTGGACGAGTAGTATCTCTCTTAAGTGCCATTAATATTGTTAAGACCGAGGGGCAAAGGTGGTAGATCTATCGGGTGTAGCGAGCCCCACTCTTGGGTCCTTGTGTGCCCCATGTAGTGCTTTTGTTGTTCCAGCCAGATGGACCAGAGGAAATTCGCTAGGTTTGAGTGCTTCCTATGTCACCACACATATTAATGTCCTTGCAAAACATTAATGATTTGTTCATAGACGCTTTACATACCTGTAGTTAAAAGAATCTCTCAAATGTTAACAAGTTTATTTGGAACTCACAAAAGACGCATGAACTCGCTCAACTTTTGTTGATTGTTTTCAAACTTACATGTATTTCAGGAAACTAGATGGATCTTTGGTGCTGGCGTTGTTTTCAAGCTATGAATTTCAAGTTTAGATGTAATCCACTTTTGGAGGGTTTGATTCGTATATCTCATCCTTGATGAGATATAGGATGCAAAGACTCATGAAACTAGTCTTCTGTTAGACAAGTCCTTTTATGGAACTTTAAATCTTTTGATGGTTTGTAACTTAAACTTAATATTTGTGTTGGTTGAAACTTAAACAACTTATGTTTTATAATGTTTTAAATTTATGAATGGATGAACATCGTTAATTTAGTCATGTAGTTATTTATTATAATCGAATGCAATGAAAACTGATCAAGTCACACGCATACGCTTCCACAAAAGTCAGGGTGTGACATCGGCGGCGACGGTGGTGCAGTTTGCTTGTTCCTGGGATGACACAGTAGTGGTGATTTTGGGTCAGGTCTTAGTTCGGGTTCGAGTCATCGGGTCAGAGGCAGTCAAACATGGTCAACAGAAGGTTTGGTTCGGTTCCAGGTAAACCCAATCAACACAGTGAGTTGACTGGCCAAAGATGGTCAACGGGTCAGTTTTGGTTCAGGTATGGTTCGGGTCAACCACGGGTCAGACGGATCAGTTTTGGTGCTCGGTCAACTTAGTCAACAGGAGTCAACCCGGTCAACTCAACCGACTCGGTCAAACCAAGTCAACTGGTCAACTCAGCCAACGAAACGGCACGAAGATTGGTAAAGATTCAACGATGTGATTTCGTTTATAGTGATTTACTAGTTATTAATTACGCGAAATCGAGCTCAAACCGAATTAATTAATGATTATTTTTGTTTTGACATTTTGACGAAAACTATATATTGTTGAATTGGTTATTGTTGCGTTTTGAAAAGTATATCGACAACTTGTGTTATCGGCGTAGTCCATAAACAGAGGAAACTCTGCCCGTTTTTCATGAAAATCCGTAAAACGAAACGTATTTTATTTTAAAATGAAACCTGTTATGGGTGGTTTTCTGCTTACATATCCTGAATAATATTCTGACTATGTTTCTTTTGTTGTGATCAGGATACCAGATCAGGATATTGGTAACATCCTGACACAGTATCCTGATAGTGACTAATTAATTCACGTGTAGATTAATAAAACAAGTCCATAACGTTCAAGTGGAGTTCTTCTCCCTAAGACTCGGGCTAATCTGTTGGAATAGGAACGTTGAAGCCGGAAGACATGGACTACAACGTTCACAAATGGAATATTCGCTATATCCCGGAATTATAGGCTAGTTAGTTAGCTTTCTTTTACTATAAATATGATTGATCGGATCCGATAAGAACACACACAATTAATCGTACACTCTTGCTCTCTAGCTGCAATCACTCACAACACACTTACACTTGTATTCAAATCGCATTGTAACACCTATTTGATCCGTATCATATCCTGCACTGTATCCTGACATTTGAAGCAATAAGAAGAACTAGGCAGCTGCGATTGTCAGCTCCCGAGGTTTTATGCCGGCGATCTAGATTGATCAAGGGCTTTCCTCGTACATCCCGTGTCACCCTTTACCTTATTTGCTCATTGTTTGATTGCAGATATAGCTCGGTATCCTGAGCCGTATCCTGAAAACTGTTTTTACTAATTACTTAATCATCATATTTGTCACAAATTTATCTAGCACACTACCTCACAAAACTAATTTCATCACTTAATTACTTAGGTAATTTTTTACCAAAACAATTTGGCGCCCACCGTGGGGCAAGTGGTGTTATTTCTACTAAAAGCTTTTGCAAAATCATTACTTGGTTTTTTATTTTCGAAACTTTTTGCAACACTATTTTCAATGGCCTCAAGATCAAACATGAGCTCTTCTACCGTGTCTACCACAACTTCTGCAACCATTGGTTCAGTGCTTCCACCACCTTCAAGGATGCAAGCCTCTTCACAGCCTCAGGATCTTTCAAGAGGAACAGAAACTCATGTGGCTCGGGATGTTATCCCCACTCGAAATGTTCAAGGATCTGCTGTCTCAGGGGGTACTCCTATTTTGGCTTCTAATGATGAATTTTGACTTTGTTTGGCAGTATACTGGATCAGATGAAGCAGCAACAGGAAACAAATCAAATTCTAATAAGAGAAATACAGCTCTTGAAGTCCGGTCCGAGTAGGCCTGCAGCCAAGAGCATTGAACTTCAGTTAGCAGTGTACACCGAGGATAATAGGGGCAATATTGTGCCAAGTCATTCCCAGAATCATACTCCTGAGATACCCTCTTCAGTTAGGTTGTCAACTGTGAGAAGTTCAGGATATGCTTCAGGATATGGCCAGAATCCTCAGACTGGTAACGTGTCTAATAATGCTAATACCCTTGTTACTAACGGTCTTGGATCTTTGCAGGATGCAGGTATGACATCGACATTTTCTAAGGAGCTTCAGAAATTGAAGGACATGATATCCAGTATACCTGGGGTGGTACAGCCAATTCCAGAAGTATCCCAGGACAGCCACGGGATACCCTGGTTTGCACATCCTATCTGTGATGCTGAAATCCCAAAAAGATTTCAAACCCCTAACATGAAGCTCTATGATGGAACTACGGATCCTGAAGAGCGTATTGCTCAGTATAGGGAAAGGATGGAAATTAATCCTATCCCTCCAGATCTCAAGGAAGCATGCCTCTGCAAGGGCTTTGGTTCTACCTTAACAGAATCAGCCTTAAAGTGGCTCTTGAATGTTCCACCTCATTCAATTACATCGTTTGCTCATTTAGTCAATTTGTTTAATAGTCAATTTTCTTGCAGTCGAAGTTTTGAAAAACTAACCAGTGATCTCAACAGGATAACTCAATGACCTCAGGAATCCTTGAGGGATTATGTGAACAAGTTTAGCAGGGAATCTCTTGATATCCCACACCTTGATGTTGCAACAGCCATGCAAGCATTCAAAATAGGTTTGCAAAAGGATTCCCAATTTTATCAGGATCTTGTGATGAATCCTTGCAGGAACCTGGATGAGGCTCGAAATAGGGCCTAGAGATACATTCGACTGGAAGATGATAAAAAGATGCAAGAGAGGATGAATTCATCCTCAACTTATGAATCAGCTAACAGGAAGTCAGAGTCCTCATACAAACCATATCACTCTAAGCCATATGGCAGGAATGACAGAAAGAAAATGAAAGCTGTTGAAGAAGAGGATCCTAAGGAGTATCCTGAGTTGTCAGAAATTTTTTTTTTCTGTTAATATACCTGAACTGATGTATGCTATGCAGGGTTTAGGAGACAAAGCGAGGTGGCCCAGAAAGAACCAACAGAAAGCTGATTGGAAGGATAAATCCAAGTGGTGTGCCTTCCATGAGGATTTTGGGCATGTTACGGAAGATTGCATTGCTCTGAGGAAGGAAATAAGCTATCTCCTGAGCAAAGGATATCTGAAAGATCTTCTGGGAAGAAAGAAGAATAAGGGTCAGGATACTGAGAAGGATCTTGAACGAGCAGCATCACCTCCTGTGGATGCCAAGATAATTAACTTTATTTCAGGAGGATCCGATATCTGTGGAACCTCTTATTCTGCAGCAAAAAGACATGCAAAGGAGGCTAAGGCAGAAAGGGGAGATAAACCAACCAAGATGACAACCCTCACGACCAATAAAGTGATAACGTTTGACAGTGATGACAGGGATACTGTTCAGGATCCCCATCATGACGGTTTGGTAATAACTTTATATGTTGCTAACCACTTTGTGCGCAGGATACTGGTGGATAATGGCAGCTCTGTTAACATTATTCAGCTAGAAACGCTGAAGAGAATGAATGTTTCTCCGATGGATATCACTTCAAAATCTACTGTACTTGTCGGGTTCAGTGGAGAGGCCAGAAATACTGTGGGAGAAATAAAGCTGCCAGTATATGTTGAAGGAGTCAACTTGATGCAAAGCTTCTGTGTCATGGATTCCTTATCCTGCTACAATATTATATTGGGTAGGCCATGGATCCAAGATATGAAGGTTGTGCCATCGACCTATCATCAATGTATCAAGATCCCTACCCCTTGGGGGGTTGTCAAGGTGGAAAGTGATCAACAAGAGGCGAAGGAGTGTTATTCTTCTTCGATGAAATCCTAAACGAAGCCCAAAGCAGGATAGCAATTAAAGATGCGAGCCTAGGATATCGTGGAGGCTACAGAGCAGGATGTTAAGAAAATTATCCTGGATCAGGATAATCCGGATATCTCGATGCTCGTAGGAACCAATATCCCTCAGGATATTGAAAATCAATTGACTAACTTTTTGAAATGCAGGATGTCAACATTCGCATGGAAACATGAGGACATGACAGGTATTTCCAAGGATATTATAACTCACAAGCTTGGAATAGATAGGTCTTTCAAGCCTGTCCAGCAGAAACGAAGGAAGTTTGCTCCAGAACGGAACGCACTGATTCAGGAAGAGGTTGAAAGATTGTTGAAGAGCAAGATGATTAGGGAAGTTAAATTTCCCAAATGGCTAGCAAATGTAGTTGTGGTTCAAAAGAAAAATGGGAAATGGAGAGTTTGTGTAGATTACACGACTTGAACAAAGCATGTCCTAAAGACCCATTCCCTCTGCCTCATATCGACTCAATGGTGGATGCTACTGCTAGTCACGAAATCTTAACCTTCATGGATGCATCCTCAGGATTCCAGCAGATCCAAATGGAACCTTCAGACCAGGAGGATACCGCATTCATGACACCAACATGTATTTATTATTATACTGCCATGCCTTTCGGTTTGAAAAATGTAGGTGTAACATATCAAAGACTGGTGAACATGATGTTTAAAGATAAACTGGGGGACACCATGGAGGTATACATCGATGATATGGTGGTAAAATCCAGGAAGGCTGAGGATCATCTCCGGGATATTGAAGGGGCATTTGATATCCTAGATCAATATAATATGAAGCTGAATCCTGCGAAATGCCATTTCGGAGTGGGGGCAGGAAAGTTTTTGGGATACATGGTGACTAAAAGGGGGATCGAAGCAAGCCCGGAATAGATCAAAGCTATCCTGGATATCAAGTCACCTTCAAACATGAAAGATGTACAAATATTAACAGGGCGAGTAGTAGCATTAAACAGGTATATATCAAGATCCTCAGAAAAATGCAAGGAATTCTACGATATCCTGAAGAAGAATAAGAAATTCGAATGGGGAGAGAAGCATGAAGCGGCCTTGCAGGAATTGAAGCAGTATCTTTCAAATGCACCCCTGTTGATGAAACCCGAGGATGGTGAACCATTACCCTTGTATCTTGCAGTATCAGGGAATGCAGTAAGTGCTGTCCGGGTAAAGGATCACGAAGGTCAGCAGTATCCTGTTTATTATGTTAGCAAAAGTTTATTAGATGCTGAAACTAGATATTCTCATTTAGAAAAATTAATATTGGCTCTAGGTATGGCATCAATGAAGCTTAGAAATTACTTTGAGACACATAGGATTCATGTTAAAACTAATTATCCTGTTAAAAATGTGCTTAGGAAACCTGAGATGTCGGGTAGAATGGCTAAGTGGTCAGTAAAATTAAGTACCTTTGATCTAGTATATGAACCTAGGAATGCCATAAAATCTCAGGCTCTAGCTAACTTTGTGGCTGATTTCAGTAGTGATATTCAAAAGGAAGTAAACCTAGAAGTACAACAGCTGGGAGAGAGCTTAGAATCCTGGATACTATATACTGATGGTGCATCTAATGTGAGAGGTGTAGGATTGGACATACTACCAAGATCCTAGAATACTATACACCTCAAAGCCTATTTCAAGTGAGTTTAGGAATTAATTTCTAACTCAAGATGGTATGAATTCTATCTCTATTAAATATAATTCTTTTTTATTTTGAACCCAATACTGACTTAAGCATCGGAGGGGTGTTAGCCAGGCTAACACCCACCTTAGTTTAAGGTTGTTTTGTAGAATATGCTTCAGGATATACCTCCAGGATATACACACAGGATAATTCGAAAGATTAGAGTATTGGCCCCCTCTCTCACGATTAAGGGATCCTGATCCCTTCACAGGTTTAAAGGTATTCACCTTTCTATCGAATTGGGTTTAAACACCCCGCCTGGAGCGCAATTTATCCAGGGATAGTTCAAGATAGCGGGACCAGTCCATGTAAAAGTGGCTGACAATTTTGTTATTGATCACCCTCTCTCGCGAAAGGGTATTTTCATACTCTCTAAGGTTTAAAGGTTTTCACCTTTCTAAGTCTTGGAGTTTATACACTCCCGCCTGTAGCGCACGAAAATTTGGGATTTTCCTCAGAATACCTATGGGTTTATCCCCAGGATTTTAAGGATTTATCCTAGGATACTTTAGGGTTTATCCCTTGTAATACGAAAGTTATACAAACTGTTGCAATTGATGTCTAGAAAATTCCTAAGTATTCAAAGATATTATACACAGGGGACATTCCTGCTAAGGCATTGTTAAAAGCTCAGAGGATCAAGCTTGGGCCTAGTTCACAAAGCATCCCAGACTGGGGACATCTTCGGTGGAAAGGTTGCAAGAGGATTGAAGTTTAAGAATAGGGTTGTACTCTATTTCTGGTATGATCTTTCCTTTTTCCTTTTAACCGTATCTAAATTGTCTAAATTTCTGAAATTATGTTTAACAAAAGCTTGATTATAACATTTATGAGTATCCTGATCAGGATATGTTCTCAGGATATATTCTCAAGATGTATTCTCAGGATATACTTCAGGATATTCGGTTGGAATGTTTGAGATATGACACTTAGATTGAAAATTGAAACTATGTTCAAATCAAACAACTGTTATCAAAACAAGCTTTGCAAGTTAAAAATGAACTATCCTTTTTCTTTGAAAACTTTATCTAAAATAGATTGAGTTGTAGGAACCCTATTTGACAAAAGTCTTAATAGGATATTTGCGAGTATCCTGATCAAGATATTTTCAGGATATTTGGTTAGGACAGTTGAAATATTACACTAAGTTTGGAACATTGAAATCGTATTCAAACTAAGCAATGCATAACAAGAATTGAAAAAGGACAATGATAGATAAGGCCAAAAGGAAAGTTATATTATTAACATAGAAAAAGTTTGTGCTTTTGGTTTCATCTCAAACCGAGATCCATCCACCAAAAGCACAATAAGTTCCTAGTCATATATACATAACAGTTGAAGGTTTCATCTCAAACCGAGACCCATCCGCCTCCAACTGTTATATTGTTCAAAAAGCATGCAGGAAATATAAACTGTTCGAGTGCAGGAAAAGTAAATTGTTTTGGGATTACAGACCAACATTCAAATTTAAAAAGTGGGCTCCGGCCTAGGCATCAATATCCATCATCGCCCACTTGAATGCCCTCACACAGCGGCATCACCACCAGCCTTCTCCGTCTTCTCAGCTTCAGCATCCTGAGCAGCATGCTCACCAGCACCCTCACCAGCATCCATCCCAGCATCCTTCTTCTCTCCAGCCTTGTCCGCCACCTCTGCTGACTTGGAAGTTTCACCATGTGACAACTGGCACAAACCGGTAATTTCCGTACACTTTAATTATTATTTAATGACTGCAATTATGTGCTTAATTGTCAGCAATGTCTGAACACATACCAAACAAGTGAATTCATGCACGTTGTATACTACAAAATATTGCTTTATGCATAAACGAGAGCGTTGCGTCAGATATAATAGTAAACTCACCGGTAAGACACACTGTGTCAACAGAACAGCAGAAAGCAGTCAGACATTAGAATTGATGCCTAGGTGTAGGTCCGACGACAAAAGTACATTAAAACCCAAGAGTACATATAAGGGTTTAATTTATAGACATTGCGAAGGCAAAAATAAGCACTAAAAAGCACCCGAAACGCACTTTAAGTGCAGAATTTTGTATAATTCAGCAATAATTCAGCATTTAAACATATAAATATTATGCAGAAATTTCGTTTTATCATCCAGAATATTTCCCTAAGTGTTGGGAATTGAAAGGGTACAAGAAGGGTATTTAAAAGACACTAAAAAGTGTAATTTAGCACTTTAACAGATTGATATCCAACCGAACCACCGGACTTTACCCGGAGCATAAAATATTGTCAATGACATTGTTTATACTTTACTGAGCTAGTTAGGGTCCCCGAACACCCTAACACCCGTTATAAATTACATTACAACATACATAATACACTAAATTAATTTCCTAATAAAATAAGCTAGCACTAACTTTTAGTTAAAAACAAACCAAACCACCCTCCCTTGTAACCGAACGGTTCCTCTAAGAGAACCACCTCCACAAGTCTTTGATTTTTTAATCTCATTTGCCTAATATCTAGAGGACATAAGACCCTATGGGTAATTGTGAATTTTAGTTTATAAGATAACACATGGGATCACAATTTTCATAACCCCACCTTTTACAGTTTTACATTTTTCTAAATGTTTTCGGGGTGGAAAGACATGCACTTTTTGCGAAGCATACAAGGTTTTCAATAAACATGAGTTACATATTTCTAAACCATTTTACAAACAAGTGTTAACTGACACAAATGGTTTACGAGAAGCTTATGTTTTATACCGGTTTTTCAAACAAGCGTACTTTTTGAAATATGCATACACACGAATTCTAAGCCCAGTGAGTTCATGCTTCCCCCTTTTCTTTAACTGTTTTTGGTTTTATAACTTCGGGGTTGAAATACATGTTACAAATGTTACATTGTTTACATATGGTATGATGGAGTACAAAAACATTCAAGTGAAACATTCTAGATCATGTCCCTAATAGGGTACAATAAGCACCATTAATCAACGTATACATTCAGACCGCGGAACAAAAGGTTAGATCTAATGGGTTTCAGGCAACCCCACTCTTGGCCTACTTCTACCAATGACTGCTTCTGTGTCTCAGTCAAAGTCGACAAAAATGCCTAGGTTTGGTGGCTTCCTATGTCGTGACATATGTTAGTGGCCTTGCAAACCACTAGCGATCTCACACAGTCAAACATTCATAATAAGGGATTACAGATATGTGTTATCAATACATTCAAACATTCATAGTACTCAGTTATAGATGCGTTTTACAAGTTACATTCATACATTTTACAAGTTACATTCAAACATTCATACATTCTACAAGTTACATACTATGTTTCCATTCAAGTATTTAAAACATTCAAAACAATCACTGCATGAATTCACACCAACATTATGTTGACATTTTTTCCAAAACTCACATGTACTTCAGGTAACTAGAAGTGGATGTGCGCGCGGTCTTACCCATCCTCGTGGATGTCGCTTATGTTTGTCTTTAAATAAAGTGTAAACCTTTTAAGACAATGTTTTATGTTAACTCGTGATGTAAACGCTAACTTATGTTTTAAAATTATGGTATTTGAAGTTATTATCATGAGCATATAGTATGTTTACTCTTCGTATGCAATGAGAACCTTTCATGATCACACCTCGTGCTTCTGCCGTAGAAAGGGGTGTGACAGATTGGTATCAGAGCTGCTATTGTAGTGAACCAGGGTTCCTTCTCGAGTCTAGTCTACAATCTCTAGGATCCATTCACGAAAACAATTTTTCAAAGAGTTTTCATTGCATAAAACGTCCCGCGACATCCACTACCTGAAACTAGTTACGAGAGTTTAGAAAAGACACTACGAGACTTAGAGTGCACTTGAGTAGCACCTGTCGTTGACTAGAGATTACTTGCAATTATGTGTGATAATTGGCATATAAGTAGAATGTCACAAATATACGTGACTTTATCTGAAAGCGATGGCCCATCTGAAGGAAGAAATGCGAGGATGAACGAACTGTGCGGACTGTACAAGGAGTTACGTAATTATGGATGCATACATAATTATAGGATTCAGTGCACAGAAACCACATCAAGTCTTGTCACGTATAGATTCCCTCAGTACAAGCCTACTAAGTACTCTGCTAGAGTAATAATTGTTTGATGTCACTTATGTGGTATATACTTGTGAATATATATACTACTACTGTCTAGTATGACGATATCAAACAAATGTTTAACCCTGTTGTGTTGTGTTCTGTCAGAACATGGCACCCAGGAAAGCTGTGAATGCTCGCAATGACGATCAACCTCCTCCTCCCCCACTGCCAAGAACTGCTGAAGAGCTGAACGCTCTACTGGAAGAAAGGATCTCCGCTGCTTTCGCCCAGTACGAGGCGAACCGTACTCAAGACAGTGGAGGACCAAGCAATGCTAGACGTAATGGGAACGGAGATTCATCTGGGGGCAACGTAGCTCAAGGTAACCTTAAGACACTGTACTAAGCATGAGGAAATTTATGAACGGTCACTGTTTCATTATTTCTTCGATTGCTCACATGTGAATTGGTTGAATCAATTCCAGGCTGCACTTTCAAGCAGTTCCTCGACTGCAAGCCGATGAACTATGACGACACAGGAGGTGTTGTAGCATTTGTGCGTTGGACGGAGAAGACTGAAGGTACTATTCGCATGAGCAAGTGTACCGCGGACCAGCAAGTCACTTTTGCCACTGGGTTATTTGTCGATGAAGCTCTGACTTGGTGGAACCTGCAAGCCCAAACTTTGGGTGACGATGCCGCTTATGGCCTAACTTGGGAGGAACTGAAGGAAAGAATGAAAGAGAAGTATTGCTCTCGCGCCGAACTCCAAAGGCTGGAAACGGAGTTCTGGCACTTGACTATGGAAGGTGCTGACATTAATGGATATACTCGAAGGTTCCACGATCTGTCTAGAGTGCTTCCCTACATGGTGACTCCCGAATTCAAGCGCGTTGAACGCTACATTTGGGGACTGGCCCCAGAATTTCGTGGCATGGTGACGTCGGCCAAACCACAAACAATCACCGAGGTTGTAACTCTGGCTGTCAGCCTTACTGAAGACTGTGTTCGGATGAAGAAGCTGTCATTGAACCCAACAGAAAACACCGAGACGCATGCTGAGTCGTCCGGTGACAAGAAAAGGAAACATGCAAACCTGAATCAAGCAATTCGTAACAACAAGGGTTTGAACAACAAGAAGCGTGACACTAACCCACCTAGGGAGGCAAAAGCCTTCGCAGCTGCAAATGAGTCTGGGGCTAAGAAATATCAGGGCACTCTACCCAAATGTAACCGCTGTGACTTTCACCATGTGGGAAACTGTCGCGTTGGAAAATGCGAGAACTGCGGGAAGCCAGGCCACCGTACCGAAGATTGCTGGGGAAAAGGTATTGGAGGCCGCAATGGTAATGGTAATGGAAACCATGGTGGGAATGGCAATGGTAACCGGAATGGTAATAGAGTTGGGCGGAACCAAGGATGCTTCAGTTGTGGAAGCAATGATCATTTCATGAAAGACTGCCCGAAGAAAAACAACACTCCGGCTCGAGCATTTGTGATTGGAGCAAGAGATGCACGCGAGGACCCTAACGTGGTCCCCGGTACGTTTCTCATTAACAATCACTTTGCATCCATATTATTTGACACTGGCGCCGATTATAGCTTCATGTCTGTGGAATTTAAACGCATACTCGGAATAGAATCTAGTAGATTAGAAATTCCGTATTCCATAGAACTAGCCAATGGTAAACTCGTTGAATAGGGCGAAGTTGTTAGAGGCTGCACACTAGAACTTGGTGAACGAAGATTTAGCATTGACCTCCTACCTATTCAATTGGGTAGCTTCGATGTAGTAGTCGGGATGGACTGGTTGTACAAGAACAAAGCTGAAGCTATTTGTCATGAGAAAATCATTCGCATCCCTTTAGCGAATGGTGAAACTCTCATCGTGCATGGAGAAAAACGAGACGTACCTCTTCGAATCATTAGTTGCATGAAGGCACAGAAGTGCTTAAGGAAAGGATGTGTCGCTTTCCTAGCACACGTTATAGACAAGAAGGCTGAGGAGCCGAAACTCGAAGACATTCATGTGGTGAAGGAATTCCCTGGTGTTTTTCCCGAAGATCTGCCAGGACTACCTCTGCAACGACAAGTCGAATTCCGTATAGACTTGGTTCCAGGAGCCGCTCCTGTAGCCAAGGCTCCCTATCGACTTGCACCATCCGAAATGCAAGAATTATCTACACAACTCCAGGAGTTGTTGGATAAAGGATTTATAAGGCCAAGCTTCTCACCCTGGGGAGCTCCAGTATTATTCGTGAAAAAGAAGGATGGAACACTGCGGATGTGTATCGATTACAGGGAATTGAACAAGCTCACTATCAAAAATCGGTACCCGCTACCAAGGATTGATGACTTATTTGATCAACTGCAAGGATCAAGCTACTATTCCAAGATCGACCTTCGATCTGGATACCATCAGCTGAGAATCCAAGAGGAAAGCGTACCAAAGACTGCATTCAGAACGCGCTATGGGCACTACGAATTTCTTGTGATGCCATTTGGATTGACAAACGCGCCAGCGGTCTTCATGGATCTGATGAACCGCGTATGCAAACCATATCTCGATAAATTCGTGATTGTATTTATCGATGATATCCTGATTTATTCGCGAACGAAAGAAGAACATGAGCAACATCTCAGAACTATTCTGGAACTACTGAAGAAAGAGAAACTTTATGCAAAGTTCTCGAAATGCGAATTCTGGATTCGCGAAGTACAATTTCTTGGTCACGTTGTGAATGAGAAGGGCATTCGTGTAGACCCGTCCAAGATAGAAGCAATAAAGAACTGTGAAGCTCCCAAGACCCCAACTGAAACTCGACAATTTTTGCGCTTAGCGGGCTATTATCGGCGATTCATTGAGAATTTCTCAAAGATAGCTCAACCGCTAACGAACCTTACACAGAAAGACAAGAAATACGACTCGGGTCACAAATAGGAAGAAGCCTTTCAACTACTTAAGAACAAGCTCTGCGATGCACCGATACTATCATTACCCGAAGGCACTGAAGACTTCGTGGTATACTGCGACGCCTCACGACAAGGCTTGGGTTGCGTGCTCATGCAACGCCAAAAAGTCATCGCTTACGCTTCAAGACAACTGAAGGTACATGAAAGAAACTATACCACTCACGACCTGGAGCTGGGCACAGTGGTATTCGCCCTGAAGATCTGGCGACATTATTTATATGGTACACGATGTACAATTTTCACAGATCACAAAAGTTTACAACACATATTTTATCAGAAGGAATTGAATATGCGCCAGCGGCGATGGGTCGAGCTGCTAAATGATTACGACTGTGAGATCAAGTACCATCCTGGAAAGGCAAACGTTGTAGCGGACGCGTTGAGCCGAAAAGATAGGGTTAAGACCCTAAGGGTTCGAGCATTGGAAATGACGATTCGAACGAACCTCACTGCACGCATTCGTGATGCACAACAAGAAGCTCTTAAAGAAGATAACCGTAAAGCTGAATACCTACGGGGTATGCTGAAATACATGGTGCCAAACGAAGAGGGAGCCTTATACTTCAAGAAGCGTATTTGGGTTCCACTCTATGGTGGCGTACGAGAAGTCATTCTTGACGAAGCACACAAATCGAGATACTCGATCCATCCAGGATCAGACAAAATGTATCAAGATTTGAAAGAATACTATTGGTGGCCGAGACTTAAAAGCGATGTTGTTGTTTATGTTGGAAAATGCCTAACCTGTGCCAAGGTTAAGGCAGAATATCAGAAACCGTCCGGCCTACTGCAACAACCAGAAATTCCCATGTGGAAATGGGAACAAATCTCGATGTACTTCATAACAAAACTACCCAGGACCCCTAGGGGGCATGATATGATTTGGGTGATCGTTGATCGATTAACGAAATCTGCGCATTTCCTACCGATCCGAGAGAAGGATAGCACTGGAAAACTTGCAGAGATATACTTAAGGGAAGTTGTGGCACGCCATGGAGTGCCTATCTCAATCATTTCAGACAGAGATGGACGCTTTGTCTCAAGAATCTGGCAATCATTCAGAATATTGAAGAGAATTGGTACCGTGGCATACAAGTTGGAATTACCGGAAGAGCTTAACGGAGTACATGATACGTTCCATGTATCCAACCTCAAGAAGAGTCCAACACAAGAAAATGTGATCATCCCGATGGATGAAGTGCATATTGATGACGCCCTCCGATTTACAGAACAACCCATTGAGGTTACCGACTGGAAAGTCAACAAGACCAGGAGGAGCAGTGTGAAACTTGTCAAGGTACGTTGGAGCTCTAAACACGGACCCGAGTACACGTGGGAACGCGAAGACCAGTTCAAAGAAAAGTATCCCCACCTATTCAAGAAGACTCCAGCGAGAGTTAGTTCAGCCTGAATTTCGGGACGAAATTCTTTTAACGGGGGGAGACTGTGACAACTGGCACAAACCGGTAATTTTCGTACACTTTAATTATTAATTAATGACTGCAATTATGTGCTTAATTGTCAGCAATGTCTGAACACATACCAAACAAGTGAATTCATGCACGTTGTATACTACAAAATATTGCTTTATGCATAAACCAGAGCGTTGCGTCAGAAATAATAGTAAACTCACCGGTAAAACACACTGTGTCAACAGAACTGCAGAAAGCAGTCAGACATTAGAATTGAGGCCTAGGTGTAGGTCCGACGACAAAAGTACATTAAAACCCAAGAGTACATATAAGGGTTTAATTTATAGACATTGCGAAGGCAAAAATAAGCACTAAAAAGCACCCGAAACGCACTTTAAGTGCAGAATTTTGTATAATTCAGCAATAATTCAGCATTTAAACATATAAATATTATGCAGAAATTTCGTTTTATCATCCAGAATATTTCCCTAAGTGTTGGGAATTGAAAGGGTACAAGAAGGGTACTTGAAAGACACTAAAAAGTGTAATTTAGCACTTTAACGGATTGATACCCAACCGAACCACCGGACTTTACCCGGATCATAAAAATATTGTCAATGACATTGTTTATACTTTACTGAGCTAGTTAGGGTCCCCGAACACCCTAACACCCGTTATAAATTACAACATACATAATACACTAAATTAATTTCCTAATAAAATAAGCTAGCACTAACTTTTAGTTAAAAACAAACCAAACCACCCTCCCTTGTAACCGAACGGTTCCTCTAAGAGAACCACCTCCACAAGTCTTTGATTTTTTAATCTCATTTGCCTAATATCTAGAGGACATAAGACCCTATGGGTAATTGTGAATTTTAGTTTATAAGATAACACATGGGATCACAATTTTCATAACCCCACCTTTTACAGTTTTACATTTTTCTAAATGTTTTCGGGGTGGAAAGACATGCACTTTTTGCGAAGCATACAAGGTTTTCAATAAACATGAATTACGTATTTCTAAACCATTTTACAAACAAGTGTTAACTGACACAAATGGTTTACGAGAAGCTTATGTTTTATACCGGTTTTTCAAACAAGCGTACTTTTTGAAATATGCATACACACGAATTCTAAGCCCAGTGAGTTCATGCTTCCCCCTTTTCTTTAACTGTTTTTGGTTTTATAACTTCGGGGGTGAAATACATGTTACAAATGTTACATTGTTTACATATGGTATGATGGAGTACAAAAACATTCAAGTGAAACATTCTAGATCATGTCCCGAATAGGGTACCATAAGCACCATTAATCAACGTATACATTCAGACCGCGGAACAAAAGGTTAGATCTAATGGGTTTCAGGCAACCCCACTCTTGGCCTACTTCTACCAATGAGTGCTTCTGTGTCTCAGTCAAAGTCGACAAAAATGCCTAGGTTTGGTGGCTTCCTATGTCGTGACATATGTTAGTGGCCTTGCAAACCACTAGCGATCTCACACAGTCAAACATTCATAATAAGGGATTACAGATATGTGTTATCAATACATTCAAACATTCATAGTACTCAGTTATAGATGCGTTTTACAAGTTACATTCAAACATTCATACATTTTACAAGTTACATTCAAACATTCATACATTCTAAAAGTTACATACTATGTTTCCATTCAAGTATTTAAAACATTCAAAACAATCACTGCATGAATTCACACCAACATTATGTTGACGTTTTTTTTCCAAAACTCACATGTATTTCAGGTAACTAGAAGTGGATGTGCGCGCGGTCTTACCCATGCTCGTGGATGTCGCTTATGTTTGTCTTTAAATAAAGTGTAAACCTTTTAAGACAATGTTTTATGTTAACTCGCGATGTAAACGCTAACTTATGTTTTCAAATTATGGTATTTGAAGTTATTATCATGAGCATATAGTATGTTTACTCTTCGTATGCAGTGAGAACCTTTCATGATCACACCTCGTGCTTCCGCCGCAGAAAGGGGTGTGACACACCAGCCCCAGCTTTAGCAGTATATGGCACAGGTTTGCCTCCAAGCTCCTTCAGGTTTGCCACCCAGGAATCAACCGGCCAGGATGGGCATTCAAGACCTGTCTCCTTGGCCTCATAAGCCATCTTGATGCGAGCTTGTAGCAGGGAGACAACAGCCGAATTTTTGATTCCTTCCCGGAAGGAGACCATGGCCTGTTCATGCTCGACTTGGATGGCTGCTAGCTTTACTTTGGCGTCCTGAGTAACCTTCTTCAGTTTATCCTCGTAGTGCCAGGACTTGGCTTCAGTAATAGTGCCCTGATCAGCAACAGTAGTCTCAAGCTGCTTGATCCTGGCTTCTTGAAACTTAGCTGTACTACAGGCATCGGTGTAAAGGTGGAGCAGATGCTGGAGACCCTGCAAGTCAAAATTCAGGTATAAATTAAAACTTGCTAACCAGGATATTCAATCAGGATATATAGGCAGGATAAGGTACCAGGATATTACCTTGTTAAGAAAGGATGTCATCGGCTCTAAGGAGTCAGTAAAGCTGAGTTCTTCATAAGAGAACCCTTCAGAGCCTGGAGTGCTGACCTTGAAACCTTTCCTCTTCTTGGTGGTAGAGGCACGAGTTCTTGGGTTGGGCTTAGGAACCGGGACCGGCTTGAAACTGGTGGTGGCAGGAGTTTCCTTCTTGACGTTGACAGGAGTGGAATAGCTGTCCAGCTCTTCAAGCTCAAAGGTCTCTGGAACCTTGACTGATGCTGCATAACAGGGAGAATCTAAACCTCTGCTAGTATTTTTTTAACTAAATATATATGTGTGTGGAAAATTTTGATCCTTACCAGACATTTCGAAAGATGAGTACTGGCTTGAATTTGGAAGATGCGATGAAAAATATCTATCACTATCAGGCAGTCGATAGACTCTCTTTATTCTTTCTTGGGATTTTTCAGTAGGCGGAGCCAATTCCTTGAAGTTTGCTGCATAAAAACATAAGGATATCGGTTTAGGATATAGTTTCAAGATATATTTGAGGATAATCCTAAAACACTAAATCCTACCCGAAGTCAACCACTCTACTGGCAGGTCAAAACCCTTAGCAATGGAATCCCTTTTTACGATAAAGAACTTTATTTGCCATTGATCTTCGTTCTTAGTGGCCTTGAGGATCAGGGGGTTCTTAGAAGTAGAGAAGAGGAGAAAACGGCTATTATCATGAGACCTTAGACGATATGCTATAGGGAGATCTTCGACACAAAGATCAGGGACATGACGAGATTTAATTTGGTCTAAGACCATTAAAACTCGCCAAACCATTGGCATGGTTTGGGCATAACTAAGGCCGGTGAGTTTGAAAAAGCGGGAAATGAAGGCTGGAAAAGGATACCAGAGTCCCAAGGAGAAAGGATAGGCTAAGAAGCACACCCATTCGTTTGATGTTGCGTCTGATCGGACCTCCCGGTCGAAGGGACGGATGATTACCCCGGCAGGAAAGGCACCGGAATCTTTTAAGGCGGCAATGTCGGCGTTGTTGAAAGAGCAAATCTCTTTTTCGGGTTCTCGGAGAAAATTTTGACTTTCAAGGGTTGGGGTTGATTCGTTTATGTGTGATCTTGTTCGTGAGGCCATGGAGAATTTCAACTGAGAAATGGAAGAAAACAAAAGAAAACCGAGAGGAAAGAAGAAGGAATTACCTGGAATGAGCCTGGGATGAAATAATTATGGCGTTAAAGGCTTGAATAAATATAAGCTAAACATAGGGGGTAATGAGTAAGTAATGCGTTGGGAGTTGCAGCTTGTCATTTCAACTGTCACTTCAACATAATGTCCTCGATTCACGAGATAAGGTTTTAAAATATATCAGTTGGAATTGGTATACCAACAGATATATTTTGGGGACAATTGTTATGGGTGGTTTTCTGCTTACATATCCTGAATAATATTCTAACTATCTTTCTTTTGTTGTGATCAGGATACCGGATCAGGATATTGGTAACATCCTGACACAGTACCCTGATAGTGACTAATTAATTCACGTGCAGATTAATAAAACAAGTCCATAACGTTCAAGTGGACTTCTTCTCCCTAAGACTCGGGCTATTTTGTTGGAATAGGAACGTTGAAGCCGGAAGACGTGGACTATAACGTTCACAAATGGAATATTCGCTATATCCCGGAATTATAGGCTAGTTAGTTAGCTTTCTTTTACTATAAATAGGATTGATCGGATCAGATAAGAACACACACAATTCATTGTACACTCTTGCTCTCTAGCTGCAATCAATCACAACACACTTACACTTATATTCAAATTGCATTGTAACACCTAGTTGATCTGTATCATATCCTGCACTGTATCCTGACATTTGAAACAATAATAAGAACTAGGCAGCTGCGATTGTCAACTCCCTAGGATTTATGCCGGCGATCTAGATTGATCAAGGGCTTTCCTCGTACATCCCGTGTCACCCTTTACCTTATTTGCTCATTGTTTGATTGCAGATATAGCTCGATATCTTGAGCCGTATACTGAAAACTGTTTTTACTAATTACTTAAACAACATATTTTTCACAAATTTATCTAGCACACTACCTCACAAAACTAATTTGATCACTTAATTACTTAGGTAATTTTTGACCAAAACAAAACCTATCGGATTCGAGAAATTTTTATAAAAACAAATATAAATGGATATTTATTTTGACAAACATATAACGAATCTATAAAGTTGCAACTAACGTCGTTTACAAATTAACAACACTCATAAATTCTTTTATATAAAATAAATATAGTCGTTTATATTTGTTACAAGCATCGATAACGCAAATCCTTTTACAAATAAAACATAGTCGTTTATAATTGTTTCAAACATCTATAACTTGATTGTTTTTATCAAATAAATATAATCATTCAAATTTATTTCAAACTTCAAGAACTCGGCCATATTTTATAAAATAAATATAATTATTTATATTTATTTCAAACGTATCGTGAACGACAATTATATACAATAGATATGATTATTAATTATATTTATTTTAAGCTTCCACAACTCGGAGATTTTATAAAATAAATATAACTGTTATATTTATTTCAAACGGCATACGATATATCAACGTACGATTTTCACATATTATTAACCAAGTTATTGGTTTACAAATAAACGACAAGTCGATTATAACAACTTATAACTATATGTAATTACGTTGATAATTATATACGAGACGCAATATATTATACGGGTTTGTAATATATTATTTTCATACGAATATTCGTTACGTACATGAACGACCATTCGGGACGATTAATACGACACCATAAGTACATTTTATATTTTTTTATATAAATACATATATACGCTAAACTTCTCGGAAACTAAGTATTTACTAAGACTTAGTAATTATTACCGGCATTAATGGAACTTAACTAGTACATCTTAATCGTTTCCATTAAGTTAAACAACTTACCATCGAATCGTTCGGTTAGCGATTCGGTAGAGCTCGGTAACACGTAGTATAGCTACATCATTTTATTAGGAACTTATAAAATATTCCGTGTTAGGAATCTTATAGACTGCATGCTAGCGAGTCTCGTCTTGGAAATGATATTTCGGAATCATATTAAGCTAGCTTTGCGCAAGGATATCAAGGTGAGTTTATAACCCCACCTTTTTACGGTTATACCTTTTTATAAATGTTTTCGGGGTGGAAAGACATGCAAGTTTTGCAAAAGCATACAAGGTTTTCGATGAACATATATTACATATTTCTAAACCATGCTACAAACAAGTTTTAACTAACACAAATGGTTTGTGAATTTCAATAAACTCAAATGGTTTACGAAAGGTTTATGCTAAATATACCGTTTTTTTCAAAACACGCGCGTATTTTCAAAACGTGCATATGAACGGTTTCTAGTTTTCTAAATTTGGGGAAAATACATGTACAAACGGTATGTTAAACTAAGGAATGATACATTAGATCATGTTACGAATAGGGGATACGCAAGCACCATTAATCTAAGTTTAGACCAAGGAGCAAAAGGTTAGATCTAGCGGGTTTTAGCAGCCTCACTCTTGGTCCATGTTGACCCAAACAGAAGGGTGCTTTTAGGTCACTGTCGAATGGTAATCGATGTAGAATCGCCTAGGTTTGGATGCTTCCTATGTCGTCACACATGTTAATGTCCTTTCAAAACATTAGGGACCTCGATTTCCTTACACTTTCCATCTTATTATACATCTTATTTCTACATTAACATAGTATTTTTCATACAAATACATTTTATATTTTACAAGCGCGCAACTAATTACAAATACAACTCATAGACTTATGTGGGCGTGTTATCATTGTCATGTGTGGACATTGACGGTCATACAAGTTTTACAAACACAAGAGTTTGCAAATACAAAGTTTTACGAACATAACGCGTTACACATACGAAGTTTCACAAATATAAAGTTTCATATAACATGGCAAATAAAATGATTTAATATAAATCTTTTTCAAAAAACTATGAACTCGCCAACTTTATGTTGATTTTTTTCGCATGTCCTTTCTCAGGTTACATTTTCAAGTTATGGCACGGTTGGAATAGGAGAACCATGGGGATTCGAGTAATTAGTGGGCGTTCACCTTCTAGAAGTCTTAACATTATGTGTTTCCGCTATGCAATGAAGATACTAGTCAGATCACACCAACTCTAATTTTACCGGGGTGTGACAGATGTGAGGCTTGCACTTCCTTGAAATGTAACGCCCTGCGTCCCTCAACTTTAGACTTTAGGCAAGTTTAGTACCTGGCTTTGTCTATTGACAATTTTGGCCCCTGAGCTATGTAATCATTAAAACTTTGATACTTGGTGAATTCTGTGTCATATGCTATATGTTTAGAATGTCTAACTCTATATGTTTGGAATGCCTAATTCTATATACTTGGAATACCTAATACTTCATGCTGGAATGTCTAAATCTATATACTTTGGTGTTTAACTCTTGAGGCTCGTGAAACTTGAGACTTGGTTGAACGAGGGACTGGAGTCTTGTCACTGGCGAAAACTATGAAACTTTGAAAACTTTGGTACCATTGTCTAAGTTATACTATTTATGCTATTAGCCAATAAATACGCAATGCAACGCTTAATCTAACGCGCGAAAACGGGACCACGGAGAGGATGGATTGGCCGAGTGGCCATCCGATCGGATGACCACCCGATCGGATGGCCACTCGATCGAGTCGCTACCCGATCCGTGCACACTGCTCCTCTTCACTCACCTTACACTATAAATAGGAGCTGTCACATCAGTCCTTCACTGATGTGACAGCCCTGCTCAACTCAGACGCACTCACACTACATTTCTTCAATTTCACGGCGATTTCGGTACGTTTTACACTAGATTCTTATACTTTCTTGATCTACACAACATTCTCTACGAGATTCTCCTTTGAAATCTCATGTTTCACCGTGAAATCTCTTAGATCTGAGTTCTTAAGGGTGATGTCATCAATGGTGGTTTGTACAAACTACTATATGATGTCACTCCTGATGAAACTTAGCTTAGATCTAAGAAATTTCATGTGTTTCACACTAAATCTAAGCTAGATCTAAACTTTTCAAGCTAAAACCTATGATTATCTTCATCTTCCTTGAACTTTTACATAAAATGGTAAGATTCGGATCTAAGCGGACTATGGACTTGATTATTAGTCTAGAGTCGGCTTGGAAAGAAATTGTTAACGGAGAAGATGACCAGAGTACGGATTCTGACATAAACATCATCACGAACTGACGACTGAACGAACTGGGGTGATTCCCACCCGATCGGGTCGGCTGAACACGGAAGAGTTTACCGTTGTCTTAATACGTGACACGTCACCATTATCTAAAATCAGAAACTTGGAGTTTTACAAAATTTAGAACTGGACAAAGTCACCCGATCGAGTGACACTTGCCCCTAATCTCATGCATTCTTAAAACCTTAAAGCTCTGATCGAAAGGATATAAACCATACGAGTTTTATTAACGAGTTAATACGAGATGTTTTACAATTTGGTTTACTAAAACAAATGCTTTTGGGTTAAGAATCATGGCTACGAGGTCGTATAAATTATAACCCGCTTGATTTGAGTTGGTTAATTATGTTGAAATATTATACTCTTTTCAAAACGAGGTCTTTAATAAGGTATTGCAACATGTAAACTAGCCATGAATCCGATACTCTTATAAAACCTATGTACTCGCCAGCATTTCTTTGCTGACTTTGTTTTTACATATGTTTCAGGTGATGTTGCTTGATGTTGATTGCTAGGATGCATGAGTCACATAGGATCTGGACGAGGCCTTAGTGACATAATAACAATGATAGTCGATATGTAACTTGTTTGTTTCATGCTAAAACAATGTAAATTACTTAATGAATAAATAAAACGAAACTCTTTTGTATCCATGGTTGTGAAACAATAATTCTGTTACAACACTCCCCGACGTTTCCGCCATGATTTGTTGTTTTACGTGGTCAGGGTGTGACAAAAGAATTGGTATCAAAGCCAATGGTTATAGGGAATTAGGTTTTTAGTAATGCTTTGACCTAGACTATAACTTCCTAGGACCCCAATGCAAGTTGATTTGCGTTTAGATTTAAAAAAAAACAAAACAAAACCGTCACCTACCCTTAGGTGATAACCACAACGAGAACACAAAATCCGAATCTGCTTCGAAAATTAATCATCCGTTCTAGGATAATTGATTACTAGGTTTTGAACCCTCTGTTATAAGGTTTTGAACCCTTCCAGTTTGACTCATTTTTGGCTTAGTGCCTTCTGAGTTTTCAAAATCTCGTCAAAGTTTGGGTCTAAATAATGTGAACACGTGCAAACTGGAAGAGTGAATGCCTGTACCCTGAGTTTTCTATCTAAGGCTAGAGTGTTCGTACAAATCCACATAATCGGACCAGTCACTCTTACCTGGGAACTCTTGGGGTGAGTGTTCACTTATAGGCGAACATGTCTTCGGGATACATTATTTTGATTCATTACTTTGATTAGTCACTGCGTGTCTTTTGTTTGTTCGAGGTAACGAACAAATGATCGCCTTCCTTATGTTTCGTCGATATTTTCAATAGCTCTTTCGTTTTTCCTAATTGATGACCTCACTCGTTTCTTACATTTCCTTGTTAGACAATGCATCCTCGATGTGATGCACAATCTTTTACTGCTGAAGAAGTCGCAGCCCTTGTCTCTCATCAAATGGCTGTTGTGCTTCCAGGCGTTGGGACCCAAATCCATGAGCTATACAACAACAATAATAATAACAATGCATAATGTAATTTCAAGAATTTCAATTATGCTAAGCCGCTAAATTTTTCTGGGTCACAAGGAGCAACTGTGCTCCTTCAATGGTTCGAAAGTATCGAGAGCACATTCAGACATGTGCAATGTCCAGATGGGCGTAAGGTTGAATGTGCATCAAGTGTGTTTGAGAAGCGTGCTCTTACATGGTGGAATGGAGTGATGCGCGATAGGGGTGCCGAAGTAGCATTGGCACAAACATGGGAAGAGCTTCGAGCTCTCATGATGAAAGAGTTTTGTCCCCGTCACGAAATTCGAGCTTTGGAACAAGAGTTTGACGATCTAAAGCAAGATGGGGGAGAACACCGTGCGTATACGGATCGATTTGAGGAACTCGGTCTTTTGTGTCCTACTATGGTTACCCCGTTAAAGAAAGTGATAGAGAGGTATATCGATGGTTTACCCGATTCCATACAGGATATTGTGACTGGCGTTAATCCTACTACTGTTCATCACGCGATCGAGTTATCTGCTACCCTGACTGAGTCGCAAGTCAGGAAGGGTAAACTTACCTGCAAGGGTGATAAGAAGAAGTCGACTGAATCTGTCAAGGAAAAGGGTAAGGGTAAGAAAGGTGAGTCATCAAAGAAGTGGAGAAAGCGAAAGGGTGCTCAGAACTTTGCAGTTACTGCTCAGAACCCTCAGAACCCATCAGCTCAACCGCCTGTGAAGAAAGCGTATGCTGGTACCGCACCTCATTGTGCTCGCTGCAACGGTCATCATGTTGCACAACAAGCTTGTAAGCAATGCACAACGTGTGGTAAGCTTGAGCATCTGGCCAACATTTGTCATTTGGGTCAGAATCAGATTGTTCAGAATCAAGCTCCAGTTCATGGGAATGCTGCTAGATTCCCACCGGGTTCATGTTTCAATTGTGGAGAGTTTGGTCACTTCCGCAACAATTGTCCGAGGTTGGCGAATGCAAATGCGAATCCGAACGTGAATGTCAACGCGAATGCGAATCCCGCTCGTGGACGAGCATTCAATCTGAATGCAAACGAGGCTCGAGCTGACAACCTCGTTGTCAATGGTATGTTTCTTGTTAACAATCGACCTGCATCTATTCTTTTTTATTCTGGTGCCGATAGAAGTTTTGTTTCATTATCTTTTGAACCTTTGCTTGCGATACCTAGAACTAAACTGAGGAAACCCTTATCTGTCGAAGTTGCTACTGGTAAACCTCTTGTTCTCGATTCTGTTATTCGTGATTGTCAGTTAAACCTTGATAACCATCTTTTTCCCATTGACCTCACACAGATGCAACTTGGGAGTTTCGATATTATCGTGGGGATGGATTGGTTAACCAAACATCATGTTGAGGTGGTTTGTTTCGATAAGATTGTTCGTATTCCTCTTCCGTCTGGCGATGTTCTGGAAGTTCGTGGCGAGAAGCCATCTGGTGGTTTTAAGCTTATGTCGTGTACAAAGGCCCAAAGTTATTTGCGAAAAGGATATGTTGCTTTCCTGGCACATGTCACCGAGGAGAAAGGCAAGAGCAAGAGTATTCAGGATATTCCGATTGTTCGGGATTATCCAGAGGTGTTTCCTGATGAACTGCCTGGTCTGCCTCCAGTTCGTCAAGTCGAGTTTCATATTGACCTTGTACCCAATGCCAACCCGATTGTGAAAACACCTTATCGTCTTGCACCATCGGATATGCAAGAGTTATCGAAACAGCTTCAAGAGTTGACTGATAAAGGATTCATCCGTCCGAGCTTTTCGCCTTGGGGAGCTCATGTCCTCTTTGTGAAAAAGAAAGATGGATCTTTTCGAATGTGCATCGATTATCATGAGCTTAATAAGCTTACCATCAAGAATCGATATCCCTACCTCGAATTGATAATCTCTTCGACCAGCTGCAAGGTGCTTCATGCTTTTCCAAGATCGATCAGCGTTCTGAGTATCATCAACTTCGTGTTCTCGAAGAAGATATTCCCAAAACTGCTTTCCGTACAAGATATGGGCATTACGAGTTCACTGTCATGCCTTTTAGTTTGACGAATGCCCCAGCTATCTTCATGGACTTAATGAATAGGGTCTGTAAACCTTATTTAGACAAGTTCATCATTGTGTTCATCGACGATATTCTCATTTATTCGAAGTCTCGAGCCGATCACAAGCAACACCTTCGTTTGACATTGGAACTCCTAAAGAAGGAACAACTTTTTGCTAAATTCTCCAAGTGTGAATTCTGGCTTAAAGAAGTTCAGTTTTTGGGTCATATAGTCAACGAGCAGGGTATTCATGTAGATCCATCCAAAATAGCTGCTATTAAGGATTGGAATACACCGACGACACCTACAGAGATTCAATCATTTCTTGGTCTTGCTGGTTATTATCGTCGATTCATTTCTAATTTCTCAAAGATCGCGGTTCCACTCACTGCATTGACTCAGAAAAATAAGCCTTTTGTGTGGGGACCTAAGCAAGAAGAAGCGTTCCAAACGCTGAAACGGAAGCTCTGTGATGCTCCTGTTTTATCTCTACCTGAGGGAAACGGTGATTTTGTTGTCTATTGTGACGCGTCGAATCTAGGACTTGGTTGCGTTCTTATGCAACGAGGTAAAGTCATAGCTTATGCGTCTAGACAGCTGAAAATTCATGAGAAGAACTATACGACTCATGATCTTGAATTAGGAGCAGTGGTTTTCGCACTTAAAATCTGGAGACACTACCTCTATGGAACGAAGTGTGTGGTTTCACAGACCACAAAAGTCTCCAGCATATTCTCAATCAGAAGGAGTTGAACATGAGGTAACGACGTTGGGTAGAACTTCTAAACGACTACGACTGCGAAATTCGCTACCATCCTGGTAAGGCGAATGTTGTAGCCGATGCGTTAAGTCGAAAAGAAAGAGTCAAGATTCATTGTGTTCGAGTTCGAACTGATATTCAAACCCGCATCTTTCAAGCTCAACATGATTGTGTTACACAAGGCTTGATGGGTAAAGAATTACCGTCACCTTAAACCTAAGCTTGAATTGAGAGACTTTGGGATATTCTATTTCATGGGCCGGTTGTGGGTCCCAAGTATAGACAATCTTTGCACCTTGCTTATGGATGAAGCCCATAAGTCTCGTTTTTCTATTCATCCTGGTGTAAACAAAATGTATAAGGATCTTCGAACCCAGTTTTGGTGGCCAGGAATGAAGAAAGACATTGCCTTATACGTATCGAAATGCCTAACTTGTCTCAAAGTCAAGGCTGAACATCATCGACCTTCTGGTTTGCTTGTACAACTAGATATACCGGTTTGGAAGTAGGAGAACATTGCAATGGATCTCATCACTAAGTTACCGCGTACGTCTAAAGGTCACGATGCTATTTGGGTTGTTATCGATCGATTAACGAAATCAGCTCATTTTATTCTGATTCGCGAGGATCTATCTGCTGATAAACTTGCAAAGATTTATGTTGATGAGATTGTATCACGACATGGTGTTCCTTTGGATATCATTTCCGATCGTGATACTCGGTTTTCATCTCAATTTTGGAAGACCATGCAATCTGCTTTGGGAACCCAACTAAATCTAAGCACTGCTTATCATCCCCAAACAGATGGTCAATCTGAGAGGACGATTCAAACTTTGGAGGATATGCTTAGAGCATGCATGATAGACTTTGGTGGTAATTGGGATTCTCATCTGCCATTGATCGAGTTCTCATACAATAAGAGTTATCATGCTAGCATTAATATGGCACCATTCGAAGCTCTCTACGGTCGAAAATGTCATTTACCTGTCTATTGGAAGGAGATCGGTGAAGCTCAGCTTACTGGACCTGAGCTCATTCTAGAAACAACAGACAAAATCAAGAAAATACGCGATAATCTTGTGACAGCTCGAAGCCGTCAAAAGAGTTATGCAGATATGTGACGCAAGCCCTTAGAATTTCAAGTCGGAGACCGTGTCCTACTAAAGGTGTCACCTTGGAAGGGAGTGGTGAGATTTGGAAAGAAAGGAAAACTTGCACCACGATATGTTGGACCATTTAAGAGTGTGGAAAGAATTGGAAAGGTTGCCTATCGGCTAGAGCTACCTCCAGAGCTTGGAAATATTCATCCGAATTTTCACGTGTCCGATTTGTGAAAGTGTTTAGCTGATGCTGATCTTCACATTCCTCTCGACGAGATTCAAATCGATGAAACGATGCACTTTGTCGAGAAACCTGTGGAGATAGTGGACCGTACATTCAAACAGTTGAAGAACAAATGGATTCGATTGGTCAAAGTTCGCTGGGAATCCAAGCGTTGCCCTGATTTTACTTGGGAACGTGAGGACCAGATGAAGACGAAATATCCGCATTTGTTTTCACAAGTTTCCTCTAAGTAAAAATTTCGGAACGAAATTTCCTAAAGTAGGGGAGACTGTGACATCTGTGTATTTTAACCCTTGTACTGTTTCGAACAACTTTGTATTTAAAATATGGTGTTTTAATTTCAATATTTGTTTAATTATTTGTGACATTAGCACGTTTTCAATCATTGTTCAATTCCGAACTCTCAAACTAGTTTTGGAAGTGAAATCATAAACCGTTACGTAACATAATCAGTTTAACACGACGTACACTCCAGAACTGTGACATAAGCCAAACATACCCTAAATACCCTTTACATAACTTAGAAATAAGTTTCGAAGGATTCGGTATGGAAAAAACATGTTTATTCGAACTTTAGAACTATTTACGACAAAACTGCGAAACGAACGTTGGTGACTGCCCGGATAATATTTAAATCCTAAAAATATTCTGTTATGATTAAAATTTTATTTTTAATCAGGTTAGTATTGAAAAATAAATTAAAACACTTAAAAACGTTACTTTTCAAGTTTAAGCGCGTACCGCGTGTTACTGCGTGACACAGTGCTTCTACTGCAAAACACAGACAACGCAGCCACTCTCGGCCACTGAAATTTTTTTCAGTAATATTTTGGCGAGTTTATTTTTATAGAATAATAAAAATAATTTAGAATGCCATAAACCGGGATTTAAACGCTAGATAAAATACCCGGTATCCAGTTAAATACCTGTTTTTATCTATTTTTACCATCAAACTTACACTTTACCCCCCCCCCCCCCACCTCTTCCATATTCACGCTTACAATGGGGTGGCCCCCACCAAAATATTTCCAAGATATTGCAATATCCTATTTGATCTTTGTTTGGACAAGTGTGATGCATGCCTTCTTTCTCATATCTTCCAAAATCCTTATATATCTTTCAAGATCTAAACAAAATCACTCAACCTCCTTCTCTCTCTCTCCCAACTGTCCACACCACCATCACTCCCATCTTCAAATCTTCAACCTTGTTCTTGAAGATCCAACTCCATTTCAAGCAAATTTCAAGTTGGAGTGAAGATCCAAAGGAGTTTCCAAGGTGTTTTCAAGTGATTTCAAGATCCATATCATCAAAATCTCATCAACAACTTACTTGAATCTTGAAGGTATAAATTTTATGTTTAAATCATACTCTTGATTCTTGGTTGTTCTCGATGATTTGAAGTTTCTCTTGAATCTTGGAATTTTTCACAAACTTGAAATCTAAAAAGAAATGGGTCTTGATACAAAATAAAAATGGTGGTATTTATGTGTGTATATAACCGTATACATATATATATGTGTGTATGAGATTTGAGTTTGATTTTTGATAAATACTTGTTTAGATGTTTACATGCATGAACAAGATTATATGCAAACATGTTAGAGATATAAAGAGATGATTTAATCATGAGTTATAATTTGAAATAATGTTAGTATTTTTACATTTAAATGGCCAAAAAAAATTTATTAGACATATTTGAGAATTTTTAAGTTGTTACACGTTCTTGAATGATAGTTAAAATGCAAGTGTCTGTTGATTTGTGCATGATATGATAAATGTTCAAGTACATCAGCAAATAAACATGAATAAATCACATCTTTGATGCATCTAAACTCATATGAAATGATGATGATATGATAGTGTGCTTTAGGCACTTGTACATGAGAATACATGTTGATTTAAAGCTCAAGAAATGATAAAAAAATGGTTATATGATAAAAATGTTTTAGAACAGATTATAAACACTAAAAATAACATCATTTGGTATATTATAATGGCATGAAACTTTTTCATAGGTTTGATAGCTTTGCATGTTGTACATATAGCTCAGAAAGTGGTAAAATATGTGAAATTTGCATGATTTATGTGCTTTATTTGAGACCTGCACTATCATGAGTATAACCACTATTTTATTCAGTAAATAACATGGGTTGTGTTAAAATATCAATTCATTACAATTTGGGATGGTTAGGGTAACGTTTGATGCAAAACTATGCATTAAAACGGTTAAAAATCGGCTTTTCGGAGGATTTTTATAAAACTATTTTAGATCAGTAACCAAACTGATATTTTTGCTATAAAAATAATTATTTTAACTTATATTAAATTTACTTGGTGTTTGGTTAGTCATACGTGACTTCCGGCGCCCAAAAACGTTACCGAATCACTAAAATGCGTGTTTTTCAATGTACACTAGAATGGGTTGTTCATGGGTAAATTTTATGTGTTACAATGTGTTATGTGTTTTATAATATGTGTATGATGACATGTTAATACTTGAAAATATTATGTGTATTACGATATTCATTTTATGTCACCATAAGTATATATATTACGACGCGCAAATCGTAGATATATTGCTTATAACATGATGAGGGTCACCAATAAAATCGTTCAAGTCGCAAAGTTTTTAAAATATATATATGAACTCATATATATATATATATATATATATATATATATATAATTACACCAATATAATCAAAAATAATAACTTTTTGAGAAAATCTCAAGGTTATGTGAAAATTCTAAGTATCGGAGAAACTTATGTATTTTTGTGGGTTTTTTATTATTAAATCGTTCTTATTTAATTTAGGAAGAATAAGCAATTTGAGAGATTGTGTTAACATATAAAAACGCAACCAAAGGTGAGTACATAGATCCCCTCTTTTTACATGTTTTGTGGTAACTATGTGAGTACATAGTTCCCCTATTTTACTGTTTTCAAGTATTTTGGGGTGATTCATATGTATCAAAACGATTTTCGATGTTATAACGATGATTTCAAAAACGATTAAGATGGTTTATACTAAACTAATAACGATTTCGATAATGTGAACGAACTTGTTGGTTGTAGTTACATAACAAATGATATTCATTAATTTTGGCCGAACCGACCAGTATTAGGTTATGGTACCATAGGATCTGACAAATCCCGTTATCAGACTGCACCCATGGTTATGTGTGGGTTAGGTGGGTAACGACTGAATCTGTGATTGTTAACTTACCCTTTGGTGGTTTGTTAATACGAGAAGCGAGATAGTCGAGTCACGAAGGTTTGAAAGTTATTAGCGAGACGACCAAAAATAGTTTTCACAATTAAAACGAGGATGATTTAAACGAGTTAACGATTTTGAAATGATGTCACTTAACGATGTTTTCGAAAGGATATAAACCATACGAGTTTTATTAACGAGTTAATACGAGATGTTTTACAATTTGGTTTACTAAAACAAATGCTTTTGGGTTAAGAATCATGGCTACGAGGTCTTATAAATTATAACCCGCTTGATTTGAGTTGGTTAATTATGTTGAAATATTATACTCTTTTCAAAACGAGGTCTTTAATAAGGTATTGCAACATGTAAACTAGCCATGAATCCGATACTCTTATAAAACCTATGTACTCTCCAGCATTTCTTTGCTGACTTTTTTTTACATATGTTTCAGGTGATGTTGCTTGATGTTGATTGCTAGGATGCATGAGTCACATAGGATCTGGAAGAGGCCTTAGTGACATAATAACAATGATAGTCGATATATAACTTGTTCGTTTCATGCTAAAACAATGTAAATTACTTAATGAATAAATAAAACGAAACTCTTTTGTATCCATGGTGGTGAAACAATAATTCTATTACAACACTCCCCGGCGTTTCCGCCATAATTTGTTGTTTTACGTGGTCGGGGTGTGACACTTAAGCCTTTGGAATTTGATGTTGGTGACCAAGTTCTTCTCAAGGTATCTCCCTGGAAGGGAGTAGTTCGTTTTGGTAAGAAGAGAAAGCTCGCTCCTCGCTACGTGGGTCCTTTCAAGATACTCGAAAGGATTGGCAAGGTAGCATACAGACTCGACCTGCCATAAGAGCTAAACAACGTACATCCAGTGTTCCACGTATCCAACCTATGTAAATGCCTAGCCGACGAGGAACTGCAGGTTCCCCTCGAAGACTTGCAAATAAGCAAAACTGTACACTTCGTGGAGAAACTGTAACACCCCGAAAACGGGTTTGGAAATCAAACCATGTTAATACTACAGGACGGGTAAAATACAGTTAGTGGTAAAACTTACCCGGTAAACTTTAGGAATTAAATAAATAAATTTAATATTTATTTAAAAGGATGAGAAATACTTTGAGAAAAGCAAAGTATATAAAAGGCCCGAGATTTAACGGGACTTAAAATAAAACGGGTTGAGAACAAGATAAAGTAACTAGGAAATAAATAACCTAGTTAGTAATAAGTCTTGGAATAATAAGAAAAGCAGGGTTAAAACACCCTTTTATGCAAACTTGTGTGAAGTAGAGGGACTAAAGGTGAGAAGATGGAAACCAGTTTTATTTAATAAAACATTAACACCAAAACACACACTCTAAGTGTGTGTTCTGGTCGATATTTCCCACAGGAGCAAAGGAACTCCTTTGTTTAACCCTAACTTGTCTAAATCCAAGAAATTGAGAGGCCAAATCAGTCCCAAATCGAAATCCAAGCATGGATTAGTGATCACCTCGCTGAAAAGATCATAAGGTATGCAAAAATTTGATGTTTTGATTCATCTTAAATTCTAGGTTAATGATGAAAAATCGAAATTGAGCTTGATTGTGTCATGCATGAATGAAATTAGAAGGGATATGGTGTCTAGGGATGAACCCTACGTGAAATCTTGTTAAAAGATTTCATGTTAATTATAGAGTTCATAATCACCATTGTAGGTGATTAGTGAACTTGAAGAAAACTTGATAAACCCTAGAACTATGATCTTGTTCTAGCATAATCTGAATTTAAGAGTAAATTTCAGAAATATGGATGCTAAGACATGTGTAGAATTGTCTAATCGAAGTTAATTTAGATGATAATTACAAGTCATAAACTTGGTTTTGATGATATAAAAATCTGACCCGCTAGGTGTTTGATGAAACGCCTAAGTGAGGATTAAAATGCTAAAAGTTGGGTAAAAACGCAGATTTGATTATTATAAAGAATTATGCGTTAAAGCTTATAAAAAAGGGTTCTAAATACGATGTTGATTTAGACTTAATGATGTAAACCATGTGATTGAAAGTAGTTAACTTTGATAAACTAAGTTAACTAAGCATGAAGTCGAACAGTAGCTTTGACATAGAAAATAAGTGAGGTGGAATAGTCGTGATTGTTAATGACTAATTTAACCGCCTTGTAAATGATTGACAATAGTTTGACGCGTAACAAGCTAGGTGAAATCTTGGAGGAGGGAGCGGGTCAAACGGAGCAAGTACGAAAAGAAAACGTTACTTGGATGCTAGGTAAGTTAAAGCTTACACCTTTTATTAATATCTATTGGATTTATAGATTATGAATAATCTAAAGTCATATTTGACTTATGATGTTTCGACCCGACATGTGCGGTTCGGAACAAAAGACAATAACGATAAACCATGTTGAATGATTAAAAAGAGCTAATAAGATCATTTAGTCATGCAATGACTAATAAATAACGAGTTTTGAATGATTACCTTGTAAGGTAAATCAATACAATTAATAAGGGTAAAACGGTAATATGGTCACACGTTGACAATAACCGTTGGTTTCAAAAAGACGATTTTCCGCGTAAGACATAAAGAGTCGAAAGTGGTAATAAATGGTTTATAAGTAAAATGACCGTACGGTATTAAACGCAACGAGTCATGTATATGAGATGATGATAAATGTCACACCCTGACCACGTATAACATACAAAACGTGGTGGAAAACATCGGGGAGTGTTGTAACAGAATTAATTGTTTCATAACCATGGCATACAAAGTTGTATTTTATTTATCAACATAATAGTTACATTGTTTTAAACAGAAATCAAAGAGTTTATAACATAATTAAACTAAGTCTATCTTCATTTTAAGTCTCTAAGGCACAGGTCCGCCCTAGTGTCACGATCATCGTCCTACGTGAAAGCTCCTGAAAACACATGTGAAAATAGGTACGTCAGCATAAAAATGCCTGGGAGATACATAGGTTTTGTGAAAATAGGATTCATGACTTAAGTTTAAGAAAAAGTTGTTTAGTAAAAGTCAGTCATAAACCTTGTAAATTGTTTTGTTTTGTAAGTCATTTAAAAAGCGATAAGATCAAATGATATATATAAATAAAAGTATAATGTATGGTTAAATGTATAACCAAGTAAAATGAGTTGTATAAAGTAAATTGTTTGTAAACCAAAGTCTTGTGAAAATCATGTTACTTGTGTAAAATGTATAAGTCCAAATTGAATGATTTAAATAACGCTATGATATGTAATATAATACAAACACTTATATATAGGAAGTACCAGCGACGTATCCACCATGCTTGTATCATATTACTCACATCTAGTTACTTAAGTCACTTAAACAAACCACCAATGTATAAAGTCTATGTTTAAACCAATAGTCAAAAGTCCTTGTATAAGTCATGTCAAATGTTTATAAGTCCAAAAGTAGTCAAGAAATGTGTATCAAATGTTATGTATTGTAAGTAAAGTATTGTCACATAATCCAAATGTAGAAATGTACAAAACAAAGTATTTTGAATATATCAAAAAGTTATGTTTTGCAAAGTAATGCATGTTACATTGATATAAACATTTATGTGGTAAGTTAACGCATACATTCAAGCCTTGAGACAGTCGGATAACCTTTTCAGTCAAGGTTATTAAAAGAAATATTTTCGGATTCAGTCATTCCTTACATCCAAACAAACCCAGGATGTCAGGAATGGGATTTGTCAAGTCCTGTGGTACCACTACTTACTACCGAGCGGCGTAGCTAATGTTAATGAACGTATATAAGTCTCGTTTGTGCAAACCAAATGTTATAGCAATTGTATACATGTCATATGAAAACAATGTACTAAGTATGCTAAGTTAACATACAAAGCAGAAAAGTCATGTAAATCAATGTAATGTAAAGCAATGTACTAAGTATGCACACAATGGACATACATAGCATGAAATGTAATGAAATCATGTACTATAATGTACTAATGAACATAACAAGCATATGATATGAAAGCATGAAAAGCACGAAAGTAACAAGTAGGCACATGTGTTTCACCCCAAAATGTTTGGAAAACAGTAAAAGAGGGGTCTATGTACTCACTTGAGATTGCTTAGTAGTCCTTGTGTAACAACCAAACAATGCTAGAGATCACGGATATCAAACGGCACCTAATATAGGTAACTATGTTAATATACCGGACCTATATCGGAGGATCGGATAGAATGAGGGCTCGTAAACCAAATGAGTATGGGAACTCATGTAGTATGGTTTAACAAAGCCTACATACTAAATGAAACCTAGCCTAAGTTCTTACGACCCATTACGACCCGTTTAGGTAGCTTATGCTACTTTAACGCGTCGTTCGCGTGAAACGCGTTCGGAAAGCCTAACTAGTCCTATGATAAGTAAAATATGCCTTAACATGTCTAATATTGTTACCAAATCAGTTTAGATACCAAAAGTTATGTTATATATGCTTAAAATGAATTTTGGGGTAAAAAGGGCATTTTGGTAATTTACCTAAAGCATATAAACTACCTATCATACAACTACTTAAACGAAGCGACCATAAGGTATAACCTCGGAAGGTTATTCCCTATATACTATGGCCACCTAATGTGTTTGGTCGGATCCTAATGATCGACCAAATGGGTCGGGTTCGAAGGTATAAGCGATTTATTAGATCGCTTACCCTTACGACCCTAGACAACGTGGTAATCAGTAGGCATAGTCACAAGGGACTATAACCATCGTGATTACACGTTGCGAAGTTCAAACAAACTTTGCATTGACCATAACTGGTCAATGCAGAAAGTCAAACAAAGTTTGACTTTCGGACTCGAAAAGCAATAAAAGAACGAAGGAATACTTACGAAGGGTCCCCGAATGCTAATCTTGATTCAAGTAGCTCAGGTATGAAACAATGGTTTCAACTTAGAGCTTCTGAAATCAGATTCTTGTGAGGAATGAGTGAAGTTGGGGTGGGTATTTATAGATTTTGGTTCACCGTTAGGATCGTTTCTTGGAGAAGAGGGAATGATCACATCCCTACACTTGTCGGAATGTTGTGGTAGCTCATTTTGCCCCCACCACAAGAGTTTGACACATGGCATTGGCCTTTGGAGTGGTTAAGGGCTGTTAACAGCTGAAAAAAAATGACTTTTTCTGATCAGAAGGGGCCTCGCGTGACGCCAAGGGGGCTAGGTGTCACGCTAAGGTCCTCCTGATCAGCAAACACTTTCCAATGTTCCCATTTCAGTTCCCGTTGTGTATTAAGGCCATTTCCGACTTGTTTAAGGCTCGTTAAATCATTTTCAAGGCTCCACAAGGATGCCTAAACATTGTGGACATGAAACATGCTCAAAAATATGCCGGATGTCAGTTTGTTTGGTTGTACGATCGCGATGTTCGCTTAATTACGACGGAATGCGCATAAGTGCGAAAAACGATCTAAATTGTGTGACGAATGGATTTTTCTTATGCCAAACACTAAAATAAAATATTTTAGTACTTGCATAAATTTTTGGATGTTCGGAGGTATTCAGAACGTAAGTTATGCGCGAAAATGCAAACTTGTGCACTTTTGACGCTTTTAGTCCCTGAATGACCCAAAAGTTTATTTTAGCACACCGAACCCCTCAAAGCCTATTTCTAAGCTATATAAAGGATATTTAAGGTTTGTTTAACTTATGGTCATGTTCTGGAATGTTCGTTATAGTTCAAACTGGCATACTTTCGCAGTTTGTCAAGTTTAGTCCCTGTAAGCGAATTAACTTGTTTTTGCCATACCAAAGCCTTCAAAACTTATTTCTAAGTTATGTAAAGGTTATTTAAGGTATGTTAAGTATATGTTGATGTTCCGGAGTATTTGTCGCATTAAACTGATTACGTTTACGCACCAGTTTGCGTATAATCCTCCAGAAAGCGATATAGAGTTTGAAATTGAATAAAAGTCAAAACATGAAAAATGTAAAACATAACCAAACAAACATTGGGATCAAATAACATTGTTTTATTGATAACTGAACTGTTCACAATGATTACAAGCACAGATGTTACAGTCTCCCCTACTTGTGGAAATTTCGTCCCGAAATTTATTTAGAGGAAACTCGTGGGAAAAGATGCGGATATTTCGCCTTCATTTGATCTTCGCGTTCCCAAGTAAACTCGGGTCCACGTTTAGCTTCCCATCAAACTTTGACCAAAGGAATGCGCTTGCGTTTGAGCCACTTGACTTCACGTTCCATGATTTCCACTGGCTTCTCAACAAATTTCAGTGTTTTGTCAACACGAATTTCGTCAAGCGGTATGTGGAGGTTCTCATCAGCTAAACACCTCTTGAGATTGGACACGTGAAAGGTTGGATGAAAATTTCCAAGTTCAGGAGGTAACTCAAGTCTGTAGGCTACCTTACCAATTCTTTCGACGACCTTGAATGGTCCAACGTATCTAGGTGCAAGTTTTCCTTTCTTTCCAAATCTGATCACACCTTTCCAAGGTGAGACCTTAAGTAATACTCGATCACCGACTTGAAATTCCAAGGGCTTGCGTTTTGGGTCCGTGTAACTCTTTTGACGACTTCTAGCTGTTTGAAGGTTATCACGAACTTTCTTAATCTTGTCAGTTGTCTCTAAAATGAGGGCAGGTCCAGTAAGTTGAGCCTGCCGATCTCATTCTAGCAGACTGGTGAACGACATTTTCTACCATAGAGAGCCTCGAAAGGAGCCATTTTGATGCTGGTGTGATAACTGTTGTTGTAGGAGAATTCAATTAACGGAAGATGTGAATCCCAACTACCACCAAAATCGATCACACAAGCTCTAAGCATATCCTCCAGAGTCTGGATTGTTCTTTCAGATTGACCATCCGTTTGCGGATGATAAGCTGTGCTCAGATTAAGTTGGGTCCCCATAGCAGATTGCATGGTTCTCCAAAAATGAGAAGTGAAACGAGCATCTCTGTCAGAAATGATGTTCAAAGGAACACCATGTCGAGCTACAATTTCATCCACGTAGATTTTTGCAAGTTTGTCAGCAGAAAAATCCTCACGGATTGGCAAGAAATGCGCTGACTTAGTAAGACGATCAACAACTACCCAGATGGCATCATTACCTTTCTTTGTGCGCGAAAGTTTGGTAATGAGATCCATAGTAATGTTTTCCCATTTCCAAACTGGGATCTCTGGTTGCACCAATAAACCAGAAGGACGCTGATGTTCAGCCTTAACCTTAAGACAAGTAAGGCATTTTGATACATATAAGGCAATGTCTTTCTTCATACCAGGCCACCAATACTGAATACGAAGATCCTTATACATCTTATCTGAGCCAGGATGAATAGAATAACGAGACTTATGGGCTTCATCCATAAGCAAGGTGCGAAGGTTATCTTGGCTTGGGACCCACAAACGGTCCATGAAGTAATACAATCCATTGTCCTTCAGTTCTAGATCAGGTGTTATGTGATAGGGAAATTCCCTATCCATCAAACCTTGTGAAACACAAGATTGTTAAGCTTGAGAAATGCGTGCTTGGATATCGGATCGAGCTTGAATAACAGATTGAACACGAACACAATGAAGCTTAGTACGTTCCTTACGACTCAATGCATCGGCTACGACATTCGCCTTACCAGGATGGTAGCGAATTTCGCAGTCATAGTCGTTTAGAAGCTCAACCCAACGTCGTTGCCTCATGTTGAGTTCTCTCTGATTGGAGATATGCTGAAGACTTTTGTGGTCCGTGAAAACCACACATTTTGTACCATACAAATAGTGTCTCCAGATCTTAAGAGCGAAGACAACTGCACCCAACTCAAGATCATGAGTGGTGTAGTTTTTCTCATGTATCTTCAACTGCCTCGATGCGTATGCTATGACTTTTTTTCTTTGCATCAGGACACAGCCAAGACCCAATTTAGATGCGTCGCAATAAACAACGAAATCATCATTGCCCTCAAGCAAAGTCAGAACTGGCGCGTTGCAAAGTTTTTGTTTCAAAGTCAGAAACGCTTCCTCTTGCTTGAATCCCCAATCAAATGGTTTGTTCTTCTGAGTTAGAGCAGTTAGAGGAACTGCAATCTTTGAGAAGTTTTCAATGAAGCGGTGATAATAACCCGCCAGACCAAGAAAAGAACGAACTTCAGTAGGAGTAGTAGGCGTATCCCAATCCTTAATCGCACTGATCTTGGAGGGATCTACATGAATACCTTGTTCGTTGACAATATGTCCTAAAAATTGAACTTCTTTAAGCCAAAATTCACACTTGGAGAATTTGGCGAAAAGTTGCTCTTTCTTTAGGAGTTCCAAAGTAAGACGAAGATGTTGCTCGTGATCAGCTCGCGTCTTAGAGTAAATCAAGATGTCGTCAATAAAAACAATGATGAACTGATCCAAATAAGGTTTGCAGACCCTATTCATTAAGTCCATGAAAACAGCAGGAGCATTAGTCAAACCGAATGGCATGACTGTGAACTCATAATGCCCATAACGAGTGCGGAACGCTGTCTTGGGAATGTCCTCTTCATGCACCCGAAGTTGATGATATCCAGATCGCAGATCAATCTTCGAAAAATAAGAAGCGCCCTGTAATTGATCAAAGAGATCATCGATGCGAGGTAGGGGATATCGATTCTTGATGGTGAGCTTGTTAAGCTCATGATAATCGATACACATCCTAAAAGATCCATCCTTTTTCTTGACAAAAAGAACGGGAGCACCCCAAGGTGAAAAGCTAGGATGGATAAAACCTTTGTCAGAGAGTTCCTGAAGCTGCTTAGACAACTCTTGCATCTCAGACGGTGCATGACGATATGGAGATCTGGTAATGGGATTTGCACCAGGTACGAGATCAATACGGAACTCGACTTGGCATGCTGGAAGTAGACCAGGTAAATCTTCAAGGAATACTTCAGAATAATCCCGAACAACAGGGATATCTTGGATAGACTTACCTTTGCCTTTATCTGCTGTGACATGTGCCAGGAAGGCCACATAATTCTTTCACATATACTTCTGAGCTTTAAAACAAGACATGAGTTTGAGACCACCGGCAGGTTTCTCACCACGAACCTGTAGGATCTCGCCTGTCGAAAGCGGCACACGAACAATCTTCTCAAAACAAACTACCTCTGCGCGATGCTTGGCTAACCAATCCATACCCACAATAACATCGAAGCTTCCAAGTTGCATAGGCGTGAGGTCAATAGGAAAAAGATGGTCGTTAAGGTTCAACTGGCAGTTACGAAGAACAGAATCAAGAACAATGGGTTCACCACTAGCAACTTCTACTGTCAATGGTTTACCTAGTTTCGATCTAGACACGCGAAGCAATGGCTCAAAAGATAAAGACACAAAACTCTTATCGGCACCCAAATCAAAAAGAACAGATGCAGGCTGATTATTAATAAAGAACGTACCGTTCACCACTTCATTGTCTGCTTGTGCCTCTTGAGCATTCATGTTGAAGACTCGACCTCGAGCCTGAGCTTGATTCTGATTTGGATTCTGATTCTGGTTGGCTAGCCTTGGGCACCGGTTCCTGTAGTGGGTCAGATCCCCACAATTGTAGCACGAACCAGGAGGAAAATGAGGTCGTGCAGCTTGACCTTGTTGCTGAGCAAGAGGCTGAGCAACTTGTTGGGCTTGGTTCTGAACTGCCTGGTTCTGGTTAACAGGAATGCGACAAGTAGCGGCAAGATGACCACTTCTTCCACAGTTGGTGCAATGACGACATTGGAGATGCGGTAGGTGATGGCCGTTACACCTGTTGCACAAAGGTGCATTGCCAAGATAAGGCTTCTTGGCTAGTGGTTGCGCAGGCTGATTTGATGCAGCTTGGGCCTGTGCAGTAACGGCATAGTTTTGGGAAGCCTTTCGCTTCCTAGAACCCTTTGAGGAACCAGAATTCTTTCCATTCTTGTTTTGACCTTTCTTGCTATCCCCCTTGTCAGACGCCTGCTTCTTACCCTTGTCACCCTTTTTATGCAGCTTTCCCTTTCGAACCAGCGACTCAGTCAATGTCGCTGCTAACTCGATCGCCTGACGGAGTGTGGCAGGGTTACTACCAGTAATGATGTCTTGCACTGAGTCAGGTAGGCCGTCGATGTACCTTTCGATAGCCTTGTCGAGTGGGGTAACCATAGTCGGGCAAAGCAGACTCCACTCCTCAAATCTATCAGTATATGCCCTGTACTCGGCACTGTCTTGTTTCAAGTCATCAAACTCTTTCTCCAAAGCTCGCTGTTCATGACGAGGACAGAACTCCCTCATCATAAGGGCCCTAAGTTCAGCCCAAGTTTGTGCTAGAGCAACTTCTGCACCACGGTCTCTCATAACCCCGTTCCACCATGTGAGAGCCCTCTTCTGAAACACACTCGAAGAAAACTCGACCTTGCGATTGTCAGGACACTGCACGTGGCGGAAAGTATTCTCAATGCTCTCGAACCATTGAAGAAGCCCAGTCGCTCCCTCAGAACCACTAAACTTGAGTGGTTTAGCCGAGTTAAAATCCTTGAATTTGCATGGAGCATTGTTGTTGTTGTTGGCTTGGTTCCATTGAGCAAAGAGGTTTGGGAATTGAGCAGCCATTTGCTGCGCAATGATTTCTGCCAGTTCGGCAGTCGCTATCTGGTTTTGGCGTCGAGGAGGCATTCTAAAAGAGGAAACATGAAAGGAAACGAGTGAGATGATTGGATGAAAAGAATGAAATGAAACAAAAATTGACAACAGCAAAGATGGTGGTCATTTGTTCGCATCACAAAGCAAACAAATGACACACAGTGACTAATCAAAGTAAATGGGTCAAAAATAATGTATCGCGAAGACATGCTCGCCTATAAGTGAACACTCACCCCAAGAGTTCCCAGGTAAGAGTGACTGGTCCGATTATGTGGATTTGTACGAACACTCTAGCCTTAGATAGAAAACCCAGGGTACAGGCATTCACTCTTCCAGTTTGCACGTGTTCACACTATCTAAAAACCCAAAACTTTGACGAGATTTTGAAAATTTGGAAGGCAGAAGGCCAAAAATCAAACTGGAAGGGTTCAAAACCTTACAACAGAGGGTTCAAAACCTAGTAATCAATCATCCTAGAACAGATGATTAGTTTTCAAAGCGGATTCGAACTTGATGTTCCCGTTGTGATTATCACCTAAGGATAGGTGAAGTGCATGTTTTAAAATCTAAACACAAGATCACTTGTGTTAGGGTCCTAGAAGGTTATAGTCTAGGTCAAAGCATTACTAATAACCTAATTCCCTATAACCATTGGCTCTGATACCAACTCTTATGTCACACCCCGACCACGTATAACATACAAAACGTGGCGGAAAACGTCGGGGAGTGTTGTAACAGAATTAATTGTTTCATAACCATGGCATACAAAGTTGTATTTTATTTATCAACATAAGAGTTACATTGTTTTAAACAGAAATCAAAGAGTTTATAACATAATTAAACTACGTCTATCTTCATTTTAAGTCTCTAAGGCACAGGTCCGCCCTAGTGTCACGATCATCGTCCTACGCGAGAGCTCCTAAAAACACATGTGAAAATAGGTACGTCAGCCTAAAAATGCCTGTGAGATACATAGGTTTTGTGAAAATGGGATTCATGACTTAAGTTTAAGAAAAAGTTGTTTAGTAAAAGTCAGTCATGAACCTTGTAAATTGTTTTGTTTTGTAAGTCATTTAAAAAGCGATAAGATCAAATGATATATATAAATAAAAGTATAATGTATGGTTAAATGTATAACCAAGTAAAATGAGTTGTATAAAGTAAGTTGTTTGTAAACCAAAGTCTTGTGAAAATCGTGTTACTTGTGTAAAATGTATAAGTCCAAATTGAATGATTTAAATAACGCTATGATATGTAATATAATACAAACACTTATATATAGGAAGTACCAGCGACGTATCCACCATGCTTGTATCATATTACTCACATCTCGTTACTTAAGTCACTTAAACAAACCACCAATGTATAAAGTCTATGTTTAAACCAACAGTCAAAAGTCCTTGTATAAGTCATGTCAAATGTTTATAAGTCCAAAAGTAGTCAAGAAATGTGTATCAAATGTTATGTATTGTAAGTAAAGTATTGTCACATAATCCAAATGTAGAAATGTACAAAACAAAGTATTTTGAATATATCAAAAAGTTATGTTTTGCAAAGTAATGCATGTTACATTGATATAAACATTTATGTGGTAAGTTAACGCATACATTCAAGCCTTGAGACACTCGGATAACCTTTTCAGTCAAGGTTATCAAAAGAAATGTTTTCGGATTCAGTCATTCCTTACATCCAAACAAACCCGGGATGTCAGGAATGGGATTTGTCAAGTCCTATGGTACCACTACTTACTACCGAGCGGCGTAGCTAAAGTTAATGAACGTATATAAGTCTCGTTTGTACAAACCAAATGTTATAGCAATTGTATACATGTCATATGAAAACAATGTACTAAGTATGCTAAGTTAACATACAAAGCAGAAAAGTCATGTAAATCAATGTAATGTAAAGCAATGTACTAAGTATGCACACAATGGACATACATAGCATGAAATGTAATGTAAAACGATGTACTAAGTATGCACAAAATGGACATACATAGCATAAAATGTAATGAAATCATGTACTATAATGTACTAATGAACATAACAAGCATATGATATGAAAGCATGAAAAGCACGAAAGTAACAAGTAGGCACATGTGTTTTACCCCAAAATGTTTGGAAAACAGTAAAAGAGGGGTCTATGTACTCACTTGAGATTGCTTAGTAGTCCTTGAGTAACAACCAAACAATGCTAGAGATCACGGATATCAAACGGCACCTAATATAGGTAACTATGTTAATATACCGGACCTATATCGGAGGATCGGATAGAATGAGGGCTCGTAAACCAAATGAGTATGGGAAATCATGTAGTATGGTTTAACAAAGCCTACATACTAAATGAAACCTAGCCTAAGTGCTTACGACCCATTACGACCCGTTTAGGTAGCTTATGCTACTTTAACGCGTCGTTCGCGTGAAACGCGTTCGGAAAGCCTAACTAGTCCTATGATAAGTAAAATATGCCTTAACATGTCTAATATTGTTACCAAATCAGTTTAGATACCAAAAGTTATGTTACATATGCTTAAAATGAATTTTGGCGTAAAAAGGGCATTTTGGTAATTTACCTAAGGCATATAAACAACCTATCATACAACTACTTAAACGAAGCGACCATAAGGTATAACCTCGGAAGGTTATTCCCTATATACTATGGTCACCAAATGTGTTTGGTCAGATCCTAATGATCGACCAAATGGGTCGGGTTCGAAGGTATAAGCGATTTATTAGATCGCTTACCCTTACGACCCTAGACAACGTGGTAATTAGTAGGCATAGTCACAAGGGACTATAACCATCGTGATTACACTCACGTTGTGAAGTTCAAATGAACTTCGCATTGACCATAACTGGTCAATGTAGAAAGTCAAATAAAGTTTGACTTTCGGACTTGAAAAGCAATAAAAGAACGAAGGAATACTTACGAAGGGTCCCCGAATGCTAATCTTGATTCAAGTAGCTCAGGTATGAAACAATGGTTTCAACTTAGAGCTTCTGAAATCAGATTCTTGTGAGGAATGAGTGAAGTTGGGGTGGGTATTTATAGATTTCGGTTCACCGTTAGGATCGTTTCTTGGAGAAGAGGGAATAATCACATCCCTACACTTGTCGGAATGTTGTGGTAGCTCATTTTGCCCCCACCACAAGAGTTTGACATATGGCATTGGCCTTTGGAGTGGTTAAGGGCTGTTAACAGCTGAAAAAAATGACTTTTGCTGATCAGAAGGGGCCTCGCATGACGCCAAGGGGGCTAGGTGTCACGCTAAGGTCCTCCTGATCAGCAAACACTTTCCAATGTTCCCATTTCAGTTCCCGTTGTGTATTAAGGCCATTTCCGACATGTTTAAGGCTCGTTAAATCATTTTCAAGGCTCCACAAGGATGCCTAAACATTGTGGACATGAAACATGCTCAAAAATATGCCGGATGTCAGTTCGTTTGGTCGTACGATCGCGATGTTCGCTTAATTACGACGGAATGCGCAAAAGTGCGAAAAACGATCTAAATTGTGTGATGAATGGATTTTTCTTATGCCAAACACTAAAATAAAATATTTTAGTGCTTACATAAATTTTTGGATGTCCGGAGGTATTCAGAACGTAAGTTATGCGCGAAAATGCAAACTTGTGCACTTTTTGACGCTTTTAGTCCCTGAATGACCCAAAAGTTTATTTTAGCACACCGAACACCTCAAAGCCTATTTCTAAGCTATATAAAGGATATTTAAGGTGTGTTTAACTTATGGTCATGTTCCGGAATGTTCGTTATAGTTCAAACTGGCATACTTTCGCAGTTTGTCAAGTTTAGTCCCTGTAAGCGAATTAACTTGTTTTTGCCATACCAAAGCCTTCAAAACTTATTTCTAAGTTATGTAAAGGTTATTTAAGGTATTTTAAGTATATGTTGATGTTACGGAGTATTTGTCGCATTAAACTGATTACGTTTACGCACCAGTTTGCGTATAATCCTCCAGAAAGCGATATAGAGTTTGAAATTGAATAAAAGTCAAAACATGAAAAATGTAAAACATAACCAAACAAACATTGGGATCAAATAACATTGTTTTATTGATAACTGATGGTTCACAATGATTACAAGCACAGATGTTACAATAAATACCATGGTCATATAGACCAAACGGGTCAAAAGGTGAAAATATCACCCTTTGACAATATCGGCTAATGTTTTGTCGAGTTGCATGATTACAGGAATAAATATCGATTGAATGATGACATCGCTATTACTTAGCGCCACAAAGGCAAGGTATCGTAACGGGTCAATACATTGATTCGAGCCAGGTTTGCGTAATGATTCAACTCATCATATAGAATTTGAGGTTCTCTAAGAGTTAAATAAGGTCAAATTGGATATTTGGTTATCTTAAAGATAAACCGAATAATTCAAGTTATAAATGTAGTGTTTTAGAAACATAATGGTTTCTAAACAAGGTCATAGTTTGAAGACCGGATTTTTGGGTCAAACAAGTATCTGAAAGTCCTTTGTCGTAAAAGAAGGACCAAAATTGACCAAAACGCCCTTGTAGGCTAAATTGAACAAACAACCCTTAAAGGTTGTTTGGAAACAAGTTTCATGATTAGATAAATACTTAGAATAAGTGTAGAAGTTGAAAGATGTAGTACGATTAGTCATATGGCTCTATTTGAGTCTTGCCGTAAAATAATAATCCGAGGGGTAAAACTCGGAACATATAGATATCCACATTAGATCCAACACACTTATAGTTGTAATGAAGGAATAAAATGCTAGAAATGAATGAAAGCGATTTCAAGCTTTAAAGTGCTTAAATACCCTTAACGGGTCAAAATAAGCATACGAGCGAAAACGGGTTTAAATTGTGTAATAAACCCATGATTAGAACCTAATATGGTAGGTAACATTAATTTGAAGAAGTGTATGTGATATAGGAATCAAACAAATACGTTTGTTTGATAAAATGCATAAACGGGTTAAAATTCGGTAAAAAGGTAACGAGTCAAAGGCTTAGAAGTCTCAAAAATTCTTATGTTGGATGTAGGATTTTAGCTCCATAAGATGGAGGATTAAATTACGGACGCGTAGGAAAAAGAATCGGGTAAAACGGATCAATAACGAAGAAGTTATGGCCGTTTCCGTAAAAACTGGCATAGCTGATCTGAGCTGCAGCCTGCTCGAAACTGGTCTCCCCCGCGTGGCGCAAGGGAGCAACGTGGCGCCGTCGCGTGCGCGACGGAGCCCTGTTTTGGCGAAATTTTTTTATTTTAATCAGTTTCGCTTCCCGGACTCATTTAAATACGTTCTAAGTTATGTATGACTAATCCAACTCATGTTTTATGAGTTTCAGGTATTATTTTAGCACCGGCGGACGATCAAGCACAACGAAGAACCGAACACGATCAAGAAATAAGCTTCCGCACTATGTATCATTGTTTTGTTAAATGACGAACTCAAACATGTTATTTTGTATAGTTTTAATTCTGTAAATAAAGTTTAATGAAACCCGTATTTTCAATGTATTGAAATTCTAATTACCCGTTTATTTTCGTAAATTATACGAAAATCGTTAAATAATAATAAGGGTGTTACAGAAACCGGTCAAAATCATGGATCAAGGAGTCAAGCGATTGAGGCACAGCAAAATTCCCATTGTCAAGGTTCGATTGGAAGGAAAGTGTGGCACCGAATTCACTTGGGAATTGAAAAGTGAGATGAAGGCCAAGTATCCGCAGCTCTTCGAGCAGTCTACCTCTAAGATTTCGGGGATGAAATCTCCTAAAGGAGGGGAGACTGTAACGCCTTGCGTCCCTCAAATTTAGACTTTTGGCAAGTTTAGTCCCTGGGCTTTGCCTATTGACAATGTTGGCCCCTGAGCTATGTAATCATTAAAACTTTGATACTTGGTGAATTATGTGTCATATGCTATATGTTTGGAATGTCTAACTCTATATGTTTGGAATGCCTAATTCTATATACTTGGAATGACTAATACTTCATGCTTGGAATGTCTAAATCTATATACTTTGGTGCTTGACTCTTGAGGCTCGTGAAACTTGAGACTTGGTTGAACGAGGGACTGGAGTCTTGTCACTGGCGGAAACTATGAAACTTTGAAAACTTTGGTACCATTGTCTAAGTTATACTATTTATGCTATTACCCAATAAATACGCAACGCTTAATCTAACACGCAAAAATGGGAACACGGAGAGGATGGATTGGCCGAGTGGCAATCCGATCGGATGGCCACTCGATCGAGTCGCCACCCGATCCGTGCACACTGCCCCTCTTCACTCACCTTACACTATAAATAGGAGCTGTCACATCAGTCCTTCACTGATGTGACAGCCCTGCTCGACTCAGACGCACGCAAACTACATTTCTTCAATTTCACGGCGATTTCGGTACGTTTTACACTAGATTCTTGTACTTTCTGGATCTACACAACATTCTCTACGAGATTCTCCTTTGAAACCTCACGTTTCACCGTGAAATCTCTTAGATCAGAGTTCTTAAGGGTGATGCCATCAATGGTGGTTTGTACAAACTACTATATGATGTCACTCCTGATGAAACTTAGCTTAGATCTAAGAAATTTCATGCGTTTCACACTAAATCAAAGCTAGATCTAAACTTTTCAAGCTAAAACCTATGATTATCTTCATCTTCCTTGAACTTTTACATAAAATGGTAAGATTCGGATCTAAGCGGACTGTGGACTTGATTATTAGTCTAGAATCGGCTTGGAAAGAAATTGTTACCGGAGAAGATGACCGGAGTACGGATTCTGACATAAACATCATCACGAACTGACGACTGAACGGACTGGGGTGATTCCCACCCGATCGGGTCGGGTGAACACTGATGAGTTTACCGTTGTCTTAATACGTGACACGTCACCATTATCTAAAATCAGAAACTTGGAGTTTTACAAAATTTAGAACAGGACAAAGTCACCCGATCGAGTGACAGTCCGATCGGATAGCCACCCGACCGAACAGTCACCCGATCGAGTGACACTTGCCCCTAATCTCATGCATTCTTAAAACCTTAAAGCCCTGATCGTCGAGTGGCAACTCAATCGGATAGCCATTCGATCGAACAGCCATCCGATCAAGGCAGCCTTGAGACTTAAATTTGGATAGCCATTCGATCGAATAGCCATCCGATCGGACAGCCATTTGATTCCCACACTTAAGTCAACCTAAGAATGGAGTGGCAACCCGATCGGATAGCCATCCGATTAGGTAGCCATTCGTTCCTTCAGACACTTGTCACTCGATCGACTGGCAATCCGATCGGATGGCCATCCGATCGGACAACCATCCGATCCAACGACTAATCCTACACTTATGCAATCTCGTTGTTTTGTCCGACACTTATCTATTTTATTCTAATCAGGCTAAACCTAAAGAGCTCCTTTGATCCAATAACAGTCTTAACTGTTAAGCAATCACTGTGAGTATACGCGATCCCTTTTTGTTTTAAACTTTGGGATGTAACATGTATTCTATAAACTATGAGACTTGATACTTTTGCAAACTATACTCTATCCTACATGTATGTGAAACTTGTAATTCTTGTATTCTATTTGTGCTATGTGAACGTTTACTCCAGGGTGTGTAGTTCCGCCTTAACAATAGTAGCTATATAGGAAATGCACCTCCCCATTATTCTCGGGAGTATTGTTAGGAGGATTCTAGTTTTCCTTGAGACTTGGGAAAACAACAAAGCATTGGGATACTTGGGCTATCACTTGTTGGACTGCAAACACTAGCACGGCTGAAACTATTTTATTACTTACATTGTGGATATGAGTTGTTTTAATCTATTATGCTATTATTCAAACTTGTATACTCGCCGGTACATTTTTGTACTGACTCTATTTTAATACATGTTGCAGGCTGATAAGATGTTGTGGAAACAAGTGAATCAAGCTAGGGTGATGCTTAGAAACCCACGTAGTTAATAATCTTTGAACAATATTTGATATTTGGTGTAATTTGATACTTGATGTGAGGGTTATCCATTTTAGTCAATGTTAAATCAATTTAATCTATTATGAAATTTCTAGTGTTATGGAATCTCATGAGCAATCTGAACGCTTACTGCTCGCACCCCGATGTTTCCGCCATCGGTTGGGACGTGACATGGAATCTCTTGAAAGCTCCTTTAATTCTTCAAAACTTCTTGAAATCACCTTGATATGAACTTGATCTTCATGAATGGAGTTCCAAAATTTGAAAATGGATACGGTGATGGGTGGTTTCGGCCGAACTCAAGAGTAAGAGAAGGAAGAGTTGTTGTTTGGTGTTGGAAAGTGATAGAGTTGACGTGTCACACCCCCAAAATACCACCTAGGGAATGTCCCTGATGGGAGTGTGACGTACCAACAACGAGCCACTAATTACATTGAACCCAAACAAGTTTCGAAATAAAATACTTAATTATTAACGAAAAATACCATCAACAAGTTTAAATGTAAACCAACATGTTCAGCGGAAGCAAATAGTAAACCAAAGTTAAACTGTTTCAAAACCAATGTATAGTATCAATAGTTCAAACAAAGGAATCCCTCCAGTCGACCCATGACCACTACATCTACTCCAGACAGCAAGTTCCAATCCAAGACAGCTAACGACCTGCGAGCATGCAACAAGTGTATCAGAAAACGCTGGTGAGTTCACAGCTTTTTCAAAAACGTTAGTTACCGAGAGTTTATTCCAGTTTATTGACAAATCCAAAAGTAATATTGATAATATCTCGATACTGAATAAGAAGGCTCCTGATGTATGTTTTGCCCGTTCCCCAGTGCTCCTATCAAAACACTGGGCATGACTGGGTCATTAGTACACACCCGTTCTCTCCGGTACGGGGTGAAGGTGCCAAGCCTAAGTAGCGCTACCAACTAATACCTTGTTACCTCTTCGGTAACAAAAAGATGGGACTTAAAAGTGATAGAGTGAGATTATTATCCAATATTCTAGTTTTACCCAAAAGACTTATCCCTCCCCGGGATACCCACTGACTGTCCCAACCACCGGGACGCATGCTCAAGAGTAGTGAACTCACCTTTGGTTTGCTCGGTAAGATTAATTACTTTGTTTATCAGTTGAACAACCACGCCCTAAAAGGGTTACCGATAACAATCAGTCTTATGCACATAAATCACATGTTCTACATTCACATTGCACAGGTAACATGTAGGTATTGCGCATAACGACATGCCAATCGTAACAAGGAATTGTGCTATATGCCAAACATAACATCCATTGTAATACTTTGTTTTTGCATACCATGCTATCATATAATACGTGTCTTGGATCCCCATATAATTAATTCATATGACTTTATTTTCAATACAAGTTGACATGCACAACATCTATCATATAACAAATGCTTAGGTTATTTTAAGGACTAACGTCATCGGCCTAATTCAATCCTACAGCCCATAAGGAAAATGTAGTCCACTAGAAGTGTGCACCCTTTACCCGGTCCGGCCCAAATGTATCAAACCCAAACCAAACTGCAACCAATTCCCACCCGAGGAACATTAGCCGGCCCGCGGCCCAACTCACACATGGCCCAATCATCGTCGGTCCAATGCCGTGCTGCTGAAACTGATTTCGCAGCCCAAATGCACACCAAGCCCACCTGGTATGGCCCAGTTACATGTGTGTGTGATTACCCGAAAATGGTCAACCCATGTGTAGTGTTGGTGTATTAACTGATTGGGCCTAAGTGTGTAGTCCATCATAATGTTTGGGATATGCCCTTGGTGCGCACAAACTTCATTTATACAGTTACAACAATTTCAAATGACCAGATCCTATTTTCCAGATTTTATGCAATTTAAATCACTGTTATATCATCAATCAAAATCCCTTTAAGCAATCCCAATATACATCATTTAATTACATGCATCAGGTTCTGCATATCAACTCCAATAACCATCCGATTAACATGTAGCCAATGTTTACCTAAGGTTTTCTTATTTAAAGTAACCAACCAATCAATTCCTTTATTCCTACAGATTTCATGCTCATTAAAACTAAACAATAGTTGTACCAATTAACACAATTAAATCAACAAGAACAATACGCCTCGGCTAATGTATTATATCTCTATCCCACATAACAATACAAACCGTCTATATGCTAATCGATCCCCAACATAATTCTCATAATAACAACATTCAACTTCACATAACACTCACATAACATAATCATCATAGAACATTCGTACACACTTTTGTAAATCAAGTACACACATAAACAAGATCAACCAAATCAGATTTAACACGAATACGAAGTTACTAACCAAGAACTCGATGAAAGAAGATGATGCTTCGAAGATGGAGAGGGTCCTACTGACGTCGCAATACAAGGGGGGGTTTAAAGAGGTCTAGGGTTGTTATGAATATTCTAAAACAAAGTATGGTTACGTAACACTTAAACATATGCGACACATATGGGAGTTGGGCTCGAAAAGCACTTTGGGCCAGGAACATATGTGGGTCAAAACAAGAGGGAGAGGCCCGATTGGTCACAAGAGCCCAAGTAGTCATGTGTGTGTTTCGGGTAGGTTTGCGGCCCAATAAACATCAAGTAACTCACAGCCCAATCAGGTTAGTTCCCTAAATTAGCTAAACGTCACATAGAAACATTTAATGGTTCCGTGTAGTTAATCAGTCAAACACACATACACATACCCAATCACGTTATACATTTAGCAAATACATTACAGTCACGAGTGTTTATCAATTTTCATCAACGCAAGGGACATGAAATGGAAATAATAAGAAAATAAGATCATGTGACTAAGAGACATTGACCTTGAAGTTTGGGTTGTCGCATCATCCCTAACTTGAAAGAAATTTCGTCCCGAAATTTGACAGGTAAACACAGAGAGGTGAAGTGACAAATCAAGATTGTTACAGGTTTTCCTCAGGTGCCTCATTATCCCCAACTTGAAGAGGAATTTCGTCCCGAAATTCACCAGTAGTACCAGAATTAGATTGATCATCAGGAAAAAGTTAAGGATATCTAAGTTTTATCTGATCTTCGCATTCCCACGTGAACACCGGTCCACGCCCTGAGTTCCAACGAACTCTCACGATTGGAATGCGACTATGCTTACGCACCTTGACCTCCTGATCCATGATCTCGATAGGTTCTTCGACAAACTGCAACTTGTCGTCAATCTTAAGTTCTTGAAACGGCACAATCAGTGTTTCATCCGACAAACACTTCTTCAATTGCGAAACATGAAAGACATCGTGAACATTACCCAACTCAGCAGGTAACTCAAGCTTGTAAGCCACTTTACCGATTCGCTCAAGAATCTTGAATGGCCCAACATAACGCGGATTAAGCTTGCCACTCTTCCCAAAGCGTACAACACCTTTCCATGGCGAAACCTTCAACATAACACGATCACCTACCGCAAACTCCAACGGTTTCATACGCTTGTCAGCGTGGCTTTTCTGACGGTCGCGCACTGCTGCATATGGTTTCTGATCTGAACAATCGACTCTGAGGTTTCAAGTACAAGCTCAGGACCTGTGATCTGGCTGCCACCCACCTCAACCCAACAAAGAGGAGAACGACATTTCCGCCCGTACAATGCTTCGAACGGAGCTGCCTGAATACTAGTGTGGTAGCTGTTGTTGTAGGAGAACTCTATCAACGGCAAATGTTTCTCCCAACCCTGCTAAAATCGATCACACATGCACGTAGCATGTCTTCAAGTGTCTGGATGGTTAGCTCACTCTGACCATCCATCTGTGGGTGATAAGCAGTACTCATATCGAGATGTGAACCGAAGGATTTATGCATCGACTGCCATAAATCAGAAATGAAACGCAGGTATCGATCTGAGATGATAGAAGTTGGCACCCCGTGCCTAGAAACCAATTCCTTAAGATAAACCGTTGCAAGCTGCGAGAACTTATCTATTTCCTTGATTACTAGAAAATGCGCTGACTTCGTGAGATGATCAATAATCACCCAAATAGTATCATTCCCAGCCTGAGTTCTCGGTAAACCTGTGACAAAATCCATAGCAATCTGCTCCCATTTCCACGTAGGTATCTCTGGCTGCTGAAGTTGACCCGAAGGTTTCTGATACTCCACCTTGACTTTAGCACAAGTCAAACACTTATTTACGTACGTCGCTATGTGAGCCTTCATCTTTGGCCACCAATACATAACCCTGAGATCCTGGTACATTTTGTCTGCGCCCGGGTGAACAGAATACCGAGACTTGTGCGCTTCGTCCATCACAAGCTCTCGAAGATTACCATATAGAGGAATCCATACCCGCTCCATAAAGTAATGAATGCCATCAGATCTCTCCACCAGTCGCTTTTCCATACCCCGCAAGTATTCAGCCTTGATGTTCTCTTCTTTCAATGCCTCGATCTGAGCAGAATGAATCTGAGCCGGTAAACCAGAGTGAATAGTAAGTTGTAGAGCGCGGACGCGCTTAGGCTTCGTCTCCTTGTGGCTAAGAGCATCAGCTACAATGTTAGCTTTACCCGGGTGATACTTGATGGCACACTCGTAATCGTTCAAAAGCTCAATCCAACGACGCTGTCGCATATTCAAATCCTTCTGGTCGAAGATATGCTGGAGACTTCTGTGATTGATGTAGATAGTGCATTTGGTACCGTACAGATAATGCCTCCAAATCTTCAATGCAAAAATCACATCCCCTAACTCCAAGTCATGAGTCGTATAATTCTTCTCATGTACCTTTAACTATCGAGAAGCATATGCTATCACCTTCCCGCGTTGCATCAACACGCAACCGAGACCCCGAATAGAAGCATCACAATATACCATGAAATCCTCGGTACCCTCAGGTAAAGACAAGATCGGCGCACTGCAGAGTTTTTGTTTTAGAAGTTGGAAAGCGTCCTCCTGTTTCGTTCCCCAAGAATAAACAACGTTCTTCTGTGTCAAGGAGGTGAGAGGTTGAGCGATCTTTGAGAAATCCTAAATAAACCGATGATAATACCCCGCTAGACCAAGAAATTGTCGCACCTCCGAAGGATTCTTCGGTGCCGCCCAATTCCTAATAGCATCAATCTTAGCAGGATCCACGTGTATCCCCTTTTCGTTAACAATATGACCAAGGAAATGTACTTCCCGAATCCAGAAATCACACTTCGAGAACTTCGCGTAGAGTTGCTCCTTCCTCAGGAGCTCCAAGATAAGACGTAGGTGTCGTTCGTGGTCTTCCTTGCTCTTGGAGTAGATCAAGATGTCGTCGATGAAAACAATAACAAAATCGTCGAGATACGGTTTGCACACGCGGTTCATGAGATCCATGAAGACCGCTGGTGCGTTAGTCATCCCAAATGGCATAACCAAGAACTCATAGTGGCCATACCGCGTTCGAAAAGCCGTTCTGGGAATATCCTCCTCTCGGACTCGTACCTGATGATAGCCCGACCTTAAGTCGATCTTGGAATAAAAACTTGACCCTTGCAGCTGGTCAAACAAATCGTCGATACGCGGTAAAGGATAACGGTTCTTGACCTTCACCTTGTTGAGCTCACGATAATCTATACACACCCGAAAGGACCCATCCTTCTTCTTCACAAACAGCACTGGGGCTCCCCAAGGCGAAGAGCTTGGTCGGATAAAACCCCTATCCAATAGTTCTTGGAGTTGATTCGACAACTCCTGTAACTCTCCTAGCACAAGACGATAAGGAGCATGAGCAATCAGGGCTGCTCCTGGCGCGAGGTCAATCTAAAATTCCACCTGACGATGTGGAGGTAAACCAGGGAGTTCTTCAGGAAACACATCAGGAAACTCACGAACAATTGGAAGGTCCTCGATCCTTCTCTTATCAGACTGTGAGTTAGTAACAAGAGCTAAAATAGCAGGGTAGCCCTTACGCAGACACTTCTGAGCCTTCATCGCTGAAATAATATTAACCATAGCACCACTATGATGACCTTGAACCGATAAAGATTCTCCGCTAGGGAGAGGAATACGCACGATTTTCTCCTTGCAGAGAATTTCCGCATGATGCTTAGACAACCAGTCCATGCCAACGACCACATCAAAACTCCCAAGAGTAACAGGGAGTAGGTCAATGTCGAACACTTGACCCATGAGATCAAGTTTACAACCAAACAGAACATGAGAAGCTTCTATTGATTTACCATCAGCTAATTCTACTGCATGCTTATTTACAAGAAGTGTGGGAGTCAACTCTAACTGACGACTGAACCCCAAGGACACATAACTCCAATCGGCACCAGAGTCGAATAAAACAGAAGCAAATATGTTGTTTATGGAGAACGTACCAGTCACCACGTTGCCATCAATTTTGGCTTCTCCAGCTCCAATAGGGAACACCCTCCCGTGTGCACCATTTCCACCATTTCCCCCATTGTTGTTGTTTATGTTGTTATTTTTCCCATTGTTGTTACCACCAGCATTCTGATTCAGTTGAGGGCAGTCTCGCCTGATGTGACCCTCGGCTCCACACTGAAAGCATCCCTTACGGTCTCCACGGTTTTGCTAGGGCTGTTGCCTTTCCTGCTGCTGTGGCTGTTGATGTTGTAGGGTGTGCTGTTGCTGCTGGTTCGGAAGTGGAACCCTACAATCCCTGGCCATATACCCCACTTTGTTGCACCTGTAACATACTCGGGTACACGGTCCCCGATGGTGATAGTTACACTTATTGCACTTTGGTAGCTTTCTTACGTAAGAACCCTGACCCGAACTGTTGCCCTGACTTTGATTAACGGAGGACTGACTGAAGCTGCGATTATTGCTGTTGTCAGGTCTTTTCTGAGATTGACTCGCACTGGTTGCTTTGTCAGCATCGTTCCATTTACGATTGTTATCACTAGCAGGTGTGGTAGCTGTAGTAGCAGAAACACGTGGCGAAAATGAGCCACGTTCGACCTCTTAGTTAGTGATCTTGTGATCCAAACGGATAATATGAGGTAGATTGTCAAGGTTTGCTACAGTAACGAAGCCCTTAACCTGCGGGGCTAACCCCTTAAGATACAGCTCGATTCTTTGGTGTGGAGGTCGTGACAAGTTAGGGCACAAAATTGCTAGTTCATGAGATCGTTTCGTGAACACCTCGATCTCCGACCCCACCATCTTCATATCATAGTACTCATTCTCCAATTTCTGAATCTCATCACGAGGACAATACTCCTCCCTCATCAAATCCTTAAATTCGTCCCACGTAGTGGCATTTGCCATCTCAATGCCCAACATCTGAACATGGGCATTCCACCATGTCAGGGCACCATCCTCGAGTGTGCCTGTAGCATACTTCACTCTGTCCCCAGCAGGACAGTTACACATCGCAAACACCGATTCTGCATTCTCAAACCAACGCAGAAGTCCTACAGCCCCTTCAGTCCCACTGAAGATCTGTGGCTTACAATCCATGAACGTCTTGAACGTACAAGCAGGTGGATTATTTTGTTGAGCGGGTTGACCTAAAACGAAGGAGAGTACATCACACAGTTAAAATTCGATTACGCAACACAAGGTTAAGGGAATAATTTTGCACATATCGTGCTAGCCTGATAAGCAGCTAAGGCTTCAGCCACACGAGTGTTTATCAGATTTGTCAACTCAGCTTGAGTCATCGCAATGTGACCACGTCCGTGACCTCGTTCACTCATGATTCTATATAAGAGAAGGGGAAAAGGTCAAAAGTCGAGATAAGGTAGGAGTCAGACTCACAACGACTTCTATAGATTACAAAGCACATCAAACAACCAAGCGAAACCCCTTTCACACTTGTTAGATCTCGCTGGGACTCGCATGCACCCCACATTATTATTATGTGTGCACCCACAATAATAATGTGATTTGCATGTTTATCCAGCTCCTCCCAACTCATGCTAAAAGGTTCCTCAAGTTCTCGCAAGAAAACAAAACACCACAAATGTAAACCACGAAAAGCTAACAGGATATTGCACTGTGACTCTATCAATCACATAACTCAGGTAAATGCTCATGTATTCAATCTGAAATGCTAAATGTGTGCAATCACATGCAACAGTGTACATAAGTGTATACTAGATATACTATGCAATAAGTAAACGAGAGACGAACCTTGCAATTTGGAGCCGAGTGTCATGGTCGATTTCGGATCTGTTTGGTTATAGTCTGGTTTTATAAAAACGTTTTAAAACCAAGTTCACTATAACCAGTGGCTCTGATACCAAACTGTCACACGCCCAAAATACCACCTAGGGAATGTCCATGCTAGGAGTGTGACGTACCAACAATGAGCCACTAATTACATTGAACCCAAACAAGTTTCTAAATAAAATACTCAATTATTAACGAAAAATACCATCAACAAGTTTAAATGTAAACCAACATGTTCAGCGGAAGCAAATAGTAAACCAAAGTTAAACTGTTTCAAAACCAATGTATAGTATAAATAGTTCAAACACAGGAATCCCTCCAGTCGACCCATGACCACTCCAGCTACTCCAAACAGCAAGTTCCAAATCCAAGACATCTAAGGACCTGTGAGCATGCAACAAGTGTATCAGACAACGCTGGTGAGTTCACAGCTTTTTCGAAAACGTTAGTTACTGAGAGTTTATTCCAGTTTATTGACAAATCCAAAAGTAATGTTGATAATATCTCGATACTGAACAAGACGGCTCCTGATGTATGTTTTACCCGTTCCCCAGTGCTCCTATCAAAACACTGGGCATGACTGGGTCATTAGTTCACACTCGTACTCTCCGGTACGGGGTGAGGGTGCCAAACCTAAGTAGCACTACCAACTAATACCTCGTTACCTCTCCGGTAACAAAAAGATGGGACTTAAAAGTGATAGAGTGAGATTATTATCCAATATTCCAGTTTTACCCAAAAACTTATCCCTCCCCGGGATACCCACTGACTGTCCTAACCACCGGGACGCATGCTCAAGAGTAGTGAACGCACCTTTGGTTTGCTCCGTAAGATTAATTACTTTGTTTATCAGTTGAACAACCAAGCCCTAAAAGGGTTACCGATAACAATCAGTCTTATGCACATAAATCACACGTTCTACATTCACATTGCACAGGTAACATATATGTATTGCACATAACGACATACCAATCGTAACAAGAAATTGTGCTATATGCCAAACATAACAGCCATTGTAATACTTGGTTTTTGCATACCATGCTATCATATAATACGTGTCTTGGATCCCCATATAATTAATTCATATGACTTTATTTCCAATACAAGTTGACATGCACAACATCTATTATATAACAAATGCTTAGGCTATTTTAAGGACTAACGTCATTGGCCTAATTCAATCCTACAGCCCATAAGGAAAATGTAGTCCACTAGAAATGTGCACCCTTTACCCGGTCCGACCCAAATATATTAAACCCAAACCAAACAGCAACCAATTCCCACCCGAGGAACATTAGCCGGCCTGCGGCCCAACTTACACATGGCCCAATCATCGTTGGTCCAATGTCGTGCTGCTGAAACTGATTTCGCAGCCCAAATGCACACCAGGCCCACCCGGTTTGGCCCAGTTACATGTGTGTGTGATTACCCGAAAATGGTTAGCCCATGTGTAGTGTTGGTGTATTAACTGATTGGGCCTAAGTGTGTAGTCCATCATAATGTTTGGGCTATGCCCTTGGTGTGCACAAACTTCATTTATACTATTACAACAATTTCAAATGACCAGATCCTATTTTCCAGATTTTATGCAATTTAAATCACTGTTATATCATCAATCAAAATCCCTTTAAGCAATCCCAATATACATCATTTAATTACACGTATCAGGTTCTGCATATGAACTCTAATAACCATCCGATTAACATGTAGCCAATGTTTACCTAAGGTTTTCTTATTTAAAGTAACCAACCAATCAATTCCTTTATTCCTACAGATTTCATGCTCATTAAAACTAAACAATAGTTGTACCAATTAACACAATTAGATCAACAAGAACAGTACTCCTCGGCTAATGTATTATATCTCTATCCCACATAACAATACAAACCATCTATATGCTAATCGATCCCTAACATAATTCTCATAATAACAACATTCAACTTCACATAAACAAGTACACACATAAACAAGATCAACCAAATCAGATTTAACACGAATACGAAGTTACTAACAAAGAACTCGATGAAAGAAGATGATTCTTAGAAGATGGGGAGTGTCCTACTGCTGTCGCAATACAAGGGGGGTTTAGAGAGGTCTAGGGTTGTTATGAATATTCTAAAACAAAGTATGGTTACGTAACACTTAAACATATGCGAAACATTTGGGAGTTGGGCTCAGAAAGCACTTTGGGCCAGGAACATATTTGGGTCAAAACGAGAGGGAGAGGGCCCGATTGGTCACAAGAGCCCAAGTAGTCATGTGTGTGTTTCGGGTAGGTTTGCGGCCCAATAAACATCAAGTAACTCGCGGCCCAATCAGGTTAGTTCCCTAAATTAGCTAAAAGTCACATAGAAACGTTTAACGGTTTCGTGTAGTTAATCAGTCAAACACACATACGCATACTCAATCACGTTATACATTTAGCAAATACATTACAGTCACGAGTGTTTATCAATTTTCATCAACTCAAGGGACATGAAAGGGAAATAATAAGAAAACAGGATCACGTGACTAAGAGACACTGACCTTGGAAGTTTGGGTTCTCACATCATCCCCAACTTGAAAGAAATTTCGTCCCGAAATTTGACAAGTAAACACAGAGAGGTGAAGTGACAAATCAAGATTGTTGCAGGTTTTCCTCAGGTGCCACATGATGTGTGATAAGGGTTTTAATCATGAATAATTTTTCCATTCTTACAAGCGTCGTGAGAGAGAGCGTGGACAACCCCCATGGCCACCACCTATGATGCGTACACATACACATCCCCACATTTACATATGCATATATATTATATATTAGGCAAAGACATGTATTTAACTGATCACCTGTGAGTGCATGAATGTCTATCGCCTTCGTCAATCCGAATCGTGGCAAGAAACTGAACAAGACGAGGTCTTATATTGTAAAATATAGGGGAGAGTCAAGTTTAAGTGAGGAGTGGCAAACTTGTAATTACTTAGATCTTCTTTTAGAGCCTTGCGTATAAATAGGAGACTTAGGGTAATGATTTAGAACTTTTTGCAACTTTTGGAGCTTTGAAGCTTAGAGAGAGATTCTATAGAGAGAAAGTGATCAAGGTGATTCAAGGTGCTTGTATCTTGTCATATTATCAATCGAATCACGGTTTATTACGTTCTTGTGTTCGGTCCACACACGTGCACGGATTCCGCACGTCGTATGTGTCGTTTCGCAATCGTTCGGGAGTCAAACACGATCCTACAACGCGTTCACAAGGGGTATCAGAGCGGAAGATCGATTGCACGGATCAGTGATACAAGATTTCATCAAATTTCAGCGAATTCAGAGTCAATTTCATCAAGTTTCTTCTTTTACCCACTTTCTTCACTTTTTGACACAAAAACGCAAAATTAACAAGGATTTCAAGGTTAAAAATTGCTGATTTTTTGATATATTGTGCGAAAACCATTGTTTTACAATCCTACAAAATCTCATAACAAAATTCCAAGTATTTTGTGAGAAATCAGTGATTTTTTGGTCCGAAAATTATGAACTTCGTTGCTGATGTTGTTCATCCGGATGGCCATCTGTTCGGATGATCGACCATCCGGACATAAGTCCCATTCGAAAGGTGTGAAATAAAGCCATCCGGATCATATGTTTTACCATCCGCTCGGATGGGTTAAAGTCCATCCGACCATCCGCTGGGACGAGTATTTGAAAGTCCATTCGAACATTATGGTTTATCCATCCGTTGACCAGTGATATTATACCAACTACTTTTGTATATCATCCGAACAATCTAGTCTTTGTCGGCCCAATTATGTCAAGTTGAGTGTGTTGTTGTCAGACTATCATGTGGAGGCCCAATAATAATCACTGATATACAAGCGGCGGCCCAATAATAATAAAAGGCAGTTGGTTTGTTTTAGAGAATTCACGTGACATCTTTATTGATTCAAGAAACATTTATTGTTGGTGGCTGAATAACAATCAACTTTTATTATTAGTTCATCACATGAAATTTCTTGGGCCAATATAACAGTCCAACAAGAAAAGTATGGAGGTCCAATGACATCTATTAGGTGTCATAGTTATCACATGTAATTGATCGGCTCAATAAAGCTGTTAAAATAGTGAATTGATGTCCATTTAAGAGGTCAGTCATCAAGTGTGAATTCATAAAATAGTGATATCTCATCCGTTGATGATTGTGGTCTAATAGACTTCATTTCATTCGTATTGCTCATCTGGTCAAAAAGGTTCTCAAACTGTTGGTCAAATATTCAATACACAAAATATATTCAGGCGGCCCAATTAGATTGGATTGTATTGGTCTTTTAATGAATCAATTTGTTAGTGGGGATATCGGTTCAATCAAATTTTTAATATGACAGGTTGTATCATCCAATCGCGTTAAAGGTGTGATTTCAAAAAGTTAGAAAGTTTATTGGTTAAAGAAGTGGTCCGATAGTGTAATTTGGTGGAAATGAAATAATTCTCAATAGTGCGCAGTTTGGTCAAATTAAAAATCTCTTGTGTACAATTTTGTCCATCTGATCGCATGTAATTGGGGCCCATCCGAAGATGATAATTGAGCCCATTTCGAAGCCCAATTGGTTTATTATAGTTCATTCGCCTCATAAGCCATTCGGATCAAGATTAGATTGATCCATCCGAAGATCAATTTTAGTAAGCACATCGGAACAGTTTTTTTTAAAGGTGTAAATCCACTACAAGCTTATTCGAGAGTCCATTTGTCCGAGTGATTCATTAACAAGACTTGGAAGCCCATTTATCATTCAAGTTTATCCGAGTGATTCGTTAACAAAAATTTATCCGGACCTTGTGATTGTTGATTGGATCATCCGAATAACTATACCAAGTCATTGTCCATCCGTGGAAAGTTATAAATGGCCCATTCGGATCAAAAGGAACATAATTCATCTGAGCTCAATTGAAAGGCACATTCGAACGTCACAAATTTGATACGACGAAACAGATTGGCAAAGATTTATTGTTGTTTAAATTTTCAAAATCTGATTAATTGTTCAACGTTTTGCAGGTGTGAAAATCAAAGTGATACATGTAGAAGAAAAACGAGGAATCAAAATCATGGCTGAAGTGAAAGTGAAAACAAAAGAAGAGAAGAGATTCTAAAAGAGAAAACGGATAGAGAAAGATATTTTGCAGATTGTAGAATTGAAAAGATGCAAGAAGAGTTTGAAGAAGCGAAGTGTTATGGAAGATGGGATAAGAAGAAAGAGTGTTACATCAACCGAAATGGAGATCCAGTTGTTCATAGATGAGAGGTGGTGTATAATGATGTGTTGGTTGTTATTCCTCTGTCCGACGAATACTACTCAAATGTTGAAAAAGATAGAAATTATCTAAAAAAGCTAGACAAGATAATTAGAGATGTAATGACAGCAAGTCTGAAAATGAGGGATGAAGAAAGAATGAAGAAGAGTGTTGAGAAGATGGTGGAAGATTTAAAAGAAACAGCGAGTAATGAAGAAGGAGAACAGAAGAGTGAGGATGTGAAAGAAGAAGAAGCTGACAAAGAAGAACAGAAACCGGAAGAAGAAGCTGTTACTGAAGAACAACAAAATGAAGAGGATCTGAAGAACAAAGAAAAAGCTGATGAGAAGTTGGAGAAGTCAGTTGAAGTAGCTGGTGCTGGTGTTGGTGTTGGTGAGGAACAGCAAAAGAGAGAAACTGATCAGACACAGACGGCAGAAAAAACCAAGGTGCCAACGACTGAGGTAAGCACTTCAACTGAATCTTCTGAAATTTTAAATAAAAATGTTGAACAGTGCAAGAAATGCATGGAAACGTGCAGTGCTTGTACTGAAAAAGATGAAAAATTCAGAACAAGAGATATGAAATTTACTAAAATTGAAAAAGGTTTCAAAGATAAATGTAAAGAGATGTTAGAAAACGAAAAGGTTTTGAAAGATAATGATGAAAAGCTGACACAAAAATGCAAAACTTTAGAGAAAGAAAATAAGATTTTGAAAGAAAAGTGTTCAACAATGACAGAAGAGTGTTTGCAAAATGAAAATTCGTTTCAAGAAATGAAAAAGGAGTATGATTCAATAAAACTTGCATATCATATTACAAAAGAATCATATGAGGACGTGAAGAGTCAAATGAAACTTGTTCAATCAAGATTGAAACATTGTTCTGAAACATCTGATACGCTTGACGACAGTATGAAATTAAACAACAAGTTGTAAATTCTTACATTGAAGATGTTGCTAAGCTTAAACGTAAAATAGCTGATTTAGAACAAGACAACAACAAGTTACACAGTTATCGCGCTTCATCATATGTTCTTAAACGTATTTTCAATCTAAAACCAGATGATAAAGATTCTGAGAAAAACAAGAAAGGAATTGGCTCAGAGTATCATCAGGTTCCACCACCGTTTGAGGAAAAATTCACATTCTATGATGACGAGAAGGTGGAAAAAGCTTTCAACATGGTTGATCAATTGCCAAATAATATAGACGTAACCTATTCCAAATCTGATGATTCTAGTGATTCAGAGGTGGTAGGTAAGGTCGTTGAAAGTGTTTTGAAAGAAGAGTCTGTTGAAACAGGTAAATCTGAATCATAGGATGAAAATGAAGGTAGTTTTCATCAAGGTTATCTGAAAAACTCAAAATCTGAGAAAAATGAGAATGATGATTTAAAAGGATTGGTATATATCATGATTGGATCGGACAAATTATTCTCAGATCTTGAAGTCCCGATTCAGAATGTGATTTCAGAAAAGATTGACAATGTATTCAAGTTGGATGAAATTGAAAAATATGAAATTGCAAAGTTTGCTGGAAAAAGCAAGAAAACTTTTTATAACAAACCTAGTTACAAAAAGAAAAACATGAAGGCTGGGTTGGGTTATAAAAAAAAACAGATTTGGAAAAGAAATGAAACGCTAAACTATCAGAAAAAGATGAACTTTGTTCACGAAACAAGTTCTGAAGAAGAGAAAGAACTACAATTTAGACGACAGTCTAATGAAGAGTTCTATGCTCAGAAAAAGCAACAACAGCAGGCCAAAGATGTCTCAAAGAGAACATGCTTTAAGTGTGATCAAATTAGTCGAAAATGTCCAAATTTAAAACCTGTTGATGTTGACAAGAAAAGAAAGGTTGAAACACAGAAGTCAACCAAGTTTGGATCAAAACAAACTTGAAAACCAAAACCAAAGACACCCAAAGTTGAACCTAAACAGATTTGGAAGCAAAAGGTTGATTTTTCAAAATCAAAACAAACTTGGAAGCCGAAAACATCCAAGTTTGAACCAAAACAAATCTGGAAACCTAAAGTTTATTTGTCGAAAGATAACATTCAAACAGATTCAAGATTTTATCGAAGAAGTGTTTCAAAAGGACAAGTTTGGGTGGAAAAGAAACAAAAGATTTCTGTGAGTGATAATCGGAATGAAAATACGTTTGTGAAAAATGATAAAGATTTCCCGAAGTTGAATGATTCTTCTTGTGTGACAATACCCAAGGTCAAACAGGCCTGGGTTGCATTGTTCAAATGATCAAATTGATTGAATGTGCAGGTGCTCTAGAAAGCAGAAGATTGTCAGAATGAGGAAAGGAGCAGCCTGGCACAACAAGAGGAGGCTGCTGAACCCTGCAACTGAGAAACAGGGAGTTTGTTCATTTTCTATACTTAAATAAACCATTTTATAAAAAAAAACATAAAAATTGAAAATTAAAAAAAACAAAAATATGTCAAAAACTGATAAATGAAAAAAATATGTTTGTTTTTAAATTTTGTCAAAAATAAAAAAAATTACAAAAATATGTTGATTTAATATGCCGAAACCTTCATGACTGAACAAATATGATTATTTCACAATTGAAAATGGTTTTAACATTTTTAAAAATCAGTGTGTTGTAAATCATGGGGGTACTTATTGCTTCACATGTTATATTTTCTGCAAAACAAAGCATGAGACGCAGAAAGTTGATGGCGAGACAAAGCTATCTACATCGGTTATCAAATTTTCTTTAAATGGTTTGAATTTTAGGGGGGAGTAAATGTCGTCAGAAAATACAAAAACATTTGAAAATTTTGAAAAAGCCAAAAACAATAGAAAATGAAAAAGAGTTTTGTGTAAAAAGAGGAAATGATAGTACATCAGTAGACAATCACAGTACGCTAAAGAAATGGAAAGTTAAATTTGATAAACGGTCTCACTGATGATATGCCAGTAGGTTTTTACACACTTTTTTTTTTTTGAAAGGTGAACTTCATAATGGTGACCATTGTCACATCCGCAAATCGCGGACCCTCGCCAAGAACGTGGGCCCAGATAGCAAGGTCAGCGCTGGGTTAACCAGTCTTGGGTCGAAGGCTTTCCCCCGGAAACCGTACTGCCTCTACACGAGTTTCCTCGCTAGAGAAACAGCCGGATGAAAACCGGAGTGACGCTCAGGATCAAACCCTCCTCGGTAGGTTTTTCACCATCATTGCGCACGGGTGTCCTACCCCCTTTCGCCACAAGCGGGAGTCGAACCGGTGACCTCTAGGAGGACAAACCGGCCCCCAACCACTGGGCTATGAAGGAAGGACAGGTTTAGTAGATTGATTTCGAGATATAAACCTAAATATCATTACTTACTTATCTCGTGGGGAACATCTTTCGGATATATGGGTAACCCCCGAAATCTTGTTTGAGAGATTGCCAGATTCTGAGATACTAGGTCTTTATACTGTTTGATATCTGGGGTATTATATCTGATCTTCTGATATTGCGGAAACAATGGTCTAGATCTCGTATAATACTTTATGCGCTTAAAGCTTACCCTCTACATAAAATTGATAAAATATCGAAAGATAGAAATCAATTGCAGTTGTAAAGAAGATCCCCAAGGGGGACACACCTAAAGTCGAGCCTTCATATCTTTGATTGAACGGTAGTTCATACCTGAGCTCTCAAAGTCTCGCACTAACCCAGAGAATAAATATCAATATTGTATATTCACCTGTAAGACTAAATCTAGGGAATTTTGATACGGGAGTATATTCTAAGGTGGGACACGCGAATAAGTTAAGTTCTTAAAACACTAATCTCGTATCTCGAATCAGTTGAACTTTGTGTGAAAATTTAACTGGATCGGTATACTGACAATCTAAGTGAATCGTTTAGAACTTAAAGTGTTTATAGCTCAATGGTGCTAGCGATTTATCACAAACTGATATGATCCTCTGACATGAACTCAATCAAAAATATTGTCTGTAAATATTTCTTTACTGCTTTATGTTTCAGAAAAATTCAAAAAGATTTTGTTTCTACTTTATTTTCGACAACCGATGTCTGAAAGCTGATTTTCAAAATCTAAGTATGCTGAACGTGTTTCTGAAAAATAAACAAGTTCATTCATTTGAAACTTGAGTTTTTAAACAAAAAATTAAAAATAGTTTGTGAAATCTCCAAGGTCATTAATTTGGACTTGGATGATAAATTGTGAAGTTTTGGATTCTTTAAACTGTCAGATATAAAGTAATTTGATAGGGGGAGTGGAGTTGAGTAATTCTAGAGAAATTCATATTGTTACACTTGTGTAATAGAGCCAGATTCTTGATTCAAGAAGATTTTAAGATCAAGGTCATCATTCCTGGAAAACCGAAAAAGCTTTCACTGTCACATATTTTAAATGCTCCAGCTTATGCTGAGAGTTAGGTTTTCAATCTTAAATTGTCATATATCTTACAAATGTTTGAGACATTGCAGTGGTTAATCCAGACTACGATCCCGATAGCCGAGTCTAAAGGGAAGTCTGAAGACAAGCTCATCGCAAGGGGTAGCTTGTAACCAAAGGACCAGGTGTCGATCCTAAAAGCACGGAAGCTTTAGGAAAAGGGGAGCCTGAAGAAAAGAGTCAACCAAAAGGGGGAGCTGATTCAGAAGAAAAGCTTGAAGAGGGAGTCTGTGGTTGCTGAAGATGTCAAAGCTTCGAGAAGACTCAGAGAGAGAGAAAAGACAAGATGCTACGAGATTGACTGCGGCAATATCCAATGGGGAGTCTATGAGTGCACGAATGTCTATCGCCTCCGTCAATCCGAATCGTAGCAAGAAACTGAACAAGACAAGGTCTTATATTATAAAATATAAGGGAGAGTCAAGTTTAAGTGAGGAGTGGCAAACTTGTAATTACTTAGATCTTCTTTTAGAGCCTTGCCTATAAATAGGAGGCTTAGGGTAATGTGTCACACCCTGACTCTTGCGGAAGCGTGATTGCGTGTGACTTGCTTAATATCATTGCATTCAACCATAACAAACAACTATATGATAAAAACTACGATGTTCATCCATTAAAGAGTTTCAAAATAATACAACCAACAGTGTTTAACACCAACTAAGACTTCAAGATACATAACTACCCTTTGTTTTAAGTTCCATACTGGACTTCACAACAGACACTTGACAAAAACGAGGCCTTGAACCATGTATCCTATCAAGGATAAAACACACGATTCAAACCCTTCAGTACTGGATGACATCACTTATTTGTAGACACAACTTGATAGTTCTTGTACTCCCGCCAGATCCATAATTAGTTTGCTGAAATACATGTAGTTTGAAAACATCAACAAAAGTTGAGTGAGTTCATGTGTTTTGTATGTGTGCACGAATAACCTTGTAAAACTTATGTAGGTATGTATGTATGTATCTGTAAACCGGTATGAAAGCAATAACAAGGAAACAGATCAATTAATGTGTAGCTAATACATTAATATATGTGCAATGGTGTAGGAATGGCTCAATCCTTTATGCGTATTTCGTACCGGGCCATCTGGCGGGAACGACATAGTCGCCACATGGTCCAACACGCGGGATCATGGGCGGTGCTCGCAACACCTAATAGATCTACCACTCATGCCCCTCGGTCCTTATACAAGGATTAATGGTCTTAAGTTAATCGCCTACCCATTCACATGATCTAACAGTTCATTCCTTAGCTAACCATACCATTTGTATTCGTAATCATTTGTAACATTTGTAACATGTATTTCACCCCCGAAGTTATAAAACTGACAACAGTTAAAAGAAAAGGGGGACATGAACTCACTGGCTTGCGTTCTTCAATCAAATAACCCAAAGCTTCTTCTCAATTGCACGACTACCTACAAACGTGCTACGGTTTATTAGACGGGTGGGTCGTGCCTTGACCTTGGTCTTATTTAGTATTTTTGAGTTATGTTTCTTTGTGTCATCAATGTTATTCCAAGTATATAATTATTTGTTAAAATAATAAATATTTTAACTTAAATTATATATATTAAATTTTTGGAATATTAGTTAAAATAATATATTTTAACTTGACACAATTATGTACTTATGCATGTATAATTTCCCCAAGGGTAGGTGTATTCATACTCGTGTTCTTAAACTTGTATGTTTTTGCCGAGTATCGGTGGCGTATTCCGGTGTATTTATACATACGAGAATACGTATTTTATTGTGTTTATTAAGTATTCCTATACTTAATTTTTGTATCAATTTTTCTGGAATAATATTTCTAATACAAATTCACCAATATATATTCTTAAAATATATATTTTAAGAAATCTTTTATAGAAATTTATCTATTCTTCTTCTTGGCAAAGATATTTATATTTTTATATAAACCTCAAAATAATATCTTTTCAAGATTATCTTAGAAAATATTTATAAATCCATTTTTCACCCAATAATATATTCTAAGTTTATTTCAGAAAAAATATATATTTTCTTCAAAAATAGTATATTTTCTAGTAATTCAAGAAAACATATATATTTTTCTTTCCAAAAAATATTATGATTTCTTCTTGTCAAAACTACGATATAATTTTGTAATAATTGTAAAAATCATATTTTTGTTCTCTTGGTGTCCCAAAATACCGTTTACCAAAATATACTCATGAATTTATTTCCGGAATATTTATGTAAGTTTTATTCCTTGTTCGATTTCTCCAATATTTTGGGTATAAATTGTATATTTATTCTCTTTGAATTTTGGTAATATTTTGTGTTAGAATTTCTTGGTATTTTGGTGAGTTATATTATTTCAAGTCCTAAAATAATATAACTAATACACATAATATACAAATAATCACACACATGGTGACATCTAAATATATATTTTCCTAAATACATATTTAGTCACTTTTATTATCAAAAACCAACCTCCATTATTTATAATTTTTGTAACAAAAATTATGCCAAATTTTATATGAAAAACCATGGTTAAAATATACTTGTAAATATTTGTTTAAAAATATTTTTTCTATGTGTTTTTTATTATCAAAAACCAACCTCCAATATTTATAATTTTTGTAACAAAAAATATGGCAAATTTTATATGAAAAATCATGGTTAAAATATACTTGTAAATATTTGCCATAGTTTCCCCTTAAAAATGGAGGTTTCCATGCTTTCAAAGCATATCATTTTCTTTTATAAATCATCACAAATCATCAACAAAGCAAACAATACTTACCAAGTGCCAAAATCAAGTCATAATCACTACTTCTTGAACTTGAAAATTTATAAAAATTTGTAGTAACTTGGTAGTATGTTTAGTAAGCTTAGTTACCCTCTAAAGTGTGGTTGTTTATTTAAAAACATCATTCTTGAAGATTTTAGATGTTTAAAACTTGTGAAATAGTTTTCTAAAAAGGTTTCTTCTTGAATTTTTCTTGTTAAATACATGTTTCTACACTTGATTAACCACTAAAAATGTGGTTAGTTTCTTTAAGAACTAAGTTTATGTAAATCTTGTATTTTAACTTAGTTTCTTGAGAAATTAATTTTGAAATCATCCATTTACATGATTTATTATACACTTTGATCATCATTTTTCAAGAAAAACATTTAACCTTTCAAGTTCATGTTTCACATAAGGATGATCATCATGATTTATATCATAATCATCCTCTCATCTTGCTAGATTATGTCTTTAATCACAATCTAGCAAGTTCATATGATGTTTAACATCAATAACACAACAATCAACAATCAAGAAGCATAATAACACTTAAACAACATAGATCATCATGATTTTTAGTCTTATGTTAAAGATTATGTTCTTGATCTTTAGTGTTCTTCATGATTAGTGATTTACATACACTTTTAACCAACTTAACAAGATGTAAAATAGAATTAAAAGGATCTTACTACTAGCACAAGGCTAGGGATGAACACAAGATGAAGATGATGATGAATTTGGTGGTTAATAGCTTGTGAGAGAGGTCCTTCCACTTCCAAAGGCTCCTAGCTTCTTATTCTTGCTTCTTACACCTTAATATCACTAGAGAATGGGTGGATTGAACTTGAAAGATGGTGGTGGTGGTGGCCTTGTTCTTGGCCGTAGGTAAGGAAAGGAGAGGGAGAAAGAATGATGTTGGTGATGGTGTGAAGAAGTGAGGGTGTTATGTCTTGTGGTTAGATATATACTTCTCCAACATGTCCATGATCCATACTGTATTATGTTTCTAAAGGTAGGACAAGTCTAATTAACAATTCAAGAAAAATCCATGGTGCCCCCCCCCCCCCCCCAAGTGTAACCGTGAATAGGAGGGGGGTATAGGCTAGCTTGTAATGTTAAGTTAAGGTTATAGTTGAAATCTAAGTGATTTAGTTAGGGTGTTTAGTTGTTATGATATTATATAGTGTGTTATGATGTTCGGGAGCCATTACTAGCTCGGAAATGATGAAACAATGCTTCTAGTGAAAATTTGGTATTTCGGGTAGTGTCCGATTGTTCGGTTGGTTACCGGTTGGTTAAGGTGCTAAACTATGCAGTTTAATGTGCTTTATGTTACATTTTGTGACAGTTTTGATTCCCGACACTTAGGAAGGTATTCTGGACCATTTAACCATATTTCTGCATGATATTAAGTTGTTTAAATGCTGAATTTTGCTGAATTCTGCATAATTCTGTAGTTTATGTGAGTTTTAGGTACTTTCCGGCACTTAAACTATCACTAGGAAGGCAATTTTATGATCCTTACTTTCCTACACACTATACTAGTGTAACTCTTGGTTTCTGGCCCATTCTGTGTCTCAATACCATCTGTGCTAACTTTATTTCGTGCATCATTTGAATCATAGAGTGTTGCATGGTATAATGGTATGACATTATGCAAAATGTGATGCACATGTATGTATGATAACAGTAATCAGAAAGTATTCATGTCATTCATTTAAATCAGCATAGTCATTAAGTCATAATTTACTGTTTAAGTATTGTGCGGACATATGAAATTTTGACAGTTGTCACATTCTCCCACTGTTAAGAAAATTTCGTCCTCGAAATTTTAGACTACGTTAACTCCTTAGAGTTGCGTTATTCGTAAATGGATATGAATAATACCAAAGTGAATAATCACGAAACCAAATCTAGACTTATTCGAATCAGGTGAATCCAAGGACATTATTACAACATTAAGAACCTAACGGTTAAAAGATATGTGATTCAGAATTTGAAGTCAAAGTACAAATGTATTTGTTAACAGGGGTTCAATAAGAGGAGTCTCGACCAATACAATTCCCAACGACCTTTCATAATATGCAAATGTGTTCTAGAAACAGTAGCATCCACTAGATGAACTCAAAATCAGCAAACTCAAATGTAATAGTGACATGAAAATGATCCGTCAACTTTCTAACAAATAACTGAATAAAATTAGTGTGTTGACATTATTGAGTTGCGAGAATACACCGAAATGAAATTCAACCGAATCTGGTGTATCATCGTCTTGATTCGTAGTTGCATTAAGAGTGTTTAAATGACGAGTCAAACAAAAAGTATACGTAGTTTCGTATGAAACGGTTGACCATGATTAGCACAAGCTACAAGTTTGCACTGACGCCGCAAGGTGTCGTAGTGAATGAAATAATTCAAGAATATCGTTGACCGAACAAGTTCACCGTGTTTGGAGTTAAATGAAAGCACAATGAAGCAAATCTAAAGATTTATTTCGAACGACGTCATAGGATTTTCAATTGGATATGGAACACCAAAGAACTATTGTTTTTTATCGAAGATGAGAAAGCAATAAATATCGCAAGGCATTCGATCGATAATGAAAGAACCGTTAGGAGGTACACTGAAATATAAAATGAATTTGTGTACCATTGTCTTAACACACGGTCGCGTTAAGACTTCTTTAACATGATAAATCAGAGCGGATTTAGAGCAAGTCAATAAATAAATAATTAAATCCGTGTTTGAGATACGTAAATGAGATTAGCGCAAGCTTCAATTTAGTGAAAGCATCACCACAAGGTGCCGAAATCAACAAACGATTTAGTGGAGTCGTACACCGAACAAGTCTACTATGACTCGAAACAAATGAAACTCTTGTTAAAATGAATTTGAATATGATGCCTTCAATACATCATATGGTGTCTTGAATTGAATGTGTGGAATGGACAAGTTCAAGCAATTGAACTTGGTTTCAGAGCAATCCAACGATAATTACATGTATCGACAAGGAAATTTCGGCATGGTTGCAAAGATAGACCATGTATGTAACTCGAAGGAAAAGAAATTTCGAGAAAATTTTGTTGACTTGATATCAAGGAGTCAACACTTACAATAACGCAAGTTATTCGAGTCACAAGGCAATATCTGGATATAGCGAAAAAGTACTTGAAACTTTGATGAAAACAATCATTCGAAGGGAAGCCACATGCGTAACAAACGATGCATGTATAACATATGAAATGATCAAGAAATGAAGCAATGAGTATTTTCTATAATGAAAGAAATGATCGTGATACAAGGACCATTAAGGGGAGTAGGGATGTGAAAATCTACTCGCTAGATGTAAAAGTGCGAATTCCAATAAAAGAAGTTTAAGTACTTTACCTGTCCGGCTAGCTAAAATAGCATACACAACAGAATAATGGTGTCTGCCCGAGTTGATAGACGTGGTTCTTACGTGGTAACCTTTAATGAATTTCGACATAAGTTCCCGAAGGTCCTAAATGCATGTTTCGTAAACCCTCAAAGTTTTGTATTATGTGTGTAACTGTTTTGTGTACCGTGTATACCACACAACATTAGCGCACATTTAAAAATAAATTTCTGACTCACTGTTCTTCGGTGTACTTTCTTCCTGAATCCGCAGCTGATGATAACCTGATCAAAAATCAATCTTAGAATAGTAGTTGGATCCTTGCAGTAGGACGAATAAGTCAGTTATCTTCGGCAAGGGATACCGATTCTTGATGGTTGGCTTGTTCAACTCCCGGTAGTCGACGCACCTTCGAAACTACCATCCTTCTTTTCGGCGAACAACCCTGGAGCTTCCCAAGGCGTGAAGCTCGGCCTTATGAATTCTTTATCTTGTAACTCCTGAAGCTGTATGGATAACTCTTGCATCTCTGAAGATGCAAGTTGATAAGGTGCCATGGTTACAGGTGTGGCATCTGAAACCAAGTCAATGTGGAATTCGACTCGTCATTGAGGAGGTAATTCTAGCAAGTCTTCGGGGAAGACCTCAGGATATTCCCTTATCACAGGGATATCTCCAAGCTCTATGACACAATCTCTTAATCACTTCATTCGTCTCTACTAACTTCCCGTTAGCCAATTCTATTGAATATTGGATGTCTAACTTACTAGAAACTAAACCAAGCACGCTCTAAAAGTCAAGAGATGCGAAGCTAAAATTGGCACCAGTATCAAACAGCACAGATGCATAACGTTGACGAATAGGGAACGTACCGGTAACCACGTTTGGATCCTGGCGTGCTTCCCTAGCTCCGATGTTGAACACTATTCCACGTGCCTGATTGTTTTTAGGGCAATATCTCCTGAAATGCCCTATGTCACCACAGTTAAAACAACCTTGACCACGTCCTTGATCATTTCCATTTCCGCCTTGATAGTCGTTGTTGTTGTTTCCCCCGCGATTTCCATTACCATTTGACCTCCATTTCCACTTCCGGCACCATGCCAACACGTCTCCTTGGCATGCCCCACTTTGCCACAGTTATCACATTTTTCATATCTAAATCGCCCGGTATGATGACGTCGGCAATTGTCGCACTTAGGTAGGTTACCCATATACCCTCTTCCCTTATTGGCATTGTTGTTGTTATTCGCCCGAGTACCCTTCTTGAAATTTGAAAACTTCCTTTTGTTTTCTCCAGACGACTCTACAGGAGTCTCTTTCTTCTTTGTTTCAGATATCGAGAATTTGCCCAACGTGATTGCTTCTTCAGTCAGCGCCACACTCAAGTCAATCAGTAATCGTCGGTGGCTTAGAAGTTGCCACCATGCTCAGAATCTGAGGTGCCAATCCCCAGATGAAATGTTCAACCCTCTTAAACTCTAGTTCTACCAAATAAGGAACCACCCTGGACAAGTCATGGAACCTTTGCACATACTCATCTATCTTTGGACCTTCCATTTTCAAGTTCTAGAATTCAGTTTCCAACTTCTGGATTTCTGCTCGAGAACAATACTTTTTACGCATCAATTCTTTCAGTTCATTCCACGTCAAGGCATACGCAGCAGCCTCACCCAACGTCTGGACCTGAAGATTCCACCATGACAATGCTCCATCTAGGAACAGTCCAGAAATGTACGTGACTTGTTGCTCTGGAGTACATTTACTCATCCGTAAAATAGAATCCATCTTCTCGACCCAGCGCACAAAGGCTACGGCACCCCCAGTGCCGTCGAAATTCAGGGGCTTGCAGCTTAAGAACTGCTTGTAGGTGCAGCCTGCGACATAAGCAACATCATTCACAGAAAGCTTTAGCAAAGCACACTTGGAAATGTCCAAACGTAGTGTAATGTGTCTTAAGTGACTTAACATTACTATTGGGTGGGTTATTTCCTGAGGTACCTCCGCTGTGTTCGGAGCGAAGGGCCTCGTGCCGTGCGATGGCCTGTGAGATGCGCTCTTGTAATTCCGCCCCTGTCGTCTGCAGAGAGTTATTGGTATCGGTGTTCCTTCGAGGCGGCATCTTTCTTCTAAGGAGAATATAGGATGGGTCAGGTCTTATTCGTTAAATAAATAAATAGTTGTCTAAAGGTCGTATATACTTATACATATAAGCAATCATCATAGCCAGTAATCAGGCAATAACATAATTCTAGCACAAACATGTAAATCAACAAAGTGTTTAGTGAGAACATAACGATTGAGCTGTCATTAATTACCGACCACAGTTATATTGTTTACAAGTGTATCACATCAAAAGGGTCACAGGGTCACACTACCCTCATCCAATAAGTCTGTCAATATACCAAAAATCACATGGTCAAAAGTGGTCTTCAAAAGTCTTCACAATCTCAGCTCTATAGTAGTGCTCTCACCAAAAGTAATGCATCAGCATAAGACCAAAAACCTACTATACTGATGTCGGAGGTGGAGGAGGGAAGAAAAGCAAGCTGCGAACATGCGCAAGCTCCTCCTCGAGCTCGTAGACACGACGGAGCAAATAATTGTTCTGCTGCTCGACAGTAAGGAAACGAGCATCAAAATCCAGAAAAGGTGTAAGAGCAGCAGGTGGATGTGCAAAAGGAGGTGGTGATGAATGTGGAGGAACAAAAGTAGACCGATAGGGACAAAGTGGAGGATGTGGAGTCAGCTCAAGCTCCAAAACTCTGCGACTCAAAACCTCAAACTGTAGCTGCAGCAACAAAAGCAACTCATCTTACGTGTATCCAACAAAATGTGAGGGGTGATAGGGGTCTGAGATTGGCATAGTGTATGGTGGGAAACATCGGAGTGGTATGTCAAGCGATGTAGATGCGAATGGAGCAAACGGTGCAGTCTGAGAAATCGGAGGAAAAGCTGTTGAAGCAAAAGGATCGTAGTTTGGGGGCTGGCCCGAAGTACCTTCCCCTGGAGGGGGTGCAGGGATGTCCCGGAGGAAAACAATCAGCAAATCAATGCGGTGGACATCAGTCTCTACAGGAGGGAGAGGAGCTACATCAGCGGGTGCAGGTGGAAGAATAAATGGCTCAGCAAGAGGAAGATTAACAGGTGCGGGAACTGGGTCGGGAATGAGAGGTGCAATGTCTGGTGAACCAAATGGGACATGGTCAGGATCAAGAATCGGCTCAGTGTCAATCGGTGCAACATCAGGCTGACCAAAATGAATAGGCTCCGGCTCGAGGACAAGCTCGGGATCGTGTGGAGGTTTAGGGTCATGAGCAGGAGATGGTGCAGCAAACATAGCAGTGTCATCGTCTGAGTCGGTAGCAAAAAGCTACAATCCGGCTGCCCGTAAAGCTGAAGAAGTCATAGACTCAAAGGAGTCTGAAACCGAGTGCAGACTGGTGTCAGAAGATATCTCAACGACTGGAACAGCAGGAGGTGGGACAGCTACAACATCCTCATCTATCTCCCCATCACCCTGGGTGTCAGCTGAGGAACCGTCTACAAACAGATCGACATCGTCATAGAAAGACCAATCCTCGGGAGGAATGACCACAAGAGGAACGGGATCGAGGATCGGAGCCACGATGTGCTCACCATCGGGGTGACCAATGATGAGGGGATCATGGACTGGAGCAGGAATGTCAAAAGGATCCTCATCAGGGAAACCATCAGCAATAGGTAAATCATCGCCAAAGTCTGGTAGCGCGAACGGCTGGAAGTCGTCCTCATCCTCGGACAGCATGTCAGGATCACCCTCAATATCTGATGTAAATATCTCTGGCTCGGGTATAACCTCGTCGTCTGATATGACAGCCATCAGGTTGTGGTCGTCTGATAACCCACTCTCAGAAGATAACATGGTGCCTGTAACATAGCAATAATAACATGTGCACATATAGTAACCACTAACACTTAGTATGCAAACAAGACATTCATCACTTAGACATGTATTCACGTAATCCTTCATGAAACTTTATCGATCTTTCCTAGTCTACCCCATGCAGACTAAACCACCATTGTGACCTTGCATTCGTGTTTCTTGTCTTTCCTTTTGTAAAACGTTGGTTCCATGGATCTGGGCGTTCTATGTGTGCAATGAAAAATATGTTGTAAAAATATTTTCGTGGGAGAGCCCTATTGATTGTAGTCTAAACTCGAGAAAGAATCCTAGTTTGCTATAATCGAAGCTCTGATACCAAACTGTCACACCCTGACTTTTGCGGATGCGTGATTGCGTGTGACATGATTAATATCATTGCATTCAACCATAACAAACAACTATATGATAAAAACCATGATGTTCATCCATTAAAGAGTTTCAAAATAATACAACCAACAGTGTTTAACACCAACTAAGACTTCAAGATACATAACTACCCTTTGTTTTAAGTTCCATACTGGACTTCACAACAGACACTTGACAAAAACGAGGCCTTGAACCATGTATCCTATCAAGGATAAAACACACGATTCAAACCCTTCAGTACTGGATGACATCACTTATTTGTAGACACAACTTGATAGTTCTTGTACTCCCGCCAGATCCATAATTAGTTTCCTGAAATACATGTAGTTTGAAAACATCAACAAAAGTTGAGCGAGTTCATGTGTTTTGTATGTGTGCACGAATAACCTTGTAAAACTTCTGTATGTATGTATGTATCTGTATATCGGTATGAAAGCAACAAGGAAACATATCAATTAATGTGTAGCTAATACATTAATATGTGTGCAATGGTGTAGGAATGGCTCAATCCTTTATGCGTATTTCGTACCGGGCCATCTGGCGGGAATGACATAGTCGCCACATGGTCCAACCCGCGGGCTCATGGGCGGGGCTCGCAACACCCAATAGATCTATCCCTCATACCCCTCGGTTCTTATACAAGGATTAATGGTCTTAAGTTAATCGCCTACCCATTCACATGATCTAACTGTTCATTCCTTAGCTAACCATACCATTTGTATTCGTAATCATTTGTAACATGTATTTCACCCCCGAAGTTATAAAACTGAAAACAGTTAAAAGAAAAGGGGAACATGAACTCACTGGCTTGCGTTCTTCAATCAAATAACCCAAAGCTTCTTCTCAATTGCACGACTACCTACAAACGTGCTACGGTTTATTAGACGGGTGGGTCGTGCCTTGACCTTGGTCTTATTTAGTATTTTTGAGTTACGTTTATTTGTGTCTTCAATGTTATTCCAAGTATATAATTATTTGTTAAAATAATAAATATTTTAACTTAAATTATATTTATTAAATTTTTGGAATATTAGTTAAAATAATATATTTTAACTTGACACAATTATGTATTTATGCATGTATAATTTCCCAATGGGTGGGTGTATTCATACTCGTGTTCTTAAACTTGTATGTTTTTGCCAAGTATCGGTGGCGTATTCCGGTGTATTTATACGTACGAGAATATGTATTTTATTGTGTTTATTAAGTATTCCTATACTTAATTTTTGTATCAATTTTTCTGGAATAATATTTCTAATAAAAATTCACCAATATATATTCTTAAAATATATATTTTAAGAAATCTTTTATAGAAATTTATCTATTCTTCTTCTTGGCAAAAATATTTATATTTTCATATAAACCTCAAAATAATATATTTTCAAGATTATCTTAGAAAATATTTATAAATCCATTTTTCACCCAATAATATATTCTAAGTTTATTTAAGAAAATATATATATTTTCTCCAAAAATAGTATATTTTCTTGTAATTCAAGAAAACATATATATTTTTCTTTCCCAAAAATAATATGATTTCTTATTGTCAAAAATACAATATAATTTTGTAATAATTGTAAAAATCATATTTTTATTCTCTTGGTGTCCCAAAATACCGTTTACCAAAATATATTCATGAATTTATTTCCAGAATATTTATGTAAGTTTTATTCCCTGTTCGGTTTCTCTAATACTTTGGGTATAAATTGTATATTTATTCTTTTTAAATTTTGGTAATATTTTGTGTTAGAATTTCTTGGTATTTTGGTGAGTTATATTATTTCAAGTCCTAAAATAATACAACTAATACACATAATATACAAATAATCACACACATGGTGACATCTAAATATATATTTTTCTAAATACATATTTAGTCACTTTTATTATCAAAAACCAACCTCCAATATTTATAATTTTTGTAACAAAAATTATGGCAAGTTTTATATGAAAAATCATGGTTAAAATATACTTGTAAATATTTGTTTAAGAATATTTTTTCTAAGTGTTTAATTTCTAGAAATATTTTGCCATAGTTTCCCCTTAAAAATGGAGGTTTCCATACTTTCAAAGCATATCATTTTCTTTTATAAATCATCACAAATCATCAACAAAGCAAACAATACTTACCAAGTGCCAAAATCAAGTCATAATCACTACTTCATGAACTTGAAAATTTATAAAAATTTGTAGTAACTTGGTAGTATGTTTAGTAAGCTTAGTTACCCTCTAAAGTGTGGTTGTTTATTTAAAAACATCATTCTTGAAGATTTTAGATGTTTACAACTTGTAAACTAGTTTTCTAAAAAAGTTTCTTCTGGAATTTTTCTTGTTAAATACATGTTTCTACACTTGATTAACCATTAAAAATGTGTTTAGTTTCTTTAAGAACCAAGTTTATGTAAATCTTGTATTTTAACTTAGTTTCTTGAGAAATTAGTTTTGAAATCATCCACTTACATGATTTATATTACACCTTGATCATCATTTTTCAAGAAAAACATTTAACCTTTCAAGTTCATGTTTCACATAAGGATGATCATCTTGATTTATATCATAATCATCCACTCATCTTGCTAGATTATGTCTTTAATCACAATCTAGCACGTTCATATGATATTTAACATCATTAACACAACAATCAACAATCAAGAAGCATAATAACACTTAAACAACATAGATCATCGTGATTTTTAGTCTTATGTTAAAGATTATGTTCTTGATTTTTAGTGTTCTTCATGATTAGTGATTTACACTTTTAACCAACTTCACAAGATGTAAAATGGGATTAAAAGGATCTTACTACTAGCACAAGGCTAGGGATGAACACAAGATAAAGATTATGATGAATTTGGTGGTTAATAACTTGTGAGAGAGGTCCTTCCACTTCCAAAGGCTCCTAGCTTCTTATTCTTGCTTCTTACACCTTAATATCACTAGAGAATGGGTGGATTGAACTTGAAAGATGGTGGTGGTGGTGGCCTTGTTCTTGGCCGTAGGTAAGGAAAGGAGAGGGAGAAAGAATGATGTTGGTGATGGTGTGAAGAAATGAGGGTGTTATGTCTTGTGGTAAGATATATAATTCTCCAACATGTACATAATCCAAAGTGTAATATGTTTCTAAAGGTAGGACAAGATCTAATTAACAATTCAAGAAAAATCCATGGTGGGCCACCCCTTGTGTAACCGTGAATAGGAGGGGGGTATAGGCTAGCTTGTAATGTACAGTTAAGGTTATAGTTGAAATCTAAGTGATTTAGTTAGGGTGTTTAGTTGTTATGATATTATATAGTGTGTTATGATGTTCGGGAACCATTACTAGCTCGGAAATGATGAAACAATGCTTCTAGTGAAAATTTGGTATTTCGGGTAGTGTCCGGTTGTTCGGTTGGTTACCAGTTCGTTAAGGTGCTAAACTATGCAGTTTAATGTGCTTTATGTTATCTTTTGTGACAGTTTTGATTCCCGACACTTAGGAAGGTATTCTGGACCATTTAACCATATTTCTGCATGATATTAAGTTGTTTAAATGTTGAATTTTGCTGAATTCTGCAGAATTATGCAGTTTATGTGAGTTTTAGGCACTTCCCGGCACTTAAACTATCACTAGGAAGGCAGTTTTATGATCCTTACTTTCCTACACACTATACTAGTGTAACTCTTGGTTTCTGGCCCATTCTGTGTCTCAATACAATGTCTGTCTGAGTACTGAACTCCCGTCAGTACTTTTGATTTGTCTGATAACTGTTCTAACTTTGTTTCGTGCATCACTTGAATCATAGAGTGTTGCATGCTATAATGTTATGACATTATGCAAAATGTGATGCACATGTAAGTATGATAACAGTAATCCGAAAGTATTCATGTCATTAATTTAAATTAGCACAGTCATTAAGTCATAATTTACTGTTTAAGTATTGTACGAACATATGAAATTTTGACAGTTGTCACATAATGATTTAGAACTTTTTGCAACTTTTAGAGCTTTGAAGCTTAGAGAGACATTCTAGAGAGAGAAAGTGATCAAGGTGATTCAAGGAGCTTGTATCTTGTCATATTATCAATCAAATCATAGTTTATTACGTTCTTGTGTTCGGTCTACACACGTGCACGGATTTCGCACGTCGTACGTGTCGTTTCGCAATCGTTCGGGAGTCAAACACAATCCTACAACGCGTTCACATCACTGGGTATTTTTCTCGCGTTTTAAGGCGTTTAAAATTAATTTTATTGTTCTATAAAAATTAACTTGCCATAATATTGCTGAACAATATTTTATTTTTATTGACTGGCTGCGTTGTCTGTATTTTGCAGTATACGCGCGTTATTGCGCAGTTTGCGCTTAAATTCGTAGAAATAGCGATTTTAAGCATTTTAATTAATTTTTCTTCACGAATATGATTAAATTATAATTTTAATCATAACGGAATATTTTTGGTATTTTAACCGGGCGGTCACCGACGTTCGTTTCGCATTTTGTTCGTTACGCGATAAGCGTTTATCTTATTATTGCCAACATAATTTTTTAACAAAGTTCGGATTTACCAACATATCAAACACTACATGTTAGCACCAATTTAATAAAGTATGGCATTTATTCATTTATAACACGTGTCACACTAGTACGGTACAACCTTAGAATAGCAGGGTGTTACACCAGGTCTGTTTATGTGTCAAGATGACGGTAATATCAAAGCTCGGATCGTTGAAGGAGTTATTCTTATGGTTAAGTGATTGCAACGGGCAGAAGGTAAAAAAGAAAGCGGTACATGCGATATTTATACTAACGTCATGGTGTGTATTGAAGAGTAGAAACAAAAAAATATTCAGAGCAATACACGGAGCAGTATACAAAATAATAGAAGAAATTAAAGAAACTTCATTCGGCTGGATGAGGCGAAGAACAAAGGTGCAAATAAACTCATGGGAGGAATGGAAGAATTTTTCATGGTGTAACAATGTCACGTAAAAGTTTTTTATTTTGGTTTCTTTTTCTCGACACAAATGTGATTTAAGTTGCTGTACTATGGTTCGTAGCATCTTGCTATAAATATTTTGTTTCGATTAACAAAATGCTCCGTTTCACTATTAAAAAATTATATATTAATAATAGAAGCCTATAAATAGTTTTCCAATCAATAGTGTTTTAATTATTATAATTATATTATATCATTTTTAATACTTTTAGTATTTTAATATTATATAGTTTTTAATACTTTTATTATTTTAATATTATAATAACTATTATTTTCTTTACTTTTTAAGTTGGATAAACTTGGTGTTAACCGATACTGGTATCAAAAATACCAGTACGATCTGGTTCGTTATCGGTAAATGAAGGTAAAAACCGGCACAGCCTGGTACAGAAAACGCTAAAAGTCGGTACCGAATTGATTTTGAAAATCTTTTAGTTTGGAAAATTCGGTACTGCTACCCGGTACCATTTGCTCATCCCTGATCACGGGTACCGTACGAACAACAACGGTATCGTGCAACTTTTTTTGTTGATTTTCTTATACTTTTAATGATTTCTTTTTTTTAGTTTCAAGGGTAGGGATGAGCTCGGTGCCAACCGATACCGAATCAGTACTGGTACCAAAAAAAGTAGCAAACCGGTACTAGGAACGCTAAAAGTCGGTACTGCATTTTAAGATCTTTCGGTTCGGGAAATTCGGTACAGGTACCCAGTACCATTTGCTCATATTTGACCACGAATTTTATACGAACAACATCACTACCTTACACTTTTTTGTTTAATTTTCTTTCGGTTATCTTTTAATGGTTTTTTCTATATTTTCTTTTTATTTTTATCAGTGGTTTTGTGCGCAACGCGCTCGTAGTGATTTCAAAACACATGTAAACACAAACTAAATAACAAAAGAAGTTCACTGCAACGCGGCGATTGTTAAAGACCTAGTATGTATGTTGTGAGTGCACTAATGTCTATCGCCTCCGTCAATTCAGATCGTAGCAGAAATCAGAAGAAGACATGGTTTTATAATGTAAAATATAGGGAAAAGTCAAGGTGGCATTATTGTAATTACTTTGATATTCTTTTAGAAGCCTTGCCTATAAATAGGAGGCTTAGGGTTATGTTTTAGAACTTTTGCAAACTTTGGAGGTTTGGTGATTAGAGAGAGAAAGTAACAAAGGTGATTCACAGTGCTTGTAATCTGTCACATCTTCAATAGAATCACAGTTTATACGTTCTTGTATTCGGTCCACGCACGTGCACGAATTTCGCACGTCGCACGTGTCGTTTTGCAATCGTTCGGGAGTCATAAAGGTCCTACAACGCGTTCACATATGTAAAAACCATTCGTTAGGTGGTTAAAAAAAGAGTAGGTAAAAATCTATGGCCAAATTATAAAAATACAAAACTCAACTGTAGCAAGTGTGATGTGATTTAATAAATACTAGTGGGTTACCACCTGCGTTTCGCGGCGGGTTCAAACCATAGATAAAAAAACAATCGTGAATGAGTATTTTCCGTAAAGGTAAAAAACCACGTGATGGTATATTTGAATGTCACAAAATGTAATCGGTTCAGTTTGTGATGGTATCGACACTCATTATAACCATAAAAATAATACTTGCGATAGGTTCGAAACGTGAATAAAATAACTTACTTAGAACGTTACATACGAAAGTTAGAAAGACTTTACCTTGACAAAAAACAAAAAAGAAATGACAATAAATAAGTAAAAGGAAAAAAAACTAAAAGTTTAGGCCCTAAATAGTAATTAAAATAAAATGTAATGGGAAAACTAAAGTTGAGGGTCAAGTAGTGATGATAATAAAGTGTAAGGATTGAAATTAAAAACAATTATTAAGATTAAGGGCCTAAACATGTTATTACTAAAGTAGAGGGACTATATGATAAACTTATTAAAAATTAGATGATATAAGTGAAAATTCTACTATATGACATTTTGGTAATAAAATCTAAAAGTAAGAACTCTTTGTTACTGTAGCTAATGATGCTAATGATGTAAATTAATATTTAGTATAATGGTTTATAATTCTATCAACATGTTTTTTTCAAAAAAGTTGTATTAATGAATGTAATTGACTTATTAAGCTATAAGTCTAATTCCCTACAGTCATTGGCTTTAATACCAATTTGTTACATCATGACCGACAACGGATATGATACGGGACATGATAATTGTCCATAGCTTATGACAACTATTATAAGTTTAATATATCTAAAACATGATCCAATTTAAGTTTGTCACACTTTACATGAAATCACAAATAAATCATACAAAGATTTGCTATATTATTTGATTTATTTTACTTAGAAATCATTTATATATATATATATATATATATATATATATATATATATATATATAGGGAGCCGCTAGAATGAGAACCATCACGAGTTATGAGAACCACGAGAACCAAGTGCCACGGAGGGGCGTTGACCACGAAATTTTTTTTACACCTAGATCCGTATATTTTAAGACCGGGTGTAAAAAAAAATTTCAAACGGCGCGCCCGATGGGGTAGTTTTATACACCCAAAGTTTGTAAAAAAAAAAAGAAAAAAGAAAAAAAAATTAAAAACACCAAACTTTGGGTGTAAAAAACTACCCCCTCGGGCGCGCCGTTTGAAAAAAAAATTTTACACCCGGTCTTAAAATATACGGATCAAGGTGTAAAAAAAATTTTGTGGTCAACGCCCCTCCGTGGCACTTGGTTCTCGTGGTTCTCATAACTCGTGGTGGTTCTCATTCTAGCGGCCCCCTATATATATATAATGTAAGTATCTATAGAAAACCCGCTTTTATTTAGAAAACTTGGGAAACTCTAACCTCCCGAATTTTTTTTTTTTTTTAAATTACACATGTTATATACATGTTTTTAAGGGTTTTAGGCAAAAAAAAAAAATCAAAAAAGCGCCGAGTAGATATTTTTAAAAAAAATAAACAAGTTTTGGTGTAACACATGTTATAAATATGTCAGATGAATGTAACATATGTTACACCAAAACTTGTTTATTTTTTTTTTAAATATCTACTCGGCGCTTTTTTGATTTTTTTTTCCCCAAAACCCTTAAAAACATGTATATAACATGTATAAATTTTTTCAAAAAAAAAACATTGGGAGGTTTGAGTTTCCCGGGTTTTCTAAATTAAAGTGGGTTTTTTTATACATCATTCCCCTATATATATATATATATATATATATATATAGGGTAGGGATCATAAGAGAAGTCCACCCTATTTGAGAAACTTGAGAAGCAATCTGGACCACACATTTTCCCTAAGCAAAAAATGCAAAAAAAAGGTGAAAAAAATGCAATTTTTTTTTTTTTTTTTGGAAAAATCGCAGCTTTTTCTTTAAGGATTAATTTTTTTTTATTTATACACATGTGTATATTGTCAATTATACATATATGTATATACATGTTTAAAATTGAAAAAAATATGTCTTATAAATCCTAAACCTTAAACCATAAACACTAAAGTTAAACCTTAATGCTAAACCCTAAACTCTAAACCCTAATGCTAAACCCTAATGCTAAACCCTAAAGCTAAACCCTAATGCTAAACCCAAAAGCTAAAACTAAACCCTAAAGCTAAACCCTTAATGCTAAACCCTAATGCAAACCCTAAAGATAAAGCTAAACCCAAAAGTTAAAGCTAAACCCTAATGCTAAACCCAAAAGTTAAAGCTAAACCCTAATGCTAAACCCTAAATACTATTGCTAAACCCAAATGCTAAACCCTAATGCTAAACCCTAAATACTATTGCTAAACCCTAATGCTAAACCCTAAAGCTAAACCCTAAACCATAAAGCTAAACCCTAAACCCTAATGATAAACCCTAAATACTAATGCTAAACCCTAAATAACACTTATTTTTCAATTTTAAACATGTATATACATATATGTATATTTGACAATATACATATATGTATAGTTAAAATATTAACAATATACATATATGTATAAATCCAAAAAAAAATTAAAAAAAAATAATCCTTAAAGAAAAAGCTGCGATTTTTCCCAAAAAAAAAATATTGCATTTTTCACCTTTTTTTTTTGCATTTTTTGCTTAGGGAAAATGCGTGGTCCAGAATGCTTCTCAAGTTTCTCAATTAGCCTACTACTTCTCACATGATCCTTATCCTATATATATATATATATATATATATATATATATATATATATATATATATATATATATATATATATATTTAACATGCAATTCCATGTGTTGTAGAAATGTCCATAATCACGACAATCTCCAAAATCACAACAATAAAAAACTAACCACAATCACAATATAGACATAATAGAATGAGATTCAAGCCCCGAAAAGCGAATTTGCGAAACAATGATGGTGATACTGAGTTCGACCCATGGCCATGGGGAACCGATCAGCAAGGTTTATCCACGTTAAACTTGTGACACAGTGTGTAAACACATAGACACGTATGTGTAACAATAGATACGATTTACTATAGAACAGTAGAAACATGATCATGATACACATAACGATACATAGATTTTGCATGTTATTTATTGGATTAAAAAACAATAGTACTACCACTACTACCACTACCACCACTACCACCACTACTACTAATAATAAAAAAAAAAAAAAAAAAAAAAAAAATAATAATAATAATAATAATAATAATAATAATGATGATGACACACGATACACCCCAAAAATATTTAATGACTACAAAGGAGAGTAAAATAGATCTACTCATTGGTTGCGAAGAAACGATCAACGAGAATTACCACATGAATATACGAGGTGAGTCAAATGGCCATATAACCCTAAAATGGATATAAGGGATATATTCTAAATTAAAAGGAAACGATATAATGAGACAAATGATTCGGGTTCTTGATTTGAGGACCTTTGTATAATCTAGTTTTTAAGTCCTAATCCTAAAAATAAGATCATATTAATATTCTAGACTAAACAACTGTGATTGCGACGAGATTGAATTAAACCCAAAACATATGTGTGTCTATGTGTGTGTATGTATATATATATCTAAGCTTAAGTATCAAGTGTAGGTTAGATCAAGTTTGTACAATTTATTTCTTTCCACAATTTTATATATTTAGACTTATTATCGAGCTTATAAATTAATAAGTTTAAAATTTGATAATTAACGTAGTAATACAAATAATACATTTCATGATATTTACATTCATGTATATATTAAAAATATTATTTTAGCCAAATTATTAAAGGTTAATCTCAAAATTTTGTAAATAAAAAAAAATAGGGTCAACCTTTTTAATAGATTTATTAAAAATGTCAAATTTGTATATTATAATTTAAATAGTTATTATTATTATTATTAGATAATCACCAAAAATTATGAGATTTATGTAAAAAAAAAATCATGTTTTCTTTATCTTCAAAATTATCAGAAAATGTTATTCGTGAATTTTTATTCAATAAATTTATAATTTTTATAAAATTTCTTATTATATAAATATTGCTAAAAAAATCCATATTAATTCCTACATAAATCAAAAAATTCCCAAGAAAATCCACTAACTATTCTAACATGATCCTAATTAGTATCCTAAGGTCAATTTCACAAAAAAAATGCTTCTATGATTAGAAGCCCAATTTCAAGAACTTAGGAACCCTAGAAATGAAGAAGCAAAATTCGTACAGATTATAGAGGGGGCTTTTGTAGAACATGCAAAATAAATGAGATTAGGCTTTCAAATCACCTAAATTGGTGCACAGATAAAGGAGATATCGTCACTTGAAGTTACGTGCCCTAGAATTGTTCTTCAGATTAATTTAGTGAATTGGATGGTTATGATCTGGAATTGAGTGTGAATAATGTTGGGAAAACATTAAAGAAGTAGAACGAGATCAAAATTATAGACTATGATTACTAATCTATCCAAAATCTGATTTGAGTTCTTGCCTCCATTATTGGTGAGATATATTAATTTTAATTCAATTAATCATGAGGAAATAATAATCGATTACGTACTACATAATTGATTACTCCATCGAACCTTATCGTTTGGGACCCAAAGCAATCAAGAAGTCGCGTCAGCTGAAACAGTGTCGGGTCAGACGAGAAAAGGTGTCGGGTCTCGCAAATCAGCGAAGAGGAAGGAGATGAATGGGTTTGGGTTCTCAGATTGTGTTTTAATATAATATGTGCTGAGAATAAACATCAAACAAGCCAGTGGACTAGTGGTTGAAGCGTGTATGGTTACCTAGGTGCCACGGGTTTGAATCCCATCGGTCACCTTTTTTTTATTCATTAACAAGGGAGTCTGTCATCCATTAATGAAAACATATAGTGGTCTAGTGGTTGTGTGTGCGGGTGATGAATGTAGGTACCCGGGTTCGAGTCCCATTGTTCGTTAAGAAGAAGGATGGTAGCTTTCAAATGTGTATCGACTATCGGGAGCTGAACAAGTTAACTATCAAGAATCGCTATCCATTACCGAGGATTAATGACTTATTTTGATCTTCGATCGGGTTATCATCAGTTGCGGATTCAAGAGGAGAGCATACCAAAGACTGCGTTCAGGACTCGTTATGGACACTACGAGTTCCTTGTGATGTCGTTCGGATTGACTAACGCGTCAGCAGTGTTTATGGATTTAATGAATCGTGTATGCAAGCCATATCTCGATAAATTTGTGATTGTATTTATCGATGATATTCTGATCTCTTCACGGACAAAGGAAGAGCACGAGCAACATCGCAGAGCCATTCTATAACTACTAAAGAATAAGAAGCTCTACGCTAAGGTCTCGAAGTGCGAATTCTGGATTCGCGAAGTACAATTCCTTGGTCATGTGGTAAACGAGAATGGGATACATGTGGATCCCACAAAGATTGAAGCAATAAAGAATTGGGAAACTCCCAAGACACCTACTGAGATTCGACAATTTTTGGGATTAGCGGGCTACTACCGCAGATTCATCGAGAATTTCTCCAAGATAGCTCAACCGTTAACTTCCCTTACTCAGAAGGAAAAGAAGTATGACTGGGGAGACAAGCAAGAAGAAGCCTTTCAACTGCTCAAGAACAAGCTATGCGATGCACCGATACTATCCCTACCCGAAGGCACGGAAGACTTCGTGGTATATTGTGACGCTTCACGTCAGGGATTGGGTTGTGTGCTAATGCAACGCCAAAAAGTCATCGCTTATGCTTCACGCCAACTGAAAGTACATGAGAAGAATTATACCACTCACGACTTGGAGCTAGGCGCAGTGGTATTTTCCTTAAAGATCTGGCGACATTATTTGTGTGGTACTCGATGCACTATCTTCACTGATCACAAAAGTCTGCAACATATATTTGATTAAAAAGAGCTTAATATGCGACAGCGACGACGGGTTTAGTTGCTGAATGATTATGACTGTGAGATCAAGTATCATCCTGGAAAGGCAAATGTGGTAGCAGACGCCTTAAGTCGAAAGGAAATGGTTAAGCCCATAAGAGTTCGAGCTTTAGAAATGACTATTCAGTCGGATCTCACTTCACGCATACGTGATGCACAACAAGAAGCTCTTAAGAAGGAAAACCTTAAGGCTGAATATTACCGAGGAATGGAGAAGAAGTTAGTGCCAAGTAAGGAAGGAACCTTATGCTTCATGGGACGCATTTGGGTTCCACTCTATGGCGGTATTAGAGAGGTTATTTTTTATGAAGCTCATAAGTCAAGGTACTCGATCCACCCAAGATCGGACAAGATGTACCAAGATCTGAAAGATTTTTACTGGTGGCCAAAGCTCAAGAGTGACGTTGTCGTTTATGTTGGGAAATGCCTAACATGTGCTAAGGTTAAGGCCGAATATCAGAAACTCTCAGGTCTTTTGCAACAACCTGAGATACCCATGTGGAACTGGGAACAAATTTCTATGGACTTCATAACAAAGTTACCCAGGACTCCTAGAAGACACGATATGATATGGGTAATAGTGGATCGATTGACAAAGTCTACACACTTCCTACCGATACGAGAGAAAGATAGCACTGGGAAGCTAGCTGAGCTTTACCTCAAGGAGATAGTAGCATGTCATGGAGTGCCTATCTCGATAATAACTGACAGAGATGGACGATTCGTATCAAGGATTTGGCAATCCTTTCAGGAAGCCTTTGGATCTCAGTTGAATCTGAGTACGGCTTTTCACCCGCAGACAGACGGACAGAGCAAACAAACTATTCAAGAACTGGAAGACACGCTTCGTGCATGTGTGATGGATTTAGGTGGCAGTTGGGATACTCATCTACCTCTAGTTGAGTTTTCCTATAATAACAGCTGCCATACGAGCATTCAAGTCACACCGTTCGAAGCTCTCTATGGCCGTAATTGCCGCTCCCCGTTGTGTTGGGCAGATGCTGGAGATAGACAGATGGTTGGTCCCGAACTGGTTCAAGAAACAACAGACAAGATCATGCAGATCCGAGAGAGCATCAAGGCAGCTCGTGATCGATAAAAGAACTACGCAGATCAAAGACGAAAACCTTTGGAATTCGAAGTAGGAGACATGGTTTTGTTGAAAGTCTCACCTTGGAAAGGTGTAGCACGATTCGGGAAACATGGCAAGTTAAACCCACGTTACATTGGGCCATTCAAGATTTTGGAAAGGGTTGGTACTGTCGTGTACAAGCTAGAATTGCCAGAAGAACTAAACGGTGTGCATGATACGTTTCATGTGTCAAACCTGAGGAAAAGCCCAACCCTGGAAACAGTTATCATCCCTGCGGATGAGATGCATATCGACGACACTCTCCAATTCACTGAGGAACCCATTGAAGTCATGGATTGGAAAGTCAACAATACTTGGAGGAGTCGTGTTAAGCTTGTCAAGGTTCGACGGAATTCACGTCACGGCCCAGAGTTTACTTGGGAGCGTGAAGATCGAATGAAATCAAAATATCCACATTTGTTCCCTAACTCCTCTGCAACTAACAACGCAGCTTAAAATTTCGGGACGAAATTTTCTTAACGGGGGGAGAATGTGACAACTGTCAACTTTCCCTGTAATTTCGTACATGTTAAACAGTAATTTGTGCTTTAATGACTGTGCTTGATTTGAATTAATGACATGAATGCTTTCTTATTATTGTCATATACATACAAGTGCATTACATGTTGCATGATTTCATATCATTATTGCATGCAACACATTATGATCCAATTAGTGCACGAAACAAAGTTAGCAAAGTTATCAGACAAACTAGAAGTACTGACGGGAGTTCATTACTCAAACAGACTTGATATTAAGACACAGAATGAGCCCGAAACCAAGAGTTACACTAGTATAGTGTGTAGGAAAGTAGGGATCATAAAACTGACTTCCTAGTGATAGTTTAAGTGCCGGAAAGTGCCTAAAACTCACACAAACTGCAGAATTCTGCATTTTTCAGCAAAAATCAACATTTTAACAACACAATATAATGCAAAATTATGGTTTAATGGTCCAGAATATCTTCCTAAGTGTCGGGAATCAAAATAGTAACAAAAGGGAACATAAAGCACACTAAACTGCGTAATTTAGCACCTTAACGAACCAGTAACCAACCGAACAACCGGACACTACCCGAAACACCAAATTTTTACTAGAAGCACTGTTTTAACATTTTAGAGCTAGTTATGGTCACCGAACATCATAACATGTCTTATAAATATATAACCCCTAAAACACTAATCATTATACTTAGAATATAACTTAAACATCTAACTTATCATCACAACATATGTTGTTTGCTTTAGAAACATATTAACCCATGGATTATGTAATGTTGGATGTTCATGTATTATAAACCACAAGACCTCCCACAACTCACATTTCACAACACTAAACATCATCACTCTTCTCTCCTCTCCTCTTGCTCACGGCCGTGAACCACCACCTACACCACCACCATTTTCACTTCAAACTCTTGTAATCCAAGGTGATTCTAAGGTGCTAGGAGCTAAGTTAAGGAGCTTGGAGCCATTGGAGCTTGAAGGACCATTTTCTAGAGCTATTATCCATCTTGTTCATCATCTTCATCATCTTGAGTTCTTCCCTAGCCCTTGTGCTAGTAGTAAGCCTCTTGTAACTTGATTTTACTTCTCATTTTGATGGTTAAAAGATTATGTAAGTTGTTAAACATAAAGATCATGAAGAAACAAGAAGATAATCTTTCACATAAAGCTAACTAACATAAGAATCTAAGTTGTTTTAGAGTCCGTGTGATACTTGATGATTGATTTCTTGTGATTATGATGTTAATCATCATAAGAAGCTTGCTAGATTGTGATTAAACACATGATCTAGCAAGTGAGAGGATGAATCTTGTAGAAATCAAAATGATCATCCTTTATGTTTCACATAAACTTGAAAATGAAGATGTTTTTGTGTAAGATGATGATGAATACATGTCATAAGTCTTGTAAATGGATGACTTCAAAAATGATTTTCTCAAGAAACTAAAGTTATTTGAAATATTTATAAGATCCTGATTTTTAAAGAAGTTAAACATGTTTTAAGTGTTTAACCAAAGCTAGAAACATGTATGTAACAAGAAAAATACAAAAGAATTATTTTTAGAAAAATCATCTTGTAAGTTGTAAAAGACTAAATTTTAAAAGAAAGGGATTTATGAGCAAAGAACCATGTTTTAAAGGATAACTAAACCTACTAAATAACATAGTAAGTTACTACAAGTTTTTACAAAACTTCAAGTTCATGATGTAGTGTAAATTGCATGATTTTGGCTCATGGTAAGTCTTGAATGAATTGTTGATGATTGATGATGATTTTAAAAGAAAATGATATGCTTGTTAAAGCATGGAAACCTCCATTTTTAAGGGGAAACTATGGCAAAAATTTTGTAGAATTTAAACACTTAGAAAAATATTTTTAAAACAAGCGTTTATAAGTAAATTTTAACCATGGTTTTTCATATAAAACTTGCCATAAATTTTGTTACAAAAATTACAAATATTAGAGGTTGGTTTTTTATAAATAAAAGTAACTAAGTATATATTTAGGAAAATATATTTAGAAGACACAATTTGTGTGCTACTTGTATATTATGTGTATTAGTTATATTATTTTAGGACTTTAAAATAATATAACTTACCAAAATACAAAAATTATAACACAAAATAATACTAAAACTCCAAGAAAATAAAATATATGAATTATACTTGAATGTTGGACAAACCGAACACGGACGTATGGACTACACTTATATATATTCCGGAAATAGATTTATATTTTGACAAACGAGTTAAACGGTATTTTGGAAACCGAAAGAACGGAAAGTGTGATTTTTACAAACATTACAAACGTATCATATTTTATTATTATTTTTTAGAAAAGAAAAATATATATATATTTTCTTGAACAATTAGGAGTTATACTATTTTTGAAGAAAATATACATTTTCTTAAACAAATTAAGAATATATTATTTTGGGTGAAAAATGGATTTATAAATATTTTCTAAGTTAATCTTGAAAATATATCATTTTTGAGGTTTATATGAAAGTATAATTATTTTTGCCAATAAATATTTATAGATAATTTCTATAAAAGTTTTCTTAAAATATGTATATTTTTAAGAATATAAATTGGTGATTTTTATTGGTTAAAAATAATATTCCGGAAAATTTAAATACAAAAATTAAGTATAAGAATACTTAATAAATACAAGAAAATACGTATTCTCGTACGTACAAATACACACCGGAATACGCCACCAATACTTAGCAAAATACACAAGTATAATTATACCCATCCATGGGAAATATTCATGAAGGGATTACAAAACAAATAAGTTAAAATATATTATTTTGACAAATATTCCAAATAATTGATAAATATAATTTAAGTTAAAATATTATTATTTAAACTAATAATTATATACTTTGGAATAATATAATGTACATAAAAAACGTAACTCAATGATACCAAGTCTTAACAAAACAAGTCATGACACATAAGACTAAGAGTCGTTACACGACTTAGCCGTCTAATAAAACATAGCACGTGTGTAGGTAGTTGCACGACTTCGGGGCAGGACCCTTGAGTTACACCAGGCAGCAGGACGCAAGATTGTGAGTTCATGTCCATCTTTTCTTTTAACTGTTTTCAGTTTTACAACTTCGGGGGTGAAATGCATGTTACAAATATTTCAATGATTTCAAATGGTATGGTTAGCTAAGGAATAAACTGTTAGATCATGTGAATGGGTAGGCGCACACTTAAGACCATTAATACTCGTATAAGGACCGAGGGACATGAGTGATAGATCTATTTGGGTGTTGCGAGCCCCACCCCTGGGCCGGAAGTGGCCGAAGGTGGTGACTATGTCTTCCAGCCGGAAGCCTGGTACAAAATCTGCTAGGTTTGAGCCTTCATACGCCGTTGCACACATATTAATGACCTTGCAAATCATTAATTGATCTGTTCATAGACGCTTTCATACCGGTTTACAAATACATACTTGCAAATGTTTACAAGGTTATTCGTGAACACATACAAAACACATGAACTCACTCAACTTTTGTTGATGTTTTCAAACTACATGTATTTCAGGGAATTGATGGATTTGGCGAAGTTTGAAAGTTTTCAAGATGGGTTTACAGGAAATGATGTCATCCGAACTTTTGAAGGGTTTGACTTGGATGTTTTATCTTAGATAAGACATACGAGTCAAAGCCTTGGTTATTATGTGTCTTTTGTTGAAAAGTCCTTTGTTGGAACTTGTTTTATTAAAATGGTTGTATGTTAAACTCGAAGTCTTTGTTTGGGATTAAACAATGCGGTTTGTAATATTTTGAAACATAGCAATGGATGAACATCATGGTTTCTATCATATAGTTGTTTGCTAAAATTGAATGCAAGGATATTAAGCAAGTCACACATAATACGTTTCCGCAAAAGTCAGGGTGTGACAAAGGAGATAGTGAATCTCCTTGTTGAACTCCCCTTTTAATGTTGAATTCTTTGGTGGGAGATAGGCCTGTAAACAAACCAAATATTCATGAACTTGTTCGGCGGGAAGTTCGTTTATGTTCGTTTATTTAATAAATGAACGAACACGAACAAAAAAAATTTGTTCATTTAATTAAATGAACGAACATGAACACACCTTGTATTCGTTCATTTATGTTCATGAACATTCGTTTATGTTCGTTTATTTATGTTCGTGAACGTTCGCTTATTTATGTTTGTTTATGTTCGTTTAATTTTTAGTGAATACATAAATAGTTATATCTATATAAATCTTAAGTTTTCTAACTACTTATATAAATATAACTAATTAGTATATCTATGAATGTTAATTTAGATGTGTTTTCGAATGAACTGTAATATATTAGAATTGTTTGTTCAATCATGTTAATTTATATTTATTCAAATATGTTTACTTATTTTTTTTTTATTTATGTTCGTTTGTGTTCGTGAACTGTTCGTTTAGGCTTTAAACGAACGAACATGAACATGCCCGATTTCTTAATGAACGAACACGAACAAAAAAATGTATTCGATTATATGTTCGTGTTCGTGTTCATGTTGGTTAAAGTTAATTGAACGTACACGAATATGCTTATGTTCGTATTTGTTCGGTTCGTTTACAGGCCTAATGGGAGAACCATTAACGAGAATGGAGACCGAACCCAAAGAAAGGCAAACTTTATTCCCACATCTCCATTTTAGGCGAATCTCATTTAATTCGTAATAGAATCCAAAAAAAAAGTTATGATTAACCATGTTGAATGCCTTGTCAAAGTCAACTTTAAAAGTTAAAACAATTATCTTCACCATTTTGTCTATGAAATCAACTGGTTAATTATAACAGGACCATCAAGGACGCTTATACTTCAACAGACAACAATATACTTCAATGAACATCGATTGTTGTTGACTTATAATTTTGCTTATTACCGCAAGGAGTTTAGGCTGGAGGGTGTGGGGGCGCCACCCCCGCCAACTCAGCAAGGGGTGCTATACGACCACACCGTCTGAATTAAAGGGGGACGCTATAGGAGGGGCTCCATCATGGTAAAGATTGAAAAGGGGCACTATAGAGGGGCCCACTTGATTTAAACCAATAATTTTTTTTTGTTTAATAGGGGGCTCCATCCACACCATTTAAATTAAAGGGGACTCCATGGCTGAGGTGGATCCTAGGTGGCTCTGACGTGGCCTGATAAAGCCCCTAAGGGGCTCCAACCACACCCTCCAGCTTTAGATAAAACCTTATATATACACCCTATAAGGCTATGAGGTGTAGATGGAGCCCCATGGGGCTTTATGAAGTCCACCTAGTATCCACCTCACCTATGAAGCCCCCCTTTAATTTACATGGTGTGGATGGAGCCCCTATTAAACAAAATTTAAAAAAAAAACATTTGATTGGTCCAAACTCCAAGCCATGGCGTTACTGGGTGTTACCATGATGGAGCCCCATCAATGGCGCCCCCCTTTTCACTTGGAGGGTGTGGTGATGGAGGCCATATGGGCGCTATACATAGTGACGTGGCGGGGATGGAGCCCCCACACCCTCCAGCCTAAGGTTAATCGGCCTATACTTCTTCACAAGAGTGTTCATGAGTTTTTGGAATGAGATGAACAAAGTGTACAACCTCTACTAAAATATCCAGTTGTCTCAAAATCATAAGTGAACCTGAAAAAATCATGCTTGGTGACCTCTCAAAACTCATGTAAGAATTTGCAGAGGAAACCATCCTGTCTATACTACTAGAGAAAAAAAAAAAAGGTGTGTTATAGTACCAAGTTATTAGCATCGGTTAATACGTGTTAGTATTTAAAAAAAAGTAATTATTTACAAAAGAGTAAATTTTTGTTTTCGTCCCTGAGGTTTGTCAATTTTAACTAGTTTAGTCCAGAAATCTAATTTTTAACAAATCCAGCCCTGAAGTTTGCATTTCTTAACGCTTTTCATCCCTAAGGGTGCTTTTTCATTTAATTCTTAGGGATGAAAAGCATTAAGAAATGCAAACCTTAGGGATGAAAAGCGTTAAGAAATACAAACCTTAGGGATGGTTTTGTTATAAATTAGATTTTTGGACTAAACTAGTTAAAATGAACAAACCTCAGGGACGAAAACAGAAATTTACTCTTTACAAAATATGTATTTTAAAACATCAAAATTTTGTTGAAATACCAACCCCTTGTTTGAACAAGTGGAATCTGGTCTTCAGCCTTTCTCAGTACTTACTTCCATGCCCATTCTCTCAATCAGATTTCTGGACAACAAAAGGGGCCAAATGCTTCCATTTTTTTGGATAAATTCTATTTAACAGCTATTATTCGTCATTATTTTAATCGACTTTTTTTTTACGTTGTAACGTTTAAGGTTTCATATTTTTAAAAGAGTAAACTGCCATTTTGGTCCCTGTGGTTTGGGCATTTTTGCCATTTTAGTCCAAATCTCAAACTTTTTACATCTGGGTCCCTGTGGTTTGCATTTTGTTGCCATTTTAGTCCAAAATCCAAAAACCCCCTCTTTTAACTGTTGAAAGCTGCCTATTTTGTCCTGTAGTACAGGGGCATTTTGGTCATTTTTTAAATTTCATTTTTTTTTTTGCAATAAAACCCAGATCAAACATCATCATCATCAAAACCCAGTACAAACATCATTTTTTGCAATAAAACCCAGATCAAACATCATCTTGGACGGAGAAATTAATCCCAGATCTCCCGTTTCTCTCTCTCTCTATAGCACCACCACCGCCACCTCCTCCCTCTCTCTCTCTCTATAGCACCACCAAATATAAAAACCCCCTGATCATCATCATCTTCAACTCTTGATAATGAATTTAACAAAATAAACAAACACAGTTGTAAATTAAATGCAAGGAGACAGGCTCAGATCTGTAATTGGGGGATGGGGACAAAGAAGAAACGAGTTACGCCATGGCTGCAGAATTCACAGTTACTTGGTGAGAGAATGTCAAATTCTTCTTCACTATGCCATCTGGATTTTGCCCCGCCAAGATGCGGGTCGGATCTTCAATGTCCCTTTAATTTTGCTCAGGATACTCTGATCATCATAGCCTTGAAACAAAATAAATAATAATGCCACTGCCAGAACAACATGAACAACAATAACCACCACCATCACCACCACCACCACCGCCATAGAAGCGATAACCACCACCAGTCGTTTTTCACAGCTAAACACCTACAGTGCCATCTCTTTCTCTGCTTATCTTCACCTCCTCAAAACCCTAAACACCCACAGGCCCCCTTGATCTGTCATTCTCGATATCAGCTCTGGCACCCCTGTTCTCTCTCTCTCATTCAGTTCCGGCGAAGACAAAGGCAGCGCCGCCTCAGGCGGCGACAGTTGTTCCCCGTACTCAAAACCCCCAATCTAGAGAGATAAACCTCTCAAAAATGTCAAAACCTAGAGAGAGAAACACCACTTTCTTCGTCGATGTTTTGTTGTTGTTCATCGAATGAATATCGATCTGAATCAAAAACAAAAGTTGTGGTGTTGGATTTCCTGGATCGAGCGGTGTTATTGAGAGAAGAGAGAGAGTCAGATTTTGTTTAGAGAGAGAGAGAGTGTGTGCAAGACTTTATAGAGATTTATGTATTTTTTAGGTTTTTTTTTATTTGACCAAAATGCCCCTGCACTACAGGACAAAATTGGCAGCTTTCAACAGTTAAAAAAGGGGGTTTTTGAATTTTGGACTAAAATGACAACAAAATGCAAACCACAGTGATCCAGATGTAAAAAGTTTGAGATTTGGACTAAAATGGCAAAAGTGCCCAAACCACAGGGACCAAAATGGCAGTTTACTCTTTTTAAAACTAATGTTATTATATAGGGTAAGGCTTACGCCTAGGAGCGGCAAAATGAATGAGTAATGAGTTAGGATGGGTATGTGTTATGATGGATTTGGGTTAAGATGAGTTTATTAAGAAATGAGTTAGGATGGGTTTAGGTCAAGATGGGTTTTTGTCAAGATGGATTTGAGCATGATAGGCTAAAAATATAAATAAATAAATAAAAATAAAAAAAATTTAAAATATAAAAAAAAAAATTAAAAAGTCAAAAATTTTTAAAAAATAAAAAAAATTAAAATCAAAAACATTTTAAAAAATAAAAAAAATTAAAAATTAAAAAAAGGTTCGGTGCTTTTTGAGAATTGTACGTCACGATGAACTTCATTAAGTACCGTGTACCGGTACCATCAAATCAGTCGGTCCGGCATAACTTTAACCCTTAGTTGTAAAAAAGGACATAATAGCCTTAACTGGGTGGGTCAAGCTCGACTGACTGGGCTTTATACAACTTAAAATGCCAAGTCTTTCGACTATTGTCCCATTAAATCACCATAAATTGACAAATATATAAATTTGTATACGATATCAATAATAAATTTGTATCACAATCGACCATTTTGTATGATATCAATAATCAATTTCTATACGATATCAATAATAAATTACTGGCAATCTGACTGGGCTTTATGTGCTCGTTGGTTGCAACCCTTTCATGCATTAAATTACCGGCAATCTCATCTGATCAATCAACAAGTCTTATGGACCAATGTAGGATATCAATAATCAATTTGTATGTCTGACTATGATATCAATAATCAATTCAATTTGTATGTTTGACTATCATATCAATAATCAACCTGTATGTTTGACTATGATATCAATTATTAATCTGTATGTTTGACTATGATATATGAATCCTTCAATACTATCCATTTATGAATGTGATAACATAGTTAGGATATTGTCTGTACTTTTTTCTTTGTTCATATCTATCCCTCTATAATCATCTCTCTCCCTACCGGTTCATCCTCAGAATCCCCACAACTGTGCCACCAGTTTACGTTTTCTGATGAGCAAGTAATACATGAATAAACTAAAAAATAACCATATTAAGTATTTAAAAGAAAAAAAACTAACCTTGATTAGGGTTTCTTCAGGGCAAGATCAAGAACTTAAAATCAAACTCAAAGTGCCCAAATGAAGATCTGCAATGTAGGTTTCAGCGACGGAGATAAGGGATCCGAATACGGTGATTAGGGCAAGATCAAGAACTTAAAATTAAACTAAAAAAACAGACCTTGATTAGGGTTTCTTCAGGGTTGGCGGCGATGGTTGGAGCAGAAGCGGTGGAATGGAGGTTGTAGGATGGTGGTGATTTGGGTGATTTGGGCGTGGGAGTTGAGAAAAAGAAGAATGCGCAGTTTTAGACTTTTAGGGTTTAGTTTACCCAAAAAACCCATCCTGACCCATATGTTATTTTGTTATTTTTTTAAGTTACCCATCTTGACCCATTTAACAATTCATGTTAACCCAACTTAACCCATCTACTACAAAAATAATACCCATCCTAACCCAAAGTTGAATGTATGGGTTGATTTTGCCACCCCTACTTACGTCAATTGCTTTGATGGTATACGATCGTGTAAAAGGTGAAATGCAAGGATAAGACGCCCAATTAACATCTTGTATAGCTAGCTATATTGTCATCATGAGCAGAACATATAAAGGGCCAGAGGGGGCCTGGCCCTTCTATTTTTTTGCTTAGAAGTGTTAATATTAGCCTATAGGTTTGGTCGTAACGGGGTGGTAGTCCATTGACAAATGCAAAGCCTTTAAACACCTTGATTTGAGAAGGGAAGGTCTTAGGTTCAAGTCCCACAGACGAATCCGATTAAAAGAAATTTGTCATTAAAAAAAAGTTTAGTCATAATGTTTGTTCTATGTGGTTGGGCATGTCCTAATCCAAAAGCCCAAATCTAACATTTGTTTTCCAAAGCCCAAAAAAAAGAGAGGGTTGAGTTGTGACTTTTCTTTCTTTCGTTTAAAAGTTGAAATGGTGCATAACCACTAAAAAGTAGTGTACAATATAACAGATGAGCGACCAAGGCGATTATGGAGAGCGAAGATCGGGACCAGTAAAACAAGGAGCGAAAGCAGCAGCAGAGATCAACAATGAACAAACAAAGTTCTACGTTACTAATATCCCATAAAGATGTAGCGGATTGGAGCTGGCAGAAAGAGTTTGGGAGTTTGGAATAATAGCCGAGATTTATATTGCAAGGAAAAGAGACAAGTTCGGACGAAGGTTCGGTTTCATCTCTTTTAAGAACTTGAAAGACAAGAAGGATCTTGAAAGAAGAATGGGAAAGATTAAGATAGGATATAATTGGCTGAAGACAAACATTGCTCGTTTCACGGATGAGTCAGGGATGCGAGAAGAAGAAAGACAACCAAAGATGAAAGACAACGAGGAAGAGCAGCGACGAAGACCGGGGAAAGAACCTGTAGGAGCGGTGAGGGCGGACAATGTTTCATTCATGGAAGCCTTAACAGGTTGTGCAACGATCAAAACGGAAGACAAAGTGGTACAAATCAAGAGCGACACAAGAGCTTTTGAAGACATTCAAGGAAGAGCGGTGGTAGCAAGATTGGCAGATTTTCAGGCACTATGGAAGATTAAGGAGACGTTAAAAGAGGTAATTGATATTGGTGGAGGAGTTCAATATATAGGGGGACTAATGGTGCTTATTACATGTTTGACGAGAGAGGAAAATATGGAGTTTTTGCAAAAGGCGAAGGAGATGAAAAATGTTTTTTCAGAGGTGCAACTTTGGATGGGGCAGTCTTTAGCATATGAGAGGCTAGCTTTGGTTGAAGATACAAGGAGTATCGTTACATATACTGAACAATGAAGTGTTAGATGACATTGGGGGACTATTCGGGAAGTTTCTTTAGAAAGCGCAGCACAATCCAACAGATGGTGATTTATCTTTTGATTACATTGGGGTTCTTGTGGGAGATGGCAGATGTATAAATGAGGAGGTGGTTATTTGATAGAGGGGAAGAAAGTATAGAGTTTGGGTGATGGAAGAGATTGGTGATTGGCTACCGGAGTCCGTTAATGGGGACAGTCCTAAACAAGACAATGGAAAGGCATACGTCGGCGTTAACATGTCCGGCGAGAAGGTGGATGGTCACAAAAATGGAAAATCCGAACATGGGGGGATTCCAATTAATGTGGAATCGTTTAAAGAAGGAAACAATTTTGAAAATGGGATTATGGAGGAAAATTTTAATGAGGTGCCTAATTTAGGGGGACTTTCTAAAGGTGGAGACAATGAGAGTGCCATCTTGTATTACTTCTCTTGTTTAAAAAGTAATAAAAGGAAAAAAAGGGAAGAAGTTAAAAAAATATAGGCCATGCCAAGAGACAATGGGTAGTAGTGAGGAAAGGCCCAAAGCTAGGAAACGGGCTAGAGGGAAGGATCCGTTTGGGCTGGATGAAATTATTGGAATTGTGGACCATTCACAACATGAGGATACAATAGAGAATACTGGTTCGCAACCACAAATTGTAAAGGGTTTGGGGGATACATGAGATAATAAAACAATGGGGGCTGAGACACAAGTGGAGCAGGGTATGGGAGATGAGAAGACTGACAAAATCGACCACATGGATGACCAAATAGATCTTTATTCCCAACCGGATTTTATGATTGATGAAGAAGATTTGAATGGTGTGGTTAAACAAAAGGAAGGAAGGCCCCCCTCGAAGTGAATTGCATCATGAAGATGAGCTGACTAAAACGGTTACGTTAGGCCGCAAATTGGGAGTGGAGCTGAATAACTTTGAGGACTTAATTCGAGACACGATCTCAAAAGAAGCTATACAATTGGTTGATAAATGAATTTTATTTTTGTTAATATTGGACGTATTGGGGTGGATGGGAAAGATGAAAGGATTAGAGGGTTGAAGAAGGAGTTTGAGGTGAGTTTTTTGGTGATGCAAGAAACAGAAAGCAGTAACTTGGACCGGACGACTTTATGCCGGTTTTGGGGATGTGAGGGGTTCGATTTTGAAGTGGTAGAGCCTACTGGTCTTTCTGGTGGTTTGGTTAGCGTTTGGGATTTTGTGGTTTTTGTGAAAGGGAGGGTTGAAAAAAATAGAAATTATTTGTTGATTAATGGGAAGCTCAAGGAGAATGATATGGATTTGACTATTATCAGTGTGTATGGGCCACAAAGTGTGACTTAAAAACGGTTGCTGTGGGACGATTTTAGGCAGGTTATGAGGGGAAGAGAAGGGATGTGGATTTTTTTGGGGGGATTTTAATACGGTTAGAAGCCCGGAAGAAAGGAAAAATTCAAATTTTAATGCGACAAGTGCTCATGATTTTAATTCTTTTATTGATGAGGCGGGGTTGGTTGAGTACTATATGAAAGGGAGAAAGTTTACGTTCTTGGCGGGAAAAGGAAAAGGCAATAAACATAGCAAACTTGAGAGGATATTGGTTTGTTTGGAGATGTTTAAAAGATGGCCAGAAGCGTGTTTGCGTGCTTTACCAAGGGGGGTTATCGGATCATTGTCCTTTGGTTTTATCTATGGTAAATAAGAACTTTGGTCCGAAACCTTTCCGCTGGTTTAACTCATGGGGGAGTAAAGAAGGTTGTGAAGACTTGGTTAGAAGGATCTTGGGGCAGAGCAGTGGTTGTGGGCCTGTAGATGTTGGTCTTAATAAGAAGCTAAAAATTTTGATAGAATGTCTTAGGAAGTGGTGAGATGAGGCAGCGAAAAAGGAGGGTGAAGATTTGAGTATTTTTCAAAGGGAGGTGAACCAACTTGAAGAGTGTATGGAAAGCAGAGATCTTGAAGAGGAGGAGCTATGGATTTTGGTGGAGTGTAAGAAGGGAATAGAAGATATTAATCTAGCAAGAAATAGAGATATCAAACAAAGGGCTCGAGTGAAATGGGCAGCGATGGGAGACGACAATACGGCATATTATCACAGGGTTATCAAAGGGAGGAGGGCGTCTAATGTGATTTCGGGTATTGATGTTAATGGCGTGTGGGTTACCAAGCCGACGATGGTTAAAATATAGGTGCTTAGACATTTTCTGGCCCATTTCAGATATGAATATAGGGAGCGACCAAAGCTAATTTGCGATAACTTGAAAAGAGTTCTGGAAGACAAAATTGCAGCTTCAGTTAGCCCGTTTTCCAGAGAAGAAATAAAGAACACTGTTTTTTATTGTGGTGCTGATAAGGCGCCCGGGCCGGATGGTTTTAACTTTATGTTTGTGTAGAAATTTTGGAGTGCTTTGGAAGACGTTTTTGTTAATATTATGGCCGATTTCTTTGATACATGTGTTATTAGCCCGGAGTGTAGTTCTTCTTTTATAACATTGATTCCGAAGAATAATAACCCGCTTACCTTGAAGGAGTACAGGCCTATAAACCTGATTGGAATGATAAGTAAAGTGATATCGAAGGTCTTGGTGGTTAGAATCAAGAATGTTATGGGGGATGTGATCTCGGAATCTCAAACCACTTTTATTCAAGATAGGTATATTTTGGATGGCCCTCTAATAGTGAATGAGGTGATAGGTTGGTTAAAGAGAAGGTCCAAGAAGGCGTTTTTGTTGAAGTTAGACTTTGAGAAAGCTTACGACAATGTGAATTGGAAGTTTTTAATTTCGATCTTGGATACTAATATGGTTAAGGTGGCAAGAATTCTTATATGTTTTTATGTGTGCTCGGGTTTGAAAATTAATATCCATAAATCAAATTTGTATGGTATTGGGCCTAGCAATGATGAGATGGAGGACACATTTGGTTTTGGGGTGTAAACGAGGGGATATTCCTTTTGAGTATTTGGGTATTAAAGTGGGGGCTAACATGAATAGATGTAACAATTGGAAGAAAGTGGTGGATTTGTTCGAAGCTAGACTAGCAGTATGGAAAGCTAAATTGCTATCGATAGGAGGCCGGGTTACTCTTATTAAAGCGGTATTGGATAGCCCACCGATATATTACTTCTCATTGTATAAAGTTCCGGGGAAGGTTGTAGATACTCTTGAACGTATTTTGAAGAGATTCTTATGGTCGAAATCGAATGATAGCAACAAAATACATTGGGTGAATTGGAATAGAGTCACTACCCCTAAAAAACTAGGGGGTTTGGGTATTAAGAGGTTGAAGGAGATGAATAAAGCTCTCTTATTCAAATGGGTTTGGAGGTACATATCGGAGACTTGTAATTTATGGCGACGGGTTGTGGAAGTATGTCATCTTAATAATAACAAGTGGGATATCCTTCCAGTCAACAATTATGGTTCGGGTTGTTGGAAGATTATTGTTAAAGTGGGAAGCTCCCTAAAGGCGAATGATATTTTTCTTCACACTTTGATAAGGGCTGCAGTTAGGAAGGGGGATACGGTGCGTTTTTGGCTAGATGTGTGGCTGGGAGATTGCGCTTTAAAGCATAGATGGCCAAATTTGTTTAGACTGGAGAACAGCAAGACTTGTTTCGTTTCGTTTCGGACCGGATAAAGGTTGTGGGTCAGTATATGTATATAGATGCGGACTGGGTGAACTTGGTACAGACAACCGAAGAGCTTCAAGTGTGGCAGCAGATGATTACGTGTACAGCTGCTTTGAAGGTCTCCGAAAATACTGATAAATGGGTTTAGGTTGGTGACAAGAATAATCTGTTTTCTATCAAATCGGTAAAGAAGGTGGTTCAAGATGGGGAAGACTATGGTAATAATTATGTTATGAAGTGGGTCTCGTGGGTTCTTCTAAAGTGTAACATTATGTTGTGGAGGGCGAAAATGAATAGGTTATCGACTAAGATGGAGCTTATGAAAAGAAATGTCGACACCCCGAATAAGATGTGTGTGTGGTGCGACTCATGCGAGGAGTCTGCTATTCATATTTTCTCGGATTGTTTCATTGTGGCTTCTATATGGGAAGGTATCGAGAGATGGTGCAGGTTGGTTCCTATTTTTGCTTTTGATGGAAGAATAACAAGTGGGATATCCTTCCAGTCAACAATTATGGTTCGGGTTGTTGGAAGATTATTGTTAAAGTGGGAAGCTCCCTAAAGGCGAATGATATTTTTCTTCACACTTTGATAAGGGCTGCAGTTGGGAAGGGGGATACGGTGCGTTTTTGGCTAGATGTGTGGTTGGGAGATTGCGCTTTAAAGCATAGATGGCCAAATTTGTTTAGACTGGAGAACAACAAGACTTGTTTCGTTTCGGACCGGATAAAGGTTGTGGGTCAGTATATGTATATAGATGCGGACTGGGTGAACTTGGTACAGACAACCGAAGAGCTTCAAGTGTGGCAGCAGATGATTACGTGTACAGCTGCTTTGAAGGTCTCCGAAAATACTGATAAATGGGTTAGGTTGGTGACAAGAATAATCTGTTTTCTATCAAATCGGTAAAGAAGGTGGTTCAAGATGGGGAAGACTATGGTAATAATTATGTTATGAAGTGGGTCTCGTGGGTTCCTCTAAAGTGTAACATTATGTTGTGGAGGGCGAAAATGAATAGGTTATCGATTAAGATGGAGCTTATGAAAAGAAATGTCGACACCCCGAATAAGATGTGTGTGTGGTGCGACTCATGCGAGGAGTCTGCTATTCATATTTTCTCGGATTGTTTCATTGCGGCTTCTATATGGGAAGGTATCGAGAGATGGTGCGGGTTGCTTCGGGAGGTAAAATGGGAAAGAAAATTGTGCAAGGGGTGATTATGGTTACGATGTGGCGTATTTGAAAAGCGAGGAATGATACTATTTTTAATGGCAAGGTGGTTAGTATCAGGGACATTGTGGCAAGCGTGAAGTCTTTCATTTTTATGATTGAAGAATAGATCTAGATTTAAAAACATTGTTTGGAAATATTGGTCTAGGTCACCATTGTATATGTTGTACGTGTGGTTTGTGCCTTCGGTCCTTGTTTTGAGGACCGGTTTTGGCGTTTTTTTAAATGAAAGTTATGTTTCAAAAAAAATATAGAACCACATTAGGATCGAAAGTTGGAGCAAGGTAGTATACATTGTTATATGTAGAAATGTCACATGAGATACGTCTCTTGACTGGTTGATTCGATAAAGAGTGGTCTGATCTCCAATCTACAAAACAGAACATCGTTAGGACTCGTTACAGGAATGGGGTTATTCCTGTAACCACCTTCCGGTGTGAGAATAAGAATTCATTTGTGGGAGTAAAAAAAATGTAATGAAAGAGAATTAAATGTCTTACCTTCACGATGGCATCTCCTATTTATACTTATGGGTGAATTAGGGTTTCCCCCTAAGTCGAGAAGTCAGTTTGACGACATCTCCTAATTTGTCAGAGATTCTTCCGTACTTATATTTGCATGGGGATATCTTCCATATTTATTTATTATATATTTAATGATGGCTATTAGACCCGGAATGACCGGGCCGGGTCATTCCTCCACATGTCCCCCCAGTCCAATGCTATGAGGGTGTGCATGGGGTCGAACTTGAAAAAGTGCAAACCACCGAAAAATAAACAAATAAAGGACAAGGAAAACCCAAGTGTACAAAGTCCCCTGATGTCAGGTGCCCGAAGGGGTGATTGGTGGCGTCAGTTGTCACATCATATGACCTGCTCATGAGTACCTGTACCGCTACGCGTCAATTTGGGCTCCATTTTTGAAATTCGAAAACGTGGAATTGTTGGTATAAATAGGGGTTTAACCCTATAAGGTCAAAACGTTTCCCCAAATATCCCAATCGTCATTTCCATGTTCAATTTTCTCCTTCCATGGCTCCAAAAACCTCTGAATCATCCCCTCGTGATGAAGCCTTGTATTTCAAATGGAACAAAACCTCCTTCGATTCATTGTTGCAGACGTATTGCATTAGGCTGGAATGGCATCCGGTAATGTAACGCCCTGTGTTTTCATACGTTCTATATTTAGAAACCGTTGCTTGTAATTCTATTTTTGGTAACTTTATACTCTTGTATTCATTCTTTCGTTGTAATCGTTGCAAAATTCGAGACTTGGATCATAATGAAATTCGCATTTTCGTTACATTTCTATTATATAAGTTTCATACGTGTTCATACGTTCAAAAACATTAAACATGTGATACTTTGTTCATGCTATGTGCTAATTATGTCAACTTGCAAACATGTGCCCCATAAACTCAATTTATGCGAAATTCAACACTTATTTCTCGACAAATATACGTGTTTATACACATTTTATGTTGATTTCATGGGTTATATTTCATAACACACCTTAAAATATGTTCTTAGTACATAAAACACCTTAATATACATTTAAAACAACATTATATGGAAGTATAGGGGTGTAAAACGTAAAAAGATCAAACAATAACACAGCCCACACTCCTTGGCGGCCCGTGGCCCGGCCCAGGTGTGTGCTTCACGGCGAGCCCTTGAAGTTCGAGAACCAGCTGGTCAGCTCGATTTTTGGCGGACTTTAGTGTTTTGTTTGAGTTTTAAACTTGTTTCTTGTAATAAATGCACACTAAACCCAACCCTAATCCTTCCCAGTAAAACCCAAACATCTTCCAAGCATTTTCCACTTTACAACTCTCATATTTCACTCTCAAATCAGTCTCAAACTTGCTGGAAATCAGAAGTGTAATCAGAATCATATCAAGTGCTTAAGTGAGCATAACTTCCTCATCCTTCAACCTTTTGCTTTGATTCTTTTTGCTACACACTTGAATCGACCTTAGGAACGTTTCCACAGGTTTTCCATGGAAAACCAAGGTCTGGAACGTCACCAAAAAGGCTCCAAAGTGGACTGAAACTATCTGTTTTGATTCAAGCTTTGTTAATCTTGCTTAAACTCGAGTTATCTCATCTCAAACCTATGTCCTTATGCTCATAACCACATCTATGGTTAGTTGGGCTTAAAAACAAGGTTGAGACATGTAAAATCAGAGGTTAAAACCTCATAAACTCTCTGTTTTGTTTAGGGTTTTACCCACAAGTAGTGTTCAAGCATAAAGCTTGATGTTTGTATGATTTTAGGACAAGCTTGGGCTATCCTACTTGAAAATCCACACACTACTTGATGTTTTCCTTAGATTAGTTGTTCTTATTCCTTTCCTACTTGTAAGTTCATGACTCTCCTTGTTGCTTCTAACAACAAGTGTAGTGGTGAACAAAGAGGTACCTAAATGGAAGACTTGTTCTTCCTACCTCATGCATGAATTATATGATACAAAGAGGTTCCTAAATGGTGGATTTATCCTCCTACCTCATACTTGACCTATATGATATATGATATACTAATAGGGGAATGTTCATTTGAGAAGAAAAATAAATTAAGAAGAAAAAGAACAAAGGGTACAAATGTAAAACATTAAATAATTTTTCTCTCAACTCATTTATTATTATCTTTGACTAATTGATTAGTCATAAACACTATCATCCTCCACACTTAAATTTTTTCTTATACACATCAAAATTTATCCTACACGTTTTGAAATTTATCCAACACATATTAAAATTTATCCTACACAGTTTGTAATTTATCCTACACACCTCGTAATTTATGCTACACTTTAAATTATATATTTTTTTAAATAATTTACAAATTTAATGTAGTTAGCTATTAAAAAGGAAGACTACCAATTAATGATCCATATAAGTTTACCAATATACCCTTATACTAATATTAAATACAAAAATTAAATGAAGTAAATGAAACATTCTTATTGGTTGAAATTTCTTCATTTTTATTCTTACAAAAAATTTCTTCTCATTTGAACTCTCCACTATACTAATATAACTTATATAATATATTCAAGAAACCAAACTCTTGATGATGACCAAATGGTCATTTGTCAAGATAGTAGGTTACATCATCTTAGGCCTTGATAACTTGTCACGATTCTAATGGAACCTTGTTCCATGAAAACATTTAAACTCTTTAGAGTTTCATAGTGTCAAGAACAAGTGTCATGTGTGCTAGATGATTATTTTCATATGTTTATTTTCATGTTATTTAAACTCCGAATTTATAATCTTCCGTTAACTCCCCAAACTCACACACCTATGTTACTTCGTGTAGAAGGACACAGTGTTCCACTCTAATCAACCAAACACTCGTGGGATATCAAGTAGGAAGCTTGCAAAACCGTGAGTATACTCGATCCCGTTTTCCTTTTTATCACTTTTGGGTGCAACATGTATGTTATACAAAATTAGACTTCACATGAAACTATTTTAAACTCTATCCATGCTTAACATGAAACTATATGATGCTTGTTATACTTGTATGCTAATGTAAACTATTTGTGTCGATATATGCTTCATTAACTTTGCTAGCCTACCTTAACAATTATAGCGCTATAGGATTAACGCACCACCCACGAAACTTGGGGTATTGTTAAGTTAAACTTGTTAACCTCCCATTATTCTTTGGGGTAGGCTATATTAACGCGTTGGATTCTTGGGTTTGAACATATAATACACCATTTCGGCATGCTAGTAAACTTGCATATTATGATTCATGTTGGATATGAGACTTTAAACGATTTTATTCTATATTATGCTATGTAACAAAACTTGTATACTCGCCAACCTTTTGTTGATATATTTTAATACATGTTGCTGGTTGATTGATGAGATGATGTTGGGAAGGAATGCAATTTAGGTGGACTTAGATACACACCTAGATTAATTTTGTTATTTTAATGTTATGTTATGAACAATGTTGTCTTTCATTTGGAATCTTTGTATGACATTTTAGTCTTGAAATGAAATTTGAATTTAATTTATATTGTCACATAGTGTTATGAAGTTTTGAACAATTTGTTCCTCTCATCCCGATGTTTCCGCCATCAGTTGGGGTGCGACAGGTAATGCCATCAGAGAAGGATACCGCCTTTCCCCTACGGGATGGCCAGATTACTTTGTTTGCAGGCTTCTTCAAGTTCTTCAGCTTTCGGCTTCCGATTACCAAATTCTGTAAGTCAATGCTTGATGAATATGTTGTGCACATATCCCAAATGCACCCACTTGGTCCTGCAAAACTTTGTCATTTCGAGTATGCATGTTTAAGTTTGGGGTTTATGCCGGAATCCCCGGTGTTTCGTGCATTCTATACCTTGGCTTGGAAAGCGCCTATCTTTACCTTCGACCGATGAAGCATGTCTGCGATTTGTGCCTTCAAGCTGTCGAGACAAGGATTGGAAGAATAAATTCTTCTTTGTAGATGCCAATGTTATTCCTGGGGAAATGCATTGGAGAGTTATGGCGGCAAATGTGACAACCGGTAATTTACGCCTTTAATTACATGATTAACGGATGATTAAAATGATAATAAATAGTATTTACTTTGCAAATAAACTTAATTAGGCCTTTAGTATGCCTAGGAACGTCTATCCGACTTTACAGTACGCGTATGACGATTTGCGTGGAATCTGCGGAATATTAAACGGCAACGAACGAAAACCAAACAAAATACTGACAACGCCTACAAATACTAAAATTCTATGATATATTTAGCTTCGTAATTAAATTTTAATATCCGTAGTTGAAATCCGATCGAAAAACGGATTAAAAACGACCAACACCGTATTTTTACGCGATTTTTACCGTGATTGACGAACGAACACGTAAACGCGACTACCGATACCATTTTACGTCGTGGGAACTAACGGGCCACTTGTAACACACAAAGTGGGCTTGTGGGCCATGGGCCTAAGCCCAAAGCCCACTAACTAAACCTACCTACAAAAGGGGTAGTGAAACCCTAAGTTCCACATTTTGATCTGCCGCATACTATTATGTTTACCCCCCCCCCCAAACTTTGTTGCACCTTATCCACAACTCTCCTCCTTTAAAATTCAAAACACAGACAACAAAACACGCACAATTATCTGCCTTCATCCCCTTCAAATAAAACCCTAATACACTCAAATGAGAACTAAAACATCATCATCCTCTCTAAAATACACACACCAAACAAACATCTCCACTCCCACACCTCACCCTCCCTTTTTGTGGTTCTGACCGATGACCGGGTTCATCACCGGCACCGGTTTCTGTTCCGGCAAGACACCCCCACACCAATGAACGACCGACCACCACCACCGTCGTCCGGTGATGGCGTGGTGACAAGACGAAGAGAGAGAGAGAGAGAGACTGAGCAGGAGAGGAGGCGGAAGAGAGAGGGAGAACCGGCAGAGCCGGTGCCGTCGTCGATGGCAACGATGGTTCCAGTGACTCACCATCGATTCACAGCAGTCGCAGGTCCAAGAATTTCTCTGGTAAACTCGTCTAACTCGTCATTTTCTCCTCTTTTAATTTCAGATCTATAAAGATCTATCATTCCGGCCAATCTTGGTTGTGTTTCAGGATCGATGCCGCCGTTTACGGTGGCGGAGGAGGTGGTTGTTCGAAGGGATGAAGTTAATAGTGATGGTTGGAACCAAAAAGGTGACAGTTTTCCGTCCGGTAACGACGGTGGTAATTTCGGGAACCGGGTGTTTGCTTCGGGTCACCCACGGGTTTGTTCGGGTCAGACTTGAGAAGATTCGAGTTAGTTTAGTCACGAGTCGGTTTCTGTTCGAGAGCTTTGGTTTGACTTGGATTCAGGTATTATTTTCGGTATATTTCGGTTCGGTCAACAGAAGTCAAGGCTGGTCAACATCAAGTCATGGATCGGGTTCGGTCAACTCGGGTCAGATTATGAAGCGGTTCGGTCGACTCGGTCAAACCGAGTCAACTCGGTCAAACTTAGTCAACTCAGCCGGTCAACTCAGTTGTCTCGGTCAACGTCTCAACGCGAAGATTGGTAAAGACTTTACGGTGCGTGTTATTTCGTAGTTTTATATATTACGTGAAAAACGAGCTCGAACCGATCTATTACAAGTATAGTTTATATTTCAACTTATACGACAAAATGTTATATAAATATTGTTTACATTGTTTGATAAATTGTTGAATTTTGAAAAATAATGACAACTTGTGTTGTAGGGGGTGTCCAAAAACAGAGGAAACTCTGCCCGTTTTTCGAGAAAACCGGTAAACAGAATGTATTATATTATAAAGGGAACTTTACGGATTCAAATTAAACTACGAAACAAATATGGTTGTCACAATTGTTTAAAACAAAACGACTATTTGGAAATTATTTACGACGATAACTATAGTTATTATATTTATTTTGAACTTCGAAAATTCGACAATTCATTTACCAAAATAAATATAGTTATATGTTTAGTTTAAACATCGAAACCTCGAAAATATCTTTTGTAAAAATAAATATAGTTTACGTATTTATTTTGAATATCGAACAACACTAATTTTTTTTACAAATGACTCGTATTCTTTTACAAAAATAAATATAGTTTATGTATTTATTTCAAACATCAAATGGCTCATACTCTTTTACAAAAATAAATATAGTTTATTTATTTCAAACATCAAACGACTCGTACTCTTTTACAAAAATATATATATTTATTTATGTTCAAACAACTTGATAATCATTCTATAAAATAAATATAACCTTTTATATTTATTTCAAATGCCTAGACGGCATTATATCTATATTTTGATAATAATCATACAAGACGCGACACATTACGGGTTTGATATATATTACTTCCATATTAATATTCTTTACATAAGCGTGCGACTTCTCGGGACGACTAACGCGATTATACCGATATATTTAAATATTTTTATATAAATATTTATATACTTTAAATCTCTCGAGAACTAAGTCTTTCTAATACTTATTAGTTATTACCAACAATAAACAAACTAAACGAGTATATCCTTATCGTTTCCATTAAGTTAACAACTTACAATCGAATTGTTCGGTTAGCGATTCGGTAGAGCTCGGTGACACGTAGTTTAGCTACATCATTTTATTATAAACTTATAGATATTCCATTTTAGGTATGTCTTAGAATGCATGCTAGCGAGTCACGTTCTTGGAATGACACTATGGATGCATATTTAGCTAGCTTTACACAAGGATATCCTGGTGAGTTCATAACCCCCACTTTTTACGGTTTTACATTTTTATAAATGTTTTCGGGGGAGGAAAGACATGAAAGTTTTGCAAAGTAAACAATTTTTCGATAAACGAAAACTCATATTTCTAAACCATGTTACGAATGGATTTCAAGGAACTCAAATGGTTTACAAACGATTTATACTAAATATACCGGTTTTGCAAGACAAATGCGTATTCTCGAAGCGTGCATGATTTTCATGACTAGGGACGGGGTCGTCCTAGTTATAACAATGGAACTGGGTTGGTCTGCGTTCGGAGAACAGGACACCCAGTGATTTCAAGTCCCCCTTCTCTCTTAAATGTTTTCGGATTTATAACTCTCGGGGGAAATACAAGTTCTCAATGGTATGGTTTAGCTAGGGAATGAGCTGTTAGATCATGTGGATGGGTAGGCTCTCTCTTAAGTGCCATTAATCTTGTTAGGGCCGAGGGGCAGGAGTGGTAGATCTATCGGGTGTAGCGAGCCCCTCTCATGGGTCCTTGTGTGGCCGCATGTAGTGACTATGTCGTTTCAGCCGGATGGACCGGAGGAAATCCGCTAGGTTTGAGTGCTTCTATACGCCACCACACATATTAATGTCCTTGCAAAACATTAATGATCTGTTCATAGACGCTACATACTAGTTTTTTATACTCGAATTTTCATATGTTTTTAAGATTCATTTGATAAAAACTCACAAGTACATGGATTTACGAACTTTGGTAACATTTTTCAACTCATGTATAAGTAAGAAGACGGGATGGTCCTACTTACAAAGACTCTCATGGGCTAGACTCACAGTTTTCATATAACATGCCGAGAAAATGATTTTACTAAATTTTCTCCACAACTTTTAAACCGGTAAACAAAAAGATTTGTTTAAAATCTTTTTCAAAACAAACTATGAACTCACTCAACTTTATGTTGATTTTTCGCATGTTTCTTTCTCAGGTTACTTTCTCAAATTATGGCATGGTTGGAATAGGAGAACCATTAGAGATTTGAGTACTTAGTGGCCGTTCGTTTTCTAGAAGTCTTAGCTTATTTGCTTCCGCTATGCAATGAAGATATCGGTCCAGTCACGCCAAGCTCTGATATTTCGGGGTGTGACAAATTGGTATCAGAGCTTTAGGTTACAGCAAATAGGGTTTTCTATAGGAATACCTAGGCTCTAACCTCACTTTCTTATGGGACTTTGATCATTAAGACTTCGAATACATACCAAACGCCTAAGACTCGAATATGGTCTCCAATCGTTGCCGAAAAACAATGAGTCAAAATTGTTTTCAAACATACGTTAATGTGGTGTTTCATACACGATACACAAGACAATCATACACAAAAAGCAAAACTTTGAGAGCTTAGTGAAACATGCTTTAGGACCTTCGGAAACTTATGTCGAAGTTCAGTAAAGGTCAACGCGTTGGAACCATGTCTATTAACTCGGGCAAACGCCATTATTATATCGTCTATGCTATTTTACTTAACCGAGCCGGTAGCCTACGCAAAACGAAGTATCGGCGTGCAAAAGTTCACTAAACTCAATCTGTACGTCAACGGAGGTTGAAGTACGTCACACACGACTTTCGAGGCAAGGTCTTTGAGGAGACATGATGGAGTAATTCAACGACGATGCTAGTTTCTATTTGCAGGAGAACTATCGACCAGGATGCGACGATTTGTCATGCGGTCCTGCAACGACACGAATCACGCCAAGGAAAAGACGCATGTCTCTGCATTCCCCCTATCTTATTAACAACAAATACGTTATGTTCGACATTCCATGGTAATGTCACCTAACAATCGGTCATCACATGCAACCCCAGGTAAAGTCCTCAAATTTCTTTTATTGAAATTCCGACTTTTGCATCCAGTTGGTAGATTTTCACATCTCTACTCCCCTTAATGGGCCATTGTATCATGATCATTTCTTTTATTATAGTGAACACTTGTTTGCTTCATTTCTTGAAAAATTCATACCTTACACATGCATCGTTTGTTACGCATGTGGTTTCACTTCGAATGATCGTTTTCATCAAAAGTTCAAACAATATTTCGCTATATCTAATCATTTCTTTGTGATTCGAATGGCTTGCATTCTCGTAAGTGTTGACTCTTTGCTATCAGGTCAACGAATTTCTTGAAAACTTCTTTTCTTTTCAAGTTACGCACATGGTTTTTCGTTGTAACCATGTCGAAATTTTCTTGCTGATACATGTATTCATTGTTTGATTGTGTTTCAACCAAGTTCAATTGTTTGAACTTGCTCGTAATATATATATATATATTTAACTCAAGACTTCATATGATGGATTGAGGCCATCATATTCGAAATAACCCCAACAAGCACTTCATTTACTTTAAATCATAACAGGCTTGTTTGGTCATCGACTTCATTGAATCGTCTCTTTGATCACGATCACCTTGTGGTGGCGTTTTCATGAATTTGAAGCTTACGCTGATCTCGCTTGCACACATCATGTACGGATTTAATTATTTATTTATATTAAATCCGCTTTGTCGATTTATCATATTAAAGCAATCTTAACACAATCGTGTGTTAAGATAATGGTACACAAATTCATGTCATATTTCGGTGTATCTCTTAACGATTCTTTCAGCATCGATTGAACATTTGGTGATATTTATCGCTCTTTCATTTCGATCGGAAAACATCATTTATTTTTTTCATTTTCAATCGAAAATCCTATGAGATTTGTTTGAAACAGACATTCAGATTTACTTCGTTGAACCTTCAGTTGAATTCAAACACGGTGAACTTGTTTGATAACCGCTATTATTGAATTATTTAAATCACTACGACACCTTGCGGTGTCAATATAAACTTGTAGCTTCGGCTAATCATGATCGAGTGTTTCATGCAAAACACAGGTGATACTTGTTCGATCACCGCTATTTTGAATTGTTTCATTCACTTCGAGTCGGTATAACTTGTAGCTTGTGCTGATCACGATCGAGCGTTTCATGAAAACTATTACATTTGAGCTTGTTGATTCCAAGTTCATCTAGTGGTTGTTATTTCCTCTAGAACTCATTTACATATTGTGAACGTTCATATGGAATTCGATTGGTCGAAGTTCCTTTTCTTTGTTGGATCCCTGTTAACTTAGTCACTCTGGTGACTGGATCAGTATGCCTCATTTCCTTGGACATCAAATTCTGAAACACATTCCTTCCAACTGTTGGTTCTCATTGTTGTAGTACGTCATTGAATTCGCATAAATTCGAATAAGTCTTGACTCGATCTCATGACCATCCCCTTGGTATTATTCGTAGCTACCTACGCCTAACGTAACACTAAGGAGTTAACGTAGCCTAAATTTCGAGGACGAAATTTTATTAACAGGGGAGAATGTGACAACCGGTAATTTACGCCTTTAATTACGTGATTAACGGATGATTAAAGCGATAATAAATAGTGTTTATGATGCAAATCAACTTAATTTGGCCTTTAGTATGCCTAGGAACGTCTATCCGACTTTATAGTACGCGTATGACGATTTGCGTTGAATCTGCGGAATATTAAACGGCAACGAACGAAAACCGAACTGTAACACCTGTGCCTCCACGGCCATCAAACAAATACCAAACCAATGAAATATTTTATTTCATACTTGGGATTTGTATAAATATGTGTATCACTTGCACATATCAATTTTTGTTCAATTCCAAACTCTAAATCGCTTTCTGGAAGGTTATACGCGCACCGATGCGTAAATATAACCAGTTTAATGCAAAAAACACTCCGGAATAGTGACATAGGCTTAACATACATTAAATAAACTTTACATAACTTAGAAATAATTTTTGGAAGGTTTGGTATGCCGAAATCAAGTTAAATCGCTTACAGGGACTAAATTTGACAAACTGCGAAAGTATGCCAATTTGAACTGTAACAGACATTCCGGAACATGACCATAAGTTAAACATACCATAAATATCCTTCATATAGCTTAGAAATAGGCTTTGAGGGGTTCGGTGTGCTAAAATAAACTTTTGGGTCATTCAGGGACTAAAAGTGTCAAAAAGTGCACAAGTTTGCATTTTCGCGCATAACTTACGTTCTGAATACATCCGGACATCCAAAAATTTATGTAAGCACTAAAACATTTTATTTTAGTGTTTGGAATAAGAAAAATCCATTCGTCACGCAATTTGGATCATTTTTCGCGCTTATGCGCATTCCGTCGTAATTAACCGAACATCGCAACCGTACGGCTAAACGAACCGACATCCGAGATATTTTTGAGCATATTTTAAGTTCCCTATACTTTAACTTCATTTTAGAGCTTTGAAATGGGGTTAACGGACCTTAAACGCGTCGGAAATGACCTTATAGCACAATAGGGACCAAAATTGTAAATCTGCCAAACTTGGCCCTTGCGCACCGTAAGGGTTTATTTGGTACGGTGCGCAAGAAGTGTACAGATGCAGCAAATCGTTTTTGGCTGCTGTTATCTGCTCCTAAACATTCTCCAAAGGTCAAGTGCCACTTGTTAAACTCTTATGGTGGCCAAAAATCAGTCACCACAACATTGCAACAAGTGTACGGGCTAGATCATTCCCTCTTTTCCAAGAAACGATCCTAATGGTGGACCGAAAACTATAAATACCCAACCCACTTCACTTCATTTCTCACAAGAATCTGATCATTTGTGCTCTAAGTTGAAACCTTTGTTTCATACCTGAGCTATTTTGATCTAGATTAGCATTCGGGGACCCTTCGTAAGTGTTCCTTCGTTCTTTTATCGCTTTTCGAGTCCGAAAGTCAAACTTTGTTTGAATTTCTGCATTGACCAGTTTATGGTCGATGCGAAGTTAGTTTGAACTTCATAACATGAGCGTGATCACGATGGTTATAGTCCCTAGTGACTATACCTACTGATTACCACGTTATCTAGGCTCAGTGACGAGCCGTAGTTTCGGTCAGAATACGTATTCTTGCGTATTTTGTAACCAAACTACTGATGGGTATCAAAACCGTTTGTTTTGATACCAAACCTGTTTTCTAAACTTAGTTAAGCATGTTTTAGCATGCTTAGCTCGTCACTTTTAGTTTAGTGCTTATATAGGGTCGTAAGGGTAAGCGATCTAATAAATCGCTTATACCTTCGAACCCGACCCATTTGGTCGATCATTAGGATCCGACCAAACACATTAGGTGGCCATAGTATATAGGGAATAACCTTCCGAGGTTATACCTTATGGTCGCTTCGTTTAAGTAGTTTTATGATAGGTAGTTTATATGCCTTAGGTAAATTACCAAAATACCCCTTTGATGCCAAAATTCGTTTTAATCATATGTAACATAACTTTTGACATCTAAACTGATTTGACAACCATCTTAGACATGTTAAGGCATATATTACTTGTCATAGGACTAGTTAGGCAGTCCGAACGCGTTTTACGCAAACGACGCGTTAAAGTAGCATAAGCTACCTAAACGGGTCGTAATGGGTCGTAAGCACTTAGGTTAGGTTTCATTTAGTATGTAGGCTTTGTTAAACCATATTACATGAGTTCCCATACTCACTTGGTCTACAAGCCCTCATCCTATCTGATCTCCCGATTTAAGTCCGGTTTATTTATATAGTTTTAGATTGCCGACTGATTCCGTGCTCCCTCTAGCTTTGTTTGGTTGTTGTTCAAGACCTCTAAGCATTTTCAGGCGAGTACATTATTCCCCTCTTTTACTGTTTTCAACTGTTTTGGGGTGACTCATATGTGCTAAATATCTTTACAATGGTTTCAAAAACAATTACAATGGTTTCAAAAACAATTACAATGGTTTCAAAAACAATTACAATGTGGTTTCAAGAACGATAACAATGGTTTCAAGAACGATTTCAATAAAGTGAACAAACTTGTTGGTTGTAGTTACATAACCAATGACATTCATTAGCAATGATCAAGCCGACCAGTATTAGGTTATGGTACCATAGGATCTGACAAATCCCGGTATTCTCTATACCCATGGTTATGTGTGGGTATTTTGGGTAACGACTGAATCTGTAATTATTAATTTACCCTTTGGTAAGGGTTTGTTAAGAACGAGAACGAGTTGGAACGATGAACGAGTCAAGAAGGTTTGAATGTTATTAGAAAATCGACCATAAAGTAGTTTCACAATTAAAACAAGAACGATTTGAACGATTAAAACAACAAGAACGGTTTGAACGATTTCACAAAATGTTTTAACGATTGGGTAAACATTTGGACATGATTTACAATTGATCATGCATTTCCACGAAACATAGTATTGATTTAAACCAAGTTTTACTTCAATACTTTGTTTTGTGCGTTTCACCTATGGTTTAGTTGATGCATTTCACTAGCCATACATATCATTTTGGTTACACATTACATGGTTTACATTTGACACAAACACTTTTGACATTGGTTATACATAACATGATTTACATCTTGACATGAACATTTTGACATATTATTCCAATACATTTGGCAGTTGGTTTACACATAGACATCTTACATTGTTGGTTTGGTTTGAGTAAGTGATTTAAGTAACGAGGCGTGTGTAATATGATATAAGCATGGTGGATACGCCGTTGGTACTTCCTATATATAAGTGCTTATATGGAATTACATATCGTAGCATTGTTTAAATCATTTCAATTTAAACATATAACATTTTATACAAATAACATACTTTTCACAATACATTGTTGTACAAACAACTTAACTTATACAAACTCATTTTACATGGTTATTCATTTAATCATGCATTATTCTCTATTTATACATATCATCTGAACTTATTATTTTTCAAATGATTTACAAAGACAAAGCAAATTACAAGGTTCATGACTAAACATTTTCTTAAACAGAAGTCATGAATCTTATTTTCACAAAACCTATGTACTCGCCAGCATTTCTTTGCTGACCTCGTTTTCACATGTGTTTCAGGTATTGTTGAAAGATATCGATTGATAGGATGCATGCTCACATAGGACTGGACAAGGCCTTAGTGACTCAATAACAATGATAGACTATGTTTAAATTGTGTATTTAGATTTCCAGACGATGTAATTATTCAATGTTTAATAAAACGAAACACTTTTTGGTATCCATGGTTATGAAACATTAATTCTGTTACAACACTCCCCGACGTTTCCGCCACGTTTTGTATGTTACACGTGGTCGGGGTGTGACAGAAAAGATGGTATCAGAGCCAATGGTTATAGGGAATTAGGTTATTAGTAATGCTTTGACCTAGTCTATAACCTTTCTAGGACCCTAACGCGAGTTTACTTGCGTTTAGTCATAAAACAATACCGTCACCTATCCTTAGGCGACGACCACAACAAGAACATAAATTTCAAAACCGCTTTGAAAACTAATCATCTGTTCTAGGATGATTGATTACAAGGTTTTGAACCCTCTATTGTAAGGTTTTGAACCCTCTGTTATATGGTTTTGAACCCCTTTGAGTTTTCAAAATCTCGTCAAGGTTTTGGGTTTTAAATAATGTGAACACGTGCAAACTGGAAGGGTGAATGCCTGATTTCTGGGTTTTCTGTCTAGGCAAGCACTTCGTATATATCTCATCAGACGCGAGACCAGTTGTGCTTAGCTGGGAATTCTTGGGATGAGTGTTCACTTATAGGCGAGCATGTCTTCACGATACATTATTTTTGATCCATTTACTTTGGTTAGTCACGGTGTGTCGGTTGTTGCTTTGTAGTAACAAACAAATGACCACTATCCTTGCTTTCATCAGATTTGTTTCATCTCATTCTTTTCGTCTAATTCTCTCACTCGTTTCCTTTCATGTTTCCTCTTTTAGAATGCCTCCTCGACGCGAAAGCCAGATAGCGACTGCCAAATTGGCAGAAATCATTGCGCAGCAAATGGCTGCTCAATTCCCAAACCTCTTTGCTCAATGGAACCAAGCCAACAACAACAACAATGTTACATGCAAATACAAGGATTTTAACCAGGCTAAACCACTCAAGTTTAGTGGTTCTGAAGGAGCGACTGGGCTCCTTCAATGGTTCGAGAGCATTGAGAATACTTTCCGCCACGTGCAGTGTCCTGACAATCGCAAGGTCGAGTTTTCTTCGAGTGTGTTTCAGAAGAGGGCTCTCACATGGTGGAACGGGGTTATGAGGGATCGTGGTGCAGAAGTTGCTCTAGCACAGACATGGGCTGAACTTAGGGCCCTTATGATGAGGGAATTCTGTCCTCGTCATGAGCAGCGAGCTTTGGAGAAGGAATTTGATTAGTTGAAGCAAGATAGTGGTGAGCACAGGGCGTATACTGATAGGTTTGAGGAATTGAGTCTGCTTTGCCCGACAATGGTTACCCCACTCGACAAGGCTATCGAAAGGTACATCGACGGCCTACCTGACTCAGTACAAGACATCCTTACTGGTAGTAGCCCTACCACACTCCGTCAGGCGATCGAGTTAGCTGCGACATTGACTGAGTCGCAGATTCGGAAGAATAAGTTACACATAAAAGGGTGACAAGGGTAAGCAGCAGGGGTCTGACAAGGAGGATAGCAAGAAAGGTCAAAACAAGAAGGGTAAGGAAGGTGAGACGTCAAAGAAATCAAGAAAGCGAAAGGGTGTTCAGAACTTTGCTGTTACATCACAGACTGCTCAGAACCCGCGGAACCCACCAGCTCAGCCCCTTGCAAAGAAAGCATATGCCGGTACCGCACCTTATTGTGCACGCTGCAACGGTCATCACGCGGTACAACAAGCTTGCTGGCAATGCACGACGTGTGGTAAACTTGGGCATTTGGCCAATGTTTGTCGTTTGGGACAAAATCAGGCTGCTCAGGTTCAAGCTCCGGTTCAAGGGAATGCTGCGAGATTCCCACTGGGGTCATGTTTCAACTGCGGAGAGATTGGTCACTTCCGCCACAACTGTCCGAGACTAGTGAATGCAAATGCTAACGCAAACCCAAATGCGAACGTCAACGTCAATGTGAATCCAGCACGTGGTCGAGTGTTTAACATCAATGAGGCACTTAATGATGAAGAAGTGAACAATTAGCATTTTGTATTTCCTCTGGTTGTTATCTTGTAACATTTAAAGACAATGCGGTTGTTATATAAATAAAAATTTGTGGTTTTATTTTTTAACTAATGCAATTGTATGAATGTTTGATCCAACCTTATGATGTCAACACAAAGACAAAACTACTCGTGTGGTTCTATCATTTTTATGATCACTTGTGATCTCCCTAAGAACCTCAAACACTTGTTTCTTTTAAATCTAAAGTATCTTATCGTCTTGCACCATCTGAGATGCAAGAATTATCGAAACAGCTTCAAGAGTTGTATGATAAAGGATTCATCCGTCCAAACTTTTCACCTTGGGGAAAACTCTTGCCCTCTTTGTGAAAAAGAAAGATGGATCTTTTCGAATTAGTATCGATTATCGTAAGCTTGATAAGCTTACCATCAAGAATCGATATCCCCTACCTTAAATCAATGATCTCTCCGATCATCTGCAGGGTACTTCATGCTTTTCCAAGATCGATTTGCGTTCTGGGTATCATCAACTTCGTATTCTCGAAGAAGATATTCCCAAAACGGCTTTCTGCACGAAGTATGGCCATTAGGAGTTTACAGTCATGCCTTTTGGATTGACAAATGCTCCAGCCATCTACATGGACTTAATAAATAGAGTCTGCAAGTCTTATTTGGATCAGTTCGTCATTGTTGTTATTGATGACATCTTGATCTATTCATGTCCCTAGCCGATAACGATCAACACCTTCATTGACACTGGAACCCTTAAAGAAGGAACAAACTTTTCGCTAAATCCTCCAAGAGGAAATTTTGGCTTAAAGAAGTTCAGTTTTTGGGTCATGTAGTCAACAAGCAGGGTATTCATATGGATTCATCCAAATTGCTGCAATTAAGGATTTGATTCCTTTTATGCTTTAAATACCCGTGTCCAAAGATAACAAATTTAAAGGTCAATTTAAACAATAATGCGAGTGTGCGATTATGCGATTATGTGATATGTGTTTATGTGTTCTCCTCTATGTTTTTGTGTGATCCAATTTTCAAATCCTCATAGAATCTTTCATATCTTCATATGAGGGATTCATAGTAGGATATTTAAAAGGTACTACCTTAATCCTTATGGGCTTCTACGTGGTAGTTAAGACCCTTGGGTTATATAGTACCATTCCATGATTTGATGAGAGACCCTTGAGTGGTCTAGTTAAAGATTGATTCAAGATATGGTTAAGAAGGGCATGTGATGATACAACTGAAAGGACCCTATGGTGGTCCAGTCACACTCATCACAGGATTGTTCATTTGGTTTTACCCTACACGTTATAAAATAGACTGTGTAAACTGTGCAAGGAATTGTCTAATTATGGACGCGTACATAATTATGAGATTCAGTGCACGGTAACCACAGTAAGATTTATTATGTGTAAGAACCGATAGTGACAACAATAACAAAATGAGAACGATGTAATGGAGGTACGGTGGACGCACCAATGACGCTTCACATACTTGTATATAAGTATCCCTCTTACATTGCAAGCATGATGTTATTAAAGTTACTAGAAGTTCAGAACCCTAACCAATGTTGTTCGATCTTTTCAACTTCATGTTTTCAAACTCACACAAGTTTCCTCTAGATAAAATTTCGGGACGAAATTTCCTAAAGTAGGGGAGACTGTAACACCTGTGCCTCCACGGCCATCAAACAAATACCAAAGCAATGAAATATTGTATTTCATACTTGGGATTTGTATAAATATGTGTATCACTTGCACATATCAATTTTTGTTCAATTCCAAACTCTAAATCGCTTTCAAGAAGGTTATACGCGCACCGATGCGTAAATATAACCAGTTTAATGCAACAAACACTCCAGAATAGTGACATAGGATTAACATACATTAAATAAACTTTACATAACTTATAAATAAGTTTTGGAAGGTTTGGTATGCCGAAATCAAGTTAAATCGCTTACAGGGACTAAATTTGACAAACTGCGAAAGTATGCCAATTTGAACTGTAACAGACATTCCGGAACATGACCATAAGTTAAACATACCATAAATATCCTTCATATAGCTTAGAAATAGGCTTTGAGGGGTTCGGTGTGCTAAAATAAACTTTTGGGTCATTCAGGGACTAAAAGTGTCAAAAAGTGCACAAGTTTGCATTTTCGCGCATAACTTACGTCCTGAATACATCCGGACATCCAAAAATTTATGTAAGCACTAAAACATTTTATTTTAGTGTTTGGCATAAGAAAAATCCATTCGTCACGCAATTTGGATCGTTTTTCGCGCTTATGCGCATTCCGTCGTAATTAACCGAACATCGCAACCGTACGGCTAAACGAACCGACATCCGAGATATTTTTGAGCATATTTTAAGTTCCCTATACTTTAACTTCATTTTAGAGCTTTGAAATGGGGTTAACGGGCCTTAAACGCGTCGGAAATGACCTTATAGCACAACAGGGACCAAAATTGTAAATCTGCCAAACTTGGCCCTTGCGCACCGTAAGGGTTTATTTGTTACGGTGTGCAAGCAGTGTCCAGATGCAGCAAATCGTTTTTGGCTGCTGTTATCTGCCCCTAAACATTCTCCAAAGGTCAAGTGCCACTTGTTAAACTCTGATGGTGGCCAAAAATCAGTCACCACAACATTGCAACAAGTGTACGGGCTAGATCATTCCCTCTTTTCCAAGAAACGATCCTAACGGTGGACCGAAAACTATAAATACCCAACCCACTTCACTACATTTCTCACAAGAATCTGATCATTTGTGCTCTAAGTTGAAACCTTTGTTTCATACCTGAGCTATTTTGATCTAGATTAGCATTCGGGGACCCTTCGTAAGTGTTCCTTCGTTCTTTTATCGCTTTTCGAGTCCGAAAGTCAAACTTTGTTTGACTTTCTGCATTGACCAGTTTATGGTCGATGCGAAGTTCGTTTGAACTTCATAACGTGAGCGTGATCACGATGGTTATAGTCCCTAATGACTATACCTACTGATTACCACGTTATCTAGGCTCAGTGACGAGCCGTAGTTTCGGTCAGAATACGTATTCTTGCGTATTTTGTAACCAAACTACTGATGGGTATCAAAACCGTTTGTTTTGATACCAAACCTGTTTTCTAAACTTAGTTAAGCATGTTTTAGCATGCTTAGCTCGTCACTTTTAGTTTAGTGCTTATATAGGGTCGTAAGGGTAAGCGATCTAATAAATCGCTTATACCTTCGAACCCGACCCATTTGGTCGATCATTAGGATCCGACCAAACACATTAGGTGGCCATAGTATATAGGGAATAACCTTCCGAGGTTATACCTTATGGTCGCTTTGTTTAAGTAGTTGTAAGATAGGTAGTTTATATGCCTTAGGTAAATTACCAAAATACCCCTTTGATGCCAAAATTCGTTTTAATCATATGTAACATAACTTTTGACATCTAAACTGATTTGAAAACCATCTTAGACATGTTAAGGCATATATTACTTGTCATAGGACTAGTTAGGCGGTCCGAACGCGTTTTACGCAAACGACGCGTTAAAGTAGCATAAGCTACCTAAACGGGTCGTAATGGGTCGTAAGCACTTAGGTTAGGTTTCATTTAGTATGTAGGCTTTGTTAAACCATATTACATGAGTTCCCATACTCACTTGGTCTACAAGCCCTCATCCTATCCGATCTCCCGATTTAAGTCCGGTTTATTTATATAGTTTTAGATTGCCGACTGATTCCGTGCTCCCTCTAGCTTTGTTTGGTTGTTGTTCAAGACCTCTAAGCATTTTCAGGCGAGTACATTATTCCCCTCTTTTACTGTTTTCAACTGTTTTGGGGTGACTTATATGTGCTAAATATCTTTACAATGGTTTCAAAAACAATGACAATGGTTTCAAAAACAATTACAATGGTTTCCAAAACAATTACAATGTGGTTTCAAGAACGATAACAATGGTTTCAAGGACGATTTCAATAAAGTGAACAAACTTGTTGGTTATAGTTACATAACCAATGACATTCATTAGCAATGATCAAGCCGACCAGTATTAGGTTATGGTACCATAAGATCTGACAAATCCCGGTATTCTCTATACCCATGGTTTTGTGTGGGTATTTTGGGTAACGACTGAATCTGTAATTATTAATTTACCCTTTGGTAAGGGTTTGTTAAGAACGAGAACGAGAACGAGTTGGAACGATGAACGAGTCAAGAAGGTTTGAATGTTATTAGAAAATCGACCATAAAGTAGTTTCACAATTAAAACAAGAACGATTTGAACGATTAAAACAACAAGAACGGTTTGAACGATTTCACAAAATGTTTTAACGATTGGGTAAACATTTGGACATGATTTACAATTGATCATGCATTTCCACGAAACATAGTATTGATTTAAACCAAGTTTTACTTCAATACTTTGTTTTGTGCGTTTCACCTATGGTTTAGTTGATGCATTTCACTAGCCATACATATCATTTTGGTTACACATTACATGGTTTACATTTGACACAAACACTTTTGACATTGGTTATACATAACATGATTTACATCTTGACATGAACATTTTGACATATTATTCCAATACATTTGGCAGTTGGTTTACACATAGACATCTTACATTGTTGGTTTGGTTTGAGTAAGTGATTTAAGTAACGAGGCGTGTGTAATATGATATAAGCATGGTGGATACGCCGTTGGTACTTCCTATATATAAGTGCTTATATGGTATTACATATCGTAGCATTGTTTAAATCATTTCAATTTAAACATATAACATTTTATACAAATAACATACTTTTCACAATACATTGTTGTACAAACAACTTAACTTATACAAACTCATTTTACATGGTTATTCATTTAATCATGCATCATTCTCTATTTATACATATCATCTGAACTTATTATTTTTCAAATGATTTACAAAGACAAAGCAAATTACAAGGTTCATGACTAAACATTTTCTTAAACAGAAGTCATGAATCTTATTTTAGCAAAACCTATGTACTCGCCAGCATTTCTTTGCTGACCTCGTTTTCACATGTGTTTCAGGTATTGTTGAAAGATATCGATTGATAGGATGCATGCTCACATAGGACTGGACAAGGCCTTAGTGACTCAATAACAATGATAGACTATGTTTAAATTGTGTATTTAGATTTCCAGACGATGTAGTTATTCAATGTTTAATAAAACGAAACACTTTTTGGTATCCATGGTTATGAAACATTAATTCTGTTACAACACTCCCCGACGTTTCCGCCACGTTTTGTATGTTACACGTGGTCGGGGTGTGACATGAATAAAATACTAACAATGCCGACAAGTACTAAAATTCTACGATATATTTAGCTTCGTAATTAAATTTTAATATCCGTAGTCAAAATTAGATCGAAAAACGGATTAAAAACGACCAACACCACATTTATACGCAATTTTTACCATGATTGACGAACGAACGCGCAAATGCGACTACCGACACCATTTTACATCTTGTGATTTTAAAACTATAGTTTGCGACCATTTTAAGAAAAAAACGGGTGCGACAACGGGTTCGTGGGAACTAACGGGCCACTTGTAACACACAAAGTGGGTTTGTGGGCCTTGGGCCCAAACCCAAAGCCCACTAACTAAACCTACCTATAAAAGGGGTAGTGAAACCCTAAGTTCCACATTTTGATCACCCCCCCACCCCCCCCCCCAAAAAAAAACTTTGTTGCATCTTATCCACAACTCTCCTCCTTCAAAATTCAAAACACAAACAACAAAACACGCACACTTCTCCGCCTTCATCCCCTTCAAATAAAACCCTAATACACTCAAGTGAGAACTAAAACATCATCATCCTCTCTAAAATACACACACCAAACAAACCTCTCCACTCCCACACCTTACCCTCCCTCTTCGTGGTTCTGACCGATGACCGGGTTCATCATCGGCGCCCGTTTCTGTTCCGGCAAGACACCCCCCACCTTCTCCGCTTGGAACCGAAGAACGGCCGGCCACCACCTTCGATGTCCGGTGGTGGCGTGGTGACAAGACGAAGAGAGAGAGAGAGACCGAGCAGAAGAGGAGGCAGAAGAGAGAGGGAGAACCGGCGGAGCCGGTGCCGTCGTCGACGGCGATGATGGTTCCGGTGACTTTCCATCGATACACAGCAATCGCAGGTCCAAGAATTTCTCCGGTAAACTCGTCTAACTTGTCATTTTCTCCTCTTTTAATTTCAGATTTGTAAAGATCTATCATTCCGGCCAATCTTGTTTGTGTTTCAGGATCGATGCCGCCGTTTACGGTGGCGGAGGAGGTGGGTGTTCGAAGGGATGAAGTTAATAGTGATGGTTGGAACCACAAAGGCGACGACGGTTTTCTGTCCGGCAACGATGGTTGCGATTTCGGGAACCGGGTGTTTGCTTCGAGTCACCCACGAGTTTGTTTGGGTCAGACTTGAGAAGATTCGAGTTAGTTTAGTCACGAGTCGGTTTCGATTCGAGAGCTTTGGTTCGACTTGGATTCGGGTGTTATTTTCAGGTTATTTCGGTTCGGTCAATAGAAGTCAAGGCTAGTCAACATCAAGTCATGGATCGGGTTCGGTCAACATGGGTCAGATTATGAAGCGGTTCGGTCGACTCGATCAAACCGAATCAACTCGGACAAACTTAGTCAACGCAGCGAGTCAACTCAGCCTGTCAACTCAGTTGACTCGGTCAACGTTTCGATGTGAAGATTGGTAAAGACTTTCTGGCGCGTGTTATTTCGTTATTTTCATAGTTTAATATATTACCTGAAAAACGAGCTTGAACCGATCTATTACAAGTATAGTTTATATTTCAACTTATACGACAAAATATTATATAAATATTGTTTATATTGTTTGATAAATTGTTGAATTTTGAAAAATAATGACAACTTGTGTTGTCGGAGGCGTCCAAAAACAAAGGAAACTCTGCTCGTTTTTCGAGAAAACCAGTAAACAGAATGTATTATATTATAAGGCGAACTTTACGGATTCAAATTAAACTACGAAACAAATATGGTTATCAAAATTGTTTAAAACAAAACGACGATTCGGAAATTATTTACGACGATAACTATAGTTATTATATTTATTTTGAACTTCGAAAATTTGACAATTCATTTACTAAAATAAATATAGTTATATGTTTAGTTTAAACATCGAAACCTCGAAAATATCTTTTGTAAAAATAAATATAGTTTACATATTTATTTTGAATATCGAACAACGATAATTTTTTTGCAAACGACTCGTATTCTTTTACAAAAATAAATATAGTTTATATATTCATTTCTAACATCAAACGACTCGTACTCTTTTACAAAAATAAATATAGTTTATGTATTTATTTCAAACATCAAATGACTCGTACTCTTTTACAAAAATAAATATAGTTTATTTATTTCAAACATCAAACGACTCGTACTCTTTTACAAAAATATATATAGTTTATATATTTATTTTTGTTAAAACATCAAACAACTCAATAATAATTCTATAAAATAAATATAACCTTTTACATTTATTTCAAACGCCTAGACGACATTATATCTATATTATGATAATAATCATAAGAGACGCGACACATTACGGGTTTGATATATATTACTTCCATATTAATATTCTTTACATAAACGTGCGACTTCGCAGGACGACTAACGCGATTATACCGATATATTTATATATTTTTATATAAATATTTATATACTTTAAATCTCTCGAGAACTAAGTCTTTCTAAGACATATTAGCTATTACCAACAATAAACAAACTAAACGAGTATATCCTTATCGTTTCCATTAAGTTAACAACTTACCATCGAATCGTTCGGTTAGCGATTTGGTAGAGCTCGGTGATACGTAGTTTAGCTACATCATTTTATTAGAAACTTATAGATATTCCGTTTTAGGAATGTCTTAGAATGCATGCTAGCGAGTTATGTTCTTGGAATGACACTATGGATGCTTATTTAGCTAGCTTTGCACAAGGATATCCTGGTGAGTTCATAACCCTCACTTTTTATGGTTTTACAATTTTATAAATGTTTTCGGGGGTGGAAAGACATGCAAGTTTTGCAAAGTAAACAATTTTTCGGTAAACGAAAACTCATATTTCTAAACCATGTTACGAAGGGATTTCAAGGAACTATAATGGTTTACAAACGATTTATACTAAATATACCGGTTTTTCAAAACAAATACGTATTCTCGAAGCGTGCATGATTTTCATGACTAGGGACGGGGTCGCCCTAGTTATAACAACGGGACTGGGTTGGTCTGCGTTCGGAGAACGGGACACCCAGTGATTTCAAGTCCCCCTTCTCTCTTAAATGTTTTCGGATTTATAACTCTCGGGGGAAATACAAGTTCTCAATGGTATAGTTTAGCTAAGGAATGAGCTGCTAGATCCTGTGGATCGGTAGGCTCTCTCATAAGTGCCATTAATCTTGTTAAGACCGAGGGGCAGGAGTGGTAGATCTATTGGGTGTAGAGAGCCCCACTCATGGGTCCTTGTGTGGCCGCATGTAGTGACTATGTCGTTTCAGCCGGATGGACCGGAGGAAATCTGCTAGGTTTGAGTGCTTCCATACACCACCATGCATATTAATGTCCTTGCAAAACATTAATGATCTGTTCATAGACGTTACATACTAGTTTTTGATACTCGAATTTTCATATGTTTTAAAGATTCATTTGATAAAAACTCACAAGTACATGGATTTACGAACTTTGGTAATGTTTTTCAACTCATGTATAAGTAAGAGGACCGGATGGTCCTGCTTACAAAGATTCTCGTGGGCTAGACTCACAATTTTCATATAACATGCCGAGAAAATGATTTTACTAAATTTTCTCCACAACTTTTAAACCGGAAAACAAAAAGATTTGTTTAAAATCTTTTTCAAAACAAACTATGAACTCGCTCAACTTTATGTTGATTTTTCGCATGTTTCTTTCTCAGGTTACTTTCTCAAATTATGGCACGGTTGGAATAGGAGAACCATTGGAGATTCGAGTACTTAGTGGGCGTTCGTTTTCTAGAAGTCTTAGATTATTTGCTTCTGCTGTGTAATGAAGATACCGGTCCAGTCACGCCAAGCACTGATATTTTGGGGTGTGACAGAAAAGGAGAAAGTGAAGGATGTTGTACCGCCCATGCTGAATATCAAGAGAACGTGTTGTTCAAGGCGTTGATTGCTCAGCCCTTTGAGTGTTTGGTTATTCCTAAGGGCGCGTTGACATTAGTTGGGATGATCCTATGTTGGCGTGACGTTCAGACCTACATGGCTTTCAAAATCATCGACGGAGGTAAGTTGTTTGGTCGCCAGTATTTCTTTTCTTTTCCCTGTGACAGTTATAACGGGAATTTCTTGCAGCTCCCTATGCCATGTTGGAATTCTCATACTCGGAGAAGTCTTCATCGATTTTGGCTACTGATTGCCTGATTCAATCCAGTCAAGAGAATATCCTACAGATGCATGTAGAGAACTTTCTCATTTCCCCCTCCCATCTTGATGTTGTGCTTCATGGCTTTCCCGTAAGCGGGAACACGCAAGAAGGTGGGGCTGTCGTGACTGCCCGAAGAAGAACTATCCGTCTTCGAAAGGGTGGGGGAGAAAGCAGCACCAAGGGGCAAGCTTCCAAAAGTGCCAGCACTACTACCTCACCTGCGGCTGCCGAGGTGGTGGATGTTTCGGTCACCAGTTTGGTGATCACCACGGTGGGTATAATGTTGGGGTCACCATTGAAGAAACCTAAGACGACTCCGTTGTTGGCCTAGTTTGATGCTAAGAGGCGTTTCATGTTAGCATGCCATGATAAGTTCGTTAGGCTTTCATTATCGCCTTTTGTAATACACTTTCACCTAAACCTTCAACACTTCTGCAGGTCCTACATTTGAAGCTTTGTCAAGCACCATCACCGTCCATTCTCCTATCAGATTCTCTGGAGGTAAAACCGCGATTGTTGCTGATAGCGACGTATGTCTGACCGAGACAATCGAGGTTGTGGAGCTGGTGGGCGTTAGTTCTCGGGCTCCTGTTACTACGGTGGAGGTTGCCACCCAGCTTTTTCCGGAGGTCACCACTGTGACCACTTAAGTAGCCCCCTCTACCATTGTTACGGAGATGCTTAGGTTGTTACCTAATCCTCCCTCCACGTCAAGTCAGAAAAAGGTTGTTGTGGCAACGACCCCATCCACCAGCGCCATGTATGTCTGCCAAACATCACCTTCCTTGGAACTTTCCAGTGACAGGGAAGTCAGCTTTGATGAAGCGGCGGGGTCAAATGGCGGGGGTGCATGATTAAGGCAACCATATCGAAGGTTTATACCTGCCTACCATTGCCTAGGACCCCCGTATGCCTGACAGACCCTACAAACCTCAATGAAAGATCGCTGAATCGACACGTCTTATATATCCTCATGTGGTCAGTCCTGGGTGGATCATGCCTTCCCCCCAGCGGAAGTTTCCTATGTGGAGGGTCAAGATTGTGGCCAGTTTTTTTATACGACTTTGACAGACGTTGTGTCTGGGGTTTAGAGGATTGCCCAGATAAAGCGCCGTTGGGGTCAAGACAATCGTGAGCTTCATCAGGCACGTCAAGCTATGCAACATATGATGGACGAGCTCCAGCGGCGAGATAGTTTGTTGGACGCCGCTAAGCTGAGGGAGTCCCGCCTTTGGGCAGAGAAACAAAAAGCGGAAGAAGACCTGAAGCGGGTCACTTCAAATCTTGCTGAGGAGCGTATGGTATGGGCTCGTGATTGTCAAGAAAAAGATAGGATGATATTTCACGCGTTAAAAACCCAAAAGGAGCTGGAGGAAAGCTGTGATGGAGGCGCAAAAGGTTTGTGCTCTATCCTCCCAAGTGGCAAGGCTACGTATTGATCCCGAGTTTGTATCGCAGGTGTAGGAGCGCCATACCACTCTAATGGCAGAGATGGAGGATACTCAAATATGATATGAACAGGCCAGCCAAAGGTGTGATGAGCTGATGGTTCAGAGAGCTCGTCTGCAACATGACCTTGATGTTGAAAGGTCTCGCCATGTGGAGAGTGAAAGTGTCAAGAACCAGGAGTTGGCTGAAGTGAGTGAGCTCACCACCCAATTGAGCATGATGAAAAAAGAGAAAGAATGGTGGAGCTCATATGGCGCTGTCTCCTGCTTTGAGTATCTTAGGAGGACTCCTCACTTTAGTGGTTTACTAGATGATATGGAAACCGCGGCGTAAGACACTGGGCGGCATGATGGTAGGCATGTCGCGTATCTGAGTTGCAACTGCCAGGAGCTTATAACTGAGGAGTTCCGGGCTGCGAATGCCTCTGCCTCCAACCGTACGACAGAGACCTTATCCGCTGTGGCTAATGACCCGCTCCCTTAATTTCAGCAAATCCAAGTTGCGGTGGAGAACCCAGACCCAGAGGTAATATGCCAACTGCTTGTCTCTTCTTCTCCCCATGTTAATGCTTTTAAAACTTTGTTAACACGTGTCGTGTTGTCAACAATTTGAAACAATTGTGTACAAAAAATACTATTTCTTTTTGTTTAATTATGATATTGTGACGTAATCGTCTCTTGTGTGTTTAATAACTTGTCATGATTGCTCTGATTTCGCCTCCTTACATAGGAGCAATGTGACTGTCACCTGTTGATCCGATTAATTACTCTGACCATTATATAAGTATGATCAATGGAAACACATGTTGACCATTTTTTAACTTCATGAGTAACATCTACCATCGTCGTCGTGTGTCGGAGGTGCTAGACGCTTGTGAGGCCACAGAGGCCTTACTGAACCTTCATAGGATGTCGGAGAGCACTAGTGTTCCTTCTTCCGACCAATGTCTGTATACCAAGACTGCTACACGTAAACCCTGGCTTAATCATGGTGTATTGCTCCCCATTATGCCTGGATTATATCCTCCATTTCCAAAAGGTTCACGAGGGAAGCGTTGTGCGATAACAAGGAAAGCTGTCGGCGATCCTAAGGCTCGTCATTTTGGTCTTTCCTATGTTCGTTACCGGAGGGGTCCCCCTATTGACGAAATCGTCATTAGACGAGGACGACAATGTGGTACATCATGTTACCTTAGAGGGTGGCTTGGTTGTGTTTCCAGACCTAGTTGTATTGGACACTAGCATACTCCATACCCCTGTAGAGGTGATGGAGATGCTATCAAGTATCGATTAGCAAGTCTAAGAAAGAGTTTGCTTTTGTTATTCCCTATTATGTAGGGGTATGTACAAGTACTTGGTTTGTTTTGCAGACTATGATGAGAACGTATAAGTTCCATGTTAGTCTAATAGTAGATAGTTAATGTACCTATTACCAAGGTACCCATCTATTAGCGCTGTAAATTTTTTGGTCAGAAACGACATATTTATGTAAGTCGTTTGTTTTGACGTTGATGTGTTGTATACTCCTTATGACTTAATGTATTAAGTAAATGGTTTAAATGTATTGTGCGTGAATGTTTGTTATGAAAACTTTAATCGAAGGATTGAAGTTTTATTTCAAATGGAATGAAAGTATCTGACAAAAATTGATCGAAAGATCGAAATTACAAATGAAAGAACGACATATTGTAAAAACAAGAAAAACTGAAATAATCTCTTATGTCATGCTTGGTGAGTATCACATATAGCATTTCTTGAACTGGGCAACGTTCCAGGACCGTGGGAACAATGTTCCATCTAGATGTTCCAATGTATACGTCCATTTCCATAGAACTTCCTTTATTCTGTAAGGCCCTTCCCAGGTGGGACCCATTTTTTTGGTATGCTCCACCCTACTGGCTTCATTGTCCCTTAGGATGTAGTCGCCCACCCAGAAGATGACAACGGTTGCCCTCTTGTTATAATCACTGGCCATTGCTTGTTTATATCGCGCCTCGCTGATAGCCATTGCTTTGTGTTGCTCCTCTAAGAGATCGAGGTTTTCCTGAAGGCCCTGATCATTACCATCTTATGTCGCCAAGCGCCTTAAAGACGGGAGTCTGACCTCCGCCAAAATCATTGCTTCTGTGCCATATGTTAGGCGAAACGGTGTCTCTTTGTTGCCTGATTTCGATGATGTTTGATGAGCCTATACGACTGTTGGTAAGTTGTCCACCCAACATCCACCTTCCCGATCAAGGTGTTTTTTGATTCCGTCAAGAAAACTCCTATTAGCCCTCTCCACATTGCCATTGCCCTGGGGGTGGGCCACTGAGGTGAAAACTTGTTGTATGTCCAGGTCTTTGCACCATTCCTTGATCATCTTATCCGTGAACTGAGTTCTGTTATCACTGACCAAGTACAATGGTAAGCCGAAACGACAAACTATGTGTTCCCACAGAAACTTCTTTGCATTATCCGCCCCAATATTTGCCAGGGGTTTAGCCTCAATCCACTTAGTGAAATAATATATTGCACCGATGAGGAATTTGACTTTACCCGGGGCTGGGGGAAAGGACCCACGAAGTCAACGGCCCATTTTTGGAAAGGCCATGCTGCTGTTACTGGTATCATACTGTTCTTAGGACGCAAGGTCTGCGGCATGTAGCGTTGGCAGCTCATGCATTTATGTAGCTCCTTTACCGCGTCTTCATGCATCCTGGGCCAATAGTACCCAGAATTTGTTATCTTGGCCACTACCGAACGGGGCCCAATGTGGATACCACAGACTCCTTCGTGTATTTCTTTAATCAAATATTTCAACTCCGCTGGAGAAACACAACGTAAAAGCAGACCCGAGTACGATTTTTGATACAACATTCCTCCCTGCATTTCGTCTTGTAGGGCTTTGGTCTGTATCTTCCTTGATGCACCTTTTGAAGCTGGCAATTCCCCTTTTGTCAGGTACTTGACGAGTGGTCCGTAGGACAACCCTTAAATGAGCTAAATACGTGCATATCCCATATTTTACACGGTTATGTATCGTGAATATAGTAACTGCGAATTTTTATGGTTTTACAGGTAAAACGCGTAAAACGGTGAAGTTGGAACACATGGTGATGATGCGGAATGTTCGAGGATGATAAACGAGACACACTACATTGTTCGTGAGCCGTTTAGTCATTGCAAGAAAGTGAAGATGCAAACTAGAGGGAAGGAGTGCAACCTACGGCCAAGAAATAGAAAAGAAACAGAAGTTAAAGGCAACAATTCAATGGATGGGATTTTATTTGACAAGGCATTAAAAGTTAGTAAAAGGTCATAATCCATCATCACGTGAACATCACTTCCAACATCATCATTACATACACGAAGACTTGGAAGGCACAAGACTTGAGATGTGTTTGGAGGCCCAATATTAATATAACAACACATGGGCTTGGAGACATGGGCTGACAACAACACGAATGAAGTCTAGGGGCTGTTGATTAATTAATAAAAAGTTTCAGCCATGCAAGAATGTAGTCCACGGAAGTCACATGAATTTGGAGCTTTCTGATGAGTTTTGAGAAGCACATCACGTGGAGGATGGATGCCATCAAGTCTTGATCATCACTAATATCAAATCATCTCATCATTCAGGGAATATTGGCAGGAGGCACACGTGAAGAATTTGGGGGGTTTTATTAATTTGAGGATGATCACAAAATTCAACATAACAATTAAACAATATCATCATTATCTCTCATGCAATCTTGGTGAGAGGCTTTGTTCACAAGCCGACACATACAAGCATAGGGGGACGAGACTTGGCGGTTGACTAAGAAGTCACGTGGACTTCTGTTTCTGTGTTTTGGGTCGCCATATATGATACAAACATCGTAAGTCAACAACATAAATATATTATATTTGATAGTGGGCCGCATATGGATTTGGGCGGCACATCTTGGGCCGACAACACATACACCTTGGAGGCACACAAGTCAACATTACATCACCGTAACTCAGATTGTTTGCACCGTAACAAATTGAAGGCCACCGTAACTTACGGTGATACCGTAAGTTACGGTGGAAGCAACGCGAAAAATTGTAACTGCTCATTTAATTAGTTTTATGGTGTCTTTTCACCTATTCTCATCATTGGTCGGTTAGAGAACACATTAGGGGCGATTTTGGCTATCTTGGCTTGGGTGTAGACAATTTCTAACATTGGGTTTGTGTTTTCGATTTGTATGAACATTGAATTGTTTGCTATGATGATTCACCAAGCTATGTGTGGCTAAAACTTTCGGTGATCATCTTAGGTGAAGGTTTTCTCTTGAACTTTTGTGTGTTTATTTCTGAATTTCTAGAATGATAACTTGCGTTGCTTGAATATCATGGTGTATGCTTAATTGTTTGTAGCTTGTTAATCGATATTGCAATTTCTAGTCTTAATCGTACGTTCTTGGTGCCGTTGGCAATCGAGATATCACGGGAAGGGTTAGGGTTGGTTATTGATTAATTGATCATCGGAAAACAACCTCGCGTTTATATAATCCGAGTACTTTGTTCCCTTTTATCACTTCAATTATTTATGCACGAGTTATGTCTATGTAACTCTTTCTAGTTGGAATTTCACACAATTGTTTAAAGAAACTGAATCCTAAGATGGTCATTGTTCTCTCCTAATCTGTTTTACAACCAACATTTGATTTGCAATTAGTTTTTAATTTAGTTTTCTAAAACAACAATCCAATTCATTGATCTTAATTTTCTGCAACTTAGGTTAAGTGTAGTTTAATCGCGAAGCTATAAAATCAACACACTTTCCACATACTCCCTGAGTTCGATACCCTATTACCACTACAAGGGGTGTCATCTAGCATTCTTTTGCAGTACTCGTAGCTGACACCTCCCCTTCCGTTATTGATGGGGTGTGCAGCGTCTCTATTATTACCTTGTGCTCCATTCCTGATGTTGCTAGTTTACTAAGCGCATCAGCGATCTGGTTTTTACCCCTGTGAACAAGTGTCAAGCTTACGTTGTTAAATAAAGTGATAAGACTTTTTGCTTTAGCTAGATATTTGGCCATTGTTTTGTCGCGTGCTTCATAGGTCTCATTGATTTGGTTGTTTACCAACAACGAATCCACGTATTCATCAACCCTGGTAGCTCCCATAGCATGCGCCATTCGTATCCCCGCCAACAGAGCTTCATATTCTGACTCATTGTTTGAGCACTTGAATTCGAACTTTAGGGCGTACATCAGCTTAAACCCTTCCGGGCTTATGAGCATTAGGCCCGACCCCGCTCCTTTACTGTTGGAGGAACCATCTGTTTACAGCTTCCAAGTTTCATTGGTAGTACTTGTTTCTGGTTTCTCAGAGTTCATTTCCCAAATCTGCTCTCCCTCAGGGATTTCAGCAATGAAATCTGCCACCACCTGCCCTTCTATCGTTGTATATTTATGGTACTCAATGTCCAATGCTCCCAATTCGATTGCCCATTAAGCGAGCCGGCATGAAATTTCCGGTTTGTTCAAAATCTATTGTAAGGAATAATTTGTCAAAACCTGAACTTTATGCCCATGGAATGTAACGACTCTCATCAAAAGTCATAATTACTAAAGTAATTTGCCCAATAGGAAACCCTAATTGAGACACCCAAGTGATTCTGTGCAAACCCTAAAATTTTCAGAACAATCAGAATCAGGATTAGGGCCCCTAAAACTCAGGGGGGGATAAACCCTAGTGGACGATTATCCACTTAAATTGCTGTCAACATATGAGATTTCGATTTTGGCAAGTCAGCAAAGCTAGTCCCAAACGTGGCTACCCTATAGCCTATTATAGAGCCTTACGGACCGCAACACTAACAAGCTTACGGTCCGTATGCTGCCTTACGGACCTCAACATCAGGAAGCTTACGGTCCGTAAGCTAGTCAATTTTCGTGTATAAATAGCAGACATTGGCACTTAGTTTCTGGAGTTTGAGCGACGAGAAAATTCGTGATATCTCTGAGTTGTGGTCTGATTACCACAATTAATATATACAGGCACTAAATTGAAGCTGCAATCAGGGTATTAGCACAATCGCTGCTACGATTCATTGTCCGATTGATCTAAATATCCAATGAATGTTTAAGTGCCGCCCACATTAGGGTTATACTTTATCGTTCGTCATTAATTTGACGGATTGTCGTTAATTCGATAGGTAAAGTATTATACTTTATCGTTCGTTGTTAATTCAACGGATCATCGTTAATTCGATGGGTAAAGTATTATATTTTGTCGTTCGTTGTTAATTCAACGGATCATCGTTAATTCGATGGACAAAGTATTGCATTTTGTCATTCATTGTGAGATTTTGATCTCGTAAATTATCGTAAATGCTGGATTGATTACTAATTCCAAAATTGTGTGCTTGTTATTGAAATTAGGATAAAAGGCTAATCAGTAAGCTAGGCTCTGCCCGTATAAATCTGCATTGTGAGTCATTCTACTTTTCTCACAGTTTGTGAGTCATTCTCTCTTTATCAAATTGCTTTATAAAACTTTTCTCACAGTTTGTGAGTCATTCTTCTTTTCTCCCAGTTTGTGAGTTATTCTCTTTTTATCAAACTATTTTACAATACCTCAAATTATTTTCAAGGTTATAATTACAGGGACTAAGTCGTGGATATCTTGAATTACTGGTTAGTGGGGTATTGTGCACATTACTAATTTCTCCCAGTTAGGTTCATTGACCTACTCGGGATAATCACTGTTGGGTTCATTGACCTACAACGATAATCGTCACTATTTAGGTTCATTGATCTAAATAGTGGTATGACCATCGTCACCATTGTGACTTGTCACCATTGTGACAGAATGCCAGATAAAAATAAGATAGAAGCCATTGTAATCGCTCTTATGCTGTAATTGATAACTATGCATCATTATGCAAAATAGAATGATTCACTCAGTATTTCCCGCTGACAAAACCTTTTTCAAACATGTTTCAGGTGATCTGTTGTAAATCAGGAAAAGTGCTGGGGAGCATTTCAAGCTTAAGATAGTGGCTCATTATAAAATAAGGCAATAAGTTTTGTAACATAACGATTTCCTAGAAAAATCATACTATTGTAAATTATCGGGGTTTTATCCCGAATTGTGAAATAAAATAATCGGGGAAAATTTTTAGCTTTAAACGATCCTGTTTCCGCTGTTAAACTCAATTAAATCAATACCGCAGTATTTTCTGCCGCGGCTCATGAAACGGGTCAAACCGGGTCTTGGGCCGTGACAGAAAAAGGTGGTATCAGAGCCACTGGGTTAAGCTAATTAAGTATTTAGAAATACTTAATTTTTCCTGATTACTATTATATGATTATGTGTTTTATTAACTGGCTATTTGTTAATTTTAATATGGGCATATTTTTATATATATTGTAATATTTGTTGCTCTATCATCGTTAATCGAAAAACATTATATAAATTTATTTGATTAATATATGGAATTACCTAATATAGTATTACTATATTGTGGTAAAGAAATTATATTTTTATGTTTGAAGTATACTCTTATTTAAAATTTTGCTAGTTATTTATTATTAATAATTTTATTATTAATAATAATATATTAATAGTAGTAGTAGTATTAAGATTATTTTTAAATACTATGGTTATTATCAAAGGCAGATATTGGATAACCTAGCCTTAGTTATGCATGGACTGATCACCTATGCTTAAACAAGGCAGCACTAACCAATATCCACCATGATAATGACTAGTTAATATATATAAATTAAGTCATCATACTTATTTAGTATATAAATTTTTATATGTTTATTACTGTAATAGTAAATATAAATCTTTAAATATTCTGATTTAAAGTTAGTATTTTATTATCTATAGTCTAGAAAATTTATAAATAAATTACAAATAAAACCTAGTATGTTTTAATTTTCAGTTGTTTTGGTAGTATAAAATACTATTTAAAAAGTTGTTCTATAAAATTTTATTATGACTTAGTAATTATGTGTATGTTGCTAAATAGCATGAGTGATCTGTCGGAAGCCCTTCAGAATTTAAATCTCTATCCAGTAAGAATAGAAGTTTCCAGAGATTTTAATAGGTATATTCCAGACATAGAAGGACCTATAGAATTCAACGCTTTACCTCTCGAGAAACCTAAGCCTAAGAAAATGGAAATTGGGGAAAGCTCTAGGCAAATTGAAGAGTTACCATCTCAAGAAGAATTATATTTTATAATGGCAACCGATGATACTATTGAGCCTGTTAATGAAAATAATTTTATGAACTTAGAACCATCTATTCCAAACTCTTCTAATCACTGGAATATAGACGAATGGTTAGATAATGAAATACTGTTACAAAACCATCCCTATAGGCTTTTTCCTAAATTTAATCCAGAACCTTTACCAAATTTACCAATAAATAACAAAAATAGGACTAAACTCCATCATTTTGACAACATGGATGCTGGGAATAGGATCCAAGAGACTTTGGGACAGATTTCCTGGAAATACGACGAGAAGAAACGCCGTTACTAGAACATCATCTGACAAAGGATAGGGGATTATGAAACTGTGGTTGTGTAATATTAACAGTAAAATCAGTATGTGTAAAATAAATAATAAAACGGGTGTATATAGAAACATGATATAAGGAAATATTAGAAAAAGTTACAATTTTGTTTGTATATTCGTTTACGTGATTATGTGCAACTAAATTGTGACATTAAATTATTTTCTTTATACTAATTATGTATCTATAAAATAGATATCAGATGGAAAACGCTAATAATGAACCAGTTAATGAGGGTAATCAATCTGAGCAACAATCGGGGAACCAATATGTGACTAGGCAAGATATAGAAAATATCATTGCTCAAGAGATAGCCAACACTATCCCAGGAATAGTTGCTCAAGGGATAGCCAACGCTATTCCAGCAATCATTGCTGCTGTTAAAAATCCAATCGAACCACAACAAGTTGTTCCTAGTAAACGCATTTCTGAAGATAATTTCAGTAATAGCGTAAATGGAGGTAGTAATCATGTTAATCATGATAATGAACCACGGCAAGCTCCGCTCCCTAAGAAAAGGAAAGTTGCAACGCCTGGTTGCACTTATAAAGAATTTCTTGCTTGTAAACCCACTGAGTTTGCAGGCAATGAAGGAGCGACTGCAGCACTGCGTTGGTTAGAGAAAACCGAGGCAGTAATTGCCATAAGTAAATGTGCTCAGAATGATCAGGTCATGTATGCATCAAATCTTTTCAAAGAAGTAGCATTAGAATGGTGGAATACGATGTTACAAGCAAAAGGAAGAAGGATGGCGTATGCTATGAACTGGGAAGAATTTAAGAGTCTTGTAGAAAGAAAATTCTGTCCTGAGTATGAAAAAGATCAAATGGCAAATAAGTTTCTAACCCACCGGATGGTGGATGTAGATTGTCGAGGGTATACTACGATATTCTTCGAGTATGCTAGAGTAGTACCAACCCTGGCTTCGCCAGAGCCGGTACTTATTTCTCGTTACATTTGGAGATTAATTGGTGAGATTCGTAATATCGTCAAGGCTGCGAAACCTCGCACGATTGATGATGCAGTAGAATTAGCCAATACTATGACTGATGAGCTAATACGGACAAGAGAAGAAAATAGAAGGAAGGAAGTAGCCCAAAAGATTACCCAAGAATTCAGTTCGGGTAACCATAACCATTTCAAGAAAGGAGGGAATGGGCAATCTTCTACTAGTCCATTTTGAAATTTTTGCAAAAGGAAGCATTTTGGAAGATGCAAAGGATATTGCAATTTTTGCAAGATTCCAGGGCATCAAGAAGAAGACTGTAGGAGGAAGAAATTTTCAGTTTGCTACAACTGTAGAGAAACTGGACATCTTAGGCCAGATTGTCCAAAACTGAATAAACCATTTGACAATCAAGCCAAACCAGTAGAAGGAGCAAAAAGGAATGCGAGAGCCTTTCAGCTGACTACTCATGAAGCCGAGATGATTCCAGATGTGATAGCCGGTATGTTCTTAGCTTACAACAATTACCTAAAAGTATTATTTGACTCTGGTGCAAACCAAAGTTCTATAAATACTTTACTCTGCCAAACTCTTAACTTACCGTTAACCAGCATTAGATAAATTTCTATATTAGAAACGGCAGATGGGAATTCAGTTAGAATAAATAAGGTTATGCAGAACATAGAAATAAGTTATAAGTTTTCTGCAATCCTATTGTCTATGAAATTAGTTGAGTTCAATGATGTGATCATTATCTGTGATCAGAATTTCTTAGAAATTCAATCAACCATCGAAGAAGTAATTATGATTACAGGAGATAAACCATATAAGCCTATGAAGTTCATATCAGTAATGAAAATTGCTAAACGAAAGCAAGGAATAGTATATATGATTTTAATAATCATTAATACTAAAGATACAGAATTTAAGGAAATTTCTGTAGTTTCAGAATACCCAGATGTATTTCCAGAAGATTTACCTGGATTACATGAAGATAGAATTTAGGATTTATCAATTCCAGGAATTTTACCGGTAAGCTAGGGAACCTTATCGGTTAGCACAATATTGGTTGTTAAGAAAAGAAAAGCTTTACGCCAAATTTTCGAAGAATGAATTTTGGCTGATAGAAGTACAATTCTAGGTCATATGGTGAATCATGAAGGTATTCACATAAATTATGCTAAGATAGCAGCAATTACCAAATTGGAAGTATCTCATTGGAAAGGAGTAAGAAAGGAAAACTAAGTCCAAAAGTAGTAGGATCATTTCCAGTAAATTCAACGTATTGGATCAGTTACTTATAGTTTACAACTACCAGGAAGGTTAGTTGGAATACATGATATATTTTATATATCCAATCTTAAGAAATGTCTATAAGATGAATCTTTGGTAGTACATTTCTAAGATATAAAGTAACAAATAATGTTAAGTAAAGTAGGATTCAAAGACAGGATCCTAATATACTTAGGAACTGGAATTCGAAATAAAGAGAAAGTATTCTCAATTATTCCAGTAAATCTCGAGGACGAGATTTTTTTTTTAGTTGGGGAGAATGTAACGACTCTCATCAAAAGTCATAATTACTAAAGTAATTTGACCAATAGGAAACCCTAATTGAGACACCCAAGTGATTCTGTGCAAACCCTAAAATTTTCAGAACAATCAGAATCAGGATTAGGGCCCCTAAAACTCAGGGGGGGATAAACCCTAGTGGACGATTATCCACTTAAATTGCTGTCAACATATGAGATTTCGATTTTGGCAAGTCAGCAAAGCTAGTCCCAAACGTGGCTACCCTATAGCCTATTATAGAGCCTTACGGACCGCAACACTAACAAGCTTACGGTCCGTATGCTGCCTTACGGACCTCAACATCAGGAAGCTTACGGTCCGTAAGCTAGTCAATTTTCGTGTATAAATAGCAGACATTGGCACTTAGTTTCTGGAGTTTGAGCGACGAGAAAATTCGTGATATTCTCTGAGTTGTGGTCTGATTACCACAATTAATATATACAGGCACTAAATTGAAGCTGCAATCAGGGTATTAGCACAATCGCTGCTACGATTCATTGTCCGATTGATCTAAATATCCAATGAATGTTTAAGTGCCGCCCACATTAGGGTTATACTTTATCGTTCGTCATTAATTTGACGGATTGTCGTTAATTCGATAGGTAAAGTATTATACTTTATCGTTCGTTGTTAATTCAACGGATCATCGTTAATTCGATGGGTAAAGTATTATATTTTGTCGTTCGTTGTTAATTCAACGGATCATCGTTAATTCGATGGACAAAGTATTGCATTTTGTCATTCATTGTGAGATTTTGATCTCGTAAATTATCGTAAATGCTGGATTGATTACTAATTCCAAAATTGTGTGCTTGTTATTGAAATTAGGATAAAAGGCTAATCAGTAAGCTAGGCTCTGCCCGTATAAATCTGCATTGTGAGTCATTCTACTTTTCTCACAGTTTGTGAGTCATTCTCTCTTTATCAAATTGCTTTATAAAACTTTTCTCACAGTTTGTGAGTCATTCTTCTTTTCTCCCAGTTTGTGAGTTATTCTCTTTTTATCAAACTATTTTACAATACCTCAAATTATTTTCAAGGTTATAATTACAGGGACTAAGTCGTGGATATCTTGAATTACTGGTTAGTGGGGTATTGTGCACATTACTAATTTCTCCCAGTTAGGTTCATTGACCTACTCGGGATAATCACTGTTGGGTTCATTGACCTACAACGATAATCGTCACTATTTAGGTTCATTGATCTAAATAGTGGTATGACCATCGTCACCATTGTGACTTGTCACCATTGTGACAGAATGCCAGATAAAAATAAGATAGAAGCCATTGTAATCGCTCTTATGCTGTAATTGATACCTATGCATCATTATGCAAAATAGAATGATTCACTCAGTATTTCCCGCTGACAAAACCTTTTTCAAACATGTTTCAGGTGATCTGTTGTAAATCAGGAAAAGTGCTGGGGAGCATTTCAAGCTTAAGATAGTGGCTCATTATAAAATAAGGCAATAAGTTTTGTAACATAACGATTTCCAAGAAAAATCATACTATTGTAAATTATCGGGGTTTTATCCCGAATTGTGAAATAAAATAATCGGGGAAAATTTTTAGCTTTAAACGATCCTGTTTCCGCTGTTAAACTCAATTAAATCAATACCGCAGTATTTTCTGCCGCGGCTCATGAAACGGGTCAAACCGGGTCTTGGGCCGTGACATGGAAATATCTTCGAAGTCGACGAGAAGCGTGGACCAGTGCTAACACCAACTTTTCCAGTGTGGGGTACAGGGTTTTCGGATCCGCTAGTACTCTTCTGACATAGTAAATCGGCGTTTGCACTCCACCGCATTCTGCCATGAGAACCGCACTGACCGCATGATGGGCCACGAATAGATACATCTTCAATGTTTCGTTTGGCTTCGGGGCTGTTAAAGTCGGCAAATGTGCCAAAAAACGTTTCATCTCTTGCAATGCCTCTTCTGCTTCCGCCGTCCACCGGAAGTTGTTTTTATTTAGGCAATCCTTCAACGTCTTTATAAAAGGTAGCAATCGTTCGGCATGTTTGGCTAAGAACCTGTTAATGGCTACCAGCCTACCGTTCAAAGTCTGGGATTCTTTTAGTGTGCGCTGTGAATGCATGTTGGTGATGGCCATGACTTTCTCAGGATTTACCTTAAAACCATCGTGTATGACGATGACTCCTAGGAACTTGCACTCCTCAACTCCGAACAAGCACTTTTTGGGGTTTAATTTAATGTTATATTCCCTTAGCACCCGGAATATTTCTTTGATATCTTGTAGCATAATTTTTTCTTCCATATTCTTTTCACTGGATCATCGACGTATACCTCTAAGTTACGCCCAATTTGATTTGCAAATGCCTTATCCATTAATCTCTGGTAAGTTTCCCCTGGGTTCTGCAATCCAAAAGGCATTTTCGTGTAACAAAAGATGCCAATGTCTGTATAGAAGGCCGTTTTTTCTTCGTCCTCTTCCGCCATCTGGATCTGATGGTATCCTTTGCAGGCGTCAAGCACGCACTTGAAGCGGAAAGGAACCAATGAGTCGACTTTGAAGTCGATTTTAGGAAGTGGATACGTGTCTTTGGGGCATGCTTTGTTCAAATCTTTCTAATCCATGCACATCCTCCATGTGCCATCCGTCTTTTTTACCATGACCGAGTTGGCTACTCACGTATGACAATTTATTTCCCTGAGAATTCCTGCCTCCGTTAACTTTTGTACCTCCTTTACTATCGCCTCTTTCCTATCTGGAGCCATGCTACGTCTTCTCTGGGCTATTGATTTGATTCTGGGCAACGTAGACAATTGATGTTCTGCCCTGTCATGAGGTATACCCGTCATGTCACCATGTTCGAAGGTGAAAACATCCATGTTGTTACGGAGTAACATTTTGAGGCTTTCCTTTACTTCTGGGGAAATAATATCTCCAATCGTGACCATCTGGTCTGGGTGTTCAGTTGTCACACCCTGACTTTTGCGGAAGCGTGTGATGTGTGGCTTGCTTAATATCATTGCATTCAATTTTAGCAAACAACTATATGATAGAAACCATGATGTTCATCCATTACTTAGTTTCAAAATATTACAAACCGCATTGTTTAATCCCAAACCGAGACTTCGAGTTTAACATACAAAACATATTAATAAAGCAAGTTCCAACAAAGGAGTTTTAACAAAAGACACATGATAACCAAGGCTTTGACTCGATTGTCTTATCTAAGATAAAACATCCGAGTCAAACCCTTCAAAAGTTCGGATGACATCATTTCTTGTAAACGCATCTTGAAAACTTTCAACCTTCGCTAGATCCATCAATTCCCTGAAATACATGTAGTTTGAAAACATCAACAAAAGTTGAGCGAGTTCATGTGTTTGTATGTGTGCACAAGTAACTTTGTAAACATTTATAAGTATGTATTTGTAAACCGGTATGAAAGCATCTATGAACAGTTCAATTAATGATTTGCAAGGTCATTAATATGTGTGCAACGGTGTAGGAAGGCTCAACCCTTTGCGTATTTCATATCGGGCCACCCGGCTGGAACGACATAGTCACCACATGCGGCCAACTCGCGGACCCATGGGTGGGGCTCGCAACACCCAAATAGATCTATCACTCATGTCCCTCGGTCCTTATTCAAGGATTAATGGTCTCAAGTTAACGCCTACCCATTCACATGATCTAACAGTTCATTCCCTAGCTAACTATACCATTTGTAATCATTGAAACATTTGTAACATGTATTTCACCCCCGAAGTTATAAAACTGAAAACAGTTAAAAGAAAAGGGGGACATGAACTCACAATCTTGTGTCCTGCAATCTAGTGTAACTCAAAGATCCTGTCCCGAAGTCGTGCAACTACCTACACACGTGCTATGTTTATTAGATGGCTAGGTCGTGTAACGACTCTTAGTCTGAGTTGTTACGACTTAACATTCTTTGAGTTACATCTTGATGTACGCTATATTATTCCAAAGTATATAATTATTGGTTAAAATAATAATATTTTAACTTAAATTATATTTATCAATTATTGGAATATTTATTAAAATAATATATTCTAACTTGGTACATTATGTATTTATATATGTATATTTTCCCAAGTATGGGTGTACTTGTACTTGTGTATTTTTAGATTTGTTTATTTTGCCAAGTATTGGTGGCGTATTCCGGTGTGTATTTGTACGTACGAAAAATACGTATTTTCTTGTATTTATTAAGTATTCTTATACTTAATTTGTATTTAATTTTCCGGAATATTATTTTTAATCAAATAAAAATTTAACAATTTATATTCTTAAAATATATGCATTTTAAGAAAACTTTTATAGAAAATTATCTGTAAACCTTCCTTGGTAAAAATAATTATATTTTCATATAAACCTCAAAAATGATATATTTTCAATATTAACTTAGAAAATATTTATAAATCTATTTTATTACCCAAAATAATATATTCCTAATTTGTTTAAGAAAATATATATTTTCTTCAAAAATAGTATATCTTCTAATTGTTCATGAAAATATATATATATTTTTCTTTACTAAAAAATAATATATTTTCTTTTTGTTAAAATATGATACGTTTGTAATATTTGTAAAAATCATAATTTCCGTTCTTTCGGTTTCCAAAATATCGTTTAACTCATTTGTTGAAATATATATATATGAATTTAATTCCGGAATATATATAAGTGTAGTCCATATTCCTTGTTTGGTTTGTCCATAATTTGGGTATAAATTATATATTTATTTTCTTGGAATTTTGGCCTTATTTTTGTATTACAATTTTTGTATTTTGGTAAGTTATATTATTTTCAAGTCCTAAAATAATATAACAAATACACATAATATACAAGTAGCACACAAATTGTGACTTCTAAATACATTTTCCTAAATATATACTTAGTCACTTTTATTATCACAAACCAACCTCCAATATTTGTAATTTTTGTAACAAAAAATTATGGCAAATTTTATATGAAAAACCATGGTTAAAATTTACTTATAAACACTTGTTTAAAAATATTTTTCTAAGTGTGTAAATTATACAAAAATTTTGCCATAGTTTCCCCTTAAAAATAGAGGTTTCCATGCTTAAGCAAGCATTTCATTTTCTTTTAAAATCATCTTCAATCATCAACAAATCATTCAAGACTTACCATGAGCCAAAATCATGCAATTTACACTACAACATGAACTTGGAGTTTTGTAAAAACTTGTAGTAACTTACAATGTTATTTAGTAGGTTTAGTTACCCTTTAAAACATGGTTCTTTGTTCATAAATCTCTTTCCTGAAAAATTAAGTCCTTTACTACTTACAAGATGATTTTTCTAAAAAATAATTCCTTTGTATTTTTCTGGTTACAAACATGTTGCTAGCTTTGGTTAAACACTTAAAACATGTTTAACTTCTTTAAAAATCATGATCTTGTCAATCTTGCAAATAACTTTAGTTTCTTGAGAAAATCATTTTTGAAATCATCAATTTACAAGACTTATAACATGTATTCATCATCATCTTACACAAAAACATCTTCATTTTTTAAGTTCATGTTCTCATAAAGGATGATCATTTTAGATTTTCACAAGTTTCATCCTCTCACTTGCTAGATCATGTGTTTAATCACAATCTAGCAAGTTTCTTATGATGATCAACATCATAATCATAATCACAAGAAATCAATCATCAACATTCACACATACACTAAAACAACATAGATTCTTATGATTTTAAGCTTTATGTTAGAGATTATCTTCTGGTTTCTTCATAATCTTTATGTTTAACCATTTACATAATCTTTTAACCATCAAAATAAGAAGTAAATTCAAGTTACAAGAGGCTTACTACTAGCACAAGGGCTAGGGAAGAACTCAAGATGATGAAGATGATAAACAAGGTGGATAAAAGCTTATGGTGGAGGTCCTTCAAGCTCCAATGCTTCCTAGCTCCTTAATCTTGCTTCTTTCACCTTAGATTCACCTTGGATTGTATGAGATTGAAGTGAAAGTGGTGGTGGTGTGGGTGGTGGTTCACGGTCGAGAGTAAGGGGATAGGGAGGAGAGTGATGAGGTTGTGAAGTGTGAAATGAGATAAAGTGTGGGACTTGTGGTTTATAAAACATAAACATCCAACATTTTATAAACTCTTGTGTAATATGTTTCTAAAGCAAATGACATATCAAATAAACAATGCAAACAAAATCCATGGGTGGGTCCACCCATGGTAACCGTCCACATTAGGGGGGGAGGGTCATGGTTAAGTTGTAATGGTAAGTTAGATGGTTTAGTTAGATTCTAAGGTAATTTAGTTAAGGTTATATGTGTTCAATGTTTAGAGAATGAATTATGATGTTCGGTGACCATAACTAGCTTGAAATGTCAAAACAATATTTCTAGTGAAAATTTGGTGTTTCGGGTAGTGTCCGGTTGTTCGGTTGGTTACCAGTTCGTTAGGGTGCTAAATTACGCATTTTAGTGTGCTTTATGGTCCCTTTTTTGATAGTTTTGATTCCCGACACTTAGGAAGTTATTCTGGACCATTAAACCATAATTCTGCATAATATTGTGTTGTTAAAATGCTGATTTTTTGCTAAAAATGCAGAATTCTGCAGTTTGTGTGAGTTTTAGGCACTTTCCGGCACTTAAACTATCACTAGGAATGCAGTTTTATGATCCCTACTTTTCTACACACTATACTAGTGTAACTCTTAGTTTCGGGGTCATTCCGTGTCTTTACATCATGTCCGTCTGAGTACTGAACTCCCGTCAGTACTACTAGTTTGTCTGATAACTATGCTAACTTTGTTTCGTGCACTAATTGGATCATAATGTGTTGCATGCAATAATGATATGAAGGCATGCAACATGTAATGCACTTGTATGTATATGATAATAATCAGAAAGCATTCATGTCATTAATTCAAATCAAGCACCGTCATTAAAGCACAAATTACTATTTAACAAGTATGGAACTACATGGAAAATTGACAGTTGTCACATTCTCCCCCCGTTAAGAAAATTTCATCCCGAAATTTTAAGCTGCGTTATTAGTTGCAGGGGAGTTAGGGAACAAGTGTGGATACTTCGATTTCATTCGATCTTCACGCTCCCATGTAAACTCTCGGGCGTGTCGTGAATTCCATCGAACCTTGACAAGCTTAACACGACTCCTCTGAGTCTTGCTGATTTTCCAGTCTGTAACCTCAACAGGTTCCTCTGTGAATTGGAGAGTGTCGTCAATATGCTCCTCATCCTTGGGGATGATGACTGTTTCCTGAGTTGCGCTTTTCTTCAGGTTTGACACATGAATTGCATCGTGAACACCGTTTATTTCTTCTGGTAATTCTAGTTTGTACGCGACGGTACCAACCCTTTCCAAAATCTTGAATGGCCCAATGTAAAGTGGATTTAACTTGCCATGTTTCCCAAATCATGCTACACCTTTCCAAGGTGAGACCTTCAACAAAACCATGTCTCCTATCTTGAATTCCAAAGGTTTTCGTCTTTGATCCGCGTAGCTCTTTTGTCGATCATGAGTCACCTTGAAGCGCTCTTGGATCTGCATGATCTTGTCGGTTGTTTCTTGAACCAGTTCGGGACCAACCATCTGTCTATCTCCAGCATCTGCCCAACACAATGGTGAGCGGCACTTACGGCCATAGAGAGCTTCTAACGGTGCGGCTTGAATGTGTAGGATCGATTTCGGACCCGAACGAGTCTATCAGAAGAGCTTTTCTCAGTTTGAGAGGCGGAAACAAACAAACTGAGTTCAATTCAGGGAATATACACTTTAAATTGTCTATTTTTATTGATTGAATGACTTTTACAGCGACTCGACACTTCGGCAGCACTTCTTTGCAAACCGGAAGACTAACTTCTGATTTAGCTCCAAATGACCCTATATATAGGGATTCTGATTTCGCTCCTAATGACAAGGTGTCATTTCGAGCGGAATCAGACATTAAGCTTTTCGAACGGAATCAGAAAATTACACTCTCGAGCGGAATCAGGAAGTTACACTCTCGAGCGAAATCAGGATTTTATGTGATTTAGCTCGAAATGACAAGGTGTCATTTTGAGCGGAATCACCCCTAAAAATCACTATCTCGTTTTTCATGCCCTGATCTAATACATTCTATACAAGACTCGATACAAGACGTAGACGATAGACGGATGCACTGTTAGGATCTGAGGCTCTCATGATTGTGTTTGTTTGTATGTTTTGAACAATTTATGAATATGAAAACATGTAAAGTGCAGCGGAAATGAAAACAAACTTTGTAAACACAATCAAAGGAGAAAATAGTTTGATAAACAATTGCTTCACATAGAGTCAAAGGATTTACTAATCAAAGCAAAAGATTACAGATATGCTTACAAACTAAACTCCCCCTCAGCCTGAAGCCCCAAGGTTGGTTTGCACACAAGATGAAAGGATTAGACATGAGGAGAAGAACTCGCTCAGTCAATCAAATGTAACAGTACAGGGTACTGTTACATTTATAGGCAAACCAAACCATTGAGGTATCTCAGCTGACGTCACCATGAAAGCGACGTCTAACAACCTAACAACCTGTATCTACTGTCCTTACACAAACACTGCTAACCTAACCACTGACTATACATAAAACAAACAATTCACTAAACAGCTGCTCTCCCTTTATGGCAGTGCTTTACTCAAGGTTGATCAGTCCTTGACTGGGCAGTGCTTTATCATCAGTAGATAGGACCAGCAGTGTTGGATACTTCAGGGTTTTGATCAGCAGTTGAAGGACCAGCAGTAGTTGTATCTGAACAGCGGAAAAAGACCATCAGTTGTTATAAATCACTTTCAAGGGGAAAGCTTAATGTAAACTGCTGCTTATTTTGAATCCACTGTTGTGACCTGGTTTTGGCTTTACATTATCTGTTCCTCTGGTAGGGTTCAATCCCAACAATCTCCCCCTGGAACAGATAATGCCAAAACCTGTCGTTATTCTGGATCTTTATTCCTCATCAGAAGTTCCCTTGCATGTCTTTTAAATTCTTCTTCAAATTCCTTGGAACTTGTGTCATCTTCATCCCTGCACAGTGTAAGCTCAAGGAGATCTAGTTGATCTTCAACACCCAGGCCTAGTGCTTGATTCCTTGATATATGCCTCACTTCTCCATTGGTTCTGACCAGAGTCAATACATGGGTCTTTTGATCAGAGAGCCACTTTAGTATTTTTAAACCAAATGGGTTTCTTGGGAGAGATTTATTTCCTGATGAGCTGGATGCATTTGGCCTTGAGAAAAACTGTAAAGCAGTATCTTGAACTTCAGACATTCTTTTAAAAGCTTCTTCTATGACTTTGTTTGCTGCAGCTATATCTTCTGCAACTTCTTTGTCAAGCAGCTCTTGTTTCTGTTGTTGATCAAGCTCACTGTCTGTGATATCTGCTGATGATGGTTTGCTTACTACTTTGACCCTTTTGGTAAGGTCTTGTAGTTTTGCTAAGTTTTCTTTATCTGAAGCCAATTTCTTGGTAGCTTCTTCAATCAGATCATCTTCTTTATGCCTTTCTTCTCCAACAGTCAGCATTTCCTTCCTTTCTTTTCTCAACCTTGTAACAAAGGCTTCTGCTTTGCTGATCTGTGTTTCAAAAGTCTTGACTTGTTCCTTTAGCTTTTTGTAGTCAGACTTTTTAGGAGTGTCCCTCCTTTTCTTAAGTCTTTCATAAACTTCGTCTGTTTGCTGCTTGGTCCATTTTGCTATGGCACTTGCAGAATCCACTCTTGCATCTACCAACTCCTGCTTCTTTCTCTTGTATTCAGAAATAAGATCAGCTATGAGCTTCCTGTATTTATTCCAATTTGGAGCTGTCTTCTTCTTTCTTGGATCATTTTTAACCTTTTCAATTCTTTTTGCCTCATGCTTTAATGCAACTATTGGCCAATCTTTGAATTCTGTTTCTTCAGCAGGATAGAACTTCTCTTTCATTATGTATGCAAGATATTCCTTCCTCAATTCATTTCGTTGATCTGCTTTAGGAGATAGACTTGACATTTCCATGTTCAGATCACTTGCATATTCTTTTATTTGCTTAACCTTGTTGAGCAGGAATTCTCTTCTTTTCAAAATGGCTTCATCGCCTTGATTCTTGCATTCAATTCTGGCTCTTATCCTTGCTTGTCTTACTTTCATTTCAAGATATTCATCCATGTCTTCTGGAATTATGAAACCTATGAGAGAAGGAAATTTCCTTTTTGAAGGATCATCTTCAGTATAAAATTGTTTCATCTCATTTTTCACAGCTTCTAATTCCAGTGGATACTTAGCAGCAACAGGATCATACTTTTCATCAGTATCCTGAGTTGTTTCTCTTTTTCGTTTGTGAAGCTTAGGAGGTTGTGATGTAAGATTGGTGGGAACAGTGGAAGATGTCTGACTAACAGCTGTTGAAACAACTGGTGTCTCAACATCTGTTGTCATTACAACTGCTGATATGTCAGCAGATGTCTTCTGCTTTTGAGCAGGGGATGAAAGAGGTGAGGTAGTTTTTGAGGGTGGTGATGAAGGTGGTGACTCATCATAAAGGGTGAAAATCCTTCTCCTTTTTAATGTAGGAAAGGCTGATGATGTTTTGGGTGGATCAGTGGTTTGTGACAGTGATTGACCGACAATGGTTGAAACAACTGGTGTTTCAATCACTGTTGTCATTATAGCAGATGGTGTAACATCTGCTGTCTTCTGCTTTATGGCAGGAGGCAGTAATGATGGTGTGATTGTAGATGATGGTGGTAGAGCAGTAGTTGTGGTGGTGTGTGGTAGAGTGGTGTGTGTTGAAAGTGTGTGTGTTAATGACATGGCAGCTGTTTGGCTACTGACAGCAATTTTTGTAACTGCTGTTGTATCAGCTGTTTGGCTAACAGGTTTTGAGACCTGTTTTTCTTTTTCTTTTTCAGGCATAATATGAAGGCCATGTTCTATTCCCTTCTTCTTCATTTGCTTCATTATCTCCCCCTTTTTGGCATTATCTGCAAGGGGGTTTGAAGGAGCCTTGCCAGTGGTAGTTTGGATACTGGCCTTAATAGCCTTGATATCTGCTTGAGCGTCCTTGAAACTTGATTCCACCATGTTGGTCAGCATTTGTACTTGAATAGCATGCTTTTGATCAGCCATTGGTGCTGTTTTTCAAGCATAGGTTGGAAAATATTCCAAAGCTCATTTATAGCAGGTGCTTGTTGTGGAACAGGTGCTTGAGCAGAAACAACATTGGATTGTGCTTTCTGAGCTTTTAAAATCTCTTGCACCATCTCCTTTATTTCAGAAACTGATTCTTCAAGTTTTTCCACTCTGCCCGTCAATTCCTGATATCTTGAATCATCACCCATTTTACTGGGATCATCTGAATCCCCACCAGCAATGGTTATATCAATGTGTGACTTAGGAACAGAGTCCCAAAAATCACCCATTGATGCCCCTTGTTCTTGGTACTGGGGACTTCTTTCTTCAGCACTCGATAAACCTTTGATGGTACCAGTGGTTAGATCCAACTCACTGGTGGTTATCGAAGTTGCCATGGAAGAAATTTCCTTCAAGGGAGTCTTACTTATGAAACAACTGTCCAACTGAGGATCTGTTGATCCACCAGTTGTAGTTGCTGCTCCACTTGAACTACCACCGAGAGTTACTTGTAACTCAGGGGGTGTAACCTCCTCAATTGTTGCTGGGATAGCAGGAGTAGTAGCATCAGACCCAGTCACCTGTGGGGGTATACTCTCAGTGACAGGTGATAGAGAGGAACTGGTTTGTGTCTGAGCTATAGCAGCTGCATGCAACAAGGGTAGCATGGATTATGGCATTATTATTGGTGAGGGGATGGGAGTTGAAAGAGACATGTCCTTGGGATCAGGACTGAGGAAGATGGATCCGAGTGGATTCAGAGCTTCATATTGTGGTGTCCCTGTGCTTACAACCTGATCCTTTTGTGAGGATGCAGGAGGAGTTTTAGGCATGGGTTGAGATCTTTCTTCCAACTGCTGTGAGGAAGTAGCAGCAGTGGTTTGTGGTGACTTTTGTGTTGTCACAGGCATTTCCTCTGGGATCTCGTCTTCCAGAGTTGCCTTTGTTTTGGGTTTGGTGGGTTTTCTGGATGTTTTTCTTTTGGTCTTTTTGGTTATGTCAGGTGTGGGTTTCAAAGCAGTGGTTGTGCTGCTTTGATCACCTGGAGCAGTGGGCTCAGCAGAAGTTGCCTGAGGATCAGTGGCAGTTTCTAAAGTTTGCTCAGGCACCTTTGCTTTTAATTTTATTGGTGCCATCATTCTTGAAAATGTTTCAATTGTTAGACTTTTTATTTGAAAATGGGCACCTTGTTTGGGAAAATTTTCATCCTCTTTTTCAAATTTTTGTTTAAAATAATAGCTTAGAAATCTTGGAAAAAGAAGAAATGATTTGCTTTCAACATTCTTTACCATGTCATTGAAGATCTCCTGGGAATAGTTGTAATCTTTATTGTTTAAAATAGCATAGCCCAGGCATTGAATCTTCAATGGTATTTCGTTAAAGGATGTTGTTTTATTTGAAACACACATCAAGAGTGTATGAAATAAAAATCTGGGTGCAGATGGAAAATAACCTTTTTGTAAGGTATCTAACTTTGATTGTTCTGCATATCCCATATTCATGAAATCAGTTTTCATCACGGCTTTATCAAAAGATATTTTACCGTCTTGGTCATTCAGTTTGAAAACTTCTGATATTGATTGCGGTGTGATTTTGATCACCTTACCCTGTATTGACGAGTTAATGGCTATGACTTTGTTGTCTTGTTTTTCAAGAGTCGCCTTTTTCCAAAACTCGTTCTGGGTTTGTAGATAAATGGGTGCATCTGCCGTTAACAAAGTTTTGTACTTTGATGCAGATAATGTATCAATGATGGTGTCAAAGGTGTGATTATCAGTAGGTTTTGTGAGTAAACCCAGATAATTATGAGGAGATTTGTATGGTATCTCGTTGGATTCTTCGGTCGTTTGAGCGACCTCTTTTGAAGATGGTGGTGATTTAGGTTTTGATTTTGATTTTGACTTTGTCATTTTTGCAGAGAAGAACGAAAAAAGTTTTTGAAGATTTTGAGAAGAAGGGTTGGAAACTGCTTTGAGAAGAGAATTTTGGAATTCAATTCGACAGTGTAAAACCCTGTTTGGGGTTTAGGGCAGGGTTTTATTTAGGGGAAAAAAATGATCGCTGATGTGGCAGCGGTTATTACGATCTGAGGGCTAAAAACTGACCACGTGTCAAACACTAATGAAACGGATGAAGTATGGAGAACAGTTGTTTTAAGAGCCACTGACGTATCAAGCATCAGTGGTTACAACGGTAAAAATTGTGGGCAGTGGATGACTTTTACTATCAGTGGATAGCATATCAGTGGATAAGACACTAATTTTGAACATCAGTGCTTTTCAAGAAAATGAGAGATCAGTGGTTAACTTTCAGCAGTGGACAGTGTTTAGAGATCAGACGTTGGAACAAAACAGTGGTTAGGGTAAATGGTACAGAACTGAAGGACAAATGTTTCAGCAACAGTTTTGAAAATTTTCAATCAAGGTTTTGCCACATGTCAATTTTGAAAGATAGTGGTTTATTACCCCAAATGATGAAAACTTTTTGCTAAGGCAACTCATTTTCGTTTAATATTCAATTAAAACATGAGTACCCTAGTAATTCAAGCACAGTTTGCAATCAACCTTTGATTTAAAAAAAAAAATTGGGGCAAAACTGAGTATGACATGATCTTGGCATATGTACCATTTCCCTTTGACCCATTTATAAGGACAATAATACCACCAAAAATAAGGTATTACATGAGGACACATGGATAAATTTTTGAACATTTGTCTAGTCGTCTTTGGAGTTCATTCATTGGAATCAAAACCTTTTCCTGAACAGATGAATGCACATAATTGCTTAATGACCATTATTACCCTAAACTTTGACTCATAAGTGTTTTATGTTTATACTCTTTTCTTTTGACTTCAAAAGTTTTGGAGATAGACACACTTCTGAGTTTTTGTCAATTTCCTCAATGTATTTTAACATAGTTGATTTTGTCCTTTTGAGGAACTCAACCTGTTTTCAACACATAAGATTTGAATGACTAAAGTTTTAATTCCCCTCTTTTTAAGTTAACAAGAACGCTAATGTTTTATGAACATAGGTTTTTGTTAATCTGAGGTTCATACTTTAGTATTTTAATAAGGTGACATCACAATTTTCATAACAGCAATTGAAATCAATTTTGAAAACATGAAATAATCCCACAGTTTAACAGATATGTTTTCAGATCTGAAAACTATGAGTGACTTGTGCATGAATTCACTTGTTGTGTGAAATTTGTGTGTCATATGACATCTTGGTTGATTTACAGAGTTTTTGATTAACCACTTTGAACATGATTTACTCGGTACTCTGTTTTTCAACTAAATACAACCAACCTTAGTATCAATTTTGAGCCGAACTGTTATGTCAAATTGATTATTAGATCGAATTTGACTGTCCAAGCTCTGATACCAATTGTTAGGATCTGAGGCTCTCATGATTGTGTTTGTTTGTATGTTTTGAACAATTTATGAATATGAAAACATGTAAAGTGCAGCGGAAATGAAAACAAACTTTGTAAACACAATCAAAGGAGAAAATAGTTTGATAAATAATTGCTTCACATAGAGTCAAAGGATTTACTAATCAAAGCAAAAGATTACAGATATGCTTACAAACTAAACTCCCCCTCAGCCTGATGCCCCAAGGTTGGTTTGCACACAAGATGAAAGGATTAGACATGAGGAGAAGAACTCGCTCAGTCAATCAAATGCAACAGTACAGGGTACTGTTACATTTATAGGCAAACCAAACCACTGAGGTATCTCAGCTGACGTCACCATGAAAGCGACTTCTAACAACCTAACAACCTGTATCTACTGTCCTTACACAAACACTGCTAACCTAACCACTGACTATACATAAAACAAACAATTCACTAAACAGCTGCTCTCCCTTTATGTCAGTGCTTTACTCAAGGTTGATCAGTCCTTGACTGGGCAGTGCTTTATCATCAGTAGATAGGACCAGCAGTGTTGGATACTTCAGGGTTTTGATCAGCAGTTGAAGGACCAGCAGTAGTTGTATCTGAACAGCGGATAAAGACCATCAGTTGTTATAAATCACTTTCAAGGGGAAAGCTTAATGTAAACTGCTGCTTATTATGAATCCACTGTTGTGACCTGGTTTTGGCTTTACATTATCTGTTCCTCTGGTAGGGTTCAATCCCAACATGCACCAACAAACTCCCCCTCGGATGTTGACGGAGTCTTCAGTGTCGAGTCTTCGCATCTTCAGTCTTTATCAGTCTTTGGGCTTTTCTTTGAAGTATCTGAGGCTGTAAGTATCCTCAATCTCTATCTTCTTTTCTCTTTTCATCACCAACATACTCCTTCCTTTAAGTATCTTCAGACTCCCCCTTTCGATATGCTGGGATCACAGCCTGGCTTGTTAAAATCACAGAGTCCTCAGGTATCGGAACCTGACTCTTCCTCAAACCTGTACATTCTCTACCACAAACATAAGTTTTCTAATTTTAAACTTTAACACACTCAGACACTACTTGTAAATATCACAAAAATGATCTAACATTTATAGTCTCTGATGAACCACTTGAAGAAATATCATTTTCTTTACTTCTGATGACCATTTGTAACAAGACTAAAAATTCTTTTACACACAACACTCCCAAACCAGTTCGTCAAGTTTAGCACTTGGAATTTTGAAAAATTAGCTCTTTAACACCAGTTGTCGAACATCTTTTTGAAATTTTCAAAATTTATGCTAAAACACACTAAAATCTTTTTGGGATTTTTGAAAAATATGAAATGTAGTAAAGAAATATTTACAAACAATATTTTTTTTTGTGAGTTTGTGTAAGAGGATCATATCAGTTTCTGAGACATATCACCAACACCGTTAAGCTTCATTTCATTTTAAGTTCTAAACAATTCACCTAGATTGTTAGTATACTGATCCACTTAAATTTTCACACAAAGTTCAACTGTTTCGAGATACGAGATTAATGTCTTAAGCACTTAAACTCAATCGCGTGTCCCACTTCAGAATATACTCTCGTATCCAGATCCCAATATTCAGTCTTACAGGTGAGTTACCACAGATGATATCTGTAAGGGAATAAATTATAGTACGAAACCGTGAGAGCTCAGGTCAGAACTTCCGTTCAGCAGAGAGATGACGGCTCGACTTTTGGTGTGTCCCTTTTAGAGGATCTTTTGATTACAACAGCAATGACTATCAATTTTATTGTTTCATCAATTTGCTGAGGGAGGCGCTATATTTCAAGCAAGCAGAAAGTATTCTCCGGGGACTAGGCCATTGCTTCCGCAAAATCAGAAGTCCCGGGATAATACCCCAGATATCACTGAGTATAAAGACCTAGTATCTCAGAAAGAGGGACCTTTCAAACAAGATTTCGGGGGTTACCCATATATCCGAGAGATGTTTCCCCACGATATAAGCAAGTTTGAATTTAGGTTTATATCTCGTCACAATCTACTAAATGTGCAAAAACCTACTGGCATATCCGCAGTGAGATTGTTTATCACATTTTAAACTTTCCAATTCTTTAGCATGCTGTGATCGTCCACTGATGTACTATCATTTCCTCTTTTATACAACAAAACTCATTTTTGATTTTATCATGTTTTTTACTTTTTCAAATTTTCTAATGTTTTTGGATTTTCTGAAATTTTTACTCCCCCTAAAATGCAAACACATTTTAGAAAATTTGAAAATAAACTGTACAAGAAAGTTGACAACCGATATCAAATTGCTTCAATTCGCTATCCACTTGGCATAAACAATCAGAACTTCCCCTTTCAACAAACTATTTTCTCATTTAGATTTCAAAACACTTAAGTTTGTTTTAATCAAAATGATTTTACCGGAAAATAAGTTTGTTTTTACCACTTGTAGGGGCATGGTTCATCATATTGACTTTCAACCACTTGTATGAAAAATTACATCAAGTTCAAATTAATGACCTTGAGTAATCATTATGTAAGAACAAACCTCTGTATCACTTGTACGATGAACTTATCAAAATAAATTTCAAGATAAATGCCGATACCTACTCCACACTTACCAACCTGGGAGTTCCGGCATAGTCCATCACCTGTATACATTTAAACATTTTTTTTTTAATTTTCACAAACAACAATTTTATGAATGATGTCGATTCCTGATCCACGATTACCAACTTGGGATCTCCGGCAAGTCAGGTTTTTCATTTAAACAGATTCACCCAAGCCTGACAGTCCTTGGGTGATTTTGAATTCTTGTTCAACAATGGTGGAAAATTTGCATCATCCATTGTTAGACCAGAATTCTCAACTTTTACCTCAACACATGGCTCCTCTGGTTTTAACGAACCAGAATCATTGCCTAAATGTGACTTGTCTGACTTTGATGAGCCAGATTCATCGCCAACATGTGGCTCCTTTGTTTCCGAAGAAACAGATTCATTGCCAGGAACTTTCTTTTTCTTCTTTCCCTCTTTCGTCCTCAGATTTGTATATGATGAATCCGTTTTGCTTGATTTGTCATTCTTTGGCGAGCAAGACGATTTATCAGAACTTTTATCTGTTTTACCAGTTGTATCCGAGGACAAAATCTTCTCCAGATACTCTCTGACCTTCTTCCTCTTCTTCCTCAGTCTGTCTTTTTGTCCCTGAGAAAGTTTCACTTTCTTTTCTTGAACTTTAGGTTCTTGAACCTTCTGTTCTTTGGGCTTGACATTGACTGGTTTCTTTACCTTCTTCTGAGATTCAGCCCTCGATCTTCTCATTGATCTCATTGAGCAATCTCTAGCAATATGGCCAATGATGTTGCAGTTAAAGAATCTCCTTGACTCAAACCTCCAACTCTGGCAGTTAACAGCAATGTGTCCTTGATAGCCGCATCTGTAACACACTCTGTTATCGTACCAATCAGCATTTTTAGTCCAAACATTTAGATCAAAGCACTGTTTGGCTTCTCTTTTTGTTTTTGTTCCACTTTCTTCTTCAAAGGTTTTTGCTTAGAGCATTCTCCCTTTTCAGTTGATTGTGGAACAGTTTCTTGAAACTTTTCTTTTAATTTCAAAAACAAACTCTTTTTTTTAATTTTTCCGTTTTCATCATCAGATTTTTCATCGCAATCTTTAACTATGACTTTATCATAGTTTGTGACATCGTCACTTATTGGATCTGAATTAACTGGTTTTGGGCAGGGAATAGCTGAAGTATTCACAAAAACCTTCAACTTTTCTTCCCATTCCCTGATTTTACCTTCTAACTCTTTGTTTTTCTTTTGAGCACATTCAGCTTCTTTTTCAAGTCGAATAATCGTCTGAAGATGAGAATTTATCATTTTTTGCTTTTCAATGTTATTCTTGCTAAAAACAGATCTCCCATCTTCAAGAATATTTATTTGACTTTGAATATCTTTTTCAATCTTTACTTTTTCATTTTCCAAATTGTGTATTTGATTTTTCAAAACATTTTCTGATTTTTTAATATTTTTGTTTTCTAATGACAAACTCTCAACCTCCTTCAAGAGTCTGTCATTTTCAGATGTCAACTTCTAACAATTTTTCAGCAAAACAAGAATCTGTTTATCATCAGCTTTTGTCTCAACCTTTAAAGCTGAAATATTTTCAACCTGTTTCTTTTCCTCGTGAACACTTTCATCCTTACTCTCTTTTTTGATGAATGATCAAAGATAGGTGCATCTTCTTCAACCTTTTTCTTTAATACTGGTTCAGGATTCACAGATACAGGTTTTTCAGATTCTACTTTCTCAATCTTGACCGCTGGAACTTGTTCAACCTGCCTTTTCACACTAGGTTTGATTTGATTTTCTGTTGTTGCTACTTTTACTTCTTTCTCAGCTCTGATCTCTTCTTTAACAATAACTACCTTTTGATTCTTTCTTTTTGCATCTTGTTTTTCTTTTAATTTTTCAATTTTATCAGCATAAAATAACTTTCCACTACGTTGATCAGATGGAAGTTGTTGTTTAAGATTTTCAAGTCTTTGGATTTCTTCTTCATACTTGTCACCCTCTTCATCAGATGAATGATCAAAAACTGGAACTTTTTCGACAACTTCTTTTGCTGAGACTGTTTCTTCCTTAGCCTGAAAATAACTCTCCTGTTGAGATACATAGTAATACAACATTATATCTTCAGCAGATTCTATGCTTTGGCAACAAATTTCATACAACAAACACTTTCTTGTTTCAGAAATACTAGTCTCAAAATAGCTGGATCACCTTATAAAACACCGGCAGACAAACAAACAAACAATCAGTTTAGATGGACTGAATATGTAAAAGTGTGTATTGATGGAATCAATCTAAGACTTGTTTCGAAGATTTGTGAACTCATTTAATGTAACCCGCAAACTGAATGAATAGGCCGATGGACCCACTAAACCGACAATTTTAAGTGTGTATGAATCTGATTGGGCCGCTTTATCTTGATCTAATCTTCAAATAAATTTGACCAACAATAATTGCTTTATCACATGTAAAATTGATTTCGAACATTTGATTGGGCCGAACAGTTTCACCAACTTCGAATGCACCATTTGACTTAATCTTGTGAATATATCAAGTGTCCGACAACTAATTTCTCAGCTCAAATATGATTGGGCCGATGCAATATCACAAAAGCATTAGATGATTGGACCGAGAACTGTTTTAATTCAATAAAATGATTCAGCAGTTCACGTGATTACCCTGTTCAATGACCGACAACTATTATTTCATCACACAAATTCAAATGCAACCTTACCAAAAAGTATCCGACAACATTTCAATCTGATTAGACCGATACACTTCAAACAATAACTATTCAAGCGAAATCACTAAACACTGATTCAAGTGGAATCAATTAAAATTTGTTCAATCGAAAGGTGATTTGGAGCAGAATCACAACAATAATTTTGGAGCAGAATCAGTATGAACATTTCGAGCTGAATCACAGATTCGATCGGAATCAACTGATATCTCAAACATAAATTCGATTTGGAGCGAAATCAGGACCAAATTTTCGAGCGGAATCATTGTGATGTCATCATTCAATCAAGCAATTTCAAGCTGAATCACGATTTTGTCAAGTTTTAGTTCGATTTTAAAGCTGAAACTTTCACGGCTTAGTTAAACAACAATTCCAAGCACACTATGAAAAAATCAGAACTTTTTGTCCGTGAAAAGTTATGAATTTTGAAAAATCAGATGTAGAAGGTGTAGAAAAACAGAATTCGCAGCTGAATTGGCAAGAGCTCTTCTTCCTGAGCTCTGATACCACTTGTAGGATCGATTTCGGACCCGAACGAGTCTATCAGAAGAGCTTTTCTCAGTTTAAGAGGCGGAAACAAACAAACTGAGTTCAATTCAGCGAATATACACTTTAAATTGTCGATTTGTATTGATTGAATGACTTTTACAGCGACTCGACACTTCAGCAGCACTTCGTTGCAAACCGGAAGACTAACTTCTGATTTAGCTCCAAATGACCCTATATATAGGGATTCTGATTTCGCTCCAAATGACAAGGTGTCATTTCGAGTGGAATCAGACATTAAGCTTTTCGAACGGAATCAGAAAATTACACTCTCGAGCGGAATCAGGAAGTTATCCCAACTACCACCTAAATCCATCACACATGCGCGGAGCATGTCTTCCAGTGTTTGAATAGTCCGTTCGCTCTGACCATCTGTTTGCGGGTGAAAGGCCGTACTCAGATTCAACTGAGATCCAAAGGCCTCTTGAAAGGATTACCAAATCCTTGATACAAACCGTCTATCTCTATCTGAAATTATCGAGATAGGCACTCCATGACGTGCTACTATCTCCTTGAGGTAAAGCTCAGCCAGCTTTCCAGTGTTATCTTTCTCTCGTATCGGTAGGAAGTGTGTAGACTTTGTCAATCGATCCACTATTACCAATATCATATCATGTCCTCTAGGAGTCCTGGGTAACTTTGTTATGAAGTCCATCGAAATTTGTTCCCACTTCCACATGGGTATTTCAGGCTGTTGCAAAAGACCAGAAGGCTTCTGATACTCGGCCTTAACCTTAGCACAGGTTAAGCATTTCCCAACATAAATGGCTACGTCGCTCTTGAGTCTTGGCCACCAATAGTAATCTTTCACATCTTGGTACATCTTGTCTGATCCTGGGTAGATCGAGTACCTTGACTTATGAGCCTCTTAAAAAATAACCTCTCTAATACCGCCATAGAATGGAACCCAAACGCGTCCCATGAAGCATAAGCTTCCTTCCTTATTTGGCACTAACTTCTTCTCCATTCCTCGGAGATATTCAGCCTTAAGGTTTTCCTTCTTAAGAGCTTCTTGTTGTGCATATACGTGAAGTGAGATCCGTCTGAATTGTCATTTCTAAAGCTCGAACTCTTATGGTCTTAACCCTTTCCTTTCTACTTAAGGTGTCCGCTACCACATTTGCCTTTCCAGGATGATACTTGATCTCACAGTCATAATCATTCAGCAACTCAACCCATCGTCGCTGTCGCATATTAAGCTCTTTTTGGTCGAATATGTGCTGCAGAATTTTGTGATCCATGAAGATAGAAGATCGAGTACCATATAGATAATGTCGCCAAATCTCCAAGGCAAATACCACTGCACCTAGCTCCAGATCGTGAGTGGTATAATTCTTCTCATGTACTTTCAGTTGACGTGAAGCATAAGCAGTGACTTTTTGGCGTTGCATTAGCACACAACCCAATCCCTAACACGAAGCGTCGCAGTATACCACGAAGTCTTCCGTGCCTTCGGGTAGGGATAGTATCAGTGCATCGCATAGCTTGTTCCTGAGCAGTTGAAAGGCTTCCTCTTGCTTGTCTCCCTAATCATACTTCCTGACCTTCTGAGTAAGGGATATCACCGGTTAAGCTATCTTGGAGAAATTCTTGATGAAACTGCGGTAATAGCCCGCTAATCCCAAAACTGTCGAATCTCCATCGGTGTCTTGGGAGTTTCGCAGTTCTTTATTACTTCAATCTTTGTGGGATCCACATGTATCCCATTCTCGTTTATCACATGACCAAGGAATTGTACTTCGCGAATCCAGCATTCGCACTTCGAGAACTTAGCATAGAGCTTCTCCTTCTTTAATAGTTCCAGAATGGCTCTGAGATGTTGCGCGTGCTCTTCCTTCGTCCGCGATTAAATCAGAATATCATCGTTAAATACAATCACAAATTTATCGAGATATGGCTTGCATACACGATTCCTCAAATCCATAAACACTCCTTGCGCGTTAGTCAATCCGAACGGAATCACAAGGAACTCGTAGTGCCCATAACGAGTCCTGAACGCAGTCTTCGGTATGCTCTCCTCTTGAATCCTCAACTGATGATAACCCGATCGAAGATCAATCTTGGAGTAGTAGCTCGATCCTTGCAGTTGGTCGAATAAATCATCAATACTCGGTAATTGTCACACCCCGACCGCGTAAAACAACAAATCGCGGCGGAAACATCGGGGCGTGTTGCAACAGAATTAATGTTTCATAACCATGGATATCAAAAGTGTTTCGTTTTATTAAACATTGAGTAATTACATTGTCTGGAAATCTAAATACACTATTTAAACATAGTCTATCATTGTTATTGAGTCACTAAGGCCTTGTCCAGTCCTATGTGAGCATGCATCTTATCAATCGATATCATCCAACAATACCTGAAACATATGTGAAAACGAGGTCAGCAAAGAAATGCTGGCGAGTACATAGGTTTTGTGAAAATAAGATTCATGACTTCTGTTTAAGAAAATGTTTAGTCATGAACCTTGTAATTTGCTTTGTCTTTGTAAATCATTTGAAAAATAATAAGTTTAGATGATATGTATAAATAAGAGAATAATTCATGATTAAATGAATAACCATGTAAAATGAGTTTGTATAAGATAAGTTGTTTGTAAATAAATGTCTTGTGAAATGTATGTTGCTTGTATAAAATGTTCTATGTCTCAAACTGAAATGATTCAAATAACGCTACAATATGTAATACCATACAAACACTTATATATAGGAAGTACCAGCGGCGTATCCACCATGTTTGTATCATATTACACACGCATCGTTACATAATCACTTAATCAATCCAAACCAACCAATGTAAGAAGTCTATGTTTAAATCAATTGTCAAATGTATTGGGTAATATGTCAAAGTATTCATGTCAAGATGTAAATCATGTCAAAATGTCTATGTCAAATATCCATGTCAAATGTCTATGTCAAATATCCATGTCAAATGTCTATGTCAAAATGTCATGTATGGCAAGTGAAATGTCTCAACTAAACCATATGCACAAAAACAAAGTATTGAAGTAAAACTTGGTTTAAATCAAAGTTATGTTTTGTGGAAAATACATGATCAAATGTCAATCATGTACAAATGTTTACCCAAATGTTAAAACTTGTTCTTGTTCTTAACAAACCCTTACCAAAGGGTAAGTTAATATTTTAATTGTGAAACTACTTTATGGTCGATTCTCTAATAACATTCAAACCTTCTTGACGCGTTCCTCGCTCCATCTCGCTCTCGTTCTCGTTCTTAACAAACCCTTACCAAAGGATAAGTTAATAATTACAGATTCAGTCGCTACCCACAACCCCCACACATAACAATGGGTGCAGTAAATAACGGGATTTGTCAGATCCTATGGTACCATAACCTAATACTGGTCGGCTTGATCATTGCTAATGAATGTCATCGGTCATGTAACTACAACCAACAAGTTTGTTCACTTTTTGAAATTTGTTATTAGTTTTTGAAATCATTGTATTCGTTCTTGAAATCATTGTTAGCGTTCTTGAAATCATTGTTAGCGTTCTTGAAATCACATTGTAATTGTTATTGAAATTATTGATAAAACATTTAGCACATATGAGTCACCCCAAAACAGTTGAAAAACAGTAAAAGAGGGGAATAATGTACTCGCCTGAGAATGCTTGGAGGTCTTGAACAACAACCAAACAAAGCTAGAGGGAGCACGGAATCAGTCGGCAAATCCAATACTATATAAATAAACCGGACTTAAATCGAGAGATTGGATAGGATGAGGCTTGGTAAACCAAATGAGTATTGGAACTCATATGATATGGTTTAACAAGGCCTACATACTACAATGAAACCAAACCTAAGTGCTTTCGACCCATCGCGACCCATTAAGGTAGCTTATGCTACTTTAACGCGTCGTGTGCGTGAAACGCGTTCGGACCGTCTAACTAGTCCTATGACAAGTTTTATATGCCTAAACATGTTACATAATCAGTTATGTGACAAAAGTTTAGGTTACATATGCTTAATTACCAATTATACATGAAAAGGGTATTCTGGTAATTTACCTAAGGCATATAAACAACCTATCATACAACTACTTAAACGAAGCGACCATAGGGTATAACCTCGGAAGGTTATTCCCTACCTACTATGGTCACCTAATGTATTTGGTCGGATCTCTATGGCGGTCTAGTCACACTCATCACAGGAATGTTCATTTGGTTTTACCCTACACATTATAAAATAGACTGTGTGAACTATGCAAGGAATTGTCTGATTATGGACGCGTACATAATTAAGAAATTTAGTGCACAGAAACCCAGTAAGATTTATTATGTGTAAGAATCGATAGTGACAACAATAACGAAATGGGAACGATGTAATGGAGGTACGGTGGACGCACCAATGACGCTTCATATACTTGTATATAAGTGTCCCTCTTACATTGCAAACATAATGTTATTAAGGTTACTAGAAGTTCAAGAACCCTAACCAATATTGTTCGATCTTTTCAACTTTATGTTTCAAGCTCTCACAAGTTTCCTCTAAATAAATTTCGGGACGAAATTTCCTAAAGTAGGGGAGACTGTAACACCTGTGCCTCCACGGCCATCAAGCAAATGCCAAACCAATGAAATATTGTATTTCATACTTGGGATTTGTAAAAATATGTGTATCGTTTACACATATCAACTCTTGTTCAATTTCAAGTTTTAAATCGCTTTCTGGAAGGTTATACGCGCACCGATGCGTAAATATAACCAGTTTAACGCAACAAACGCTCCGGAATAGTGATATAGGCTTAACATACCTTAAATAACCTTTACATAACTTAGAAATAAGTTTTGAAGGCTTTGGTATGGCAAAAACAAGTTAATACGACTACAGGGACTAAATATGACAAACTGCGAAAGTATGTCAATTTGAACTGTAACGAACATTCTGGAACATAACCATAAGTTAAACACACCTTAAATATCCTTTACATATCTTAGAAATAGGCTTTGAGGGGTTTGATGTGCTAAAATAAACTTTTGGATCATTCAGGGACTAAAAGTGTCAAAAAGTGCACAAGTTTGCATTTTCGCGCATAACTTACGTTCTGAATACATCCGGACATCCAAAAATTTATGTAAGCACTAAAATATTTTATTTTAGTGTTCGCCATAAGAAAACATGCAGAAACTCAGTTTTTCGCATTCGGGACCAGATTCGATGTATTAGCCGTTGTTTAATTCACAACCACACATTCTAAACATGCTTAGTCAGCGGATAAGGATGGAATTTTGGCACCATAACTTTGCAACACATGTGTGGATGGAATTTAAACACCTAAACACCATAACTTTGCAACACATGTGTGGATGGAATTTAAACACCTAAACACCATAACTTTGCAACACATGTGTGGATGGAATTTAAACACCTAAACACCATAACTTTGCAACACATGTACGGATGGGATTAAGGCACGTTTTCCATGAAACGATCTTAACGGTTCGGGTATTCCTATAAATACCCCATGCCTTTCATTGTTTTAAAGCACTAGAATTCTGATTTGAGAGCTCTAAATTGAAACCATTGTTTCATACCTGAGTTCTTGGATCGGGATTAGCATTCGGGGACCCTTCGTAAGTATTCTTTCGTTCTTTTCCTTATTTTATTGCTTTTCGAGTCAGAAAGTCAAACTTTGTTTGACTTTCAGCGTTGACCAGTAATGGTCAATGCGAAGTTCGTTTGAACTTCGCAACGTGAGTGTAATCACGTTGGTCATAGTCCCTTGGGACTATGCCCACTGATTACCACGTTGTCTAGGGTCGTAGGGTAGGCGATCTAATAAATCGCCTATACCTTCGAACTCGACCTATTTGGTCGGATCCTAATGATCGACCAAATGGGTCGAGTTCGAAGGTATAGGCGATTTATTAGATCGCCTACCCTACGACCCTAGACAACGTGGTAATCAGTGGGCATAGTCCCAAGGGACTATGACCAACGTGATTACACTCACGTTGCGAAGTTCAAACGAACTTCGCATTGACCATTACTGGTCAACGCTGAAAGTCAAACAAAGTTTGACTTTCTGACTCGAAAAGCAATAAAATAAGGAAAAGAACGAAAGAATACTTACGAAGGGTCCCCGAATGCTAATCCCGATCCAAGAACTCAGGTATGAAACAATGGTTTCAACTTAGAGCTCTCAAATCAGAATTCTAGTGCTTTAAAACAAAGAAAGGCATGGGGTATTTATAGGAATACCCGAACCGTTAAGATCGTTTCATGGAAAACGTGCCTTAATCCCATCCGTACATGTGTTGCAAAGTTATGGTGTTTAGGTGTTTAAATTCCATCCACACATGTGTTGCAAAGTTATGGTGTTTAGGTGTTTAAATTCCATCCACACATGTGTTGCAAAGTTATGGTGTTTAGGTGTTTAAATTCCATCCACACATGTGTTGCAAAGTTATGGTGTTTAGGTGTTTAAATTCCATCCACACATGTGTTGCAAAGTTATGGTGCCAAAATTCCATCCTTATCCGCTGACTAAGCATGTTTAGAATGTGTGGTTGTGAATTAAACAACGACTAATACATCGAATCTGGTCCCGAATGCGAAAAACTGAGTTTCTGCATGTTTTCTTATGGCGAACACTAAAATAAAATATTTTAGTGCTTACATAAATTTTTGGATGTCCGGATGTATTCAGAACGTAAGTTATGCGCGAAAATGCAAACTTGTGCACTTTTTGACACTTTTAGTCCTTGAATGATCCAAAAGTTTATTTTAGCACATCAAACCCCTCAAAGCCTATTTCTAAGCTATGTAAAGGATATTTAAGGTGTGTTTAACTTATGGTTATGTTCCAGAATGTTCGTTATAGTTCAAATTGACATACTTTCGCAGTTTGTCATATTTAGTCCCTGTAGTCGTATTAACTTGTTTTTGCCATACCAAAGCCTTCAAAACTTATTTCTAAGTTATGTAAAGGTTATTTAAGGTATGTTAAGCCTATATCACTATTCCGGAGCGTTTGTTGCGTTAAACTGGTTATATTTACGCATCGGTGCGCGTATAACCTTCCAGAAAGCGATTTAAAACTTGAAATTGAACAAGAGTTGATATGTGTAAACGATACACATATTTTTACAAATCCCAAGTATGAAATACAATATTTCATTGGTTTGGCATTTTCTTGATGGCCGTGGAGGCACAGGTGTTACAGTCTCCCGTACTTTAGGAAATTTCGTCCCGAAATTTATTTAGAGGAAACTTGTGAGAGCTTGAAACATAAAGTTGAAAAGATCGAACAATATTGGTTAGGGTTCTTGAACTTCTAGTAACCTTAATAACATTATGTTTGCAATGTAAGAGGGACACTTATATACAAGTATATGAAGCGTCATTGGTGCGTCCACCGTACCTCCATTACACCGTTCCCACTTCGTTATTGTTGTCACTATCGATTCTTACACATAATAAATCTTACTGGGTTTCTGTGCACTAAATTTCTTAATTATGTACGCGTCCATAATCAGACAATTCCTTGCATAGTTCACACAGTCTATTTTATAATGTGTAGGGTAAAACCAAATGAACATTCCTGTGATGAGTGTGACTAGACCGCCATAGAGTCCTTTTAATTAAATCAATAAATGATCTAAAGAGACTATCAAGGAGTCTGTTCAGCTACATCACTAGATGTCATTCTTTAACCAGATTGTGAATCAATCTTTTTTTTTTACTAGACCACTTAAGGTCTCTTAAGAATCATGGAGTGGTACTATATAATCCAAGGGTCTTAACTACAACGTAGAAGCCCATAAGGATTTAAGGTAGTACCTTTTGAATATCCTACTATGAATCCCTCATGTGAAGATATGAAAGATTCTGTGAGGATTTGAAAATCGTACCACACAAGAACATAGAGGAGAACACATAAACACATATCACATAATCGCATAAATGTTTTATTTGACCTTTAAATTTGTTATCTTTGGACACGGGTATTTAAAGCATACAAGGAATCAAATCCTTAATTGCGGTAATTTGGATTGATCCATATGAATACCCTGCTTGTTGACTACATGACCCAAAAAAAACTGAACTTCTTTAAGCTAAAATTTCCTCTTGGAGGATTTAGCGAAAAGTTTGTTCCTTCTTTAAGGGTTCCAATGTCAATGAAAGTGTTGATCGTTATCAGCTCGGGATATGAATAGATCAAGATGTCATTAATAACAATGACGAACTGATCCAAATAAGGCTTACAGACTTTATTTATTAAGTCCTTGAAGATGGCTGGAGTATTTGTCAACCTAAAAGGCATGACTGTAAACTCGTAATGGCCATACTTCATGCAGAAAACCGTTTTGGGAATATCTTCTTCGAGAATACAAAGTTGATGATACCCAAAACGCAAATCGATCTTGGAAAAGCATGAAACACTATGCAGTTGATCGGAGAAATCGTTGATTTAAGGTAGGGGATATCGATTCTTGATGGTAAGCTTAATAGGCTTACGTTAATCGATATTCATTTGAAAAGATCCATTTTTTCTTTTCACAAAGAGGATAGGAGTTTCTCCAAGGTGAAAAGTTCGGACGGATGAATCCTTTATCAGACAACTCTTGAAGCTGTTTTGATAATTCTTGCATCTCGAACGGTGCAAGACGATAAGATACTTTAGATTTAAAAGAAACAAGTGTTTGAGGTTCTTAGGGAGATCACAAGTGATCATAAAAATGACAGAACCACACAAGTAGTTTTGTCTTTGTGTTGACATCATAAGGTTGAATCAAACATTCATACAATTGCATTAGTTAAAAATAAAACCACAAATTTTATTTATATGACAACCGCATTGTCTTTAAATGTTACAAGATACCAACCAGAGGAAAAACAAAATACTAATTGTTCACTCCTTCATCATTGAGTGCCTCATTGATGTTAAACACTCGACCGCGTGCTGGATTTACATTGACGATGACGTTCGCATTCGGGTTTGCGTTAGCATTTGCATTCATCAGTCTCGGGCAGTTGTGACGGAAATGACCAATCTCTCCGCAGTTGAAACATGAACCCAGTGGAAATCTCACAGCATTCCCTTGAACCGGAGCTTGAACCTGAGCAGCCTGATTTTGTCCCAAACGACAAACCTTGGCCAAATGCCCAAGTTTACCACACGTCGTGCATTGCCAGCAAGCTTGTTGTACTGCGTGATGACCGTTGCAGCGTGCACAATAAGGTGCGGTACCGGCATATGCTTTCTTTGCAGGTGGCTGAGCTGGTAAGTTTCGCGGGTTCTGAGCAGTCTGTGCTGTAACAGCAAAGTTTTGACCACCCTTTCGCTTCCTTGATTTCTTTGACGTCTCACCTTCCTTACCCTTCTTGCCTTGACCTTTCTTGCTATCATCCTTGTCAGACTCCTGCTTCTTATCCTTGTCACCCTTTCTGTGTAACTTATTCTTCCGAATCTGCGACTCAGTCAATGTCGCAGATAACTCGATCGCCTGACGGAGTGTGGCAGGGTTACTACCAGTAAGGATGTCTTGTACCGAGTCAGGTAGGCCATCGATGTACCTTTCGATACCTATGTCAAGTGGGGTAACCATTGTCGGGAAAAGCAGACTCAACTCCTCAAACCTATCAGTATACGCCCTGTGCTCACCACTATCTTGCTTCAATTCATCAAATTCCTTCTCCAAAGCTCGCTGCTCATGACGAGGACAGAATTCTCTTATCATCAGGGCCCTAAGTTCAGCCCATGTCTGTGCCAGAGCAACTTCTGCACCACGATCCCTCATAACCCCGTTCCACCATGTGAGAGCCCTCTTCTGAAACACACTCGAAGAAAACTCGACCTTGCGATTATCCGGGCACTGCACGTGGCGAAAAGTATTCTCAATGCTTTCGAACCACTGAAGAAGCCCAGTTGCTCCTTCAGAACCACTAAACTTGAGTGGTTTAGCCTGGTTGAAATCCTTGTATTTGCATAGCACATTGTTGTTGTTGTTGGCTTGGTTCCATTGAGCAAAGAGGTTTGGGAATTGAGCAGCCATTTGCTGTGCAATGATTTCTGCCAGCTCGGCAGTCTCTATCTGGTTTTCGCGTCGAGGAGGCATTGTCTAAAAGAGGAAACATGAAAGGAAACGAGTGAGAGAATTTAGACGAAAAGAATGAGATGAAACAAATCTGATGAAAGCAAGGATAGTGGTCATTTGTTTGTTACTACAAAGCAACAAACGACCTTGGTGATTAGTCAAAGTAAATAGGTTAAAAATAATGTATCGCGAAGACATGCTCGCCTATAAGTGAACACTCATCCCAAGAATTCCCAGGTAAGCACAACTGGTCTCGCGTCTGATGAGATGTATACGAAGTGCTTGCCTAGACAGAAAACCCAGAATACAGGCATTCACCCTTCCAGTTTGCACGTGTTCACATTATTTAAAACCCAAAACCTTGACGAGATTTTGAAAATTCAAAGGGGTTCAAAACCATATAACAGAGGGTTCAAAACCTTACAATAGAGGGTTCAAAACCTTACAATAGAGGGTTCAAAACCTAGAAATTAATCATCCTAGAACAGATGATTAGTTTTCAAAGCGGTTTTGAAATTTATGTTCTTGTTGTGGTCGTCGCCTAAGGATAGGTGACGGTATTGTTTTATGACTAAACGCAAGTAAACTCGTGTTAGGGTCCTAGAAAGGTTATAGACTAGGTCAAAGCATTACTAATAACCTAATTCCCTATAACCATTGCTCTGATACCATCTTTCTGTCACACCCCGACCGCGTAAAACAACAAATCGCGGCGGAAACATCGGGGCGTGTTGCAACAGAATTAATGTTTCATAACCATGGATATCAAAAGTGTTTCGTTTTATTAAACATTGAGTAATTACATTGTCTGGAAATCTAAATACACTATTTAAACATAGTCTATCATTGTTATTGAGTCACTAAGGCCTTGTCCAGTCCTATGTGAGTGTCACACCCCGACCGCGTAAAACAACAAATCGCGGCGGAAACATCGGGGCGTGTTGCAACAGAATTAATGTTTCATAACCATGGATATCAAAAGTATTTCGTTTTATTAAACATTGAGTAATTACATCGTTTGGAAATCTAAATACACTATTTAAACATAGTCTATCATTGTTATTGAGTCACTAAGGCCTTGTCCAGTCCTATGTGAGCATGCATCTTATCAATCGATATCATCCAACAATACCTGAAACATATGTGAAAACGAGGTCAGCAAAGAAATGCTGGCGAGTACATAGGTTTTGTGAAAATAAGATTCATGACTTCTGTTTAAGAAAATGTTTAGTCATGAACCTTGTAATTTGCTTTGTCTTTGTAAATCATTTGAAAAATAATAAGTTTAGATGATATGTATAAATAAGAGAATAATTCATGATTAAATGAATAACCATGTAAAATGAGTTTGTATAAGATAAGTTGTTTGTAAATAAATGTCTTGTGAAATGTATGTTGCTTGTATAAAATGTTCTATGTCTCAAACTGAAATGATTCAAATAACGCTACAATATGTAATACCATACAAACACTTATATATAGGAAGTACCAGCGGCGTATCCACCATGTTTGTATCATATTACACACGCATCGTTACATAATCACTTAATCAATCCAAACCAACCAATGTAAGAAGTCTATGTTTAAATCAATTGTCAAATGTATTGGGTAATATGTCAAAGTATTCATGTCAAGATGTAAATCATGTCAAAATGTCTATGTCAAATATCCATGTCAAATGTCTATGTCAAATATCCATGTCAAATGTCTATGTCAAATATCCATGTCAAATGTCTATGTCAAATATCCATGTATGGCAAGTGAAATGTCTCAACTAAACCATATGCACAACAACAAAGTATTGAAGTAAAACTTGGTTTAAATCAAAGTTATGTTTTGTGGGAAATACATGATCAAATGTCAATCATGTACAAATGTTTACCCAAATGTTAAAACTTGTTCTTGTTCTTAACAAACCCTTACCAAAGGGTAAGTTAATATTTTAATTGTGAAACTACTTTATGGTCGATTCTCTAATAACATTCAAACCTTCTTGACGCGTTCCTCGTTCCAACTCGCTCTCGCTCTCGTTCTTAACAAACCCTTACCAAAGGATAAGTTAATAATTACAGATTCAGTCGCTACCCACAACCCCCACACATAACAATGGGTGCAGTAAATAACGGGATTTGTCAGATCCTATGGTACCATAACCTAATACTGGTCGGCTTGATCATTGCTAATGAATGTCATCGGTCATGTAAACTACAACCAACAAGTTTGTTCACTTTTTGAAATTGTTATTAGTTTTTGAAATCATTGTATTCGTTCTTGAAATCATTGTTAGCGTTCTTGAAATAATTGTTATTGTTCTTGAAACCACATTGTAATTGTTCGTGAAACCACATTGTAATTGTTCTTGAAACCACATTGTAATTGTTCTTGAAACCATTGATAAAACATTTAGCACATATGAGTCACCCCAAAACAGTTGAAAACAGTAAAAGAGGGGAATAATGTACTCGCCTGAGAGTGCTTAGGAGTCTTGAACAACTACCGAGTAAGCTAGAGGAGTCCCGGAAATCAAACGGTACCTAATATAGGTAACTACATAAATAACCCGGACCTAAATCGGAAGACTGGGTAGCAGGAGGGTTTGTAAACCAAATGAGTGTAGGAACTCATATGATATGGTTTAACAAAGCCTACATACTAAATGAAACTTAACCTAAGTGCTTTCGACCCATCGCGACTCATTAAGGTAACTTATGCTACTTTAACGCGTCGTGCGCGTGAAACGCGTTCGGACCGTCTAACTAGTCCTATGACAAGTGTTATATGCCTAAACATGTTACATAATCAGTTATGTGACAAAAGTTTAGGTTACATATGCTTAATTACCAATTATAAATGAAAAGGGTATTCTGGTAATTTACCTAAGGCATATAAACTACCTATCATACAACTACTCAAACGATGTGACCATAGGGTATAACCTCGGAAGGTTATTCCCTACCTACTAGGGTCACCTAATGTATTTGGTCGGATCCTAATGATCGACCAAATGGGTCGAGTTCGAAGGTATTGGCGATTTATTAGATCGCCTACCCTACGACCCTAGACAACGTGGTAATCAGTGGGCATAGTCCCAAGGGACTATGACCAACGTGATTACACTCACGTTGCGAAGTTCAAACGAACTTCGCATTGACCATTACTGGTCAACGCTGAAAGTCAAACAAAGTTTGACTTTCTGACTCGAAAAGCAATAAAATAAGGAAAAGAACGAAAGAATACTTACGAAGGGTCCCCGAATGCTAATCCCGATCCAAGAACTCAGGTATGAAACAATGGTTTCAACTTAGAGCTCTCAAATCAGAATTCTTGTAAGAAATGAGGTTGGGGTGATGGGGTATTTATAGTTTTCGGGTAACCGTTAGGATCGTTTCATGGAAAACGTGCCATGATCCAACCCGTACACTTGTCGGAAACTCATGGTAGCTAAAAATGGTTCTTATCCGCTGACTAGACATGTGAGAATGTGTGGTGGAGGATCAATCGGTTGCAACTTGTTGTTAAAACATTGAATCTGGTCTGGTTAGGCAGTCGCGTAGCGCTACTGCCAAGGCATTAGGCAGTCGCGCTACGCTAGCACCCCTCTGTTTCAGAAATGTTTCAAAATTGACAGTTTTGGTCCCTGTTGTGTTTTAAGGCCTTTTTCGATGCGTTTGAACCCCGTTAACCTCATTTCAAGGCTCTAAAATGGAGTTAAAGTATAGGGAACTCAAAACATGCTCAAAAATATCTCGGATGTCGGTTCGTTTGGCCGTACGAACGCGATGTTCGCTTAATTACGACGGAATGCGCATAAGCGCGAAAAACGATCCAAATGACGCAACGAATGGATTTTTCTTATGGCGAACACTAAAATATAATGTAGTCATGCTTACATAAATTTTTGGATGTCCGGATGTATTCAGAACGTAAGTTATGCGCGAAAATGCAAACTTGTGCACTTTTTGACACTTTTAGTCCCTGAATGACCCAAAAGTTTATTTTAGCACACCGAATCCCCTCAAAGCCTATTTCTAAGCTATGTAAAGGATATTTAAGGTGTGTTTAACTTATGGTTATGTTCCGGAATGTTCGTTACAGTTCAAATTGACATACTTTCGCAGTTTGTCATATTTAGTCCCTGTAAGCGAATTAGCTTGCTTTTGCCATACCAAAGCCTTCAAAACTTATTTCTAAGTTATGTAAAGGTTATTTAAGGTATGTTAAGCCTATGTCGCTATTCCGGAGTGTTTGTTGCATTAAACTGGTTATATTTATGCATCGGTGCGCGTATAACCTTCCAGAAAGCGATTTAGAGTTTGAAATCGAACAAGAGTTGATATGTGTAAACGATACACATATTTTTACAAATCCCAAGTATGAAATACAATATTTCATTGGTTCGGTATTTGTTTGATAGCCGTGAAGGCACAGGTGTTACAGTCTCCCCTACTTTAGGAAATTTCGTCCCGAAATTTATTTAGATGAAACTTGTGAGAGCTTGGAAATATGAAGTTGAAAAGATCAAACAACATTGGTTAGGGTTCTGAACTTCTAGTAACTTTAATAACATCATGTTTGCAATGTAAGAGGGATACTTATATACAAGTATATGAAGCGTCATTGGTGCGTCCACCGTACCTCCATTACATCGTTCTCATTTTGTTATTTTTGTCACGATCGGTTCTTACACATAATAAACCTTACTGGGTTTCTGTGCACTAAATTTCATAATTATGTACGCGTCCATAATCAGACAATTCCTTGCACAGTTCACACAGTCTATTTTATAATATGTAGGGTAAAACCAAATGAACAATCCTGTGATGAGTGTGACTAGACCGCCATAGAGTCCTTTTGACTAAATCAATAAATGATCTAAATAGACTATCAATGAGTCTGTCCAGCTACATCACTAGATGTCGTTCTTCACCAAATTGTGAATCAATCTTTTTGACTAGACCACCAAAAGGGTCTCTTATGAATCATGGAGTGATACTATAAAATCCAAGGGTCTTATCTATTACATAGAAGCCCATTAAGGATTTAAGGTAGTACCTTTTGACTATCCTGCTACGAATCCCTCATATGAAGATATGAAAGATCCTGCGAGGATTTGGATAACGAATTATCCAGAGTATAAAAACACAAAAACATAGAGGAGAACACATAACTCATAAACACATAATTGCATACTCGTTCAATCGCATAATCGTTCAATTTGACCTTTAATTTGTTATCTTTGGACACGGGTATTTAAAGCATACTAGGAACCCAATCCGTGGATTTCCTTTGGCACCTTAAATATTTTCAAGAATCTAACTATGAAGATAGGAAGATCTTAAAAGGAATTCGGTTTGTCCTAATTGAGTTGTATTGTACATTTTAAGGTGTACAAGGAATTCAATCAGGGCTCCGATGTCAACGAAGGTGTTGATCGTGATCGGCTCAGGACATGAATAGATCAAGATGTCATCAATAACAATAATGACGAACTGATCCAAATAAGGCTTGCAGACTCTATTTATTAAGTCCTTGAAGATGGCTGGAGTATTTGTCAACCTAAAAGGCATGACTGTAAACTCGTAATGGCCATACTTCGTGCAGAAAGCCGTTTTGGGAATATCTTCTTCGAGCATACGAAGTTGATGATACCCAGAACGCAAATCGATCTTGGAAAAGCATGAAGCGCTCTGCAGATGATCGGAGAGATCATCGATTTTAAGGTAGGGGATATCGATTCTTGATGGTAAGCTCACCAGGCTTACGTTAATCGATATACATTCGAAAAGATCCATCTTTCTTTTCACAAAGAGTATAGGAGTTTCTCCAAGGTGAAAAGTTCGGACTGATGAATCCTTTATCAGACAACTCTTGAAGCTGTTTTGATAATTCTTGCATCTCGAATGGTGCAAGACGATAAGATACTTTAGATTTAAAAGAAGTAAGTGTTTGAGGTTCTTAGGGAGATTACAAGTGATCATAAAAATGACAGAACCACACGAGTAGTTTTGTCTTTGTGTTAACATCATAAGGTTGAATCAAACATTCATACAATTGCATTAGTTAAAAATAAAACCACAAATTTTATTTATATAACATCCGCATTGTCTTTAAATGTTACAAGATAACAACCAGAGGAAAAACAAACTGCTAATTGTTCACTCCTTCATCATTGAGTGCCTCATTGATGTTAAACACTTGACTGCGTGCTGGATTCACATTGACGTTGACGTTCGCATTCGGGTTTGCGTTAGCATTTGCATTCACCAGTCTTGGGCAGTTGTGGCGGAAGTGGCCAATCTCTCCGCAGTTGAAACATGAACCCAGTGGAAATCTCACAGCATTCCCTTGAACCGGAGCTTGAACCTGAGCAACCTGATTTTGTCCCAAACGACAAACCTTGGCCAAATGCCCAAGTTTACCACACGTCGTGCATTGCCAGCAAGCTTGTTGTACTGCGTGATGACCGTTGCAGCGTGCACAATAAGGTGCGGTACCGGCATATGCTTTCTTTGCAGGTGGCTGAGCTGGTGGGTTCCGCGGGTTCTGAGCAGTCTGTGCTGTAACAGCAAAGTTCTGAACATCCTTTCGCTTTCTTGATTTCTTTGACGTCTCACCTTCCTTACCCTTCTTGTTTTGACCTTTCTTGCTATCCTCCTTGTCAGCTGACTGTTTCTTGCCCTTGTCACCCTTCCTGTGTAACTTGTTTTTCCGAATCTGCGACTCAGTCAATGTTCCTGATAACTCGATCGCCTGACGGAGTGTGGCAGGGTTACTACCAGTGAGGATGTCTTGTACCGAGTCAGGTAGGCCGTCGATGTACCTTTCGATAGCTATGTCAAGTGGGGTAACCATTGTCGGGTAAAGCAGACTCAGCTCCTCAAACCTATCAGTATACGCCCTGTGCTCACCACTATCTTGCTTCAACTCATCAAATTCCTTCTCCAAAGCTCGCTGCTCATGACGAGGACAGAATTCCCTCATCATCAGAGCCCTAAGTTCAGCCCATGTCTGTGCGAGAGCAACTTCCGCACCTCGGTCTCTCATTACCCCATTCCACCATGTAAGAGCCCTCTTCTGAAACACGCTCGAGGAGAACTCGACCTTGCGATTATCCGGGCACTGCACGTGGCGAAAAGTATTCTCAATGCTTTCGAACCACTAAAGAAGCCCAGTTGCTCCTTCAGAACCACTAAACTTGAGTGGTTTAGCCTGGTTAAAATCCTTGTATTTGCATACCACATTGTTGTTGTTGTTGGCTTGGTTCCATTGTGCAAAGAGGTTTGGGAATTGAGCAGCCATTTGCTGCGCAATGATTTCTGCCAGCTCGGCAGTCTCTATCTGGCTTTCGCGTCGAGGAGGCATTGTCTAAAAGAGGAAACATGAAAGGAAACGAGTGAGAGAATTTAGACGAAAAGAATGAGATGAAACAAATCTGATGAAAGCAAGGATAGTGGTCATTTGTTTGTTACTACAAAGCAACAAACGACCTTGGTGATTAGTCAAAGTAAATAGGTTAAAAATAATGTATCACGAAGACATGCTCGCCTATAAGTGAACACTCATCCCAAGAATTCCCAGGTAAGCACAACTGGTCTCGCGTCTGATGAGATGTATACGAAGTGCTTGCCTAGACAGAAAACCCAGAATACAGGCATTCACCCTTCCAGTTTGCACGTGTTCACATTATTTAAAACCCAACACCTTGACGAGATTTTGAAAAATTCAAAGGGGTTCAAAACCATATAACAGAGGGTTCAAAACCTTACAATAGAGGGTTCAAAACCTAGAAATTAATCATCCTAGAACAGATGATTAGTTTTCAAAGCGGTTTTGAAATTTATGTTCTTGTTGTGGTCGTCACCTAAGGATAGGTGACGGTATTGTTTTATGACTAGACGTAAGTAAACTCGCGTTAGGGTCCTAAGAAGGTTATAGACTAGGTCAAAGCATTACTAATAACCTAATTCCCTATAACCATTGGCTCTGATACCATCTTTTCTGTCACACCCCGACCGCGTAAAACAACAAATCGCGGCGGAAACATCGGGGCGTGTTGCAACAGAATTAATGTTTCATAACCATGGATATCAAAAGTATTTCGTTTTATTAAACATTGAGTAATTACATCGTTTGGAAATCTAAATACACTATTTAAACATAGTCTATCATTGTTATTGAGTCACTAAGGCCTTGTCCAGTCCTATGTGAGCATGCATCTTATCAATCGATATCATCCAACAATACCTGAAACATATGTGAAAACGAGGTCAGCAAAGAAATGCTGGCGAGTACATAGGTTTTGTGAAAATAAGATTCATGACTTCAGTTTAAGAAAATGTTTAGTCATGAACCTTGTAATTTGCTTTGTCTTTGTAAATCATTTGAAAAATAATAAGTTTAGATGATATGTATAAATAAGAGAATAATGCATGATTAAATGAATAACCATGTAAAATGAGTCTTTATAAGATAAGTTGTTTGTAAATAAATGTCTTGTGAAAAGTATGTTACTTGTATAAAATGTTCTATGTCTCAAACTGAAATGATTCAAATAACGCTACAATATGTAATACCATACAAACACTTATATATAGGAAGTACCAGCGGCGTATCCACCATGTTTGTATCATATTATACACGCATCGTTACTTAATCACTTAATCAAACCAAACCAAACAATGTAAAATGTCTATGTTTAAATCAATTGTCAAATGTATTGAATAATATGTCAAAGTATTCATGTCAAGATGTAAATCATGTCAAAATGTCTATGTCAAATATCCATGTCAAATGTCTATGTCAAATATCCATGTCAAATGTCTATGTCAAATATCCATGTATGGCAAGTGAAATGTCTCAACTAAACCATATGCACAACAACAAAGTATTGAAGTAAAACTTGGTTTAAATCAAAGTTATGTTTTGTGGGAAATACATGATCAAATGTCAATCATGTACAAATGTTTACCCAAATGTTAAAACTTGTTCTTGTTCTTAACAAACCCTTACCAAAGGGTAAGTTAATATTTTAATTGTGAAACTACTTTATGGTCGATTCTCTAATAACATTCAAACCTTCTTGACGCGTTCCTCGTTCCAACTCGCTCTCGCTCTCGTTCTTAACAAACCCTTACCAAAGGATAAGTTAATAATTACAGATTCAGTCGCTACCCACAACCCCCACACATAACAATGGGTGCAGTAAATAACGGGATTTGTCAGATCCTATGGTACCATAACCTAATACTGGTCGGCTTGATCATTGCTAATGAATGTCATCGGTCATGTAAACTACAACCAACAAGTTTGTTCACTTTTTGAAATTGTTATTAGTTTTTGAAATCATTGTATTCGTTCTTGAAATCATTGTTAGCGTTCTTGAAATAATTGTTATTGTTCTTGAAACCACATTAGGTTGTTTGTAAATGAGTCTTGAAATAAATGTCTTGTGAAAAGTATGTTTGTAAATAAATGTCTTGTGAAAAGTATGTTACTTGTATAAAATGTTCTATGTCTCAAACTGAAATGATTCAAATAACGCTACAATATGTAATACCATACAAACACTTATATATAGGAAGTACCAGCGGCGTATCCACCATGTTTGTATCATATTATACACGCATCGTTACTTAATCACTTAATCAAACCAAACCAAACAATGTAAAATGTCTATGTTTAAATCAATTGTCAAATGTATTGAATAATATGTCAAAGTATTCATGTCAAGATGTAAATCATGTCAAAATGTCTATGTCAAATATCCATGTCAAATGTCTATGTCAAATATCCATGTCAAATGTCTATGTCAAATATCCATGTCAAATGTCTATGTCAAAATGTCATGTATGGCAAGTGAAATGTCTCAACTAAACCATATGCACAAAAACAAAGTATTGAAGTAAAACTTGGTTTAAATCAAAGTTATGTTTTGTGGAAAATACATGATCAAATGTCAATCATGTACAAATGTTTACCCAAATGTTAAAACTTGTTCTTGTTCTTAACAAACCCTTACCAAAGGGTAAGTTAATATTTTAATTGTGAAACTACTTTATGGTCGATTCTCTAATAACATTCAAACCTTCTTGACGCGTTCCTCGCTCCATCTCGCTCTCGTTCTCGTTCTTAACAAACCCTTACCAAAGGATAAGTTAATAATTACAGATTCAGTCGCTACCCACAACCCCCACACATAACAATGGGTGCAGTAAATAACGGGATTTGTCAGATCCTATGGTACCATAACCTAATACTGGTCGGCTTGATCATTGCTAATGAATGTCATCGGTCATGTAACTACAACCAACAAGTTTGTTCACTTTTTGAAATTTGTTATTAGTTTTTGAAATCATTGTATTCGTTCTTGAAATCATTGTTAGCGTTCTTGAAATCATTGTTAGCGTTCTTGAAATCATTGTTAGCGTTCTTGAAATCACATTGTAATTGTTATTGAAATTATTGATAAAACATTTAGCACATATGAGTCACCCCAAAACAGTTGAAAAACAGTAAAAGAGGGGAATAATGTACTCGCCTGAGTATGCTTGGAGGTCTTGAACAACAACCAAACAAAGCTAGAGGGAGCACGGAATCAGTCGGCAAATCCAATACTATATAAATAAACCGGACTTAAATCGAGAGATTGGATAGGATGAGGCTTGGTAAACCAAATGAGTATTGGAACTCATATGATATGGTTTAACAAGGCCTACATACTACAATGAAACCAAACCTAAGTGCTTTCGACCCATCGCGACCCATTAAGGTAGCTTATGCTACTTTAACGCGTCGTGTGCGTGAAACGCGTTCGGACCGTCTAACTAGTCCTATGACAAGTGTTATATGCCTAAACATGTTACATAATCAGTTATGTGACAAAAGTTTAGGTTACATATGCTTAATTACCAATTATACATGAAAAGGGTATTCTGGTAATTTACCTAAGGCATATAAACAACCTATCATACAACTACTTAAACGAAGCGACCATAGGGTATAACCTCGGAAGGTTATTCCCTACCTACTATGGTCACCTAATGTATTTGGTCGGATCCTAATGATCGACCAAATGGGTCGAGTTCGAAGGTATAGGCGATTTATTAGATCGCCTACCCTACGACCCTAGACAACGTGGTAATCAGTGGGCATAGTCCCAAGGGACTATGACCAACGTGATTACACTCACGTTGCGAAGTTCAAACGAACTTCGCATTGACCATTACTGGTCAACGCTGAAAGTCAAACAAAGTTTGACTTTCTGACTCGAAAAGCAATAAAATAAGGAAAAGAACGAAAGAATACTTACGAAGGGTCCCCGAATGCTAATCCCGATCCAAGAACTCAGGTATGAAACAATGGTTTCAACTTAGAGCTCTCAAATCAGAATTCTAGTGCTTTAAAACAATGAAAGGCATGGGGTATTTATAGGAATACCCGAACCGTTAAGATCGTTTCATGGAAAACGTGCCTTAATCCCATCCGTACATGTGTTGCAAAGTTATGGTGTTTAGGTGTTTAAATTCCATCCACACATGTGTTGCAAAGTTATGGTGTTTAGGTGTTTAAATTCCATCCACACATGTGTTGCAAAGTTATGGTGTTTAGGTGTTTAAATTCCATCCACACATGTGTTGCAAAGTTATGGTGTTTAGGTGTTTAAATTCCATCCACACATATGTTGCAAAGTTATGGTGCCAAAATTCCATCCTTATCCGCTGACTAAGCATGTTTAGAATGTGTGGTTGTGAATTAAACAACGGCTAATACATCGAATCTGGTCCCGAATGCGAAAAACTGAGTTTCTGCATGTTTTCTTATGGCGAACACTAAAATAAAATATTTTAGTGCTTACATAAATTTTTGGATGTCCGGATGTATTCAGAACGTAAGTTATGCGCGAAAATGCAAACTTGTGCACTTTTTGACACTTTTAGTCCCTGAATGATCCAAAAGTTTATTTTAGCACATCAAACCCCTCAAAGCCTATTTCTAAGCTATGTAAAGGATATTTAAGGTGTGTTTAACTTATGGTTATGTTCCAGAATGTTCGTTACAGTTCAAATTGACATACTTTCGCAGTTTGTCATATTTAGTCCCTGTAGTCGTATTAACTTGTTTTTGCCATACCAAAGCCTTCAAAACTTATTTCTAAGTTATGTAAAGGTTATTTAAGGTATGTTAAGCCTATATCACTATTCCGGAGCGTTTTTTGCGTTAAACTGGTTATATTTACGCATCGGTGCGCGTATAACCTTCCAGAAAGCGATTTAAAACTTGAAATTGAACAAGAGTTGATATGTGTAAACGATACACATATTTTTACAAATCCCAAGTATTAAATACAATATTTCATTGGTTTGGAATTTGCTTGATGGCCGTGGAGGTACAGGTGTTACAGTAATGGATACCGATTCTTGATTGTTAACTTGTTCAGCTCTAGATAGTCGATACACATTCGAAAGCTACCATCCTTATTCATAACGAACAATACCAGAGCTCCCCAAGGCGAGAAGCTCGGCCTTATAAATCCCTGGTCCAATAACTCCTGTAGCTGCATGGATAACTCTTGGATCTCGGAAGGCGCAAGCCGATAAGGTTCCTTCGCTACAGGCGCGGCACCTGGTACCAAGTCAATGTGGAACTCGACTTGTCGTTGCGGGGGTAACCCTGGCAAGTCTTCGGAGAAGACCTCAGGATAATCCCTCACCACTGGGATATCTTCAATCTTCGGCTCTTTGGCTTTCTTATCCATGACATGAGCTAGAAAGGCAACGCATCCTTTACGCAGACACTTTTGTGCTTTCATACAACTGATAATCCGCAAGGGCGTATCATGCTTCTCTCCATGAATCTAGATCATCTCCTGATTCGCCATAGGAATGCGAATGATCTTCTCATGGCACACTATCTCTGCACGGTTGCTAGACAACCAATCCATCCCAACCATGACATCAAAACTTCCCAAATCAACTGGCAGAAGATCTATCAAAAACTCACGCTCTCCAAGCTCCATAATACAACCTCTAATCACCTCATTTGCCTCTACTAACTTTCCATTAGCCAGTTCTATCGAATACGGGACGTCTAACTTATTCGCAACTAAACCAAGTATATTCTTAAATTCTAGGGATACGAAGCTAAAATCCGTACCAGTATCAAACAGCACAGATGTATATTGTTGATTAATAGGGAACGTACCAGTAACCACGTTTGGATCCTGGTGTGCTTCCTTGGCACCAATGTTAAACACCCTTCCACGAGCCTGATTGTTCTTGGGGTAGTCCCGCTTAAAGTGCCCCACGTCACCGCAGCCAAAAAAGCCTTGGCCACGTCCATTGTCATTCCCGTTTCCGCCCTGGTTGTTGTTATTGTTTCCTCCACGATTTCCATTACCAGCTTGGTTCCCATAACCACCACGATTCCCGATTCCCCCAAAATTACCGTTTCCTCCCTGCTTTCGGTTTCCAGTCTGATTTCCATTCCCACCACGGTTTCCATTACCACCTTGTCCTCCATTTCCACGTCCAGCACCATACCAGCATGCCTCCCTGGCATGCCCCACTTTGCCACAATTCTAACATTTTCCATACCTACATCGTTCGGTATGATGATGCTGACAGATGTCACACTTGGGCAGGGTGCCCATACACCCTTTTTGTCACACCCCGAAATATCAGAGCAGGCGTGACTGGACCGGTATCTTCATTGCATAGCGGAAGCAAATAAGCTAAGACTTCTAGAAATTGAACGTCTGCTAAGTACCCGAATTCCCATGGGTTCTCCTATTCCAACCATTCCATAGTTTTGAAAATGCAACCTGAGAAAAACATTCTAAAAGTCAACATAAAGTTGAGCGAGTTCATAGTTTGTTTTGAAAAAGATTTAAAATAAATCTTTTTGATAACCGGTTTTAAAGTTGTTGAGAAAATATAGTAAAAATCATTTTCTCGGCATGATATATGAAAACTGTGAGTCTAGCCCACGAGAGTCTTTGTGCATTGCATGAGAGAGAATGGGCCGAGCCCAAACGAACCTTTGTAAGCAGGATCAGCGCGTCCTCTTACTTAGGTATAATTTGAAAAACATTACCAAAGTTTGTAAATCCATGTATTTGTGAGTTTCCATCAAGTGAATCTTAAAAACATTTGAAAACTTGAGTATCAAAAGCTGGTATGTAAGCGTCTATGAACAGATCATTAATGTTTTGCAAGGACATTAATATATGCGGCGACATAGGAAGCACTCAACCCTAGCGAATTTCCCCCGGTCCACCCGGTTAGAACAACAAAAGCACTACATGGGCCACACAAGGACCCAAGAGTGGGGCTCGCTACACCCGATAGATCTACCACTTTTGCCCTCGGTCTTATACAAGATTAATGGCACTTAAGAGAGATTACTATTCGCTCACATGATCTAACAGTTTATTCCCTAGCTTAACCATACCCTAGTTAACGTATAATGTGTGAGTTATTCATGTCCTTGGGCCTCTGCCCATGTCCTTGGGCCTTTGCCCATGTCATTCGTGTTATTAAAACTCATGCATGTTTCGAAAAACACTTATGTTTTTATAAAACCGGTATGTTTAGCATAATCTTTTCGTGAACCATTTGAGTTCGTTGAGATCCTGTCGCAAAATGGTTTATAAATATGTGGTATTCATTTCTCGAAACCTTGTGTGATTTTGCAAAACTTGCATGTCTTTCCACCCCCGAAAACATTTTATAAAAATGTAAAACAGTAAAAAGTGGGGGTTATGAACTCACAATTTGCGTTCCGTGAGTATGCTAGCAATCCGAATGTCCGAATAATAATATATAATCTCGATCTACAAGTGTCCTAAAATATCAAGGGCACTATAAGGTTCAAGCATTATCCTAGCGCATAAGCTGGTCACATGTATCAAGTCACCCAACCAACTAGATGGTATTCATGTTTACTTAGAAAAATGTAACCTTGAAACACGATGAACCGTTGGTGACACGTTTATGATTCTTGAAAATATATCTATAGAAATTTATACGTGATGTATGAAATTGTAAAGCGTTCTTATACTTATCCTTGAGATCCATGTTGAGGTTCATGAAACGATAACTTATGTTTACTCAAGAATCGACAAGACTAGCTTAAATAAATATATTTACATATTTACTTTTAGGATAAATAATATCCCAAATTTCATCGTGTCTATATTTTGAAAACCGAAAGTGATTTAACACTAAATATATGCACGACATTCGTTGAGAAACAAATATAATAATAATTTTTTTTCTGGTTTTGTCTTACTCAAAGAAAAACCTTGTAAACAAAAATAATGTTTTTACACAGTTAACTCAAAACATATCTATATGCATTTATAGAATTAATCTTGTGTCACATATATATTTTCATCCAAAATAACAACTTATTTATATATAAGCTAAAATAAGTAGACCATGATATTCGGTGTTCATAACAATAATAAGTTAACTCATATTTTTACCAAAGTATATATAAGAATTTTTGAACTTCAAATAACCCACTAACATGAGCTACATGTAAATCGGCATATATCATTTGGTAACAACAAATAACTATGAATCTAGTGAACATCACCCTTGTAGCACATGAACTATGTACTTATGAGCATGACCTTATATGTTTTAACAGGACAACTAAAACCACTAGTTATATCAAACACCCTTAAAAATAAGTTTAAAAAGAACTATTTAGGAGTACTTGATCTTTTAACACCACCATCTAGTATTTGGTGAAAACAAAAGTATTCTTATAACAGTGCACTTACAAGGGGCAAGGAAGGCGAGGTGAGAAAGCAAGAAGAAAAGCTTGAATCTTGAAGGTGTAAACTCGAAAACCAACTTGAATTTCAATACTTGGACTTAGACTAGAAAAATTAAATGTGTGTTGTTCTTGGTCCACTACAGCCGAGAGGGTTAGGGAAGACATGTGCAGATTGTTTGTAATGTTTATTTGAGTGTGTAAGAAGTATTCAAGGATGGGATTGGTTTTTAACCACACAAATTTGATCTTCATGCTATAAACAACTGGAAAATAAATGCAATGAAAAGAAATCTGGGAACGGGGAGCCATGTGCAGCCGTAAAGGTCTAGGGGGTGGGTTGGGGCATGGTATTCTTAGGCTAGTGGGTATGGTGATGGACCATTCTTGGAGGATGATCCGCCACGTAGGCGCCACATCATAGTCCTCCCAAGGAAGGTCCATCCACCAAAACTAGAGGGCATGGGAGGATGGTCCTAGTCATAGTCCTCCCCACCACTTTTATGTTTTTTTATTTTTTTTAATCTTCTACTTTTTTTTAATCTTCTACCTTTTTTAACATTTAACAAATAAACTTGGTTTTGATAGAAATACGTTGGTTGTTTCACAAAAAAAAAATTGGTTTTGATAGAAATACGTTGTTGTTAACTTCCGAAATATCAATTTCCACAAGTTTGAAGACTTTTTCAACATTTTCCAATTTTGCATTCTGAATTGGATACTCAAAGTCAGTATAGAGTTTGTCAGTTCCGGTCATTGTGTAAACCACAATGATCGAATCGTCATTCACAACTTTATCTGATTTTGGGATGAATTTGTCCAGAAAATTTCCGTCATCTTCAGAATCAGAATTGGAATTCTCCAAATGAGTTTTAACCGTTCCGAAATCAGAGTTATCACTTTCTTCATCCAACAATTGATCAACAACAATTTTAATCACTTGTGACTCGTTGTCGGTGTCAGATGGAGAGAATGTAACGCCAATGTTTTCCGGTAACTCATTCTCTACAGTTCTCAACTTGAGATTCAAAGTTGTTTCCACCCCATCTGGATATTTCTGTGTATAATGATTCCACATTGGGGGTGGAACATTGTTTAAAGCAGGTTTAACATCAGGTAGTTGAGGAACAATTTGATCAATCACATAAGATGAAGCAATATAACTGATCAATTTCTTATCAACTCTTTCTTTTTCAATACGCATCAATTCAAGTTCCTTTTTCAAAGATGCGATAGTGTCCAGATGAATGTTAATCTCCATCTACTTTTCCATGACAGTTTCTTTGAACAACTTAGTAGCTTTATCATTTTCTATACTTTCCTTTTGAATCATTTTGATTGAACGTGATAAAGTGTCATAAGCTTCTTTCACATCATTAAGATCAAATTTTACGTTGTCAGTATATTTCTTCAATTCTTGAAACTGTTTGTCTTTTTCAAGACAATCCATGCAGGGTTTTAAACAGTTTTCGCATGGTGTTTCAGGAATTAGATCAATCTTTTCAAAAACCTTTTCTTCTTTATCAGTTTTAATTTCTGGTTTACCAAACCCGTCAGACTCAGACTCTGATTTTTCTCCTGATTTGATATCCAGATTTTCTGATTTGAACTCGGACTCCTTTTCGATTGACTCTGTTTCGACAGACTCCGTTTCGACTGACTTCATTTCGACAGACACTGACTCTTGAGTTTTGTCTACCTCTTTCAGCTTGACCATCAGCGCCTTATCAGTTATCTCCTTCAGAGTTTCTTCATTCATCTCTTTAGAAACATCTATGATTTCTTCAACCGGAACTTTTTCGACATCATATTGTGGACAAAAACCTGTAGTTGGCTCGCTAAAGAATCCTGCAAAAGAATCAAACATGTTAGGAGGCATTATAGATTTAAAAGAATTAGCAATAACCTCCTGTTCAGATTGATAATAATAAACTTCTGCTGCTGCCTCTTCAAGTTCTGCCAGACTCTCTTCACTCATTACTTCACCGACTTCCTCAATTTCAACAACACATTCTGGCTCTTCAATAATCTCCGCCATCATAGCAAGACCCTCACCAGGAATATATATATCCCAACTAAACCCTTCCGGCATCTTCTCATCATCCTGATTAACCAAAAGAGCCTTTTCTGCTTTGTTTTCAATTTGAGGTCTTGGGTTGAAAGGTTGTTGACTATTTTTGTGATAAATTGCTTGTCGGTAGTAGTCATTTGTGAATGGATTCTGATGGTTGTTCACTTCCCTATTTGGACACTCGCGTTTGAAATGCCCTTTTTCTTTGTATTTGAAGCATGTAACCTTTGCTTTGTCAAATCCAAGCTTACAATCAGGTCCTGTGAGACTGTTTTGTCCAGTTATTTCCATAAACCTTTGTGCTCTCCTCACTAAGCTCGCCATTCCCCATTTGATATCAATAAGCTCTAATTCTTCAGGATCAATTTGATCGTAATCCTCATTTGTCATGTATGGATTACCGATCCTTCCAGCAACTAGACTCTCATATGATTCAAGAACGGAAGCTAATAGTGCGATATGTTGCTTTGCAGCTGCTTCTGTAAAATCTTGACCATTTTTTATGTTTACAGCAATATTGCACTGTATCCCAGAAACGTAACTCTGATTATTTGAACTTGATGAACTTTGAGGAGACACTTGTTCTTGAACCTTAGGATTTGGTTCAAAGCTTGTAAACGGTGAATGACTGTTGCTTGGTGTGCTTTGAGAACCTCCTGATGTAGAATCAACACTAAATGCTGTCTGAATTTCTAGACTTGGGGTAGATGTTGCCGATGAGCTTCCTTTGTAGTACAACTAAACATCTTGTTGTACATTTGCAGATTTCATTTTTCTGATCTTTTTAAGTTCAAGCTCATGCGATTCAATTTTTTCGATGAATGTTCTTAGATTGAAACCAACATACTCCAATTTATTTTTCAAAACCAACAAATATGTACCCCATTCATCATACGGTAAAGCATATGCCCGCTTGTCAACCCATTCTTCATCTGTTTTGGTAATGCTCAAACCCTTCATTTCTACAACCAAATGACAATATCTCTCGATCAACTCTTTTGTTGACTCACCCTTGATAGCAGTAAAAATATCAAATTCCTTTTTCAGCAGTGCCGTTGACGTGATGTCGTGGTCACAATCAAATTTAATCCAAATACTACTAAATAGCTAGCGGTAAGTAGGTATCGAACACAGGGAGTTTGTGGAATATGTGTTATTTAAAGATTTATCTAACTTGACTAAAATTAAACTAATTGCAATAAAAGTAATTTCAAGAGTTGGGTTGTTTGTTTGATTTTAGAACTAAGATTACTACTATAATTGCAAAATGAAAGTTTTAGTTTGTAAACAATCTAGAGACAAATGACCATCTTTAGTTTCCGGTTTGCATCAACGTTTGTGCTATCATTCACTAGAAAAAACTACATAGACATAGTTCATGTGTAATTACTTGTTGTGATAAAAGGGAACTAAGTACTCAGATTCCTAGAATGTGAGGTTGTTACCCGATGACCAATTAACCCTTACCCAATCCTAATTCTACCCATGATATCTCGATTGCCAACGGCACCAAGAACGTATGGTTTCAAACTAGAATAACATAAGAATCAACAACTTACAAACAAATAAGCACACACCATTATAAACAAAACATAGATTAAGTTTATCATTCTAGAAATACGAAATCAAAGCACAACCGTCTCAAACAAACCTTCAAATAAAGATGACCACCATAAGTTTAGCCGCACATGGCTTGGACAATCATCATCACAAAATTATTAATGTTCATGTGAATCAAAAACACTAACAAGATGTTTAGAAATTATTTTGAACCAAGAAAAACAAGCCAAAATCGCCCAAGAAGTGCTCCAAAACCGTCCACAATGATTGGATGATGAAATGGCACCATAAACAACCTTAAATGAGGGAGTTACAAGTTTCACGTCAGTCTCCACCGTAAGCTACGGTGGCCACCGTAGCGTACGGTGGCTTGAAATGGCCTACGGTGGGTTAAAACTGGCTTACGGTGACAATTTTTGTCAGTCGGCGCCGTAAGCTACGGCCCTTGCCGTAGCTTACGGTAGCTTGAACCTGAAAACTTGTTTTCAGCATAACTTTTTCGTTTCAACTCCGTTTTCTTCACCGTTTTCGCCTACGTTCTCATAATTTCGTCCTCTATCATGTTATCTTCTTATTTCTTCAATTCCAATAATTGATTTTATTCATTTATTCTCCGTCTTTCAATCTCCAATCCTGTTGTGCCTATTCGAAGCTTCATTTCAACACTTTTAAGCTCCAAATGTACCTGAAACACAAGCAACCATAGTTATCTAATTCAAGATAAATACATGGATAAATGCGGGATTAAATTATACTTTATAACCGTTAAGGGTCGTCCTACGTACTACCCGTCAGTCGTCTTGCTCTTTATCATCGAAACACTTCCAAGAAACTTGACTTTTAGTGAATTCCAGATAGACTGCGAGTCACTTTGTTTTTGTAGCAAAACCAAGATATCTTCTTTGATTGCTTGTTGCAAGATACTCATCATTTTCTTTTTAGCTTTAAAACTATCATGTTCAACCGGAGTTAACTGATTAAGTGTTTTCTCAATACCTGCTCCATTCGTCGGAGGTACATACTTTGACTCAATTTTCATCCAACACTCAAAATGATTTTCCTGAACCCAGGTTTTAAACCTCTCCGACCACCCTGAATATTCGTCAATGTTCAATAATTTTGGTGGCTGTTGCATTGTACCAAGCTCGTTTTCCATGTTTACGTTCTGCACAATACTCGCTGGAGTTTGAACTGCTGTCATTGCCCCTCCGGAAAACATGTTATAAAATTCTTGGTTATCCATTTTAAACTATGAAAACAGTTTCGAAAAAATTTCTAAGTTTTTGAAAAATTCACTTTTCAAACGAAATGACTTCCACATGGTTTGGATTTTCAAACGGAATGAACTTTAAACGAAATGGATTGTTTTCAAACGGAATGATTCAAACGAAATGAACTTTCAAGCGAAATGACAATTTCAAACGATTTGGATTTCCATTTCGTGCGAAATGAGTAAAAGGATTCCAATTCGTGCGAAATGATCAGACAATACGGATTTTCAAGCGAAATGGTCCAATTCGTGCGAATTGGACAAAATTTTCAAACGATTTGATAAAACTTCACACCAAATGGTTCATTTCATACGGAATGGACACAATTTTCACACGAAATGATACATGTTCACACGAAATGATGTTTTTGGCACTTTTTGATCAATTTTAGTCTGAATTAAGGTCTGTAACTTTGAAGGATTGATTAAAATGGTGTTTTACATGTTATATCCAAATCTCAGTCCATTTTGTCCGTGGAATCGTTCAAAAATCCAAGAATGAGTAGAAGTAGAGAGTTCTAAACCATTCAAAGCACTGATTCAGCCGATTTGACTCATCCTGAGCTCTGATACCACTTGCAGGATCGATATTCAACCTAAATGAGTCGGTCTGAGTCAAATCTAGGTCACTAGAGAGGCAGAAACAATCTAGTAACTGGGAATCGGTGTTAGAATGAGAGTAGAAGCAAAGAAATACACTTTAAACTGGTTTTCCATTGATTTTAGACAATAATACACGCAGAGAATTTGACAGCACTTCGTGACAACTTTCACCGAACCGTTGCAAATGGAAAACCCAACACCCCTATTTATAGGGAATCCATTCCGCACGAAATGACAAGTCCATTTCGTACGAAATGGCAAACTCCATTTCGTACGGAATGGCCTTATAACATCCATGTAACACCTCGAAAATTTGTGTTCAATAACATAACGACACGTGTCATGTAAGACAAAAGTCTTATGAACCCGGATCTAGTTAAAGATGTATGGCAGGATTTAAAAGTGTCGACATGTTAATTAATACCTCTACACGACCTCATTTTGAATCCCAAGACACTAACATATATTATAAACATCTGATATACTCAAATCTGGTAAATGCTAGCAATGATTGATTCATATTTGCAAGAGTGGAATCCTATGAGGATATGCACGATAAACCTTCGTTTATGGCCTTTTTGTTAAAATCCAAGACAATATTACATAATGGTAGGGTGCACATAACTATTTAAGAATGATATAAAGTCCCCATACCGATAATTCATGACCCAAAATCGTAATACATTAGTTACCCGTTTGAAACTTGAAAGGTCAAGAGTTTTTGCCCCTGATAAAGGGCTTACGGACCGTAAAGGACCCCCTTACGGTCCGTAAGGATTCCCCAGCGACAGAAAGTTTGACAGTTGGCTGTTTTGAGCATGTAACCGACTTAGAAAGATATTCTCCACTTCCATGCGCGACCCCTACTGATTTTTAGGCTTAGGGGCACTTGTAAATGATCTGGGAACAATGCTAGACTTGTGTGGCATGATTATGAGCAACCTAAAACACTATATAAGTCCCACAATGTTTGCAACATTCTTGCATTCATTCCATCTGCATTTTTGAAGACTTCTGGAGTTCAAAAGCAGACCCAAGTCAACCCTAGTCGAAATTAGTACCTTGGTAAGTATCCTTGACCTTCCTTAATTGAGTTTTGCTTAGTTATTAGCTTAAAAGTCAAACCGTCGTAATTAAGGTTTGACTTATCGATTAATCATTAATGGTCCAGTGATTAGTCAAATTGAAGATAGTTATAAGTTGGTATTTATGTGGGTAATAAACCCTTAAAAGGGCACCCTCTGATTCCCGCTCTAACTAGATCATTTGTCGGGTCAAAGTTTGTATTAAAAAGTCAACAAAAGCATGATTTTCGAATTAACGCATAATTAGCAATGTAGAAGGCATGTAACCTATTTTATCACTCATATAACTTGGTAATTAGTATAAGAGCTGGACTAAGCTCGTTTGATCCGACAATTTTCTGTTTAGACCCGGTTCGGAACCGAAAGTCGTAAAACTTTGACTTTTTCTTTGACTTCAGTTCTGACCCGATTTAGGTGGGTTTGGAAATGCCTTAGGACTTCATTAGGACCAGGTTACATGATAGTATAACCCTCTGTGATTGGTTCGTTGATTGCCCCATTCGTTTACACGTTTTCGTTAATTGCTTAATGTTGACCATAATGTCCTTTTGACCATAAAACGAGAATTTTGGAAATACGAAAGGACAAAAATCTTTATTACTGATTTATAAACATGTCCCTAAATTTTCACATCAGTTTGAGGTCTAGATTAGGAGTTATGCTCAATGGCGTAATTAGAACGCTTTTTAGTAATTAAACGGCGTCATTAGCATAAAGCCTATCTAAACCCAATTTTTGACACCAAACCTTTTACCCACTGATGTAATATAATATTTTGAGATTTTTAAAGATTTTTAATTATTTTTAAACTGGTCATAACCTAAGGTTAACGCCTTAATTCGGTAAATACCGATTATACCCTTTTTGTGTATAAAATGAGTTCTACATAGTATTTTGACACCAATCCAATTGATACTGATTTTATATAATAAATAAAGTATTTTGAACTTCATAACCTGATCAGAAAACTCAGATTTCCTGTATAACCCGGAAATCGCTTAAAATGACTTTTTACGCGTATTAAACACCTAGTATGGGTTTAAAACCATTTTGTCACATAAGACTTATCACCAACTGATATAACCTATTAAATTAAGTTGTTTTACTGATTATTTCAGACCCGAGCCTCAGAATTATAAATAATCTCTTTTATAATCCTTAAAATGACCAAAATACCCCTACGGGGCTTATATTTAGATTAAACTCGTTTTGGGCATAATGGAAGGTATCCTACTGATATCCCAACATATTTAAGACATATTAACTTTGGAAACCTGTATATGACCCTTATGGATACTCGTTACGCCTCTTGCGCGTTCGGTTCGGTTTATGTAACTAGTTTGCATAAATTAGCCGAAACGGGTCAAACCTTATCGTTTTTATCTCAAAATACAGAATGTGTTTAGTTTACCCATATTATGCAAGTCTTCAAACTTGTCGGGTCTAAATCACATTCTATTCCGGTCTTCGCTTAATCGTGCGTTTGAACCGTATCTTTCTTAAAACTAACCGGTCTAAGTTTAGGCTTAATTAAAGACCCGTTAGGATTCTAATAGGTTATTATAAACCTTCGTTCCAGAATAGGAGACCCGGTAAAAGCTACACACACTTGCTATTTGTGATTGATACTTGAAAAGGTAAATACTTTTAACTTATTTTCCCTATTCGGGCTTGGGGTATGGTATATAAAAATACCGCTTGGTCGGGCATTGAATCTTTAATCGAATAGAGGTTAAATCATTGATATGCTCCGTTTTGAAATGTTTTGTTTGCTTAAAGCCTTTGGGGGTTTAATGACCATGTCCCGGATATCCTTGGCATCATCTTACGAGATGGCCACGACCTGAGCACGGGGTGTAGGCGTACACCCGTCAGTGCATAATTAAATAATGTGGTGTGTCTAATGATCTTTAACCTGGTCTACGGATCGGGCTACTGAACGCATAAGGAACATGTAATTCTTTTACAAGATTATATTCAAATAATTATGCCAAGTTATAAAAAGTTCGTGCCACGTGCATTCAAATCAATTTTATTAAACCTTTTCTAAATGAGTCAGTTAATTGTATTTACCAGTGTAAACTGACGTATTTTCCCAAAAAGGTTAAGTGCAGGTACTACGCGAACTAGGCTGGCTTTCTCCTAGCGTCCACAATAAGTCTCGCAAGCTTGGATGTCAAAACTGTTGAGCAATGTTTCCTATTTATTTTTGATCCACCTGTGGATTATTTTCAACTGTTTGTGATACTTGATATTACAATTATATTCGGTTGAAATATATCTATCTTTTGCTTCCGATGTGCATTTAAATATTGTGTTGTTTGACTGTAACGATATCAACTACGTCATGATACTCCCCACCGGGCCCACCGGTAATACATGGAAATATCGGGGTGTGACAGGTTGGTATCAGAGCCAACATTGAGTGAATTAAACACTAGCCTTTTATGTTTAATCTCAATGACACAATTGCACATTCCTAAATTTTCGAGTCTAGACAAAGAACTTAGGACAAATCCAAATTTGTTTTTAAATTTAACTTTGTTTTATATATATTCTTGTTGTTATCTTTGTTTATATTGACAGGTTTAACAATGCCGCCAAGATTCCGAAGAGGAGGAAGAGGTAAAGGGCCAATCAGTGCCCCTAACGATCACGAAGTCGGGCCTTCTCACCGGCGAACTCCTTCTACCACTATGAGTGCCGATCCTCAGGGAAACTGGAGGAACCATTTGGAGCCCGCTAGACGGTCTGTCTCGCACAGCTTAACGCCTCCCTACCGTCATTCCTTTGGGCCGCATTGGGAAAACGATCCCAAAGACTCCGGGCCATTCCTTCCTACCATTGCAGCGATCCGCCTCGCACCGTTCCTTTGGCGACCCTACTCCTGTCTTTCAGGGCCGGTTCAACCCGACAAACTATATCCAAGAACCAGTGGGTTTTAACCCACTAGGACCTGAAGACCACTTCTCAGGAGACAATACAATGGACATGGACGAGGACACGGATCCCGTCGAACCTGCAAGCGGTACCCCCAACCATCCCATCGAGATCTCTGATGAATCTTCCTTCCACGGATCACCCTACGGTGGTCCAGACAGTTACCAAGCGAGGTTTAACCAGCATGAATGGTACTTAACACCTTCTCACCATTCATTGCCTCACCACCAGCAGCAGCAACAGCAGGATCCCTTTGAGGATTCACGTTTCGTGGCAGTCACGCCACCGCCTCCACCGCCAAAAGTTTATCAAGCACCTCCAGAACCACCAAGGCGTAGGAGAACAAGCGCAAGAATATCCGCGCGAGGAGGGGATTTCCACTTTAGCACCTCTCGACACTCCAGTGGCAGTCACTATCCGCCACTGCATGAAGACCCGCAAATGGGTGGGCCTTCAAACCCAATTCCTGAGGTAAATTCTGCACCAGTTGCACCACAACCGCCACCAATGGGTTTTTATAACCCGATTCCTGCTAGGGATGGCAATGGGTCGGGTTCGGGTCGGGTATTGGTAATCCCAAACCCATACCCGGTTGTAAAATCGTATCCCATACCCGACCCAATACCCGTTGGGTATTTGTCGGGTAATTACCAGTCGGGTATCGGGTATACCCACGGGTATTAGGTATACCCGTTAGTATGTTAAAAAATATACGTTGAGATTTCCAAATACATTTCTTTGCGATTATAATTATTCTATAATTTTATTTATACAACAACTATTATAAACAAAAAATGTACATCACATACATATAAGTTATATCATAAATTAATAAAAACCTTATAATACTTATACACTTGAATGTATATATTTCACAACATATAAAACATATATATTATTATCAAATATATATACTAAAAGAAATTTTTAACTTTTCACATTATGAACATACTAAAATAAATCACTAATAGACAAAGGTTAATAAAAAATAAAAATATAAATTAAAAAATTCGGGTATATGATCGGGTATATAGTTCGGGTAAACGGGTATGTGGTTTCGGGTAATCGGGTCGGGTATCACCTATTCTCATACCCGACCCATACATGTGAAAATTTTTAAAACTAATCCCATACCCAGCCCAATACCCGTCGGGTATCGGGTATACCCGTCCCATGTGTGTCGGGTTTCGGGTATACCCGTCGGGCTCGGGTATTTTTGCCATCCCTAATTCCTGCATACGTTGGTTCAACGGCGTACAATCCGTTTGAGCAGCCGGCTCACACTCATTATAACTATGCTGTAGCCGACCCGTACCTGGTAGCGGCCAACTACAACGCCCTTCATCCTGAAGGACCATATGGAGCCCCTTGGGGAGTTGGATACCCAACTCATGGATACCAAGTACCTGCTCAACCTCCGTTGCAGCACCAGCCACAGCCACCACGGTTTTCCCCACCAGAACAGGAGGAAATCCTCCAAAGACTGAGTCGGGTGGAACATGAATTCCAAGAAGAAGACAGGAACAACAGGGGATTCCTCAAGGGCCTAGCGAGCTTGTTAAAGGGGAAGAAGAAGAGGGATAATTAAATCCCTATATATATTATTGTATCTCCTATTTTAATCAAGTCCCTGCGTGGACATTTATCTTTGTACTTAGTCCCTGCGTGGACATTTATATTTGTATTTAGTCCCGCGTGGACTTGTCTTTTAGTCCCTGCGTGGACATATATTTTAGTAATTGGTCCTTGCGTGGACTTGTATTCAGTTTAGCCCCTGCGTGGGCAAGTTGTTCTGTTAAAAGTCTCGTTTAGGGCAATGTGTACTCTCTTAAATGTTTAATGGAATGTTAAGTTTATAAATTTCATTTTTGTCATTTTATGCATAAGTATATGAAATAAATAAATCAAAATTATTCCTTTTAAATATATCTGCCTAATTAAATATTAGAGTTAATTACTGTTTTCGTCCCTGAGGTTTGTCAAAAATAACGGTTTTAGTCCATTAGTTTAAAAATTGCGATTTCAGTCCATTAGTTTCATTTTCGTAACCATTTCAGTCCACTAACTTAACTCCATCCATTTATTTTGTTAACTTTGAGTTAACTAACTAATTCAGGGACGGTTTGCGTCAGTTTATAGAAACACAGGGACTTAAGTGTAAACTCTAAAACATTAAAACAAAAAAAATAGTAAATTCCAAAAAATTCTAAAAAATAATAAAAATTCTAAAAAATCCAAAAAATCCGTTTCGGCGCGAACTGTTTCGAACCCGAACCGTTTCGAGCTGAACCGTTTCGACCCGAACCGTTTCGAGCTGAACCGTCCGTACCGTTTCGAGCTGAACCGTTTCGACGCGAACCGTTTCGACCCGTACCGTTTCGAGCCGAACCGTTTCGACCCGTACCGTTTCGAAGCCGAACCGTTTCGAGCTGAACCGTTTCGAACCGAACCGTTTCGACCCGTACCGTTTCGAAGCCGAACCGTTTCAAGCCGTACCGTTTCGAACCGAACCGTGCCGTTTCGAACAGAACCCTTTCGAGCTGAACCGTTTCGAACCGAACCGTGCCGTATCGAACCGAACCGTTTCGAGCTGAACCGTTTCGAACCGAACCGTTTCGAGTTGTACCGTTTCGAACCGTACCATTTCGATGCGAACCGTTTCGAACCGAACCCTTTGGACCCGAACCGTTTCGACCCGAACCGTTTCGACGCGAACCGTTTCGAAGCCGAACCGGTACGGTTCGATACGGCACGGTTCGATACGGCACGGTTCGCGTCAAAACGGTACAGCTCGAAACGGTTCGGTTCGAAACGGTTCAGCTCGAAACGGTTCGGTTCGATACGGCACGGTTCGGTTCGAAACGGTTCAGCTCGAAACGGTTCGGCTCGAAACGGCACGGTTCGGTTCGAAACGGTACGGCTTGAAACGGTACGGCTTCGAAACGGTACGGGTCGAAACGGTACGGGTCGAAACGGTTTGGCTTCGAAACGGTTCGGCTCGAAACGGTATGGGTCGAAACGGTTCGCGTCGAAACGGTTCGGGTCGAAACGGTACGGACGGTTCAGCTCGAAACGGTTCGGGTTTGAAACAGTTCGCGCCAAAACGGATTTTTTGGATTTTTTAGAATTTTTTAGAATTTTTATGATTTTTTAGAATTTTTATTATTTTTTAGAATTTTTTGGAATTTGTTTGGTTTTTTGGAATTTTTTTGATTTTTTGGAATTTACTATTTTTTTGTTTTAATGTTTTAGAGTTTACACTTAAGTTCCTGTGTTTCTAAAACTGACGCAAACCGTCCCTGAATTAGTTAGTTAACTCAAAGTTAACAAAATAAATGGATGGAGTTAAGTTAGTGGACTGAAATGGTTACGAAAATGAAACTAATGGACTGAAATCGTAATTTTTAAACTAATGGACTGAAACCGTTATTTTTTATAAACCTCAGGGACGAAAACAGTAATTAACTCTAAATATTAACTAAGAATCTTAAAGGTATAACCTAGCCTGCATGTCATTATAAGACTTGGCCAAGATGGTAAGACCTGTTTAAAAGATTCGGATCCCTGTTAACATCTGAAAACAGGTTAACACTCCTGGCAGACGTGATTCGTTAAAAATCACACACGTCATTCTTATATAAGGATTCTTCAAAAGATTCCTAACCTAACTTAATGATCTATAAATCATGGGTTTAAATCATCAATTAAGATGATCATATGTTGACCATACGTTGGTAATATAGTGCCTACGGGCCATACTCATTGTCATATAAGACAAAAGACAGTAGTAGTCTACGACTCCCTGTCAGAAAAAGGTAAAGAACTATGTTCAAACCTTCATGCCTTGATTCTCTGAAATCATGGCTTATGATTTAAAAATGTTCTTGTGACTTGGCCTTTTGTGCTACTAATAAAACTGTTATTGTTTTATAATTAGGATAAATTATAATAAAAATCCTAAATAAATATGATTAACAAATTAACCAAATATGGCATGTGTTACCATGGTTAATGAATTGCCATAAAAGACAATTCCATAATAAACTCCCAAATAAATTATTGTCGATATCTTATGTAACAGTTCAAGATACATGGCGGACTCGGATGAAATCAACAGTCGGCCAAGGGAGAATAATGACGCCACCAGGTTCAATGTGACTGGTGCTGAGCTCCAAGCATTAATTGACAATGCGGTTACAAAAGCCTTGGATAGGCAGTATAGTGAGTCAAGCGGTACTCGAAGCAGAGCCCAATCAGTACCCCATTCCAAGCCTAAGACTCATTCTGAGGCTCACAGCAAGCCACCCTCCAAGAAGGAAGAACCAAAGAAAGACGATGACGATCGTCACTCTTCAAATCAGCAAAGTGTTCCATCTCAAAGGATCATACTGAATCAAGGACCCCGTGATAAGGGTTGCTCCTACAAATACTTTGTTTCATGCAAACCCAGGGATTTCATTGGGGAAAAAGGGGCTATAGACTGCATGACATGGTTGGATGAGATGGACACCGTAGTTGATATCAGCGGGTGCGCTGATAAGGATGTGGTAAAGTTTGTATCCCAATCGTTCAAAGGTGAAGCATTAGCTTGGTGGAGGTCTTTGATCCAAGCTACAGGGAAAATCCCATTGTACAATATGACTTGGGAACAGTTTGTGTCTTTGATCAGGGAGAACTACTGTCCTCAGCATGAGGTTGAAAAGATTGAGTCGGATTTTCTGTCATTGATAATGAAAAATCTGGATTGCCAAGCTTACCTTACGAGCTTTAATACAATGTCAAGGTTGGTTCCTTATCTGGTGACCCCGGAACCCAAAAGAATAGCTCGTTTCATTGGGGGTTTAGCCCCAGAAATTAAGGCAAGCGTGAAGGCCTCTCGGCCAGCTACTTTCAGATCTGTAGCAGATATATCTTTGTCCCTCACACTGGACGCGGTCAGACAGAGATCGCTGAGGAACACGGATGCCGAGAAAAGGAAGCGTGAAGATGACAATTCACGAAGGTCAGACAAGAAGCATCAATCTGGAGATAAGCCCAAGTGTAAGATTTGTCAGAAGCACCACTTTGGGAGGTGCAGGCTTGACTCAAAATCCCAATCTCAGCCGAGGCCTTGTGGGATTTGCAAATCTTCGGAACATAAGACCCTAGAGTGCAAGAAGCTGAAGGACGCAACGTGCTACAGTTGCAACGAAAAAGGGCACATTAAGACAAATTGCCCAAAATATGCAAAGAAAGCTGATGAAGGAAAAAAGACCAATGCTAGGGTCTTCAGGATGGATGCAAAGGAAGCTGTGCAGGACGACAATGTGATCACAGGTACCTTCCTTATAAATGATGTTTATGCGAGAGTGTTATTTGATTCAGGAGCTGATAAATCATTTGTAGATAATAAGTTTTGTGAGTTGTTGAAATTGCCTGTAAAAACCTTAAGTGTGAAATATGAGGTGGAATTAGCTGATGGAACCATAGAAACCGTCTCAACTGTGTTAGATGGATGTGTTATATCCATTAGGAACCACTCTTTTCCTTTGTCCCTACTACCTTTGAAGTTAGCCAGTTTCGACATAGTTTTGGGTATGGACTAGTTATCTCATAACTAGGCCCAGATTGTCTGCAATAAGAAGCTGGTGGTGATCAAAACTCCGTCTGGTGAATCACTTACCATTCAGGGAGATACCCAGTATGGACTGCCTGAGCAAGTGACTATGCTCAAGGCCTCTAGGTGTTTGAAGAAGGGTTGTGTCATCTACATGGCACAAGTGACTATTGATGAACCGAAGCCTAAGATTAAGGATATCCCTGTTATTTCTGAATACCCTGAAGTTTTTCCTGAAGAACTACCTGGTTTACCACCAAATAGGCAAGTAGAATTCAAAATTGACATTATCCCTGGAGCAGCACCAGTAGCAAGGGCGCCTTATAGGTTGGCACCAACAGAGATGAAGGAATTGAGAACACAACTAGATGAATTGCTAGCCAAGGGTTTCATTAGACCTAGTTCGTCTCCTTGGGGAGCGCCAATCTTATTTGTCAAGAAGAAGGATGGATCGATGCGTCTGTGCATCGATTACCGTGAGCTTAATAAAGTCACTATCAAGAATAGGTATCCATTGCCCAGGATCGACGATCTGTTCGATCAGCTTCAAGGGGCAAGTTACTTCTCCAAGATTGACTTAAGGTCAGGCTATCATCAACTGAAGGTTAGAGATGAAGACGTGCACAAGACTGCATTCAGGACTCGTTATGGTCATTACGAGTTCCTAGTGATGCCTTTTGGGCTCACTAATGCACCAGCGGCATTCATGGATCTCATGAACCGTGTCTGCAAACCCTACTTGGACAAATTTGTTATCGTCTTCATTGACGACATTCTCATCTACTCGAAGAACTAAGCTGACCATGAGAAACACCTTCGTTGTATTCTTAAACTTCTACATCAGGAGAAGCTCTATGCCAAATTCTCTAAATGTGAATTTTGGCTTCGTGAAGTCCAATTTCTTGGACATGTGGTTAGTGAACGCGGAATCCAAGTAGATCCCGCTAAGGTTGAAGATGTCATGAATTGGCAAGAGCCGAAGACGCCCACAGAAATTTGCAGTTTCTTGGGATTGGCAGGATACTACAGGCGCTTTATTGAAAATTTTTCAAGGATTGCTGCACCCCTAACTTCCTTGACTAGGAAGGATATTAAGTTCAACTGGGGACCCAAGCAGCAAGAATCTTTCGATATTTTGAAGCAGAAGTTGAGCAACGCGCCTGTACTGACATTGCCTGAAGGTGCCGAAGAATTCGTGGTTTACTGCGACGCATCACATACTGGCATGGGGTGTGTACTTATGCAGAAAGGCAAGGTTATTGCCTATGCTTCACGACAGTTAAAGGTGCATGAAAAGAATTACACCACCCATGACTTGGAGTTGGGTGTTATTGTATTTGCACTGAAGCTATTGAGGCACTATTTATATGGTATCAAGTGTGTGATTTATTCTGATCACAAGAGCCTCCAGCACCTGTTTAACCAAAAGGATTTGAACATGAGGCAGCGACGTTGGATGGAAACTTTGAATGACTATGATTGTGAGATAAGATACCATCCTGGCAAGGCGAATGTAGTCGCCGATGCCTTGAGTAGAAAGGAAAGAGTGAAGCCTATAAGAATCAATGCCAAGAGCATTGAGATAAAGAATGGTTTGAACAAAAGGTTGTTAGCTGCACAGAAGGAAGCTGTGTTAGAAGCTAACTATCCAAATGAAAAGCTAGGAGTAACTGAGGAACAGTTATCCTATGGCAAGGACGGAATTTTGAGGTTAAATGGATGAATATGGGTTCCAATTTATGGGGGACTTCGAGATGTTATCGTCCAGGAATCCAATAGTTCTAAATACTCCGTTCATCCTGGAGCTGATAAGATGTACCAGGATCTAAAGGCAAACTATTGGTGGATAGGCTTGAAGAAGTCTGTAGCTGCCTATGTAGCTAAATGTTTGACGTGTGCGCAAGTCAAAGCAGAACATCAAAAGCCGTCAGGTTTGCTACAACAGCCTGAACTTCCCACGTGGAAGTGGGAAATGGTGACAATGGATTTCATCACCAAGTTGCCGAAGACAAGGAAAGGAAATGATACTATATGGGTGATAGTAGATAGACTGACTAAGTCAGCACATTTCCTACCCATTAAGGAGACCTATAACTCCGACATGTTAGCCCAATTGTACGTGGATAAGATTGTATCTCTACATGGCGTATCAGTGTCTATTATCTCCGACAGGGATACTAGATACACATCTCATTTTTGGAAAAGTTTCCAACAATCTTTGGGCACGCGCTTAAATTTCAGTACGGCTTACCATCCTCAGACGGACGGACAGAGTGAGCGTACAATCCAAACGTTGGAAGACATGCTTCGTGCATGTGTGATCGACTTAGGTGGTAGTTGGGATAACCACCTGCCATTAATCGAGTTCTCATATAACAATAGCTACCATACCAGCATCAAGGCTGCGCCTTTCGAGGCCTTATACGGTAGAAAGTGCAGAACTCCTGTCTGTTGGGCGGAAGTTGGAGATGTCCAGCTGATAGGACCTGAAATAGTCTTTGAAACGATGGACAAGATTGTCCAGATTCGTGACCGCCTGAAAGCTGCCAGGGATAGGCAGAAAAGCTACGCAGATCTAAAGCGTAAACCTCTGAAATTCGAGGTAGGTGATAAAGTGTTGCTTAAAGTATCACCCTGGAAGGGAGTGATGCGATTTGGTAAGAAAGGTAAGTTAAGCCCGAGATACATAGGACCATTCGAGGTCATCGAATGTGTCGGATCAGTTGCTTATAAGTTAAAATTACCTGAAGAGCTCAGTGGTATTCACAATGTATTCCACATCTACACTATGAAGAAGTGTTTCGCTGATGAATCACTAGTCATACCACATACAGATGTGCACATAGAAGAGAGCTTGAAGTTTGTTGAAAAACCTGTGTCGATCGAGGATCGATTGGTTAAGAAGCTTCGAAGGAAGCATGTACCGATCGTAAAGGTTAAATGGGATGCCCGTAGAGGTCCCGAATACACATGGGTGGTTGAGTCAACAATGAAAGAAAAGTACCCTCATTTATTTCAGTAAATCTCGAGGTCGAGATTTCTTTTAAGGGGGTGAGGATGTAACACCTCGAAAATTTGTGTTCAATAACATAACGACACGTGTCATGTAAGACAAAAGTGTTATGAACCCGGATCTAGTTAAAGATGTATGGCAGGATTTAAAAGTGTCGACATGTTAATTAATACCTCTGAACGACCTCATTATGAATCCCAAGACACTAACATATATTATAAACATCTGATATACTCAAATCCGGTAAATGCTAGCAATGATTGATTCATATTTGCAAGAGTGGAATCCTATGAGGATATGCACGATAAACCTTCGTTTATGGCCTTTCGTTAAAATCCAAGACAATATTACATAATGGTAGTGTCACACCCTCCAAAAACCCCACCCCGCCTTGGAGGCGTGACATGCCCAGGATCATAGCCACCAATCATATTGAACAAAGCATGTAAGTAATTTTTATAAAATCCAACACAATACAATTGGTGTCAAAACATAGTTTGAGTTTACAGCGGAAGCAAAACATAAATATAAATTGAAATGTTTTCCCATAACGACCACGTCTTCTTGTGCAAGCTCCTTAAGCTAGGGATCTAACGACCTGCAAGGCATGTAACAACGAGTCAACAATAAAGTTGAGTGAATTCACGGTTTCTGTTCTCTGGCTTACTAGCCCGTAGGATTATCCTGAAGTTTTGTTTTGTTGTCCTAACCAGGACGAACGTACGTTATTCTGCACTCTGGAGAATTCGTATGTATCGCGGTCTCCCAGACATGTGTGTGAAGATTAGTGGAGTGACATCCTACCTACTGAGGATGGCCGTGCCTTGTAGAAAGTCTGTGAACTCACCTTGATTTAACAAGCTTCCTGATTCTAACTCTTCTGAGAATTAGCATCTACTTTGGTAAGAGGTAGAGTTTAGCCTACTGATAAGCTTAATAACCTAATTTGCACACGAAACTAGGTAAGTAACTTAATACAGCTTTTACGAAAACTCACGAGATCAAACCCTCACAACAAATGACAAAGTGCGATACTTAAACATCCAATGGATTCACAATGAATGACAGAGTATAGTCCGATTTCGAACAGCACTCAAACATTCAAGTTGAAATCACGACGAATGACAAAGTATAAACCCAATTTGAGCAGCACTTAAACATTTATCGGATAGTTTCAATCGATCGAACATTGAATCGTAATAGCGATTGAATTAAAACCCAGTATCGTAGCATCAATTAGTGATCGTGTGTGTTAATTGTAGTAATCAGAAGATAACTTAACGTACAGGTTGAATTTCTCCGTCGTTTCAACACCCGAAACTAAGTGCCAATGTCCTCTATTTATACCCGAAATATGACTTGGCTTACGGACCGTAACAAATATTCCCTTACGGTCCGTAAGGGACACCTCCTTCTTATAGGGTAGCTACGTGTGAGACTAGGCCTGCTGAGTCAACAAAACTGATAAATTCTATTCTGACAACGAATTTAAATGGATAATCATCCATAGAAAATACCCCCCTGAGTTTTAGGGGCCCTAATCCTGATTCTGATTGTTCTGAAAATCTTAGGGTTTCTACAGAATCACTTGGGTTTCTTAATTTGGGTTTTCTATTGGACTAATTATAATAAAATAGGACTTTTTAGTGAGAGTTGCTACAGGTAGGGTGCACATAACTATTCAAGCATGATATAAAGGCCCCATAATGATAATTCATGACCCAAAATCGTAATACATTAGTTACCCGTTCGAAACTTGAAAGGTCAAGAGTTTTTGCCCCTGATAAAGGGCTTACGGACCGTAAAGGACCCCCTTACAGTCCGTAAGGAGTCCCCAGCGACAGAAAGTTTGACAGTTGGCTATTTTGAGCATGTAACCGACTTAGAAAGATATTTTCCACTTCCATGCGCGGCCCCTACTGATTTTTAGGCTTAGGGGCACTTGTAAATGATATGGGAACAATGCTAGACTTGTGTGGCATGATCATGAGCAACCTAAAGCACTATATAAGTCCCACAATGTTTGCAACATTCTTGCATTCATTCCATCTGCATTTTTGAAGACTTCTGGGGTTCAAAAGCAGACCCAAGTCATCCCTAGTCAAAATTAGTACCTTGGTAAGTATCCTTGACCTTCCTTAATTGAGTTTTGCTTAGTTATTAGCTTAAAAGTCAAACCGTCGTAATTAAGGTTTGACTTATCGATTAATCATTAATGGTCCAGTGATTAGTCAAATTGAAGATAGTTATAAGTTGGTATTTATGTTGGTAATAAACCCTTAAAAGGGCACCCTCTAATTCCCGCTCTAACTAGATCATTTGTCGGGTCAAAGTTTGTATTAAAAAGTCAACAGAAGCATAATTTTCGAATTAACGCATAATTAGCAATGAAGAAGGCATGTAACCTATTTTATCACTCATATAACTTGGTAATTAGTATAAGAGCTGGTCTAAGCTCGTTTGATCCGACAATTTTCTGTTTAGACCCGGTTCAGAATCGAAAGTCGCAAAACTTTGACTTTTGCTTTGACTTCAGTTCTGACCTGATTTAGATGGGTTTGGAAATGCCTTAGGACTTCATTAGGACCAGGTTACATGATAGTATAACCCTCTGTGATTGGTTTGTTGATTGCCCCATTCGTTTACACGTTTCCGTTAATTGCTTAATGTTTCCATAACGCCCTTTTGACCATAAAACGAGAATTTTGGAAATATGAAAGGACAAAAATCTTTATTACTGATTTATAAACATGTCCCTAAATTTTCACATCAGTTTGAGGTCTAGATTAGGAGTTATGCTCAATGGCGTAATTAGAACGCTTTTTAGTAATTAAACGGCGTCATTAGCATAAAGCCTATCTAAACCCAATTTTTGACACCAAACCTTTTACCCACTGATGTAATATAATATTTTGACATTTTTAAAGATTTTTAATTATTTTTAAACTGATCATAACCTAAGGTTAACGCCTTAATTCGGTAAATACCGATTATACCCTTTTTGTGTATAAAATGAGTTCTACATAGTATTTTGACACCAATCCAATTGCTACTGATTTTATATAATAAATAAAGTATTTTGAACTTCATAACCTGATCAGAAAACTCAGATTTCCTGTATAACCCGGAAATCGCTTAAAATGACTTTTTACGCGTATTAAACACCTAGTATGGGTTTAAAACCATTTTGTCACATAAGATTTATCACCAACTGATATAACCTATTAAATTAAGTTGTTTTACTGATTATTTCAGACCCGAGCCTCAGAATTATAAATAATCTCTTTTATAATCCTTAAAATGACCAAAATACCCCTACGGGGCTTATATTTAGATTAAACTCGTTTTGGGCATAATGGAAGGTATCCTACTGATATCCCAACATATTTAAGACATATTAACTTTGGAAACCTGTATATGACCCTTATGGATACCCGTTACGCCTCTTGCGCGTTCGGTTCGGTTTATGTAACTAGTTTGCATAAATTAGCCGAAACGGGTCAAACCTTATCGTTTTTATCTCAAAATCCAGGATGTGTTAAGTTTACCCATATTATGCAAGTCTTCAAATTTGTCGGTTCTAAATCACATTCTATTCCGGTCTTCACTTAATCGTGCGTTTGAACCGTATCTTTCTTTAAAACTAACCGGTCTAAGTTTAGGCTTAATTAAAGACCCGTTAGGATTCTAATAGGTTATTATAAACCTTCGTTCCAGAATAGGAGACCCGGTAAAAGCTACACGCACTTGCTATTTGTGATTGATACTTGCAAAGGTAAATACTTTTAACTTATTTTCCCTATACGGGCTTGGGGTATGGTATATAAAAATACCTCTTGGTCGGGCATTGAATCTTTAATCGAATAGAGGTTAAATCATTGATATGCTCTGTTTTGAAATGTTTTGTTTGCTTAAAGCCTTTGGGGGGTTAATGACCATGTCCCGGATATCCTTGGCATCATCTTACGAGATGGCCACGACCAGAGCACGGGGTGTAGGCGTACACCCGTCAGTGCATAATTAAATAATGTGGTGTGTCTATTGATCTTTAACCCGGTCTATGGATCGGGTTACTGAACACATAAGGAACATGTAATTCTTTTACAAGATTATATTCAAATAATTATGCCAAGTTATAAAAAGTTTGTGCCACGTGCATTCAAATCAATTTTATTAAACCTTTTCTAAATGAGTCAGTTAATTGTATTTACCAGTGTAAACTGACGTATTTTTCCCAAAAAGGTTAAGTGCAGGTACTACACGAACTAGGCTGGCTTTCTCCTAGCGTCCACAATAAGTCTCGCAAGCTTGGATGTCAAAACTGTTGAGCAATGTTTCCTATTTATTTTTATCCACCTGTGGATTATTTTCAACTGTTTGTGATACTTGATATTACAATTATATTCGGTTGAAATATATCTATCTTTTGCTTCCGCTGTGCATTTAAATATTGTGTTGTTTGACTGTAACGATATCAACTACGTCACGATACTCCCCACCGGGCCCACCGGTAATACGTGGAAATATCGGGGTGTGACAATCCATTTCGTGCGAAATGGTACAAAACACAAATAACTTTAACATTTTACACTTTAACCCCTATTACAAGCTACTGACACGACCTAGACTGATGACGTAGGCGATAGACATTGTGTACCAACACCTACAACATAACAATTATGAAATGTGCACGTACGTTAACCACTAATACTCGGTGTATGTAAACAAAGACATGTATCACTTAATCATGTATTCTCATTATCCCCACGTGAGACTTTTCTAACTTAACAAGTCTATCCCATGCAAACTAAACCATTTGGCCAATGGTCCTTGCTCGTGTTTTTTGTCTTTCCATTGTAAAATGTTTGTTCCATGGATCTTGGCGTTTTGTAAATGCAATGAAAAATACTTTGTGAAAATATTTTCATGAGAGTGCCCTGGTGATTGTAGTCTAGACTCAAGAAGGAATCCTAGTTCACTACAATCGAAGCTCTGATACCAAACTGTCACACCCTGACTTTTGAAGAAGCGTGTGATGTGTGACTTGCTTAATATCATTGCATTCAATTTTAGCAAACAACTATATGATAGAAACCATGATGTTCATCCATTACCAAGTTTCAAAATATTACAAACCGCATTGTTTAATCCCAAACAGAGACTTCGAGTTTAACATAAAAAACATATTAATAAAGCAAGTTCCAACAAAGGACTTTTAACAAAACACACATGATAACCAAGGCTTTAACTCGATGGTCTTATCTAATATAAAACATCCGAGTCAAACCCTTCAAAAGTTTGGATGACATCATTTCTTGTAAACGCATCTTGAAAACTTTAAACCTTCACCAGATCCATCAATTCCCTGAAATACATGTAGTTTGAAAACATCAACAAAAGTTGAGCGAGTTCATGTGTTTGTATATGTGCACTGTTAGTGCACTATGTCTGTTGACTTCGTCTTGTATCATGTCATGTAATAGGATAGGATAAACCAGTGCTCGGGTGCTAGAAAATGAGTTTAGTGTGTTTAATGGTAATTCCGCTTGAAACTGCCCTTGTCCATTTCAAACGGAATCACCACTCGTATATATAGGGATACTTGGTTTGTCATTTCATACGGAATTAGGTCTTGTGATTCGGTAACGAAGTGCTGCCGAATTGTCTCCAGGTGCTGTAAGACTATTATATCAATACAAGAGACATTATAATTGAATTGAGCGTCTGTGTCATTGATTCCGCCTTTGATTCGGATAAACAACTCTTCTGAACGACTCATCCAGGTCGCACAACGATCCTACAAGTGGTATCAGAGCTCAGGAAGAAGAGTTTAGCTCGATTTCATCAGTTTTCTGACCTCTACACCTTCTTTTTCATAATTGGACAAGATTTCACGGTCAAAATGGATTGAATTTCACACATTACATGCGAAACAGTGTTTTAACAAAGCCTTGAGAGAATCAGACCTAAATTCAGCTTAAAAGTGACAAAATGGACCAAAATTGTAATTCCGTTTGAACGAGCCTTATAATTCCGTTTGAAAAGTCCACCTGATTTCACTTTAAATCGTAATTCCGTTTGAAATAGCGTGTTGATTCCGCTTCAAAGTGGTATTCCGTTTGAAGATTTCGCTTGAAACAAGTGATTCCGTTTGAGAAGTAATTTCGTTTGAACATATCTTGTTTGAAGTTGTCATCCAAGTGATTTCGTTGAAGAGTCATCCAAAGTGATTCCGCTTGAAATCACTATTTCGTTTGAAAGTGAAAATTTCGCGTCAAAGATCATTTCACGTCAACCGAGTGTCAGTTTGTGTCAAGTTGTTTGATATTGTTTAGACTAATTGTGTTTGTTAGATTGTTTTGTCTCCAGGAAATTCAAGAATTTCACATCATGGCTGAAGAGTTCTACAATACGTTTTACAACGCATTTACATCCGAGTCTTCCGAAATATCAACTGTCACACCAAAAACCATTACAAAAGCGATCAATGAGAATATTAAACATGATAACTTTTACGGCACACATTCAAAACCACCAACTCTTGAAAGTATTGAAGATTATACATGGTGGAAAGAGCATTTCATTAACTGGGCAAAAGCCTATGCACACGAGAGCTGGTTCTGTATGGAGTTTGGATATGAAAGACCAAAAGATGATAAAGGAGAAGATCTTCCACTCAAGAAATTATCCAAAGAACACAAATTCGAATTTGCAGTTGAACAAAGAATGATTGCCTTAATTCAATCATCCATCAGAAATGACATGTTTACTTTGTTACAACATGATGGATCATCAAAATCTATTTGGGAAGCTTTACGGGTTAAGGCAGAGGGGGGGTAAACAAATCAGGAAAAACAAAATTGCTTTATTAAAGAAAGAATTTGATTTGTTTGATAGTCTTAACGGTGAATCAGTTCGGCAAATGATTGAACGTTTTTGTCATCTAAAAATCGAACTGGAAAGATTTAAGATTGAAAAAACAAAAGAAGAAATAATAGACAAAATCATAGAAGCGTTACCACGAGCTGATCAGTGGTAAACGTTTGTGTTCATTTTGAAAAATGATGTTTTGTATGAAACAATTTCTCTTGATGCATTAATTGAAAAGATTGAAACTCATGAGCTTGAATTGCAGAAACAAAGCAAAATGAGCAGTTCTTCACATCAATAGAATGTCGGTCTATATTACAAAGGTAATCTACCTTCGGTGAAAGTTGTAGAATCACCAAAGACAGCATTCAGTGGTGGGAGGACAAAAGAACCTCAGAAAAGCTCATCAAGTTATGATCCGGGTTATCATTCATCTTCAAAAGCTAGTTCTGAAGAAGCAGAGGAGATACTGTGTAACATTGCTCGTAAGTTGAAAAATTCTCCGGCTATGAGCATCAATGCAGCTAAGCAGCAAATGAGCTTTCTTGCATCGGTTCTGGAATCGTATGAAGATCTAGTTGCAGGCAAAATTGGAAATTCCGAATTGACCAAAGAAGACTATGACTAGATTGATCCTGAAGAGATGGAACTCATTGACATCCGCTGGTCTTTAGCGAGTTGCATCCGCAGAGCTCAGAGATATATGGAGATTACTGGGAAACAATCACTCGGTGGTCCATCAACAAAACTTGGATTTGATAAGTCCAAAGTGACCTGCTTCAAATGTAAACAAAAAGGTCATTTCAAGAGAGAATGCAACAATTCTGAAGTTGGTGGAAATGAACATTCGTTCAATGATGATTATTACCGAAAGGCAATCTACCACCGAAGCAAAGAAGAGCCGAAAATGATCGAAGATAAACCCAGAGAGAAATCTAGAGCTTGTGCTGTAATCCATCATGATGAAGGATATGATTGGAGCCAGATTCTTCCAGAAGAAGATCGTTTGGAAAATATAGTTACAGCTCATGGCAGAAAAACATCAAAAAGTCAACACTATGTTTTTGTCGCTGAAATTCAAAAGGAAAACAAAGAAGAAAAAGACACAGCTCTAATCAAAGAGAAAACCAGAGAAGAGATTCTGAGTGAGAAAACTTATCGAGAAAGAAACATTGCTTTGAACAGAATGGATGAAATGCAAGAAGAGTATGAGAGTGTTGTCATCAATAAGAGATGGGATAAGAAGAGAGAGTGCTATTTCAACAGAGAAGGTGAACCTGTTGTTCCGAAGAAAGACATAATTTTTGAAGATGTTCTTCTCATAATTCCTCGATCTGCTGAATACTATAGAAATGTATTAAAAGATGACACATATGCAAAAAGGCATGAAAAGGAAATAAGATATGTTATGACATCGTGTTTGAGGAAGAGGGATAACGAAAGAATAAAGAAGAATGTTGATGAGATGGTGAATGATTTGAAGAAGGTAGCTGAGGAAGTCCAAGTTAAAGTAGTTAAAGAGGAAGATGTGAAGATAGAAAAAGTTGTTGAGGAAGTAAAAGTTGAAGTTATGAAAGTTGAGGAAGTAAAAGAAAAGATTGAAGAAAAAGTTGAGGTGAATGAAGAGGTTGAGAAAGTTGTTACTAAAGAACAGCAAGTTGTAGAAGCTGAGAAGAAGGTTGAAAGTTTGATTGAAGTAAAAGATGAGATTTTGGAGGTTGCTAGTGATCCTGGTGATGAGATTGGTATTGAAGGAAAGCAGAAAGATGCTGATCAGACAGAAGTTGCAGCAAACACCAAAGTGCCAATCACTGAGGTAATTTCTGATTCTGAAATCTTAAAAACGGTTGAATAGTGCAAGAAATGCATGGAAAAGTGCAGTGCTTGTACTGAAAAAGATGAAAAGTTCAGAACAAGAGATCTTGAATTTACTAAAATAGAAAAAGTTTTCAAAAATAAATACAAAGAAATGTTAGAAAACGAAAAAGTTTTGAAAGATAATGATGAAAAACTTTTAGAAAAATATGAATAGTTAGAAAAAGAAAATGAAATTTTGAAAGCAAATGTTTTGAAAAAGGCAGAAGAATGTGATCAAAAAGAAAATGTTTGTCAAGAAATGAAAAAGGAATATGATTCAATAAAATTGGCTTATCACTTTACAAAAGAATCATATGAAAAGGTGAAAAGTGAAATGAAATTTGTTCAATCAAGATTGAATTATTGTTCTGAAACAACTAAGGAGTATAAGCGAATGTATGAAATTAAACAAGATGTTGTAAATTCATATATTGAAGATGTTGCCAAACTTAAACGTCAGATTGCTGATTTAGAACAGGATAATAACAAGTTAAAAAGTTACCACGCGTCGTCATATGTGCTTGAACGTATTTTCAATATAAAACCGGAGGATGGTGAGTCTGAGCAAAACAAGAAAGGCATTGGCTCAGAGTTTCATCAAGTTCCACCACCGGAAAAGTTTGCATCTTATGATGATGAAAAGGTCGAAAAAGCTTTCAACATGGTAGATCAATTGCCAGATAACATTGACATAACCTATTCCAAATCTGATGATTCTAGTGATTCAGAGGTGGAAGGTAAGGTCGTTGAAAGTGTGTTGAAAGAAGAGTCGGTTGAAACAGGTAAATCTGAATCACAGGATAAAAATGAAGGTAATTTTCATGATGGATATCTGAAAAACACAAAATCCAAGAAAAATTTGAATGATGATTCAAAAGGATTGGTTTATACCATGATTGGATCGGACAAATTATTCTTAGATGTTGTATTCCCAATTCAGAATGTGATTTCAGAAAAGGTTGATAAAGTTTTCAAAATAGTTGAGATTGAAAAGTCTGATATTCCAAAGTTTGCTGGAAAAGGTCACGAAACTTTTTATAACAAACCTGGTTACAAAAAGAAGAACATGAAGGCTGGGTTGGGGTATAAGAAGAAACAGAATTGGAAGAAAAATGAAACATAAAATTTTCAGGCAAAAATGAATTTTGTTCAAGGAAAAAGTTTTGAAGAAGAAAAAGAACTTCAATTTGGACAACAGTTTAATAAAGAGTTTTATGCTCAAAAGAAAAAGCAACAACCACAGGTCAAAGATGTTTCAAAAAGAACATGTTTTAAATGTGATCAAATTGGTCATCTTGCACAAAAGTGTCCAAATCTCAAATCTGTGGATGTTGACAAAAAGCAGTCTGAAAATGTTGAGAAACAGAAATCTGAGGATGTGAAACAAAGGTCAACCAAATTTGAATCAAAACAAACTTGGAAGTACAACACAAACAAGTTTGCTTCGAATCAAACTTGGAAATTAAACCCGCATAGGTTCGATTCAAGACAGACCTGGAATTCTCACACACCCAGATTGAGAACAGCACAAAGTTAGAAAACAATTGTTGATACAACTAAACCAAATGAGTTTTGGAAACCAAAAGTTGTTGTTCAAAAAAAAAATGTTCAAAAAGATTCACATACCAAAATGTAAGCATGTGATGAATAATAAATGTACTAAGTATGCACACAATGGACATACATAGCATAGAATGTAATGTAAAATAATGTACTAAGTATGCACACAATGGACATACATAGCATGAAATGTAATGTAAAACAATGTATTAAGTATGCACACAATGGACATACATAGCATGAAATGTAATGTAAAACAATGTACTAAGTATGCACACAATGGGCGTACATAGCATGAAATGTAATGTAAAACAATGTACTAAGTATGCACACAATGGGCGTACATAGCATGAAATGTAATGTAAAACAATGTACTAAGTATGCACACAATGGGCGTACATAGCATGAAATGTAATGTAAAACAATGTACTAATAGTGTACTAATGAACATAGCAAGTATATGATGTGAAAACATGGAAAGCATGAAAGTAACAAGTAGGCACATGTGTTTCACCCCAAAACAGTTTGGAAAACAGTAAAAGAGGGGTCTATGTACTCACTTGAGATTGCTTAGTAGTCCTTGAGTAACAACCAAACAATGCTAGAGATCACGGATATCAAACGGCACCTAATATAGGTAACTATGTTAATATACCGGACCTATAATCGGATGATTGGATAGTATGAGGTTTCGTAAACCAAATGAGTATTGGAACTCATATGATATGGTTTAACAAAGCCCACATGCTAAAATGAAACCTAACCTAAGTGCTTACGACCCATTACGACCCGTTTAGGTAGCTTATGCTACTTTAACGCGTCGTTTGCGCAAAACGCATTCTGAATGCCTAACTAGTCATATGATAAGTAAAATATGCCTCAACATGTCGAATATTGTTACCAAATCAGTTTAGATACTAAAAGTTATGTTACATATGCTTAAAATGAATTTTGGCGTTCAAAGGGTATTTTGGTAATTTACCTAAGGCATATAAACTACCTATCATACAACTACTTAAACAAAGCGACCATAAGGTATAACCTCGGAAGGTTACTCCCTATATACTATGGTCACCTAATGTGTTTGGTCGGATTCTAATGATCGATCAAACGGGTCGGGTTCGAAAGTATAAACGATTGATTAGATTGCTTACCCTTACGACCCTAGACAAGCACAAAACTAAAAGTGACGAGCTAAGCATGTTGAAACATGCTTACCTAAGTTAGAAAACAAGTTTGGTATCAAAACAAACGGTTTTGATACCTATAAGTAGTTTGGTTACAAATACGCAATAACACGCATTTTGGCCGAAACTACGACTCGTCACTGAGCCTAGATAACGTGGTAATCAGTAGGTATAGTCACTAGGGACTATAACCATCGTGATTACGCTCACGTTATGAAGTTCAAACGAACTTCGCATTGACCATAAACTGGTCAACACAGAAGGTCAAACAAAGTTTGACTTTAACGCTAAAACGAATGAAAAGAACGAAAGAACACTTACAAAGGGTCCCCGAAAGCTTTGATCTCCAAGTATTCTCAGGTAGGAAGTGAATGAACACAACCACTTAGAGAAAAACTCAGATTTCAAGTGGGTTTTGAGTTGTGAATCAAGGGGTATTTATAAGATTCTTGGAACTGTTAGGATCGTTTATCGAATAACGTGCTTTGATCTTGTCCCTACACGTGTTGGTAAGCTTATGTACATCATATTGGCCCCCCATAAGCAGGAAACAACACTTGGAATTGAGGTGGGCGTGCTTTACAGCTGTTAAATTCAGTTAATCTGGTCTGGGAGACTGACACGGGCCGTGTAAGGATACACACAAGACTTACCCGGGCCGCCTGGCCTTGTCAGATCAGAACCAACTTTGCCATATTGACAGTTTCAGTCCCTAATGGTGTTTAAGGCCATTCCCGACACTTCTAAGGCCCGTAAAGCCAACTTTAAGGCCCTAAAATGATGCCTAAACATTGTGGACATGAAACATGCTCAAAAATATGTCGGATGTTGGTTCGTTTGGTCGTACGATCGCGATGTTCGCTTAATTACGACGGAATGCGCATAAGCGCGAAAAACGATCCAAATTGCGTGACGAATGGATTTTTATTATGCCAAACACTAAAATAAAATATTTTAGTGCTTACATAAATTTTTGGATGTCCGAATGTATTCAGAACGTAAGTTATGCGCGAAAGTGCAAACTTGTGCACTTTTTGACGCTTTTAGTCCCTGAATGACCCAAAAGTTTATTTTAGCACACCGAACCCCTCAAAGCCTATTTCTAAGCTATGTAAAGGATATTTATGGTATGTTTAACTTATGGTCATGTTCCGGAATGTCTGTTACAGTTCAAATTGGCATACTTTCGCAATTTGTCAACTTTAGTCCCTGTAAGCGATTTAACTCGATTTTGCCATACCAAAGCCTTCAAAACTTATTTCTAAGTTATGTAAAGGTTATTTAAGGTATTTTAAGCCTATTTCACTATTCCGGTGTGTTCGTTTCATTAAACGGGTTATATTTACGCATCAGTGCGCGTATAACCTTCCAGAAAGCGATTTAAAGCTTGAAATCGAACAAGAATTGATATGTGCAAAGGATACACATATTTATACAAATCCCAAGTATGAGATACAATATTTCATTGATACAGTATTTGTTTGATGGCCGTGGAGGCACAGGTGTCACAGTCTCCCCTACTTTAGGAAATTTCGTCCTGAAATTTTATTTAGAGGAAACTTGTGAGAGTTTAAAACATGAAGTTGAAAAGATCAAACAACATTGGTTAGGGTTCTGAACTTCTAGTAACTTTAATAACATCGTGCTTGCAATGTAAGAGGGATACTTATATACAAGTATATGAAGCGTCATTGGTGCGTCCACCGTACCTCCATTACATCGTTCTCATTTTGTTATTGTTGTCACTATCGGTTCTTACACATAATAAATCTTACTGGGTTTCTGTGCACTAAATTTCATAATTATGTACGCGTCCATAATTAGACAATTCATTGCATAGTTCACACAGTCTATTTTATAATGTGTAGGGGAAAACCAAATGAACAAACCTGTGATGAGTGCGACTACACCACCATAGGGTCCCTTTTATTAAATCAATAAATGATTTTAATAGACAACCAAGAAGTCTTTTCAGCTTATATCATCACATGTCATTCTTAACCAGATTTTTTGAATCAATCTTTTTTACTAGACCCCTAAAAGGGTCTCTTATGAATCATGGAGTGGTACTATAAAATCCAAGGGTCTTAACTATTACATAGAAGCCCATTAAGGATTTAAGGTAATACCTTTTTGAATATCCTACTACGAATCCCTCATATGAAGATATGAAAGATTCTACGAGGATTTGGATAACGAATATCCAGAGTATACAAAAAAACACAAAATGCATAAAAGAAAACACAAGATGCATATACACATAGTCATGTAACCACAAAGATTGTTTATCTAGATCTTTAATTTGTTAATTTGTTTTGCTAACAGAGCACATGTATTTAAAGCACACTAGGAATCCATCTCGTGGATTTCATTTGGTACTTTAAACATTATCAAGAATCTAACTATAAAGATAGAAAGATTTTTTTTTTAAAAGAAAAATTCGATTTCGATTATAAGGAACCGAAATGTTCGAATTTAGGTACAAAAGGAATCCAATTAAGGACTCTGATTTGAATGATAATCATCCACAAGGGTCTAAATGTGAAGATAAAAAAAATCCCATATGGATTTGTTGAAGATGTTTTGAAACCTTGCACTGGATGTGTTTATGTCAAAACATGAAGTAAAAATGCTTATAAAGTTGAGATGCTAGATATGCCAAGGTGACATATGAAGCAGAATTTGAAGGTTAAGTCAATGTATGAGGAGAATATTTTTGGAAAACTATGCATGGGGTTCTAAAAATGTGTTCAATGTTTTTGAAACCTTATATATAATACCTTTGAAATCATAAAGCAGGTGTATTAGGTAGGTATATATTTAAAAAAAAATGTTTAAAAATCATGCGAGATAAATTTTGAAATTATGTATAAGGTTTTTGAAAAACATGAATGATGCTTTTCGAAATCATACACTTGATAAGAAAATGTACTGTGTTAATATTGTTTTCAGACTATATGAAACATTTTGAAATTATGAAGGTTGTTTTTGAAAACATGGCCAATGTTTTTGAAATAACATAGACAATGCATTTGAAAAATTGTTTTCAAACTATATGAAATGTTTTGAGATCATGAAGATTGTTTTTGAAATACTCTTACTATGTATGTTGAAAAATCAAAACGTAATGGGTATGAGATTTGAAAATACCCTTAGTTATCTAACCAAGGATTTAAAGGCACAGAAGTGTAGAAGCATGATTACTCATAATGTCACTTTATTTTCTGTACTTCGTATCTTAGAATGAAACGAGTACTTAGAATTTTCTATGGGAATCATGAGTAAACACAAGAATGGGAAATATTCACAAGAGTAGTTTGTAAGGAACATAGTTCCTTAATGTAGGTATCACAGGGAAATGCCATACACACATGTAACTACACTTGTATATCAGAATTGTGAACAACGATTTATTTATAAACAAAACAGATTGTTTCACATTACAAGAAAATAGAAGAACAAAAGCATACGACAACAACATCTTCTAGTCAGGCAACTGCTCATCCGTGGGTTGGATTTGCATTAGCAAGCTTTGGGCAATCCCTTAGGAAATGGCCCATCTCGCCACAGTTGTAGCAAGACCCTGGTGAGAAACGAGCTTGAGCAGGATTGTGGGCAGCTTGCTTTGGAGCAACTGCAGCTCGGCAAACTCTTGCTGTATGACCTTTAAGTCCACAAATTTGGCATTTGCGGCACTTCACACTAGCGTGATGATGAAGGCTACATTGGTTGCACAAGGGTGCAGTTCCGTTGTATAGCTTCCTAGCAGGGGGTTAAGCTGGTTGGTTAGGGATGGCTTGACCATTGTGAGCGACCACGGCGAAGATCTGAGAAGCCTTTCGCTTCTTTGACTTCTTAGGGGATCCAGTCTGTTCATCCATGGTCTTTGATTCCTTGATTGGTTTCTTGGTTGGTGGTGCTGTCACTTGGCTAGGTCCCGCTTGATTAGGTGTAACTGCTGCGGGTTTCCTGGAAGCCTTACGCTTCCTTGATTTTGGTGAAGGCTTGACCTCTGTCTCCTTTGGTGACTCTTGAGTGGCTTCATCCTGGAGACGATACATGGCAATGCCTAAATCCACAGTCTTCAGAATCACTTCGCCTAATCGCTGGGCAAATTTGGCTGTTCGCTCGGACATTTGACCGTTGCTGAGAGGAAGAGATATTCTAGAAGAACATGAAAGACATAGGAAGAAACAAGTGAAAGGTTATCAGACAATCAAAACAGAATGGCAATGCATAAAAATTGCGATCATTTGTTTGTTACCTAAGGCAAACAAATGAGATGGTGACAAATCAAAGTAAACGGGTCATATTAATGTATCACTGAAGACATGCTCGCCTATAAGTGAACACTCACCCCAAGAGTTCCCAGGTAAGAGTGACTGGTCCGATACTGCGGATTTGTACGAACACTCTAGCCTTCGACAGAAAACTCAGGGTACAGGCATTCACTCTTCCAGTTTGCACGTGTTCACATTATAAGACCCAAACATTGACAAGATTTGAAAACTTAGAGGGTTCAAAACCTAGTAATTAATCATCCTAGAACAGATGAATGCTTTTCAAAGCAGTTTTGAAATTTATGTTCTTGTTGTGGTTGTCGCCTAAGGATAGGTGACAGTATTGTTTTATGACTAAACGCAAGTAAACTCGCATGAGGGTCCTAGGAAGGTTATAGACTAGGTCAAAGTATTACTAATAACCTAATTCCCTATAACCATGAGCTCTGATACCAACTTTTCAGTCACACCCCGACCACGTAAAACAACAAAACGTGGCGGAAACGTCGGGGAGTGTTGTAACAGAATCATTGTTTCATAACACATGGAAATTGAAATATTGTTTTATTGAATAAAAGAGTTAAAATGTCTTGACAATCAAAGAAATATAACATAAATAACTAGTCTTGCATCTTTTATTGTCACTAAGGCCCAAGTCCGCCTAAGTGTATCTTGATAAATCCTATGCATCATATCCTGAAACACATGTGAAAATAGGTACGTCAACATAAAAATGCCTGTGAGATACATAGGTTTTGTGAAAATAGAATTCATGACTTATGTTTAAGAAAATGTTTAGTCATGAACCTTGTAATTTTCTTTGTCTTGTAAATCATTTGAAAAGCAATAAGATCAGATGATATGTATAAATAAGAGAATAATGTATAGTTAAATGAATAACCAAGTAAAATGAGTTTGTATAAGATAAGTTGTTTTGTAAAACAATGTCTTGTGAAAAGTATGTTATTTGTATAAAATGTTATATGTCTTAAATTGAAATGATTCGAATAACGCTACGATATGTAATACCATACAAGCACTTATATATAGGAAGTACCAGCGGCGTATCCACCATGCTTGTATCATATTACACACGCCTCATTACTTAAATCACTTACTCAAACCAAACCACCAAAGTAAAATGTTTATGTATAATCAAATGTCAAAATGTTTGTGTGAAAACCATGTCTAATGTCTATGTCTAATGTAAATCATGAATTTTGTATATCAATGTCAAAATGTTTATGTCTAATGTAAATCATGAAATGTGTATCCAAAATATCATGTATGGTAAGTGAAATATATCAACTCATCCATATGTAAAAATGCACAAAAACAAGGTATTGAAGTAAGACATGGTTTAAATCAAAGTTATGTTTTGTGGAACAAATGCATGCTATACTGATATAAACATCTATGCGGTATTGTAAAAATTCATACATCCAAGCCTTGCGACTGTAGAATAAACCCTAGCACAAAGTCTAAGGTCCACCTAGAAATGTATTCGGATTCGGTCATTCCTTCCAATCCAAACAAACCCGGGATTTCAGGAATGGGGGTTGTCAAGTCCTATGGTACCACTACCTACTACCGAGCGGCATGATCGGTATTAATGAATGTACATTGTCCAATTTAAACAAACCAAATGTCATACCAAAATGTAAGCATGTGATGAATAATAAATGTACTAAGTATGCACACAATGGACATACATAGCATAGAATGTAATGTAAAATAATGTACTAAGTATGCACACAATGGACATACATAGCATGAAATGTAATGTAAAACAATGTACTAAGTATGCACACAATGGACATACATAGCATGAAATGTAATGTAAAACAATGTACTAAGTATGCACACAATGGGCGTACATAGCATGAAATGTAATGTAAAACAATGTACTAAGTATGCACACAATGGGCGTACATAGCATGAAATGTAATGTAAAACAATGTACTAAGTATGCACACAATGGGCATACATAGCATGAAATGTAATGTAAAACAATGTACTAATAGTGTACTAATGAACATAGCAAGTATATGATGTGAAAACATGGAAAGCATGAAAGTAACAAGTAGGCACATGTGTTTCACCCCAAAACAGTTTGGAAAACAGTAAAATAGGGGTCTATGTACTCACTTGAGATTGCTTAGTAGTCCTTGAGTAACAACCAAACAATGCTAGAGATCACGGATATCAAACGGCACCTAATATAGGTAACTATGTTAATATACCGGACCTATAATCGGATGATTGGATAGTATGAGGTTTCGTAAACCAAATGAGTATTGGAACTCATATGATATGGTTTAACAAAGCCCACATGCTAAAATGAAACCTAACCTAAGTGCTTACGACCCATTACGACCCGTTTAGGTAGCTTATGCTACTTTAACGCGTCGTTTGCGCAAAACGCATTCTGAATGCCTAACTAGTCCTATGATAAGTAAAATATGCCTCAACATGTCGAATATTGTTACCAAATCAGTTTAGATACCAAAAGTTATGTTACATATGCTTAAAATGAATTTTGGCGTTTAAAGGGTATTTTGGTAATTTACCTAAGGCATATAAACTACCTATCATACAACTACTTAAACAAAGCGACCATAAGGTATAACCTCGGAAGGATACTCCCTATATACTATGGTCACCTAATGTGTTTGGTCGGATCCTAATGATCGATCAAACGGGTCGGGTTCGAAAGTATAAGCGATTGATTAGATCGCTTACCCTTACGACCCTAGACAAGCACAAAACTAAAAGTGACGAGCTAAGCATGTTGAAACAAGCTTAACTAAGTTAGAAAACAAGTTTGGTATCAAAACAAACGGTTTTGATACCTATAAGTAGTTTGGTTACAAAATACGCAATAACACGCATTTTGGCCGAAACTACGACTCGTCACTGAGCCTAGATAACGTGGTAATCAGTAGGTATAGTCACTAGGGACTATAACCATCGTGATTACGCTCACGTTATGAAGTTCAAACGAACTTCGCATTGACCATAAACTGGTCAACGCAGAAAGTCAAACAAAGTTTGACTTTAACGCTAAAATGAATGAAAAGAACGAAAGAACACTTACAAAGGGTCCCCGAAAGCTTTGATCTCCAAGTAATCTCAGGTAGGAAGTGTATGAACACAACCACTTAGAGAAAAACTCAGATTTCAAGTGGGTTTTGAGTTGTGAATCAAGGGGTATTTATAGGATTCTTGGAACCGTTAGGATCGTTTATCGAATAACGTGCTTTGATCTTGTCCCTACACTTGTTGGTAAGCTTATGTACATCATATTGGCCCCCCATTAGCAGGAAACAACACTTGGAATTGAGGTGGGAGTGCTTTACAGCTGTTAAATTCAGTTAATCTGGCCTGGGAGACTGACGCGGGCCGCGTAAGGATACACACATGACTTACGCGGGCCGCCTGGCCTTGTCTGATCAGAACCAACTTTGCCATATTGACAGTTTCAGTCCCTGATGGTGTTTAAGGCCATTCCCGACACTTCTAAATCCCGTAAAGCCAACTTTAAGGCCCTAAAATGATGCCTAAACATTGTGGACATGAAACATGCTCAAAAATATGTCAGATGTTGGTTCGTTTGGTCGTACGATCGCGATGTTCGTGTAATTACGACGGAATGCGCATAAGCGCGAAAAACGATCCAAATTGCGTGACGAATGGATTTTTCTTATGCCAAACACTAAAATAAAATATTTTAGTGCTTACATAAATTTTTGGATGTCCGAATGTATTCAGAACGTAAGTTATGCGCGAAAGTGCAAACTTGTGCACTTTTTGACGCTTTTAGTCCCTGAATGACCCAAAAGTTTATTTTAGCACACCGAACCCCTCAAAGCCTATTTCTAAGCTTTGTAAAGGATATTTATGGTATGTTTAACTTATGGTCATGTTCCGGAATGTCTGTTACATTTCAAATTGGCATACTTTCGCAATTTGTCAACTTTAGTCCCTGTAAGCGATTTAACTCGATTTTGCCATACCAAAGCCTTCAAAACTTATTTCTAAGTTATGTAAAGGTTATTTAAGGTATGTTAAGCCTATTTCACTATTCCGGTGTGTTCGTTTCATTTAACGGGTTATATTTACGCATCAGTGCGCGTATAACCTTCCAGAAAGCGATTTAAAGCTTGAAATCGAACAAGAATTGATATGTGCAAAGGATACACATATTTATACAAATCCCAAGTATGAAATACAATATTTCATTGATACAGTATTTTTTTGATGGCCGTGGAGGCACAGGTGTCACAGTCTCCCCTACTTTAGGAAATTTCGTCCTGAAATTTTATTTAGAGGAAACTTGTGAGAGTTTAAAACATGAAGTTGAAAAGATCGAACAACAATGGTTAGGGTTCTGAACTTCTAGTAACTTTAATAACATCACGCTTGTAATGTAAGAGGGATACTTATATACAAGTATATGAAGCGTCATTGGTGCGTCCACCGTACCTCCATTACATCATTCTCATTTTGTTATTGTTGTCACTATCGGTTCTTACACATAATAAATCTTACTGGGTTTCTGTGCACTAAATTTCATAATTATGTACGCATCCATAATTAGACAATTCCTTGCATAGTTCACACAGTCTATTTTATAATGTGTAGGGGAAAACCAAATGAACAAACCTGTGATGAGTGTGACTAGACCACCATAGGGTCCTTTTTATTAAATCAATAAATGATTTTAATAGACAACCAAGAAGTCTTTTCAGCTTATATCATCACATGTCATTCTTAACCAAATTTTTTGAATCAATCTTTTTGACTTGACCCCTAAAAGGGTCTCTTATGAATCATGGAGTGGTACTATAAAATCCAAGGGTCTTAACTATTACATAGAAGCCCATTAAGGATTTAAGGTAGTACCTTTTTGAATATCCTACTACGAATCCCTCATATGAAGATATGAAAGATTCTACGAGGATTTGGATAACGAATATCCAGAGTATACAAAAAAACACAAAATGCATAAAAGAAAACACAAGATGCATATACACATAGTCATGTAACCACAAAGATTGTTTATCAAGATCTTTAATTTGTTAATTTGTTTTGCTAACAGAGCACATGTATTTAAAGCACACTAGGAATCCATCTTGTGGATTTCATTTGGTACTTTAAACATTATCAAGAATCTAACTATAAAGATAGAAAGATTTTTTTTTAAAAGAAAAATTCGATTTCGATTATAAGGAACCGAAATGTTCGAATTTAGGTACATAAGGAATCCAATTAAGGACTCTGATTTGAATGATAATCATCCACAAGGGTCTAAATGTGAAGATAAAAAAAATCCCATATGGATTTTAGAAGTTGAAGATGTTTTGAAACCTTGCACTGGATGTGTTTATGTCAAAACATGAAGTAAAAATGCTTATGAAGTTGAGATGCTAGATATGCCAAGGTGACATATGAACCAGAATTTGAAGGTTAAGTCAATGTAATATTTTTGGAAACTATGCATGGGGTTCTAAAAATGTGTTCAATGCTTTTGAAACCTTATATATAATACCTTTGAAATCATAAAGTAGGTGTATTAGGTAGGTATATATTTAAAAAAAATGTTTTAAAATCATGCGAGATAAATTTTGAAATTATGTATAAGGTTTTTGAAAAACATGAATGATGCTTTTCGAAATCATGCACTTGATAAGAAAATGTACTGTGTTAATATTGTTTTCAGACTATATGAAACATTTTGAAATTATGAAGGTTGTTTTTGAAAACATAGCCAATGTTTTTGAAATAACATAGACAATGCATTTGAAAAATTGTTTTCAAACTATATGAAATGTTTTGAGATCATGAAGATTGTTTTTGAAATACTCTTACTATGTATGTTGAAAAATCAAAACGTAATGGGTATGTGATTTGAAAATACCCTTAGTTATCTAACCAAGGATTTAAAGGCACAGATGTGTAGAAGCATGATTACTCATAATGTCACTTTATTTTCTGTACTTCGTATCTTAGAATGAAACGAGTACTTAGAATTTTCTATGGGAATCATGAGTAAACACAAGAATGGGAAATATTCACAAGAGTAGTTTGTAAGGAACATAGTTCCTTAATGTAGGTATCATAGGGAAATGCCATACACACATGTAACTACACTTGTATATCAGAATTGTGAACAACGATTTATTTATAAACAAAACAGATTGTTTCACATTACAAGAAAATAGAAGAACAAAAGCATAAGAAAGCAACATCTTCTAGTCAGCCAACTGCTCATCCGTGGGTTGGATTTGCATTAGCAAGCTTTGGGCAATCCCTTAGGAAATAGCCGATCTCGCCACAGTTGTAGCAAGACCCTGGTGAGAAACGAGCTTGAGCAGGATTGTGATCAGCTTGCTTTGGAGCAACTGCAGCTCGGCAAACTCTTGCTGTATGACCTTTAAGTCCACAAATTTGGCATTTGCAGCAGTTCACGCTTGCGTGATGATGAAGGCTACATTGGTTGCACAAGGGTGCAGTTCCGTTGTATGGCTTCCTAGCAGGGGGTTAAGCTGGTTGGTTAGGGATGGCTTTACCATTGTGAGCGACCACGGCGAAGATCTGAGAAGCCTTTCGCTTCTTTGACTTCTTAAGGGATCCAGTCTGTTCATCCATGGTCTTTGATTCCTTGATTGGTTTCTTGGTTGGTGGTGCTGTCACTTGGCTAGGTCCCGCTTGATTAGGTGTAACTGCTGCGGGTTTCCTGGAAGCCTTACGCTTCTTTGATTTTGGTGAAGGCTTGACCTCTGTCTCCTTTGGTGACTCTTGAGTGGCTTCATCCTGGAGACGATACATGGCAATGCCTAAATCCACAGTCTTCAGAATCACTTCGCCTAATCGCTGGGCAAATTTGGCTGTTCGCTCGGACATTTGACCGTTGCTGAGAGGAAGAGATATTCTAGAAGAACATGAAAGACATAGGAAGAAACAAGTGAAAGGTTATCAGACAATCAAAACAGAATGGCAATGCATAAAAATTGCGATCATTTGTTTGTTACCTAAGGCAAACAAATGAGATGGTGACAAATCAAAGTAAACGGGTCATATTAATGTATCACTGAAGACATGCTCGCCAATAAGTGAACACTCACCCCAAGAGTTCCCAGGTAAGAGTGACTGGTCCGATACTGCGGGTTTGTACGAACACTCTAGCCTTCGACAGAAAACTCAGGGTACAGGCATTCACTCTTCCAGTTTGGACGTGTCCACATTATAAGACCCAAACTTTGACAAGATTTGAAAACTTAGAGGGTTCAAAACCTAGTAATTAATCATCCTAGAACAGATGAGTGCTTTTCAAAGCGGTTTTGAAATTTATGTTCTTGTTGTGGTTGTCGCATAAGGATAGGTGACAGTATTGTTTTATGACTAAACGCAAGTAAACTCGCGTTAGGGTCCTAGGAAGGTTATAGACTAGGTCAAAGTATTACTAATAACCTAATTCCCTATAACCATGAGCTCTGATACCAACTTTTCTGTCACACCCCGACCACGTAAAACAACAAAACGTGGTGGAAACGTCGGGGAGTGTTGTAACAGAATCATTGTTTCATAACACATGGAAATTGAAATATTGTTTTATTGAATAAAAGAGTTAAAATGTCTTGACAATCAAAGAAATATAACATAAATAACTAGTCTTGCATCTTTTATTGTCACTAAGGCCCAAGTCCGCCTAAGTGTATCTTGATAAATCCTATGCATCATATCCTGAAACACATGTGAAAATAGGTACGTCAGCATAAAAATGCCTGTGAGATACATAGGTTTTATGAAAATAGAATTCATGACTTATGTTTAAGAAATTGTTTAGTCATGAACCTTGTAATTTGCTTTGTCTTGTAAATCATTTGAAAAGCAATAAGATCAGATGATATGTATAAATAAGAGAATAATGTATAGTTAAATGAATAACCAAGTAAAATGAGTTTGTATAAGATACGTTGTTTTGTAAAACAATGTCTTGTGAAAAGTATGCTATTTGTATAAAATGTTATATGTCTTAAATTGAAATGATTCGAATAACGCTACGATATGTAATACCATACAAGCACATATATATAGGAAGTACCAGCGGCGTATCCACCATGCTTGTATCATATTACACACGCCTCGTTACTTAAATCACTTACTCAAACCAAACCACCAAAGTAAAATGTTTATGTATAATCAAATGTCAAAATGTTTGTGTGAAAACCATGTCTAATGTCTATGTCTAATGTAAATCATGAATTTTGTATATCAATGTTAAAATGTTTATGTCTAATGTAAATCATGAAATGTGTATCCAAAATATCATGTATGGTAAGTGAAATATATCAACTCATCCATATGTAAAAATGCACAAAAACAAGGTATTGAAGTAAAACATGGTTTAAATCAAAGTTATGTTTTGTGGAACAAATGCATGCTATACTGATATAAACATCTATGCGGTATTGTAAAAATTCATACATCCAAGCCTTGCGACTGTAGAATAAACCCTAGCACAAAGTCTAAGGTCCACCTAGAAATGTATTCGGATTCGGTCATTCCTTCCAATCCAAACAAACCCGGGATTTCAGGAATGGGAGTTGTCAAGTCCTATGGTACCACTACCTACTACCGAGCGGCATGATCGGTGTTAATGAATGTACATTGTCCCATTTAAACAAACCAAATGTCATACCAAAATGTAAGCATGTGATGAATAATAAATGTACTAAGTATGCACACAATGGATATACATAGCATAGAATGTAATGTAAAATAATGTACTAAGTATGCACACAATAGACATACATAGCATGAAATGTAATGTAAAACAATGTACTAAGTATGCACACAATGGGCGTACATAGCATGAAATGTAATGTAAAACAATGTACCAAGTATGCACACAATGGGCGTACATAGCATGAAATGTAATGTAAAACAATGTACTAAGTATGCACATAATGGGCATACATAGCATGAAATGTAATGTAAAACAATGTACTAATAGTGTACTAATGAACATAGCAAGTATATGATGTGAAAACATGGAAAGCATGAAAGTAACAAGTAGGCACATGTGTTTCACCCCAAAACAGTTTGGAAAACAGTAAAAGAGGGGTCTATGTACTCACTTGAGATTGCTTAGTAGTCCTTGAGTAACAACCAAACAATGTTAGAGATCACGGATATCAAACGGCACCTAATATAGGTAACTATGTTAATATACCGGACCTATAATCGGATGATTGGATAGTATGAGGTTTCGTAAACCAAAGGAGTATTGGAACTCATATGATATGGTTTAACAAAGCCCACATGCTAAAATGAAACCTAACCTAAGTGCTTACGACCCATTACGACCCGTTTAGGTAGCTTATGCTACTTTAACGCGTCGTTTGCGCAAAACGCATTCTGAATGCCTAACTAGTCCTATGATAAGTAAAATATGCCTCAACATGTCGAATATTGTTACCAAATCAGTTTAGATACCAAAAGTTATGTTACATATGCTTAAAATGAATTTTGGCGTTCAAAGGGTATTTTGGTAATTTACCTAAGGCATATAAACTACCTATCATACAACTACTTAAACAAAGCGACCATAAGGTATAACCTCGGAAGGTTACTCCCTATATACTATGGTCACCTAATGTGTTTGGTCGGATCCTAATGATCGATCAAACGGGTCAGGTTCGAAAGTATAAGCGATTGATTAGATCGCTTACCCTTACGACCCTAGACAAGCACAAAACTAAAAGTGACGAGCTAAGCATGTTGAAACATGCTTAACTAAGTTAGAAAACAAGTTTGGTATCAAAACAAACGGTTTTGATACCTATAAGTAGTTTGGTTACAAAATACGCAATAACACGCATTTTGGCCGAAACTACGACTCGTCACTGAGCCTAGATAACATGGTAATCTGTAGGTATAGTCACTAGGGACTATAACCATCGTGATTACGCTCACGTTATGAAGTTCAAACGAACTTCGCATTGACCATAAACTGGTCAACGCAGAAAGTCAAACAAAGTTTGACTTTAACGCTAAAACGAATGAAAAGAACGAAAGAACACTTACAAAGGGTCCCCGAAAGCTTTGATCTCCAAGTTATCTCAGGTAGGAAGTGTATGAACACAACCACTTAGAGAAAAACTCAGATTTCAAGTGGGTTTTGAGTTGTGAATCAAGGGGTATTTATAGGATTCTTGGAACCATTAGGATCGTTTATCGAATAACGTGCTTTGATCTTGTCCCTACACTTGTTGGTAAGCTTATGTACATCATATTGGCCCCCCATAAGCAGGAAACAACACTTGGAATTGAGCTGGGAGTGCTTTACAGCTGTTAAATTTAGTTAATCTGGTTTGGGAGACTGACACGGGCCGTGTAAGGATACACACAAGACTTACGCGGGCCGCCTGGCCTTGTCTGATCAGAACCAACTTTGCCATATTGACAGTTTCAGTCCCTGATGGTGTTTAAGGCCATTCCCGACACTTCTAAGGCCCGTAAAGCCAACTTTAAGGCCCTAAAATGATGCATAAACATTGTGGACATGAAACATGCTCAAAAATATATCGGATGTTGGTTCGTTTGGTCATACGATCACGATGTTCGCTTAATTACGACGGAATGCGCATAAGCGCGAAAAACGATCCAAATTGCGTGACGAATGGATTTTTCTTATGCCAAACACTAAAATAAAATATTTTAGTGCTTACATAAATTTTTGGATGTCCGAATGTATTCAGAACGTAAGTTATGCGCGAAAGTGCAAACTTGTGCACTTTTTGACGCTTTTAGTCCCTGAATGACCCAAAAGTTTATTTTAGCACACCGAACCCCTCAAAGCCTATTTCTAAGCTATGTAAAGGATATTTCTGGTATGTTTAACTTATGGTCATGTTCCGGAATGTCTGTTACATTTCAAATTGGCATACTTTCGCAATTTGTCAACTTTAGTCCCTGTAAGCGATTTAACTCGATTTTGCCATACCAAAGCCTTCAAAACTTATTTCTAAGTTATGTAAAGGTTATTTAAGGTATGTTAAGCCTATTTCACTATTCTGGTGTGTTCGTTGTATTAAACGGGTTATATTTACGCATCAGTGCGCGTATAACCTTCCAGAAAGCGATTTAAAGCTTGAAATCGAACAAGAATTGATATGTGCAAAGGATACACATATTTATACAAATCCCAAGTATGAAATACAATATTTCATTGATACAGTATTTGTTTGATGGCCATGGAGGCACAGGTGTCACAGTCTCCCCTACTTTAGGAAATTTCGTCCTGAAATTATATTTAGTGGAAACTTGTGAGAGTTTAAAACATGAAGTTGAAAAGATCGAACAACATTGGTTAGGGTTCTGAAATTCTAGTAACTTTAATAACATCACTCTTGCAATGTAAGAGGGATACTTATATACAAGTATATGAAGCGTCATTGGTGCGTCCACCGTACCTCCGTTACATCGTTCTCATTTTGTTATTGTTGTCACTATCGGTTCTTACACATAATAAATCTTACTGGGTTTCTGTGCACTAAATTTCATAATTATGTACGCGTCCATAATTAGACAATTCCTTGCGTAGTTCACACAGTCTATTTTATAATGTGTAGGGGAAAACCAAATGAACAAACCTGTGATGAGTGTGACTAGACCACCATAGGGTCCTTTTTATTAAATCAATAAATGATTTTAATAGACAACGAAGAAGTCTTTTCAGCTTATATCATCACATGTCATTCTTAACCAGATTTTTTGAATCAATCTTTTTTACTAGACCCCTAAAAGGGTCTCTTATGAATCATAGAGTGGTACTATAAATCCAAGGGTCTTAACTATTACATAGAAGCCCATTAAGAATTTAAGGTAGTACCTTTTTGAATATCCTACTACGAATCCCTCATATGAAGATATGAAAGATTCTACGAGGATTTGGATAACGAATATCCAGAGTATACAAAAAAACACAAAATGCATAAAAGAAAACACAAGATGCATATACACATAGTCATGTAACCACAAAGATTGTTTATCTAGATCTTTAATTTGTTAATTTGTTTTGATAACAGAGCACATGTATTTAAAGCACACTAGGAATCCATCTCGTGGATTTCATTTGGTACTTTAAACATTATCAAGAATCTAACTATAAAGATAGAAAGATTTTTTTTTTTAAAGAAAAATTCGATTTCGATTATATGGAACCGAAATGTTCGAATTTAGGTACAGAAGGAATCCAATTAAGGACTCTGATTTGAATGATAATCATCCACAAGGGTCTAAATGTGAAGATAAAAAAATCCCATATGGATTTTAGAAGTTGAAGATGTTTTGAAACCTTGCACTGGATGTGTTTATGTCAAAACATGAAGTAAAAATTCTTATGAAGTTGAGATGCTAGATATGCCAAGGTGACATATGAAGCAGAATTTGAAGGTTAAGTCAATGTATGAGGAGAATATTTTTGGAAAACTATGAATGGGGTTCTAAAAATGTGTTCAATGTTTTTGAAACCTTATATATAATACCTTTGAAATCATAAAGTAGGTGTATTAGGTAGGTATATATTTAAAAAAAATTGTTTTAAAATCATGCGAGATAAATTTTGAAATTATGTATAAGGTTTTTGAAAAACATGAATGATGCTTTTCGAAATCATGCACTTGATAAGAAAATGTACTGTGTTAATATTGTTTTCAGACTATATGAAACATTTTGAAATTATGAAGGTTGTTTTTGAAAACATAGCCAATGTTTTTGAAATAACATAGACAATGCCTTTGAAAAATTGTTTTCAAACTATATGAAATGTTTTGAGATCATGAAGATTGTTTTTGAAATACTCTTACTATGTATGTTGAAAAATCAAAACGTAATGGGTATGAGATTTGAAAATACCCTTAGTTATCTAACCAACGATTTAAAGGCACAGATGTGTAGAACCATGATTACTCATAATGTCACTTTATTTTCTGTACTTCGTATCTTAGAATGAAACGAGTACTTAGAATTTTCTATGGGAATCATGAGTAAACACAAGAATGGGAAATATTCACAAGAGTAGTTTGTAAGGAACATAGTTCCTTAATGTAGGTATCATAGGGAAATGCCATACACACATGTAACTACACTTGTATATCAGAATTGTGAACAACGATTTATTTATAAACAAAACAGATTGTTTCACATTACAAGAAAATAGAAGAACAAAAGCATAAGAAAGCAACATCTTCTAGTCAGCCAACTGCTCATCCGTGGGTTGGATTTGCATTAGCAAGCTTTGGGCAATCCCTTAGGAAATGGCCGATCTCGCCACAGTTGTAGCAAGACCCTGGTGAGAAACGAGCTTGAGCAGGATTGTGGTCAGCTTTCTTTGGAGCAACTGCAGCTCGGTAAACTCTTGCTATATGACCTTTAAGTCCACAAATTTGGCATTTGCGGCACTTCACACTAGCGTGATGATGAAGGCTACATTGGTTGCACAAGGGTGTAGTTCCGTTGTATGGCTTCCTAGCAGGGGGTTAAGCTGGTTGGTTAGGGATGGCTTGACCATTGTGAGCGACCACGGCGAAGATCTGAGAAGCCTTCCACTTCTTTGACTTCTTAGGGGATCCAGTCTGTTCATCCATGGTCTTTGATTCCTTGATTGGTTTCTTGGTTGGTGGTGCTGTCACTTGGCTAGGTCCCGCTTGATTAGGTGTAACTGCTGCGGGTTTCCTGGAAGCCTTACGCTTCCTTGATTTTGGTGAAGGCTTGACCTCTGTCTCCTTTGGTGACTCTTGAGTGGCTTCATCCTGGAGACGATACATGGCAATGCCTAAATCCACAGTCTTCAGAATCACTTCGCCTAATCGCTGGGCAAATTTGGCTGTTCGCTCCTGTCACACCCCCAAAATCCACACGCGGAGTATCACCGCTTGGAGGCGTGACTGACCAGGATCAAACCACTAATCATAGTGAACAAGCAAATAATTAAATGTAAAAGTCCAACCAATACGTTTAGTGTCCAAGACAAACATAGTTAAGTTATGAGCGGAAGCATAAATGTTTAAAAAACCCAAATCGTAAGTTTAAATGTCCAAGGTTTAACATGGCACACAGCTGTCCATGTCCCACAACGACTCTTCCCCATGCAAGCTCCAGCTAAGTACCTATTGACCTGCAAAGCATGTAGTAACGAGTCAACAACAAGTTGAGTGAGTTCACGTTTGGTTGTCCAGTTTATAGTTGTTCCGAAAACACAGTTTGCTCTTTACCAGCTATCCAGCCGTGGGGGTTACCCCATAGTTTGAAAAACGTTTATTAGTTACCCGTTCTTACGTTGGCTATTCCAGCCCGGCTCTATGGCCGTGGGGGCTACCCCATGTTTAATTCACCAGACTCGTTACCATATCGACTACTAACGTTCGTCATGTTTAAGTGCCCTAACGTCTGTGTCTATCATCACTGACGTGCCATAGTCCATTAGTCCACGCCCGTCCTCTGCGGCACGGTGTGAGGTTTGTTAAACCTAATAGCGCTATTTAACTAATGACCCGTTCGCCATTGGCCTCGGCGATTAAGTCGATATAAAAGGAGGGACTTCGTTGATAGAGTTCTAGTCTAGTATAGTTAAATCCGTCTCATACTGGACGAGGAATCTATGTTCCTGATTACGTCTCAACAGGACGAGGAATCTATATTCCTTAACCCATTCCCAACCCCTGGGAACCCCATGCTTTGTTACGAAGTGTGAACTCACCTTGGTTTGCTCGGCAGATACACAGAAAGGTCAAGTCTAGCTGCTAGTGGTCAACCACGTCCTAACATGGTTACCATACAAGTCAGGTCTAGGTGCACGTATGATAACACATAGGTAGCAGATTATGAACACAAGTTGATCATGGAAACACATAATACACGTTAACACCTTAACAATAACAGTCAAGCACTCCTCACGTCTAACTTGTACGATCCGAAAGATATAGCCCAATAACAGTCGGCCCAACATGTTGTGCGTTCAGCACAGCCTTGTGCGATCCACAACATGTTGTGCGACTCCGTTAGACACCCGGCCCAAAATAACAAGAAGCCCAAATAACGTAAGTATTTCCATAAGTAACCGGCCCGACCAATTACACGTGGATCCCTTGTGCGATCTGAGAACCCTTGTGCGATTTCCATAATAGTGTATGATTAGTCAAATCAAATTTTCCTATCTCTACATGATCGTCCCTTTAATCTCGGTTCAAACAGTTTATACACCCAATCTAATAGCACATTCCAATCTCATGGCAACAACCTAAACCTCTAACAGGTTGCAACATATTCCAATATCAAAACAAAGGAATTTATCATACCACATGGGCACTCATCACAATCTAGGCCACTACCTAATCATGGTCCAATAAGCATTTAGAATTCAATTTGATTGTCAGCAATGAATTCTCAAGACAATTGAGTGGATAATTTGGTCCAATCAAAGTTGATTTGCATGTGACGTTTTCAATTGAATTGTCGGTCATGTTATTGATTCAATCAATTGTTTGTGTCTCATACTTATGAATCATTTTACACATCGTAATTATCAAAAAAAAACATTGATAATAGATATCAATTATTATCATCATGTGCACAAGATTTATGGCAACACACTAGTATACCAATTATTATCATCATTCCTCTTCAACAGTTTCCTAGTTTCATCATCCCGAACTCGTATACCCGTACCCCCTTTGTCGTTATCAGCCACCCACATGCAACCCAACATTAATAACTAATATCAACTAATACAAAAACATGAATAATTCGTCCCTACACAGTTTATATTACCACTGTTTGTCAAACAATTCAATATCACAATGATTTCATTAACTACCATGCATCCTAATCATGCACAACATCCATATTATTACATAGCCATCAAAGTCAAATACTCTAACCCACAATAAACCGCATACAATTGAAAGTAATCAACGAAATCAGAATAATTATAATCACTAACCAATTACTGTTGGGGATGTACTAGAACAGAAAGTAGAGAAACTTTGCCCAGAATGATGCTGATGTCGATCAGATAGTGCTAGGGTTTGTGTTCTTTGAGTGAAATACAAATAAATGCGATTATACAAGTCATCTAGTATTTACGCAAGGTAGGGTTTTGGGGTCGGCTTGGTTTGGGCTTAATATACATGGGCCGGACTAATAATAATAAGAGGGGTGTGGCCTTAGGCCCAAGTGTATGGCTCGGGTTTGAGGTGCGGCCCATTAACGTTACTCATATACATATAACATCCAGCATATTCGGTTCCTAAACTTGCATATCAACCAAATGTAACCATACTTACAATCATTCATAAATCGTACACAATTAAAATCAAATAATTATTTAAACGGTTCATTCCTTCGGTACACACACGTCAAACATCAAAGGACTAGAGAAATATTAAAAACATGAGTTGTCACATTATCCCCAAGTTGAAAGAAATTTCGTCCCGAAAGTTAGCACGTACTCACTGAGGAAGCTAGTTAAGTTGCATGGTTTTCCTGGGGTGTCACATCCTCCCCCCGTTGATCTAATTCCGTAGCTTCAGCCTCAGTAGTAGTTGTACCGGTTGCGAACAGTTGGGGATACTTTTGTTTCATCTGATCTTCGCGTTCCCAGGTGAACTCTGGGCCGCGACGTGAGTTCCAACGAACTCGAACGAGAGGTATTCTGGTACGCTTGAGGACCTTAACATCCTGGTCCGTGATTTCGACTGGTTCCTCGACGAATCGTAACTGCTCGTCGATAGTGAGCTCCTTCAAAGGAACTATGAGGGTCTCATCTGACAGACACTTCTTCAGATTCGACACATGGAAAACGTTGTGAACTGCACTGAGTTCTGCTGGTAAGTTCAGTTTGTAGGCCACTCTGCCTATTTTGTCGATGACTTCGAAAGGTCCAACGTATCGTGGGTTAAGTTTGCCCCGTTTACCAAAACGAACCACACCCTTCCAAGGTGAAACTTTGAGTAGTACACGCTCCCCAACCTGGAGCTCTAGTGGTTTTCTGCCCTTATCGGCATAGACTTTCTGACGGTCACGAGCTGCCACCATTCGTTGTCGTATCTGAGCAATTCGCTCTGTTGTGTCTACCACAAGTTCTGGACCAGTAATCTGACTATCCCCCACCTCTGCACAACAAAGAGGTGACCGGCATTTACGCCCGTACAATGCCTCAAACGGAGCAGCTTTAATGCTGGTGTGGTAGCTGTTATTGTATGAGAATTCCACGAGTGGCAGATGCTTTTCCCAGCCGTTGCCAAAGTCAATTACACATGCCCTAAGCATGTCTTCGAGTGTCTGGATGGTGCGTTCAGATTGCCCATCCGTTTACGGGTGATAAGCTGTGCTCATATCTAATCGTGAGCCAAATGACTTGTGCATTGCTTGCCACAGTTCTGATGTAAAACGCGCATCTCGATCCGAGATAATAGAGGTGGGCACTCTGTGCCTCGAGACAACTTCCTTAAGATATACGTCTGCTAGTGTGGAGAACTTATCCGTTTCCTTGATAGCCAAAAAGTGAGCAGACTTTGTGAGTCGATCCACGATCACCCAAATAGTATCGTTACCACGTTGAGATCTAGGCAGGCCAGTAACAAAATCCATGGAAATTTGCTCCCATTTCCATTGTGGTATCTCTGGTTGTCGGAGTCGGCCTGAAGGTTTCTGGTATTCCGTCTTGACTCTCGCACAAGTCAAGCACTTGCTAACGTATGTTGCTATGTGGGCCTTCACGCTAGGCCACCCGTAGGGTAGTTCTGAGGTCGTGGTACATCTTATCCGAACCAGGATGTACTGAGTAGCGAGACTTGTGTGCCTCATCCGTCACAAGCTCTCGTGGGTTGCCATAAAGTGGGACCCAAATGCGTCCTGTTACGTAGTAAGCACCGTCTTCCTTTTGTTCTAACCGTTGCCTTGAGCCGCGTAGGGCTTCAGCCCTGATGTTTTCTGGTTTCAATGCTTCTACCTGAGCATCTCGTATCTGTGCAGGAAGACTAGATTGGATAGTGAGTTGTAAATCTCGTACGCGCTTAGGTGTAGTGTCCTTTCGACTGAGGGCGTCAGCTACAGCGTTGGCTTTGCCTGGTTGGTACCTGATCAAGCATTCGTAGTCATTCAGTAGCTCGACCCATCGTCATTGTCGCATATTCAGTTCCTTCTGTTTGAGAATATGCTCGAGACTCCTGTGATCGGTGTAAATGGCGCACTTGGTACCGTACAGGTAATGTCGCCATATCTTAAGTGCAAAAACAACAGCTCCCAGCTCTACGTCGTGTATAGTGTAGTTCTTTTCATGCACTTTGAGTTGACGTGAGGCGTAGGCTATAACTTTATCCCGCTGCATCAATACGCAACCAAGACCCTGAATGGATGCGTCGCAATAAACCACGAAGTCGTCTGTGCCTTCTGGCAATGAAAGGATAGGTGCACTGCAAAGTCTTTCCTTTAAGTGTTGAAACACTAACTCCTGTGCGTCTCCCCAACGATAAACAACTCCCTTCTGCGTTAGTGAAGTAAGAGGCTGAGCGATCTTAGAAAAATCCTTGATAAATCTCCTGTAGTAACCTGCCAATCCCAAGAATTGGCGAATTTCCGTTGGCGTACGAGGAGCAGGCCAGCTCTTGATTGACTCTACCTTGGATGGATCAACGTGAATCCCATCCTTGTTCACTACATGGCCTAAGAAATGGACTTCACGAAGCCAGAAGTCACATTTTGAAAACTTGGCGTACAGCTGTTCCTTTCGAAGGAGTTCCAAAATAAGTCGTAAATGCTGCTCATGTTCCTCCTGACTCTTCGAATAGATCAGGATGTCATCGATGAAGACAATAACGAACTTGTCTAAGTAAGGCTTGCACACTCGATTCATCAAGTCCATGAAGACCGCCGGTGCGTTTGTCATCCCAAAAGGCATGACCAATAACTCATAGTGGCCATATCGAGTTCTATAGGCTGTTTTGGAGACGTCCTCCTCTCGGACCCTCAGCTGATGGTACCCTGATCTCAAATCAATCTTCGAATAGTAGCTCGACCCTTGCAGCTGGTCGAACAAGTCGTCGATGCGTGGAAGAGGATAGCGATTCTTCACAGTCACCTTGTTCAGTTCACGGTAGTCGATGCACATTCTGAACGTACCGTCTTTCTTCTTTACAAACAGCACTGGAGCTCCCCAGGGCGATGAGCTAGAGCGAATAAAACCCTTATCCAAGAGTTCTTGTAGTTGCGTAGAGAGTTCTTCCAACTCTGATGGGGCTAAGCGATAAGGTGCACGAGTTATAGGTGCTGCTCTAGGAGCTAGCTCGATCTGGAACTCGACCTGGTGATGAGGCGGGAGGCCAGGTAGTTCCTCAGGATAAACACGTACAATCGGAAAGTCTTCTATCTTTTTCTCTTTCTTCGAGGTGTCGGTAACGAGAGCCAAAATGGCAGTGTGGCCCTTTCTCCAACATTCCTGGGCCTTAAGGAAAGAGATGATGCTCCCCACAGCACCACTCTTGTCGCCACGAATCGTAAGAGGTTCATCACCTGTTCGAGAAACACGAACGACCTTCTCATTGCAGAGAACCTCTGCTCGATATTGAGGTAGCCAATCCATACCAATAACGATGTCGAAACCATCACAACGTTGGGGTCATTCCTAGCATTACCCTGACCAATCACGAACACTCGACCCCTGGCACCATTGCCGTCGTCATTACTCCCATTGCTGCCTCCATTATTATTCCCGTTTCCTTGGTTGTGGTTCTGATTCTGATTCTGGTTCAGTCGTGGGTAGCGTCTCATGAAATGATTCTTTAGCACCGCACTGATAACATCCCTTGTTATCCTACTGTTGCTGCTGATTCTGTGGAGCTTGTGGCTGCTATTGTCGGTTCTTGTTTGCAGGATGTGAGATTCTAAAATCTTTGGCTCCATGACCAAGCTCGTTGCATCTCTGACAACGATCTCTGTTGCATTGCCCGCTGTGGTGCAAATTACATCGATTGCACTTAGGGTGGTTTCCCCTGTATCCACCCTGACTTCGATTACCAAAAGACTGCTGACTGAGGCTCCTGTGCTGCGACTGAGACTGAACCGAAGTGGGACCCTTGCTCGAATTTCCATTCCACTTGCGTTTATTGTCACTGGGAGCATCCGAAGTAGTTGTAGCAGCATTAATACGCTTCGGCAGTTTGTTCTGTCCTATCGCCTGATCTGAGAGACGTTGAGCAAGACGAGTAATATCCTGAATGGTTGCAAGGTTGGCCTATGTCACATGACTTTGTATCTCTGGTACTAAGCCTTTGAGGTACAGCTCAATGCGCTTGATGAGAGGATCCACCATTGTTGGACATAACACTGTCAGTTCGTTGGATCGTTTCGTGTACGCTTCTATCTCTGACCTTGTCATCTTCAGGTTTAAGAACTCCACTTCCAGTTTGCGGATGTCATCACGACTACGACATTCACATTTGGATCAGTTCCTTAAGAATCATTCCATGGGGTGGCATTAGCAGCCGCTAGCCCCAGTATCTGAACTTGCGCGTTCCACCAAGTTAGCGCAGTGCCTTCAAGAGTACCAGTGGCGTACTTCACCCTACGAGCCTCATGGCATTCACACATCTCTAAGACAGACTTGAGCTTTTCAAACCAATGGAGGAGTCCAACAGCTCCTTTAGTGCCACTGAAAGTATTAGGACAACAGTCCATGTACGTCTTGAATGTGCATACAGGTGGCTGAGCGTTCTAACCTTGTTACACGAGGAATAAAGTCCGGGTTAAGCGCGAGAGCTGGATCATGAGAGTAGGATCTAACATCCTAGGGTAGGTTCGTAATAGCAGGTTATACCTCCTGCCTGAGCGGCTGCGAGTGCTGCCGTAACTTGTTCGTTGATAAGAGCCGTCAGCTGGCTTGAGTTAGGTTCACACGTTCCCTCATGATCTCTCATCGAAGGAAACACAAATAGGAAAGGTGTCGCGAATGTGTGTAAGTGTGTAGTGACAGTAGGGAGCAAGCACAAATGTGTTTTCAAACTATAGTCGCTACGTTTATCTAAGCATACCATGAACATAATTCTATGTAATCCAGCAAGTAGGCAATAAAACACAAACCATATCACCTAGAATGTCGAGCCTTGCACGTGGAGTGAAGCGTCGTTGTGGATCGTAGAGCACCGTACAGGTTATAGTCTGGTTTTAACAAAAATGTTTTCCTTTATTAAAACCAAGTTCTCTATAACCAATGGCTCTGATACCAATCTGTCACACCCCCAAAATCCACACGCGGAGTATCACCGCTTGGAGGCGTGACTGACCAGGATCAAACCACTAATCATAGTGAGCAAGCAAATAATTAAATGTAAAAGTCCAACCAATACGTTTAGTGTCCAAGACAAACATAGTTAAGTTATGAGCGGAAGCATAAATGTTTAAAAAACCCAAATCGTAAGTTTAAATGTCCAAGGTTTAACATGGCACACAGCTGTCCATGTCCCACAACGACTCTTCCCCATGCAAGCTCCAGCTAAGTACCTATTGACCTGCAAAGCATGTAGTAACGAGTCAACAACAAGTTGAGTGAGTTCACGTTTGGTTGTCCAGTTTATAGTTGTTCCGAAAACACAGTTTGCTCTTTACCAGCTATCCAGCCGTGGGGGTTACCCCATAGTTTGAAAAAAGTTTATTAGTTACCCGTTCTTACGTTGGCTATTCCAGCCCGGCTCTATGGCCGTGGGGGCTACCCCATGTTTAATTCACCAGACTCGTTACCATATCGACTACTAACGTTCGTCATGTTTAAGTGCCCTAACGTCTGTGTCTATCATCACTGACGTGCCATAGTCCATTAGTCCACGCCCGTCCTCTGCGGCACGGTGTGAGGTTTGTTAAACCTAATAGCGCTATTTAACTAATGACCCGTTCGCCATTGGCCTCGGCGATTAAGTCGATATAAAAGGAGGGACTTCGTTGATAGAGTTCTAGTCTAGTATAGTTAAATCCGTCTCATACTGGACGAGGAATCTATGTTCCTGATTACGTCTCAACAGGACGAGGAATCTATATTCCTTAACCCATTCCCAACCCCTGGGAACCCCATGCTTTGTTACGAAGTGTGAACTCACCTTGGTTTGCTCGGCAGATACACAGAAAGGTCAAGTCTAGCTGCTAGTGGTCAACCACGTCCTAACATGGTTACCATACAAGTCAGGTCTAGGTGCACGTATGATAACACATAGGTAGCAGATTATGAACACAAGTTGATCATGGAAACACATAATACACGTTAACACCTTAACAATAACAGTCAAGCACTCCTCACGTCTAACTTGTACGATCCGAAAGATATAGCCCAATAACAGTCGGCTCAACATGTTGTGCGTTCAGCACAGCCTTGTGCGATCCACAACATGTTGTGCAACTCCGTTAGACACCCGGCCCAAAATAACAAGAAGCCCAAATAACGTAAGTATTTCCATAAGTAACCGGCCCGACCAATTACACGTGGATCCCTTGTGCGATCTGAGAACCCTTGTGCGATTTCCATAATAGTGTATGATTAGTCAAATCAAATTTTCCTATCTCTACATGATCGTCCCTTTAATCTCGGTTCAAACAGTTTATACACCCAATCTAATAGCACATTCCAATCTCATGGCAACAACCTAAACCTCTAACAGGTTGCAACATATTCCAATATCAAAACAAAGGAATTTATCATACCACATGGGCACTCATCACAATCTAGGCCACTACCTAATCATGGTCCAATAAGCATTTAGAATTCAATTTGATTGTCAGCAATGAATTCTCAAGACAATTGAGTGGATAATTTGGTCCAATCAAAGTTGATTTGCATGTGATGTTTTCAATTGAATTGTCGGTCATGTTATTGATTCAATCAATTGTTTGTGTCTCATACTTATGAATCATTTTACACATCGTAATTATCAAAAAAAAACATTGATAATAGATATCAATTATTATCATCATGTGCACAAGATTTATGGCAACACACTAGTATACCAATTATTATCATCATTCCTCTTCAACAGTTTCCTAGTTTCATCATCCCGAACTCGTATACCCGTACCCCCTTTGTCGTTATCAGCCACCCACATGCAACCCAACATTAATAACTAATATCAACTTATACAAAAACATGAATAATTCGTCCCTACACAGTTTATATTACCACTGTTTGTCAAACAATTCAATATCACAATGATTTCATTAACTACCATGCATCCTAATCGTGCACAACATCCATATTATTACATAGCCATCAAAGTCAAATACTCTAACCCACAATAAACCACATACAATTGAAAGTAATCAACGAAATCAGAATAATTATAATCACTAACCAATTACTGTTGGGGATGTACTAGAACAGAAAGTAGAGAAACTTTGCCCAGAATGATGCTGATGTCGATCAGATAGTGCTAGGGTTTGTGTTCTTTGAGTGAAATACAAATAAATGCGATTATACAAGTCATCTAGTATTTATGCAAGGTAGGGTTTTGGGGTCGGCTTGGTTTGGGCTTAATATACATGGGTCGGACTAATAATAATAAGAGGGGTGTGGCCTTAGGCCCAAGTGTATGGCTCGGGTTTGAGGTGCGGCCCATTAACGTTACTCATATACATATAACATCCAGCATATTCGGTTCCTAAACTTTCATATCAACCAAATGTAACCATACTTACAATCATTCATAAATCGTACACAATTAAAATCAAATAATTATTTAAACGGTTCATTCCTTCGGTACACACACGTCAAACATCAAAGGACTAGAGAAATATTAAAAACATGAGTTGTCACAGCTCGGACATTTGACCGTTGCTGAGAGGAAGAGATATTCTAGAAGAACATGAAAGACATAGGAAGAAACAAGTGAAAGGTTATCAGACAATCAAAACAGAATGGCAATGCATAAAAATTGCGATCATTTGTTTGTTACCTAAGGCAAACAAATGAGATGGTGACAAATCAAAGTAAACGGGTCATATTAATGTATCACTGAAGACATGCTCGCCTATAAGTGAACACTCACCCCAAGAGTTCCCAGGTAAGAGTGACTGGTCCGATACTGCGGATTTGTACGAACACTCTAGCCTTCGACAGAAAACTCAGGGTACAGGCATTCACTCTTCCAGTTTGCACGTGTTCACATTATAAGACCCAAACTTTGACAAGATTTGAAAACTTAGAGGGTTCAAAACCTAGTAATTAATCATCCTAGAACAGATGATTGCTTTTCAAAGCGGTTTTGAAATTTATGTTCTTGTTGTGGTTGTCGCCTAAGGATAGGTGACAGTATTGTTTTATGACTAAACGCAAGTAAACTCGCGTTAGGGTCCTAGGAAGGTTATAGACTAGGTCAAAGTATTACTAATAACCTAATTCCCTATAACCATGAGCTCTGATACCAACTTTTATGTCACACCCCGACCACGTAAAACAACAAAACGTGGCGGAAACGTCGGGGAGTGTTGTAACAGAATCATTGTTTCATAACACATGGAAATTGAAATATTGTTTTATTGAATAAAAGAGTTAAAATGTCTTGACAATCAAAGAAATATAACATAAATAACTAGTCTTGCATCTTTTATTGTCACTAAGGCCCAAGTCCGCCTAAGTGTATCTTGATAAATCCTATGCATCATATCCTGAAACACATGTGAAAATAGGTACGTCAGCATAAAAATGCCTGTGAGATACATAGGTTTTGTGAAAATAGAATTCATGACTCATGTTTAAGAAAATGTTTAGTCATGAACCTTGTAATTTGCTTTGTCTTGTAAATCATTTGAAAATCAATAAGATCAGATGATATGTATAAATAAGAGAATAATGTATAGTTAAATGAATAACCAAGTAAAATGAGTTTGTATAAGATAAGTTGTTTTGTAAAACAATGTCTTGTGAAAAGTATGTTATTTGTATAAAATGTTATATGTCTTAAATTGAAATGATTCGAATAACGCTACGATATGTAATACCATACAAGCACTTATATATAGGAAGTACCAGCGACGTATCCACCATGCTTGTATCATATTACACACGCCTCGTTACTTAAATCACTTACTCAAACCAAACCACCAAAGTAAAATGTTTATGTATAATCAAATGTCAAAATGTTTGTGTGAAAACCATGTCTAATGTCTATGTCTAATGTAAATCATGAATTTTGTATATCAATGTCAAAATGTTTATGTCTAATGTAAATCATGAAATGTGTATCCAAAATATCATGTATGGTAAGTGAAATATATCAACTCATCCATATGTAAAAATGCACAAAAACAAGGTATTGAAGTAAAACATGGTTTAAATCAAAGTTATGTTTTGTGGAACAAATGCATGCTATACTGATATAAACATCTATGCGGTATTGTAAAAATCCATACATCCAAGCCTTGCGACTGTAGAATAAACCCTAGCACAAAGTCTAAGGTCCACCTAGAAATGTATTCGGATTCGGTCATTCCTTCCAATCCAAACAAACCCGGGATTTCAGGAATGGGAGTTGTCAAGTCCTATGGTACCACTACCTACTACCGAGCGGCATGATCGGTGTTAATGAATGTACATTGTCCCATTTAAACAAACCTTGAAATGTCATACCAAAATGTAAGCATGTGATGAATAATAAATGTACTAAGTATGCACACAATGGACATACATAGCATAGAATGTAATGTAAAATAATGTACTAAGTATGCACACAATGGACATACATAGCATGAAATGTAATGTAAAACAATGTACTAAGTATGCACACAATGGACATACATAGCATGAAATGTAATGTAAAACAATGTACTAAGTATGCACACAATGGGCATACATGGCATGAAATGTAATGTAAAACAATGTACTAAGTATGCACACAATGGGCGTACATAGCATGAAATGTAATATAAAACAATGTACTAAGTATGCACACAATGGGCATACATAGCATGAAATGTAATGTAAAACAATGTACTAATAGTGTACTAATGAACATAGCAAGTATATGATGTGAAAACATAGAAAGCATGAAAGTAACAAGTAGGCACATGTGTTTCACCCCAAAACAGTTTGGAAAACAGTAAAAGAGGGGTCTATGTACTCACTTGAGATTGCTTAGTAGTCCTTGAGTAACAACCAAACAATGCTAGAGATCACGGATATCAAACGGCACCTAATATAGATAACTATGTTAATATACCGGACCTATAATCGGATGATTGGATAGTATGAGGTTTCGTAAACTAAATGAGTATTGGAACTCATATGATATGGTTTAACAAAGCCCACATGCTAAAATGAAACCTAACCTAAGTGCTTACGACCCATTACGACCCGTTTAGGTAGCTTATGCTACTTTAACGCGTCGTTTGCGCAAAACGCATTCTGAATGCCTAACTAGTCCTATGATAAGTAAAATATGCCTCAACATGTCGAATATTGTTACCAAATCAGTTTAGATACCAAAAGTTATGTTACATATGCTTAAAATGAATTTTGGCGTTCAAAGGGTATTTTGGTAATTTACCTAAGGCATATAAACTACCTATCATACAACTACTTAAACAAAGCGACCATAAGGTATAACCTCGGAAGGTTACTACCTATATACTATGGTCACCTAATGTGTTTGGTCGGATCCTAATGATCGATCAAACGGGTCGGGTTCGAAAGTATAAGCGATTGATTAGATCGCTTACCCTTACGACCCTAGACAAGCACAAAACTAAAAGTGACGAGGTAAGCATGTTGAAACATGCTTAACTAAGTTAGAAAACAAGTTTGGTATCAAAACAAACGGTTTTGATACCTATAAGTAGTTTGGTTACAAAATACGCAATAACACGCATTTTGGCCGAAACTACGACTCGTCACTGAGCCTAGGTAACGTGGTAATCAGTAGGTATAGTCACTAGGGACTATAACCATCATGATTACGCTCACGTTATGAAGTTCAAACGAACTTCGCATTGACCATAAACTGGTCAACGTAGAAAGTCAAACAAAGTTTGACTTTAACGCTAAAACGAATGAAAAGAATGAAAGAACACTTACAAAGGGTCCCCGAAAGCTTTGATCTCCAAGTAATCTCAGGTAGGAAGTGTATGAACACAACCACTTAGAGAAAAACTCAGATTTCAAGTGGGTTTTGAGTTGTGAATCAAGGGGTATTTATAGGATTCTTGGAACCGTTAGGATCATTTATCGAATAGCGTGCTTTGATCTTGTCCCTACACTTGTTGATAAGCTTATGTACATCATATTGGCCCCCCCATAAGCAGGAAACAACACTTGGAATTGAGCTGGGAGTGCTTTATAGCTGTTAAATTCAGTTAATCTGGTCTGGGAGACTGACGTGGGCCGCGTAAGGATACACACAAGACTTACGCGGGCCGCCTGGCCTTGTCTGATCAGAACCAACTTTGCCATATTGACAGTTTCAGTCCCTGATGGTGTTTAAGGCCATTCCCGACACTTCTAAGGCCCGTAAAGCCAACTTTAAGGCCCTAAAATGATGCCTAAACATTGTGGACATGAAACATGCTCAAAAATATGTCGGATGTTGGTTCGTTTGGTCGTACGATCGCGATGTTCGCTTAATTACGACGGAATGCGCATAAGCGCGAAAAACGATCCAAATTGCGTGATAAATGGATTTTTCTTATGCCAAACACTAAAATAAAATATTTTAGTTCTTACATAAATTTTTGGATGTCCGAATGTATTCAGAACGTAAGTTATGCGCGAAAGTGCAAACTTGTGCACTTTTTGACGCTTTTAGTCCCTGAATGACCCAAAAGTTTATTTTTGCACACCGAACCCCTCAAAGCCTATTTCTAAGCTATGTTAAGGATATTTATGGTATGTTTAACTTATGGTCATGTTCCGGAATGTCTGTTACAGTTCAAATTGGCATACTTTCGCAATTTGTCAACTTTAGTCCCTGTAAGCGATTTAACTCGATTTTGCCATACCAAAGCCTTCAAAACTTATTTCTAAGTTATGTAAAGGTTATTTAAGGTATGTTAAGCCTATTTCACTATTCCGGTGTGTTCTTTGCATTAAACGGGTTATATTTACGCATCAGTGCGCGTATAACCTTTCAGAAAGCGATTTAAAGCTTGAAATCGAACAAGAATTGATATGTGCAAAGGATACACATATTTATACAAATCCCAAGTATGAAATACAATATTTCATTGATACAGTATTTGTTTGATTGCCGTGGAGGCACAGGTGTCACATATTTTCTGCAAAACAGAGCATGAGATGCAAAAAATGGATGGCGAGACAAAGCTATCAGCATTGGTTTGTCAAATTTTATTTAGAATGGTTTTGCATTTTAGGGGGAGTATTATTGTTAGAAAATACAAAAACATTTGAAAATTTGAAAAAGTCAAAAACATGAAAAAAATTCAAAATTGAGTTTTTGTTTAAAAAGAGGAAATGATAGTACATCAGTAGACAGTTACAGTATGCTAAAGAAATGTAATGTTTAAATAGTGTTTAACAGTCTCACTGATGATATGCCGATAGGTTTTTATACATTTAGTAAACTTTTTCAGGATATAAACATAAACTCAAACTTGCTTATTTTATGGGAAACACTACTTGGATTATAGGTAACCCCTGAAATCTTGTTTGAAAGGTCCCTCTTTCTGAAATACTAGGTCTTTATACTTAGTGATATCTAGGGTATTATCCCGGGACTTCTGATTTTGCGGAAGCAATGGCCTAGTCCCCGTATAATACTTTCTGCTTGCTGGAAATATAGCGCCGCCCTCAGTACAAAAATTGATGAAACATTGAAAAATGCTAATAATGTGTTGTTGAAGAAAAGATTCTTAAAATATATGCATTTTAAGAAAACTTTTATAGAAAATTATCTATAAACCTTCCTTGGCAAAAATAATTATATTTTTATATAAACCTCAAAAATGATAATTTTTTCAAGATTAACTTAGAAAATATTTATAAATCCATTATTTACCCAAAATAATATATTCTTAATTTGTTTAAGAAAATGTATATTTTCTTCAAAAATAGTATATCTTCTAATTGTTCAAGAAAAAAAAAATATATATATATATATATATATATTTCTTTACTCAAAAATAATAAATTTTCTTCTTGATAAAATATGATACGTTTGTAATATTTGTAAAAATCATACTTTACGTTCTTTCGGTTTCCAAAATATCGTTTAACTCGTTTGTCAAATATATATATATATATATATATATATATGAATTTAATTCCGAAATATATATAAGTGTAGTCCATATTCCTTGTTTGGTTTGTCCATAATTCGGGTATAAATTATATATTTATTTTCTTGGAATTTTGGCATTATTTTTGTATTACATTTTTTTTTTATTTTGGTAAGTTATAATATTTTCAAGTCCTAAAATAATATAACTAATACACATAATATACAAATAGCACACAAATTGTGACTTCTAAATATATTTTCCAATATTTGCAATTTTTGTAACCAAAAATTATGGCAAATTTATATGAAAAACCATGGTTAAAGTTTACTTATCAACACTTGTTTTAAAATATTTTTCTAAGTGTTTAAATTCTACAAAAATTTTTCCATAGTTTCCCCTTAAAAATGGAGGTTTCCATGTTTTAACAAGCATATCATTTTCTTTTAAAATCATCATCAATTATCAAAAAAATCATTCAGGACTTACCATGAGCCAAAATCATGCAATTTACACTACAACATGAACTTGGAGTTTTGTAAAAACTTGTAGTAACTTACTATGTTATTTAGTAGGTTTAGTTACCCTTTAAAACATGGTTCTTTGTTCATAAATCCCTTTCTTGAAAAATTTAGTCCTTTACAACTTACAAAATGATTTTTCTAAAAATAATTCCTTTGTATTTTTCTTGTTACAAACATCTTTCTAGCTTTGGTTAAACACTTAAAACATGTTTAACTTCTTTAAAATCATGATCTTGTCAATCTTGCAAATAACTTTAGTTTCTTGAGAAAATCATTTTTTAAATCATCCATTTACAAGACTTATAACATGTATTCATCATCATATTACACAAAAACATCTTCATTTTTCAAGTTCATGTTCTCATAAAGGATGATCATTTTAGATTTTCACAAGTTTCATCCTCTCACTTGCTAGATCATGTGTTTAATCACAATCTAGCAAGTTTCTTATGATGATCAACATCATAATCACAAGAAATCAATCATCAAGATTCACACATACACTAAAACAACATAGATTCTTATGATTTTAAGCTTTATGTTAGAGATTATCTTCTTGTTTCTTCATAATCTTTATGTTTAACCATTTACATAATCTTTTTACCATCAAAATAAGAAGTAAAATCACGTTACAAGAGGCTTACTACTAGCACAAGGGCTAGGGAAGAACTCAAGATGATGAAGATGATAAACAAGGTAGATAAAAGCTTATGGTGGAGGTCCTTCAAGTTAGATACTAGTACTTCTAGTTTGTCTGATAACTGTGCTAACTTTGTTTCGTGCACTAATTGGATCATAATGTGTTGCATGCAATAATGATATGAAGTCATGCAACATGTAATGCACTTGTATGTATATGACAATAATCAGAAAGCATTCATGTCATTAATTCAAATTAAGCACAGTTATTAAAGCACAAATTACTGTTTAACAAGTACGAAATTACATGGAAAATTGACAGTTGTCACATTCTCCCCCCGTTAAGAAAATTTCGTTCCGAAATTTTAAGCTACGTTATTAGTTGCAGGGGAGTTAGGGAACAAATGTGGATACTTCGATTTCATTCGATCTTCATGCTCCCAAGTAAACTCTGGGCCATGTCATGAATCCCAACGAACCTTGACAAGCTTAACACGACTCCTCTGAGTCTTGCTGATTTTCCAGTCTGTAACCTCAACGGGTTTCTCTGTGAATTGGAGAGTGTCGTCAATATGCACTTCATCCGCAGGGATGATTACTGTTTCCTGAGTTGGGTTTTTCTTCAGGTTTGACACATGAAATGTATCGTGAACACCGTTTAGTTCTTCTGGTAATTCTAGTTTGTACGCGACGGTACCAACCCTTTCCAAAATCTTTAATGGCCCAATGTAACGTGGATTTAACTTGCCACGTTTCCCAAATCGTGCTACACCTTTCCAAGGTGAGACCTTCAACAAAACTATGTCTCCTACCTTGAATTCCAAAGGTTTTCGTCTTTGATCCGCATAGCTCTTTTGTCGATCACGAGCCGCCTTGATGCGCTCTCGGATCTGCATGATCTTGTCGGTCGTTTCTTGAACCAGTTCGGGACCAACCATCTGTCTATCTCCAGCATCTGCCCAACACAATGGTGAGCGGCACTTACAGCCATAGAGAGCTTCGAACGGTGCGGCTTGAATGCTTGTATGGTAGCTGTTATTATAGGAGAACTCAACCAAAGGTAGACGAGTATCCCAGCTGCCGCCTAAATCCATCTCACATGCGCGGAGCATGTCTTCCAGTGTTTGAATAGTTCGTTCGCTCTGACCGTTTGTTTGCGGGTGAAAGGCCGTAGTCAGATTCAACTGAGATCCAAAGGCCTCTTGAAAGGATTGCCAAATCCTTGATACAAACCGTCCATCTCTATCTGAAATTATCGAGATAGGCACTCCATAACGTGCTACAATCTCCTTGAGGTAAAGCTCAGCCAGCTTTACAGTGCCATCTTTCTCTCGTATCGGTAGGAAGTGGGCAGACTTTGTCAATCGATCCACTATTACCCATATCATATCATGTCCTATAGTAGTCTTGGGTAACTTTGTTATGAAGTCCATTGAAATTTGTTCCCACTTCCACATGGGTATTTCAGGTTGTTGCAAAAGACCAGAAGGCTTCTGATACTTGGCCTTAACCTTAGCACAGGTTAAGCATTTCCCAACACAAATGGCTACGTCGCTCTTGAGTCTTGGCCACAAATAGTAATCTTTCAGATCTTGGTACATCTTGTCTGATCCTGGGTGGATCGAGTACCTTGACTTATGAGCCTCTTCAAAAATAACCTCTAATACCGCCATAGAGTGGAACCCAAACGCGTCCCATGAAGCATAAGGTTCCTTCCTTATTTAGCACTAACTTCTTCTCCATTCCTCGGAGATATTCAGCCTTAAGGTTTTCCTTCTTAAGAGCTTCTTGTTGTGCATCACGTATACGTGAAGTGAGATCCGTCTGAATTGTCATTTCTAAAGCTCGAACTCTTATGGGCATAACCCTTTCCTTTATACTTAAGGCGTCCGCTGCCACATTTGCCTTTCCAGGATGATACTTGATCTCATAGTCATAATCATTCAGAAACTCAACCCATCGTCGCTGTTGCATATTAAGCTCTTTTTGGTCGAATATGTGCTGCAGACTTTTGTGATCCGTGAAGATAGTACATCATGTACCATACAGATAATGTCGCCAAATCTTCACGGAAAATACCACTGCACCTAGCTCCAGATCGTGAGTGGTTTAATTCTTCTCATGTACTTTCAGTTGGCGTGAAGCATAAGCGATGACTTTTTGGGGTTGGATTAGCACGCAACCCAATCCCTGACGTGAAGCGTTACAGTATACCACGAAGTCTTCCGTGCCTTCGGGTAGGGATAGTATCGGTGCATCGTATAGCTTGTTCTTGAGCAGTTGAAAGGCTTCCTCTTGCTTCTCTCCCAAATCATACTTCCTGTCCTTCTGAGTAAGGGATGCAGCGGTCGAGCTATCTTGGAGAAATTCTCGATGAACCTGCGGTAATAGCCAGCTAATCCCAAAAACTGCCAAATCACCGTCGGTGTCTTGGGAGTTTCCCATTTCTATATTGCTTCAATCTTTGTGGGATCCACATGTATCCCATTCTCATTTATCACATGACCAAGGAATTGTACTTTGCAAATCCAGAATTAGCACTTCGAGAACTTAGCGTAGAGCTTCTCCTTCTTTAATAGTTCCAGAATGGCTCAGAGATATTGTGCATGCTCTTCCTTTGTCCACGAATAAATCAGAATATAATCGATAAATACAATCACAAATTTATCGAGATATGGCTTGCATACACGATTCAACAAATCCATAAACACTGCTGGCGGGTTAGTCAATCCGAACGGCATCACAAGGAACTCGTAGTGCCCATAACGAGTCCTGAACGCAGTCTTCGGTATGCTCTCCTCTTGAATCCTCAACTGATGATAACCCGATCGAAGATCAATCTTGGAGTAGTAGCTCGATCCTTGCAGTTGGTCAAATAAATCATCAATCTTTAATAATGGATACCGATACTTGATTGTTACCTTGTTCAGCTCCCGATAGTCGATACACATTCGAAAGCTACCATCCTTCTTCTTAACGAACAATACCGGAGCTCCCCAAGGAGAGAAGCTCGGCCTTATAAATCCCTTGTCCAATAACTCCTGTAGCTGCGTGGATAATTCTTGCATCTCGGAAGGCGCAAGTCAATAAGGTGCCTTGGCTACAGGCGCGGCGCCTGGTCCCATGTTAATGCGTATGCGGCATCTTCACCCAATGTCTGAACCTGGAGGTTCCACCACGAAAGCGCTCCGTCTAGAAACAACACAGAAATATACGTAACTCTTTGTTCTGGAGCACATTTACTCATCCTCAAAACAGAGTCAGTTTTCTCCACCCAGTGTATGAAGGTGACAGCACCCCTAGTGCCCTCGAAATTAAGGGGCTTGCAGTCCAAGAATTGTTTGTAGGTACAGCCTGTGACACAAGCAGCACCTTTCATAGAAAGCATTAGCAAAGCATAATTGGAAATATCCAAACGAGTTGTAATGTGTCTTAGGTGACTTAACATTATCGGTTGGGGGTTATTCCCAGAGGTACCACTGTTATGTTCTGAGCGAAGTGCCTCGTGCTGAGCGATAGCTTGTGAGATGCGCTCTTGCAGCTCTGCCTCAGTCCTTGGCAGTACATTGTCGTTATTGACGTTCCGTCGAGGCGGCATTGTTCTACTAGTAAGAAGATCGGATAAGTCAGGCCTTATTCGTTAAATAAATAAATAATTGTCTAAAAGTCGTATGTACGTATATATATAAGCAATCACCATAGCAGCAACCCCACAATAACATAACCACAGCATGAACATGTAAACCAATAATGTATTTAATGAGAACATGACTATTGAGCTTTCATTAATGACCAACCACAAGTTACATCGTTTTCAAATTGTATCATACCAAAAGAGACATAGGGTCACACTACCCCTGTCAGATAAGTCTGTCAATGTACAAAAGTAATAATCAAAATAGGGTCTTCATTTCTTCACAATCTCGGCTCAATTGTAGCGTTCTCACCAAAAGTAGTGTACCTGCGCAAGACCAAAAACCTACGATGCTGATGGCGGAGGAGGAGGAGGAGGAGGAGGAGGGAAGAAAAGCAAACTACAGATATGTGCGAGCTCCTCCTCGAGCTCATAAACACGGCGAAGCAAAAAGCTAATCTGCTGCTCGACAGTGAGAAAGCGAGCATCAAAGCCCGGAATAGGTGCGGGAGCAGCAGGTGGAGGTATAAACGAAGCTGACGATGCTGAGTGTGGAGGGACAGAAGTAGGATGAAAGGGACAGGGTGACCGTCTATCACCCTCACCGAACTCCAACTCGAGAATTCTACAACTCAAGATCTCGAACAGCAACTGAGCGACAGAAGTAACTCATCACGAGTATAGCCAGCGTGATACGAGGGATGGTAAGGATCAGAGATAGGCATAGAGTATGGTGGAAACCACCTGAAAGGCTCATCCAATGAATCTGGTGTAATCGGTGAAAAGTGAGGGATAGGAGGAAAATTTGCTGAAGCAAACGGATCGAAACTCGGGGGTTGTCCCGAGGTGCCTTCCCCTAGTCGGGGTGCTGGGATCTCTTGTAGGAAGAAAATCGGAAGGTCGGAGCGTTGAGCATCAGACATAACAGGAGGTGGGGGAGCAACACTGACAGGTGGGGGCTGTGGTACATAGGGATCAACAAGTGGGATATCAAATGGAGCAGGAATCGGCTCCAGGATAAGAGGTGCAATATCGGGTATGCCAAAAGGAACAGGGTCTGCATCAGAGACATGCTCTGGGGCATGAGGGGGTGTAGGGAATCGAACAGGGGATGATGGTGCAGCAGACATTGCATCGTCATCATCAAGGTCAGTAGCGTAGAGCTGAAGTCCTGTCTCCTGCAGGGATGATGAAGTCATAGACTCAAAGGAGTCTGCAACTGAGTGTATGCTAGAGTCCGAAGATATCTCGATAACCGGTATGACAAGAGGAGGTAAATACAGTATAGCAACATCCTCAACCTCCCCATCACCCTGAGCATCCACTGGGGGACCATCCAAAAACAAATCGACATCGTCGTCAAAAAGATCATCGAAAGGCCAATCCTCCGGGGAAATGACCACAAGAGGGTCCGCATCAAGAATAGGTGCGACATTATGCTCACCATCAGGGTGACCGATGATAAGGTGATCATGGATAGGAGTAGGGAAATCAAAAAGATCCTCAACAGGAATGCCATCAGCTATAGGTGCATCGTCTCCAAAGTCCGGGAGAGCGTAGGGCTGAAAGTCATCGTCGTCATCAGATAACATCTCTGGGTCGCTGTCGGTGTCCGAAGATAAAACCTCTGGTATAGGCGCCACCTCGTCGTCGGAGACGATCGCCATCGGATCGTGCTCCTCTAATAGACCGCTCTCGGATGAGGACATGTGTACCTGCAACATAACAATTATAACATGTGCACGTATGTTAACCACTAACACTCGGTGTATGTAAACAAAGACAGGTATCACTTAATCATGTATTCTCGTTATCCCTACGTGAGACTTTTCTAACTTAAAAAGTCTATCCCATGCAAACTAAACCATTTGGCCAATGGTCCTTGCTCGTGTTTCTTTGTCTTTCCTTTGTAAAATGTTTGTTCCATGGATCTTGGCGTTTTGTAAATGCAATGAAAAATACTTTGTGAAAATATTATCGTGAGACAGCCCAGGTGATTGTAGTCTAGACTCGAGAAGGAATCCTAGTTCACTACAATCAAAGCTCTGATACCAAACTGTCATACCCTGACTTTTGCAGAAGCGTGTGATGTGTGACTTGCTTAATATCATTGCATTCAATTTTATCAAACAACTATATGATAGAAACCATGATGTTCATCCATCGCCAAGTTTCAAAATATTACAAACCGAATTGTTTGATCCCAAACAGAGACTTCGAGTTTAACATACAAAACATATTGATAAAGCAAGTTCCAACAAAGGACTTTTAACAAAAGACACATGATAACCAAGGCTTTGACTTGATTGTCTTATCAAAGATAAAACATCCGAGTCAAACCCTTCAAAAGTTCGTATGACATCATTTCTTGTAAACGCATCTTGAAAACTTTCAACCTTCGCCAGATCCATCAATTCCCTGAAATACATGTAGTTTGAAAACATCAACAAAAGTTGAGAGAGTTCATGTGTTTGTATGTGTGCATGAGTAACCTTGTAAACATTTGTAAGTATGGATTTGTAAACCGGTATGAAAGCATCTATGAACAGATCAATTAATGATTTGCAAGGTCATTAATATGTGTACAACAGTGTAGGAAGGCTCAACCCTTTGTGTATTTCGTACCGGGCCACCCGGCTAGAACGACATAGTCACCACATGCGGCCAACTCGCGGACCCATGGGTGGGGCTCGCAACGCCCAAATAGATCTATCACCCATGCCCCTCGGTCCTTATTCAAGGATTAATAGTCTCAAGTTAACGCCTACCCATTCACATGATCTAACAGTTCATTCCCTAGCTAACCATACCATTTGTAATCATTGAAACATTTGTAACATGTATTTCACCCCCGAAGTTATAAAACTGAACAGTTAAAAGAAAGGGGGACATGAACTCACAGTCTTGTGTCCTGCAATCTGGTGTAACTCAAAGATCATGTCCCGAAGTCGTGCAACTACCTACAAACGTGCTATGTTTATTAGACCGCTTGGTCGTGTAACGAATCTTAGTCTGAGTTGTTACGACTTAACATTCTTTGAGTTACACGTCTTGATGTACGTTATATTATTCCAAAGTATATAATTATTGGTTAAAATAATAATATTTTAACTTAAATTAAATTTATCAATTATTGGAATATTTATTAAAGTAATATATTCTAACTTGGTACATTATTTATTTATATATGTATATTTTCCCAAGTATGGGTTTACTTGTACTTGTGTATTTTTAGACTTGTGTATTTTGCCAAGTATTTGTGGCATATTCCGGTGTGTATTTGTACGTACGAGAATACGTATTTTCTTGTATTTATTAAGTATTCTTATACTTAATTTGTATTTAATTTTCCGGATTATTATTTTTAATCAAATGAAAATTTACCGATTTATATTCTTAAAATATATGCATTTTAAGAAAACTTTTATAGAAAATTATCTATAAACCTTCCTTGGCAAAAATAATTATATTTTCATATAAACCTCAAAAATGATATATTTTCAAGATTAAGTTAGAAAATATTTATAAATCCATTTTTTTACCCAAAATAATATATTCTTAATTTGTTTAAGAAAATGTATATTTTCTTCAAAAATAGTATATCTTCTAATTGTTCAAGAATATATATATATATATATATATATATATATATATATATATATTTCTTTACTCAAAAATAATATATTTTCTTCTTGATAAAATATGATACGTTTGTAATATGTGTAAAAATCATACTTTCTGTTCTTTCGGTTTCCAAAATACCGTTTAACTCGTTTGTCAAAATATATATAAGTGTAGTCCATATTCCTTGTTTGGTTTGTCCATAATTTGGGTATAAATTATATATTTATTTTCTTGGAATTTTGGCATTATTTTTGTATTACATTTTTTGTATTTTGGTAAGTTATATTATTTTCAAGTCCTAAAATAATATAACTAATACACATAATATATAATTAGCACACAAATTGTGACTTCTAAATACATTTTCCTAAATATATACTTAGTCACTTTTATTATCACAAACCAACCTCCAATATCTGTAATTTTTGTCACAAAAATTATGGCAAATTTTATATGAAAAACCATGGTTAAAATTTACTTATAAACACTTGTTTAAAAATATTTTTCTAAGTGTTTAAATTCTACAAAAATTTTGCCATAGTTTCCCCTTAAAAATGGAGGTTTCCATGCTTAAGCAAACGTATCATTTTCTTTTAAAATCATCATCGATCATCAACAAATCATTCAAGACTTACCATGAGCCAAAATCATGCAATTTACACAACAACATGAACTTGGAGTTTTGTAAAAACTTGTAGTAACTTACAATGTTATTTAGTAGGTTTAGTTACCCTTTAAAACATGGTTCTTTGTTCATAAATCCCTTTCTTGAAAAATTTAGTCCTTTACAACTTACAAGATGATTTTTCTGAAAATAATTCCTTTGTATTTTTCTTGTTACAAACATGTTGCTAGCTTTGGTTAAACACTTAAAACATGTTTAACTTCTTTAAAAAATCATGATCTTGTCAATCTTGCAAATAACTTTAGTTTCTTGAGAAAATCATTTTTGAAATCATCCATTTACAAGACTTATAACGTGTATTCATCATCATCTTACACAAAAACATCTTCATTTTTCAAGTTCATGTTTTCATAAAGGATGATCATTTTAGATTTTCACAAGTTTCATCCTCTCACTTACTAGATCATGTGTTTAATCACAATCTAGCAAGTTTCTTATGATGATCAACATCATAATCACAAGAAATCAATCATCAAGATTCACACATACACTAAAACAACATAGATTCTTATGATTTTAAGCTTTATGTTATAGATTATCTTCTTGTTTCTTCATAATCTTTATGTTTAACCATTTAGATAATCTTTTAACCATCAAAATAAGAAGTAAAATCAAGTTACAAGAGGCTTACTACTAGCACAAGGGATAGGGAAGAACTCAAGATGATGAAGATGATAAAGAAGGTGGATAAAAGCTTATGGTGGAGGTCCTTCAGGCTCCAATGCTTCCTAGCTCCTTAATCTTGCTTCTTGCACCTTAGATTCACCTTGGATTGTATGAGATTGAAGTGAAAGTGGTGGTGGTGTGGGTGGTGGTTCACGGCCGAGAGTAAGGGGATAGGGAGGAGAGTGATGAGGTTGTGAAGTGTGAAATGAGATGAAGTGTGGGACTTGTGGTTTATAAAACATGAACATCCAACATTTTATAAACTCTTGTGTAATATGTTTCTAAAGCAAATGACATATCAAATAAACAATGCAAACAAAATCCATGGGTGGGTCCACCCATGGTAACCGTCCACATTAGGGGGGAGGGTCATGGTTAACTTGTAATGGTAAGTTAGATGGTTTAGTTAGATTCTAAGGTAATTTAGTTAAGGTTATATGTGTTTAATGTTTAGAGAATGAATTATGATGTTCGGTGACCATAACTAGTTTGGAAATGTCAAAACAATGTTTCTACTGAAAATTTGGTGTTGCGGGAGTGTCCTGTTGTTCGGTTGGTTACCAGTTCGTTAGGGTGCTAAATTACGCATTTTAGTGTGCTTTATGGTCCCTTTTTTGACAGTTTTGATTCCCGATGCTTAGGAAGTTATTCTGGACCGTTAAACCATAATTCTGCACAATATTGTATTGTTAAAATGTTGATTTTTTGCTGAAAAATGCAGAATTCTACAGTTTGTGTGAGTTTTAGGCACTTTCTGGCACTTAAACTATCACTAGGAAGGCAGTTTTATGATCCCTACTTTCCTACACACTATACTAGTGTAACTCTAGGTTTCAGGCTCATTCTGTGTCTTTACATCATGTCTGTCTGAGTACTGAACTCCCGTCAGCACTTCTAGTTTGTCTGATAACTGTGCTAACTTTGTTCCGTGCACTAATTGGATCATATGTGTTGCATATAATAATGATATGAAGTCATGCAACATGTAATGAACTTGTATGTATATGATAATAATCAGAAAGCATTCATGTCATTAATTCAAATCAAGCACAGTCATTAAAGCACAAATTATTGTTTAACAAGTATGGAATTACATGGAAAATTGGCAGTTGTCACATTCTCCCCCCGTTAAGAAAATTTCGTCCCGAAATTTTAAGCTGCGTTATTAGTTGCAGGGGAGTTAGGGAACAAGTGTGGATACTTCGATTTCATTCGATCTTCACGCTCCCATATAAACTCTCGGCCGTGTCATGAATTCCATCGAACCTTAACAAGCTTAACACGGCTCCTCCGAGTCTTGCTGATTTTCCAGTCTGTAACCTCAACAGGTTCCTCTGTGAATTGGAGAGTGTCGTCAATATGCACTTCATCCTTGGGGATGATGAATGTTTCTTGAGTTGGGCTTTTCTTCTGGTTTGACACATGAAATGCATCGTGAACACCGTTTATTTCTTCTGGTAATTCTAGTTTGTACACGACGGTACCAACCCTTTCCAAAATTTTGAATGGCCCAATGTAAAGTGGATTTACCTTGCCACGTTTCCCAAATCGTGCTACACCTTTCCAAGGTGAGACCTTCAACAAAACCATGTCTCCTACCTTGAATTCCAAAGGTTTTCGTCTTTGATCCGCGTAGCTCTTTTGTCAATCACGAGCCACCTTGATGCGCTCTTGGATCTGCTGATCTTGTCAGTCGTTTCTTGAACCAGTTCAGGACCAACCAACCATCTATCTATCTCCAGTGTGACAACCCTCATAATTACATGTATTCGTACGATGTATTAATGATTAATTAAAGTGCTTGATGACGGTGTTGAATTACATAACTATTTTCTGATTACTGCGTCATACTTACATGTGTTTGTTAACATACTAGTCTTGTGCAAAAAAAAATTGACTAAATGGTCCTGAATGTTTTCCTAAGTGTTAGGAATTAAAAGTGGTACAAAAATATATATATATAAGACACTTTACGGAATAATTAAACACTTTAACGGAATGGTATCTAACCGAACAACCGGACATTACCCGGAACACTAAATTTTTGTCAAATACATTGTTCAATTATTTTTGAGCTAGTCATGGTCCTCGAACACCTTAACACCCACTAAATATCAAGTAACTAATATATGCAAGTGCATACTTGAGATTTAACTAATATTTACCAACCTAGTTACAAAATTTACAACCAACCCCCCCCCCCCCTTAACCAAATTCGGTCACAAGGACCATCCCCACCATGCCTCAATCTTGTGCAAGATTATGTCCCATTATTTTATTAGATTATTTGTAGAAGTTGCCATAATATATGAGCAATCTTATAAAAGCATGGCCTAAGATTACTACCTTACTTCTCATTATCACACCCACACCATCACACCCCACCCCCCTCCTCTCGGCTCCCCTTAACCGCCCCCATCACCACCACAAGTCCACCATTTTCATCCAAATTTCAAGTTCCATTCAAGCTTGTAAGGTGATTCAAGGAAGTTGCAACTTGTGGAGCTTCAAAGGACTTTTGTTTCTTGCTTTTTCATCATCATTTTTCATCATCTTCCCCACTAGAATCATCCCTAGCCCTTATGCTAGTAGTAAGTCCTTGTTACACCCTTATTCATCTTGTCTTTGTAGTTAAAAGATGTAGTATGATGAATGTTACAAGAACACTAAGAACAAGAACTAAAAACATAAACATGAAGCTACATAAAGTTTACATATGGATGAAACATGAAGATGAAATGTTGTAGTAGGATGTTGTAGTGAACATGTTGTTGATTGTATGATAATTCTTGGTTGTGTGATGTTAATCACCATATGGATCTTGTTAAATAATATTTAGAAGTATGATTTAACAAGATTAGTAAGTGGTTATGTTCTACAAAAAGTAACCACCTTTTAATTAAACATGAACTTGAAAAGAAATATTTTTCTTGAAATAGAAGTAAACAAAATAAGTTGGTGATCATGTAGATCCGGGTTCTACAAAAGACTTTTCTAAATAAACGAAGTTCAAGAACCGATTTCTAAAAGATTATGACTTTTACATACACTTACATATTTTTGGAAATGAAATAAGTATAAGAACCTTTTATTTACAAGAAGAGTTCAAGAGTTCTAATTTTTGTAAAAATGGTTTACAAGTTGTAAACGCTTAATTCTTTTAAGAAAATGATTTTTAAAGAAACGAATACACTTTGGAAGGTAACTAAGTCCACTAAACTCCATACCAAGTCACTACGCGTTTTTTTTACGAAACATCAAGTTTGTTAGTGCACTATGTGTGTGGCCATAGATAGAAATCTAACTGTACATGTAAAGTCTAGTGTCTTGAGTCTGTAAAATACCGGACAGAGATTTCGTTAGGTTTCACTAGGTGTCAGGAAATGTCAGGTCAGTATACGGTACAGCACGATGTGAAGAAACTGAACAAGATCCAAAGTGATGTCATCATTATGCAATGATGACATCATATTCAATAGCACATGCAAGAGTTTGATTTCGTACGGGATGCATAAGCATGGGATTAATTTCGCTTGAAATAAGATGCATGCATGCTGGAAGTTGATTCCGCTTGAAATGCAAGCATTGATCAACTATATAAATCGGTGATATCATTTCGAGCGGAGTCAGAAGACAACAATCAGAGAACAACTTCACACAGTTCATCAAGAACACTCCGATTACATCACGTTGATTAGATTACGAGTGTCTAGTGTGTAGATCGAGTCGAAACTCTCTCCGGTTGTCGTTGTTACGTAATAAAACGTTGTTTAATTACGTTTTCGCGCACGATTACGGTTCGATTTAACGGATTTCGCACGTTAAATCGTTGCCACCGCAGATCTAGTGATCGTTTACGATCCGATCCTGAACTCACAAAGTTCATGTTGGGTTGTAATTGGAATAGTTTACTCTTAGTAAATTGTTGTTGATTTTTTGATTGGTTTTCGGAAAAGAAAATGATATGCTTATTAGCATGGACATCTCCGTTACAAAGGAAACTCTGGCGAAATTTTCTAAAATTCCAACACTTAGAAAATATTTTTCTATCAAATGTTACTAGTATATGTTAGAACTTGTGTTTCGAATATAAACTTCGCCATGGGTTTTGTCACAAAAATACAAAGAGTCGAAGGTTGGTTTTTGTAAATAAAAATGGGTAAATATATATATATATATATATATATATATATATATGTCACACCCCGACCACGTGGAACAACCAAACGTGGCGGAAACTTCGGGGAGTGTTGTAACATAATTAATTGTTTCAAATCCATGGCAATTGAAGTTTCGTTTTATTAATCAAACATGAGAGTTTACATTGTTTTAAACAAGAAACAAAGAGTACATAACATAAATTAACTAGTTCTTGTCTTGTTTTAAGTCACTAAGGCACAGGTCCGCCTAAGTATGTCTTGATAAGTCCTATGCATCATCTCCTGAAAACACATGTGAAAATAGGTACGTTAGCATAAAAATGCCTGTGAGATACATAGGTTTTGTGAAAACAGAATTCATGACTTATGTTTGAGAAAATGTTTAGTCATGAACCATGTAATTTGCTTTGTCTTGTAAATCATTTGAAAAACGATAAGATCAGATGATATGTATAAATAAGAGAATAATGTATGGTTAAATGAATAACCATGTAAAATGAGTTTGTATAAGATAAGTTGTTTGTAAATCAATGTCTTGTGAAAAGTATGTTGTTTGTATAAAATGTTATATGTCTCAAACTGAAATGATTCAAATAACGCTACAATATGTGATACCATACAAACACGTATATATAGGAAGTACCAGCGGCGTATCCACCGTGCTTGTATCATATTACATACGCCTCGTTACTTAAATAACTTACTCAAACTAAACCACCAAAGTAAAATGTTTAACAATTGTAGAAATGTTTATGTATAGTCAAATGACTATTGTCAAATGTAAATCATGTCAACAGATACAACTGGTTAACACGGTTCAATAGTTACAAACGGTTCATATAATCAAAGGGTTACGACGGTTCACATAGTCAAATGGTTACAACGGTTCAAAAAGTAGTATAATGTGTTCATATGCTGGATGAGCATATGCAACAGAAATGCAATGTAAAACAATGTATTAAGTATGCACGTAATGGTCATACATAGCATAAGTGTAATGTAAAACAATGTACTAAGTATGCACACAATGGACATACATAGCATGAAATGTAATATAGAACGATGTACGAAGTGTGCACACAATGGGCGTACATAGCATGAAATGTATTGTAAAGTGATGTACTAAGTATGCACACAATGGGCATACATAGCATGAAATGTATTGTAAAGTGATGTACTAAGTATGCACACAATGGGCATACATAGCATGAAATGTAATGAAATCATGTACTATAATGTACTAACGAAACATAGCAGGTATATGATGTGAAAACAGGAAAGCACGATAGTAACAAGTAGGCACATGTGTTCCACCCCAAAATGTTTGGAAAATAGTAAAAGAGGGGTCTATGTACTCACTTGAAATTGCTCAGAAGTCCTTGAGTAACAACCAAACAATGCTAGAGATCACGGATATCAAACGACACCTAATATAGGTAACTATGTTAATAAACCGGACCTAAATCGGAGGATTTAGATAGAATGAGGGTTCGTAGACCAAACGAGTATGGAGACTCGTGTCATATGGTTTATCAAAGCCTACATACTAAATGAAACCTAACCTAAGTGCTTACGACCCATTACGACCCGTTTAGGTAGCTTATGCTACTTTGACGCGTCGTTCGCGTGAAACGCGTTCGGACCGCCTAACTAGTCCTATGACAAGTAGAATATGCCTTAACATGTTTAATATTGTTGATAAATCAGTTTAGAGGTCATAGGTTATGTTACATATGTTTAAAATGAATTTTGGCATCAAAGGGGTATTTTGGTAATTTACCTATGGCATATAAACTACCTATCATACAACTACTTAAACTTCGTGACCATTAGGTATAACCTCGGAAGGTTATTCCCTATATACTATGGTCACCTAATGTGTTTGGTCGGATCCTAATGATCGACCAAATGGGTCGGGTTCGAAGGTATAAGCGATTTATTAGATCGCTTACCCTTACGACCCTAGACAACGTGGTAATAAGTAGGCATAGTCACAAGGGACTATAACCATCGTGATTACAATCACGTTGCGAAGTTCAAACGAACTTCGCATTGACCATAAACTGGTCAACGCAGAAAGTCAAACAAAGTTTGACTTTCGGACTCGAAAAGCAATAAAAGAACGAAGGAATACTTACGAAGGGTCCCCGAATGCTAATCTAGACCAAAATAGCTCAGGTATGAAACAAAGGTTTCAACTTAGAGCACATTAGATCAGATTCTTGTGAGTTTGAAGCAAATGGGGGTGGGGTATTTATAGTATTTCCCAAACCGTTAAGATCGTTTCTTGAATAACGTGATCGAATCTCGTGCGTACACTTGTTGGAATGTTGTGGTGACTAAAAATGGCCCCTAATGAGCTGAAAGGGCAAGTGTGGGTTTGTGGTTGTGAGTTAAACAGCTGTGATCTGCTGACTAATCGATCTTATCTGATCTGGTTAGGCAGTCACGTAGCACGACGGTAAGAGCCTTAGGGGCTCGCGCTATGCCACCATGCACCTGATTCAGAAATGTTTCAAAAATGGCAGAAATGGTCCCTGCAGCCCGTTTAAGCTATTTTCGATGCGTTTGAACCCCGTTAACCTCATTTCAAGGCTCTAAAATGAAGTTAAAGTATAGGGAACTCAAAACATGCTCAAAAATATCTCAGATGTCGGTTCGTTTGGCCGTACGATCGCGATGTTCGCTTAATTACGACGGAATACGCATAAGCGCGAAAAACGATCCAAATGACGCGACGAATGGTTTTTTCTTATGCCAAACACTAAAATAAAATGTTTTAGTGCTTACATAAATTTTTGGATGTCCAGAGGTATTCAGAACGTAAGTTATGCTTGAAAGTGCAAACTTGTGCACTTTTTGACGCTTTTAGTCCCTGAATGACCCAAAAGTTTATTTTAGCATACCGAACACCTCAATGCCTATTTCTAAGCTATGTAAAGGATATTTATGGTATGTTTAACTTATGGTCATGTTCCAGAATGTTCGTTACAGTTCAAATTGGCATACTTTCGCAGTTTGTCAAGTTTAGTCCCTGTAAGCGAATTAACTTGTTTTTGCCATACCAAAGCCTTCAAAACTTATTTCTAAGTTATTGAAAGGTTATTTAAGGTATGTTAAGTATATGTCACTATTCCGGAGTGTTTGTTGCATTAAACTGGTTATATTTACGCATCAGCGCGCGTATAACCTTCTAGAAAGCGATTTAGAGCTTGAAATCGAACAAGAGTTGATATGTGCAAAAGATACACATATTTATACAAGTCCAAAGTATGAAATACAATATTTCATTGGTTTGGTATTTGTTTGATGGTCGCAGTGACACAGGTGTCACAGTCTCCCCTACTTAAGGATTTTTAACTAAACGGATATACATTTCCCTCAACGGATTATCTTCAGAAGTGAAAACGAATGGATGATTCATTCTTCTTCAACGGGTCCTTCGTCAGAAACGGGAATGAAGGAATAATCCACGGATATTCATTTCTCTCAATGGATATTCTTTAGAACGAAAATGAACAAACGGGGTCATTTTCCTCAACGGTTATTCTTCAGAATTTGAAATGAAGGAATAATCAACGGATATTCATTTCCTCAACGGATAATCTTCAGAAACGAAAATGAACTAACGGAGTCATTTTCAACGGTTGCTTCCTCAGGTACGGAAATGAAAGATTTAACAACGGATATTCTTTTCCTCAACGGATATTCCTCAGAAGTGAAAAATGAATAGCTAGTTCAGTTTTCCTCAACGGATGCTTCATCAGAATTGGAAATGAATTGGGTTAACTTAGATACATGATAGAACTTGCTGTGATTTCTGTGCACTAAATTCCATAATTATGTATGCATCTATAATTACGTAATTCCTTGCACAGTCCGCACAGTTCGTTTTGTAATGTTGTGGGGAAGGATATCAAACTTGTGATGAGGGTGACTAGACTACCATAGGGTCCTTTTAAATAGATCGACAGAGGATCTTCTTAATTAGGCCACCAAGGAGTCCTTTCATCTATATCATCACATAATATTCCTAACCAGATTTTTGGATCGATCAGTTTAACTAGACCACTAAAGGGGTCGAATTATGAAGTAGTACTTTATAATCCAAGGGACTTAACTACAGCGTAGAAGTCCATTAAGGATTTTAGGTAGTACCTTTGGGTATCCTACTATGAATCTCTTGTACAAGGATATGTAAGATTCTACGAGGATTTGGATAACATAATTTGGATCGTATGACACATAAAAGGGAACACATAATCACATAATTGTTTAATTGTTATTATCTTATTATTGATTGCTATTAACTTGGCACCTCGTACTTTGTTTCTCTTGGAAGAAACGGGTACTTAGGATTTTCGTGGAAAACGCAAGAGATCATACAATGGAAGAAATTTGGGGGTAGTCTTTTCTTCAAGGAATATGGTTCCTTGATTGTTGGTATTGTAGAGGATATGTTTATACATGCAACCACATAAACATATTAAAATGTAAATGAAAGATTTATTTATAAACAATGATAACAACTGTTTCATAGATCGTGATAACAAAAGAAAATAATACACAAGGCTTGATTATTTTCTAAACAGTGTTATATTCTGTCGGTCAGATACTCATCCCTGCGCTGGATTTGCATTAGCAAGCTTTGGGCAATTCCTACGAAAATGGCCCATCTCGCCACAGTTGTAGCAAGACCCCGGTGGAAAATGAGCTTGAGCAGGATTGTTGTTAACTTGATTTGGTGCAGCTGCTGTTGGGCAAACCCTCGCTGTATGACCTATAAGTCCGCAAACTTGGCATGTGCAGCACTTCACACCAGCATGATGATGTAGGCCACATTGGTTGCACAAGGGTGCAGTTCCGTTGTAGGGTTTCCTGGCAGGGGGTTGAGATGGTTGGTTGGGGACGGCTTGATCATTGTGAGTAACCATGGCGAAGTTCTGAGAAGCCTTTCGCTTCTTTGACCTCTTAGGGGATCCAGTCTGTTCATCCATGGTCTTTGATTCCTCTACCGGTTTCTTGTCACCTTTTCGGAAAAGTTTACCTTTCCTGATCTTTGATTCAGTCAAGGTTGCAGATAGCTCAATGGCCTGTCTAACTGTAGTAGGGTTGCTACCAGTCACAATGTCTTGTATTGAGTCAGCGAGGCCATCAATGTACTTTTCGATTGCCTTATCCAAAGGCGTGACCATGTTTGGGCATAACAGATTTAACTCCTCATAACGGTCCGTGTAGGCTCGATGCTCACCGCTGTCTTGCTTAAGATTGTCGAATTCCCTTTCCAAGGCCCTGATCTCGTGACGAGGACATAATTCCTTCATCATAAGGGCCCTAAGTTCAGCCCATGTCTGTGCTAGAGCAACTTCTGCACCACGATCTCTCATAACCCCGTTCCACCACGTAAGGGCCGTCTTCTGGAACACACTCGAAGAAAACTCGACCTTGCGATTGTCAGGACACTGTACGTGGCGGAAAGTATTCTCAATGCTCTCGAACCATTGAAGAAGCCCAGTCGTTCCCTCATAACCACTAAACTTGAGTGGTTTAGCCGAGTTAAAACTCTTGAAATTGCATGGACCATTGTTGTTGTTGTTGGCTTGGTTCCATTGAGCAAAGAGGTTTGGGAATTGAGCAGCCATTTGCTGCGCAATGATTTCTGCCAGTTCGGCAGTCGCTATCTGGTTTTCGCGTCGAGGAGGCATTCTAAAAGAGGAAACATGAAAGGAAACGAGTGAGAGACTTAGACGAAAAGAATGAGATGAAACAAATCTGATGAAAGCAAGGATAGTGGTCATTTGTTTGTTACTACAAAGCAACAAACGACCCCGGTGATTAATCAAAGTAAATAGGTCAAAAATAATGTATCGCGAAGACATGCTCGCTTATAAGTGGACACTCGCCCCAAGAGTTCCCAGGTAAGAGTGACTGGTCCGATTATGTGGATTTGTACGAACACTCTAGCCTTAGACAGAAAACTCAGGGTACAGGCACCCACCCTTCCAGTTTGCTCGTGTTCACATTATTTAGATCAACTTTGAAGAGATTTTAAAAACTCGAAGGGGTTCAAAACCTTACAAAAGAGGGTTCAAAACCTTACAAAAGAGGGTTCAAAACCTAGTAATCAATCATCCTAGAACAGATGATTAGTTTTCTAAGCGGTTTTGAAATTTATGTTCTCGTTGTGGTAGCTGCCTAAAGATAGGCAACGGTATTGTTTTATGACTAAACGCAAGTAAAATCACGTTAGGGTCCTAAGAAGGTTATAGACTAGGTCAAAGCATTACTAATAACCTAATTCCCTATAACCATTGGCTCTGATACCAACTTTTCTGTCACACCCCGACCACGTGGAACAACCAAACGTGGCGGAAACGTCGGGGAGTGTTGTAACAGAATTAATTGTTTCAAATCCATGGCAATTGAAGTTTTGTTTTATTAATCAAACATGAGAGTTTACATTGTTTTAAACAAGAAACAAAGAGTACATAACATAAATTAACTAGTTCTTGTCTCGTTTTAAGTCACTAAGGCACAGGTCCGCCTAAGTATGTCTCGATAAGTCCTATGCATCATCTCCTGAAAACACATGTGAAAATAGGTACGTCAGCATAAAAATGCCTGTGAGATACATAGGTTTTGTGAAAACAGAATTCATGACTTATGTTTGAGAAAATGTTTAGTCATGAACCTTGTAATTTGCTTTGTCTTGTAAATCATTTGAAAAACGATAAGATCAGATGATATGTATAAATAACAGAATAATGTATGGTTAAATGAATAACCATGTAAAATGAGTTTGTATAAGATAAGTTGTTTGTAAATCAGTGTCTTGTGAAAAGTATGTTGTTTGTATAAAATGTTATATGTCTCAAACTGAAATGATTCAAATAACGCTACAATATGTGATACCATACAAACACACATATATAGGAAGTACCAGCGGCGTATCCACCGTGCTTGTATCATATTACATACGCCTCGTTACTTAAATCACTTACTCAAACCAAACCACCAAAGTAAAATGTTTAACAATTGTAGAAATGTGTATGTATAGTCAAATGTCTATTGTCAAATGTAAATCATGTTAACAGATCCAACTGGTTCACACGGTTCAATAGTTACAAACGGTTCATATAATCAAAGGGTTACGACGGTTCACATAGTCAAATGGTTACAACGGTTCAAAAAGTAGTATAATGTGTTCATATGCTGGATGAGCATATGCAACAGAAATGCAATGTAAAACAATGTATTAAGTATGCACGTAATGGTCATACATAGCATAAGTGTAATGTAAAACAATGTACTAAGTATGCACACAATGGACATACATAGCATGAAATGTAATGTAGAACGATGTACTAAGTATGCACACAATGGGCGTACATAGCATGAAATGTATTGTAAAGTGATGTACTAAGTATGCACATAATGGGCATACATAGCATGAAATGTATTGTAAAGTGATGTACTAAGTATGCACACAATGGGCGTACATAGCATGAAATGTAATGAAATCATGTACTATAATGTACTAACGAAACATAGCAGGTATATGATGTGAAAACAGGAAAGCACGAAAGTAACAAGTAGGCACATGTGTTCCACCCCAAAATGTTTGGAAAACAGTAAAAGAGGGGTCTATGTACTCACTTGAAATTGCTCAGAAGTCCTTGAGTAACAACCAAACAATGCTAGAGATCACGGATATCAAACGGCACCTAATATAGGTAACTATGTTAATAAACCGGACCTAAATCGGAGGATTTAGATAGAATGAGGGTTCGTAAACCAAACGAGTATGGAGACTCATGTCATATGGTTTATCAAAGCCTACATACTAAATGAAACCTAACCTAAGTGCTTACGACCCATTACGACCCGTTTAGGTAGCTTATGCTACTTTAACGCGTCGTTCGCGTGAAACGCGTTCGGACCGCCTAACTAGTCCTATGAGAAGTAGAATATGCCTTAACATGTTTAATATTGTTGATAAATCAGTTTAGAGGTCATAGGTTATGTTACATATGTTTAAAATGAATTTTGGCATCAAAGGGGTATTTTGGTAATTTACCTAAGGCATATAAACTACCTATCATACAACTACTTAAACGTCGTGACCATAAGGTATAACCTCGGAAGGTTATTCCCTATATACTATGGTCACCTAATGTGTTTGGTCGGATCCTAATGATCGACCAAATGGGTCGGGTTCGAAGGTATAAGCGATTTATTAGATCGCTTACCCTTACGACCCTAGACAACGTGGTAATCAGTAGGCATAGTCACAAGGGACTATAACCATCGTGATTACAATCACGTTGCGAAGTTCAAACGAACTTCGCATTGACCATAAATTGGTCAACGCAGAAAGTCAAACAAAGTTTGACTTTCGGACTCGAAAAGCAATAAAAGAACGAAGGAATACTTACGAAGGGTCCCCGAATGCTAATCTAGACCAAAATAGCTCAGGTATGAAACAAAGGTTTCAACTTAGAGCACATTAGATCAGATTCTTGTGAGTTTTAAGCAAATGGGGGTGGGGTATTTATAGTATTTCCCAAACCGTTAAGATCGTTTCTTGAATAACATAATCGAATCTCGTGCGTACACTTGTTGGAATGTTGTGGTGACTAAAAATGGCCCCTAATGAGCTGAAAGGGCAAGTGTGGGTTTGTGGTTGCGAGTTAAACAGCCGTGATCTGCTGACTAATCGATCTTATCTGATCTAGTTAGGCAGACGCGTAGCGCGACGGTAAGAGCCTTAGGGGCTCGCGCTACGCCACCGTGCACCTGATTCAGAAATGTTTCAAAAATGGCAGAAATGGTCCCTGCAGCCCGTTTAAGCTATTTTCGATGCGTTTGAACCCCGTTAACCTCATTTCAAGGCTCTAAAATGAAGTTAAAGTATAGGGAACTCAAAACATGCTCAAAAATATCTCAGATGTCGGTTCGTTTGGCCGTACGATCGCGATGTTCGCTTAATTACGACGGAATGCGCATAAGCGCGAAAAACGATCCAAATGACGCGACGAATGGATTTTTCTTATGCCAAACACTAAAATAAAATGTTTTAGTGCTTACATAAATTTTTGGATGTCCGGAGGTATTCAGAACGTAAGTTATGCGCGAAAGTGCAAACTTGTGCACTTTTTGACGCTTTTAGTCCCTGAATGACCCAAAAGTTTATTTTAGCATACCGAACACCTCAAAGCCTATTTCTAAGCTATGTAAAGGATATTTATGGTATGTTTAACTTATGGTCATGTTCTGGAATGTTCGTTACAGTTCAAATTGGCATACTTTCGCAGTTTGTCAAGTTTAGTCCCTGTAAGCGAATTAACTTGTTTTTGCCATACCAAAGCCTTCAAAACTTATTTCTAAGTTATGTAAAGTTTATTTAAGGTATGTTAAGTATATGTCACTATTACGGAGTGTTTGTTGCATTAAACTGGTTATATTTACGCATCAGCGCGCGTATAACCTTCCAGAAAGCGATTTAGAGCTTGAAATCGAACAAGAGTTGATATGTGCAAAAGATACACATATTTATACAAGTCCAAAGTATGAAATACAATATTTCATTGGTTTGGTATTTGTTTGATGGTCGCAGTGACACAGGTGTCACAATATATATATATATTTAGAATATATATCTTATACTAGATCACTTGTGTGGATACTTGTTTATTTTGTGAGATAGTTATATTATTTCAGGGAAAATAATATAACTAACAAAGTACCTTGACATTAGAACTGTGTGGTAAGTGATAAAAGTGATGAGTAGATAAACCGTACGTAGGATACGTGTTATGCTTGAGAAACTGATTGTTATCTGTACCTTATTAGGATGTGCTTGATTTCCTGATTATTAGAGTAATTAATCTAATCGAGCAAACCAAGGTGAGTTCACACACTTTTTAAGGCATGGGATTCCCGGTGGATTGGGAATGGGTTAAAGAATTAAAACGGAACCATATCCTCCTTGGGTAGGATATGTACCGCCATCCTCCATAGGTAAGATGCCAATAATAATCCTGCGTATTCTCCTTGGGTAGAATACGTACGTTCGTCCTACTTGGGTAGGACAACAACCTTAAAACTTACTAGACAAAACTCTATCATTAAGTCCCTCATCTTATATCAACTTAATTGCCGAGGCCAATGGAGAGCAGGTCATTAGTTAATAGCGCTATTAGGTTTAACAAACCTCACACCGTGCCAGTCGGACGGGCGTGTACTAATGGACTATGGCAAACTGTCAATGATGATAGAACATTGACGTAGGGCACAACTATTGTTCATCAGTTGTCGATATGGTAACGGTCTAGTGGTTCACATGGGGAAGCCCCCACTGATTATGGATATGGTTTGGGTAATAAAGAAGGAACTGGTTAATCATACTTTCAACTACGGGGTAACCCCCATGGCAAATAAGCCAACGAAAGATAAACCAGGTTTTCGGAAACAACTTAAAACTAAACAACCAAACGTGAACTCACTCAACTTTGTTGTTGACTTGTTGTTACATGCCTTACAGGTCGCTAGATGCTTATGGACCTTGCACGAGGAGGAAGTCGTTGTGGGAGATGGACCGCTATGTCCAGTTCTAAACATTTAATCCTTATGAACTTATTAAACCTACGTTTTGGACTTTAACTTTATGAACTACGGAACTTATGTTTTGGACTTACGTTTTATGCTTCCGCTGTTAACTTAAAGTTGGTTACTTTCTTTTGGTCACCAATTGTATTGTGGTTGGTTTCATTTACTTAATTACGTTGTTCAATATGATTGGTGGCTCGATCCTGGTCATGTCACGCCTCCAAGCGGTGATGCTCCACATGGTGTATTTTGGGGGTGTGACAGATTGGTATTAGAGCCATTGGTTATAGTGAACTTGGTTTTAAAAAGGGGAAAAGCTTTTTGATAAAACCAGACTATAACCTGTACAGTACTCAACGATCCACAACGACGCTTCGCTCCACGTGCAAGACTCGACACAATAGGTGGTATTAATTATGTTTATATTGTCGGTTAGATTATTCACAGAGTGCATTAGTTAACGTAATAACTGCTATTTGAACCTTGTGTGTTTGCTCTCTTCTGTCACTCCACACTTACGCACTTTCGCGACACCTTTCTTACTTGTGTTTCCTTCGATGTGAAGATTATGAGTGGACGCCTGAACCTGACTCAAGCCCCGTTGATGGCTTTGATCAACGAACGAGTGGCTGAGGCACTCGCAGCTGTCCCTGCAGGAGGTATAACCTGCTATTTTGACCTATCCTAGGATGATTAGATCCTACTCTCGCGAACCAACTCTTGTGCTTAACCTTGTCTTTTATTCTCGTGCAACAGGTCAACATGTTCAGCCTCCTGTATGTACATTCAAAACATTCATGGACTGCCGACCTACTACTTTCAGTGGCACTGAAGGAGCTGTGGGCCTTCTCCACTGGTTTGAGAAGCTTGAGTCTGTTTTTGAGATGTGTGAATGCCCTGAAGATCGTAGGGTGAAATATGCTACTGGAACACTCGAAGGTGCTGCGTTAACCTGGTGGAAAGCACAGGTTCAACTGCTAGGGCTGGCGGTTGCTAATGCCACCCCATGGAACAGTTTCAAAGAACTGATCAAAGAAGAGTACTGTAGTCATGACGACATCCACAAGCTAGAGGTAGAATTTTTCAATCTGAAGATGACGGGGTCTGAAATCGAGGCATACACAAAGAGGTCGAACGAATTAGCTATCCTGTGTCCCACTATGGTGGATCCTCCTATCAAGCGTATCGAGATGTACCTTAAGGGTTTGGTGCCAGATATTCAAAGCCACGTGACCTCAGCTAATCTTGGCATCATTCAGTAAATCATCAAGTTGGCTCATCGTCTCACTGATCAGGCAGTTGAGCAGAACAAGCTGCCCAAGCGAATTAGCGCTACTACTACTGATGCTCCCAGTGATAACAAGCGCAAGTGGGATGGAAATTTGGGCAAGGGTTCTACTTCAGTTCAGTCTCAGCAGCGAAAGACTGATGGCTACTAGAGTCCTGGTCAGCAATCTTCTAGTAGTCAAGGACAGGGTGGATACCGAGGGAACCACCCCAAGTGCAACCGGTGCAACAAGCATCATAGCGGGCAGTGCCACAAGGGTCGTTGTCTGAGGTGTAACAAGTTTTGTCATGAAGCAAAGGATTGCAGGAGCGCACGACCAACAAATCAAAATCGCCAACAACAACAACAAGCTCCACGGAACCACCAGCAGCAGCAACAGCAGGGCAATAAAGGATGCTTTCAGTGTGGCGTTGAAGGCCACTTTAAGAGGAACTGTCCTCAGCTGAACCAGAATCAGAACAACAACAACCAAGGAAACGGGAACAACAATGGAGGCGATAACGGGGGTAACAATAATGGCAATGGTGCCAGTGGACGTGTTTTCATGCTGGGACAGGGTGATGCAACGAACGATCCCAACGTTGTGATGGGTAAGTTCCTTCTGGATGATTTCTTTGTTACTGTTTTATTCGATTCGGGTGCCGATACTAGTTATGTATCCTTAAAAGTTAGTCAAATGCTTAAGCGCACTCCAACACTTTTGACCACCAAACACACGGTAGAGCTAGCAAATGGTAAAAGTCTCGAGGCCACGCACATAGTTAAGGGTTGTAACCTCGTCTTAGCTGGTCAGACCTTCTCTATCGATCTTATTCCTATCGTACTTGGTAGTTTCGACGTCGTTATTGGGATGGATTGGCTATCCCATCATCAAGCGGAGATTATTTGCAAGGAGAAAATCGTCCGCATTCCTCGTTCTGGTGAAGAACCCCTCGTGATTCATGGCGACAAGAGTGGTGCTGTCGTAGGTATCTTCTCTTTCCTTAAGGCCCAGAAGTGTTTGCGAAAGGGCCATACTACTATTATAGATCTCGTTTCTGATACATCCTTGGAAGAAAGGAAGATAGAAGACATACCTATTGTACATGATTTTCCTGAGGTATTTCCTGAGGAATTACCGAGTCTTCCGCCTCATCAACAAGTCGAGTTTCACATCGAGCTAGCTCCTGGAGTAGCACCAATAGCTCGTGCACCTTATCGACTAGCTCCGTCAGAACTTGAAGAACTGTCCACGCAATTACAAGAACTCTTGGAAAAGGGTTTCATACGTCCTAGCTCTTCACCCTGGGGAGCTCCAGTCTTGTTTGTAAAGAAGAAAGACGGTACCTTCAGAATGTGTATTGACTACCGCGAACTCAATAAAGTGACAGTAAAGAATCGTTATCCTCTTCCACGCATTGATGACTTATTCGACCAGTTGCAAGGGTCGAGCTATTACTCTAAGATTGATTTGAGATCGGGATACCATCAGCTGAGAGTCTGAGATGAGGACGTCTCCAAAACAGCATTCAGAACTCGTTACGGCCATTACGAGTTTCTGGTAATGCCTTTCGGATTGACGAATGCACCAGCGGTCTTCATGGATCTCATGAACCGAGTATGCAAACCTTACCTGGATAAGTTCGTTATTGTTTTCATCGACGTCATCCTGATCTATTCTAAGAGCCAGGAGGAACACAAGCAGCATCTACGACTTATGCTGGAACTCCTTCGAACAGAGCAGTTGTATGCCAAATTTTTGAAATGTGACTTCTGGCTTCGCAAAGTCCACTTTCTAGGCCACGTGGTAAACAAGGATCGGATTCATGTGGATCCATCCAAGGTAGACTCGATCAAGAACTGGCCTGCACCCCGTACACCAACAGAAATCCGCCAATTCTTGGGTTTGGCAGGCTACTACAGAAGATTCATCAAGGATTTCTCAATGATTGCGCAACCTCTCAATTCACTAACTCAGAAGGGTGTCACCTATCCTTGGGGTGATGCACAGGAATCTGCTTTTCAGCACTTAAAAGATAGACTTTGTAGCGCGCCTATCCTCTCATTGCCAGAGGGCATAGATGATTTTGTGGTTTATTGCGACGCTTCCATCCAAGGACTTGGTTACGTGTTGATGCAACATGACAGGTCATTGCCTACGCATCGCTCCAACTTAAAGTTCATGAAAGGAACTACACTACGCATGACTTGGAGCTGGGAGCAGTTGTTTTCGCACTTAAGATATGGAGACATTACCTGTACGGTACCAAATGCACCATTTACACCGATCACAGGAGTCTCGAGCATATCTTCAAGCAAAAGGAATTAAACATGCGACAACGTCGATGGGTCGAGCTCTTGAATGATTACGAATGTGCGATCAAGTACCATTCGGGCAAAGCCAATGTTGTGGCCGACGCCCTCAGTCGAAAGGATACTATACCTAAACATGTGCGAGCGTTACAACTTACCATCCAATCTGGTCTTCCTGCTCAAATTCGTGATGCTCAGGTCGAAGCATTGAAAACAGAAAACATCATGGCTGAGTCCTTATGAGGATCGAGGCAGCGGCTAGAACAAAAGGAAGACGACGCTTACTATGTAACAGGGCACATCTGGGTTCCACTTTATGGAAACTTACGCGAGCTTGTGATGGACGAAGTGCACAAGTCTTGTTTTTCAGTGTATCCTGGTTCGGATAAGATGTACCATGATCTCAAGACTACATATTGGTGGCCTGGTATGAAAGCCCACATAGCAACCTACGTCAACAAATGTTTGACTTGTGCGAGAGTCATGACTGAATATCAGAAACCATCAGGCCTACTTCAACAACCAGAGATACCTAAATGGAAATGGGAGCAAATTTCCATGGATTTCGTCACTGGTCTGCCTAGATCTCAACGCAGAAATGATACAATTTGGGTAATTGTGGATCGACTGACCAAGTCTGCACACTTCTTGGCTATCAAGGAAACCGACAATTTCTCTACTCTAGCAGACATCTACTTAAAGGAAGTAGTATCGAGGCACGGAGTGCCAACCTCCATCATTTTTTATCGAGACTCACATTTTACATCTGAATTGTGGCAAGCTATGCACAAGTCCTTTGGTTCTCGATTAGACATGAGCACGGCATATCATCCACAGATGGATGGGCAATCTGAACGCACCATCCAAACCCTTGAAGACATGCTCAGGGCATGTGTAATCGACTTTGGTAACGGCTGGGAAAAACTCCTCCCGTTAGTGGAGTTTTTGTATAACAACAGTTACCACACCAGTATCCAGGCCGCTCCGTTCGAGGCATTGTATGGACGGAAGTGTCGATCACCTTTTTGTTGGGCAGAGGTTGGCGACAGTCAAATCACTGGCCCAGAACTTGTAGTAGATACAACCGAGAGAATTGCTCAGATACGACAACGAATGGCGGCAGCTCGTGACTGTCAGAAAAGCTATGCTGATAAGCGAAGGAAACCACTCGAGTTCCTGGTTGGGGATCGAGTGCTAATCAAAGTCTCGCCTTGGAAAGGTGTAGTTCGTTTTGGCAAACGAGGCAAACTCAATCCGCGCTATGTCGGACCATTCGAAATCATTGAGAAAATTGGCAAGGTCGCTTACAAGTTAAATCTACCTGAAGAACTCAGCGGAGTTCACAATGTTTTCCATGTGTCGAATCTGAAGAAGTGTCTGTCAGATGAGACCCTCATAGTTCCCTTAAAGGAGCTCACAATCGACGACCAGTTGCGATTCGTCGAGGAACCAGTTGAAATCACAGACCAAGACGTTAAGATTCTCAAGCGTACTAGAATACCTCTTGTTCAAGTTCGTTGGAACTCCCGTCGTGGCCCAGAGTATACCTGGGAACGAGAAGACCAAATGAAACTCAAGTATCCCCTGTTGTTTAAGAAAAGTGCAACTACTACTGAGACTGAACCTACTGCAGAATTTCGGGACGAAATTCCAAATCAATGGGGGGATGATGTGACACCCCAGGAAAAGCCAGTAAACACTGCAACTTAACTAGCTTCCTCAGTAACCACGCGCTAAATTTCGGGACGAAATTTTCTTAACAGGGGGAGAATGTGACAACCCTCATAATTAAATGTATTCGTATGATGTATTAATGATTAATTAAAGTGCTTGATGACTGTGTTGAATTACATAACTATTTCCTGATTACTGCGTCATACTTACATGTGTTTGTTAATATACTAGTCTTGTGCAAAAAAAATTGACTAAATGGTCATGAATGTTTTCCTAAGTGTTAGGAATTAAAAGTGGTACAAAAAATATATATATAAGACACTTTACGGAATAATTAAACACTTTAACGGAATGGTATCTAACCGAACAACCGGACATTACCCGGAACACTAAATTTTTGTCAAATACATTGTTTAATTATTTTTGAGCTAGTCATGGTCCTCGAACACCTTAACACCAACTAAATATCAAGTAACTAATATATGCAAGTGCATACTTGAGATTTAACTAATATTTACCAACCTAGTTACAAAATTTACAACCAACCCCCACCCCCCTTAACTGAATTCGGTCACAAGGACCATCCCCACCATGCCTCAATCTTGTGCAAGATTATGTCCCATTATTTTATTAGATTATTTACTTGTAGAAGTTGCCATAATATATGAGCAATCTTATAAAGCATGGCCTAAGATTACTACCTTACTTCTCATTATCACACCCACACCTTCACACCCCACCCCCTCCTCTCGACTCCCCTTAACCGCCCCCATCACCACCACAAGTCCACCATTTTCATCCAAATTTCAAGTTCCATTCAAGCTTGTAAGGTGATTCAAGGAAGTTGCAACTTGTGGAGCTTCAAAGGACTTTTGTTTCTTGCTTTTTCATCATCATTTTTCATCATCTTCCCCACTAGAATCATCCCTAGCCCTTGTGCTAGTAGTAAGTCCTTGTTACACCCTTGTTCATCGTGTCTTTGTAGTTAAAAGATGTAGTATGATGAATGTTACAAGAACACTAAGAACAAGAACTAAAACATAAACATGAAGCTACATAAAGTTTACATATGGATGAAACATGAAGATGAAATGTTGTAGTAGGATGTTGTAGTGAACATGTTGATTGTACGATAATTCTTTGTTGTGTGATGTTAATCACCATATGGATCTTGTTAAATAATATTTAGAAGTATGATTTAACAAGATTAGTAAGTGGTTATATGCTACAAAAAGTAACCACCTTTTAGTTAAACACGAACTTGAAAAGAAATATTTTTCTTGAAATAGAAGTAAACAAAATAAGTTGGTGATCATGTAGATCCGAGTTCTACAAAAGACTTTTCTAAATAAACCAAGTTCAAGAACCGATTTCTAAAAGATTATGACTTTTACATACACTTACATATTTTTGGAAATGAAATAAGTATAAGAACCTTTTATTTACGAGAAGAGTTCAAGAGTTCTAATTTTTGTAAAAATGGTTTACAAGTTGTAAATGCTTAATTCTTTTAAGAAAATGATTTTTAAAGAAACGAATACACTTTGGAAGGTAACTAAGTCCACTAAATGCCATACCAAGTCACTACGCGTCTTTTTTTTACGAAACATCAAGTTCATGTTGGGTTGTAATTGGAATAGTTTACTCTTAGTAAATTGTTGTTGATTGTTTGATTGGTTTTCGGAAAAGAAAATGATATGCTTATTAGCATGGACATCTCCGTTACAAAGGAAACTCTGGCGAAATTTTCTAAAATTCCAACACTTAGAAAATATTTTTCTAACAAATGTTACTAGTATATTTTACAACTTGTGTTTCGAATATAAACTTCGCCATTGGTTTTGTCACAAAAATACAAAGAGTCGGATGTTGGTTTTTGTAAATAAAAATGGGTATATATATATATATATATAGAATATATATCTTATACTAGAACACTTGTGTGGATACTTGTTTATTTTGTGAGATAGTTATATTATTTCAGGGAAAAATAATATAACTAACAAAGTACCTTGACATTAGAACTGTGTGGTACGTGATAAAAGTGATGAGTAGATAAACCGTACGTAGGATACGTGTTATGCTTGAGAAACTGATTGTTATCTGTACCTTATTAGGACGTGCTTGATTTCCTAATTATTAGAGTAATTAATCTAACCGAGCAAACCAAGGTGTTATAAATTATTATTGGTATCCTACCTTTTAAGGCATGGGATTCCCGGTGGATTGGGAATGGGTTATAAATTAAAACGGAACCTACATATCCTCCTTGGGTAGGATATGTATTGCCATCCTCCATAGGTAGGATACCAATAATAATCCTGCGTATTCTCCTTGTGTAGAATACGTACGTTCGTCCTCCTTGGGTAGGACAACAACCTTAAAACTTACTAGACAAAACTCTATCATTAAGTCCTCTAGGAGTCCTGGGTAACTTTGTTATGAAGTCCATCAAAATTTGTTCCCACTTCCACATGGGTATTTCAGGCTGTTGCAAAAGACCAGAAGGCTTCTAATACTCGGCCTTAACCTTAGCATAGGTTAAGCATTTCCCAACATAAATGGCTACGTCGCTCTTGAGTCTTGGCCACCAATAGTAATCTTTCACATCTTGGTACATCTTGTCCGATCCTGGGTGGATCGAGTACCTTGACTTATGAGCCTCTTCAAAAATAACCTCTCTAATACCGCCATAGAGTGGAACCCAAATGCGTCCCATGAAGCATAAGGTTCCTTCCTTATTTTGCACTAACTTCTTCTCCATTCCTTGGAGATATTCATCCTTAAGGTTTTCCTTCTTAAGAGCTTCTTGTTGTGCATATACGTGAAGTGAGATCTTTCTGAATTGTCATTTCTAAAGCTCGAACTCTTATGGGCTTAACCCTTTCCTTTCTACTTAAGGCATCCGCTACCACATTTATCTTTCCAGGATGATATTTAATCTCACAATCATAATCATTCAGCAACTCAACCCATCGTCGCTGTCGCATATTAAGCTCTTTTTAAACGAATATGTGCTGCAGACAATTGTGATCCGTGAAGATAGAAGATCGAGTACCATACAGATAATGTTGCTAAATCTTCAAGGCAAATACCACTGCACCTAGCTCCAGATCGTGAGTGGTATAATTCTTCTCATGTACTTTCAGTTGGCGTGAAGCATAAGCGGTGACTTTTTGGCGTTGCATTAGCACACAACCCAACCCCTGACGCGAAACGTCGCAGTATACCACGAAGTCTTTCGTGCCTTCGTATAGGGATAGTATCGGTGCATCGCATAGCTTATTCTTGAGCAGTTGAAAGGCTTCCTCTTGCTTGTCTCCCCAATTCATACTTCCTGTCCTTCTGAGTAAGGGATGTCACCGGTTGAGCTATCTTGGAGAAATTCTCGATGAACCTGCGGTAATAGCCCGCTAATCCCAAAAACTGTCGAATCTCCGTCGGTGTCTTGGGAGTTTCCCATTTCTTTATTGCTTCAATCTTTGTGGGATCCACATGTATCCCCTTCTCGTTTATCACATGACCAAGGAATTGTACTTCACGAATCTAGAATTCGCACTTCGAGAACTTAGCATAGAGCTTCTCCTTCTTTAATTGTTCCAGAATGGCTCTGAGATGTTGCGCGTGCACTTCCTTCGTCCGCGCATAAATCAGAATATCATCGTTAAATACAATCACAAATTTATCGAGATATGACTTGCATACACGATTCATCAAATCCATAATCCGAACGGAATCATAAGGAACTCGTAGTGCCCAAAACGAGTCCTAAACGCAGTCTTCGGTATGCTCTCCTCTTGAATCCTCAACATATGATAACCCGATCGAAGATCAATCTTGGAGTAGTAGCTCGATCCTAGCAGTTGGTCGAATAAATCATCAATACTCGGTAATGGATACCGATTCTTGATTGTTAACTTGTTCAGCTCCAGATAGTCGATACACATTCGAAAGCTACCATCCGTTTTCTTAACGAACAATACTGGAGCACCCCAAGGCGAGAAGCTCGGCCTTATAAATCCCTTGTCCAATAACTCTTGTAGCTGCGTGGATTACTCTTGCATCTCGGAAGGCGCAAGTCGATAAGGTTCCTTGGCTACAGGCGCGGCGCCTGGTGCCAAGTCAATGTGGAACTCGACCTGTCGTTGCAGGGGTAACCCTGGCAAATCTTCGGGGAAGACCTCAGGATAATCCCTCACCACTGGGATATCTTCAATCTTCGGCTCTTCGGCTTTCTTATCCACGACATGAGCTAGAAAGGCAACGCATCCTTTACGCAGACACTTATGTGCTTTCATACAACTGATAATTCGCAAGGGCGTATCATGCTTCTCTCCATGAATCAAGATCATCTCCTCATTCGTCATAGGAATGCGAATGATCTTCTCATGGCACACTATCTCCGCATGGTTGCTAGACAACCAATCCATCCCAACCACGACATCAAAACTTCCCAAATCAACTGGCTGAAGATCTATTGAAAACTCACGCTCTCCAAGCTCCATAATACAACCTCTAATCACCTTATTTGCCTCTACTAACTTTCCACTAGCCAGTTCTATCGAATACGGGATGTCTAACTTATTCGCAACAAAACCAAGTATATTCTTAAATTCTAGGGATACGAAGCTAAAATCGGCACCAGTATCAAACAGCGCAGATGTATATTGTTGATTAATAGGGAACGTACCAGTAACCACGTTTGGATCCTGGCGTGCTTCCCTGGCGCCAATGTTAAACACTCTTCCACGAGCCTGAATGTTCTTGGGGCAGTCCCGCTTAAAGTGCCCCATGTCACCGCAGCTAAAACAGCCTTGGCCACGTTCATTGTCATTTCCGTTTCCGCCCTGGTTGTTATTGTTATTGTTTCCTCCACGATTTCCATTACCAGCTTGGTTCCCATAACCACCACGATTCCCGTTTCCCCCAAAATTACCGTTTCCTCCCTGCGTTCGGTTTCCAGTCTGATTTCCATTCCCACCACGGTTTCCATTACCACCTTGTCCTCCATTTCCACGTCCAGCACCATACCAGCATGCCTCCCTGGCATGCCCCACTTTGCCACAGTTCTAACATTTTCCATACCTACATCGTCCGGTATGATGATGCTGACAGATTTCACACTTGGGCAGGGTGCCCATACACCCTTTTCCTTTGGGTTCGGTGTTTACAGTGCCAGTCCTGACCTCGGCTGGAGGGTTGGTATCCCTATTTGTTGGCATTGTTGTTGTTGTTATTGTTCGCTCGGGTGCCCTTCTTGAAATTAGTAATCTTCCTTTTGTTATCCCCTGATGACTCCATATGAGTCTCTTTCTTCTTCGTTTCAGAAATCGAAAACTTTCCCAACCGAACTGCTTCCTCAGTAAGCGCCACACTTAAGTCAATAGCCTTAGAAATAGGTGGAGGCTTGGAAGTTGTCACCATGCTCAGAATCTGAGGTGCCAATCCCCAGATAAAACTCTCAATCCTTTTAAACTCTGGCTCTACCAGATAAGGAACAACTCTCGACAAATCATGAAATCTCTGAATATACTCTGCCACCTTCGGACCATCCATTTTTAAGTTCCAGAATTCGGTCTCAAACTTCTGAATCTCCGCTCGAGAGCAGTACTTTTTTCGCATTAACTCCTTCAGTTCATCCCATGTTAATGCGTATGCGGCAGCTTCACCCAATGTCTAAACCTGGAGGTTCCACCATGAAAATGCTCCGTCTAGAAACAACCCAGAAATATATGTAACTCTTTGTTCTAGAGCACATATACTCATCCTTAAAGTAGAGTCAGTTTTCTCCACCTAGCGTACGAAGGCGACAGCACCACCAGTGCCATCGAAATTAAGGGGCTTGCGGTCCAAAATTGTTTGTAGGTACAGCCTGTGACACAAGCAGCACCATTCATAGAAAGCATTAGCAAAGTACAATTGGAAATATCCAAACGAGTTGTAATGTGTCTTAGGTGACTTAACATTACCGGTTGGGGGGTTATTCCTAGAGGTACCACCGCTATGTTCTGAGCGGAGTGCCTCATGCGGAGCGATAGCTTGTGAGATGCGCTCTTGCAGCTCTGCCTCAGTCCTTGGCAATACATTGTCATTATTAACGTTCCGTCGAGGCGGCATTGTTCTTCTAGTAAGAAGATCAGATAGGTCAGGCCTTATTGGTTAAATAAATAAAGAATTATCTAAAAGTTGTATGTACGTATATATATAAGCAATCACCATTGCAGCAACCACACAATAACATAACCACAGCATGAACATGTAAACCAACAATGTATTTAATGAGAACACGACTATTGAGCTTTCATTAATGACCAACCACAAGTTACAACGTTTTCAAATTATGTCATACCAAAAGAGACATAGGGTCACACTACCCCTGGCAGATAAGTCTATCAATGTACAAAAGTAATATTCAAAATATGGTCTTCATATCTTCACAATCACAGCTCAATTGTAGCGTTCTCACCAAAAGTGGTGTACCTGGGCAAGACCAAAAACCTACGATGCTAATGGCGAAGGAGGAGGAGGGAAGAAAAGCAAACTGCGGACATGTGCGAGCTCCTCCTCAAGCTCTTAAACACGGCGAAGCAAAAAGCTAATCTACTGCATGACAGTGAGAAAGCGAGTATCAAAGCCCGGAATAGCTGCGGGAGTAGCAAGTGGAGGTACAAACGAAGTTGACGATGATGAATGTGAAGGGACAGAAGTAGGATGAAAGGGACAGGGTGACCGTCTATCACCCTCACCGAACTCCAACTCGAGAACTCTACGACTCAAGATCTCAAACTGCAACTGAAGCGACAGAAGTAACTCATCACGAGTATAGCCAGCGTGATGCGAGGGATGGTAAGGATCATAGATTGGCATAGAGTATGGTGGAAACCACCTGAAAGGCTCATCCAATGAAGCTGGTGTAATCGGTGAAAAATGAGGGATAGGAGGAAAATCTGTTGAAGCAAAAGGATCGAAACTCGGGGGCTGTCCCGAAATGCCTTCCCCTAGTCGGGGTGCTGGGATCTCCTGTAGGACGACAATCGGAAGGTCAGTACGATGAGCATCAGACATAACAGGAGATGGGGGAGCAACACTGACAGGTGAGGGCTGTGGTACATAGGGATCAACAAGTGGGAGATCAAATGGAGCAGGAATCGGCTCCGGGATAAGAGGTGCAATATCTGGTATGCTAAAAGGAACAGGGTCTGCATCAGGGACATGCTCTGGGGCGTGAGGGGGTGTAGGGACTCGAACAGGGGATGACGGTGCAGCAAACATCGCATCGTCGTCATCAAGGTCAGTAGCGTAGAGCTGAAGTCCTGTCGCCTGCTGGGCCGATGAAGTCACAGGCTCAAAGGAGTCTGCAACTGAGTGGATGCTAGAGTCCGAAGATATCTCGATAACCGGTATGACAGGAGGAGGTACATCCAGTATAAAAACATCGTCAACCTCCCCATCCCATTGAGCATCAGCTAGGGGACCATCCAAAAACAAATCGACATCGTCGTCAAAAAGATCATCGAAAGGCCAATCCTCCTGGGGAATGACCACAAGAGGGACCGCATCAAGAATAGGTGCGACAATATGCTCACCATCGGGGTGACCGATGATAAGGTGATCATGGATAGGAGCAGGGAAATCAAAAAGATCCTCAACGGGAATGCCATCAGCTATAGATACATCGTCTCCAAAGTCCGGGAGAGCGTAGGGCTGAAAGTCATCGTCGTCATCAGATAACATCTCTGGGTCGCTGTCGGTGTCCAAAGTCAAAACCTCTGGTATAGGCGCCACCTCATCATCAGAGACGATCGCCATCAGATCGTGCTCCTCTGATAGACCGCTCTCGGGTGAGGACATGTGTACCTACAACATAACAATTATGACATGTGCACGTACGTTAACCACTAACACTTGGTGTAAGTAAACAAAGACAGGTATCACTTAATCTTGTATTCTTGTTATCCCTACGTGAGACTTTTCTAACTTAACAAGTCTATCCCATGCAAACTAAACAATTCGGCCAATGGTCCTTACTCGTGTTTCTTTGTCTTTCCTTTGTAAAATGTTTGTTCCATGGATCTTGGCGTTTTGTAAATGCAATGAAAAATACTTTGTGAAAATATTTTCATGAGAGGGCCCTGGTGATTCTAGTCTAGACTCGAGAAGGAATCCTAGTTCACTACAATCAAAGCTCTCATACCAAACTGCCACACCCTGACTTTTGAAGAAGCGTGTGATGTGTGACTTGCTAAATATCATTGCATTCAATTTTAGCAAACAACTATATGATAGAAACCATGATGTTCATCCATTACCAAGTTTCAAAATATTACAAACCGCATTGTTTAATCCCAAACAGAGACTTCGAGTGTAACATAAAAAACATATTAATAAAGCAAGTTCCAACAAAGGACTTTTAACGAAAGACACATGATAACCAAGGCTTTGACTCGATTGTATTATCTAAGATAAAACATCCGAGTCAAACCCTTCAAAAGTTCGGATGACATCATTTCTTGTAAACGCATCTTGAAAACTTTAAACCTTCGCCAGATCCATCAATTCCCTGAAATACATGTAGTTTGAAAACATCAACAAAAGGTGAGCGAGTTCATGTGTTTGTATGTGTGCACGAATAACCTTGTAAACATTTGTAAGTATTTCTTTCTAAACATGTTTGAAAGTATCTATGAACAGATCAATTAATGATTTGCAAGGTCATTAATATGTGTGCAACGGTGTAGGAAGGCTCAACCCTTTACGTATTTCATACCGGGTCACCCGGCTGGAACGACATAGTTACCACATGCGGCCAACTCGCGGACCCATTGGTGGGACTCGCAACACCCAAGTAGATCTATTACTCATACCCCTCGGTCCTTATTCTAGGATTAATAGTCTCAAGTTAACGCCTACCCATTCACATGATCTAACAGTTCATTCCCTAGCTAACCATGCCATTTGTAATCATTGAAACATTTGTAACATGTATTTCACCCGCGAAGTTATAAAACTGAAAACAGTTAAAAGAAAAGGGGGACATGAACTCACAATCTTGCGTCTTGCAATCTGGTGTAACTCAAAGATTATGTCCCGAAGTCGTGCAACTACCTACACACGTGTTATGTTTATTAGACGGCTAGGTCGTGTAACGACTCTTAGTCTGAGTTGTTACGACTTAACATTCTTTGAGTTACGTCTTGATATACGTTATATTATTCCAAAGTATATAATTGTTGGTTAAAATAATAATATTTTAACTTAAATTATATTTATCAATTATTGGAATATTTGTTAAAATAATATATTCTAACTTGGTACATTATGTATTTATACAGGTATATTTTCCCAAGTATGGGTGTACTTGTACTTGTGTATTTTAGACTTGTGGATTTTGCCAACTATTGGTGGCGTATTCCGGTGTGTATTTGTACGTACGAGAATACATATTTTCTTGTATTTATTAAGTATTCTTATACTTAATTTGAATTTAATTTTCTGGAATATTATTTTAATCAAATAAAAATTTACCAATTTATATTCTTAAAATATATGCATTTTAAGAAAACTTTTATAGAAAATTATCTATAAACCTTCCTTGGCAAAAATAATTATATTTTCATATAAACCTCAAAAATGATATATTTTCAAGATTAACTTAGAAAATATTTATAAATCCATTTTTTACCCAAAATAATAAATTCTTAATTTGTTTAAGAAAATGTATATTTTCTTCAAAAATAGTATATCTTCTAATTTTTTAAGAAAATATATATATATTTTTCTTTACTCAAAAATAATATATTTTCTTCTTTATAAAATATGATACGTTTGTAATATTTGTAAAAATCATACTTTCTGTTCTTTCGGTTTCCAAAATATCGTTTAACTCGTTTGTCAAAATATATATATATATAGGAATTTAATTCCGGAATATATATAAGTGTAGTCCATATTCCTTGTTTCGTTTGTCCATAATTCGGGTATAAATTATATTTTTATTTTCTTGGAATTTTGGCATTATTTGTATTACAATTTTTGTATTTTGGTAAGTTATATTATTTTCAAGTCCTAAAATAATATAACTAATACACATAATATACAAATAGCACACAAATTGTGGCTTCTAAATATATTTTCCTAAATATATACTTAGTCACTTTTATATATTACAAACCAACCTCCAATATTTGTAATTTTTGTAACCAAAAATTATGGCAAATTTATATGAAAAACCATGGTTAAAATTTACTTATAAACACTTAAAAATATTTTTATAAGTGTTTAAATTCTACAAAAATAATTCCATAGTTTTCCCTTAAAAATGGAGGTTTCCATGCTTTAACAAGCATATCATTTTCTTTTAAAATCATCATCAATCATCAACAAATCATTCAAGACTTACCATGAGCCAAAATCATGCAATTTACACTACAACATGAACTTGGAGTTTTGTAAAAACTTGTAGTAACTTACTATGTTATTTAGTAGGTTTAGTTACCCTTTAAAACATGGTTCTTTGTTAATAAATCCCTTTCTTGAAAAATTTAGTCCTTTACAACTTATAGGATAATTTTTCTAAAAATAATTCCTTTGTATTTTTCTTGTTACAAACATGTTTCTAGCTTTGGTTAAACACTTAAAACATGTTTAACTTCTTTAAAAATCATGATCTTGTCAATCGTGCAAATAACTTTAGTTTCTTGAGAAAATCATTTTTGAAATCATCCATTTACAAGACTTATAACATGTATTCATCATCATCTTACACAAGTTTCATCCTCTCACTTGCTAGATCATGTGTTTAATCACAAAATAGCAAGTTTCTTATGATGATCAACATCATAATCACAAGAAATCAATCATCAAGATTCACACATACACTAAAACAACATAGATTCTTATGATTTTAAGCTTTATATTAGAGATTATCTTCTTGTTTCTTCATAATCTTTATGTTTAACCATTTACATAATCTTTTAACCATCAAAATAAGAAGTAAAATCAAGTTACAAGAGGCTTACTACTAGCACAAGGGCTAGGGAAGAACTCAAGATGATGAAGATGATAAACAAGGTAGATAAAAGCTTATGGTGGAGGTCCTTCAAGCTCCAATGCTTCCTAGCTCTTTAATCATGCTTCTTGCACCTTAGATTCACCTTGGATTGTATGAGATTGAAGTGAAAGTGGTGGTGGTGTGGGTGGTGGTTCACGGCCGAGAGTAAGGGGAGAGGGAGGAGAGTGATGAGGTTGTGAAGTGTGAAATGAGATGAAGTGTGGGACTTGTGGTTTATAAAACATGAACATCCAACATTTTATAAACTCTTGTGTAATATGTTTCTAAAGAAACTGACATATCAAATAAACAATGCAAACAAAATCCATGGGTGGGTCCCCCCATGGTAACCGTCCACATTAGGAGGGTCATGGTTAAGTTGTAATGGTAAGTTAGATGGTTTAGTTAGATTCTAAGGTAATTTAGTTAAGGTTATATGTGTTTAATGTTTAGAGAATGAATTATGATGTTCGGTGACCATAGCTAGCTTGGAAATGTCAAAACAATGTTTCTAGTGAAAATTTGGTATTTCGGGTAGTGTCCGGTTGTTTGGTTGGTTAACAGTTCGTTAGGGTGCTAAATTACGCATTTTAGTGTGCTTTATGATCTGTTTTTTGACATTTTTTATTCCCGATAATTCTGCATAATATTGTGTTGTTAAAATGCTGATTTTTTGCTGAAAAATGCAGAATTCTGCAGTTTGTGTGAGTTTTAGGCACTTTCTGGCACTTAAACTATCACTAGGAAGGCAGTTTTATGATCCCTACTTTCCTACACACTATACTAGTGTAACTCTTGGTTTCAGGCTCATTCTGTGTCTTTGCATCATGTCTGTCTGAGTACTGAACTCCCGTCAGTATTTCTAGTTTGTCTGATAACTGACCTAACTTTGTTTCGTGCACTAATTGGATCATAATGTGTTGCATGCAATAATGATATGAAGTCATGCAACATGTAATGCACTTGTATGTATATGACAATAATCTGAAAGCATTCATGTCATTAATTCAAATCAAGCACCGTCATTAAAGCACAAATTACTATTTAACAAGTACGGAATTACATGGAAAATTGACAGTTGTCACATTCTCCCCCCGTTAAGAAAATTTCGTCCCAAAATCTTAAGCTGCGTTATTAGTTGCTGGGGAGTTAGGGAACAAGTGTGGATACTTCGATTTCATTCGATCTTCATGCTCCCAAGTAAACTATGGGCCGTGTCGTGAATTCCATCGAACCTTGACAAGCTTAACACGACTCCTCCGAGTCTTGCTGATTTTCCAGTCTGTAACCTCAACGGGTTCCTCTGTGAATTGGGGAGTGTCGTCAATATGCAATTCATCCGCATGGATGATGACTGTTTCCTGAGTTGGGTTTTTCTTCAGGATTGACACATGAAATGTATCGTGAACACCGTTTAGTTCTTCTGGTAATTCTAGTTTGTACGCGACGGTACCAACCCTTTCCAAAATCTTGAATGGCCCAATGTAGCATGGATTTAACTTGCCACGTTTCCCAAATCGTGCTACACCTTTCCAAGGTGAGACCTTCAACAAAACCATGTCTCCTACCTTGAATTCCAAAGGTTTTCGTCTTTGATCCGCGTAGCTCTTTTATCGATCACGAGCTGCCTTGATGCGCTCTCGGATCTGCATGATCTTGTCGGTCGTTTATTGAACCAGTTCGGGACCAACCATCTGTCTATCTCCAGCATCTGCCCAACACAACGGTGAGCTGCACTTACGGCCATAGAGAGCTTCGAACGGTGCGGCTTGAATGCTTGTATGGTAGATGTTATTATAGGAGAACTCAACCAAAGGTAGATGAGTATCCCAACTGCCACCTAAATCCATCACACATGCGCGGAGCATGTCTTCCAGTGTTTTAATAGTTTGTTCGCTCTGACCGTCTGTTTGCGGGTGAAAGGCCGTAGTCAGATTCAACTGAGATCCAAAGGCCTCTTGAAAGGATTGTCAAATCCTTGATACAAACCGTCCATCTCTATCTGAAATTATCGAGATAGGCACTCTATAACGTGCTACTATCTCCTTGAGGTAAAGCTCAGCCAGCTTTCCAGTGCTATCTTTCTCTCGTATCGGTAGGAAGTGGGCAGACTTTGTCAATCGATCCACTATTACCCATATCATATCATGTCCTATAGGAGTCTTGGGTAACTTTGTTATGAAGTGCATTGAAATTTGTTCCCACTTCCACATGGGTATTTCAGGCTGTTGCAAAAGACCAGAAGGCTTTTGATACTTGGCCTTAACCTTAGCATAGGTTAAGCATTTCCCAACCCAAATGAGTACGTCGCTCTTCAGTCTTGGCCGCCAATAGTAATCTTTCAGATCTTGGTACATCTTGTCCGATCCTGGGTGGATCGACTACCTTGACTTATGAGCCTCTTCAAAAATAACCTCTCTAATACCGCCATAGAGTGGAACCCAAATGCGTCCCATGAAGTATAAGGTTCCTTCCTTATTTGGCACTAACTTCTTCTCCATTCCTCGGAGATATTCAGCCTTAAGGTTTTCCTTCTTAAGAGCTTTCTGTTGTGCATCACGTATACGTGAAGTCAGATCAGTCTGAATTGTCATTTCTAAATCTCCAACTCTTATGAGCTTAACCCTTTCCTTCCTACTTAAGGCGTCCGCTACCACATTTGCCTTTCCAGGATGATACTTGATCTCACAGTCATAATCATTCAGCAACTCAACCCATCGTCGCTGTCGCATATTAAGCTCTTTTTGGTCGAATATGTGATGCAGAATTTTGTGATCCGTGAAGATAGTACATCAAGTACCGTACAGATAATGTCGCCAAATCTTCAAGGCAAATACCACTGCACCTAGCTCCAGATTGTGAGGGTTATAATTCTTCTCATGTACTTTCAGTTGGCGTGAAGCATAACGACGACTTTTTGGGGTTGCATTAGCACGCAACCCAATCCCTGACGCAAAGCGTCGCAGTATACCATGAAGTCTTCCGTGCCTTCGGGTAGGGATAGTATCGGTGCATCGCATAGCTTGTTCTTGAATAGTTGAAAGGCTTCATCTTGCTTGCCTCCCCAATCATGCTTCCTGTCCTTCTGAGTAAGGGATGTCAGCGGTTGAGCTATCTTGGAGAAATTCTCGATGATCCTGTGGTAATAGCCAGTGAATCCCAAAAACTGTCGAATCTCCGTCGGTGTCTTGGGAGTTTCCCATTTCTATATTGCTTCAATCTTTGTGGGATCCACATGTATCCCATTCTCGTTTATCACATGACCAAGGAATTGTACTTCGCGAATCCAGAATTCGCACTTTGAGAACCTAGCGTAGAGCTTCTCCTTCTTTAATAGTTCTAGAATGGCTCTGAGATGTTGCGCGTGCTCTTCCTTCGTCCGCGAACAAATCAAAATATAATCGATAAATACAATCACAAATTTATCGAGATATGGCTTGCATACACGATTCATCAAATCCATAAACACTGCTGGCGCGTTAGTCAATCCGAACGGCATCACAAAGAACACGTAGTGCGCATAACGAGTCCTAAACGCAGTCTTCGGTATGCTCTCCTCTTGAATCCTCAACTGATGATAACCCGATCGAAGATCAATCTTGGAGTAGTAGCTCGATCCTTGCAGTTGGTCAAATAAATCATCAATCCTCGATAATGGATACTGATTCTTGATTGTTAACTTGTTCAGCTCCAGATAGTCGATACACATTTGAAAGCTACCATCCTTCTTCTTAACGAACAATACCGGAGCTCCCCAAGGCGAGAAGCTTGGCCTTATAAATCCCTTGTCCAATAACTCCTGTAGCTACGTGGATAACTCTTGCATCTCGGAAGGCGCAAGTCGATAAGGTGCCTTGGCTACAGGCGCGACGCCTGGTACCAAGTCAATGTGGAACTCGACTTGTCGTTACGGGGGTAACCCTGGCAAGTCTTCGGGGAAGACCTCAGGATAATCCCCCACCACTGGGATATCTTCAATCTTTGGCTCTTCGGCTTTCTTATCCATGACATGAGCTAGAAAGGCAACGCATCCTATACGCAGACACTTCTGTGCTTTCATGCAACGGATAATCCGCAAGGGCATATCATGCTTCTCTCCATGAATCACGATCGTCTCCTCATTCGCCATAGGAATGCGAATAATCTTCTCAAGGCACACTATCTCTGCACGGTTGCTAGACAACCAATCCATCCCAATCACGACATCAAAACTTCCTAAATTAACTGGCAGAAGATCTATCGAAAACTCATGCTCTCCAAGCTCCATAATACAACCTCTAATCACCTCATTTGCCTCTACTAACTTTCCATTAGCCAGTTTTATCGAATACGGGACGTCTAACTTATTCGCAACTAAACCAAGTATATTCTTAAATTCTAGGGATACGAAGCTAAAATCGGCTCCAGTATCAAACAGCACAGATGCATATTGTTAATTAATAGGAAATGTACCAGTAACCATGTTTGGATCCTTGCGTGCTTCCCTGGCGCCAATGTTAAACACCCTTCCACGAGCCTGATTGTTCTTGGGGCAGTCCCGCTTAAAGTTCCCCACATCACCGCAGCCAAAATAGCCATGGCCACGTCCATTTTCATTTCCGTTTCCGCCCTGGTTGTTGTTGTTATTATTTCCTCCACGATTTCCGTTACCAGCTTGGTTCCCATAACCACCATGATTCCCGTTTCCCCTAAAATTACCTTTTCCTCCCTGCTTTTGGTTTCCAGTCTGATTTCCATTCCCACCATGGTTTCCATTACCACCTTGTCCTCCATTTCCACGTCCAGCACCATACCAGCATGCCTCCCTTGCATGCCCCACTTTGCCACAGTTCTCACATTTTCCATACTTACATCGTCCGGTATGATCATGCTGACAGATGTCACACTTGGGCAGGGTGCCCATATACCCTTTTCCTTTGGGTTCGGTGTTTACAGCGCCAGTCCAGACCTCGGCTGGAGGGTTGGTATCCCTGCGCTTGTTGGCATTGTTGTTGTTGTTGTTGTTCGCTCGGGTGCCCTTCTTGAAATTAGTAAACTTCCTTTTGTTATCCCCTGATGACTCAACATGAGTCTCTTTCTTCTTCATTTCAGAAATCGAAAACTTTCCCAACTGAACTGCTTCCTCAGTAAGTGCCACACTTAAGTCAAAAGCCTCAAAAATAGTTGGAGGCTTGGAAGCTATCACCATGTTCAAAATCTGAGGTGCCAATCCCTAGATAAAACGCTCAATCCTTTTAAACTCTAGCTCTACCAGATAAGGAACAACTCTCGACAAATCATTAAATCTCTGAATATACTCTGCCACCTTCGGACCATCCATTTTTAAGTTCCAGAATTCGGTCTCCAACTTCTGAATCTATGCTCGAGAGCAGTACTTTTTGCGCATTAACTCCTTCAGTTCGTCCCATGTTAATGCGTATGCGGCAGCTTCACCCAATGTCTGAACCTGGAGGTTCCACCACGAAAGCGCTCCGTCTAGAAACAACCCAGGAATATACGTAATTCTTTGTTCTGGAGCACATTTACTCATCCTAAAAACAGAGTCATTTTTCTCCACCCAGCGTATAAACGCGACAGCACCCCAGTGCCATCGAAATTAAGGGGCTTGCAGTCCAAGAATTGTTTGTAGGTACAGCCTATGACACAAGCAGCACCATTCACAGAAAGCATTAGCAAAGCATAATTGGAAATATCCAAACGAGTTGTAATGTATCTTAGGTGACATTACATTATCGGTTGGGGGGTTATTCCAAGAGGTACCACTGTTATGTTCTGAGTGGAGTGCCTCGTGCTGAGCGGTAGCTTGTGAGATGCGCTCTTGCAGCTCTGCCTCAGTCCTTGGCAGCACATTGTCGTTATTGACATTCCGTCGAGGCGGCATTGTTCTTCTAGTAAGAAGATCGGATAGGTACGGCCTTATTCGTTAAATAAATAAATAATTGTCTAAAAGTCGTATGTACGTGTATATATATATATATGCAATCACCATAGCAGCAACCACACAATAACATAACCACAGCATGAAGCAGCAACCACACAATAACATAACCACAGCATGAACATGTAAAGCAATAATGTATTTAATAAGAACACGACTATTGAGATTTCATTAATGACCAACCACAAGTTACATCATTTTCAAATTGTATCATACCAAAAGAGACATAGGGTCACACTACCCCTGTCAATGTACAAAAGTAATAATCAAAATATGGTCTTCATATCTGTGACACCTGTGTCACTTCAACCATCAAACAAATGCCAAACCAATGAAATATTGTATTTCATACTTGGGATTTGTAAAAATATGTGTATCGTTTGCACATATCAACTCTTGTTCGATTTTAAGCTTTACATCGCTTTCTGGAGGGTTATACGCGCTCTGATGCGTAAATATAACCAGTTTAACCCAACGAACACTCCGGAATAGTGAAATAGGCTTAACATACCTTAAATAACCTTTACATAACTTAGAAATAAGTTTTAAAGGCTTTGGTATGGCCAAAAACAAGTTAATTCGCTTACAGGGACTAAACTTGACAAACTGCGAAAGTATGCCAATTTGAACTGTAACGAACATTTTGGAACATAACCATAAGTTAAACACACCTTATATATCCTTTATATATCTTAGAAATAGGCTTTGAGGGGTTCGGTGTGCTAAAATAAACTTTTGGGTCATTCAGGGACTAAAAGTGTCAAAAAGTGCACAAGTTTGCATTTTAGCGCATAACTTACGTTCTGAATACATCCGGACATCCAAAAATTTATGTAAGCACTATAATATTTTATTTTAGTGTTTGGCATGAGAAAAATCCATTCGTCGCGTCATTTGGATCGTTTTTCGCGCTTATGCGCATTCCGTCGTAATTAACCGAACATCGCAACCGTACGGCTAAACGAACCGACATCTGAGATATTTTTGAGCATGTTTTAAGTTCCCAATACTTTAACTTCATTTTAGAGCTTTGAAATGGGGTTAACGGGCCTTAAACGTGTCGAAAATGGGCTGAATTCATGACAGGGACCAAAATTGTAAATCTGCCAAACTTAGGCCTAGCGCACCTCTACACTTTTAATGTAACGGTGCGCTAGCCTGGGTCAGATGCAGCAAATCATTTTTAAACAGCAGTTAACAGCCTTTAACCCCTCCCAAAGGTCAAGTGCCACTTGTTAAACTCCTATGGTGGCCATTTTCAGTTACCATAACATCTTGACAAGTGTACGGGCTAGATCATTCCCTCTTCTCCAAGAAACGATCTTAACGGTGGACCGAAAACTATAAATACCCATCACATTTCACTTCATTTCTCACAAGAATCTGATCATTTGTGCTCTAAGTTGAAACCTTTGTTTCATACCTGAGCTATTTTGATCTAGATTAGCATTCGGGGACCCTTCGTAAGTGTTCCTTCGTTCTTTTATTGTTTTTCGAGTCCGAAAGTCAAACTTTGTTTGACTTTCTGCATTGACCAGTTTATGGTCGATGCGAAGTTCGTTTGAACTTCATAACGTGAGTGTGATCACGATGGTTATAGTCCCTAGCGACTATACCTACTGATTACCACGTTATCTAGGCTCAGTGACGAGCCGTAGTTTCGGGCAGAATACGTATTCTTGCGTATTTTGTAACCAAACTACTCTTAGGTATCACAACCGTTTGTTGTGATACCAAACTTGTTTTCTAAACTTAGTTAAGCATGTTTTAACATGCTTAGCTCGTCACTTTTAGTTTAGTGCTTATATAGGGTCGTAAGGTAAGCGATCTAAACAATCGCTTATACTTTCGAACCCGACCCGTTTGGTCGATCATTAGGATCCGACCAAGCACTTTAGGTGACCATAGTATAGGGAATAACCTTCCGAGGTTATACCCTATGGTCACGACGTTTAGTTAGTTGTATGATAAGTAGTTTATATGCCTTAGGTAAATTACCAAAATACCCCTTTGAGGCCAAAATTCATTTTAAACATATGTAACATAACTTTTGACATCTAAACTGATTTGACAACCATTTTAGACATGTTAAGGCATATATTACTTGTCATAGGACTAGTTAGGCGGTCCGAATGCGTTTCACGCGAACGACGCGTTAAAGTAGCATAAGCTACCTAAACGGGTCGTAATGGGTCACAAGCACTTAGGTTAGGTTTCATTTAGTATGTAGGCTTTAATAAACCATACTACATGAGTTCCCATACTCATTTGGTTTACGAGCCCTCATTCTATCCGATCTTCCGATTTAGGTCCGGTTTATTAATGTAGTTACCTATATTAGGTGCCGTTTGATATTCCGTGATCTCTAGCATTGCTTGGTGGCTATCTTAGGACTTCTGAGCAATCTCATGTGAGTACATAGACCCCTCTTTTACTGTTTTCCAAACTGTTTTGGGGTGAAGCATGTGTACCTATCTGTTACTTTCATGTTTTCCAAAAGTATAATTGATTATACATGTTATTACTTATCATTTGACAAACTGAAGGACTAACTATGGTTTAAACATTGATTTCTCAAAGAACATAAAATAAATTGTTGAATTGTACTTATTTTATGTTCACCAGACCGATTGTTAGTATGATATAGCGCTATAGGATTTGACACCCCATTCCTGTTGTCATGGAATGTCTGAAACCAATTTGTTGCTCCATCCAAATAGGGATTGCCTTTGTGGTATTTCTATAGTCTCAAAGGTGTATTTTGATGCACCAGGTCTGAATGAATTCTCAAATCACACTATTAAAGTATAGTTTGATATACTCCCATGTGTGATATTGTACAAAACCAACATATATGTTATTTATCACATCTAAAGCATATTTTGATATGTTATTTATGAAACCAAAACATAGTTTAATATGTTACTTACAAATCCAAAGTATACTTTTAATATGCTACTATAAGGTTATTTGTTTAATCTTACATTTATTTATACAAATCACATTGGTTACACATTACATTGGACACATAAACATTTTGACATATTATTCAATACATTTGGCAATTGGTTTAAACATAGACATCTTACATTGTTGGTTTGGTTTGAGTAAGTGATTAAGTAACGAGGCGTGTGTAATATGATACAAGCATGGTGGATACGCCGCTGGTACTTCCTATATATAAGTGTTTGTATGGTATTACATATTGTAGCGTTATTTGAATCATTTCAATTTGAGACATATAACATTTTATACAAATAACATACTTTTCACAAGACATTGTTTTACAAAACAACTTCTCTTATACAAACACATTCTATTTCGTTATTCACTTAACCATACACTATTATTTAACTTATACGTATCATCTGATCTTATTGCTTTTCAAATGATTTACAAAACAAAGCAAACTACAAGGTTCATGACTAAACATTTTCATAAACATAAGTCATAAATCTTATTTTCACAAAACCTATGTATCTCACAGGCATTTTTATGCTGACGTACCTATTTTTACACATGTTTCAGGTACTGCTTTGCAATGATTGTTGATACATGCTACATATAGGATGGACTCGTGCCTTAGCAACTTTAAAACTTAGAAGATCATAGTTGTACTTATTTGATTGTATTAAAACAATGAGTTCATTTATGCAATAAAACAGAATTTATTTATGCCATGGTTATGAAACAATAATTCTGTTACAACACTCCCCGACGTTTCCGCCACGTTTCGTTGTCTCACGTGGTCGGGGTGTGACAGAAAAGTTGGTATCAGAGCCAATGGTTATAGGGAATTAGGTTATTAGTAATGCTTTGACCTAGTCTATAACCTTCTTAGGACCCTAACGCGAGTTTACTTGCGTTTAGTCATAAAACAATACCGTCACCTATCCTTAGGCGACAATCACAACAAGAACATAAATTTCAAAACCGCTTTAAAAACTAATCATCTGTTCTAGGATGATTGATTACTAGGTTTTGAACCCTCTATTGTAAGATTTTGAACCCTCTGTTATATGGTTTTGAACCCCTTTGAGTTTTCAAAATCTCGTCAAGGTTTTGGGTTTTAAATAATGTGAACACGTGCAAACTGGAAGGGTGAATGCCTGTATTCTGGGTTTTCTGTCTAGGCAAGCACTTCGTATATATCTCATCAGACGCGAGACCAGTTGTGCTTACCTGGGAATTCTTGGGATGAGTGTTCACTTATAGGCAAGCATGTCTTCGTGATACATTATTTTTGACCCATTTACTTTGATTAGTCACTGTGAGTAGTTTGTTGCTTTGTAGTAACAAACAAATGACCACTATCCTTGCTTTCATCGGATTTGTTTCATCTCATTCTTTTCGTCTAATTCTCTCACTCGTTTCCTTTCATGTTCCTCTTTTAAAATGCCTCCTCGATGTGACAATCAGATGGCGAATGCCGAACTGGCGGAAATCATCGCGCAGCAAATGGCTGCTGCCTTCCCAAATCTTTATGCTCAAATGATGCAAGCCATCAACAACAACAATGCTCCATGAAATTTCAAGAGTTTCAACTCGGCTAAACCGCTCAAGTTTAGTGGTTCTGAGGGAGCAACTGGGCTTCTTCAGTGGTTCGAGAGCATTGAGAATACCTTCCGTCACGTTCAGTGTCCTGAAAATCGCAAGGTCGAGTTTTCTTCAAGTGTGTTTCAGAAGAGGGCTCTCACATGGTGGAATGGGGTGATGAGAGACCGCGGTGCTGAGGTTGCATTAGCATAGACTTGGGCTGAGCTTAGGGCTCTTATGATGAAGGAGTTTTGCCCTCGTCATGAACTGCGAGCTTTGGAGAGGGAGTTTGATGATTTGAAGCAAGACAGTGGTGAACATCGAGCCTATACTGACCGTTTTGAAGAATTGAGCCTGTTGTGTCCTGCTATGGTTACTCCTGTGGATAAGGCGATCGAGAAATATACTGATGGTCTTCCTGACCTAGTTCAGGATATTGTTACTGGCAGCAACCCTACTACTGTCAGACAAGCCATTGAATTGTCTGCTACTCTAACTGAATCCCACATCAGAAAGAAAAAGCTTTTTAGAAAAGGCGACCCAAGACCATCTGACAAGACTGCTCAAGTGGAACCAAAGGAAGAACATGCTGAGGTATCCAAGAAGAAGAAGCGCAAAGCCTCTCAGAACTGCGCTGTAACTGCTCAAGACAAACAGGTTGCACCAAACCAACCAGCACAACCTCGCAAAAGGCAAAACTATGTTGGTACTGCACCTTTGTGCAACAAGTGCAACCGTCATCATCTAGAGCAAGAGCAGTGTCACAAATGTACCCACTATGGGCGGTTGGGACATTTGATCAATGTTTGTCGTTATGCAAATCAAGCTGCTGCAAACCCTGCTGCTGTTCAAGCACGGTTCCCTCCAGGGTCATGTTATAACTGTGGTGACCTTACCCACTACAGGAACAATTGCCCAAGACTTGTTAACATACCTCCAGCACGTGGACGAGTGTTTAACATCAATGAGGCAAACATGAACAATGATGCGGCAGTGAACAACTAGTGTTTTGTTATTTCCTTGGTTGTTATCTTATGATGTTTAAAGACAAGTCAGTTGTAATATAAATAAAAATTCGTCGTTTTTATTTTTGCAAAACTGATACGATTGTGTGAACGTTGGATACAATCTTATGATGTCAACCCAAAGACAAACTACTCGTATGGTTCTGTCATTTTATGAATATTTGTGATCTCCCCAAGAACCTTAAACACTCGTTTCTTTTAAGAAACAAAGCCAAACTCTTATTGAAAATCCTTCTATCTTTATAGATGGATCCTTGAAAATACTTAAAGTGCCAAATGAAATCCATGGATTGGATTCCTGATGTGCTTTAATTATCCATGCTCAAAGACAACAAATTAAAGAATCAAGCTAACTAATTATGTGTTTATGTGCTTATATGTTCTCATGTATGTTTTGTGATCTATCCAAATCCTCATCGAATCTTTCATATCTCATACGAGAGATTCATAATAGGATATCCAAAGTTACTATCTTAAATCCTTAATGGACTTCTACGTTGTAGTCAAGTCCCTTGGGTTTTAAAAGTACTATTCTAAATATGACCCCTTGGGAGGTCTAGATAAACAGATTGATTATGAAAAATCCGATTAGAAATATCATATGATGATATAATTACAAAGATCCCTTAAGTGGTCTATTTAAGGAGATCGTACGACGGTCTAGTTAAGAAAATCATGTGTTGATCTAGTTAAAAAGATCGTTCGTTGATCTAATTGAAAGGACCCTTTGGTGATCTAGTCTAGTCGCTTCATGTTTATTCAATTGATTTTTCCTCTACGCATTATGAAATGAACTGTGCGAACTATGCAAGGAATTACGTAATTATGGAGGCCTACATAATTATGGAATTCAGTGCACAGAAACCACAGGAAGTTTTGTCATGTGTTAAGACCTATAGTGACAAGAATAATGATACGGGAGAAGTCTTGGACCTTGACCGATGTCATTTTATCTTACACTTCCCAATTCTGATCTCAATCACACACCAAGTTTCCTATGATAAGTCTTCATAAGAGACGTTCTTCTGTCCGTAGTTCAAAAATTCCATGTTTTACTGCTACAAGGAATTCACTTTGAGGGTTAACAAATTCGCTAAGAATCCTAACATGGCCCAGAGTTTTACTTAAGGGTTCAATGGATCTATTAGAAGGCGAAACCGTCACAGTTGTCTTCACAAGTTTCCTCTAGAATTAAATTCCGAGACGAAATTTCCTAAAGTAGGGGAGACTGTGACACCTGTGTCACTTCAACCATCAAACAAATGCCAAACCAATGAAATATTGTATTTCATACTTGGGATTTGTAAAAATATGTGTATCGTTTGCACATATCAACTCTTGTTCGATTTTAAGCTTTACATCGCTTTCTGGAGGGTTATACGCGCTCTGATGCGTAAATATAACCAGTTTAACCCAACGAACACTCCGGAATAGTGAAATAGGCTTAACATACCTTAAATAACCTTTACATAACTTAGAAATAAGTTTTAAAGGCTTTGGTATGGCCAAAAACAAGTTAATTCGCTTACAGGGACTAAACTTGACAAACTGCGAAAGTATGCAAATTTGAACTGTAACGAACATTTTGGAACATGGCCATAAGTTAAACACACCTTATATATCCTTTATATAGCTTAGAAATAGGCTTTGATGGGTTCGGTGTGCTAAAATAAACTTTTGGGTCATTCAGGGACTAAAAGTGTCAAAAGGTGCACAAGTTTGCATTTTCGCGCATAACTTACGTTCTGAATACATCCGGACATCCAAAAATTTATTTAAGCACTATAATATTTTATTTTAGTGTTTGGCATGAGAAAAATCCATTCGTCGCGTCATTTGGATCGTTTTTCGCGCTTATGCGCATTCCGTCGTGATTAACCGAACATCGCAACCGTACGGCTAAACGAACCGACATCCGAGATATTTTTGAGCATGTTTTAAGTTCCCAATACTTTAACTTCATTTTAGAGCTTTGAAATGGGGTTAACGGGCCTTAAACGTGTCGAAAATGGGCTGAATTCATGACAGGGACCAAAATTGTAAATCTGCCAAACTTAGGCCTAGCGCACCTCTACACTTTTAATGTAACGGTGCGCTAGCCTGGGTCAGATGCAGCAAATCATTTTTAAACAGCAGTTAACAGCCTTTAACCCCTCCCAAAGGTCAAGTGCCACTTGTTAAACTCCTATGGTGGCCATTTTCAGTTACCATAACATCTTGACAAGTGTACGGGCTAGATCATTCCCTCTTCTCCAAGAAACGATCTTAACGGTGGACCGAAAACTATAAATACCCATCACATTTCACTTCATTTCTCACAAGAATCTGATCATTTGTGCTCTAAGTTGAAACCTTTGTTTCATACCTGAGCTATTTTGATCTAGATTAGCATTCGGGGACCCTTCGTAAGTGTTCCTTCGTTCTTTTATTGCTTTTCGAGTCCGAAAGTCAAACTTTGTTTGACTTTCTGCATTGACCAGTTTATGGTCGATGCGAAGTTCGTTTGAACTTCATAACGTGAGTGTGATCACGATGGTTATAGTCCCTAGCGACTATACCTACTGATTACCACGTTATCTAGGCTCAGTGACGAGCCGTAGTTTCGGGCAGAATACGTATTCTTGCGTATTTTGTAACCAAACTACTCTTAGGTATCACAACCGTTTGTTGTGATACCAAACTTGTTTTCTAAACTTAGTTAAGCATGTTTTAACATGCTTAGCTCGTCACTTTTAGTTTAGTGCTTATATAGGGTCGTAAGGTAAGCGATCTAAACAATCGCTTATACTTTCGAACCCGACCCGTTTGGTCGATCATTAGGATCCGACCAAGCACTTTAGGTGACCATAGTATAGGGAATAACCTTCCGAGGTTATACCCTATGGTCACGACGTTTAGTTAGTTGTATGATAAGTAGTTTATATGCCTTAGGTAAATTACCAAAATACCCCTTTGAGGCCAAAATTCATTTTAAACATATGTAACATAACTTTTGACATCTAAACTGATTTGACAACCATTTTAGACATGTTAAGGCATATATTACTTGTCATAGGACTAGTTAGGCGGTCCGAACGCGTTTCACGCGAACGACGCGTTAAAGTAGCATAAGCTACCTAAACGGGTCGTAATGGGTCACAAGCACTTAGGTTAGGTTTCATTTAGTATGTAGGCTTTAATAAACCATACTACATGAGTTCCCATACTCATTTGGTTTACGAGCCCTCATTCTATCCGATCTTCCGATTTAGGTCCGGTTTATTAATGTAGTTACCTATATTAGGTGCCGTTTGATATTCCGTGATCTCTAGCATTGCTTGGTGGCTATCTTAGGACTTCTGAGCAATCTCATGTGAGTACATAGACCCCTCTTTTACTGTTTTCCAAACTGTTTTGGGGTGAAGCATGTGTACCTATCTGTTACTTTCATGTTTTCCAAAAGTATAATTGATTATACATGTTATTACTTATCATTTGACAAACTGAAGGACTAACTATGGTTTAAACATTGATTTCTCAAAGAACATAAAATAAATTGTTGAATTGTACTTATTTTATGTTCACCAGACCGATTGTTAGTATGATATAGCGCTATAGGATTTGACACCCCATTCCTGTTGTCATGGAATGTCTGAAACCAATTTGTTGCTCCATCCAAATAGGGATTGCCTTTGTGGTATTTCTATAGTCTCAAAGGTGTATTTTGATGCACCAGGTCTGAATGAATTCTCAAATCACACTATTAAAGTATAGTTTGATATACTCCCATGTGTGATATTGTACAAAACCAACATATATGTTATTTATCACATCTAAAGCATATTTTGATATGTTATTTATGAAACCAAAACATAGTTTAATATGTTACTTACAAATCCAAAGTATACTTTTAATATGCTACTATAAGGTTATTTGTTTAATCTTACATTTATTTATACAAATCACATTGGTTACACATTACATTGGACACATAAACATTTTGACATATTATTCAATACATTTGGCAATTGGTTTAAACATAGACATCTTACATTGTTGGTTTGGTTTGAGTAAGTGATTAAGTAACGAGGCGTGTGTAATATGATACAAGCATGGTGGATATGCCGCTGGTACTTCCTATATATAAGTGTTTGTATGGTATTACATATTGTAGCGTTATTTGAGTCATTTCAATTTGAGACATATAACATTTTATACAAATAACATACTTTTCACAAGACATTGTTTTACAAAACAACTTCTCTTATACAAACACATTCTATTTCGTTATTCACTTAACCATACACTATTATTTTACTTATACGTATCATCTGATCTTATTGCTTTTCAAATGATTTACAAAACAAAGCAAACTACAAGGTTCATGACTAAACATTTTCTTAAACATAAGTCATAAATCTTATTTTCACAAAACCTATGTATCTCACAGGCATTTTTATGCTGACGTACCTATTTTTACACATGTTTCAGGTACTGCTTTGCAATGATTGTTGATACATGCTACATATAGGACGGACTCGTGCCTTAGCAACTTTAAAACTTAGAAGATCATAGTTGTACTTATTTGATTGTATTAAAACAATGAGTTCATTTATGCAATAAAACAGAATTTATTTATGCCATGGTTATGAAACAATAATTCTGTTACAACACTCCCCGACGTTTCCGCCACGTTTCGTTGTCTCACGTGGTCGGGGTGTGACAGAAAAGTTGGTATCAGAGCCAATGGTTATAGGGAATTAGGTTATTAGTAATGCTTTGACCTAGTCTATAACCTTCTTAGGACCCTAACGCGAGTTTACTTGCGTTTAGTCATAAAACAATACCGTCACCTATCCTTAGGCGACAATCACAACAAGAACATAAATTTCAAAACCGCTTTGAAAACTAATCATCTGTTCTAGGATGATTGATTACTAGGTTTTGAACCCTCTATTGTAAGGTTTTGAACCCTCTGTTATATGGTTTTGAACCCCTTTGAGTTTTCATAATCTCGTCAAGGTTTTGGGTTTTAAATAATGTGAACACGTGCAAACTGGAAGGGTGAATGCCTGTATTCTGGGTTTTCTGTCTAGGCAAGCACTTCGTATATATCTCATCAGACGCGAGACCAGTTGTGCTTACCTGGGAATTCTTGGGTTGAGTGTTCACTTATAGGCAAGCATGTCTTCGTGATACATTATTTTTGACCCATTTACTTTGATTAGTCACTGTGAGTAGTTTGTTGCTTTGTAGTAACAAACAAATGACCACTATCCTTGCTTTCATCGGATTTGTTTCATCTCATTCTTTTCGTCTAATTCTCTCACTCGTTTCCTTTCATGTTCCTCTTTTAAAATGCCTCCTCGACGTGACAATCAGATGGCGAATGCTGAACTGGCGGAAATCATCGCGCAGCAAATGGCTGCTGCCTTCCCAAATCTGTCACACCCCGACCGCGTAAAACAACAAATCGCGGCGGAAACATCGGGGCGTGTTGCAACAGAATAAATTGTTTCATAACCATGGTATACAAAGTTGTCTTTTATTTATAAACAAAGGTGTTACATTGTTTCAAACAGGAAATTAAAGAGTTCAGAACATAATTAAACATAGTCTATCTTATTTTAAAGTCTCTAAGGCACAGGTCCGCCCTAGTATCATGATCAACATCCTATGGAAAAGCACCTGAAAACACATGTGAAAATAGGTACGTCAGCATAAAAATGCCTGTGAGATACATAGGTTTGTGAAAATAGGATTCATGACTTGTATTTGAGAAAATGTTTAGTCATGAACCTTGTAATTTGCTTTGTCTTGTAAATCATTTGAATAACAATAAGATCAGATGATATGTATAAGTAAATGTCAGGTTAAATAAATGACCATGTAAAAATGTGTTTGTATAAGATAAGTTGTTTATAAATCAATGTCTTGTGAAAAGTATGTTATTTGTATAAAATGTTCTATGTCTCAATATTGAAATGATTCAAATAACGTTACGACATGTAATACCATACAAACACTTATATATAGGAAGTACCAGCGGCGTATCCACCATGCTTGTATCATATTACACACGCATCGTTACTTAATCACTTAATCAAACCAACCAATGTAAGAAGTCTATGTTTAAACCAATTGTCAAATGTATATCATGTCAAAATGTATGTGTCAAATATCCATGTCAAATGTATATGTCAAATATCCATGTCAAATGTCTAGGTCAAATATCCATGTCAAATGTCTATGTCAAATATCCATGTCAAATGTCTATGTCAAATATCCATGTCAAATGTCTATGTCAAAATGTCATGTATGGCAAGTGAAATGTCTCAAACTAAACCATATGCACAAAAACAAAGTATTGAAGTAAAACTTGGTTTAAATCAAAGCTATGTTTTGTGTAAATGCATGCAAATAGTTAATATGAACATTTATGCGGTATTGTGAATATGCATACATCCAAGCCTTGTGACTGTGGTGATAAACCCTTTAAACAAATTAAAGGTCTATCTGTCTTATATCATCGAATTCGGTCATTCCTTTCTGTCCCCTTTCCCTGGGATGTCCGGAACGGGAGTTGTCAATTCCTATGGTACCACTACCTACTAACGAACGGTATGATCGGTGTTAATGAATGTATTGTCCCATGTAAACAAACCAAATGTCATACCAGAATGTAAGCATGTGAAAATAATGCACTAAGTATGTAATCAAATGAACATACATAGCGTGAAATGTCATGTAAAACGATGTACTAAGTAATGCACACAATGGGCACACCTAGCATGAAATGTAATGTAAAACAAAGTACTAAGTAATGCACACAATGGGCACACCTAGCATAAAATGTAATGTAAAACAATGTACTAAGTAATGCACACAATGGGCACACCTAGCATAAAATGTAATGTAAAACAATGTACCAAGTAATGCACACAATGGGCACACCTAGCATAAGATGTAATGAAATCATGTACTATAATGTACTAATGAACATAACAGTATATGATGTGAAAACAGGAAAGCATGAAAGTAACAAGTAGGCACATGTGTTCCACCCCAAAACAGTTTGGAAAACAGTAAAAGAGGGGTCTATGTACTCACTTGAGATTGCTCAGTTGTCAAAAGATAACCACCAAATAATGCTATAGATCTCGGAATCAAACGGCACCTAATATAGGTAACTATGTTAATAAACCGGACCTACATCGGAAGACTGGGTAGCATTAGGGTTTGTAAACCAAATGAGTGTAGGAACTCACGTGATATGGTTTAACAAAGCCTACATGCTAAATGAAACTTAACCTAAGTCTTATTGACCCATTACGACCCGTTTAGGAAGCTTATGCTACTTTAACGCGTCGTTCGCGTGAAACGCGTTCGGACCGCCTAACTAGTCCTATGATAAGTGTTATATGCCTAAACATGTTACATAATCAGTTATGTGACAAAAGTTTAGGTTACATATGCTAAATTACCAATTATGCATGAAAAGGGTATTCTGGTAATTTACCTAAGGCATATAAACTACCTATCATACAACTATTTAAACGATGTGACCATAGGGTATAACCTCGGAAGGTTATTCCCTACCTACTATGGTCACCTAATGTGTTTGGTCGGATCCTAATGATCGACCAAATGGGTCGAGTTCGAAGGTATAGGCGATTTATCAGATCGCCTACCCTACGACTCTAGACAACGTGGTAATCAGTGGGCATAGTCCCAAGGGACTATGACCAACGTGATTACACTCACGTTGCGAAGTTCAAACGAACTTTGCATTGACCATTACTGGTCAACGCTGAAAGTCAAACAAAGTTTGACTTTCTGACTCGAAAAGCAGTAAAATAAGGAAAAGAACGAAAGAATACTTACGAAGGGTCCCCGAATGCTAAACTTGATTCGAAAATCTCAGGTATGAAACTAATGTTTCAACTTAGAGTTTCTCAATTCAAATTTCTAGTGATTATGAACAAAGGGGGGTGGGGTATTTATAGTTTTCGGTGCACCGTTGAGATCGTTTCTTGGAAAAGGGGAAAAGATCTAGTCCGTACACTTGTCGGAATGTTATGGAACCACATATGCTCCTTAACTTAGTGACACATCAACTTAAAACATGTGGTGGAGGATCAAATGGCTGCAACTTGTGATTAGAAACTTTGAATCTGATCAGTGCAAGGCTAGCGCACCGTTACAATATAAGTGTAGCGGTGCGCTACACATAAGTTTGGCAGATTTACATGTTTGGTCCCTGAACTTTATTTAGGTCATTTTTGACACGTTTAAGGCCCGTTAACCCCATTTCAAAGCTCTAAAATGAAGTTAAAGTATAGGGAACTTAAAACATGCTCAAAAATATCTCGGATGTCGGTTCGTTTGGCCGTACGGTCGCGATGTTCGGTTAATTACGACGGAATGCGCAAAAGCGCGAAAAACGATCCAAATGACGCAACGAATGGATTTTTCTTAAGGCGAACACTAAAATATAATGTAGTCATGCTTACATAAATTTTTGGATGTCCGGATGTATTCAGAACGTAAGTTATGCGCGAAAATGCAAACTTGTGCACTTTTTGACACTTTTAGTCCCTGAATGTCCCAAAAGTTTATTTTAGCACACTGAACCCCTCAAAGCCTATTTCTAAGCTATGTAAAGGATATTTAAGGTGTGTTTAACTTATGGTTATGTTCCGGAATGTTCGTTACAGTTCAAATTGACATACTTTCGTAGTTTGTCATATTTAGTCCCTGTAAGCGAATTAACTTGTTTTTGCCATACCAAAGCCTTCAAAACTTATTTCTAAGTTATGTAAAGGTTATTTAAGGTATGTTGAGTATATGTTGATGTTCCGGAGTATTTCTCGTATTAAACTGAGTACGTTTACGCACTAGTTTGCGTATAACTCTCCAGAAAGCGATGTAGAGTTTGAAATTGAACAAAAGTCAAAACATGAAAAATGTAAAACATAACAAAACAAACATTGTGATCAAATAACATTGATTTATTGATAACATAACTGTTCATAGTGATTACAAGCACAGTTGTTACAGTCTTCCCTACTTGTGGAAATTTCGTCCCGAAATTTATTTAGAGGAAACTCGTGGAAAAAGATGTGGATATTTCGCCTTCATTTGGTCTTCGCGTTCCCAAGTAAACTCAGGTCCACGTTTTGCTTCCCAGCGAACTTTGACCAAAGGAATGCGCTTGCGTTTAAGCCACTTGACTTCACGTTCCATGATTTCCACTGGCTTCTCAACAAATTTCAGTGTTTTGCCAACACGAATTTCGTCAAGCGGTATGGAGAAATTCTCATCAGCTGTACACTTCTTGAGATTGGACACGTGAAAAGTTGGATGAACATTTCCCAGTTCAGGAGGTAACTCAAGTCTGTAGGCTACCTTTCCGATTCTTTCGACGATCTTGAATGGTCCAACGTATCTAGGTGCAAGTTTTCCTTTCTTTCCAAATCTGATCACACCTTTCCAAGGTGAGACCTTAAGTAATACTCGATCACCGACTTGAAATTCCAAGGCTTTGCGTTTTGGGTCCGCGTAAATCTTCTGACGGCTTCTAGCTGCCTGAAGGTTATCACGAACTTTCTTGACCTTGTCAGTTGTCTCTAAAATGAGGGCAGGTCCAGTAAGTTGAGCCTCGCCAATCTCATTCCAGCAGACTGGTGAACGACATTTTCGACCATAGAGAGCTTCGAAAGGAGCCATTTTGATGCTGGTGTGATAACTGTTGTTGTAGGAGAATTCAATCAATTTAAGATGTGAATCCCAACTACCACCAAAATCGATCACACAAGCTCTTAGCATATCCTCCAGAGTCTGGATTGTTCTCTCAGATTGACCATCCGTTTGCGGATGATAAGCTGTGCTCAGATTGAGTTGGGTCCCCATGGCAGATTGCATGGTTCTCCAAAAATGAGAAGTGAAACGAGCATCTCTGTCAGAAATGATGTTCAAAGGAACACCATGTCGAGCCACAATTTCATCTACACAGATTTGAGCAAGTCTGTCAGTAGGAAAATCCTCACGGATTGGCAAGAAATGTGCTGACTTTGTAAGACGATCAACGACTACCCAGATGGCATCATGACCTTTCTTTGTGCGCGGAAGTTTGGTAACAAGATCCATAGTAATGTTTTCCCATTTCCAAACTGGGATCTCTGGTTGCTCCAATAAACCCGAAGGACGCTGATGTTCAGCCTTAACCTTTAGACAAGTAAGGCATTTGGATACGTATAAGGCAATGTCTTTCTTCATACCAGGCCACCAATAATGAATACGAAGATCCTTATACATTTTATCTGAGCCCGGATGAATAGAATAACGTGACTTATGGGCTTCATCCATAAGCAAGGTACGAAGATCATCCTGGCTTGGGACCCACAAACGGTCCATGAAGTAATATGATCCATTGTCCTTTAGTTCCAGAGCAGGTGTTATGTGGTAAGGAAATTCCTTATCCATCAAACCTTGTGAAACACAAGTTTGTTGAGCTTGAGCAATGCGTGCTTGAATATCGGATCGAGCTTGAATAATAGATTGAACACGTACACAATGAAGTTTAGTACGTTCCTTACGACTCAATGCATCAGCTACGACATTCGCCTTACCAGGATGGTAGCGAATTTCGCAGTCATAGTCGTTTAAAAGCTCAACCCAACGTCGCTGTCTCATGTTGAGTTCTTTCTGGTTGAAGATATGCTGAAGACTTTTGTGGTCAGTGAAAACCACACATTTTGTACCGTACAAATAGTGTCTCCAGATCTTGAGAGCAAAGACAACTGCACCCAACTCAAGATCATGAGTGGTGTAGTTCTTCTCATGTATCTTCAACTGCCTCGATGCATAGGCTATGACTTTGTTCCTTTGCATAAGAACACAGCCAAGACCCAATTTCGATGCATCACAATACACAACAAAATCATCATCACCCTCAGGCAATGATAGAACAGGCGCATCGCAAAGCTTCTGCTTCAAGTGTTGAAAAGCTTCCTCTTGTTTGAATCCCCAGTAAAAGGGCATTTTCTTCTGAGTTAGAGCAGTTAGAGGAACTGCAATCTTAGAGAAGTTTTCAAAGAAGCGGCGATAATAACCCGCTAGACCAAGAAAAGAACGAACTTCAGTAGGAGTAGTAGGTGTATCCCAATCTTTGATCGCACTGATCTTGGAGGGATCTACATGAATACCTCGTTCGTTGATAACATGCCCCAAAAATTGAACTTCTTTAAGCCAAAATTCGCACTTGGAGAATTTGGCGAAAAGTTGCTCTTTCTTTAGGAGTTCCAGAGTAAGACGAAGATGCTGCTCGTGATCAGCTCGCGTCTTAGAGTATATCAAGATGTCGTCAATAAAAACAATGACGAACTGATCCAAATAAGGTTTGCAGACCCTATTCATTAAGTCCATGAAAACAGCAGGAGCATTAGTCAAACCGAATGGCATGACTGTGAATTCATAATGCCCATAACGAGTACGGAACGCTGTCTTCGGAATGTCTTCTTCTTGCACCCGAAGTTGATGATATCCGGAACGCAGATCAATCTTCGAAAAATAAGAAGCGCCTTGTAACTGATCAAAGAGGTCGTCTATGCGAGGTAGAGGATATCGATTCTTGATGGTAAGCTTGTTAAGCTCACGATAATCGATACACATCCTAAAGGATCCATCCTTCTTTTTGACAAAAAGAATGGGAGCACCCCAGGGTGAAAAGCTGGGACGTATAAAACCTTTGTCAGAGAGCTCCTGAAGCTGTTTAGACAACTCTTGCATCTCGGATGGTGCAAGACGATATGGAGCTCTAGCAATTGGATTTGTACCAGGTACGAGATCAATGCGGAACTCGACTTGGCGTGCTGGAGGTAGACCAGGTAAATCTTCAGGGAACACTTCAGAATAATCCCGAACGACAGGAATATCTGAAATAGACTTACCCTTGCCTTTATCTTCTGTAACATGTGCTAAGAAAGCCACATAGTTCTTCTGCAGATACTTCCGAGCTTTAAAACAAGACATGAGTTTGAGACCACCAGTAGGCTTCTCACCTTGAACCTGCAGGATCTCACCTGACGAAAGCGGCACACGAACAATCTTCTTAGAACAAACTATCTCTGCGTGATGCTTGGATAACCAATCCATTCCCACAATAACGTCGAAGCTTCCAAGTTGCATAGGCGCGAGGTCAATAGGAAAAAGATGGTCGTTAAGGTTCAACTGGCAGTTGCGAAGAACAGAATCAAGAATAATAGGTTCACCACTAGCAACCTCTACTGTCAAAGATTTGCCTAGTTTCGTTCTAGACACGCGAAGCATTTGCTCAAAAGACAAAGACACGAAACTCTTATCGGCACCAGAATCGAAAAGAACAGATGCAGGCTGATTATTAATAAAGAACGTACCGTTCACCACATTATCGTCAGCCTGTGCCTCTTGGGCATTCATGTTAAAAACTCGGCCTCGAGCCGGAGCCTGAGCCTGATTCTGGTCCTGGTTCTGGTTCGCCAGTCTTGGGCACCGATTCCTATAGTGGGTCAGATCCCCACAATTATAACAAGCACCTGGTGGGTATTGTTGTCGTGCAGCTTGACCCTGTTGTGGAGCAGCTTGTTGAGCCGGGTTCTGAACCGCGGGATTCTGAGCAGACCGACAAACATTGGCAAGATGGCCTGACTTCCCACAGTTAGTACAGAAACGGCATGGAAGTTGCGGCTGGTGGTGACTGTTGCATCCATTGCAAAAAAGGTGCATTCCCTGTATAGGGTTTCTTTGCTGGCGGCTGTGCGGGTTGGTTGGGAGCTGCCTGATTAGCTTGGGCAGTGATAGCAAAATTTTGGGAAGCCTTACGCTTCCTTGACTTCTTCGAAGAACCAGAGTTCTTTCCATTCAAGTTTTGACCTTTCTTGCTATCTTCCTTGTCAGCCGACTGCTTCTTGTCCTTGTCACCCTTCCGGTGCAACTTGTTCTTCCGGACCTGCGACTCAGTCAATGTTGCTGATAACTCGATCGCCTGACGAAGTGTGGCAGGTTCACTACCAGTAAGAATGTCTTGTACCGAGTCAGGTAGGCCGTCGATGTATCTTTCGATAGCCTTGTCAAGTTGGGTAACCATAGTCGGGCAAAGCAAACTCAACTCTTCAAACCGATCAGTATAAGCCCTGTGCTCACCACTATCTTGCTTCAAAACATCAAACTCTTTCTCCAACGCTCGCTGCTCATGACGAGGACAGAATTCCCTCATCATAAGGGCTCTAAGTTCAGCCCATGTCTGTGCGAGAGCAACTTCTGCACCTTGGTCCCTCATAACCCCGTTCCACCATGTCAAAGCCCTCTTCTGAAATACGCTCGAAGCAAACTCGACCTTGCGATTTTCGAGACACTGCACGTGGCGAAAAGTATTCTCTATGCTCTCAAACCACTGAAGAAGCCCAGTTGCCCCTTCAGAACCACTAAACTTGAGTGGTTTAGCCTGGTTAAAATCCTTGTATTTGCACGGACCATTGTTGTTGTTGTTGGCTTGTTGCCATTGAGCAAAGAGATTTGGGAATTGAGCAGCCATCTGCTGCGCAATAATTTCTGCCAGCTCGGCAGTAGCTATCTGGTTCTCGCGTCGAGGAGGCATTCTAAAAGAGGAAAAACATGAAAAGGAACGAGTGAGACGATTGGATGAAAAGAATGAGATGATAAAAACAAGAATTGCAAACAGCATAGATGGTGGTCATTCGTCCGTATCACAAAGCAAACAAACGACTCACAGTGACTAATCAAAGTAAATGGGTCAAAAATAATGTATTATCGAAGACATGCTCGCCTATAAGTGAACACTCACTCCAAGAATTCCCAGGTAAGCACAACTGGTCTCGCGTCTGGTTGAGATGTATACGAAGTGCTTGCCTAGACAGAAAACCCAGAATACAGGCATTCACCCTTCCAGTTTACACATGTTCACATTATTTAGAACCCAAAACGTTTGACGGGATTTTTGAAAATTAGAAGGCACAAGGCCAAAAACCAAACTTGAAAAGGGTTCAAAACCATATAACAGAGGGTTCAAAACCTTACAATTGAGGGTTCAAAACCTTGTAATAAATCATTCAAAAACATATGATTGTTTTTCAAAAATCGATTCGGAAAATTTTGTTCCTTGTTTTGATAATCACCTAAGGATAGGTGATGTACATGTTTTAAGATCTAAACACAAGATAACTCGTGTTAGGTTCCTAGAAAAGTTATAGTCTAGGTCAAAGCATTACTAATAACCTAATTCCCTATAACCATTGGCTCTGATACCAACTCTTCTGTCACACCCCGACCGCGTAAAACAACAAATCGCGGCGGAAACATCGGGGCGTGTTGCAACAGAATAAATTGTTTCATAACCATGGTATACAAAGTTGTCTTTTATTTATAAACAAAGGTGTTACATTGTTTCAAACAGGAAATTAAAGAGTTCAGAACATAATTAAACATAGTCTATCTTATTTTAAAGTCTCTAAGGCACAGGTCCGCCCTAGTATCATGATCAACATCCTATGGAAAAGCACCTGAAAACACATGTGAAAATAGGTACGTCAGCATAAAAATGCCTGTGAGATACATAGGTTTATGAAAATAGGATTCATGACTTGTATTTGAGAAAATGTTTAGTCATGAACCTTGTAATTTGCTTTGTCTTGTAAATCATTTGAATAACAATAAGATCAGATGATATGTATAAGTAAATGTCAGGTTAAATAAATGACCATGTAAAAATGTGTTTGTATAAGATAAGTTGTTTATAAATCAATGTCTTGTGAAAAGTATGTTATTTGTATAAAATGTTCTATGTCTCAATATTGAAATGATTCAAATAACGTTACGACATGTAATACCATACAAACACTTATATATAGGAAGTACCAGCGGCGTATCCACCATGCTTGTATCATATTACACACGCATCGTTACTTAATCACTTAATCAAACCAAACCAACCAATGTAAGAAGTCTATGTTTAAACCAATTGTCAAATGTATATCATGTCAAAATGTCTGTGTCAAATATCCATGTCAAATGTATATGTCAAATATCCATGTCAAATGTCTAGGTCAAATATCCATGTCAAATGTCTATGTCAAATATCCATGTCAAATGTCTATGTCAAATATCCATGTCAAATGTCTATGTCAAAATGTCATGTATGGCAAGTGAAATGTCTCAAACTAAACCATATGCACAAAAACAAAGTATTGAAGTAAAACTTGGTTTAAATCAAAGCTATGTTTTGTGTAAATGCATGCAAATAGTTAATATGAACATTTATGCGGTATTGTGAATATGCATACATCCAAGCCTTGTGACTGTGGTGATAAACCCTTTAAACAAATTAAAGGTCTATCTGTCTTATATCATCGAATTCGGTCATTCCTTTCTGTCCCCTTTCCCTGGGATGTCCGGAACGGGAGTTGTCAATTCCTATGGTACCACTACCTACTAACGAACGGCATGATCGGTGTTAATGAATGTATTGTCCCATGTAAACAAACCAAATGTCATACCAGAATGTAAGCATGTGAAAATAATGCACTAAGTATGTAATCAAATGAACATACATAGCGTGAAATGTCATGTAAAACGATGTACTAAGTAATGCACACAATGGGCACACCTAGCATGAAATGTAATGTAAAACAAAGTACTAAGTAATGCACACAATGGGCACACCTAGCATAAAATGTAATGTAAAACAATGTACTAAGTAATGCACACAATGGGCACACCTAGCATAAAATGTAATGTAAAACAATGTACCAAGTAATGCACACAATGGGCACACCTAGCATAAGATGTAATGAAATCATGTACTATAATGTACTAATGAACATAACAGTATATGATGTGAAAACAGGAAAGCATGAAAGTAACAAGTAGGCACATGTGTTCCACCCCAAAACAGTTTGGAAAACAGTAAAAGAGGGGTCTATGTACTCACTTGAGATTGCTCAGTTGTCAAAAGATAACCACCAAATAATGCTATAGATCTCGGAATCAAACGGCACCTAATATAGGTAACTATATGATGTGCGATAAAGTGTCATATATTTTAGGTGTATATTTTAAGCCCTTTTTAACACTTATTTTAGCCAAGTTTTAAATTTATAAAACACGATATTTCACTAACACTAAACACACATATGGGCAAGTGCACCCATCGTTGAGTGTAGTATAGCGTTGGTAAGATACCGAGGTCGTCCAAGGACACAAGAGCTTTTAATACCGGTTTATCCTCAACGTCTAACCAAAATAAAAGTTTAGAAAAATGTTTTAAACTAAGAAAAATAAAAACTAACTAAAATGCTGAAAATAAAAATAAAATAAAAACAGATAGACAAGATGAATCACTTGGTTCCGACTCGTATCTAGTATAACCTTTGATTATTTCCGCACTTTTGCACATAATTAAGAGATTATCTTAGTTATTGTAGTAGGCCCCTCTTTTGAAGGTGACGTTACCCTCACCCCAGTAGTTTGAGTCAGCAGGGATACAATCCTAAAGGGGTGGATTATTGGAAGATAATGAATTAAGTTATTAATGCAGTATTGTGGTAGGCCCCGCTTTTGGCGGTGACGTTACCCTCGACTAAGTAGTCTGAGTCAGCAGGGATACAATCCTAAATAGCCGGGTTATAGTATTAATAGTAGTTAACTTATGAGGGGATCAAAGAGTTTGGACCCCCGCCATCCAATACCGTGAAGTATTGAAGGAGGTCCTACTAAATTTGACCCAGGTCCATTGCAGGACCTCTAAACGCTGAACAATGGCAAGACCTTTACCAAACCGTTCCCTTAACCCCCTACCAGGTAGCCAACATACCTCCATATAGACCGTGGAGATATGAATGGTGAAAATCCTTTATTTTATATAGACAGTAAAATAATGCCAAGACACCACGGACAAACGATAAGGAAACATCACCTTCAACATAAGTAACTAGTTATTAAAGTCATTAATACAAAACGAAATAAAAAGTGCAAAAGATTAGAAATAAAAAGTATTATACTAGACACTTTGTCTTCACCAAGTGATGTAAGAGACTTAGGCAAACATGGCCTTGATTGTCAAGAACTCTTACGATCAATCTTGGATCCCGAGACGACTCACACACTCTATGATGGACAATGGATGATGGTGGTGGATGATGGTGTTGTGATGGTGGTGGGTGGTGGATGAAGTGTGAGAGAGGTGGTGTGCCAAGGGATGAGTTGCAATGAAACCAAGCACTCCTATTTATAGGCTGAACAGAGGCCTGGGCACGGCCCCGTGTTCGCTGGGCACGGCCCCGTGCCCGTCTGACACTCTCTCTCTTCATTAATTGTAATTCGCAATTACAATTAATGCGCCTGCAGTACTTTCGGCACGCCCCCGTGTCCGCTGAGCACGGCCCGTGGTGGGCAATAGAAGCTTCTATAGGTTTGTCTTTTCTGCTGCTTCTTGGGCACGGCCCCGTGCTGGCTGAGCACGGGGCGTGTTCAGCCTTCTGTTTTCTCTATTTTGCTTTGGAAGGTGCCGTTGAGGGTTCGGGCAATCCACTAATGTTCCTTTTCTTGTATTTATGTTGGATTTAGCTGTCTTTTTGCTTCTTTTGCGTTTTTGAGCTCATTTAATCCTGAAAATACAAAAGGAAGACAAAAACACTCTTTTTCCAATATTAGTACTAAAAAAGGGTTAGTTTTATGCCTCATTTGATGTAATTTATATGTTGCATTTTACACACATCAAATACCCCCACACTTGAACTTTTGCTTGTCCTCAAGCAAAACTCTTTAACATTTGGCTTACACTCCCAAATGGAATAGGTAGAAGAGAAGGTTTTTGGGCTTGTCATAGAGTGTCGGGATTTCCAAGATCTTTTTGGGTTTTATTTTTATTTATTTACACTCCTATTCGTAATGATTTATTTAGAACTGTTCATAAAAGAAATTACTTATTTGGGCATGACATGCCTTTTTAAAATTTTATTTATATACAAGTTCACATACCTCACGGGGAAATCACTCACACTCGGCCGAAAGTGTATTTTTAGTGAATCACTCGAGAGCGGCATGGAACTTATTCCTACCATAGGCTTGCCAAGAAATCAATCCTCCTCCTTTTTAACTTTTATACCTTTGTAGATATCAAGAGGACTTTGTGGGTTAAGGGTTGGCTAGGGTTAAAGGTAGGTGGTTGGGTTAGTGGTTAGTAGAAAAAGGGCTAAAAAGCGTAACAAGTGTCGGTTTTCGTATTTTTGCAACTTTTTTTTTTTTTTTTTTGATGAAGCTTTTATTCAAACAAAGTTATTTTTGATTACTTTGTTTGTTTATTTTCTTTTTGCTTCATTTTTTTTTTTTTTTTTTTTTTTTTTTTTACGAAGAACCGAACTTGTTACTAAAATAAAGGGTTAAAAATGAAAAAGGTTTTGGTGGGTGAAAGGGTTTTTGTTTTGGGTGATGAAACGAAAAGGTTTAGGCTCAAAGGGGCTAACTAGGGGGATTTTTTGGGTCGGTGGTAAAAGAAAAAGAAAAATAATGGTGTAGAAATGAAAAAGGGTTAGTCCTAATGCCTCTATCATTTACTTACTCGGGTTTAAGTTGATAAGGACCGGGAATGTATTGTCATGGCAAGTTCTAGAGTCGTAAGAACCAAGCGGCTATTCACACAAGAAACGAAAAATGAGCATTTAGTCAAATGATATGAAATTGTGTGCTCAATAAAGGCTCAAAACTCACTTTTGTGGGAATGGGTTTTTATGTGATCAAGTATATATAATCAAATTTTAAATAAGTTTGTCATGCCTTTTCATAATTTTCTTATGTTGGTTCTTTTTATCACTACGCTATCGGTTGTAAATTTGTAAAAATATAACATTTTTGAGAGCTTGAATTTCCCGAGTTAAACCTAAACAAGTAAAAAAAATTGAAATTTTTGAAAAAATTTGGGGTGATTAGCGGTTCCAATAGAGTTTTGTGTAAGGCTTGTATTTAGGACTTGCAAAATTCAAGGTTTTAGCATCCCCCCCACACTTAAATTACACATTGTCCTCAATGTGTCCCAAAAATAAATTTTTAGGTTGATTAGATGTGTAAAATAGTGTTTAAAAAGCGAAAATTTGTGTTACTGGGCACTGAACACGGCCCCGTGTTATCCGGGCACGGCCCCGTGTTCAAGTGCCAGTAACAAAATTGAAATAAGAGGAACAGAAGTCTGGACACGGGGGCGTGTTGGGTGAACACGGCCCGTGTCCAGTTACCTGTACTGGGCGTTTTCTGCAGGTGGTCCGACACGGGGCCGTGTTGGTTGGGCACGGCCCGTGTTGAACCTTCTGAAAGGGAGAAAATTGTCGGGTTGCCTCGTTCTTGTGCATGGGATCATTTTTCTCGTTCCCCTTTTCATCCTTTACCACCATGAGTGTGTTTTATTCATTACAAACCATCCAAACATTAAAACCATCATTTCATTTCATCATAGAGAGAACTTACATACTCCTAAATTAAACTAGATAAAAGAAATAACAAACCACGGAGTCCTAGCCTTTTCTTTATTTTAATTTAGCAAAATTTCCAAGAAATACTAAATCTTGGTTAAACAAGGCCTTAGTGAACTCCTTCTTCCGAGTGCGGTTCTCCTCAAATGTCGGCGAGCCATTCTTCTATCTCCCTTGGAAGGAGAAAAGAAGGCTCGTTGGCATTAGTTTGAGGAGTTTCAACTTCCACCGGGATCTCTTGTTGGTGTACCATGGGAGGTTCCGCCGGAAAGTCTTCCCACCCGGTAGGGTTGTTGATTCCGAGAGCCAGGTTCCAATCCTGCTGAGGAAGGACTGGTTCCATTGGTGGTGCTACAAGAATATTTAACCTCTGGTGCAAGAGGTTAATTTCTTGGAAGCTGCTTTCAAGTCCCATCGTAAGATCGTTAATACGGTCGATAAGGACCTCCTCTACTGAAGTCATTTCATCGAGAGCCTCCCTTAATGCTATCACATAGTGAACAAGTGTAGCTTCAATGGAGGGTCTTCTTCCTCTTCGGTTGTTTGACGAATGCACAGAAGATGTATCGCTGTTTTCACTCGACATCCTACGAAAAATAAACTAAAAATAGCTTATTTAATGAAACAGTAACCGGACACGGCCCCGTGCTCACTGAGCACGGCCCCGTGTCCATCTTTCTGCAGAGTTTTGGAACAAGGAAACTTGTATTTTTAAGTTATTTTCTGAATGTTGTAGGCCCTTTTTGGCTACTATAACTTAAAACCATGTTTCACAACATATTTTTACCAAGATTCTTTGAACAAAACTCATTTATCCCTACCATAGAGTTGGAGGAATTCCAAACTTTCAATGGTAGTTCTTGGAGAAAGATGAAGAAGAAGGAAATTACTAAAAGAGGAAGGGACAAGATGGGTTGTTGGAACCTTCTTTTAGACTTACCTAGGATAGTTTGAGAGAAGATTCCTGCAAATCTCTGCCCCAAGTTGGTCCAAATATGCAGAATTCTTGGCTGCATTTATAGAAAATGACAGCAACCTGGACACGGCCCCGTGTTCAGTGGACACGGCCCCGTGTGCAGGTGGAGCTCTGACACAGTTTGTCCGTATTCTGACGTACTGATCAGAAAGGAATCTTTCGATGGACACGGGGGCGTGTTGGCTGGGCACGGCCCCGTGTCTACGGACTGTTTTATGAAGTTGTCTAGTTTTTTTAAGGAACTTGTTTTTATCGGGTGGTTCCTGACTGGTTGGGACAACCCCAAAGTGCCTAATATACCTTAATTGTCCTAGACTAAGGCGAGAACGCAAGAGGTTGTCGGTGAGGGTAATTCCTATTTTCATTCTAGGTGGACAAGTCCAACCCTTTTCCGGGCTCTTGTTAAAGAAGGTATATGCCGAATCGCTCAGGTCTATGTATGCACCGAACGAAGTCGATGGAGAGTCCTTCACGGCACAATCGACACAGGGACGACTATCGTCCAAGTCTTTGCTAGGTACGAAGGTATTTTCGGGAGCAACGAGGTTGTCGGAATGCGGTTCCAACATTTCTTCATGGGTATCGTCTTGGGGCGGATTAATAAAATCCTTCCTAAGCTCTTCTATCCATTTCAGAATTAGCTCTTCTAGTTGAAATAATTCGCTAAGGAACATTTCCCCTAGAATATCTGGCTGGGCGCATTCGAGGGAGAAATAGTGCTTATTTTTACTTTCGCCCCTCTTAAGGTTGTGAAAAGATCGTGGGTCCATGTAGTGGGGCCTATAATTTAGGAAGTAGCATTTTACTTCTTCATGTTCGCCACCACATAATTGACACCACGTACCATAAGAGTGCCGAAAGTAAAAATAATTACTATCACTCATGTTTATGTCAGAAATTACCAACCGTCGGGATCTAACGGTTCTGTTTTCAGTAACTGAAACTTGGGCACGGGGGCGTGTTGAGTGGACACGGCCCCGTGTTCAGCTTACTGTCTGATGTAAAACAGGATTGCCAGTTCCAATGATTGAGCACGTGGGCGTGTTCAGCGGGCACGGCCCGTGCTGAGCTCTGCAGAAGCTGAAAAACTAAGAAAATCCTAAAAAAATAAAAAAAAATAAAAGATGATTAGGCCGTTGATTCCTAACTTTCTTAAAATCCTTGTGTCCCCGGCAACGGCGCCAAAAACTTGATGTGCGATAAAGTGTCGTATATTTTAGGTGTATATTTTAAGCCCTTTTTAACACTTATTTTAGCCAAGTTTTAAATTTATAAAACACGATATTTCACTAACACTAAACACACATATGGGCAAGTGCACCCATCGTTGAGTGTAGTATAGCGTTGGTAAGATACCGAGGTCGTCCAAGGACACAAGAGCTTTTAATACCGGTTTATCCTCAACGTCTAACCAAAATAAAAGTTTAGAAAAATGTTTTAAACTAAGAAAAATAAAAACTAACTAAAATGCTGAAAATAAAAATAAAATAAAAACAGATAGACAAGATGAATCACTTGGTTCCGACTCGTATCTAGTATAACCTTTGATTATTTCCGCACTTTTGCACATAATTAAGAGATTATCTTAGTTATTGTAGTAGGCCCCTCTTTTGAAGGTGACGTTACCCTCACCCCAGTAGTTTGAGTCAGCAGGGATACAATCCTAAAGGGGTGGATTATTGGAAGATAATGAATTAAGTTATTAATGCAGTATTGTGGTAGGCCCCGCTTTTGGCGGTGACGTTACCCTCGACTAAGTAGTCTGAGTCAGCAGGGATACAATCCTAAATAGCCGGGTTATAGTATTAATAGTAGTTAACTTATGAGGGGATCAAAGAGTTTGGACCCCCGCCATCCAATACCGTGAAGTATTGAAGGAGGTCCTACTAAATTTGACCCAGGTCCATTGCAGGACCTCTAAACGCTGAACAATGGCAAGACCTTTACCAAACCGTTCCCTTAACCCCCTACCAGGTAGCCAACATACCTCCATATAGACCGTGGAGATATGAATGGTGAAAATCCTTTATTTTATATAGACAGTAAAATAATGCCAAGACACCATGGACAAACGATAAGGAAAGATCACCTTCAACATAAGTAACTAGTTATTAAAGTCATTAATACAAAACCAAATAAAAAGTGCAAAAGATTAGAAATAAAAAGTATTATACTAGACACTTTGTCTTCACCAAGTGATGTAAGAGACTTAGGCAAACATGGCCTTGATTGTCAAGAACTCTTACGATCAATCTTGGATCCCGAGACGACTCACACACTCTATGATGGACAATGGATGATGGTGGTGGATGATGGTGTTGTGATGGTGGTGGGTGGTGGGTGGTGGATGAAGTGTGAGAGAGGTGGTGTGCCAAGGGATGAGTTGCAATGAAACCAAGCACTCCTATTTATAGGCTGAACAGAGGCCTGGGCACGGCCCCGTGTTCGCTGGGCACGGCCCCGTGCCCGTCTGACACTCTCTCTCTTCATTAATTGTAATTCGCAATTACAATTAATGCGCCTGCAGTACTTTCGGCACGCCCCCGTGTCCGCTGAGCACGGCCCGTGGTGGGCAATAGAAGCTTCTATAGGTTTGTCTTTTCTACTGCTTCTTGGGCACGGCCCCGTGCTGGCTGAGCACGGGGCGTGTTCAGCCTTCTGTTTTCTCTATTTTGCTTTGGAAGGTGCCGTTGAGGGTTCGGGCAATCCACTAATGTTCCTTTTCTTGTATTTATGTTGGATTTAGCTGTCTTTTTGCTTCTTTTGCGTTTTTGAGCTCATTTAATCCTGAAAATACAAAAGGAAGACAAAAACACTCTTTTTCCAATATTAGTACTAAAAAAGGGTTAGTTTTATGCCTTATTTGATGTAATTTATATGTTGCATTTTACACACATCACTATGTTAATGCCATGGTTATGAAACAATAATTCTGTTACAACACTCCCCGACGTTTCCGCCACGTTTCGTTGTCTCACGTGGTCGGGGTGTGACAGAAAAGTTGGTATCAGAGCCAATGGTTATAGGGAATTAGGTTATTAGTAATGCTTTGACCTAGTCTATAACCTTCTTAGGACCCTAACGCGAGTTTACTTGCGTTTAGTCATAAAACAATACCGTCACCTATCCTTAGGCGACAATCACAACAAGAACATAAATTTCAAAACCGCTTTAAAAACTAATCATCTGTTCTACGATGATTGATTACTAGGTTTTGAACCCTCTATTGTAAGATTTTGAACCCTCTGTTATATGGTTTTGAACCCCTTTGAGTTTTCAAAATCTCGTCAAGGTTTTGGGTTTTAAATAATGTGAACACGTGCAAACTGGAAGGGTGAATGCCTGTATTCTGGGTTTTCTGTCTAGGCAAGCACTTCGTATATATCTCATCAGACGCGAGACCAGTTGTGCTTACCTGGGAATTCTTGGGATGAGTGTTCACTTATAGGCAAGCATGTCTTCGTGATACATTATTTTTGACCCATTTACTTTGATTAGTCACTGTGAGTAGTTTGTTGCTTTGTAGTAACAAACAAATGACCACTATCCTTGCTTTCATCGGATTTGTTTCATCTCATTCTTTTCGTCTAATTCTCTCACTCGTTTCCTTTCATGTTCCTCTTTTAAAATGCCTCCTCGATGTGACAATCAGATGGCGAATGCCGAACTGGCAGAAATCATCGCGCAGCAAATGGCTGCTGCCTTCCCAAATCTTTATGCTCAAATGATGCAAGCCATCAACAACAACAATGCTCCATGAAATTTCAAGAGTTTCAACTCGGCTAAACCGCTCAAGTTTAGTGGTTCTGAGGGAGGAACTGGGCTTCTTCAGTGGTTCGAGAGCATTGAGAATACCTTCCGTCACGTTCAGTGTCCTGAAAATCGCAAGGTCGAGTTTTCTTCAAGTGTGTTTCAGAAGAGGGCTCTCACATGGTGGAATGGGGTGATGAGAGACCGCGGTGCTGAGGTTGCATTAGCACAGACTTGGGCTGAGCTTAGGGCTCTTATGATGAAGGAGTTTTGCCCTCGTCATGAACTGCGAGCTTTGGAGAGGGAGTTTGATGATTTGAAGCAAGACAGTGGTGAACATCGAGCCTATACTGACCGTTTTGAAGAATTGAGCCTGTTGTGTCCTGCTATGGTTACTCCTGTGGATAAGGCGATCGAGAAATATACTGATGGTCTTCCTGACCTAGTTCACGTGGTCGGGTTGTGACAATATCTTCAAAATCTCGGCTCAATTGTAGCGTTCTCACCAAGAGTAGTGTACCTGCGCAAGACCAAAAACCTACGATGCTGATGGCGGAGGAGGAGGAGGGAAGAAAAGAAAATTGCAGACATGTACGAGCTCCTCCTCGAGCTCATAAACACGGCGAAGCAAAAAGCTAATCTGCTGCTCGACAGTGAGAAAGCGAGCATCAAAGCCCAGAATAGGTGCGGGAGCAGCATGTGGAGGTACAAATGAAGCTGAGGATGATGAGTGTGGAGGGACAGAAGTAGGTTGAAAGGGACAGGGTGACCATCTATCACCCTCACCAAACTCCAACTCGAGAATTCTATGACTCAAGATCTCGATCTCGATCTCGAACTGCAAATGAAGCTACAGAAGTAACTCATCACGAGTATAGCCAGCGTGATACGAGGGATGGTAAGGATCAGAGTTAGGCATAGAGTATGACAGAAACCACCTGAAAGGTTCATCCAATGAAGCAGGTGTAATCGGTGAAAAGTGAGGGATGGGAGGAAAATCTGCTGAAACAAACGGATCGAAACTCAGGGGCTGTCCCGAGGTGCCTTCCCCTGGTCGGGGTGCTGGGATCTCATGTAGGAAGAAAATCAGAAGGTCAGTACGATGAGCATCAGACATAACAGGAGGTGGGGGAGCAACACTGACAGGTGGGCTGTGGTACATAGGGATCAACAAGTGGAAGATCAAATGGAGGAGGAATCAGCTCCGGGATAAGAGGTGCAATATCGGGTATGCCAAAAGGAACAGGGTCTGCATCAGGGATATGCTCTGGGGCATAAGGGGGTGTAGGGAATCGAACAGGGGATGACGGTGCAGCAGACATCGCATGATCGTCATCTAGGTCGGTAGCGTAGAGCTGAAGTCCTGTCGCCTGCAGGGCCGATGAAGTCATAGACTCAAAGGAGTCTGCAACTGAGTGTATGCTAGAGTCCGAAGATATCTCGATAACCGGTATGACAGGAGGAGGTAAATCCGGTATAGCAACATCGTCAACCTCCCCATCACCCTGAGCATCCGCTGGGGGGCCATCCAAAAACAAATCGACATCGACGTCAAAAAGATCATCGAAACGCCAATCCTTCAGGGGAATGACCACAAGAGGAACCACATCAAGAATAGGTGCGACAATATGCTCACCATCGGGGTGACCGATGATAAGGTGATCGTGGAAAGGAGCAGGGAAATCAAAAATATCCTCAACGGGAATGCCATCAGCTATTGGTGCATCGTCTCCAAAGTCCGGGAGAGCGTAGGGCTGAAAGTCATCGTCGTCATCAGATAACATCTCTGGGTCGATGTCGGTGTCCGAAGTCAAAACCTCTAGTATAGGCGCCACCTCGTCATCGGAGACAATCGCCACCGGATCGTGCTCCTCTGATAGACCGCTCTCGGATGAGGACATGTGTACCTCTAATACTCGGTGTATGTAAACAAAGACAGGTATCACTTAATCATGTATTCTCGTTATCCCTACGTGAGACTTTTCTAACTTAACAAGTCTATCCCATGCAAACTAAACCATTTGGCCAACGGTCCTTGCTCGTGTTTCTTTGTCTTTCCTTTGTAAAATGTTTATTCCATGGATCTTGGCGTTTTGTAAATGCAATGAAAAATACTTTGTGAAAATATTATCGTGAGAGAGCCGTGGTGATTGTAGTCTAGACTCGAGAAGGAATCCTAGTTCACTACAATCGAAGCTCTGATACCAAACTGTCACACCCTGACTTTTGCGAAAGAGTGTGATGTGTGACCTTCTTAATATCATTGCATTCAATTTTAGCAAACAACTATATGATAGAAACCATGATGTACATCTATTACCAAGTTTCCAAATATTACAAACCGCATTGTTTAATCCCAAACAGAGACTTCGAGTTTAACATACAAAACTGTCGCAACCCCCGATCCCTAATCCCCGGGAACGGGCAGCCGTGAGCCAGTTTTGGTGGTATCGCGTATTATCTAATTTGGCAGCAGAAATTTTCATCAGTACCGTAGTTAGGAAATATTTGATCAGAGTAAAATACCACATTTTCATAATATTAAACACATGGGATAAAACCCATGTTCGCAGTACACACGTTTTCATAGGAATAAATCCTATTTTATTTAATAAAAACATCTATTTTAATTTAGATAACTTTATTGCCACTTTTCCAAGCCTTCAGTGCTATCCAGCTGGCTTCTTTTTGGCTTTCACAGTTTGTTACCTGAAACGCGTTTTAAAAACATTTGTCAGTGGGAAATACTGGTGAGTGAATCCCAGTTTAATCAAGTTTAAATAAAAACCATTGTACAGTATTGAGGGCGATCTCGCAATTACATTTGTTTCCAAGTTATAACAATTAACATCCATGGTACTGTCAGACCCGACTTATGGAAATGTTACTCCTTGACCAGGTGGTAACAAATTTTGTATACAAAACCCCAACATACTCATGATAATTGTATTCTTACAAATACTCAATAACTACTTAATATACATTTAATTGTATGAGGTTTTGTAAAAATTGTTAACAAAAGGTTTACAAAAAGCGGATCAACTCACATTGCTGTCTTAGAGTATCCTTTAGGGTTTCCTGGTGACAATCTATAATTTACACAAATGCACACGTGTTAGTATAATAACACATTTTAACATTAGTAATACCCTCCCCGAGACGGCATTCCAACGACTACTTCGGGCAGAACCACGACAGCCGTTACGGAACCCTAGATCAATCGGGCAGCGTATTTAATACGTATCCAGGGGTTATAATACTTACAACGGAGCAGAACTTCGCTATTTAGGGGGGTATAATACCCGTATATTATGCCTACAATTCAGAATTTAGAGAAAGATTTTGATTTTGAACGATTCTCGACTGAAGGCCGATGCCTTCTTTATATAGGGCCTCACTTTGGGTTCTAAACGGCCCGTGTAAGAGAAGACAAGGGCCTACGCAGCCCGTGTCAACTCTGGTCAACGTTGTAGCTTGTTCGGATCATCGCCTAGACCCGCCACGATGATGACACGTGCCATCACTGGGCTGCGCCACCTTCATGATCTCTAGCGGCCCGCGTAAGATCCTTAAGAGGCTTACGCGGCCTGCGACAAACTTAAAAACTAAATTTTTAATTATTTTTGATAATATTTAGGGTATTTGGGGCCCGTTTTGGGTATGGGGTGTATTTTGGGACATATTGGGATATTTTAAAATATATTAGGGTGTCGGAAAAATTCGAGGGTATCGGTTTTCTTTAAGGTTGTTATATCCTCCCCACCTTGTTTTAGAGCTCGTCCTCGAGATCTACTGGAATAAGTGTGGATATTTTCTTTGCATTTTAGATTGAAGCTCCCATGTGTACTCGGGTCCTCTTTTGGAGTCCCACTTTACTTTGACCAGAACTAATCTCATATGCTTGAGGTTTTTGACTTTTCTGTCTTCGATTTGCAGAGGTCTTTCTACAAACTTGAGTTGTTCATTTACCTCTATGTCTTTTAGAGGCATTACAAGTGATTCATCAGCTAAGCATTTCTTGAGATTAGATACATGAAATACATCATGTATTCCTGCCATTTCTTCTTGCAGTTGTAGCTGATAGGCTACAGGTCCTATTCTTCTAATAATCTTAAAAGGTCCAATATACCTGGGACTTAACTTTCCTCTTTTGATGAATCTTACCACTCCTTTCCAAGGAGAGACTTTTAACAATACTTTATCTCCTACTTGAAATTCCAAGGGTTTGCGTCGGTTATCAGCATAGCTCTTTTGTCGATCACGTGTTGCTTTCAGTCGTTCCTTAACCTGAATGATCTTGTCAGTTGTTTCTTGTACTATCTCAGGTCCAGACAGTTGCTTTTCCCCAATTTCTGCCCAACAGACTGGAGTTCGGCACTTTCTTCCATAAAGTGCTTCGAATGGTGCAGCATTGATACTTGTGTGATAACTATTATTATAAGAAAAATCTATTAAAGGTAAGTGATCGTCCCAATTACCTCCAAAATCAATTACACAAGCTCTAAGCATGTCCTCCATTGTCTGAATTATTCTTTCGCTTTGTCCGTCTGTTTTAGGATGATAAGCTGTGCTTAGATTTAACTTGGTTCCCATTACCTTTTGGAAACTTGACCAAAAATGAGAGGTAAAACGGCTATCTCTATCAGAAACAATTGATAAAGGTATTCCATGTAAAGAAACTATTTCATTTACATATAATTTAGCTAGCTGTTCCATACTGAAAGTTTCTTTCATTGGTAGGAAATGAGCTGACTTGGTTAGCCTATCTACAATCACCCAGATTGTATCATTACCTTTTCTTGTTTTGGGTAATTTGGTAACAAAATCCATTGTTATCAATTCTCATTTCCACACTGGCATTTCTAACTGTTGTAACAAACCTGAGGGTTTCTGGTGTTCAGCTTTAACTTGGGAACAAGTTAAACATTTAGAAACATAGGCTGCTATGTCCTTTTTCATTCCTATCCACCAGAAATTCTTTCTTAAATCCTGATACATTTTATCATTTCCAGGATGCATCGTATACTTAGACTTATGGGCTTCTTCTAATGTACAATGACGTAGGTTTCCTAATTTAGATATCCACATTCTTTTTTTATGGAATCTCCAAATTCCATCTGTTCCTTGTTCTAATTCCTTTAGCATACCCTTTAACTTTTCAGTATCTTCCTTGATTACTGATTCTTGTGCTTCTCTTATCTGGTCATTTAAATCTACTTACAGATTTAATTTAAGAGAACGTACCCTTTTTGGATTTTCATGATTCTTTCGGCTTAAGCATCTGCCACTACATTTGTTTTTCCTTCATGATACTGGATATCACAATCATAATCACTAAGCATCTCCATCCAGCGTCTTTGTCTCATATTCAACTCTTTTTGCCCGAAAACATATCTTAAACTTTTATGATCAGTGAATATGGTAAACTTACTACCATAAAGGTAATGTCTCCAAATCTTAAGGGCAAAAATTATAGCTCCTAATTCTAGATCATGGGTTGAATAATTCTCTTCATGATTCTTAAGTTGTCTAGACGCATAAGCTATAACCTTTTGGCGTTGCATTAACACACATCCATAACCTAACTTAGAAGCGTCACAATATATTACAAAATCTTCAGTTCCTTCTGGTAACGCTAGTATGGGTGCATGGGTTAATCTATGCTTAAGAATTCTAAATGCTTCTTCTTGTTTTGGTCCCCATTCAAACTTAATGGATTTACAGGTTAACTTAGTTAAAGGAATGGCTATTCTAGAAAAATCTTGAATAAATCTTCTGTAATAACCGGCCAATCCTAAGAAACTTCTAACCTCGGTTGGTGACTCAGGGGTTTTCCATTTGGTAATCATCTCGATCTTTGTTGGATCCACATGAATTCCTTCATGATTAACTAAGTGTCCAAGAAACTGTACCTATTCTAACCAAAACTCGCACTTTAAAAACTTAGCATAAAGCTTTTCCTTTCTTAATAGAATTAAAAGTGCGTGCAAATGCTTTGCATGATCCTCTTTACTCTTAGAGTAAATTAGAATAACATCTATGAAGACAATTATGAATTTATCCAAATATGGCTTACATATTCGGTTCATCATGTCCATAAATGCGGCTGGGGCATTGGTTAAACCAAATGGCATGACAGTAAATTCATAATGGCCATACCTTGTTCTAAACGCGGTTTTAGGAATGTCCTCTTCCTGTACCTTTAATTGATGATATCCTGACCTTAAATCGATTTTAGAGAAAAATCGAGCTCCTTTCAGTTGATCGAACAGATCATCAATTCTCCGTAATGGGTACCGGTTCTTGATCGTGACCTTGTTTAATTCACGGTAATCAATGCACATACGCATCGATCCGTCCTTCTTTTTAACGAATAAAATTGGCGCTCCCCATGGCGATGAACTTGGCTGTATGAATCCTTTCTCTAATAATTCATCTAATTGTTTCTTTAATTCCTGCATTTCTGTGGGTGCAAAACGGTAAGGTGCTTTGGCAATTGGTGCTGTTCCAAGTAGTAGATGGATTCTGAATTCGACTTCTCTGTCTGGTGGTAGTCCTGGTAATTCTTCTGGAAACACATCTGAAAACTGAGACACTACTGGAATGTCTTTTAGTTCTTTTCCTTTAGTGTTAGTGATTATAGAAATCAAATACACTATAGATCCTTTTCTTATATAATTTGCAGTTTTCATCACAGAGATGAATTTTGTGGATCTAGATGGTTTATCACCTTTAATTGTGATCTTTTCACCCTTTGGTGAATTTACTTGGATTAACTTTTGATCACGTAAAATACTGGCTTTATTGGCTATTAACCAATCCATTCCTAATACAATATCAAATCCTGCCAGATCCATAGGATAAAGGTTTGCCATAAACTTTTGGTTTAAAAATTCTATTCTTGCTCCCTGCAAGATTTCAGAAATCCTAACTGTTTCTCCATTTGCTGTCTCGACCTGACATTCTTGTGAGAGTTTAGTTAATGGTTGATTAAGAAGTTTGCAAAATGAAGTATTAATAAAACTTTGGTTTGCACCAGAGTCAAGTAATACTTTAGCAAAAACATCATTAACTAAAAACGTACCGGCTATGACATCCGGAATCATTTTGGCTTCATCTGCAGTCAGAACAAATGTTCTAGTATTTTTAACGTTCTTGTTGTTCACAGCTGGAGCCAATTTCGGACAGTTCGGCTTGATATGATCTTTTTCTCCACAGTTGAAGCATAGTCCATTACTGGATTTTCTCCTGCAATCTTCTTCCTTGTGTCCAGGTGCTTTGCAGAAATTGCAAAGAGTGGAGCATTTTTCCGAATGCTTTTTCTTGCAGATCTTGCAGAATGGTGCAGAGGTAGAACCCATATTCCTACGATTGTAATTCCCAGAACAGAATTCCTGGGTAAGTCTTTGAGTTAGGTTTCTCCTCTGGTCTTCTTCTCTAGTACGGATTAATTCATTAGTCAAGGTGTTAGCTAGTTCTACAGCTTCTTCTATAGTTTGAGGGCTAGCTGCCTTGACTACATGTCGAATCTCTCCAATTAATCCCCATACGTAACGGGAGATTAACACTGGTTCAGGTGATGCAAGGGTTGGTACTATTCTAGCATATTCAAAGAATGTAGTAGTATAACCCTTACTATCTACCCCGGTCATCCTAAGGTTTAGGAACTTATTTACTATCTGTTCCTTTTCATTGGGAGGGCAGAATTTCCTTTCTACCATATTCTTAAATTCCTCTCATTCCATGTTGTATATCCTATCACTTCCTTTTTATTGGAGGATAGTGTTCCACCATTCTAAGGCTGAGTTCTTAAATAGATTAGAAGCAAACATTATTTTGTCTTCTTCAGCACACTTGCTTATTTTTAAAACAGCCTCAGTCTTCTCTATCCAGCGTAGGGCTGCAATGGGTCCTTCATTGCCCGAGAATTCTATTGGTTTGCAAGACCAGAATTCCTTCTAAGAACAACCATAAGGCATGGTTCTTCTTCTTTTTGGAATGGGCACTTGAAGGACGGGTCCATTGTTCACGTTGTTTTCTGGTTCAATTGGTCGTTTACTGCTATGTTTACTTTTATTATCAGCATCCTTGACAGTTTGAAGAATAAATGGCATTGCATCTATAATTCCTGGTGCCACTATGTGTTGGACGGCACTATTATCCATTTGGTTTCCATTGTTATTGATGCTTGGATTCTCATTAACCATGTTAATGTTACTCTGGTTATCGTTATTCAGATTTTCTTGATTTCCTTCGTCGGCCATCTGAATTTTAAACAGTTACCCCGTATTAATATCACAGAATAATATTTAATATAGTCAATCACATGACACGCATTTTGGTCAAAAGCGTCGATCATTGCGACTTTACTCTATTCATATACTATGCATCTATTACACACCAGTACTGAAATAAAAATTACAATACCAACTGAAATAAAATTACACTAATAATAGTAGGCATCCGTAGTTTTTTTTTCATACAGATACACACATATTATATTATTATTATTATTTTATTATTACTACTACCATCTCCACCATCACATTCACGGATATGGATTCATCCAAAAATCCATATTGCGCTCGTCATACTTCCAGACGAGTCGCTCTCCCACCTGTCTCATTCGTTCACTACTCTCTAAAATTTCCTCACCAAATGTCCTAAGTTCTTGTATGTTTTCTGCACTCATTGGGGGTGCAGGTTCTAGGATTGGGTTCGGAATCTGGGGTACAGGTTCTTGATATGGGGGTGTAGGGGCCTGGAATCGGTAAGGATCTTCTAAAATCTCCCTAATGTATTCATCGTGGTAATAGGGATCTAAAGGATCCAAACCTGGGTAGGCTCCTATGTTTGGCATGGGCATGTCTTCATGTATCGGGTAACGTTGCACATAGTCCCTATTGTCGTCCCACCAGGGGTCGTAATTTGGGTCTAGGGGGTTTGGTGCTGGTACCCTAGGTATTTCTTCCGGATTGAAGTCGTGTATTTCTACTTGATTTTCGGGGTTTTCTATTTCCATAGGTTGGTCAGGAATTGGTGGTTGTGGTTGGGGTGCTATTATTTGTTCCAGGTTAGGGTCAGTTGCAGTGGTTGCTAGGATGTGGATATTGGCTATACCCCTATTTATCATATCCTTGGCATAGGCATCGGTTTCTCTTTTGGCTGCTGCTAGTACTCTCTTTTCTTGTAACTTTTTCATACGCTTTCTACGCTCGTGTGCCCCTCGACTAAACCATCCCCTCTTTTTCTTAGGAAATGGCTCTTCTGACTGAGCCTTAAACACAAAGATTCCTTCTTCCGTATCAGCAGAGTACCCTGAGAGGGCAGGCTGAGAAGAGGAGGTGCCTTCGCTTCTAGGCGAACCAGACAATTGACGATACGCGTCAGATGGTCCTTGGTCGCTCATACTGCAAACTAACAAATAGTCAAATAACACATAACAAGAAATACAATTATGCACGTATTCCCGTAATTTATTTCCTAACAGATTGAATTTTGATGTCAGCAGAACACTTCTGTGGCTGAATCAGTGACATAGCTCTGATACCACCTTCTGTCACAACCCCCGATCCCTAATCCCCGGGAACGGGCGGCCGCGAGCCAGTTTTGGTGGTATCGCGTATTGTCTAATTTGGCAGTGGAAATTTTCATCAGGACCATAGTTAGGAAATATTTGATCAGGGTAAAATACCACATTTTCATAATATTAAACACATGGGATAAAACCCAAGTTCGCAGTACACACGTTTTCATATGAATAAATCCTATTTTATTTAATAAAAACATCTATTTTAATTTAGGTAACTTTATTGCCACTTTTCCAAGCCTTCAGTGCTATACAGCTGGCTTCTATTTAGCTTTCACAGTTTGTTACCTGAAACACGTTTTAAAAACATTTGTCAGTGGGAAATACTGGTGAGTGAATCCTAGTTTAATCAAGTTTAAATAAAACCATTGTACAGTATTGAGGGCGATCTCGCAATTACATTTGTTTCCAAGTTATAACAATTAACATCCATGGTACTGTCAGACCCGACTTGTGGAAATGTTACTCCTTGACCAGGTGGTAACAAATTTTGTATACAAAACCCCCAACATACTCATGATAATTGTATTCTTACAAATACTCAATAACTGCTTAATATACATTTAATTGTATGAGGTTTTGTAAAAATAGTTAACAAAAGGTTTACAAAAAGCGGATCAACTCACATTGTTGTCTTAGAGTATCCTTTAGGGTTTCCTGGTGATAATCTATAATTTACACAAATGCACACGTGTTAGTATAATAACCCATTTTAACATTAGTAATACCCTCCCCGAGACGGCATTTAAACGACTACGTCGGGCATAACCACGACAGCCGTTACGAAAACCTAGATCAATCGGGCAGCGTATCTAATACGTATCCAGGGGTTATAATACTTACAACGGAGCAGAACTTCGCTATTTAGGGGGTATAACACCCGTATATTATGCCTACAATTCAGAATTTAGAGAAAGATTTCGATTTGAACGATTCTCAACTGAAGGCCGATGCCTCCTTTATATAGGGCCACACTTTGGGTTCTACGCGGCCCGCGTAAGAGAAGACAAGGGCCTACGCGGCCCGCGTCAACTCTGGTCAATGCTGGAGCTTGTCCGGATCATCGCCTAGACCCGCCACGAAGATGACACGTGTCATCACCGGGCTGCGCCACCTTTATGATCTCTAGCGGCCCGCGTAAGATCCTTAAGAGGCTTACGCGGCCCGTGATAAACTTAAAAACTAAATTTTTTATTATTTTTTATTATATGTAGGGTATTCGGGGCCCGTTTTCGCGTATGGGGTGTATTTTGGGACATATTGGGATATTTTTAAATATATTAGGGTGTCGGAAAAATTTGAGGGTGTCGGTTTTCTTTAAGGTTGTTATAAAAACATATTAATAAAGCAAGTTCCAACAGAGGACTTTTAACAAAAGACACATGATAATCATGGCTTTGACTCAATTGTCTTATCTTGTAAACGCATCATTTCTTGTAAACGCATCTTGAAAACTTTCAACCTTCGCCAGATCCATCAATTCCCTGAAATACTTGTAGTTTGAAAACATCAACAAAAGTTGAAGGAGTTCATGTGTTTGTATGTGTGCACGAATAACCTTGTAAACATTTGTAAGTATGTATTTGTAAACCGGTATGATAGCATCTATGAATAGATCAATTAATGATTTGCAAGGTCATTAATATGTGTGCAACGGTGTAGGAAGGCTCAACCCTTTGCGTAGTTCGAACCGGGCCACTCGGATGGAACGACATAGTGACCACATGCGGCCAACTCGCGGACCCATGGGTGGGGCTCGCAACACCCAAATAGATCTATCACTCATACCCCTCGGTCCTTATTCAAGAATTAATGGTCTCAAGTTAACGCCTACCCATTCACATGATCTAACAGTTCATTCCCTAGCTAACCATACCATTTGTAATCATTGAAACATTTGTAACATGTATTTCACCTTCGAAGTTATAAAACTGAAAACAGTTAAAAGAAAAGGGGGACATGAACTCACAATCTTGCGTTTTGCAATCTGGTGTAACTCAAAGATCCTGTGCCGAAGTCGTGCAACTACCTACAAACGTGCTATGTTTATTAGACGGCTAGGTCGTGTAACGACTCTTAGTCTGAGTTGTTACGACTTAACATAGTTTGAGTTACGTCTTGATGTACATTATATTATTCCAAAGTATATAATTATTGGTTAAAATAATAATATTTTAACTTAAATTATATTTATCAATTATTTGAATATTTGTTAAAATAATATATTCTAACTTGGTACATTATGTATTTATACATGTATATTTTCCCAAGTATGGGTGTACTTGTACTTGTGTATTTATAGACTTGTGGATTTTGCCAACTATTGGTGGCGTATTCCGGTGTGTATTTGTACGTACGAGAATACGTATTTTCTTGTATTTATTAAGTACTCTTATACTTAATTTGTATTTAATTTTCCGGAATATTATTTTTAATCAAATAAAAATTTACCAATTTATATTCTTAAAATATATCCATTTTAAGAAAACTTTTATAGAAAATTATCTAAAACCTTCCTTAGCAAAAATAATTATATTTTCATATAAACCTCAAAAAATGATATATTTTCAAGATTAACTTAGAAAATATTTATAATTTCATTTTTTTACTCAAAATAATATATTCTTAATTTGTTTAAGAAAATGTATATTTTTTTCAAAATAGTATATCTTCTAATTGTTCAAGAAAATATATATGTATTTTTCTTTACTCAAAAATAATATATTTTCTTCTTGATAAAATATGATATGTTTGTAATATTTGTAAAAATCATACTTTCCGTCCTTTCGGTTTCCAAAATACCGTTTAACTCGTTTCTCAAAATATATATATATATATATATATATATGAATTTAATTCCGGAATATATATAATTGTAGTCCATATTTCTTGTTTGGTTTGTCCATAATTCGGGTATAATTATATATTTATTTTCTTGGAATTTTGGCATTATTTTTGTATTACAATTTTTGTATTTTGGTAAGTTATATTATTTTCAAGTCCTAAAATAATATAACTAATACACATAATATACAAGTAGCACACAAATTGTGACTTCTAAATATATTTTCCTACATATATACTTAGTCACTTTTATTTATCACAAACCAATCTCCAATATTTGTAATTTTTGTAACAAAAAATTATGGCAAATTTATATGAAAAACCATGGTTAAAATTTACTTATAAACACTTGTTTAAAAATATTTTTCTAAGTGTTTAAATTCTAAAAAAAATCCATAGTTTCCCCTTAAAAATGGAGGTTTCCATGATTTAACAAGCATATCATTTTCTTTTAAAATCATCATCAATCATCAACAAATCATTCAAGACTTACCATGAGCCAAAATCATGCAATTTACACTACAAGATGAACTTGGAGTTTTGTAAAAACTTGTAGTAACTTACTATGTTATTTAGTAGGTTTAGTTACCCATTAAAACATGGTTCTTTGTTCATAAATCCCTTTCTTGAAAAATTTAGTCCTTTACAACTTACAAGATGATTTTTCTAAAAATAATTCCTTTGTATTTTTCTTGTTACAAACATGTTTCTAGCTTTGGTTAAACACTTAAAACATGTTTAACTTCTTTAAAAATCATGATCTTGTCAATCTTGCAAATAACTTTAGTTTCTTGAGAAAATCATTTTTGAAATCATCCATTTACAAGACTTATAACATGTATTCATCATCATCTTACACAAAAACATCTTCATTTTTCAAGTTCATGTTCTCATAAAGGATGGTCATTTTAGATTTTCACAAGTTTCATCCTCTCACTTGCTAGATCATGTGTTTAATTACAATCTAGCAAGTTTCTTATGATGATCAATATCATAATCACAAGAAATCAATCATCAAGATTCACACATACACTAAAACAACATAGATTCTTATGATTTTAAGCTTTATGTTAGAGATTATCTTCTTGTTTGTTCGTAATCTTTATGTTTAACCATTTACATAATCTTTTAACCATCAAAATAAGAATTAAAATCAGGTTACAAGAGGCTTAGTACTAGCACAAGGGCTAGGGAAGAACTCAAGATGATGAAGATGATAAACAAGGTGGATAAAAGCTTATGGTGGAGGTCCTTCAAGCTCCAATGATTCCTACCTCCTTAATCTTGCTTCTTGCACCTTAGATTCACCTTGGATTGTATGAGATTAAAGTGAAAGTGGTGGTGGTGTGGGTGGTAGTTCACGGCCAAGAGTAAGGGGAGAGGGAGGAGAGTGATGAGGTTGTGAAGTGTGAAATGAGATGAAGTGTGGGACTTGTGGTTTATAAAACATGAACATCCAACGTTTTATAAACTCTTGTGTAATATATTTCTAAAGAAAATGACATATCAAATAAACAATGCAAACTAAATCCATGGGTGGGTCCACCCATGGTAACCATCCACATTAGGGGGGGTCATGGTTAAGTTGTAATGGTAAGTTAGATGGTTTAGTTAGATTCTAAGGTAATTTAGTTAAGGTTATATGTGTTTAATGTTTAGAGAATGAATTATGATGTTCGGTGACCATAACTAGCTTGGAAATGTCAAAACAATGTTTCTAGAGAAAATTTGGTGTTTCGGGTAGTGTCCGGTTGTTCGGTAGGTTACCGGTTCGTTAGGGTGCTAAATTACGCAGTTTAGTGTGCTTTATGTTCCCTTTTATGACAGTTTTAATTCCTGACACTTAGGAAGTTATTCTGGACCATTAAACCATAATTCTGCATAATATTGTGTTGTTAAAATGCTGATTTTTTGCTGAAAAATGTAGAATTCTGTAGTTTGTGTGAGTTTTAGGCACTTTCCGGCACTTAAACTATCACTAGGAAGGCAGTTTTATGATCCCTACTTTCCTACACACCATACTAGTGTAACTCTTGGTTTTAGGCTCATTCTGTGTCTTTACATCATGTATGTCTGAGTACTGAACTCCCGTCAGTACTTCTAGTTTATCTGATAACTGTGCTAACTTTGTTTCGTGCACTAATTGGATCATAATGTGTTGCATGCAATAATGATATGAAGTCACGCAACATGTAATGCACTTGTATGTATATAACAATAATTAGAAAGCATTCATGTCATTAATTCAAATCAAGCACAGTCATTAAAGCACAAATTACTGTTTAACAAGTACGGAATTACATGGAAAATTGACAGTTGTCACATCAGTGCTCAGGACCCATCTCTCAGGTCCAATTACACCCGTTTGTCCTTGTCGGTTTCTCTTCGCGTTCATTACCTCGCCAATGTGATCACGGTGCACTGTTTCCATCCCTCTGGGAGTTGGAAATTTCATGGACCCTCGCGCCGTAGAGACAATTGCGTCCAATTTACCCAATATTTAGCGCCCAATAAGAACGTTGTAGTGGGACTCAGACCTAACTACCAGGAATAGGATAACTAAATTCATCTCGCACGGCGCTTCTCCAAAAGTTACCGGGAAAGCGATTTGCCCGATTGGGTCAACCTTTTCCCCTTAAAACCCCTAATGGGGGCGTGGACTGGCTTGAGGAAGGCTCGATCTTCCCTCTGCATCCGGTTATACCAATGTCCGTAAATAATGTCTTTTGAGCTTCCCGTTTCTACCAGGATTCTTCTCATATTATAGTCACCCACCGCTGTGGTGATTATGAGGGGATCCGTGCTAAGATGGGTACCCTGTTGTCGAGAACTCGCGTGCATGTCAACCGACATCCACGATTCAAGGATCTCAAATCCAAGCTTGGTTCCTTTCATACCTTCGACATAAACCATATTCATCTCGCGTTGTTTCTTACCCGCTTTACCATCCTCATGCTTCACTGATGGGGGGGCTTGCTTAATATCTTTGACCAAGTGGGCCAATTTCCCAGATTTTACATAATACTCAATCTACTTCTTTAGCTGATAACAATCGTTGGTATCATGCCCACGCCATTTATGATATTCACAGTATTTGTAAGAATTATTCCCACCCAAATCCTTTAAGGGTTTAGGCGGGTTAAGCTTGAGATTTTCAGAAGCAAGGATTCACTCTTGAAGAGTATTCACTCTTTGATGACGTGATTCACTCAGCATGAGAAAATCTGACTTGGCTCCACTTGAAGAGTATTCACTCTTTGATGACGTGATTCGGGGTCTGTCGTATCTCCCCTAGGATTCAGTGTGATTTCCCTTTGAAAACCTTCCGCTCTGATTCTTGATCTTACCCTCGCGACGGTCAGTTTCTTTCGATGCTCGGTATGACTCTTTTTTCTTGTTTGTCGTATGACTGGCTATGATAGATTTCTCTTGGCGTACGTAGACCTTGGCGATTCTCATAATTTCTTCGACAGTATCCGGAACCCCGTTCCTGTCATGCAGTTTTCTGAGGAGTTCATCATCATTCACACCTTGTAAAAAGGTGTCACACGCCAAATCTTGGGTTAGGCCTGGAATAGCGATGCTTTCTTTGTTGAATCTCGTCAAGAAATTCTCTATTGTTTCGTTGTCCCGTCGGCTTATGTGTAGCACTTCATTCCGATCCTTGGTGTGTCTCCGCTGTTGGCTGAACAGTTCCTCGAAGCTATTGATTCCTCCAACAAGGAGACTGTCCCACCATACACGAGCCGCCCCTACCAAAGTTTGAACAAATATCTTGCACCATAGGTGTAACAACCCGACTTTTGGAAAGTCAAGTACAAGTCAAAGTAAAAGTCAAAGGGAGAAAAGATTGCTAATTCGATCTGTCATTCCTTGTTTAATTATTACTTGTACTTCCCGACTCGTTAATCGATACTATAGATTATGTTACTTTAGTTGTATTATGTGGAGTAAATGCAACAAAAGCAATTAAACGCTAATATACTAAACGCCATCACACCGCTATCGCAACGCAACTCGAATTACAGGTTATGGATATTGTTTTACATGTGTGGGTGCTATTATGTGTTACAGTGTTACTTATGCATGTTTATATTTGTTTTGAGGTGATGTTGTTCGCAAACGCAATCGCAACTCTTTCACAACGCAATCTCATCGCAAATTGGAAACGCAAGGTTACTTATGTTATTAGATGTTAGTTAGGTTATTTGTGTAACTATTGTTTAATACTATCGCATCGCTTACTCGCAACACATCACAACGCTCAACGCTCAACGCACAAAACTAAAAAGTCGAAAACCAACTCGTGTGAGCCATCTGATCGAAGGACCATTCGATCGAATGGTCATCCGTCCGGATGACCATCCGATCGGATAGCCATCCGATCGAAAGGCCCTCCGACCCATTTCCTTGCACCGCCTTTCTCCTCTTCACCTATAAATAGCACCTGCCACATCACTGTTCACGTGATGTGACAGCTCTCCTCCGACTCTTCGTCTTCTCAGCCACTTTTCTCTCGATTCCTCTCAATTCTTGTAAGTTTTCATCTCAAATCTTGTACTTTCTTGATCTACACACACCTTCTCATCAATTTCACCATCAAATCTCGACTTTTCACCATGAAATCTATGGATTTGGGTTGTTCAAGGATGATGTCATCATGGAGTTTTTATGAACATTGAAGTGTGACCTCATTCCAGCAAGAATAACTCAGATCTAACAGATACCCACAATGTTTAAACACTGATTTCACCTAAATCTAAACATTTGCAACTAGATTCAGACTTTTCTTCAAACTTTCTTCACTTTTCACTTGAAATCGTTAGAATCTAGACTCGTTCGGGTTTACTACTCGTTCCTTAGTGAAAACCCGGACTGAGAATGGGTTTCTAACCAAAGAGACAACCGACCTGCGGGTTGAACATGAAAAGTCTGTCAAGAACAGTTACTGATCGGACGGGGTGATTCCCATCCGATCGAATGACTTGGACTTGATGGAGTTTCCATTGCTTGACACGTGGTCATACCGTCTCAGTTCAAACCACAAACTTTTAACTTTTCGAATTTTACAAAGTTCTTAAACAAAACAGGTTGCTCGGAACAGATAGCCATCCGACCGGACCACCATTCGATCGAATGACTATCCGATCATGTAACTTGTGATTTTCAATACTTTAACATTTTCACTAAATTTCAGATCTATCAGCCTCCACTCGGATGACCATCCGAGCGGACGGCCATCCGTCCGGATGACCGTCCGACCGGACGACTTGATAGATAGGAACTCTTCTTATTTTACAAAATGCTACAACGAAAACTTCAAAGTTCACATCATACACAAACACATCCATCCCAAACGAACAACCCTCCGACCGAATGGTCATCCGTCCGGATGACCATCCGTCCGGACGGTCATCCGATTGGATCACCATCCGTCACCCACAAATCTCTAACACGCTGTTTAACACACCGTTCAACGCTTATACTGTCGTACTGTGTTCAGGCTAATCTCTCAGCGCTCCCTTCAATCCAAGACTGTGTTTATTCATTAAACACGCTCTGTAAGTATACTCGATCCCTTTTTGCTTTAAGCACTTTTGGGTGTTACATACGTTACTTATATCAATCACATCTATCACACAACGCAAACACTTTTAAACGCTAACCGCTCTGCATGTTATACGTGTTATTCGATGAATTCTTGTATGTTATGTTTACACAGTGATTGTTGCATGTCACCTTAGCAACGATAGTACTATAGTTTGGACTCAGCACCTGTCGTGGACAGGGGTTGTTAAGGGATTTTCTTCACATGTCACAGTGGTGACATGTGTTACGTATTCTACAACTCGCTGTCACGTCTGTGCATATTTCATTGTCGATAACTTACTTGCTTCACATTACTACGTGTTGCATGTTGGTTATGCGTAAATCGCTTTCGCTACTATTATACTATTAAACTTGTATGCTCACATTTACACTATGTGTATTGACATATTTTAACGTATGTGATAGGTGTTTAGGATGCTTGCTATGTTTACCGATCTCTGTGGAATCAAGCTAGGAGAGTCTAGAAACAAATTTAATAAAATCTGAGTTGTCGAAACTATGATTTGTCTTTGAAAACAAATATGGCTGTAATAACTGCTTTTATTTGATATGTTATGGTATGGGACGTAATGTTAAATATCTGGTAATTTTAGTTGTTATGGATTTCTCCTGGACAATCTGTTTCGCTCAGTGCCGCGCCTCGATGTTTCCGCCATCGGTTGGGGTGTGACAATAGGGGCATTGGCCACAAGGCTACTTCCCCGCACTCCTAAGCAGATTAATATGATCATCGGGACCACTAGTTCTATCATACTTTCCCACAGTGGGCGACATCTTCGATTTTTCTTTAATAGGAGCTTCTGCTATACTTCTGGAAAACTTTGATCTGAAAGTGACCTTGGTCGGCCTATATGGCCTGGTCAACTCATCTGCTTCATCAATTGGGATTACTACAGGCGTGCCCTAAGTGATTGGGGGAGTTATTGTCTGGGTTACAAACGATGGACCTGTCTAATCGTAGTTAAGCTGTTGTTCAATATTAGTAGTATTTCTGCCAGGTTGTAGATACGTAAAACCCCACTAGGCCACCTGGCTCCCTTCATGTGGATTCCCATACATCTGGGGAGACGCATACCCGTATGGCGGAATGTAATAAGAAGATGGAATATAAGTCTGGTTCCCAGGGGTAATTGGGGTGTTCAACACGCCCCTCGGCATTACCACCGGTTGGTGAGGCGGCGTGGACATTGTCACGGTAAGCGCCACTGAGTACAATGGAGGAACTGGAAGTTATCTGCCGATAAGAAATACTGAGTCGGTGTTCCAACTGCGATCGTGTAAACGGGTTAGGCTGACTGATAGTAGTAATTTCTTGAGCCTGAAGCTGGCGTAAACACCGGTGAACTGGTGCTTAGAGACATCCGCTGTGTTGAGGCAAGCGGGATAGTTGTTGTTGTCGCCGACACAGCGGGAGGCTATGTAGTACTCGTGCTAGGGAAAAAAGGTCCCGTTCCGGGGGTTGCAGTGCTAGCACGCCCCCTCTCATACCCTGGAGGCAACTCAGCCTCAAACTCAAGTGCTAGAGACCTAGTTATTGCCGAAGCCGAAACTGTCGTTCTAATAATCCCCGACATTGTACTTCCCTCACTGATGGAAGTCGAAATGGTGCTAGCCATTGCAATACTTGCGTTCGGAGCACTCATCGTGGTAACGGATTCCTAGTATTTCAGGTCCCACGGATGGCGCCAATGTAGAAACGTCACCTGAGATACGTCTCTTGACTAGTTGATCCGATAAAGAGTGGTTCGATCTCCAATCTACAAAACAGAACACCGTTAGGACTCGTTACAGAAATAGAGTTATTCCTGTAACCACCCTCTGGCGTGAGAATAAGAATTCGTTTGTGGAAGTAAAAGAGAATGTAATGAGAGAGAATTGTCTGTCTTACCTTCACGATGGCATCTCATATTTATACTTATGGGTGAATTAGGGTTTCCCCCTAAGTCGGGAAGTCGGTTTGACGACATCTCCTAATTTGTCGGAGATTCTTTCGTACTTATATTTGCATTGGGATATCTTCCATATTTATTTACTATATTTTTAATGATGGTTATTCGACCTGGAATGACCGGGCCGAGTCATTCCTCCACATTATATTTTTTATAAGATTATAAATAATATAAACTATAAAAACTTTGTTTTTTAAGTTGATAAAATCCCTCATGGATTAAATTTAGGAGCATGAAAATTAATGGTAGGCGAGCAAGTTGGACATCAATCCGGCTGGATCTAATGGATGTTATTCATACTCAAGATTCGGTTTCTTTCATTAGGCCCATTTGTGGATTTGATGTTTTGTGGGACATCAATTGGCAATGGCGGTTGGCTTCCCCTCCCTCTATTTTGAGGACTTGTTTTTATTAATATTTCATTTGAGCACACTTTATAAAACGACTCGACATTACATAGCATCAAATGAGTTTGGCTAATAGACAGATTTATGCTCTAATAACACAATAAAATGTGTGTGGACCAATTTACCGGCTTAATTTGTTTATGACAAAAAATAACTAACGCATCGACATGACATGTTTGAGCCAAAACCACCTAAATTTATAGTTTTATAAATAGTAAAATATATCATGATTAAATCCTTGTTAAGGATTTACAAATTGTGTAACTTGTATTTTATCATGTTAGTTATGTCTTATTATTTATTAACCAATTACGTGAATCGTGCCAATATTTGTGTTGAATGTGTCATATCATTTGCATTATTTAACTGCTTATCATGTGTTATGTCGTATCATTCAAGTTATGGAATTGATCAACGTGTTGTGTCAAGTAACTCGTTTATTATGACATATTTAGTGAAGGGTTGTATTAAACGCATCTTGTCCTATTGATTTTTGAGTTAAATGTCTGGTTGGTCCTTGTGGTTTACGAAAATTGTAGACTTGGTCACAATGGTTCACTAATTACAGAGTTGGTCCTAATAGTTGTAATTTTTGTAGACGGGTGGTCATTATCACTAACCTCTGTTAAATTTCTCAGTTAAGTTGATGTTAAATGACCAAATTACCCTCAACAACTAAAAAAATTAAAGTAAAAATAAGAAACAAAAGGAGATGGGCCACCATCTTCTTCTTCACAACCCCCCCCCCCCCCCCCCTCCTCTCTGAAACACCGGTAACCACCATCAGCCATCATCTTTGGGCCACCACAATCACCACCTCCGAAAACCATTGTGAAGCACCGCGAACCAATACCATCATCTTACGCTTCGTTCTTGTTGATCCGTACAGACGATTGTCGTTCATCTTGTAGAACAAACAAGAAATTCCGGATTGATTTACCTTAACTGTCGTTTTTATTCACGATTCTGAATCCGTCGAACATTCTTAATATATACCGCACACAAATTCTAGTACAAAATCTACCAAATGAATGAAATGGTTTAACCACCATCAAATTCTCTCAATTTTGCATACCCATTTGATCGGTGTTTCAAATTCCAATAAAATTATTCAAGAATATGACACAATTTGATGACGTCGTCTTCAATTTTTGCTTCAAATGGGAATATGGGATGGTGTTAGCGACGACGATGGCTGCCGCCTCCGACACCGTCATCCTCATCGCCTTCTGCCGCCAGAAACCACCCACCACCGCTGTTGCCTTCTCCGGATCTGCCAAATTCTCCTCCACCCACCAGCCAAGACCCTGTATCTCTATAGGTTTATGTTTCTTGATTCTTTAGTTTTAGCGGTACCGTAGGGGATGGGTGGGTTACCTAGTCTCCTGGAGGTGGTGGTTGACTATGGTTTTGTGGTGAATGAGGGTAATTAAAGGGTGGTTGCTGAAGGGGAAGATGGGGGTAATGCGGTGGTTGGACGGTGGTGGTTGCTGAAAAGGGAAATAGGGTTGGGGTCATAATTAAGAGGGGTATGGGGCTTGGGTTGGGGGAAAACGCTCAAGTCACCACCCCGGGTGGGCTTGGGTTGGGGCGTGGCCCAAGGGGCTTGGGTTTGAAGACGGGCGTGGGGCGGGTCTAGCAAGCTGACATGGCGGGCTCTCAATGGCCAATTCAAACTAGCCGTTGGGGGACATTTTTTTTTTAAATTTCTTTTATAAATACACTACCATATTTAACATTTTTCTCACACAATATCAAACACATAAAACACAATCTTGCCATGAGTTCTTCAAGTTCAAGTGTATCGTCATCATCATCTGACGATGGTGCGGAAATATTTCTACAAACGATCGCGGCGGTGGTGAAAGCTATCGTGGAAGACGAAAACAATGAGGAAGAGACTCCACAACCTAAACGGATGAGAAGGTACATTGCTCGTGAACGGCACACTGCTAACAATTTGTTTGTAAGCGATTACTTCTCAGCGGAACCTAAGTATGATGAAAAAATGTTTAGGCTTCGTTTTTGTACGAGTAGAAACTTATTTTTAAGGATATCTAGAGATATTGAGGAGAAGTATGTTTATTTCCAACAAAAACCGGATGTAACCGGACAATTAGGATTTAGTACGTGGCAAAAGGTCACGGCCGCACTTAGGCAGTTAGCGTACGACAATAGTTCGGACATTATGGATGACTATTTAAAAATGTCTGCACGTGTAGCTAGAGAAAATCTTCACAGCTTTTGTTCGTGTATTCTAGAACTTTATAGGAAAAGATATTTGAGAAAGCTCTCGTTTAGTGACATGCAACAAATATTGGAACATCACGCAGATTATCGTGGGCTACCCGGGAAGCTAGGTAGTTTAGAGTGTATTTTAAATGTCTGTTTAAGGTTTGTTTAATTGTATATTAAATGGACAATGGTATTTTGGACATTTCACACACACTAAACTGAATATTTTAACGGTCATCCATGGTAAAGACCACACGAGTGTAAAAAATACAACTATTAGGACCAACTCTGTAATTAGTGAACCATTGAGACGAAGTCTGTAATTTTTGCAAACCACAAAGACCAACCAAACATTTAACTCTTGATTTTTACTACCCCACCCCTCCTCTTCCACCTATTAAAACAGTCATATCATCATTCTATTTCTCTCATAGGGAGTGCGTTAATCATACATAAGGATATATACTTGATGGGGTATGGTCCCAAAAAAGCCACGCAAACCTCCGTCAAGGTTGCGCGCGGAACCATACTCCTTATTCAACAAACTTCCTACCACGAGCCTTGCGCGAGTTACATCATTTTCTATTTTACGCCGCGCAAGACCTAGACGACAAGAAGCTCCGATAACAGCACTTAGCATACTGAAGGAGCACTCAGTCACCCAAACCCCGCGCGGGTTGGTTACGTGCCCAGCAAGAATCGCACAGGGAAGCAGCGCAAGGCTGCTCCAGATAGTACACAAGGTACAAGTGGCAGAAGAAAAGAGCCAATCAGCATCCTTCTGGCTCTGCTCAATCGGGCTCCACGATCATCTGACATGCAGGAGACAAAAAGTACTTAAGGACGCCTACATGGCACCAATCATAGGGCAGAGACAACTGCCCCAGGATCTCCACTTACCTGCTGATGGCAGAAGGGCGGCCAGGCCAACAACAGTGACACGTGGCTCCAATCACATTGCGCCAGCTCCAGAAAGCTCCCAGAAGCCACTAACGGTCGACACCAGTGAGACAAGGAGCATATCCTCCATGTTGTCGCCTTCCGGCCCAAGGCCCATCAGCCCACATCCTCTTACACCTCTCCGGCTATAAATAGAGACCTCTCTTCACAGGTTAAACATTCCATTTCCCTCTACTCTCACTTAATACTTAATTATCTCCCTAAAGCAGTCGCTTATTCTCACGCCGGAGCCCGGTTAAGAGGGAAACCCCCACATTCCCCTCTTAACGAGTAACGGTGTTCTGTTTTGCAGATAATCCCAGTCATTAAGGAGCTCAGGAAATCATAAGAAGATTAACCATCATGGTAGAAACATAAACCAAACTGATTAGCCCCATAATTAGTTCCGTGTTTCTTCATTGGCGCCCACCGGTTTTTCTACAAAACACTTTCATCTTCTTTTTTCTGAGTTTTCGTTGTTTTTTCTTCCTTCGATCATGGCTGGTCAAGGAATCATTCCTGAGTTTGTTGGTCTTGGAGCAAACCCTAATGCAGCGTTGGGGGTGGATAATCAAAACATCCAACCCCAACACGTTGAAGAAATCGGCGAAATCGAAGTAGCCAACACTGGGGGTCCGCGCGGGAGCTTCACCCGCATCACTCAAACAACTACCCTAGGAAACAACGGTGCTGGACCTTCAAACCCAGCTCCACCTCAGAACATCTCGGCGCTACTAGGGCTACCAGAGGGCGAAACTCCAGCCTCATGGTACGCCAAGCAACTTGCCACCATTAACGAGGCATATCAATCCTTGAGCGCACAACAAGCAGTCTTAACGGCAGAACCGTCCTTGGTTACTCCTCAGGGACAGAGTCAGGGGGCGCGCCAGATACCCCCGCAGCAAAACATCCAAGGCAGAATGAATAGACCTCCCCCTACCAGGAGACTAAGCGTGCACGACACGCGCGATACACGAGAAGAAACAGAAAGCTACTATGACTATCCGTCACACGTCCAAAGAGGCCCAGTTCATAGCCGGCTCACGCCGCGCAACATGAACAATGAGTGGGAAGAAACTGACTCGAATGATCCAACTTGGGAGGGCGATGAAGAATCTTCGGTCTTCAATCATTTGCAAAGAAATCACGAATACTACAAACCAAGACAACACGTTGGATATACCGAAGAGGCAGAGCAAGACTTCCGCCTCGCCTACCGACCAGCTGAAGCCGTTGAACATTCAAAGTTCGTTCCAAAGATCGCACTCGCTCCGCTCAAAAGAGAGAAGTTACCTCCGACAGTCGGAAAGTTTAACGGATTGACCGATCCCGATGATCACGTCAGAGTTTTCACAAGCGTGGGCTGCATGGGAGGATGGAATATGCCCATGTGGTGCCATCTGTTTATCCAAACGCTTACGGGGGCTGCTCGCGCCTGGTTCGACAGCCTCCCCCCGGGAAAGATAAAGTCATGGGTAGATTTCAGGACTCAGTTTTGAGTCACTTCAGTCAACAGAGACGATACCAGCGCGACACAGCCGAGGTTGAGGACATCTGGCGCATAGATAATGAAGGTCTGGAAGATTTTATTACTCGCTTTAACAAAGAGTGTTTGGAAATCGGTGGCGTAAGCGAACAACTCATGCGCTGCCATTTCAAGAAAGCCATCCGCTGTGATAGCCTAATTAGAACCATCACTGGGAAAGATGGAATGCCCAAGGAATGGGATAAACTCATGGAAGCCGCGAAGATAGTCGCGCAAACTGAAGAGTCACTCGCCAGAAACAACAGTTATCGTTCTGAAGATCGATTTTCCAAAGGGGGACACTCGCGCGACGACAACAGATGAAACAAAGGCAAAAACCCTGGGTGGAAGGCCAATCACTCCAGCGGTTATAGTGAACGACCTCGTTATGAGGAACAGTCCCGCTACAAAGAAGACGCGCGAGATACTATTGATCGCATCGGCTATCGAAAGGCAGTCAGAGATGACAATCGTGAAAAGCATTGGACTCCGCTCATAAAAACACCAAAGGAGGTGCTAATGACGGAGAACCATGATTTTAAGGCTCCAAGGCCTATGACGAACAAAAAGGGGCAAGACCCCAACCTGTATTGTGATTTCCACAAGGATACAGGCCACTTAACAGATGATTGTTACAGCTTACGTCAAGAGATCGAGAGAGCGCTGAAGAGTGGAAAGCTGAGCCACTTGGTGAAAAACGTGCGCAAAGAAACTCGACAGCTCCATCGCCATGATGAGGGAAATCACAAGAAAGTCCGACGCTTAAAGACCCACATGGTCAACGGACCAAGGTATAGCGCGAGAGAAAAAGGCAAGAGACCTTATGAGCCTTCATGGCAAGAACAGCAGGTCATTTTCCCGGTGGTGCGCGGGGGTCCTCGAGCCACACGACCCATTGTCATCACCGGTATCATCGGCCATTATGAAACTGAATACATCTTCATTGACCCGGGGAGTACAGCAGACATCATCTATGAGCAGTGCTTTAACCAGTTCGACGATGAAGACAAAGCGAGACTTGAACCAGTTGATTATCCACTGTCTGGATTCTGCAATGAAATGGTCTTCCCGCTAGGCCAGATCAGCTTCCCTGTCACACTCTCTGACGGGAAGCATTCAAGAACAACGAACGTTAACTTCATGGTGATGCCTGTTAAGTCAAGACATGATGTGCTGATCGGGAGAGAGACGCAAGGTGAGCTGAACATGATAACTTCCACCCCCCACTCAGCGATTGGTTTCCCAACCAAGACGGGGGTGGCAATCGTTTATGCAAAGAAAGAAGTGATGTCAACGGAAGAGATGCGCCCAACAAAAGCGGCGAAGGTTTCAACAACCGAGCCTGAAAAATGGGTTTTAAATCGCAAGTACCCGAAGCAAACGGTGACGATAGGCCACGCAATCTCACCAAACATCAGAACTCGTCTCAAGCAACTCCTGTTCAAGAACATGGATATCTTCGCCTGGACCCCGGCTGACATGACCGGAGTCCCGCGAGACATTACCGAGCACTGTTTAAACACCTACCCCTCTGTTGAACCGAAAGTCCAAAGAAGGCGCAGCTTAGGTGCAGACAAAACGAAAGCAATGAATGAGCAAGTATGCGAGTTACTTAAAGCCGGCATCCTGCGATAAGTACGTTATCAAAGTTGGGTTGCGAACCCCGTGATGGTAGAGAAGTCTAGTGGAGGATGGCGAATGTGTGTTGACTATACCGATCTCAACAAGGCATGCCCTAAAGATTGCTACTCTTTGCCTGAGATCGACAAAAAGATAGACTCTCTCGCGCCATACAGATGGAAATGCTTCTTGGATTGCTACAAGGGATACCATCAAGTTCAAATGAAGCTCGAAGATGAAGATAAGACAGCTTTTCGTACTGATCTCGGGATTTTTTGCTATACAAAGATGCCATTCGGCCTCAAAAACGCTGGCGCCACATACCAGCGCTTGATGGATAAGACCTTCGCGGGAGACATCGGAAAGCATATTGAAGTTTACATCGATGATCTAGTGGTCAAAAGTCCCGAAGAGGACCAAATGTTGAAGGACATCGAAAAAACGTTCAATTCATTGCGCAGCGTAAATTTGAAGTTGAATCCAGCCAAGTGTTCTTTTGGCATGGAAGAAGGGAAGTTTTTAGGCTTCATAGTCACAAACGGCGGCTTTAAAGTGAATCCGGAAAAAGTCCAGGCAATAGAGCGAATTCCATCGCCGCGAACAATCAAAGAGATGCAACGGTTGGCCGGCCACCTGGCCGCGCTTAACCGCTTTCTATCAAATCACGCCGCGAAGTTGTACCCTTTTATCAGCACTCTGCGCAACTGTGTGAAGAAACAAGAGTTCAGATGGACCCCCGAAGCAGAGAAAGCTTTTCAGCAAATGAAAGAGTGTTTGATTGAGCTCCCTACCCTGACTGCACCGTTTGAAAAAGAGCCACTCATACTGTACTTATCTTCTTCGGATAAGGCAGTAGGGTCGGTATTACTGGTGGAGAGAAATGGAGTCCAAACTCCAATTTATTACGTCAGCAGGGTACTCACTGACCCGGAAACGAGATATTCCATGATGGAAAAATTGGTGCTTGCGCTGCTACACGCCTCCCGAAGGCTGCGCAGATATTTTACAGGGCATGTGATCATCGTACTCACAAATTTCCACATCGGCACGATATTGCAAAAACCAGAAACATCCGGGCGGTTAGCAAAATTGGCCATCGAGCTGGGGGGCCACAACATTTTGTACAGGCCGCGCCCAGCCATAAAGGGCCAAGTCCTAGCTGACTTCATTACAGAAGTCCCAATTGATAAAATCAAAGATTGTGAGCTGGTGGAGACTCCCAAAAAAGACACGACAAATGAGACTTGGATGCTTTATACTGATGGGGCCTCAAATGAGGACGGCGCGGGAGCTGGATTGCGCCTAGTGAGCCCTGAAAACCATGAATTCACTTACGCCATCAAGTTGGATTTTAAAAACACCAACAACGAGGCGGAATACGAGGCATTTCTGGCAGGCTTGCGCCTCGCCATCAAAATGGGAGCTAAGAATTTACAAGCACACGTTGATTCACTCTTGATAGCCAGCCAAATCAACGGTATATACGATGCAAGGGGCGAAGTTATGGCCCTATATTTGGATCAGGCGAAAGAGTTGCTCCAAAAATTCAAGTCCTACAAGGTGGTACACATCAACCGCTCTGAGAACAAACCAGCAGACGCTTTAAGCAAACTGGCTTCAACCTCCTTCCAACATCTCGCAAAAGATGTAAGGATTGAAGTACTCAAGAATCCATCAGTTCTGCTACGGCAAGTCAACGTGATCGAGATAGGACAGCCATCCTGGATGACCCCTATAATTCAGTATTTGCAAGAAGGAGTACTCCCTGAGAGCAAGGCAGAGGCAAGGAAGATTCAGAACAAGGCCCTGCATTACGAAATGAATGGTGGTATCTTGTACCGCAAGTCCTTCTTGGGGCCATTATTGCGCTGCGTGGACCACCAAGATGCAAATTACTTGATCAGGGAAATCCACGAAGTGATCTGCGGCATCCATGCAGGGCCACACATGGTTGTCGCGAAGATTATGAACGCCGGATATTACTGGCCAGGGATGCATGTCGATGCCCTGAAGGAGCTGCGCAAGTGCGACTCCTGTCAGCGACACTCTCCAAAAACCCTACGCCCTAAAAACGATCTTATCCCTGTATCCACTGCTTGGCCTTTTTAGCAGTGGGGAATCGACATGGTGGGACCCTTCCCAGAGGCTCCTGGCGCCGTCAAATTTATAATAGTGGCCGTCGATTACTTCACGAAATGGGTGGAGGCCAAAGCTCTCGCTTCAACTACAGCTATGATGGTGCGCAAGTTCATTTGGGAACACATCATCTGCAGATTTGGCCTACCACTCAAGATTGTAACTGACAACGGCACCAACTTTGCGTCTGAGGACCTCCAGAAGTGGATGAAAGAGATGAAAATCGAACACACTTTCTCCTCTGTTGCGCACCCTCAAGGAAACGGGCAGGTTGAAAGTGTGAACAAGTGTATCGTCGATGGGATAAAGGCCCGACTGGGCACAAAGCGAAGAGGCTGGGTGGATGAGCTCCCGAGTATCTTGTGGGCTCACCGAACCATGCCAAAGACAAGTTCCGGCGAAACCCCTTTTAGCCTAGTCTATGGCTCAGAAGCGGTTATCCCGGCTGAAGTTGGTCTCCCCTCAACGCGCTTGACAGCAGTCAACGCAATCGACAACGAGGCAGAGTGTCGTCTTGACTTGGATTTGCTAGAAGAAAGGCGCGAAATCGCGCGAATTAGAGAAGCCAAGTACAAAACACAACTGGAAAGGTACTACAATGCGAGAGTCCGCATCTGTACCTTCACTCCAGGAGAATACGTCTTCCGAGACAACGAAGCGTCAAATGCTGAATGCCCAGGAAAACTAGCACCCAAATGGGAAGGCCCATACTTGGTTCACGAAGTGCTAGGAAAAGGGGCTTACAAGTTGCGCACCCTGGATGGTCACATCATCCCGCGAACGTGGAATGCGCAACAACTGCGCAAATGCTATATGTAATTAGTCTCGGCCCTGCGCCATTACCCACTGAGGTTGGCCTTGCGCTTTTTACTTTCCTATGTCGGCTACACGCCCTTTACGTTACAAGCAATGTATGTTGGCCTAAGCGCCTGTTTCCAAGTCAATGAAAGCATACGACATGTTTTCTATTACTTCTTTCGTTACAAATGCATGTTAAACTTCTGATTAGCACGAAAACACTCCAGTAACTTACGAGCTCTCGACTTACGCCTCCAAGGTCCTCCGCGAACATAGCGCGAGACCGGGCAATTACACTCACGAGAAACACTTACATTTATTCGAGCTAATTTAACCAAAGTTTTTAACAACAGTGCAATAATTGTAACGGGAAAGAACAAATAGCATTCATTCAGTCTAAAGCAAGCGCGACCGCGCAAGAGCTTACATTCAAAACAAACAAACAAAAAAATTACAAGGCTCAAAGCCTGTCGACAGCCTATTCAAATTCATCATTCCCACTACCATCGTGCTGATCACCTTCATCACCAGCATCACCACCAGGCTTACCGTCATCACCATCGTTTCCACCGTCATCACCAGCTGGCTCCTCTCCATCTGATAGTTCAACAGTTATCGGTGGGTCGAGAATGGCCTTGAGGCGCTGACACCAGTCATCATGCTCTAGAGCCTTCGCGACTAAGTCCATCACAGGCAGTGATAAGTGATCATAAGCATTTTCAGCACGTGTCAACTCGGCACTAGCCTGGTCAGTCACCGAGCAATGACTAACGTCAAACTCCTGTCCAAATACCTCTTCAACGTGTTGCGCACATTCCAGATACCCTCCTCGATGACCAACTGCGCGCGCGGCATCCGTCAAAGCAGCAACAGCGCGATCTAGTTCTCTAGCGTTAAAAACAGAGTTGGCAACCTATAACGAAAACTGCGTATTAAAAACAACTCCTAACAAATAAAACTTCCAAAGGAAAAAGAATAGCATACCAGCACTACTCCGCGGCCGCGCATCCACTCAGCCTCAGAGACAAGAGTATCAACAATGCCCTGAGCCTCAGAATAGTTAGTCTGCGCTACATTGAGGGCTGCGGTACTAACATCACGCGCTTCTTCAGCAGTCGCGACCTTAACTTTCTCCGCCTCAAGGTCGATTTCCAAGGACTCGCACTTATCAACCTGCTCATTCAGGCGGCGTTTCAGTTCAGCGATCTTAACATCCTTGGCCTTAAGATCCTTGTCTCTGCTCGACAGCTGCAACTTCACATCAGCCAACTCAACCTAAAAAGCGACAAAGGACTTAGGCTATTTTGCAAACAAAGCACAGAAGGAAAGGGTATAAGTTTTACAAACCTCAATCTGCTCCTTAGCAGCCTGTGCAGCTTGCGCATCCTCGGCCTTCGCGGTCAACTCAACAACCTTGGCTTCAAGGTCGACAATCTTGTTACGAGCCGCGAACGCGCGCTCATTGTCTTTCTCACATATGCGCTTGAACTCGGCTTTCTCCTTAGCCAGCTGCTGTTCAGCAGCTTGAAGTTTCTTTTTCAGGCCCTCACGCCCCCATTCCTCCGTTTTCTTGTCAGCCTCAAACTTTGCCTTCTCTTCATCAAAGGCGGCTTTCGACTTCTCGAACTCGCTAACACGCTTCAACATTCGCTCGCGGTAGCTCTCCCAATCCGACCGCTCCCTAACCATTGTCTGCCACTCACGAACTATTTGATGGTTAGCAGCGCGAGTGTTGGCCTCCCCGATCACATAAGTGCGATATAGCCCTTCATGAGTCTTCGCCCTCTGCCGGATAACCTCACCAGGAGTAAAGGAATTTAAGAACCAATCGCGGCAAGGTCCGAACTCTTGAAAGGTGTCCCTTTGCTTCAAACCCCAGGGAGCCTGGTGGGGGGCATTACCACGTTCCTCTTCAGTATAACTTTTATAGTAAATGTCACCAAGGGTATCCTTCGCCCCGATAGATTGTGGGTTATACCCCCCAGCGCCACCAGAGCTCGCGCCACTAGAAACATACGGGCCCGATCCCCTGGTAGAAGTTACCTTGGAGCGATGGGGGACCTCAGTATGCGTGGGGCGGGTAGGTTTCTCAACCTCAGGCTCTTTTATCCTCTCTTGATGGGGCTTCTCAGGCCCCGTGGTGCGCACAAACTCCGGACCCTGCGATTTCTCTTGAGTAGCGATAGCAGCGGCACCGGTATATCTCAAGGCATCATCAATAGGCTTTTCAACAGCCTTTTCCCTCTCCTTCTCCTCTATATCAGAGGCTTTCTTCCTCTTCGCCTCCTCAGCCTTTCTATCTTCCTCAGCTTTCCTCTTCTTTTCTTCCTCCGCTTTCTTCCTTTGGTCCTCATCAACCTTCTTCCTACGCTCCTCATCAACCTTTCTCTTCTCTTCTGCAGCCTTCGCCTTATTCCCCTCAGCAACACGTTTATCCTTGGCAGACTCAACCCCAGCAGTCTTGGAAGATTTAATAGTAATCTTTGGCCTCTTTGGCTCTGGCTTGGTAAACGTAACACCCTTCTCAGGGGTCTTCTTCTTGGTCTCTGCAGAAACCAAGTGATTAAGAAGAGAAAGTAACAAAAGGGAGAAAAATTAAGAACTTACCAGGAGAGAATTTGTAAAGAGAGCGCAAGTTGCTCGTTTTCCCGATCAAGGGAATCGTACCAGCTATCGACGCAGCAGCTACACCAGTTGTGGTCTCGCTTCTAGTCCTTTTCCTGTTGATCAACTTCTCAGCAGCCGCCTCTTCTTCTTCTTCCTCTTCCTCCTGCGCAACAGAGGAGGGAGTAGCGCCAGCATCCGGGTTGCGAGAACCCGCGCTACCTTCACTTCTTGAGCCACCTGCTCCAGTTTTCTTCTCGCCTACGCGCGACAATCCTTCAAGTGAGTCACTAATTATCACATAATCTTTCAAGTCACTCTGACGAAGCCGAAGAGTACCTTTATCAACAGCACCAGCAGCTGCGCGGCTACTCCCGCCTTTCTTACTTATCACCTCAGGCTCAAGGTTGACCACCTTCTTCTTCCTGGAGGGTTTCTTCTTTTTCTCTTCGGGGTCGATACCCAGGTCGCGCAACACACCTGCAAAGACGTTAGACCACGAACTTAGCTCCCCGTTCGAAGACCCTACAGACTCCTCGCTGGAAAGATAGATAACCTCTTTCCCAGCAAAGGTCACAGAGCGCAAAGGACGAGGTTTAGGTATGTGCGCACCTTCAGTTGCAGTAGGCGGCGAGGCGAACGCATCAGCAACCGGGTACATGAAATTACCCCTAATCTGCTCGTACCAATACTCCTCTCCAGCCTGGAGTGGGCGCACACTCATAGAACCACCAAAGGTGGAGAATGCAGCTTGATACAGTTGCGCCTCTACACAACAAATTACGTAAATAAACAAGAGTTACGAAACACGAAACCAAAAAGGCTAAGTAAATTACTAACCTCTATCGTTGAACATCAGAACCGGAACGTCCTTGCTATCAGCCGGCCATTGGTCACTCATGCGCGCCGCCACCAAGACATTTTCTCCAAACACTCGGTTTGGAGTAGAGGTAAGCTTCTTGTACCAAGCGTCATTCTTGGGGATCCCCAAATCCTCCTTCAAAATTGGTTCGGACCACGCGCGGAAAGTCATGGCGATCGGTATCACCTCCTCACGAATATAAAAGAACTTCGGTTTCCACTCATGAAAACTCTTGGGGGGGTTCAGAAGTATCTTTTTTGCAGCACCCCGACTGGCGAATGAATAGAAGCCCATGTTTTTTATTAGCTGATAGAATACCCTAAACTTCTCAACCGTCGGTTCAATACCAAGAGACCAACACAAGAACTCAAAGTGACGAACCCGGACCATCCCGGGAGGGCTCATCTGCGATATATGAAACCCATAAAACTGCAGAATATGGGCCATAAAATTCGTCGCCGGCAGCCGGAAATTACCTTGATGAAAGAAATCTTCGAACAACGTGATGTACCCCGGTGGTGCATCAGCGGCCGTCTGGTTTTGACCGGGGTACTTAGCGTCCCATTCCGGGGGGAACCGGAAACTCCTCGTGATCTGCTCACAAAGACCCGGATCCCACCGGAGAACGGGAACAGGGCCTTCCTCCCCGGGAATATCCTCTTAATGTTCTTCAGCCATAGTAAATAAAGATTCAAGTTTTCTTGAAGAACTTGAAGATACGAAGAAAGATCTTGAAGATCTGCTACAAAGGTTGAAGATTTGAAGAAATAAAGGATACGAATGGAGGGAAAGATAGCAATAGTAGAAGAGAAAAGTGATGACCTCCCACATCTCTTCAGATATATATACCCATCGCATTTAATGCGATGGGTAAACGTGCCGAGATCGCCGCGCACGTGACCAATCAGAAGATGACACGTAAGGCGGGAATCCCGGAACGACGGTTATCACGCGCGCGTGGAACTCACTCTCCTGACGGAATGACCAACCGTCAGAGACAACTTGATGACAGCCGTGTAACAGGTCAACTCAAACGTCACCATCAATGACGTTTCTCACCAACTTGTCAGAGTTCAAATTTCGAAGGTTTTCCCGCCATAAATTACAACAGGCTTCATGCAAAAGCTACTAAGGCCGCGCAGTTTTAGCAATGCCTTAATAACCCTGCGCGCCTACACAGAAAGGCGATAACCCACCTGGAACCAAGCCTGGTAGTCGCGCCGTTGTAACCAATAAAAGTTTACACGCGCCACGTCTACCAAAATCAAGGAAGCATTTTCTTCAACTTTATTTTTTCTAAGTCCAGAGCTCCAACCACTTGCCTCGCGCATGGTGCAGCACTGGACTGGGGGGACTTGAAGGGGTATGGTCCCAAAAAAGCCGCGCAAACCTCCGTCAAGGTTGCGCGCGGAACCATACTCCTTATTCAACAAACTTCCTACCACGAGCCTTGCGCGAGTTACATCATTTTCTATTTTACGCCGCGCAAGACCTAGACGACAAGAAGCTCCGATAACAGCACTTAGCATACTGAAGGAGCACTCAGTCACCCAAACCCCGTGCGGGTTGGTTACGTGCCCAGCAAGAATCGCACAGGGAAGCAGCGCAAGGCTGCTCCAGATAGTACACAAGGTACAAGTGCCAGAAGAAAAGAGCCAATCAGCGTCCTTCTGGCTCTGCTCAATCGTGCTCCACGATCATCTGACACGCAGGAGACAAAAAGTACTTAAGGACGCCTATATGGCACCAATCATAGGGCAGAGACAACTGCCCCACGATCTCCACTTACCTGCTGATGGCAGAAGGGCGGCCAGGCCGACAACAGTGACACGTGACTCCAATCACATTGCATGTAATAACTCTCATCAAAAGTCATAATTATTAAAATAATTAGTCCAAAAGGAAAACCTAATTAAGAAACCCAAGTGATTCTGAACAAACCCTAAAGTTTTCAGAATAATTGGAATCAGGATCAGGGCCCCTAAAACTCAGGGGGGGTAAACCCTACTCGGTAAAATCCACACAGTTTGCTGTCAAAAACTTAAAATTTCACGAAACCAACTCAGCTAAGCTACTGTGACACGAAGCTAACCTAGGGTAGAGTAGGTCCTGTCGCGCCACGCGACAGAAACAAGTGAACCCCTCGCGTGGCGCGAGGGGGTGATTTTTTTACTATAAATAGGTTGTTGTGGGACTTGCATTCTGGACTTACAACGTCGAAATAATTCGCACTATACACTGAGATATACACTGAATACTCTAAATTACACCCCCGGGTCTCGAAATTCTGCCGCAAAACAGGGTATTAGCACGATCGCTGCTACGATTCATTTTCCGATCGATCAATGTACTCAACGGGTGTTTAAGTGCTTCCCACATTAGGGTTATACTTTATCGTTCGTCATTAATTTGACGGATCATCGTTAATTCGATGGATGAAGTATTGCACTTTATCGTTCGTCATTAATTTGACGGATCATCGTTAATTCGATGGATGAAGTATTACACTTTATCGTTCGTCATTAATTTGACGGATCATCGTTAATTCGATGGATGAAGTATTGCACTTTGTCACTCGTTGTGATGGTTGATCTCGTGAGTTATCGTAAATGCTGTATTGATTACTAACCCAGTTTTGTGTGCATTGTTATCTAAATTAGGTTAATCAAGATAATTCATAGACTAGATTATGTCCGTAGTAAATCAGCAATGTGAGTCATTCTCTTTTTATCAAATTACTTTACAAAACCCTATTTATTTCAAAGTTATAATTACAGGGATTAAGTTTATGTAATCACCATATTACAGCCGGTATGTGGGGTTTTGTATACATTACTTGATAATCTTCACCATTGGGGCAGCCAATGGGTGATATGACCATAGTCACAGACACCATTGGACGGAAGGGCCAATGGGTCGAGTGACAAAGTACTGTGGGTAAATGGTTTGATATCAGAAACATTGTAATCTTCCTTAATACTGTAAATTATAACAAATGTGTCATTTTAGTAAATAGAATGATTCACTCAGTATTTCCCGCTAACAAAACCTTTTTCAAACATGTTTCAGGTGATCTGTTGTAATTCAGGAAAAGTGCTGAGGAGCATTTCAAGCTTAAGATAGTGGCTCATTATAAAATAAAGAAATAAGTTTTGTAATATCACGATTTCATAATAAAAACATAATATTGTAAATTATCGGGGTTTTATCCCGAATTGTGAAATAAAATAAATCGGGAAAAATTTAGCTTTAAACGATCCTGATGTTAAACTTCCACTGTTAAACTCAATTAAATAAATACCACGGGATTTCTGTCCCGCGGCTCCTAAGACGGGTCAAACCGGGTCGGGGGCTGTGACATTGCGCCAGCTCCAGAAAGCTCCCAGAAGCCACTAACGGTCGACACCAGTGAGACAAGGAGCATATCCTCCATGTTGTCGCCTTCCGGCCCAAGGCCCATCAGCCCACATCCTCTTACACATCTCCGGCTATAAATAGAGATCTCTCTTCACATGTTAAACATTCAATTTCCCTCTACTCTCACTTAATACTTAATTATCTCCCTAAAGCAGTCGCTTATTCTCACGCCGGAGCCCGGTTAAGAGGGAAACCCCTACATTCCCCTCTTAACGAGTAACAGTGTTCTGTTTTGCAGATAATCCCAGTCATTAAGGAGCTCAGGAAATCATAAGAAGATTAACCATCATGGTAGAAACATAAACCAAACTGATTAGCCCCGTAATTAGTTCCGTGTTTCTTCAATACTTAACCTCATCTTTTGTTAAACATGTTGTTTTCAAATTGAATAGTCGTATAGCACGAGTCATGTCAAACACGGCCCGTGTAGCATGCGATAACAAGTTTTATCAACTAAATCTAACATAAATCATCTTTGTTTCTCGTCTCAAAAATAAAATAAAAATGATGAGTTGAAAATTAACGTGTTAGATTAAACAAAGGAGTCATATGATTACTTACATGCAAAGCATAGCGAACCACGCGTAATGGACGAGTGGCCACGTTGTATAAGGAGTGGAAAGCAGCTACTGTGGGCCCCATTTTGCTTTTCCTTGGCGGGAGAGAACCCTCCCTCGTACATCCATAAAACCCGGGATGTGGGTCCCACCTTAATCTCACATGCAACTGGCGTGACTACCCTGGACCCCACCAACAACACATCACCCACCATATTTCCTCACCACCCAACCATTCCCCTCTCAAACTGTTTTCTTTTCCACCCTAATTATATTATTTCATAATATTAACAATTCTAAGATATTAAATATGAATACTTAGTTTAGATCATACGCTCTTGAGAGCTTGAAAGGTGGACGTTATTCGACACATGGACAACACCTTGGTACGCGTCAGAAACGAGGTGTTATGCCTAGTGGTTGAACTAGGATTTTTTTCCAATGGTGTCCTTTTTTCGGTGTTCAAATTTTTCACAACAAAACATTAAAATTTTCAGGTTGGTCCTTGTGCGGGTCGGGTCAGAGCGAGGAACATATAACAAAAATATATAATTATTACTTATTAGAAAACACACACAAAATATACGATGTCAATTTGATTTCTTAATTTAATATTTATAACAACAAATCATTAAACAAATAAATTAACAAAATTCAAGTTATAAAACTAAAAAAATCAAACCTTTGTTTTTTCACTTGTTTGTTTGTTTAAGAAACCCTAGATTTGAATTATTAGATTTAAAAAAAATAGAAAAACATGAGAATTGAACCCATGGTAAAAAGGGGATTACCACCTCACTAGCTTTACTTTTGTTTTTACGGTGTCTACCTAATTATATTTATAGGGTCCTTATAAAATTTAATATACTGGATCTACTAAAATTTAAAAAAATGTTGGGGTCCGGGGACCCTGACCCGCTCCATGTGGGTCCGCCCTTGGTTGTGCCAAAACACGGGGTGTGGGAATGGACGTGGAACAGTGTCGTTATTCGACACGTGACACCTAATTTTTGTTATTATTTTTTTATAAAATGTGTATTTAATTTTTTTAAATACCTGTATAATAATAAACAATAATAAAAAGATTAGAAAATGTAAATAAAAATATATTAATTAAAAAAAAGTTACATAATTTATATAAAAAACAACATAAAATAAAAAAGGGATATTGGCCTCTAATAATCCATACTAGACGTCATTGGACATTGGCAGTCTCACCATTTTTTATTCCCTCTGACAGTCCCACCTTTCAACTATTTTTCCTCCACCGGTCCTCAATTAAAAAAACTTAAAGGAGTTAAGATTTTTTTTTCAAATTACAAACTAACATTTTATGGCTTTTGATCAGAATGAGGATACGAGTCGAATGATGTATAACTTACCTCCAAACGACGAAAATGGTGCTTCAATTCGTGTGTTTAAACTTCCAATTAACAAAAATCAAGTCGTTTGGAGCACCATTTCGAGGTAAGTTTTACACTAATAGACTTGTATCTTCGTTCTGATCAAAAGCGCTAAAACGTCAGTTTGTAATTCGGACAAAAACTTAATGAAGTTAAGTTTTTTTAACTGAGGACCGGTGGAGGAAAAATAGTTGAAAGGTGGGACTGTCAAGGGGAATAAAAAATGTGGGACTGCCAATGGCCAATGACGTCTAGTATGGATTATTAGAGGCCAATATCCCACTAAAAACAAAAGAATAGCTAAAAAACCGAAATAAGTACGACATTTTGCTTTTATTTCTTCTTTCAGTTTCTTGTACATTTCCCTCTCTTCGTTGCCTAGGTGATCGATATTCATAGCGAGAAATTTCATATCCGATTTACTTTCCTTTTGCTTTAACATCTCGATGTCTTCCTTTTTTTGGGTGTTTCTTTCTTGTTGAATGATATTGAACGTAGTCATTTGATCTTCGTTGACAACCAACACGGGGTTTCTTTCATCACACGTAGTGTATGACTTTTGCGCCCTCTTTTTTTTATTTATATCTACCAGGTGGGCGCTCTACTTCAAAATCATCGCCGCTTAAGTTGATCTCAAACTCAGTACGGGCATCCGAGCGACTAGTTGAGGGACAACTTTAGACCTGTTGGACGACGATTGTCCCGCTAAAGGTACACGTGCCCTTTTTGAGTAGTTTTTTTGCAACATCCCAACAATGAAGAAATTTAAAGGTGGCCCTCTTTTTCCTTCCGAATACAACGTCATCGCACGAGTCAACAAGTCGATGTCCGTTTCGCCACTTTTTGGGTTATTCCTTAAGTTGTAGTGGTCGTTGAAGGCAGTCATTGCTTGATTTATTTCACGCCACTTACACGAGAGACTATCATTTTACGATAGAAATCTCATCCCAAAGTTTTGTGGTAAAGGTCATTTATACGCTTCCAAAAATCATCACTATGTTGGTTGGTACATATTACAAAAATATTGTAAGTACGAAATGTATTTTTTTACACTAAATATAATAAAAATATAAATATAACCGAATTCTCCAAAATTGAAAGCCAAGCTTTCGTCAATTTTTTTAATAATTTCGTTGGTAAAATAGAGGTGAAATGGTGAAAAGTGCTGAGTTTTTATGTAGATGTGTTAAAATATATTTTTTAAATAAAAAATCTTTTTTTAAATAATGTCGTTGGGGTCCAACGGCTACAATGTTATGTGACCCGTAGCACGGGCTACGGCTGAAGTCCGTATGCGTAGTGTATTTTATTTGGTTTTATCCAAAGGATACCCCTAAAATAATACAAGGATACCCCAAAGCAACCCAAACTTATAAAATAAGGGAGCCCGATTGAAACAATGACCCAATTGATTAGATAAGCCCTACTAATTAGATTAGCCCTAAAAACACAAAAATACGTATGGCGGCATTCTTTCTAATCGTTGCTTAGGTTCTGGAAGAAAACCGAACATCGTCGGTCATCCTTTACGCACTGGTCTCAAGTTTTGTTGCTGCCAGTAACACTGGTTCGATAAAAGAATCCACAATCATGTTGCTTGCTACTGCGATAACATTGGTTCCGCCCGTTTGTCCCTGCTTAGGTATTTGTTTTTTTTAAGTAAATGACGACGATGCGATTGAACGATTTTAAGCTATAAAAAATAAGAGAACAAATCTATTAGGTATTATTTTACTTTATTTATTGTCTTTTTTTAATTATTTTTATGTATTATCACTTTTTTAATATTGTTTGATTGCAGTTTGCACGGTAAAAAAAATTTTGGGACACTCCTGATTTTAGGGGTGAGCATGGTGCGGTTCGGTTCGGTTATTACCTATAACCGAAACCATAACCGCACATTGCGGTTATCAAAAAATCATAACCGTTCGGTTTCGGTTAATGCGGTTTCGGTTAATCGGTTATTGCGGTTAATGCGGTTTCGGTTTGGTTATAGGTCGGATATTTTCATTGTTTCTAATGTTGGACTTTAAATGTGTGGGTCGAGCAAAATTAATGCGCAAACAATAAATATACGGTTAATCAATTATATTTCACTACCATATGCATACTAATTCCAAAACAAAAGTAACACGTGTAGTCACGTGTTATGTGGAAACATACCTACGAACACAAAGTGGTTTTTAAATTCGACACTTTTTAATCAAAACATAAAAAGTTGTAGTGCAATCTTCATCAAAGTTGGGTCATGGTTAAAAGTTAAAACATTCAAATACTTCACCAAAGATAAATATTGATTAGGCCATGGTTAAGCATTTAAATACAAACTTAAAGACTTATGGTGCTACGGATTTAGCTATGTTTATTCGGTTCGGTTCGGTTATTTGCGGTTATGAAAATAAGAATAACCGTAACCGAACCACAAAAATCGGTTATTAAAAATATAAATAACCAACCCTTCGGTTATTTCGGTTATCGGTTATTTCGGTTCGGTTTTTTCGGTTATTTCGGTTACGGTTCGGTTAATTCGGTTGTATGCTCACCCCTACCTGATTTAATGGGCTAGTTTCGCCACTGGCTATATGGCATCTCATTCATATCGCGCCATGTTGACACACATTTATTCACAACGCCAGTGGAGAATTGCACCCCCATCCATAAACACCACTCACAACACCGTCGAAGGTGTAATGTGTACGACGTAGAAAGAAATAAACGTCGTTGATCCACGCTCACACCTTATGATCATAATAAATACTTTACAAGTGTTCATATAATTTGAATTACTTTTTAAACTACTCAATTCCTATTTCAGTTTTATCATGATGAAAGTAATCGTTTGGTACAATAGTACAAGACAACTTCAAACCGGAAGATACACAATATACTAAATTGCGTAATTATTTATTTATTATTTTTTAGTTACAACTTTTACTTTACTCTACTATTTAATAATCCTAAATTAATCGTTATTGTCCAATTTTAAAGTGGACTTTAAAATGCGTGGTTATTAAAATAGTAATGATACATGAGATAAAGATTAAAAAAAATTATATAAACTAGGTTATTCCCACCCGCACGTTGCGGCGGGGAAATAACCTGTTTAGCAAAGAAAGTGTACCCATTTCAATTGATCCGATTCAACAGTTGGTACTTGGTACCGGTTCGGCGGAATAAAAGTTGTTATGGTACCGATTTGCGTTGTTGTTGGTACTATAATTTCAAGATTTAAACCATAAGATAAGTTTAAGTTTTGTGTAATCAATGAAATATATATTGAGAGCACTTAACCTTTGTCGGGCTAAGCAATCTTGCTCCATGAAATTCTTCTAGCACCTCTTTATGAGTTGTTACAACCATAACCTACAATAATAACCAAAGATTCTATAAAGAACCTTTCATAAAACAACAGCTAAAGACAATCAACAATATATACATATCATATAAAAACAAAATTCATGTATATTTCATTTGCAATTTCCTAGAATATTCCGAGAAGGTCATAGCATTTCTCAAGTTAATTAGTTTAGTCAAAAACTTTTTTATAAAATAGCTTAACAGAATCGGTAATCTATACACACACTCACACATGTGTATAACATATAAAAATAAACCTCACTTATTTTTCATTTGCAACTTTCCCAATATAATTAAAGGACTTCAGTCGTGTTTTTTAAGGTAATTAGTTAAATCAAGTCGTGTACATAAAAGACGATGACGTTGCGGAAAGTCAATGAACCAATTAAATTTTGTTGTTGTCGAGGCATGCTCGTAGGTACTTCATCTTATGTAGACTAAGCAGCCCTGCACACATTCAGTTCTCGTGGTCGTCATCTTCATCTTAGGCTAAACAGCCCTGCAGACATTCAGTTGTCATCTTCTTCAAGAGTCATCAGTACTCGCAAGAACAATCCCAATTAAACCTTGTACATAAGCCGCACTATAACAAACTAATTTATTATGGCAACAACAGAAAAGAGATAAATCATATTTATTAACCCGTCATCCTCATTGGGTAATTTCTTTCAAAATAAACGCTAAGATCATATTACTAAAAAAAGACATTGATGACCATGGCCTCTTTCCACTGATTTTTATAAAGCCCTCATCAAGAGATGTGATAGTTTCTGTGTATTTTTATGTCCTCAAAGTAGAAGTTAGAGTTAGGACAAGTTTTGAAAAAAGAGTTTGTAATAAATTTTTGTAACAAACTCATATAGATAACTCCATCAGTGGCAAACAACTGATAAGTTTTTGTAACAAACCCATAAATTAAGATCAAGAGAACTTACTTGGAGCCATGTTTAGCAACATTCGCTTGGCTGCAACTTTCGCCTACTTTTCGTTCGCAGACTCATATTCATCCCCCCTCACACCCTGCAATTGCTCGTCTAAAGTAAACAATATGCCTGTACAGACAACATTCATCAACCGTTTCATATTCCAAGGCAATATATTCTTAGGTGATCAATAGTTATCCCTTCATCGGCTTTCTTATGTGTGTTAACTTCGGAAAATTCGCCATCAGATTAGGCGGTAAATTGCCAAATGCGTTCTGTAGCTTTTGAACCTATTCAATCGCTTTATCCTCCTCTTCGTGTTCTTGTTAAGGCTCAATAAACGGTGGGCCTGAAAGTGTCCCAATAACATACCGGTTGAACAAAGATTCTTGATTTAGGTAAAAAAAAAAACGTGCTCACATGGAACGAAGAAGCAAACACTTTCACCAACAATGTGCAATTGTACCAACCAAAGGACACACACCTAAAGCTTTGTCACATATGGCAAAACATTTTTCCCAACTTCCATTAGTTCAACTCTTCGATCAAATATACATTGCCCAACAATCAAAACCAAAAACAATTCTGAACTGCTTTGCGCAGCCCATACAGAACCCATTTTCACAGGCTGCAAGTAGAGGACCACATATGCAAAATCACATAATTACAATTAAAAAAGTTAGGAAGATGTGAAACGTTTTTTTTACCTAAATGCAATTTGAGATTCAAAGAGATGATAAGCTGCATAAACATGATTGAATTGAGAAAATCAAAAACACGTATGTATAACAACACAAAGACTATCAAAAGGGAATACAGTGTTTATCTTAATCAATGGTGAACTAAACGCTGAGTTGTGATGAAGACGATACCGATTATCGATTTAGTGTTCGTCTAATTCAGGAGATTGATTAAGGGTTCAGCGCTCAGGGATCACATGAGTTCTGAAATCAGATCAAGTACGTTAGAGCAAGCCATCCTAAGCATCATACTTGTAGTTTCTAAATTTCTTTGCCAAACAATCGTTGCAGATTGCCCGATTGACTGTTTATCAGAAACATATCACAATGTCAATTTTCCATGATTTATGTTCACGTGAATTATGAACTACTCATGTGGAATATCAAATTTGTGTACGGTATAACCGAAACAGATCACAATAAAAGCCTCGTTGATAAATAATTTGCTAAGTTGGTTACTTAAGTCACACACGAAATTTAAAGGCGAATTTTTTTTACTAAGTTGTCAGGTTATGCGTTAATACATTCGGATCCCGACCTGAACCTCATGACATTTCTTTAACCTAAAACAGAAAATGTAGGTAAAGAGGGATGACCTGAACCTCACATGTGCTTCGTCGGAGGGTTGACAGTCGCCTGAACTTGTAACCCAGGCTCACTGGAGGTGTGTATCTAACCATGGTTGTTTCTATTTTAACTGAAAAGTGGCATTCAAGCATGGGGGTTCTCGTCGGAGTACCAACAGGCTTGTCAGAACGCTAATCCCCGTTGCTGTGTTGAACCAAATCCCCTTCGCCACTGTTATCCTGTAACACCTCGAAAATTTATGTCCCATAATGTATCGACACGTGCATGAGCTTTAAACGTGTAAAAGATTACTTATGAAGGACTAAAGTTGACAAACAAAGAAAGTATGTGAATATAGGGGTTCAAAGTGCCAACAAAGGATAAATATACTTTACTATAACCCTACACGATGTTTACACCCTTGAACGAATGAGTCATGGATCATACGAAGCTAATTGTGAGAGAAAGTGAGAAATAACAAACTACAGAGGTTAAATGTGTCAACATGTTTAAAGTATACCTCCGAGTGACCTTTTAGCAAACCCGAAGCTTTATAATGATTAATTATGCTCACTAGAATAAGTGATAAAAATTTCACAAGGTTTAGATAAAGTATGAGAAAGTTATGACAATATTCGTATACGAGGGTTTAAAAGCGTCAACGTTGAAATATATGACTTTCGGGTGATCAAAATTTAACCAAGGACTTAACAAAGTTTGGTTATGTCATGGAGCCCTTAAAAGTCAAGTTAGAGGGTTGAAAATGAAAGAAATAAACTTAAAACCACGTTTAGAAGGACCAGGGACCAAAATAGCTGAAACTTATGCAACCACCCAACCCCATACCGGCCGCGTAAGGGTCCATAAGGACCTTACGCGGGCCGCGTGAGACCTGCAGATGCAGAAAAAACTTCACAGCTGCCTGTTCCAGCCGGTTAGACCGACTTTAAAGTCTGGTTTTCGATTCTAGGGGCTTGTTTGATGGTTTATAATGGCCTAGGGACACTTGGGATGATCAGGAATCATCCTATAGACTTATTTGTCATGATCTTGTGCAATCAAAGGTCCTATATAAGAAACCCAAAGTTCCATCATTTTGATCATTCACTTGAAACTCTCACAACTTCAATTCTGGAGGTTCCTGGAGCTCAAGGACAATTCCTAGGAGTCATTAGTCGTACTTAGGACTATTGTAAGCTTCCTTAACCTTTCTTAATTCAGTTTTACTTAGTTAATTAGCATAAAGTCAAACCGTCGTAATTAAGGTTTGACTTCGTAATTAATCATGATTTGTCCAGTCAAATTTCAAATTGAAAGTAGCTATGAGTTGGTAATTATGTGGGCAATAAACCCTTAAAAGGGCACCCTCTGATTTCCACTCTAATTAGGTCAATTGTCGGGTCAAAGCTAATTATAAAAAGTCAACATAAAGCTTATTTTCAAATTAATGAATAATTAGCAATGTAGGAGCTATGCAGCCTATTTTATCACTAATATAACTTGTTAATTAATATAAGAACATGTCTAAATATGTTCAACCCGAAAATTTTCAGTTTAAGCTCGGTTCGGAGCCGAAAGTCGCAAAAGTAGACTTTTGCTTTGACTTTCAGTTTTGACCCATTAGAGCATAGTTTAGAAATGCCTTAGAGCTTTATTAGGACCATGTTACATGTTAGTATAACCCTCTGTGATTATACAACTTGGTTCTTTAGTTATCCGATTTATATACATGTTTCCGTTAAATGCTTAAATGTTGACTATTATGTCCTTTTGACCTTAAAACGTGATTTTTGAAAATGTGAGAGGATAGAAACCTTCATTACTGATTTATAGACTTGTCCCTAAAATTTGACATCATTCGAGGTCTAGAATAGAAGTTATGCTCATTAGCGTAAATGAAAAGCTTTTTAGTAATTAAACGGCGTAATTAGCGTATAGCCTATCTAAACCTAATTTTTAATACCAAAATTTTTACCCACTAATGTAAAATAATATTTTGGGTTTTTTGGAGATTTTTATTTATTTTTAGGCTGAGCATAACATAGGGTTCTAAGCTTAATTCGGTTATTGTCGGTTTTGCCTCTTTTGGGCTATAAAATGAGTTTTACAAATCCTTTTGATACCAAACCTTTTTCTAATGATCTAATATGATAAATAAAGTATTTTAAGCTTTCTAGAATAATAAAAATATCAGATTTTCTTTAAAAACCCGGAAATCGCTTAAAACGGCCTTTTTACGCGTTTTTAACGCATAGTATGTATTAAAACTATATTTAACATATAAGGTTTGATGCTTACTGATATTTTTAGTAAATTTTTATATTTTAACAGTAAGCAAAAGTTTTAAACTCAGATTTCCAGTTTTGACCCTTTAAGCTTATGTGAAATTACCAAAATGCCCCTACGGTGCATAGTTTATTTATAAAAGATAAATTTCACATATATGTAGTACCCTACTGTTGTGACTTATAAAAATAAGTATTTTTACTGATTATATCAGACTTGTAACTCAGATTAATATTTAAACTCTTTTATAACCTTTAAAATGACCAAAATACCCCTACGGGGCATAATTTGAGTTTATATTCGTTTTGGGCATAATAGAAGATATCTTACTGATGTCACAACATATTTAAGGCATATTAACTTAGGAAACTTGTATATGACTCTTTTGGTTACCCGTTACGCACTTTTCGCGTTCGTGTCGGCGTATGTAACTAGTTTGCATATATTAGCCGAAACGGGTCAAACCATATCATTTTTGTCTCAAAATCCAGAATGTGTTTAGTTTACCCATATTAAACAAGTATCCAAGCTTGTCGGGTCTAAACCACATTCTAATCCGGTCTTCGCTTAATCATGCGTTTTTGGACCGTATCCTCTTTTAAAACTAACCGGTCTAAGTTTAGGCTTAATTAAAGACCCGTTAGGATTCTAATAGGTTATTAAAAACCTTCATTCAAGATTAGGAGCCCGGTAAAAGCTACATGCACTTGCTGTTTTTGATTTATACTTTGCTCAGGTAAATACTCTTAACTTATTTTCCCTATACGGGCTTGGGATACGGTATTATAATAATACCGCCTGGTCGGGTATGTAGTCATTTAAATCGGATTGTGATTAATGTATTTACATAACCTGTTTTAATCTATATTATTTTGTGTATGGCCTTTGGGGGTTAAATGACCATGTCCCGGATATCCTTGGCATCATTCAAAGAAATGGCCACGACCTAAGCACGGGGTGTAGGCGTACACCTGATAGTTGCATTATGTAAAAACTGGTAATCCATTTAAATGAATCAACCTTGTGGGCATTATACCTGTGGCGTGTCAGTTAATCTTGACCGGCTCTACCAACCGGCCCTAACAGACGACAAATAAGTAAAACTGTATACAAGATTATTTTTAATAATTGTCCCAAGTTATAAAAGAATTTTTGTGCCATGTGCATTCAAATCAATTTTTTTCTAAACATTTTCAAAATGAGTCAGTTAATTGTATTTACCAGTGTAAACTGACGTATTTTCCAAAAGGGCTAAGTGCAGGTACTAGACGAAATAGGTTGGCTACTCCTTAGCATCAATAAGAGTCTCGCAAGCTTGGATGCATTTTAAGTCTGATGAACTATGTTTCCTTTTTGTTTGATCCGCCTGTGGATCTTTTACATTCTGTTGTAATACTTTGATATTACTTATATTCGGTTTGTAATGTGATTCATCGTTTGTTTCCGCTGTGCATTTAAAATTGTGTTGTTTGACTATGATGATATCAACTACGTCACGATACTCCCCACCGGGCCCACCGGTAATACGTGGAAATATCGGGGTTTGACAGTTTGGTATCAGAGCTAACACTGAGTGAATTAAACACTAGCCTTTTGTGTTTAATCTCAGTTACACAGTTGCACGTTCCTCGATTCTCGAGTCTAGACAAAGAACTTAGGACTAATCCTAGTTCGTTTCATTTTGTCCTTTATTTGTTTCCTTGTTATTTTTCTGTTTAGCCCTTGCATGAGCAAGTCTTTTCAGTTAGAAGTCCCGTTTAGGGCAACCATGTACTTGTTTAAATCTTAATGGAACGGTTAGATTTAAAATATCATTCCTTTTATAAGATCTACCATTATAATAAAATGGCAAAAATCTAAAAAGGACAAAACCTAGCTCATGACAGGGCCAAGATGGTAGTTCCTCAATTAGATTCAGATCCTTGTTAACATCTCAATTTAGGTTTGTTCTGCATTAAATGTTAAAAAGAATCTTAAAGGTAAAACTTAGTCTATATGTCGTTGCAGACATGGCCAAGATGGTAAAACCTATTCAAAAAATTCCAATCCTTGTTAACATCTGAAATTATGTTAACATTGTTGGCAAAATGTGATTCGATAAAATCACATAAGTCATTCTTAAACTGGGTTATTCCAATTTCCCTTAATTATATAATCATCCCTTAAGGATAAAGTGCCTACGGGCTATAATTAACGTCCTTTGGGACTAAAGACAGTGGTGGCCTACAACTCCCTGTCAAGAAAAGGTAATGAACTTTGATTCAACCTTAATACCTCGATTCTGAAAAATCCTGGTTTATAAATTAAAGAGTAAACTTCCGTTTTGCTCCCTGTGGTTTGATCACTTTAACGGTTTTGCCCCAAACATTTAAAAATAGCCATTATCCTCCAATAGTTTGCTATGGTTTTTACATTTTGCTCCCTGCGGGGAGCAAAATGGAAAACAGACAATTTGGATGGAGTTAGAGGCGGGGAGCAAAATGGAAAACCCATAGCAAACTATTGGAGGAAAATGGCTATTTTTAAAGGTTTGGGGCAAAACCGTTAAAGTGACCAAACCCCAGGGAACAAAACGGAAGTTTACTCTAAATTAAATTTATCCATGTGACTTGAATTTTGTGCTATTATTAAATTATAATTAGGGATTATAATAAAGATCCTGAATGTATGCATGCTTAACAAATTAACCAAAATAGTTATTAAAGACCATGGTTAATAAATCGTCAAGAACGATAGTACTGTATAGGCTTCTAAATAAACCTTGTCATTAATTTTCTTTTATGTAGCAATTAAAGCTACATGGCTAGGTCGGAGGAAGTAAACAGTCATCCCCTAGAGAATAATGAGAATACTAGGATTAATATAACCAGGGAAGAGCTCCGCACACTGATTGATACAACTTTATCTAAAGCTGTGGATAGGCAATTTAGGGAGTCTAGTGGGACGCACGGTAGAACCTCATCAGCACCCCACACTAACTCTGTCCCTAAGACTTATTCAGAGGCTCATAGCAAGCCACCCTCTAAGAAAGATGAACCAAAGAAAGAGGATGTTCAACACTCCTCAAATCAACACAGTGCTCCATCTAAGAGAATAGTATTTTACAGGGAACCACGTGCCAAGTCCTGTACTTATAAATACTTTGTCTCCAGCAAACCCAGGGATTTTACTGGGGAGAAAGGAGCGATTGATTGTATGACCTGGTTGGATGAAATGGACACTGTGGTTGATATCAGCGGTTGTGCTGAATGGGATGTAGTGAAGTATGTATCCCAATCATTCAAGGGAGAGGCACTAGCATGGTGGAAGTCTCTCATTCAAGCTGCTGGAAAGATCCCACTCTACAATCTGACATGGGATCAGTTTGTTGCTCTCATTAAGGAGAACTGCTGCCCTCAACACTAGGTTGAGAGGATTGAGTCAGATTTCTTATCTTTAGAAATGAAAATTTTAGATTGTCAAGCTTACCTCACCAGTTTCAATACCCTGTCTAGGCTGGTTCCGTATCTGGTAACACCGGAACCCAAGAGAATTGCTCGCTTCATTGGAGGTTTAGCCCCAGAGATCAAGGCCAGTGTTAAGGCATCTAGACCTGCTACTTTTAGGTCGGCAGCTGATCTATCTCTATCTCTTACTTTGGATGCAGTTAGGCTAAAATCGCTTAAGAACTCGGAATACAGTAAGAGAAAACGTGAGGACGAAAACTCACGACAGTCTGAGAAGAAGTTTAAGGGAAATACGGACCACAAGAAGAAGTTTGGGTCTGGAAAGGGTAGTCAACGAGAAGAGGAGAAGCCAAAGTGCACGACTTGCCAAAAACGTCACTTTGGAAAATGCAGGCTTGAGACCAAGTCTCAGTCAGGACGACCTGCATGTGGGTTATGCAAGTCTAAGGAGCACAAGACAGTAGACTGCCAGAAGATTAAGGATGCTACGTGCTACAATTGCAATGAAAAAGGGCACATTAAGACCAACTGCCCTAAATACGCTAAAAAGCCTGAGGAAGCCAAGAAGACCAATGCAAGGGTCTTCCGAATGGATGCACGGGAAGCTGTTCAGGACGACAACGTGATCACAGGTACCTTCCTCATAAATGATATTTATGCAAGGGTGTTATTTGATTCAGGAGCTGATAAGTCATTTGTAGATGATAAGTTTTGTAAGTTGCTGAATTTACCTGTTAAAACCCTAAGTGTGAAATATGAGGTGGAATTAGCAGATGGAACCATAGAAACCGCGTCAACCGTGTTAGATGGATGTTTCATATCCATTAGGAACCACTCATTTCCATTGTCCTTACTTCCTTTGAAATTAGCCGGTTTCGACATAGTAATAGGCATGGATTGGTTATCCCACAATCAAGCCCAGATTATTTGCAACAAGAAGCAAGTAGTGATCAAGACTCCGTCTGGTGAGTCAATTACCATTCAGGGAGATACCCAGTATGGACTGCCGGAGCAAGTGTCTATGCTCAAGGCACCTAGGTGTTTGAAGAAGGGTTGTGTCATTTATATGGCACAGGTAACTATTGATGAGCAGAAGCCTAAGATTGAAGATATTCCCGTCATTTCTGAGTACCCAGAAGTTTTCCCAGAAGAACTACCTGGTTTACCACCAGATAGGCAAGTAGAATTCAGAATTGACATCATCCCTGGAGCGGCACCTGTCGCAAGAGTGCCTTATAGGTTGGCACCAACAGAAATGAAAGAGCTGAGAACCCAACTAGATGATTTGTTAGCCAAAGGTTTTATTAGACCTAGTTCATCTCCATGGGAAGCACCTATCCTGTTTGTCAAGAAGAAGGACGGATCGATGCGTCTATGCATCGATTATCGTGAGCTTAACAAAGTCACTATCAAGAATAGATATCCATTGCCCAGGATCAACGATCTGTTCGATCAACTTCAAGGAGCGAGTTATTTCTCCAAGATCGATTTAAGGTCAGGCTATCATCAACTGAAGGTTAAAGATGAAGATGTGCACAAGACTGCATTTAGGACTCGTTATGGTCATTACAAGTTCCTAGTGATGCCTTTTAGGCTCACTAATGCACCAGCCGCGTTCATGGATCTCATGAATCGTGTCTGCAAGCCATACTTGGACAAATTTGTTATCGTCTTCATTAACGACATTCTGATTTATTCAAGGAGTCGAGCTGACCATGAGGTGTCACACCCCCAAAATCCACAACACGGAGTATCACCGCAGGGAGCGTGACTGACCAGGATCAAGCCACTAATCATATTGAACAGCGTGATTAAGTAATAAAACCAAACACAATATAATTGGTGTCCAAAAGAAAGTAATCAACTTTAAGTTAACAGCGGAAGCATAAAAAGTAAAACCCAAACATAATCAATAAGTTTATAAAGTGTAATTGTTTAACATGGGACTCAACAGTCCATGTCCCACAACGATCACTCCTCCCTATGCAAGCTCCATAAGCACCTAACGACATGCAAGGCATGTAACAATGAGTCAACAACAAAGTTGAGCGAGTTCACAGTTGGTTGTTTAGTTTTAAGTGTTTGTTTCAAAAACCATAAGTTGTTTCGTAAACCACGAGTTAACCAGTATCCTTGTTTCCCAAACCACATCCATAATTAGTGGGGGCTTCCCCTTGTAAACCACTAGATCATTACCATATCAACAATTGACGAACAATAAGTTGTGCCCTTCGTCAATGTCTATCATCATTGACTAAGTGCCCAGATCCATTAGTACACGCCCGTCCTACCGGCACGGTGTGAGGCTTGTCAACCCTAATAGCGCTATTAACTAATGACCCGCTCGCCATTGGCCCGACGATTAAGTCGATATAAAAATGAGGGACTTCATGATAGAGTTTCGTCTAGTAAGTTAATGTTGTCGTCCTTCCCATGGAGGAGCGGAGGTACGAAATCTACCCAAGGAGATTACGCAAGTTCAATGTTGTCGTCCTTCCTATGGAGGAGCTAAGGTACATATTCTACCCAAGGAGAATATGCAGGTTCTATTTAGTCACTTTACCCATTCCCTAACCACCGGGAATCCCATGGCTTGTAGAAAGTGTGAACTCACCTTGATTTACTCGGCAGATAAACAAAATGGTCACTCGAGCTCTATGGGGTCAACCACGTCCTAACATGGTTACCATACAAGTCAGGTCTAGGTTCAAGTAGTGCACATAGGTCTTACACATAAGCTATCAGGTTACAACACACAATGATCATGGCAACCACGTAAATCATCCAAACAGTCAAGTCCACATAATGTTTAATTGTGCGACAAAGATGAGTGGGCTGTTATGGTTGTGTAGTGTGACAACCCGAGTTTCTAAGGTTTCTACTTGATTTAGTACTTGGTCACTAGATGTCGTTTCTATATACATGAGGTGCCTTATAAGTGTGTTTTATATATATTGATGTGCAATATAAGCATGCATGGTTTTATTACTGTGTTGTATTACTTTTGGGTTTTGGGGATATTATACAAAAATGGAACCTACGAAAACATCCCACCCATGAAAACACTTCATGTGTTTTCGCCCACCAACGAAAACCAAATGGGCTTTGGGACCAGTCATGACTAGATAAACAATTGTTCTTAATCCTGTACGTGAACTATTATTTGGCAAACCCTAATCACATCTCACACTCTCTCTCTCTCGCTACCCTTGGAACCCGACGGCAGCCCCCTCTCGGTCGAAGCCAAACCCCTCTTGTTTAATCCTCGGTTAGTGATCTACATGTTCAGTTGACTTAGATGCTTATCGTATGATTATGGATGTTTAATCGTTATGTATATATATATATATATATATATGTGGTGGTTCACAAACTGTTATCTATATTGAATGAGATGTTCGACCATGTGTGCCTAATAATGATGATTTTGGCATGTTGATTATACAACAATAAATGTTCTCAAACCCAATGAATCAGACCTGAATGAACTGATGTATGATCACGTGAATGTCTAGGTACATCGATTTTAATAAAAGTCTATATAAAACAAATAGATACTTGAGGCTCACATGAATGTTTGAATTAGCATGTTGATGCAGTCCACTAACAGATTATGGTCCAATGAGGGTTCAACCTTATCAAATACCACATGCTATTAATTGTTGAATGATGATAATAGCGAATATAGTAAGTATAGGAATACATGAATCGGCTGTTGATGATGATAGTCTTGATATGATTGTTTATTTGATTTCGTGACTTGATATGATTGTTTAACTTACTGATCATAGGGTTAGGTCTGATTGAATGTTAATAGGATGTGTTCTTGAAGCATGTATAGGGTTCATATGATTTAGATGTTAAAAAGCCTTAGTTTGATCGATTATTGTTGGAGTTGAAACTGTTAGAATTGTTGATTGATATTTTCATAAATGGAAACTTTGTAAATTGATTTGCAAGATAAGTGTTTTGTAACTGATTTCCATAATTTCTGGATCTTTAAAACAAGTCGCACAAGACCTCTTGGTCGCACAAGAGGTCCACTCACACAAGGAGTCCGGTCGCACAAGACCGAACACACAAGCCTAGTCGCACAAGGGGTTCCCAGTCGCACAAGGCTGCTGGATCGCACAAGTTGATTATATTGTTTAACTGTTTGGGCCTGATGATCATGTTGGGCCGGGCTAGTTCTAATCGCACAACCCAACCGGATCGAACAAGATGTCCGGATCGCACAAGCTTATGTTTAGTTGTTTTGGGCTGTGTTCGTGTTATAGTTTTGTTTGGGGTCTTTTGACGTTGGGCCGGGTATTCTTGGGCTTCAACATATGACTCGCACAAGGCCATTAGACTTGTGCGAGCCCAATCTTGAATACGCTATTAATTGTTGAACGTGTTGATGTATGTTGCCATGATCCGTATGTGTTTCTTATTTGCTATCTATGTGATACTTATGTGCTTAACTCGAACGTGAACCTGACTTGTTTAATAACCATGTTAGGACGTGGTTGACCACTAGCATTTAGACTCGACCTTTCTGTGTATCTGCCGAGCAAACTAAGGTGAGTTCACACTTCGTTACAAAGCATGGGGTTCCCAGGGGTTGGGAATGGGTTAAGGAATATAGATTCCTCGTCCTGTTGAGACGTATTCAGGAATGTAGATTCCTCGTCCTGTTGAGACGTATTCAGGAACGTAGATTCCTCGTCCAGTATGAGACGGATTTAACTATACTAGACTAGAACTCTATCAACGAAGTCCCTCCTTTTATATCGACTTAATCGCCGAGGCCAATGGCGAACGGGTCATTAGTTAAATAGCGCTATTAGGTTTAACAAACCTCACACCGTGCCGCAGAGGACGGGCGTGGACTAATGGACTATGGCACGTCAGTGATGATAGACACAGACGTTAGGGCACTTAAACATGACGAACGTTAGTAGTCGATATGGTAACGAGTCTGGTGAATTGAACATGGGGTAGCCCCCACGGCCATAGAGCCGGGCTGGAATAGCCAACGTAAGAACGGGTAACTAATAAACGTTTTTCGAATTATGGGGTAACCCCCACGGCTGGATAGCTGGTAAAGAGCAAACTGTGTTTTCGGAATAACTATAAACTGGATAACCAAACGTGAACTCACTCAACTTGTTGTTGACTCGTTACTACATGTTTTGCAGGCCTATAGGTACTTAGCTGGAGCTTGCACAAGGAAGAGTCGTTGTGGGACATGGACAGCTGTGTGCCATGTTAAACATTTGGATAATTAAATTTTGATTTGGTTTTGAACATTTTGCTTCCGCTCATAACTTAACTATGGTTGTTTTGGACACTAATCGTGTTGGTTGGACTGTTACATTTAATTATTTACTTGTTCAATATGATTAGTGGTTTGATCCTGGTCAGTCACGCCTCCAAGCGGTGATACTCCGCGTGTGGATTTTGGGGGTGTGAAAGATTGGTATCAGAGCCATTGGTTATAGAGAACTTGGTTTTAATAAAGGAAAAACGTTTTTGTTAAAACCAGACTATAACCTGTACAGTGCTCTACGATCCACAACGACGCTTCACTCCACGTGCAAGGCTCGACATTCTAGGTGATATGGTTTACGTTTTATATTGCCTACTTGCTAGATTGCGTCGAACTTTGCTCATGGTATGCTTAGATAAACGTAGCAACTATAGTTTGAAAACATATTTGTGCTTACTCCCTACTGTCACTACGCACTTACGCACATTCGCGACACCTTTCCTACTTGTGTTTCTTTCGATGTGAATATCATGAGGGAACGTGAGAACCTAACTCAAGCCGGCTGACGACTCTTATCAACGAACAAGTTACGGCAGCACTCGCAGCCGCCCAGGCAGGAGGTATAACCTGCTGTTACGAACCTATCCTAGGATGTTAGATCCTACTCTCATGACCCAACTCTCGCGCTTAACCTTGTCACTTCTTCCTCGCGCAACAAGGTCAGAACGCTCAGCCGCCTGTAGGCACATTCAGGGCGTTCATGGACTGTCGTCCTAGTACTTTCAGCGCAACTAAAGGAGCTGTTAGACTCCTCCATTGGTTTAAAAAGCTCGAGACTGTTTTAGAGACGTGTGAATGCCCTGAGACTCATAGGGTGAAGTACGCCACTGGTACTCTCGAAGGCACTAAGCTAACTTGGTGGAACTCGCAAGTTCAGATGCTGGGGCTGGCGGCTGCTAATGCCACCCCATAGAAGGATTTTGAGGAACTGATCAAACGTGAATACTGTAGTCGTGATGACATCCACAAACTGGAAGTGGAGTTCTTAAACCTGAAGATGACAAGGTCAGAGATAGAAGCGTACACGAAACAATCCGACGAACTGACAGTGTTATGTCCAACAATGGTGGATCCTCCCATCAAGCGCATTGAGCTGTACCTCAAAGGCTTAGTACCAGAGATTCAAAGTCATGTGACATAGGCCAACCTTGCAACCATTCAGGATATTACTCGTCTTGCTCAATGTCCCTCAGATCAGGCGATAGGACAGAATAAACTGCCGAAACGTATAAATGTTGCTACAACTACTTCGGATGCTCCCAGTGACAACAAACGCAAGTGGGATGGAAAGTCGAGCAAAGGATTTCACTTCGGTTCAGTCTCAGTCGCAGCAGCGAAAAACGGATGAGTACAGGAGCCCCAGGCGGCAGTCTTTTGGTAATCGAAGTCAGGATGGATACCGGGAATATCACCCTAAGTGAAATTGATGTAAATTGCACCACAGCGGATCGTGCAACAAAGATCGTCGTTAGAGATGCAACAAGCTTGGTCATGGAGCCAAAGATTGTAGAAGCTCACGTCCTGCAAACCAGAACCGACAACAGCAGCCACAAGCTCCACAAAATCAGCAGCAACAGCAGGATAACAAGGGATGATATCAGTGTGGTGCTAAAGATCATTTCATGAGACGCTACCCACGACTGAACCAGAATTAGAATTAGAACCACAACCAAGGAAACGGGAACAATAGTGGAGACAACAACGGGGGTAATAACGACGGCAATGGTGCCAGGGGTCGAGTGTTCGTAATTGGTCAGAATGATGCTAGGAATGACCCCAACGTTGTGATGATTTCGACATCGTTATTGGTATGGATTGGCTACCTCAACATCGAGCAGAGATCCTTTGTAAAGAAAAGATCGTCCGTATTCCTCGAGCTGGTTAAGAACCTTTGGAAATTCATGGTGACAAGCTCCTGGAGCAGCACCCATAGCTCGAGCACCATATCGTTTAGCCCCATCTGAACTGGAAGGGCTGTCTACGCAACTACAAGAACTCTTGGATAAGGGTTTTATTCGTCCTAGCTCTTCGCCCTGGGGAGCTCCAGTGCTTTGTAAAGAAGAAAGACGGTACCTTCAGGATGTGCATCGACTACAGTGAACTCAACAAGGTGACTGTGAAGAATCGCTATCCTCTTCCATGCATTGACGATTTGTTCGACCAGCTACAAGGGTCGAGCTACTATTCAAAGATCGATTTGAGATCAGGATATCACCAGCTGAGAGTCCGAGAAGAGGACGTCTCTAAAACAGCCTTTAGAACCCGTTATGGACACTATGAGTTTCTGGTAATGCCTTTTGGGCTGACAAACGCACCTGCGGTCTTCATGGACTTGATGAATCGAGTGTGCAAGCCTTACTTAGACAAGTTCGTTATTGTCTTCATCGATGACATTCTCATCTATTCGAAGAGTCAGGAGGAACACGAACAGCATCTACGACTCATTTTGGAACTCCTTCGAACAGAACAGTTGTACGCTAAGTTTTCAAAATGCGACTTCTGGCTTCGTGAAGTCCATTTCTTAGGCCATGTGGTGAACAAGGATGGGATTCACGTTGATCCATCCAAGGTGGACTCGATTAAGAGCTGGCCTGCACCTCGTACGCCAACGGAAATTCGCCAATTCTTGGGATTGGCAGGTTACTACAGAAGGTTTATTAAGGATTTTTCCAAGATTGCACAGCCTCTTACTTTACTAACGCAGAAGGGCGTTGTTTATCGATGGGGAGATGCACAGGAATTAGCATTCCAGCACTTGAAGGATAGACTCTGCAGTGCACCTATTCTTTCATTGCCAGAGGGCACAGACGACTTCGTGGTTTACTGCGACGCATCCATTCAGGGTCTTGGTGGCGTATTGATGCAGCGGGATAAAGTTATAGCCTACGCCTCACGTCAACTCAAAGTGCATGAAAAGAACTACACTACACACGATTTAGAGCTGGGAGCGGTTGTTTTTGCACTTAAGATATGGAGACACTACCTGTATGGTACCAAATGCGCTATCTACACTGATCACAGGAGCCTCGAGCATATCTTTAAACAGAAGGAACTCAATATGAGACAACGACGATGGGTCGAACTGTTGAATGACTACGAATGCTCGATCAGGTACCACCCAGGCAAAGCCAATGTTGTGGCTGACGCCCTCAGTCGAAAGGACACCGTGCCTAAGCGCGTGCGAGCTTTACAACTCACTATACAGTCTAGTCTTCCTTCTCATATACGGGATGCTCAGGTAGAAGCATTGAAACCAGAAAATGTCAGGGCTGAAGCCCTACGCGGCTTAAGGCAACGCCTAGAACAGAAGGAAGACGGTGCCTACTACGTCACCGGACGCATTTGGGTCCCACTTTATGGCAGCCTACGAGAGCTTGTGATGGTGAGGCGCACAAGTCTCGCTACTCAGTACATCCTGGTTCGGATAAGATGTACCACGACTTGAAAACTACATATTGGTGGCATAGTATGAAAGCTCATATAGCAGCTTACGTTAGCAAGTGCTTGACTTGTGCGAGAGTCAAGGCGGAATACCAGAAACCTTCAGGCCCACTTCAACAAACAGAGGTACCACAATGAAAATGGGAGCAAATTTCCATGGATTTTGTTACTGGCCTGCCTAGATCACAATGTGGTAACGATACTATTTGGGTGATCGTGGATCGACTCACAAAGTCTGCTCACTTCTTGGCCATCAAAGAAACAGATAAGTTCTCCACCCTAGCAGAAGTATATCTCAAGGAAGTTGTCTCGAGGCACGGGGTGCCCACCTCTATTATCTCGGATCGAGATGCACGTTTTACTTCAGAACTATGGCAAGCAATGCACAAGTCCTTTGGCTCAAGGTTAGATATGAGCACAGCTTATCACCCGCAAACGGATGGGCAGTCGGAACATACCATCCAGACCCTCGAAGACATGCTTAGGGCATGTGTGATTGACTTTGGCAACGGCTGGGAAAAGCATCTGCCACTTGTGGAATTTTCATACAACAATAGCTACCACACCAGCATTAAAGCTGCTCCGTTTGAGGCATTGTACGGGCGTAAATGCCGGTCACCTCTTTGTTGGGCAGAGATGGGGGATAGTCAGATTACTGGTCCAGAACATGTGGTTGACACAACAGAGAAAATTGCTCAGATACGACAACGAATGGCAGCAGCTCGTGACCGTCAGAAAGTCTACGCCGATAAGGGCAGAAAACCACTAGAGCTCCAGGTTGGGGAGCGTGTACTACTCAAGGTTTCACCCTGGAAGGGTGTGGTTCGTTTTGGTAAACGGGGCAAACTTAACCCACGATACGTTGGACCTTTCGAAGTCATTGAGAAAATAGGCATGGTGGCCTACAGACTGAACTTACCAACAGAACTCAGTGCAGTTCACGACATTTTCCATGTGTCAAATCTGAAGAAGTGTCTGTCAGATGAGACCCACGTAGTTCCTTTGAAGGAGCTCACGATCGACGAGCAGTTACGATTCGTCGAGGAACCTGTTGAAATCACGGACCGGGATGTTAAGGTCCTCAAGCGTACTAGAATACCTCTCGTTCGAGTTCGTTGGAACTCACGTCGCGGCCCAGAGTTCACCTGGGAACGCGAAGATCAGATGAAACAAAAGTATCCCCAGCTATTCACACACGGTACAACCACTACTGAGGCTGAAGCTACGGAATTTCGGGATGAAATTCCAGATCAACGGGGGGAGGATGTGACACCCCGGGAAAACCAGGAAAAACCATGCAACTTACCTAGCTTCCTCAGTGAGTACGTACCAAATTTTGGGACGAAATTTCTTTCAAGTTGGGGATAATGTGACAACCCGAGTTTCTAAGGTTTCTACTTGATTTAGTACTTGGTCACTAGATGTCGTTTCTATATACATGAGGTGCCTTATAAGTGTGTTTTATATATATTGATGTGCAATATAAGCATGCATGGTTTTATTACTGTGTTGTATTACTTTTGGGTTTTGGGGATATTATACAAAAATGGAACCTACGAAAACATCCCATCCATGAAAACACTTCATGTGTTTTCGTGTGTTTTCGCCCACCAACGAAAACCGAATGGGCTTTGGGACCAGTCATGACTAGATAAACAATTGTTCTTAATCCTGTACGTGAACTATTATTTGGCAAACCCTAATCACATCTCACACTCTCTCTCTCTCGCTACCCTTGGAACCCGACGGCAGCCCCCTCTCGGTCGAAGCCAAACCCCTCTTGTTTAATCCTCGGTTAGTGATCTACATGTTCAGTTGACTTAGATGCTTATCGTATGATTATGGATGTTTAATCGTTATGTATATATATATATATATATATGTGGTGGTTCACAAACTGTTATCTATATTGAATGAGATGTTCGACCATGTGTGCCTAATAATGATGATTTTGGCATGTTGATTATACAACAATATATGTTCTCAAACCCAATGAATCAGACCTGAATGAACTGATGTATGATCACGTGAATGTCTAGGTACATCGATTTTAATAAAAGTCTATATAAAACAAATAGATACTTGAGGCTCACATGAATGTTTGAATTAGCATGTTGATGCAGTCCACTAACAGATTATGGTCCAATGAGGGTTCAACCTTATCAAATACCACATGCTATTAATTGTTGAATGATGATAATAGCGAATATAGTAAGTATAGGAATACATGAATCGGCTGTTGATGATGATAGTCTTGATATGATTGTTTATTTGATTTCGTGACTTGATATGATTGTTTAACTTACTGATCATAGGGTTAGGTCTGATTGAATGTTAATAGGATGTGTTCTTGAAGCATGTATAGGGTTCATATGATTTAGATGTTAAAAAGCCTTAGTTTGATCGATTATTGTTGGAGTTGAAACTGTTAGAATTGTTGATTGATATTTTCATAAATGGAAACTTTGTAAATTGATTTGCAAGATAAGTGTTATGTAACTGATTTCCATAATTTCTGGATCTTTAAAACAAGTCGCACAAGACCTCTTGGTCGCACAAGAGGTCCACTCACACAAGGAGTCCGGTCGCACAAGACCGAACACACAAGCCTAGTCGCACAAGGGGTTCCCAGTCGCACAAGGCTGTTGGATCGCACAAGTTGATTATATTGTTTAACTGTTTGGGCCGGATGATCATGTTGGGCCGGGCTAGTTCTAATCGCACAACCCAACCGGATCGAACAAGATGTCCGGATCGCACAAGCTTATGTTTAGTTGTTTTGGGCTGTGTTCGTGTTATAGTTTTGTTTGGGGTCTTTTGACGTTGGGCCGGGTATTCTTGGGCTTCAACATATGACTCGCACAAGGCCATTAGACTTGTGCGAGCCCAATCTTGAATACGCTATTAATTGTTGAACGTGTTGATGTATGTTGCCATGATCCGTATGTGTTTCTTATTTGCTATCTATGTGATACTTATGTGCTTAACTCGAACGTGAACCTGACTTGTTTAATAACCATGTTAGGACGTGGTTGACCACTAGCATTTAGACTCGACCTTTCTGTGTATCTGCCGAGCAAACTAAGGTGAGTTCACACTTCGTTACAAAGCATGGGGTTCCCAGGGGTTGGGAATGGGTTAAGGAATATAGATTCCTCGTCCTGTTGAGACGTATTCAGGAACGTAGATTCCTCGTCCTGTTGAGACGTATTCAGGAACGTAGATTCCTCGTCCAGTATGAGACGGATTTAACTATACTAGACTAGAACTCTATCAACGAAGTCCCTCCTTTTATATCGACTTAATCGCCGAGGCCAATGGCGAAGGGGTCATTAGTTAAATAGCGCTATTAGGTTTAACAAACCTCACACCGTGCCGCAGAGGACGGGCGTGGACTAATGGACTATGGCACGTCAGTGATGATAGACACAGACGTTAGGGCACTTAAACATGACGAACGTTAGTAGTCGATATGGTAACGAGTCTGGTGAATTGAACATGGGGTAGCCCCCACGGCCATAGAGCCGGGCTGGAATAGCCAACGTAAGAACGGGTAACTAATAAACGTTTTTCGAATTATGGGGTAACCCCCACGGCTGGATAGCTGGTAAAGAGAAAACTGTGTTTTCGGAATAACTATAAACTGGATAACCAAACGTGAACTCACTCAACTTGTTGTTGACTCGTTACTACATGTTTTGCAGGCCTATAGGTACTTAGCTGGAGCTTGCACAAGGAAGAGTCATTGTGGGACATGGACAGCTGTGTGCCATGTTAAACATTTGGATAATTAAATTTTGATTTGGTTTTGAACATTTTGCTTCCGCTCATAACTTAACTATGGTTGTTTTGGACACTAATCGTGTTGGTTGGACTGTTACATTTAATTATTTACTTGTTCAATATGATTAGTGGTTTGATCCTGGTCAGTCACGCCTCCAAGCCTTGTGCGATCCATACGTCTTGTGCGATCATGCAGTTCTAGGTTGTACTGTGAGTTTTAGACAGTTGCACTAAGCTTGTGCGACCGGTCTTGTGCGATCATGTCAGATTCTATGTGACCTGACCTTGTGCGACTGAAGAGAAACTTGTGCGCTTCGTCTTAATATCCAAAAATTATGCTATTTAGTTATATTGTTTCCATTATGATTCAGTCAACAGTCAATCCGTTACATATTAATTTTACAAATCAATTCCAACAGTTACCATTTACATCCAATCGATCAAATCCACTAATTACCAAGTAAATCCTCATGAACCCTAATCACATTCATAGCATGAACAACAACCATAACATTAATCTATCAAATCCTTATCCAATACCTCATGCTCGATCACACAATTGATTCGAATACACACACATGCAGCCGATTACATTCATTCGGTTCTTAATTATCTAGATCAACCTCAAAGTATCTATCAAACATACAATCCCCTTGTTGATCTAACAGGTTGTTTTATCTAGAGTTTACTAACATAATACCTTAAACATCAACATCAAATAACATATAACCAATCGTACAACAAGCATCGATCATACAAGGATCAAGCAAGGATATAACAGTAACCAGTTGGGAGAAGAACTAGATCGATCCAACAAGAAAGTCTTCGAGGGATGGGGATGTTTGCCGTCGGGTTCGAGAGGAGAGAAAAAGAGAGTAGGGTTTGTGTGTGTTTGAGTGTTTTGCAAATATGAGAAACAACACCCCACAATAGGTGCTTGTATGCGCACAAAAGGAGTGGGCAGAACCCATCATGGGCTGCCCTTGGTTCAATTGATCGAACAAGAGTGTGGGCCGAAAGTGTGTTGTGCGATTAGGTGGTCTTGTACGATCAAGAGTTGTTAATTATTCCTACTACAATCACACGTAGCACGTATCATACAACTTATAATCATTCATTAAATCCAACATATCAATTACTCACATAGAGTTCATATAAGTTACATCAAACATAAAGATAGGTTCTGAAATACGAGTTGTCACATGAGGAGCACCTCCGTTGCATTCTGAAACTGCTTTGGCAGGAGAAGCTCTATGCCAAGTTTTCAAAGTGTGAATTCTGGCTTCGTGAAGTCCAATTCCTTGGACATGTTGTCAGTGAGCGTGTTATCCAAGTAGATCCCGCTAAGGTTGAAGCTGTTATGAATTGGCAAGAGCCAAAGACGCCTACAGAGATTCGTAGCTTTCTAGGTTTAGCAGGATATTATAGGCGATTTATCGAAAACTTCTCGAGGATTGCTGCACCCCTAACTTCGTTAACACGTAAAAATATTAAGTTTGACTGGGGTCCTAAGCAGCAGGAATCCTTTGCCATTCTTAAGCAGAAGTTGAGCAATGCTCCAGTATTGACATTGCCTGATGGAATAGAGGAATTTGTAGTATATTGTGATGCATCGCACACAGGTATGGGATGTGTGCTTATGCAGAAAGGCAAGGTTATTGCCTATGCTTCTCGACGGTTAAAGGTGCACGAGAAGAACTACACCACCCACAATTTGGAGTTGGGTGCCGTAGTATTTGCACTAAAGCTATGGAGGCATTATTTGTATGGTACCAAATGTGTGATTTATTCTTATCACAAGAGCTTTCAACACTTGTTTAATCAAAAGGACTTGAACATGAGGCAGCGACGATGGATGGAAACTCTAAATGACTATGATTGTGAAGTCCGATACCATCCAGGCAAGGCGAATGTGGTCGCCGATGCCTTAAGTAGAAAGGAAAGAGTGAAGCCTATAAGAATCAATGCCAAGAGCATTGAATTAAAGAATAGTTTAAATGAAAGGTTGTTAGCTGCACAGAAGGAAGCCGTATTGGAAGCTAACTATCCTAATGAAAAGCTAGGAGTAACTGAAGAGTAGTTATCTTATGGCAAGGACGGAATTCTGAGGTTAAATGGACGAATATGGGTTCCAATTTATGGAGGACTTCGGGATGTTATCCTCCAGGAAGCCCACAGTTCTAAGTACTCCGTTCATCCTGGAGCTGATAAGATGTATTAGGATCTAAAAGCAAACTATTGGTGGATAGGCTTGAAGAAGTCTATAACTACCTATGTAGCCAAATGTTTGACATGCGATCAGGTCAAAGCTGAACATCAAAAGCCGTCAGGTTTGCTACAGCAGCCTGAACTTCCCACCTAAAAGTGGGAAATGGTGACAGTGGATTTTATCACCAAGTTGCCAAAGACAAAGAAAGGAAATGATACTATATTGGTCATAGTAGATAGACTGACTAAGTCAGCACATTTCCTACCCATTAAGGAGACTCATAGCTCCGACATATTAGCCCAATTGTACGTAGATAAGATTGTATCTCTGCATGGCGTACCAGTGACTATTATCTCTGACAGAGATACTAGATACACATCACATTTTTGGAAAAGTTTCCAACAGTCTTTGGGCACGCGCTTAAATTTTAGTACGGCTTACCATCCTCAAACGGACGGACAGATTGAGCGTACAATCCAAACTTTGGAAGACATGCTTCGTGCATGTGTGATTGACTTAGGTGGTAGTTGGGATAACCACCTGTAATTGATCGAGTTCTCCTATAACAATAGCTACCATACAAGCATTCAGGTTGCACCTTTTGAGGCATTATATGGTAGGAAGTGCAGAACGCCTATTTGTTGGGCAGAAGTAGGAGAAGCTCAGTTATTAGGACTTGATATAGTCCTTGAAATGATGGACAAGATTTTCCAGATTTGTGACCGCCTGAAAGCTGCCAGGGATAGGCAGAAGAGTTATGCTGATAAAAGGCGAAAACCTCTAAAGTTTGAGGTAGGTGATAAAGTGTTGCTTAAAGTATCACCCTGGAAGGGAGTGATGCGTTTTGGTAAGAAAGGAAAATTAAGCCCAAGGTACATAGGACCATTCGAGATCATCGAATGTGTCAGATCAGTGGCTTACAAGTTAAACTTGCCTGAAGAGCTCAGTGGTATTCATAACGTATTCCACATCTGCAATCTGAAGAAATGTCTAGCTGATAAATCACTGGTCATGTCACATAAGGATGTGCACATTGATGAGAGCTTAAAATTTATGGAAAAACCTTTGTCGATCGAGGATCGACAGGTTAAGAAGCTTCGAAGGAAGCATGTACTGATTGTAAAGGTTAAATGGGATGCCCGTAGATGTCCCAAATATACGTGGGAGGTAGAGTCCACAATGAAAGAAAAGTAACCTCATTTTTTTCAGTAAATCTCGAGGTTAAGATTTCTTTTAAGGGGGTGAGGATGTAACACCTCGAAAATTTATGTCCCATAATGTATCGACAACTGTCATGAGCTTTAAACGTGTAAAAGATTACTTATGAAGGACTAAAGTTCACAAACAAAGAAAGTATGTGAATATAGGGGTTCAAAGTACCAACAAAGGATAAATATACTTTACAATAACCCTACACGATGTTTACACCCTTGAACGAATGAGTCATGGATCATACGAAGCTAATTGTGAGAGAAAGTAAGAAATAACAAACTACAGGGGTTAAATGTGTCAACATGTTTAAAGTATACCTCTGAGTGACCTTTTAGCAAACCCGAAGCTTTGTAATGATTAATTATGCTCACTAGAATAAGTGATAAAAATTTCACAAGGTTTCGATAAAGTATGAGAAAGTTATGACAATATTCGTATACGAGGGGTTAAAAGTGTCAACGTTGAAATATATGACTTTCGGGTGATTAAAAGTTAACCAAGGACTTAACAAAGTTTGGTTATGTCATGGAGCCCTTAAAAGTCAAGTTAGAGGGTTGAAAATGCAAGAAATAAACTTAAAACCACGTTTAGAAGGACCAGGGACCAAAAATGAAAATAGCTGAAACTTATGCAACCTGACCCAACCCCCATACCGGCCGCGTAAGGGTCCATAAGGACCTTACGCGGGCCGCGTGAGACCTGCAAATGCAGAAAAAACTTCACAGCTGCCTGTTCCAGCCGGTTAGACCGACTTTAAAGTCTGGTTTTCGATTCTAGGGGCTTGTTTGATGGTTTATAATGGCCCAGGGACACTTGGGATGATCAGGAATCATCCCATAGACTTATTTGTCAAGATCTTGTGCAATCAAAGGTCCTATATAAGAAACCCAAAGTTGCATCATTTTGATCATTCACTTGAAACTCTCACAACTTCAATTCTGGAGGTTCCTGGAGCTCAAGGACAATTCCTAGGAGTCATTAGTCGTACTTAGGACTATTGTAAGCTTCCTTAACCTTTCTTAATTAAGTTTTACTTAGTTAATTAGCATAAAGTCAAACCATCGTAATTAAGGTTTGACTTCGTAATTAATCATGATTTGTCCAGTCAAATTTCAAATTGAAAGTACCTATGAGTTGGTAATTATGTGGGCAATAAACCCTTAAAAGGGCACCCTCTGATTTCCACTCTAACTAGGTCAATTGTCGGGTCAAAGCTAATTATAAAAAGTCAACAGAAAGCTTATTTTCAAATTAATGCATAATTAGCAATGTAGGAGCTATGCAACCTATTTTATCACTAATATAACTTGGTAATTAATATAAGAACATGTCTAAACATGTTCAACCCGACAATTTTCAGTTTAAGCTCGGTTCGGAGCCGAAAGTCGCAAAAGTAGACTTTTGCTTTGACTTTCAGTTCTGACCCATTAGAGCATAGTTTAGAAATGCCATAGAGCTTTATTAGGACCAGGTTACATGTTAGTATAACCCTCTGTGATTATACAACTTGGTTCTTTAGTTATCCGATTCATATACATGTTTCCGTTAAATGCTTAAATGTTGACTATTATGCCCTTTTGACCTTAAAACGTGATTTTTGAAAATGTGAGGGATAGAAACCTTCATTACTAATTTATAGACTTGTCCCTAAAATTTGACATCATTTCGAGGTCTAGAATAGAAGTTATGCTCATTAGCGTAAATGAAAAGTTTTTAGTAATTAAACGGCGTAATTAGCGTATAGCCTATCTAAACCTAATTTTTAATACCAAAATTTTTACCCACTAATGTAAAATAATATTTTGGGTTTTTTGGAGATTTTTATTTATTTTTAGGCTGAGCATAACATAGGGTTCTAAGCTTAATTCGGTTATTGTCGGTTTTGCCCCTTTTGGGCTATAAAATGAGTTTTACAAATCCTTTTGATACCAAACCTTTTTCTACTGATCTAATATGATAAATAAAGTATTTTAAGCTTTATGGAATAATAAAAATATCAGCTTTTCTTTAAAAACCCGGAAATCGCTTAAAACCGCCTTTTTACGCGTTTTTAACGCATAGTATGTATTAAAACTATTTTTAACATATAAGGTTTGATGCTTACTGATATTTTTAGTAAATTTTTATATTTTAATAGTAAGCAAAAGTTTTAAACTCAGATTTCCAGTTTTGACCCTTTAAGCTTATGTGAAATTACCAAAATGCTCCTACGGTGCATAGTTTAGTTATAAAAGATAAATTTCACATATTTGTAGTACCCTACTGTTGTGACTTATAAAAATAAGTATTTTTACTGATTATACCAGACTTGTAACTCAGATTAATATTTAAACTCTTTTATAACCTTTAAAATGACCAAAATACCCCTACGGGGCATAATTTGAGTTTATATTCGTTTTGGGCATAATAGAAGATATCTTACTGATGTCACAACATATTTAAGGCATATTAACTTAGGAAACTTGTATATGACTTTTTTGGTTACCCGTTACGCACTTTTCGCGTTCGGGTCGGCGTATGTAACTAGTTTGCATATATTAGCCGAAACGGGTCAAACCATATCATTTTTGTCTCAAAATCCAGAATGTGTTTAGTTTACCCATATTAAACAAGTATCCAAGCTTTTCGGGTCTAAACCACATTCTAATCCGGTCTTCGCTTAATCATGCGTTTTTGGACCGTATCCTCTTTTAAAACTAACCGGTCTAAGTTTAGGCTTAATTAAAGACCCGTTAGGATTCTAATAGGTTATTAAAAACCTTCGTTCCAGATTAGGATCCTGGTAAAAGCTACGTGCACTTGCTGTTTTTGATTTATACTTTGCTCAGGTAAATACTCTTAACTTATTTTCCCTATACGGGCTTGGGATACGGTATTATAATAATACCGCTTGGTCGGGTATGTAGTCATTTAAATCGGATTGTGATTAATGTATTTACATAACCTGTTTTAATCTGTATTATTTTGTGTATGGCCTTTGGGGGTTAAATGACCATGTCCCGGATATCCTTGGCATCATTCAAAGAAATGGCCACGACCTAAGCACGAGGTGTAGGCATACACCTGACAGTTGCATTATGTAAAAACTGGTAATCCACTTAAAGGAATCAACCTTGTGGGCATTATACCTGTGGCGTGTCAGTTAATCTTGACCGGCTCTACCAACCGGCCCTAACGGACGACAAATAAGTAAAACTGTATACAAGATTATTTTTAATAATTGTCCCAAGTTATAAAAGAATTTTTGTGCCATGTGCATTCAAATCATTTTTTTTCTAAACATTTTCAAAATGAGTCAGTTAATTGTATTTACCAGTGTAAACTGACGTATTTTCCAAAAAGGCTAAGTGCAGGTACTAGACGAAATAGGCTGGCTACTCCTTAACATCAATAAGAGTCTCGCAAGCTTGGATGCATTTTAAGTCTGATGAACTATGTTTCCTTTTTGTTTGATCTGCCTGTGGATCTTTTACATTCCGTTGTAATACTTTGATATTACTTATATTCGGTTTGTAATGTGATTCATCGTTTGCTTCCGCTGTGCATTTAAAATTGTGTTGTTTGACTATGATGATATCAACTACGTCACGATACCCCCCACCGGGCCCACCGGTAATACGTGGAAATATCGGGGTGTGACATATCCAGGTCTCATACTGCTATACCATCGTGACACCTCCACATCTTGTATACATTCCGGTAACGCTAATCGTCGCACCGTACTTCTCAAACCACTCGTGTTACTGTTCTTTTTTTATTCACCATTCAGGTCTTCAACTCCCTCTCTATCATCACCGTCGTTGTTAATCATTGGTGTAGAACGGCCGATCGGGGGACATGGCCGGCTACCGCTTTCTTTCTCCCTCTCTCATCGTTCTCTCTAACGTGTAATCACCGGTGTGTGGGGCTGCGGTAGAGGTTTAGGGTTTTATATGTGGGCTTCACATTTAACAGGCAAGTGCCTCACTTTTTTTTTAACCGAACTAAAAAAATGTGACTCACCTCTTAGCCACTATTCATTTCCTTTCAAACATTAATAGATAATAATAATAATAATGTTTGTCTTTTCGATCTTTATTTCTGTTTGACTAGGATTTATATATGCATAACGAGAGGTGAAAAGTGGTTCCTACGGTTTTCGCAACTGGGGTGGTTTTCATTTTAACCTATCTATTTATCTGTACATATATATATATATATATATATATATATATATAGGGTAAGGTTATTGTGAAAAAGGTTAAAAGTGTGAAAAGTGTAAGAAATATTGTAGAAATGACATGTGTCCTCAATCTAAATTAATTCAAAAGGGTAAACAAGTAATTTTATCATTGATTTAATTAATTCAAAACCTTCCATAACCGCCACCTTATTTATAGGAACATATTTTTTTTAAAGATCTCTACAAAAACACTATGAATAACACTACAACCACCATTCAACACATATATAACACCATTCAATAAGTATATAACACCATTCAATAAGTATATGTCACACCCCGATTTCCACGTGTCACCGGTGGGCCCGGTGGGGGAGTATCGTGACGTGGTTGGCAACGTAATAGTCAAACAACACAATATAATAATGCACAGCGGAAGCAATTTAAAAATAAGATACCACCGAATTTATTTATTGTAATCAAAGTCACAATATCCGGTGTTTATCCACAGAACGGATCGAAACAAAATAACATTTATGGTTCACAGACTTCTGGCATCCTAAGCTTGCGAGACTTCTATTGATGCTTAGGAGACAATCCAGCCAAATTTCGTTTAGTACCTGCATTCAGTCTTTTTGGGAAAATACGTCAGTTTACACTGGTAAATACATTCAACTGACTCATTTTGGAAAATGATTGAAAATTGGTTTGGATGCACGTGGCATAAATCATTTTATTTAACTTGGGAGAATTATTTAATATTATAATCTTGTGAACGAATTACATGTTACTTATGCGTTCAGTAGCCCGGAACGTATCCGGGTTAAAGATCAATAGACACACCACTTTAAGTGAGTTATACACGGGAGTACGCCTACACCCCGTGCTCAGGTCGTGGCCATCTCGTAAGATGATGCCAGGGATATCCGGGACATGGTCATTAACCCCCCAAAGGCTGTAAAGTAAACACATCTGTTTAAAACGAGCCGATCAAATTATTCAACTACCCACTAAGCTTGGAGATTTGATGCCCGATCAAGCGGTACGCTATGTACCGTAACCCAAGCCCGTATAGGGAAAATAAGTTAAAAGTATTTACCTGATGCAAGTATAAATCACAATAAGCAGAATGGCAAGTATCTTTTACTGGTTCTCCTAATCTGGAACGAAGGTTTAATATAACCTATTAGAATCCTAACGGGTCTTATATTAAGCTTAAGCTTAGACCGGCTAGTTTCAAGATACGGTTCGTACGCACGATTAAGCGAAGACCGGATAGAATGTGATTCAGACCCGACAAGTTTGAAGACTTGTTTAATATGGGTTTATTATTCACATTCTGGATTTTGAGATAAAACCGTTAAGGTTTGACCCGTTTCGGCTAATTTATGTAAACTTGTTACAAAAACCGAACCGTACGCGTAATAAGCGTGACGGGTAGTCTTGAGAGCTATATACAGGTTTCTTAAGTTAATTATGTCTCAACTATGTTGTGACATCAGTAAGGTGTCTTTCGTTATGCCCGGAACGTGTTTAAACACAAACTAGGCCCCGTAGGGGTAGTTTGGTCATTACAAGTTTATAAAAACGTTTAAGTGACAACCTGAGTTACAGATCTGATGTAATCAGCAAATATACTCAATTTTCCAAGTTACATCAGTAGGTTAAAGCATGTATGTGAAACTTATCATTTTTAACCAAACTAGGCCCCGTAGGGGTATTTTGGTAATTTCACATAAGCCGAAAAGCTCAAAACCGAAGTCTGAGTTTATCAACCTTTGCTTACTGTTAGAATATGATAATTTGCCTCTTATATCAGTAGGTATCAACCCGGGTATGTCCGATATGATTTTAAAACATACTATGCGTTAAAAACGCTAAATAAGGCGATTAAAGGCCATTACCGGGTTCGATACTTAAATCTGATATTTTTATATTTCCAGAAGGCTTAAAAATAATTTATTTATCATAACTAATCAGTAGCAAAAGGTTTGGAATCGTTTAGATGTGTAAAACTCATTTTATGGCCCGTAAGGGCAAAACCGACAATTACCGAATTAAGCCTACGACTATGAGTTATGCTCAGCCTAATATTAATTAAAAATCTTTAAAAATCCCAAAATAATATATTACATCAGTGGGTAAAAGATTTGATACCAAAAAGTATGTTTAACTAGGTTATACGCTAATTACGCCATTTTATTAACACAAAGCATTAGTTTTGCGATAATGAGCATAACTCTTAATCTACAAGTCAAACTGATGTCAAACTTTGTATACAAGTCTATATATCAGTAACTAAGGTTTCTACACTTTTACATTTTCATAAATCACGTTTTAAGGTAATAAGGGCATAACGGTCAACATATGAGCAATTAACGGAAACATGCATATTACTTGGATAACTAATGAACCGAGGTGTATGATCACAGAGGGTTGTTCTAACATGTAACCTAGTCTAATTAAAGCTCTGAGGCATTTCTAAAATATGCCTAAACGGGTCAGAACTGAAAGTCAACGTGAAAGTCAAACTATGTGACTTTCGGTTCCGAACCGGGTCTAAACAGGAAATAGTCGGGTTGAACAGGTTTGGACGTGTTATTATACTGATTACTAAGTTATAACAATGATCAAACAGGTTATATATGTTCTAGATAGCTAATTATGCATAAATGACATTTTAAGCATTATGTTGACTTTTTAAGTAAAAGTTTGGCCCGACATTTGACCTGGTTAGGATGGTGATCAGGGGAAACCCTTTTGAGGTTTTATTACCCCCATAAATACCAACTCATAACTACTTTTAATTCGAGATATGACTGAGCCATTATTGACTAATCTCGAAGTCAAACCGTATTTACGACGGTTTGACTTTTAGCTAATTAACCAAGCTAAACTCAAACAAAGAAGAACTAGAAGACTTACAAGAGTCCTATGCACGACTTAAGATCAAATGAGAGAGTTCCTTAGCTCCAGAAATGCTCCAAATGATCAGATGCAAGTGTGAAGAATGTTTGCAACATGAAGTGCTTTATATAGTGAATATACTCACCATGATTGGTTGACAACTAACTCTAGAGCTGACCACAATCATCCAACAAGTGTCCTAATGCACTAGGATAGTTTAGGAGTCTTTTAATAATGAGAAAAACCAGTTAAATCGGTCATAATCGTGAAAAACCTGCTGCAGAAGGTTTCTGGTCGCTGGCGACATGCTTACGGACCGTAAAGGTTTTTGGCTTACGGTCCGTAAGCCTCTGGTCAGACACAAAAATCGTTTGTTCTTTCAAATTTCGAAAGGGCAACCTCATTTTTCGACTTTGGGACATATATTATCAATTAGGGACCTCCCAAAATGCCTTTGTACAGTCACATACCCTACCATTTTGAATTGTTTGCTTGAATCCATAAACAAGACCCGAAAACAAAGGATTTCCATTCTTTTTCTTCGTGAGATCATAACATGCTTTTGCAAGTCCATCATTGTGAACCCATTTCTGAATTAAGACTTAATAGATGTTTGTTATATAAAAAAAACTTGGGTCTTGGGATTTATACTGAGGTCGTTCAGAGGTAAAAATTAACATAACGCCATCTTTAAATCCTACCAAAATATTTTTATTAAGTCCGGGTTTACAACGCGTTTTTGTCATACATGACACGTGTCGTCATCTTATTAAACACGAAATTTTGAGGTGTTACATCCTCACCCCCTTAAAATAAATCTCGACCCGAGATTTACTGAAATAAGTAAGGGTACTTTTCTTTCATCGTGGATTCAACCGCCCACGTGTATTCGGGACCTCTACGGGCATCCCATTTGACCTTTACAAAAGGTATATGCTTCCGTCGAAGCTTCCTTACCTGTCGATCTTCAATCGACAAAGGTTTTTCAACAAATTTTAAGCTCGCGTCTATATGCACATCTGTATGTGGCATGACATGTGATTCGTCAGCGGAACACTTCTTTAGATTGCAGATGTGGAACACATTGTGAATTCCACTGAGCTCTTCTGGTAAGTTCAACTTATAGGCAACTGACCCGACACGTTCGATAACCTCGAAAGGTCCTATGTATCTCGGGCTTAGTTTGCCTTTCTTACCAAATCGCATCACTCCTTTCCAGGGTGATACTTTAAGTAGGACTTTGTCACCTACTTCGAAGTGAAAATCCTTGCGATTTGGATCAGCGTAACTCTTCTGCCTATTCCGGGCAGCTTGGAGATTGTTACGAATCTGGACAATCTTGTCCGTTGTTTCAAACACGATCTCTGGTCCTGATAACTGGACTTCTCCAACTTCCGCCCAACAAACTGGCGATCTACACTTTCTACCGTATAATGCCTCAAAAGGCGCAGCCTTTATGCTGGTATGGTAGCTATTGTTGTAGGAGAATTCGATCAATGGTAGGTTCTTATCCCAACTACCTCCCAATTCGATCGCACATGCACGCAGCATGTCTTCCAACGTTTGAATAGTACGCTCACTCTGACCGTTAGTCTGAGGATGGTAAGCCGTACTGAAGTTCAAACGTGTGCCCAAAGATTGCTGGAAGCTCTTCCAAAAATGTGACGTGTACCTAGTATCTCTATCAGAGATGATAGCTACAGGTATGCCATGTAAGGCTACAATCTTATCAACGTATAACTGGGCTAGCATATCGGAGCTATAAGTCTCCTTGATGGGTAAGAAATGAGCTGACTTAGTCAGTCTGTCAACTATAACCCATATTGTATCATTGCCTTTCCTCGTCTTGGGTAACTTGGTAATAAAATCCATAGTTACCATTTCCCACTTCCACGTAGGAAGTTCAGGCTGTTGTAGCAAACCTGACGGTTTCTGATGCTCGGCTTTGACTTGCGCACATGTCAAGCATTTTGCTACATGAGCGGCTACAGACTTTTTCAAGCCTATCCACCAATAATTTGCCTTTAGATCCTGGTACATCTTATCAGCTCCAGGATGAACGGAGTATTTGGAACTATGGGCTTCTTGGAGGATGACATCACGAAGTCCCCCAAAAATTGGAACCCATATTCGTCCATTTAATCGAAGAATTCCGTCTTTGCTAAGAGTTAACTGCTCCTCAGTTACTCCTAACTTTTCATTAGGATAGTTAGCTTCCAACACAGCTTCCTTCTGTGCAGCTAACACCCTTTCTATCAAACTGTTCTTTATTTCCATGCGCTTGGCATTGATTCGGATGGGCTTAACCCTTTCCTTCCGACTCAAGGCATCGGCGACTACATTCGCCTTGCCGGGATGGTACTTGATTTCACAATCATAGTCATTCAAGGTCTCCATCCAACGGCGTTGCCTCATGTTTAATTCTTTCTGATTAAACAGATGCTGGAGGCTCTTGTGATCAGAATAGATCACAAACTTGATTCCATAAAGATAGTGCCTCCACAGTTTTAGTGCGAACACAACGACACCCAATTCCAAGTCGTGGGTGGTGTAATTCTTTTCGTGCACCTTTAACTGTCGTGATGCATAGGTAATAACCTTGCCTTTCTGCATAAGCACACACCCCATGCCAGTGTGTGATGCATCACAATAAACTACAAATTCTTCAGCGCCTTCAGGTAAGGTAAGCACAGGAGCGTTGCTCAACTTTTGTTTCAAAACATCGAAGGACTCTTGCTGCTTAGGGCCCCAAACGAACTTTACTTTCTTCTTGGTCAAGGAAGTTAGGGGTGCAGCAATCCTTGAAAAATTTTCAATGAAGCGCCTGTAATATCCTGCCAAACCCAGGAAGCTACGAATCTCTGTAGGCGTTTTTGGCTCTTGCCAACTCATAACAGCTTCAACTTTAGCGGGATCCACTTGGATACCACGCTCACTGACCACGTGTCCAAGAAATTGGACTTCTCGTAGCCAAAATTCACACTTAGAGAATTTGGCATAGAGCTTCTCCTGATGTAGCAGTTTGAGAATACAACGAAGGTGTTTCTCATGGTCAGCTTGATTCTTAGAATAAATAAGGATGTCATCGATGAAGACGATAACAAATTTATCTAAGTAAGGCTTGCAGACGCGATTCATGAGATCCATGAATGCGGCTGGTGCATTAGTGAGCCCAAAAGGCATCACTAGGAACTCGTAGTGACCGTAGCGAGTCCTGAATGCAGTCTTGTGAACGTCTTCATCCTTAACCTTCAACTGATGGTAGCCTGACCTCAGATCAATCTTTGAGAAGTAACTTGCCCCTTGAAGCTGATCGAACAAATCGTCGATCCTGGGCAATGGATATCTATTTTTGATCGTGACTTTATTAAGCTCGCGATAGTCGATGCACAGACGCATCGACCCATCCTTCTTCTTGACAAACAGGATTGGCGCTCCCCAAGGAGATGAACTAGGTCGAATGAAACCCTTAGCCAGCAATTCATCTAGCTGCGTCCGCAACTCCTTCATTTCTGTGGGTGCCAATCTGTATGGTGCCCTAGCAACTGGTGCTGCTCCGGGGATGATATCTATCCTGAATTCAACTTGTCTATCTGGTGGCAAACCAGGTAGATCTTTAGGAAACACTTCTGGGTATTCAGAGATGACAGGGATGTCTTCTAACTTCGGTTTGGGCTCATCAATAATCACCTGTGCCATGTAGATGACACACCCTTTCTTCAAACACTTTGAAGCCTTGAGCATAGTCACGTGCTCAGGTAGTCCATACTGGGTATCTCCCCGAATGGTAAGTGACTCACCATACGGAGTCTTTATCACTACTTGCTTCATGTTACAGACGATTTGGGCCTGGTTATGAGATAACCAGTCCATACCCAGAACTATGTCAAAACCGGCTAACTTAAACGGAAGTAGAGACAGAGGAAAAGAATGGTTCTTAATGGATATAACACATCCATGTAACACAGTAGAGACAGTTTCTATGGTACCATCTGCTAACTCTACCTCATAGTTTGCGTTTAAGGTTTTGACAGGTAAATTCAACAATTTACAGAACTTATGATCTACGAAAGACTTATCTGCGCCTGAATCAAAAAGTACTCTTGCAAAAACATCATTTACAAGGAATGTACCTGTTATGACATTATCGTCCTGCACAGCTTCCTTCGCATCCATTCTGAAGACTCTGGCATTAGTCTTCTTAGCTTCCTCAGGCTTCTTGTTGTATTTCGGGCAGTTGGTTTTGATGTGCCCCTTCTCATTGCAACGATAACACGTTGCGTCTTTCATCTTTTTGCAATCCAGGGTTTTATGGTCCGTGGACTTGCAAATTCCACAAGCAAAGGATTTTGACTGAGTCTGAGAGCTCAACTCTAGTCTGCACTTTCCATAGTGCTGTTTCTTGCAAGTTTTACACCTGGGCTTCTCATCAGACTTATGCCCATCCTTCCTCGATTCGGATCCCTTCTTGTTATCACCGTTCCCACGGTGTTTCTTGTTCGACCTTCGCGAACCATCATCTTCACGCTTCCTCTTCTCGGCATCCTTATTCCTCTGCGATCTCTGTCGGACCGCATCCAGAGTGAGGGATAAGGAAAGGTCGGTTACAGACCTGAAGGTAACTGGCCGAGAAGCTTTTACACTGGCCTTGATCTCGGGTTCTAAACCACCAATAAAGCGAGCGATCCTTTTTGGCTCCGGGGTTACCAAGTAGGGAACCAACCTGGACAGCGTATTGAAGCTTGTCAGGTAAGCTTGGCAGTCGAGGTTCTTCATCACCAATGATAGAAAGTCATATTCTATCTTCTCCACCTCATGTTGAGGGCATAAATTATCTTTGATCAGGGCAATGAATTGATCCCACGTCATGCTATACAACGGGATCTTTCCGGAGGCCTCCATCAGAGATCTCCACCACGCCAATGCTTCACCTTTGAAGGACTGTGACACAAACTTAACTATATCCCCTTCAGCGCACCCGCTGATATCCACCACCGTGTCCATTTCATCCAGCCAAGTCATACAGTCGACGGCCCCCTTTTCCCCAGTAAAATCCCTGGGTTTACAAGACACGAAGTACTTATAAGTGCAACCCTTGTTACGGGGTCCCTGATGCAGTATCAATTGCTGAGATGGGTCACTTTGACGGTTGGTGGAGTGACGGTCATCACCATCTTTCTTGGGTCCGTCCTTTTTGGGAGGAGGCTTGTTATGAGCCTCTGAATGTGTCCTGGTCTTTGAATGTGATGCAGAGTGGGTCCTACTTCGAGTACCACTGTATTCCTCATACTGTCTCTCCAAAGCCTGTGTGATAGCGCCGTCTATGATTGCTTTTAGTTCAGCACCCGTTAACGTAATCTGGGCGTTCTCATTCGGCTCCACAGGATGGCTATTTATTTCATTTGAGTCAGCCATTTGAATTGAACTGTTGCAGAAAACAAGGACAATATTTTATTTGGGAGTTTATTATGGAATTACCCCTTAGGGTAATTCGTTAACCATGGTAACAGAGACCACATGTGGTTAACTTATTAATCGCATTAATTTAGGATTTCAATCAAAATTTATCCTAAACATAAACAATAACAATATATATTAGCACATAAGGCTTGGTCACATGGACAATTTAAATTATAAGCTATGATTTCAGAGAATCAAGACCTTTAAGGTTTGAACCTAGTTCATTACCCTTATCAGACAGGGAGTCATAGCTACCACTGTCTTTTGGCTCATATAAAAGTGAGCGGGACCCGTAGGCATCATATTACCAAGTATGGTAAAATATGATCATCTTAATTGATGATCTAGACCCAGGATTTAGAGATCATTAAACTGGGTTTGGAATCTTCTAAAGAATCCTTATATATATATAAATGACATGTGATTTTAACGAATCACTTCTGCCAGGAGTGTTAACATGTTTTAAGACATTAACAGGGATTTGAATCTTTTAAACAGGTCTTACCATTTTGGCCCGGTCTTATATTTGACACGTGGCTAGGTTTCACACTTTAAGATCCTTAATTAAATAATTACATAGGCAGATTAATTTAAAAGGAATGATTTTAATTTATTTATTTCATTTATAAAGTATATATGCACAAATGGCAAATCATGAAATTTATAAAAACAAACCTTCCATTTATTTATTCAAAGCATTACATACTTGCCCTAAACGGGTCTTTCAAAATACAAACGTACCCACACAGGGGTGAAATAGATACTTACCCTCGTAGGGGTTAAATAACACACATGCCCACACAGGGGCTAAATATCACCCATGTCCACGCAGGGACTCATACTAACAATACACCCTCGTAGGGGTTCAAACAAACAAGCATGCCCACGCAGGGGCTCAACAGTAAATACAAGAGAAAATAACTGTGGAAGGATTCAACGATTCTTCTTGTTCTTTCCCTTGATCAAACCAACCAACCCTTGGAGGAACGTCTGTCTTTCCCTACGATCCTCGTGAGCTTCCCGTTCAACTTGCTCCAACCTATGAAGAATTTCCTCCCTTTCTGGGGGAGAAAACCGTGGTGGCTGCGATTGCGTCCTGATAATGGGTCTAGGAGGTATAGGGTATCCCTGAGGCGGGTAACTCACCTCCCATGGATCCCCAAAGGGTCCTTGGGCGTTATAGTTCGCTGCTACCATGTACGGATCAGCCTCCCCGTAACCATAGTTGTGATGCGTTGGGGGTTCAAACGGGTTATATCCCATGCCACTCGTATACGCCGGGATTGGGTTATCAAATCCCATTGGCGGTGGTTGTAGTACAGCAGGGTTGGAGGGTCCACCAAATTGCGGGTCCTCCTGGTGCGGTGGGTAGTGGCTAGCACTTGACTGTCGCGGGGAGCTGAAATTGAAGCCCCCTGGTCGCACCGACATGCGGGCACCGGTTCTCCTACGCCTTGGCGGTTGAGGAGGTGGCGGTTGTACTGGTGGTGGTGGAGGTGGTGGCGTAACTGCCACAAACCGGTGATCCTCGGATGAATCTTGATGATGCGGCTGCGGCTGTGGCTCCTGTTGCTGCTGATGCTGCCCATGAGACGACGAGTGGTGTGATGGTGTATAATACCACGGGTGCTGATTAAAGAAGGCTTGGAAACTGTCTGGACCACCATAGGGTGATCCGTGAAACGAAGATCCGTCCGAGATCTCTATCGGGTGGTTCGGAGTACCACTCGCAGGCATGACGGGGTCCGTGTCCTCGTCCATGTCATCCGCTTGATCACCAGAGAAGTGATCGTTTGGCCCTAGTGGGTTGAAACCCACGGGTTCTTGTAGGTAATCGGCCGGATTAAACTGGCCTCTAAAGATAGGTGTGGGGTCCCCATAGGAATGATGGGACAAAGACCTCTGCAGTGGTATGTATGAGGGCAGAGGGTTATTAGGCTCGTCTTCCGATTGTGGTCCATATGAATTGCGGACCGGAGGGGTAGAACTCTGTGAAACAGATCTTCTCGCTGGTTCGAACAGGTTTCTCCTGTTCCGTCGTGGATTCTCGCTTTCCGTCGCAGTCGGAGCTCGTGTATTTGACGGCCCTGCTTCATGGTCGTTGGGGGCGGCTACCGGCCCCTTTCCGCGTCCTCGCGTACGCAAGAATCTCGGAGGCATCTTTGTTATTCCTGTCAATAAAGCATGAGATAACAATAACAAAAATATAAAATTTAAAGGACAAAGCAAAAACCGAAAAGGTGGAATTTGTCCTATGTTATAAGTCTAGACTCGAAGGTTTAGATATGTGCAATTGTGTAACTGAGATTAAACACAAAAGGCTAGTGTTTAATTCACTCAGCGTTGGCTCTGATACCAACCTGTCACACCCCGATTTCCACGTGTCACCGGTGGGCCCGGTGGGGGAGTATCGTGACGTGGTTGGCAACGTAATAGTCAAACAACACAATATAATAATGCACAGCGGAAGCAATTTAAAAATAAGATACCACCGAATTTATTTATTGTAATCAAAGTCACAATATCCGGTGTTTATCCACAGAACGGATCGAAACAAAATAACATTTATGGTTCACAGACTTCTGGCATCCTAAGCTTGCGAGACTTCTATTGATGCTTAGGAGACAATCCAGCCAAATTTCGTTTAGTACCTGCATTCAGTCTTTTTGGGAAAATACATCAGTTTACACTGGTAAATACATTCAACTGACTCATTTTGGAAAATGATTGAAAATTGGTTTGGATGCACGTGGCATAAATCATTTTATTTAACTTGGGAGAATTATTTAATATTATAATCTTGTGAACGAATTACATGTTACTTATGCGTTCAGTAGCCCGGAACGTATCCGGGTTAAAGATCAATAGACACACCACTTTAAGTGAGTTATACACGGGAGTACGCCTACACCCCGTGCTCAGGTCGTGGCCATCTCGTAAGATGATGCCAGGGATATCCGGGACATGGTCATTAACCCCCCAAAGGCTGTAAAGTAAACACATCTGTTTAAAACGAGCCGATCAAATTATTCAACTACCCACTAAGCGTGGAGATTTGATGCCCGATCAAGCGGTACGCTATGTACCGTAACCCAAGCCCGTATAGGGAAAATAAGTTAAAAGTATTTACCTGATGCAAGTATAAATCACAATAAGCAGAATGGCAAGTATCTTTTACTGGTTCTCCTAATCTGGAACGAAGGTTTAATATAACCTATTAGAATCCTAACGGGTCTTATATTAAGCTTAAGCTTAGACCGGCTAGTTTCAAGATACGGTTCGTACGCACGATTAAGCGAAGACCGGATAGAATGTGATTCAGACCCGACAAGTTTGAAGACTTGTTTAATATGGGTTTATTATTCACATTCTGGATTTTGAGATAAAACCGTTAAGGTTTGACCCGTTTCGGCTAATTTATGTAAACTTGTTACATAAACCGAACCGTACGCGTAATAAGCGTGACGGGTAGTCTTGAGAGCTATATACAGGTTTCTTAAGTTAATTATGTCTCAACTATGTTGTGACATCAGTAAGGTGTCTTTCGTTATGCCCGGAACGTGTTTAAACACAAACTAGGCCCCGTAGGGGTAGTTTGGTCATTACAAGTTTATAAAAACGTTTAAGTGACAACCTGAGTTACAGATCTGATGTAATCAGCAAATATACTCAATTTGCCAAGTTACATCAGTAGGTTAAAGCATGTATGTGAAACTTATCATTTTTAACCAAACTAGGCCCCGTAGGGGTATTTTGGTAATTTCACATAAGCCGAAAAGCTCAAAACCGAAGTCTGAGTTTATCAACCTTTGCTTACTGTTAGAATATGATAATTTGCCTCTTATATCAGTAGGTATCAACCCGGGTATGTCCGATATGATTTTAAAACATACTATGCGTTAAAAACGCTAAATAAGGCGATTAAAGGCCATTACCGGGTTCGATACTTAAATCTGATATTTTTATATTTCCAGAAGGCTTAAAAATAATTTATTTATCATAACTAATCAGTAGCAAAAGGTTTGGAATCGTTTAGATGTGTAAAACTCATTTTATGGCCCGTAAGGGCAAAACCGACAATTACCGAATTAAGCCTACGACTATGAGTTATGCTCAGCCTAATATTAATTAAAAATCTTTAAAAATCCCAAAATAATATATTACATCAGTGGGTAAAAGATTTGATACCAAAAAGTATGTTTAACTAGGTTATACGCTAATTACGCCATTTTATTAACATAAAGCATTAGTTTTGCGATAATGAGCATAACTCTTAATCTACAAGTCAAACTGATGTCAAACTTTGTATACAAGTCTATATATCAGTAACTAAGGTTTCTACACTTTTACATTTTCATAAATCACGTTTTAAGGTAATAAGGGCATAACGGTCAACATATGAGCAATTAACGGAAACATGCATATTACTTGGATAACTAATGAACCGAGGTGTATGATCACAGAGGGTTGTTCTAACATGTAACCTAGTCTAATTAAAGCTCTGAGGCATTTCTAAAATATGCCTAAACGGGTCAGAACTGAAAGTCAACGTGAAAGTCAAACTATGTGACTTTCGGTTCCGAACCGGGTCTAAACAGGAAATAGTCGGGTTGAACAGGTTTGGACGTGTTATTATACTGATTACTAAGTTATAACAATGATCAAACAGGTTATATATGTTCTAGATAGCTAATTATGCATAAATGACATTTTAAGCATTATGTTGACTTTTTAAGTAAAAGTTTGGCCCGACATTTGACCTGGTTAGGATAGTGATCAGGGGAAACCCTTTTGAGGTTTTATTACCCCCATAAATACCAACTCATAACTACTTTTAATTCGAGATATGACTGAGCCATTATTGACTAATCTCGAAGTCAAACCGTATTTACGACGGTTTGACTTTTAGCTAATTAACCAAGCTAAACTCAAACAAAGAAGAACTAGAAGACTTACAAGAGTCCTATGCACGACTTAAGATCAAATGAGAGAGTTCCTTAGCTCCAGAAATGCTCCAAATGATCAGATGCAAGTGTGAAGAATGTTTGCAACATGAAGTGCTTTATATAGTGAATATACTCACCATGATTGGTTGACAACTAACTCTAGAGCTGACCACAATCATCCAACAAGTGTCCTAATGCACTAGGATAGTTTAGGAGTATTTTAATAATGAGAAAAACCAGTTAAATCGGTCATAATCGCGAAAAACCTGCTGCAGAAGGTTTCTGGTCGCTGGCGACATGCTTACGGACCGTAAAGGTTTTTGGCTTACGGTCTGTAAGCCTCTGGTCAGACACAAAAATCGTTTGTTCTTTCAGATTTCGAAAGGGCAACCTCATTTTTCGACTTTGGGACATATATTATCAATTAGGGACCTCCCAAAATGCCTTTGTACAGTCACATACCCTACCATTTTGAATTGTTTGCTTGAATCCATAAACAAGACCCGAAAACAAAGGATTTCCATTCTTTTTCTTCGTGAGATCATAACATGCTTTTGCAAGTCCATCATTGTGAACCCATTTCTGAATTTAGACTTAATAGATGTTTGTTATATAAAAAAAACTTGGGTCTTGGGATTTATACTGAGGTCGTTCAGAGGTAAAAATTAACATAACGCCATCTTTAAATCCTACCAAAATATTTTTATTAAGTCCGGGTTTACAACGCGTTTTTGTCATACATGACACGTGTCGTCATCTTATTAAACACGAAATTTTGAGGTGTTACAGTATATAACATCATTTTAAAGATCTCTATAAAAACACTACGAATAACAATTGAAACCACCATTCAGCACATATATAACACCATTCAATGATTATATAACACCATTCAATAAAGTATATAACACCATTCAATAAAGTATACAACACCATTCAATAAATATACAAAACCATTCAATAATTATAGAACACCACAATACACTGTAATAAGTATATATAACACTACAAAACACCCTTCAATAGTTCATAACACTGTAATAAATACATAATACTACAAAATCAAGATATAACACTATAAATCAATACAAAACACTATGAATAGTATATAACACCATGTTACCCTTTTATAACTCTGTATAACACTACAACCCCGTCGTTCTACTTCCGGCACCACCACTGTCGCTCCGCCGCCGCCGTCGTGGAGAGGTAGCCAACCACCCGACACCACCTTGCTGGATGTCTTTCTCTCGCTCGAACCAAACCACCCGAAACCACCTTGTCGGAACCCCTGCCCCTTCGGCCGGATCTTTACAAAACTGGAGAAGAAGATGATACTGAGTGAAATCGCGATTTTGTAGCTCGAACCAAACCACCCGAAACCACCTTGCCGGAACCCCTTCCCCTTCGGCCGGATCTTTATTGAATCGGAGAAGATGATGATAGAGATTGAAATCGCGATTTGGTATGGTTTTGATAACTGTCGTTAATTAAGAAGATACAGTTTCATTTTTTAAAATGGATATAAAGACTTTATTACCCCTACATATTTCAAATCAGTCCAAAAAAATAAAACACATTTTACAATTTGGTCCCTATTGATCTCAACCATTAGATCAAAGATCTAATGGTGTAGATTCTTTCTTATACTTCTCACAAAAACCCCATATATATATATATATATATATATAGGGTGGGAGTTGGCTACAAAGTCCATTTTTCCTACAAAGTGTACAAAGTCATAAAACACCACAATGACAACCATAAAACACACTTAAAACACACAAATAACAAAAAGAAGATTACTAAAACGCCATATTTGTGAGTTTTGTGTCGTGTTTTGGATGATAAGGCTTTGATTATCGAATGACTAACATTCGTGTGTTTTATGTTGATTATCATGTTGTGTTTTATATTCATCGTTCTACGATAGCGTGTTTGAAGTTTTTTTTTGGATTGTTAGGGTTTGTATATTGTGTTTTAGTGATCTTCACTCAGTTATTTGCGGGTTTCGAGTGTGTGTTATGGCTGAAATTGTAGTGTTTTATGACTTTGTACACTTTGTAGGAAAAATGGATTTTGTAGCCGAACCCCACCCTATATATATATATATATCCTTAACAACAAGCCAATATCTACACCACTTGATACTATTACACTACAAGCCCTTTGATGATATTCATATTTTATAGATGCAAAATTAACACTTAGAGAAAGGTTAGAAAGAATTATTAGTATAGGAGACAAGTTTAACCCTTGATTTGCAAGATCAATCGTTGAGATTAAGTAGTCCCCAAATATAGATTTCACATAACTAAAAACAGGGGAAACAAGTGGAGAAAAGAGTAAAATAGAAAAATCCAATATTGTTGACTCATAAACTCACTTCCTCTTGATTTTCAAACGACTATAACTTTTTTCATACGTTAATATTTTTTTTATAAAAATTAACGAGCATTTTATTCCCTTTAATTCGAGCAGCATATTGCTATATTTTTCTTTAAAAAATTTTGCGGGATTTTGAATACCCATTACGTGATTTTAAATACCCAGTAAGTGACTATGTGATTTTTAATACTCATTACGTGATTACTTGATCTCATTATAGTATTTTTTTTTGTGAAACCCCAGTAAATGATTACGTAATTACGTAATAATAGTTGACTATGTATTATTACGTAACTATATAATTTTAAATACTCATTTCATGATTACGTGATTTCATTATAGTATTTATGTGAAACCCTACTGAGTGATTATGTAAAAACAAAACACGTAATACATAATATTTCATATGGAATACCTAATATTTCAAGTACAATCACGTATCGAGGATAAATTATATACAAAACATTAGCCAAACCAACCTATAATAACAACATAATGTTGTAAATTAGAGATTTAACCACGTAATAAAACATAAACAATCAAGTTCTTATTATTAAATATGTAATCACGTAATAAGCATAATTGTATTAACATTAATTATAATAAATCATATTGAATGTGTAATCACATAATGAATTTACATTGAATGCGTAATGATTTATGTTGAATGTGTAATCACGTAAAGGGTATTCAAAAATCACGTAGTAATGTATCGGGTATTCAAAATCACGTAATGAGTATTTAAAGTCCTGTAAATTATTTTTAAGAGCACTATAGCAATAGGCTGCTCGAATTAAATAGAATGAAATACTCGTTAATACGATGTAATTTTCTTAAAAATATATTAACGTATGAAAAAAGTTATAGCCGTTTGGAGATCAAGAAGGAAACTAATTGAAAGGATAAAAGACCATCATACCCTTCCCCCCTTAAATTGAACAAAACAAATGTGTGGTCATGATTCCCTCCTACACTTCCTCTCTTATTCAATCGTTGATGAAGCACTCAATCGCTGATGAAGCATTCACGCAGGTGGTGGTGGTGGGTTAAAGGTGGAGGTGGTGGTAGTGGTGGGTTATAGAGAGAGAGAGGGAGAGGAGAATATGAAGAAAATGAGGGGTGGGCTTATTTATTATTATTTTTTTAATGTTCATGGGCAATCTAGTAATTTTGCATATATTTAATAGAAAAACTTAACATATGTTAGTGACAAGGACCATATAAATGCAAAAATTACAACCACTAAGACCAAATGTGTAATTATTAAACCACTAGAAAAAATATGCAATATTTACAAATCATATTAGATAATCAGAGACAATCAGATAGTAGACATTTAAGAGCATTCACATCCATTCTACTAAATTCTGTGTGTGAAGTTTTTATAATATAAAAAGTATAAAAAGTGGTTGTGAGTGAAGGAGAGAGAAAATGTTACTTTTCATCTGTATATTTGGGGAGACACTGTTCACCCCGATAATTTTTTAATATATTTTAAAAGTGCTTGTGAGTGAAGAAGAGAGAAAATATAATGATAAAGGTATAAAAAATATTATTTAATTGAAAAAGGAGAGAAAAAACTTAATGTTTTTTAGTGTAGTTTAGAGTAAAAACTAGGTTAGAATCCCGTGTATTACACGGGTTGAATAAATATAATTTTATATATTAAATAAAAAAATTATATCTTTTTGAACCGCATATATTGTACGCGTTAAATAAATACAATTTTATATATCAAATAATAAAAGAAAAGTTATATCTTTAAAAACCATATGTATTACACAGATTAAATAAATGTAATTTTGTATACTAAATACTAAACACGTCGTATCTTAAAAAAACCCGTGTATAATCGGGTTGAATAAATCTACTAAATAATAAAAAAAATACATCCTTAAAAACCCCGTATATTACACGTGTTAAATAAATTTAAAAAAAAAGTTATATCTTTAAAAACCATGTGTATTACACAGATTAAATAAATGTAATTTTGTGTATTAAATATTAAAAACGTCATATCTTTAAAAAACTCGTGTATAGTCGGGTTGAAAAATCTACCGAATAATAAAAAAATATATCCTTAAAAACCTCGTGTATTACACGTGTTGAATAAATCTAATTGTACATAGCAAGTGATAAAAAGTTATATCTTTAAAAACTTCGTGTATTACACAGGTTATATAAATGTAACTTTGTATAGTAAATGATAAAAAAAGTTATATTTTAAAAAACCCCGCGTTTTACACGAGTTGAATAAATATAATTTTGTATACCAAATAATAAAAAAAGTTATATTTTTTTATAAATTTGGATAACATTTAATGTTATTTTATTATTTATATATTTAATATAAGATAAGTAGGAAAGATAGGTATTTATTTTAAAAAGAGTTAATTACATAGTTAGTCCATGTGGTTTATACAAAATAACAATTTAAGATACTAATAGTTTAAAATCACATAATGGGGTACTAACTATCCATTTTTAACATGTGAGGGTATTAACTTAATTCCTTGTTAACTATTAGTACCTTTGATTGTTAGTTTGTGTAAATCACAGGGACTATCTAATTAACTATGTAATTAGTACCCTCACATGTTAAAAAATGGAAAGTTAGTACCCCAGGATGTGATTTTAAACTATTAGTAACTTAAATTGTTACTTTGTGTAAACCATATGGACTAACTATATAATTAACTCTTTTAAAAATATATTAAATTTACAATTTAGATTTGAGGATAATATTTTATTAAAGTAGGATAAGATTTAATATTAATTTATTATTTATTTAGTTAATATAAGATAAGTATAAATTTGAGTATACCTTCATCAATGAATGACACGTGTCCAAAAGTTGGTTTTTTTATTATATAATATAGATATAATGGAATGAGTGGAAATGCTCTAAACTCCTGTAATAATACAGTACACGGCTTTTACCCGGATGCAACCCTCCATTCCAGAAAAGCAAAACTAAAAACCGCTTGTTCCTTCACATGCCATCACAACCGCGTGTATCCTACCTCTCAACTTTTAGGGTTCCCTCCCTGTATTAAATATCCCACACCACTTTTCCCTCTCTCCCATGTTCTCTCTCAAGGGTCCACCAAGAGAGAAAAAGCAGGCAACCACGACCTACGACTCTGCTCTATAATTATCCTTCAACAAGAAGCAAACATCCTCTACTTATTATTCTTCTCCTTCTTCTTCACTCTCCTTTTCCTTCCATTATGGAACAAGACGGCAAGTTTTGGCTGCCTGCTGAGTTTTTGGATGATGAAGAAGAAGATGTGGTTATGGATGGAAGAAAGGTGCAGTCTGGTGTGACTTCTCCCGAGACCGAGAGTGATGAAGAAGATTACCTTAACGAGCTATCGAGAAAGCTTGCTTGCTCTGCTCTTGAAGATGATTTATGGAAAACACAATCAGAATCCGTTTTTGCCAACTCCAAGGTTTGATTTTTTTTTTGTTACATTTCATCCATCATATGTGGAAATGATTTGTTTACTAGTTCGTTTCTTGATTGTGGCAGTCGTCGAGTAGGGTTATGGCGGGGTCGCCGCAATCAACACTATGTGGTAACCTTGTTTCAAGCAGAGGAAGCTCTAACTGCCCTTCGCCATTGAGTCGTCAAGTGGAGTCGTCTTGGGATGTTCTGTGTGCTGCCGCGGGTGAGATTGCGAGGTTGAGAATCATGGAAGATGCTACTTTCAAACCCCAACCACCAACGAGCCCTAACCCTCCTCACTTTCACCAAATTCAAGCTGCCGCTCAAGTAAGCCCCAAAATCAGTATTAACCTAGCTAGCTAGCTATCCATTTCTGTAATTCAATCTGAGGTTTTTTTTTTTTTTAAAGCTGAAGAAGCAACAGCCGCAGCAGTACCAGCAATTGGTTCGGGGAATGAAGGCGCCGTTAGCTGCTTGGCCAACAACCCTACAACAATCTCAGCCGCCATCTGGTTCGGGTATGAGGGCTGTTTTTCTTGGTAACCCTAACCCGAAACGAGAATGTATTGGTACTGGTGTGTTCTTGCCTCGACAAGTCGGAGCCCCCACCGAGTCCCGCAATAAACGAGGTTTCTTCTGCTGCTCATATTTGAAATTTGTGTTAAATTCTTCGTTTGTACTTGTGTTAAATTTTAACCAACATGTTTTACTAAATTTACTGGTCCATAAGTTTTTTGACCCTCGGTCTGTCCTGTTTTGTTAATTTGAATACATTTTTACTGATTTGGTTATAGGATGTTCGACTGTGTTGCTTCCCGATAGAGTTGTACATGCTTTGAATCTGAATCTCCAACAGCAGACTCGATCTTCTACTGGTGGACTAGCCCGTCATGACTACGGTAAACCTCCAATATAATTGAACTGGTTACTAATGAAACAAGTATATATAGGAGTTGATTTCTTTCTTTCTTTGCAGATGCACAAATGAGATACCGAAACAATGTGTTGATGGCGGAGCAGAGGCGGCAACAGGCGGAGATCGATCTCCGGCTACCGCAGGAGTGGACGTATTGATTAGGGGGTTTGGATTATTAGGATAGGGTAGAAGAAGGGGGGAATGAATAATGTTGTGGATTAGAAAGATGGCAACAACAAAATGGTCGGCTTTTGTTATATGATATGATATTTTTGTTTGGGGGTGGAGTGATGAAAGAAATAACAAGGGTTTTTATTGTTATATTATTTATTTATTAAAATTAATAATATTTTGATATATGAGTTGACATTCTTTTATGTTTAGATTAGCTGTGTTTTTTCTAGAAAAGGTTGTTTGTAGGAATCAAAATTCCAATCTCACATGGGTGGTGGGATGGTTATAAATAATTGGGGTTCACTATTCTATCCATATCTTGCTGTTTGGCAAATTATAATAACAACCGATAACCGGAAAAACTATGCCATTATCAATAGTTCAAATACTACTAACTGGACTCCTCTCTACAGTAATAAATTCTATATAATATAGAGAAAGAAATAGAGAAAACAATAAAAACACCCTTGCTGTTTGACAAATTATAATAACAACCGATAACCAGAAAAATTGTGCCATTATCAATATAGTTCAAATACTACTAATTGGACTCCCTATAGTAATAAATTCTATATAATATAGAGAAAGAAATAGAGGAAACAATAAAAACATCATTACATTGTAATTTTTATAATAGAGAAAGCATAGATATTAAACTAACCTCTATATTTAGAGACTCATATCCAAGCCTCTATATTATTATTGTGAGTGTGTATAAAAGACAAAGAAATAATAAAATAAATGGAGTAAATTACGTTTTTGGCCCCTGTGGTTATATCAGTTTTACTATTTTGGCCCAAAATAAGAATTTCTAACAGATCTGCCCCCATGGTCCCTATATCTAACCATTTTGGCCCCTGAGACTAACTCCATCCATTACCTTGGTTAATTATTAGTACACATGAAGGGTATAATGGTAATTTCTCCTCCTATTTTAAAACAAATTTCTATTATATCATCTGGAAATCACACAAACCTTATCTTCAAGAACACAACATCAATTTCATCTATTTATCCATCCCTCTTCACTATGTCAAAACCCTAGCCCCCAAAGGCGTCAGAGAAGAAGGGGGCACCACACCACACCACCGCCACGGACAACACTACCACCGAACCGCCGCCTCCACAGCACCATCACTGAACCACCATCACAACATCACCACCGAACCGCCGCCTCCACAGCACCACCACAGAACCACCATCACAACATCTCTCTCCGACTTCTCTGTAACCGTTTCTATTGATGTTGTCGGCCATCGATTCGGTCATAACCACAGAACCACGTAATTCTTTGAAAAAAGTAATCCTAAATCTACTTTTGATGTTCCAGGCCATCGATTTGGTCATAACCAACAATCAAGGATTTGAAACGAATAATCTGATTTATAGCGGAGTTGATGTGTGGGTTTTTGTTTGTTTGATTCGAATCGGATTTGGTGGGTTTCATTCGAACACAAACACTGATCTGTTAATGTTTGATTCTGGAATTGAAGTGTTCTTGAATATGATGGTTGTTCTTGAAGATCAGGGGTTGAAGATGATGATGTGCAGATGATGAGTTCTTGTTCTTGAATTTGGGTTTTTTTTTATTTGTTCAAGTTCATGATGTTCATGAAGATCTAAAATTGATCTGAAACTTTTGGGTTTTTTTTATTTTGTTCAAGATGCAGATGATGATTCTTGAATTTGGGTTTTTTTTATTTGTTCAAGTTCATGAAGATTTGGAACTGAACTGATGTGGTGGTGGCTGAGGTGTGGCAGAGGTGTGGCTGAAGTGGTGGTGTGGTGGTGGTGGTAGGAGAGAGAGAGCAGAGAGAAACATGAGAGAGAGTGTGTGTTCTTAATGTATGATAATTATTGAAGATGAAGATCTGGGATTTAATTGAAGATGAAGATCTGGGATGATGATGGTTGAAGATGATGATGAAGATCTGGGTTTTATTCATAAAAGGGGAGGGAAATTACAATTTTACCCATCATGTGCTACCCATGTGACCAATTAATTAACCAGAGTTAGGGTTTGGTTAGTCTCAGGAGCCAAAATGGTTAGATATAGGGACCATGGGGGCAGATCTGTTAGAAATTCTTATTTTGGGCCAAAATAGTAAAACTGATATAACCACAGGGGCCAAAAACGTAATTTACTCAAATAAATGATTGTGAGTATGATTGAGATATAGATACAGAGTTGGATGTGGGAAAGTTTTGAAAAGTAAACATAATTTTGAGAAAGATGTGTTTTTTAATTATATTATATAGATGGAGATAGAGGTTTCAATATGAATGCTCTAAGACTATGCGTAGTGGTTGGGGTGAATAATGCCCCACCCTTGGGTGTTGTCCGTCACGTGTCGTCCTAGTCAGCAAAGGGGCGTTTTTCTAAAATGGGTGTAGTGGGGATGTAGACAATATGTTAAAAGGGGTGTAAAGAGTTAAATAAATAAAAATAACCATGAAAAAAAATTGATTGGCTAACGAAGAAGAGAGTTACATGTGATTGGGCATTTTAGTCCAAAATGTGGCACGACGTGGAATATAGCACGCTCCAAAGGATTTTTGCAATAAAAACGCCCACGGGGGCGGCTCCGGCGGCGTGCTCCGGCGTTGTTGGGCAAAAAAACGCCCCTCAATTTGACGAGTACAGGTGGTCTAAAAGCATTTAGATTTGAGCCTCCATCTTCATCTATATATCTATATACTCTATTAAGGGATATTAGATGATGACATAGAAATGCCTACGTGTCAACTTCTCAGCTATGCCACGTAGTCCTCGCTGATGTCATAATTATGATTATTTATTATTTATGATATAGAAAGTAAAATCTGAGTTTATTAATTAATATATAGAAAGTGAAAAATTTTTAGGAGGCAAATTTGAATTGCATTGGGAGTTGTATGGCCATTTAATGCACATCAGAACTAATCAATCAACTCTCTCTTTCTTCTCTCTTCAAAGTTACTTCTCCTCTCTTCTAAGTTCAGGGGATTTCTAGGGTTTGTGTTTCTTCTCTATTCAAAAAGCTTCAATACGAATAATGTCATCGGCAAAGAAATCCGATGGTGAATCAGCATCTTTGTCAAGAAAGTTTCATAGATGATATGAATCCCTCTCACTGAATCTTTCAGATATGGATCTGCTCTAACCTACTGATTATTGATTTACGCGGTTTTTGTTAGTCGTGACTTTATTGAAGATGTACGTTTCACAAAGTTGAAATAGTTCTGAGTTTGACTTGAATTTTGAAAGATTTGAGAAAGTCGAAGGTAGCTTAAACTGATAGGAAGCTCATATACATGATATAACGATGTTGTGTTTTGTAATCATGTTGGATTTGAATATCGATTAACTTATTCCTTTTTTTCTTAGGGTTAAAGGATGGTAGATCTTCATTTGCAACCTCTCTTGCAGCGATGTTGTTTGTTCCCCCTTTTGCTATATTAGATTTTTCGATAAGGCAATGATGAGTTCGAAGTTCTGATTAAATATTGTTGAATATGGCACCTTGGCTTGGCAGGGTTAAAGGATGGTAGATCTTCATCTGCAACCTCCCTTGCAGCCATGGTGCTTTCGTTTTTGTGTAAACTCTGAGCCTCGACAACGACATCTTTCCGACGAGCGAAGGGAATTCCGATAGCCTTAGGTAACTCTACACACTTAGAAATCTTCTCTTGCACAATTACTTAGTTATGAGGTATCCATTGTCTTGCAGAGTCTTGTGGATCTTGCTGGCAGTGAGCGTGCATCTCATATGTATGCTGCAGGTGCACGATTGAAGGAAGGCAGCCATATAAACAGAAGCCTACTCACATTGGTTGGTCGGATGTTGGTGAGTTTTTCATGTTTTCTAGGGTTTGTATGTCTTAATATGTTAAAATTGGTGTTTCAACTTTTGATTTAGTTAAGTCTTTTGTTAAAGGTAGTGTTTGTTGCTAAATTCAGTTGATATGTTAATGTAATTAGTTAACTTTTAGTGTTTCTAGGTTTAGTAAGGTTTAATATCCAGAAATTGGTGTTTTAGTTTTTGATTTGTTAATTAGTGCTTTTGTTTAAGGGAGAGTTTGTTGCTAGAATCAAAGTGGACACCAATCAAAAGAAGGAACAATTTCTCTACGCAATCTGGCTCATGACCTCATGGTGTATTTGGGTTCACATGAATAATAGACTTTTTAAAGGCCAGAACACTTCGGTTAGTATGGTGGTGCAAGAATCAAAACTGACACTTTTTAGTGGATGACTTGAAGGCGCAAGCGGACGGATATCAGCTTGGTGAACTAGTGCAGGTTTAGTGGCTTTAACTTTGATTAATTGTTGTTTCTGTGCTTTTTATTTTTGTTGTACCTGTACAAGGGCCTTTTAGCAGCTTGCTAAAGGCTTTTTCTTTGTTTGGTTTAGTTTAATGAAGTCTCCTTTGGCCAGTAAAAAAACGTATTAATACCAGCCATTTAGTGAAATAAGGTTATCTTACCAACAAATTAACAGCATATGCCATGTTTCAACTTTTATGATTGAATTTATCTTTTCAATGTTTCTACTTCTATATCTTAATTAAATGCCAAAGTTATACAGTAACTCTATATTTTCAGCAATTTCATATTCTTTTTTTAAATAAAGCACAATTAGATGGCAGTTTCTTAATGGGTACAGTTTCTTTAATTTTGTTGTATAAATAACATATTGACTTGATTTTCGTAGTAGGTTAGAAGTCAGCTTCTTTAATTACGATTTATTTGTAAAAAAGTATTGTTTTTTAGATGATGACATAGAAATGCCTACGTGTCAACTTCTCAGGTATGCCATGTAGTCCTCATTGATGTCATAATTACGATTTATTTATATATATAAAAATCTATTTATATAATCTGATTTTATTTATTATGAAAAAAGTATTGGTTTTTAGGAGCCAAATTTTGAAATGCATAGGGAGTTGTGGAATGGGCATTTTTAATGTTTGTTAGCTTGAGCTATGTGAGGATGATGAATTTATTGTGCTGACATGTGATGGTATCTGGTAAGGGTTTATATGAAATGGCACTATAATTTATGCCATCCAATTTTTCTTTCTTAATCTTTTGGATCATTACTAAATTATTTTACTTTCATGTGTTTAGGGATTGCATGTCAAGCCAACAGTTAATGGATTTTATCCATGAGCAATTGATAATCGGTAAGTTTGAGATAACTCATGTTGCCCTTTAAATTACATCAGGTTAGAGGTGACGTTGTTTGAAATGTTGTTGCTAATAAGTTAAATCATTTAGTAAATAATGCATCAGTTTTGGTTTTGATTGGTGTCAAATCAATTAAATTGATCAAATTAAATTTTAAAGAAGTTAATTATTTAACGGTTTGAATTCAGGATTCTATTAAGGGAGATTAGAGGATGACCTCGATTTACCTACGTGTCACGTTCTTAGCTATGAAGGAAGAGAGGAAGACACAAAGGATGTGTCAAACACAGTTGAGATGAAACAGGTTCAAGGTAATAAGAAGAAACCCTCTGTTGTAGAAGCAACCAGTGAGAGTGTTTTGGTGGAAAACGTGGAGGGGTCAGTGACGTTGTCGAGGCTTGTCAAGAAATGCTAAGTGATAGCATTTCCTGACAACCCTCGACAATGTCACCGACCCCTCCACAAAATTTCATCAAAACACTCTCTCTGGCTGCTTCTACAACAGAGGGTTTCTTTTTGTTACCTGAACCTGTATCATCTCAACTGTGTTGACTGACCCTGTATGTGTTGTTACATTAAGATTCAATTAGGATTTTTTTGATATTGAAAATTAATCGGTGTAAAACTTCATCACCTTAGATGCTTTTGTCATCTGAGGCTATGATGGCGAGATCTGGCGTGTTGTTGCAACATGGCCTAATCGTTGCCGGCTGTTGTTCGCTGCTGTTCTAGGTAGCGTTGGGTGTAATCGATGTTTGTTTGATGATAATTAGATCGATGTCACCTAAGGGATATTCAGTCAATGATGTTGATGAGATGCTTCTCACCTGAGACTAAAACTATGATGAAGCAAACGTCTGCCCGAATATAAGCGAGGTATGACATTTTCAAATCATTTGTATTACTTTAGCAAATCATTTAGTGTTGACTGTGTTGATGAATAAAAATGAATTCAAAGTGCACTTTTCTTGTGCTTTCAATATGAGGCTATGATGATTTTGAAAACTGTGTGAAAATTGAATGAAGATAGCATTATGGTATGGCAAGGTTGTAGGATGACAGTTGTTCATGCAATCTCTCTTGCAGCTATGGTGTTGTCATCTTTATGCACAATCTGAGCCTGACAGTCTGACAATATAAATGTTTTGCAACTTCACCATGAATAAAGAAGAAAGAGAGAGTTGGAAGGATATATGATTAGTTCTGAGTGCATTAAATGGCTAAAACAACTCCCTATGCATTTCAAATTTTGCCTCCTAAAAAAAACAGATTATTACCCAAAGCTGTATCATCTGAAATTTGAACTGTTTTGATTGAACTTGTATCTGTTGTTACATTAAGATTCAATTAGGATTTTTTTTTTATTTTGAAAATTGACCGGTTCAGTTTTGTTCACCTTAGATGCTTTTGTCATTTGAGGCTATGATGGCGAGATCTGGCGTGTTGTTGCAACATGCCCTAATCGTTGCCGGCTGCCCTTCGCGGCTGTTCTAGGTAGCGTTGGGTGTAATCGATGTTTGGTTGATGATAATTAGATCGATGTTATCTAAGATATATTCAGTCAATGATGTTGATGGGATGCTTCTCACCCGAGCCTAAAACTATGATGAAGGAAACGTCTGCCCGAATATAGGCGAGGTCTGACATTTTCAAATCATTTGTATTACTTTAGCAAATCATTTAGTGTTGTCTGTGATGATGAATAAAAATGAATGCAAAGGGCATTATGTTGACATTTTCTTGTCCTTTCAACATGAGGCTATGATGATTTTGTAGATCTGAGTAAAAATTGAATGAAGATAGCATTATGGTATGGCAAGGTCGTAGGATGGCAGTTGTTCATGCAACCTCACTTGCAGCCATGGTGTTGTCATCTTTATGCACAATCTGAGCCTGGCATTTTGACAATATAAATGTTTTGCAACTTCACCATGAATGACCTTCGCTGACGCTGTGAGGACGCCGTTAAGTTATAAATGGAGTTTGGTTGGTCTGAGATGCCTATTTAGCTGTATGTGATGACGTTGGTAAGTTTTCCAATTTTTCATTTGTAGATCGGTTATATAAATTGACGTTTGTAACCGATTCATGTGTTTTGTTTTACAGGTGTTTGATTGGCCAGTTTACTGTGAATTTGGTTGAATCATCGTTTGTAAATTGGTTCGTGTGGCCATTGATACACAGTGACAGTGAAGATGTTAAGGTTGAAGTAACTGTCTCCTACAGATCAGGTGGTTACTCTCAATTCTCGATTGTTGTTCAATCAGAAAGATAAGGTACTTTTTCCATCCCTGAAGATGCTCTTGGTATGTTTGTTCTTAGTCGTGATTGGTAATTTCAAGAATTTATAGTTTGATAAAGGTTTCATCTTTTTTGATTCGTTTTGTTTGTGGTAATGATTTTTGTTTTGTTTTAGTGTTTGATTTGTTTTTTAATTATCTAGGTTGGCTGATACACGAGAAATACAGCCAAGAAGCGGAATAACAGTACAATTGACACCACATCACACAGACCAAACAACAATTCTTCAGGAAAAACTGGTTAGTGCATTCAGAAGTTAATAATTTGAATTATGGATTGGTATTAAGATGTTTGTAAATTGGTTCAAAGTATTATGAACTGATGTGTTGAGATTCTTGAATCAGTGAAAATCCGTGTCATATAATTAAGTACATCTTATAGTTGAAGCTTTCTCCATCTGTTTGCAGGCGAATAAGTTGACTTGATGAGGTATGAAAAACAAGATTGATAAATTTAGTGAAAATGTGATTGAAAGATGATAATCCAGTATTTGAGGATCTCATTCTATAGCCTCGATAAATTCAGGGGTGTTTTCAAATAATGCTTCCTAGATGTTTGAAGACCGACAAATGTCCACAGAAGCAGTGCTGTTAACATTTGTCGATCTTTGTTGGTTTTCAAATATCTAGGAACCATTATTTGAGAACACCCTTGCATTTATCGGAGCTTTAGAATGAGATCCTCTACTATTGAGTTATCATTTTTCACAACCATTTTCCCTAAATTTATCCATTTTGTTTTTCATGCAGGAATATAATTTGTTTTTTATTATTTGATTTGGCTGATGATCCATGTTGAAGGATGACTTATGTTTCAGACTATAAAAAGATTGTCTTTTGGTTATCATAAGGTTAAATTTTAAATTAATTTGGTCTCATTCGTTAATAAGCTTATAATTATACTTAAGCCATTAAATTCTTGATGTTAGGTCTCAATGCACCTAATGACAGCAACCATCATTAAGCCATCACATTCTTTCCGTTTACATTTCAGGTAATGGTTTTCCTTAATACATCTCGAAACTTACGTTGTTATATATGATTTTCAATGTGGTTTTGAAACTTACGGGATAGTAATTGTCAATTTCAGGTAGGTTGGGTATTGAGATCAAGAAATTCAGCGTCACTTGTAGATATGGTTTCAAGGTCAATATTTGGCTTGAAACAGTGACAGAGGACTTTTGTTTCTGAATGTTTTGTAGCTCAACTTATGATTTATATGCCTGATGTTGTTGTCAATTCATAACTATAATGCGAATGTGAATTCATTAAATAATTTCACATCATATTTTACATAACAATGTAGCTAAAAACTTTGCAGATTATAAACTACTTAGTTTATTTCTATATCAAACATGTACACTAACACATACTGTCTTTAACATTGTTTTATAAAGATATGTAACTAAACACAAAGAATTTAAATAATATATTATAATATGTTTTTTTTAGTATTTGATTCCGATCGTTATTAGAACAAACCCGTGTATTCACACGGGTGTACACCTAGTTTAACAAAAAAGCACATTTTTCTTTAAATTTTCTATGTTTCTCAAAAAGTTTCCACATCCAACTCTCTATCTCTATCATATTAACAAACACTTATTTTTTTCTCTTTCTTATAGGTTCACAAAAAAATATAGAGGTGTATTATATACGCCTTTAAATATAGAGGTGTACTTTAGTTTTATCTAAAGTATTTTCTGTTATAGAAAATCCATTCTAGTAGTGTTTTAGTTATATTCTTTGTTTTTTTTCCTCTATACTATAAAGAACTGATAAATATAAAGGTTCTAATGTGAATGCTTTAACTAATGGAATTGGTTAGAACGCTACTTACGTTGTGCATCGGTCAAAAGATATAGATCATTGGAAGCTAAATTCAAATCGTTAAACGTAACTTTCAGACTCATTCATTTTGTTTTTTGGAATGCAAGTGTACCTTAAATGTATGGTTACAAATTTGAACAACTTGGCTTACGGTCGGACCTCGTGGATACGAGGTTAACATATGCATGTGAGGACTATGTCTTTTGTTTGGCTTATATGTATATGATACGCGAATTAATGTATTTCATATTAGTTGTTAATAATCACATAATATTTGTATTACTAACACTTTCCTATTATTTACTTTTTATGGTGATTTTAACTTATTAAATGCTTATCATTGTTTTATTTTTAATAACCAAAAAAGCTACTTGTTTTTATGTTTTTTTAATTTGTTTTGGTGGGAGTATAATAATAATTGCTTAAAGAAGAAGATTTATGATTGGTGAGTTGTAGGAAGAGTGGGGTTTCCAATGAGCTGTCGATAAGTTGTACAACACAAAATGCAATCACGCCTTTGATCTTGCTTTCCCTATAATCTTACACTTTCACACATGAGCTATTATTACTATAAAACTATCAAATCAAGTTGAGAACCATTTTGCCTATTTACACACAAAAAAATGTGTTTTTTGTACTTATATGCACACCCTGCAGTGTCGAACTTTGGCCAAAACGCGGCGTTTTGGTCCGGTTAACCAGACAAAGACTGACGGGTCTGTTGACCGGACCAAAACGCCGAGCTTTGGCCGCGTTTTGGTCCTGTCAACCAGACAAAAGACTGACACCCAGTCTGGTTGACAGGACCAAAACGCGGCCAAAGCTCGGCGTTTTGGTCCGGTCAACAGACCCGTCATACACCCATCAGTCTTTGTCTGGTTAACGGGACCAAAACGCCACGTTTTGGCCACAGTTCGACACTGCAAGGTGTGCATATAAGGACAAAAAACACATTTTAAGGGTGACTATCTACACACTTGGTGTGTAGATAGTTTGGCCCTTAAAAATTAAGTTGGTCAACGAATCAAAATGGATCTAGCTGGGTTGAACCGTAGAAACACTTTTGTTATAAGTTATTGGGATATTGGATTTTAATAATCCTAAGTTTCACCTGTTGGCTGATAATAATCCCAACTTTAAAAATTCCCTTCAATAATCCAAACTTGTAAAAGTTTGGCAGCCATTGATCCCTTTCTAACATAGGTGCACTTAAATCAATTAAGAAGTCTCTAGGTTTAATAAAATCTATTGAGGAGAGCAAATTATTTTATGTTTGAAAAGGATCAATGGCGGCCAAACTTTTAAGTTGAGATTATTGGAGAGAATTTTTAAAGTTGGGATTATTATTATCCGCCAATAAGTGAAACTTAGGATTATTAAAATCTAATAACCCTAAGCTTTTTTTAATGGCAAATTTCTTTTATTTATGTCGTCTGTGAGACTTGATCCCAAGACCTACCTCTCCTAAGGTATTTAAAGGCTTTTGCCTTTCTCAATGGACCACCACCCTATTGGTACTTTTGTTATAAGTGATTAACAAAAGTATGATATTATATAATTTTTATATGAAGGGATTTTAAATGTTTTATGCATTACAAACACATTTTATCTGTCTTTTGACATATAAATGACTTATCGACTCGTCATTTGTTTAACTATATTTTATTCTGATTAAATATAACTCATAAGTGAAAGTGACATAAAAGTAGATACAACCACATTATTATTTGGACAAAGATGATGGAAGGAGTTAATGTTTGGTATGGTAGATAGAACACACAAGTACATTAGAAAAAGGAATTTGTAAGAGGTTTACAAGTGTGAGAATTGAGATGTCCCTCTAGGGGCCCTTCGAATGGTCCTAGCCTACATCACCATTTAGAAGTCCTAAACAAAGTTTCGGACAGTCAGATTGGTTTGAAAATAAGATTCTCAGCTGGTTGTAAAAACCATGTGATGTCATAACTTACTTTTTTTTTACGGTTGATTTTATTAGAAACACACTAACAAGAAGCTAGAAATAACAAAGGAGAAAACAAAACATTACAACACATTGAAACTACACCAATCTGACCAATCTAAAGAGTGCATTTTTGCTCTGTTTTCTATCCAGAGGAAGCTTGTGACTTTGATTTCGGCTGAGAGTGTAGAGATGTCCACCCGTTTACTGTTGAAGATCACTTTGTTGTGTAGATTCCAAATATTCCAGCAAGCGATTAAAACGATGGCGTGAGCCAACTTTTTCTTTGCAGCTGGCCCAGAGACGTAGTGGTGAGCATGAAGCAGGTTTGCAGCGGTGAAAGCAAAGATGGGTGGAATTTTTAGCCACCCCGACACCATTTGCCATACTACGGCGCTGACCAGACATGACGTGAAGATATGATTGGCTGATTCTTCATTTTCGCCAAAAAAGGACATGCAGTGGATGCCATGATAATGTTCTTCTAGCTAGAGCGGCTCTTGTAGGAAGTCGATCCAAGTTCAGTCTCCACCCGAAGATGTTAACTTTGCGAGGAATCCATGCATTCCATTCGAATGTATTCGCTTCTGGATGTTGCAGATCTTTTTTGAGTAGAGCTTTAACCGATTTTACCGAGAATGCCCCTGAAGAATCAGACGTCCATACCCATTTGTCTCTGGAATCGGACAACGTCGTCTGTGAGATATGCTTGTTAGCTTTGCAAGATCAGCCGTTTCCTGCTGCGAAGAAGGCTCATAGTACCAACACCACGTCGTTGTAGGTGCATCGCTAGTACTCGATCGCTAAATTCTATCCCAGACGCTGCAAGCCTTGAATTTTTCCAGTGAGTATAGTGTCGGAAATTTAGCTTTCAATGGTGTTTCAATAGCCCAAAAGTCACTCCAAAATTGAGTGTCGGCGACGTTCCCCACTTTATTGTTGATATGATGGCTAAGATGAATGTCTTTATCCCGAAGGGCTGATTCTTTTTTGTATTATGTTATTCCATACACCCGAGAGCCCTTTCTTAGATGGTAGGAAGTTACCGTATTTTGGATTGAAGTGAAGACAAGTGATGATCATTCTCCAAAGTCTCTTTGGTTCCGTTTTATACCTCCATGCCCATTTCGCTAATAGACTACAATTCATGTTATCCAAGGAACCCAAGCCGAGTCCCCCATTCTTTACCGGTTTTGTCACGTGGTCCCAATGGACTCAATGCATTCTACTTCTTGTTTTCATGTCCCCCCCCCCCATAAGAAATTTCTCCTCATCTTCTCTAATTTATTGATCACAATCCGAGGTGTTTGGTAAAGCGAAAAGTAGTATAAGGGGAGAGAGTTAAGTACCAATTTTATGAGCGTTGTTCTACCCCAATAGAGAGCGTATTGGCCTTCCAAAGAGATAGTCAGTCTTCAAAAGATTTGATGACCGGAGCCCAATTGTTGTACCGTTTCATGTTTCCACCAACCGCTAGACCAAGATACGTGAAAGGTGAGGAGCCGGACTTACACCCGAGTATGTTGGACATATGATTGCACTCTTCCGTAGTGGTACCCACACCGTAAAGACATGACTTATTGAGGTTAATATTTAGTTCGTAGAATAGGAAAAAGCACCCCAAAAGCTGCCTAATGTTGAGGATATTTTCTTCCTCCCATACTCCCAAAAGCATTACATCATCTGCGAAAATAAGATGTGAGACTTTTGGACCATTGTTTAGAAGAAAAACCCCCTTTAGAATGCCCGCCGAAGTTGCGCTGATCATGAAACTAGAAAGAGCCCCCATGGCATGGATGAAGATAAAGGATGAGAGTGGATCTCCTTGCCTACTCCCCCTAAAACATTAGAATTCCTCGGTTGGGGAGCCATTGACCAAAACCGAGGAACGAGATGAGGCTAAAATGCAATGAATCCAAAGCCTCCACGCATTGGGAAAGTTCATTTGACGAAGTACCAAGTCAATGAAGTTCCAGCTGATTGTGTCGAATGCCTTTTTGAAATCGATCTTGAATAAAAATGCTTGGTATTTTGAGCGTTTTACCCAAGAGATAATTTCGTTTGTAATAAGAGGCCCGTCCGATATGTTCCTATCCGAGATATATACCGATTGTTCTTCCAATATGACTGACCCAATTACTCTTTTGAGATGGTTTGCTAGTACTTTTGAAATGACTTTGTTAATGCAACCGATGAGGTTGATGGGCCGGAAGTGATTCAAATTTTCTGGGTAATTTATTTTCGGTATTAGGGTGATAAAGGAGGAGCTACACCCTTTTGAGATTTTACCCGTGTCACGAAATCGCACCATAATCTTGTGAAAATCGTCCCCAAGTAGGTCCCAATATTGCTTTATGAAGGTGAAATTGAAACTCCCGCCTCGGGGCTTTGTCTCTGCCACAATCCCAAACTGCGTTTTTTTACTTCATTGAAAGAAAATGTGAAATTAAAGACATACCCTGCTCATCTGTGAGTTTTTTGAGGTGCTGACAAATGAATAGTGGTCTCGCTTGAATTGGCTCCCGGAACTTGTTTTCGAAGAATTTACGGGTCTCGTCTTTGATCTTTGTGGGGTAAGTGCACCACTCATCTACAATCCATAGACCATACAATCAGCATCTCGACATCCTGCTGTTAATATAGCCATGAAAGAAGGCTGAATTTTCGTCACCTTCGACCCCCATTTGACACGAGATTTCTGATGAAGTTCACTGAGCCGATTGTCATTGATTTCAGTCACTTTGTTTTTGAGTTCAACGTATTCTGCCGCTTCGAAATCTGTGAGGTCATGAATCTCAGACATGTAGTCTAACTTTTCAAGGGCGGCGACAGAAGAACTGAGTCTTTTATCCTCTTCTTTTTTAGTTGCTTTGTTCCATTCCTTGATTGCCTTTTTGATACCCCTCAGTTTTTCCACCAAGATGACATTCGGAGGACCTGCGAGATTAAAAGAATTGACAGAGGAACGGACTACACTATCAAAACCCGATTTAGTAAGCCAAGCATTGAAGCATCTAAAAGGGATATGGCCAAAATCGGATGGTGAATTGATCAGAACCAGTGGACAATGATCAGAGAGATTCCTTGGAAGAGCTCGTAGGGTCGCGGCTGGCCATAGACCCCAAAATTTGTGGCATACCGGCATACGATCCAGTTTACTTAGCTTATTCCCCCCACCCAACCATCTTATGAACTTAAATCCGTTCATTAAATATTCAGCAAGGTTTGCATTTTATATGAACGAATTGAAGTCAGCTGCTGGCGTTGGATCAAAAATATAGTTCCTCTTTTTTTTTTCTGTGGATCTAACTTGGTTGAAGTCACCTAGTATGATCCAGATACCCCAGCGTGTAGCTTTTAACTCTTTGATTTGCTCCCACAGAGCCCCTTTTGCTGGAGCGGCCTGTGGAGCATAGATATTTACCACATTTATCTGCTCGTTGATACCCCTGAGCGTGCCGCATATCAACAGATATTGCCTGTGCTTGATTGTTTCTGCTCTGGTGAAAATTCTTGAATCTCATATGCAGGCCAAACCTCCCGATCTACCTTCTGAATGGTTCCAGTCCACTTCCATAGGTGAGTTTCCCCAAAACTTCCCGAAGTTAATCCTTGACCCATCCTCATACATGGTCTCTTGAATGGCAATAAAACCAATTTCGTGGTCTCTCTTTATTTTTTAATCCATCCTGTGTTGTGGGCATTGCCCACCCCCTTATGTTTATAGTGAGAAAATTCATTGATTCACTGTGTTTTCACCATCACCCCTAATCATGTTCTTGATCTGATTCGAGCAGTTCATCACGTGCATACCTGTGAGACGGCCAACGTTGATTGTGGCGGTTACTTTAGCAAATGCGTCCATGATTACAACTTCGTCAGCCGGAGCCCTAGACGACACGAATGAAGGATCTGGGTTGCCATTGGAAGGATCCCTAGTTCCCTGAGTAGGAGGCACCGTGGAGGTCGGGACCGCAACGAGTTCTTGTTCAGGAGTATTCACGTTGAAAAATCGAGGGGAAGATCAGGAATGATAGAGGACGGAGGGATGCTGGAGCAGGGGCAGAGATAATCTGGATAAGAGGGTAATGGGAAATTAAATAAAGGCTGATTGGATTGTGGTATAATAGGAGACTCGCATCTGGGCCTCTTAGAGGTAGGTTGTTTGGGGCTGGAAATGGGTCCAATAGAAGAGGGTTTGGGCATGTTGTTACGTATCTCAAGCCCAATTTCCTAGACCTGAGATGACTAGCTTTTGGGACAGGGGCCCTACGTGAACAATCTTTAGTAAAATTAGATTTAGTAGGATGGCCCATGCTTGATGGAATGATATCATTAATGATGAACATGGGCGCCGCCTCAAGATTGTCATTCCCCTTGCACGTATTGAAACCCATGCTTGACTGTTCGGTTTCTTGACGAGGCTCACTGTCTTCTCCGGCGTTACCATTGCTACCGGAATAACCATTATCGAAATCAAATGATTCTTTCATTCAAAATTTATAGTCAACAAATGACTACTAAAATGAATATTATATTCAAAAAATTGGATTTTCAAATTTAACATATAGAAAATTTTAGTCGACAATTGACAGTTCTATTTGGCAATTCAATTTATGATTGTCAACAAACGAGGGTAATTTATGATTGTCGTTCCCCATGCACGTATCGAAACCCATGCTTAACTGTTCTGTTTCTTCTCCGGCGTTACCATTGCTACCAGAATTCCCAGGCATGCATTCCTGGGAAGATGTGCCCTCACCGGCTGTTGTGTCATCACCGGAGTCCTCTGCGACCTCTGGTCCATGCGCATGATAATGTTTAGGGCCACCTGAGCTTCCAATGAGAAAATCAGGAGTCCAATCTCTCATAACCTTAGTGACCCATACCTTGTACTCCACCCCTTCCATGTGATTGACATTTCTTCGGCGACCTCCTTACCTGAATTAACGAGAACCTCGATAATTCCGTATGAAAGATTGCAGTCACTGACGTCTGCTCCTAAAGGTGAGATTACCTTGCCAAATGTTCTGGAAATCATGTCAAAAACGCTTCGATCCCATGCATGGATAGGGACGCCGTCTATACGTAGCCAAGCAAGCCTGTCTATGAACTTCTCCCCTCCTTCCCACAGCTTAACCATTGAGAACTAGTTGGATTGCTGCTCGATATATCGTGTTATGAAAGCTTCACAGTGGGTTTTTTAGGTAGAAAGTCATGAGGACTTTCAGACCCCCAATATACCTCAAGCCGGTGAGGAATCAGGACATTTTATCCGTGATGTTATGTAGGTTGCAGAGGATGTTAAGGTTCTTTGCTTCAATGACCAATGCTTTCCCTCCCCAGGTTTTTGATGACTTAGAGTTGATCCCCATAAAGTCAAGGGATTTCTTTTTTCCTATATCCGCTCCCTTGAGAACCCCAACATATGTTATATCATCCTTCGTATTCAGCTTGTTGAAGTTGACGGTGGGACGAGGTTTCTGATAAAATGGTTTATACCCATCTGACTTGTCTTCAATTGTTTTGGCCCCCTCATAGAAGGATAGTCCATCCCGCCAGAATCTGGCCATGTCAGCGTTCAGCTTGGCACACTTCATCTTCAACTTGTTGAGTACTTCCAGCATTGTTGTCGTGTCTTGGACATTGCCATATCTCAATGAAAGCAAATCTATTACCCCCTTATCAAACTTCTTTGAAATGAACACATCGGCAATATCACCAAAGATGCGAAACTCATTCTAGATATCTCCCCTGGTACATAAACTAGGGAGGTTCGATATGAAGAAGGTTGTAGTATTTTCGAACTCGAAGTGTTGTTTCTCGAGTTTCTGTTGTTGATTCTTTTTCTTCCGTTTACCGGTGGCCTGATTCCATGGCCGGTCATCTTCTCTCTCTGTTTGTCCGTTCATCTATACAAAGTTGAGATTTTAAGTTTGATTAATTCAATAGGCCTTTGGTCTAAGCTAAATGACATATGAAATGCTTGTACTTCTAAAACTTATGTTTATTGCCACACTTTAACTGATTAGTGACAACACATATGTAAATAAAAAGTAAATGTCTGAGCTTCATGTTGCCTGGAGATTAAGCATGCCTAAATATTAAACTTAACCGATCGATGTCATTATGAGAAAAAATGGAAACAACAATCCACCTTTTAAGATGTAGGGGATGGGTATGGCTACGGAATCAAATACTCCCAACTTTATTCATCTTTTTTGAAGAAAAAAAAGACTCATAATATCAGACCCTGGGGTTGCATTTTATAACTGTTTTGGCCCTAACACTAACTTTGTTACTTTTTTGCATTTAAGTCTAACGGTAATTACGTAATTATATACCTTAGGGGATGTTTTTTATAATTACAAAGTTCTTTTAACATTTAAGAGATTATTAATGCAATTACTTAAGTTTTTTTTTTATTTTGTTATTTTCACGATTATTATTTAACAAAATACGTTTTAAATATATAAATAAATATGTATTTTCATTAACTGTTTGTTTTTATAAAATATCCGTTAGGATCTGAGTTTGTATTGATTGTGTTTGTTTAATTAAGTGAACAATGAAAGAAGGTAAATCAGATATGAATTACAGCGGAAATGAAAGTAAACTTTACAACATAATCAAAGAGAGATAGTTTTCGACAAACATGATTTCATTAGTCAAATGATTGTATGAATTACAAATATTCAACTATGCATGCATGCACTACTAAACTCCCCCTAAGCCTGAGCTCACAGTTAGTTCGTACAAGATGAATGGTGAAAGAGAGCTAATAGAACAGTACAGGTACTGTTCTATTTATAGTACAATCCTAATCACTGAGCATCTAATGTTGACGTCACCTAGACAGTGACATCTAACAGACTAACAACCTCTAAACACTGATACAATTAATCACTATTATATTAAATAACTGATAAGTAAAACACTGATATTCCTATCCGCTGTTGATGCCCAAGCACTGATGTTGTAGATCAGTGCTTTCTTCAATGGTTGATCAGTCCTTTGAATCATCAATGCTTAGTCTTCATCAGGTCTTTGACAATCAGCAGTTGTTAGGCTTTCAGTCTTTATAATCAGCAGTTCTTTGATGAGCAGTTATTGAGAGGATCAGTATTTAGTGTAATCAGCTGATAGAAGCACTGCCATTGGAGGGAACTTAGAACATGCATTTGCTTATTGTGGATCAACTGTTGAGAACCAGTTTTGGCTTTCAGTATCATCTGTTCTTCTAGGTTTGATCACATGGGCCAACAATCTCCCCCTAGAACAGATGATGCCAAAACACTTCCTTATTCTTGATCTTTATTCTCTCATCAGTCTTTCCTTGATTTGCCCTTTGAATTGTAATTCAAAGTTCAGAGAATCTTCATCATCCTCATCCCTGTGAAGTTGAAGTTCCAAAAGATCTAGGAGGTCAGTTTCATCCAGATCTAATGCATCCTCCCTTGATATGTGTTCAACTCTACCATTTGACTTGAGCAAAGTCAATACGTGGGTTTTTTTATCTGACTTACACTTTAGTATTTTTGAGTTCAATGGGTTTCTTGGGAGAGATTTTATTTGTTGAGAGTTTGGAGATGGAGGTCTGCTTGTCAGCCTTTGAACTGTTTCAGCAAGTTGAGCTTGAAGCTTTAATGAGGCATCATCTAAGCCATACAAAATCTGATTCTTGATAGCCAATTTCATAATGTCAGCTTCTTTCTTTTCATCTTCCTCATCCATCTGCTTCTGTCTTTTTCTTTGATTCAAGACTTGGGTGGATAAGTCAGATGATGTGAACAGTGTTTTAAGAGGGTCTGCTGCTTTGGCTCATCAGTGGTTTTGTCTTTGTATACTGGCTTCTTTGGAGCTGTTGGCTCAGTTTCTCTTAGTTTTTCCAGCTTATCATATACTTGATCAATATACTGCCTGGACCATCTTGAAATGGTCCTTGCAGACCCATACTTGGCTGCAACCAACTCAGCTCTCTTCCTCTTGTATTCTAAAGTAAGAGCTGTACTGGATTTCTTGAACTTGTTCCAGTTTGGTGTAGTCTTCTTCATTTAAGGATCATTCTTTATCCTTTCAATTCTGTTTGCTTCTTCTTTGAGAGCTGTGAGAGGCCAGTCTTTGAACTGATGTTCTTTGGCAGGGTATGGTTTGTCTCTCATGATAAGTTCTAAGAGATCTTTCCTTAGCTTCTTTTGAAGATCAGCATTTGGTGGCAGATTTGACAATTCCTTGCTCAAGTCTCTTGCAAAGTCTTCCAGTTTCCCGACTTTACTTAACCCATGCTGCATTCGACTTGAGAAGTTGGTGTCACCTTTCCTTTTACTCTCCTGCTTGGAAATGTATTCAGCTTGTTTGGCTTTTAGTTTTAGATATTCATCCATGTTTCTTGGAGTTCCGAAGCCATGAAGAGATGGGAAGGTTCTTTTGGATGGATCATCCTCTGTATAGAATTATCTCATTTCATCTTTAAGAGCATGCAATTCCAGAGGATAAGTTACTGCCAATGGGATGTCTCTTGAAGGGTCTTGACCCGTGAGTGGTTGTGGTTGAACAAGTGGATTTGTTGTTGGTGATGATGGAGGATCAAATGGCTCAGGGTTGGTTTGGATAAATGGTGATGAGGATAAAGGAGTAGGTGCAGGTATGTCATCATCATGCACTGTAAACTTCCTTTTCCTTGTGTATACTGATGTTGGAGAAGGAGTTTTTGTAGGAGTTTGGGTTATAGGAGTGAAAATTTCTTGTGATGGGAATTGAAGTGTTGTGGGAGCAGTGGATTGACTAACAGCTGTTGAAACAACTGGTGTCTCAACCTCTGTTGTCTTAACATCTGTTGTACCTTTTGTAGTATCAACATCTGTTGCAATGGAAGCAGGTAATGGTGAAGATGGTTTAGTTTTCTACTTTTTGGTAGGTGGTTTTTGTGGTGAAGGTGTTGGTTTAGGGGTAGCAGTGGATGGCTTTTCTGAACCTGCAGTGGTTGGCTTTTTGGTTGCTTGTTTTTGTGATTGTGGTTTTGAAAATGTGACAAGTGGTGGTTTATTGTGTTTGAATGATTTCTTCCTGTTGGAAGTGCCAAGATCCTTTGTTTTGATTTCCCAATTTTTCAACTCCTTTTGTTCCTTTTTCTAAATCCTCTCCTTTGTTTCATTTTGGTTCTGAATAGTCTTTTTGTTAGCAGCCTCTTCATCTGCTTGAATGTTCAGGGTTTCATCAATTCCCTTTTCCTTTTCTTTGACAGATGTTTCAGTAGAGGTTGCAGAAGACTTCTTTTTAGGCTCTGGCTTTTGTTTTGGCTCTTGTCTTGGAGTAGGCTTGCCAAAATTCTTCATGTCATGTTTCTCCCCCTTTTTGGCATCATCTTCTTTTTCAAAGACAGGTGCAGGGGTTGAGCCAGTCAGTTTTACTAGGGCTTCTTTGATGCCCCTGATATCAGCCTGAGTATCTTTATATCTTGCCTCAACCATGATTCTTACAAATTCCATTTCTACTTTGTGTTGAGCTGCAAGCAATTCCCTTTGATGAGATAGAATAGGTTGGACAACATTCCAGAGCTCTTGGCAGTATTGTTGTGGTGTTGGCTGACTTTTGGAAGCTTCTACCAAGAACTGGATAGATTCATTCATATTTGCAACAGTGGTTTCTATAGTATAGAGCCTCTCTGTCAAATCTTGGTATTTTAAACCATTACCTTACTTAATGGAATCATCTGATTTCCCACCAGTGGTGGTTGTGTCAGCTGTTGAAATAGGAGGATTCTTCAAATTTACATCAACTGATGCCCCTTTTCTTGGTACCGAGGAATGCCCTCTACAGTGGTTACCTTGGAAATCTTACCAGTGGTTAGCTTGAACACACCAGTGGATACCTTGGTAGCATCAGCAGTGGTTACCTTCAAGGGAGTTTTAAGTATGAAACTACTACCCAGATGTAGATCAGTGGATCCAACATCTGTAGTAGCTGCTCCGCTTGAACTACCAGCTAGAACTTCGAGAAATTCTAGAGGTGTAGCCTCCTCAGCTGTTTGTGGGATAACTAATTGAGTTGGTTCAGACACAGCCATTGTAGAAGTTGTACTCTCATTAATGGGTTGGTGAGAGGGGTTGTTTTGTATCTGAATCTCAGTGGCATCAAACAGAGGTTTAATGGATGGTGGAATTTGAGATGTGGAGAGTGGTGTGGAAGGAGAATTAGCCCCGGGAGGAGGGCTGTTAAGCATACTCTCAAGTGAGGGTAATGCTTCATATGGAGGTGTCCCTGTGCGTACAACATGTTCCTTTTGTGAGGAAACATGAGGAGTTGAGGCTTTAGGTGGAGATCTTTCCAACTGTTGTGAGGAAGTAGCAACAGTGGTTGTGGGTGACTTTTGTGTTATCACTGGGTTAACTTCTGGGATCTCATCTTCCAGAAGGCCCATTTTGGCGGGTTTGGTGGGCTTGGTGGGTTTCTTTTTGCTCTTTTTGGTAATTTTGGTGGGGGTTGCACATCAGTGGTTGTGCTACTGTGGTCACCATGAGCAGTGAGCTAAGCAGCTGAAGTCTGAGGAGCAGATGTGGACTCATCCAAAATTTGCTCAGACTCCCCTGCTTGTGTTTTAGAAACCTTTGACTCTTTATCCATCAGGCGAGTAAATGTTTCAGAAGACAAGCTGTTTATTTGAAAAGGTGCACCTTGTATAAGTACTTGTGCATTTTCTTTTGGCATTTTCTATTGTAAATAATAACTCTAAAATCTAGGAAATAACAAGAAATCATGTGGTTTCTTTTCCTTGATATTTTTGACATTATTAACCAAATCAGTGAAGATTGCTTAGGAGTAATTGAAATCAGTTTTAGACATGATAGCATACCCCAAGTATTGGATTTTCAAAGGAATTTCGTTAAAATCAGTTGTTTTATTTGAAACACAGGTGAGCAGGGTATGAAACGGGAATTTCATGGGAGGTGGAAATACTCCCTTTTGCATGGTTGCTTTAGACAACTGTCCTGCATACCCTCTTTCGATAAAATCAGTTTGATACTCATCCTTAGGGAAAAAAGTTTTACCTGCTAAGTCGTTCATTTGAAAAACCTCTGAGATGGTTTGTGGTGTTATTGAAACCAAGATACCTCCTACTTCTGATGAGATTGCCCATGGCTTTTTATCTTGAATTTCAAGTTTTACATTAGCCTAGAAATCTCGTAGGGCATCTTGATAAATGGGAGCATTGCAAGTGAGCAAAGTTTTATACTTTGAAGATGAGTGGGCATCAATAATGGAATGGAAATCTGTATTTTTGCTTGATTTTTCAAGAGTACAGAGATAGTTGTGTGGGTGTTTGATTATGAGAGCGATGATCGTAGTGAAAAATCGCGAATGAGGGAGAAAAGGATGAATGGAAGATGATAACCGCTTTGAAGAATTTTTTTAATTCGATACGACAGTGAAAACTCTGGTTGCGGGTTTTATTAGGGTTTTATAGAATGGAAAAAGTGAATGCTGACTGCCCACGTGGCAACTGTTGGACTCTGTATGCCCAAGACACACATTAAATTGATGTGACTAGTACGTTATGATCCAAGTCGAGTCATACCCAATAACAAGCTAGACAAACACTTATAATATTTATTTGTGATATGATCAAACAAATAAATATTAACACTTAGAATATTTAGAAATTGGTTTTCTAAATAATTGCACTTGACAAACTAATAAATTATATGGATAATTTATTTTGAGAGAACATTTTATTTTGTTATTTAATGGGTTAAATAACATTATAAAAACTTGTGAGATATTATATAAGTATTATAACATATGATGTTATATTTTATAAAAGTTAAAAAAAAATAAATAAGACTTGAATTAATTTTAAGAAAAAATTTGAAATTTTTTTTTAATAAAAACATGTGGGCTGCCCCCCATGGGTCTTCCCAAAATTCATGTTGGTCCAATAAAATCACATGCATGCATGGCTAGATGTTCATTGATTGGCGGTGGCCAGTTCTCTCTCTCATATCTTAATAAGCTTTTGTATGACAAAAGACTGCAAGAACTTAGAAAAAACCCCCCTCATATTTTCGACTAAGGGTATGCATCCAAGAGGGGTTTTCAAGTTTAAAATCAAGTGCAAGAACTCTAGAACAAGCTCCAAATTTTCGGCCATAGGTGGTTGTCTTGATGGAATTTTTCATGTGAGTTTATGAGTGTAAAATCCTAGCTAAACTTAATGTTTGTTGGAAGGCTTGGGGTATACATGCTTGAGGTATTCTACACTTGAAGACTACCATTCAAGAAGCATCATCTTCTTCATGTCTTTTACTTCTTGGAAGGTAGTATTCTTGAAACACCCTATGGTTGTGTTTTAATTTTGATAGCATGCATGTTCGTATATGGATCCGGGATATTGGGTTTTACATATAAAAGAGTTTTATATCTTGTAAAGTAACATGTTTTAAATATATTTTCCGCAACGTTTTTATTTTATATGGATAAAATAACTTTAATAAACATGTGAAAAACCCAACCATGGCATCAAGAGCCGCTTATATGAGTACATGCTTCATAGGATTTGAAATTTCGGGTTTAGTTAAACCCTATGGCCGAAATTTTCACCATGGTTCTTCCTTTTGTTTTTCAATATTATTTTCATACATGCATAAAAGTATCTTGAAAAATTATGTCATTTGGATGATTGTTTTGTTTGGACAAAAACCCACTTTTTTGGTTTTTTTCATTCTTGACCGAAAAGTAGGTTGTAAAAAGGAAACCATTTTTGCTTGTTGAATTATATATATATGTGGATATATATTTTGGTGTTCATACCCTAGCCATGACCTTGTGGGAATATGTTGAATGTTTGTGTTTGTGATTTATATTTAATTATTTCAAAGGGTTGAAATAATTATTATCTTTGTTCTTCCATTTGTGAAATATGTAATTTATTTATTTTCATTTGGTATGTAAATAAATAGATTAGGTGCATTTTATTATTACTAGAAAAATGTATTAGGATATCTTTTGTAAAAGAAGATGCACACAAAAATGCGGTTTTGGTTTTGGCTAATTTCGGGCCTAAAGGACTTCATAGTTCTTAACGGGATTTTAGCCCGATAACCAAAACACATTTTTGAAGTCCAAAGGAGTTTGGAGCTGAATATAAAAGACATTTGGAAGCCCAAATAATGTGAAGAAATCACAACACAAGAAGAAGATTTGAAGCATTTGGATGCGGGATCAAGTGGGAGTTCAATGACACATTATTTGTGTCAATATTCACCCTTTAGGAAGGACCTTTTGACACACTTGTTTTGGCTAACAAGTGTGGTCAAAATAGTTGGCTATGGTTATGCACCTATTGGTATGTGTGTTGTACTTGTGTTGTTGTTTATTTATGTTGTTTGGATGATATGTTGATATGCATGCTTAACAAACTAATAATCAACAACAAGCTTAAAATTGGTTCTTTAAAGATCATTAAAAATGGTTAATAAAAGGTTATTAAAAATTAATGATTTTATAATAAAATGGGTTTTATTAAAAAGAACCTTGAAAATTTGTTTTCACAAAAGTACCAAGTATTTGAATGCATGCAAATGTATGGTACATAAAGTTTTCTAAACTAGAATTTTGAAAACTCAAAATCCCTTTTATAAAACAAGTCAACCACCATCCTTTTATACAACACTCGAATCACTTGGGAACTCTTTTGTGAGATAAAGGTCACCTAACCACATTTGAGGGAACTTGTATGTTTGAGGTGGGGTTACCATGTTTATGGGATAAAGGTCACCTAACCAGTTATATGTGTAAACTCACATGTGTGTGTAAGTTGGACGACTTGATTTGGAAACCATGAACTTAGGGTCACCGAAGCATGGGGAACAAAGGTGTTGATGGGATTAAACATGCCAACTAAACATAAAGATGTTTAACCGATCCCATATGGCTAGAAATTGCAACGGGTTGCAATCGTCAAACGTTGACTACCTTGTTAATTTAAATAATGGGATAAAGGTCACCTAACCAATATTTAAATGTAACGTTGGATTCTAGATTTTAATTATTAATTGTCTATGAGACATAAAAGGGTATTAATGATTAAAATATAATAATATCGAAAATACTAAAATTGAACCTTGTAAAATTTTGTAGATGGCCGCTTACAATATTACCCAAAACCGTCCGTAACCTATCACTAAGAACAATCCTTGAAAAGGATCGTCTCAATCATAACACTTCATGGATTGGTATCGAAACTTAAGAATCGTTCTCAAGTAAGAGAAGATATCCTATGTGTTGGACGATCCTAATTCCGATGAACCTCTTATGGAAGATGAGGATGCCTATAACGATTGGATTAAGTATACCAAGGATACTATGCAAGCCTCTTGCCTCATGTTAGGAATTATGATTCCAGAGATTCAAAAGGATTTTGAACATCATGGGCGTATGACATGATTACCCAATCGAAGGAAATGTTCCTACAACAAGCAAGGGTAGAACGCTTCAAAACGGTTCGAGCACTTCATGCATGTCGGATAGAGGAAACCCAATCGGTCTCATCTTATATCTTAAAGATGAAAAGCCACATTGATCACCCCGAAAGGCTCAATAAGGGTAAAAGGGCTTTACCCATTCTAACGATCAATGAGGGTCCCAAAAGAAAGGGCATCACCCCGACACCAAGGCAAGTGTTGCAAAGAAAGGGGCAATTCAAAGGGAAAAGAAAAGAAAGACTAAAGCAGAACCACCAAACCAAAAGAAAAGAAGGCAAAGGTTGCCACGAACAATCCATACTTTGAGTGTGGTGAGATAGGGCATTGGAAAATATATTATCCAACCTATCTCAAGGAGTTGAAAAACAAGAGGGATGCGGGGGCAAACCTCAGGTACAATGTTTATGATACATATTGACTTTAATGTTATTTCTTCAAACACATGGGTATTAGATACCGGATGTGGAACTCATGTTCGTAATTTGTTGCAAGGGATCAAAAGAAATAAGCATTACAAGAAGGGAGACATTAGTCTTCATGGGAAATGGAGCGAAAGTTCAAGTTGAAGCCCTAGGAGACTATGTTTTGAAACTTCCAAATGGTTTGGAAATTGTTTTAAAAATGTTTTGTTTGCTCCTAGTTTGACTAGGAAAATTATTTAAGTTTCCCTTATAAGACAATATGGTTTTAATTTAAAGTTTGTAAACGATGACATTTATATTTCGATAAATGACATGTTTTCTTTAAAGCTATGCTTTCAAATGGTATTTATGAATTGGTTCATGATAATACGTCATTTGATAGTTCAGTGTACTAAGAAATCACCAAGAAACTCAAAATGGATTTGAGTGAGACCTATCTTTGGCATTATAGCCTTGGTCATATAAACAGAAGTCGCATGTAAACACTTCGAAAGAATGGTCTTTTGGAGACAAATGAAGTTGGTTCATTTGATACACGTGAATCTTGTTTACAAAGCAAAATGACTAAGAAACCCTTTAGTGGGAAAGGGCAAAAGATTTATTAGGTATCATACATTCGGATGTATATGGTCCCCTTAAGCCAATGACTAGGTATGGTGAAAGATACTTCATTAATTTTACCGACAACTGTAATAGTTATGGTTATGTGTACTTGCTGAGACACAAAGATGAAGTTTTTGAAGCGTTCAAAAATCTTCAAGAATGAAGTAGAAAATCAACTCAATTAAAGTTCTTAGTTCTGATAGAGGAGGAATCGAACTCTATTTAGATATGGTTCGATCTATGATGGCTAGGAGCACATTACCTCTATCATTTTGGGGTTACGCTTTACTCTCCGCGGCCCGTATGGCTCAAACCAAGAAAGTGGATAAAACACCTTTTGAAATATGACATGGAAGGGCTCCATCATTATCATATTTAAAGGTATGGGTTTGTGAAGCTTATGTGAAGCAATACACCCCAAACAAATTGGAAGTACGATCCACTAAGTGTATCTTCGTAGGATATCCTAAAGATGGTATATGATATTATTTCTACGATCCAACAGAGCAAAAGGTATTTGTTGCTCGAAAGGCTGAGTTCTTGGAAACTAAGTTCCTTATGGAAGGAATTAGTAGAAAAGTGGAACTTGATGAGGATCAAGAACCACAAGCCGATACACGTTTGGTTGATACTAGCACTCAACAAGAGGTTGTTGGAAACGATCAATTGGTTGATCAATACAAACAAAACGTTCACAGATCTGGTAGAATTAGTAGTCCACCTGAAAGATATGGATTTTTCATAGATGGATGCTACGTGGTAGATTCGGGTGAACCTACCACATACCATGATGCAATGTCAAAATCCGATCGTGACAAATGGCTTGAAGCCATAAACGTAGAGATGCAATCCATTTATGACAACCAAGTTTGGGAATTGGTTGTGCCACCTCTTAACTCCAAAGTAGTTGGAAGTAAGTGGGTTTCCAGGAAGAAAACCGATATGCATGGTAACTTGGATACTTGTAAAGCGAGACTTGCAGCAAAAGGTTTCACTCAAACTCAAGGGGTTGATTATGATGAGACCTTTTCGCCTGTGGCGATGCTAAAGTCAATAAGGTTATTATTTTCCATACCTACATAATATGATTATGAGATTTGGCAAATGGATGTCAAAACGGCTTTCCTTAATAGATATCTTGAGGAAGATGTCTATATAGTTCAACCTGAAGGTTTTGTCGATCCAAAACATCCTGACAAAGTATGCAAGTTAAAGAAATCAATCTATGGATTGAAACAAGCATCTAGAAGTTGAAATCACCGTTTTGATGAAGAGATTAGGGAATATGGATTCATCAAGAACTTCGATAAAGCTTGTGTATAAGAAGGCTAGTGGGAGCATTAGTACTTTCTTAGTGTTGTATGTCGGTGACATTCTACTATTTGGAAATGACATTCCAACCATGGAAGGTGTAAAAACCTTGCTTGGAAGTTGTTTTTCCATTAAGGATCTTGGTGAAGTCGCATATATTTTGGGAATAAAGATCTATAGGGATAGATCAAGGCGCTTGATAGGTTTAAACTAAAGTGCATACATTGACAAAGTCTTAAAGGTTCAAGATGGAGAAATCTAAGAAAGGTTTGGTACCTATTCAAGAGAGGATAATATTGAGGGCATCTCAACGTCCAAGCTCAAAGGATGAGCAAGAAAGAATGAAAGGAATCCCATATGCATTTGCTATAGGATCCATTATGTATGTAATGATATACACTAGACCGAACATGTCATGCGCTTTAAGCCTGACGAGAAGATACCAGCGAGTAACGGTCATTGGGTGACTGTTAAAAATATATTGAAATACCTTAGAAGGACTAACTATATATTTCTAATATATGGATCTGGTGAAGAAGAACTCGTTGTAAAGGGTTACAGGGATGCGAGTTTCGGAACTCGTTGTAAAGGGTTACACAGACACGAGTTTCCAAACCGATCGAGATGATTCTCGATCACAATCAGGGTAGCATTATCTACCACAGAATCAGAATACATCGCCGCTTCATTGATCGAGATAATTCATATGGATCTGCCACTTGAATTATTGCTGATCTAGGGGTAGTCCCCACCATTCAGGACCCCTAGAGATCTTTGTGATAACGATGGTGCAATTACTCAAATCAAGGAACCTCATGCACATCAAAAGACTAGGCACATTGAGCGGAGTTTCAACTACATAAGGGATGCAGTTGAAAAAGGGAAAGATATGTATTCACAAAGTTCACACTGATCAAAATATTGCGGATCCACTCACGAAGCTCTTTGAACGGGCAAAGCATGAAGGGTCATACTTATGCCTTAGGACTTCGATATTCTAGTGATTGGATTTGATCTATTTTGTATTTGGATATTGGAACTGTTGGATTCTGTATGCCCAAGACACATATTAAATTGATGTGGCTAATATGTTATGATCCAAGTCGAGTCATACCCAAATACAAGCTAGACAAATACTTATAATATTTATTTGTGATATGATCAAACAAATAAATATTAACACTTAGAATATTTAGAAATTGGTTTTCTAAATAATTGCACTTGACAAACTAATAAATTATATGGATAATTTATTTTGAGAGAATATTTTATTTTGTTATTTAATGGGTTAAATAACATTATAAAAACTTGTGAGATATTATATATAAGTCTTATAACATATTTTATAAAAGTTATAAAATATTAAACAAGACTTAAATTAAAAGTAAATTTTGAATTTTTTTTATTAAACACATGTGGGCCCCACCCCAACATGGTCTTCCCAAGTCCAATTTTGGTCCAATAAGAGGACATGCAATTTGCATGGTTAGAGGCTCCATGATTGGGCAAGAATGGTGGCTACATTCTCTCACATCCTTTTATGTTTTTGCATGACAAAAATGATGGAATAAACTTGAGAAAAACTTCTCTCTAGTATTTTTGACCATGGGTAATGATCCAAGGGTTTCAAGTTTAATTTTCAAGTTGCAAAAACTATAAGAAAACCTCTAAAAATTTCGCCCAAGGTGGTGGTTTTATGAGGGATTTTCAAGTGAGTTTATGAGTGTAAAATCCTAGCTAAAATCAAAGTGTTTGTTGGAAGGCTTGGGGTATACAAGCTTGAGGTATTCTACACTTGAAGACTACCATTCAAGAAGCATCATCTTCTTCATGTCTTTTACCCCTTGGAAGGTAGTATTCTTGAAACACCCTATGGTTGTGTTTTATTTTGATAGCATGCATGTTTGTATATGGATCCGGGATATTGGGTTTTGCATATAAAAGGATTTTATAGCTTATAAAGTAACATGTTTTAAATAACTTTTCCGTTGGGTTTTGATTTTATAAGGATGAAATCACTTTGATAAATATGTGAAAAACCCAACAATGGCAACAAGAGCCGCTTATATGAGTGCATGTTTCAATAGATTTAAAATTTTTGGGTTTCGGGTTTGGTTAAACCCTATGGCCGAAATTTTCATCATGGTTCTCCTTTTGTTTTTCAAGATTATTTTCCTACATGCATAAAAGTATCTTGAAAAAATTATGTCATTTGGATGATTTGTTTGTTTGACAAAAACCCACCTTTTCGGTTTTTTCATTCTGGGCCGAAAATGGGTTATAAAAAAGAACCAATTTTGCTTTTTGAATTTTATATATGTGGATATATGTTTTTGGTGTTCATAACCTAGCCATGACCTTGTGTGAATATGTTGAATGTTTGTGTTTGTGATTTGTATTTAATTAATTCAATGGGTTGTAATAATTAATATCTTTGTTCTTCCATTTGTAAAAATATGTAATTTATTTATTTTCATTTGGTATGTGAATAAATAGATTAGGAGCATTTTATTTTACTAGAAAAATGTATTAGGATATTTTTTTTGTAAAAGAAGATGCACACAAATATGCGTTTTTGGTTTTGGCCAATTTCGGGCCTAAAAAACTTCATAGTTCTTAACGGGATTTTAGCCCTATAACCAAAACACATTTTCGAGGTCCAAAGGTGTTTGGAGCTGAATTTAAAGACATTTTGGAAGCTTAAAGAAAGTGGAGAAATCACAACACAAGAAGAAGACTTGAAGCATTTGGATGCGGGATCAAGTGGGAGTTCAACGACACATTACTTGTGTCAATATTCACCCTTAGGAAGGACCTTTTGGCACACTTGTTTCGGCTAACAAGTGTTGTCAAAAATTAGTTGGCTATGGTTATGCACCTATTGATATGTATGTGATGCTTGTGTGGTTGTTTATTTTGTTGTTTGGATGATATATTGATATGCATGCTTAACAAATTAATAATCAACAACAAGCTTAAAATTGGTTCTTAACAAAATCATTAAAGTGGATAATAAAAGGTTTTATTAAAGGTTAATGATTTTATAATAAAATGAGTTTTATTAAAAAAAAACCTTGAAAATGGGTTTTCACTAAGGTACCAAGGATTTGAATGCATGCAAATGTATGGTACATAATATTTTCTAAACTAGAATTTTGAAATATTATAAAAACCCCGTTTATAAAACAAGTCAAACACCATCCTTTTATACAGCACTCGAATCACTTGGGAACTTGTTTGTGGGATAAAGGTCACCTAACCACATTTGAGGGAGCTTGTATGTTCAAGGTGGGCTTACCATGTTTGTGGGATAAAGGTCACCTAACCACTTATGTGTATAAACTCACACGTGTGTGTAAGTTGGACAACTTGATTTGGAAACCATGTACTTAGGGTCACCGAAGCATGGCGGACAAAGGTGTTGATGGGATTAAACAGGCCAACTAAACATAAAGATGTTTAACCGATCCCATATGGCTAGAAGTTGCAAAGAGTTGCAATCGTCAAGTGTTGACTACCTTGTTAATTTAAATAGAGGGATAGAGGTCACCTAACCAATATTTAAATGTAACGTTAGATTCTAGATTTTAATTATTAATTGTCTATGAGACATAAAAGGGTATTAATGATTAAAATATAATAATATCAAAAATACTAAAATTGAACCTTGTTAAATTTTGTAGATGGTCGCTAACAATATTACCCAAACCGTCCGTAACCAATCACTAAAAACAATCCTTGAAAATGATTATTTCAATCATAACACTTTATGGATTGATATCAAAACTTAAGAATCGTTCTCAAGCAAGAGAGGATATCCTATGTGTTGAACGATCCTATTCCTGATGAACCTCTTATGGAAGATGAGGATGCCTATAACGGTTGAATTAAGTATACCGAGGATTCTATACAAGCCTCTTGTCTCATGTTAGGAATTATGATTCCCGAGATTCAAAAGAATTTTGAACATCTTGAGCGTATGACATGATTTCCCAATCGGTCTCATCTTATGTCTTTAAGATGAAAAGCCACATTGATCGCTTCGAAAGGCTCAATATGGGGAAAAGGGCTTTACCCATTCTAACAATCAATGAGGGTGGCAACAAGAAAGGGCATCACCCCTACACCAAAGCAAATGTTGCCAATGGAAAGGGGCACTTCAAAGGGAAAAAGAAAAGAAAGACTAAAGCGCAACCACCGAAACCAAAAAAAAAGAAGGCAAAGGTTGCCACGAATGATCCATACTTTGAATGTGATGAGATAGTTCATTTGAAAAGGAATTGTATTACCTATATCAAGGAGTTGAAAAATAAGAGGGATGCGAGGGCAAACCTCAGGTACAATCTTTATGAAACATATTGACCTTAATGTTATTTCTTCAAACCCATGGGTATTAGATACTGGATGTGGAACTCATGTTTGCAATTTATTGCAAGAGTTAAAAAGAAATAAGCATTACAAGAAGGGTGACATTAGTCTTCAAGGGCAATGGAGCGAAAGTTCAAGATGAAGCCCTAGGAGACTATGTTTTAAAACTTCCAAGTGGTTTGGAAATCGTTTTGAAAAATGTTTGTCTGCTTTTAGTTTGACTAGGAACATTATTTAAGTTTCCCTTATAAGACAATATTGTTTTGATTTAAAGTTTGTAAACAATGACATTTATATTTCGATGAATGACATGTTTTACTTTAAAGTTATGCCTTCAAATGGTATTTATGAATCGGTTCATAATAATACATCATTTGATAGTTCAATGTACCAAACAATCACCAAGAAACTCAAAAATGGATTTGAGTGAGACCTATCTTTGGCATTATCGCCTTGGTCATATAAACAAAAATCGCATGCAAATACTTCAAAAGAATGGTCTTTTGGACACAAATGAAGTTGGTTCATTGGATACATGTGAATTTTGTTTATAAGGTAAAATGACCAAGAAACCCTTTAGTGGTACCAACCAAAGGGCAAAAGATTTATTAGGAATCATACATTTGGATGTATGTGATCCTTTTGAGCCAATGACTAGGAACGGTGAAAAATACTTCATTACTTTTACCAATGACTATAGTAGTTATTGTTATGTGTACTTGCTGAGACACAAAGATGAAGCTTTTGAAACGTTCAAAATCTTCAAAAGTGAAGTAGAAAATCAACTCAATCAAAGTTCTTTGTTCCGATAGAGGAGGAATCGAACTCTATTGGATATGGTTCGATCTACGAGGGCTAGGAGCACATTATCTCTATCATTTTGGTGTAACGCTTTGCTCTCCGTGGCCTGTATATTAAATATGGCCCCAACCAAGAAAGTGGATAAAACACCTTTTGAAATATGGCATGAAAGGGCTCCATCATTATCATATTTGAAGGTATGAGGTTGTGAAGCTTATGTGAAGCAATACACCCCAAACATATTGGAGGTACGATCCACTAAGTGTATCTTCGTAGGATATCCCAAAGATGGTATAGGATATCATTTCTACGATCCAATAGAGCAAAAGGTATTTGTTGCTCGAAAGGCTGAGTTCTTGGAAACTAAGTTCCTTATGGAAGGAATTAGTAGAACAGTGGAACTTGAAGAGGATCAAGAACCACAAGCCAATACACGTTTGGTTGATACTAGCACTCAAAAAGTGGTTGTTGAAAACGATCAAGTGGTTGATCAATACACACAAAACATTCGCACTTCTGATAGAATTAGTAGTCCACCTGAAAGATATGGATTTTTCATGGATGAATGCTACGTGGTAGATTCAGATGAACCAACCACATACTATGATGCAATGTCAAAATCTGATTCTGACAAATGGCTTGAAGCCATGAACGTAGAGATGCAATCCATGTATGACAACCAAGTTTGGGAATGGTTGTGCTACCTCTTAACTCCAAAGTGGTTGGAAGTAAGTGGGCAGGAAGAAAACCGATATGCATGGTAACTTGGATACTTGTAAAGCGAGACTTGTAGCAAAAGGTTTCAATCAAACTTAAGGGGTTGATTATGATGAGACCTTCTCACCTGTGGCGATGCTAAAGTCAATTAGGATATTATTTGTCATACCTGCATAATATGATTATGAGATTTGGCAAATGGATGTCAAAACAGCTTTCCTTAATGGATATCTTGAGGAAGATGTCTATATGGTTCAGCCTGAGGGTTTTGTCGATCCAAAACATCCTGACAAAGTATGCAAGTTAAAGAAATCAATCTATGGATTGAAATAGGCATCTAGAAGTTGGAATCACCTTTTTGATGAAGAAATTAAGAATTTTGGATTCATCAAAAACGGCGATGAAGCTTGTGTGTATAAGAAGGCTAGTGGGAGCATCATCACTTTCTTAGTACTATATGTCGATGACATTCTATGTGACAACTCGTATTTTAGAACCTTTCTTTGTGCTTTGGTGTAACATGTTTAAACATTATGTGATTAATTGATATGTTGATTTTAATGGAATGATTTTGGTTTGGACGTTATGTGTTATGTGTGATTGAGTTATAAGTATGCGTGTATAATAAACCTTGGTCGCACAACAGGAGTCCGATCGCACAATCCCTTTGGGCCGCACACCTTGTTCTTTGCCACACACCTCTCTCGGCCCATTGTTGCTTGTCTTGTACTCGAAACCAAAGGGCAGCCCAAACATGGGTTCGGCCCACTCCTCTTATACGCATACACATATCCCTTAGGGAGTTATGTTTCTCATTATTTGCAACACAAGTAAACACTCACAAAACCATAGCTCTCTCTTCTTCCCTCCTTCTTGTTCGACGGCAAACCCCACACCCGAAGCTTTCCAATCTCGAGCAAGTTAGTCTTTCGGCTTCCTGGTTTATGTTCATCATTTTTAGATTGCTATGTTTTTGATGTTGTTTTGTTGTGTGATTGATTAGGGTTGCATGCTAGTAATTATGTAGCAAAAACTATGATCATGAATTGGACCCATGTGCTTGAATTCGATATGTATAGATATGATGAGACTGTTTTTTATGATTAAAATCATGATTGGTCTAGATTGATTAAGACCGATTGCATGGACTGGATTGGTGATTTTCGAGTATGTGGTTGGTTAGTTTAATTCATGTTGATAAGTCATATGTTGCATGTCAGTCTTTGAATTTGTTAGTGTGAAGTTACAGTTAAAAGTTAAATTGTTGTTCATGATTTGTATGATGATTAGGGTTAATTAGTGTTCAAAAGAATTAATTATAAACCCTTGATTTGATCGATCAGTGTAAAGGATGGAAACTGTTAGAATTAGTCTTGCAAAATAAATGGAAACAAGGTAACTGATCGCATGATTTTAGGAATTATATAACTGATCGCACATAATCAAATCACATAAGATTTGATCGCACAAGGGCACCTCACACAAGTTCTGATCGCACAAGCCCTAGTCGCACAAGCTAGGATTCCCTATAGTACAACTGTTCAAAGCACCATGTACAAACCCTTCTTGCATGATCGCACAACATGTTGTGGATCGCACAAGGCAGTGCTGATCGCACAACATGTTGGGCCACACAACTATTTCAAATGTGTTATGATGTTGGGCCGTACAAGAGGTTGAATTATTTGATTTTTTTTGGGCTGCATGTTTATTGGGCCGGGGCATGGTTTAGATCGCACAACGTGTTCTGGATCGCACAAGGTTGTGTTGATCGCACAACACGTTGGAGCCGGGCCTTTATTAGGCTTCACCTGCTGAATCACACAAGATGATTGGGCTCGCACAATCTTACCGGCCCATTCAGTTTACTCGCACAATTTGGGCTTATGTGTATACTTGATTGATATTGTTAACATGTTTATATGTGTATGCCATGATCGTTGTGTGTACGTAACTTGCTATTTTATGTGTAAACATACGTGCATTACCTGAACCTAGACCTGACTTGTATGGTACCATGTTAGGACGTGGTTGACCACAAATAGCTCAAGTGACCTTTTGTTTATCTGCCGAGCTAATCTAAGGTGAGTTCACACTTTCTACAAGGCATGGGATTCCCGGTGGTATGGGAATGGGTTAAAGTATACAAAGGAATCCTGCGTATTCTCCTTGGGTAGAATACGTACTCCCACCCTCTTTGTTGAAGGGTGACAACATTGAAACCTGCGTGTTGTTCTTGACAAGTACTCCCACCCTCTTAACTGAAGGGTGACAACATTGAAACTAGACAAAACTCTATCATTAAGTCCCTCATTAACTAATGGCGAATGGGTCATTAGTTAAATAGCGCTATTAAGTTTGACAAGCCTCACACCGTGCCACAGAGGACAGGCGTGGACTAATGGACTTGGGCACTAGTCAATGATGATACACATTGACGCAGGGCACATAAACTTAACTACAGTCAGTAGTCGATATGGTAACGGGTCTAGTGGATTACATGGGGAAGCCCCCCACTAGCTATGGTTTGGGAAACAAGGAACTGGTTAAACTCGTGGTTTCAAAACAACTTATGTTTTTTTTTGGAACAACACTAAAATGGACAACCAACTGTGAACTCGCTCAACTTTGTTGTTGATTCGTTACTATATGCCTTACAGGTCGTTAGGTGCTTAGATGGAGCCTGCACAGGAGGATGAGGTCGTTGTGGGACATGGACGGTTGAGTTCCATGTTAAACTTATGAACTCTTAAACTTATGTTTTGGGTTTTGAACTTTATGCTTCCGCTGATAACTTAAACTTTGTTGAATTGTTTTGACACCAATTATATTACTTGGTTTGGACTTTTATTTATTTAAATTATATTGTTCAATATGATTGGTGGCTGGATCCTGGTCAGTCACGCTCCCTGCGGTGATACTCCGCTTGTTGAATTTGGGGGTGTGACAGATTGGTATCAGAGCCATTGGTTATAGTGAACTTGGTTTTAAAAAGGGAAAAAGCTTTTTGATAAAAACCAGACTATAACCTGTTCAATGCTCAACGATCCACAACGAAGCTTCACTCCACGTGCAAGACTCAACACTTTAGGTGATATGGTTTATGTTTGTATTGCCTGTCTGTTAGTTTAAATAGTGCGTTGATCATGGTATGCTTAGTTAACATAGTAGCACGTTGCCATTAGCTGTAATGTACCTTCTTGACATGCACTTGTTTGCTTGAAACCCTGAGTGTTCCCTCTCTTCTGTCATCTCATACTTTTCACATCTCTACGCCACCATTCTTACTTGTGTTTCTTTCGATGTGAAGATCATGAGTGGACGTCTCAATTTGACTCAAGCCCAGCTGACGGCTCTAATCAACGAACGAGTTGCTGAGGCTCTCGCAACAGCTCAAACAGGAGGTACAACCTGCTACCCCGACTTATCCTAGGATGTTTAGATCCTACTCTCGTGAACCTACTCTTGTGCTTAACCTTGTCCTTTCTTTCTCGCGTGACAGGTCAACATGCTCAGCCTCCTGTGTGTACGTTCAAGACCTTCATGGACTGTCGACCTAGTACCTTCAGTGGTACACAAGGAGCTGTAGGTCTTCTCCACTGGTTCGAGAAGATCGAATCTGTTTTCGAAATGTGTGAATGTCCTGTTGCTAGTAGGGTAAAGTTCGCTACGAGAACACTTGAAGGCTGTGCGTTGACTTGGTAGAATGCACAGGTACAAATGCTAGGGTTGGTAGCTGCTAATGCCACCCCATGGAATGACTTTAAGGATCTGATTAAAGAAGAGTATTGTCATCGTGATGACATACACAAGCTAGAGGTGGAATTTTACAATCTGAAGATGACGGGGTCTAAGATCGAAGCGTATAATAGGAGATCGAACGAATTAGCTGCATTGTGTCCCACCATGGTGGATCCTCCCTGCAAACGTATCGAGCTATACATCAAGGGTTTAGTGCTAGAGATTCAAAGTATGGTGACTTCAGCTAACCTCCCTACAATCCAGCAAATCATACGACTATCCCACCATCTCACTGATCAGGCAGTTGAGCAGAACAAGCTGTGTAAGCGTATTAGTGCCACTACTTCTGATGCTCTAAGTAACAACAAACGCAAATGGGATGGAAATTCAAACAAGGGTTCAAGTTTTGTTCAGTCTCAATCTCAGCAGTGAAGGATTAACGACTACAAGAGCCCCAGTCAGCAGTCTTCTGGTAATCAAGGACAGGGTGGGTACAAGGGAAACCACCCTAAGTGCAATCGATGTAACATGCACCACAGCGGGCCGTGTAGCAAGAACAACTGTCAGAGATGCAACAAGCCAGGCCACACAACAAAAGATTGCAGGAGCCTTTATCCTGCAAATCAGAGACGACAGCAGCAGCAACAATAGCCTCCACAGAACCAGCGCTAACAGCAGCAGTAACATCAGGGTAACAACAAAGGATGTTTCCAGTGTGGTGCTGAGGGCTTCAAAAGAGACTGCCCCCAGCTGAACCAGAATCAGAACAACAATAATCAGAGGAATGGAAACAACACTAGGGATAACAATGATGGTAATGGTGCCAGGGGACGTGCATTTGTGATTGGTCAGGGTGATGCGAGGAACGATCCCAACATCATGATGGGTAAGTTCCTACTGGATGATTTCTTTGTTTCAGTTCTATTTGATTCGGGTGCCTATACTAGTTACGTGTCCTTAAAAGTTAGTAAGATGCTTAAGCGTACCCTAATTCCCTTGAACGCCAAGCATGTTGTAGAACTAGCAAACGGTAAGAGTCTTGAGGCCACGCATATAGCTAAGGGTTGTAATCTCGTTCTAGCTGGTCAGACCTTCTCTATCGATCTTATGTCACACCCTGACTTTTGCGGAAGCGTGGTTTATCTGGTGTGACTTCTTAATACCATAGCATTCAATCATAACAACGCTATATGATAAAAACACTAGATGTTTATCCATTAATAAAGTTTAGAAAATACCACCATACCATTGTCTAAAAACATCAATACCAAATTAAGTTACAAACCATGACGTGATTAAATGAGTTCACAAAGACTCAACAAAAGTACTTAAATAAAACCTGAGTTTAGAATCATGTATCCCGTCCAGGATTAGGATACACCCTCTAAACCCATCAACCATGGATAACATCTTTTTATTCACGACGCAGCTCGAAGACACATGCATACTCTGCCAGATCCACTAGTTCCCTGAAATACATGTAGTTTGAAAAACATCAACAAAAGTTGAGCGAGTTCATGTGTATGTGAGTATGTACAAACCTTTGAAATATGTCTGTATATATGAAAGTCCCTGGTATGTAGCAATAAGGAAAAAGAGATCACCAATGGGTTGCAAAGCCACTGATATGTGTGAAGTGATGCAGGAAAACTCAAACCTAACGGAGTTGCACCGGGCTTCCGGCTAGAAGACATAGTCACCACTATGGGCCACCCTGGCCTCATGGGTGTGGGCTCGCTACACCCAAATAGATCTATCACTCAGGTCCCTTGGTCCTACGACGAGGATTAATGTCCTTAAGTGTTGTACCCACCACTCACATGATCTAAGTAGTAACCCTCCTTAAGCTAACCATACCATGTATAAAACGTTTGTATATAATTGTAACATGTATTTCATCCCCGAAGTATAAAACTAAAAACAGTTAAAAGAACAGGGGGACATGAACTCACAGTATTGCGTCCTCAGTTCGTAACTCAAACTCCCTCAGCAACCACGACTACCTACAGTGTACTAACATCTATTAGACGAACGGGCCGTGCCTTAGCTTAGCTTAGCTTAGCTTAGAGTTTAACGTTTTTGAGTTACATTTCTTGTGTTACCCAATATTATTCCAAGTTATAACATCTTGTTAAAATAAATTATTTTAACTTTAAATTATATTTTGTTTTGGAATAATTGTTTTAAACAATATTTTGTCACAATACTTCTCAAGTATTTTCCTTCCCAAGGATGGGGGTATTTCATACATGTATATTTGTTGTCTTGGATAATATATTTTTAAGTCTCACTTAGAAAATACATCTATATAACTTATTTGTCAAAAATAATGTATTCCAAGAAAATATATATATTTTTCCTCAAAAATAATATATTTTCTTCTTGTGACCAAAATAATATTTAACAAAAATTATATGTAATGGTATCCTCCGGAATATTTTGTAAGTTACGTTTTATCGTTCGGCTTCACAATATTAAGTGTGTAACTTATATTTCATCCCTTGTGATTTTTGGCATATGAAGTTATATTATTTTACCCTAAAATAATATAACAAGTTCACAAAGTATACAAATATTCACACAAGTGTCTTTGGTATTAAATATATATTCTAAATATATATTTATCCATTTTCATTTACAAAAACCAACCTCCGATACTTGTATTTTTGTATCAAAATTTGTGGCAAAGCTTATATTGAAAAACATGGTTTAAAATTCACTAGTAAACACTTGTTTAGAAAATATTTTCTAAGTGTTTGTATTTTTAGAAAATTTTGCCATAGTTCCCTTTGAAAATGGAGGTGTCCATGCTATTTAGCATATCATTTTCTTACCAAGTGCAAAAGCTATTCCATTTACAATACAACATGAACTTGATCTTTTACAAAAACGCGTAGTAACTTGGTGAAGTGTTTAGTAGCCTTAGTTACCCTCCAAAATATATTTACTACTTGGTAAAGTTCATTCTTGAAGATTTTAGACGTTTACAACTTGTAAACATGTTTCAAAAAAATGTTTATTTATAACATCTTCTTGTTTCAAAAGTATTTCCACACTTATTTTGTCACTAAAAAATAGTGTAGGTTTAATAAAAATCATGATATTTCAAAAATCATCTTTTAAACTTGGTTTTCTTGGAAAATCATTCACAAGTCTTGAATCTATAAGTTTACTAGGTCACTTTGATCATTGTTTTATAAGAAATCATTTTTCATTTATCAAGTTCATGTGTTCGCTAGAAGATAATCATCATATGAGGTTACATGATCATCCTCCCACTTGCTAGATGAAGTGTTTAAACACCATCTAGCAAGCTTCATGTGATGATTAGCATCATCATCTCAAGAGATCAACAAACAAACATCATCCATATGCTAAACAACATCATTTTATCCATATTTCATCATATGTTAGCTTTATGTTTCAAGATTCAAGTGCATGTTCTTTAGTGTTCTTGTGTAAATCAACATAATATATCTTTTAACCACTAAAAATATGAAGTAAACAAAGATCAAAAGAGTCTTACTACTAGCTTCAAGCTATGGAAGAACAATGGTGAAGATGAAGTGGATAAAAACAAACAAAGGAGGTCCTTGATGATACAAGAGTTCCACACCTTCTTAATCACCCTTGTGCACCTTGAGATATCCTTGGAGTGGATGATTGAAGATCGAAAATGGTGGTGGTGTGTGTAGGGTGTTCGGCCGAGAGCTTTGTGAGGGAGAGAGGAGAAGTGAAGTGGTGATGAAGATGTAGGTGATGGTTCCTTATAACACTCTCTAATCTTATTAACCAATGGTCTAAGTGTCTCCCCAAGTACAAACCATTATCAAATCAAATCTAGGAAAGATCACATGGGGATTTGAAGAAGATTAAGGTAATTTTGTGTGGGGCCACTACATGGGGCCGTAAACATCAAAGGGGGGAGGGGGTTAAGTGTAAATTGATGGTAAGAAGATAATGTGACACTCTGGATTTTCCCAAGCAACTATCTTGTATTGACATTATGTGTGCATATTTTTATTAAATGAAATTGGTGAATCACCTTAGTGTGCTATATGATTCTTGATCAAGTTGTATGTGTATGTAATATATATTTGTGCGTGTAAGTGAACCAAGACCATGAACCCGACTCGAGACCACTCGGTCTCGAGTGAACAACTGGGCCGGTTGGGCCGTGCACCCCTAAAGCCCACTCGACTAACTTGGGTTGAGTATAAAACCTCATTAACCACCATTTGCACCAAACTTTTCCTCACACACACTCCTCCTTTCTCTCCCACTAAAAACCCTAACAAATCAAGCTCACCTCCTTCTCTCTCTCTCTCGGATTCAATCGACAACAACAAGGAGGATTGGTCAAGCTCATCATCACCACTCGGACGCTTCCTTTCCTCACTTTCTTCCTTAAATCGGGGCCCTTCCACAATGGGTTAGTACCTTAGATATTCACTATGTGTTTATATGTATAAAAGTGCTATTTGCCTTGAAGGATTGAAATGATGGATGAAATATGTGAACTCTTGCATGATAACAAAGTGATAGGATATTTGAATGATAAATGATGGTTAGTGTAGGGTGTTTATTGTTTAGAATAAATGTTTACATGATCCTTTTTAACCGAGTAGCATGATATGCAAGGCATGTTCATGTTTTGATAGGAAATTGATAGATAACATGCAAGGTTGATAGGACCATAAAAGTGTGTATGTGTATGTTTGTTATGTTAGATTCAGGAATCGACGATGCTGAATTGAGTATATGCTAGGATAGGGTTGGTCGAATAATCATGATTATGATGAAAACCCTAACAAAGAACAACATGAAGGTCATGAAAATATTTGAAATATGCTTTGTTTGATCTATTTTGAATTGCATTTAGACAAAGAAACATGTTTAGGGAATTTCTATTGGTTAGTACACTAGATCATGCATATGAAATTCTATTGGATAGTACAATCGGATAGTTCTAGAAGGTCTCGGTCATCAGGTGTGTAAGTCGAGACCACCAGTCTCGACTCGAAACCGACTCATGACAACTCGAGACCACAGCAGTCACGACTCGAGATCATGTCCAAGTACTAAAAGCAGACTCCAAGGACTCGAGACCATCTAGGTCTCGACTCGAGAACCCATGATCTCGACTCGAGACTAAATCCGGGACAATTGAGGTTGCGACTCAAGTTGGTGTGACTCGAAACCACCCCACTACAAACCGAGACCATTCGGTTGCGACTCGAGACCTCTCGGTCTCGACTCGAGACCTCTCGGTCTCGACTCGAGACCACCTTGTCTCGAATGGGCTGCTTGTCTCCGATATTGGGCCGAAAATGTGTGGACTGTGCATACCGTTCTAATTGGATTCTGTGATGCTGTTAACTGTTAGTATGATTCGGATAGGCCCAATACACTCATATGTTTTGTATGCTATGTGTTAACTACGTGTACCATATACGTGATTACTTGTGTCCGAGCCTGACCTATACTGGTAACCATTTAGGACGTGGTGACCAGCATACTTAACCAAATAAACTAAACTGCCGAGCAACCCAAGGTGAGTTCACAACTAATAAAGCATGCGTTCCCGGTGGTTGGGAAACAGAAACTTAAACAACGCTATCCCCTCGTAAGGGATACAAACCTACTTCTCTCCCCTTAAATGGGACTTTTAGTTAACTACTGTTTATACTGGATGCAACAAGCAACACTAAACGAAACTCTATCACTCAAGTCCTCACTTCTTAATACCGATTAGTCACCGGGGCCAGGCGAACGGGTTATTAGTTGATAGCGCTATTTAGGTCTCACCAACCTCACACCGTGCCCGCGTATGGGATCGGGCGTGAACTAATGTACTCTGGCAACCGTCAATGATGATAGAACATTGACAAACGGGGCACTCTACGGAAACGTACGGATGAATAGTATTCGGTATTGTAAAAACAGTTTAGTCGCTTACTTATGGGGTAGCTCCCCATCGCATGTATAAACGGATAAATTAACTGGTGAAACATGTTTTTGGTAACTAAAACTGGACAACTCGTGGACTCGCCAACATCTTTGTTGATACCCTACTGCATGCTTTGCAGGTACCCAGTGACTCAGGAGCTTGCAGCTTGGGGATGTGTAGTGGTCGTTTAGCCCGTGTGTGGGTTTTAAATAATCTGAACTATGAACCTTGTTTTGAGACTGTTTGGTTTATGCTTCCGCTGTTTGTTTAAACTGTTATTTGAACTTAAACTTTTAGAACTTTAAAATATGGTCAGTCACGCCTCCAAGCGGTAGTACTCCGCATGTGGATTTTGGGGGTGTGACATATTGGTATCAGAGCCATTGGTTATAGTGAACTTGGTTTTAAAAAGAAGAAAGTCTTTTTGAGAAAAACCAGACTATAACCCGTGACTTGCAGCGACACTACACTCCAAGGGCAAGACTCAGCATATTAGACCTCATAGCTCGGACTTGTGTTTACTTGCTTGTTTATCTTATGTTGACTGCTCTACTATACGTACTAGTGTGCCTAATTAGATAGATACGCATCCCTCTTCTATCTCCTTCTCGCTACATTACGACATCACACTCATACTGTGTTTTCTGGTTATGAATTCAATGAGTGGACGCGGAAGAGGAAACGCTAACATGACTCAGGCTCAGTTCACCAACTTGCTCAACACGGTGGCTGCAGCTTTCGCAGCTCACCCTGGAGGTAAACTCGTTACTTTAGGAGGTTTAGATCCTACCCCCACATCGTCGTTTTCACCTCTAAACCTATTCGCTTCACTTCTCACAACAGGTCAGCCTGCGCTTGCACAGCCACGTGTTTGTACTTTCAAAACCTTCATGGATGGCAAGCCTCTCCCTTTCAATGGCACTGAGGGTGCCATAGGCCTTCTACACTGGATTGAAAAGGCCGAAGCTGTCTTTGCTGTCTGTGAGTGTCCCCCTGCTAACTGGGTAAAGTTCACGACTGGTACGCTTGAAGGAAACGCGCTTTCATGGTGGAAAGCACAGATTCAGATGCTTGGTCTGGAAACTGCTAATGCTACTACGTGGGAAGATTTCAAGGACATGATCAAAGAGGAATACTGTCACAGGGATGACATGCACAAACTCGAGAACGAGTACAATGAGCTCAAGATGGTTGGGTCGGAGATTGAGACCTACTCCAAGCAGTCCAACGACTATGCTGCACTTTGCCCAAACATGTCCCGACCCATGTATCGAAGGATCGAATTGTACATCAAAGGCTTGGTCCCAGAAATCCGGAGTCATGTGACCTCAGCCAACCTCAATACCATACAGCCCGTGGTTCGTCTTGCTCATAAACTCACCAATCAGGCTGTGGAGGAGGGCAAGTTGCCCAAGAGGATCAGTGCTACTGCTGGAACTTCTAGCGATAACAAACGAAAGTGGGATGGAAGTCAGGGAAAGGATGCTAACCCCACTCAGGCCCCAGTTCAACAAAGGAAGACTGAAAGCAACAAGGGCCCTCAGCAACAGGGTGGCTATCGAGGAAACCACCCCAAGTGCAACAAATGTAACCGACACCACAGTGGGCCTTGTGGCAAAAGTCAGTGTCAGCGATGCAACAAGATGGGGCATGAAGCCAAAGACTGCAGGAGCCCGCTTCCAGCTAGGCGTTATCAACAACAACCACAACAGCAACAAGGAAACAACCGTGGATGCTTCAAGTGTGGAGCAACGGGGCACATGCGAAAGGATTGCCCTGAACTGAATCAAAACAACAACAATCAGGGTGCTGGGAACAATAACAACAATGCTGGGAATGGTGCAAGAGGAAGGGCTTTTGTGATTGGAGCTGGAGAAGCAAGGAATGACCCCAACGCTGTAGCGAGTAAGTTCCTCCTTAATGATCGTTATGTTTCCATACTATTTGATTCCGTAGCAGATGCTAGTTATGTATCCCTACGTATTAGCAAGAAACTTAAGTCCCCTCTTACGCCATTAAGTTCTAAGCACATCGTCGAGTTAGCTAATGGTAGAAACCTCGAGGCCTCACACGTAATACGTAACTGCAAACTAGAATTGTCTGGTCAAACCTTCCGTATCGATCTCTTCCCCATCATTCTTGGAAGCTTCGACGTCATCATTGGTATGGATTGGTTATCCAAACATCGAGCTGAAATCCTCTGCCAAGAGAAAGCTATTCGTATTCCCCGTCCCCCTGGTAAACCTCTTATAGTTCAAGGCGACAAGAGCGGAGAAGTCACAGGCATCATTTCATTCTTAAAGGCCCAGAAGTGTCTACGAAAGGGGCACACCGCTATCTTAGCACTCGTTGCCGACACACAGAAAAAGGAAAACAGGATTGAAGATTTTCTAGTTGTACGCGACTATCCTGAGGTATTCCCGGAGGAACTACCTGGACTCCCTCCTCACCGTCAGGTCGAGTTTCAAATCGAACTAGCTCCCGGAGCAGCACCTATAGCTCGTGCACCTTATCGACTAGCCCCCGCGGAACTCAAGGAACTTTCTACTCAACTACAAGAGCTCTTGGACAAAGGTTTTATCCGTCCTAGCTCATCACCCTGGGGAGCCCCAGTGCTCTTTGTCAAAAAGAAGGATGGCACATTCCGAATGTGCATTGATTACCGCGAACTGAACAAGGTTACCATCAAGAATCGTTACCCACTTCCCCGTATCGACGATCTGTTCGACCAGCTGCAAGGGTCGAGCTACTATTCCAAGATCGATCTACGATCGGGCTATCACCAGCTGAGAGTCCGCGATGAGGACGTCTCTAAGACTGCTTTCAGAACCCGCTATGGTCACTACGAATTCCTTGTTATGCCTTTCGGAATGACCAACGCACCTGCGATCTTCATGGATCTCATGAACCGAGTCTGCAAACCCTACCTCGACAAGTTCGTAATTGTGTTTATCGACGACATCTTAATCTACTCGAAGTGTCAAGAGGAGCATGAACAACACCTGCGTCTTATTCTCGAACTCCTTCGCAATGAGCAACTGTACGCCAAATTCTCGAAATGTGATTTCTGGCTTTGAGAAGTCCATTTCCTTGGGCACATAGTCAATCAGGATGGGATTCATGTGGACCCCGCTAAGATCGAATCCATTAAGAATTGGCCTATACCTAAGATTCCGACCGAAGTTCGCCAATTCTTGGGATTGGCAGGGTACTATCGAAGATTTATCAAGGGATTTTCTAAGATCGCTCAACCACTCACGACCCTCACTCAGAAAGGTGTTGCTTACAAATGGGGTGATGCTCAGGAAACTGCCTTTCAGGAACTAAAGAAGAACCTCTGCAGTGCTCCTATTCTTTCCTTACCTGAAGGTACCGACGACTTCGTTGTTTACTGCGACGCTTCTATTCAAGGACTTGGTTGCGTACTGATGCAACGCGAGAAGGTCATTGCCTACACTTCGCGACAACTCAAGATTCACGAACGGAACTACACGACACATGACTTAGAATTTGGGGCTGTGGTCTTCGCGCTCAAGATTTGGAGACACTACTTGTACGGTACCAAGTGCACGATTTACACTGACCACAAGAGTCTCCAGCACATAATGGAACAAAAGGAGTTGAATATGCGGCAACGCCGATGGGTCGAACTCCTAAATGACTACGAGTGTGCGATTAAATATCATCCAGGCAAGGCTAATGTGGTAGCCGATGCCCTCAGCAGAAAGGAGACCAAACCCAAGCGTGTTCGTGCCTTACAGCTCACTATCCACTCGAACCTCCCTAAGCAAATCCGAAACGCTCAGGTTGAAGCATTGAAAGCCAAGAATGTCAGGGCTGAGTCCCTGCGAGGATCCAGGAAACGGCTAGAACAAAAAGAAGATGGTGCTTACTACGTAAACGAGCGTATATGGGTTCCACTTTATGGGAATTTGCGCGAGCTTGTAATGGATGAAGCCCATAAGTCCCGTTACTCAGTCCATCCTGGTTCGGATAAGATGTACCATGACTTAAGGACTACATACTGGTGGCCTGGCATGAAAGCCCACATAGCAACCTATGTCAGAAAATGTTTGACTTGTGCAAGAGTCAAGGCGGAGTATCAGAAACCATCAGGCCTGCTCCAACAACCAGAGATCCCACAGTGGAAATGGGAGCAAATTTCCATGGACTTTGTTACCGGCTTGCCTAGGTCTCAACGCGAAAATGACACCATTTGGGTGATAGTAGATCGATTAACTAAATCTGCCCACTTCTTGGCTATTAAAGAGACAGACAAGTTCTCCACCTTAGCAGAGGTGTACTTAAAGGAAGTGGTTTCGAAGCACGGAGTGCCAACCTCTATTATTTCCGATCGAGATGCACGTTTTACTTCTGAGTTGTGGCAAGCTATGCACAAATCTTTTGGCTCACGTTTAGACATGAGCACCGCTTACCATCCGCAAACGGATGGGCAATCTGAACGCACCATCCAAACCCTCGAAGACATGCTTAGGGCATGTGTGATCGATTTTGGTAAGAATTGGGAGAAGCACCTACCGTTAGTGGAATTCTCCTACAACAACAGCTACCACACCAGCATTCAGGCAGCACCCTTTGAGGCATTGTACGGTCGTAAATGCCGGTCGCCTCTCTGCTGGGCGGAGGTTGGTGACAGCCAGATCACAGGCCCAGAACATGTAGTTGACACCACCGAAAAGATTGCCCAGAGTAGGCAACGCATGGCGGCAGCTCGTGACCGTCAGAAGAGCTACGCTGATAAGGATAGGAAACCGCTAGAGTTCCAGGTGGGTGACCGGGCTCTACTTAAAGTCTCACCCTGGAAGGGTATAGTTCGTTTTGGAAAACGGGGCAAGCTAAATCCGAGATATGTCGGACCCTTTGAAATTACCGAAAAGATCGGTAAGGTCGCTTACAGATTGAATCTGCCTGAAGAACTGAGTGCTGTGCACAACGTCTTCCACGTGTCTAATCTGAAGAAGTGTCTGTCAGATGAAACACTCGTCATTCCTTTCAAGGAACTTACTATTGACGAACAGCTACACTTCTATTGGATAGTACAATCGGATAGTTCTAGAAGGTCTCGGTCATCAGGTGTGCAAGTCGAGACCACCAGTCTCGACTCGAAACCGACTCATGACAACTCGAGACCACAGCAGTCACGACTCGAGATCATGTCCAAGTACTCAAAGCAGACTCCAAGGACTCGAGACCATCTAGGTCTCGACTCGAGAACCCATGATCTCGACTCGAGACTAAATCCGGGACAATTGAGGTTGCGACTCAAGCTGGTGTGACTCGAAACCACCCCACTACAAACCGAGACCATTCGGTTGCGACTCGAGACCTCTCGGTCTCGACTCGAGACCACCTTGTCTCGAATGGGCTGCTTGTCTCCGATATTGGGCCGAAAATGTGTGGACTGTGCATACCGTTCTAATTGGATTCTGTGATGCTGTTAACTGTTAGTATGATTCGGATAGGCCCAATACACTCATATGTTTTGTATGCTATGTGTTAACTACGTGTACCATATACGTGATTACTTGTGTCCGAGCCTGACCTATACTGGTAACCATTTAGGACGTGGTGACCAGCATACTTAACCAAGTAAACTAAACTGCCGAGCAACCCAAGGTGAGTTCACAACTAATAAAGCATGCGTTCCCGGTGGTTGGGAAACGGAAACTTAAACAACGCTATCCCCTCGTAAGGGATACAAACCTACTTCTCTCCCCTTAAATGGGACTTTTAGTTAACTACTGTTTATACCGGATGCAACAAGCAACACTAAACGAAACTCTATCACTCAAGTCCTCACTTCTTAATACAGATTAGTCGCCGGGGTCAGGTGAACGGGTTATTAGTTGATAGCGCTATTTAGGTCTCACCAACCTCACACCGTGCCCGCGTATGGGATCGGGCGTGAACTAATGTACTCTAGGAACCGTCAATGATGATAGAACATTGACAAACGGGGCACTCTACGGAAACGTACAGATGAATAGTATTCGGTATTGTAAAAACAGTTTAGTCGCTTACTTATGGGGTAGCTCCCCATCGCATGTATAAACGGATAAATTAACTGGTGAAACATGTTTTTGGTAACTAAAACTGGACAACTCGTGGACTCGCCAACATCTTTGTTGATACCCTACTGCATGCTTTGCAGGTACCCAGTGACTCAGGAGCTTGCAGCTTGGGGATGTGTAGTGGTCGTTTAGCCCGTGTGTGGGTTTTAAATAATCTGAACTATGAACCTTGTTTTGAGACTGTTTGGTTTATGCTTCCGCTGTTTGTTTAAACTGTTATTTGAACTTAAACTTTTAGAACTTTAAAATATGGTGTTTACTAACTATTGTGGTTGATGAATACCTTTACTATTAATCAATGCTCAGTATAATTGGTGGCTGGATCCTGGTCAGTCACGCCTCCAAGTGGTAGTACTCCGCATGTGGATTTTGGGGGTGTGACAGATAATTAGTGGAAGGTTAGATGTTATGTCTAGTGTTTTATATGTAGGATGCTTTATGTAGTATGTTAGGGTGTTCGGGAACCATAACTAGTTCAGAAAAATAAAACAATGCTTTTTGCAATATTTCAGTGTTCCGGGTAATGTTCGGTTGTTCGGTTAGATACTGGTTCGTTAAAGTGTCAAGTTATACCGTATAGTGTCCTTTATGTAACTTTTTGTGGCACTTTTAATTCCCGACATTTAGGAAAGCATACAGGACCATTTTGCCATATTTTTGCATGTTACTAGCATGTTAAAATGCTAATTTTTGCTGATTAATGCAGAATTCTGCACTTTGAGTGGGTTTTAGGCACTTTCCGGCACTTAAACTATCACCTAGTGACGCAGTTTTATGGTCCTTACTTCCCTACACTCCATACTAGTGTAGTACCTTGTCTCTGGCCCTTACGGGGTCTCAAAACATTGTCTGTCTATGTACTGACATTGTCAGCAAGTTTATGAGTTATCCGCAAACTGTGCTAACTGTGCTTTGTGCATCGTGTATGTCACTAAAGTTTGTATGTGATAAATGGTGTGACAGTACGAAATGTGATGCACATGTATGTATGATACAGAAATCAGAAAGTAGTTTATATCATTAGTTGTAATTATGCACAGTCATTAAGCATTAACCAATATTAATTAATTGTATGATACCTGTAATTATGAGGGTTGTCACATTCTCCCCCTGTTAAGAAAATTTCGTCCCGAAATTTTAGTTCTGCTACTAGATGCAGGGGGCTTGGGGAATAAATGTGGGTATTTTTCCTTCATACGATCTTCACACTCCCAAGTGAACTCTGGGTCATTACGTGCATTTCAACAAACCTTGACGAGTTTGACACTACTCCTGCGTATCTTGTTAACCTTCCAATCAGTGACTTCAACAGGTTCTTCAGTAAAGTGGAGTGTGTCGTCAACATGAACTTCGTCGGCAGGAATGACAACTGTTTCTTGAGTTGGACTCTTCTTCAGATTTAATACATGAAATGTATCATGAACGCCATTTGGTTCTACAGGTAGATCCAACTTGTACGGTACAAGAACAATCCTCTCTAGGATCTTGAATGGTCCGATGTATCTTGGGTTCAACTTCCCACGCTTCCCAAAGCGTGCTACACCCTTCCAGGGTGAAACCTTTAATAAAACCATATCTCCCACCTCAAACTCTAGAGGTTCCCTTCTTCGGTCCGCATAACTCTTTTGTCGATCACGAGCCGCTTTTATGCGCTCTCGGATCTGTGTGATCTTATCAGTCGTTTCTTGAACCAATTCCGGACCGACAAGCTGTCTATCACCCGCGTCTGCCCAGCATAACGGTGATCGACACTTGCGTCCATAGAGAGCTTCGAACGGTGCGGCTTGGATGCTTGCATGATAACTGTTGTTGTATGAGAATTCAACCAATGGTAGGTGAGTGTCCCAACTTCCACCTAAATCCATTACGCAAGCTCGCAACATGTCTTCCAACGTTTGAATCGTTCGTTCGCTCTGTCCGTCTGTCTGCGGATGAAAGGCAGTACTCAGATTCAACTGAGAACCAAAGGCTTCTTGAAAGGATTGCCAAATTCTTAACACGAATCTTCCATCTCTATCAGAGATAATCGAGAGAGGCACTCCATGCCGTGCAACAATCTCTCTCAGGTACAGTTTAGCAAGCTTGCTCGTGTTGTCTTTTTCCTTGATTGGCAAAAAGTGTGCAGATTTGGTCAGACGGTCCACGATTACCCAAATCGTATCGTGACCTCTAGGTGTCCTTGGTAACTTTGTTATAAGGTCCATCGAAATCTGCTCCCATTTACACTGGGGCATTTCAGGTTGCTGCAGAAGACTTGAAGGTTTCTGGTATTCGAACTTTACCTTGGCACAAGTTAAACATTTGCCAACATATATCGCAACATCGCCTTTCATTCTCGGCCACCAATAGAAATCCTTTAGATCTTGGTACATTTTGTCCGATGCAGGATGGATCGAGTACCGTGATTTGTGAGCTTCATCAAAGATAACATTTCTCAAACCACCAAACAAGGGAACCCAAATCCGTTTCATGAAGCACAACGTTCCTTCCTCGTTTGGTACCAACTGCTTCTCCATCCCACGGAGATATTCATTTTCAATATTTCTTTCCTTGAGAGCTTCTCTCTGCGCGGCACGAATGCGCAATGAGAGGTCCGTTTGAATGATCATTTCCAAAGCCCTAACCCTTATGGGCTTGATCCTTTCCTTTCGACTCAGGGCATCGGCGACCACATTCGCCTTCCCTGGATGATATTTGATTTCACAATCATAATCGTTCAATTGTTCTACCCAACGTCTCTGTCTCATGTTAAGCTCTTTTTGATCAAATATGTGCTGCAGGCTCTTGTGATCAGTATAGATTATGCATCGCGTGCCATATAAGTAATGTCGCCAGATCTTCAATGCAAACACCACCGCGCCCAATTCCAAATCATGCGTGGTGTAATTTTTCTCGTGGATCTTCAACTGGCGAGAAGCATATGCTATAACCTTCTATCGCTGCATCAGCACGCAGCCTAAACCTTGACGCGAGGCGTTGCAATATACCACGAAGTCGTCAGTGCCTTCGGGTAGAGATAAAATTGGTGCGTCACAAAGCTTGTTCTTCAACAACTGGAATACTTCTTCTTGCTTGTCTCCCCATTCATACTTCTTGTCTTTTTGTGTGAGGGTGGTCAACGGTTGAGCAATTTTTGAGAAATCCTTAATAAATCTGCGATAATATCCGGCCAAACCTAGAAACTGTCGAATCTCGGTTGGCGTCTTTGGAGTTTCACAGTTTTTAACCGCCTCGATCTTTGTGGGATCCACATGAATTCCATTTTCATTAACCACATGACCAAGAAACTAAACTTCACACAACCAGAACTCGCACTTCAAGAACTTAGCGTACAACTTCTCCTTCTTAAGCAGCTCTAAGATAGCTCTTAGATGCTGCTCGTGCTCTTCTTTCGTCTTCGAGTAGATAAGAATATCATCAATAAACACAATCACAAACTTGTCAAGGTAGGGCTTACAAACTCTATTCATCAAATCCATGAATACTGCGGGCGCGTTTGTCAAACCAAATGGCATAACCAGGAACTCGTAATGTCCATATCGAGTCCTAAAGGCCGTCTTTGGAATACTTTCCTCTTGAATCCTCAACTGGTGATAGCCTGATCGAAGATCGATCTTTGAGTAAAAACTTGAACCTTGTAATTGATCGAACAGGTCATCAATCCTTGGCAAAGGATATCTATTCTTGATAGTCAACTTATTCAGCTCGCGGTAGTCGATGCACATGCAGAAACTACCATCCTTCTTTTTAACGAACAAAACTGGAGCTCCCCAAGGAGAGAAGCTTGGTCTGATAAATCCCTTGTCTAACAACTCCTGAAGTTGCGTTGACAACTCCTGCATTTTCGAAGGCGCAAGTTGATAAGGTGCCTTAGCTACAGGCGCGGCGCCTGGAACTAAGTCAATGTGAAACTCGACTTGTCTTTGTGGCGGCAGTCCTGGCAAGTCTTCAGGATATTCCTTCACGACTGGAATATCTTCTATCTTTGGTTCAACGGCTTCTTTATCCACGTTGTGTGCCAGGAAGGCAACACATCCCTTCTGCAAACACTTTCGAGCTTTCAAGCAACTAATGATCCTTAAGGGCGTATCGCGCTTCTCTCCGTGTACCACAATCGTTTCTCCATCCGCCATTGGGATGCGAATGGTCTTCTCGTGACATACAATTTCTACTTTGTTGCTTGACAACCAATCCATCCCTACTACCACGTCGAAGCTTCCCAACTCGACTGACAGTAGATCCAGTGTAAACTCGTGCTCTCCCAGTTCTATCACGCATCCTCTGATGACTTCATTCGTTTCTACTAGCTTTCCATTAGCTAGTTCTATTGAGTACGGAATGTCTAATTTACTAGCAGTTAACCCAAGCATTTTCTTAAACTCTAGCGATACAAAACTATAATCGGCACCAGTGACAAATAGTACATATGCAAAGCGTTGATTTATAGGAAACGTACCAGTAACCACGTTTGGATCTTGGCGTGCTTCCCTCGCACCGATGTTAAAAACTCTTCCATGCGCTTGATTGAGCTTTTGGCATTCTCGCTTGAAATGCCCCACATCTCTGCAATTAAAACAACCTGGTCCTCGACCATTACCGCCTTGAGTGTTGTTTTGGTTGCGATTCCCAGCTTGATTCGCAAAGTTACCACGATTTTCGTTACCGTCATTGCGGTTTCCATTCCCGTTACCACCATGGTTGTTGTTACCAAAACCCCTTTGGCCACCACGGCCAGTGCCAACCCAGCATGTTTCTTTTGAGTGACCAACCTTTCCACAAGATTCACATTTTCTAACTCGGCACTGGCCAGCATGATGATACTGGCATACTTCACATTTGGGCAGAGCGCCCATGTATCCTTCCCCTTTGACTTCAGCACCAGACTTAGCTTCTGCTGGTGGGTTCACATCCTTCCTCTTGTTGGCACTGCCGGTACTCTTTTTAAAGTTGGAGAACTTCCTCTTGTTTTCTCCTGAGGATTCAATGTGGGTCTCCTTTTTCTTCGGGTCAGAATTTGAAAACTTGTTTAGCCTGATCGCCTCTTCAGTTAAAGCCATGCTTAGATCAATTGCCTCAGTAATTGTGGCAGGCTTCGATGTTGTCACCATGCTCATAATCTGAGGTGCCAACCCCCAGATGAAACGCTCAACACGCTTGAACTCTGGACTAACCATGTAGGGTACCACATGAGATAGATCATGAAATCTCTGCACACACTCCGCGATTTTGGGGCCATCCATCTTGAGGTTCCAAAACTCTATTTCCAATTTTTGAATTTCAGCCCTGGAGTAATACTTCTTTCGCATGAGCTCCTTCAGCTCGTTCCAAGTCAAAGCGTATGCTGCTGCCTCTCCCAGAGTCTGGACTTGGAGATTCCACCATGAAAGTGCTCCATCTATGAACAATCCGGAGATGTAGGTGACTTGTTGTTCTGGTGCGCATTTTCTCATTCTTATCACTGAGTCGGTCTTCTCCGTCCATCGAACAAAGGCCACAGCACCCCTGGTGCCGTCAGAATTCAGTGGTTTACAGTCTAAAAACTGCTTAAAGGTACACCCTGTACAAGTAACGCCATTCACATAAAGCATTAGCGATTGCATATGGAATGTCCAAATGTAATGTAATGTGTGTCACACCCCGACCACGTGAGACAACGAAACGTGGCGGAAACGTCGGGGAGTGTTGTAACAGAATTATTGTTTCATAACCATGGCATAAATAAATTCTGTTTTATTGAATAAATGAACTCATTGTTTTAATACAATCAAATAAGTACAACTACGATCTTCCAAGTTTTAAAGTTGCTAAGGCAGGAGTCCGTCCTATATGTAGCATGTATCAACAATCATTGCAAAGCAGTACCTGAAACATGTGTAAAAATAGGTACGTCAGCATAAAAATGCCTGTGAGATACATAGGTTTTGTGAAAATAAGATTCATGACTTATGTTTAAGAAAATGTTTAGTCATGAACCTTGTAGTTTGCTTTGTTTTGTAAATCATTTGAAAAGCAATAAGATCAGATGATACGTATAAGTAAAATAATAGTGTATGGTTAAGCGAATAACGAAATAGAATGTGTTTGTATAAGAGAAGTTGTTTTGTAAAACAATGTCTTGTGAAAAGTATGTTATTTGTATAAAATGTTATATGTCTCAAATTGAAATGATTCAAATAACGCTACAATATGTAATACCATACAAACACTTATATATAGGAAGTACCAGCGGCGTATCCACCATGCTTGTATCATATTACACACGCCTCGTTACTTAATCACTTACTCAAACCAAACCAACAATGTAAGATGTCTATGTTTTAAACCAATTGTCAAATGTATTGAATAATATGTCAAAATGTTTATGTGTCCAATGTAATGTGTAACCAATGTGATTTGTATAAATAAATGTAAGATTAAACAAATAACCTTATAGTAGCATATTATAAATATACTTTGGATTTGTAAGTAACATATTAAACTATGTTTTGGTTTCATAAATAACATATCAAAATATGCTTTAGATGTGATAAATAACATATATGTTGGTTTTGTACAATATCACACATGGGAGTATATCAAACTATACTTTAATAGTGTGATTTGAGAATTCATTCAGACCTGGTGCATCAAAATACACCTTTGAGACTATAGAAATACCACAAAGGCAATCCCTATTTGGATGGAGCAACAAATTGGTTTCAGACATTCCATGACAACAGGAATGGGGTGTCAAATCCTATAGCGCTATATCATACTAACAATCGGTCTGGTGAACATAAAATAAGTACAATTCAACAATTTATTTTATGTTCTTTGAGAAATCAATGTTTAAACCATAGTTAGTCCTTCAGTTTGTCAAATGATAAGTAATAACATGTATAATCAATTATACTTTTGGAAAACATGAAAGTAACAGATAGGTACACATGATTCACCCCAAAACAGTTTGGAAAACAGTAAAATAGGGGAACTATGTACTCACATGAGATTGCTCAGAAGTCCTAAGATAGCCACCAAGCAATGCTAGAGATCATGGAATATCAAACGGCACCTAATATAGGTAACTACATTAATAAACCGGACCTAAATCGGAAGATCGGATAGAATGAGGGCTCGTAAACCAAATGAGTATGGGAACTCATGTAGTATGGTTTATTAAAGCCTACATACTAAATGAAACCTAACCTAAGTGCTTGTGACCCATTACGACCCGTTTAGGTAGCTTATGCTACTTTAACGCGTCGTTCGCGTGAAACGCGTTCGGACCGCCTAACTAGTCCTATGACAAGTAATATATGCCTTAACATGTCTAAAATGGTTGTCAAATCAGCTTAGATGTCAAAAGTTATGTTACATATGTTTAAAATGAATTTTGGCATCAAAGGGGTATTTTGGTAATTTACCTAAGGCATATAAACTACTTATCATACAACTAACTAAACGTCGTGACCATAGGGTATAACCTCGGAAGGTTATTCCCTATACTATGGTCACCTAAAGTGCTTGGTCGGATCCTAATGATCGACCAAACGGGTCGGGTTCGAAAGTATAAGCGATTGTTTAGATCGCTTACCTTACGACCCTATATAAGCACTAAACTAAAAGTGACGAGCTAAGCATGTTAAAACATGCTTAACTAAGTTTAGAAAACAGGTTTGGTATCACAACAAACGGTTGTGATACCTAAGAGTAGTTTGGTTACAAAATACGCAAGAATACGTATTCTGACCGAAACTACGGCTCGTCACTGAGCCTAGATAACGTGGTAATCAGTAGGTATAGTCACTAGGGACTATAACCATCGTGATCACGCTCACGTTATGAAGTTCAAACGAACTTCGCATCGACCATAAACTGGTCAATGCAGAAAGTCAAACAAAGTTTGACTTTCGGACTCGAAAAGCAATAAAAGAACGAAGGAATACTTACGAAGGGTCCCCGAATGCTAATCTAGATCAAAATAGCTCAGGTATGAAACAAAGGTTTCAACTTAGAGCACAAATGATCAGATTCTTGTGAGGAATGAAGTGAAATGGGTTGGGTATTTATAGTTTTCGGTCCACCGTTAGGATCGTTTCTTGGAAAAGTGGGAATGATCTAGCCTGTACACTTGTCAAGATGTTATGGTAACTGAAAATGGCCACCATAGGAGTTTAACAAGTGGCACTTGACCTTTGGGAGGGGTTAAAGGCTGTTAACTGCTGTTTAAAAACGATTTGCTGCATCTGACCCAGGCTAGCGCACCGTTACATTAAAAGTGTAGAGGTGCGCTAGGCCTAAGTTTGGCTGATTTACAATTTTGGTCCCTGTCATGAATTCAGCCCATTTTCGACACGTTTAAGGCCCGTTAACCCCATTTCAAAGCTCTAAAATGAAGTTAAAGTATTGGGAACTTAAAAAATGCTCAAAAATATCTCGGATGTCGGTTCGTTTAGCCGTACGGTTGCGATGTTCGGTTAATTACGACGGAATGCGCATAAAAGCGAAAAACGATCCAAATGACGCGACGAATGGATTTTTCTCATGCCAAACACTAAAATAAAATATTATAGTGCTTACATAAATTTTTGGATGTCCGGATGTATTCAGAACGTAAGTTATGCGCGAAAATGCAAACTTGTGCACTTTTTGACACTTTTAGTCCCTGAATGACCCAAAAGTTTATTTTAGCACACCGAACCCCTCAAAGCCTATTTCTAAGCTATATAAAGGATATATAAGGTGTGTTTAACTTATGGTCATGTTCCAAAATGTTCGTTACAGTTCAAATTGGCATACTTTCACAGTTTGTCAAGTTTAGTCCCTGTAAGCGAATTAACTTGTTTTCACCACACCAAACCTTCCAAAACTTATATCTAAGTTATGTAAAGGTTATTTAAGGTATGTTAAGCCTATTTCACTATTCCGGAGTGTTCGTTGGATTAAACTGGTTGTATTTACGCATCAGAGCGCGTATAACCCTCCAGAAAGCGATGTAAAGCTTAAAATCGAACAAGAGTTGATATGTGCAAACGATACACATATTTTTACAAATACCAAGTATGAAATACAATATTTCATTGGTTTGGAATTTGTTTGATGGTTGAAGTGACACAGGTGTCATAGTCTCCCCTACTTTAGGAAATTTCGTCCCGAAATTTAATTCTAGAGGAAACTTGTGAAGACAACTGTGACGGTTTCGCCTTCTAATAGATCCATTGAACCCTTAAGTAAAACTCTGGGCCATGTTAGGATTCCTAGCGAATTTGTTAACCCTCAAAGTGAATTCCTTGTAGCAGTAAAACATGGAATTTTTGAACTACGGACAGAAGAACGTTTCTTATGAAGACTTATCATAGGAAACTTGGTGTGTGATTGAGATCAGAATTGGGAAGTGTAAGATAAAATGACATCGGTCAAGGTCTAAGACTTTTCCCGTATCATTATTCTTGTCACTATAGGTCTTAACACATGACAAAGCTCCCTGTGGTTTCTGTGCACCAAATTCCATAATTATGTAGGCCTCCATAATTATGTAATTCCTTGCACAGTCTGCACAGTTCACTTCATAATGCGTAGGAAAAATCACTTGAATAAACATGAAGCGACATGACTAGACCACCAAAGCATCTGTTCAACTAGATCAACGAACGATCTTTTTAACTAGAACAACACATGATCTTCTTAACTAGGCCGTCGTACGACCTCCTTGAATAGACCACTTAAGGGATCTTTTCAATTATATCATCACATGATATTTCTAACCAGATTTTCAAATCAATATGTTTAACTAGATCACCCAAGGGGTCCAATTATAGAATAATACTGTATAACCCAAGGGACTTAGCTACAACGTAGAAGTCCATTAAGGATTTAAGATAGTAACTTTGGATATCCTATTATGAATCTCTCGTATGAGATATGAAAGATTCGATGAGGATTTGGATAGATCACAAAACATACATGAAAACATATAAGCACATAAACACATAATTAGTTAGCTTGATTCTTTAATTTGTTGTCTTTGAGCATGGATAATTAAAGCACATCAGGAATCCAATCCATGGATTTCATTTGGCACTTTAAGTATTTTCAAGGATCCATCTATAAAGATAGAAGGATTTTCAATAAGAGTTTGGCTTTGTTTCTTAAAAGAAACGAGTGTTTAAGGTTCTTGGGGAGATCACAAATATTCATAAAATGACAGAACCATACGAGTAGTTTGTCTTTGGGTTGACATCATAAGGTTGTATCAAACATTCACACAATTGTATCAGTTTTGCAAAAATAAAAACGATGACTTTTTATTTATATAACAACTGACTTGTCTTTAAACGTCAAAGATAACAACCAAGGGAAATAACAAAACACTAGTTGTTCACTACCGCATCATTGTTCATGTTTGCCTCATTGATGTTAAACACTCGTCCACGTGCTGGAGGTATGTTAACAAGTCTTGGGCAATTGTTCCTGTAGTGGGTAAGGTCACCACAGTTATAACATGACCCCGGAGGGAACCGTGCTTGAACAGCAGCAGGGTTTGCAGCAGCTTGATTTGCATAACGACAAACATTGATCAAATGTCCCAACCGCCCACAGTGGGTACATTTGTGACACTGCTCTTGCTCTAGATGATGACGGTTGCACTTGTTGCACAAAGGTGCAGTACCAACATAGTTTTGCCTTTTGCGAGGTTGTGCTGGTTGGTTTGGTGCAACCTGTTTGTCTTGAGCAGTTACAGCGCAGTTCTGAGAGGCTTTGCGCTTCTTCTTCTTGGATACCTCAGCATGTTCTTCCTTTGGTTCCACTTGAGCAGTCTTGTCAGATGGTCTTGGGTCGCCTTTTCGAAAAAGCTTTTTCTTTCTGATGTGGGATTCAGTCAGAGTAGCAGACAATTCAATGGCTTGTCTGACAGTAGTATGGTTGCTGCCAGTAACAATATCCTGAACTAGGTCAGGAAGACCATCAGTATATTTCTCGATCGCCTTATCCACAGGAGTAACCATAGCAGGACACAACAGGCTCAATTCTTCAAAACGGTCAGTATAGGCTCGATGTTCACCACTGTCTTGCTTCAAATCATCAAACTCCCTCTCCAAAGCTCGCAGTTCATGACGAGGGCAAAACTCCTTCATCATAAGAGCCCTAAGCTCAGCCCAAGTCTGTGCTAATGCAACCTCAGCACCGCGGTCTCTCATCACCCCGTTCCACCATGTGAGAGCCCTCTTCTGAAACACACTTGAAGAAAACTCGACCTTGCGATTTTCAGGACACTGAACGTGACAGAACGTATTCTCAATGCTCTCGAACCACTGAAGAAGCCCAGTTGCTCCCTCAGAACCACTAAACTTGAGTGGTTTAGCCGAGTTGAAACTCTTGAAATTGCATGGAGCATTGTTGTTGTTGATGGCTTGCATCATTTGAGCATAAAGATTTGGGAAGGCAGCAGCCATTTGCTGTGCGATGATTTCCGCCAGTTCAGCATTCGCCATCTGATTGTCACGTCGAGGAGGCATTCTAAAAGAGGAAACATGAAAGGAAACGAGTGAGAGAATTAGGCGAAAAGAATGAGATGAAACAAATCCGATGAAAGCAAGGATAGTGGTCATTTGTTTGTTACTTCAAAGCAACAAACTACACACAGTGACTAATCAAAGTAAATGGGTCAAAAATAATGTATCACGAAGACATGCTCGCCTATAAGTGAACACTCATCCCAAGAATTCCCAGGTAAGCACAACTGGTCTCGCGTCTGATGAGATGTATACGAAGTGCTTGCCTAGACAGAAAACCCAGAATACAGGCATTCACCCTTCCAGTTTGCACGTGTTCACATTATTTAAAACCCAAAACCTTGACGAGATTTTGAAAACTCAAAGGGGTTCAAAACCATATAACAGAGGGTTCAAAACCTAGTAATCAATCATCCTAGAACAGATGATTAGTTTTCAAAGCGGTTTTGAAATTTATGTTCTTGTTGTGGTTGTCGCCTAAGGATAGGTGACGGTATTGTTTTATGACTAAACGCAAGTAAACTCGCGTTAGGGTCCTAAGAAGGTTATAGACTAGGTCAAAGCATTACTAATAACCTAATTCCCTATAACCACTGGCTCTGATACCAACTTTTCTGTCACACCCCGACCACGTGAGACAACGAAACGTGGCGGAAACGTCGGGGAGTGTTGTAACAGAATTATTGTTTCATAACCATGGCATAAATAAATTCTGTTTTATTGAATAAATGAACTCATTGTTTTAATACAATCAAATAAGTACAACTATGATCTTCCAAGTTTTAAAGCTGCTAAGGCACGAGTCCGTCCTATATGTAGCATGTATCAACAATCATTGCAAAGCAGTACCTGAAACATGTGTAAAAATAGGCACGTCAGCATAAAAATGCCTGTGAGATACATAGGTTTTGTGAAAATAAGATTCATGACTTATGTTTAAGAAAATGTTTAGTCATGAACCTTGTAGTTTGCTTTGTTTTGTTAATCATTTGAAAAGCAATAAGATCAGATGATACGTATAAGTAAAATAATAGTGTATGGTTAAGCGAATAACGAAATAGAATGTGTTTGTATAAGAGAAGTTGTTTTGTAAAACAATGTCTTGTGAAAAGTATGTTATTTGTATAAAATGTTATATGTCTCAAATTGAAATGATTCAAATAACGCTACAATATGTAATACCATACAAACACTTATATATAGGAAGTACCAGCGGCGTATCCACCATGCTTGTATCATATTACACACGCCTCGTTACTTAATCACTTACTCAAACCAAACCAACAATGTAAGATGTCTATGTTTTAAACCAATTGTCAAATGTATTGAATAATATGTCAAAATGTTTTTGTGTCCAATGTAATGTGTAACCAATGTGATTTGTATATATAAATGTAAGATTAAACAAATAACCTTATAGTAGCATATTATAAATATACTTTGGATTTGTAAGTAACATATTAAACTATGTTTTGGTTTCATAAATAACATATCAAAATATGCTTTAGATGTGATAAATAACATATATGTTGGTTTTGTACAATATCACACATGGGAGTATATCAAACTATACTTTAATAGTGTGATTTGAGAATTCATTCAGACCTGGTGCATCAAAATACACCTTTGAGACTATAGAAATACCACAAAGGCAATCCCTATTTGGATGGAGCAACAAATTGGTTTCAGACATTCCATGACAACAGGAATGGGGTGTCAAATCCTATAGCGCTATATCATACTAACAATCGGTCTGGTGAACATAAAATAAGTATAATTCAACAATTTATTTTATGTTCTTTGAGAAATCAATGTTTAAACCATAGTTAGTCCTTCAGTTTGTCAAATGATAAGTAATAACATGTATAATCAATTATACTTTTGGAAAACATGAAAGTAACAGATAGGTACACATGATTCACCCCAAAACAGTTTGGAAAACAGTAAAATAGGGGAACTATGTACTCACATGAGATTGCTCAGAAGTCCTAAGATAGCCACCAAGCAATGCTAGAGATCACGGAATATCAAACGGCACCTAATATAGGTAACTACATTAATAAACCGGACCTAAATCGGAAGATCGGATAGAATGAGGGCTCGTAAACCAAATGAGTATGGGAACTCATGTAGTATGGTTTATTAAAGCCTACATACTAAATGAAACCTAACCTAAGTGCTTGTGACCCATTACGACCCGATTAGGTAGCTTATGCTACTTTAACGCGTCGTTCGCGTGAAACGCGTTCGGACCGCCTAACTAGTCCTATGACAAGTAATATATGCCTTAACATGTCTACAATGGTTGTCAAATCAGCTTAGATGTCAAAAGTTATGTTACATATGTTTAAAATGAATTTTGGCATCAAAGGGGTATTTTGGTAATTTACCTAAGGCATATAAACTACTTATCATACAACTAACTAAACGTCGTGACCATAGGGTATAACCTCGGAAGGTTATTCCCTATACTATGGTCACCTAAAGTGCTTGGTCGGATCCTAAAGATCGACCAAACGGGTTGGGTTCGAAAGTATAAGCGATTGTTTAGATCGCTTACCTTACGACCCTATATAAGCACTAAACTAAAAGTGACGAGCTAAGCATGTTAAAACATGCTTAACTAAGTTTAGAAAACAGGTTTGGTATCACAACAAACGGTTGTGATACCTAAGAGTAGTTTGGTTACAAAATACGCAAGAATACGTATTCTGACCGAAACTACGGCTCGTCACTGAGCCTAGATAACGTGGTAATCAGTAGGTATAGTCACTAGGGACTATAACCATCGTGATCACGCTCACGTTATGAAGTTCAAACGAACTTCGCATCGACCATAAACTGGTCAATGTAGAAAGTCAAACAAAGTTTGACTTTCGGACTCGAAAAGCAATAAAAGAACGAAGGAATACTTACGAAGGGTCCCCGAATGCTAATCTAGATCAAAATAGCTCAGGTATGAAACAAAGGTTTCAACTTAGAGCACAAATGATCAGATTCTTGTGAGGAATGAAGTGAAATGGGTTGGGTATTTATAGATTTCGGTCCACCGTTAGGATCGTTTCTTGGAAAAGAGGGAATGATCTAGCCCGTACACTTGTCAAGATGTTATGGTAACTGAAAATGGCCACCATAGGAGTTTAACAAGTGGCACTTGACCTTTGGGAGGGGTTAAAGGCTGTTAACTGCTGTTTAAAAACGATTTGCTGCATCTGACCCAGGCTAGCGCACCGTTACATTAAAAGTGTAGAGGTGCGCTAGGCCTAAGTTTGGCAGATTTACAATTTTGGTCCCTGTCATGAATTCAGCCCATTTTCGACACGTTTAAGGCCCGTTAACCCCATTTCAAAGCTCTAAAATGAAGTTAAAGTATTGGGAACTTAAAACATGCTCAAAAATATCTCGGATGTCGGTTCGTTTAGCCGTACGGTTGCGATGTTCTGTTAATTACGACGGAATGCGCATAAGCGCGAAAAACGATCCAAATGACGCGACGAATGAATTTTTCTCATGCCAAACCCTAAAATAAAATATTATAGTGCTTACATAAATTTTTGGATGTCCGGATGTATTCAGAACGTAAGTTATGCGCGAAAATGCAAACTTGTGCACTTTTTGACACTTTTAGTCCCTGAATGACCCAAAAGTTTATTTTAGCACACCGAACCCCTCAAAGCCTATTTCTAAGCTATATAAAGGATATATAAGGTGTGCTTAACTTATGGTCATGTTCCAAAATGTTCGTTACAGTTCAAATTGGCATACTTTCGCAGTTTGTCAAGTTTAGTCCCTGTAAGTGAATTAACTTGTTTTCACCACACCAAACCTTACAAAACTTATATCTAAGTTATGTAAAGGTTATTTAAGGTATGTTAAGCCTATTTCACTATTCCAGAGTGTTCGTTGGGTTAAACTGGTTATATTTACGCATCAGAGCGCGTATAACCCTCCAGAAAGCGATGTAAAGCTTAAAATCGAACAAGAGTTGATATGTGCAAACGATACACATATTTTTACAAATACCAAGTATGAAATACAATATTTCATTGGTTTGGAATTTTTTTGATGGTTGAAGTGACACAGGTGTCACAATGTGTCTCAAGCGACTTAAACATTACCATGTGGTGGGTTGTTCCTCGAGGTATTCCCGCTAGTTTCGGCGCGTGAGGCCTCGTAATATGCTATTGCTCGGGAGATTCTTTCTTGTAATTCGGCCTCAGTAGTGGGTAAACGATTTTACCTTCGTGGAGGCATCTTCTATAAGAAGATTGTATTGGTCAGGTCATAAGCATATAAGTATGTAGTACGCGTACATAATAACATTCATCAAAACAAGTAACACATACATCCCATGTCATAACACAAACAAGTAATCTAACAATACATGTAATGAGAATGTTACGATTGAGCTATCATATAGCAAGACCACAAGTACAGTTTACAAGTTTCACAATTGTATCATACATCAAAAGGGACTAAGGGTCATATCACCCTTATCCGAATCGTCTAACAATCTACAACAACCAAAAGTCAAAAGTCAAAGTCACACTGTGGTCTTTAAAATGCTGTGCAATCAGGCTCAATAGCTGCACTCTCATCAAACACATGTTATCTGTAGAAAACCAAAAACCTCTAAGCTGATGGGGGAGGATGAGGAGGTGGAGGAATGAAAAGCAAATGGCGCATACGCGCTAACTCCTCCTCGAGAGCATGAACAAGCAGTAACAAACAGCTAATCTGCTGCTCCATAGTAAGAAATCGGATGTCGAAATCCGGGTAAGGAAATAGTGGAGCAGGTGGAAAAGCAGACTGTGATGGATTAGCAAAAGGTGGAGGACGCGGGATCCTCTCTAGCTCAGTGACTCTACCACTCAACATATCCTGCAGGAGCTGCAGGGATAAAAGCAAATAATCCCTTGAGTATCCAATATGGAAGGGATGGTACGGATCAGATATAGGCATGACGTTGGGCGGAAACCACATAAATGGCTCGCCCGTGGGTGCAGAAGAAGATGCAGCGTGTGTAAATAGAGGTATGAAATGATCGGCTGCTGACACAAAAGGTACGTGACCGGCCTGCTGACTCGAAGGTCCTTCCCCTGGACGGGGAGGAGGGATGTCCTGAAGAAATGTGACTGGTAAATCTGTGCGGTGAACATCTGACACGTATGGGTGAAAGGGAGCAATACCAAATGGTGCATGAACAGGTGCAGGAGGGGGAGTAACTGGTCTGACAAAAGGAGGGTAGTCGTCCTCGTCCTCAATCCACCCATTGCGGGTGTGAGCATATCTGGGGTCTACATGGGTAGCAAAAGGTGCACGATCAACAAGTGCAGGTATCGGGTCAGGCAGAGGAGGTGCAACAACTGGTACATCAACAGGGACAGGGTCGTGCATAGGTAGAAGGTCATGAGCAAGAACAGGCTCTGGTGCAATCTCAGGCTCTGGGTCAGCTGGAGCAAGCTCATGATCAGCGGGTACATCCAGGAGCTGCTCATCAGGAAAAACAAGTGCATCAATGGGCTGCTCAGCAGGAATAAAATCAATCTCCTGCTCAGGATCGAAATCAGGATCATCAGGTGCCTCAAAAGGCTGCTCAACAGGGACAAACTCAATCTCATGGTCTGGATCAAGGTCGTGTGAAAAAATAGGGTCAATCTCATCGTCGAACTCAAAATCCTGCGGCGGAACAGGCGCTGCAGACATAGCAGTGTTGGAATCAGTGTCTGAGGGATATCGCTGTAATCCCAGTGCATGAAGAGTAGAAGATGACACAGACTCAAATGAATCGGGACCAGACTGGTCAGATAAAACCTCCACAACTGGAACCTCGACAGGTGGCATAGCAACATCATTATCAACCGGAGCCCCGCCATCCTGGTCATCCTCAGGGGGACCCTCGATGAAAAGATCGATGTCGTCATCAGACATATCGTCGAGAGGCAGATCCTCAACATGAAAAGCAACAAGAGGAATAGGTGCAGGGATCTGAGCAAGGGGTAGATCCCTGTCAAGAAAACCATCAGCTATAGGCATAATATCGCCAAAATCCGGCAAGGCGAAAGGCTGAAAATCGTCAGTATCATCTGAAAGCATCTCTGGATCACTCTCCGAGTCAGAGATAGGAATCTCGGGTGCAGGGATGATCTCATCATCTGAAGTAATAGCTATGGGATCAATGGTGTCGGATACACCGCTCTCTGAAGAGGACATGGTGTCTGTAACAAATCAATCACAAGTATGGACATATATCAACAATTATCAAGTAAGCATGTAAGTAGTAACAGTGTAAGCATGTATGCATCCTGGCCTTCCCAAGACTATCCCACCCAGCCTCTCAGACTGAACTACTTAGTCTCTCAGACTAAACCTCCCAGTTTCCCAAACTGAACTACCCAGCCTCTTAGGCTAAACCTCCCAGTCTCTCAGACTGCCCCAACTAGTCTCTCAGACTACCCAGTCTCTCAGACTGAACTACCCAGTTAGTCTCTCAGACAAACTCCCCAGTCTCTAAGACTGAATTACCCAGTTAGTCTCTCAGACTAACTCCCCAGTCTCTCAGACTACACTACCCAGCTAGCCTCTCAGACTAACTCCCCAGTCTCTCAGACTGAATACCCAGCTAGTCTCTCAGACTAACTCCCTAGTCTCTCAGACTGACTCCCCAGTCTCTCAGACTGAAATTAGAAATGAATTCTTTGAAATGTATTTTGCGTATTTTATTTGTAAAAATGTTTGTCTCATGGATTTGGACGCTTTGTGTATGCAATGTAAAAATGTTTTCGTGAGAGCCCTAATGATCGTAGTCTAGACTCAAGAAAGAATCCTAGTTCGCTACAATCGAAGATCTGATACCAAGCTGTCACACCCTGACTTTTGCGGAAGCGTGGTTTATCTGGTGTGACTTCTTAATACCATAGCATTCAATCATAACAACGCTATATGATAAAAACACGAGATGTTTATCCATTAATAAAGTTTAGAAAATACCACCATACCATTGTCTAAAAACATCAATACCAAATTAAGTTACAAACCATGACGTGATTAAATGAGTTCACAAAGACTCAACAAAAGTACTTAAATAAAACCTGAGTTTAGAATCATGTATCCCGTCCAGGATTAGGATACACCCTCTAAACCCATCAACCATGGATAACATCTTTTTATTCACGACGCAGCTCGAAGACACATGCATACTCTGCCAGATCCACTAGTTCCCTGAAATACATGTAGTTTGAAAAACATCAACAAAAGTTGAGCGAGTTCATGTGTATGTGAGTATGTATAAACCTTTGAAATATGTCTGTATATATGAAAGTCCCTGGTATGTAGCAATAAGGAAAAAGAGATCACCAATGGGTTGCAAAGCCACTGATATGTGTGAAGTGATGCAGGAAAACTCAAACCTAACGGAGTTGCACCGGGCTTCCGGCTAGAAGATATAGTCACCACTATGGGCCACCCTGGCCTTATGGGTGTGGGCTCGCTACACCCAAATAGATCTATCACTCATGTCCCTCGGTCCTACGACGAGGATTAATGGCCTTAAGTGTTGTACCCACCACTCACATGATCTAAGTAGTAACCCTCCTTAAGCTAACCATACCATGTATAAAACGATTGTATATAATCGTAACATGTATTTCACCCCCGAAGTATAAAACTGAAAACAGTTAAAAGAAAAGGGGGACATGAACTCACAGTATTGCGTCCTCAGCTCGTAACTCAAACTCCATCAGCAACCACGACTACCTACAGTGTACTAACGTCTATTAGACGAACGAGTCGTGCCTTGGCTTAGAGTTTAACGTTTTTGAGTTACGTTTCTTGTGTTACCCAATATTATTCCAAGTTATAACCTCTTGTTAAAATAAATTATTTTAACTTTAAATTATATTTTGTTTTGGAATAATTGTTTTAAACAATATTTTGTCACAATACTTCTCAAGTATTTTCCTTCCCAAGGATGGGGGTATTTCATACATGTATATTTGTAGTCTTGGATAATATATTTTTAAGTCTCACTTAGAAAATACATCTATATAACTTATTTGTAAAAAATAATGTATTCCAAGAAAATATATCTATATTTTCCTCAAAAATAATATATTTTCTTCTTGTGTCCAAAATAATATTTACCAAAAATTATTTGTAATGGTATCCTCCAGAATATTTTGTAAGTTACGTTTTATCGTTCGGCTTCACAATATTAAGTGTGTAACTTATATTTTCATCCCTTGTGATTTTTGGCATATGTAAGTTATATTATTTTACCCTAAAATAGTATAACTAGTTCACAAAGTATACAAATATTCACACAAGTGTCTTTGGTATTACATATATATTATAAATATATATTTATCCATTTTCATTTACAAAAAAACAACCTCCAATACTTGTATTTTTGTATCAAAATTTATGGCAAAGCTTATATTGAAAAACAGGGTTTAAAATTCACTAGTAAACACTTGTTTAGAAAATATTTTCTAAGTGTTTGTATTTTTAGAAAATTTTTCCATAGTTCCCTTTGAAAATTGAGGTGCCCATGATATTTAGCATATCATTTTCTTTTCAAAAATCATTCAAACAATCAACAATCATACCCTAAACAATATTATACTTACCAAGTGCAAAAACTATTCCATTTACAATACAACATGAACTTGATCTTTTACAAAAAACGCGTAGTAACTTGGTGAAGTGTTTAGTAGCCTTAGTTACCCTCCAAAATATATTTACTACTTGGTAAACTTCATTCTTAAAGATTTTAGACGTTTACAACTTGTAAACATGTTTCACAAAAATGTTTATTTATAACATCTTCTTGTTTCAAAAGTATTTCCACACTTATTTTGTCACTAAAAATAGTGTAGGTTTAATAAAAATCATGATGTTTCAAAAATCATCTTTTAAACTTGGTTTTCTTGGAAAATCATTCACAAGTCTTGAATCTATAAGTTTACTAGGTCACTTTGATCATTGTTTTATAAGAAATCATTTTTCATTTATCAAGTTCATGTGTTCACTAGAAGATAATCATCATACGAGGTTACATGATCATCCTCCCACTTGCTAGATTAAGTGTTTAAACACCATCTAGCAAGCTTCATGTGATGATTAACATCATCATCTCAAGAGATCAACAAACAAACATCATCCATATGCTAAACAACATCATTCTATCCATATTTCATCATATGTTAGCTTTATGTTTCAAGATTCAAGTACATGTTCTTTAGTGTTCTTGTGTAAATCAACATAATATATCTTTTAACCACTAAAAATATGAAGTAAACAAAGATCAAAAGAGTCTTACTACTAGCTTCAAGCTAGGGAAGAACAATGGTGAAGATGAAGTGGATAAAAGCAAACAAAGGAGGTCCTTGATGATCCAAGAGTTCCACACCTTCTTAATCACCCTTGTGCACCTTGAGATATCCTTGGAGTGGATGATTGAAGATCGAAAATGCTGGTGGTGTGTGTAGGGTGTTCGGCCAAGAGCTTTGTGAGGGAGAGAGGAGAAGTGAAGTGGTGATGGTTCCTTATAACACTCTCTAATCTTATTAACCAATGGTCTAAGTGTCTCCCCAAGTACAAACCATAATCAAATCAAATCTAGGGAAGATCACATGGGGATTTGAAGAAGATTAAGGCAATCTTGTGTGGGGCCACTACATGGGGCCGTAAACATCAAAGGGGGGAGGGGGTTAAGTGTAAATTGATGGTAAGAAGATAATTAGTGGAAGGTTAGATGTTATGTCTAGTGTTTTATATGTAGGATGCTTTATGTAGTATGTTAGGGTGTTCGGGAACCATAACTAGTTCAGAAAAGTAAAACAATGCTTTTTGCAATATTTCAGTGTTCCGGGTAATGTCCGGTTGTTCAGTTAGATACGGGTTCGTTAAAGTGTCAAGTTATACCGTATAGCGTCCTTTATGTAACTTTTTATGACACTTTTAATTCCTGACACTTAGGAAAGCATACAGGACCATTTTGCCATATTTTTGCTGATTACTGCAGAATTCTGCACTTTGAGTGGGTTTTAGGCACTTTCCGGCACTTAAACTATCACCTAGTGACGCAGTTTTATGGTCCTTACTTCCCTACACTCCATACTAGTGTAGTACCTTGTCTCTGGCCTTTACGGGGTCTCAAAACATTGTCTGTCTATGTACTGACATTGTCAGCAAGTTTCCGAGTTATCTGCTAACTGTGCTAACTGTGCTTTGTGCATCATGTATGTCACTAAAGTTTGTATGTGATAAATGGTGTGACCGTACGAAATGTGATTCACATGTATGTATGATACAGAAATCAGAAAGCAGTTTATATCATCAGTTGTAATTAAGCACAGTCATTAAGCATTAACCAATATTAATTAATTGTACGGATACCAGTAATTATGAGGGTTGTCACATCTTATCCCCATCGTTCTTGGTAGTTTCGACGTTGTCATTGGGATGGATTGGTTATCTCAACATCAAGCGGAAATACTCTGCAAGGAGAAAATTGTCCGCATCCCTCGATCTGGTGAGGAACCTCTTGTTATTCATGGTGATAATAGTGGTGCTGTCGTGGGCATCATCTCTTTCCTTAAGGCCCACAAGTGTTTGCGAAAGGGCCACACTGCTATTCTAGCCCTCGTTACTAACACCTCAGCGAAAGAGAAGAAGATAGAAGATATTCCAATCGTACGCGACTTTTCTGAGGTATTCCTTGAGGAATTACCCGGTCTTCCGTTTCATCGTCAAGTCGAATTTCAAATCGAGGTAGCTCCTGGAGCAGCACCAATAGCTCGTGCACCTTACCGCTTAGCCCCATCCGAACTAGAAGAACTGTCCGCACAACTACAAGAGCTCTTGGACAAGGGTTTCATTCGTCCTAGCTCTTTGCCCTGGGAACTCCAGTCTTGTTTGTGAAGAAGAAAGACGATACCTTCCGAATATGCATTAACTATCGCGAACTCAACAAGGTGACCGTGAAGAATCGTTATCATCTCCCTCGTATCGATGACCTGTTCGACCAGTTGCAAGGGTCGAGCTTCTACTCTAAGATTGATTTGTGATCTGGCTATCATCAGTTGAGAGTCGGAGATGAGGACATCTCCAAGACAGCATTCAGGACTCGTTACGGACACTACGAGTTCCTGGTTATGCCTTTCGGGCTGACAAACGGACCTGCGGTCTTCATGGATCTTATGAACCGAGTGTGCAAACCTTACTTTGATAAGTTTGTTATTGTTTTCACCGACGACATCCTGATCTATTCCAAGAGTCAGGAGGAACACGAGCGTCATCTGCGTCTTATTCTGGAACTTCTTCGAGCAGAACAACTTTATGCTAAGTTTTCAAAATGTTTCAAAATGTGACTTATGACTTCGTGAAGTCCATTTCTGTCACACCCCGATATTTCCACGTATTACCGGTGGGCCCGGTGGGGAGTACCGTGACGTAGTTGATATCATCATAGTCAAACAACACAAAATTTAAATGCACAGCGGAAGCAAAAGATATATTCATTTCAACCAAATAAATTGTAATATTAAGTATCACAAAATAGTTGAAACATATCCATAGGCGGATCGAAATAAAAAGGAAATTGTTCCACAGACTTTAACATCTAGAGCTTGCGAGACTTGATTATTGATGCCGGGAGTATCCAGCCTATTACGTATAGTACCTGCACTTAGCCTTTTTGGATAATACGTCAGTTTACACTGGTAAATACAACTTAACTGACTCATTTTGAAAAGAGTTTGAAAATTGATTTGAATGCACTTCGGCAAAAATATCTTTTATAACTTGGGACAATTATTCAAAAATAATCTTGTATACAGCTTTATTTATTTGTCGTCCATTAGGGCCGGTTTGTAGGGCCGGTATAGATTAATTGACACGTCACATGTATAATGCCCACAAAGATTATTTCCTTTAAGTGGATTACCAGTTTTTACATAATGCATCTGTCAGGTGTATGCCTACACCCCGTGCTTAGGTCGTGGCCATTTCTTTGAATGATGCCAAAGATATCCGGGACATGGTCATTTAACCCCCAAAGGCCATACACCAAATAATACAGATTAAAACAGGTTATGTAAATACATTAATCACAATCCGATTTAAATGACTACATACCCGACCAAGCGGTACTTTTATAGTACCGTATCCCAAGCCCGTATAGGGAAAATAAGTTAAGAGTATTTACCTGAGAAAAGTATAAATCAAATACAACAAGTGCACGTAGCTTTTACTGGGCTCCTAATCTGGAACGAAAGTTTTTAATAACCTATTAGAATCCTAACGGGTCTTTAATTAAGCCTAAACTTAGACCGGTTAGTTTTAAAAGAGGATACGGTCCAAAAACGCATGATAAAGCGAAGACCGGTTTAGAATGTGGTTTTGACCCAACAAGCTTGGACACTTGTTTAATATGGGTAACTTAAATACATTCTAGATTTTGAGACAAAAATGATATGGTTTGACCCGTTTCGGCTAATATGTGCAAACTAGTTACATAAGCCGATCCGAACGCGAAAAGTGCGTAACGGGTAACCATAAGAGTCATATACAGGTTTCCTGAGTTAATATGCTTTAAATATGTTGTGACATCAGCAAGATATCTTCTATTATGCCCAAAACGGATTTAAACTCAAATTATGCCCCGCAGGGGTATTTTGGTCATTTAAAAGGTTATAAAAGAGTTTAAATAATAATCTGAGCTATAGGTCTGATGTAATCAGTAAAAATACTTAATTTAATAAGTTATAACAGTAGGTTATTACATATATGTGAAATTTATCATTTAAAATCAAACTAAGCACCTTAGGGGCATTTTGGTAATTTCGCTTAGGCTAAAAAGGTCAAAACTGGAAATCTGAGTTTAAAACTTTTACTTACTGTTAATATATAAGAATTTACTGAAAATATCAGTAGGTATCAAACCATATATGTTTAAAATAGTTTTAGTACATACTATGCGTTAAAAACGCTTAAAAAGGCGATTTTAAGCTATTTCCGGTTTTTATAAGAAAACTGATATTTTTATTATTCCAAAAAGCTTAAAATACTTCATTTATCATTTAGAATCAGTAGCAAAAGGTTTGGGGTCAAAATGATTTGAAAAACTCATTTTATAGTCCAAAAGGGCAAAACCGGCAATTACCGAATCAAGCTAAGAACTCAAAGTTATGCTCAGCCTAAAAATAAATAAAAATCTCCAAAAATCCCAAAATATTATTTTATATCAGTGGGTAAAAAGTTTGGTATAAAAAATCGGGTTTAGATAGGCCATACACTAATTACACCGTTTAATTACTAAAAACTCTCTAATTACGCTAATGAGCATAACTCTTAATCTAGATCTCAAACTGATATCAAATTTTAGGTACAAGTTTATAAACCAGTAACTAAGGTTTCTACTCTTTTACATTTTCAAAAATCATGTTTTAAGGTCATATGGGCATAATAGTCAACATATAAGCAATTAACGGAAACATGCATATGAATTGGATAACTATTGAACCAAGTTGTATAATCATAGAGGGTTATACTAATATGAAACCTGGTCCTAATATGGCTCTAAGGCATTTCTAAAACATGCTTAAACGGGTCAGAACTGAAAGTTAAAGCAAAAGTCAAATTATGCAACTTTCGGTTCCGAACCGGGTCTAAACTGAAAATTGTCGGGTTGAACATGTTTAGACATGTTCTTACATTACTTACCAAGTTATATTAATGATAAAACAGGTTGCATAGCTTCTACATTGCTAATTATGCATTAATTTGAAATTAAGCTTCTGTTGACTTTTTAATATCAAGTTTGACCCAACAATTAACCTAGTTAGAGTGGGAATCAGAGAGTACCCTTTTAAGGGTTTATTACCTACATAATTACCAACTCATAGGTATTTTTAATTCGAGATTTGACTGAACAATTATTGATTAATATCGAAGTCAAACCTTAATTACGATAGGTTTGACTTATAGTCATTAAGCTAATTAAAACTGAATTCAGGAAGTTAAGGACACTTACAAATGTCCTAAGCACGATTAGGAAGCCTAAGGAAACTTGTTGCTGATCAGAGGAGCTCCAGAGAAGTCCTTGAAGTGAGTTTGAATGAGCAAGTTCCCTTTGTTGCAACTTCAATTCCTTATATACTCAAAAATAAGTCATAAGATCTTGCCACAATAGTCTAGGACTGAACTCAGATGTATCCATGTGTCCCTATAATACCAAAACCAGTTGCAAGGCCCCTGAATTCGAAAACCACTCATATAAGGCGGTGCAACAGGCTGAACAGGCATCTGTCCATTTTCTGCTGCCAGCGACTGCCTTACGGACCGTAAGGAATAATCCTTGCGGACCGTAAGTACCTCTTACGGTCCGTAATCTCTCGGTCTTGCGGTCCGTAACCGACCTTGATAAAAAATGCCCAGTTACAACCTTGCGGACCGTAAGCCTTTGGTTTTGCGGTCCGTATCCGCTTTTTATTTTCTGATGCCCAGCTCTGCCATCTTACGGACCGTAAGGGTTAGTCTTTGCGGTCCGTAAGCCTTTATCAGAAGACAAAAACTTTGCAAACTTTTAGGCTTGACCATGCATCCCTTTAAAGCTCGAATCTTGGGTCTTTTGCAACAGAGTGGGACCATATGATTAGTTCTGAAAGGGCATGCATGCTTAGCCATGCACTTATGTTGCCTTGGATTTTTGTGTTGCATGTTTTTAAGGGACATGAATTCTTTTGAAAAGAACTGGCCATATACTTTATCGTAACATTATTTCTAAAACCAATTCCTTATAAACTGAATTTATTTATTTTAGGAATAACCGGTTAAATATATCAGATGTTTATCATAACGATTTAAGGTCTTGGGATTTATTATTATTTGGTCGCTCAGAGGTGTTAATTAACATGTCGACCTTTTTAATCCTACCATACATCTTTTACTTGATCCGGGTTCCTGACACGCTTATCTTACATGACACGTGTCTTTATTCTATTGGGTATGATTTTACTAGGTGTTACATCCTCACCCCCTTAAAAGAAATATCGACCTCGAGATTTATTGGAACAAATGAGGGTACTTTTCTTTCATTGCGGATTCTACCTCCCATGTGTATTCGGGACCTCTGCGGGCATCCCATTTAACCTTTACGATAGGTACATACTTCCTCCGAAGCTTCTTAACCCGTTGATCCTCAATCGACAAAGGTTTTTCCACAAATTTCAAGCTCTCATCTATGTGCACATCTGTATGTGGTATGACTAGCGATTCATCTGCTAGACATTTCTTCAGATTGCAGATGTGGAATACGTTGTGAATACCACTGAGCTCCTCAGGCAAGTTAAACTTATAAGCCACTAACCCTACACATTCAATAATCTCGAATGGTCCTATGTACCTTGGGCTTAACTTACCTTTCTTACCAAATCGCATCACTCCCTTCCAGGGTGATACTTTAAGCAAAACTTTATCACCAACCTCAAACTTTAGAGGTTTTCGCCTTTTATTAGCATAACTTTTCTACCTATCCCTGGCAGCTTTCAGGCGGTCACGAATCTGGACAATCTTGTCCGTTGTTTCAAAGACTATGTCAGGTCCCGATAATTGAGTTTCCCCTACTTCTGCCCAACAAATAGGCGTTCTGCATTTCCTACCATATAATGCCTCAAAAGGCGCAGCCTGAATGCTTGTATGGTAGTTATTGTTATAGGAGAACTCGATCAATGGCAGCTGGTTATCCCAACTACCACCTAAATCAATCACACATGCACGAAGCATGTCTTCCAAAGTTTGGATTGTACGCTCACTTTACCCATCCGTCTGTGGATGGTAAGCCGTACTAAAACTTAAGCGCGTGCCCAAAGATTGTTGGAAACTTTTCCAAAAATGTGATGTGTATCTGGTATCTCTGTCAGAGATAATTGACACTGGTACGCCATGCAGAGATACAATCTTTTCTACGTACAATTGAGCTAACATATCGGAGCTATAAGTCTCCTTAATGGGTAGGAAATGTGCTGACTTAGTCAGTCTATCTACTATCACCCATATAGTATCATTTCCTTTCTTCGTCTTTGGCAACTTGGTGATGAAATCCATTGTCATCATCTCCCACTTCTATGTGGGAAGTTCAGGCTGTTGTAGCAAACCTGACGGCTTTTGATGTTCAACTTTAACTTGTGCACACGTCAAACATTTGGCTACATAGGCAGCTATAGACTTCTTCAAGCCTATCCACCAATAGTTCGCCTTCAGATCCTGGTACATCTTATCAGCTCCAGGATGAACGGAATATTTGGAACTGTGGGCTTCCTGGAGGATAACATCCCGAAGTCCTCCATAAACTGGAACCCAAATTCGTCCATTTAATCTCAGGATTCCGTCCTTGCCATAGGATAACTGTTCTTCAGTGACTCCTAACTTTTCATCAGGATAATTAGTTTCCAATACAGCTTCCTTCTGCGCAGCTAACAACCTTTCATTCAAACTATTCTTTATCTCAATGCTCTTGGCATTGATTCTTATAGACTTCACTCTTTCCTTCCTACTTAAGGCATCGGCGACTACATTCGCCTTGCCTGGATGGTATCTTATTTCACAGTTATAATCATTTAAAGTTTCCATCCATCGTCGTTGCCTCATATTCAAGTCCTTCTAATTAAACAAGTGTTGAAGGCTCTTGTGATCCGAATTGTCACACCCCGATTTCCACGTGTCACCGGTGGGCCCGGTGGGGGAGTACCGTGACGTGGTTGGCAACGTAATAGTCAAACAACACAATATAATAATGCACAGCGGAAGCAAATTTAAATAAGATACAACCGAATTTATTTATTGTAAACAAAGTCACAATTATCCGGTGTTTATCCACAGTAGGATCGAATAAAAAAAATATTGTTTATGGTTCAACAGGCATCGGCATCTTAAGTTTGCGAGACTTCTAGTGATGCTTAGGAGACTCCCAGCCTATTTCGCCTAGTACCTGCATTTAATCTTTTTGGGAAAATACGTCAGTTTACACTGGTAAATACATTCAACTGACTCATTTTATAAAATGATTGAAAATTGGTTTGGATGCACATGGCATAAACATTTTGTTTAACTTGGGAGAATTATTTTATATGATAATCTTGTTAACGAATTACATGTTACTTATGCGTTCAGTAGCCCGGACGTATCCGGGTTAAAGATCAATAGACACACCACTGTAAGTGAGTTATACACGGGAGTACGCCTACACCCCGTGCTCAGGTCGTGGCAATCTCGTAAGATAATGCCGAGGATATCCGGGACATGGTCATTAACCCCCCAAAGGCTGTAAAGTAAACACATCTGTTTAAAACGAGCCGATCAAATTATTCAATTAACCACTAAGCGTGGAAGATTTGATGCCCGATCAAGCGGTACGCTATGTACCGTAACCCAAGCCCGTATAGGGAAAATAAGTTAAAAGTATTTACCTTGATGCAAAGTATAGTCACAATAATCAAATAGCAGGTAGCTTTTACTGTTTCTCCTAATCTGGAACGAAGGTTAAATATAACCTATTAGAATCCTAGCGGGTCTTTAATTATGCTTAAGCTTAGACCGGCTAGTTTCAAAGATACGGTTCGTACGCACGATTAAGCGAAGATCGGATAGAATGTGATTTAGACCCGACAAGTTTGAAGACTTGTTTAATATGGGTTTACTACTCACATTCTGGATTTTGAGATAAAAATGATATCGTTTGACCCGTTTCGGCTAGTTTATGCAAACTAGTTACATAAACCGAACCGAACGCGTAAAATGCATAACGGGTAACCGAAAGGGTCGTGAACAGGTTTCCTAAGTTAATACGCTTCAAATATGTTGTGATATCATTATGATATCTTCCATAATGCCCATAACGAGTTTATTCCCTAATTATGCCCCGTAGGGGTATTTTAGTCATTTTAACGACCATAAAAGGGATTTATAATACTTCTGAGATACGGGTCTGATTTAATCAGCAAAATTATTAATTTTAACAGGTTATAATATTTGGTAATAAGTCTTACGTGGCAAAAATGGTTTTAATACCAAACTACGCGTATAATACGCGTATAAAGCCGTTTTAAGGGACGTACTGTTTAAAATACCATTCTGAGTTTTCTGATCAGCAAAACAGGCTCAAAACACTCTATTTATTATTTTAAATCAGTGGCAATTGGATTGGTATCAAACGGATTCGTAAAACTCTTTTTATGGCCTAAAAGGGCGTATTCGGTATTAACCGAATCAATGCGATAAGCCTAGCTTAAGATCAGTTTAAAAATAATTAAAAATCTTCAAAAATCCCAAAATATTATTTAACATCAGTGGGTAAAAGTTTTGGTACCGAAAATCGGGTTTAGATAGGCTATGCGCTAATCGCGCCGTTTAATTAATAAAAAGCTTATTATTTACGCTAATGCGCATATCTCCTAATCTAGACCTCCGATTGACGTGAAAATTTACGTACATGCTAAATAATCAGTAACTAAGATTATAGTACTTCCACATTTTCAAAATTCTCGTTGTAGGGTCATAAGGGCATTATGGTCCAATTTAAGCGATTAACGGAAACGTGCGCATGCATCGGATAATCAATGAAACAAGTACAGAGACTTATACTAGCATGTAACCCAACCCTACTGAGACTTTAAGGCATGTCTAATTCAAACTAAAACGGGTCAGAACCGAAGTCAAAGCAAAAGTCAAGGTTTTGCGCCTTTCGGTTCCGAACCGGGTTTTAACAGAAATTTGTCGAGTCGGGCAAGCGTAGACAAGTTTTTATACTCATTACCAAGTTATATTAGGTTTAAAACAGATTACACGCCTTGCGGATTGCTAATCGTGCATTAAATCGCATTTTGTAATTCTGTTGACTTTTTCGGTCAACGTTTGACCCGACAAACGACCTAGTTAGGTCTGGATTCGGTACTTGCCCTTATAAGGGTTTAATACCCATATAATTACCTATCTAACGGTACTTTCAATTTGACATACGACTGAACTATCGTTACTTAATCAAGAAGTCAACCGTAAACTATGATATATTGACTTTTATGCTAATTATAAAGCTAGAACTAAATTAGAAGGGTTAGACAACTTACTAGATGATTAATGATGATTAGAAAGGCTCTTGATCAGTTTGCAAGCTCCCCAAATAATCAGAATGCTTGAATATGATGTGTGAATGAATGTTGCACTTGAAGGTCCTTTATATACAAGAATCAAGCACCACAAGAGAGTGACAACCAAGTCTAGGGCCATCCACAATTGATCAACACTTGTAAGTAGTGTGTAGGGATGTCTAGGGGCCATGCACATGCAGAGAAACCGGTTGAAAGGGTCACAATCGCACTAAACAGGCTGCTGCCTGTTTTTCCCGTATCTGTAGGCCGGAAGCGGCCCGCGTTCCGAACAACCAAGTCTCAGGCGGGCCGCCTGAGACATATAAATCAGATTTTTGATTTTTGTTTGTTGTGTTTCGAAGGGCAAGTGGTATAAACGAATGGTGGGCATTATTTTACCATTTAGGGGCCTCCATTATGGGTCTTTTACTGTTGGATACCCTACCATTTGCGTTTGTTTCAATTGGATCCAATAACAAGACCCGAAAACAACGGGTTTCCATTCTTTTCTTCGTAGAATCCTATCATACATTTCCAATTCCATTATTGGCAATAATTTCCTGAATTTGAATATGTACAAGGTGTTTTTAACATAGATTGAGTCTTGGGATTTATAACGAGGTCGTTCAGAGGTGCAAAAGTTAACATAACGACACGGTTAAATCCTGTCAATCATTTTTAATAATTCCGAGTCTACAAAGCGTTTTGTCACACGTGACACGTGTCGTTACGTTATTGAACACGAAATTCTGAGGTGTTACACGAATAGATCACACATTTGGTACCATACAAATAATGTCTCCACAGTTTCAGTGCGAATACAACGGCACCCAACTCCAAGTCATGGGTGGTGTAATTCTTCTAGTGCACCTTTAACTGGCGTGAAGCATAGGTAATGACTTTTCCTTTCTGCATAAGCACACACCCCATACCGGTGTGTGATGCATCACAATACACCACAAATTCATCAATTCCATCAGGCAACGTCAATACAGGAGCGTTGTTCAACTTTTGCTTCAGAATATCAAAAGATTCTTGCTGCTTAGGCCCCTAGTCAAACTTGTTATTCTTGCGGGTGAGTCGAGTTAGGGGTGCTGCAATTCTCGAGAAGTTTTCAATAAATCGCATATAGTATCCTGCCAGTCCTAGAAAGCTGCGAATCTCCGTAGGCATCTTGGGCTCTTGCCAGTTTGTAATAGCTTCAATTTTAGCGGGATCCACTTGCATACCACGCTCACTAAGAACATGTCCAAGGAATTGGACTTCTCGAAGCCAAAATTCACACTTTGAAAATTTGGCATAGAGCTTTTCTTGCTGAAGTAGCTTAAGAATGCAACGGAGATGCTTCTCATGGTCAGCTTGGCTTTTCGAGTAAATGAGAATGTCGTCGATGAAAACGATGACAAATTTATCCAAGTAAGGCTTGCAGACGCGATTCATGAGACCCATGAATGCGGCAGGTGCATTAGTGAGCCCAAAAGGCATCACTAGGAACTCGTAATGACCATAACAAGTCCTAAATGCAGTCTTGTGGACATCTTCATCTTTAACCTTCAATTGATGATAACCTGACCTCAAATCGATTTTAGAGAAGTAGCTTGCCCCTTGTAATTGATCGAACAAATCGTCGATCCTGGGCAATGGATACCTATTCGTGATAGTGACCTTATTAAGCTCACGGTAATCGATGCACAGACGCATCGATCCATCCTTCTTTTTGACAAATAGGATTGGCGCACCCCAAGGAGACGAACTAGGTCTAATAAAACCTTTGGCTAGCAAATCATCTAGCTGTGTCCTCAATTCCTTCATCTCTGTTGGTGCCAACCTATAAGGCGCTCTCGCGACAGGTGCTGCTCCAGGGATGATGTCAACTCTGAATTCTAATTGCCTATCTGGTGGTAGAACAGGTAGTTCTTCTGGGAAAACTTTAGGGTACACAGAAATGACTAGAATATCTTCAATCTTGGGTTTCTGCTCAACAATAGTTACTTGTGCCATATAAATGACACAACCCTTCTTCAAACATCTAGATGCCTTGAGCATAGACACTTGCTCAGGCAGTCCATACTGGGTATCTCCCTGAATGGTAATTGGCTCACCAGACAGAGTCTTGATCACCACTTGCTTCTTATTGCACACTATCTGGGCTTGGTTACGAGATAACCAATCCATGCGGATAACTATGTCAAAACCGGCTAACTTCAAAGGAAGTAAAGACAATGGAAAGGAGTGGTTCCTAATGGATATAACACATCCATCTAACACGGTTGATGCGGTTTCTAAGGTACCATCAGCTAATTCCACTTCATATTTCACACTTAGGGTTTTAACAGGTAGATTTAGCAATTTGCAAAACTTATTATCTACGAATGACTTATCAGCACCTGAATCAAATAATACCCTTGCATATATATCATTTATGAGGAAGGTACCTGTGATCATATTGTCGTCCTGGACAACTTCCTTTGCATCCATTCGGAAGACCTTTGCATTGGTCTTCTTCACCTCTTCAGGCTTCTTGGCGTATTTTGGGCAATTGGTTTTAATGTGCCCTTTCTCATTGCAGTTGTAGCATGAGGCATCTTTAATCTTCTTGCAATCAACAGTCTTGTGCTCTTTAGATTTGCATAACCCACATGCAGGTGACCCTGACTTAGACTTGGACTCAAGTCTGCATTTTCCAAAGTGGCGTTTTTGACAAGTCTTGCACTTTGGCTTTTCCTCAGCTTGTTGGTTACCCTTGTTGGATCCAGACTTCTTCCTGAAGTCAGTGCTACCTTTATGCTTCTTTTCAGATCTTCGTGAGTTATCATCCTCACGCTTTCTCTTGCCTTCTTCCGAATTCCTGAGGGATCTTAGCCTGACCGCGTCCAAGGTGAGAGACAGAGATAAATCAGCTGCTGATCTAAAAGTAGCAGGTCTCGATGCCTTAACACTGGCCTTAATTTCTGGGGCTAAACCCCCAATGAAGCGAGCAATCCTTTTGGGTTCCGGGTTTACGAGATACGGAACCAGCCTAGACAGGGTATTGAAACTGGTGAGGTAAGCTTGACAATCTAAATTCTTCATTACCAACGATAAGAAATCTGATTCAATTCTTTCAACCTCATGCTGCGGGCAATAATTCTCCTTAATCAGAGCAACAAACTGATCCCATGTCAGATTGTAGAGCGGGATCTTTCCAGCAGCTTGAATGAGAGACTTCCACCATGCTAGTGCGTCTCCCTTGAACGATTAGGATACATACTTCACTACATCCCTTTCAGCACAACCGCTGATGTCAACTATTGTGTCCATTTCATCTAACCAGGTCATACAATCAATTGCCCCCTTTTCCCCAGTGAAATCCTGGGGTTTGCAGGAAACAAAGTACTTATAGGTACAGGACTTGGTACATGGTTTATTATCAAACACTATCCTTTTAGATGGAACACTGTGTTGATTAGATGAATGTCGATCATCATCTTTCTTTCTTTGGTTCCTCTTTCTTAGAGGGTGGCTTGCTGTGAGCCTATGAATGAGTCTTAGGCTTGGAATGCGGCGAGGATAGGGTCCTACTTCGAGTCCCGCTAGATTCATTATACTGCCGCTCTATAGCTTTTGTAACAGCATTATTGATTAATGCTTGCAGCTCCGCACCGGTCACATGTATCTTAGTATTTTCATGGTTTTCCACCGGATGACTGCTTACCTCTTCTGACCTAGCCATGTAGCTTTAATTGCTACATAAAATCAAATAAGGGCAAGGTTTATATAGAAGCTTATATAGTTTTATTGTTTTTGACAATTTATTAACTATGGTTTTTAATAGCCATTTTAGTTAATTTCTTAAGTATATAATTATTCAGGATCTTTATCATAATCCTAAATTATAAGTTAGTAATAGCACAAAAGGCCTAGTCACATAGACAAGTTTGGTTTATAAGCCCATATTTTATGGAATCGAGGCATTAAGGTTTGAATCCAAGTTCATTACCTTTTCTTGACAAGGAGTTATAGGCTACCACTGTCTTTAGTCCCAGAGGACGTTAATTATAGCCCGTGGGCACTTCATCCTTAAGGGATGATTATTTTAAATATGGGAAATTGGAATAACCCAATTTAAGGATGACTTATGTGATTTTATCGAATCACATTTTGCCAAGAGTGTTAACATGTTTTCGGATGTTAACAAGGATTGGAATCTTTTGAATAGGTTTTACCATCTTGGCCATGTTTGCAATGACATCTAGGCTAGGTTTTACCTTTAAGATTCTTTTTATTATTTAACGCAGATCAATCCTAAATTGAGAGGTTAATATGGATCTGAACCTAATTATGGAACTACCATCTTGGCCCTGTCTTAAGATGACACATGGCTAAGTCTGGTCCCTTTTTAGATTTTGCCATTTCATTATAATGGTAGATCTTTTAGTAGGAATGTTATTTTATTTATTTCATATTTTATGTTTATGCACATAATTAATAAAATGAAAATTTAAACTAACCATTCCATAAAAAAATTTAACAAGTACAATTTTGCCCTAAACAGGACTTCTACTAAAACAACATGCCTACGCAGGGGCTTAAACAAACAGACATACCCACGCAGGGGTCAACAGAAAGACATGCCCACGCAGGGGCAGAATACAAAAAAAAAAACATACCCACGCAGGGGTTAAACAAAAGACATGCCCATGCAGGGGCAGAATTGAAAAATAAGGAAATACAACCAACAATTTGAAGGATTCAATGGTCCTTCTTGCTCTTTCCTTTTATTAAACTTGCCAATCCCTTAAAGAAGCCTTGTCATTCCCTGCGATCTCTGTGAACCTCCCGCTCAACTTGGTTCAATCTTTGGAGAATTTCTTCCCGTTCTGGCGGGGAAAACCGTGGCAGTTGCGACTGTTGTTGATATGGAGGTTGAAAAGGTGGTGGTTGTTAGTACCCATGAGCTGGGTATCCAACTCCCCAGGGAGTTCTGTAGGGCCCTTCGGGGTTGAGAGCGTTGTAGTTTGCTGCCACCAAATATGGGTCGACCTCAGCATAATTGAAGCTGGTGTGAGCCGGCTGCTCAAAGGGATTATACGCCGGTGTGCCAGCGTATGTAGGAATTGGGTTACCAAAACCTAACGATGGTGACGTGACAGGCGCGGAGTTCACTTCCAGGACGGGGTTTGAAAGTCCCCCCATCTGCTGGTCTTCTTGGAGCGGCGGGTAGTGGCTGCTACTCAATGGTTGTGGGGTGCTGATATGCACTCTTCCTCACACGGTCATCCGTGCGTTCGATCTCCTTCGCCTCGGTGGCTCAGGAGGCTGTTGCTAAGGTGGTGGTGGTGGCGGGGTAACTGCCACGAAACGTGAATCCCCGGAAGGATCCTGTTGCTGCTGCTGGTGGTGAGGCGATGAATGGTAAGAGGGTGTAAAATACCATTCATACTGGTTGAATCTTGCTTGGTAGCTGTCAGGACCACGGTAGGGTGATCCATGAAAGGATGACCCATCAGAAATTTCAATAGGATGTGTGGGGGTACCTGTCGGTGGTTCGGTAGGGTCGGTATCCTCGTCCATATCCATGGCGTTATCTCTAGAAAAGTGATCTTCAGGTCCCAATGGGTTAACACCCATTGGTTCTTCGAGGTAGTTTGCCGGGTTGAACCGGCTACGGAAGATATGTGACGGGTTATCAAAGGAATGACGGGAGTTGGACCTTTGGAGAGGGATAAATGAAGGTTGTGGGTTTTCGGGCTCATTTTCTGAATGGGGTCCAAAAGAGTGGAGATAAGAAGGTGAAGAACTTAACGAGACGGACCGTCTCGCTGGCTGCAGATGCGTCCTCCAGTCCCCCTGGGGACTTGTGCTCATATTAATGGGTGGGGTTCGCCTTTGGGATGGCCCGGCGTCATGGTCGTGGCCTGCTACCGGTCCCTTTCCTTTTCCTCTAATGAATCTTGGCGGCATATTTAACCCTGTCAACATACACAAAGATAACAACAAAGAAAAATATATAAAAGACAAAATACAACAAAGTCAGGATTTGACCAATGTTCTTTGTCTAGACTCGAAAATTTGAGGAATGTGCACTTGTGTAACTGAGATTAAACACAAAAGGCTAGTGTTTAATTCACTCAGTGTTGGCTCGGATACCAACCTGTCACACCCCGATATTTCCACGTATTACCGGTGGGCCAGGTGGGGAGTACCGTGACGTAGTTGATATCATCATAGTCAAACAACACAAAATTTAAATGCACAGCAGAAGCAAAAGATAGATTCATTTCAACCAAATAAATTGTAATATTAAGTATCACAAAATAGTTGAAACAGATCCACAGGCGGATCGAAATAAAAAGGAAATTGTTCCACAGACTTTAACATCTAGAGCTTGCGAGACTTGATTATTGATGCCTGGAGTATCCAGCCTATTACGTATAGTACCTGCACTTAGCCTATTTGGAAAATACGTCAGTTTACACTGGTAAATACAACTTAACAGACTCATTTTGAAAAGAGTTTGAAAATTGATTTGAATGCACTTCGGCAAAAATATCTTTTATAACTTGGAACAATTATTCAAAAATAATCTTGTATACAGTTTTATTTATTTGTCGTCCATTAGGGCCGGTTTGTAGGGCCGGTCTAGATTATTTGACACGCCACAGGTATAATGCCCACAAGGATTATTTCCTTTAAGTGGATTACCAGTTTTTACATAATGCATCTGTCAGGTGTATGCCTACACCCCGTGCTTAGGTCGTGGCCATTTCTTTGAATGATGCCAAGGATATGCGGGACATGGTCATTTAACCCCCAAAGGCCATACACCAAATAATACAGATTAAAACAGGTTATGTAAATACATTAATCACAATCCGATTTAAAATGACTACATACCCGACCAAGCGGTACTTTTATAGTACCGTATCCCAAGCCCGTATAGGGAAAATAAGTTAAGAGTATTTACCTGAGCAAAGTATAAATCAAATACAACAAGTGTACGTAGCTTTTACTGGGCTCCTAATCTGGAACGAAGGTTTTTAATAACCTATTAGAATCCTAACGGGTCTTTAATTAAGTCTAAACTTAGACCGGTTAGTTTTAAAAGAGGATACGGTCCAAAAACGCATGATAAAGCGAAGACCGGTTTAGAATGTGGTTTTGACCCAACAAGCTTGGACACTTGTTTAATATGGGTAACTTAAATACATTCTGGATTTTGAGACAAAAATGATATGGTTTGACCCGTTTCGGCTAATATGTGCAAACTAGTTACATAAGCCGATCCGAACGCGAAAAGTGCGTAACGGGTAACCATAAGAGTCATATACAGGTGTCATGAGTTAATATGCCTTAAATATGTTGTGACATCAGTAAGATATCTTCTATTATGCCCAAAACGGATTTAAACTCAAATTATGCCCCGTAGGGGTATTTTGGTTATTTAAAAGGTTATAAAAGAGTTTAAATAATAATCCGAGCTCTAGGTCTGATGTAATCAGTAAAAATACTTAATTTAATAAGTTATAACAGTAGGTTATTACATATATGTGAAATTTATCATTTAAAACCAAACTATGCACCTTAGGGGCATTTTGGTAATTTCACTTAGGCTAAAAAGGTCAAAACTAGAAATCTGAGTTTAAAAATTTTACTTACTGTTAATATATAAGAATTTACTGAAAATACCAGTAGGTATCAAACCCTATATGTTTAAAATAGTTTTAGTACATACTATGCGTTAAAAACGCTTAAAAAGGCGATTTTAAGCTATTCCCGGTTTTTATAAGAAAACTGATATTTTTATTATTCCAGAAAGCTTAAAATACTTCATTTATCATTTAGAATCAGTAGCAAAAGGTTTGGGGTCAAAAGGATTTGTAAAACTCATTTTATAGTCCAAAAGGGCAAAACCGGCGATTATCGAATCAAGCTTAGAACTCTTAGTTATGCTCAGCCTAAAAATAAATAAAAATCTCCAAAAATCCCAAAATTTTATTTTATATCAGTGGGTAATAATTTTGGTATCAAAAATCGGGTTTAGATAGGCCATACGCTAATTACACCGTTTAATTACTAAAAACTCTCTAATTACGCTAATGAGCAGAACTCTTAATCTAGACCTCAAACTGATGTCAAATTTTAGGTACAAGTTTATAAATCAGTAACTAAGGTTTCTACTCTTTTACATTTTCAAAAATCACGTTTTAAGGTCATATGGGCATAATAGTCAACATATAAGCAATTAACGGAAACATGCATATGAATCGGATAACTAGTGAACCAAGTTGTATAATCATAGAGGGTTATACTAATATGAAACCTGGTCCTAATATGGCTCTAAGGCATTTCTAAAACATGCTTAAACGGGTTAGAACTGAAAGTCAAAGCAAAAGTCAAATTATGCGACTTTCGGTTCCGAACCGGGCCTAAACTGAAAATTGTCGGGTTGAACATGTTTAGACATGTTCTTACATTACTTACCAAGTTATATTAATGATAAAACAGGTTGCATAGCTTCTACATTGCTAATTATGCATTAATTTGAAATTAAGCTTCTGTTGACTTTTTAATATCAAGTTTGACCCGACAATTAACCTAGTTAGAGTGGGAATCAGAGAGTACCCTTTTAAGGGTTTATTACCCATATAATTACCAACTCATAGGTATTTTTAATTCGAGATTTAACTGAACAATTATTGATTAATCTCGAAGTCAAACCTTAATTACGATAGGTTTGACTTATAGTCATTAAGCTAATTAAAACTGAATTCAGGAAGTTAAGGACACTTACAAATGTCCTAAGCACGATTAGGAAGCCTAAGGAAACTTGTTGCTGATCAGAGGAGCTCCAGAGAAGTCCTTGAAGTGAGTTTGAATGAGCAAGTTCCCTTTGTTGCAACTTCAATTCCTTATATATTCAAAAATAAGTCATAAGATCTTGCCAAAATAGTCTAGGACTGAACTCAGTTGTATCCATGTGTCCCTATAATGCCAAAACCAGTTGCAAGGCCCCTGAATTCGAAAACCACTCATATAAGGCGGTGCAACAGGCAGAACAAGCATCTGTCCATTTTCTGCTGCCAGCGACTGCCTTACGGACCGTAAGGAATAATCCTTGCGGACCGTAAGTACCTCTTACGGACCGTAATCTCTCGGTCTTGCGGTCCGTAACCGACCTTGATCAAAAATGCCCAGTTACAACCTTGCGGACCGTAAGCCTTTGGCTTTGCGGTCCGTTTCCGCCTTTTATTTTCTGATGCCCAGCTCCGCCATCTTACGGACCGTAAGGGTTAGCCTTTGCGGTCCGTAAGCCTTTATCAGAAGACAAAAACTTTGCAAACTTTTAGGCTTGACCATGCATTCCTTTAAAGCTCGAATCTTGGGTCTTTTGCAACAGAGTGGGACCGTATGATTAGTTCTGAAAGGGCATGCATGCCTAGCCATGCACTTATGTTGCCTTGGATTTTTGTGTTACATGCTTTTAAGGGACATGAATCTTGGGTCTTTTGCAACAGAGTGGGACCACTCCTCTTATACGCATACACATATCCCTTAGGGAGTTTTGTTTCTCATTATTTGCAACACAAGTAAACACACACAAAACCCTAGCTCTCTCTTCTTCCCTCCTTCTTGTTCGACGGCAAACCCCACACACGAAGCTTTCCAATCTCGAGCAAGTTAGTCTTTCGGCTTCCTGGTTAGTGTTCATCATTTTTAGATTGCTATGTTTTTGATGTTGTTTTGTTGTGTGATTGATTAGGGTTCCATGCTAGTAATTATGTTTCAAAAACTATGATCATGAATTGGTCCCATGTGCTTGAATTCGATATGTATAGATATGATGAGACTGTTTTATTTGATGTTTAAAATCATGATTGGTCTAGATTGATTAAGACCGATTGCATGGATTGGATTGGTGATTTTTGTGTATGTGGTTGGTTAGTTTGATTCATGTTGATAAGTCATATGTTGCATGTCAGTCTTTGAATTTGTTAGTGTGAAGTTTGGGTTAAAAGTTAAATTGTTGTTCATGATTTGTATGATGATTAGGGTTAATTAGTGTTCAAAAGAATTAATTATAAACCCTTGATTTGATCGATCAGTGTAAAGGATGGAAATTGTTAGAATTAGTCTTGCAAAATAAATGGAAACAAGGTAACTGATCGCATGATTTTAGGAATTATACAACTGATCGCACAAGATCAAATCACATAAGATCTGATCGCACAAGGGCACCTCGCACAAGTTCTGATCGCACAAGCCCTAGTCGCACAAGCTAGGATTCCCTAAGGTACAACTGTTCAAAGCACCATGTAAAAACCCTTCTTGCATGATCGCACAACATGTTGTGGATCGCACAAGGCAGTGCTGATCGCACAACATGTTGGGCCGCACAACTATTTCAAATGTGTTATGATGTTGGGCCGCACAAGAGGTTGAATTATTTGATTGTTTTTGGGCTGCATGTTTATTGGGCCGAGGCATGGTTTGGATCGCATAACATGTTGTGGATCACACAAGGTTGTGCTGATCGCACAACACGTTGGAGCCGGGCCTTTATTGGCCTTCACCTGCTGAATCGCACAAGATGATTGGGCTCGTACAATCTTACTGGCCCAATCACTTGACTCGCACAATTTGGGCTTATGTGTATACTTGATTGATATTGTTAACATGTTTATATGTGTATGCCATGATCGTTGTGTGTACGTAACTTGCTACTTTATGTGTAAACGTACGTGCATTACCTGAACCTAGACCTGACTTGTATGGTAACCATGTTAGGACGTGGTTGACCGCAAATAGCTCAAGTGACCTTTTGTTTATCTGCCGAGCTAATCTAAGGTGAGTTCACACTTTCTACAAGGCATGGGATTCCTGGTGGTATGGGAATGGGTTAAAGTATACAAAGGAAACCTGCGTATTCTTCTTGGGTAGAATACGTACTCCCACCCTCTTTGTTGAAGGGTGAAAACATTGAAACCTGCGTGTTATTCTTGACACGTACTCCCACCCTCTTAACTGAAGGGTGACAAAACTGACACTAGACAAAACTCTATCATTAAGTCCCTTATTTTTATATCGACTTAATCGTCGGGCCAATGGCGAACGGGTCATTAGTTTAATAGCGCTATTAGGTTTGACAAGCCTCACACCGTGCCGCAGAGGACGGGCGTGGACTAATGGACTTGGGCACTAGTCAATGATGATAGTCATTGACGCATGGCACATAAACATAACTACAGTGAGTAGTCGATATGGTAACGGGTCTAGTGGATTACATGGGGAAGCCCCCACTGGTTATGATTTGGGAAACAAGGAACTGGTTAAACTCGTGGTTTCGAAACAACTTATGTTTTTTTTTGGAACAACACTAAAATGGACAATGTCACACCCCCAAAATCCACTGTGGAGTATCACCACTGGGAGGTGTGACTGACCAGGATCAAGCCACCAATCATATTGAACATATAAGTAAATACCAAAAATCATTCATCAATACGAAAGGTGTTTTCAAAACCAAACATCAACAAGTGTGTAGCGGAAGCATAAGTATGTAAACCCAAAGTAAATCATAAATTCAAATGTTTAGATAGTTAACATGGCATCATCGATCCATGTCCCACAACGACCTGCTCCTCCCTGTGCAAGCTCCAATTGTACCTAAGGTCCTGCAAGGCATGCAACAGAGAGTCAACAACTAGTTGAGCGAGTTCACAGTTATTAAGTTCGTTATAACAAATCATATATGCATTTAGTGGGGGCTTCCCATGTAGGTATGTGCTAATAGTGGGGGTTTCCCATGGTCATATGTATTACTAGTGGGGGTTTCCCACGTTTATTTTTACTAATGGGGGCTTCCCATGTTTGTACTTACTAGACTATTTACAACCATGTGTTCTTCTAAATCCGAGAACAGGAATACGTACAAGGTCACGTAGGATTTACGTGAGTGCCCTTCCCCGAGGACAGTGGTACGTGTGGGGTTTACGTAGGTTTTACGTAAGTGTCTTTCCGACCCGGAAGACAGTATTAGGTATTAGTTTACGTAGGTTTTACGTAAGTGTCCTCCCGACCCGGGAGACAATGGTAGATACTAGGTTACGTAGGTTTTACGTAAGTGTCCTGACTATCCTGAGGACGATGGTCCATAGTCTAGCGATATCGTAAGTACGAGTAGTTATCCCTTTCTAGTAATCCAACCCGATTCCCAACCCGAGAATCCCATGCCTTGGCTGTGTGAACTCACCTTGGTTTGCTCGGTATGCTAAGTGTATGCTCGCAAGTAATCAATCACGTCCTAAAGTATGCACGTATGTGAAATCAGTTTGTGTTCAAGCTGTGCACGTATCACCAGGTAGCATGTAAACACAATCATACTAGTCATGTTTGGCATTTAACAGCAGTTAGATATTCCAGTTAACACTTAACAGAATTTACTCAAGTTACGGTGCAGATTACATATTCGGCGAAACACAAAATTGGTGAAACACATACATCGACGAAACACATTTTGTTTCGTCGAGTCTTGTTTGGCGAAACAAAATTTCAATTTCGTCGATTGCCCTTGGCGAAACACTTTCTGTTTCGCCGAGAGTTCTGTTTCGTCAAACAGTTCAGTTACGTCATATCAGTTACGAAATCATACAAAAAACCCTAGTTGCCGTCATCATCTAAACAGCAATCATGCAGAGATCATTCAGCACACAATCATCGTAACATCATCATAGCATAATCATCGGACCACTTTAACGTCTAGCATGAACCCTAGCTTACGTATACAACACATCGATTACAACATCACATCATCAAACCCTATCAAGATGCTAACTTGCATTCAGAACCAGATCATATTAACAACGTCCAGAACCGAGCATTCAATCATGTTAAGTTTCGCATAAAACCATTTACATCCGACTATAATATCCATATCATCATCATCATAACAAGAACCCTAATATTTAACATGTATCGATTTCAAATATACAACATCAAAGCAGAATCATATGACACATAGACACGTACACGGATGACAATCAATCCAGACACATAATTTTTACTAACCGAGATGATGGTTTGATCGCTCAAGAGTTTCCGGTGGGTTCTAGTTTGCCGTCACAGTGAGAGAGCTCTAGGGTTTCGGTTGTTTTGATAGAAAGTGTAAAAGTGATGTTGATTTACGTAAATGTACTCAAAATAACGTTCTGGGCCCGTAATGGGCTTTGGCGAATCAAAGGCCGGCGAAACAGACTTCTGTTTCGTCGAGAGGTATATGGCGAAACAGCCTGTTTCGTCGGAATGGGTTATGGCGAAATACTCTTGTGTTTTGTCGGGTTGTTTTATGGTTTACAAATCTAAGTTTTTCAAACAACATGCAAGCTATCATATTACACATAACCATGCAAGTACACTACACTTTATCATATCACAACTAAATAGTCAAAGTCAAAGTGCATTAAATGCGAATAGAGAATGTCGGAAATTCGAGTTGTCACATTATCCCCAACTTGAAAGAAATTTCGTCCCGAAATTTAGCATGCAGTTACTGAGGAAGCTAGTAGTGTGACGTTGTTTACCTGTATCGTATCGCGGCTCCCCGAGCAGGTTTGCGAAGATTTACTGGTTTTCTTGGGGTGTCACATTATCCCCCCGTTGATTTGGAATTTCGTCCCGAAATCTGCATTGGTAGCTTCAGCCTCAGTAGTAGTTGCTTGGTTTCCGAATAACTGGGGATATTTGAGTTCCATTTGATCTTCACGCTCCCAGGTGAACTCTGGGCCGCGGCGGGAGTTCCAACGAACTCATACAAGAGGGATTCTCGTGTTCTTGAGGACCTTAACATCCCGGTCCGTGATTTCAACAGGTTCCTCGATGAAGTGCAATCGCTCGTCGATAGTGAGTTCCTTTAAGGGAACTATGTGGGTCTCATCTGACGTACACTTCTTCAGATTCGACACGTGAAAGCCGTTGTGAACTGCACTGAGTTCAGGTGGTAAGTTCAATCTGTAGGCCACCCTGCCTATTTTCTCTGTAACTTCGAAAGGTCCGACGTATCGTGGATTTAGTTTGCCGCGCTTGCCAAAACGAACCACACCCTTCCAGGGTGAAACTTTGAGTAGCACCCGATCCCCAACCTGGAACTCGAGTGATTTCCTGTCTAAATCAGCGTATGCTTTCTGACGGTCGCGAGCTGCCGCCATGCGTTGTCGTATTTGTGCAATCTTTTCAGTAGTATCAACTACCATTTCTGGACCTGTAATTTGACTTTCTCCCACCTCTGCCCAACAGAGAGGTGACCGGCACTTACGCCCGTACAATGCCTCGAATGGAGCAGCTTTAATGCTGGTGTGGTAGCTGTTGTTATACGAAAATTCCACAAGTGGCAGATGTTTTTCCCAACCATTGCCAAAGTCTATTACGCACGCCCGAAGCATGTCTTCTAGAGTTTGTATAGTGCGCTCAGACTGCCCATCTGTCTGAGGGTGATACGCCGTGCTCATGTCTAAACGAGAGCCAAAATATTTATGCATTGCTTGCCACAATTCTGAAGTAAAACGTGCGTCACGATCAGAGATGATGGAGGTGGGCACCCCGTGCCTTGAGACCACTTCTTTTAAGTAGATGTCTGCTAAGGTAGAGAACTTGTCTGTTTCTTTGATGGCCAAAAAGTGAGCAGATTTTGTGAGTCGATCCACGATCACCCAAATAGTATCATTTCCGCGCTGAGATCTAGGTAAGCCAGTAACGAAATCCATGGAAATTTGCTCCCATTTCCATTGTGGTATCTCAGGTTGTTGGAGTGGTCCTGACGGTTTCTGATATTCTGCCTTGACTCTCGCACAAGTCAAGCATTTGCTAACGTATGTGGCTATGTGGGCCTTCATGCTAGGCCACCAATATGTAGTTTTGATGTCGTGGTACATTTTATCCGCACCAGGATGTACCGAGTAGCGAGACTTATGAGCTTCATCCATTACTAGCTCACGTAAGTTGCCAAAAAGTGGAACCCAAATACGTCCTGTTACGTAGTAAGCACCATCTTCCTTTTGTTCTAAACGTTGTCTTGAGCCACGTAGGGCTTCAGCCCTGACATTTTCTGGTTTCAATGCTTCTGTCTGAGCATCCCGTATCTGGGAAGGAAGGTTAGACTGTATGGTGAGTTGTAAAGCTCGTACGCGCTTAGGCGCGGTGTCTTTTCGACTGAGAGCGTCAGCCACAACATTGGCTTTGCCTGGATGGTACCTGATTGAGCATTCGTAGTCGTTTAACAGTTCAACCCATCGTCGCTGTCGCATATTCAGCTCTTTCTGTTTGAAGATATGTTCGAGGCTTCTGTGGTCAGTGTAGATAGCACATTTGGTACCGTACAAGTAGTGTCGCCATATCTTAAGTGCAAAGACGACCGCTCCCAGCTCTAGGTCGTGTGTAGTGTAATTCCGTTCGTGAACCTTAAGTTGGCGCGAAGCATAAGCAATAACTTTATCCCTTTGCATCAATACACATCCAAGACCTTGGATAGATGCGTCGCAGTAGACTATGAAATCGTCCGTGCCTTCCGGCAGTGAGAGGATAGGTACGCTACAGAGTCTATCCTTTAAGTGTTGGAACGCTGTTTCCTGTGCATTACCCCAATGGTAAACAACACCTTTCTGTGTCAGTAGTGTAAGCGGCTGAGCAATCTTTGAGAAGTCTTTGATGAAACGTCTGTAATAACCCGCCAAACCTAAGAATTGGCGTATTTCTGTTGGCGTACGAGGTGCAGGCCAGTTCTTGATCGAATCTACCTTGGATGGATCGACATGGATCCCTTCCTTGTTTACCACGTGGCCTAAGAAGTGGACTTCACGAAGCCAGAAGTCACACTTGGAAAACTTAGCGTATAGCTGTTCCGTTCGTAGAAGTTCCAGTATAAGTCGTAAGTGCTGCTCGTGTTCCTCCTGACTCTTCGAATAAATCAGGATGTCGTCGATGAAAACAATGACGAACTTGTCGAGATAGGGTTTGCACACCTTGTTCATAAGATCCATAAATACGGCAGGCGCGTTCGTTAGCCCGAATGGCATGACCATAAACTCGTAGTGGCCGTAGCGAGTTCTAAATGCTGTTTTAGAGACGTCCTCATCCCGGACTCTCAGCTGATGGTATCCTGACCTTAAGTCTATCTTGGAGTAGTAGCTCGACCCTTGCAGCTGGTCGAATAAATCATCTATGCGCGGAAGAGGATAACGATTCTTGATCGTCACCTTGTTGAGTTCACGGTAGTCTATACACATCCTGAACGTACCGTCTTTCTTCTTTACGAATAGTACTGGAGCTCCCCAAGGCGAAGAACTAGGACGTATAAAACCCTTCTCCAAGAGTTCTTATAGCTGCTTTGACAGCTCTTCCAATTCAGTTGGAGCTAGACGATAAGGTGCTCGAGCTATGGGTGCTGCTCCTGGAGCAAGCTCGATCTGGAATTCGACTTGACGATGAGGCGGTAACCCAGGTAATTCCTCAGGGAACACTTGAGGAAAGTCACGTACTACAGGAATATCTTCAATCTTTTTCTCTTTCTTCGAGGTATCTGTAACGAGTGCTAAAACAGCTGTGTGACCCTTACGTAAACACTTCTGAGCCTTCAAGAAGGAAATGATGCCACTCATGACACCACTCTTGTCGCCTTGAACTTCGAGAGGTTCTTTGCCCGGCCGAGGAATACGAATAACTTTTTCTTTGCATAAAATCTCCGCTTGTTGTTGAGATAACCAATCCATACCAATGACGACGTCAAAGCTACCCAAGGTTATAGGAATGAGATCGATGGAGAAAGTCTGACCAGCGAGGATAAGATTACACCCTTTAACTATGTGTGTGGCTTCTAAACTTTTACCGTTAGCTAACTCTACGACGTGCTTGGTGTTTAGGAGAGTTGGGGCACGTTTCAACATTTCACTAGCTTTTAAAGACATGTAACTAGTATCCGCACCAGAATCAAATAGTACAGTAACATAAAAGTCGTTAAGAAGAAACTTACCCATAACCACGTTGGGATCATTCCTGGTATCACCCTGACCGATCACAAACATACGGCCTCTAGCACCATTGTTGTTGTTGTTCCCACCGTTGTTGTTATTGTTCTGGTTCTGGTTTAACTGAGGGCAATCCCGCTTGTAATGACCTTCAGCCCCGCACTGAAAGCATCCCCTGATTCCATGCTGCTGCTGCTGCTGAGGCTGGTTTCGTGGAGCAGGGGGTTGTTGTTGCTGGTTCTGATTCGCAGGTCGTGGGCTCCTACAATCCTTGGCCTCATGACCCATCCTGAGACATCTTTGACAACGACCCTTGTTGCACTGGCCACTGTGGTGCCTGTTACAATTGTGGCACTTGGGGTGGTTTCCTCGATAAACTCTCTGTCCGTGACTACCAGATGACTGCTGACTCGGACTCTGATAATCATTGGTCTTGCGTTGCTGAGCTTGAGACTGAATGGTAGCTGAACCTTTGCTAGAATCCCCCTCCCATTTCCTCTTATTATCACTGGAGGTAGCAGGAGTAACCGAAGTGGTAGCGGTAGCAGTAGCGCTGATGTGTTTAGGCAACCTGTTTTGCTCCACCGCCTGATCAGTGAGACGGTGAGCCAACTGAACAACCTGCTGGTATGTGGCATGATTTGCTAAAGTCACATGACTCTGGATCTCTGGCACCAGACCCTTAAGATAAAGTTCGATACGTTTGTCCACCAGAGTAGGACACAGTAACGCAAGCTCATTCGATCTTTTGGTATACGCTTCAATCTCAGACCCCGTCATCTTGAGGTTGAAAAACTCGACTTCCAGCTTATGAATATCATCTCGACTGCAGTATTCTTCCTTGTTCATCTCTTTGAAATTGTTCCATGTGGTGGCGTTAGCAGCAACCAACCCTAGTATTTGGACCTGAGCTTTCCACCATGTGAGGGCTAAACCCTCGAGGGTACCGGTAGCATATTTCACCCTGCGTGCCTCAGGGCATTCACACATCTCAAACACAGACTCTATCTTTTCAAACCAGTGCAGGAGACCTACGGCTCCTTCAGTGCCGCTGAAAGTGGATGGACGACAGTCCATGAAAGTCTTGAAAGTGCAAACAGGTGCTTGACCTGTTGTGTAAAAGAATTAGGACAAGTTTAAACACGAGAGTTGATTTAGGAATGTAGGATCTAAGGATCCTAGTGTGAGTTGTAACTGCAGGGTATACCTCCTGCTTGTGCGGCTGCAACTGCCGCAGTAACTCGTTCGTTAATGAGGGCCGTCAACTGGTCCTGAGTCATGTTGATACGTCCAGACATGATCTTCAAAAGATAACGTAAGTGAGATAGGTTCGCGAATAGTGCGATGACAGAAGAGAGTGAGCACACGAGTATTCTCAAGCAATAACATATAGTAAGTTCTGTGATCTAAGCATACCACGAGCAAAGGTCTATGTAGTTCTAGCATGTAGGTAAAGTAACATGAATAGTAATACCTATGATGTTGAGCCTTGCACGTGGAGCGAAGCGTCGTTGTGGATCGTTGAGAGCACTGTTCTGGTTATAGTCTGGTTTTAACAAAAATCGTTTTCCCTTTATTAAAACCAAGTTCTCTATAACCAATGGCTCTGATACCAATCTGTCACACCCCCAAAATCCACTGTGGAGTATCACCACTGGGAGGTGTGACTGACCAGGATCAAGCCACCAATCATATTGAACATATAAGTAAATACCAAAAATCATTCATCAATACGAAAGGTGTTTTCAAAACCAAACATCAACAAGTGTGTAGCGGAAGCATAAGTATGTAAACCCAAAGTAAATCATAAATTCAAATGTTTAGATAGTTAACATGGCATCATCGATCCATGTCCCACTACGACCTGCTCCTCCCTGTGCAAGCTCTAATTGTACCTAAGGTCCTGCAAGGCATGCAGCAGAGAGTCAACAACTAGTTGAGCGAGTTCACAGTTATTAAGTTCGTTATAACAAATCATATATGCATTTAGTAGGGGCTTCCCATGTAGGTATGTGCTAATAGTGGGGGTTTCCCATGGTCATATGTATTACTAGTGGGGGTTTCCCACGTTTATTTTTACTAATGGGGGCTTCCCATGTTTGTACTTACTAGACTATTTACAACCATGTGTTCTTCTAAATCCGAGAACAGGAATACGTACAAGGTCACGTAGGATTTACGTGAGTGCCCTTCCCCGAGGACAGTGGTACGTGTGGGGTTTACGTAGGTTTTACGTAAGTGTCTTTCCGACCCGGAAGACAGTATTAGGTATTAGTTTACGTAGGTTTTACGTAAGTGTCCTCCCGACCCGGGAGACAATGGTAGATACTAGGTTACGTAGGTTTTACGTAAGTGTCCAGACTATCCTGAGGACGATGGTCCATAGTCTAGCGATATCGTAAGTACGAGTAGTTATCCCTTTCTAGTAATCCAACCCGATTCCCAACCCGAGAATCCCATGCCTTGGCTGTGTGAACTCACCTTGGTTTGCTCGGTATGCTAAGTGTATGCTCGCAAGTAATCAATCACGTCCTAAAGTATGCACGTATGTGAAATCAGTTTGTGTTCAAGCTGTGCACGTATCACCAGGTAGCATGTAAACACAATCATACTAGTCATGTTTGGCATTTAACAGCAGTTAGATATTCCAGTTAACACTTAACAGAATTTACTCAAGTTACGGTGCAGATTACATATTCGGCGAAACACAAAATTGGCGAAACACATACATCGACGAAACACATTTTGTTTCGTCGAGTCTTGTTTGGCGAAACAAAATTTCAATTTCGTCGATTGCCCTTGGCGAAACACTTTCTGTTTCGCCGAGAGTTCTGTTTCGTCAAACAGTTCAGTTACGTCATATCAGTTACGAAATCATACAAAAAACCCTAGTTGCCGTCATCATCTAAACATCAATCATGCAGAGATCATTCAGCACACAATCATCGTAACATCATCATAGCATAATCATCGGACCACTTTAACGTCTAGCATGAACCCTAGCTTACGTATACAACACATCGATTACAACATCACATCATCAAACCCTATCAAGATGCTAACTTGCATTCAGAACCAGATCATATTAACAACGTCCAGAACCGAGCATTCAATCATGTTAAGCTTCGCATAAAACCATTTACATCCGACTATAATATCCATATCATCATCATCATAACAAGAACCCTAATATTTAACATGTATCGATTTCAAATATACAACATCAAAGCAGAATCATATGACACATAGACACGTACACGGATGACAATCAATCCAGACACATAATTTTTACTAACCGAGATGATGGTTTGATCGCTCAAGAGTTTCCGGTGGGTTCTAGTTTGCCGTCACAGTGAGAGAGCTCTAGGGTTTCGGTTGTTTTGATAGAAAGTGTAAAAGTGATGTTGATTTACGTAAATGTACTCAAAATAACGTTCTGGGCCCGTAATGGGCTTTGGCGAATCAAAGGCCGGCGAAACAGACTTCTGTTTCGTCGAGAGGTATATGGCGAAACAGCCTGTTTCGTCGGAATGGGTTATGGCGAAATACTCTTGTGTTTCGTCGGGTTGTTTTATGGTTTACAAATCTAAGTTTTTCAAACAGCATGCAAGCTATCATATTACACATAACCATGCAAGTACACTACACTTTATCATATCACAACTAAATAGTCAAAGTCAAAGTGCATTAAATGCGAATAGAGAATGTCGGAAATTCGAGTTGTCACAGACAACCAGCTGTGAACTCGCTCAACTTTGTTGTTGATTCGTTACTATATGCCTTGCAGGTCGTTAGGTGCTTAGATGGATCCAGCACAGGAGGACGAGGTCGTTGTGGGACATGGATTGTTGAGTTCCATGTTAGACTTATGAACTCTTAAACTTATGTTTTAGGTTTTGAACTTTATGCTTCCGCTGATAACTTAAACTTTGTTGAATTGTTTTGACACCAATTATATTGTTTGGCTTGGACTTTTATTTATTTAAATTATATTATTCAATATGATTGGTAGCTGGATCCTGGTCAGTCACGCTCCCTGCGGTGATAATCCATTTATGGAATTTGGGGGTGTGACATTCTACTATTTGGAAATGACATTCCAACCATGGAAGGTGTAAAAACCTGGCTTGGAAGTTATTTTTCCATTAAGGATCTTGGTGAAGTCGCCTACATTTTGGGAATAAAGATCTATAGGGATAGATCAAGGCGCTTGATAGGTTTAAACCAAAGTGCATAAATTGACAAAGTCTTGAAAAGGTTCAACATGGAAAACCTTAAGAAAGGTTTGGTACCTGTTCAAAAAGGGGACAATATTGAATGCGTCTCAATGTCCAAGCTCAAAGGATGAACAAGAAAGAATGAAAGGAATCCCATATGTGTCAGCTATAGGATCCATTATGTATGTAATGATATGCACTAGACCGGACATGTCATGCGCTTTAAGCATGACGAGAAGATACCAGCGAAATCCAAGTAACGGTCATTGGATGACAGTTAAGAGTATATTGAAATACCTTAGAAGGACTAAGGATATGTTTCTAATATATAGATCTGGTGAATTGGAACTCGTTGTAAAGGGTTACACGGACACGAGTTTCCAAACTGATCGAGATGATTCTCGATCACAATCAGGGTAGCATTGTCCACTACAAAATCAGAATACATCACCGCTTCATTGATCAAGATAATTCATATGGATCTGCCACTTGAATTATTGTCAATCTAGGGGTAGTCCCTACCATTCAGGACCCCTAGAGATCTTTGTGATAACGATGGTGTGATTGCTTAAATCAAGGAACCTCATGCACATCAAAAGACTAGGCACATTGAGCAGAGTTTCAACTACATAAGGGATGAAGTTGAAAAAGGGAAGGATATGTATTCGCAAAGTTCACACTGATCAAAATAATGCGGATCCATTCACGAAGCTCCTTGAACGAGCAAATCATGAAGGGTCTTACTTGTGCCTTAGGACTTCAATATTCTGGTGATTGGATTTGATCTATTTTGTATTTGGATATTGGAACAATTGTTATTTTAACTCTCTCACATGGTATGTTGAGTTATGTTCCATTTTAGCTTGTTTAAATCCATGAATAAGTTACTTATTCTAAATGTCCGTAGTCGATCATACTTGTGGGAACAAATATGAATCTAAAACTATTATGAATTTGGAATGGTGGATATTCATTAAGTATGAATATAGAGCAAAGTGTTGCTGCCAAAGTTTATAGATATTTGTGGGATACAAATATTGAACTGACTCGTTCTCAAATCTTACTGCATGGAATCGTTTGTGATTAATCATAAGTAAATTTTAGTAAAGGAGAATATCATAGTATCCTCTGACCTGAGATACATATTGGGTCTTGATATTCACCAAATATTATACCTTGACTTAGTTCTTCGCTGTCTGTAATAAGACAGTACATAAGGCTAAGCTCAGGTGTGGTACAAGGTGATTTTGAGAGACGTATGTAGTCAAGAAGGGATTTGTTTCTCTTATTCGTTGAGAGTAAGATGTCTAAGGCCTGCTAAAGTTAAATCAACAGAGAATGATCACACTATGTCTCTGGATTTAACATGGCATCTGTAACGAAAGGATAAATGATAGATTCACCTAAATCACGTTCAAGTAAGGGACTTGAAGGGGATGATGTTATTGAATGGGACATATACTCATACGTATTAGGGGTAATAAACCGTAGTTATGTAACAACTGTGCTTGTAATCATTGTGAACAGTTCTATTATCAATAAAACAATGTTATTTGATCCCAATGTTTGTTTGATTGTGTTTTACATTTTTCATGTTTTGACTTTTATGTAATTTCAAACTCTACATCGCTTTCTGGAGAGTTATACGCATACTAGTGCGTAAACGTACTCAGTTTAATGCGAGAAATACTCCGGAACATCAACATATACTCAACATACCTTAAATAACCTTTACATAACTTAGAAATAAGTTTTGAAGGCTTTGGTATGGCAAAAACAAGTTAATTCGCTTACAGGGACTAAATATGACAAACTGCGAAAGTATGTCAATTTGAACTGTAACGAACATTCCGGAACATAACCATAAGTTAAACACACCTTAAATATCCTTTACATAGCTTAGAAATAGGCTTTGAGGGGTTCGGTGTGCTAAAATAAACTTTTGGGTCATTCAGGGACTAAAAGTGTCAAAAAGTGCACAAGTTTGCATTTTCGCGCATAACTTACGTTCTGAATACATCCGGACATCCAAAAATTTATGTAAGCATGACTATATTATATTTTAGTGTTCGCCTTAAGAAAAATCCATTCGTCGCGTCATTTGGATCGTTTTTCGCGCTTGTGCGCATTCCGTCGTAATTAAGCGAACATCGCGTTCGTACGACCAAACGAACCATCATCCGGCATATTTTTGAGTATGTTTTGAGTTCCCTATACTTTAACTTCATTTTAGAGCCTTGAAATGAGGTTAACGGGGTTCAAACGCATCGAAAAAGGCCTTAAACACGTGCAGGGACCATTGCTGCCAAAATTGAAACTTTCTGATTCAGGGGAGGCAGTCGCGTAGCGCGAGCCCTAAGGCTCTACCCGTCGCGCTACGCGAGTGAGTGTTCTGGCAGATTCAATGTTTCTAATTACAAGTTGCAACCAATTAATCCTTAACCACATGTTTTAAGTTGATGTGTCACAAAGTTAAGGAGCATATGTGGCTCCATAAACCTTTCAACAAGTGTACGGACTAGATTTTTTCCCCTTTTCCAAGAAACGATCTCAACGGTTCACCGAAAACTATAAATACCCCACCCCCCTTTGTTCATAATCACTAGAAATTTGAATTGAGAAACTCTAAGTTGAAACATTAGTTTCATACCTGAGATTTTCGAATCAAGTTTAGCATTCGGGGACCCTTCGTAAGTATTCTTTCGTTCTTTTCCTTATTTTACTGCTTTTCGAGTCAGAAAGTCAAACTTTGTTTGACTTTCAGCGTTGACCAGTAATGGTCAATACGAAGTTCGTTAGAACTTCGCAACGTGATTGTAATCACGATGGTCATAGTCCCTTCGGACTATGCCTACTGATTACCACGTTGTCTAGAGTCGTAGGGTAGGCGATCTAATAAATCGCCTATACCTTCGAACTCGACCCAGTTTGGTCGATCATTAGGATCCGACCAAACACATTAGGTGACCATAGTAGGTAGGGAATAACCTTCCGAGGTTATACCCTATGGTCACATCGTTTAAGTAGTTGTATGATAGGTAGTTTATATGCCTTAGGTAAATTACCAGAATACCCTTTTCATACATAATTGGTAATTTAGCATATGTAACCTAAAATTTTGTCACGTAACTGATTATGTAACATGTTTAGGCATATAATACTTGTCATAGGACTAGTTAGGCGGTCCAAACGCGTTTCACGCGCACGACGCGTTAAAGTAGCATAAGCTTCCTAAACGGGTCGTAATGGGTCAATAAGACTTAGGTTAAGTTTCATTTAGCATGTAGGCTTTGTTAAACCATATCACGTGAGTTCCTACACTCATTTGGTTTACAAACCCTAATGCTACCCAATCTTCCGATTTAGGTCCGGTTTATTAACATAGTTACCTATATTAGGTGCCGTTTGATTCCGAGATCTATAGCATTGCTTGGTGATTATCTTTATACAACTGAGCAATCTCAAGTGAGTACATAGACCCCTCTTTTACTGTTTTCCAGACTGTTTTGGGGTGGAACACATGTGCCTACTTGTTACTTTCAAGCTTTCCTGTTTTCACATCATATACATGCTATGTTCGTTAGTACATTATAGTACATGATTTCATTTCATCTTATGCTAGGTGTGCCCATTGTGTGCATTACTTAGTACATTGTTTTACATGACATTTCCTGCTAGGTGTGCCCATTGTGTGCATTACTTAGTACATTGTTTTACATGACATTTCCTGCTAGGTGTGCCCATTATGTGCATTACTTAGTACATCGTTTTACATGACATTTCACGCTATGTATGTTCATTTGATTACATACTTAGTGCATTGTTTTCACATGCTTACATTTTGGTATGACATTTGGTTTGTTTACATGGGACAATACATTCATTAACATTAGCTACGCCGTTCGTTAGTAGGTAGTGGTACCATAGGAATTGACAACTCCCGTTCTGGACATCCCAGGGAAAGGGGACAGAAAGGAATGACCGAATTCGATGTTATACGACAGATAGACCTTTAATTTGTTTAAAGGGTTTATCACCACAGTCGCAAGGCTTGGATGTATGCATTTTCACAATACCGCATAAATGTTCATATTAAATAGTTGCATGCATTTACACAAAACATAGCTTTGATTTAAACCAAGTTTTACTTCAATACTTTGTTTTTGTGCATATGGTTTAGTTTGAGACATTTCACTTGCCATACACGACATTCTGACATAGACATTTGACATGGATATTTGACATAGACATTTGACATGGATATTTGACATAGACATTTGACATGGATATTTGACATAGACATTTGACATGGATATTTGACATAGACATTTTGACATGATTTACATTTGACACAAACACGTTTGACATTGGTTTTACATACTACATGATTTACATCTTGACATGAACACTTTGACATATTATTCAATACATTTTGACAATTGGTTTAAACATAGACTTCTTACATTGGTTGGTTTGGTTTGATTAAGTGATTAAGTAACGATGCGTGTGTAATATGATACAAGCATGGTGGATACGCCGCTGGTACTTCCTATATATAAGTGTTTGTATGGTATTATATGTCGTAACGTTATTTGAATCATTTCAGTTTGAGACATAGAACATTTTATACAAATAACATACTTTTCACAAGACATTGATTTACAAACAACTTATCTTATACAAACACATTTTTACATGGTTATTTATTTAACCTGACATTTACTTATACATATCATCTGATCTTATTGTTATTCAAATGATTTACAAGACAAAGCAAATTACAAGGTTCATGACTAAACATTTTCTCAAATACAAGTCATGAATCCTATTTTCACAAACCTATGTATCTCACAGGCATTTTTATGCTGACGTACCTATTTTCACATGTGTTTTCAGGTGCTTTTCCATAGGATGTTGATCATGATACTAGGGCGGACCTGTGCCTTAGAGACTTTTAAATAAGATAGACTATGTTTAATTATGTTCTGAACTCTTTAATTTCCTGTTTGAAACAATGTAACACCCTTGTTTAATAAATAAATACAACTTTGTATGCCATGGTTATGAAACAATTAATTCTGTTGCAACACGCCCCGATGTTTCCGCCGCGATTTGTTGTTTTACGCGGTCGGGGTGTGACAGAAGAGTTGGTATCAGAGCCAATGGTTATAGGGAATTAGGTTATTAGTAATGCTTTGACCTAGACTATAACTTTTCTAGGAACCTAACGCAAGTTATCTTGTGTTTAGATCTTAAAACATGTACATCACCTATCCTTAGGTGATTAACAAAACAAGGAAACAAAAATTTTTCCGAAACGATTTTTTTTGAAAAACAATCATCTGTTTTTGAATAAATTTTTACAAGGTTTTGAACCCTCAATTGTAAGGTTTTGAACCCTCTGTTATATGGTTTTGAACCCTTTTCAGTATTGGTTTTTGGCCTTGTGCCTTCAAATTTTCAAAATCCCGTCAAACGTTTTGGGTTTTAAATAATGTGAACATGTGCAAACTGGAAGGGTGAATGCCTGTATTCTTGGTTTTCTGTCTAGGCAAGCACTTCGCATACATCTCAACCAGACGCGAGACCAGTTGTGCTTACCTGGGAATTCTTGGAGTGAGTGTTCACTTATAGGCGAGCATGTCTTCGCTAATACATTATTTTGACCCATTTACTTTGATTAGTCACTGTGTGTCGTTTGTTTGCTTTGTGATACGAACGAATGACCACCATCTTTGCTTTTGTTGATTTTGTTTCATCTCATTCTTTTCATCCAATCATCTCACTCGTTCCTTTTCATGTTTTCCTCTTTTAGAATGCCTCCTCGACGCGAGAACCAGATAGCTACTGCTGAACTGGCAGAAATTATTGCGCAGCAGATGGCTGCTCAATTCCCAAATCTCTTTGCTCAATGGCAACAAGCCAACAACAATAACAATGGTCCGTGCAAATACAAGGATTTTAACCAGGCTAAACCACTCAAGTTTAGTGGTTCTGAGGGAGCGACTGGGCTTCTTCAGTGGTTTGAGAGCATAGAGAATACTTTTCGCCACGTGCAGTGTCTCGAAAATCGCAAAGTCGAGTTTGCTTCGAGCGTATTTCAGAAGAGGGCTTTGACATGGTGGAACGGGGTTATGAGGGACCAAGGTGCAGAAGTTGCTCTCGCACAGACATGGGCTGAACTTAGAGCCCTTATGATGAGGGAATTCTGTCCTCGTCATGAGCAACGAGCGTTGGAGAAAGAGTTTGATGTTTTGAAGCAAGATAGTGGTGAGCACAGGGCTTATACGGATCGGTTTGAAGAGTTGAGTTTGCTTTGCCCGACTATGGTTACCCCACTTGACAAGGCTATCGAAAGATATATCGACGGCCTACCTGACTCGGTACAAGACATTCTTACTGGTAGTGAACCTGCCACACTCCGTCAGGCGATCGAGTTATCTGCGACATTGACTGAGTCGCAGATCCGGAAGAACAAGTTACACCGGAAGGGTGACAAGGGCAAGGAACAATCGGCTGACAAGGTGGATAGCAAGAAAGGTCAAAACGGGAATGGAAAGAACTCTGGTTCTTCGAAGAGGGAAAAGAAGCGTAAGGCTTCCCAAAATTTTGCTATCACTGCTCAAGCTAACCAGGCAGCTCCCAATCAAACCGCACAGCCTCCAGCGAAGAAACCCTATACAGGGAATGCACCTTTGTGCAATAGATGCAACAGTCACCACCAGCCGCAACTTCCATGTCGTTTCTGTACTAACTGTGGGAAGTCAGGCCATCTTGCCAATGTTTGTCGGTCTGCTCAGAATCCCGCGGTTCAGAACCCGGCTCAACAAGCTGCTCCGCAACAGGGTCAAGCTGCACGACCACAATACCCACCAGGTGCTTGTTACAATTGTGGGGATCTGACCCACTATAGGAATCGGTGCCCAAGACTGGCGAACCAGAACCAGAATCAGGCTCTGGCTCGAGGCCGAGTCTTTAACATGAATGCCCAAGAGGCACAGGCTGACGATAATGTGGTGAACGGTACGTTCTTTATTAATAATCAGCCTGCATCTGTTCTTTTCGATTCTGGTGCCGATAAGAGTTTCGTGTCTTTGTCTTTTGAGCCAATGCTTCGAGTGTCTAGAACGAAACTAGGCAAATCTTTGACAGTAGAGGTTGCTAGTGGTGAACCCATTATTCTTGATTCTGTTCTTCACAACTGCCAGTTGAATCTTAACGACCATCTTTTTCCTATTGACCTCGCGCCTATGCAACTTGGAAGCTTCGACGTTATTGTGGGAATGGATTGGTTATCCAAGCATCACGCAGAGATAGTTTGTTCTAAGAAGATTGTTCGTGTGCCGCTTTCGTCAGGCGAGATTCTGCAGGTTCAAGGTGAGAAGCCTACCGGTGGTCTCAAACTCATGTCTTGTTTTAAAGCTCGGAAGTATCTGCGGAAGAACTATGTGGCTTTCTTAGCACATGTTACAGAAGATAAAGGCAAGGGTAAGTCTATTTCAGATATTCCTGTCGTTCGGGATTATTCTGAAGTGTTCCCTGAAGATTTACCTGGTCTACCTCCAACACGCCAAGTCGAGTTCCGCATTGATCTCGTACCTGGTGCAAATCCCATTGCCAGAGCTCCATATCGTCTTGCACCATCCGAGATGCAAGAGTTGTCTAAACAGCTTCAGGAGCTCTCTGACAAAGGTTTTATACGTCCTAGTTTTTCACCTTGGGGTGCTCCCGTTCTTTTTGTAAAGAAGAAGGATGGATCCTTTAGGATGTGTATCGATTACCGTGAGCTTAACAAACTTACCATCAAGAATCGATATCCCTTACCTCGCATAGACGACCTCTTTGATCAGTTACAAGGCGCTTCTTATTTTTCGAAGATTGATCTGCGATCTGGATATCATCAACTTCGGGTGCAAGAAGAAGACATTCCGAAGACAGCGTTTCGTACTCGTTATGGGCATTATGAATTCACAGTCATGCCATTCGGTTTGAGTAATGCTCCGGCTGTTTTCATGGACTTAATGAATAGGGTCTGCAAACTTTATTTGGATCAATTCGTCATTGTTTTTATTGATGACATCTTGATATACTCTAAGACGCAAGCTGACCACAAGCAACATCTTCGTCTTACCCTAGAACTCCTAAAGAAAGAACAACTTTTCGCAAAATTCTCCAAGTGCGAATTTTGGCTTAAAGAAGTTCAATTTTTGGGGCATGTTATCAACGAACGAGGTATTCATGTAGATCCCTCCAAGATCAGTGCGATTAAGGATTGGGATACACCTACTACTCCTACTGAAGTTCGTTCTTTTCTTGGTCTAGCGGGTTATTATCGCCGCTTCATTGAAAACTTCTCTAAGATTGCAGTTCCTCTAACTGCTCTAACTCAGAAGAAAATGCCCTTTTACTGGGGATTCAAACAAGAGGAAGCTTTTCAACACCTGAAACAGAAGCTTTGCGATGCGCCTGTTCTATCATTGCCTGAGGGTGATGATGATTTTGTCGTGTATTGTGATGCATCTAAATTAGGTCTTGGTTGTGTTCTGATGCAAAGGAACAAAGTCATAGCCTATGCATCAAGACAATTGAAGATACATGAGAAGAACTACACCACTCATGATCTTGAGTTGGGTGCAGTTGTTTTCGCTCTCTAGATCTGGAGACACTATTTGTACGGTACAAAATGTGTGGTTTTCACGGACCACAAAAGTCTTCAGCATATCTTCAATCAGAAAGAACTCAACATGAGGCAACGACGTTGGGTTGAGCTTCAAAACGATTATGATTGCGAAATTCGCTACCATCCTGGTAAGGCGAATGTCGTAGCTGATGCATTGAGTCGCAAGGAACGTACTAAACTTCATTGTGTACGTGTTCAATCTGTTATTCAAGCTCGATCCGACATTCAAGCACGCATTTCTCAGTCTCAACAATCTTGTGTTTCACAAGGTTTGATGGATAAGGAATTTCCCTATCATATAACACCTGCTCTGGAATTAAAGGACAATGGATCATATTACTTCATGGACCGTTTGTGGGTCCCAAGCCAGGATGATCTTCGTACCTTGCTTATGAATGAAGCCCATAAGTCTCGTTATTCTATTCATCCGGGCTCAGATAAAATGTATAAGGATCTTCGTATTCATTATTGGTGGCCTGGTATGAAGAAAGACATTGCCTTATACGTATCCAAATGCCTTACTTGTCTAAAGGTTAAGGTTGAACATCAGCGTCCTTCGGGTTTATTGGAGCAACCAGAGATCCCAGTTTGGAAATGGGAAAACATTACTATGGATCTGGTTACCAAACTCCCGCGCACAAAGAAAGGTCATGATGCCATCTGGGTAGTCGTTGATCGTCTTACAAAGTCAGCACATTTCTTGCCAATCCGTGAGGATTTTCCTACTGACAGACTTGCTCAAATCTATGTAGATGAAATTGTGGCTCGACATGGTGTTCCTTTGAACATCATTTCTGACAGAGATGCTCGTTTCACTTCTCATTTTTGGAGAACCATGCAATCTGCTATGGGGACCCAACTTAATCTGAGCACAGCTTATCATCCGCAAACGGATGGTCAATCTGAGAGAACAATCCAGACTCTGGAGGATATGCTTAGAGCTTGTGTGATCGATTTTGGTGGTAGCTGGGATTCACATCTTAAGTTGATTGAATTCTCCTACAACAACAGTTATCACACTAGCATCAAAATGGCTCCTTTCGAAGCTCTCTATGGTCGAAAATGTCGTTCACCAGTCTGCTGGAATGAGATTGGCGAGGCTCAACTTACTGGACCTGCCCTCATTTTAGAGACAACTGACATGGTCAAGAAAGTTCGTGATAACCTTCAGGCAGCTAGAAGCCGTCAGAAGATTTACGCAGACCCAAAACGCAAAGCCTTGGAATTTCAAGTCGGTGATCGAGTATTACTTAAGGTCTCACCTCGGAAAGGTGTGATCAGATTTGGAAAGAAAGGAAAACTTGCACCTAGATACGTTAGACCATTCAAGATCGTCGAAAGAATCGGAAAGGTAGCCTACAGACTTGAGTTACCTCCTGAACTTGGAAATGTTCATCCAACTTTTCACATATCCAATCTCAAGAAGTGTACAGCTGATGAGAACTTCTCCATACCGCTTGACGAAATTCGTGTTGGCAAAACACTGAAATTTGTTGAGAAACCAGTGGAAATCATGGAACGTGAAGTCAAGTGGCTTAAACGCAAGCGCATTCCTTTGGTCAAAGTTCGCTGGGAAGCAAAACGTGGACCTAAGTTTACTTGGGAACGCGAAGACCAAATGAAGGCGAAATATCCACATCTTTTTCCACGAGTTTCCTCTAAATAAATTTCGGGACGAAATTTCCACAAGTAGGGGAGACTGTAACAACTGTGCTTGTAATCATTGTGAACAGTTCTATTATCAATAAAACAATGTTATTTGATCCCAATGTTTGTTTGATTGTGTTTTACATTTTTCATGTTTTGACTTTTATGTAATTTCAAACTCTACATCGCTTTCTGGAGAGTTATACGCAAACTAGTGCGTAAACGTACTCAGTTTAATGCGAGAAATACTCCGGAACATCAACATATACTCAACATACCTTAAATAACCTTTACATAACTTAGAAATAAGTTTTGAAGGCTTTGGTATGGCAAAAACAAGTTAATTCGCTTACAGGGACTAAATATGACAAACTGCGAAAGTATGTCAATTTGAACTGTAACGAACATTCCGGAACATAACCATAAGTTAAACACACCTTAAATATCCTTTACATAGCTTAGAAATAGGCTTTGAGGGGTTCGGTGTGCTAAAATAAACTTTTGGGTCATTCAGGGACTAAAAGTGTCAAAAAGTGCACAAGTTTGCATTTTCGCGCATAACTTACGTTCTGAATACATCCGGACATCCAAAAATTTATGTAAGCATGACTATATTATATTTTAGTGTTCGCCTTAAGAAAAATCCATTCGTCGCGTCATTTGGATCGTTTTTCGCGCTTGTGCGCATTCCGTCGTAATTAAGCGAACATCGCGTTCGTACGACCAAACGAACCATCATCCGGCATATTTTTGAGTATGTTTTGAGTTCCCTATACTTTAACTTCATTTTAGAGCCTTGAAATGAGGTTAACGGGGTTCAAACGCATCGAAAAAGGCCTTAAACACGTGCAGGGACCATTGCTGCCAAAATTGAAACTTTCTGATTCAGGGGAGGCAGTCGCGTAGCGCGAGCCCTAAGGCTCTACCCGTCGCGCTACGCGAGTGAGTGTTCTGGCAGATTCAATGTTTCTAATTACAAGTTGCAACCAATTAATCCTTAACCACATGTTTTAAGTTGATGTGTCACAAAGTTAAGGAGCATATGTGGCTCCATAAACCTTTCAACAAGTGTACGGACTAGATTTTTCCCCTTTTCCAAGAAACGATCTCAACGGTTCACCGAAAACTATAAATACCCCACCCCCCTTTGTTCATAATCACTAGAAATTTGAATTGAGAAACTGTCACACCCCGACCACGTGGAACATACTAAACGTGGCGGAAACATCGGGGAGTGTTGTAACAGAATTAATTGTCTCAAATCCATGGCAATTGAAGTCTTGTTTTATTGATTAAAAGTGTAACAATGTCTTATCAAACAAGGAAATACAACTTAATTAACTAGTCTTGCATCTTTTATTGTCACTAAAGCCCAAGTATGCCTATGTGTATCTTGACCATCTTATGCAACAGCTCCTGAAAAACACATGTGAAAATAGGTACGTCAGCATAAAAATGCCTGTGAGATACATAGGTTTTGTGAAAATAGGTTTCATGACTTATGTTTGAGAAAGTGTTTAGTCATGAACCTTGTAATTTGCTTTGTTTTGTAAATCATTTGAAAAACAATGAGTTCAGATGATATGTATAAATAAGTGAATAATGTATGGTTAAATGAATAACCATGTAAACTGAGTTTGTATAAGATAAGTTGTTTGTAAAACAATGTCTTGCGAAAAGTATGTTATTTGAATAAAATGTTATATGTATCAAACTGAAATGATTCAAATAACGCTACGATATGTAATACCATACAAACACTTATATATAGGAAGTACCAGCGGCGTATCCACCATGCTTGTATCATATTACACACGCATCGTTACTTAATCACTTAATCAAACCAAAACACCAAAGTAATGTTTAACAGTTGTAGAAATGTTTATGTATGGTCAAAGACGGTTCACACGGTTCATAGATACAAACGGTTCACAGATACAAACGGTTCACAGATACAACGGTTCACAGATACAAACGGTTCACAGATACAACGGTTCACAGATACAAACGGTTCACAGGTACAACGGTTCACAGATACAACGGTTCACAGATACAACGGTTCACAGATACAACGGTTCACAGATACAAACGGTTCACAGGTACAACGGTTCACAGATACAAACGGTTCATAGATACAACGGTTCAAAATGTAATATAATGTGTTCATATACTGGATGAGCATATGCAACAAAATGTAATGTAAAATAATGTACTAAGTAATGCACACAATGGGCACACCTAGCATGAAAAGTAATGTAAAACAATGTACTAAGTAATGCACACAATGGGCACACCTAGCATGAAATGTAATGTAAAACAATGTACTAAGTAATGCACACAATGGGCACACCTAGCATGAAAAGTAATGAAATCATGTACTATAATGTACTAACGAACATAGCATGTATATGATGTGAAAACAGGAAAGCATGAAAGTAACAAGTAGGCACATGTGTTCCACCCCAAAACAGTTTGGAAAACAGTAAAAGAGGGGTCTATGTACTCACTTGAGATTGCTCAGTAGTCCTTGAGTAACAACCAAACAATGCTAGAGATCGCGGATATCAAACGGCACCTAATATAGGTAACTATGTTAATTTACCGGACCTAGATCGGAAGATCGGGTAGTATTAGGGTTTGTAAACCAAACGAGTTTAGAGACTCGTGTCATTTGGTTTAACAAAGCCTACATACTAAATGAAACTTAACCTAAGTGTTTACGACCCATTACGACCCGTTTAGGTAGCTTATGCTACTTTAACGCGTCGTTCGCGTGAAACGCGTTCGGACCGCCTAACTAGTCCTACGACAAGTGTTATATGCCTAAAAATATTACATAATCAGTTATGTGACAAAGGTTTAGGTTACATATGCTTAATTACCAATTATACATGAAAAGGGTATTCTGGTAATTTACCTAAGGCATATAAACTACCTATCATACAACTACTTAAACGATGTGACGATAGGGTATAACCTCGGAAGGTTATTCCCTACCTACTATGGTCACCTAATGTGTTTGGTCGGATCCTAATGATCGACCAAACTGGGTCGGGTTCGAGGTATAAGCGATTTATCAGATCGCTTACCCTACGACCCTAAACAACGTGGTAATCAGTGGGCGATTACACTCACGTTGCGAAGTTCAAAAGAACTTCGCATTGACCATTACTGGTCAACGCTGAAAGTCAAACAAAGTTTGACTTTCGGACTCAAAAAGCAATAAAATAAGGAAAAGAACGAAAGAATACTTACGAAGGGTCCCCGAATGCTAACCCAGATCAAAATAGCTCAGGTATGAAACGAAGGTTCCAACTTAGAGCCCAAATGATCAGATTTGTGAGAAATGAAGAAAAGGGGGTGGGGTATTTATAGATTTCGGGTAACCGTTAAGATCGTTTCTTGAATAACGTGCCTTAATCGGAACCGTACACTTGTCGTAAAGTTGTGGTGTCCAGGAAGTTTGTTCTTATCCGCTGACTAGACGATAGGAAACGAGTGGACACGAATCAATCAGCTGCAACTTGCAACAAAACATTGAATCTGGTCCAGATCATGCAGTCGCGTAGCGCGACGGGTAGGCCCTTAGGGCTCGCGCTACGCTACTGCCTCCCCTGAATCAGAAAGTTTCAAACTTGGCAGCAATGGTCCCTGCACGTGTTTAAGGCCTTTTTCGATGCGTTTGAACCCCGTTAACCTCATTTCAAGGCTCTAAAATGAAGTTAAAGTATAGGGAACTCAAAACATGCTCAAAAATATCTCGGATGTTGGTTCGTTTGGTCGTACGAACGCGATGTTCGCTTAATTACGACGGAATGCGCACAAGCGCGAAAAACGATCCAAATGACGTGACGAATGGATTTTTCTTATGGCGAACACTAAAATAAAATATTTTAGTGCTTACATAAATTTTTGGATGTCCAGATGTATTCAGAACGTAAGTTATGCGCGAAAATGCAAACTTGTGCACTTTTTGACACTTTTAGTCCCTGAATGACCCAAAAGTTTATTTTAGCACACCAAACCCCTCAAAGCCTATTTCTAAGCTATGTAGAGGATATTTATGGTATGTTTAACTTATGGTCATGTTCCGAAAGGTCTGTTACAGTTCAAATTGGCATACTTTCGCAGTTTGTCAAATTTAGTCCCTGTAAGCGATTAAACTTTGATTTCACCACACCAAACCTTCCAAAACTTATATCTAAGTTATGTAAAGGTTATTTAAGGTATGTTAAGCCTATTTCACTATTCCAGAGTGTTCGTTGCATTAAACTGGTTATATTTACGCATTAGTGCGCGTATAACCTTCCAGAAAGCGATTTAGAGCTTGAAATCGAACAAGAATTGATATGTGCAAAAGATACACATATTTATACAAGTCCAAAGTATGAAATACAATATTTCATTGGTTTGGCATTTGTTTGATGGTTGAAATGACACAGGTGTTACAGTCTCCCCTACTTTAGGAAATTTCGTCCCGAAATTAATTCGTAGGAGTCTATTTGTGACGTTGTGTCAGATAACCACCAGAGGTATGTGAAGCATAATCCTGTCATTTCCTTAACGGACATTCTTCAGAATGAAAATGAACAAACGGAGTCATTTTCCTCAACGAGTATTCTTCAGAGGCGGAAATGAAGGAATAATCAAACGAGGATTCATTTCCTTAACGGACAATTCTGAGAAACGAAAATGAACAAACAGAGTCATTTTCAACGGTTGCTTCCTCAGAAACGGAAATGAAAATGATAGACAAACGGATATTCATTTCCTCAACGGACAAATCTTCAGAAACGAAAATGAACAAACGGAGTCATTTTCAACGGTTGTTTCCTCAGGTTCGGAAATGAAGGATTAAACAACGGATATTCATTTCCTCAACGGATAATCTTCAGAAACGAAAATGAACTAACGGAGTCATTTTCATCGGTTGTTTCCTCAGGTTCGGAAATGAAGGATTAAATAAACGGATATTCATTTCCCTCGACGGATACTCTTCAGAACGAAAATGCACAAACGGAGTCATTTTCCTCAACGGGTATTCTTCAGAATTGGAAATGAAGGATAAACGGATATTCATTTCCCTCGACGGATACTCTTCAGAACGAAAATGCACAAACGGAGTCATTTTCCTCAACGGGTATTCTTCAGAATTGGAAATGAAGGATAAACGGATATTCATTTCCTCAACGGATATTCTTCAGAAGTGAAAAATGAATAGCTAGTTCATTTTTCCTCAATGGATACTTCATCAGAATTGGAAATGAATAGGGTTAACTTCTAGGTACATGACAAAGCTCGCTGTGGTTTCTGTGCACTAAATTCCATAATTATGTATGCATCCATAATTACGCAATTCCTTGCATAGTCCGCACAGTTTGTCTTGTAATGTTCATAAGCACATAATCACATAGTTGTTTAATTGTTATCATCTTGTTATTGATTTCAATTAACTTGGCACCTCGTACTTCGTTTCTCTTGGAAGGAACGGGTACTTAGGATTTTCGTGGAAAACGCAAGAGATTATACAACGGAAGAAATTTGGAAGTAGTCTGTTCTTCAAGGAATGCGGTTCCTTGATTGTCGGTATTGTAAGGGATATGTTGTTTATACTTACAATCACATAAATACATTGCAATGTAAATAAAAGATTTATTTATAAACAACGATAACAACTGTTTCTTGGATCTTGACAACAAAAGAAAATAATACATAAGACGTAATTATTTCTAAACGATGTTGTCTTCTGGTTGGTCAAATGCTCATCCCTGCACTGGATTTGCATTAGCAAGCCTTGGGCAATTCCTACGAAAATGGCCCATCTCGCCACAGTTGTAGCAAGATCCCGGTGGAAAACGAGCTTGAGCAGGATTGTTGCCAGCTTGATTTGGTGCAGCTGCGGTTGGGCAAACCCTAGCTGTATGACCTATAAGTCCGCAAACTTGGCATGTGCGGCACTTCACCCCAGCATGATGATGTAGGCCACATTGGTTGCACAAGGGTGCAGTTCCGTTGTAGGGTTTCCTGGCAGGGGGTTGAGCTGGTTGGTTGGGAACGGCTTGATCATTGTGAGCGACCACAGCGTAGTTTTGAGAAGCCTTTCGCTTCTTTGACCTCTTAGGGGATCCAGTCTGTTCATCCATGATCTTTGATTCCTCAATTGGTTTCGATTCTTCGACCGGCTTCTTGTCACCTTTTCGGAAAAGTTTACCTTTCCTGATCTTTGATTCAGTCAAGGTTGCAGATAGCTCAATGGCCTGTCTAACTGTAGTAGGGTTGCTACCAGTCAAAATGTCTTGTATTGAATCAGGGAGGCCATCAATGTACTTTTCGATTGCCTTATCCAAAGGCGTGACCATGTTTGGGCATAACAGACTTAACTCCTCATAACGGTCCGTGTAGGCTCTATGCTCACCGCTGTCTTGCTCAAGATTGTCGAATTCCCTTTCCAAGGCCCTGATCTCGTGACGAGGACAGAATTCCTTCATCATAAGGGCCCTAAGTTCAGCCCATGTCTGTGCTAGAGCAACCTCAGCACCACGGTCTCTCATAACTCCGTTCCACCACGTAAGGGCTCTCTTCTGGAACACACTCGAAGCAAACTCGACCTTGCGATTGTCAGGACACTGCACGTGGCGAAAAGTATTCTCAATGCTCTCGAACCATTGAAGAAGCCCAGTCGCTCCCTCAGAACAACTAAACTTGAGTGGTTTCGCCGAGTTAAAACTCTTGAAATTGCATGGACCATTGTTGTTGTTGTTGGCTTGATTCCATTGAGCAAAGAGGTTTGGGAATTGAGCAGCCATTTGCTGCGCAATGATTTCTGCCAACTCGGCAGTCTCTATCTGGTTTTCGCGTCGAGGAGGCATTCTAAAAGAGGAAACATGAAAGGAAACGAGTGAGAGAATTAGACGAAAAGAATGAGATGAAACAAATCTGATGAAAGCAAGGATAGCAGTCATTTGTTTGTTACTACAAAGCAACAAACGACACACAGTGACTAATCAAAGTAAATGAGTCAAAAATAATGTATCGCGAAGACATGCTCGCCTATAAGTGAACACTCATCCCAAGAATTCCCAGGTAAGCACAACTGGTCTCGCGTCTGATGAGATGTATACGAAGTGCTTGCCTAGACAGAAAACTCAGAATACAGGCATTCACCCTTCCAATTTGCACGTGTTCACATTATTTAAAACCCAAAACCTTGACGAGATTTTTGAAAACTCAAAGGGGTTCAAAACCATATAACAGAGGGTTCAAAACCTTGTAATCAATCATCCTAGAACAGATGATTAGTTTTCAAAGCGGTTTTGAAATTTATGTTCTTGTTGTGGTCGTCGCCTAAGGATAGGTGACGGTATTGTTTTATGACTAAACGCAAGTAAACTCGCGTTAGGGTCCTAAGAAAGTTATAGACTAGGTCAAAGCATTACTAATAACCTAATTCCCTATAACCATTGGCTCTGATACCATCTTTTCTGTCACACCCCGACCACGTGGAACATACTAAACGTGGCAGAAACATCGGGGAGTGTTGTAACAGAATTAATTGTCTCAAATCCATGGCAATTGAAGTCTTGTTTTATTGATTAAAAGTGTAACAATGTCTTATCAAACAAGGAAATACAACTTAATTAACTAGTCTTGCATCTTTTATTGTCACTAAAGCCCAAGTATGCCTATGTGTATCTTGACCATCTTATGCAACAGCTCCTGAAAAACACATGTGAAAATAGGTACGTCAGCATAAAAATGCCTGTGAGATACATAGGTTTTGTGAAAATAGGTTTCATGACTTATGTTTGAGAAAGTGTTTAGTCATGAACCTTGTAATTTGCTTTGTTTTGTAAATCATTTGAAAAACAATGAGTTCAGATGATATGTATAAATAAGTGAATAATGTATGGTTAAATGAATAACCATGTAAACTGAGTTTGTATAAGATAAGTTGTTTGTAAAACAATGTCTTGCGAAAAGTATGTTATTTGAATAAAATGTTATATGTATCAAACTGAAATGATTCAAATAACGCTACGATATGTAATACCATACAAACACTTATATATAGGAAGTACCAGCGGCGTATCCACCATGCTTGTATCATATTACACACGCATCGTTACTTAATCAAACCAAAACACCAAAGTAATGTTTAACAGTTGTAGAAATGTTTATGTATGGTCAAAGACGGTTCACACGGTTCATAGATACAAACGGTTCACAGATACAAACGGTTCACAGATACAACGGTTCACAGATACAAACGGTTCACAGATACAACGGTTCACAGATACAAACGGTTCACAGGTACAACGGTTCACAGATACAACGGTTCACAGATACAACGGTTCACAGATACAACGGTTCACAGATACAAACGGTTCACAGGTACAACGGTTCACAGATACAAACGGTTCATAGATACAACGGTTCAAAATGTAATATAATGTGTTCATATACTGGATGAGCATATGCAACAAAATATAATGTAAAACACTGTACTAAGTAATGCACACAATGGGCACACCTAGCATGAAAAGTAATGTAAAACAATGTACTAAGTAATGTACACAATGGGCACACCTAGCATGAAATGTAATGTAAAACAATGTACTAAGTAATGCACACAATGGGCACACCTAGCATGAAAAGTAATGAAATCATGTACTATAATGTACTAACGAACATAGCATGTATATGATGTGAAAACAGGAAAGCATGAAAGTAACAAGTAGGCACATGTGTTCCACCCCAAAACAGTTTGGAAAACAGTAAAAGAGGGGTCTATGTACTCACTTGAGATTGCTCAGTAGTCCTTGAGTAACAACCAAACAATGCTAGAGATCGCGGATATCAAACGGCACCTAATATAGGTAACTATGTTAATTTACCGGACCTAGATCGGAAGATCGGGTAGTATTAGGGTTTGTAAACCAAACGAGTTTAGAGACTCGTGTCATTTGGTTTAACAAAACCTACATACTAAATGAAACTTAACCTAAGTGTTTACGACCCATTACGACCCGTTTAGGTAGCTTATGCTACTTTAACGCGTCGTTCGCGTGAAACGCGTTCGGACCGCCTAACTAGTCCTACGACAAGTGTTATATGCCTAAACATATTACATAATCAGTTATGTGACAAAGGTTTAGGTTACATATGCTTAATTACCAATTATACATGAAAAGGGTATTCTGGTAATTTACCTAAGGCATATAAACTACCTATCATACAACTACTTAAACGATGTGACCATAGGGTATAACCTCGGAAGGTTATTCCCTACCTACTATGGTCACCTAATGTGTTTGGTCGGATCCTAATGATCGACCAAACTGGGTCGGGTTCGAGGTATAAGCGATTTATCAGATCGCTTACCCTACGACCCTAAACAACGTGGTAATCAGTGGGCATAGTCCCAAGGGACTATGACCAACGTGATTACACTCACGTTGCGAAGTTCAAAAGAACTTCGCATTGACCATTACTGGTCAACGCTGAAAGTCAAACAAAGTTTAACTTTCGGACTCGAAAAGCAATAAAATAAGGAAAAGAACGAAAGAATACTTACGAAGGGTCCCCGAATGCTAACCCAGATCAAAATAGCTCAGGTATGAAACGAAGGTTCCAACTTAGAGCCCAAATGATCAGATTTGTGAGAAATGAAGAAAAGGGGGTGGGGTATTTATAGATTTCGGGTAACCGTTAAGATCGTTTCTTGAATAACGTGCCTTAATCGGAACCGTACACTTGTCGTAAAGTTGTGGTGTCCAGGAAGTTTGTTCTTATCCGCTGACTAGACGATAGGAAACGAGTGGACACGAATCAATCAGCTGCAACTTGCAACAAAACATTGAATCTGGTCCAGATCATGCAGTCGCGTAGCGCGACGGGTAGGCCCTTAGGGCTCGCGCTACGCTACTGCCTCCCCTGAATCAGAAAGTTTCAAACTTGGCAGCAATGGTCCCTGCACGTGTTTAAGGCCTTTTTCGATGCGTTTGAACCCCGTTAACCTCATTTCAAGGCTCTAAAATGAAGTTAAAGTATAGGGAACTCAAAACATGCTCAAAAATATCTCGGATGTTGGTTCGTTTGGTCGTACGAACGCGATGTTCGCTTAATTACGACGGAATGCGCACAAGCGCGAAAAACGATCCAAATGACGTGACGAATGGATTTTTCTTATGGCGAACACTAAAATAAAATATTTTAGTGCTTTCATAAATTTTTGGATGTCCAGATGTATTCAGAACGTAAGTTATGCGCGAAAATGCAAACTTGTGCACTTTTTGACACTTTTAGTCCCTGAATGACCCAAAAGTTTATTTTAGCACACCAAACCCCTCAAAGCCTATTTTTAAGCTATGTAGAGGATATTTATGGTATGTTTAACTTATGGTCATGTTCCGAAAGGTCTGTTACAGTTCAAATTGGCATACTTTCGCAGTTTGTCAAATTTAGTCCCTGTAAGCGATTAAACTTTGATTTCACCACACCAAACCTTCCAAAACTTATATCTAAGTTATGTAAAGGTTATTTAAGGTATGTTAAGCCTATTTCACTATTCCGGAGTGTTCGTTGCATTAAACTGGTTATATTTACGCATTAGTGCGCGTATAACCTTCCAGAAAGCGATTTAGAGCTTGAAATCGAACAAGAATTGATATGTGCAAAAGATACACATATTTATACAAGTCCAAAGTATGAAATACAATATTTCATTGGTTTGGCATTTGTTTGATGGTTGAAATGACACAGGTGTTACAGAAACTCTAAGTTGAAACATTAGTTTCATACCTGAGATTTTCGAATCAAGTTTAGCATTCGGGGACCCTTCGTAAGTATTCTTTCGTTCTTTTCCTTATTTTACTGCTTTTCGAGTCAGAAAGTCAAACTTTGTTTGACTTTCAGCGTTGACCAGTAATGGTCAATACGAAGTTCGTTAGAACTTCGCAACGTGATTGTAATCACGATGGTCATAGTCCCTTCGGACTATGCCTACTGATTACCACGTTGTCTAGAGTCGTAGGGTAGGCGATCTAATAAATCGCCTATACCTTCGAACTCGAACCAGTTTGGTCGATCATTAGGATCCGACCAAACACATTAGGTGACCATAGTTGGTAGGGAATAACCTTCCGAGGTTATACCCTATGGTCACATCGTTTAAGTAGTTGTATGATAGGTAGTTTATATGCCTTAGGTAAATTACCAGAATACCCTTTTCATACATAATTGATAATTTAGCATATGTAACCTAAAATTTTGTCACGTAACTGATTATGTAACATGTTTAGGCATATAATACCTGTCATAGGACTAGTTAGGCGGTCCAAACGCGTTTCACGCGCACGACGCGTTAAAGTAGCATAAGCTTCCTAAACGGGTCGTAATGGGTCAATAAGACTTAGGTTAAGTTTCATTTAGCATGTAGGCTTTGTTAAACCATATCACGTGAGTTCCTACACTCATTTGGTTTACAAACCCTAATGCTACCCAATCTTCCGATTTAGGTCCGGTTTATTAACATAGTTACCTATATTAGGTGCCGTTTGATTCCGAGATCTATAGCATTGCTTGGTGATTATCTTTATACAACTGAGCAATCTCAAGTGAGTACATAGACCCCTCTTTTACTGTTTTCCAGACTGTTTTGGGGTGGAACACATGTGCCTACTTGTTACTTTCAAGCTTTCCTGTTTTCACATCATATACATGCTATGTTCGTTAGTACATTATAGTACATGATTTCATTTCATCTTATGCTAGGTGTGCCCATTGTGTGCATTACTTAGTACATTGTTTTACATGACATTTCCTGCTAGGTGTGCCCATTGTGTGCATTACTTAGTACATTGTTTTACATGACATTTCCTGCTAGGTGTGCCCATTATGTGCATTACTTAGTACATCGTTTTACATGACATTTCACGCTATGTATGTTCATTTGATTACATACTTAGTGCATTGTTTTCACATGCTTACATTTTGGTATGACATTTGGTTTGTTTACATGGGACAATACATTCATTAACATTAGCTACGCCGTTCGTTAGTAGGTAGTGGTACCATATGAATTGACAACTCCCGTTCCGGACATCCCAGGGAAAGGGGACAGAAAGGAATGACCGAATTCGATGTTATAAGACAGATAGACCTTTAATTTGTTTAAAGGGTTTATCACCACAGTCGCAAGGCTTGGATGTATGCATTTTCACAATACCGCATAAATGTTCATATTAAATAGTTGCATGCATTTACACAAAACATAGCTTTGATTTAAACCAAGTTTTACTTCAATACTTTGTTTTTGTGCATATGGTTTAGTTTGAGACATTTCACTTGCCATACACGACATTCTGACATAGACATTTGACATGGATATTTGACATAGACATTTGACATGGATATTTGACATAGACATTTGACATGGATATTTGACATAGACATTTGACATGGATATTTGACATAGACATTTTGACATGATTTACATTTGACACAAACACGTTTGACATTGGTTTTACATACTACATGATTTACATCTTGACATGAACACTTTGACATATTATTCAATACATTTTGACAATTGGTTTAAACATAGACTTCTTACATTGGTTGGTTTGGTTTGATTAAGTGATTAAGTAACGATGCGTGTGTAATATGATACAAGCATGGTGGATACGCCGCTGGTACTTCCTATATATAAGTGTTTGTATGGTATTATATGTCGTAACGTTATTTGAATCATTTCAGTTTGAGACATAGAACATTTTATACAAATAACATACTTTTCACAAGACATTGATTTACAAACAACTTATCTTATACAAACACATTTTTACATGGTTATTTATTTAACCTGACATTTACTTATACATATCATCTGATCTTATTGTTATTCAAATGATTTACAAGACAAAACAAATTACAAGGTTCATGACTAAACATTTTCTCAAATACAAGTCATGAATCCTATTTTCACAAACCTATGTATCTCACAGGCATTTTTATGCTGACGTACCTATTTTCACATGTGTTTTCAGGTGCTTTTCCATAGGATGTTGATCATGATACTAGGGCGGACCTGTGCCTTAGAGACTTTTAAATAAGATAGACTATGTTTAATTATGTTCTGAACTCTTTAATTTCCTGTTTGAAACAATGTAACACCCTTGTTTAATAAATAAATACAACTTTGTATGCCATGGTTATGAAACAATTAATTCTGTTGCAACACGCCCCGATGTTTCCGCCGCGATTTGTTGTTTTACGCGGTCGGGGTGTGACAAGTTAGGCGTCATTTACTGCTTGCATTAATCTTCTATGTATCTAGTGCAAGTGGGAGATTGTTTGACTCTGTATGCCCAAGACACATATTAAATTGATGTGGCTAATACGTTATGATCCAAGTCGAGCCATACCCAATAACAAGCTAGACAAACACTTATAATATTTTATTTGTGATATGATCAAACAAATAAATATTAACACTTAAAAATATTTAGAAATTGGTTTTCTAAATAATTGCACTTGACAAACTAATAAATTATATGGATAATATATTTTGAGAGAACATTTTATTTTGTTATTTAATGGGTTAAATAACATTATAAAAACTTGTGAGATATTCTATTAGTCTTATAACATATGATGTTATATTTTATAAAAGTTATAAAATATAAATAAGACTTGAATTAATTTTAAGAAAAAAATTGAATTTTTTTAATAAAAACATGTGGGCCCCCCATGGGTCTTCCCAAAATTCATGTTGGTTCAATAAAATCACATGCATTTGCATGGCTATATGTTCATTGATTGGCCAAAAGGGGTGGCTAGTTCTCTCTCTCATATTTTAATAAGCTTTTGTATGACAAAAGAGTACAAGAACTTAGAAAAAAACCCCCTCATATTTTTGGCTAAGGGTATGCATCCAAGAGGGTTTTTCAAGTTTAAAATCAAGTGCAAGAACTCTAGGACAAGCTCCAAATTTTCGGCCATAGGTGGTTGTCTTGATGGAATTTTTCAAGTGAGTTTATGAGTGTAAAATCCTAGCTAAACTTAAGTGTTTGTTGGAAGGCTTGGGGTATACAAGCATGAGGTATTCTACACTTGAAGACTACCATTCAAGAAGCATCACCTTCTTCATGTCTTTTACTCCTTGGAAGGTAGTATTCTTGAAACAACCTATGGTTGTGTTTTAATTTTGATAGCATGCATGTTCATATATGGATCCGAGATATTGGGTTTTACATATAAAAGAGTTTTATATCTTGTAAAGTAACATGTTTTAAATATATTTTCCGCTGCGTTTTTATTTTTTATGGATAAAATAACTTTGATAAACATGTGAAAAACCCATCAGCAACCTCTGATGGACAATAGTGGAAGACAATTGTTTGGAAACCACTGATGGACAATACCAGTGGTTGAGAACAGTGAATGACAGGAATAGTGGTTGATTTTAACTATCAGTGGATAGACATCAGTGGTTGAAACACTGATGTTTGGTCAACAGTGGTCAACAAGGAATATGAAGAAACAAAGGTTGTCTTTCAGCAGTGGGTGAATTTTCAACAATCAGACATTTGAACCAAACAATGGATATGGACAGACTTTTAAGGATTTATGAAAAAATTCATTTCAACTATTTTTAAGGATGAATTTTTGATTTTTTGAAATCATTTTAATGCTTTTTATTCATGTACAAACAAGATTTTTCTTGTTAGTCCATGTTAAGCATGCCAATTCTAGAGATCAAGCTTTCAAAGGTGGATGTGTCTAATTCTTTTGTTAGCACATCTGCCAGCTGATCCTTAGTTGGAACATGATGCAGAGAAATAAAACTTTTTTCATAGAAATCCCTCACAAAGTGATGTCTGATGTCAATGTGCTTGGTAGTTGAATGAGATACTGGATTTGATGATATTTTCAGTTGCTTGACTATCCAACATAAGAGGTGTCTTTAAAGCAGTTATACCAAAATCCAGCAGTTGATTTTGAAACCACAACAGTTGGGCTGTACAGCTTGCAGCAGCAATGTATTCTGCCTCAGCAGTGGATGTGGAAACAATTGCTTGTTTTTTGCTTTGCCAAGACACTAAGAAATTGCCTAGGAATTGACACCCACCTGATGTAGACTTCCTAGTTGTGTTGCATCCAGGTAAATCACTGTCTGAGAAACCTGAAAGCTTAACATTCCCATTAGCAGGGTACTAGATACCAAGTGTGGGAGCACCCTTTATGTATCTGAATATCCTTTCCACAACAATGAGGTTGGACTTCCTAGGTGCTAATTGGGATCTTGCACAAACATATGTTACAAACAAAATGTCTGGCCTAGATGCAGTTAGGTACAATAAGGACCCTATCATGCTTCTATATAAAGTTTGATCAACCAAATCATCTTTCTCATCAGACATGGCAAGCTTTGTGGTTGCCATGGGTGTACTACATGGTTTGCAATCATTCACCTCAAATTTGTTTAAAAGATCCTTTACATATTTGGTTTGATGAATGAAAGTGCCAATTTGTAGTTGCTTAACTTGGAGACCAAGAAAGCACTGTAGTTCACCTATTGCACTCATTTCAAACTCAGCTGTCATGAGTTGTCTAAACACTTCACACATTTTATTGCATGTGCTTCCAAATATGATGTCATCCACATAAATTTGGACAATCATCAAATCTTTTCCTCTCCATTGTAAAAACAAGGTTTTATCAATTTTACCTCTTGTGAAACCAATAGATATGAGAAAAGTGGAAAAAGTTTCATACCAGGCTCTAGGTGCTTGTTTCAGGCCATACAAAGCTTTGTTTAGCTTGTAGACATGATCAGGATGAAATGGATCCTCAAAACCAGGAGGGTGATAAACATATACCTCTTCTTGAATCTTACCATAGAGGAATACACATTTGGTATCCATTTGATACACCTTGATGTTGTGGTTGACAACAAAGGCTAAGAACAGTTTGATAGCTTCCAATATTGCTATAGGGGCAAAAGTTTCATCATAATCAATGCCCTCTTCCTATCTGAAGCCTTAAACCACAAGCCTAACTTTGTTCTTAACAACAATGCCCCTTTCATCAGTTTTGTTTTTGAAGACCCACTTTGTGCCAATTGGACTCGCGTCCTCTGGCAGTGGTACAAGTTCCCATACTTGTTGTCTTTTAAACTGTTGGAGCTCTTCTTGCATAGCTTCTACCCAACTGTTGTCTTTCAGTGCCTCTTGGTACCTGACTGGTTGATGTAGTGATAGAAAGCCAGCAAAAAGACAAATGTTTTGGGAATAACTTCTTGTGAGAACCCCTTCATTGATGTTGCCAATCACTTGGTCTGGTGGATGAGATTTAAGGAAGACCAGATCTCCCTTGTATGGAACAATGACATTTAAAGGTGAAGGCTGCAGATGTGAATCATCTGAGCTAACATCTGTTGGTGACTTTGATTATCCAACATCTGCTTGAAATGGTGGTGGAGGAACATGAGGAATGGGTGTGGCATAAAGTTGATTTTTATCCACTGTTAATGGATTTTTATCAACAGGTTGGGGATGATGTGGTGGTAGTGTTTGAGCTACTTTGGTTAACAACTGTTGATGCAGCAGTGGATGAGCTTTGACAGTTGTTTTGAACATCTGCTGCTCTGGTGGTGGATGTGATTTTATATTGTGGGATCACAACATCATACCCATAATCTTGTGGTGGTGGTTGTTGAGTACCTACAGGGTTAGTCTTGACAGACACATCTTCAAATGTAAATTTATCAAGATCAAATAATTCAGCAGGGTTTGCAGGGATTTTCAGTGAAGAAAGTTCATTGAACTTTACATTCAAAATCTCATCCACAGACCTAGTCCTCGTGTTAAACACTTTATAGGCCTTGGCAGTGGTTGAGTATCCCAAATGATAACCACAATCTACTTGGGCTGCAAATTTTGAAATTGAATCTTTTAAATTTAAAATAAAGCATGGGCAGGCAAATACTTTAAAGTATGAGATCAGTGGTTTGATTTTGAACAGAGTTTCATAGGCAGTCTTTTGATGCCTGGGGTTAACCAAAACTCTGTTCAGCACATAACAAGCAGTGTTTACAGCCTCTGCCCAAAGTTTAGGGTAAACTTGAGTCTTTAAGCATTTGTATGACAAAAGAATACAAGAACTTAGAAAAAACCCCCCTCATATTTTTGGCTAAGGGTATGCATCCAAGAGGGTTTTTCAAGTTTAAAATCAAGTGCAAGAACTCTAGGACAAGCTCCGAATTTTCGGCCATAGGTGGTTGTCTTGATGGAATTTTTCAAGTGAGTTTATGAGTGTAAAATCCTAGCTAAACTTAAGTGTTTGTTGGAAGGCTTGGGGTATACAAGCATGAGGTATTCTACACTTGAAGACTACCATTCAAGAAGCATCACCTTCTTCATGTCTTTTACTCCTTGGAAGGTAGTATTCTTGAAACAACCTATGGTTGTGTTTTAATTTTGATAGCATGCATGTTCATATATGGATCCGAGATATTGGGTTTTACATATAAAAGAGTTTTATATCTTGTAAAGTAACATGTTTTAAATATATTTTCCGCTGCGTTTTTATTTTTTATGGATAAAATAACTTTGATAAACATGTGAAAAACCCATCAGCAACCTCTGATGGACAATAGTGGAAGACAATTGTTTGGAAACCACTGATGGACAATACCAGTGGTTGAGAACAGTGAATGACAGGAATAGTGGTTGATTTTAACTATCAGTGGATAGACATCAGTGGTTGAAACACTGATGTTTGGTCAACAGTGGTCAACAAGGAATATGAAGAAACAAAGGTTGTCTTTCAGCAGTGGGTGAATTTTCAACAATCAGACATTTGAACCAAACAATGGATATGGACAGACTTTTAAGGATTTATGAAAAATTTCATTTCAACTATTTTTAAGGATGAATTTTTGATTTTTTGAAATCATTTTAATGCTTTTTATTCATGTACAAACAAGATTTTTCTTGTTAGTCCATGTTAAGCATGCCAATTCTAGAGATCAAGCTTTCAAAGGTGGATGTGTCTAATTCTTTTGTTAGCACATCTGCCAGCTGATCCTTAGTTGGAACATGATACAGAGAAATAAAACTTTTTTCATAGAAATCCCTCACAAAGTGATGTCTGATGTCAATGTGCTTGGTAGTTGAATGAGATACTGGATTTGATGATATTTTCAGTTGCTTGACTATCCAACATAAGAGGTGTCTTTAAAGCAGTTATACCAAAATCCAGCAGTTGATTTTGAAACCACAACAGTTGGGCTGTACAGCTTGCAGCAGCAATGTATTCTGCCTCAGCAGTGGATGTGGAAACAATTGCTTGTTTTTTGCTTTGCCAAGACACTAAGAAATTGCCTAGGAATTGACACCCACCTGATGTAGACTTCCTAGTTGTGTTGCATCCAGGTAAATCACTGTTTGAGAAACCTGAAAGCTTAACATTCCCATTAGCAGGGTACTAGATACCAAGTGTGGGAGCACCCTTTATGTATCTGAATATCCTTTCCACAACAATGAGGTTGGACTTCCTAGGTGCTAATTGGGATCTTGCACAAACATATGTTACAAACAAAATGTCTGGCCTAGATGCAGTTAGGTACAATAAGGACCCTATCATGCTTCTATATAAAGTTTGATCAACCAAATCATCTTTCTCATCAGACATGACAAGCTTTGTGGTTGCCATGGGTGTACTACATGGTTTACAATCATTCATCTCAAATTTGTTTAAAAGATCCTTTACATATTTGGTTTGATGAATGAAAGTGCCAATTTGTAGTTGCTTAACTTGGAGACCAAGAAAGCACTGTAGTTCACCTATTGCACTCATTTCAAACTCAGCTGTCATGAGTTGTCTAAACACTTCACACATTTTATTGCATGTGCTTCCAAATATGATGTCATCCACATAAATTTGGACAATCATCAAATCTTTTCATCTCCATTTTAAAAACAAGGTTTTATCAATTTTACCTCTTGTGAAACCAATAGATATGAGAAAAGTGGAAAAAGTTTCATACCAGGCTCTAGGTGCTTGTTTCAGGCCATACAAAGCTTTGTTTAGCTTGTAGACATGATCAGGATGAAATGGATCCTCAAAACCAGGAGGGTGATAAACATATACCTCTTCTTGAATCTTACCATAGAGGAATACACATTTGGTATCCATTTGATACACCTTGATGTTGTGGTTGACAAAAAAGGCTAAGAACAGTTTGATAGCTTCCAATATTGCTATAGGGGCAAAAGTTTCATCATAATCAATGCCCTCTTCCTATCTGAAGCCTTGAACCACAAGCCTAACTTTGTTCTTAACAACAATGCCCCTTTCATCAGTTTTGTTTATGAAGACCCACTTTGTGCCAATTGGACTCGCGTCCTCTGGCAGTGGTACAAGTTCCCATACTTGTTGTCTTTTAAACTGTTGGAGCTCTTCTTGCATAGCTTCTACCCAACTGTTGTCTTTCAGTGCCTCTTGGTACCTGACTGGTTGATGTAGTGATAGAAAGCCAGCAAAAAGACAAATGTTTTGGGAATAACTTCTTGTGAGAACCCCTTCATTGATGTTGCCAATCACTTGGTCTGGTGGATGAGATTTAAGGAAGACCAGATCTCCCTTGTATGGAACAATGACATTTAAAGGTGAAGGCTGCAGATGTGAATCATCTGAGCTAACATCTGTTGGTGACTTTGATTATCCAACATCTGCTTGAAATGGTGGTGGAGGAACATGAGGAATGGGTGTGGCATAAAGTTGATTTTTATCCACTGTTAATGGATTTTTATCAACAGGTTGGGGATGATGTGGTGGTAGTGTTTGAGCTACTTTGGTTAACAACTGTTGATGCAGCAGTGGATGAGCTTTGACAGTTGTTTTGAACATCTGCTGCTCTGGTGGTGGATGTGATTTTATATTGTGGGATCACAACATCATACCCATAATCTTGTGGTGGTGGTTGTTGAGTACCTACAGGGTTAGTCTTGACAGACACATCTTCAAATGTAAATTTATCAAGATCAAATAATTCAGCAGGGTTTGCAGGGATTTTCAGTGAAGAAAGTTCATTGAACTTTACATTCAAAATCTCATCCACACACATAGTCCTCGTGTTAAACACTTTATAGGCCTTGGCAGTGGTTGAGTATCCTAAATGATAACCACAATCTACTTGGGCTGCAAATTTTGAAATTGAATCTTTTAAATTTAAAATAAAGCATGGGCAGGCAAATACTTTAAAGTATGAGATCAGTGGTTTGATTTTGAACAGAGTTTCATAGGCAGTCTTTTGATGCCTGGGGTTAACCAAAACTCTGTTCAGCACATAACAAGCAGTGTTTACAGCCTCTGCCCAAAGTTTAGGGTAAACTTGAGTCTTTAAGCATTTGTATGACAAAAGAATACAAGAACTTAGAAAAAACCCCCCTCATATTTTTGGCTAAGGGTATGCATCCAAGAGGGTTTTTCAAGTTTAAAATCAAGTGCAAGAACTCTAGGACAAGCTCCGAATTTTCGGCCATAGGTGGTTGTCTTGATGGAATTTTTCAAGTGAGTTTATGAGTGTAAAATCCTAGCTAAACTTAAGTGTTTGTTGGAAGGCTTGGGGTATACAAGCATGAGGTATTCTACACTTGAAGACTACCATTCAAGAAGCATCACCTTCTTCATGTCTTTTACTCCTTGGAAGGTAGTATTCTTGAAACAACCTATGGTTGTGTTTTAATTTTGATAGCATGCATGTTCATATATGGATCCGAGATATTGGGTTTTACATATAAAAGAGTTTTATATCTTGTAAAGTAACATGTTTTAAATATATTTTCCGCTGCGTTTTTATTTTTTATGGATAAAATAACTTTGATAAACATGTGAAAAACCCATCAGCAACCTCTGATGGACAATAGTGGAAGACAATTGTTTGGAAACCACTGATGGACAATACCAGTGGTTGAGAACAATGAATGACAGGAATAGTGGTTGATTTTAACTATCAGTGGATAGACATCAGTGGTTGAAACACTGATGTTTGGTCAACAGTGGTCAACAAGGAATATGAAGAAACAAAGGTTGTCTTTCAGCAGTGGGTGAATTTTCAACAATCAGACATTTGAACCAAACAATGGATATGGACAGACTTTTAAGGATTTATGAAAAATTTCATTTCAACTATTTTTAAGGATGAATTTTTGATTTTTTGAAATCATTTTAATGCTTTTTATTCATGTACAAACAAGATTTTTCTTGTTAGTCCATGTTAGTGCACTACGTCTATTGACTTCGTCTTGTATCATGAGATAGGATAGGATATCTAGTGCACGAGGTTCGAGAAACTGAGAAATGAGGTTTAAGTGAAGATTTCGCTTGAAGTGAACTTGTGACAAGTTCAAGCGAAATCACACACAACAGATTTCGCTTCAGCTGGTTCAGGTCACTCTCAAGCGAAATCTTCATCACTATATATAGGGCACTTGTCATTTCACTTGGTACGCGACTTCAAGAACTGTAACGAAGTGCTGCCAATTTCTGTTCAGGTTGTAAACATTGTTATTATCAATACAAGCAACAGATTAAAGATTACAAGCTGTTTTCGTGTCTAGTTTACTGATTCCGCCTTTAAACTGGATGTAAAACTCTTCTGAACGACTCAATCGGGTCAAACAACGATCCAACAAGTGGTATCAGAGCTCAGGACGAGGAGTTCATACTACTACAGCTTGATTCTACTGATTTCTCTCATTTCTACTCACTTCTTTTCTTATTTTTCAGATCTGAACTAGTTCCAACGGATGAAATGATCTGATTTTCGAGTATATCGTGTAAAACGTAGTTTTAACAAAGCCTACAAAGATTTGGACTAAAACTCAGACTAAAACATGTTAAAAATTACCTAAAACTAGATTTCGCTTGAAAGTGTTCGAAGGTTACAGGTAGGTTTCGCTTGAAAATCAGAAGTTTTCACTTGGTTTCGCTTGTAATCAGTTGAAGCGAAATACATCAGCTGGATTTCGCTTGAAGTTCAAGCGAAATAGATCTAACAGATTTCGCTTGAATTGAACTTGAGATCAGTTGAAGCGAAATAGTAGGTGTCGCTTGAAAAGTGCTTTGAAACAGTTTTCGCTTGAACAAGTTATAGAGGGCTGATTTCGCTTGAAGTCATTTCATTTCAAGAATTTCGCTTGAAGTTGCTGAAGTTTCAAAACTTTGAAAATTTCTAAGTGTTTGACTGATTTTTTTGTTCAGGTACGTATACGATGGATGATAATTTCATAAACCCGTTTAGCGATATGTACGCGTTCACTTCCGAATTGTCAGATAGAAGATCTGAGATGAAAGAATATTCAAAAGAGATTTCGGAGAATTTGAAGTTTGAGAACATGTACGGGAGCCAACAAAAGCCACCAAAGCTAATGAAAGTGGAAGATTATCACTGGTGGAAAAATAGATTTGAGGGTTGGGTAAAAGCTTTTGCTACTGAAAGCTGGTTAAAACTGACAGATGAATATGTTGCACCAGTAAAAGAAGGAGGAGAGTTAATAGATGCAAAAGATTTTTCAGAAAAAGATATAAAAAATGTTGTGGCTGAACATAGAATGATAACATTGATCAAACAGTCAGTAAGAGAGGATATTATTTCATTGCTCGAACAAGAAAAGACTTCAAAGAGTTTGTGGGAAGCGTTAGAGAGAAAATGTGTAGGAAGTAATGAAATTGTTAAAAACAAAAAGAAATTGTTGCGTAAAGAGTTTGATTTATTCAATTGTATGAAAAATGAATCTGTTTGTAAAATGATTGAGAGATTCGGACATCTGAAAATGGAGCTAATCAGACACCAAATCTTACCTTCTGAAGAGGAGCTGGTGGATAAATTGTTTGATTCATTGCCAAATGATCAAGAGTGGCAATACTTCGCTCTAATGTTGAAAAATACAATCAAGCCTGAAGATTTGAAATTGGATATGCTGATTGAAAAGCTTGAAAGTCATGAGTTGGAGATAAAGAGATCTAAAGTCAACAATCCAGCTTATCAGCAGAATGTAGAGCTTTACTACAGAGTACCGCAGGCTGGGTCTCCAAGAACAGCATTTTCTGCAGAAAGTTCAAGTTCAGTGAACAATGAAAGTTTTCACAGTGGTTTTCACAGTGGATCTTCTTCAAACACTTCAAACCAATCTGCTTCAAAGAATTTGTTTCAGTGTAACATCGCAGTGGATCTGAAGAATGGGCAAAATTTCAGCGAAGAGTCGGCAAAACAACAGATGGTTTTCTTGGCATCTGTACTTGAATCGTATGAAAGCCTCGTTGCAGGGAAGATTGGCAACACCAATTTGACGAAAGAAGATTATGACCAATTAGACCCCGAGGAGATGGAACTAATGGATATTAGATGGTGCATGGCCAGTGCGGTTCGTCGAGCACAGCGGTTCATGAAGATCACGGGGAGAAAGTCAATTGGTGGACCATCTACCAAATTGGGATTTGATAAATCCAAGGTGACATGCTTCAAATGCAAACAAAGAGGTCACTTTAAGCGCGAGTGCAGAAATGCGTATGCTGCTGATGATTCTGAAAATCCATTCAATGAAGATTACTACAGGAAGGCGATTTATCATCAGAACAAGTCTGAGCCACCAAGATTAAAGCAGCCAGAAGAAAGATCAAGGGCTCTTGCAGTTATATATGATGATGAAGGGTATGACTGGAGTCAAGAGGTTCTACCTGAAGAAGATGCAGTTGGTTATGCATTTGTTGCAAATGATGATCATGATAGATGGTGGAGAAGAGACAGTGCAAGATGGGAGATTGGCAAATTGAATGAACCATTTAAGGAAGCACAGAGAGCTAAGAGATGGAATGAAGAATTAGAGTGTTACATGGATCCACAGGGTAATCCAGTAGTTGATCCATCAAAAGTGGATTTTGATGTTGTAACCAATGTGTTTCCAAGTGAGGGCACGTTCAACACAAGAAGGCTTTCTGATAAAAGCTATTTGCCAAATTTGATGATCAAGTTAAGAGAAGTTTTTGAAGCAAGTTTACCGAAGGTGGTAGAGATGAAGAAGAGAAAAGAAGAAGAACTGAAGAAGATGATTGAAGAAGTAAAGACTGTTGCAAAGCTTGCTGGAGAGGAACAGAGAGCTAAAGAAACGCAGAAGAATGAAGAAACGCGGAAGAATGCAGAAGCTCAGAAAGAAGAAAAGGAGAACGATCAGAAAGTTGAATCAGAAGAACCGGTGCTGAATGAGACTGAGGTTAGAAAATCTTCTGATCTATCTAATGTTGAAATGGTTGATGAAAAAGAAAACAAGTGCAGGAATTGCATAGAAATGTGCAAAGCCTGTACTGAAAAAGATGACATCATAAAAACAAAAGATAATGAATTAAACAAAATTGAAAATGGTTTCACAATAAAATGTAAAGATATGATTGAAAAAGAAGAAATTTTGAAACTAAAAGTTGAAAAATTGACACAGAAATGTCAAGGTCTTGAAAAGGATAATGATGTTTATAGACAACTATGTTCTACAAAATGTGTCGATTGTGTTGAAAAAGAATCGAAATTTCAAGATTTACAAAAACAGTATGATTCTTTAAAGTGGTCGAGTCAGAGAGTACAAGAAGCTTATGATACTTTGAAGAGCCAAGTCAAAAGTTTTGATCAAAGATTGTCTGAAACTTTAACAACCAAAGAAATGTATGAGAGACGGTTTAAAGAAAAGCAAATTGAATTAAACAAATGTTTTGATGAAATTGCAAATCTTAAACAAGTCTTGGCTGAAAAAGAAAAGGTTGTTACAAAACTTCAAAGTTATCATAACTCTTCGTACATTCTCGAACGCATTTTCAACATCACACCAGATGACAAAGATACTGAAAATTGCAAAAAGGGTATTGGTTCAGAATTTCATCAGGTACCACCACCATTGAGAAACAATTATACTTTTATGATGAGGAAAAGGTGGCAAAGGGTTTGAACATAGCTGACCAGTTACCTGAAAGTATCGATGTGACTTACTCCAAATCTGATGATGCTAATGATTCAGAGGTGGTAAGTAAGGTTGTTGAAAGTATTTTGAAAGATGAGTCTACAAAAGGTAAGTCTGAATCACAGGATGAAGATGAAGGAAATTTTTATGATGGTTATTCGAAAAACACAAAATCCGAGAAAAGTTTGAATGATGATTCAAAAGGATTGGTTTATACCATGATTGGATCGGACAAATTATTCTTAGATGTTGTATTCCCGATTCAGAATGTGATTTCAGAAAAGGTTGATAAAGTTTTCAAAATGGTTGATGTCACACCCCGACCGCGTAAAACAACAAATCGCGGTGGAAACATCGGGGCGTGTTGCAACAGAATTAATTGTTTCATAACCATGGCATACAAAGTTGTATTTTATTTATAAACAAAGGTGTTACAATGTCTTAAACAGGAATTAAGGAGTTCAGAACATAATTAAACATAGTCTATCTTCTTTTAAAGTCTCTAAGGCACAGGTCCGCCCTATTATCAAGATCAACATCTTACGGAAAAGCTCCTGAAAACACATGTGAAAATAGGTACGTCAGCATAAAAATGCCTGTGAGATACATAGGTTTGTGAAAATAGGATTCATGACTTATGTTTAAGAAAAATGTTTAGTCATGAACCTTGTAATTTGCTTTGTCTTGTAAATCATTTGAAAACAATAAGATCAAATGATATGTATTAGTAAATGTCAGGTTTAAATAAATAACCATGTAAAAATGTGTTTGTATAAGATAACTTGTTTGTAAATCAATGTCTTGTGAAAAATATGTTATTTGTATAAAATGTTCTATGTCTCAATATTGAAATGATTCAAATAACGTTACGACATGTAATACCATACAAACACTTATATATAGGAAGTACCAGCGGCGTATCCACCATGCTTGTATCATATTACACACGCATCGTTACTTAATCACTTAATCAACCAAACCAACCAATGTAAGAAGTCTATGTTTAAACCAATTGTCAAAATGTATTGAATAATATGTCAAAGTGTTCATGTCAAGATGTAAATCATGTAGTATGTAAAACTAATGTCAAAAGTGTTTGTGTCAAAGGTAAATCATGTCAAAATGTCTATGTCAAATATCCATGTCAAATGTCTATGTCGAATATCCATGTCAAATGTCTATGTCAAATATCAATGTCAAATGTCTATGTCAAATATCCATGTCAAATGTCTATGTCAAATATCCATGTCAAATGTCTATGTCAAAATGTCATGTATGGCAAGTGAAATGTCTCAACTAAACCATATGCACAAAAACAAAGTATTGAAGTAAAACTTGGTTTAAATCAAAGTTATGTTTTGTGTAAATGCATGCTACTATTTAATATGAACATCTATGCGGTAGTGTGAAAATGCATACATCCAAGCCTTGCGACTGTGGTGATAAACCCTTTAAACAAATTAAAGGTCTATCTGTCTTATATCAACGAATTCGGTCATTCCTTTCTGTCCCCTTTCCCTGGGATGTCCGGAACGGGAGTTGTCAATTCCTATGGTACCACTACCTACTAACGAACGGCATGATCGGTGTTAATGAATGTATTGTCCCATGTAAACAAACCAAATGTCATACCAAAATGTAAGCATGTGAAAATAATGCACTAAGTATGTAATCAAATGAACATACATAGCGTGAAATGTAATGTAAAACAATGTACTAAGTAATGCACACAATGGGCACACCTAGCATAAAATGTAATGTAAAACAATGTACCAAGTAATGCACACAATGGGCACACCTAGCATAAGATGTAATGAAATCATGTACTATAATGTACTAACGAACATAGCATGTATATGATGTGAAAACAGGAAAGCATGAAAGTAACAAGTAGGCACATGTGTTCCACCCCAAAACAGTTTAGAAAACAGTAAAAGAGGGGTCTATGTACTCACTTGAGATTGCTCAGTTGTCAAAAGATAACCACCAAATAATGCTATAGATCTCGGAATCAAACGGCACCTAATATAGGTAACTATGTTAATAAACCGGACCTACATCGGAAGACTGGGTAGCATTAGGGTTTGTAAACCAAATGAGTGTAGGAACTCACGTGATATGGTTTAACAAAGCCTACATGCTAAATGAAACTTAACCTAAGTCTTATTGACCCATTACGACCCGTTTAGGAAGCTTATGCTACTTTAACGCGTCGTGCGCGTGAAACGCGTTTGGACCGCCTAACTAGTCCTATGATAAGTGTTATATGCCTAAACATGTTACATAATCAGTTATATGACAAAAGTTTAGGTTACATATGCTAAATTACCAATTATGAATGAAAAGGGTATTCTGGTAATTTACCTAAGGCATATAAACTACCTATCATACAACTACTTAAACGATGTGACCATAGGGTATAACCTCGGAAGGTTATTCCCTACCTACTATGGTCACCTACTGTGTTTGGTCGGATCCTAATGATCGACCAAACTGGGTCGAGTTCGAAGGTATAGGCGATTTATTAGATCGCCTACCCTACGACTCTAGACAACGTGGTAATCAGTGGGCATAGTCCCAAGGGACTATGACCAACGTGATTACACTCACGTTGCGAAGTTCAAACGAACTTCGCATTGACCATTACTGGTCAACGCTGAAAGTCAAACAAAGTTTGACTTTCTGACTCGAAAAGCAGTAAAATAAGGAAAAGAACGAAAGAATACTTACGAAGGGTCCCCGAATGCTAAACTCGATTCGAAAATCTCAGGTATGAAACTAATGTTTCAACTTAGAGTTTCTCAAATCAAATTTCTAGTAATTTTTGCAAAGGGGTGATGGGGTATTTATAGTTTTTGGTCCACCGTTGAGATCGTTTCTTGGAAAAGGGGAAAAGATCTAGTCCGTACACTTGTCGGAATGTTATGGAACCACATATGCTCCTTAACTTAGTGACACATCAACTTAAAACATGTGGTTAAGGATCAATTGGTTGCAACTTGTGTTTAAAAACATTGAATCTGATCAGTGCAAGGCTAGCGCACCGTTACAATATAAGTGTAGCGGTGCGCTACACATAAGTTTGGCAGATTTACATGTTTGGTCCCTGAACTGTATTTAGGTCATTTTTGACACGTTTAAGGCCCGTTAACCCCATTTCAAAGCTCTAAAATGAAGTTAAAGTATAGGGAACTTAAAACATGCTCAAAAATATCTCGGATGTCGGTTCGTTTGGCCGTACGGTCGCGATGTTCGGTTAATTACGACGGAATGCGCACAAGCGCGAAAAACGATCCAAATGACGCGACGAATGGATTTTTCTTAAGGCGAACACTAAAATAAAATATAGTCATGCTTACATAAATTTTTGGATGTCCAGATGTATTCAGAACGTAAGTTATGCGCGAAAATGCAAACTTGTGCACTTTTTGACACTTTTAGTCCCTGAATGACCCAAAAGTTTATTTTAGCACACCGAACCCATCAAAGCCTATTTCTAAGCTATGTAAAGGATATTTAAGGTGTTTTTAACTTATGGTTATGTTCCGGAATGTTCGTTGCAGTTCAAATTGACATACTTTCGCAATTTGTCATATTTAGTCCCTGTAAGCGAATTAACTTGTTTTTGCCATACCAAAGCCTTCAAAACTTATTTCTAAGTTATGTAAAGGTTATTTAAGGTATGTTGAGTATATGTTGATGTTCCAGAGTATTTCTCGCATTAAACTGGGTACGGTTACGCACTAGTTTGCGTATAACTCTCCAGAAAGTGATGTAGAGTTTGGAATTGAACAAAAGTCAAAACATGAAAAATGTAAAACACAATCAAACAAACATTGAGATCAAATAACATTGTTTTATTGATAATAGAACTATTCATAGTGATTACAAGCACAGTTGTTACAGTCTCCCCTACTTGTGGAAATTTCGTCCCGAAATTTATTTAGAGGAAACTCGTGGAAAAAGATGTGGATATTTCGCCTTCATTTGGTCTTCGCGTTCCCAAGTAAACTCAGGTCCACGTTTTGCTTCCCAGCGAACTTTGACCAAAGGAATGCGCTTGCGTTTAAGCCACTTGACTTCACGTTCCATGATTTCCACTGGTTTCTCAACAAATTTCAGTGTTTTGCCAACACGAATTTCGTCAAGCGGTATGGAGAAGTTCTCATCAGCTGTACACTTCTTGAGATTGGACACGTGAAAAGTTGGATGAACATTTCCCAGTTCAGGAGGTAACTCAAGTCTGTAGGCTACCTTTCCGATTCTTTCGACGATCTTGAATGGTCCAACGTATCTAGGTGCAAGTTTTCCTTTCTTTCCAAATCTGATCACACCTTTCCAAGGTGAGACCTTAAGTAATACTCGATCACCGACTTGAAATTCCAAGGCTTTGCGTTTTGGGTCCGCGTAAATCTTCTGACGGCTTCTAGCTGCCTGAAGGTTATCACGAACTTTCTTGACCTTGTCAGTTGTCTCTAAAATGAGGGCAGGTCCAGTAAGTTGAGCCTCGCCAATCTCATTCCAGCAGACTGGTGAACGACATTTTCGACCATAGAGAGCTTCGAAAGGAGCCATTTTGATGCTAGCGTGATAACTGTTGTTGTAGGAGAATTCAATCAATTTAAGATGTGAATCCCAGCTACCACCAAAATCGATCACACAAGCTCTAAGCATATCCTCCAGAGTCTGGATTGTTCTCTCAGATTGACCATCCGTTTGTGGATGATAAGCTGTGCTCAGATTAAGTTGGGTCCCCATAGCAGATTGCATGGTTCTCCAAAAATGAGAAGTGAAACGAGCATCTCTGTCAGAAATGATGTTCAAAGGAACACCATGTCGAGCCACAATTTCATCTACATAGATTTGAGCAAGTCTGTCAGTAGGAAAATCCTCACGGATTGGCAAGAAATGTGCTGACTTTGTAAGACGATCAACGACTACCCAGATGGCATCATGACCTTTCTTTGTGCGCGGGAGTTTGGTAACAAGATCCATAGTAATGTTTTCCCATTTCCAAACTGGGATCTCTGGTTGCTCCAATAAACCCGAAGGACGCTGATGTTCAGCCTTAACCTTTAGACAAGTAAGGCATTTGGATACGTATAAGGCAATGTCTTTCTTCATACCAGGCCACCAATAATGAATACGAAGATCCTTATACATTTTATCTGAGCCCGGATGAATAGAATAACGAGACTTATGGGCTTCATTCATAAGCAAGGTACGAAGATCATCCTGGCTTGGGACCCACAAACGGTCCATGAAGTAATATGATCCATTGTCCTTTAATTCCAGAGCAGGTGTTATATGATAGGGAAATTCCTTATCCATCAAACCTTGTGAAACACAAGATTGTTGAGACTGAGAAATGCGTGCTTGAATGTCGGATCGAGCTTGAATAACAGATTGAACACGTACACAATGAAGTTTAGTACGTTCCTTGCGACTCAATGCATCAGCTACGACATTCGCCTTACCAGGATGGTAGCGAATTTCGCAATCATAATCGTTTTGAAGCTCAACCCAACGTCGTTGCCTCATGTTGAGTTCTTTCTGATTGAAGATATGCTGAAGACTTTTGTGGTCCGTGAAAACCACACATTTTGTACCGTACAAATAGTGTCTCCAGATCTAGAGAGCGAAAACAACTGCACCCAACTCAAGATCATGAGTGGTGTAGTTCTTCTCATGAATCTTCAACTGTCTCGATGCATAGGCTATGACTTTGTTCCTTTGCATCAGAACACAGCCAAGACCCAATTTCGATGCATCACAATACACAACAAAATCATCATCACCGTCAGGCAATGATAGAACAGGCGCATCGCAAAGCTTCTGCTTCAAGTGTTGAAAAGCTTCCTCTTGTTTGTACCCCCAATAAAAGGGCATTTTCTTCTGAGTTAGAGCAGTTAGAGGAACTGCAATCTTAGAGAAATTCTCAATGAAGCGGCGATAATAACCCGCTAGACCAAGAAAAGAACGAACTTCAGTAGGAGTAGTAGGCGTATCCCAATCCTTAATCGCACTGATCTTGGAGGGATCTACATGAATACCTCGTTCATTGATAACATGCCCCAAAAATTGAACTTCTTTAAGCCAGAATTCACACTTTGAGAATTTGGCGAAAAGTTGTTCTTTCTTTAGGAGTTCTAGGGTAAGACGAAGATGCTGCTCATGGTCAGCTCGCGTCTTAGAGTATATCAAGATGTCGTCAATAAAAACAATGACGAACTGATCCAAATAAGGTTTGCAGACCCTATTCATTAAGTCCATAAAAACAGCAGGAGCATTAGTCAAACCGAATGGCATGACTGTGAATTCATAATGCCCATAACGAGTACGGAACGCTGTCTTCGGAATGTCTTCTTCTTGCACCCGAAGTTGATGATATCCAGATCGCGGATCAATCTTCGAAAAATAAGAAGCGCCTTGTAACTGATCAAAGAGATCGTCTATGCGAGGTAGAGGATATTGATTCTTGATGGTAAGCTTGTTAAGCTCACGATAATCGATACACATCCTAAAGGATCCATCCTTCTTTTTGACAAAAAGAACGGGAGCACCCCAAGGTGAAAAACTGGGACGGATAAAGCCTTTGTCAGAGAGCTCCTGAAGCTGTTTAGACAACTCTTGCATCTCAGATGGTGCAAGACGATATGGAGCTCTGGCAATGGGATTTGCACCAGGTACGAGATCAATGCGGAACTCGACTTGGCGTGCTGGAGGTAGACCAGGTAAATCTTCAGGGAACACTTCAGAATAATCCCGAACGACAGGAATATCTGAAATAGACTTACCCTTGCTTTTATCTTCTGTAACATGTGCTAAGAAAGCCACATAGTTCTTCTGCAGATACTTCCGAGCTTTAAAACAAGACATGAGTTTGAGACCACCGGTAGGCTTCTCACCTTGAACCTGCAGAATCTCGCCTGACGAAAGCGGCACACGAACAATCTTCTTAGAACAAACTATCTCTGCGTGATGCTTGGATAACCAATCCATTCCCACAATAACGTCGAAGCTTCCAAGTTGCATAGGCGCGAGGTCAATAGGAAAAAGATGGTCGTTAAGATTCAACTGGCAGTTGTGAAGAACAGAATCAAGAATAATGGGTTCACCACTAGCTACCTCTACTGTCAAAGATTTGCCTAGTTTCGTTCTAGACACGCGAAGCATTTGCTCAAAAGATAATGACACGAAACTCTTATCGGCACCAGAATCGAAAAGAACAGATGCAGGCTGATTATTAATAAAGAACGTACCGTTCACCACATTATCGTCAGCCTGTGCCTCTTGGGCATTCATGTTAAAGACTCGGCCTCGAGCCGGAGCCGGATTCTGGTTCTGGTTCTGGTTCTGGTTCTGGTTCTGGTTCGCCAGTCTTGGGCACCGATTCCTGTAGTGGGTCAGATCCCCACAATTGTAACAAGCACCTGGTGGGTATTGTGGTCTTGCAGCTTGACCCTGTTGCTGAGCAACTTGTTGAGCCGGGTTCTGAACCGCGGGATTCTGAGCAGACCTACAAACATTGGCAAGATGGCCTGACTTCCCATAGTTAGTACAGAAACGGCATGGAAGTTGCGGCTGGTGGTGACTGTTGCATCTATTGCACAAAGGTGCATTCCCTGTATAGGGTTTCTTTGCTGGCGGTTGTGCGGGTTGGTTGGGAGCTGCCTGATTAGCTTGGGCAGTGATAGCAAAATTTTGGGAAGCCTTACGCTTCTTTGCCCTCTTCGAAGAACCAGAGTTCTTTCCATTCCCGTTTTGACCTTTCTTGCTATCCACCTTGTCAGCTGATTGTTCCTTGCCCTTGTCACCCTTCCGGTGTAACTTGTTCTTCCGGATCTGCGACTCAGTCAGCGTCGCTGATAACTCGATCGCCTGACGGAGTGTGGCAGGTTCACTACCAGTAAGAATGTCTTGTACCGAGTCAGGTAGGCCGTCGATGTATCTTTCGATAGCCTTGTCAAGTGGGGTAACCATAGTCGGGCAAAGCAAACTCAACTCTTCAAACCGATCAGTATAAGCCCTATGCTCACCACTATCTTGCTTCAAAACATCAAACTCTTTCTCCAACGCTCGCTGCTCATGACGAGGACAGAATTCCCTCATCATAAGGGCTCTAAGTTCAGCCCATGTCTGTGCGAGAGCAACTTCTGCACCTTGGTCCCTCATAACCCCGTTCCACCATGTCAAAGCCCTCTTCTGAAATACGCTCGAAGCAAACTCGACCTTGCGATTTTCGAGACACTGCACGTGGCGAAAAGTATTCTCTATGCTCTCAAACCACTGAAGAAGCCCAGTTGCCCCTTCAGAACCACTAAACTTGAGTGGTTTAGCCTGGTTAAAATCCTTGTATTTGCACGGACCATTGTTGTTGTTGTTGGCTTGTTGCCATTGAGCAAAGAGATTTGGGAATTGAGCAGCCATCTGCTGCGCAATAATTTCTGCCAGCTCGGCAGTAGCTATCTGGTTCTCGCGTCGAGGAGGCATTCTAAAAGAGGAAAACATGAAAAGAAACGAGTGAGATGATTGGATGAAAAGAATGAGATGAAATAAAATCAACAAGAGTAAAGATGGTGATCATTCGTCCGCATTACCAAGCAAACAAACGAATCACAGTGACTAATCAAAGTAAATGGGTCAAAAATAATGTATAATGAAGACATGCTCGCCTATAAGTGAACACTCACTCCAAGAATTCCCAGGTAAGCACAACTGGTCTCGCGTCTGGTTGAGATGTATACGAAGTGCTTGCCTAGACAGAAAACCCAGAATACAGGCATTCACCCTTCCAGTTTGCACATGTTCACATTATTTAGAACCCAAAACGTTTGACGAGATTTTTGAAAATTAGAAGGCACAAGGCCAAAAACCAAACTTGAAAAGGGTTCAAAACCATATAACAGAGGGTTCAAAACCTTACAATTGAGGGTTCAAAACCTTGTAATAAATCATTCAAAAACAGATGATTGTTTTTTTTTTTCAAAAATCGTTTCGGAAAAAAAATTTTGGCTCCTTGTTTTGTTAATCACCTAAGGATAGGTGATGTACATGTTTTAAGATCTAAACACAAGATAACTTGTGTTAGGTTCCTAGAAAAGTTATAGTCTAGGTCAAAGCATTACTAATAACCTAATTCCCTATAACCATTGGCTCTGATACCAACTCTTCTGTCACACCCCGACCGCGTAAAACAACAAATCGCGGCGGAAACATCGTGGCGTGTTGCAACAGAATTAATTGTTTCATAACCATGGCATACAAAGTTGTATTTTATTTATAAACAAAGGTGTTACATTGTCTTAAACAGGAATTAAGGAGTTCAGAACATAATTAAACATAGTCTATCTTCTTTTAAAGTCTCTAAGGCACAGGTCCGCCCTAGTATCAAGATCAACATCTTACGGAAAAGCTCCTGAAAACACATGTGAAAATAGGTACGTCAGCATAAAAATGCCTGTGAGATACATAGGTTTGTGAAAATAGGATTCATGACTTATGTTTAAGAAAAATGTTTAGTCATGAACCTTGTAATTTGCTTTGTCTTGTAAATCATTTGAAAACAATAAGATCAAATGATATGTATTAGTAAATGTCAGGTTTAAATAAATAACCATGTAAAAATGTGTTTGTATAAGATAACTTGTTTGTAAATCAATGTCTTGTGAAAAATATGTTATTTGTATAAAATGTTCTATGTCTCAATATTGAAATGATTCAAATAACGTTACGACATGTAATACCATACAAACACTTATATATAGGAAGTACCAGCGGCGTATCCACCATGCTTGTATCATATTACACACGCATCGTTACTTAATCACTTAATCAACCAAACCAACCAATGTAAGAAGTCTATGTTTAAACCAATTGTCAAAATGTATTGAATAATATGTCAAAGTGTTCATGTCAAGATGTAAATCATGTAGTATGTAAAACTAATGTCAAAAGTGTTTGTGTCAAAGGTAAATCATGTCAAAATGTCTATGTCAAATATCCATGTCAAATGTCTATGTCGAATATCCATGTCAAATGTCTATGTCAAATATCCATGTCAAATGTCTATGTCAAATATCCATGTCAAATGTCTATGTCAAAATGTCATGTATGGCAAGTGAAATGTCTCAACTAAACCATATGCACAAAAACAAAGTATTGAAGTAAAACTTGGTTTAAATCAAAGTTATGTTTTGTGTAAATGCATGCTACTATTTAATATGAACATCTATGCGGTATTGTGAAAATGCATACATCCAAGCCTTGCGACTGTGGTGATAAACCCTTTAAACAAATTAAAGGTCTATCTGTCTTATATCAACGAATTCGGTCATTCCTTTCTGTCCCCTTTCCCTGGGATGTCCGGAACGGGAGTTGTCAATTCCTATGGTACCACTACCTACTAACGAACGGCATGATCGGTGTTAATGAATGTATTGTCCCATGTAAACAAACCAAATGTCATACCAAAATGTAAGCATGTGAAAATAAGGCACTAAGTATGTAATCAAATGAACATACATAGCGTGAAATGTAATGTAAAACAATGTACTAAGTAATGCACACAATGGGCACACCTAGCATAAAATGTAATGTAAAACAATGTACCAAGTAATGCACACAATGGGCACACCTAGCATAAGATGTAATGAAATCATGTACTATAATGTACTAACGAACATAGCATGTATATGATGTGAAAACAGGAAAGCATGAAAGTAACAAGTAGTCACATGTGTTACACCCCAAAACAGTTTAGAAAACAGTAAAAGAGGGGTCTATGTACTCACTTGAGATTGCTCAGTTGTCAAAAGATAACCACCAAATAATGCTATAGATCTCGGAATCAAACGGCACCTAATATAGGTAACTATGTTAATAAACCGGACCTACATCGGAAGACTGGGTAGCATTAGGGTTTGTAAACCAAATGAGTGTAGGAACTCACGTGATATGGTTTAACAAAGCCTACATGCTAAATGAAACTTAACCTAAGTCTTATTGACCCATTACGACCCGTTTAGGAAGCTTATGCTACTTTAACGCGTCGTGCGCGTGAAACGCGTTTGGACCGCCTAACTAGTCCTATGATAAGTGTTATATGCCTAAACATGTTACATAATCAGTTATATGACAAAAGTTTAGGTTACATATGTTAAATTACCAATTATGAATGAAAAGGGTATTCTGGTAATTTACCTAAGGCATATAAACTACCTATCATACAACTACTTAAACGATGTGACCATAGGGTATAACCTCGGAAGGTTATTCCCTACCTACTATGGTCACCTACTGTGTTTGGTCGGATCCTAATGATCGACCAAACTGGGTCGAGTTCGAAGGTATAGGCGATTTATTAGATCGCCTACCCTACGACTCTAGACAACGTGGTAATCAGTGGGCATAGTCCCAAGGGACTATGACCAACGTGATTACACTCACGTTGCGAAGTTCAAACGAACTTCGCATTGACCATTACTGGTCAACGCTGAAAGTCAAACAAAGTTTGACTTTCTGACTCGAAAAGCAGTAAAATAAGGAAAAGAACGAAAGAATACTTACGAAGGGTCCCCGAATGCTAAACTCGATTCGAAAATCTCAGGTATGAAACTAATGTTTCAACTTAGAGTTTCTCAAATCAAATTTCTAGTAATTTTTGCAAAGGGGTGATGGGGTATTTATAGTTTTCGGTCCACCGTTGAGATCGTTTCTTGGAAAAGGGGAAAAGATCTAGTCCGTACACTTGTCGGAATGTTATGGAACCACATATGCTCCTTAACTTAGTGACACATCAACTTAAAACATGTGGTTAAGGATCAATTGGTTGCAACTTGTGTTTAAAAACATTGAATCTGATCAGTGCAAGGCTAGCGCACCGTTACAATATAAGTGTAGCGGTGCGCTACACATAAGTTTGGCAGATTTACATGTTTGGTCCCTGAACTGTATTTAGGTCATTTTTGACACGTTTAAGGCCCGTTAACCCCATTTCAAAGCTCTAAAATGAAGTTAAAGTATAGGGAACTTAAAACATGCTCAAAAATATCTCGGATGTCGGTTCGTTTGGCCGTACGGTCGCGATGTTCGGTTAATTACGACGGAATGCGCACAAGCGCGAAAAACGATCCAAATGACGCGACGAATGGATTTTTCTTAAGGCGAACACTAAAATAAAATATAGTCATGCTTACATAAATTTTTGGATGTCCAGATGTATTCAGAACGTAAGTTATGCGCGAAAATGCAAACTTGTGCACTTTTTGACACTTTTAGTCCCTGAATGACCCAAAAGTTTATTTTAGCACACCGAACCCCTCAAAGCCTATTTCTAAGCTATGTAAAGGATATTTAAGGTGTTTTTAACTTATGGTTATGTTCCGGAATGTTCGTTGCAGTTCAAATTGACATACTTTCGCAGTTTGTCATATTTAGTCCCTGTAAGCGAATTAACTTGTTTTTGCCATACCAAAGCCTTCAAAACTTATTTCTAAGTTATGTAAAGGTTATTTAAGGTATGTTGAGTATATGTTGATGTTCCAGAGTATTTCTCGCATTAAACTGGGTACGGTTACGCACTAGTTTGCGTATAACTCTCCAGAAAGTGATGTAGAGTTTGGAATTGAACAAAAGTCAAAACATGAAAAATGTAAAACCCAATCAAACAAACATTGAGATCAAATAACATTGTTTTATTGATAATAGAACTGTTCATAGTGATTACAAGCACAGTTGTTACAGTTGAGATTGAGAAGTCTGAAATTTCAAAGTTTGTTAGTAAAGGTCATAAATCTTTTTATAACAAACCTGGTTTTAAGAAGAAAAACATGAAGGCTGGTTTGGGTTATAAAAAGAAACAGAATTGGAATCAAAGTAAAAAACCAAATGTGCAACAAAAGATGAGTTTTGTTCAAGGGAAAAGCTTGAAAGAAGAGGAAAAACTCAAAATTGGACAACAGTCTAATGAGGAGTTTGATGCTATGAAAAAGAAACAACAACAGGCCAAGGATGTTTCAAAGAAAGTGTGTTTTAAATGTGATCAAATTGGACATGTTGCACGAAAGTGTCCAAATCCAAAGCATGTTGAAAAACAGAAATATGAGGATGTGAAATCAAAGTCAACCAGATTTGATTCGAAACAAACATGGAGGTACAATACAAACAAGTTTGCTTCAAATCAAAATTGGAAATCAAACCCGAACAGGTTCGATTCAAGACAGACCTGGAATTCTCACACACCCAGATTGAGAACAACACAGAGTTGGAGAAAATCTGTTGATATGACAAAACCTCAAGAGTTTTGGAAACCTAAAAATGTTATTCAAAATCAAAAGGTTCAAAAAGAGACAAACTTTTACAAAAGAGGTACTCCGGAAGGTAAAATGTGGAGTGCTAAGAAACAAGTGAAGTTGGAAAAAGATGAGAAAGTTGAAGTCAAAGTTGAACAAGTTTTAAGTGACAAAGAGTTTCCAAAATTGAATGAACATTATTGTGTTGAAATGCCTAAGGTCCAACAGACCTGGGCTAAATTGTTTAAATGATTGATAAAGTTTGAATGTGCAGGTGCTCAACGAAGCTGAAGATTGTGAGAATGGTAGTTGGAGCAACCTGGCACAGGAAGAGGTTGCAGAACCCTGGTTTGGTTGAACAGGGAGTTTAGTTTGATTGTTTTTTGTACATAAATAAACAATATTTTCAAAACCCTAAAAATTTGAAAAATTAAAAACCAAAAATATGTTTTTAGTTTGTTAAAATTTGAAAAACCAAAAATATTTTGTTTTTAATTTTGTTTGAATGTATGTTGATTGAATACGCCGAAACCCTCACGGCTGAACAAACATGATTACTTTCATCAGATTGAAAAACGGTTTTCAAACTGTTAAGATCAATGGGTTGTAAATCATGGGGGTACGTTATATTTTCTGCAAATCAGAGCACTTGAAGCAGAAAATGGATGGCGAGACAAAGCTATCAGTGTTGGTTGTCAAATTTTCTTTAAATGGTTTTGCATTTTAGGGGGAGAAAAATTGTCATTAGAAAATACAAAAACATTTGAAAAATTTGAAAAAGTCAAAAACATGATAAAAATTAAAAAAAAATGAGTTTTTGCGTAAAAAGAGGAAATGATAGTACATCAGTAGACAGTTACAGTACGCTAAAGAAATGGAAAGTATAAAAGAGTTAAACAATCTTACTGATGATGTGTCGATAGGTTTTCGCACATTTAGTAGATTTATTCGGGATATAAACCTAAATTCAAACTGGTGAATTTCGTGGGGAACACTACTTGGATATATAGGTAACCCCTGAAATCTCGTTTGAAAGGTCTCTTAATCTGATATACTAGGTCTTTATACTCTATGATGTCTGGGGTATTATTCCGGGACTTCTGCTGAACGGTAGTTCTGACCTAGTCCCTGGCTAATACTTGCTGCAATGCTTGAAACACAGCATTAAACCCTCAGCATGCTAAAACAATAAAATTGATATATGCTGCTGTTGTAAGCAAAAAGATCCTCTAAAGGGGACATACCGAAAAGTCGAAGCTGATATCTCTCTGCGTATACGGAAGTATCGATCTGAGATCCCTCGGCCCTCGCATACCTAATTTATATACAGATATCATTGTAGTATTCTCACCTGTAAGACTGATTATTGAGATTCTGGATACGGGAGTATATTCAAGAGGTGGGACACATGAATGATCTAAGTTCTTAATTCATCTAAATCGTATCCTGAGTAAATTGAAATTTGTGTGAGAATTTAAGATGGATCAGTATATCGACAATCGAAGTAAATTGTTTAAGTCTGAATATGAAATGTAGCTTAACGGTACTTGTGACTTGTCATAAACTGATATGATCCTCTGACGCATACTCAAAACAAAAATATTGTCTGTAAATATGTTTGTACATATTTCTTTACTGCTTTATGTTTTCAGAAAATACAAAAAGATTTTGATTTCTGCTTTATTTTCGACAACTGATGTTTGAGTGCTGAGTTTCAAAATCTAAGTATGCTGATTGTGTTTCTGAAAATAAAACAAGTTCATTAATTTGAAACTTGATTTAAATTCAAAAATTAAAAAAAAAAACAGTTTGTGATATCTCCAAGGTCATTAGCTTGAACTTGGATGATAAACTGTGAGGGAGTTGGATTCTTTAACACTGCCATATCAGTAAAGTATGTTGATAGGGGGAGTAGATTAAAGAAGATTGATTGATATCATGAAAATTTTGTTACTTATAAATGGATGAGAAATTGTAGATGATAGTCCAGATTATGATCCCGAGAGCAAAGTCTAAGGGGGAGTCTGAAGACAAGCTTGAAACATGAAAGAGCTTGTTGATGGAAAGCTAGGTGTCGATCCCAAAGCACGGAAGCTTAAAGAAAGGGGGAGCCTGAAGCTGATAGAAGAAGAGAAAGGTTATTAGATGCTTACAATGTTACAATCTAAGTGAGGATGCAGAATGATCAAGGCTGAAGAAGGTGTCATATTGCAAGAATAGTCACTGAAGACTTCGTCAATATCCGAGGGGGAGTCTGTTAGTGCACTACGTCTATTGACTTCGTCTTGTATCATGAGATAGGATAGGATATCTAGTGCACGAGGTTCGAGAAACTGAGAAATGAGGTTTAAGTGAAGATTTCGCTTGAAGTGAACTTGTGACAAGTTCAAGCGAAATCACACACAACAGATTTCGCTTCAGCTGGTTCAGGTCACTCTCAAGCGAAATCTTCATCACTATATATAGGGCACTTGTCATTTCACTTGGTACGCGACTTCCAGAACTGTAACGAAGTGCTGCCAATTTCTGTTCAGGTTGTAAACATTGTTATTATCAATACAAGCAACAGATTAAAGATTACAAGCTGTTTTCGTGTCTAGTTTACTGATTCCGCCTTTAAACTGGATGTAAAACTCTTCTGAACGACTCAATCGGGTCAAACAACGATCCAACAGTCCATGTTAAGCATGCCAATTCTAGAGATCAAGCTTTCAAAGGTGGATGTGTCTAATTCTTTTGTTAGCACATCTGCCAGCTGATCCTTAGTTGGAACATGATGCAGAGAAATAAAACTTTTTTCATAGAAATCCCTCACAAAGTGATGTCTGATGTCAATGTGCTTGGTAGTTGAATGAGATACTGGATTTGATGATATTTTCAGTTGCTTGACTATCCAACATAAGAGGTGTCTTTAAAGCAGTTATACCAAAATCCAGCAGTTGATTTTGAAACCACAACAGTTGGGCTGTACAGCTTGCAGCAGCAATGTATTCTGCCTCAGCAGTGGATGTGGAAACAATTGCTTGTTTTTTGCTTTGCCAAGACACTAAGAAATTGCCTAGGAATTGACACCCACCTGATGTAGACTTCCTAGCTGTGTTGCATCCAGGTAAATCACTGTCTGAGAAACCTGAAAGCTTAACATTCCCATTAGCAGGGTACTAGATACCAAGTGTGGGAGCACCCTTCATGTATCTGAATATCCTTTCCACAACAATGAGGTTGGACTTCCTAGGTGCTAATTGGGATCTTGCACAAACATATGTTACAAACAAAATGTCTGGCCTAGATGCAGTTAGGTACAATAAGGACCCTATCATGCTTCTATATAAAGTTTGATCAACCAAATCATCTTTCTCATCAGACATGACAAGCTTTGTGGTTGCCATGGGTGTACTACATGGTTTACAATCATTCATCTCAAATTTGTTTAAAAGATCCTTTACATATTTGGTTTGATGAATGAAAGTGCCAATTTGTAGTTGCTTAACTTGGAGACCAAGAAAGCACTGTAGTTCACCTATTGCACTCATTTCAAACTCAGCTGTCATGAGTTGTCTAAACACTTCACACATTTTATTGCATGTGCTTCCAAATATGATGTCATCCACATAAATTTGGACAATCATCAAATCTTTTCCTCTCCATTTTAAAAACAAGGTTTTATCAAATTTACCTCTTGTGAAACCAATAGATATGAGAAAAGTGGAAAAAGTTTCATACCAGGCTCTAGGTGCTTGTTTCAGGCCATACAAAGCTTTGTTTAGCTTGTAGACATGATCAGGATGAAATGGATCCTCAAAACCAGGAGGGTGATAAACATATACCTCTTCTTGAATCTTACCATAGAGGAATACACATTTGGTATCCATTTGATACACCTTGATGTTGTGGTTGACAACAAAGGCTAAGAACAGTTTGATAGCTTCCAATATTGCTATAGGGGCAAAAGTTTCATCATAATCAATGCCCTCTTCCTATCTGAAGCCTTGAACCACAAGCCTAACTTTGTTCTTAACAACAATGCCCCTTTCATCAGTTTTGTTTTTGAAGACCCACTTTGTGCCAATTGGACTCGCGTCCTCTGGCAGTGGTACAAGTTCCCATACTTGTTGTCTTTTAAACTGTTGGAGCTCTTCTTGCATAGCTTCTACCCAACTGTTGTCTTTCAGTGCCTCTTGGTACCTGACTGGTTGATGTAGTGATAGAAAGCCAGCAAAAAGACAAATGTTTTGGGAATAACTTCTTGTGAGAACCCCTTCATTGATGTTGCCAATCACTTGGTCTGGTGGATGAGATTTAAGGAAGATCAGATCTCCCTTGTATGGAACAATGACATTTAAAGGTGAAGGCTGCAGATGTGAATCATCTGAGCTAACATCTGTTGGTGACTTTGATTATCCAACATCTGCTTGAAATGGTGGTGGAGGAATATGAGGAATGGGTGTGGCATAAAGTTGATTTTTATCCACTGTTAATGGATTTTTATCAACAGGTTGGGGATGATGTGGTGGTAGTGTTTGAGCTACTTTGGTTAACAACTGTTGATGCAGCAGTGGATGAGCTTTGACAGTTGTTTTGAAAATCTGCTGCTCTGGTGGTGGATGTGATTTTATATTGTGGGATCACAACATCATACCCATAATCTTGTGGTGGTGGTTGTTGAGTATCTACAGGGTTAGTCTTGACAGACACATCTTCAAATGTAAATTTATCAAGATCAAATAATTCAGCAGGGTTTGCAGGGATTTTCAGTGAAGAAAGTTCATTGAACTTTACATTCAAAATCTCATCCACACACCTAGTCCTCGTGTTAAACACTTTATAGGCCTTGGCAGTGGTTGAGTATCCCAAATGATAACCACAATCTACTTGGGCTGCAAATTTTGAAATTGAATCTTTTAAATTTAAAATAAAGCATGGGCAGGTAAATACTTTAAAGTATGAGATCAGTGGTTTGATTTTGAACAGAGTTTCATAGGCAGTCTTTTGATGCCTGGGGTTGACCAAAACTCTGTTCAGCACATAATAAGCAGTGTTTACAGCCTCTGCCCAAAGTTTAGGGTAAACTTGAGTCTTTAAGCATTGTTCTGGCAGCTTCAATCAAAGTTCTATTTTTCCTTTCAAACACCCCATTTTGGTGTTCTTGGGATGCTGTACTGCCTTAGAATCCCTTTTGCCACACAGAAATCATCAAACTCCTTATTTCTGAACTCTGTTCCATTGTCACTTCTTAAGATTTTTACTAGAAGGTCAAATTGCTTTTCATCCTGTTTGACAAAGTGTTGCAAAATGCCTGCAGTCTCATCTTTAGAATGTAAAAAGTAAGTCCATGTAAACCTAGAAAAATCATCTACAATAACCAAACAATATCTTTTCTTTTTCAAACTCATGATTTTTACTGGGCCAAACAAATCCATGTGCAGCATTTGCAAACACTTGGTTGTTTTGGACTCTTCAATGGACTTGTATGAGCTTTTATGTTGTTTACCTTTTAAACAGGAAACACAATGCTCAGAACAAGTAAACAATTTTTGCGGAAGACCTCTTACAAGGATTTGTTTTGAGAGTGTACTGATAGTCTTGAGATTTGTGTGCCCAAGTCTACTATGCCATAATTCTATCTCTTTGGTAGAGGCAGCTGAGAACAGACAAGCATCAGTCATTGGGTTATCTTTTGACATATCAACTACATACACATTGCCACTCCTATGAGCAACAAGATGTGTTTTACCCCCGGCTATGACAGCTTCAATCTTTTTTACCATTTCTGGCCCAATAATCTTGCAGCTATCCTTAGTGAAGAATGACCCATAGCCTTTGTCACTCATTTGTGAGACACTAAGGAGGTTAAACTTCAGATTATCGATAAGATTGACATTCTCAAACTTGAGATTCCCATTCTGAACTGTACCAGACCCCTACACCTTTTCCTTTGAATTGTTACCAAAGGATATATCACCCCCTCCATGATTTTTGAAGTCTTTGAGTAGGGCTCTACATCCAGCCATGTGCCTGGAGCCTCCACTATCTACATACCAAAGACTATCTAAGCATGCAAAAGCTCCCTGCACATCAAGTAAAGAATTAGTTCAGGAGGGTCTCCAAAGCCAATAAGACTTTGGATGGGGTCTCAGCAAGATCAGCCTCAAGTGCAGGAACATGGACAATGGTTAGCTCATGGTATTGAACAGTTTTTGAACCATTTTTCTCTAACCACTATTGTGGACCGTTTCCTGTCAGGTGTTGAAATCCAAAAGGATGCCTATTCACTTTTGGTTAAGAAGGCTTTTTGTAAACCTCATAAACATGTGGGACCCTTGGTATGGAGGTTGACCTTTTACTCTTTGGAATTGGTTAGCTGGTGGTGCATTTGTCACTTGCACATCTCTGGGAGCAGATGTTTTGTTCAACTATTTTGTAACAGTTGTTTGGACAGACACAATGTGACAACCCTCACCAAACCAGGTATCCGTACGAATTAATTAATATTTAATTAATGCTTGATTGCTGTGCTTACTTACAGTTGTGATTAAACTACTACTTGAATTCTGATACATACACGTACATGCATCATACTTTATTGCTGTCACTCCATTATTTACACAGAACTAGTGTGACAAACTTGATGCATAAAAGCACAGTTAGCACAATAAACGGATAACCCAAAAAAAACATGCTGACATTGCCAGCACTAGACAGATATTGTCTCTGAGGCCAGTATGAGCCGGGAATAGATTACTACACTAGTAAAGAGTGTAGGGAGGTGAGGATTGTAGAACTGCGTCACTAGGGGATAGTTATAGTGACCGGATGTGCCTAAAACATGTGTTAAGTACAAAATTCTGCACTTTATTACAAAATTCAGCATTTTAACTAGTAAAGTGCAAAAACATGGGAAAATAATACTAGACACTTTCCAAAGTGTCGGGAATTCGTTGTGTCACTAAAAATAATATTAAAGACACTTTAAATGCTTATTTAGCACTTTAACGGATCAATATCCAACCGAACAACCGGACTTTACCCGGAACATAAAAATATTGTCTATGACATTGTTTATCCTTTTCTGAGCCAGTTAGTTCCCCGAACACCCTAACACCCGTTATATTGCATAACACACTAATAACCCATTTTAATCTCTAACTAAACACTCACTATTTGGTTGAAATCCAACCATATAACCCCCCCCCCCCCCATCCGATCGGTTCCCCATGTGGGGGACACCCTACACCAATTTTTGATTATAATAATCCCAATGTTTAGTATCAAGGTAACATATTACATGGTGGTTAAAGCCCTAAACTAGTTTATAAGTAAACACTTGAGATTATAACTTTCATTTCACAAACCCAAACTCAAACTCAAACTCACTCTCCTCTTTCTCTCTTGCTTGGTCTCGGCCGAAACCAACACCCACCATCCCACCATCATTCAAGTTTGATCTAGCTAAACCACTTACATACAAACGTGCAAGGTGACATACGAGGAGGCTCGGTGCTTTCGGAATCTCAAGGACCTCTCTACATCGCTTTTATCCACCTTGTTTTCGCTTTGATTCTTCCCTAGCCTTGAGCTAGTAGTAAGTGCTTCTAAACACATCCTTGTTCATGATTAAAGTGGTTAATAAGAAGTTTAACGGTTAAAACTCGAGAACACTTAAGATCAACGCATAAAGTCTTGTAAGAATGATAAACTGGTTGGTTAAAGAGTAAATAATGGTGTAAAACTTGTGAATCTTGTTTAGTTATGGTTATTTTATGTTGTTGGTTGCTAGTAGTGGAACAGATCGTCATCTAACCACGCTAGATCATGTTCATGGAACATGAACTAGCAATATGTTAAGTGTAGAAGATACAAGATGACAAACCCTTCCATACATAACCATGAACTTGTGTAAAAATAGTTTTTCTTGTAAAATGGAGTTCTAAACTAGTAGATCTAAGGATCTACAAGTGGTATTTTCGAATAACCAAGTAAAATATACAAGTCTTATTTTAAAGCCGGATCTTTCATAAACTAAAAGTGTTTTTGTGAACAAACAAGTGTGTAAACACTTGTGTGACAAAAGATTTAATAAAGAAATATTTCTGTAATTTTTGACTAGAAGTTGTGAGGTGACATCTTCTTCAAAAATAAAGTTTTTCAGGAAACCGATTCATTTTTTTTTATAGAAAGATCTATTAAAAATGTTGGAAGGTTACTACATACTTTCACACAACTTACAAGTTCATGTGTTTGCGATTTATGCTCATTTTGACTAGTTTGACGATTGAACATTGAATATTGATGATTGGAAAATTGTTGATTGAATTTTGAAAAGAAAATGATACGCTAGTAAGCGTGGCCACCTCCAGTTACAGAGGAAACTCTGGCGAAATTTTTCCAGAAAATAACACTTAGAATACTTTGGTGACAAGTGTTTATAAATATATTTTTGACTTGTTTTCCAAACAAATTTCGCCATGATTTTTATTACAAAATTACCAAGTGTCGGAGGTGGATTTTCGTAAATGAAACTTGTTAAATATATATTTAGAATATATATTTCATAGTAAAACGCTTGCATGATTTTATGATTATTATGTGAACTATATATTATTTTTAGAGTAAAAATAATATAACCTTGAACTCGCTCAACATTTTTTGTTGATTTTTCCAACTTACATGTATTTCAGGGAATTAGGGATCTGACAAGGTATGTTATGTTTTCAAGCTGCGTAAGAAGTGCGATGTCATCTAAGTTTGGTAGTTGTGGCTTTTACCTGGACGAGCCACAAGTCTTGAGCTGTGTTTGTTTCATGTCTGTGGTTGTGTCTTTTGAACAATGTTTTTAGTTTGTTATGTTGCATTTTCGTTGCATGTGTCGACATTTGAAAACAATGTTGTGGTATCTTGTTTTTAAAACATGAAGTAATGGATGATCATCGTGGTTTTAAATTAATATAGCTTTGATGTGATTAAGCTATGGTATTAAGAAGTCACACCAAATAAACCCACGCTTCCGCAAAGCCAGGGTGTGACACACAAATGGTTGTAGTTTCTTGATGGATGATTTAGATGAACTCTCAAGTGTTTTTGAAGTGTACTCTTTTCTTTTAACCTCAAAAGTTTTGAGGTACACACACTCTTGAGTGAGATGATTGGTTTTTCCACAGATGCTGCAACTTGGTGCAGGCTCAATTATGCTTGTTTTGTTAATGTCAAAAGCTTTTAAATGAAAACAATCCTTTGTGGAGTGGTTTCTCTTTTCACAAAAGTCACAAAACATATTTTTAACTTTTTCTCTTTTCTTCCTCTTTTCAACTTCCTTTGCAACAGAGTTTTAAACCACTGTTGGGATGACTTTAAGAGGAATGATCTTAGCCTTAGGTGCTTTAACACCCTCAACTGTGGAAAAATCTATTGGTTTGAAATTCTCAAGGATGTCACACTCATCTGAACAGGTGGGTTTGAATTGATATTTTTCAATCTCTTCAAAGGTTGATGACCCCTCTGGCCTTTCCAAAATGATTTTCTTACCATTTTTATCAGTGATTTTAATTTCCTAACCATCCTTGTTTGTTGGTATAATCTCAACAGAACCAGACTCATTTACAGCAGTGTTTTCAGTTTGGTCATTTTTCCTGAAACCTATGCCAAACTTTACATTGCTTTTGATATGTTTCTCTAACATCAGCTCATAACCTTTGTAGGATTCCACCCATTTTTCACAAGTGATTTGGGTGGCTTCCAACTCATTTTTACAAGCTTGATATTTTTCACAAGTGATTTGGGTTACAGACGTCATGCCTTCATCAGGTACTGGGGAGTCGGACACTATAGATCCCTTGGCCATAGTATCAGACGGCATAGTTTCATCGGAGCACGAGGTGTACACTTCCGATACTACCAGCACAGACGATGACGACTTCCACCCCTTTGTGCTGCCCAACGTCCTAGCAGAGCCTGCTGATGGCCATCTTGTTGGGGATTTGCCACTCGTGGTGATCCCTGCTCCTGTGCCCCATGCCGCTTATCCCGTTGTTGATATGCCCCATGACGTTGTCTCTGACGACGATGTCGATCTATTTGAGGAGGACCCACTTGAGGGCGAGGCCCATATTGCTGCTGGTGATATCCTACTTCTTGCTGATCCTCCTGCGGAGGAGGCTCCCATTCATTCACCTGTTCCAGACTCCTTTGAGTCTGTGGTATCCGTACCTTTGCACACACAGGGAGTGCAGCACCACTCACACGACGCCGACCCGGACATGGTGTCATCCGCTGGACCTGCTCCTGCGCACAGCTTTGAGTTCGATAATGATGTTGATGATGATTCAGATCCTATTTTTCCACCTGGCTTTGATCCAGACCAGGACATTGAGTTCGTACACTTAGACCAGCACTTGGAGGATCCTGTAGCCCCTATCGACCATATGTTTGTTGATCCAGTTGATTTTGAGATGGAGTTTGTTGATCCAGAGCCGGATGTGGCCCCTGAGCCAGGCGTTGCTCCTGACCCCGCATTGGAGCATGACCTTGTTCATGCCGATGCACCTGCTGTTGCTCCTTTGGTTGATGATATACCTGTTGATGATCATCCTGTTGCTATTCCATAGTTGGTGGATGATCATGTTGTTGATGTTCATATTGATGCTCCACTGTTGTTAGAGGATCCTGTTGTCGCCCCACTTCCAGATCCTATGCCGGTGATGTTCGACCGTGCACCTTTTGCGACCCACATTGATCCACGATACGCTCACACCCACAATGGGTGGATAGATGATGACGATGATTACCCACCTTTCGTGATACTAGTTACACCACCTGTAGCCCCCGTTTCAGCCCCTGTTTCAGCTCCTATTGATGTTCCTTTGATTCCCCCACACACCACAGATACTCACCGGACAGATCTCCCGATCACTTATCTCCAGGACATTCCTCTACCACGTCCTGGGGAGGGTTCGTCACGTCATCCGTTTGGTCATACACCTTTCGCGTCAGGAGGGGATCAGTTTGTACCCCAGATTCCTCATCCCACTGTTGTTCCCACTGTTGCACCATTTACTGTACCATCCACGCTCCATCTAGTGAGCCATTCCTCTGGACTACGCCCCCCATTATGCCATCATCTGATCCGTATCACCCATACCACATGGGGTATTCTACGGAGGAGATTCTCATTTCTTTCATGATACAGCAGGAGGCGCTGGCCCGTCGCGTACAGGAGCTGGAGAGAGCTCAGCGACCACCGTGTCATTGCCAGAGTCCACCTACAGTATCACACCCTCCGCGTCCACTTTCACCCGACTCTGCCGCTCGTTTTTGGACTCCTGAGCAGCAGATAGCATACTTGATGCGCTCTCATCGCGCTATGGAGGAGGACTGGCTTCATATGCGACGTTTACTCTTTTCTTGTTTTCCCCCTCCTCCACCGCCATCAGCATAGGCCTTTATGATTCGATGCAGATAGACGTTTGGGTGAGACGACCGCGATTGTGCAGACTACACAGCTTTTGGAGACCGCATTTTTGATGATTGTGACTTTTGATGATTTGTATATTTGTTGCTGTTGTCACTGATTAGATTATTTGGACTAGGGCGATGTGGCCCTTAGTCACTGATGATGTACGATACAGTTATGTACTTGTAAACCTTACATTGTGGTCTTGATTTATGACAGCACAATCGCAGTATTCTCATAATATGTGATGTTGGTTGATTGTTTATGTTCTATAACATGAGATGTTATGTGGTTGATTTATTTATAACATGAGATGTTATGTGTTGATATTATTGAATACATACGTACACTTTACTTACTATGACCTGACCTACGTGAAACATCTTTTAGAAGATGCCACCAAGACGCGAAATGCGCATGCCCACTTCGGAGGCAGAAATCCAAGGGATAATTGTCGCCGCTATAGCACAACACGAGGCTCTGCGCTCCGAACCTAGCAAGAGTACCACAGAAAACAACCCACCTCATGGCTGTGCCTACTGGCACTTCCTCAACTACGAGCCTCCAAAGTTCGACGGCACTGGAGGTGCCATAGCCTTTGTGAAATGGATCGAAAGAATGGATTCCATCTTTCAATTGAGCAGTTGTACGCCAGAACAACAAGTCCCATACGTTTCCGAGTTGTTTGTAGATGAAGCTCGATTATGGTGGAACCTTTAGGTTCGAATAATGGGCGAGACTGCTGCATATGCTTTATCATGGGATGAGCTGAAAGAGCTAATGCATAAAAAGTACTGTTCGAGAGCAGGAAGCCAGAAGGTGGAAACTGAGTTCTGGAACTTGAAGATGGAAGGTTCAAAAATAGCTGAGTACGTGGAGAAGTTCCAAATCCTGTCACATAATGCTCCCTACATGGTAAATCCAGAGTTTAAGAAAATTGAGCGTTTCATTTGGGGATTGGCACCCGAAATCATGAGTGTGGTGACGACATCAAAGCCCGTAACAATCACTAAGGCCATAAGTGTGGCCTTAACTGAAGAAGCAAGCAGGACGAACAAATTTTCGACCTCTGAGGAGAAAAAGGAGACTCCTGTAGAGCCATCTGGAGATAACAAGAGAAAGCTTGCGAATTTCAAGAAGGATACTCGGGAGAATAACAAAAAGATGGCCAAAAAGGGAAAGGATTACAAGGGTATCCTACCAAAGTGCGACAATTGTTTACGTTATCATGTCGGGCGATGCAAATATGGAAAATGTGATAACTGTGGTAAGAGGGGGCATCCCAAAGAAACTTGTAGGCAAAATACTGAACATAGTAATGGAGGCCAAGAAGGTAGTGAGAATCACGAAGGAAACAACGACAATGACAATTACCAAGGCAGAATGAGTGATAAACAAAAACGTGCTCGAGGTTGTTTTAACTATGGAAGCAAAAAGCATTTCAGGAAATATTGCCCTAAATTAATCAAGCACAAGGGTGAGAGCTCAACGCCAGAGCTAGGGAGGCACGCCAGAAATTCAAGCGAGGATATCGGTACGTTTCCTATAAACCAACGCTTTGCATCCATTTTGTTTGATACTGGTGCGGATTATAGTTTCGTGTCATTAGAATTTAAGAATATACTTGGGTTGACGCCTAGTAAGTTAGACGTTCCGTACTCCATCGAATTAGCAAATGGGAAAATAGTTGAGACTAGTGAAGTTGTCCGAGGATGTGTGATTGAACTAGGAGGGCACAAGTTTACGCTAGACTTACTACCTGTCGAGTTAGGAAGCTTTGATGTGGTAGTGGGAATGGATTGGCTATCGAGTAACAAAGCCGAGATAGTTTACCATGAGAAGACCATCTGCATCCCTGTGATGGATGAAGAAACAATCATAGTGCACAGAGAGAAGCAGGATACGCCGCGGAGAATTATTAGCTGTCTAAAAGCTAGAAAGTGCTTGAAGAAGGGATGTGTTGCATTCTTGGCACACATCGTGGATAAGAAAGCTGCTGAGCCAAAGATTGAAGACATTCCAATCGTCAAGGAATATCCGGAGGTCTTTCCAGAAGACTTGCCAGGATTACCGCCTCAAAGGCAAGTTGAGTTCCACATTGACTTGGTTCCAGGTGCCGCGCCTGTAGCCAAGGCACCCTATAGACTTGCGCCATCAGAGATGCAGGAGTTGTCGACACAACTCCAGGAGCTATTGGATAAGGGATTCATCAGACCAAGCTTCTCACCTTGGGGAGCTCCGGTTCTGTTTGTTAAAAAGAAGGACGGTAGTTTCCGTATGTGTATAGACTACCGTGAGCTTAATAAGTTGACCATCAAGAACAGATATCCCTTGCCGAGGATCGATGATCTTTTTGACCAGTTGCAAGGCTCAAGCTTTTATTCAAAGATCGATTTGCGATCAGGATACCATCAACTTAGGATACAGGAGGAAAGTATCCCGAAGACGGCCTTTAGGACTCGTTATGGACATTACGAGTTCCTAGTTATGCCGTTTGGGTTGACAAATGCGCCAGCTGTTTCTATGGATTTGATGAATAGAGTTTGTAAGCCGTACTTGGACAAGTTTGTGATTGTGTTCATAGACGATATCTTGATCTATTCAAAGATGAAGAATGAACACGAACAGCATCTAAGAGCTATTTTGGAATTGCTGAAAAAGGAAAAGTTGTATGCCAAATTCTCAAAGTGCGAGTTTTGGCTACGCGAAGTCCAGTTTCTTGGACACGTGGTTAATGGAATTGGAATCCATGTTGATCCCACAAAGATCGAAGCGATCAAGAATTGGGAGGCCCCAAAGACGCCAACCGAGATTCGACAATTCCTAGGTTTGGCTGGCTATTATCGAAGATGTATTGAGGATTTTTCAAAGATCGCTCAACCATTGACCTTCCTTACCCAGAAGGATAAGAAGTTTGATTGGGGAATCAAACAGGAAGAAGCATTCCAGTTACTGAAAGACAAGCTTTGCAATGCGCTGATCTTAGCGCTACCAGAAGGAACTGATGATTTCGTGGTATATTGTGACGCCTCACGTCAAGGATTGGGTTGCGTATTGATGCAACGCCAGAAAGTTATAGCTTACGCTTCACGCCAATTGAAAGTTCATGAAAAGAACTATACCACACATGATCTAGAGCTAGGCGCAATGGTATTTGCGTTGAAAATCTGGCGACATTATTTGTATGGTACGAAATGTACAATCTTTACAGATCATAAAAGTCTGCAGCAAATATTCAACCAGAAAGAGCTTAAAATGAGACAGAGACGTTGGGTCGAATTGTTGAACGACTATGACTGCGAGGTCAAGTATCACCCAGGGAAAGCGAATGTGGTTGCTGATGCCCTGAGTCGGAAGGAAAGGATTAAGCCCATAAGGGTTAGGGCTTTGGAGATGATTGTCCAGACAGATCTTTCCCTGCGCATTCCTGCCGCAGAAAGAGGCTCTGAAGGAAAGAAACATCGAAGAGGAATATCTCCGTGGGATGGAGAAGCAATTAGTGCCAAACGAGGAAGGAACGTTATGTTTCATGAAACGGATCTGGGTTCCTCTGTTTGGTGGTTTGAGAAAAGTTATTTTTGATGAAGCTCACAAATCACGGTACTCTATCCACCCAGGAGTGGATAAGATGTACCAGGACCTTAAGGATTATTATTGGTGGCCTAGGATGAAAGGCGATGTTGTTGTTTATGTTAGCAAGTGTTTAACGTGCGCCAAGGTGAAAGCTGAATACCCGAAGCCTTCAGGACTTCTGCAGCAACCTGAGATTCCCAAGTGGAAATGGGAACAAATTTCAATGGACTTCATAACTAAGTTGCCAAAGACGCCCAGAGGTCATGACACTATTTGGGTAATAGTTGACCGTCTGACAAAGTCTGCACATTTCTTGCCGATCAAAGAGAAGGATAACACTAGTAAACTGGCAGAAATATAGATGCGAGAGATTGTTGCACGTCATGGAGTGCCTCTCTCGATCATCTCTGATAGAGATGGACGTTTCACATCAAGGATTTGGCAATCCTTCCAAGAAGCTTTTGGCTCACAGTTAAATCTGAGCACTGCATTTCATCCGCAAACTGATGGCCAAAGTGAACGAACTATTCAGACATTGGAGGAGATGCTGAGAGCATGTGTAATGGATCTTGGTGGTAGCTGGGATAATCATTTACCATTGGTCGAGTTTTCGTACAACAACAGCTACCACACCAGTATTGGAGCCGCGCCATTTGAAGCTCTTTACGGACGCAAGTGTCGATCACCACTATGCTGGGCTGATGCAGGTGATAGGCAGCTTGTTGGTCCCGAAATAGTCCAAGAGACGACAGACAAGATTGCGCAGATTCGAAAGCGCATCGAGGCGGCTCGCGACAGACAGAAAGCCTATGCAGATCCAAAGAGGAAACCTTTGGAATTTCAAGTTGGGGATATGGTTTTATTGAAAGTTTCACCCTGGAAGGGTGTGGCACGCTTCGGAAAGCGTGGGAAGTTGAATCCGCGTTACATTGGCCCGTTCAAGATACTGCAAAGAATTGGGCTTGTAGCCTACAAATTGGACCTACCTGCTGAACTCAATGGTGTTCACGATACATTCCATGTATCAAATTTGAGGAAGAGTCCAACACAAGAGACAGTGATCATTCCCGCTGACGAAGTACATATCGACGACACGCTCCACTTTACCGAAGAACCCGTCGAGGTTACGGATTGGAAAATTAACAAAACACGCAGGAGCAGTATTAAACTCGTCAAAGTTCGATGGAATGCAAGGCATGGACCTGAATTCACGTGGGAACGTGAGGATCGTATGAAGGAGAAGTACCCCCATTTATTTCCTAACTGCAACTAGAAGCAGAGCCTAAAATTTCGGGACGAAATTTCTTTAACAGGGGAGAATGTGACAACCCTCACCAAACCAGGTATCCGTACGAATTAATTAATATTTAATTAATGCTTGATTGTTGTGCTTACTTACAGTTGTGATTAAACTGCTACTTGAATTCTGATACATACACGTACATGCATCATACTTTATTGTTGTCACTCCATTATTTACACATAACTATAGTGACAAACTTGATGCACAAAAGCACAGTTAGCACAATAAACGGATAACCCAAAAAAAAACATGCTGACATTGCCAGCACTAGATAGATATTGTCTCTGAGGCCAGTATGAGCCGGGAATAGATTACTACACTAGTAAAGAGTGTAGGGAGGTGAGGATTGTAGAACTGCGTCACTAGGTGATAGTTATAGTGACCGGATGTGCCTAAAACATGTGTTAAGTACAAAATTCTGCACTTTATTACAAAATTCAGCATTAAACTTAACTAGTAAAGTGCAAAAACATGGGAAAATAATACTAGACACTCTCCAAAGTGTCGGGAATTCATTGTGTCACTAAAAATAATATTAAAGACACTTTAAATGCTTATTTAGCACTTTAACGGATCAATATCCAACCGAACAACCGGACTTTACCCGGAACATAAAAATATTGTCTATGACATTGTTTATCCTTTTCTGAGCCAGTTAGGGTCCCCGAACACCCTAACACCCGTTATATTGCATAACACACTAATAACCCATTTTAATCTCTAACTAAACATAACTAAACACTAACTATTTGGTTGAAATCCAACCATATAACCCCCCCATCCGATCGGTTCCCCATGTGGGGACACCCTACACCAATTTTTGATTATAATAATCCCAATGTTTAGTATCAAGGTAACATATTACATGGTGGTTAAAGCCCTAAACTAGTTTATAAGTAAACACTTGAGATTATAACTTTCATTTCACAAACCCAAACTCAAACTCACTCTCCTCTTTCTCTCTTGCTTGGTCTCGGTCGAAACCAACACCCACCATCATTCTAGTTTGATCTAGCTAAACCACTTACATACAAAGGTGCAAGGTGACATACGAGGAGGCTCGGTGCTTTCGGAATCTCAAGGACCTCTCTACATCGCTTTTATCCACCTTGTTTTCGCTTTGATTCTTCCCTAGCCTTGAACTAGTAGTAAGTGCTTCTAAACACATCCTTGTTCATGATTAAAGTGGTTAATAAGAAGTTTAATGGTTAAAACTCGAGAACACTTAAGATCAAGGCATAAAGTCTTGTAAGAATGATAAACTGGTTGGTTAAAGAGTAAATAATGGTGTAAAACTTGTGAATCTTGTTTAGTTATGGTTATTTTATGTTGTTAGTTGCTAGTAGTGGAACGGATCGTCATCTAACCACGCTAGATCATGTTCATGGAACATGAACTAGCAATATGTTAAGTGTAGAAGATACAAGATGACAAACCCTTCCATACATAACCATGAACTTGTGTAAAAATAGTTTTTCTTGTAAAATGGAGTTCTAAACTAGTAGATCTAAAGATCTACCAGTGGTATTTTCGAAGAACCAAGTAAAATATACAAGTTTTATTTTAAAGCCGGATCTTTCATAAACTAAAAGTGTTTTTGTGAACAAACAAGTGTGTAAACACTTGTGTGACAAAAGATTTAATAAAGAAATATTTCCGTAATTTTTTACTAGAAGTTGTGAGGTGACATCTTCTTCAAAAATAAAGTTTTTCAGGAAACCGATTCATTTTTTTTTTTTGATAGAAAGATCTATTAAAAATGTTGGAAGGTTACTACATACTTTCACACAACTTACAAGTTCATGTGTTTGCGATTTATGCTCATTTTGACTAGTTTGACGATTGAACATTGAATATTGATGATTGGAAAATTGTTGATTGAATTTTGAAAAGAAAATGATATGCTAGTAAGCGTGGCCACCTCCAGTTACAGAGGAAACTCTGGCGAAATTTTTCCAGAAAATAACACTTAGAATACTTTGGTGACAAGTGTTTATAAATATATTTTTGACTTGTTTTCCAAACAAACTTCGCCATGATTTTTATTACAAAATTACCAAGTGTCGGAGGTGGATTTTCGTAAATGAAACTTGTTAAATATATATTTAGAATATATATTTCATAGTAAAACGCTTGCGTGATTTTATGATTATTTTGTGAACTATATATTATTTTTAGAGTAAAAATAATATAACCTGGAAAATATCATGAAGTAACGACTCCAAAATAATACTAACGCCTTCACGAATAAATATCTAAGTTACACCGGTATTATTATTACCACCCGAACTTTAAATGTAACTTATGTATTTTTGGAAAAATACTCTTAAATGCGTATTTTGATAAAAGTGTTATTTTGGAAATTGTAAGGTATAAAATATAATATTTTTGACAAAAATATGTATATTTTGGAGATAGAATATTGTAGACAAATGAATAAAAAAATATATTTTATTAAGTGAGACTTAATAATATATTTCTGGAATTACAAAAAGCACATGTATCGAAACCCCCATCCTTGGGAAGGAATATAACAATAAAATAATTAAGAAGTGGAAATACGAAATAGTTGCCTAACTATTTCCCAAAAACTTAAACCTTAAGCCAAGACACGGCCGTCCGTCTAATAGAAGTTAGTACGTGTAGGTCGTCACGCAGCAGGTTGATTGGGAGATACTATTTCGAGACACACTTCAGTGAGTTCATGTCCCCCTTTTCTCTTAACTGTTTTCAGTTTTTATACTTCGGGGGTGAAATACATCTTACTATGATTACGAATACTTTTTACATGGTATGGTTAGCATAAGGAGGGTTACTACTTAGATCATGTGAGTGGGTAGGCAGGAACTTGAGGCCATTAATCCTCATTGTAGGACCGAGGGTCTTTAGCGGTAGATCTATCTGGGTGTAGCGAGCCCAGCCCCAGGCCCAACAGAACGGACCTCGGGGTGACTTGGTACCCGACGCAAAAATCTGCTAGGTTTGAGTCTTCCTAGTGCACTTCACACATATCAATGGCCTTGCAAACCATTGGTGATCTCTTTATTTCCTTATTTGCTACATACCAGGGATTTTATACTTACAAAGGTTTTACATACTCACTATACCTCAACATTTTTGTTGATTTTTTCCAACTTACATGTATTTCAGGGAATTAGGGATCTGGAGAGGTATGTTATGTTTTCAAGCTGCGTAAGAAGTGTGATGTCATCCAAGTTTGGGAGTTGTGGCTTTTACCTGGACGAGTCACAAGTCTTGAGCTGTGTTTGTTTCATGTCTGTGGTTGTGTCTTTTGAACAATGTTTTTAGTTTGTTATGTTGCATTTTCATTGCATGTGTCGACATTTGAAAACAATGTTGTGGCATCTTGTTTTTAAAACATGAAGTAATGGATGATCATCGTGGTTTTAAATTCATATAGCTTTGATGTTATTAAGCTATGGTATTAAGAAGTCACACCAAATAAACCCACGCTTCCGCAAAGCCAAGGTGTGACACACAAATGGTTATAGTTTCTTGATGGATGATTTAGATGAACTCTCAAGTGTTTTTGAAGTGTACTCTTTTCTTTTAACCTCAAAAGTTTTGAGGTACACACACTCTTGAGTGAGATGATTGGTTTTTCCACAGATGCTGCAACTTGGTGCAGGCTCAATTATGCTTGTTTAGTTAATGTCAAAAGCTTTTAAATGAAAACAATCCTTTGTGGAGTGGTTTCTCTTTTCACAAAAGTCACAAAACATATTTTTAACTTTTTCTCTTTTCTTCCTCTTTTCAACTTCCTTTGAAACAGAGTTTTGAACAACTGTTGGGATGACTTTAAGAGGATTGATCTCAGCCTTAGGTGCTTTAACACCTTCAACTGTGGAAAAATCCATTGGTTTGAAATTCTCAAGGATGTCACACTCATCTGAACAGGTGGGTTTGAATTGATATTTTTCAATCTCTTCAAAGGTTGATGACCCATCTGGCCTTTCCAAAATGATTTTATTACCATTTTTATCAGTAATTTTAATTTCCTGGCCATCCTTGTTTGTTGGTATAATCTCAACAGAACCAGACTCATTTACAGCAGTGTTTTCAGTTTGGTCATTTTTCCTGAAACCTATGCCAAACTTTACATTGCTTTTGATCTGTTTCTCTAACATCAGCTCATAACCTTTGTAGGATTCCACCCATTTTTCACAAGTGATTTGGGTGGCTTCCAACTCATTTTTACAAGCTTGATATTTTTCTATCATGGCTTGGAGTTGGTCCTTGGTTATGCTGTGTTCATGTTTCAGACTGCAGATTTCATTATCTTTTTCATACAATTTGTTTTTTAGTTCTTTAATAGACTATTCAAATTGTACTTCATCTTTCAAAATTTTATCCCTAAGGTTTTCATTCACCTCTTTAACATTAGCAAATGCTATGATGCATTTGTCTGAACATAAGTTTTTCAAGACTTGAGGTGATACCTTAGCTGCAGCCATCATGGCACAATCACAAACATTCTCACAAGCACTAGTATCCTTTACTACTTCATCAGCATACCATGGGTCAGCTAGAGGTTCCAACAATGGTTCAGGTTCTTTCTCTAATAGTTGTTCACCAACAACAGCAATAACCACTGCTTCAGCAATTTCATCCACTATTTCAGCACTGGGTTCCACTTCTTTATTTTCCAGCCCTCCTGGAATTGACTCTAAGGCTACAAAACAGAATTCATCACAAGGCACATCATTCTTAGCAAATAGAGCAAAATTATCATCATTCAAATCATCAGGCATGCTACTCCAATCAACAAAGCCTTGGGTAAAGAGGCTTTGCTGACTGGCCTCTGCTGGAGCAGATGTTTGTGCAACATGTTGTGGTGCACGTTGTTGCACTTGGACCTGAGAGATAGGGGCTTGGACATACTAGATTTGTGGAACAGTGGTTTGAACATATTGCACTGGAACGGTATTTACAGAGTGTGCAAAATGGGTAGTGTTTTGCATGTGTGGTGCAGGGGTATATTGGGAATAGTGCACAGTGTTTTGTGTATTTTGAAGTCTAGGGATGGGATGAGTAATGATTGGTCCAGAATTTTGTCTCCTACATTCCCTAGCTAAGTGTCCTAGCATGTTACACTTGTAGCACTTAATTTTGGATTTATCCAACCCCACTTTTAAGCTCCCATGCAACCCTAGAAATTTTCTTCCTGTTCTCTTATAACACTTGCTGGGTTCTTACACTCAGTAGTGCCAATTGGTGCAAAATGTCCATTTCCTCCAGATTAGTGGGATCAAAGTGTTGGAGGTCATTGAGGTCAAAGGATAAGCTGTCAGAATTCTGGTTTTCCCCACTTGCTGTAAAAGCATAGTTGGGTGAGTAAGACTTAGAATTGTTAAAGGCTCCACCAGCAGTTATGTCAATGTAATGAGCATAACTCTGATCCTTACTACCACCAGATTCTTCTTGACCCTGAAGTGTTGTGTTACCAAAAGTGTAATCATCAGCAACCTTCCCAGATTCCTGTAACTTCTTTTTCTGGTTCAACTCTCTCTCATAGGTGATGAGTCAACCATGAATTTGGGTCAAACTTAGCTCTTTAAAACCCACATAATTTCTAGTTACGAAAGCTATAGTATCCCATTTGTCTGGTAATAACCTTAGAAGAAACCTACTATTTAAAGTGGACTTTGCAAATTTGACATTAACCAGTTTAAGTTCACTAATGAGACAGCTAAATATTTCAAACTGTTGGGTTAGAGACTCTCCTTTGACATGACAAAAGGTTTCATACCGTTGATACAAAACCTCCCTTTTGTTTTTTGTAACCTCTTCTGTTCCACCGAACTGCTCTTTCAGTGCATCCCACAGCTCTTTGGCACTGTTGCAATGCAACAGTCCAGCATATATGTCATTTGGGAGAGCTGAGGCCACAATGCTAAAAGCCTTTGCATCCAATTCAATTTTTTGAAAATCCTGATCTGAGTAATTTTCAAGGCTTTTAGGCACTTGGCCTATGGGATCTTCTGTGCTAGGCACCATTGGAACGTGTGGTCCAAAGATGACTGACTTCCAGCAGCCGCTGTTTTGCTGAGCTAACACATGGCCCATCCTACGTTGCCAGATATTGTACTCAGATCTGACAAGCATAGGTGGCTTGAATAGTGTTCCGGTGTTGTGAGGGTCCTGTGAGTGTGATGTCATCTTGGTTGTTTTACAGATGTTTTTGAATAATCAACTTTTATACGTGATTACCTTTTAATCTGTTTTTCAACTGATACGAACAACTTTAGTATCAATGGATTTGAGCTGAACTTTTATGTCAAATTGATCGTTAGATCGAATTTGACTGTCCTATGCTCTGATACCAATTGTTAGGATCTGAGTTTGTATTGATTGTGTTTGTTTAATTAAGTGAACAATGAAAGAAGGTAAATCATAGATGAATTGCAGCGGAAATGAAAGTAAACTTTACAACACAATCAAAGAGAGATAGTTTTCGACACACATGATTTCATTAGTCAAATGATTGTATGAATTACAAATATTCAACTATGCATGCATGCACTACTAAACTCCCCCTCAGCCTAAGCTCATAGTTAGTTCGTACAAGATCAATGGTGAAAGAGGGCTAATAGAACAGTACAGGTACTGTTCTATTTATAGTACAATCCTAACCATTGAGCATCTAATGCTGACGTCACCTAGACAGTGACATCTAACAGACTAACAACCTCTAAAACTGATACAATTAAACACTGTTACATTAAACAACTGATAAGTAAAAAACTGATATTCCTATCCGCTGTTGATGCCCAAGCACCGATGTTGCAAATCAGTGCTTTCTTCAATGGTTGATCAGCCCTTTGAATCAGCAGTGCTTTGTCTTCATCAGGTCTTTGACAATCAGTAGTTGTTAGGCTTTCAGTCTTTATAATCAGCAGTTCTTTGATGAGCAGTTGTTGAGAGGATCAGTACTTAATGTAATCAGCTGATAGAAGCACTGCCATTGGAGGGAACTTAGAACATGCATTTGCTTATTGTGGATCAACTGTTGAGAACCAGTTTTGGCTTTCAGTATCATCTGTTCTTCTAGGTTTGATCACATGGGCCAACAATATCGTTTTAAAAAATAATTTCTTTTTAACATTTTGTTTAAACCGTTTATCGTTTTTAAAATTGTTCCTTTTTATACCGTTTGGTTTTCTAAAAATCGTTCTTTTTAAAGTCGTTTGTCTTTTAAAGTTTTTTTAAACACTTCATTTCATACCATTCTTTTTAACCATTTGTTTTTTAAACATTTTGAAACAACTCCTTTTTTAAGTTGTTCGTTTTAAAATTTTACAAAACAACGTATATAAAAAACCATAGAAATGTAATATTTGTAAAAAGATGAAACATTCTAATAAAAAGTTTGCAAAAGATCTTTCATTTTTCAAACTTTTTTAGAGTAGTTTATTACTTTTTCAAATCTTCCATTTCTTTGGAGTGTTTGTTTATTCAAAATTCATTATTTTTTTAACCTTTCGTTTATTAAACTCGTATGTTTTTTAAAATCTTACACTTGTTAACTTATTTTTTAAGGTTTTGCTTTTTATAAACTGTTAGAGCTTATGAGATCATTGGTACTTGGTTTTATAATAAAAGAGATAATAAATAAATTAATAAAAAAACGATAATACATTAATATCTAATAGATTTGCCCTCTTCTTTTTTCATAGCTTGAAATCGTTCCATCACATCGTCATCTTTTACTTTATCAAAGGTTTCTTTGTCGATCGTACAAACCGTAGCATTGTTCAAATATTTAGGGCCCATTCGATTGCGTTAATCCGTCTTGACAAGCTTCAATTTAGAAAAATATAATAAATGAATTATTTTATTTATTTGGGCGTTAGTATAATTTGGGCTTAATTATCATGAAACTTATTATTTGGGCTTAATTATTCAACAAGTTTTGGGCTTAACGAATAATTTTAAGTTTCATATTTTTCACTTAGGGGTATCCTAGTATATGTTTAGGGGCATCTTAATGTATAAAACTGAAAAAAAAATACACTGCGAATACGGGGTTGAGCCGTAGCCCGTGCTACGACTAGTTCCTCATTAGTTTCGCCCCTTGTTCTGGCGTATTTATTAAATACGCCAGGCAGACAATCCCTATATATGAATGCTAATGAAAACCCTTGTTTAAGTTTCTTGGACAAGGTTCTTGGTGATTCTCTTGTGTTGTGATTCTGTTGATTATGCTTAATCTGAACATCCAGGTGCTTGTAGTGTTATTATCATCTTGGGATTCCATAAACAACATTTGTTGTTTGATCCATGCAAGATTCGCCAGGCAGACAATCCCTATATATGAATGCTAATGAAAACCCTTGTTTAAGTTTCTTGGACAAGGTTCTTGGTGATTCTCTTGTGTTGTGATTCTGTTGATTATGCTTAATCTGAACATCCATGTGCTTGTAGTGTTATTATCATCTTGGGATTCCATAAACAACATTTGTTGTTTGATCCTTGCAAGATTCTTCATCTTCATCTTTTGATTTTCTTAACTTTCACTCATTCAAACACCCAATCAATAGGTGTTTGGGTGTTAACAATCAAACCACTATGATCCAGATAGCATTTGGGACTCACAATTTGGTATCAGAGCCTTAATGCTCTTGATTGACTGAGTTTTGTTGAGATTTTTCAAGATTTTAAGGTTTTTCAAAGGTTTTTCAAAGTTTTAAGGTTTTTCAAATTTTTGGACTTAAAATGGCTTGATCAGGTGTGACTAATCATTAGGTTGTTGTTAATCAGTGTTTTGGTGAACATTTGGGTCATTTTGGTACAAAGAAACATGGATTTTGGGTCTTTTTTTAGTGATTAGAGGGTTTTTATTCGTGTTTAAACCCTGTTTGGCATATTTAAACTTGAAGTCAGTGTAGATAAATTTGAATACATCGTAATTGACTTGAAGATCGCGTAATTGACAAATACGCCGGTAATATACTAGCGTAGATGTTAATTCTCAGTGAAATAGTGTCAGCGTAATTAATCGAAGGCGACTTTGAAGTCAGTGATAAAGATCCACAACTTTTTTATCACGGTGATTGTCGTACTTAGCCAAAATTATGTGTGTTTTGTTTGTGTCAGCGGATTTAGCATTGTTGCCGGTCTAAGAATCTAAGAATCATCAGCGTAATTGACTCATTCAGCGTGTTTGTCTTCTGATCGTTCAAGATTACCAGCGTAATTAACTGATGTCAGCGAATTTAAACCATGAACCATAAAGATCCAGCGTATTTAACATCTGATTTGAATTTTGAACTTAAAATCAAACCAAAATGTCACTAAATCAACTGAGTCCGATCGCACAAGCCGAACTAGAGACCGGAACTGCAACACGACTACCGAAGCTGAAGGGATCAGCCAATTTTGGCAGCTGGAAAAACCGTATCAAGTCCTTTTTCGACTACACGGACTATAACCAATGGATTTTGGCCACTATTGGACCCCACGTCCCCATGACCATTCAAGATGACATGCGAGTAGCAAACAACGATCCGTCAATGTACACTGATAAAGACAAGGCTTTGATTCAGCGTGACCGCCCGGCTCACGTAACTTTAACAATGGCCTTGTCGAAGGATGATTGTAACATGTTTGAAGAGTACACGGAGGCAAATGAGCTTTGGTTAGCATTGATCGACTTCTGTGAAGGAAATGAAGAGTTGATTCAAAACAAACGAGATATGGTCCAAAAGGAATATGGCATGTTTGGTAGCGTCCGAGGAGAAAGCTTATCAGATCACATTAGCTGGTTTTTTAATATGACGATGAAGATGAAAAAGGCTGGTAATCCCATCACAAATCGCACTGCAATAAAGAAACTTTTGGACTCACTTCCAAAAGAGTGGAGCCTTAAATGCATGATGATCAAGAGGGATTTCCCGAATAACCCAAATCCCGTTACACTTTCTGATCTGATCAACTCTTTAAAGTCTTTCAAAATGGATGTCAAAAAGCGTGAGATGAATCAAATTGGTTATCCTCCGAAGTCTGCTTAATCAATCGCCGGTCTGAAAAATGTGGCGTTTCTTGCCTTTAATGGTCCGAATCAACAAGCTTCAAGTGCCCCGTATTTCAACGCTTCTGCAAGCGCAACAAAGGCTCCACAGTCGAATGACAAGACAACTGTAGTCGGTGACACTCAAGCCCTTAAGATCTCCACTGAGAACGTGGCTCTGTTTAACATGTTCTTGAGCAGTTATGAAGTTCAAATGTTGGGCGATCTTAAAAGAGACATCTTCACTGTCGAAGATATGTATCAAGTGGATCCTGATGACATGGAAGAAATGGATCTAAAATGGTAAATTGCTATGAAAACCGTGAGGCTGAAGAAATTCCAAGATAAAACGGGAAAGCGTTTATCGCTCGGGAAAGCTAGTTTTGATAAGTCCAAACTCAGGTGCTACAACTGCAAAAATCTGGGCCACTTCGAAAGGGATTGTCCTCTGCTTAAGAACGAGAATGTCGAGACTGCTCCAGCAAAAAGAACAATCGCCATTGAAGGTAATGACAACTCCACTCCTAACACTCCAAAGGCATTGGTTGTAGAAGACTACGATAGGGCTGAGGAGATTGCTGAAGCAAAGGAGGAAGTCAACAAGGCTCTTATGGCAAAGATCTCTGCAGGATCAGCTTCATCTTCATCAAGCTTTGTTGAAAAACAAGCTGCAGGAATTCCTAAGGGCGACGAAGCTGCAGATAAAGTGTCACACCCCAAAACCGTAGCAGCGGAAATACAAACGTAGCGGTGACGGAGGTTGGTACCTATAAATATCTTAGTAGACGATGCATTGTTTATTTTGGACATACACTTATTTAAAGCATGACTTTAGAGTTTAAAGTTTAGATGCAGTCCATAATTACAACATAGTTGTTTTGATCCGTATGTATCCAAAGACACACGGTCCCAAATTAGTATTAAAAGTTGGCCAAAACATTTTTAAACGCGAAAAGCATCACTACCACAAGATATGCCAAAATCCCAAAGCCGAACTCATGTACATGAAGAACACGTAAATATCAAATGTCAACACAATGGAGGGTGAGTTCACATATTTAAATTCATAACAATTTGTTTAAGGAAAAACTTTCTTATTATAGATTTTTAATGATAAAACATCCATACAGATTTAAGAAAGTTAATTTTATTTTCTACGTAAAAATCCAAGGGCGATTCTTCCGTAATTGTTTATTTGAAAAATCTCCAATGAAATTTTATACCCATGGTTTCAATATTAAATATTTGTCATTCTTTCAGTTTCGTAAGTTTGCAAGACGTTACGAGCTATATACTATGTGTCACACCCCCAAAATCCACCTGCGGAGTACTACCGCTTGGAGGCGTGACTGACCAGGATCCAGCCACCAATCATATTGAACAAGCATATAAGTAGTTATAGAAATCCAACCAATACAATTGGTGTTCAAACAAAACATGGTTAAGTTGCAAGCGGAAGCATAAGTCTTAAAAACAAGGCATAAGTTTAATTGTTTCAAAGTTTAACATGGCACACAGTCGTCCATGTCCCACAACGATCCTCCTCCATGCAAGCTCCAGTTAAGAACCTAAGGACCTGCAAAGCATGTAGTAACGAGTCAACAACAAGTTGAGTGAGTTCACGGTTGGGTGTTTGTTTTAAGTAGTTTCGAAAACAGTTCCTTTAGCTGGCATCCGGCCGTGGGGGTTACCCCATAGTTAAAAACGTGACTTGTTTATTCCCGGTTACTCTGGCAATCCAGCCGTGGGGGCTACCCCGTGTTAGTTATCTGGCATTTCGGCCGTGGGGGCTACCCCATGTATACACTAGACTCGTTACCATATCGACTGCTGACTGTAGTCATGTTTATGTGCCCTGAAACTGTCAATGTCTATCATCATTGACGTGCCCCAGATCCATTAGTTCACGCCCGTCCTCTGCGGCACGGTGTGAGGTTTGTCAGACCTAAATAGCGCTATCTAACTAATGACCCGCTCGCCATTGGCCCGGCGATTAAGTCGATATAAAAATGAGGGACTTCATGATAGAGTTTTGGTCTAGTACGAGTTATCTGTCCGTGAGGACGAGGAATTACATTCCTGAACCATTGCTGTCCTACCCAAGGAGGACGAGGAACCCATGTTCCTTAACCCCAATTCCCGACCCCTGGGAATCCCATGCTTTGTAAAGGGTGTGAACTCACCTTGGTTTGCTCGGTAGATACACAGAAAAGTCAACCAAGTAATATTGTGGTTACTCACGTCCTATCATAGTTGTATCATACAATCAGGTTCGTATTCAAGTAATACACGTATGTTTCTACACGTATGCTAGCACATTGTATTCAAATATCACTCATGGTTTTCACGTGTAAGCACGACAGTTTGCAAGTAATGCATACGAGTTGAACGAACAGTAACATGCCCATAATTAACAAAGTCCAAGGTCCGGCCCAAACACTAAGCCCATAATAAAGCAAGTCCATACAGCGTACACAAGTGTGTGGTCTCGAGTTGTGCTCTTATGTTCTCGAGTCGCAAACATGTTGGTTTCGAGTCGCAACCAGGTGTTCTCGGCTCGCAACCTGAGTCGTAAACGGCGGTCTCGAGTTATCATGGTCACGGTCTCGAGTCGCAACGGGGCTCGTAACCGTGGTTTCAAGTCATTCATGCATCAGGCGGTCTCGAGTCGCAACCGGACTCGAAATCATGGTTTCGGTTCATGCTGTTTTGGTCTCGAGTCGCAACCAGGCGTTTGCGACTCGCAACCTGTGTCGCAATCGGGGATCTCGACTCATCATGCGGTGGTTTCGAGTCGAGACAGGAGGTTTCGGTTGGGAACATTTGCTGAATTCAATATTGTACTTGGCCAATAAGATTTCACTGTTGTGATCTCATGTACTATCCAATAACAATACACTAACATGTCCAATTGTCTAACACTTAACCAAAATAGATCAAACATGGCAATTTCAAATATCCAAAACATGTTCATATCACATTCAAGTTGTTCTTCCTATGTTCATGTAGTTCATCATCTTTTAGGGCTTTTAGCATTAATCATAGTCATAACATGGACAACCATCAAAACCCTTGAACGTACCCATCTAACCCACATGTACAACATCCGATTTCATGAGTAATAAACCTTCTAAACATAACCAAGCCACTCGGATTTAAGCCTATATGGAACCGATAACATTCACTCATAGTCAAGCCTACATTATTCATCCCAACATAATCAATATATTAACATATCATCTTTAATCGAATATAAACACACTTCATGAAACACTTATGAACCGATTACTCAAGAAGGGTGTATTCAACATGCATAAGCTTAACAAGTAACCATATTATCACATAATCTTCAACCTACATTATCAACAAACCGAAACACACATCTAATATGAATCACTAACCGGTTAGAGAAGTAGTAGTGAAAGATGAAGCTTTTCTTGGTGAGCACAAGCTAGTCCGAGATTCCTCTTGTGGTCGGCCGGTTTGATCCGAGAGAGAGTGTGTGAAGGTTTGTGTTTCTAGGGTTTTAGAGAGAGAGAGAAGGTAGGAGTGTGTGTGAGGGTGAATGTAGGTTGTCCCAAAAGATGGTAAGGTTGGCTATCCACTAATGTTATATACTAGTCTACATTGGTGCACCCTAGTGGGCTTCGGGTGAGGTGCACGGCCCCACCGGCCCACATGTCACACTGTTCACTCGAGACCACATGGTCTCGAGTCGGGTTCTTGTGTCTCGGTTCATATATAAATATATCGCATACATACAAGCACACACGTAATCATATAAGTTTCACATTTATCATTCATTAAATCATCAAATCAGTTAGTCGCTTAACGTTCAAGCATACAACGAAAGGTTCTAATTTTCGAGTTGTCACATCATCCCCAAGTTGAAAGAAATTTCGTCCCGAAATTTGGTAGGCACTCACTGAGGAAGCTAGTTAAGTTGTATGGTTTTCCTGGTTTTCCTGGGGTGTCACATCCACCCCCCGTTGATCTGGAATTTCGTCCCGAAATTCCGTAGCTTCGGCCTCAGTAGTGGGTGTACTGTTTGCGAACAGTTGGGGATACTTTTGTTTCATTTGATCTTCGCGTTCCCAGGTGAACTCTGGGCCGCGACGTGAGTTCCAACGAACTCGAACGAGAGGTATTCTGGTGCTCTTGAGGACCTTAACATCCCGGTCCGTGATTTCGACTGGTTCCTCGACGAATCGTAACTGTTCGTCGATAGTGAGTTCCTTCAGAGGAACTACGTGGGTCTCATCTGACGGACACTTCTTCAGATTCGACACGTGAAAAACGTTGTGAACTGCACCGAGTTCCGCTGGTAAGTTGAGTCTGTAGGCCACCCTGCCTATTTTCTCAATGACTTCGAAAGGTCCAACGTATCGTGGGTTGAGTTTGCCGCGTTTACCAAAACGAACCACACCCTTCCAGGGTGAAACTTTGAGTAGTACCCGCTCCCTAACCTGGAGCTCAAGTGGTTTCCTGCCCATGTCGGCGTAAACTTTCTGACGTTCGCGAGCTGCCGTCATGCGTTTTCGTATTTGAGCAATTTGTTCGGTCGTGTCTACCACATATTCTGGACCAGTGATCTGACTATCTCCCACCTCTGCCCAGCAAAGAGGTGACCGGCATTTACGTCCGTACAATGCCTCAAATGGAGCAGCTTTAATGCTGGTGTGGTAGCTATTATTGTACGAGAATTCCACAAGTGGCAGATGCTTTTCCCAGCGGTTGCCAAAGTCGATTACACATGCACGAAGTATGTCTTCTAAGGTTTGAATAGTGCGCTCGGACTGCCCGTCCATCTGAGGGTGGTACGCTGTGCTCATGTCTAATCGTGAGCCGAAGGATTTGTGCATTGCTTGCCACAGCTCTGAAGTAAAACGTGCATCTCGATCCGAGATAATGGAGGTGGGCACCCCGTGCCTCGAAACGACTTCCTTAAGGTATATTTCTGCAAGAGTGGAGAATTTATCCGTTTCCTTGATGGCCAGGAAGTGTGCAGACTTTGTGAGTCGATCCACGATCACCCAAATAGTATCGTTCCCGCGTTGGGATCTAGGTAGGCCAGTGACAAAATCCATGGAAATTTGCTCCCATTTCCATTGAGGTATCTCTGGTTGTTGGAGTAGGCCTGAGGGTTTCTGGTATTCAGACTTGACTCTTGCACAAGTCAAACACTTGCTGACGTAAGTTGCTATGTGGGCCTTCATGCTAGGCCACCAGTACGTAGTCTTGATGTCGTGGTACATTTTATCCGATCCAGGATGTACCGAGTAGTGAGCCTTGTGTGCTTCGTCCATCACAAGCTCTCGTAGGTTGCCATAGAGTGGGACCCAAATGCGTCTCGTTACGTAGTAAGCACCGTCTTCCTTTTGTTCTAATCGTTGCCTTGATCCGCGTAGGGCTTCAGCCCTGACGTTTTCTGGTTTCAGTGCTTCTATCTGAGCTGCTCGTATCTGGGAAGGGAGACTAAAGTGGATCGTGAGTTGTAAAGCTCGCACGCGCTTAGGCGCAGTGTCCTTCCGACTGAGGGCGTCAGCCACAACATTGGCCTTGCCCGGGTGATACCTGATTAAGCACTCGTAGTCATTCAGTAGTTCGACCCATCTTCGTTGCCGCATATTTAGTTCCTTCTGCTTGAAGATATGCTCGAGGCTCCTGTGGTCGGTGTAGATGGCGCACTTGGTACCATACAGGTAATGCCGCCATAATTTAAGTGCAAAAACAACAGCTCCCAGCTCTAAATCGTGCGTAGTGTAGTTCTTTTCATGAACTTTGAGTTGGCGTGAAGCGTAGGCTATAACTTTGTCTCGTTGCATCAACACGCAACCAAGACCTTGAATTGATGCGTCGCAGTAGACCACAAAATCGTCTGTGCCTTCTGGCAAGGAAAGGATAGGTGCGCTACAAAGTCTATCCTTTAGGTGCTGAAATGCCAACTCCTGTGCGTTTCCCCAGCGATAAACGACGCCCTTCTGCGTTAGTGAGGTGAGAGGCTGTGCGATCTTAGAAAAATCCTTAATGAATCTCCGGTAGTCTCCCGCCAAACCCAAGAATTGGCGAATTTCCTTTGGTGTACGAGGTGCAGGCCAGTTCTTAATCGAGTCTATCTTGGATGGATCAACGTGAATCCCATCCTTGTTTACCACGTGGCCTAGGAAATGGACTTCTCGAAGCCAAAAGTCGCATTTCGAGAACTTTGCATAAAGCTGTTCTGTTCGAAGGAGTTCCAGAATAAGTCGCAGATGCTGCTCGTCTTCCTCCCGACTCTTGGAATAGATCAGGATGTCGTCGATGAAGACTATAACGAACTTGTCCAGGTAAGGCTTGCATACTCGGTTCATCAAGTCCATGAAAACCGCAGGTGCGTTTGTCATCCCAAAAGGCATGACCAAAAACTCATAGTGCCCGTATCGAGTTTTGAAAGCTGTTTTGGAGACGTCCTCTCCCCGGACTCTCAGTTGGTGATAACCCGATCTCAAATCGATCTTCGAATAGTAGCTCGACCCTTGCAGCTGGTCGAACAAGTCGTCGATACGCGGTAGAGGATAACGATTCTTCACCGTCACCTTGTTGAGTTCCCGGTAGTCGATGCACATTCTGAAAGTACCGTCCTTCTTCTTTACGAATAATACTGGAGCTCCCCAGGGCGATGAGCTAGGACGAATAAAACCCTTATCCAAGAGTTCTTGTAGTTGCGTGGAGAGTTCTTTCAACTCTGATGGGGCTAAACGATAAGGTGCACGAGCTATAGGCGCAGCTCCAGGAGCTAATTCGATCTGAAACTCGACCTGGCGATGGGGCGGAAGACCAGGCAATTCCTCAGGAAATACCTCAGGATAGTCGCGTACAACCGGAAAATCTTCTATCTTCTTCTCTTTCTCCGTGGTGTCAGTAATGAGAGCCAAAATGGCAGTGTGGCCCTTTCGCAAGCACTTTTGGGCCTTAAGGAGAGAAATGACGTTCTCAACAGCACTCCTCTTGTCGCCATGAATCATGAGAGGTTCATCATCGGGACCTGGAATACGGACAACCTTCTCGTTGCAAAGAATCTCTGCTCGGTGTTGGGATAACCAATCCATCCCAATGACAACGTCGAAACTACCCAAGACAATAGGAATGAGGTCGATAGAGAAGGTCTGGTCAGCGAGAATAAGTTTACAACCCTTGACTACGTGTGTGGCTTCTAAACTCTTACCATTTGCTAGCTCTACGGTGTGCTTGTTGTTCAAAGGTGTTGGAATACGCTTAAGCATTCGACTAACTTCTAGTGACATGTAGCTAGTATCGACACCCGAATCAAATAATACTGAAACATAAAAGTCGTCGAGAAGGAACTTACCCGCCACAACATTGGGGTCGTTCCTTGCTTCCCCTTGGCCAATCACAAACACTCGCCCCCTGGCGCCATTGTTGTTGTTGTTCCCATTGTTACCATTCCCCTGATTGTTGTTATTGTTGTTGTTCTGGTTCCTGTTCAGTTGGGGACAGTCTCTCTTGAAGTGGCCCTCAGCTCCACACTGAAAGCATCCTTTGTTATCACCTTGCTGTTGCTGCTGGCGTTGATTCTGTTGAGCTTGATGACGATTCTGATTGGCGGGGTATAAGCTCCTGCAATCCTTTGCAGCGTGACCAGGCTTGTTGCACCGATGACAGTTGCCCCTGGTGCATGGCCCGCTGTGGTGCAGGCTGCAGCGATTGCACTTGGGGTGATTTCCTTTGTACCCACCATGACTTTGACCACCAGACGATTGCTGATTAGGGCTCTTGTAGTCCTCAGTCTTTCTCTGCTGAGACTGGGAATGAACAGAAGTCGAACCCTTACTTGAAGTCCCATCCCATTTCCGTTTGTTGTCACTAGAGGTACCAGAAGTGGTTGCAGCGCCTATGCGTTTTGGTAACTTGTTCTGCTCCACCGCCTGATCCGTGAGACGGTGAGCCAACTGAACGGCTTGCTGGTAGGTGGCGAGGTTCGCTGAAGTCACATGACTTTGGATTTCTGGCACTAAGCCCTGAAGAAATAGCTCGATGCGTTTGATGGGAGGATCCACCATAGTAGGACACAGAATTGCCAGTTCGTTCGACCTTTTTACATAAGCCTCAATTTCGGACCCCGTCATCTTGAGGTTGAAGAACTCCACTTCCAGTTTGTGAATCTCATCACGACTGCAGTATTCTTCCTTGATCATTTCCTTAAAGTTCTCCCATGGGGTGGCGTTGGCAGCAACCAACCCCAGCATTTGAACCTGAGCGTTCCACCATGTGAGGGCTAAACCCTCGAGAGTACCGGTAGCATACTTCACCCTGCGCGCCTCAGGGCATTCGCACATTTCGAAGACAGATTCTAGTTTCTCAAACCAGTGTAGGAGACCTACTGCTCCTTCAGTGCCGCTAAAAGTAGTTGGTCGGCAGTCCATGAAAGTCTTAAAAGTGCACACGGGTGGCTGAACATGCTGACCTATCGTGGGTGAAAGAAAAGACAGAGTTTAACACAAAGGTTGGTTCACGAGAGTAGGATTCTAAAGATCCTAGAATGAGTTCGGACTGCAGGATATACCTCCTGCGGGTGCAGCTGCAAGTGCTGCGGCAACTCGTTCGTTAATCAGAGCCGTCAACTGGGCTTGTGTCATGTTAACGCGTCCAGACATGATCTTCATACCAAAAGGAACATGAGTGAGAGGGGTTTGCGAAAATGCGATGACAGAAGGGAGTAAATACACGCGTGTTCAAGCAACAGTAGTTATACTAATCAAGCATACCATGAGCAATGTACTGTGTAACTAACAAGTAGGCAATATATACACAGATCATATCACCTAGAATGTCGAGCCTTGCATGTGGAGTGAAGCATCGTTGTGGACCGTTGAGCACTGTACAGGTTATAGTCTGGTTTTAACAAAACGTTTTTCCCTTTATTAAAACCAAGTTCTCTATAACCAATGGCTCTGATACCAATCTGTCACACCCCCAAAATCCACCTGCGGAGTACTACCGCTTGGAGGCGTGACTGACCAGGATCCAGCCACCAATCATATTGAACAAGCATATAAGTAGTTATAGAAATCCAACCAATACAATTGGTGTTCAAACAAAACATGGTTAAGTTGCAAGCGGAAGCATAAGTCTTAAAAACAAGGCATAAGTTTAATTGTTTCAAAGTTTAACATGGCACACAGTCGTCCATGTCCCACAACGATCCTCCTCCATGCAAGCTCCAGCTAAGAACCTAAGGACCTGCAAAGCATGTAGTAACGAGTCAACAACAAGTTGAGTGAGTTCACGGTTGGGTGTTTGTTTTAAGTAGTTTCGAAAACAGTTCCTTTAGCTGGCATCCGGCCGTGGGGGTTACCCCATAGTTAAAAACGTGACTTGTTTATTCCCGGTTACTCTGGCAATCCAGCCGTGGGGGCTACCCCGTGTTAGTTATCTGGCATTTCGGCCGTGGGGGCTACCCCATGTATACACTAGACTCGTTACCATATCGACTGCTGACTGTAGTCATGTTTATGTGCCCTGAAACTGTCAATGTCTATCATCATTGACGTGCCCCAGATCCATTAGTTCACGCCCGTCCTCTGCGGCACGGTGTGAGGTTTGTCAGACCTAAATAGCGCTATCTAACTAATGACCCGCTCGCCATTGGCCCGGCGATTAAGTCGATATAAAAATGAGGGACTTCATGATAGAGTTTTGGTCTAGTACGAGTTATCTGTCCGTGAGGACGAGGAATTACATTCCTGAACCATTGCTGTCCTACCCAAGGAGGACGAGGAACCCATGTTCCTTAACCCCAATTCCCGACCCCTGGGAATCCCATGCTTTGTAAAGGGTGTGAACTCACCTTGGTTTGCTCGGTAGATACACAGAAAAGTCAACCAAGTAATATTGTGGTTACTCACGTCCTATCATAGTTGTATCATACAATCAGGTTCGTATTCAAGTAATACACGTATGTTTCTACACGTATGCTAGCACATTGTATTCAAATATCACTCATGGTTTTCACGTGTAAGCACGGCAGTTTGCAAGTAATGCATACGAGTTGAACGAACAGTAACATGCCCATAATTAACAAAGTCCAAGGTCCGGCCCAAACACTAAGCCCATAATAAAGCAAGTCCATACAGCGTACACAAGTGTGTGGTCTCGAGTTGTGCTCTTATGTTCTCGAGTCGCAAACATGTTGGTTTCGAGTCGCAACCAGGTGTTCTCGGCTCGCAACCTGAGTCGTAAACGGCGGTCTCGAGTTATCATGGTCACGGTCTCGAGTCGCAACGGGGCTCGTAACCTTGGTTTCGAGTCATTCATGCATCAGGCGGTCTCGAGTCGCAACCGGACTCGAAATCATGGTTTCGGTTCATGCTGTTTTGGTCTCGAGTCGCAACCAGGCGTTTGCGACTCGCAACCTGTGTCGCAATCGGGGATCTCGACTCATCATGCGGTGGTTTCGAGTCGAGACAGGAGGTTTCGGTTGGGAACATTTGCTGAATTCAATATTGTACTTGGCCAATAAGATTTCACTGTTGTGATCTCATGTACTATCCAATAACAATACACTAACATGTGACAACCGTCACTTTTCCGTACATTCCGTACACTAGATAAACAGTAATTTGTGCTTTAATGACTGTACATGATCTAGTTACCAGACAAACAAATTTCTGAATTCCCATGCAAGTGAATTCATGCACATTTTGTGTTACAAAATATGGCTTTATGCATAAACGAGAGCGTTGCGTCAGAAATATTAGTAAACTCACCGGTAAGACACATCGTGTCAACAGAACTGCAGAAAGCAGTCAAACATTAGAATTGAGGCCTAGGTGTAGGTCCGACGACAAAAGTACATTAAAACCCAAGAGTACATATAAGGGTTTAATTTATAGACATTGCGAAAACAAAAATAAGCACTAAAAAGCACCCGAAACGCACTTTAAGTGCATAATTTTGTATAATTCAGCTCAATTCAACATTTAAACATATGAATATTATGCAGAAATTTCGTTTTATCATCCAGAATATTTCCCTAAGTGTTGGGAATTGAAAGGGTACAAGAAGGGTACTTAAAAGACACTAAAAAGTGTGATTTAGCACTTTAACGAACCAGTGTCTAACCGAACAACCGGACTTTACCCGAAACTTGAAAATATTGTTATTTTCATTATTTATTTTTTTTCTGAGCCAGTTAGGGTCCCTGATTACCCTAACACCCGTCATAACACGCTATACTTAACTAACTAGGTTAAACACTTAACTAACCTATTTAACCAAACTAAACATCAACTAACTTAGTTGATTTCGAACCAAGACCCCCCCCCCCCATTGTAATCGGCCTAACTAATGGGGGACATGTTTAGTACTTGTTTAATATCTTAATTATCTTGGCCAAGTATCTAGCCTACACATTATCCATGGGATAATAACATCTAAGTTTTCCTATAAATAAACACTTAACACCTAAGACTTTATCACTTCACTAATTCACAAACTCAACTCTCTCTTGCTCTCCCTTCACTCTCGGCCGAACCCCCTCCCCTACACCCATCCATTTTCGATTTCAAGCAAGCCATTCCAAGTATCTACAAACATCAAAGGTCACATATTAGGAGTCTTGGTTCACTCGGAGCGCGAAGGACCACTTTCTTTGGCTTTTACCCACCCGTTTTCCATCAAGAATCTTCCCTAGCCTTGAGCTAGAGGTATAACACTTAAAACTCGATTTTGAACTTATCTAAAGTGGTTAAAAGGGTTCGTGTCGGTTAAATATCGTTAACATACATTTTGAAGCATTAAAGTCTACTAAAAGTGTGAAAAATGGTGGTTAATAGCTTACAACTTGTGTAAAAATTGTAGTACTTGAAAGATGTGTTTATCTAGACCCGATCTATGATTGTGGTAGCTCGGATCACCATTTAACCCGGTTTGGTAAGATCATGGATCTTAACATAAGCTTGTTTTGAATAATACAAGGGTTAAAAGGCGAAACTCTACCACACGCGAATCATGAACTTGCGTAAAAGAGTTTTACTTGTGAAATTGTGTTTAAAACTAGCAGATCTACGCATCTGCATGTGGTATTTTCAAAGGACCACGTGTCAAGAGAAAACATACTTTTAAAGACGGATCTTACATGAACTAAATATATGTTTAGTAAATAAACAAGTGTGTAAACACTTGTGTAACAAGGAAGTTCAACAAAGAAATATTTTTGTGAATATTGACTAGAAGTTGTGAAACTTCATATTCTTTAAAAATAAAGTTTTTAAGAAACTAAACGTATTTTTAAAGATAACAAGACTTACTAAATGTGCTAGTAAGTTACTACACATTTTTTTGTAAATATTCAAGTTCATGAAATGGAGAAATTAGTGATTATTGTTGATGATTATTTGTTGATAATTGTTGTTGATGATTGCTGACGATTTAAAAGAAAATAAACACATGTTTTGAAAACATGGGAAACCTCCATTTTTAGGGGAAACTCTGTCGAAATTTCTATAAATTTCGACACTTAGAAAAAAAAATATAAGTTTTAAGAAACTTATTCCCTAAAAATGTATCTAAAAATATTACCAAGGTTTCCCTAATTTTTGGTGATAAGAAATGAGGATTTCTTCAAGAATAAAAATGGATATAAGTATGTATATTTTTGAGAGAAAAATATATATTATTTTATCACCAACTCTTGTGCTAAGTGTATAAAGTATGTGTTATACGTGCTAGTGTATTAAGACTTAAAAATACACTAAATACTCATGAGGAGTATAAACATAAAAATACACATACAACATACAAGATACATAATTCGGGTGCAAAGTGCAAAACATGAAATACTTATATTAATTTTTGAGAAAATAATATAAGTAAAACACTTAGTTAAAAATATAGAATATTTTTAACACAAGAATATATACAAAGAGAGTGACTGTACTTGTGCGATGCAAGTCTAGTGACTAACGTTAAGAAAACGCGTATAGGTTACGACGTTAAATAAGCAAATCCGGTGAAGTTTACGACGCACAGGAACGCAAAGTTGTGAGTTCATGCTCCCCCTTTTCTCTAACTGTTTTTGGTTTTATAACTCTCGGGGGTGAAATACATGTTACAAATATTATAATTTTTATAAATGGTAAAAATACGAGAAGCACTCGTGGTGAGTGCAACATGACGAGCTTTAAGAAAAGCCTAGAAAATACTAGATCATGTGAGCATAGACTAAATACAGAAATGCCATTAATACTTAATTAGGGACGAGGGTTAGATCTAACGGGTACGGCCGAGCCCCACTCATGGTCCTTATGTGACCTCTTGAGTGCTTCGGTGTCCCAGTTGAGGGAAATCGACACAGTCGAGGTTAATCGACACAGTCGAGGGAAATCGACACAGTCAAGGGAAATTAACGCAGTCGAGGTTAATCGACACAGTCGAGGGAAAATCGACACAGTGAAAGGAGAAAATACTAAAGCTCCCTATGTCCTCACATGCCTTAATGTCCTTGCTCAAACACTCATTTAGTACGTGGTTTACACAAGAAAACGTGATTTATACAATAAATACTTGATTGTAAAGGTTACAAACTATGTTTTCATACAAGATATACAAGACGCATGAACTCGCTCAACTTTATGTTGATGTTTTCCAAAATTACATGTATTTCAGGTGACAGGATGGATCTTGGGCGCAGGTGTCATAACTAGAAGTAGACTACAAGTCTAGATGTCATCCACGTTTGTTAAATCGAAACCTTGTCAAAGGTCGTGTTTTGAAAACTTAAATAACAAGTGTTTGTAATACTCAAATTTTCATGAATGGATGAACATCGTTTTGATCATGTAGTTGTTTATTACGATTGAATGCAATGATAACAAGCTAGTCACACATCATACGCTTCCGCAAAAGACAGGGTGTGACAGTTTGGTATCAGAGCTTCGATTGTAGTGAACTAGGATTCTTTCTCGAGTCTAGACTACAATCACTAGAGTTCTCTCACGAAAACATTTTTCAAAAAGGTTTTCATTGCATTCACAAAAGCGCCAAGATCCACGAGTCAGACACCTTACAAAGAAAATACAAGGCAAGGACATTAGGGAGGAATACCTTTAGAATAAGGTGCCAACCAAAGCATAGTCTACACGAGTTAGACTAGCCAAAAACAAAATGACCCCCAAAAACGAGAGTTATACGTGATATAATGCATTAAATTGCTTGATTATGCTAAGTAGCATATATGTTATTGATATACATACATACAAATAAGTGTACGGAATGATTATTGACGTGAATGAGATACTTTCGACTCCGACTCCTATTACTATACGTAACTCGCACGATGAAGCTACCGACCTCGCGTCCTTTGCAAAGCTCATGGCTGGGAGTGATTACCAAACAAGATGCTGAGCTTGCTTCCGTAGGAGATGGCTGCTCTTCCCTCTCGATCGTGAAGGTGCCTAACTACGGTGATGATGACGAGACAGAGGCGGCAACCTTGAACGAATTCTCAATCAACGGGACGAGATCCCTGTGGCTTATGTGAAGCAAGATTGACGATATGCTTAACCAGAAAAGGGAGATGAAGTATTCATCTCGAAGGTGCCCCTCCAACTACTAGGAATTCTTTCTATTCCTATTCCATCTAATCATCGTGCCTATACGCGCGTAACGATAACGAGTGTTAGCGCGTGGACCACTGCAATGGTCCTTTCCATGACAAGAGGTATAAGGACAATAGTGTCCCCTCCTTGATTGATTATCTGCTTGGACGAGAGAAAATTTGGGGTAACTGTGCAAGACAATTTATTATTACGGGGGCCCACGTAATAACGACTTGTAGTGCACAGAAATCCTGGTGGACTCTGCGGGTCAAGCTAATGAAAACCATACAAAATTAATCTATAGGTGTCCTCACCTTCATCCGGTAGAACAACACATAGATCAGTGCTTTAGCACGATAGAAAGTAGGAAGCCTGTCTTAGCCTACTTCATGACTGACACTTCTACCTGCATACGAGACGTTTGAGAAAACGATATTTAAGCAAGAGAGGTGGAATGACATTTAGGAAGAATCAGTGACGATACACTCCCTATCACCTCTACACAAACAACCCCATCAAAGGGGAAATATACGCACCAGTAAAGCTAAAGACCTAAGAAAACCAATGTAGCAGGAAATAACTGAAACTTGAATGACCAAGGCGATGTAGCCTCGAGTTCATTTCAAACAATAAGCCAAGTTGGCAAGCCTATGTGAAGGCTCAATAACTATTTCCTCACTTATACACTAATTGGGTGGTTACATAATGGCTTATGGTGCTATGTATCTCATAGACAATTGGAATGTTGTCTAACCTACTTCATACCATTTTGGCAGAAGAAAATGCCGCCCAGGCGAGACACAAACACCAGTACGCTGCCAAGAACAGAAGCCGAGCTGCAAGAACGCATCTCACAGGCGATTGCTCGACATGAAGCCCTCCGCTCTAAGCACAGCGATGGCACTACTGGAAATAACCCTCCAACTGGCTGCACCTATAAACAGTTCCTAGTCTGCAAGCCATTAAATTTTGATGGCACCGGAGGTGCCGTTGCATTTGTTCGTTGGGCAGAAAAGACTGACTCCATTCTAAGAATGAGTAACTGTTCGCCCCAACAGAGTGTTACCTATATCTCAGGGTTATTCGTAGATGGCGCACTCTCCTGGTGGAACCTTCAGGTTCAAACCCTTGGAGCAGATGCTGCTTATGCACTAAGCTGGGACGAGCTCAAGGAAATGATGGAAAAGAAATACTGTTCTAGGGCTGAAATCCAGAAGATTGAGGTGGAATTCTGGAACTTAAAAATGGACGGACCGAAGATTTCTGAATACGTCCAACGATTTCACGACTTGTCTAGGGTCGTCCCCTACTTAGTCAAACCGGAATTCAAAAGGGTTGAACGATTCATTTGGGGACTTGCACCTCAGATCAGGAGCATGGTTACTACCTCAAAGCCCTCAACCATTGCAGAGGCTATCGGTATAAGTGTCACCCTTACTGAAGAAGCTCTTCGCGCGGGAAAATTTTCAGAATCCGAGGATAACAAGAAAGAGACTCATGTGGAGTCATCAGGCAACAAGAAGAGGAAGTCTTCGAATCTAAAGATGAGCACCCAAGTCAACTATGGAAGCTCTAAAACAGGCAAAAGAAAGAAAGTGAATCCGCCGCGTGACAGGAAAACTGATGGAGCCACTAATAAGGCCGGTGGTAAAATATACTCGGGGACTAAGCCGAGATGCGGGGAATGCACTTTTCACCATAAAGGTCGATGTCTAAGGCCTAAGTGCGGAAAATGTGGAAAAGAAGGGCACAGCAAGGATGCCTGTTGGGCGAAGGACCCAGATGGAAGAAATAAGAGAATACCAGGTTGCTACAAATGTGGTGAAGCAGGGCACTTTAGGAAAGATTGCCCTAGGAAGAAACAAGCAAGGAAGGGTTTTCACGATTGAAACTCGTGAAGCACGCCAGGATCCAGATGCGGTTACGGGTACGTTCCCTATTAACCAACCTAATGCATCTACTTTTAATTAATACTGGCATCAACCTTTACCTTGCATGCTTAAGAACATAAGAAACTGCTGGGCCTAGTTTCGAGTAAAATAGACGTCCTGTATTCTTTAGATATGGGCATATAGAAGGCTAGTTTAAACAGTCGAAGCGAGTAAGGATTGTATTTAGGGACTCAGAAGGCCGGAACCTTCTGTTACCATTGACTTGCGAAGTCATGAGATGATAGTCAGCATGGATCAGAAATCCAAGTATAGAGCTGGAGTCGTTCAATATGAGAAAATCAGACGCATCCCTCTTGCGGATGATGAAACCTAACTTTCCTGCAATAGGTGCAAGGATGCTAGACCCCATAAGGCGGCAGATCTACGACATCCCTCATTGGTCGAAGAAGCATGGAAACGCCTCCGAGTAGACTGCAGAGCCTGAGAACATCCCCGTGATGGAAGAAGTCCCAGTAGCCTTTTCAGAAGACTTGCCAGGAACGCCTCTCTGTAGAGACGAGAGGAGTTTGGGATAAATCGCATGCCAGGAGCAGCACCAGTGACGAATGACGCCATACCGACTAGCTTCACCAGCGAAGCATGAACCTCTGATATAACCGCAAGAGCTGCTAGACAGAGGAAAATAAGGGCATAACATCCTTAGTTAAGGAGACAAGGAGAAAGTTGGTAGTCTCCACTTTACATAAACTGCAGAAAATTGAGAATCAGAATCCTTTGCCAAGGACTGACGACACAAATGAGCCAATCGTAAGGTTCCAGTTACCACTCAAAGATCAACTTGAGGACAAGAGGTCCTCCACTGTGAATACAAGAGGAAATATCCCTAAAACGACCTTTAGGACTTGCTTCGAGCATTACGAGATCCTTGTCGTATCATTTGGCTTAACACACGCATCGACAATATTCATGGACCTCATGAATCGAACGTGTGAGCCATACCTGGATAAGTCATATACTTATTGACTACATTCTTATATGGCCAACGACCAAGGAAGGTCGTGAGCAACAGCCGTAATTTACCTGGCAACTCTTAGAGAAAGCACAGTTACGTGCAATGATGACGAAAAGCGGATTTCGAGTTCGCGAAGGGAGAACTTTAAGATACATGATGGATAAGAACGAAATTCACGTCAACCCTGCAACCGGGAACTAAGGAGCTAGAGTTGCAATTATGTGACGTCTCTCGATAAGTCTCGATTGTACGTCGATGCAACGAGACCACGACATTGCACACGCAGCACATTGATTAAGGAATCACGAGAAGAGATCTTGAGATAGATACAGTGATTGCGCGCCGCAACTGGACGTCATTACCTGAAAGGAAATGTTGCACGATCTTTATTGATCACAAGGGTTGCAACACACCGATGATCGTAAGAACTCGAATATGAACTGAGCTACTGAACAATGCAGACTGTATAAACACAATATGTTCTTGTGTGATAAACTTTGATGAAAAGTCGGAACACTCACTTGCCCATAGTGGAGTTTTCCTACAACGGTATCTATCACACCGCCGTCTAAACCGCTTCGTGTAAAGCTTTAGACGGAACATAATGAGTAAATTCCCGTCATGTTGAACGGAGACGAGAAATAAACAATCAACTAGCCCGAGATGGCCCAAGGAAAACTAGAGGCCAGATCCTTCAGATATGCAATCATATCAGGACAGCCCGTAGAATACAGAAAGATAGCGCCGATGAGCGGCATAAGTCGAAAGAAATTGAGACAAGAAGTATGACTAAAATGAGAGCCTCGCCTAGAGAAGGCGTAGTATGTTTAGGAAAACGGAAAGGTTGAATCCCCGGTGTAGGGATCAGAACCATTGCTCACAAGATAAAGCTCCCAGAAAAAGATCAGTAGTGATCGCGACACATTCATGTGTCTAGTCTATAGAGGAGTCTGACTTAAGGAACAGTCGTTGTTCCCACAAATAAGATTCACGTCAATGACAAATGACAAGAATTACTATAGAAACCTGTTGAGGTTTTGGACCAAGAGTCCGTGATACTATAGAAACCTGTTGAGGTTTTGGACCAAGAGTCCGTGATACTATAGAAACCTGTTGAGGTTTTGGACCAAGAGTCCGTGATACTATAGAAACGTGTTGAGGTTTTGGACCAAGAGTCCGTGATACTATAGAAACCTGTTGAGGTTTTGGACCAAGAGTCCGTGATACTATAGAAACCTGTTGAGGTTTTGGACCAAGAGTCCGTGATACTATAGAAACCTGTTGAGGTTTTGGACCAAGAGTCCGCGATACTATAGAAACCTGTTGAGGTTTTGGACCAAGAGTCCGTGATACTATAGAAACCTGTTGAGGTTTTGGACCAAGAGTCCGTGATACTATAGAAACCTGTTGAGGTTATGGACCAAGAGTCCACAAGATACAGAAAAGTCATGATCGACTTACTTGAGTATGATAGAATTCATGACATGACCCAGAGATTTCATAGGAACATGAAGACAAATCATGAATCCAAGTGACCATATTGGTTTCACAACTCCCCTGCGACCGAGGGCATCGCTTGAATTTCGGGACGAAATTCTTTTAACGGGGGGAGACTGTGACAACCGTCACTTTTCCGTACATTCCGTACACTAGATAAACAGTAATTTGTGCTTTAATGACTGTACATGATCTAGTTACCAGACAAACAAATTTCTGAATTCCCATGCAAGTGAATTCATGCACATTTTGTGTTACAAAATATGGCTTTATGCATAAACGAGAGCGTTGCGTCAGAAATATTAGTAAACTCACCGGTAAGACACATCGTGTCAACAGAACTGCAGAAAGCAGTCAAACATTAGAATTGAGGCCTAGGTGTAGGTCCGACGACAAAAGTACATTAAAACCCAAGAGTACATATAAGGGTTTAATTTATAGACATTGCGAAAACAAAAATAAGCACTAAAAAGCACCCGAAACGCACTTTAAGTGCATAATTTTGTATAATTCAGCTCAATTCAGCATTTAAACATATGAATATTATGCAGAAATTTCGTTTTATCATCCAGAATATTTCCCTAAGTGTTGGGAATTGAAAGGGTACAAGAAGGGTACTTAAAAGACACTAAAAAGTGTGATTTAGCACTTTAACGAACCAGTGTCTAACCGAACAACCGGACTTTACCCGAAACTTGAAAATATTGTTATTTTCATTATTTATTTTTTTTCTGAGCCAGTTAGGGTCCCTGATTACCCTAACACCCGTCATAACACGCTATACTTAACTAACTAGGTTAAACACTTAACTAACCTATTTAACCAAACTAAACATCAACTAACTTAGTTGATTTCGAACCAAGACCCCCCCCCCATTGTAATCGGCCTAACTAATGGGGGACATGTTTAGTACTTGTTTAATATCTTAATTATCTTGGCCAAGTATCTAGCCTACACATTATCCATGGGATAATAACATCTAAGTTTTCCTATAAATAAACACTTAACACCTAAGACTTTATCACTTCACTAATTCACAAACTCAACTCTCTCTTGCTCTCCCTTCACTCTCGGCCGAACCCCCTCCCCTACACCCATCCATTTTCGATTTCAAGCAAGCCATTCCAAGTATCTACAAACATCAAAGGTCACATATTAGGAGTCTTGGTGCACTCGGAGCGCGAAGGACCACTTTCTTTGGCTTTTACCCACCCGTTTTCCATCAAGAATCTTCCCTAGCCTTGAGCTAGAGGTATAACACTTAAAACTCGATTTTGAACTTATCTAAAGTGGTTAAAAGGGTTCGTGTCGGTTAAATATCGTTAACATACATTTTGAAGCATTAAAGTCTACTAAAAGTGTGAAAAATGGTGGTTAATAGCTTACAACTTGTGTAAAAATTGTAGTACTTGAAAGATGTGTTTATCTAGACCCGATCTATGATTGTGGTAGCTCGGATCACCATTTAACCCGGTTTGGTAAGATCATGGATCTTAACATAAGCTTGTTTTGAATAATACAAGGGTTAAAAGGCGAAACTCTACCACACGCGAATCATGAACTTGCGTAAAAGAGTTTTACTTGTGAAATTGTGTTTAAAACTAGCAGATCTACGCATCTGCATGTGGTATTTTCAAAGGACCACGTGTCAAGAGAAAACATACTTTTAAAGACGGATCTTACATGAACTAAATATATGTTTAGTAAATAAACAAGTGTGTAAACACTTGTGTAACAAGGAAGTTCGACAAAGAAATATTTTTGTGAATATTGACTAGAAGTTGTGAAACTTCATATTCTTTAAAAATAAAGTTTTTAAGAAACTAAACGTATTTTTAAAGATAACAAGACTTACTAAATGTGCTAGTAAGTTACTACACATTTTTTTGTAAATATTCAAGTTCATGAAATGGAGAAATTAGTGATTATTGTTGATGATTATTTGTTGATAATTGTTGTTGATGATTGCTGACGATTTAAAAGAAAATAAACACATGTTTTGAAAACATGGGAAACCTCCATTTTTAGGGGAAACTCTGTCGAAATTTCTATAAATTTCGACACTTAGAAAAAAAAATATAAGTTTTAAGAAACTTATTCCCTAAAAATGTATCTAAAAATATTACCAAGGTTTCCCTAATTTTTGGTGATAAGAAATGAGGATTTCTTCAAGAATAAAAATGGATATAAGTATGTATATTTTTGAGAGAAAAATATATATTATTTTATCACCAACTCTTGTGCTAAGTGTATAAAGTATGTGTTATACGTGCTAGTGTATTAAGACTTAAAAATACACTAAATACTCATGAGGAGTATAAACATAAAAATACACATACAACATACAAGATACATAATTCGGGTGCAAAGTGCAAAACATGAAATACTTATATTAATTTTTGAGAAAATAATATAAGTAAAACACTTAGTTAAAAATATAGAATATTTTTAACACAAGAATATATACAAAGAGAGTGACTGTACTTGTGCGATGCAAGTCTAGTGACTAACGTTAAGAAAACGCGTATAGGTTACGACGTTAAATAAGCAAATCCGGTGAAGTTTACGACGCACAGGAACGCAAAGTTGTGAGTTCATGCTCCCCCTTTTCTCTAACTGTTTTTGGTTTTATAACTCTCAGGGGTGAAATACATGTTACAAATATTATAATTTTTATAAATGGTAAAAATACGAGAAGCACTCGTGGTGAGTGCAACATGACGAGCTTTAAGAAAAGCCTAGAAAATACTAGATCATGTGAGCATAGACTAAATACAGAAATGCCATTAATACTTAATTAGGGACGAGGGTTAGATCTAACGGGTACGGCCGAGCCCCACTCATGGTCCTTATGTGACCTCTTGAGTGCTTCGGTGTCCCAGTCGAGGGAAATCGACACAGTCGAGGTTAATCGACACAGTCGAGGGAAATCGACACAGTCAAGGGAAATTAACGCAGTCGAGGTTAATCGACACAGTCGAGGGAAAATCGACACAGTGAAAGGAGAAAATACTAAAGCTCCCTATGTCCTCACATGCCTTAATGTCCTTGCTCAAACACTCATTTAGTACGTGGTTTACACAAGAAAACGTGATTTATACAATAAATACTTGATTGTAAAGGTTACAAACTATGTTTTCATACAAGATATACAAGACGCATGAACTCGCTCAACTTTATGTTGATGTTTTCCAAAATTACATGTATTTCAGGTGACAGGATGGATCTTGGGCGCAGGTGTCATAACTAGAAGTAGACTACAAGTCTAGATGTCATCCACGTTTGTTAAATCGAAACCTTGTCAAAGGTCGTGTTTTGAAAACTTAAATAACAAGTGTTTGTAATACTCAAATTTTCATGAATGGATGAACATCGTTTTGATCATGTAGTTGTTTATTACGATTGAATGCAATGATAACAAGCTAGTCACACATCATACGCTTCCGCAAAAGACAGGGTGTGACAGTTTGGTATCAGAGCTTCGATTGTAGTGAACTAGGATTCTTTCTCGAGTCTAGACTACAATCACTAGAGTTCTCTCACGAAAACATTTTTCAAAAAGGTTTTCATTGCATTCACAAAAGCGCCAAGATCCACGAGTCAGACACCTTACAAAGAAAATACAAGGCAAGGACATTAGGGAGGAATACCTTTAGAATAAGGTGCCAACCAAAGCATAGTCTACACGAGTTAGACTAGCCAAAAACAAAATGACCCCCAAAAACGAGAGTTATACGTGATATAATGCATTAAATTGCTTGATTATGCTAAGTAGCATATATGTTATTGATATACATACATACAAATAAGTGTACGGAATGATTATTGACGTGAATGAGATACTTTCGACTCCGACTCCTATTACTATACGTAACTCGCACGATGAAGCTACCGACCTCGCGTCCTTTGCAAAGCTCATGGCTGGGAGTGATTACCAAACAAGATGCTGAGCTTGCTTCCGTAGGAGATGGCTGCTCTTCCCTCTCGATCGTGAAGGTGCCTAACTACGGTGATGATGACGAGACAGAGGCGGCAACCTTGAACGAATTCTCAATCAACGGGACGAGATCCCTGTGGCTTATGTGAAGCAAGATTGACGATATGCTTAACCAGAAAAGGGAGATGAAGTATTCATCTCGAAGGTGCCCCTCCAACTACTAGGAATTCTTTCTATTCCTATTCCATCTAATCATCGTGCCTATACGCGCGTAACGATAACGAGTGTTAGCGCGTGGACCACTGCAATGGTCCTTTCCATGACAAGAGGTATAAGGACAATAGTGTCCCCTCCTTGATTGATTATCTGCTTGGACGAGAGAAAATTTGGGGTAACTGTGCAAGACAATTTATTATTACGGGGGCCCACGTAATAACGACTTGTAGTGCACAGAAATCCTGGTGGACTCTGCGGGTCAAGCTAATGAAAACCATACAAAATTAATCTATAGGTGTCCTCACCTTCATCCGGTAGAACAACACATAGATCAGTGCTTTAGCACGATAGAAAGTAGGAAGCCTGTCTTAGCCTATTTCATGACTGACACTTCTACCTGCATACGAGACGTTTGAGAAAACGATATTTAAGCAAGAGAGGTGGAATGACATTTAGGAAGAATCAGTGACGATACACTCCCTATCACCTCTACACAAACAACCCCATCAAAGGGGAAATATACGCACCAGTAAAGCTAAAGACCTAAGAAAACCAATGTAGCAGGAAATAACTGAAACTTGAATGACCAAGGCGATGTAGCCTCGAGTTCATTTCAAACAATAAGCCAAGTTGGCAAGCCTATGTGAAGGCTCAATAACTATTTCCTCACTTATACACTAATTGGGTGGTTACATAATGGCTTATGGTGCTATGTATCTCATAGACAATTGGAATGTTGTCTAACCTACTTCATACCATTTTGGCAGAAGAAAATGCCGCCCAGGCGAGACACAAACACCAGTACGCTGCCAAGAACAGAAGCCGAGCTGCAAGAACGCATCTCACAGGCGATTGCTCGACATGAAGCCCTCCGCTCTAAGCACAGCGATGGCACTACTGGAAATAACCCTCCAACTGGCTGCACCTATAAACAGTTCCTAGTCTGCAAGCCATTAAATTTTGATGGCACCGGAGGTGCCGTTGCATTTGTTCGTTGGGCAGAAAAGACTGACTCCATTCTAAGAATGAGTAACTGTTCGCCCCAACAGAGTGTTACCTATATCTCAGGGTTATTCGTAGATGGCGCACTCTCCTGGTGGAACCTTCAGGTTCAAACCCTTGGAGCAGATGCTGCTTATGCACTAAGCTGGGACGAGCTCAAGGAAATGATGGAAAAGAAATACTGTTCTAGGGCTGAAATCCAGAAGATTGAGGTGGAATTCTGGAACTTAAAAATGGACGGACCGAAGATTTCTGAATACGTCCAACGATTTCACGACTTGTCTAGGGTCGTCCCCTACTTAGTCAAACCGGAATTCAAAAGGGTTGAACGATTCATTTGGGGACTTGCACCTCAGATCAGGAGCATGGTTACTACCTCAAAGCCCTCAACCATTGCAGAGGCTATCGGTATAAGTGTCACCCTTACTGAAGAAGCTCTTCGCGCGGGAAAATTTTCAGAATCCGAGGATAACAAGAAAGAGACTCATGTGGAGTCATCAGGCAACAAGAAGAGGAAGTCTTCGAATCTAAAGATGAGCACCCAAGTCAACTATGGAAGCTCTAAAACAGGCAAAAGAAAGAAAGTGAATCCGCCGCGTGACAGGAAAACTGATGGAGCCACTAATAAGGCCGGTGGTAAAATATACTCGGGGACTAAGCCGAGATGCGGGGAATGCACTTTTCACCATAAAGGTCGATGTCTAAGGCCTAAGTGCGGAAAGTGTGGAAAAGAAGGGCACAGCAAGGATGCCTGTTGGGCGAAGGACCCAGATGGAAGAAATAAGAGAATACCAGGTTGCTACAAATGTGGTGAAGCAGGGCACTTTAGGAAAGATTGCCCTAGGAAGAAACAAGCAAGGAAGGGTTTTCACGATTGAAACTCGTGAAGCACGCCAGGATCCAGATGCGGTTACGGGTACGTTCCCTATTAACCAACCTAATGCATCTACTTTTAATTAATACTGGCATCAACCTTTACCTTGCATGCTTAAGAACATAAGAAACTGCTGGGCCTAGTTTTGAGTAAAATAGACGTCCTGTATTCTTTAGATATGGGCATATAGAAGGCTAGTTTAAACAGTCGAAGCGAGTAAGGATTGTATTTAGGGACTCAGAAGGCCGGAACCTTCTGTTACCATTGACTTGCGAAGTCATGAGATGATAGTCAGCATGGATCAGAAATCCAAGTATAGAGCTGGAGTCGTTCAATATAAGAAAATCAGACGCATCCCTCTTGCGGATGATGAAACCTAACTTTCCTGCAATAGGTGCAAGGATGCTAGACCCCATAAGGCGGCAGATCTACGACATCCCTCATTGGTCGAAGAAGCATGGAAACGCCTCCGAGTAGACTGCAGAGCCTGAGAACATCCCCGTGATGGAAGAAGTCCCAGTAGCCTTTTCAGAAGACTTGCCAGGAACGCCTCTCTGTAGAGACGAGAGGAGTTTGGGATAAATCGCATGCCAGGAGCAGCACCAGTGACGAATGACGCCATACCGACTAGCTTCACCAGCGAAGCATGAACCTCTGATATAACCGCAAGAGCTGCTAGACAGAGGAAAATAAGGGCATAACATCCTTAGTTAAGGAGACAAGGAGAAAGTTGGTAGTCTCCACTTTACATAAACTGCAGAAAATTGAGAATCAGAATCCTTTGCCAAGGACTGACGACACAAATGAGCCAATCGTAAGGTTCCAGTTACCACTCAAAGATCAACTTGAGGACAAGAGGTCCTCCACTGTGAATACAAGAGGAAATATCCCTAAAACGACCTTTAGGACTTGCTTCGAGCATTACGAGATCCTTGTCGTATCATTTGGCTTAACACACGCATCGACAATATTCATGGACCTCATGAATCGAACGTGTGAGCCATACCTGGATAAGTCATATACTTATTGACTACATTCTTATATGGCCAACGACCAAGGAAGGTCGTGAGCAACAGCCGTAATTTACCTGGCAACTCTTAGAGAAAGCACAGTTACGTGCAATGATGACGAAAAGCGGATTTCGAGTTCGCGAAGGGAGAACTTTAAGATACATGATGGATAAGAACGAAATTCACGTCAACCCTGCAACCGGGAACTAAGGAGCTAGAGTTGCAATTATGTGACGTCTCTCGATAAGTCTCGATTGTACGTCGATGCAACGAGACCACGACATTGCACACGCAGCACATTGATTAAGGAATCACGAGAAGAGATCTTGAGATAGATACAGTGATTGCGCGCCGCAACTGGACGTCGTTACCTGAAAGGAAATGTTGCACGATCTTTATTGATCACAAGGGTTGCAACACACCGATGATCGTAAGAACTCGAATATGAACTGAGCTACTGAACAATGCAGACTGTATAAACACAATATGTTCTTGTGTGATAAACTTTGATGAAAAGTCGGAACACTCACTTGCCCATAGTGGAGTTTTCCTACAACGGTATCTATCACACCGCCGTCTAAACCGCTTCGTGTAAAGCTTTAGACGGAACATAATGAGTAAATTCCCGTCATGTTGAACGGAGACGAGAAATAAACAATCAACTAGCCCGAGATGGCCCAAGGAAAACTAGAGGCCAGATCCTTCAGATATGCAATCATATCAGGACAGCCCGTAGAATACAGAAAGATAGCGCCGATGAGCGGCATAAGTCGAAAGAAATTGAGACAAGAAGTATGACTAAAATGAGAGCCTCGCCTAGAGAAGGCGTAGTATGTTTAGGAAAACGGAAAGGTTGAATCCCCGGTGTAGGGATCAGAACCATTGCTCACAAGATAAAGCTCCCAGAAAAAGATCAGTAGTGATCGCGACACATTCATGTGTCTAGTCTATAGAGGAGTCTGACTTAAGGAACAGTCGTTGTTCCCACAAATAAGATTCACGTCAATGACAAATGACAAGAATTACTATAGAAACCTGTTGAGGTTTTGGACCAAGAGTCCGTGATACTATAGAAACCTGTTGAGGTTTTGGACCAAGAGTCCGTGATACTATAGAAACCTGTTGAGGTTTTGGACCAAGAGTCCGTGATACTATAGAAACGTGTTGAGGTTTTGGACCAAGAGTCCGTGATACTATAGAAACCTGTTGAGGTTTTGGACCAAGAGTCCGTGATACTATAGAAACCTGTTGAGGTTTTGGACCAAGAGTCCGTGATACTATAGAAACCTGTTGAGGTTTTGGACCAAGAGTCCGCGATACTATAGAAACCTGTTGAGGTTTTGGACCAAGAGTCCGTGATACTATAGAAACCTGCTGAGGTTTTGGACCAAGAGTCCGTGATACTATAGAAACCTGTTGAGGTTATGGACCAAGAGTCCACAAGATACAGAAAAGTCATGATCGACTTACTTGAGTATGATAGAATTCATGACATGACCCAGAGATTTCATAGGAACATGAAGACAAATCATGAATCCAAGTGACCATATTGGTTTCACAACTCCCCTGCGACCGAGGGCATCGCTTGAATTTCGGGACGAAATTCTTTTAACGGGGGGAGACTGTGACAACCGTCACTTTTCCGTACATTCCATACACTAGATAAACAGTAATTTGTGCTTTAATGACTGTACATGATCTAGTTACCAGACAAACAAATTTCTGAATTCCCATGCAAGTGAATTCATGCACATTTTGTGTTACAAAATATGGCTTTATGCATAAACGAGAGCGTTGCGTCAGAAATATTAGTAAACTCACCGGTAAGACACATCGTGTCAACAGAACTGCAGAAAGCAGTCAAACATTAGAATTGAGGCCTAGGTGTAGGTCCGACGACAAAAGTACATTAAAACCCAAGAGTACATATAAGGGTTTAATTTATAGACATTGCGAAAACAAAAATAAGCACTAAAAAGCACCCGAAACGCACTTTAAGTGCATAATTTTGTATAATTCAGCTCAATTCAGCATTTAAACATATGAATATTATGCAGAAATTTCGTTTTATCATCCAGAATATTTCCCTAAGTGTTGGGAATTGAAAGGGTACAAGAAGGGTACTTAAAAGACACTAAAAAGTGTGATTTAGCACTTTAACGAACCAGTGTCTAACCGAACAACCGGACTTTACCCGAAACTTGAAAATATTGTTATTTTCATTATTTATTTTTTTTCTGAGCCAGTTAGGGTCCCTGATTACCCTAACACCCGTCATAACACGCTATACTTAACTAACTAGGTTAAACACTTAACTAACCTATTTAACCAAACTAAACATCAACTAACTTAGTTGATTTCGAACCAAGACCCCCCCCCCCCATTGTAATCGGCCTAACTAATGGGGGACATGTTTAGTACTTGTTTAATATCTTAATTATCTTGGCCAAGTATCTAGCCTACACATTATCCATGGGATAATAACATCTAAGTTTTCCTATAAATAAACACTTAACACCTAAGACTTTATCACTTCACTAATTCACAAACTCAACTCTCTCTTGCTCTCCCTTCACTCTCGGCCGAACCCCCTCCCCTACACCCATCCATTTTCGATTTCAAGCAAGCCATTCCAAGTATCTACAAACATCAAAGGTCACATATTAGGAGTCTTGGTGCACTCGGAGCGCGAAGGACCACTTTCTTTGGCTTTTACCCACCCGTTTTCCATCAAGAATCTTCCCTAGCCTTGAGCTAGAGGTATAACACTTAAAACTCGATTTTGAACTTATCTAAAGTGGTTAAAAGGGTTCGTGTCGGTTAAATATCGTTAACATACATTTTGAAGCATTAAAGTCTACTAAAGTGTGAAAAATGGTGGTTAATAGCTTACAACTTGTGTAAAAATTGTAGTACTTGAAAGATGTGTTTATCTAGACCCGATCTATGATTGTGGTAGCTCGGATCACCATTTAACCCGGTTTGGTAAGATCATGGATCTTAACATAAGCTTGTTTTGAATAATACAAGGGTTAAAAGGCGAAACTCTACCACACGCGAATCATGAACTTGCGTAAAAGAGTTTTACTTGTGAAATTGTGTTTAAAACTAGCAGATCTACGCATCTGCATGTGGTATTTTCAAAGGACCACGTGTCAAGAGAAAACATACTTTTAAAGACGGATCTTACATGAACTAAATATATGTTTAGTAAATAAACAAGTGTGTAAACACTTGTGTAACAAGGAAGTTCGACAAAGAAATATTTTTGTGAATATTGACTAGAAGTTGTGAAACTTCATATTCTTTAAAAATAAAGTTTTTAAGAAACTAAACGTATTTTTAAAGATAACAAGACTTACTAAATGTGCTAGTAAGTTACTACACATTTTTTTGTAAATATTCAAGTTCATGAAATGGAGAAATTAGTGATTATTGTTGATGATTATTTGTTGATAATTGTTGTTGATGATTGCTGACGATTTAAAAGAAAATAAAACACATGTTTTGAAAACATGGGAAACCTCCATTTTTAGGGGAAACTCTGTCGAAATTTCTATAAATTTCGACACTTAGAAAAAAAAATATAAGTTTTAAGAAACTTATTCCCTAAAAATGTATCTAAAAATATTACCAAGGTTTCCCTAATTTTTGGTGATAAGAAATGAGGATTTCTTCAAGAATAAAAATGGATATAAGTATGTATATTTTTGAGAGAAAAATATATATTATTTTATCACCAACTCTTGTGCTAAGTGTATAAAGTATGTGTTATACGTGCTAGTGTATTAAGACTTAAAAATACACTAAATACTCATGAGGAGTATAAACATAAAAATACACATACAACATACAAGATACATAATTCGGGTGCAAAGTGCAAAACATGAAATACTTATATTAATTTTTGAGAAAATAATATAAGTAAAACACTTAGTTAAAAATATAGAATATTTTTAACACAAGAATATATACAAAGAGAGTGACTGTACTTGTGCGATGCAAGTCTAGTGACTAACGTTAAGAAAACGCGTATAGGTTACGACGTTAAATAAGCAAATCCGGTGAAGTTTACGACGCACAGGAACGCAAAGTTGTGAGTTCATGCTCCCCCTTTTCTCTAACTGTTTTTGGTTTTATAACTCTCGGGGGTGAAATACATGTTACAAATATTATAATTTTTACAAATGGTAAAAATACGAGAAGCACTCGTGGTGAGTGCAACATGACGAGCTTTAAGAAAGCCTAGAAAATACTAGATCATGTGAGCATAGACTAAATACAGAAATGCCATTAATACTTAATTAGGGACGAGGGTTAGATCTAACGGGTACGGCCGAGCCCCACTCATGGTCCTTATGTGACCTCTTGAGTGCTTCGGTGTCCCAGTCGAGGGAAATCGACACAGTCGAGGTTATCGACACAGTCGAGGGAAATCGACACAGTCAAGGGAAATTAACGCAGTCGAGGTTAATCGACACAGTCGAGGGAAAATCGACACAGTGAAAGGAGAAAATACTAAAGCTCCCTATGTCCTCACATGCCTTAATGTCCTTGCTCAAACACTCATTTAGTACGTGGTTTACACAAGAAAACGTGATTTATACAATAAATACTTGATTGTAAAGGTTACAAACTATGTTTTCATACAAGATATACAAGACGCATGAACTCGCTCAACTTTATGTTGATGTTTTCCAAAATTACATGTATTTCAGGTGACAGGATGGATCTTGGGCGCAGGTGTCATAACTAGAAGTAGACTACAAGTCTAGATGTCATCCACTTTTGTTAAATCGAAACCTTGTCAAAGGTCGTGTTTTGAAAACTTAAATAACAAGTGTTTGTAATACTCAAATTTTCATGAATGGATGAACATCGTTTTGATCATGTAGTTGTTTATTACGATTGAATGCAATGATAACAAGCTAGTCACACATCATACGCTTCCGCAAAAGACAGGGTGTGACAGTTTGGTATCAGAGCTTCGATTGTAGTGAACTAGGATTCTTTCTCGAGTCTAGACTACAATCACTAGAGTTCTCTCACGAAAACATTTTCAAAAAGGTTTTCATTGCATTCACAAAAGCGCCAAGATCCACGAGTCAGACACCTTACAAAGAAAATACAAGTCAAGGACATTAGGGAGGAATACCTTTAGAATAAGGTGCCAACCAAAGCATAGTCTACACGAGTTAGACTAGCCAAAAACAAAATGACCCCCAAAAACGAGAGTTATACGTGATATAATGCATTAAATTGCTTGATTATGCTAAGTAGCATATATGTTATTGATATACATACATACAAATAAGTGTACGGAATGATTATTGACGTGAATGAGATACTTTCGACTCCGACTCCTATTACTATACGTAACTCGCACGATGAAGCTACCGACCTCGCGTCCTTTGCAAAGCTCATGGCTGGAGTGATTACCAAACAAGATGCTGAGCTTGCTTCCGTAGGAGATGGCTGCTCTTCCCTCTCGATCGTGAAGGTGCCTAACTACGGTGATGATGACGAGACAGAGGCGGCAACCTTGAACGAATTCTCAATCAACGGAACGAGATCCCTGTGGCTTATGTGAAGCAAGATTGACGATATGCTTAACCAGAAAAGGGAGATGAAGTATTCATCTCGAAGGTGCCCCTCCAACTACTAGGAATTCTTTCTATTCCTATTCCATCTAATCATCGTGCCTATACGCGCGTAACGATAACGAGTGTTTAGCGCGTGGACCACTGCAATGGTCTTTCCATGACAAGAGGTATAAGGACAATAGGGTCCCCTCCTTGATTGATTATCTGCTTGGACGAGAGAAAATTTGGGGTAACTGTGCAAGACAATTTATTATTACGGGGGCCCACGTAATAACGACTTGTAGTGCACAGAAATCCTGGTGGACTCTGCGGGTCAAGCTAATGAAAACCATACAAAATTAATCTATAGGTGTCCTCACCTTCATCCGGTAGAACAACACATAGATCAGTGCTTTAGCACGATAGAAAGTAGGAAGCCTGTCTTAGCCTACTTCATGACTGACACTTCTACCTGCATACGAGACGTTTGAGAAAACGATATTTAAGCAAGAGAGGTGGAATGACATTTAGGAAGAATCAGTGACGATACACTCCCTATCACCTCTACACAAACAACCCCATCAAAGGGGAAATATACGCACCAGTAAAGCTAAAGACCTAAGAAAACCAATGTAGCAGGAAATAACTGAAACTTGAATGACCAAGGCGATGTAGCCTCGAGTTCATTTCAAACAATAAGCCAAGTTGGCAAGCCTATGTGAAGGCTCAATAACTATTTCCTCGCTTATACACTAATTGGGTGGTTACATAATGGCTTATGGTGCTATGTATCTCATAGACAATTGGAATGTTGTCTAACCTACTTCATACCATTTTGGCAGAAGAAAATGCCGCCCAGGCGAGACACAAACACCAGTACGCTGCCAAGAACAGAAGCCGAGCTGCAAGAACGCATCTCACAGGCGATTGCTCGACATGAAGCCCTCCGCTCTAAGCACAGCGATGGCACTACTGGAAATAACCCTCCAACTGGCTGCACCTATAAACAGTTCCTAGTCTGCAAGCCATTAAATTTTGATGGCACCGGAGGTGCCGTTGCATTTGTTCGTTGGGCAGAAAAGACTGACTCCATTCTAAGAATGAGTAACTGTTCGCCCCAACAGAGTGTTACCTATATCTCAGGGTTATTCGTAGATGGCCCACTCTCCTGGTGGAACCTTCAGGTTCAAACCCTTGGAGCAGATGCTGCTTATGCACTAAGCTGGGACGAGCTCAAGGAAATGATGGAAAAGAAATACTGTTCTAGGGCTGAAATCCAGAAGATTGAGGTGGAATTCTGGAACTTAAAAATGGACGGACCGAAGATTTCTGAATACGTCCAACGATTTCACGACTTGTCTAGGGTCGTCCCCTACTTAGTCAAACCGGAATTCAAAAGGGTTGAACGATTCATTTGGGGACTTGCACCTCAGATCAGGAGCATGGTTACTACCTCAAAGCCCTCAACCATTGCAGAGGCTATCGGTATAAGTGTCACCCTTACTGAAGAAGCTCTTCGCGCGGGAAAATTTTCAGAATCCGAGGATAACAAGAAAGAGACTCATGTGGAGTCATCAGGCAACAAGAAGAGGAAGTCTTCGAATCTAAAGATGAGCACCCAAGTCAACTATGGAAGCTCTAAAACAGGCAAAAGAAAGAAAGTGAATCCGCCGCGTGACAGGAAAACTGATGGAGCCACTAATAAGGCCGGTGGTAAAATATACTCGGGGACTAAGCCGAGATGCGGGGAATGCATTTTTCACCATAAAGGTCGATGTCTAAGGCCTAAGTGCGGAAAGTGTGGAAAAGAAGGGCACAGCAAGGATGCCTGTTGGGCGAAGGACCCAGATGGAAGAAATAAGAGAATACCAGGTTGCTACAAATGTGGTGAAGCAGGGCACTTTAGGAAAGATTGCCCTAGGAAGAAACAAGCAAGGAAGGGTTTTCACGATTGAAACTCGTGAAGCACGCCAGGATCCAGATGCGGTTACGGGTACGTTCCCTATTAACCAACCTAATGCATCTACTTTTAATTAATACTGGCATCAACCTTTACCTTGCATGCTTAAGAACATAAGAAACTGCTGGGCCTAGTTTCGAGTAAAATAGACGTCCTGTATTCTTTAGATATGGGCATATAGAAGGCTAGTTTAAACAGTCGAAGCGAGTAAGGATTGTATTTAGGGACTCAGAAGGCCGGAACCTTCTGTTACCATTGACTTGCGAAGTCATGAGATGATAGTCAGCATGGATCAGAAATCCAAGTATAGAGCTGGAGTCGTTCAATATGAGAAAATCAGACGCATCCCTCTTGCGGATGATGAAACCTAACTTTCCTGCAATAGGTGCAAGGATGCTAGACCCCATAAGGCGGCAGATCTACGACATCCCTCATTGGTCGAAGAAGCATGGAAACGCCTCCGAGTAGACTGCAGAGCCTGAGAACATCCCCGTGATGGAAGAAGTCCCAGTAGCCTTTTCAGAAGACTTGCCAGGAACGCCTCTCTGTAGAGACGAGAGGAGTTTGGGATAAATCGCATGCCAGGAGCAGCACCAGTGACGAATGACGCCATACCGACTAGCTTCACCAGCGAAGCATGAACCTCTGATATAACCGCAAGAGCTGCTAGACAGAGGAAAATAAGGGCATAACATCCTTAGTTAAGGAGACAAGGAGAAAGTTGGTAGTCTCCACTTTACATAAACTGCAGAAAATTGAGAATCAGAATCCTTTGCCAAGGACTGACGACACAAATGAGCCAATCGTAAGGTTCCAGTTACCACTCAAAGATCAACTTGAGGACAAGAGGTCCTCCACTGTGAATACAAGAGGAAATATCCCTAAAACGACCTTTAGGACTTGCTTCGAGCATTACGAGATCCTTGTCGTATCATTTGGCTTAACACACGCATCGACAATATTCATGGACCTCATGAATCGAACGTGTGAGCCATACCTGGATAAGTCATATACTTATTGACTACATTCTTATATGGCCAACGACCAAGGAAGGTCGTGAGCAACAGCCGTAATTTACCTGGCAACTCTTAGAGAAAGCACAGTTACGTGCAATGATGACGAAAAGCGGATTTCGAGTTCGCGAAGGGAGAACTTTAAGATACATGATGGATAAGAACGAAATTCACGTCAACCCTGCAACCGGGAACTAAGGAGCTAGAGTTGCAATTATGTGACGTCTCTCGATAAGTCTCGATTGTACGTCGATGCAACGAGACCACGACATTGCACACGCAGCACATTGATTAAGGAATCACGAGAAGAGATCTTGAGATAGATACAGTGATTGCGCGCCGCAACTGGACGTCGTTACCTGAAAGGAAATGTTGCACGATCTTTATTGATCACAAGGGTTGCAACACACCGATGATCGTAAGAACTCGAATATGAACTGAGCTACTGAACAATGCAGACTGTATAAACACAATATGTTCTTGTGTGATAAACTTTGATGAAAAGTCGGAACACTCACTTGCCCATAGTGGAGTTTTCCTACAACGGTATCTATCACACCGCCGTCTAAACCGCTTCGTGTAAAGCTTTAGACGGAACATAATGAGTAAATTCCCGTCATGTTGAACGGAGACGAGAAATAAACAATCAACTAGCCCGAGATGGCCCAAGGAAAACTAGAGGCCAGATCCTTCAGATATGCAATCATATCAGGACAGCCCGTAGAATACAGAAAGATAGCGCCGATGAGCGGCATAAGTCGAAAGAAATTGAGACAAGAAGTATGACTAAAATGAGAGCCTCGCCTAGAGAAGGCGTAGTATGTTTAGGAAAACGGAAAGGTTGAATCCCCGGTGTAGGGATCAGAACCATTGCTCACAAGATAAAGCTCCCAGAAAAAGATCAGTAGTGATCGCGACACATTCATGTGTCTAGTCTATAGAGGAGTCTGACTTAAGGAACAGTCGTTGTTCCCACAAATAAGATTCACGTCAATGACAAATGACAAGAATTACTATAGAAACCTGTTGAGGTTTTGGACCAAGAGTCCGTGATACTATAGAAACCTGTTGAGGTTTTGGACCAAGAGTCCGTGATACTATAGAAACCTGTTGAGGTTTTGGACCAAGAGTCCGTGATACTATAGAAACGTGTTGAGGTTTTGGACCAAGAGTCCGTGATACTATAGAAACCTGTTGAGGTTTTGGACCAAGAGTCCGTGATACTATAGAAACCTGTTGAGGTTTTGGACCAAGAGTCCGTGATACTATAGAAACCTGTTGAGGTTTTGGACCAAGAGTCCGCGATACTATAGAAACCTGTTGAGGTTTTGGACCAAGAGTCCGTGATACTATAGAAACCTGCTGAGGTTTTGGACCAAGAGTCCGTGATACTATAGAAACCTGTTGAGGTTATGGACCAAGAGTCCACAAGATACAGAAAAGTCATGATCGACTTACTTGAGTATGATAGAATTCATGACATGACCCAGAGATTTCATAGGAACATGAAGACAAATCATGAATCCAAGTGACCATATTGGTTTCACAACTCCCCTGCGACCGAGGGCATCGCTTGAATTTCGGGACGAAATTCTTTTAACGGGGGGAGACTGTGACAACCGTCACTTTTCCGTACATTCCGTACACTAGATAAACAGTAATTTGTGCTTTAATGACTGTACATGATCTAGTTACCAGACAAACAAATTTCTGAATTCCCATGCAAGTGAATTCATGCACATTTTGTGTTACAAAATATGGCTTTATGCATAAACGAGAGCGTTGCGTCAGAAATATTAGTAAACTCACCGGTAAGACACATCGTGTCAACAGAACTGCAGAAAGCAGTCAAACATTAGAATTGAGGCCTAGGTGTAGGTCCGACGACAAAAGTACATTAAAACCCAAGAGTACATATAAGGGTTTAATTTATAGACATTGCGAAAACAAAAATAAGCACTAAAAAGCACCCGAAACGCACTTTAAGTGCATAATTTTGTATAATTCAGCTCAATTCAGCATTTAAACATATGAATATTATGCAGAAATTTTGTTTTATCATCCAGAATATTTCCCTAAGTGTTGGGAATTGAAAGGGTACAAGAAGGGTACTTAAAAGACACTAAAAAGTGTGATTTAGCACTTTAACGAACCAGTGTCTAACCGAACAACCGGACTTTACCCGAAACTTGAAAATATTGTTATTTTCATTATTTATTTTTTTTCTGAGCCAGTTAGGGTCCCTGATTACCCTAACACCCGTCATAACACGCTATACTTAACTAACTAGGTTAAACACTTAACTAACCTATTTAACCAAACTAAACATCAACTAACTTAGTTGATTTCGAACCAAGACCCCCCCCCCCCCCATTGTAATCGGCCTAACTAATGGGGGACATGTTTAGTACTTGTTTAATATCTTAATTATCTTGGCCAAGTATCTAGCCTACACATTATCCATGGGATAATAACATCTAAGTTTTCCTATAAATAAACACTTAACACCTAAGACTTTATCACTTCACTAATTCACAAACTCAACTCTCTCTTGCTCTCCCTTCACTCTCGGCCGAACCCCCTCCCCTACACCCATCCATTTTCGATTTCAAGCAAGCCATTCCAAGTATCTACAAACATCAAAGGTCACATATTAGGAGTCTTGGTTCACTCGGAGCGCGAAGGACCACTTTCTTTGGCTTTTACCCACCCGTTTTCCATCAAGAATCTTCCCTAGCCTTGAGCTAGAGGTATAACACTTAAAACTCGATTTTGAACTTATCTAAAGTGGTTAAAAGGGTTCGTGTCGGTTAAATATCGTTAACATACATTTTGAAGCATTAAAGTCTACTAAAAGTGTGAAAAATGGTGGTTAATAGCTTACAACTTGTGTAAAAATTGTAGTACTTGAAAGATGTGTTTATCTAGACCCGATCTATGATTGTGGTAGCTCGGATCACCATTTAACCCGGTTTGGTAAGATCATGGATCTTAACATATGTGACAACTGGCACAAAACCGGTAGTTTCCGTACACTTTAATTATTACTCAATGACTATAATTATGTGCTTAAACGTCAACATTGTCTGATTACATACTATACAAGTGAATTCATACACGTTTAATACTACAAAATAATGCTTGGTGCATTACCGAGAGCGTTGCGTCAGAAATACTAGTAAACTCACCGGTAAGACACTATATGTCAACAACTCTGCAGAAGCAGTCAGACATTAGAACTGAGGCCTAGGCGTAGGTCCAACGTTAAGAGTGCATTAAAACCCAAGAGTACATACAAGGGTTAACATATAAACGCTCCGAAAGCTAAAATACGCACTAAAAAGCACCGGAAACGCACTTTAAGTGCAGAATTTTATTAAATTCAGCTATGACCAGCTTTTAAACAAATAAATGTCATACAGAATTTACGTTTTATGGTCCGGTATATTTTCCTATGTGTTAGGAATTTATTTCGTTACAAAAATATATAAATAAGACACTTTACGGTACAATTAAACACTTTAACGGAACAGTATCCGACCGAACAACCGGACATTACCCGGGACACCAAATATTTGTCAAACATGTTATTTTATTATTTATGGCTAGTCATGATCCCCGTACGTCATAACACCCGCTAAAAATAAACCATCTAACTTACACCATCATCTTTCCTTCATCTAACTATACTTGCAATTTAGTTGCATTTTTACCCTCAAGACCCCCCCCCCCCCCAACGATTTACTTCCCATGTGGGACCCCACATATCTTTCTCTCCATACTTCCAATATATTGGCAAGATTTTTATTTGATTGCTTATTAAATGCTTGCTTGTTGGACTACACATAATATATGGAGCTTGAGATATTGTCATACTAGACAGTAGTAGTATATATATTCACAGGCATATGCCACATAAGTGACATCAAACAATTATTACTCTAGCAGAGTATTTAGTAGGCTTGCACTGAGGGAATCTACACGTGACAAAACTTGCTGTGGTTTCTGTGCACCAAATTCCATAATTATGTATGCATCCATAATTACGTAACTCTTTGCACAGTCCGCACAGTTCGTTTCATCCTCGTATTTCTTCCTTCAGATAGGCCATCGCTTTCAGGTAAAGTCACATATACTTGCGACATTCTACTTCTAGTATATGCTAATTATCACACATAATTGCAAGTAATATCTCAGTTAGAGACAAGTGCTACTCTTGTGCACCTTAAGTCTCGTAGTGTCTTTTCTAGACTCTTGTAAACAGTTTCAGGTAGTGGATGTCGCGGAAAGTTTTATGCAATGAAAACTTTTTGAAAAATCGTTTTCGTGAAAGGATCCTAGAGATTGTAGTCTAGACTCGAGAAGGAATCCTGGTTCACTACAATCGCAGCTCTGATACCAATCTGTCACACCCCTTTCTGCGGCGGAAGCACGAGGTGTGATCATGAAAGGTTCTCATTGCATACGAAAGGTAAACATACTACATGCTCATAAATTAGTTTCAAAATGCCAAACATTACATAACTGAAATCATAGTTTAGGTGTTTACATCACAAGACAGCATTTCGTCTGATAAGTTTACAACTTTATTCAAAGATAAACAAAGCGACATCCAAGAGCATGAGTAAAACCGCGCACACATCCATTCTAGTTACCTGAAATACATGTGAGTTTTTGGAAAAACGTCAACATAAAGTTGGTGTGAATTCATGCAGTTTTGTGTTGAACACGTTTGTATACTTTGTATGAAAACATGACGAGTATCTTGTGAAAATAAAGTATTCTTGTGGCATAAACCAAATAACGTATTCTTGTGTAAATAAAGTGTTCTTGTGGGATAAACCAAATAAAGTATTCTTGTGTACGAACTTCGTACAAATAACGTATTCTTGTGTAAATAAAGTATTCTTGTGGTATAAACCAAATAAAGTATTCTTGTGTACGAACTTCGTACAAATAACGTATTCTTGTTTAGTTAATGGGTTGCAAGGCCATTAACATGTGACACGACATAGGAAGTCACCAAACCATAGGCATTTTTCTAGTAGTCGATTCACGACTGAGACACAAAAACACTACTCGGCTCTAGTGGTTACCAAGAGTGGGGCTGCCCTGAACCCGTTAGATCTAACCTTTTGTTCTGCGGTCTAAGTATGTACACGATTAATGGTGCTTATGGTACCCTATTCATGACACTATTTCTCGTTTATGATACCAAGTATCAATTCTCGTTTATTACATCAAGTATCAATTCTCGTTTATTATGTCAAGTATCAATTCTCGTTTATTATACCACGTAACATGTATTTCACCCCCGAAGTTATAAAACTGAAAACAGTTAAGAGAAAAGGGGGAGCATGAACTCACAACTTTGCGTTCCTTGCGTCGTAAACTTCACCGGATTCGCTTATATAGCGTCGTGACCTAAACGTGTTTTATTATCGTTAGTCACTAGACTTGTATCGTACAAGTACAAGTCACTGTCTTTTAGGTATATGTTTTCTAGTGTTAAAAATAATTTATATTTTTAACTAAGTATCTTACTTATATTATTTTCTCCAAAAATAAATATAAGTTTCTTGTATTTTGCACTTTGCACCCGAGTTATGTATCTTGTATGTTGTATGTGTATTTTTGTTACAAAAATTATGGCGAGGTTTGTATTTGAAAATCATAGTTTAGAACACACTAGCAAACATTTGTCTAGAAAATATTTACTAAGTGTTAGGATTTTCAGAAAATTTCGCCATAGTCTCCTTTGTAAACGGAGGTGTCCATGCTAAGTAGCATATCATTTTCTTTTTGAAATCAAACCATGATCATCAACAATCAACCCTTACGTTTTAATACGCAAAATACTATCCTTGTCGTTTCAATTTCAATATGTAAAAAACTGGACTGTTTTCGGACGAGTAAATAAAATACTTAACTTATTCCAAAAATTCCCAAATTTTTACAGGATGTCTCAAACGTTCCATATTTTATTGTGTAAAAATATCGGGGTCCGGTTCATTACCAATAATTTATAGAAAATCGTTTACCGAACTGTGATCAGATTTGTCACATTCTGATCACAGTTTACGGAATAATTCGTCTAAAATTCCCCGGAAGTCCGTTTGACAAAATTCCAGTTCGAGGGTCACAAATACATCCGTGACCATCTTTGATAAAAGTTTCAGGGGCTGGTTCGGTTCAGGTTTTAAGTTGTGATCGAAAACGCACAGCCCAATTTACTGCAGTAAAAATCAGCCTTAGCTGCTGTCACGAAAACAGATTTTTAAAATAGTAACCGACTTCAGAAAAATACGATTCCAGCGCCATTTTCTTCGTTTTTCAAAATGACACGATTTAGGCTTTTGAAATTCCGTTTTTCGAGTTTTTAAAGTCCGTTTACAGCCTGTTGAAGGCGGCTGTAAAAATACATCAGCATGTTGTTTTAAAGTTTAAACATTACTAAATCGCATTAACGAGTGTCCGAACAATGGTTTTAACAAGAAAACAACTCTTAAACATCAAGTATGATTTAACCAACCCTTAAACCGACAAGATTCCACTTCATAAATCATACACAAGCAAACTTCTATGTAGATTTTATGTTCATAACTTATGTTTCATATTTTTCTAAGATTCTTGTAATTTAGTGATTTAAACGACAATACTTCATGCTATATGTCATAATTTCGAACAAGATGAGATCAAGTATGAAGAAACTTACTACTAGCCTCTAGCTAGGGAAGTATCTAGTGGGGAAAGTGATGAGAAATGATGAAGAACCAAGCAAGAACAAGCTCCTTTGAAGTCCCCTTAAGTTGCAACCTCCATAGATCCCTTGAAGCTTGAATGGGAGGTATAAAATGAAGGAGATGATGATGTTTGAAGGTGGAGATGGTGCTTTCGGTTTGGGCAGCCGATCAAGAGGGAGAGAGAGTGAAAGATGGAAGGTGAAATCTCTTGTGTTATGATGACAATATCTCAAGCTCCATATATTATGTGTAGTCCAACAAGCAAGCATTTAATAAGCAATCAAATAAAAATCTTGCCAATATATTGGAAGTATGGAGAGAAAGATATGTGGGGTCCCACATGGGAAGTAAATCGTTGGGGGGGGGGGGTCTTGAGGGTAAAAATGCAACTAAATTGCAAGTATAGTTAGATGAAGGAAAGATGATGGTGTAAGTTAGATGGTTTATTTTTAGCGGGTGTTATGACGTACGGGGATCATGACTAGCCATAAATAATAAAATAACATGTTTGACAAATATTTGGTGTCCCGGGTAATGTCCGGTTGTTCGGTCGGATACTGTTCCGTTAAAGTGTTTAATTGTACCGTAAAGTGTCTTATTTATATATTTTTGTAACGAAATAAATTCCTAACACATAGGAAAATATACCGGACCATAAAACGTAAATTATGTATGACATTTATTTGTTTAAAAGCTGGTCATAGCTGAATTTAATAAAATTCTGCACTTAAAGTGCGTTTCCGGTGCTTTTTAGTGCGTATTTTAGCTTTCGGAGCGTTTATATGTTAACCCTTGTATGTACTCTTGGGTTTTAATGCACTCTTAACGTTGGACCTACGCCTAGGCCTCAGTTCTAATGTCTGACTGCTTCTGCAGAGTTGTTGACATATAGTGTCTTACCGGTGAGTTTACTAGTATTTCTGACGCAACGCTCTCGGTAATGCACCAAGCATTATTTTGTAGTATTAAACGTGTATGAATTCACTTGTATAGTATGTAATCAGACAATGTTGACGTTTAAGCACATAATTATAGTCATTGAGTAATAATTAAAGTGTACGGAAATTACCGGTTTTGTGCCAGTTGTCACAACATAAGCTTGTTTTGAATAATACAAGGGTTAAAAGGCGAAACTCTACCACACGCGAATCATGAACTTGCGTAAAAGAGTTTTACTTGTGAAATTGTGTTTAAAACTAGCAGATCTACGCATCTGCATGTGGTATTTTCAAAGGACCACGTGTCAAGAGAAAACATACTTTTAAAGACGGATCTTACATGAACTAAATATATGTTTAGTAAATAAACAAGTGTGTAAACACTTGTGTAACAAGGAAGTTCGACAAAGAAATATTTTTGTGAATATTGACTAGAAGTTGTGAAACTTCATATTCTTTAAAAATAAAGTTTTTAAGAAACTAAACGTATTTTTAAAGATAACAAGACTTACTAAATGTGCTAGTAAGTTACTACACATTTTTTTGTAAATATTCAAGTTCATGAAATGGAGAAATTAGTGATTATTGTTGATGATTATTTGTTGATAATTGTTGTTGATGATTGCTGACGATTTAAAAGAAAATAAACACATGTTTTGAAAACATGGGAAACCTCCATTTTTAGGGGAAACTCTGTCGAAATTTCTATAAATTTCGACACTTAGAAAAAAAAATATAAGTTTTAAGAAACTTATTCCCTAAAAATGTATCTAAAAATATTACCAAGGTTTCCCTAATTTTTGGTGATAAGAAATGAGGATTTCTTCAAGAATAAAAATGGATATAAGTATGTATATTTTTGAGAGAAAAATATATATTATTTTATCACCAACTCTTGTGCTAAGTGTATAAAGTATGTGTTATACGTGCTAGTGTATTAAGACTTAAAAATACACTAAATACTCATGAGGAGTATAAACATAAAAATACACATACAACATACAAGATACATAATTCGGGTGCAAAGTGCAAAACATGAAATACTTATATTAATTTTTGAGAAAATAATATAAGTAAAACACTTAGTTAAAAATATAGAATATTTTTAACACAAGAATATATACAAAGAGAGTGACTGTACTTGTGCGATGCAAGTCTAGTGACTAACGTTAAGAAAACGCGTATAGGTTACGACGTTAAATAAGCAAATCCGGTGAAGTTTACGACGCACAGGAACGCAAAGTTGTGAGTTCATGCTCCCCCTTTTCTCTAACTGTTTTTGGTTTTATAACTCTCGGGGGTGAAATACATGTTACAAATATTATAATTTTTACAAATGGTAAAAATACGAGAAGCACTCGTGGTGAGTGCAACATGACGAGCTTTAAGAAAAGCCTAGAAAATACTAGATCATGTGAGCATAGACTAAATACAGAAATGCCATTAATACTTAATTAGGGACGAGGGTTAGATCTAACGGGTACGGCCGAGCCACACTCATGGTCCTTATGTGACCTCTTGAGTGCTTCGGTGTCCCAGTCGAGGGAAATCGACACAGTCGAGGTTAATCGACACAGTCGAGGGAAATCGACACAGTCAAGGGAAATTGACGCAGTCGAGGTTAATCGACACAGTCGAGGGAAAATCGACACAGTGAAAGGAGAAAATACTAAAGCTCCCTATGTCCTCACATGCCTTAATGTCCTTGCTCAAACACTCATTTAGTACGTGGTGTACACAAGAAAACGTGATTTATACAATAAATACTTGATTGTAAAGGTTACAAACTATGTTTTCATACAAGATATACAAGACGCATGAACTCGCTCAACTTTATGTTGATGTTTTCCAAAATTACATGTATTTCAGGTGACAGGATGGATCTTGGGCGCAGGTGTCATAACTAGAAGTAGACTACAAGTCTAGATGTCATCCACTTTTGTTAAATCGAAACCTTGTCAAAGGTCGTGTTTTGAAAACTTAAATAACAAGTGTTTGTAATACTCAAATTTTCATGAATGGATGAACATCGTTTTGATCATGTAGTTGTTTATTACGATTGAATGCAATGATAACAAGCTAGTCACACATCATACGCTTCCGCAAAAGACAGGGTGTGACATAACATGTCTAATTGTCTAACACTTAACCAAAATAGATCAAACATGGCAATTTCAAATATCCAAAACATGTTCATATCACATTCAAGTTGTTCTTCCTATGTTCATGTAGTTCATCATCTTTTAGGGCTTTTAGCATTAATCATAGTCATAACATGGACAACCATCAAAACCCTTGAACGTACCCATCTAACCCACATGTACAACATCCGATTTCATGAGTAATAAACCTTCTAAACATAACCAAGCCACTCGGATTTAAGCCTATATGGAACCGATAACATTCACTCATAGTCAAGCCTACATTATTCATCCCAACATAATCAATATATTAACATATCATCTTTAATCGAATATAAACACACTTCATGAAACACTTATGAACCGATTACTCAAGAAGGGTGTATTCAACATGCATAAGCTTAACAAGTAACCATATTATCACATAATCTTCATCATACATTATCAACAAACCGAAACACACATCTAATATGAATCACTAACCGGTTAGAGAAGTAGTGGTGAAAGATGAAGCTTTTCTTGGTGAGCACAAGCTAGTCCGAGATTCCTCTTGTGGTCGGCCGGTTTGATCCGAGAGAGAGAGAGTGAAGGTTTGTGTTTCTAGGGTTTTAGAGAGAGAGAGAAGGTAGGAGTGTGTGTGAGGGTGAATGTAGGTTGTCCCAAAAGATGGTAAGGTTGGCTATCCACTAATGTTATATACTAGTCTACATTGGTGCACCCTAGTGGGCTTCGGGTGAGGTGCACGGCCCCACCGGCCCACATGTCGCACTGTTCACTCGAGACCACATGGTCTCGAGTCGGGTTCTTGTGTCTCGGTTCATATATAAATATATCGCATACATACAAGCACACACGTAATCATATAAGTTTCACATTTATCATTCATTAAATCATCAAATCAGTTAGTCGCTTAACGTTCAAGCATACAACGAAAGGTTCTAATTTTCGAGTTGTCACACTATGATTGAGGCTCTAATCAATACTAGACGATCATTGAATGAATTCGCCGCTATGTGGACACGGAGCAACCGGTCACGGCGGGGTTGTCAGCCCGATAGATCTACAAACAATTCCACGTATTCTATACTTAATGATTAAAAATGGCAAGGATGCATCTGTGTGCCCTCCTCAATTGCATCAATATATATAACCTACTAGATAACAATTTATTATCTGATGTTGCACAAATTTTCGCCATCCCCCATGTAATGTATGCTAGACTTGCTACTTACATCCTGGTGACTCGGTAAATTTTACCCAACCAAAATTCGAAATATCTTTAATTTCTCACGATTTTTTTACCTAAAACATCATAATATTTCCCCGTTTCTTCCCGAAACATATTTATATCAATAAAATCCCGTTTTCCTTTAAAACAGATTTAAATCATACACATTTTCAAATCCATGTTTTTTCATAAAACATATCATATCATTTAAAAATCATATTTTCCACGAAAATATACTTTTTGATAATTCAAAGGCATATTTTATACAAAAACGTATATTTATCCTTTTTAACCACGTGTTCTTCCCCCAAAACGGTATATAAAATAGTAAAAGAGGCGTTCTCGTGACACTCACCTTTGGGTGCGTTTCTATTACCGCAATCCGTCAATTTGATCTACACATCCTAATTTAAATATGAATGATTTAATAACCAATTATTCAACAAACAACTAAGTTTCTCAATACTTAGAATTTTCACATAACTTTGAGAATTTTCTCAAAAGTCTTTGTTTTAGTTATGTTGGCATATTTATATATATACGTGTTCATACGTGCATATATATATATATATATATTAAGATTTCATGATTTGAACGATTTTATTGATGACCCTTATTATGTTATATCCGTTATCGTACCCGTTTATAAGCAACATATCTACGATTTGCGGTTCGTAATATGTTTGCATAAACGTGAACATATTATCATACATCGTTATACACGTATTACATCATTTCATGCATTTTAACATTCTCAAACACTTAAACACCAAATAACTCAACAAGTTAACCTAGGCATTATCTTCGTGCTCAACACAATTTACACACATAACGTGACTTTTGACATAGTTTACCGTTGTCATCGCACAAACGCATAAACATAGTATTAATTCATATCATCTTGTATTCACTTAAAATATCAAATAATTCATTCTCATATTCACATATCACTTTGTTAAACATAAAGTTCACCCGTGAATAATCCATTTTCGCGTACGTCTAAATATGCGTATTTTAACGTTTTAGGGCGTCGATAGTGTCACACCCCCAAAATACCACATGCGGATTCACCGCGGGACGTGTGACGTACCAGGATCCAAGCCACCAATCACATTGAACCAATAACAAATATTTAAATAAAACATTCGATTCATTGCATAAGATAAATCCAAGTCATAAGTTTAACCCAAAGAAAATGTTCAGCGGAAGCATAAAGTAAATTGTTAAATAACTGTTTCAAAATAAGTGTTCAAAACCAATGGATCACATATCCAAGAGTCTCGATCCATGACCACTCCAGCACTCCCAGATAGCAAGTCCATAAGCAGAAATCTAACGACCTGCAAGCATGCAGACAAGTGTGTCAGACAACGCTGGTGAGTTCAAAATTTTGTTAACGTGTTTAGTTACCAGTTACCAGATTAAAACGTTTCACATATTCAATGTTGTTAATCACACGCTTACCGCCGATGGCTCCAGATTATTTGCCCTAAACCCCATTGCCTCTATCAAAGCAATGGTCAAGATGGGGGTCACTAGTTCACTCCCGACCTCCTCGGTGCGGTGTGAGGGTGCCAAACCTAAGTAGCGCTACTAACTAGTACCCCGTTGCCCTACAAGCAACGATCGGTAGGAGGGACTTGAATGATAGATACAGACATGTATTAACCAACAACCCAGGTTTAACATTCCAGTCAAACCCATTACCCGACATTCCCCTCCCGGAACGTTTACCAGATGTCCCAACCCGGGACGCATGCTTGGAAAAAGAGCAGTGAACTCACCTTGGTTTGCTCGGTTTGTTTAGTTACCCATTTCCAAGTTAATCAACCAACCCTAATGTGGTTACCAAACAATATCAGTTTCACATTCACATTCAATCAATCACACTTTTGCACACAGTAATTCACGTATCTGTACACGGCTTACATCTATCATAAGGTCACCATTTATCATACGACAATTACTCAGTTCTACTTATGCCCATATCTCATGTGAGTCTTTAAGATAATATTTCACTATCTCAAGCATATAACATCACAGTGATAACGTTTCTCATACTCACATCTCATGTGAGTCCTAGGACAATATTCCACAATCACAAGTATATAACGTTACAGTAACAATGTCTCACAGTCCATCAACCTGTTCCCTGTTCAGGCACAACAAAACATCCTATTGATGAAACCTCTATGTTTCGTCAAGATTGCTTATGACGAAACCCTACCTTTCGTCGACAACCCTAGTGACGAATCCCCTAGGTTTAGTCGACAGTCCTAGTGAAGAAACATCCTAGAGTTTCCTCCAACCACAGGGTAACTGCTAACATGTTTCAACAAGATTTACAGATCAAACGTTGGTTTCTTTACAAGTTCAATAACCCTAACTACTGTTCGATCAACAATTATCAATCCTACAAATCTTAATATAGCGATACAACACCATTGATTACATAAGCCTTGATTATACGGTTCCAGTCTGGTTAATAATGTTTTATTCGTTCACAAATCTGCTTGTCAGTTTCATGGTTATCAACGTATTAGATCATCAATCATCATATGAACAATAACACATCCAAATCATCGAATTCTTAACATAACACACCACATCAAGATTACATCAAACAGTAGGGTTATACACTAACCGCGATACCAAAATACTTGTATGAGATCAGATGAAAAGGGATGCTTCGTGGTTCTTTCTGTCGTCGCCCAGACTCTAGGGTTCTAAGTGTTTTTACGTGTAACTGATTACAAGGGATTCTAATATACAGAAGTTGGGCCGAAACCTCTCTGGGCCGAGGCCTGTTGTGGTGAAACTCAGGATTGACGAAACTTATGTTTCGTCGGGACCAAAGGTGACGAAAGTCACTTATGTTTCGTCGAGGATAACTCATGGCGAAAGGCCTTGGGTTACATCTTAGTTAACCATGTTTACTTATATTAAACACCATACGTTTAGCAACCACAAATTACACGTAACTATAAATCATTCACATAACCACATTTGACACTACAAGAATCAGATTATAAAACAAGATCATGAAATCAGTGAGATGTTTGAAAAGGACCCTGAAATCTTGGGTTGTCACAGATAGTCACGTATGACTAGCCAAACACCAAAGTTACTTAATATTAGTTAAAATACTTATATTTATCATAAAATATCAGTTTACATTCTGATTTAAAACAGTTTTGCAAAAATCACCTTAAAAGCCGATTTTTACCGTTTTTTACGCATAGTCTTATACCGAACTTTACCATAACCATCCCAAATCGTCACGACTTGATATTTTAACACAACACTTGTTATTTACTGATTAAAATGGTGTTATACTCATGATAGTTCATATTTCATGTAAGTCACATAAATCACACAATTTCACGCATTTTACTACTTTCTAAGCTTCATGTACAACATGCAAAGTAACCAAACTTATGACACAGTTTTATAACATCGTAACACATCATATAACATTATTTTTAGTGTTCATATTCTGTTTGAAATAAATTTTATCATATCATTTCAAGTTCATCAATTTATGACCATTTAATCATCACATATTTTTATGTACAAGTATCTAATGCATGTTTATCATATCATCAACATCCAAGATTTTTAAAAGCATCTACCATACTTTTATTATAACTTTCAAATAAATGCAAGAAATCATCTTCATTTAATCATTCATATAATCATCACAACTTCAATGTATGTAACTTTTATAAACTAGTAAACAAACTAACATGTACATATGTATACATATTTTAAAGATCAACTTTTCATATATTCGTCTTTAATCATAAGACTTTTTACAAAAATCCTTTCTGATCATGCATGCATTCACTTTTCAAAAATCACATCATTCAAGAATCATCATTTTAATCAAACACAAATACTAACCCACATATACACATGTTTTCGGACACACATATACACACACATGCTTCCATTTTTATTTTGATTAAAACCATTTTTTTGTTTAGATTTCAAGTTTGTGAAGAATTCCAACTTTTTGAGAAACTTTCCATCATCATCATCATCATCATCAAGAAATAAGACCATAAATTTTTAAAAGTAAGGTTATACCTCATACGAATTTTAATGGATCTTGATGATATGGAGCTTGTTCTTCTTTGAAATCACCTTGGAAACTCCTTTAAATCTTCAAACCAACTTGGAAATAACTTGTAAGAGACTTGATTCTTTAAGAAATAATCAAAACATGAAGATGGAAGATGGTGGAGACAGTATACACACATATATATAATATATGTAGCTAAAAGCATGTATTTAACTGACTACCGAGTATTTTATCTCGCGTTTTAATCGCGTTTTAAGGCGTTTAAAATTATCTTTATCATCCTATAAAAATTAACTCGCTATAATATTGTTGAACAATATTTTATTTGCCTAGACTGGCTGCGTTGTATGTATTTTGTAGTGTACGCGCGGTGTTGCGCAATATGCGCTTAAATTCACAGAATGGAGATTTTAAGCGTTTTAATTAATTTTTCTCCATGAATATGATTAAAAATAGAATTTTAATCATAATGGAATACTTTTAGGATTTTAACATTAACCGGGCGGTCACCAACGTTTGTTTCGCATTTTGTTCGTTATGCGATAAGTGTTTATCTTATTATTGCCAACAAAATTTTCAACTAAGTTTGGATTTACCAATGCTTCAAATACCTTATATTAACGTCATATTTAATAATTTAGTGCCTTCATATATTCATCACACGTGTCATACTAGTACGATATTGACTCAAAATAGTCGGGTGTCACACTCTCCCCCTATTTAGGAAATTTCGTCGCCGAAATTTTACACTACGGGTTTGATTTCGCACTAGACGGAAAGAGATGTGGATATTTTTGTTGCATCTGGTCCTGTTGTTCCCATGTGAAATTGGGTCCACGTTTGGAATTCCAACGGACCTTTACTAACTTAATCCGACTCCTCCTAAGCTTCTAAATCTTCCAATCTAGAACTTCAACAAGTACTTCGATAAACTTCTGTTTATCACCCAAGTAAACCTCATCAGGGGTATGGTTAGTGTCTCATCTTACAGGCACTTTTTCAGGTTGGATACATGAATCACATCATGTACTTCACTCAATTCCTGTGGTAGCTTGAGCCTATAAGCGACTGATCCAACTCGAGATGGGCTCTCAAAAGGACCTATATAACGCAAGCTTAGCTTTCCCCCTTTTCTAAACCTAATAACTCCTTTCCAAGGTGACACCTTAAACAAAACACGATCGCCGACATGAAATTACAACGGCTTCCTTCGATTGTCCGCATAGCTCTTTTGTCGATCGACGTCGGCTTTTAACCTTCCCTTGATCTGGGCAACCTTGTCGGTGGTTTCTTGGATAAGCTCAGGTCTGATTAATTTCCTTTCACCAACTTCAGCCCAACAAAGGGTAATGGACACTTCTCGTCGTACAAAGCTTCAAACGGAGTTGCTTTAATACTCGCGTGATAACTGTTGTTTGTAGGAAAACTCAGCCAATGGCAGTTGAGTATCCCAACTTCCACCGAAATCTATCGCACACATTCACAATGTATCCTCCAATGTCTGAATGGTTCTCTCGCTCCTTCCTATTAAACGCATCTGCTACAATGTTGGCTCGACCTTAGTTATACCGAATATCGCCTTCGTAATCATTAAGTAATTCTACCCAACGTCGTTGTCTCACAATGAGTTCTTTTTGATCAAGATATGCTGGAGGCTCTTATGGTCAGTGTAAATCGTACACTTCGTGCCATACAGATAATGTCTCCAAATCTTCAAGGCAAACACAATAGCTCCTAACTCTAAGTCGTGAGTTGTGTAGTTTTTCTCATGCACTTTCAATTGTCTGGACGCATGGGCTATCACTTTGTCCTTTTGCATAAGTACGCATCCAAGGCCCAAACGTGACGCATCACAGTATACTATGAAACCATCATTTCCCTCAGGCAGGGATAAAATAGGTGCATTACACAACCTTTCCATCAACAACCAAAAAGCTTTCTCCTGCTTTTCTGTCTAATCTAACTTTAAATCCTTTTGGGTTAATAGCGTCAATGGCTGTGCTAGTCTGGAGAAATTCTGATAGTACCCAGTAATTCATAAGGTTTGTCGCACCTCTAAAGAAGTCCTTGGTGCTTTCAAATTCTTAATCGCTTCAATCTTCGATGGATCCTCATGTATACCTTTCTCATTTATGCCATGCCCAAGAAAATGGGCTTCTCGATTCCAAAAATTCACATTTAGAGGACTTGGCATACAACTTCCCGTTCTTCAGCAGCTCCAAAATCATCTTCAGATGTTGTTCATAATTTCTTTGGTTCGTGAATGGATAAGTATATCATCAATGACTACTACCACGAATTTATCCAAGTAGGGTTTGCACACCCTGTTCATGAGATCCATGAACACTGTAGGCGCATTAGTTAAGTCAAAAGGCATGACTGAAAAAACTCATAATAGCCATAACGCGTTCTAGAAGCAGTCTTCGGAACATCTTCGTCAACAAATTTTCAACAGATGATAGCCTGAACACAATCAATATTCGAGTAATAGCTGGATCGTTGCAATTTATCAAACAAATCATCAATCCTCGGTAGTAGGTTCCGATATTTGATAGTTAGTCTGTCCAGTTCTTAATAATCTATACACATCCTGAAGGAACCATCCTTCTTCTTTACAAATAAAACAGGTGTTCCCCAAGGCGAAAAGCTTCGTCGAATGAAACCTTTGTCTAGCAGCTCTTGAATCTAATTCGACAGTTCTTTCATTTCCGAAGATGCTAATCTATGAAGAGATTTTGCAATCGGTGCTGTGCCTGGAACAAGATCAATCCTAAACTTGGTCTATCTTCCAGGGGGTATTCCAGGTAGGTATTCTGGGAAAACTTCTGAATATTCATGAACTACAGGGATCTCTTCAATCTTCCATCCCTTAATCTTCGTATCAACCACCTTAACCAAGAATGCAGGATCACCCTTAAGCAACATCTTGTGCATCGTCATAGTACTAACGACTCTCGATCTCCGACTTGTTTGTTCTCTGAGAATCACTATTGCTTAACCACCAGGGCAGGATTTTCACACTAGCTTCTCTGAACAATCAATCTCAGCTTTATTCTTGGATAGCCAATCCATTCCAACAACTACCTCAAAACTAGCAAGCTCCACTGGTAATAAGTCGATACTAAAACTATATTTGCATAACCAAATTCTACAACCATGAAATGACTTCATCTTAGGATAGTCTAGCCTGATAAGTCCCTGCTCTCCACATTTCAAGCATCCCTCGAGCTTGAGTTCATCCAAGGTGCTTTTAGCGTAGAACTCACGGATCGCATGTACAAATCGACCGCATCTGCTGCATTTCCTTAGTTCCTTTCCTTGAGTTCTCCTCACCAAGTCATCCTTATCATTCCTTTTCCCATCCTTCTCACACTTCTCATCAGAGTCCTTCTTGAACCCTCAAACTTTCGCTTCCTTGAATCCCCAGATCTAAGTTCAGAGCGCTCCTGTCAATCGAACTTCTTGTCTGCGATAGCTTCTGCTGATGACTTCCCAGTCTCACTCATCTTGTTAAGGCTACTTTTGCGAACAACATCATCGGTCAGTGACTTTGCTAGTGAAGTAACTTCCAGTTAGGTAGTGGGTTTCGCTGATGCGACTAGACTGTGAATCTGTGGCGACAATTCCCAAATATACCTTTCACCCTTAACACAATCAGGAGTGACCATTCGAGGAACCAACCTAGCCAGATCGTTGAATCGAGTCGTATAAGCTCTGACATTGAAGTCTCCCATAGTTAAATTCTAGAAATTGGTCTCGCTTTTGGTGGCATATTGAAGTTTTTATTATTGGGAAATAATGACAATGTAAGACAATATTTTAAATAAATCAATCGTTAATGTGGATGGATTAAACAATGCGCATGTAATCACTGTCAGATAACAATTAGAAAAAATTAACAAAAACCCCATTATATTGATATTTTATCATGGAAATTACATCACATGTCCGTAGTTCGTAAAGGGCTAACAAAACTTGGTGTGAATAAAATCAAACACCATTGACAAGTTTCGCTGCATTTCCTAAAATATCTAGTTGGCATGCAAGCCGAAATAGGGTTACCAAGGAGACAAAACATACATCTAACACCTAAAACCCAGAAACGCCAATAGTTTCCTAACTAACTCCTTGAGCTCCACTATTCCCCAGTGCATCTGATTCATAGTGCTGATATCAAATCCTGAAGCTCACCGTACCAATCCATTTGGCCTTCAAGACTCCTTCACTTTGCCCTTGGTCGTCTCCAGGTCTCCACGTATGGTTGCGATCTGACAATCACAGTGAGAGTATCGGTTTATCCAAACTCATTTATGCTTTTTCAAAGCAGACTCAGTAGTGGCTCTGAAAGTCAATGCGATATCTCTAGCGGGTTGACTTCTCTTCCTATGATGGGCATAAACCAGTATAGGTGTAATAGAGGCTCGTGTCTCAGACTGCGGAACAGACAACTCTGATATGACCAGCGAAGGGATCTCAAATGTAGGCTCAACAATAGCGGTGGGTAGGACTACTAATAGCTCTAACGGTCGAGTCGTGATAACAGTGGCATCCATCATCTGTGTTACTCCAAAAGACTCTTCCATCATAGATATACCTCTATCTAGGTCTTTGACTACAGGCATAGTACCGGGTGTTTGTCCAATCTCAATGGCTGAGGGAGGAACAATCGAATCACCATTTTCAATCCAACCGTTACTTGTATGGGCGTAACGTGGGTCAACCTGACTGGCAAGAGCAGTGGGGCCGACATAAAATGACGAGATAAGACCGGCCATGTCAACAGACTGTGAGGTGGTGCGTGATAACTCTGGTAAGACTAAGGTCGAAGAGGTCTCAAATTCATGCTCGCTCTCGGAGTCGTGAATATCGATAATCTCGTTTGAGTGCGAGATTTGTGACACAGTGTGACCGTACTAAGTAAGTGCGTGTTCGAAATGAAAAATAACACATAAGGCATAGATAAACAGATTAGCACGTATGCACATAAACCCTTCATAGTTTTCATACATGTTTAAAATCTATGTTTATTTTAATTTATTAGCTTCGTGAATTTTGGGATTTAATCTCAATACTCTTTGGTTGAAGTCTAGTGTTTTTCAAGAAAACATCTAGTTCGCTAACAACCATTGGCTCTGATACAAACTTCTGTCACACCCCAAAAACATCGCAGCGGAAATACAATGCGGCGGTGACGAAGGTTGGTACCCATAAATATCTTGGTAGACGATGCATTGTTTATTTTGTATATACACTTATTTAAAGCATGACTTTAGACTCTAAAGTTTAGATACAATCCACAATTACAACATAGTTGTCTTGATCCTTATGGTTCCAAGTACACACGGTCCCAAATTAGTCTTAAAAGTTGTCCAAAACATTTTTAAACGCGACAAGCATCACTACCACAAGATATGCCAAAATCCCGAAGCCGAACTCATGTACCTGAAGAACATGTAAAAATCAAGTGTCAACACAATGGAGGGTTAATTCACATATTCAAATATAAGACCCGTCTCACATTTAATGATTTTAAACATAAATACGTATTTTTATGTATAAAATACGACCCTTCAAAAACTTTGATGAGTTAATACTCATACATAATTTAGTTTTTCAAGATACATCATTCTTACTAGTAGAAAACATTAAAGTGTTAACATGTTTTTGTCATACAACTTATACAAAATGACAATATTCGCGGAAGCTTCAAATATCGTGTTCGGTTCATAACTTATGCATGATCGCCATCCGGATTGCCACCTACATCACCTAATATTAAAACCAACAAATAGGTTAGTTTTGATGAACAAAAAATCAGTTTAAACACGTCCGAATTGCAAAAACGAACAAAATAACAAAAAAAATCCAACTCTACAGTCTGTCGCGGGGCGCGACAGACTTGATGCATTCTTTCGCGGGCCGCCAGAAGCCACGGCGGGGCGTGATGGATTTAAGTGACTTAGTCGCAGGGCGCGACAGACCCATTTTCACAGAATGTTCACAGCTTTTTGTGCTGAAAACGCCCAGCTCCAAATTTCAATCAAAATCTATCTTAAAATCGCCATAACTTTTGTTTCGTAAGTCCGTTTTACTTTATTCTTTTTCCATCGCATCCGTAATAAAAATACGGATCCATTTATCCTATTTACTCGCATCGAAACCCGGTTTATGAACGAATAGTTCATAAATCCATATTTCGATTATTCGACCCGTTTGTTATATGGCATATTTTACATCGTTCAATCTTGTTGGTTTCTACATTTAATTACCCATCCCGGGCTTGTCAAATATTAGCATTTTCACTCCCATTACTTGGTTTGCGTACACGTTTACATTTACCGGTTTATTTTGAAATTTTCCAAACACTTAGCCAACCTTATCCTCATACCTTAATTTGACCCACTTAGCGGTTTTTATGCATTTAAGCATCAAAATCGCTCCTTTCTTTTCGCACTACGCATTACCATATTAAGATAACTACTTATATTCCACCACAAATATTTTTGTGGTGGATTATCATAATAAACCCATTACCCCAAAATTTACTCTTTGACTAGTCATTTTTCGCAAATGACCATTTTTAGGCATTCGACCCACAAATGTTTTTGACTAAAACTTTTATATGTATCTAAGGATTTCAAAAATCAATATACAAGTTCCTAAGCAACCTCTAAGGGTCGTTTATCCGGTTCACCCATCAAGGGCTTTTTGGTCAACTTTTAGTCCTTCATTTTACTACGAAGGACTCACTAATTATTTGACCAAAACTCACTCTTAACTATCAACCTATTTATGTGTACCTGGATCGGGTCATAGAATTGACCCGTTTAAGTGCCTATTTGTTTTCAAACTTTCTAGTTTAAAGCAACGCAAGCCATAAGTTATTTCCTGTGATCACAAAACTCTACAAACGGTCATCAATTATTATTGTCAAATGATTTTACCAATGTCATTTGACCCGTTTAGTCCGAACGACCACTTTCCATTATGAGATGATATCTAGTTACCATCTCACCCTTTTACCCATTATGATTTCCTCCTTGAACTCTTTTTACTTAAAAACCGTTTCTTGTTTTATTTGACCCGTTATGACTTTCGCCATATGGTATCTATTTGAATCTCTTTTCCCATCTGTCCACTCATGTCCGGATTACCATTTTACCACTTTTACCCGTCACGGTTTACACCATATAGTAATGTTTCAAAATTTCTTATTTATTAATCACCACATGACTAATTTACCCTTCTATTCTTTTTACCATATTTCATTGTTTCTTACCATTTCTCCCTTGTTCCGACTCGCATTATATCGTACCCGAACATCATATATCTATTACTTAATAAAATTCATATACAATACTTGCAAATAAGTATTTCGTAAATAATATAAAGGGGCGTAAGCTTTACTTACCTCGCATCCAAATTACGCTTTTCTTTTCCTTAATTCGTTTGACCCGCTTCCTCCCCCAAGCTTCCACCTAGCTTGTTATGCGTCAAACTATCATCATCGTTTACAAGGTGGTTAGTCAAATCATAATTTAATACGATTATTCCACCTTACGCATTTTATATCCAAAATTATCGTTCATCGTATTCTAGGTTAGTTTGACTTTTTAAAAGTCAAATGCCCATTAGTATATGAAATGCATAATCAAATCCATCAACTAGGTTAGGCATTCCTTAATTATCTGGTAGGCGTTATCTCTTGGCCACCGTTTTAACCAATGTTCTAACTAAATTTTTTTATATTTCCAACACTCTAACTTTTTCAAGTGATTATCATGACTAGTTTATTCATTCATTTTTGCAAGAACTAAGGGTTCTCCTTTATAAGTGAGACCCGTTTCATCATACTATTTAGCATTCATCTGAACCCTTAATAAAATCAAGTTCTTCATATGATCTAGTGTATAACACGATTTCATTCATCTATTTACATGAACAAAATTAGTAATTTCATCACAACATTCAAGACCCATTTCGAATCATGTATGGTAAAGTTCTCAAACATGAAAATTGTTTAAGTACTTTGCCTTTACTATCAAATATGATAATTCTAATCACTAGTTAGGCACTAACTTCATCATATTACAAAAACCCACTTAGTTCATGCTTGATTAGTTGACTAATCACTAGTTTATGGCACAAATTCAACAAGTTTGCACCTAGGGTTTTGTTTCTAGACTTAAGCTCACATCAATTTTGATACAAGAATTTCATTCATGTATGATTATGAAAATTTCAAAATATCACCAAATCATAAATTTCGACATACCTTACTATCCCCTTGACTTGGTGATCGTTTTTATATATTCAAATCCGAATTTGGCCTTCAATTGATCCTTCAATTTGAAGATTTGGTTGAGTTAGGGTTTCACCCTTATTTGCCCCCTGTTGATCGATCCAAAACACACACTGTATGTGTGTGTGTGTGTGTGTGTTTTGTTTTAAATTTTCTTTTAATAAATAACTTTCAAGTTTTTCCCACTTCGGCCCCTCAAGTTTTGTTAATTAATAAGTAGGCTATAACCTACTTATTTTCAACAATACCTTGTCTTGTTAACTAGGTTAAACATTCCTAGTTAACTTAGTGAGTTCGGGGAGGTTATAATCTGTTTTATTTAAGTCCCGTTAACTCAGGCTTCTTGTAATCTTTAAAGATTTTATTCATATTATATATATATATATATATATATATATATTTGTTAGGTTTGGTTTATTTATTTTAATTCTAATATTTACCGGGTTTACCTTTACCACTAACGGTATTTTACCCGTTTATTTTTTGTTAATTTAATATAATTAACAAACATGATTTTGGAGTGTTACAAGTCTACCCCCCTTAAAGAGGTTTCGTCCCTGAAACCTTGCTTACATAATTCATTGGTTTAAATGTATCGTGCTTTGTTTCGTTTTCATTTGAGCATTGCTCACTTTTAATAGTTCCATAATCTTATCGAGACAAGCGCTTTATCAAGTTATAATTACTGTTTTGACCTTAAATGGTCTTCCCGGTTAGACTTACCAGCCGCCGATTACCTTATACCCTATCGCTCGGGTATATTCACTTTGCCTTCTCGAGGCTTACAATCTTTATCATCCCCATTTCTTAGTTCACGCTATAACGTGGCTATATTCCATATTACTTTTCTTAACCGTAATCATATCATGTCATGTTTAAGTTTATATGAACTTTTCGTTATCGAAAATCTTCTTTTCGAATGTGTCGTCATGCACCCATTGTTTTAGTGCTTTCCAATTCCTCTCATAATATTTATATTTGTTAAAATGTTATTTTCTTTTCACTAAAACCGAATTTTGGTTTAACGTTTCTTTTTAACTCATGTCAATCTCTCGTATCAAGGAATTTATGTCCAAGGATTTATTCCTTTCCGTTATCATTTCGGTAATGTCTTCGCCCTTTTTGTGAAATAACACAATTTAAATGATTGTGAATTCTTTTATCATTCCTGCCCGTTTAGATGTTTCTAGTGAAATTCTTCACTTTTGTCAACCATATTTTTCATGATCTCTTAGTTTTAACCCATTCGGTTAACTTAGCGAAACCCATCGCTTTTATACTAACTTTACCTTTCGTTATTATTATACGCGGGGAGTTACAACCAGTTTCCTCACTTTACATTACTGACCTGTAGGTTCTTTCACTTAGCTTCGCAGCCTTTTTCCTTAGATTTCCACCTTTTTAAGGTGGAACCCCGACAATTCGTTTCTTTCTATTTGTGACTCAAAGGTCTTTTTGGTCCCGTTAGACCTTAACACTACTTGTAATCCCATAGGTTATGATGATCCTGTAGACCATCTTTTATTCGCGTCTTTATTCAAATATATATGTTTATATACGTATATGGCGTCAAGGCACCCCTTTTTATGTTTAGAATATTTATTTTTGCTTTTTGGATTTTGTTTGACCTTGACCGTAGTCTAAGGCTACATTTGTTTTCTTTCGAATTATCCTTCCGACTTTATGACTTCTAACGTCATTTATACGTCGGTTTGTCCTACGCTTACCGTTACCCGGTTCTTACCTATACTTCTTTACAACCCGTTACCCGGATTCTTCATCTTAATGTTTTAACGTTCTTGTTTCACTAGTTTGCGTTTTTCTTTTCTATATTCCTTTACGACTCATCACATAGGTTCATTAATATTTTTGCGCTCCCGCATAATTGGTCTGCGTTTACTTACCTTTTTAAGCGTTATTCTTTATTTATCATAGTTTGACTTGTTCGTGTGACACTTCATCACTTATGAATATCAAGTTTCATTTGTATTCAACCCGTTCAACTTCGAGATAGTTGAATCGTAATTATCAAATTTTATGTTTGCAAATTTTTTGTCTTTTTTTAGTCATAACTCTTAATCCGAGTCTTTTGACATTTAATCTGCGTTCCCATCTCATGGTTTACGCATACTTCTGAATCCCTACCCTTCAATCGGGTATCTTACCGAAGTCACTATTATTGCAACCCTTCCGGTATGCATCAAAACTTCGTTTTGATTTATTTGGTCGTCTTAGCGAATTTCATTTCTTTTATACGACCAAGTCTTTTATTATTTATTCTACCCCTTTGACTTGTCTGTGTGAATTTCACCACTTATGGCAGTCAAACTTTATCCCCTGTGCCTTAGCATTCTCATTAGTTGGTTTGTATTTTCATTTACTTTAATTCTTGTCCCTTCACTCAGGCTCGTTATTCTAATATGTTACGCTTCCGTTACCCGGCTTGGGTTCACATTTATCATCAAATATTTTACTTATTTGATCCGTTTGGGTACTTCTTTAATTCGTCCCATTCACCCCGTCCTTACTACATCGGTCGAAAATGTGTCCATCATAAGAAGTTCATGATATCATGTGTTCATTACTTACTTGGCCAGAGTAAGCGATCAACACTTGACACACATGACCTTTTTAGAATTTTCACATTACACCCATGTAAGTAACGCCTCTAATCTTTCTTTATATCTGATTTAAATTGGCAAAACTTTATTCATTTTCTATTTAACAATTATTAGTTCTACCCATTCCATTCTTGAACATATATAATGTTTTCCTTTTCATCGAGCTATTATATAATCACATTCGTTAATGTGATCGTTACTTTTCTCAACAGTATTAAATTGAGAGTTTTTCCACTTAGATAATTACTCCCGTCCCAGTTTCCACGTAAACTAACTCTATTATTGTCTCGTTATTCACAGTTGTGAATAATGCATATTTCTACTAAATTTTCTGTTGGAAACATCATCCTGAATAGGTGTCATATTCAGGTTTTCCAAGTTTTATTCTATGTATGCAACATTTATTCTCTACGTGTTTGTTGCATATTGCTATTTGTACGATTAATTTAAGGCGTGCACCTGGTAATGCTTGCCATAACAGGCTTTCCTTGTCGTTAATCTTGTTCGCGGTCGTTACGCGATTTAGGTCCTCAGTGAGCATACTCTACTTGTTATGCTTCGGACCGTTCCTCTGTCATATCCGTCACTTGTTACACTCTAGCCATCTTCAGGTGCGAGTATCCTTCAATTAAAACATTTACAATGATTAGTAATGTCGACTTCAATAAATGCCCGTATCATAATACAAGGCTTTTTTTACTATACGTGTCAACGCACGTAATTTCGTTAACTATACCTATCATTTAGTTGAGGTAACGAACACTACACGATAACCCTATGTGTTTTTCGCAACACTTTAATCATGCTTAACCATTAATATACGTGTACTTACCGGATTTGCGATCAAGCCTCGAACCGAACACACTTTACTCTTTAACCATGAGCTCTGATTACCAACTTGTAAGACCCGTCTCACATTTAATGATTTTAAACATAAATACGTATTTTTTTGTATAAAATACGACCCTTCAAAAACTTTGATGAGTTAATACTCATACACAATTTAGTTGTTCAAGATACATCATTCTTACTAGTAGAAAACATAAAAGTGTTTACATGTTTCATACAACTTATACAAAATGATAATATTCGAGGAAGCTTCAAATATCGTGTTCAGTTCATTACTTATGCATGATCGCCATCTGGATTGCCACCTGCATCACCTAATATCAAAACCAACAAATAGGTTAGTTTTGATGAACAAATAATCAGTTTAAACACGTCCGAATTGCAAAAACGAACAAAATAACAAAAAAAAATCCAACTCTACAGTCTGTCGTGGGGCGCGACAGACTTAATGCATTCTTTCGCGGGCCGCCAGAAGCCCTGGCGGGGCGCGACGGATTTAAGTGACTTCGTCGCGGGGCGCGACAGACCCATTTTCACAGAATGTTCACAGCTTTTTGTGCTGAAAACGCCCAGCTCCAAATTTCAATCAAAATCTATCTTAAAATCGCCATAACTTTTGTTTCGTAAGTCTGTTTTACTTGATTCTTTTTCCTGCGCATCCGTAATAAAAATACGGATCCATTAATCCTATTTACTCGCATCGAAACCCGGTTTATGAATGAATAGTTCATAAATCCATATTTCGATTATTCGACTCATTTGTTATATGGCATATTTTACATCGTTCAATCTTGTTGGTTTCTATATCTAATTACCCATCCCGGGCTTGTCAAACATTAGCATTTTCGCTCCCATTACTTGGTTTGCATACACGTTTACATTAACATGTTTATTTTGATATTTTCTAAACACTTAGCCAACCTTATCCTCATACCTTAATTTGACCCGCGTAGCGGTTTTTATGCATTTAAGCATCAAAATCGCTCCTTTCTTTTCGCACTACGCATTACCATATTAAGATAACTACTTATATTACACCACAAATATTGTTGTGGTGGATTATCATAATAAACCCATTACCCAAAATTTACTCTTCGACTAGTCATTTTTCGCAATTGACCATTTTTAGGCATTCGACCTACAAATGTTTTTGCCTAAAACTTTTATATGTATCTAAGGATTTCAAAAATCAATATACAAGTTCCTAAGCAACCTCTAAGGGTCATTTATCCGGTTCACCCATCAAGGGCTTTTTGGTCAACTTTTAGTCCTTCATTTTACTACGAAGGACTCACTAATTATTTGACCAAAACTCACTCTTAACTATAAACCTATTTATGCGTACCTCGCTCGGGTCATAGAATTGACCCGTTTAAGTGCCTTTTTGTTTTCAAACTTTCTAGTTTAAAACAACGCAAGCCATAAGTTATTTCATGTGATCACAAAACTCAACAAACGGTCATCAATTATTCTTGTCAAATGATTTTACCAATGTCATTTGACCCGTTTAGTCCGAACGACCACTTTCCGTTATGAGATGATATCTAGTTACCATCTCAACCTTTTACCCATTCCGGTTTTCTCCTTGAACTCTTTTTACTTAAAAACCGTTTCTTGTTTTGTTTGACCCGTTATGACTTTCGCCATATGGTATCTATTTGAATCTGTTTTCCCATCCCTCCACTCATGTCCGGATTACCATTTTACCACTTTTACCCGTCACGGTTTACACCATAACGTAATGTTTCAAAATTTCTTATTTATTCATCACCACATGACTAATTTACCCTTTTACTCTTTTTACCATATTTCATGGTTTCTTACCATTTCTCCCTTTTTCCGACTCGCATTATATCGTGCCGGAACATCATATATCTATTACTTAATAAAATTCATATACAATACTTGCAAATAAGTATTTCGTAAATAATATAAAGGGGGTAAGCTTTACTTACCTCGCATCCAAATTACGCTTTTCTTTTCCTTCTTAATTCGTTTGACCCGCTTCCTCCCCCATGCTTCCACATAGCTTGTTACACGTCAAACTATCATCATCGTTTACAAGGTGGTTAGTCAAATCATAATTTAATACGAGTATTCCACCTTACGCATTTTATTTCCAAAATTATCATTCATCATATTCTAGGTCAGTTTGACTTTTTAAAAGTCAAATGCCCATTAGTATATGAAATGCATAATCAAATCCATCAACTAGTTTAGGCATTCCTTAATTATCTGGTAGGCGTTATCTCTTGGCCACTGTTTTAACCAATGTTTTAACCAAATTTATTATATTTCCAACACTCTAACTAGTTCAAGCGATTATCATGACTAGTTTATTCATTCATTTTTGCAAGAACTAAGGGTTCTCCTTTATAAGCGAGACCCGTTTCATCATACTATTTAGCATTCATCCGAACCCTTAATAAAATCAAGTTCTTCATATGATCTAGTGTATAACAGGATTTCATTCATCTATTTACATGAACAAAATTACTAATTTCATCACAACATTCAAGACCCATTTCGAATCATGTATGGTTAAGTTCTCAAACTAGAAATTTGTTTAAGTACCTTGCCTTTACTATCAAAGATGATAATTCTAATCACTAGTTAAGCACTAAAATAATCATGTTACAAAAACCCACTTAGTTTATGGTTGATTAGTTAACTAATCACTAGTTTATGGCACAAATTCAACAAATTTGCACCTAGGGTTTTGTTTCTAGACTTAAGCTCACATCAATTTCACTAAAACATTCAATTTTGATACAAGAATTTCATTCATGCATGATTATCAAAATTTCAAAATATCACCAAATCATAAATTTCGACATACCTTATGATCCCATTGACTTGGTGATCGTTTATATATATTCAAATCGGCCTTCAATTGATCCTTCAATTTGAAGATTTGGTTGAGTTAGGGTTTCACCCTTTTTTGCCTCATGTTGATCGATCCAAAACACACACTGTGTATGTGTTTTTGTTGGTGCACGGAATGTCTGTTGACTTCGTTTACATTAAGTCTTAGGTCAAGATAGTCAACATAGGAGCTAGAAAGTCAAAATTAGGATATTATGTTGTAATTTCGCTTATGTGTACATAGGTTAGAAGTGATTTCGTTTATAAGGTCATAGAGGTTTCGCTCCAAGGAACCAAGGTAGTTTTGCTCATTAGGTCACATGATGGTTTCGCTTATGTGGTTAACATGAGGTTTCGCTTATATGGACTGTCCATATAAGCGAACCAGCCATCCTATATATACCTCACACATGTGATCATTAGTTGTGAACGTTGGAGCGGAACCTTGTCATGCTTGTGGTGTCAAAACTCTGTCAAAATCAACTCAGAAAGCATAAATAAAGGAGGAATTAAAGAGAAAAGCTGTTGTTACTTTGTGTGTATTAATTCCGCCTTTATACGTGAAGATGAACTACCTTGACTGACTTTTCAGGGTCGCAAACCGGTCCAACAAGTGGTATCAGAGCTTCACGACGAGGAGTTCGTACTACTACAGCTGATTCGACAAATTTCTCTCACTTCTACTCACTTTCTCTCATACTTTTTCGATTTGAGCTAGTTCCTACGGTTGAAACAGTCTGATTTTTTAGCATAACGTGTAATATACTGTAATAACAAACCCTAGAAAGATTCAGGTTAAAATTTGGACTAAAACATGGTGAAATTTGACTAAAACATGGTTTCGCTTTTTCGGTAATCGAAGGTTTCGCTTATTTGGACATATGCTTGATTTCGCTTATCTGAACATCCTGGTTTCGCTTATACGGTAGTTTGGTATTTCGCTGATAAGGACATTGCTTGATTTCGCTTATTCAGACATCTTGATATTTCGCTTATAGGGACAAAGTTCTATTTCGCTTTTGTGACATTTCTATTTCGCTTATATGTCACTTTTAGACTGATTTCACTTTTCAGTCATTTGGTATCATAGTGTCATTTCTTGTTTCCACTCGATAGTGAACTTTTTCACGTCAAGATTATTTCACGACAATCGAGTGTTATTGTGTTTCAGATTACTTGATATTGTTTAAACTGATTGAGTGTGTTTGTTTGCTCTAGGTGTTTGAAGATGTCAAGCAACGGTGAAGAATTCTACAACACATTCTACAACGCATTCACTTCCGCATCGACAAATAGAAGATCCGAGATGAGAGAATATTCGAAGGAGATTTTGGAGAATTTGAAATTCGAGAACATGTATGGAAGTCAACAAAAACCACCGAAGCTAATGAAAGTTGAAGATTATAACTGGTGGAAAAACATATTTGAGTGTTGGGTAAAAGCTTTCGCTCCTGAAAGCTGGTTAAAACTGACACATGAATACGTTGAACCAGTAAAAGAGGGAGGAGAGTTAATAGATGCAAAAGATTTTACAGAAAAAGATATAAAAAATGTTGTGGCTGAATATAGAATGATAACATTGATCAAACAGTCAGTAAGAGAGGATATTATTTCATTGCTCGAACAAGAAAAGACTTCAAAGAGTTTGTGGGAAGCGTTAGAGAGAAAATGTGTAGGAAGTAATGAAATTGTTAAAAACAAAAAGAAATTGTTGCGTAAAGAGTTTGATTTATTCAACTGTATGAAAAATGAGTCTATTTGTAAAATGATTGAGAGATTCGGATATCTGAAAATGGAGCTGACCAAACATGAAATTTTACCTTCTGAAGAGGAGCTGGTGGATAAATTGTTTGATTCATTACCAAATGATCAAGAGTGGCAATACTTCGCTCTAATGTTGAAAAATACAATCAAGCCTGAAGATTTAAAAGTGGATTTGCTGATTGAAAGGCTTGAAAGTCATGAGTTGGAGATAAAGAGATCTAAAGTCAACAATCCAGCTTATCAGCAGAATGTAGAGCTTTACTACAGAGGAAATGTACCGCATGCTGGGTCTCCAAGAACAACATTTTCTGCAGAAAGCTCAAGCTCAGTGAACAATGAAAGTTTTCACAGTGGTTTTCACAGTGGATCTTCTTCAACAACTTCTGATCAATCTGCTTCAAAGAATTTATTCCAGTGTAATATCGCAGTGGATCTGAAGAATGGGCAGAATTTCAGCGAAGAATCGGCAAAACAACAGATGGTTTTCTTGGCATCTGTACTTGAATCTTATGAAAGTCTCGTTGCAGGGAAGATCGGCAACACCAACTTGACAAAAGAAGATTAGGATCAATTAGACCCCGAGGAGATGGAACTAATGGATATAAGATGGTGCATGGCCAGTGCGGTTCGTCGAGCACATCGGTTCATGGAGATCACAGGGAGAAAGACAATTGGTGGTCCATCTACCAAATTGGGGTTCGCTAAGTCCAAGGTGACTTGCTTCAAGTGTAAGCAGAAAGGTCACTTTAAGCCCGAGTGCAGAAATGCGTATACTGATGTTGATTCTGCAAACCCGTTCAACGAAGATTATTACAAGAAAGCGATTTATCATCAGAATAAGTCTGAACCACCAAGATTAAAGCAACCAGAAGAAAGATCAAGGGCTCTTGAAGTTATATATGATGATGAAGGTTACGATTGGAGTCAAGTTTTCCCTGAAGAAGATGCAGTTGGATATGCATTTGTTGCAAATGATGATCATGATACTTGGTGGAGAAGAGACAGTGCGAGATGGGAGATTGGAAAATTGTATGAACCATTTAAGGAAGCACAAAGAGCCAAGAGATGGAATGAAGAACTAGAGTGTTACATGGCTCCACAGGGTAATCCAGTAGTTGATCCATCAAAAGTGGATTTTGATGCTGTAACCAATGTGTTTCCAAGTGAGGGCACTTTCAACACAAGAAGGCTTTCTGATAAAAGCTATTTGCCAAATTTGATGAACAAGTTAAAAGAAGTTTTTGAAGCAAGTTTACCGAAGGTGGTAGAACTGAAGAAAAGAAAAGAAGAAGAATTGAAGAAGATGATTGAAGAAGTGAAGACTGTTGCAAAGCTTGCTGGAGAGGAACAGAGAGCTGAAGAAAAGCAGAGGAATGAAGAAGCTCAGAAAGAAGAAAAGGAGGAAGATCAGAAAGTTGAGTCAGAAGAATCGGTGCTGAATGAGACTGAGGTTAGAAAATCTTCTGATCTATCGAATGTTGAATTGGTTGATGAAAAAGAAAACAAATGCAGGAATTGCATAGAAATGTGCAAAGCCTGTACTGAAAAAGATGACATCATAAAAACAAAAGACAATGACATAGTTAAACTTGAAAATGGTTTCACAACAAAATGTAAAGATATGATTGAAAAAGAAGAAATTTTGAAACTAAAAGTTGAAAAATTGACACAGAAATGACAAGGTCTTGAAAAGGATAATGATGTTTATAGACAATTGTGTTCAGCAAAATGTGTCGATTGTGTTGAAAAAGAATCTAAATTTCAAGATTTACAAAAATAGTATGATTCTTTAAAGTGGTCGAGTCAGAGAGTACAAGAAGCTTATGATACTTTGAAGAGCCAAGTCAAAAGTTTTGATCAAAGATTGTCAGAAACTTTAGTCACTAAAGAAATGTATGAAAGAAAGTTTAAAGAAAAGCAAATTGAATTGAACAAGTGTGTTGATGAAATTGCTAATCTTAAACAAGTCTTGGCTGAAAAAGAAAAGATTGTTACAAAACTTCAAAGTTATCATAACTCTTCGTACATTCTTGAACGCATTTTCAACATCACACCAGATGACAAAGATACTGAAAATTGCAAAAAGGGTATTGGTTCGGAATTTCATCAGGTACCACCACCATTGAGAAACAATTATACTTTTTATGATGAGGAAAAGGTGGCAAAGGGTTTGAACATAGCTGACCAGTTACCTGAAAGTATCGATGTGACTTACTCCAAATCTGATGATGCTAATGATTCAGAGGTGGTAAGTAAGGTTGTTGAAAGCGTTTTGAAAGATGAGTCAACAAAAGGTAAGTCTGAATCACAGGATGAAGATGAAGGAAATCTTTATGATGGTTATCTGAAAAACACAAAATCCGAGAAAAATTTGAATGATGATTCAAAATGATTGGTTTATACCATGATTGGATCGGACAAATTATTCTTAGATGTTGTATTCCCGATTCAGAATGTGATTTCAGAAAAGGTTGATAAAGTTTTTAAAATGGTTGAGATTGAGAAGTCTGAGATTCCAAAGTTTGCTGGTAAAGGTCATAAATCTTTTTATAACAAACCTGGTTTTAAGAAGAAAAACATGAAGGCTGGTTTGGGTTATAAAAAGAAACGGAATTGGAATCAAAGTAAAAAACCAAATTTGCAACAAAAGATGAATTTTATTCAAGGGAAAAGTTTGAAAGAAGAGGAAAAACTCAAATTTGGACAACAGTCTAATGAGGAGTTTGATGCTATGAAAAAGAAACAACAACAGGCCAAGGATGTTTCAAAGAAAGTGTGTTTTAAATGTGATCAGATTGGACATGTTGCACGAAAGTGTCCAAATCCAAAGCCTGTTGATGTTGAAAAAACAGAAATCTGAGGATGTGAAACCAAGGTCAACCAGATTTGATTCGAAACAAACTTGGAGGTACAATACAAACAAGTTTGCTTCAAATCAAAATTGGAAATCAAACCCGAATAGGTTCGATTCAAGACAGACCTGGAATTTCCACACACCCAGATTCAGAACAACACAGAGTTGGAGAACATCTGTTGATATGACAAAACCTCAAGAGTTTTGGAAACCTAAAAATGTTATTCAAAATCAAAAGGTTCAAAAAGAGACAAACTTTTACAAAAGAGGTACTCCGGAAGGTCAAATGTGGAGTGCTAAGAAACAAGTGACGTTGGAAAAAGATGAGAAAGTTGAAGTCAAAGCTGAACAAGTTTTAAATGACAAAGAGTTTCCGAAATTAAATGAACATTATTGTGTTGAAATGCCTAAGGTCCAACAGACCTGGGCTAAATTGTTCAAATGATTGATAAAGTTTGAATGTGCAGGTGCTCAACGAAGCTGAAGATTGTGAGAATGGAAGTTGGAGCAGCCTGGCACAGGAAGAGGTTGCAGGACCCTGGTTTGGTTAAACAGGGAGTTTGTCAATTTCTGTACATAAACAAACAATATTTTCAAAATCCTAAAAAAAAATTGAAAAATTAAAAACCTAAAATATGTTTTAGTTTGTTAAAATTTGAAAAATAAAAAATATGTTGTCTTTAATTTTGTTTGAATAAATGTTGATTGAATACGCCGAAACCCTCACGGCTGAACAAACATGATTACTTTCATCAGATTGAAAAACGGTTTTCAAACTGTTAAGATCAGTGGTTGTAAATCATGGGGGTACGTTATATTTTCTGCAAATCAGAGCATGTGAAGCAGAAAATGGATGGCGAGACAAAGCTATCAATGTTGGTTGTCAAATTTTCTTTATATGTTTTTGCATTTTAGGGGGAGATATATTGTTGTCAGAAAATTCAAAAACATTTGAAAATTTGAAAAAAAAAGTCAAAAACATGATAAAAATCAAAAATTGAGTTTTGCGTAAAAAGAGGAAATGATAGTACATCAGTAGACAGTTACAGTACGCTAAAGAATTGTAATGATTAAAAAGCGTTAAACAGTCTCACTGATGATATGTCGATAGGTTTTTATACACTTAGTAAAATTTTTCGGGATATAAACCTAAATTCACACTTGCTTATTTCGTGGGGAACACTACTTGGATATATAGGTAACCCATGAAATCTCGTTTGAAAGGTCTCATAATCTGATATACTAGGTTTTTATACTCAGTGATATCTGGGGTATTATTCCGGGACTTCTGCTAAATGGAAGTTCTGACCTAGTCCTCGAATAATACTTTCCGCAATGCTTGAAACACAGCATCACCCTCAGCATATATGATAAGACAATAAAATTGCTTAGCAATGCTGTTGTAAAAAAGATCCTCTAAAGGGGACACACCCAAGTTGAGTCATGATCTCTCTGCTGAACGGTAGTTCTGACCTGAGCTCTCATGATTCTTCATAATTTATTAACCCCTTATAGATATCATTTGTGTTATAATTACCTGTAAGACTGAATATTGGGATCTGGATACGGGAGTATATTCAAGAGGTGGGACACACGTATAAGTTTAAGTTCTTAAAATACTTAATTCGTATCCTGAATCAGTTGAAATTTGTATGAAAATTTAAGTGGACAAGTATATCGACAATCTAAGTGAATTGTTTAATTCTTACTGTGAAAATTAAGCTCAACGGTACTTGTGACTTGTCATAAACTGATATGATCCTCTGACGCATACTCAAACAAAAATATTGTCTGTAAATATGTTTGTACATATTTCTTTACTGCTTTATGTTTTCAGAAAATACAAAAAGATTTTGATTTCTGCTTTATTTCCGACAACCAATGTCTGAGATGCTGAGTTTCAAAATCTAAGTAAGTTGATCGTGTTTCTGAAAATAAAACAAGTTCATTAATTTGAAACTTGAAGTTTTAAAATCAAAAAATTCAAAAACAGTTTGTGATATCTCCAAGGTCATTAATTTGGACTTGGATGATTAACTGTGGGGGATTTGGATGCTTATATTGTTATAGAGCTAGTTTCCGATACGATTCGATGAAACTGCCAAATTTTATGAGAAGTGATTTTGAGGAGATTGAATTGTCAGATTACGATATCTGGAAGATTAAAATGTTGTTACTTATAGTTGTATGAGTGATTGCAGGAAAAGTCCAGACTACGATCCCGAGAGCAGAGTCTAAGGGGGAGTCTGAAGACAAGCTGAAAGTTAGGAGGAGCTTGTAGCTGGAAAGCTAGGTGTCGATCCCTAAAAGCACGGAAGCTTGACGAAAGGGGGAGCCTGCTGATGATAAAGCTGTTGATGATAGAGTCAGTGATGAGATACTGGTGTAAGAGTTAAAGTGTGAAGCTGATCAAGAGAGTGATGGATGCTTACAATGTTACAATTTGAATGAAAAGGCAAAATGACCAAGACTGAAGACTCAAAGCCGAAAACTTCGTCAACATCCAAGGGTGAGTCTGTTGGTGCACGGAATGTCTGTTGACTTCGTTTACATCAAGTCTTAGGTCAAGATAGTCAACATAGGAGCTAGAAAGTCAAAATTAGGATATTATGTTGTAATTTCGCTTATGTGTACATAGGTTAGAAGTGATTTCGTTTGTAAGGTCATAGAGGTTTCGCTCCAAGGAACCAAGGTAGTTTCGCTCATTAGGTCACATGATGGTTTCGCTTATGTGGTTAACATGAGGTTTCGCTTATATGGACTGTCCATATAAGCGAACCAGTCATCCTATATATACCTCACACATGTGATCATTAGTTGTGTACGTTGGAGCGGAACCTTGTCATGCTTGTGGTGTCAAAACTCTGTCAAAATCAACTCAGAAAGCATAAATAAAGAAGGAATTAAAGAGAAAAGCTGTTGTTACTTTGCGTGTATTGATTCCGCCTTTATACATGAAGATGAACTGCCTTGACTGACTTTTCAGGGTCGCAAACCGGTCCAACAGTTTTGTTTTAAATTTTCTTTTAATAAATAACTTCCATGTTTTTCCCACTTTGGCCCCTCAAGTTTTGTTAATTAATAAGTAGGCTATAACCTACTTATTTTCAACAATACCTTGTCTTGTTAACTAGGTTAAACATTCCTAGTTAACTTAGTGAGTTCAGGGAGGTTAAAATCCGTTTTATTTAAGTCCCGTTAACTCAAGCTTCTTGTAATCTTTAAAGATTTTATTCATATTATATATATATATTTGTTGGTGCACTACATCTGTCGACTTCATCTTGGATCGAGTCTTAGTTTTAGATTGTTAGATCAGGGCACATTTTACGAGAAAATAGGATAGCATATAGGTCTAAACTGATAGATCCGCTTATGTGTACATGTAGGTCCGCTTATGTGTCAGGTCCGCTTATGTGTACATGTCCGTATGTGGGAACCTACCTAGTTCGCTTATGTGTACATGTCCATATGTGGGAACCTACCAACACTATAAATACCACATGAGCGAACTCATTTGTAACTTTCTAGAATTCCATGCCGAAGTGCTGCCGGTGTGAAGAACGAGCTGTAAACATTGTCAAATCAATAAAATCAGTAGATTAAGTGAATTGCAAGCTGTCTCTATTTTCATTCCTTGTTATTCCGCACCTGAAACGTAGTTGAACGCCTCTGAACGACTCATTCGGGTCGAAACACGATCCTACAATTGGTATCAGAGCTTCAGGAGGAGGAGTTCTGCAGAGAATAGCTGGAATTCATCAAATTTTCTTACTTCTACACCTTCTTTCTTCAGTTCAGAAATTTTCACCGGTCAAAATTAGTTCAAAATTTCAAGGATTGTGCGTAATAGGATATAGACAAACCCTGGAAAGTTTGGTGTTAAAATTCGCATTAAAAATGGGTCAAATGAACTTCCGAATAGGTTCCGTTTTTTCAGACATTTGGTAGTTTCGCTTATTTGACAAGCTCAAGTCCGCTCATTTGTCGCTTTATCAGTAGTTCCGCTCATCTGGTCAACCTGGTCCGCTTTTAGTGACAAAGTTCAGTAGGTTCGCTTATTTGAACATCAGGACTTCCGCTTATTTGAACATCAGGACTTCCGCTTATTCGAACATCAGTGGTTCCGCTTATTCGAACATCAGTGGTTTCGTTTATTCGAACAATTATATCTCTCCTGATAGCAAAGCATGCATAGTTGATCAAGATGATGAGAGGCTACCTGAAGGTTTCAGCTGGAATATGTTTGCAGATGAGAATGGTAATTTTAAAGCTTTCATTGCTAAGATTGTCAGAGAACCAGACATGTTTGCCACATGGATGAAATCTATCGGTGAGACAGTGAAAAGTGTGAAGGAACAGTCTGTTACATCTGAAGAAAGCTCAGAAAGTGCTGATGAAGATTCATTATGTTCAGATGAGAGTGTTAAAAATGATGTTACTTCAGAAAAAGAAGTTGTATTTGATCAAACACCGTCTGATTCTGTTGTATCAGATACTGATTCTGAAAAATCTGTACAGTTTGATCAGTCACCAGTTGATAGTAGCAGTGATGATGAGGAAGAGAAACATATTAATGTTGCTAAATCTCATCTTTCTCCTGAAAGTTTTCATTTCTATTTTGCAGATCGCATGGAGAAACTGAAGGAGAAACAAGCTGTAAAAGAGCAAAAGGATATGAAGACTGAAAGTGATGCTAAAATGGATGAAATTGTTCAAACTAAAGAAGTTAAAGTTGCTGCTGAAAAGACTGAGCAAGTGAATGAAGACAAAAAGGTGATTGAAGAAGAAAAGGTGGTTGAAGTGGTGAAAACAATTGAAGTTGAAAAGATTGTTGAAGTTGTAAAGCCTTGCGAGAAGTGTTTGGAAGCATGCAAGGGTTGTGCAGCAAAAGACGAGATAATTGCTGAGTATGAAAAGAAGAAAGAGCAGTTACTGTTCAAACTCAACTATGTGAAAGAATCTTATGATGTCTTGAACAAAACAGTAACTGGTCTCCAAAAGACAAATTCAGAAAGAGAACAAGCACTTACGATGATGAATGCTGTGATGATGACAAAACAGAAAGTCATCAATTTTTACATCGAAGAGAGTGCTAAATGGAAACAAGAGTTGGAGACAGAAAAGATCGAGAATGAGAGAATTAGACGTTTATTGCAAAGTTATTCTAGTTCTGATTATCTCATTGATCGTATTTACCCAACTGTTGCAGGTATGGAAACTTTTCAAGATGAGAAGCCAAAGAAGAAAGATAGTGGTAAGAAACCGACTGTTAGATATAACAAGTGTCCGCCTCCAATTTAGGAAGGGTATTCTCCTAGAAAACCAAACGAAGAGCAACTTTAAAAAGCAGTCAATATAAAGCTAAAAACCGACACAACTGACGTTTTACCAGATAACATTGATGTCACGTTTACTTCGTCCGATACTGATCATGAGTCTGAGTTAATCAAAAAGGTGGTCGATCAGGTGTTGGATACTGAGGAGGAGTCTGAGTCAAAGTCTGAGTCTGGAGGGTCAAATTCATCAGTCAACAGTCCAAAGTCGTCGGTTAAACGGTCTTATAGTAAAGAATTTTTGTTATCGAAAGCAAATTTGGATGATGAAACATTTGAAGTAGCATACACTTTAAATGATTCTGACAAATTATACTCTGACAAAGAGTTTCCAATAAGAAGTGTTCGTTTTGATATGATCAAAAAGGTTTTCAAAATGACAGAATTTAACATTTCTGAATAAAAGATTTAAATCTTATTGAAAAACCTAAAAAGTACACTTCAAGAGTTCAGCAACGTCTAAACAAGAAAAAGGGTTACAATTCTGGTTCTAGTTTTCAAAAGAAACAAAACCAAAATCGTAGCTACAAAAAGAAAGGTCTTGGATTTATTCCACCAGAAAATTATAAAAATTTGAAAAATTCTAAAACAAAAACAGAATTTGTGTCAGGTGGAAGTGCAGAAGAGGAACAGAAGAAACCATTCTGGAGACAGTCAAATCAAGAATTTCTTGCTGAAAAGAAGAAGAATGGAACTGAAGTGTTTTATCAAAGAGAGACTCGTACTTGTTACAAGTGCAATGAAACTGGTCACATTGCATGGAACTGTCAGAAAAATGCTAAAACAAAACAGGGAGTTTCTTAGAAATTGAAAGAAAAGGTTGTTGATGTTGAACCACCAACCGACAGACCTAAAATTTTTGAAAATTCAACTTATGAGGTTGGTGAGTGTTCTAAAAAGAATTTTTATAAAAAGAAAGAGAATGACAACCAAGTGTGGGTGGTTAAGAAAGTTGATGTCGGCGATGAATCTGGTTCCACAAAACCAGAAGAGCCACAGGTTGAGATGAAAATTTCAGTGAATGATGATGAGTTTCCATCACTGAAATTTGAAGAAGTTAAACAGAAAGTTGGTAAGGTTTATATCTCGAATCAGTTTTACAAAGAGAATACTAAGTTTGATGTCGAGAAAACATTCAATGGGAGTGTTAAGAAAATTTTTGGGAAAATGTTGAATGGGAAAGTAAAGGGGGTTAAAGATTTTTATGCAACTAAAAAGGCAACATACAACCCCACTGCGCAAGAGTTGAAAGTCATCGAGTCTGAAAAGACTTGGATGGAAGTCTGTTTCCCTTGAAGTCTTAGGACTATGCCGGAGATCCCAAGTTTGTAATCGTGGATCAGGAATCGGCATTTTTCTTAGTAATTGATTGTGTGATTGAATCTTATTAAAGTTAAATTTTACAGGATAAGTGTGACTATGCCGGAGCTTCCAGGTTGGTAAGTGTGAAGCAGGAATCGGCATCTTGATTGGTAAAATGGTTTGTGTAGATGATTTATTCCTACATGTGATTATATGTTTTGGATATTTTTACAAGTGGTGAGAGGTTGATTCTGACAAAGTGATTACTCAAGGTCATTAGTTTGAACTTAATGTAATCCTCATACAAGTGATTGAATGGACAATGTGATGAACCACACCCTGAACCTACAAGTGGTTAAATCAACAAAACTTATTTTCCGGAAAAATCATTTTGGTTAAAACAAACTTAAGTGTTTTGAAATCATAATGAGAAAATAGTTTTGTGTAAGGGGGAGTTCTGATTGTTTATGCCAAGTGGATGGCGAATTGAAGTGATTTGATATCGGTTGTCAAGTTTCTTGTACGGTTTATTTTCAAATTTTCTGAAATGTGTTTGCATTTTAGGGGGAGTAGAAATTTTTAGAAAATCCAAAAACATTAGAAAATTTGAAAAAGACAAAAACATGATAAAATACAAAAATGAGTTTTAGTGTCAAAGAAGAGGAAATGATAGTACATCAGTAGACAGTCACAGTATGCTAAAGAAATGTAATGTTTAAATAGCGTTAAACAGTCTCACTGATGATATGCCGATAGGTTTTTACACTTTTAGTAAACTTTTTCGGGATATAAACTAAAATTCAAACTTGCTTATTCCGTGGGGAACACTACTTGGATATATAGGTAACCCCTGAAATCTCGTTTGAAAGGTCCCTCTTTCTGAGATACTAGGTCTTTATGCTCAGTGATATCTGGGGTATTATCCCGGGACTTCTGATTTTGCGGAAGCAATGGCCTAGTCCCCGGAGAATACTTTCCGTTTGCTTGAAACATAGCGCCACCCTCAGCAAATTGATGAAACAATAAAATTGATAGTCATTGTTGTTGTAATACAAAAGATCCTCTAAAGGGGACCCACCAAAAGTCGAAGTCGTCATCTCTCTGCGTATCGAAAGATCGACCTGAGCTCTCACGGCCCTCGCAATCTAACCCTGACAGATATCATCTGTGGTATACTCACCTGTAAGACTGAATATTGGGATCTGGATACGGGAGTATATTCAAGAGGTGGGACACATGAATGAGTTTAAGTTCTTAAAACACCTAACTCATATCCTGAATCAGTTGAAATTTGTGTGAAAATTTAAGTGGATCAGTATATTGGTAATCTAAGTGAATTGTTTAATTCTTAATGTGTAACTAAGCTCAACGGTACTCGTGACTTGTTTTAAACTGATATGATCCTCTTACACAAAACTCACAAAAATATTGTCTGTAAATATTTCTTTACTTCATTTATTTAAATTCAAAAATACAAAAAGATTTTCGGTGTATTTTAGCATAAACTTTTGAAAAAATCAAAAAGATTTTCGACAACTGATGTTGGAAAGCTGATTTTCAAAGTTCCGAGTGCTAAACATGATGGCATTGTTGTAAGGGGGAGTGTGTTTTAAAATGTCAAAATGTATTTTCTAAATCAACAAGTGGTTGATGATGAGTTTGTGATCTGAGGGAGAGTGATTGTTGATGCATATGATTATGAGAGGGAGTCGTCTGATTATTTCAGAGTGTTGGTGCATACGATTTGATAAATGTAAAACTTATTTCTGGGTTAAGAAGTGCAGGAATAGCCAAGTTTCGATTCTGGAAATTGAAGCTATAGAGTGACAGGTTTAAGATTCTGAAGACAAAGAAAGCCAGACAAAGATCCTGAAGTAGATGTTGCTGAAGAATAAAGAAATGCCAGCAGATCGTTAGGGGGAGTCTGAAGATTTTCAAGTTAAAGAGAGTCTGTTGAAGAAGATAGAGAGAGAAAAGCCCAGAGACTGATCAAGATTGAAGAAGTGAAGACACAGCATTGTTGTGACTCGATAGTCGACTCGTCAACATCTGAGGGGGAGTCTGTTGGTGCACTACATCTGTCGACTTCGTCTTGGATCGAGTCTTAGTTTTAGATTGTTAGATCAGGGCACATTTTACGAGAAAATAGGATAGCATATAGGTCTAAACTGATAGATCCGCTTATGTGTACATGTAGGTCCGCTTATGTGTCAGGTCCGCTTATGTGTACATGTCCGTATGTGGGAACCTACCTGGTTCGCTTATGTGTACATGTCCATATGTGGGAACCTACCAACACTATAAATACCACATGAGCGAACTCATTTGTGACTTTCTAGAATTCCATGCCGAAGTGCTGCCGGTGTGAAGAATGAGCTGTAAACATTGTCAAATCAATAAAATCAGTAGATTAAGTGAATTGCAAGCTGTCTCTATTTTCATTTCTTGTTATTCTGCACCTGAAACGTAGTTGAACGCCTCTGAACGACTCATTCGGATCCTACAATATTTTTTGTTAGGTTTGGTTTATTTATTTTAATTCTAATATTTATCGGGTTTACCTTTACCACTAACGGTATTTTACCCTTTTTATTTTTGGTTAATTTAATATAATTAACAAACCCGATTTTGGGGGTGTTACATCAAATTCATAGCCATTTGGTTAAGGAAAAACTTTCTTATTATAGATTTTTAATGATAAAACATCCCTATAGATTTAAGAAAGTTAATTTTATTTCCTTAGTAAAATCCGAGGGCGATTCATCTGGAATTGTTTATTTGAAAAATCTCTGATGAAATTTTGTACCCATGGTTTCAATATTAAATATTTGTCATTCTTTTAGTTTCGTAAGTTTGCAAGACGTTACGAGTTGTATACTATGATTGAGGCTCTAATCAATACTAGAAGATTATTGAATGAATTCGCCGCTATGTGGACACGGAGCTACCGATCATGACGGGGTTGTCAACCCGATAGATCTATTAACAATTCCACGAGTTATATACTTAATGATTAAAAATGGCAAGGATGCCTTTGTGCCCTCCTCTATTGCATCAATATATATAACCTACGAGATAACAATTTAATGTATGATGTTGCACAAATTTCCGCCATCCCCCATGCAATGTAAGCTAGACTTGCTACTTACATCCTGGTACCCAACCGAAATTCAAAATATCTTTAATTTCTCACGATCGTTTTACCCAAAACATCGTAATCTTTCCCCGTGTCTTCCCGAAACATATTTATATAAATCAAATCCCGTTTTCCTCGAAAACAGTTTTAAATCATACACATTTCCAAATCCATGTTTTTCCATAAAAAATATCATATCATTCAAAAATCATATTTTCCACGAAAATATACTTTTAGATAATTCAAAGGCATATTATATACAAAAACGTACATATATGTTTTTTCACAACGTGTTCTTCCCCCAAAACAATATATAAAACAGTAAAAGAGGGGTTCTTGTGACACTCACCTTTGGGTGCGTTTCTATTATCGTAATCCCTCAATTTGATCTACACGTCCTAGTTTAAATAGGAATGATTTAATAACCAATTACCCTACAAACAACTAAGTTTCTCAATACTTAGAATTTTCACATAACTTTGAGAATTTTCTCAAAAGTCTTTGTTTTGTTTATGTTGGCACATTTATATATATGCGTGTTCATACGTAGATATATATATATATATATATATATATATATAGAAAAGGATCAGTTAGGAACCACCCTTTATTGCGAGAACCGCGAGAACCAATGTCAACACAACCAAAAAATACCAAAAAAAAATCTTAAAAACACAAAAAAAAAAATTTATTATTTTTTTGGAAAAATCGCTATATTTCATCAATAATAAAAAAATTCAAAAAAAATCGAGTAACAGTTATCCATGCACATGTGCATTTATATCGTTTCTTTGACAAATTTCGCAATTCATTACAAATATCAGACAATTGCACTTTCATTTACACTACCATTCATAATACACTACTTTTACATTAATAATACCAGAAATGCACATGTGCATCTATATATATGAACATGTTATAACGTGTTTTAGTACACCACTTTGAATACACATTCCATTTCATCTATCATACCATCCATACTACACTACCATTACCTCCTACCATCCGTAATACAATACCATTGTTTTTTTACCATTCATAATACAATATTATTACCAATATTTCACTTTATTATATGTACATCAACACCCTTTATACCATTCAAACAACACATTACATCATAAAGTGACAAATATAATCAAACCATCAACCACTAGATATAACAAACCAAAACACATGTATATGGGCATACTTCATCATTTAAAATCACAAACTTTTTGTACCAAAACACCTTATTTCATGTTGATACATATAGATGCACATGTGCATTTCTAATATTGGTAATGTAAACAGTAGTGTATTACATATGGTAGTGTAAATGAAAGTGCATTTTTCTACTACTGGTAATATATTATGGAATTTGTCCAAGAAATGATACATATGCACATGTGCATCTATAACTGTTACTCGAAAAAAAATGTTTTTTTTGTAACAAAATATAGCGATTTTTATTAGAAAAATATTTAAAAAAAAATTTGTGGGTTTTTTTGGATTTTTTTAGGTATTTTATTGTGTTCACATTGGTTCTCACGGTTCTCGCAATAAGGGTGGTTCTCAAATGAACTTTACCCTATATATATATATATATATATGTGGTTCTCAAATGAACTTTACCCTAGATATATATATATATATATATATATATATATGAACACATGTATATATAAATATGCCAACATAATAAAAAAGATGACTTTTCGAGAAAAACCTTAAAGCTATGTGAAAATTCTAAGTATTTGAGAAACTTAGTTGTTCGTAGAATAATTGGTTATTAAATCGTTCCTACTTAAATTAGGACGTGTAGACCAATTTGAGGGATTGCACTAATACAAAAACGCACCCAAAGGTGAGTGTCGCTAACCCCTCTTTTATTGTTTTATATACTGTTTTGGGGGAAGAACACGCCTTAAAAGGATAATTATACATTTTTGTATAAAATATGCCTTTGTATAATCTAAAATAGATTTTCATGGAAAATATGATTTTGAAATAATATGATATGTTTTCATGAAAACATGGATTTGGAAATGTGTATGATATAAGATTATTTTTCAAGGAAAACAGGATTTTAATTGATATAAAGACGTTTCGACACGAAACACAGGGTATAACGGTGTTTGATTAACACCGTACATTAAATTTACCTTTCTAGTAGGTATATATATTGTTCATTGAGGCCGGCATTTGGGTGATCCTAATTACGGGACACCCGGAGCTTACTTTCTCTTAGCCAATTGAATCATTGATAATATGCGTGGGATGGTTGATAGATCTATCGGATTGACAACCCCGTCGTGACCGGTAGCTCCGTGTCCATATAGCGGCAAATTTTATTCTTCTTAATGTCTAGCTTGATTATACCCTCATTGTTAGTATATAGCTCGTAATGTCTTGCAAACTTACGAATTTAAACGATTGGATTAAAATTTAATATATAAACCTTGGGAAGATGATCTGTATCGGAGGTTTTCAGAAAATGCTCACGATAGCTGACCCTCGGATTTTGATAAAGGAAATAAATTTTACTTTCTTAATTATATGTGAATGTTTTATCATTAAAAATTCATAGTAAGAAAGTTTTCCTTAAACAAATTGTTACAAATTTGAATATGTGAACTCACCTTCCGTTGTGTTGACACTTGATTTTTACGTGTTCTTCAGATACATGAGTTCGGTTTTGGGATTTTGGATTTTTTTTGTCTTGTGGTTGTTTGATGCAATGGCTAAATAAATAATGTTTGGACAACTTTTAAAACTACTTTTAGGACCGTGTGTACTGAGATCCATAAGGATCAAACTAAAATGTTGTGGTTTATGTTTAAACACTAAACGTTAATCTTATATTTTAAATAAGGTTCATGTCCAATAATTTAAAATGCATCATCCATAAAGACACTTAAGTGTAACACCTCGTAAAATCGTGTCCAATAATGTATTGACATGTGTCCCTAATCATAATTGTGCCTAAAAGTTGGCTAAGAGGGGTTATTTTTGCCAAAAATGAAAACTATGAATGTGGAGACTAAAAGTGTCAACATGCATAACCTATTCCTCTGAATGACCTTTTACGCTATTCGTATCCTTTAACGAGCCACAAGTCGGACATACGAAACCGTTTATGATTTGAATCAAAAGTTTGTAAATTTAAGGGTTAAAAGCGTCAACATGTTTAATTATACCTCTGAGTGACCTTTTAACGAACCAGGAGCTTAACAATGTTCGGTTATACTTCCATGAATACCTACAACCTAATTTGAAGGGTCAAAAGTGTGAAATATGAAAGATATATTGAGTTTATAAGTTGAAGGACTGAATGTGGCAAGTTTGAAACTTGTTTTGCTGATTTTGGAGAGGCTCGCGTCGCGCGATGCCTTCTCTTGGATCCCAGTCGCGTGCCGCGACGGTGTCACCTACACAGAAGGTTTTGGCCAGCTGCAGGTTGCAGCCTTGGCCATCACTCAAACCACTATACTCTCTCAATTTCGAAACCACAGATCAATTGCTGGTTTTAAAAACATCTTGGGACACCTGGAGTGATCTCTAGAGGTCCCTAAACACTTGGCTTGATCCAAAATCATCTCATTTCACTATAAATAGAGGTCCTTAGAGGCCATAAAGCTTTGCACCTCTCAAAATCATCTCTTCTCTTGCTCTCTTGGTGATTCCTAGCTGAAAGGAGACTCCACCTCAGTTATAATTTCGAGCTAGGACCCTTTGTAAGTATCCCTAGCCTCTGCTTTTCATTTTATAGGCATTTTAAGCCAAAAGTCGAGCTTTTTCGATAAAAGCTTTGACTTTTGGTTTAGACCATTATGGGCCAGCCATTGTTCGAGGTGAACATGGCTACGTGATCGTAATTAGGTAGGTGTTAATCCCTCAAAAGGGCACCTCCTAAGAATCACGTTTGCTTGGTCAATTGACGAGTCAACATATTAATATTTTAAAAAAGTCAACGGGGCAGACCATGCGCGTGCCGCACCAACAAGTGTTTGAACAAACAAATGACAACATACTGGGAGTGGCCATCCTCCAACTACTCTTGAGCTTGTAAATATGAGCTTGTAAATATCTGTATGTGATCGTCAATGTATGTAAGACCATTATATTTTCCTATATTATGTGGTAGCTTTGTCTTCTCTAGTGGAGCCATTGCTATCTCTTTGACCAATTTTGATTTACCTACCACTCTTGTTGGTCTGTAACTTAAGGTGAAGTCGTATTCAGCCGCTAGGTTGTATCCTGCACAGGCATGGGGTCTGTACGCCTCTCACGGACGAGAATTATAGCGATTGGGTTCAAGAGATGGAGAACTTCCTATTCGCAAAGAACAAGATGGGATTTTTCAAGGGAACTATCCCAAAACCGGACCAGAAGGAGGACATGTACATGGCATGGATGTGGTGCGATGCCATGATAAAAGGATGGTTAACCGCATCCATGGAGAAGACGATTAGGGGAAGTGTCAAATACGCCAACACATCCGCTGAGATTTGGGCGGATCTCAAAAAACGATTCAGTAAAGAAAGCGCCCCTCGAGCGTACGAACTAAAGCAAAGGTTAACAATAACCAAGCAAGATGATAATTCGGTATCAGCCTACTACCTGGCGCTCAGGGGGCTGTGGGACGAGATATCCTCGGTCCTACCTACTCCTCGATGTACATGCGGCCAGTGTACTTGCGAGATGGGGAAAAGGCTGAATGAGTTTCAAGAAAATGAGCGACTATACCAGTTCCTTATGGGGCTGGATGGGAACTTCTCTACCATTCGGACACAAGTTTTATCCATGAAACCAAACCCCACGCTCAGGGAAGCTTACTAGCTGGCCTCGAAAGACGAACACCAGCGCTCCATCGCCGCATCGAAGGAACACACTGCTGAACCGGTAGCCGCCTTCCAAACCCAGTCCCTAAGAAGGCGGGAAACTGTCAACCAAAGAAACGGCATCGGAGATAGAGCCGGACAGAAAGAATGGAGGCATGGGGCTGATGGCGTGCAAAAATAGTGCACCCATTGTGGGCGCATTAGCCACAAGAAATAGGGTTGTTTCAAAATTGTCGGGTACCCGGATTGGTAGCCCGGTAAGATAAAGAAAGAAAAAGGTAAATCGAAGGTTGCGCATGTTGATGGTGAGGCCATGATGATTGGCGGATTGTCTGAAAACCATTATCAAAGCCTCATGAAACACCTCTCGGAATCTAATGACAAACCGCAAGGTGAGGGTACACGCAAGGCGAACAAGGGGTAAGATGAATATTGTAAACGGTGATTGGATTGTCGATTCCGGATCAACGGAACACATTGTCCACCAACACCACATGCTCGAGAACGCGTCTAGGGCCCGATCTGAGGCACCCGTGGTTATACCAAATGGCGAAAGTGTCCCAGTTGAAGCCGCGGGTGATGCCACCCTAAACGGTGGAATAGAAATCGGAGGAGTCCTATGCATTCCCAATTTTAATTGCATTTTATTATATGTCAGTCGCTTATCAAGAGATTTGAATTGCATTGTAAGATTTTACCCGGATTTTTGTCTCATGCAAGGCTTACGTTCGAAGAAGTTGATTGGAGCGGGTAAATGCGTGCGTGGTCTCTATTGGATGGGTGTGCTAGGGGATGAAGGGAGAGTCATGAGCCTAAAGGTCGATGGAAGAGTTTGGCATTTAAGACTAGGCCATGCTTCCATTTCCAAACTTAGTCACTTGATTTCTTAAAAAGTGTTTCCTTTAATTTCAAAGATGACATTTGCCATTCTTATGTAAAAGCAAAGCACACTCGTTCCGTTTTCTTGAAAAGTTTTATTAAATCGAAGGAATGTTTTGAACTTTTTCATTGTGATGTGTGGGGTAGATATAGAAAATCGTCAACTTCACATGCTAGTTACTTTCTCACCATCGTGGACGATTACAGTCGGGCCGTTTGGGTCTACCTCATTAAGCACAAGGACCAAGTGAGTGAATGTTTAATAAACTTCCATAAAATGGTTAAGACACAATTTGGCAAAGTGATTAAAAGGGTGAGATGTGACAATGGAGGGGAATTCACATCGAATAAAATGAAAAAATTTTACGCACAAGAGGGTACATTACTTAAAACCACGTGTCCATACACCCCCCAACAAAATGGGGTTGTGGAACGTAAGCATTGTCACCTCCTTGAAACCGCTCGTGCCTTGATGTTTCAAGGAGCTCTCCCAAAAAGATTTTGGGGAGAATGTATCAAGACCGCCACCTACATCATCAATAGGCTACCATCCAAGGTGGTACACCATAAAACGCCCCACGAAATAATCTTTTGTGAGAAACCCGATTACGAGTTGATGAGAACCATGGGTTGTCTAGCCTATTACCACAGCATGGTGATAGGGGGAGATGAGTTCGAACCAAGGGGGAAACCGGGTGTATTCATTGGGTACCCGACTGGTACGAAGGAGTACAAAATATTCGACATAGAACTCGGCCAAGTCATTGTGTCACAAGATGTGCGGTTCTATGAAACCACGTTTCCCTACATGAAACTCAAGAAAACCGGTGGGACCCAGGACCTCTTTAACATACCTGCATGGGATGAAAACAATGTTGAAAATGATTCCCATGAAAACAGTGAGGGTGATGGCCCTATTCATTCACCCATTGAGAACATTGATTCCCATGATGGGCCGCACCAAGAGCCCCTGAATGAATCACAGCCAAGTGATGAAGCCCACAATGTTGAAAATGATTCCACTAGGTCATCAAGCCCAGCGATGCAACATGCTGAGGATCATGCTAATGTAACAAATAAGCCCATTGATTCAAATGAAGATCGGCCATCTAGAATCAAACGAGACAAAACCCAGTCGGCGCGCTTCCATGATTTTGATGTCAAGCCGCCACCATCGATAGACCACACGCATACCGCCACTAATCAATCTTCTTCCACGGTATACCCCATTGCTAATTTTGCTTCTTATGATAAATTTTCCAACCCTCACAAGTCTTACCTGACGTCCATTACGAAAAATAATGAGCCAAAAAAATTTCATCAAGCAATGCAGGTCATTGAATGGCGGAAAGCCATGCAAAAAGAAATCGAAGCCTTGGAATTAAATAACACATGGACCCTAATGGATCTCCCGGAGGGTAAACATGCCATTGATTCTAAGTGGGTTTATAAATTAAATACAAGGCAAATGGCGATATAGAAAGATACAAAGCGCGTTTGGTGGCAAAGGGATTCACACAAATTGAAGGTGTCGACTATCACCACACATTTGCGCCTGTCACCAAGCTGGTCACGGTCCGGTGCCTTTTAACCGTTGCTGTCAAAAGAGGTTGGCTTCTAGATCAACTAGACGTTAACAACACGTTTCTGCATGGTGAATTGCAAGAGCAAGTTTACATGAAAATTCCACAAGGGTTCTGCAAAGCTACTGACACTCGGGTTTGCAAGTTGAAGAAATCACTGTAGGGCCTAAAACAGGCATCACGCACTTGGTACTAACGGTGCACGAATGCTTTGATCGAGTTCGGCTACAAGCAATCCCAAGCTGACTACTCACTTTTCACAATTCAAGAAGGTGAGCTTTTCGTGGCCGTTCACATTTATGTTGATGATGTCATAATTGTGACAACTGGCACAAAACCGGTAACTTCCGTACACTCTAATTATTATTTAATGACTGCAATTATGTGCTTAAATGTCAACATTGTCTGATTACATACTATACAAGTGAATTCATGCACGTTTTATACTACAAAATATTGCTTATTGCATTAACAAGAGCGTTGCGTCAGAAATACTAGTAAACTCACATGTAAGACACAATATGCCAACAACTCTGCAGAAAGCAGTCAGACAATTATTGGAGCCTAGGTGTAGGTCCAATGACAAGAATGCATTAAAACCCAAGAGTACATACAAGGGTTAACATATAGACGCTCCGAAAGCTAAAATACGCACTAAAAAGCACCCGAAACGCACTTTAAGTGCAGAATTTTTCTAAATTCAGCTATAATCAGCTTTTAAACATATAAATATCATGCAGAATTTACATTCTATCGTCCAGAATATTTCACTAAGTGTCGGGAATTGAAAGTGGCAAAAGGATACATAAAAGACACTTTACGGACGAGTTAAAAACTTAACGAACCGGTATTTAACCGAACAACCGGACATTACCCGGGACACCAAATTTTTGTCAATTACGTAGTTTTATTATTTTTTACTAGTTGTGATCCCCGTTTGCCATAACACCCACTAAAAATCAAAGTAACTAACATATATAAGAGTATGCTTGAATTCTAACTAGTAGTTACTTGTTAGTTGGAAAATATTTACCTTAACCCCCCCCCCCCAACCGATTTTCGGTCCATAGGTGGACCCACAAATCATCCTCCATGCTCTCATGATCTTCTACTAGATTATGTTTCATTTATTTATTAGATTCTTGCTTAAAGATCTTGCCAAAATATGTGAAATATCTATATAAAGCAAGGCCAAAGATTACAACCATCATTCTTCATCATTCACTCTCACCCTCTCTCTCTCTCTCTCGGCCTCCCCAAACTGCCACCATCACCACCACATAACCACCATCATCTTCCATCTTCAAGTCCCCTTTCAAGCTTAAAGGTTGATACAAGAAGGCTCGCAACTTGTGGAACTTCAAAAGGGCTTGTTTCTTGCTTGTTCTTCATCTTCTTCTCATCATCTTCATCACTAGATCCTACCCTAGCCTTGTGCTAGTAGTAAGTTACTTGTACACCCTTGTTCATCTTGTTGTTGTGACCAAAAATATGTAGTATGATGATTATGTTTAAATCACAAGAACAAGAACACTAAGATGATGAATATGAAACTTTACATGAAACTTGAACATAAAAGATTATATGAAGATGAAATCTTGTTGGATGAGGGTTGGTTAAATCATGCATGATACTTGATCATTGGTTTCTTGATAAACCCGTTGTTTGGACATTTGTTGATACGATTTAGTAACGTTTAAACTATAAAGAAACATGCTGAATTACATTTTCAGCCAACTTCAAAGGGCTGTAAACTGACCATAATAAATCGAAAAACAGAATTTCTGAAGCCTAAATTATGTATTTTCGAAAAACGGATCAAATGGCACTAGAATCATAATTTTTCGAAGTCGTTTACTATTTTTAAAGGGCTATTTTTGGACAGCAGCTCAAGCTGCATTTTTACTGCCAAAATCATGTGTTATATTTTTCATCATAACTTGAAACCTGAGTAGAACCAACCCCTGAAATTTATACCGTAGATGATCACTGATGTCAGTGTGACCCTCCAACTGGAATTTCGTAAATCGGACTTACGATGAATTTTAAACGAATTATTCCGTAGGCTGTGGTCAGAAAGTAACAAATCTGATCGCAATTCGGTAAATGATTTTCTATAAAATACTGATAATGAACTAGACCCCGATATTTTTACACAATAATATTTGATTTGTATAAGACATTCTGTAAAAAATTGGGAATATTTGGAATAAGATAACCATTTTATTAAAATGTCCGAAAACAGTCCAGTTTTATATATATGAAAACTGAAACGACAAAAGTAGTATCTTGCATGTCAGAATGTCGGGTTGATTATTTGAGAACGATCTAACGTGTTATATGTTAAAGAAAATGATATGATACTTAGCATGGACACCTCCATTTACAAAGGAGACTATGGCGAAATTTTCTGAAAATCCTAACACTTAGTAAATATTTTCTAGACAAATGTTTGCTAGTGTGTTCTAAACTATGCTTTTCGAATATAAACCTCGCCATAATTTCTATAACAAAAATACACATACAACATACAAGATACATAACACGGGTGCAAAGTGCAAAATACAAGAAACTTATATTTATTTTTGAGAAAATAAAATAACTAAGACACATAGTTAAAAATATAAATTATTTTTAACACAAGTGACTTGTACTTGTACGATACAAGTCTAGTGACTAACGTTAAGAAAACACGTATAGGTCACGACGTTAATTAAGCAAATCCGGTGAAGTTTACGACGTAAGGAACGCAAAGTTGTGAGTTCATGCTCCCCCTTTTCTCTTAACTGTTTTCAGTTTTATAACTTCGGGGGTGAAATACATGTTACAAATATTACAATGTTTATAAATGGTATGATACAAAAACAAGAAGCACTCTTGGTGATAACTAGTACCAAGTATGATGCGTTTTGAGAAATGATACGAAAAATGATACAAGCAATGATACGAGAAATCCTGTCACGAATAGGGTACCTTAAGCACCATTAATCATGTACATACTAAGACCGCAGAACAAAAGGTTAGATCTAATGGGTTCCAGGGAAGCCCCACTCTTGGTGACAACTAGTACCGAGTAGTGATTTTGTGTCTCCGTCGTGAATCGACAACTAGAAAAAATGCCTATGGTTTGGTGACTTCCTATGTCGTGTCACATGTTAATGGCTTTGCAACCCATTAACACTTGATACATACATAAGTTCATGATTTATACATGAACACTTGATACATACATGAACACTTGATTTATACATGAATACTCGATTTACACAAGATACATACCATGTTTTTCGTACAAAGTATACAAACGTTAAATACAAGAACTGCCTGAATTCACACCAACATTATGTTGACGTTTTTCCAAAACTCACATGTATTTCAGGTAACTAGGATGGATGTGCGCGCGGTCTTACTCATGCTCGTGGATGTCGTTATGTTTATCATTAAATAAAGATGTAACTTTTAAGACAATTTGCTATCTCGTGTTGTAAACACTTTACTTATGTTTTCAGTAATGTAATGTTTGAAGTTATTTTTGAGCATGTAGTATGTTTACCTTCCGTATGCAATGAGAACCTTTCATGATCACACCTCGTACTTCCGCCTTAGAAAGGGGTGTGACAGATTGGTATTAGAGCTGCGATTGTAGTGAACCAGGATTCCTTCTCGAGTCTAGTCTACAATCTCTAGGATCCTTTCACGAAAACCACTTTTCAAAAAGTTTTCATTGCATAAAACGTCCCGCGACATCCACTACCTGAAACTGTATACAAAGAGTCAAGAAAAGACACTACGAGGCTTAGGGTGCACAGGAGTAGCACTTGCCTTTAACTGAGAAATTACTTGCAATTATGTGTGATAATTGGCATATACCTATACTAGAATTAGAAAGCCACTAGTATACGTGACTTTACCTGAAAACAATGGCCTATCTGAAGGAAGAGATACGAGGATGAAACGAACTGTGTGGACTGTGCAAGGAGTTACGTAATTATGGATGCATACATAATTATGAAATTCAGTGCACAGGAACCACAACAAGACTTGTCATGTATAAATTCCCTCAAGTGCAAGGAAAGGTCAAATATGAGCACCGGCCTATTAAATACTTAGCTAGAGTAATAATTATTTGATGTCACTTATGTGGTATATGCCTGTGTATATATACTACTACTGTCTAGTAAGACGATATCAAACAAATGGCTAACCCTATTGTGTTATGTTCTGTCAGAACATGGCACCAAGAAAAGCTATGAATGCTCGTAATCAACCTCCTCATCCCCCACTGCCAAAGACTGCTGAAGAGCTGAATGCTCTACTGGAAGAAAGAATCTCCGCAGCTATCGCCCACTACGAGGCAACCCGTACTACAGACAGTGGTGGACCAAGCAATGCCAGACGTAATGGGAATGGAGATTCATCTGGAGGCAACGCAACTCAGGGCTGCACTTTCAAGCAGTTTCTCGACTGCAAACCAATGAACTATGACGGCACAGGAGGTGCAGTAGCGTTTGTACGCTGGACGGAGAAAACTGAAGCCACTATCCGTATGAGCAAGTGTACCATGGATCAGCAAGTCACTTTTACTACTGGGTTGTTTGTCGATGAAGCTTTGACCTGGTGGAACTTGCAGGTCCAAACCTTGGGTGATGATGCCGCTTATGGCCTGACTTGGGATGAACTAAAGGAAAGAATGAGAGAGAAGTATTGCTCTCGTGCTGAACTCCAAAGATTGGAAACTGAGTTCTGGCACTTGACCATGGAAGGTGCTGACATTAATGGGTATACTCGAAGGTTCCACGATCTGTCTAGAGTGCTTCCCTACATGGTGACTCCCGAATTTAAGCGCGTTGAATGCTACATTTGGGGACTGGCCCCAGAATTTCGCGACATGGTAACTTCGGCCAAACCTCAAACAATCACCGAGGCTGTAACTCTGGCTGTTAGCCTTACTGAAGATTGTGTTCGTATGAAGAAGCTATCACTGAACCCAACAGAAGAGACCGAGACGCATGCTGAGTCGTCAGGCGACAAGAAAAGGAAACATGCAAACCTGAACCAAGAAACTCGTAACAATAAGGGTTCCAACAAGAAGCGTCACACCAACCTGCCTCAGGGGGCAAGATCTCTTGCAGCCATGAATGACCCTCCAGTTAAGGGATACCTGGGCACTCTGCCCAAATGCAATCGGTGCAAGCGTCATCACGAAGGAGTCTGTCACATCCCAAAATGCGACAAGTGTGGAAAGTTGGGTCACCGCACTGAAGACTGTTGGGGTAAAGGAAAGAACAGGAATGAAAGCCGCAACAATACTGGTAATAGAAACAATGGTGGAAATGGGAATGGCAATGGTAGCCGAACTGGGAACGGAGCTGGGCGAAATCAAGGATGCTTCAGTTGTGGAAGCAATGATCATTTCATGAAAGACAACCCATAGGGAAACAATGCTCAAGCTCGAGCATTTGTGATTGGAGCAAAGAACGCACGCGAGGACCCTAATGTGGTCACCGGTACGTTTCTCGTTAACAATCACTTTGCATCCATATTATTTGACACTGGTGCCGATTATAGTTTCATGTCTGTGGAATTTAAACGCATGCTTGGAATAGAATCTAGTAGATTAGAAATCCCTTATTCCATAGAACTAGCCAATGGTAAACTTGTTGAGTCGGGCGAAGTTGTTAGAGGTTGCACATTGGAACTTGGTGAACGAAGATTTAGCATCGACCTTTTACCTATTCAATTGGGTAGCTACGATGTAGTGGTTGGAATGGACTGGTTGTCCAAGAACAAAGCTGAAGTTATTTGTCATGAGAAAATCATTCGCATCCCTTTAGCGAATGATGAAACTCTCATTGTGCATGGAGAAAAACGAGACGCGCCTCTGCGAATCATCAGTTGTATGAAGGCACAGAAGTGCTTAAGGAAAGGATGTGTTGCTTTCCTAGCGCATGTTGTAGACAAGAAGGCTGAGGAGCTGAAACTTGAAGACATTCCTGTGGTAAAGGAATTCTCTGATGTTTTTCCCAAAGATTTGCCAGGACTACCTCCGCAACGTCAGTTCGAATTCCGTATAGACTTAGTCCCAGGAGTCGCTCCTGTAGCCAAGGCACCCTATCGGCTTGCACCATCCAAAATGCAAGAATTATCTACACAACTCCAGGAGTTGTTGGATAAAGGATTCATAAGGCCAAGCTTCTCGCCTTGGGGAGCTCCAGTACTGTTCGTAAAGAAGAAGGATGGAACACTGCGGATGTGTATCGATTATAGGGAACTGAACAAGCTCACTATCAAGAATCGGTATCCATTACCGAGGATTGATGACTTATTTGATCAGTTGCAAGGATCAAGCTACTATTCCAAGATCGATCTTCGATCTAGATACCATCAGTTAAGGATACAAGAAGAAAGCGTACCAAAGACTACATTCCGAACGCGTTATGGGCACTACGAATTTCTTGTGATGCCATTTGGATTGACGAACGCACCAGCGGTATTTATGGACCTGATGAACCATGTATGCAAACCATATCTCGATAAATTCGTGATTGTATTTATCGATGATATCCTGATTTACTCGCGAACGAAAGAAGAACACGAGCAACACCTCAGAACCATTCTGGAACTACTGAAGAAGGAGAAACTTTATGCAAAATTCTCCAAGTGCGAGTTTTGGATTCGCGAAGTACAATTTCTTGGTCACGTTGTGAACGAGAAGGGTATTCATGTAGACCCGTCCAAGATAGAAGCAATAAGGAATTGGGAAGCCCCCAAGACCCCAACTGAAGTTTGACAATTTTTGGGCTTAGCGGGCTATTATCGGCGATTCATTGAGAATTTCTCTAAGATAGCTCAACCGCTAACTGCCCTTACGCAGAAAGACAAAAAGTACGACTGGGGTGACAAGCAGGAAAAAGCCTTCCAACTACTCAAGAATAAGCTATACGATGCACCGATACTATCTTTACCCGAAGGCACTGAAGACTTCGTGGTATACTGCGACGCTTCACGACAAGGTTTGGGTTGCGTGCTCATGCAACGCCAGAAAGTCATCGCTTATGCTTCAAGACAATTGAAGGTACATGAAAGAAACTATACCACTCACGATTTGGAACTCGGCGCGGTGGTATTCGCCTTGAAGATCTGGCGACACTATATGTATGGTACACGATGTACAATTTTCACAGATCACAAAAGCTTAGAACACATATTTGATCAGAAGGAATTGAATATGCGCCAGCGGCGATGGGTCGAGCTGCTAAATGATTACGACTGTGAGATCAAGTACCATCCTGGAAAGGCAAACGTTGTAGCAGACGCATTAAGTCGAAAGGAAAGGGTTAAAACCCTAAGGGTTCGAGCATTAGAAATGACTATTCGAACGAACCTCACTGCACGCATTCGTGACGCACAACAAGAAGCTCTTAAAGGAGAAAACCGTAGAACTGAATACCTCCGGGGTATGTTGAAATATATGGTGCCAAATGAAGGGGGAGCCTTATACTTTAAGAAGCGTATTTGGGTTCCGCTCTATGGTGGCATACGAGAAGTCATCCTTAATGAAGCACATAAATCGAGATACTCGATCCATCCAGGATCGGACAAGATGTATCAAGACTTAAAAGAATACTATTGGTGGCCGAGACTCAAAAGCGATGTTGCTGTTTACGTTGGAAAGTGCCTAACCTGTGCTAAGGTTAAGGCTGAATATCAAAAACCGTCCGGCCTACTTCAACAACCAGAGATACCCATGTGGAAGTGGGAGCAAATCTCGATGGACTTCATAACAAAATTACCCAAGACCCCAAGAGGGCACGATATGATATGGGTGATAGTTGATCGGTTAACAAATTCTGCGCACTTCCTACCAATCCGAGAAAAATACAGCACTGGAAAGCTTGCTGAAATATACTTAAAAGAAATTGTGGCACGTCATGGAGTGCCAATCTCAATTATTTCAGACAGAGATGGACGCTTTGTCTCAAGAATCTGGCAATCCTTTCAGGAAGCCTTTGGATCTCAGCTAGATCTAAGCACGGCCTTCCATCCGCAAACAGACGGCCAGAGCGAACGAACTATACAAACGCTAGAAGATATGCTTCGCGCATGTGTTATGGATTTTGGCGGCAGCTGGGATACTCATCTACCTTTAGTTGAGTTTTCCTACAATAACAGTTATCATACAAGCATAAAAGCCGCACCGTTCGAAGCTCTGTATGGCCGCAAGTGCCGATCGCCCTTATGTTGGGCAGACGCTGGAGATAAGCGTATGGTTGGTCCTGAACTGGTACAAGAGACAACCGACAAGATTATGCAAATCCGAGAGCGCATTAAGGCGGCTCGAGATCGACAAAAGAGCTACGCAGATCAAAGACGAAAACCACTAGAATTCAAGGTAGGAGATAAAGTTTTGTTGAAGGTCTCGCCTTGGAAGGGCGTAGTCAGATTTGGAAAACGTGGAAAGCTGAATCCACGATACATCGGACCATTCAAGATTTTGGAAAGAATTGGTACTGTGGCATACAAATTGGAGTTACCGGAAGAACTTAATGGAGTACATGATACGTTTCATGTATCCAATCTCAAGAAGAGTCCAACACAAGAAAACGTAATCATCCCGGTGGATGAAGTGCATATTGATGATGCCCTCCGACTTACAGAATGACCCGTTGAGGTTACTGACTGGAAAGTCAACAAGACCAGGAGGAGCAGTGTGAAACTTGTCAAAGTACGTTGGAACTCTAAGCACGGACCCGGGTACACGTGGGAACGTGAAGACCAGTTCAAAGAAAAGTACCCCCACCTGTTCAAGAAGACTCCTGCGAGAGTTGATTCAGCCTGAATTTCGGGACGAAATTCTTTTAACGGGGGGAGACTGTGACAACTGGCACAAAACCGGTAACTTCCGTACACTCTAATTATTATTTAATGACTGCAATTATGTGCTTAAATGTCAACATTGTCTGATTACATACTATACAAGTGAATTCATGCACGTTTTATACTACAAAATATTTCTTATTGCATTAACAAGAGCGTTGCGTCAGAAATACTAGTAAACTCACCTGTAAGACACAATATGCCAACAACTCTGCAGAAAGCAGTCAGACAATTATTGGAGCCTAGGTGTAGGTCCAATGACAAGAATGCATTAAAACCCAAGAGTACATACAAGGGTTAACATATAGACGCTCCGAAAGCTAAAATACGCACTAAAAAGCACCCGAAACGCACTTTAAGTGCATAATTTTTCTAAATTCAGCTATAATCAGCTTTTAAACATATAAATATCATGCAGAATTTACATTCTATCATCCAGAATATTTCCCTAAGTGTCGGGAATTGGAAGGGGCAAAAGGATACATAAAAGACACTTTACGGACGAGTTAAACACTTAACGAACCGGTATTTAACCGAACAACCGGACATTACCCGGGACACCAAATTTTTTTCAATTACGTAGTTTTATTATTTTTTACTAGTTGTGATCCCCGTTTGCCATAACACCCACTAAAAATTAAAGTAACTAACATATATAAGAGTATGCTTGAATTCTAACTAGTAGTTACTTGTTAGTTGGAAAATCTTTACCTTAACCCCCCCCCCCCCCCCCAACCGATTTTTGGTCCATAGGTGGACCCACAAATCATCCTCCATGCTCTTATGATCTTCTACTAGATTATGTTTCATTTATTTATTAGATTCTTGCTTAAAGATCTTGCCAAAATATGTGAAATATCTATATAAAGCAAGGCCAAAGATTACAACCATCATTCTTCATCATTCACTCTCACTCCTCACCCTCTCTCTCTCTCGGCCTCCCCAAACCGCCACCATCACCACCACATAACCACCATCATCTTCCATCTTCAAGTCCCCTTTCAAGCTTAAAGGTTGATACAAGAAGGCTTGCAACTTGTGGAACTTCAAAAGGGCTTGTTTCTTGCTTGTTCTTCATCTTCTTCTCATCATCTTCATCACTAGATCCTACCATAGCCTTGTGCTAGTAGTAAGTTACTTGTACACCCTTGTTCATCTTGTTGTTGTGACCAAAAATATGTAGTATGATGATTATGTTTAAATCACAAGAACAAGAACACTAAGATGATGAATATGAAACTTTACATGAAACTTGAACATAAAAGATTATATGAAGATGAAATCTTGTTGGATGAGGGTTGGTTAAATCATGCATGATACTTGATCATTGGTTTCTTGATAAACCCGTTGTTCGGACATTTGTTGATACGATTTAGTAACGTTTAAACTATAAAGAAACATGCTGAATTACATTTTCAGCCAACTTCAAAGGGCTGTAAACCGACCATAATAAATTGAAAAACAGAATTTCTGAAGCCTAAATTATGTATTTTCGAAAAAACGGATCAAATGGCACTGGAATCGTAATTTTTCGAAGTCGTTTACTATTTTTAAAGGGCTATTTTTGGACAGCAACTCAAGCTGCATTTTTACTGCCAAAATCATGTGTTATATTTTTCATCATAACTTGAAACCTGAGTAGAACCAGCCCCTGAAATTTATATCGTAGATGATCACTGATGTCAGTGTGATCCTCCAACTGGAATTTCGTAAATCGGACTTACGATGAATTTTAAACGAATTATTCCGTAGGCTGCGGTCAGAAAGTAACAAATCTGATTGCAGTTCAGTAAATGATTTTCTATAAAATACTGATAATGAACTAGACCCCGATATTTTTACACAATAATATCTGATTCGTATAAGACATTCTGTAAAAAATTGGGAATTTTTGGAATAAGATAACCATTTTATTAAAATGTCCGAAAACAGTCCAGTTTTATATATATGAAAACTGAAACGAAAAAAGTAGTATCTTGCATGTCAGAATGTCGGGTTGATTATTTGAGAACGATCTAACGTGTTATATGTTAAAGAAAATGATATGATACTTTGCATGGACACCTCCATTTACAAAGGAGACTATGGCGAAATTTTCTGAAAATCCTAACACTTAGTAAATATTTTCTAGACAAATGTTTGCTACTGTGTTCTAAACTATGCTTTTCGAATATAAACCTCGCCATAATTTCTGTAACAAAAATACACATACAACATACAAGATACATAACTCGGGTGCAAAGTGCAAAATACAAGAAACTTATATTTAATTTTGAGAAAATTAAATAAGTAAGACATATAGTTAAAAATATAAATTATTTTTAACACAAGAATACGTACACAAAAGACAGTGACTTGTACTTGTACGATACAAGTCTAGTGACTAACGTTAAGAAAACACGTATAGGTCACGACGTTAATTAAGCAAATCCGGTGAAGTTTACGACGTAAGGAACGCAAAGTTGTGAGTTCATGCTCCCCCTTTTCTCTTAACTGTTTTCAGTTTTATAACTTCGGGGGTGAAATACATGTTACAAATATTACAATGTTTATAAATGGTATGATACAAAAACAAGAAGCACTCTTGGTGATAACTAGTACCAAGTATGATGCGTTTTGAGAAATGATACGAAAAATGATACAAGAAATGATACGAGAAATCCTGTCACGAATAGGGTACCATAAGCACCATTAATCGTGTACATAATAAGACCGCAGAACAAAAGGTTAGATCTAATGGGTTCCAGGGAAGCCCCACTCTTGGTGACAACTAGTACCGAGTAGTGTTTTTGTGTCTCCGTCGTGAATCGACAACTAGAAAAAATGCCTATGGTTTGGTGACTTCCTATGTCGTGTCACATGTTAATGGCTTTGCAACCCATTAACACTTGATACATACATGAACACTTGATTTATACATGAATACTCGATTTACATAAGATACATACCATGTTTTCGTACAAAGTATACAAACGTTAAATACAAGAACTGCATGAATTCACACCAACATTATGTTGACGTTTTTCCAAAACTCACATGTCTTTCAGGTAACTAGGATGGATGTGCGCGCGGTCTTACTCATGCTCATGGATGTCGTTATGTTTATCATTAAATAAAGATGTAACTTTTAAGACAATTTGCTATCTCGTGTTGTAAACACTTTACTTATGTTTTCAGTAATGTAATGTTTGAAGTTATATTTGAGCATGTAGTATGTTTACCTTTCGTAAGCAATGAGAACCTTTCATGAGCACACCTCGTGCTTCCGCCTTAGAAAGGGGTGTGACAATAATTACCAGGAACCATGTCTCCAAGATCACATCCACCAAAGTGCATCTTAACAAAATCTTTAGTATCAAGGATTCGGGACCCCTTAAATACTTCCTTGGAATCGAGGTGGCCAAAACATCGGATGGAATCGTTTTAAGCCAACGGAAGTATACCCTCGATATTATTGAAGATTGTGGGCTTCTCAGCAGTCGACCTTGCACGTTCCCCATGGAACAAACGGCCAAGATCGATGATTTTCTTGATAGTCCTCGAACCGATGCCAAGCAGTACCGAAGAATCATTGGGCGCCTCCTACACTTGCAAGCCATTAGGCCGGATATTGCCTACTCAGTGAATGTCTTGAGTTAATTTGTCTCTGACCCTCGAAAGGAATACATGGAAGCTACCGTGCGAATTCTACGGTATCTAAAGGCCACACCCGGGCAAGGAATCTTCATTCCCAAAAGGGGAGATTTTCAACTTAATGCCTACTGCGATTCCAACTGGCTCGGGTGCCCCGCTACTTGCCGATCTCACACTGGATACCTGCTGCTCCTAGGTGGTGCCCCAGTCTCATGGAAGACAAAGAAACAATCAGTGGTCTCCCGCTCCTCAGCTGAAGCTGAATACAGAGCTATGGCAAACACTGTTAGTGAGATCATTAGGGTCCGATGGTTACTGCAAGATTTTAATGTCCATTTAGCCGATCCTACTCCTTTGTTTTGTGACAACCTACCAGCTCATCACATTGCAAACAATCTTGTTTTCCATGAACGGACCAAACTAGTTGAGATGGATTGTTACTTTGTTCGTGAGTATAACAACCTTCCTAAATAATTCGACACCCTAAAAATAATTAGAATGTCCCAATATGTCCTAAAATACACCCCGTATACGAAAACGGGCCCCGAGTACCTTTATTTTTATTAAAATTAATTAAAAATCAAGTTTTTGGAGCTCTGGCGTGCCGCGAAGACCTAGCTCTGGTCTTACGCGGGCCGCGAGTGAGGATACATGAGGCGTAGCCCGGTGTTTCCACGTGTCAAACACGCGTCGAGCCAACACCGATGACTGGCTGTCACACCCCGATATTTCCACATATTACCGGTGGGCCCGGTGGGGAGTATCGTGACGTAGTTGATATCATCATGGTCAATAATCACAGTTTAAATGCACAGCGGAAGTCTAAAAGTAATTATTACAACCGATTTGAAACTAACATAAAATATTACACACCGGATTGTAAGTGGATCCACTTACAATCCGTTGTGTAATATTTTATGTTACTTTCAAATCGGTTGTAATAATTACTTTTAGACTTCCGCTGTGCATTTAAACTGTGATTATTGACCATGATGATATCAACTACGTCACGATACTTCCCACCGGGCCCACCGGTAATACGTGGAAATATCAGGGTGTGACAGGTTGGTATCAGAGCCAACATTGAGTGAATTAAACACTAACCTTTTATGTTTAATCTCAATGACACAGTTGCACATTCCTTGACCTCCGAGTCTAGGCTAATGACTTAGGACTAATCCTAATCTTAATGTTTTCTTTAGTTGGTTTCTTTCGTTTGTTTAGGCAGGAACAAGACAATGCCGCCACATTTCAGAGGAAGAGGTGGAAGAGGCAAAGCACCAATAACTGCTCCAAATGACCACGAGGCCGGGCTATCTCACCGGCGAACTCCTTCCGCAACCTATAGCTCTAGTCCTCAAGAAGACTGGAGAACATATTTGGAACCCGCTAGGTGTTCTGTCTCACTTACCTCTTCGCCCTCGTACCACCACTCCTTTAGGCCACAATCAGAAAACGAGCCCAATGATTCTCACCACTCCTTCATTCCGTTGCAGCGTTCGGGTTCACACCGCGCCTTTCAGGATCCGACCCCATACTTCTAGAGCCGGTTCAATCCGGTAAACCGGGTGCAAGAACCAATGGGTTATAACCCATTGGGACCAGAAGATCATTTTTCCGGTGACCAAGAAATGGATGTGGACGAAGATCCGGATCCTGCCGAGCCACCAAGTGGGACGCCGACGCATCCCATCGAAATTTCTGACGGATCATCTTTTCATGGTTTGCCAAACAGGGGCCCAGACAGTTTTGCTGAGAGATGGGCCACATACCACTGGGAGTTCACTCCCCCTTTCGACCCACCTCCACAACAGCAGCAGCAGGATCCCTCTGAGGATTCGCATTTCCAAGCGGTTACGCCACCGCCACCACCGCTGCCAGAGCAGCAACTGCCTCCGGAACCACCGAGGCGAAGAAGATCAGGTGCACGGATGTTCGTGTGAAGGGGGGATTTCCACTTCAGCACCCCCTAACACTCCAGTGGCAGCCACTACCCGCCACTGTATGAAGACCCGCAATTGGGTGGGCCTTCAAACCCAGTTTCTGATGTCGACTCAGCTCCAGTCGCACCACCCCCACTCATGGGTTATGATAACCCAACTCCTTCTTACGCCTGTACAGCGGCGTATAACCCTTTTGAGCAGCCAGCTTATCCTGGCTACAACTACTACAATGCCCCTGCTGTCGACCCGTACCTCGAGGCAGCCAACTACAATGCTCTTCACCCTGAAGGACCTTTCGCAGCTTCATACCAGTATAGGTACCAAGCATATGGGTATCAATACCCACCACCTGCTCAACCTCCACAGCAGCAGCCGCCACAACCGCCACTGATCCAACCGCCGCAGCAGCACGAAATCCTTTAGAGGTTGAACCAGGTGGAACGAGAGGTACAGGAGGAGCGTAGAAGCCGCCGGGGTCTACTTAAGGGTTTGGCGGACCTAATAAAGAGGAAGAAGAAGAGGGATTATTGAAATTCCTTAATTTATTTGTTTTGTAACTTTTAATTTCAATCAAGTCCCTACGTGGACATTTTTATTTATCTAATAGGTCCCTGCGAGGACTAGTATTTCTTATTTTAGTCCCTGTGTGGGCAATGCTATTTCTTTAAAATCCCGTTTAGGGCAATTATGTACTTCTTTTAAATTTATTGGAATGTTTTATTTAAATTTCATTAGTCATCATATGTATGAATATATTATGAAATAAATTAAAATATCATTCCTTTTTGTAATTGATCTGCCAATAAATTGAAAGGAATCTTAAAGGTATAACCTAGCCTATATGTCATTTTAGACATGGCCATAATGGTAAAACCTATTTAAAAGATTCAAATCCTTGCTAACATCTGAAAACATGTTAGCACTCCTGGCAAATGTGATTCTGTAAAAGTCACACATGTCATCCTGGTATTGGATTTCTCCAATTCCTTATTCTTACATAATATAAGACATCCATTAGCGATGAAGTGCCTACGGGCCACACTTATTGTCCTAAGAGACAAAAGATAGTTGTAGTCTACGACTCCCTGTCAATAAAAGGTAATGAACTACATTCAAACCTTAATGCCTCGAATATATGAAATCATGGCTTAAAACTGTCCTTGTGACTAGGCCTTATGTGCCATTAATAATACCCTTAATGTTTTATAACTAGGGATTTATTATAACAAAAAGTTTAAAATAAAAGCTTGATTAACAAATTAACCAATATAATTTATATTACCATGGTTAATATATCATCAAAAATGATGATTCCATTATAACCTCTGAATAAAATATTGTCAATTGTTTTGTAGCAATCATGCTACATGGTTGAATCAGAAGAGGTTAACAGTCACCCAAGAGAGAATAATGATACCACCAGAATTAATGTAGCTGGTGCAGACCTTCAAGCATTAATAGACAATGCCGTTACCAGAGCACCTGACAGACAGTTCAAGGAATCAAGTGGTATACGCACCAAGACTCAATCTGTAGCTCATGGTAAGCCCCCTTCTAAAACGCATGAGTCAAAGAAGGATGATGCTCATCACTCATCAAATCAAAGAAGTGTTCCATCCAAACAAACTGTGTTTAATCAAGAGCCACATGCTAAGACCTGTTCTTATAAATATTTCGTCTCCTGGAAGCCCAGGGACTTCACAGGGGAGAAAGGAGCCATTGATTGTATGACTTGGATCGATGAGATAGATACTGTGGTTGATATTAGTGGTTGTGCAGAACAGGACATTATGAAGTTTGTTTAACAATCTTTTAAAGGTGAAGCTTTAGCTTGGTGGAGGTCCCTAATCCAATCTACAGGAAAGATCCCGTTGTATAACATGTCTTGGGATCAGTTTGTTGTGTTGATCAAGGATAATTTATGTCCTCAGCATGAGGTGGAAAGGATTGAAACTGACTTCTTGACCTTGGTCATGAAGAACTTAGACTGTCAAGCATACCTTAGAAGTTTCAACACCATGTCCCGATTGGTTCCTTACTTGGTCACACCGGAACCGAAACGTATAGCTCGTTTTATTGGAGGTTTAGCTCCAGAAATCAAAGCAAGTGTGAAAGCATCTAGACCTACCACCTTTAGGTCAGTGGCTGATCTGTCCTTATCTCTTACTCTCGATGCGGTTAGGCAGAGATCACTCAAGAATTCTGAAGAAGGGAAAAGGAAATGTGAGGATGAGAACTCACGCCGTTTTGATAAGAAACATAAGGGGAACTCTGAGTACAAGAAGAGTTCCGGGTTTAAAAAGGACAACCAACAGTCGGGTGAAAAACCCAAATGCAAAACCTGCCATAAGCGCCATTTAGGGAAGTGCAGGTTAGAATCAAAGTCTCAATCGCAGCCTAGAGTTTGTGGAATCTGCAAATCAAACGAGCATAAGACCTTGGATTGCAAGAAGATGAAGGATGCAACTTGTTACAATTGTAACGAGAAAGGGCATATCAAGACTAACTGCCCAAAATATGCGAAGAAGTCTGAAGAGGCTAAAAAGACCAATGCTCGGGTCTTTCAAATGAATGCTCAGGAGGCCATTCAGAACGACAACGTGATAACAGGTACTTTTCTTATCAATGATGTGCATGCTAGAGTGTCATTTGATTCGGGTGCAGACAAGTCGTTTCTAGACAATAAATTTTGTAAATTGCTAAATCTGCCTGTTAAAACTCTAAGCATAAAATATGAAGTAGAATTGGCCAATGGTACTGTGGAGACTGCTTCAACCATCCTAGATGGATGTTTTATATCCATTAGAAATCACTCTTTTCCGCTATCCTTGCTTCCATTGAAATTAGCAGGATTTGACATAGTGATAGGCATGGATTGGTTATCTCATAACCAAGCTCAAATTGTATGTGATAAGAAGCAAGTGGTTATCAAGACTCCTTATGGTGAGCCACTTACGATTCAATGAGATACTCAGTATGGATTGCCTAAGCAAGTGTCTATGCTTAAGGCATCAAGGTGTATGAAAAAGGATAGTGTCATTTATATGGTACAGGTAACCATTGATGAGCCAAAGCCCAAGATTGAAGACATCCCCATTATTTCTGAATATCCAGATGTTTTTCCTGAAGAACTACCTGGATTACCTCCAGATAGGCAAGTGGAATTCAGAATCGATATTATTCCTAGAGCAGCACCAATTGCAAGAGCACCTTACCGGTTGGCACCGACTGAGATGAAAGAGTTAAGGACTCAGCTGGATGATTTGTTAGAGAAGGGATTTATCCGACCTAGCTCGTCCCCTTGGGGAGCACCGATTCTGTTTGTGAAAAAGAAGGATGGGTCAATGCGTTTATGCATCGATTATCGCGAGCTGAACAAGGTTACAATCAAGAACAGATATCCATTACCCAGGATCGATGATCTATTCGATCAGCTTCAAGGGGCAAGTTACTTTTCAAAGATCGATCTAAGGTCAGGTAAGCAACAGTTGAAGGTCAGAGATGAAGATCTACATAAGACTGTATTCAGAACTCGTTATGGTCATTACGAGTTCTTAGTGATGCCTTTCGGGCTCACTAATGCACCAGCAGCGTTCATGGATCTCATGAATCGAGTTTGCAAGCCATATTTGGATAATTTTGTCATTGTCTTTATTGATGACATTCTTATTTATTCAAAGAATCAAGCCGATCATGAAAAACATCTCCGGTGTATCCTTAAACTTCTACAGCATGAGAAGCTCTACGCCAAGTTTTCTAAATGTGAGTTTTGGCTTCGAGAAGTCCAATTCCTTGGACATGTGGTAAGTGAGCGTGGTATCCAGGTGGATCCCGCTAAGGTTGAAGCGATTATGAATTGGCAAGCGCCCAAGACGCCTACCGAAATTCGCAGCTTTTTGGGTCTAGCAGGTTACTACAGACGTTTCATTGAAAACTTTTCAAGAATTGCTGCACCTCTAACTTCATTGACCCGCAAGAATGTCAAGTTTGACTGGGGTCCCAAGCAGCAAGAATCCTTTGATATTCTTAAGCAAAAGTTAAGCAATGCACCTGTGTTGACATTGCCAGAAGGGATTGACGAATTTGTGGTTTATTGCGACGCATCGCACACTGGCATGGGTTGTGTGATTATGTAGAAAGGCAAGGTTATTGCCTATGCCTCACGTTAGTTAAAGGTGCATGAAAATAACTACACTACCAATGATTTAGAGTCGGGTGCCGTTGTATTTGCTTTAAAGCTTTGGAGGCATTATTTATATGGAACAAAGTGTGTGATCTATTCTAATCACAAGAGCCTTCAACGTCTGTTTAATCAGAAGGATCTTAACATGAGACAGCGTCGATGGATGGAGACACTGAATGATTATGATTGTGAAATCCGATATCATCCAGGCAAAGCGAATGTAGTTGCTGATGCTTTGAGCAGGAAGGAAAGAGTTAAGCCTATTAGAATCAATGCTAAAAGCATTGAACTAAAGAACAACTTGAATGAAAAGTTGTTAGCCACTCAAAAGGAAGCCGTATTAGAAGCTAACTATCCGAATGAGAAGTTAGGAGTGACTGCCGATCAATTGTCATACGGCAAGGACGGAATCCTAAGATTGAATGGTCGAATATGGGTTCCGATTTATGGAGGACTTCGAGATGTGATTCTTCAAGAAGCTCATAGTTCGAAATATTCAGTCCATCCTGGCAGTGATAAGATGTACCAGGATTTAAAGGCAAATTACTAGTGGATAGGTTTGAAGAAATCTATAGCCACTTATGTGGCCAAATGTCTGACATGTGCACTAGTTAAAGCAGAGAATCAAAAGCCGTCAGGTTTGCTTCAACAGCCTGAACTTCCCACATGGAAATGGGAAATGGTAACCATGGATTTTATCACTAAGCAAGGACAAAACATGGGAATGATACTATTTGGGTTATAGTCGATAGGCTGACCAAGTCAGCTCACTTCTTGCCTATTAGAGAAACACACAGCTCCGACAAGCTAGCTCAGCTGTATGTGGATAAGATTGTATCTCTCCACGGAGTGCCAGTATCTATTATCTCCGATAGGGATACTAGATACACCTCTCACTTTTGGAAAAGCTTTCAGCAATCCTTAGGCACTCGTCTGAACTTCAGCATTGCTTATCATCCTAAGATGGATGGGCAAAGCAAACATACAATTCAAACGCTGGAGGATATGCTACGAGCTTGTGTTATTGATTTAGGTGGAAGTTGGGATGACCATCTTCCGTTGATTCAATTTTCGTATAATAATAGCTATCATTCGAGTATCCAAGCCGCGCCTTTTGAGGCATTGTACGGAAGGAAATGCAGAATGCCAGTTTGTTGGGCGGAAGTTGGAGATGTCCAACTAACAGGACCTGATATAGTCCTGGAGACGACAGATAAGATTGTACAGATCCGTGATCATCACAAAGCTGCCAGGGACAGGCAGAAAAGTTATGCTGATATGAGGCGCAGACCTTTAAAATTTGAAGTTGGCGATAAAGTGTTACTTAAAGTATCACCCTGGAAAGGGGTGATGCGTTTTGGCAAGAAGGGCAAGCTAAGCCCAAGATACATAGGACCATTCGAGATCATTGAATGTGTCGGAACTATAGCTTACAAGCTAAATCTGCCAGAAGAACTCAGTGGAATTTGTAATGTGTTCCACATCTGCAATTTGAAGAAGTGCCTAGCCGATGAATCGCTAGCAATGTCCCATAAGGACGTGCAGATAGATGAAAGCTTGAAGTTTGTCGAAAAACCTTTGTCGATCGAGGATCGACAGGTTAAGAAGCTTCAAAGAAAGCATGTGCCGATTGTGAAGGTAAAATGGGATGCCCGTAGAGGTCCAGAACACACGTGGGAGGTTGAATCCACGATGAAACAGAAGTACCCTCATTTATTTCAGTAAATCTCGAGGTCAAGATTTCTTTTAAGGGGGTGAGGATGTAACACCTCGCAAAATCGTGTCCAATATAATAAAGACACGTGTCATGGACTTTAAACGTGTAAGGAATTGATTCCGAGGGACTAAAATTGTCAAACAATGCAAAGATGTAAGTAAAAGGATCCAAAGTGTCAACATGCCATTCTTATGCCTCTGATTGACCACACACGATGTTCGTATTCTTTAACGAATAATTTGTCTGACGTGAAAAGTTGTTTGTGCTTAAATTAAGGATCTTACGAAGCATAGGGGTTAAAACTGTCAACATGTTAAAAGTTACCTCTGAGTGACCTTTTAACGATCCCAAAAGCATTGTAATAAATGTATATTTGGCTCTCAAGAATATTGGATAGTAATTTTATGGATTTTAGTTGAAAACAAGACTTTTCGGGTGATCTCGCAACTAACCGGGAGCTTAACGGAGTTAATATATGACCCAAGGCCCTTAATAGTTAACTATGGGGGTCATAAGTGCAATAAAAAGAAGTTATTTAAACTTAAAATGGACCAAGGACTGAAATTGCAAGGAATGCAAACTTTTTACCGGATTAACAGGTTTACGCGGGCCGCGTAGACTCTCTCTACAGTCTACGCGGGCTGCGAGAGCAGTGTCAGCGACAAAAAACTTCACAGCTGCATGTTGCAGCCTGTTACACCGCCATTGCATGGCTGATTTCGATACCAGGGACTGAGCAAATGGTTTTTCATGCACTAGGGACACATGGGAACATCTGGTAGCAACATAGGGACATATGGATTGATCTTGAAGCCTTGAAGTTCCTATATAAAGGCCCCTTGTTGCATTTGTTCACTTGCACACTTGAATATTTTCATTCAACTCACTCTCTGAAGCCTCCTGGAGCTTAAGGAAGCTTTCTTATGTTCCTAATTCGTGCTAAGTACTCTAGTAAGTGTTCTTAGCTTCCTAAGTTCAAGTTTTAATAGTTTAGTGACCAAAAGTCAAAGCCATCGTAATTAAGCTTTGACTTAGTGATTAATCACTAATGGTCCAGCCATTATTCTAATTGAAAGTGGCTATGAGTTGGTAATTATGTAGGTAATAAACCCTTAAAAGGGCACCTACTGATTATCACTCTAACTTGGTCAATTGTCAGGTCAAACTTATTAATAAAAAGTCAACAGAAACAGTTTTTACAAATAAATTCATAACTGATAATGCAGAGGTTATGGAACATGTTTTAACACTTGAATAACTTGGTAAATAATATAAGAACATGTTTAGGCATGTTCAACCCGACAATTCTGAGTTTAGGCTCGGTTCGGAACCGAAAGTCGCAAAAGTAGACTTTTGCTTTGGCTTTCAGTTCTGACCCAATTTAGCTTGTTTTAGATATGCCTTAGGGTTCCTTTAGGACCATATTACATGTTAGTATAACCCTCTAATATTATACTATATGGTTCCGGTTCCTTAGAAATTAGAATCATTTGCATGTTTCCGTTAAATGCTTAAATGTTGACCATTATGCCCTTTTGATATTAAAACGAGATTTTTGAAAATGTGAGTGGACAAAAACCTTTATTAGTGATATTTAAATATGTCCTAAAAATTTGACATCCATATCGGGTCTAAAATGAGAGTTATGCACAATATCGTAAAATGAAAGCCTTTTTGTTAATTAAATGGCATTTTTAGTATAAATCACATTTAAACCCAATTTTTTTACACCAAACCTTTTACCCACTGATGTAATATAATACTTAGGGATTTTTGGAAATTTTTATTACATTTTAAACTGATCATAACATAGAATTCTTGCATAGACTCGGTAATTGACGATAATGCCCTTTTCGCTAATAAAATGAGTTTTGCACATCCTTTACATGTCAAACCTTTTTCTACTGATTTTATACATTAAATAAGATATTTAAACTATTCAGGCTGATCAAAATCTCAGATTTCCTTAATCAACCCGAATATCGTCAAATACCGACTTTTATGCGATTTAGGCGCATAGTATGGTTTAAAACCATATTTGGCACCTAAGACTTATTACTTACTGATGTTATGAATAAATTTTTATACTTTAACAGTAAGTAAAAGTTTTAAACTCATGTTTCCAAATTTGACCCTTATAGCATATGTGAAATGACCAAAATGCCCCTACGGTGCATAGTTTGGCCATAAATGATAAATTTCACATATATAAGATATCTTTCTGATATGACTTGTTAAAATAAATATTTTTACTGATTATTTTAGACCAGAACCTCAGATTACTATTTAACCTCTTTTATAAACATTAAAATGACCAAAATACCCTTACGGGGCTTAATTTGGTTTTAAATTCATTTTGGGCATAATGGAAGGTATCCTACTGAGATCACAACATATTTGAAGCATATTAACTTGTGAAACCTGTACATGATTCATTTGGTTATCCGTTATGCACATTCGAGTTCGGTACGGCTTATGTAACTAGTTTGCATAAATTAACCGAAACGGGTCAAACCTTATCATTTTTACTTCAAAATCCAGAATGTATTTAGTTTACCCATTTTAAACAAGTCCTCATACTTGTTGGGTCTAAATCACATTCTAATCCGGTCTTCGCTTAATCTTGCGTTTTGAACCGTATACCTTTCTTTAAAACTAACTGGTCTAAGTTATAACTTAAATAAGACCCGTTAGGAATCTAATAGGTTATTAAAACCTTCATTCCAGATTAGGAGCCCGGTAAAAGCTACTGTACTTGTTGAATTGATATACGGCTGAGATTAAATTTATATTTTTTGCTCAGGTAAATACTTTTAACTTATGTTCCCTAATACGGGCTTGGGATACAGTATTTAATAATACCGCTTGGTCGGGTATTGAATCTTTAATCGATTAGTGGTTAAATCATTGAGATAACCCGTTTTAATCTGTTTTGTTTGATCTAAACCTTTGGGGGGTTAATGACCGTGTCCTGGATATCCTTGGCTCATTCATGAAATGGCCACGACTTAAGCACGGGGTGTAGGTATACACCTGACAGTTGCGTATGTAAAAAGATATACCCGCCTGTTGAGGATAACACGCCGTGGGTTTATATCATGTGGTGTCGCTATTAATCTTGTTCCGGCTTCTATCCCGGGTCCTGAATGTACGACAAACATATAAATCTGTATACAAGATTATTTTTAAATAATTGTCCCAAGTTATAAAAGATTTTATGCCTTGTGCATCCAAATCAATTTTTATAAACACTTTTCAAAAGAGTCAGTTAATTGTATTTACCAGTGTAAACTGACGTATTTTCCAAAAAGGTTAAGTGCAGGTACTAAACGTAATGGGCTGGTTACTCCTAGTATCAAATAAAGAGTCTTGGAAGCTTTTGATGCTTAAATATGTTGAACAATATTTCTTTTTATTTTAGATCCGCCTGTGGATCCACTTACAATCCGTTGTGTAACATTTTATGTTACTTTCAAATCGGTTGTAATAATTACTTTTAGACTTCCGTTGTGCATTTAAACTGTGATTATTGACCATGATGATATCAACTACGTCACGATACTCCCCACCGGGCCCACTGGTAATACGTGGAAATATCGGAGTGTGACACTGGCCAACCCTAGGGCCTACCTGACCTAGTTCGCGAGGTGCGACGGCCCCTTGTGTGTCCTTCGCGGGCCGCGAGGGAGTCCAAATCAGGCCCTATAAATTGGGAGTATCAGCTTTCACTTTCCGACGCTCACACACACTTTCTCTCTCGAATTTCTGCATAATATAAACTATATTCGGGTAGTATACCCCCTAATTAGCGAAGCCCTGCCTCGTTGTAAGTATCATAACCCCGGTTACGTATTAGATACAATGCCCGATTGATCTAGGGTTCTGTAACGGCTGTCGAGGTTCTGCCCGACGTAGTCGTTGGAATGCCGTCTCGGGGAGGGTATTACTAATGTAAATATTGGGTTATAGTACTAACGCGTGTGCATTTGTGTAATTAATAGATAATCACCAGGAAATCCTAAAGGAAACCCCTAAGACAGCAATGTGAGTAATCTTCTTTTTGTAAACTGTTTTTACAAAACCTTAATTATTTTAAATTACAAATAGCAGTGATTGAGTCTTTGTAATTCTTCAATTACTACCGGTATATTGGGGTTTTGTATACAAAATATGGAACACATTACCATTGGACAAAGAGTTAGCTAATGTGTAATATGACCCACCAGTCAGGATTGACAATACTGAATTAGTAATTGTGTAGATATAAACATTGTAATCGTTCTCAATACTGTTAAATGATAAAACCCTTCTTGATTAAACTAGGATTCACTCACCAGTATTTCCCACTGACAAAATGTTTTTAAACGCGTTTCAGGTAACAAAATGTGAAAGCCCAATTAGAAGCCAACTGAACAGCACTGAAGGGTTGGAAAAGTGACTATAAAAGTTACCTAAATAAAGAGATGTTTTATTAAATAAAATAGGGTTTATCCCTATGAAAATGTGTGTACTAGAAACTTGGGATTCTCCCATGTGTTTAATATTATAAAAATGTGGTATTTTACTCTGATAAAATATTTCTTAACTACGGTCCTGATGTAATTTCCGCTGCCAAACTGATAATCACCGATACCACTGAAACTGGCCGTGGCCGCCCGTTCCCGGGTAATTAGGGGACGAGGGTTGTGACAGAAGGTGGTATCAGAGCTAAGCCACTGATTCAGCCACAGAAGTGTTCTGCTGACACCAAGATATTATTCAAAATGGTAGGAAATTATCTATGGAACTACGTGCATATCTGTATATTATTGTTTTGTGTTATTTGACTATTTGTTAGTTTACGGTATGAGCGACCAAGGACCATCAGACGCTTACCGTCAGTTGTCCAGCTCACCTAGGGACGAAGGCACCTCTTCACAGCCTGCCCTCTTAGGGTATTCAGCTGACAATGAAGATGGGATGTTCGTGTTCAAGGCCCAATCTGAAGAGCCATTCCCTCCTAAAAAGAGAGGATGGTTCAGCAGATGAGCACATGAACGTAGGAAAAGGATGAAAAAGTTACAACAGCAATGAGCTTTAGCAGTCGTTAAGAGAGAAACAGATGCTCACACCCAGGATATGCTCAATAGGAGTCTAGCAAACTTTCATATTCTAGCAACTACAGCTGCAGACCCTAATTTAGAGCAACTCATAGCACCCTAACCATTACCCTTGTTTCCCACACAACCAATGGAGATTGAAGCCAACCCAGAAAACCAAATCCAAATGCATGATTTTGACCCAGCAGAGATACCTAGAGTACCAGCACCTAATCCCTTAGACCCAAACTACGACCCGTGGTTTGACGACCATAGGGATTACCAGCAACGCTACCCAATACCAGATGAACCCAAGCCAAACCTAGCAGCCTACCCAGATCTAGACCCTCTAGACCCCTATTATGATAATGATCAATTCATTAGGGAAATTCTAGAGAACCCTTACCCTTACCAAGAACCCATGCCCCAATTCCCAAACCCAGTACCAGCACCTGCACCCCCAATGAGTGTAAAAATGTGCAAGAACTCTGAACCTTTGGTGAGGAGATTTTAGAAGGAAGCAAAAGAATGAGACAAAAGGGGAACGTCTCGTCTGGAAATATGACGAGCGTAATATGGACTTTTTTATGAACCCCTATCATTAGTAATAATAGTAATAGTATAATAATATAATAATAAATATATATAATATTTGTGTATGTTTGAAAAAAAACATATCTAGACGATAGCTATGGATGCATAATAGTATTGTAATTTTAATTTCCAGTTTCAGTTGTATTGTAATATATAGGATGGATAATATAAAATAGAGTAAGTCGCAATGCTCGACGATTTTGATCAATATGTGTGTTGTGCGATTATTTGCATTAAATATTATTTTGTGATATTAATACGTGATAAATGTTTAAAATTCAGATGGACAACGAAGTGAACCAGGAAAACCAGAATAACGATAACCAGAATAACAACGATAACCCAAACAACAATAATAATGGAAACCAAGTGGATAACAGTGTTATCCAACACATAGTGGCACAAGGGATTATAGATGCAATGCCATATATTATTAAAACGGTTAAGAACGCAGATAATAAAAGTAACAATGGCAGTAAGCGACCTATTGAACCAGAAAACAGCGTAAACAATGGACCCATACTCCAAGTGCCCATTCCTAAAAGAAGAAGAACCATGTCTTCTGGTTGTTCTTATAAAGAATTCTGGTCTTGTAAACCAATAGAATTCTCAGGCAATGAAGGATCCATTGCAACTCTACGCTGGATAGAAAAGACTGAGGCAGTCTTAAAAATAAGCAAGTGTGCGGAAGAGGATAAGATAATGTTTGCTTCCAATCTGTTTAAGAACTCAGCCTTAGAATGGTGGAACACTATCCTCCAGTCTAGGGGAAGTGACAGGGTTTACAATATGGAATGGGAAGAATTTACGAATATGGTGGAAAGGAAATTCTGCCCTCCCAATGAAAAAGAACATATAGCAAATAAGTTCTTAAACCTTAGAATGACTGGAGTGGATAGTAAGGGTTATACTACTACATTTTTTGAATATGCTAGAATAGTGCCAACCATTGCATCACCAGAACCAGTATTAATCTCCCGTTACATCTGGGGATTAATCGGGGAGATTAGGCATGTAGTCAAGGCAGCTAGACCCCAAACCATAGAGGAAGCTGTAGAACTAGCAAACACCTTGACTGATGAATTAGTGCGTACGCGAGAAGAAGACCAGAGGAGAAACCTAGCGCAAAGGCTTACCCAGGAATTCCGTTCTGGAAATTCCAACCGTGGGAAAAATGTAGGTTCTACTTCTGCACCTTATTGCAAGTATTGCAAAAGGAAGCATTCTGGAAGATGCTCCATATACTGTAACTTCTGCAAAATATATGGACACAAGGAAGAAGACTGCAGGAAGAAACCTAACAATAGAATATGCTACAACTGTGGAGAACAAGGTCATATCAAGCTAAACTGTCCTAAGCTAGCTCCAGCCATGAACAACAAGACTACTAAAAATGTTAGAGCATTTGTTCTGACTGCAGAAGAAGCCAAAATGATTCCGGACGTGATTGCCGGTACGTTTTTAGTTAATGATGTTTTTGCTAAAGTATTATTTGACTCTGGTGTAAACCGAAGTTTTATTAATACTTCATTTTGCAAACTTCTCAATCAACCATTAACTAAACTCCCACAAGAATGTCTGGTAGAAACATCAAATTGGGAAACCATTAAGATTACCGAAATCTTGCAGGGAGCAAGAATATAGTTTTTAAATCAAAAGTTTATTGCAAACCTTTATCCAATGAATCTGGCAGGATTTGATGTTGTATTAGGAATGGATTGGTTAATAGCTAATAAAGCCAGTATTTTATGTGATCAGAAGTCAATCCAAGTAAATTCACCAAAAGGTGAAAAGATCACAATTAAAGGAGACAACCCGTCTAGATCCACAAAATTCATCTCTGTAATGAAAACAGCTAGTTATATAAGAAAAGGATCATTGGTGTATTTGATTTCTATAATTACTAAAACTAAAGGGAAAGAACTGAAAGATATTCCAGTAGTATCCCAGTTTCCAGATGTGTTTCTAGAAGAACTACCAGGACTACCGCCAAACAGGGAAGTTGAGTTCAGAATCCATCTGTTACCACGAACAGCGCCAATTGCCAAAGCACCCTATCGTTTGGCACCTGCAGAAATGCAAGAATTAAAGAAACAATTAGACGAATTGTTAGAAAAATGATTCATAAAGCCAAGCTCATCACCATGGGGAGCACCGATTTTATTCGTTAAGAAGAAAGACGGATCAATGCGAATGTGCATCGATTACCGTGAATTAAACAAAGTCACGATTAAGAAACGGTACCCATTACCGAGAATCGATGATATGTTTGATCAGTTGCAAGGAGCTTGATTTTTCTCTAAAATCGATTTACGATCAGGATATCATCAATTAAAGGTACAGGAAGAGGACATTCCTAAGACCGCTTTCCGAACAAGATATGGCCATTATGAATTTACTATCATGCCATTTGGTTTAACCAATGCCCCAGCTGCATTTATGGACATGATGAACCGAATATGTAAGCCATATTTGGATAAATTCATAATTGTCTTCATAGACGATATTCTCATTTACTCTAAGTGTAAAGAGGAACATGCAGCACATCTGCACGCACTTCTAAGTTTATTGAGAAAAGAAAAGCTTTATGCAAAGTTCTCAAAGTGCGAGTTTTGGTTAGAACAGGTACAGTTTCTTAGACATTTAGTCAATCATGAAGAAATTCATGTAGATCCTACAAAGATTGAGGCAAATGCCAAATGGAAAACCCCTGAGTCACCAACCGAGGTTAGAAGTTTCTTAGGATTGGTCGGTTATTATTGAAGGTTTATTCGAGATTTTTCTAGAATAGCCATTCCCTTAACTAAGCTAACCTGTAAATCCGTTAAGTTTGAATGGGGACCAAAACAAGAAGAAGCCTTTAGAATTCTTAAGCAAAGATTAACCAATGCACCCATATTAGCGTTACCAGAAGGAACTGAAGATTTTGTAGTCTATTGTGACGCTTCTAAGTTAGGATATGGAGGTGTGTTGATGCAACGCCAAAAGGTTATAGCCTACGCCTCTAGACAACTTAAGAATCATGAAGAAAATTATTCAACCCATGATCTGGAATTAGGAGCCATAATTTTTGCCCTGAAAATTTAGAGACATTACCTTTACGGTAGTAAGTTTAACGTTTTCACAGATCATAAGAGTTTAGGGTATGTTTTCGGACAAAAGGAGTTAAACATGAGACAAAGACGTTGGATGGAAATTCTTAGTGATTATGATTGCAATATCCAGTACCATGCAGGAACGGCTAATGTAGTAGCCGATTCTTTAAGTCAAAAGTATCATGAAAAGCCAAAAAGAGTGCGTTCTCTTAAATTAAATCTACAAGTAGATTTAAATGAACAGATTAAAGAAGCACAAGGATCAGTAATCAAGCAGGATACTGAAAAATTGAAAGGAATGATTAAGGAACTAGATCAAGGGACATATGGAATTTGGAGATTCCATAAGGAAAGAATGTGGATACCTAAATTAGGAAACCTACGCCACCGTGTATTAGAAGAAGCTCATAAGTCTAAGTATACAATGCATCCTGGAAGTGATAAGATGTATCAAGACTTAAGAAAGAATTTTTGGTGGATAGGAATGAAAAAGGATATAGCAGCATATGTCTCTAAGTGTTTAACTTGTTCGCAAGTTAAAGCTGAACATCAGAAACCCTCAGGTTTGTTGCAACAGTTAGAAATGCCAGTTTGGAAATGGGAATTGATAACAATGGATTTTGTTACCAAATTACCCAAAACAAGGAAAGGTAATGATACAATCTGGGTGATTGTAGAGAGACTAACTAAGTCAGCTCATTTTCTCCCAATGAATGAGACTTTCAGTATGGAACAGTTAGCTAAATTGTATGTAAATGAAATAGTTTCATTACACGGAATTCCTTTGTCAATTGTTTCTGATAGAGATAGCCGTTTTACCTCTCATTTTTGGACAAGTTTCCAAAAGGCAATGGGAACCAAGTTGAACCTAAGCACAGCTTATCATCCTCAAACGGACGGACAAAGCGAAAGGACCATTCAAACAATGGAAGATATGCTCAGAGCTTGTGTAATTGATTTCGGAGGTAATTGGGACGATCACTTACCATTAATAGAATTTTCATACAATAACAGTTATCATGCCAGTATCAATGTTACACCATTCGAAGCACTTTATGGACGAAAGTGCCGAACGCCAGTCTGTTGGGCGGAAATTGGAGAAAAACAACTATCCGGACCTGAGATAGTGCAAGAAATGACCGACAAGATTATCCAAGTCAAAGAACGACTGAAAGCAGCACGTGACCGACAAAAGAGTTATGCTGATAACAGACGAAAGCCGTTGGAATTTTAGGTAGAAGATAAAGTGTTATTGAAAGTCTCTTCTTGGAAAGGAGTGGTAAGATTCATAAAAAGGGGAAAACTAAGCCCCGGATATGTTGGACCTTTTGAGATTATTAGAAGAATAGGACATGTAGCCTATCAGCTACAACTGCCAGAGGAAATGGCAGGAATACATGATGTATTTCATATATCTAATCTCAAGAAATGTTTAGTTGATGAATCACTGGTAGTACCTCTTAAGGATATAGAGGTAAATAAAAAGCTTAAATTTGTAAAAAGGCCTCTACAGATTGAAGACAGAAAGGTCAAAAATCTCAAACACAAGAGATTAGTTCTGGTCAAAGTAAAATGGGACTCCAAAAGAGGACCAGAGTACACTTGGGAGCTTGAATCAGAAATGCAAAGGAAATATCCACACTTATTCCAGTAGACCTCGAGGACGAGTTCTAAAAAAGGTGGGGAGGATATAACAACCCTCCTAAATAATTCGACACACTAAAAATAATTAGAATGTCCCAATACGTCCTAAAATACACCCCGTATACGAAAACGGGCCCCGAGTACCTTTATTTTTATTAAAATTAATTAAAAATCAAGTTTTTTGGAGCTATGGCGGGCCGCGAAGACCTAGCTCTGGTCTTACGCGGGCCGCGAGTGAGGGGACATGAGGCGCAGCCCGGTGCTGCCATGTGTCAAACACGCGTCGAGCCTACCTGACCTAGTTCGCGGGGCGCGACGGCCCCTTGTGTGTCCTTCGCGGGCCGCGAGGGATTCCAAATCAGGCCCTATAAATTGGGAGTATCAGCTTTCACTTTCCGACGCTCACACACACTTTCTCTCTCAAATTTCTGCATAATATAAACTATATTCGGGTAGTATACCCCCTAATTAGCGAAGCCCTGCCTCGTTGTAAGTATCATAACCCCGGTTACGTATTAGATACGCTGCCCGATTGATCTAGGATTCCGTAACGGCTGTCGAGGTTCTGCCCGACGTAGTCGTTGGAATGCCGTCTCGGGGAGGGTATTACTAATGTAAATATTGGGTTATAGTACTAACGCGTGTGCATTTGTGTAATTAATAGATAATCACCAGGAAATACTAAAGGAAACCCTTAAGACATCAATGTGAGTAATCTTCTTTTTGTAAACTGTTTTTACAAAACCTTAATTATTTTAAATTATAAATAGCAGTGATTGAGTCTTTGTAATTCTTCAATTACTGCCGGTATGTTGGGGTTTTGTATACAAAATGTGGAATACGTTACCATTGGACAAAGAGTTAGCCAATGTGTAATATGACCCACCAGTCAGGATTGACAATTCTGAATTAGTAATTGTGTAGATATAAACGTTGTAATCGCTCTCAATACTGTTAAATGATAAAACTCTTCTTGATTAAACTGGGATTCACTCACCAGTATTTCCCACTGACAAAATGTTTTTAAACGCGTTTCAGGTAACAAAATGTGAAAGCCCAATTAGAAGCCAACTGGACAGTACTGAAGGGTTGGAAAAGTGACTATAAAAGTTACCTAAATAAAGAGATTTTTATTAAATAAAATAGGGTTTATCCCTATGAAAATGTGTGTACTAGAAACTTGAGATTCTCCCATGTGTTTAATATTATAAAAATGTGGTATTTTACTCTGATAAAATATTTCCTAACTACGGTCCTGATGTAATTTCCGCTGCCAAACTGATAATCACCAATACCACTTAAACTGGCGGCGGCCGCCCGTTCCCGGGTAATTAAGGGACGAGGGTTGCGACAGTGAGTGTGTTATGTCCAATGAAGTCCAGCCAGTCTATGTTGACTCGAAGCATCAAATTGCCGACTTCTTAACCAAACCTTTGGGTGCCAAACAACTTCAGTTCTTACTTACCAAGCTGGGCATTCGTGATATTCATGCTCCAGCTTGAGGTAGAGTGTTGGAATTATTATTTTAATTGTTTTATTATGATCGTATCTCTTAACCTTAGATAGTTAGGGTTTGTTTTGTTTAGGTTTAACCTTCTTGTATGTATTCTTGTTTCCGTCAATGAAAAATCAATCGACTTTGTTACCAAAATCTACAACAAAGTAAACACCTAATTTCCCTCTAGCAAAGGTCTCAAGTTCAAATCTTGATTCCTAAGGTTTCCTGCCATAATCTCTTGAATGCTACCTGCCCAACACAAGCTACGATTTCACTGATCCCGTTGGTTAGCGCATGGTCCCATGAGTTTTTCGGTAACGGCTTCTCATGGTTTAAAAAAAACTAAAAACAACTATACAGCGAAAGAAAAAACTAAACTTCCAAAGTTACATACACTATGATACACCTTGTGAACCTCATACTACAACCCTCCACAGAAATTGAAACTCTTCTCTTTGTGGACTCTAAAACCGTAACATGTTAAATTGCTGTCTTTCTTTAGATGTTATTATACCTAGCATTAGCAGTAGCTGTGGCATCGTGGGCTATAGAAACAGTAGTGGGTTCAGATACATGTGGATTTCGGGCCGGATCCAGTGAAGTAGTAAATGCTAGTTCAAAATTCTCATTCACACTCTTTGTTGGCCTCTTTGGTCTTTTGGGCCTCTGCTCTTGTATGTCACTGTATGGCACACCGTCATTAAATTCTGAACCTGGTGCTGCCATAGTGTCCGGTTTTCTTGAACCTTTTGGCGGCCTCGGTTTTGCAGTACCCTTATCAGCAGTAACCTTTCTCTGCAATTACAGGTCGTTACAAAACAACAAATAAGGTAACTAGAGGTTGTCAAAATGAGAGGGTCGGATAACAGGTCAAAAAGTCCATACCTTTTTATCTACAGGTGTGGCTTTATCAGGATTTGCAAAAGGGTCATCATAGTCAACTGGGGGTTCAAATTTAGCAACATCTTCAAAGCATGCATCTCCTTCTTCATCTATCCTGATACCTTTTGTTGACCCCTTCTTCTTTTGTCTATCTTTAGCCTGCATTTGAACATAAATTGATAATATAAAAAAATTAAAATAAAATAAAATAAAGCCCGAAACTGAACCTGTGCAGGAATTTCTTTTAGTTTCTGCTCCAATTGTGCGTCATCAATCAACAAAGAAACGACATCCTCAGGAGCTAACAAGTCACCCTGTACATGTCCACCTGTCATTACAAGTTGCTGAACGGTACTTTTCTGGCTAGCTCTCTGTAAAATCTTCTCTTCAACGGTTTCTTTGCAGATTAACCGATACACGGTAACCTAAACCATTTCAAAACATATTGGATTTGTTTATGATTTCATAGTCTCACATAGATACGATGTTAATATGATCCATATAAGCTTTTAATTAAGCGAAAGCTAACATCTTTAGTCTGACCCAACCGATGAGCCCTGTCCATTGCTTGTAAATCTAAAGTCGGATTCCAATCGCTTTCATAGAATATGACGGTGTCAGCAGCTGTCAAATTGATCCCAAGCCCACCAGCTCTTGTACTCAACAAAATACAAAAATATCACTCCTGAAATATAAAAAATTCAAGGTGAGATGCATATGTTTTTTAAAGATTGTTTGTTAAGTAACGAATATATATTGTTTAATTATAATGTTCTCACCGATGCTGGAAATCTTTGACCATGTCCCTGCGGTCCATAATGGTGGATGACCCGTCAAGCCTTAAATATCTATATTTTCTATAGTTCATATAATCCTGCAAGCAGATGTACGAGTAATCATCATTTCATACAAAGATAAACTTTAGCAAGTGTAAGTTTGTAACTCGCTTACGGTACCTCAATAATATTCAACATCTTGGTCATCTGTGCAAACAAAAGAACGCGATGATTTTCAGCACGTAAACGCTTCAATAGTATATCTAATGTTTGAAGCTTCCCCGAGTCCTACAAATCATCACGAATCAAATTAGAAAAACCATCTAAAATTGCATAGCATGTGATTGAAGATAAATATATGTCCATACAGTGAGCATTTTTGCAGGATCAAAACTTTGCATTGGTGGACATGACCCGAAGATCTGGTGAGTGAGTTGAAGAGCAGGTTGTGAAACAGGTAGTTCATTATCAATCTCTTGTATTAAATGGTGAGGCGGGCCGTTGGGCTTTTTGGGCCCGTTACACTCAGAGGTCCGTGCAAAGCTAACTAATAACCTCTTTATCCATGGATGATGCAATTCTTCAACATTTTTGTATGCAAAGTTTCTATCTGAACAATGCACATTAACCTACCAAAGCAACATGACAAAAGACTAAACATTTGTTTAAAGAAAATGATAAAATGTAGAGTAAAATGTCATTTTCGTCCCTGAGGTTTGGTCACTTTTGCGATTTTCATCCAAAGGTTTGTTTTTCCGCATCCGGACCCAAAAGGTTTAAAATCTTGCCATTTTCAACTGAATTGTTAACTCCATCCATTTTTTAACGTCAAGTCAGGGGTATTTCCGTCAATTTAGCTATTTGTTTTGTCTATTGATACCAAAACAAATAGCTAAATTGAAGGAAATGCCCCTGACTTGACGTTAAAAAATGGACGGAGTTAACGAGTTGGATGACAATGGCAAGATTTCAAACCTTTTGGATCTATATGCAAAAAAACAAACCTTTGGACGAAAGTCGCAAAAGTGACCAAACCTCAGGGGGACGAAAATGGCAGTTTACTCAAAAAAGGAAAAACTTACGGGGGGTGCTCTTGTTTTTGGAATGAAAGAGAAAGCTGAATGGAGAAGTCGAACATTAGACGCAAGTCTATCCTGATGTGGCACGACCAAATCGTCAAACGAAACATTTGACTTTGACTTAGATGGCAGTAGTAGCATTCTTGTGACCGCTCTTACTTTCTCAGTTCCGAGATTCTCGAATTCAGTATCATTGGTTTGTATGTTTTCGGTTTCCATCATCAAGTCCACAAGCGCATCTAAAAATTGACGGTCCCATGTAGCGATAGAATGTAATAATCTCTCGGTTGATGAAGCATGTGCTAGAAATGACACCTCAGCTGGTGACAAATCTATCAATCGAGTAAATCCGAACGCTCCATCTTTCCCTTTTAATGCAGATGAATGCACGTTTTCTGAGGTGAATATGTTAAAATGTTTCTCAAATAACCCTCTACCAAAATCATGCTTTACTCCCAAGGAAAAGACGTCCGAATTTTGCGTAATTTCTTGGTAGACCAACTTTGGTACCTAATAGCATTTATAACTAACATTTGTTAAAGCTAGTTTTCTAGATACAAAAATAAATAAATAAAAATAACCTTGTATGTAATTGGATTTTGATTTCCAGAGTAGTAAATATCCTCTAATTCTCCAAAAGGAGGCGGAAGAAGCGGATTCGGGATATCAGCAAAATACAGATACGAACTTCCTTCGTTTCTCTCAAATAATTCTGGATGGTTGCAAACCTATATAAAACAATAAAAGAAAATATAACGGATTACACAAAAATTTGGTAAAATGTTTATCAAGTATATATGAAAATTGAAAATTACCTTTCGCAATTGAATGACGATATTCATCAAATTCATAATCTTTTTTTCATTAAGACCACGGTTATTGTCAAACAACTCAGCAAGAGATATCTTGTTCTTTATAGCTTGATAAAAAGCTTGTTGCCTCGAACTCAATTTGCAATGAACAGTAATTTCGGTTTTTCCGGTTAACTCGGAAACCACATCTTTCTTAACACGCCGCAGCATGAAAGGCTTCAAAATGGCATGCTGGTATAAATTTAATACAAAAAAATGTAAGCCGAAAATTATGTAAACACACTTCATGAACACTAAAACCGGTATAAGAAAAAGATTTGTTGTCACTTGTTACTCACCAGTCTACTAAGTTGGTGCTCATTTAACGTTCCACCATGTTCCGCATGGTTTTCAATACTGGTCATACATGGCGAGATATAAGTACATAACATGATACGAGATGTGGTTTTTATCATCACTATTAGACAAAATAAAGCTAAATGAACATACCCTCTAGAAAACCACTCGTTAAACTGCTCATGGCTGTCAAATAGGGTTGGCATGATGAAATGAAGTAGGGCCCACAACTCAGCCATGTTGTTCTGAATTGGAGTTCCAGTAAGAAGCAAGCGGTTTCTGCAATTAAAGCTCAATAGGGTCTTCCACCTTATACTGCTTGAACTTTTAATCGCCTGAGCTTCATCCAAGACCATATACTGCCACTTCACACGCCTGAAATACTTTTCATCTGATACCAACAGTTGATAGCTGGTAACAAGAATATGAAATCCAGCCTCCCTGTGAAATAAACGTGTAATAATCAGCGTTTGAAATATAAGAAATAATAGCAGACGTATAAAGTGACGTTAACATAATAACATTTATAATTAGAATAATAATATACCTACGATATAGACGCTTTGGATTAATGTTTTTCCTAAGTACTGTACGTTCTTGAATGCCACCCCAATAAGGAAGTGCTTTTAAATCAGGGCAAAACCGACTGATTTCATCAACCCAATTGCTCAACACAGAAGCAGGTGCAACAACTAAAAACGGGCCCCAAATATTTTTCTCCTAAAAAGGTACAATTATTATTATACAAGTTAGTAAACAGATTAACAATAGAAATTAAAGATTTTCAAGTAAGAGTATATACTTCGGCCAGATGGGCCAAAAAGGCCATTGCTTGGATAGTCTTTCCAAGGCCCATTTCATCAGCTAAAATACCATTTAGTCCCTGCTCGTAACAGTTCACCAGCCACTGAAGACCTTTAAGCTGATACTCTTTCAGCGAACCTTTAAATAACTCTGGTGTTTGTACTGACGACCCCACTGGCATAGTTGACCTGAAACAATTTTAAATAGCCAATTAAACAAATGAACCCATTTATAATCATTGGACCAAGAAGAAGAGGAATGTTACGGGTGCAACAAGTCGATGTCAGTAGATCCAGCAATTGAAGCATCTTGGTCAACGGCATCAGTCCCTACAGCTTGACGCAACTTCAAACATTCATCATCAAACGCGCTAGTAATCATTTTCTGCTTCGAGACTGCATCTTGGGCTGCTTTCAAGGCCTCCTTTTTCATTTCGGCCTCTTCAGGATCTTCATCTTCTATATTGGCTTCTGAAGAAGTCAACATTTCTTCTTGGTCAACTACTTTATTTTCCTCTTCAGTCAAAGAGTGGGTAGTTGTCTTATTCTGCATGAAGTGGCTGTACAATTCTGTTTGTGACAATAAGAAATTAAGCCTCTGTTGTTGTCTTTTAGCTTCACGAAGCTCCTGTTCACGTTTCAAAGCTTCTGAAGCTTCTTTTTCTTCTTTTTTCCTTATTTCAGCCTGAAAGAACAATATTAGTGTTGTCAACTTCACTCAACACTTAAAATACAAAAATATTACCATTTCTTTATCGATTCTCTTCCAAAAGACCAGCATGTCCCTTGCCAGTTTCCTTGTGCGAATTGAAGCGCCCCTCATCAACTTCAGCGATCTACTCACCTTCATCTTTACCTGGAACAAAGAGGACCTTCTTAAGCATGTAAACAAGAAAAAAAAATTAAAATATCATAACAGCACTTATGCACCGACCTCACGTTGACAGTTTTCTGCAAATCTCTTAGCATCTGTTAACTGCTTTCTATGGAAGCTGATAAAAACCCTATGATGTTTTGGTATGTCTTTTCTGACCATGTTCACCCAATATATACCGATTTTTCCCATCTCTTCTTTCTCAATAACAAACAGATCGTTATTCACTTTCTGCTTCTTGGGCAAACTACGCTCAATAATCTGGAATCCAAACGGTTCAAGGCGCGTGCATGTAAGTGACAACAGCCAACAAAATCCTAAAGTACTAAATAAGTAAAAAGGCCAACTTTGATCAGCTTACTTATAAATGAATTGATTTGGTTATGTTTTATCTCACAACTGTATAGAAAAACCGTTTTTTCGCCTAAAAGTGCTTCAGCCTTTCAGGAAAACCAAATCTGACCCGTTTGGTCATTTACACACGTAAAAATAAGTCAGTTTAAAGATGTTAATACAAACCTCATATGTGTCACCTTTCTCCAACACCTTCACATAGTGAACTTGCAGAGTTCCACTATCTGACATGATAGAACGCCGTATTCCACCAGCCGCTCCCTCTGGAACGGAATACGATTCCAATGCAATATCGCTGACTTTAAGACTGAACTTCTGGGGAGAGTTGTTTATAGATCGGGCCTTTAATCTTGCCTGAAGGGACTCATACTGGGGTTTAGGCTCACCCAACCCTACTCTGTTTCTTAGGCCAAACTTCTTGTCCGTTGACATCATCGAAGCTAATGAGCCCAAATCAAGTGTGCCTTTAAGATAAAACTCATCCACTTGAATCTCCGACATTTTAGGTAAGTTTAATGTAGTAGCCAACATTTCATAAGTGGGAGGAATCCTGTAACTGACACCGTCCCCAATATCCAAATAAATCGGTTCTGTAAACGACCTGCACATTAAGATAAAAAGAACTCAAATACAACACACTGCATATAATTCACATTTATATCTAAACGATGGGCGACGAACCTATTCATGTCAAAACTTGGAGATATATCTACTTCATAGTTACCAAAATTTGAAGCGGTTTCAAACTTGTGTGGTTGCTTCCGGTCTTTCGATGGCAAACTATTATTACTATTACTATGCCGTTTTTTGTACTTATTAACATGCTCGCCAAGCATGGCTCTATACCGCTCCTCAGCTATGTATGTAGCGTAACCGCCATGGTGATCTTCATCACTATCGTACACACTCCGTGTCCTTTTCTTTTCCGACAACACTCCAGCGTGTCCACCTGTCAATTCACATATCATTAACTTCAAGTTCTAATGATATTTATTTCTACTGATTGGATTGTTATTATTATTTCTAATTCTAATGATAAAGAGAAAAATAATTTGAAGATGTGGATACCTCTGCTCTCATCCTGACTACTATAGGCCTCATAATCAAACCTATCTTCTGGTTGAGGTAGTTGAAAGCTCATCAACGACTACAAAGGCGAACAAGTAACAGTAAAAATTATATTATATTATATAAATAATGCATCATTGTTTCGGCAAATGAACAGATGCAGATACAATTTGAATATAAGAAAGCGATGAAATACTACCTCAAGATTGAAGAGATTCGAATAGGTGTACTGGTTTCTGAGCTGCTCATTGGAATCCATGTTATTATGTTGCGTTTTGAAGACGGCACTGAAACCCTAGGTTTTGTGTGGATGATAATAATAATAATTTTATTGACGGTGAAGAAGATGTAATGCGCCGGATAAGGTCCAGTGGCTAACGTCAACCCGTACAGGGCGTTGGATGGCTAACGTGCGCCAGTATATAAAGTTCTGTCATCGTTGTGGGCATATGATCCCGTCGTCCACGTGGCGGTTTAGTAACAGTCTGCAACTGTTTGAAATTAATATTTGAATTTTTTTTAGACCGTAGGGTATGGGGCGGGGGTTTGGGCGTGGGTTGGGGGAAAACGCCCAAGCCACCACCCCGGGTGGGCTTGGGTTGGGGCGTAGCCCTTGGGCTTGGTTTTCAAGCCGGGCGTGGGGCGGTATGGCCATGCTAGTTGCCTGAATCTCATTGGCTCACCCGCCACATCAGGCGGTGTTTTTAAATTTCGAATTTTAAAATTCAAACGGTCCCCCCATCTTCTCGAACCACTACCCGGGTCTCCCAAAGGCCTCTATATATTGTAACCCCAACCCACCGGTCCCCCCATCTTCTCGAAGCCGTTCCCGGTGGCGAGTTAAGCCACGAGGACCGGGTGGCGGTGGCTAACATAGAGTTTCGAGGCAAGGAAAAAAATGCGTTCGACAAGATCGACCTTTTTTAAATTTATTTAACGCTTTAGGTTTGTTATTTTGTAATTTTTAGAAATTATGTAATTTTTAGTATTATGTAATTTTTAAAATGTTAATGAAGTTGTAGGGTTTTTTATAAATGTTGTGTGATTTTTTATAATTTTTTTGTATTTTTTTAATTATTCTGCCACGTGGTCCACCAAGCCCAACCCACGCCCCGCCATACCCCGCGGCTACGTAACCAGGTGGTGGGGGGCACCCATTCCACGTGTCAGCATATGCCCCAACCCAAGCCCCACCATACCCCACGGCCTTACTTGCGTTTCAAACTAACCCCAACACGTGAGCTTTCTAAGATAGGGTGTCAGTTGGTCATACAGATTTTGACGGTAGAACACCATCAATCAACGAAAAAACTCACCACCGTAAGAGCACCCGTAGTTAGGGCTGACAATTGGGTACCTGTTAAGACACGATTAGACCTGTTTGATTGAAAAATGCACCCTTTGACTTTTTTAATTTTTAAAATAATTAAAATTACAATGTTAGGATCTATTATTTATTCATCTTTGTACATAAAACATAAAACTGTTTTATTAACATGAGGTAGAAAGTAGTTAAACGAGTCGTAATCATGTTTGAAACTTATGTTGTGCGCGCCGTCAGAAACCTGTTAAACATGTTAAGACACGATTTGCTAGCCTTACCCGTAGTGGGTGTTTTTTTTTTTTAAATTGATCAAACACGCCTGAAAACGCCCCGGTGCCGCCCCCTGGGCGTGATTTGGTGTTATTCGCGAAAAAAGGGTCTTGGCGTTCTTTGAAACACGGCGAAATGATGCCTTGGGGAACGAGTTTACCGTTCAACGGTAACTTTCTTTAATTTTTTTTAAATCACATCTATCTACTATAATAAAATAAACCAATTTTTGAACACATGTCATTCATTGAAAGTGTTATGGCTCATTTTCTAAGCATACATATCTTGAACTATATCCTGCTTTTTATTGTTTATCTATGATCAGGATACTGGACGGGGATATTGTTGACATCCTGGATGATATCCTGAGGTATATCGAATTAATCATGTGCAGGTTAAAGACTGGGACTTGCCAACGGTCAAATAGACTCCATCTCCTCAAGACTCGGGCGTATTTGTTAAAGGAGAGACGTTGAACCCGAAAGACCAGGTCTACAACGTTCGACTAAGGAATATTCGTTGGATCCCGGTTATGTAGGATAGTTAGTTACATTTGTTTTACTATAAATAGATGGGGGCGGATCAGATTAAGGCACTCAACTTACACTTTTTCGAACACTTTCTCTCTAGCTCATCGCAAACACTACACACAACACTTGTATTCGAATTACATTGTAACACATAGTCGATCCGCACCACATCCTGCACTGTATCCTGATATTTGAAGCAATAGAAGAACAAGGCAGCTGCGATTGTCAGCTCCCGAGGTTTTATGCCGGCGATCTAGATTGATCAAGGGCTTTCCTCGTACATCTCGTGTCAACCTTTACTTTTTTGCTCATTGTTTGATCATAGATACAGCTCTATATCCTGAGCCGTATCCTGAAACTGTTTTCATATCTAATTTGGTTAACACATTTTTCACACCTAATTTTAGCACACTACCTCACTTGACTAATTTGATCACTTAATTGCTTAGGTAATTTTTGACCAAAACAATTTGGCGCCCACCGTGGGGCAAGTGGTGCTACTTTTACTAAAAATCTTTGTGAAATCGTTAATCGGTTTTCTATTTTCAAAACTTTTTGCCACATTGTTTACAATGGCCTCAAGATCAAACATGAGCTCCTCCACTATGTCTGCTGCAACCTCTGCTACTACCGGTTCGGTGCTTCCACCACCTCCTCCAAGGATGCCACTTTCTTCACAACCTCAAGATGTTATCCCTACTCGGAGTGTTCAGGGATCTGCTCCCGTTTTAGCCTCTAATGATGAAATTCTGACTTTATTTGGAAGTGTGCAGGAACAAATGAGGCAGCAACAGGAGACTAACCAAATGTTGTTAAGAGAAATACAACTCTTAAAAGCTAGCTCGAGCAGACTTGCTGAAGAAACTGTCACTCCTATACAGCCTAGGGCTTTGAACTTCAGTTCCGCAATTTACACTGAGGATAACAGGGGGAATATTGTCCCAAGCCGTTCTCAGAATCATACCCCTGAGATACCCTCTTCGGTCAGGATGTCGACTGTGAGGAGTTCAGGATATGCTTCAGGATATGGCCAAAATCCTCAGACCGGTAATGTGTCAAATAATAATATTCTTGCTACTAGCAACAATGGTTCTTTGCAGGATGCAGGTATGACGTCAACATTTACCCGGGAGCTCCAAAAATTGAAGGACATGATATCCAGTGTACCTGGAGTGGTCCAGCCAATTCCGGAAGTATCCCAAGACAGCCACAGGATATCCCGCTTTGCATATCCTATCTGTGATGCTGAAATACCAAAAAGATTCCAGACTCCCAACATGAAACTGTATGACGGGACTACGGATCCTGAGGAGCATATTGCCCAGTATAGGGAACGAATGGAGATCAATCCTATCCCTCCAGATCTCAAGGAAGCATGCTTATGCAAGGGATTTGGTTCTACCCTGACAGGATCAGCCTTAAAATGGCTGTTAAACGTCCCTCCTCACTCCATTACTTCATTTGCTCATTTGGTTAATTTATTTAACAGTCAATTTTCTTGTAGTAGGAATTTGGAGAAACTAACCAGTGATCTTTACAGGATAACTCAAGGGCCTCAGGAATCCTTGAGGGATTATGTGAACAAATTCAGTCGAGAATCCTTGGATATCCCACATCTTGATGTTGCAACAGCTGTGCAAGCTTTTATGATGGGGTTACAAAAGGATTCTCAGTTTTATCAGGATCTTGTAATGAATCCCTGCAGGAATCTCGACGAAGCTCGTAACAGGGCTTTGAGATATATCCGTTTGGAAGATGACAAGAAGATGCAGGAGAGGATGAATTCTACCTCAACCTATGAATCAACTAACAGGAAATCAGAATCCTCATATAAGCCATATCGCTCCAAGCCATATGACAGAAATGATAACAAGAAAATGAATGCTGTTGAAGACGAGGATCCTGAAGAATATCCTGACTTATCTGAATACTGCTTTTCTGTTAATATACCTGAGTTAATGTATGCTATGCAGGGTTTAGGGGACAAAGCCAGGTGGCCTCGAAAGAACCAGCAGAAAGCTGATTGGAAGGATAAATCCAAATGGTGTGCCTTCCATGAAGACTTCGGACATATGACTGAGGATTGCATTGCTTTAAGGAAAGAAATAAGTTACCTGTTAAGCAAAGGGTATCTGAAGGACTTGCTGGGAAAAAAGAAGAATAAAGGTCAGGATCCCGAGAAGGATCCTGAACGAGCGGCATCACCACCAGCAGATGCCAAGATAATTAACTTTATTTCAGGAGGATCCGATATTTGTGGAACTTCGTATTCGGCGGCCAAGAGACATGCAAAGGAAGCTAAGAGTGAGAGGGGAGACAGACCAGCCAGGATGACTACCCTCACAACTGATAAAGTGATCACTTTCGATAGTGATGACAGGGATACTGTTCAGGATCCTCACCATGATGCTTTGGTAATAACATTATATGTGGCTAACCATTTTGTACGCATGATACTGGTAGACAACGGTAGTTCTGTCAATATAATTCAGCTGGAAACATTGAAGAGGATGAATGTATCTCCGATGGACATTACTTCGAAGTCCACTGTGCTCGTTGGTTTCAGTGGAGAAGCTAGGAATACCGTAGGGGAGATAAAGTTACCAGTATATGTTGAAGGGGTCAACTCGATACAACGCTTCTGTGTGATGGACTCCTTATCCTGCTATAACATCATACTGGGAAGACCAAGGATTCACGATATGAAGGATGTGCCATCAACATATCACCAATGCATCAAGATCCCTACCCCTTGGGGAGTTGTCAAGGTTGAAAGTGATCAGCAGGAGGCGAAGGAATGCTACACATCCTCAATGAAATCTTCAACTAAGCCTAGTACAGCATAGCAATTAAAGATGCGGGCCCAGGATATCGTGGAGGATTCGGAGCAGGATGTGAAGAAAATTATCCTGGATCAGGATAATCCTGATATCTCGGTGCTCGTAGGAACCAATATCCCTCAGGATATTGAAGAGCAGTTAACTAACTTTTTGAAATACAGGATGTCAACGTTTGTATGGAAGCATGAGGATATGACAGGCATATCCAAAGACATTATCACTCACAAGCTTGGAATTGACAGATCATTCAAGCCTGTTCAGCAAAAACGAAGAAAATTTGCTCCTGAGCGGAATGCGATTATCCAAGAGGAAGTTGAAAGATTGTTGAAGTCCAGGATGATCAGAGAAGTCAAGTTTCCAAGATGGCTAGCAAACGTAGTTGTGGTACACAAGAAAAACGGGAAATGGAGAGTCTGTGTAGACTACACGGACTTGAACAAGGCTTGTCCTAAAGACCCATTTCCTCTCCCTCATATCGATACAATGGTAGATGCTACTGCTGGACATGAAATGTTAACGTTCATGGACGCATCCTCAGGTGTCACGGCCCCCGACCCGGTTTGACCCGTTTCAGGAGCCGCGGGACAGAAATCCCGTGGTATTTAATTAACAGCGGAAGTTTCTTCAGGATCTTTTTAAAACTGAAATATTTCCCGATTATTTTATTTCACAATTCGGGATAAAACCCGATAATTTACAATCTTGAGATTTCACCAGGAAATCTTTTATTTTACAAAACATGTTTCTTTATTTTTATACTGAGCCACTTCCTTAAGCTGATAGTGCTTCACGACACTTTTCCTGGATCACAACAGATCACCTGAAACATGTTTGAAAAAGGTTTTGTCAGCGGGAAATACTGAGTGAATCATTCTTATTTGAATAAAACGACCTGTTTATAATTTACAGTATTAAGAGTGATTACAATGTCTCTATCTTTTAAATTAACTGATCCAGTTGTCACTTGACCGGACTTGTGACTGTGGACATATCACTTGTTGGGTCCGTTCACCCACAAATGATAAATAATTAGTAGCTATGTGCACACCCCCCCACATACTGGCAGTAATTTCAGATTACATAGACTTAATCCCTGTAATTATAACCTTTGAAAATAAACATGCTTTTGTAAAGTAATTTGATAAAAAGAGAATGACTCACATTGCAGATTTAACAGAGCTTATTCTACTGATTAGCCTTGATAACCTAGTTTAAATAATCATGCACACAAACTAGGTTAGTAACTTAATACAGCATTTACGATAACTCACGAGATTACAACCTTCACAACGAATGACAAAGTGCGATACTTAAACATCCATCGATTTAACGACGAATGACAAAGCATAAACCCTAATGTGGGCAGCACTTAAACATCCATTGGATAGTTTAATCGATCGGACATTGAATCGTAGCAGCGATCGAGTTATTACCCTGAATTGTGGCAGCACTTCGTGATCAATGTGTGTTTTTGTCGTAATTATACTATAACTCAGCGTACAATTCGAATTTGAACGTCGAAAGAACACTCAATTGCATGAAACAGACTGTCCTGTTTATACTGAAAATTGGTTTCTCCCGCGTGTCGCGGAAGATGTTGCCGTCCCTGTCGCGACTCGCCTGGGGTACCAGTCTACCCTAGGGTAGCCTTGTGTCCCAGTAGGCTTGCTGAGTTGGTTTCGTGTTAATTCGAATTTTTGACAACGAACTGTTAAGATATTACCAAATAGGGTTTACCCCCCCCCCCTGAGTTTTAGGGGCCCTAATCCTGATTCCAAATATTCTGAAAATTTTAGGGATTATGCAGAATCACTTGGGTTTCTCAATTAGGGTTTCTTATTGGATAATTTAATTAAATTAATATGACTTTTGATGAGAGTTGTTACATTCTCCCTACCTTAATAAAATCTCGTCCTCGAGATTTACTGGAATAAGTGAGGATACTTTCGCTTCATTTCTGATTCCAGCTCCCAAGTGTGTTCAGCTCCTCTCTTTGAATCCCATCTGACTTTGACTAAAACTAGTCGTTTATGTTTGAGAAACTTGATCTTTCGATCCTCAATTTGAAGAGGTTTCTCAACAAATTTCAGCTTTTCGTTTACCTCTATATCTCGAAGAGGTACTACCAGTGATTCATCTGATAAGCATTTCTTGAGATTGGATACATGAAATACATCATGTACTTCTGCTAATTCTTCTGGTAGTTGTAAACGATAAGCAACTGGTCCTATACGTTGGATCACTGAAAATGGTCCTACGTACCTTGGACTTAGCTTTCCTTTCTTCCCGAATCTAACTACTCATTTCCTAGGAGAAACTTTTAACAATACCCTGTCTCCAACTTGGAATTCTAACGGCTTGCATCTATTGTCTGCATAACTTTTCTGGCGATCTCGAGCCGTCTTCAGCCTTTCCTTGATTTGAGTAATCTTATCAGTCGTTTCTTGCACTATTTCAGGACCTGATAATTGACTTTCTCCTATTTCTGCCCAACAAACTGGAGTTCTGCACTTTCTTCCGTATAGTGCTTCAAATGGGGCGGTTTCAATACTTGAATGATAGCTATTGTTATAGGAGAATTCAATTAATGGTAAATGATCATCCCAATTTCCACCAAAATCTATTACACATGCTCGGAGCATGTCTTCTAGAGTTTGGATCGTCCTTTCACTTTGTCTGTCTGTTTGGGGATGATATGCAGTGCTCAGATTTAATCGAGTTCCCATAGCTTGCTGGAAACTTTTCCAGAAATGAGAAGTGAAACGACTATCTCTGTCTGATACAATGGAGAGTGGAACTCCATGTAAGGATACAACTTCATCTACATACAATTTTGCCAACCTTTCCATACTAAAGGTTTCTTTCATTGGTAAAAAGTGAGCTGATTTGGTTAATCGATCCACAATTACCCAAATCGCATTATTACCTTTTCTTGTTTTGGGTAACTTAGTAACAAAATCCATTGTTATAAGTTCCCATTTCCATACTGGCATTTCTAATTGTTGTAGTAACCCCGAAGGTTTCTGATGTTCTGCCTTAACTTGTGAACAAGTAAGACATTTAGAAACATATCGCGCTATATCCTTTTTCATTCCTATCCACCAGAAGTTCTTTCTTAAATCTTGGTACATCTTATTGTTTCCTGGGTGCATAGTATACCTAGATTTATGAGCTTCTTCTAAAATCTTAGGTCTTAAATCTCCTTGCTTAGGTACCCAAATTCTACTTTTGTGGAATCTCCAAATTCCATCTGCTCCTTGTTCTAATTCCTTTATTCGTCCTTTCATTCCTTCATCATCATCCTTGATTGCTGTAGTTTGAACATTCTTCAATTGTTCCATTAAATCTATTTGTAGATTTAATCTGAGAGCACGAACCCGTCGTTGTTTCTCATAATACTTACGACTTAAGGCATCTGCAACTACATTTGCCTTTCCTTCATGATACTGAATATCACAGTCGTAGTCACTTAGGATTTCCATCCATCTCCTTTGCCTCATGTTTAACTCTTTTTGCCCAAATATATATCTTAAACTTTTGTGGTCTGTGTAGACAGTAAATTTACTTCAGTAAAGATAATGTCTCCAAATCTTAAGGGCAAAAATTACGGCTCCTAATTCTAAATCATGAGTCGTATAGTTTTCTTCGTGCTTTTTCAATTGCCTTGAAGCATATGCAATCACCTTTTTGCGTTGCATAAGCACACATCCATGTCCTAGTTTTGAAGCATCACAATATACTTCAAAATCTCCAGTTCCTTCTGGTAAGGCTAAGATTGGTGCATTTGTTAATTTCTGCTTCAATATTCTAAAGGCTTCTTCTTGCTTTGGTCCCCATTCAAACTTAATGGCTTTACAGGTTAACTTAGTTAATGGTACGGCTATCTTGGAAAAATCCTTAATAAACCGTCTATAATACCCAGCTAAACCTATAAAACTTCTAATTTCCATTGCTGTTTGTGGAACCTTCCAATTGGTAATTGCTTCTATCTTAGCAGGATCTACGTGAATACCTTCGTGATTCACCATATGTCCTAAGAATTGCACTTCTTGCAACCAAAATTCACACTTCGAGAATTTGGCATAAAGCTTTTCTTTTCTTAACAAAGTTAAGAGTGCATGAAGGTGTTCACAATGCTCTGTCTGACTTTTGGAATAAATAAGTATATCGTCTATAAAAACAATTACAAATTTATCCAAATATGGTTTACAGATCCTATTCATCATGTCCATGAATGCAGCAGGTGCATTCGTTAACCCAAAGGGCATGACTGTAAACTCATAATGACCATACCTAGTTCTGAAAGCAGTTTTAGGTATGTCTTCTTCTTGCACCTTCAATTGATGATATCCGGAGCGTAAGTCTATCTTAGAAAAATATCTAGCTCCTTGAAGTTGATCAAATAGATCATCAATCCTAGGTAATGGGTATCGATTCTTAATTGTAACCTTATTCAATTCTCTATAATCGATACACATTCTCATTGAACCATCCTTTTTCTTTACAAACAACACTGGCGCTCCCCAAGGGGATGAGCTAGGTTGTATGAATCCTTTACTTAGTAATTCATCTAATTGCTTTTTCAGTTCTAACATTTCTGTGGGTGCTAATCGATAAGGTGCCTTGGCTATCGGTGTAGTTCCTGGAATTAGATGAATCCTAAATTCTACTTCCCTATCTGGAGGTAATCCCGGTAAATCTTCTGGGAATATATCTGGATATTCTGAAACTACAGGAATTTCCTTAAGTTCTTTACCCTTTGTACTAATGATTACCGAAATCATATATACTATTCCTTGTTTTCGTTCATAATTAGCAACTTTCATTACTGATATGAACTTCATGGGCTTACGTGGTTTATCTCCTGTAATCCTAATTACTTCTCCGGTGGGTGATTGAATTTCTATGGAATTCTGATCACACAATATTCGAGCATGGTTGGCTATTAACCAATCCATTCCTAATACAACATCAAATTCAGCTAATTTCATTGGCAATAGTCTTGCAAAGAATTTATGTCCTAAAAGTTCTATGTTTTCTTCTTGCAAAACTTTATCTATTTTAACTGAATTTCCGTCTGCCGTTTCAACTGTAAAAATCTGCCTAATATTGGTTAAAGGTAAATTAAAAGCTTGGCAGAATGAAGTATTTATAAAACTTTGGTTTGCACCAGAGTCAAATAATACTTTGGCGTAAATGTTGTGAACTAGGAACGTACCCGCTATCACATCTGGGATGAGTTCTGCTTCTTGAGTGGTCAGCTGAAATGCCCTGGCATTCTTCTTAATAGTTCCGTCGGTCGCCTTGGTTTTGTTGTCTGTTGGTTTGATTAATTTAGGACATTCTGTTTTAAAATGTCCTGCCTCTCCACAATTGTAACAAATTATGGATTTCTTCCTGCAATTTTCTTCACGATGCCCTACAGTTTTGCAAAAATTGCAATATACTTTGCATTTTCCAAAATGTTTCTTTTTGCAATTTTGACATAACGGCAAAGTTGAAGATTGCCCTGTTCCTCTTCTCTTGAAGCTGTTATTATTACCCGTACGAAATCCTTGGGTAATTTTATGAGCCAGTTCCTTCTTCCTGTTTTCATCTTGGGTGCGTACTAGTTCATCAGTTAGGGTATTAGCTAATTCCACAGCATCGTCAATAGTGCGAGGTCTCGCAGCTTTAACGATATTGCGGATTTCACTAATCAGTCCCCAAATGTAGCGAGAAATGAGTACCGGTTCTGGCGAAGCCAGTGTTGGTACCACTCTAGCATATTCAAAGAATGTCGAAGTATAACCACGACAATCTACACCCATCATCCGATGATTTAGAAACTTATTCGTCATCTGTTCCTTTTCATACTCGGGACAGAATTTTCTTTCTACAAAACCCTTAAATTCTTCCCAAGTCATAGCATAAGCTATTATTCTTCCTTTTGATTGTAACACAGTGTTCCACCATTCGAGTGCTCCTTCCTTGAAGAGATTTGATGTGTACATGACCTGATCATCTTTAGCACATTTACTTATTGCAATGACTGCTTCGGTTTTCTCTAACCAACGCAGTGATGCAGTTGCTCCTTCATTGCCTGCAAATTCAGTGGGTTTACAAGCAAGGAATTCTTTGAAAGTGCAACCAGGTGTTGCGGCTTTCATTTTCTTAGGAAATGGAGCTTGATGTGGTTCTGCATTATGATTGACATTATCATTGCCCCCGTTTACACTATTACTGAAGTTATCTTTAGAAATACGTTTACTAGGAACAATTTGTTGTGGTTCGATTGGATTCTTTAGAGCAGCAACGAATGCTGGAATAGCATTGGCTATCCCTTGAGCAACAATATTTTCAATATCTTGTCTAGTCATATATTGATCTCCTGGATGTTGCTCTGACTGATTAACCTCATTTACGGGTTCATTACCAATGTTTGACATCTGATAATAAATTTTATGTAAATAATTAGTATAAATATAAATATAATAAAACAGTTTGCACATAATCACATTAACATGTATAATAAAAAATTATCGATTTCACAAGTTTCATTTCTATATATTATATTATGCCTCGTACACACGATTATCATACAACGTTTTATTATTAAGTTATTACACATACTGGTTATTATGATTATTTATTAACACATATTCCTGCAAACTCCCATTATCTGGTCAGCTAATTTCTTAAAAACGACGCTCCCTTTCGTCATACTTCCAAGTAACCCTTTCTCCAATATCCCTAATCCTATTTCCTGTATCAATTAACTCTTCGCCCCAAAGACGAAGTTCCGTCAGATTCTCCGGACTCATAGTTGGGTATAGTGGAGGTTCTGGGTCAACTTGTGGAAAAAATGTATCAGGGTTGTTTAAAAGGTTTTGGTATTGCCAATCAGTTGTCCACCATTCATCTAATTCTACTGGTAGTGGTTGAGGTTGGACAATAGGATCTGGAATAGCAGGTTCCAGATTGATTGGGATTGGAGCTTCTAGTGGGTAGCTGAAAAGATCTTCTTCAGTAAATATAAGGTTTGGATTGGCTGGTTCAAGGTTTCCATCGGCAGGTCCGATGAGGTCACTCATTACTAGTTTATGATCTAAAACTTCCCAAGGAGTCATTTTCTGTTTCTGCCTAGAACTTTCTCTGACCTCTATTTCTGTTTGCTTAAAACTCTGCTCAACTTCTATCTCTACTTGATTAACATTTTCCTCAATTTCTACCCCTTTTCCTTTGTCTTTTGGTTCTTCAGTTTTGGTAACCTTTCTTGTTGCTGGCTTTTTCCTACGTACACGCCTCCAGCCCACGAATCTGCTTCTTTTCTTGGGTTTAGGTTTTGCCAGTGGTTTGGATTGAAATTCCATGGGTTCTTCTTTATCAGCGAAGTAACTGGTAAATTCCTTGGAAACTTCTATCTTAACGGGATATAGGTTAAGATTTTTTAAACCTTCTGATATCTCATTCATGCTGTTTAGCATATATGCAAAATACATACCAAATGTTAAAATAACAAAATTTTATAGATAACCCATAAATATTATTGCATACATAAAACAACTGACAAGTAAATTATACTACGATTTATTTATTTACTAAATAAGGTTTCTGGGAAATAAAAGTGCTAAAACTTTTGAGTATTTAGAGATTTGCATTTTCTGCTACTGTGGCTAGCATATAAAGATTTGCCCATTTCTAATCTAATTTGTCCTCCCAAGGTGATTTATTGATTAAATCCTGGGTTTCTTGTTTAACTTTCTTCTCTCGGTTTTTCCTTATTTCCTCCTGACTTTTCCTAATAATTAAACTTCTTTTATTAGGAGAAAGTGGTTCCTCGTAATGTGCCTTACGGACAAATATTCCTTCTTCAGGAATTACATAAGGTTTTGTTTGGGATGAACTTCCCTTCTCGTTGGATGACTTATCTAGTTTAAGATAGATATTTGACAGCTTTTGTTTACCCATACTGTAATTAACAAATAATCAGTTAATAAAACACATAATCACATAATTGGCAATCAGTAAAATTAAGTATTTCTAAATACTTAATAGGCTTAAATTAGTGGCTCTGATACCACCTTATTTTTGTCACGGCCCCTGACCCGGTTTGACCCGTTTCAGGAGCCGTGGGACAGAAATCCCGTGGTATTTAATTAACAGCGGAAGTTTCTTCAGGATCTTTTTAAAACTGAAATATTTCCCGATTATTTTATTTCACAATTCGGGATAAAACCCGATAATTTACAATCTTGAGATTTCACCAGGAAATCTTTTATTTTACAAAACATGTTTCTTTATTTTTATACTGAGCCACTTCCTTAAGCTGATAGTGCTTCACGACACTTTTCCTGGATCACAACAGATCACCTGAAACATGTTTGAAAAAGGTTTTGTCAGCGGGAAATACTGAGTGAATCATTCTTATTTGAATAAAATGACCTGTTTATAATTTACAGTATTAAGAGCGATTACAATGTCTCTATCTTTTAAATTAACTGATCCAGTTGTCACTTGACCGGACTTGTGACTGTGGACATATCACTTGTTGGGTCCGTTCACCCACAAATGATAAATAATTAGTAGCTATGTGCACATCCCGCCACATACTGGCAGTAATTTCAGATTACATAGACTTAATCTCTGTAATTATAACCTTTGAAAATAAACATGCTTTTGTAAAGTAATTTGATAAAAAGAGAATGACTCACATTGCAGATTTAACAGAGCTTATTCTACTGATTAGCCTTGATAACCTAGTTTAAATAATCATGCACACAAACTAGGTTAGTAACTAAATACAGCATTTACGATAACTCACGAGATTACAACCTTCACAACGAATGACAAAGTGCGATACTTAAACATCCATCGATTTAACGACGAATGACAAAGCATAAACCCTAATGTGGGCAGCACTTAAACATCCATTGGATAGTTTAATCGATCGGACATTGAATCGTAGCAGCGATCGAGTTATTACCCTGAATTGTGGCAGCACTTCGTGATCAGTGTGTGTTTTTGTAGTAATTATACTATAACTCAGCGTACAATTCGAATTTGAACCTCGAAAGAACACTCAATTGCATGAAACAGACTGTCCTATTTATCCTGAAAATTGGTTTCTCCCGCGTGTCGCGGAAGATGTTGCCGTCCCTGTCGCGACTCGCCTGGGGTACCAGTCTACCCTAGGGTAGCCTTGTGTCCCAGTAGGCTTGCTGAGTTGGTTTCGTGTTAATTCGAATTTTTGACAACGAACTGTTAAGATATTACCAAATAGGGTTTACCCCCCCCCCCCCCCGAGTTTTAGGGGCCCTAATCCTGATTCCAAATATTCTGAAAATTTTAGGGATTATGCAGAATCACTTGGGTTTCTCAATTAGGGTTTCTTATTGGATAATTTAATTAAATTAATATGACTTTTGATGAGAGTTGTTACATCAGGATTTTAGCAGATTCAAATGGAGCCTTCGGACCAGGAGGATACTGCTTTCATGACACCAACAGGTATATATTGCTATACTGCCATGCCTTTCGGTTTGAAAAATGCAGGTGCAACATACCAGAGATTAGTGAACATGATGTTCAAAGATAAGCTGGGGGACACCATGGAGGTATATATTGACGATATGGTGGTGAAATCTAAAAAGGCTGAGGATCACCTCCAGGATATCAAGGGAGCATTTGATATCCTGGATCAGTATAACATGAAGCTGAATCCTGCTAAGTGCCATTTCAGAGTGGGGGCAGGAAAGTTTCTTGGATATATGGTGACGAAAAGGGGGATAGAGGCAAGCCCGGAGCAGATTAAAGCTATCCTGGATATAAAATCACCCTCGAATATGAAGGACGTACAACGGTTAACAGGCCGAGTAGCAGCTTTGAATAGATTTATCTCAAGATCCTCGGAAAAATGCAAGGAATTCTATGATATCCTCAAGAAGAATAAGAAATTTGAATGGGGAGTAAAGCATGAAGCAGCCTTGCAGGATTTGAAGCGATATCTCTCAACTGCACCTCTATTGATGAAGCCTGAAAATGGTGAACCACTATCCCTATACCTTGCTGTATCAGGGAATACTGTAAGTGCCGTTCTTATAAAAGACCATGAAGGTCAACAATATCCTGTTTATTATGTTAGTAAAAGTTTGTTAGATGCTGAAACTAGGTATTTTCATTTAGAAAAATTGATATTAGCTTTAGTCATGGCATCAACGAAGCTTAGACATTATTTTGAGACACATAGGATCCATGTTAAAACGAATTATCCTGTTAAAAATGTACTTAGGAAACCAGAGATGTCAGGCAGGATGGCCAAGTGGTCAGTAAAGTTAAGTGCTTATGATTTAGTATATGAACCTAGAAATGCCATAAAGTCTCAGGCTTTAGCTGACTTTGTGGCTGATTTCAGTAGTGACATTCAGGACGAGGTAGACCTAGAAGTTCAACAGTTAGGAGAATCTTCAGGATCCTGGACGTTATATACTGATGGTGCATCCAATATAAGAGGTGTAGGTATACTACCAAAATCGCCACAGGGGGACATATTACCCCAGGCTATTAGGTGTGAATTTCCAGCTACTAATAATGAAGCAGAGTATGAGGCTTTAATTGCAGGATTAGAATTGGCTAAGAATATGAGTATCAAGAATTTGCAAGTATATGTTGACTCCTTGTTAATTACTAACCATTTTAATGGATCCTATGCAGTTAAGGGTGAGAAATTAATCGAATACCTTGATATTCTCAAAAAATTAGCCGGATATTTCGATGTTTTTACACTTGAACAGGTACCAAGGGAGGATAATGCTGAAGCAGATGCCTTAGCAAATCTGGGATCATCGATCAGGATACCAGAAGGAACCCAAATACCGATATTACATGTCTTATATCCTGCAACGAATCCTCGGGATAAAGAAGTAGCGGGTATTCAGGATCCTGGAGCAGAGCATCCTGAAGAGGATCCTAAATCCTGGACGGCTCCAATCATGAGATATCTCAAAGAAGGACACATCCCCGGAAATGAAAATCCTAAGGCATTTAGGATGAAGGTATCACGATTCACTATTATAAATAATGTTTTATACAAGAAATCTCTTGCAGGACCGTATTTGAGGTGCTTGGAGGATCCTGAAGCCAAAGAAGTACTTCAGGATATACATGAAGGGGATTGTGGTAACCATACTGGGGGCAGGTCGTTATTCTCAAAAGTATTAAGGACAGGATATTTTTGGCCAACAATGAGAAAAGATGCCGCAGAATATGCTCGAAGATGTGACGCATGTCAAAGACATAGTAACATACTGCATCATCCCGCTGAACCATTATATCCTATTGTTTCCCCTTGGCCATTTATGAAGTGGGGTATGGATATAGTGGGAAAACTTCCAAAGGCTTCAGGAGGGAAGGTTTTTATGTTGGCAATGACAAATTATTTCTCCAAATGGGTTGAAGCCGAGGCATTTGTCCAAGTCAGGGATCAAGAAGTAGTATCCTTCATAAAGAGAAATATCCTGACCAGATTCGGAGTACCAGCCGAGATAATCTGTGACAATGGTTCTCAGTTTATAAGCAAGAGAACTACTGACTTTTGCAAAAGTTGGGGAATCAAAATGATAACATCTACTTCGGTACATCCTCAAGCAAATGGACAAGCAGAATCCTCAAACAAGATAATTGTCAATAACTTAAAGAAGAGGCTTGGAGCCAAAAAAGGAAGATGGGCAGAAGAATTACCCTTTGTTTTGTGGGCTGATAGGACAATGGTAAAGAATGCAACAGGCCAAACCCCATTTTCCTTGGTATTTGGAGCAGAAGCAATGATTCCAACGGAAATGGCAATACCTACTGCAATATCTACCCTACGGGATCCTGAACAGAATCCTGAAGCCTTGTGTCAGGATTTGGATACTATAGATGAAAAAAGGGATGCAGCAAGGCTAAGGATGGCAGCATATCAACAAAGAATATCCAGAGCATATAACAAGAATATTAGGACCAGAAGATTTAAAATTGGAGATTGGGTGTTAAGAAAGGCTTTTCAGAATACTACTAATCCTGCCGATGGCAAGCTAGCTCCAAAATGGGAAAGACCATATGAAGTTGAATCAGAAGCAGGGAAAGGAGCATATAGGCTCAAGAATATGGAAGGGGATATGCTACCGAGATCTTGGAATGCTATACACCTTAAGCTTTATTTCAATTGAGTTTAGAATTTAATTTATAACTCAGGATGGTATGAATTCTATCTTTTTTAAATATGTTTGGTTTAATTTATTCTTTGAAACCCAATACTAACTTAAGCATCGGAGGGGTGTTAGCCAAGCTAACACCCACCTTAGTTTAAGGATGTTTTGCAGTATATGCTCCAGGATATAGCTCCAGGATGCTCACTCAAGATACTTCGGAAGATTAGAGGATTGGCCCCCTCTCTCACGTATAAGGGATTCTGATCCCTTCACAGGTTTAAAGGTATTCACCTTTCTTCCGAATTGGGTTTAAACACTCCGCCTGGAGCGCAAGTTATTCAGGGATAGTTCAAGGTGGCGGGACCAGTCCATGTAAAAGTGGCTGACAATTTCGTTACTGTTGGCTATATCCTGAATCCTAAAGTATATAAGGATTGATCACCCTCTCTCACGAAAGGGTATTTTCATACTCTCTAAGGTTTAAAGGTTTTCACCTTTCTAAGTCTTGGAGTTTATACACTCCCGCCTGTAGCGCACGAAAATTTGGGATTTTCCCCAGGATTCAAGGGATCTATTTCCAGAACATTCTTGGGTTTTACCCCTGTAACATGAAAAATTGTCTGTATAACGGGGATTGATATCCAGAGGATTTCTAAGTATTTGAAGACATTGTACACAGGGGACATTCCTACCAAGGCAATGATGTAAAGCTCAAAGGATAAGGGTCGGAACTAATGCACTAAGTGTCCCAGTCAGGGGACATCTTCTTTGGAAAAGTTGCAAAGGGATTGAGGTTTGATAATAGGATTGCACCCTATTCCTGGTATGATCTTTCCTTTGTAAACATTGTTTAAGTTTTTCACAATACTAGGTTTGGTAAAGGGTTAAACATCTTGATTAGGATCAATTCTTGAGATATATTTTCAGAATACTTTTCAGGATATTTGGTTAAGATATTTGAAACTAATACTAGTTTGAAACTTTGATCACTTAAGTATTATCAAAACAGGTTTTGGAAAAGTGGATTGTTTTTCACTCTTTAAAAAGGTTTCTACAAAGTTGAACGAATGTTTGGAAGTCCTCTCCAATAAAAAGTTTTTATAATATATCGCTGAGCATATTGATCAGGATATAACGATACAAAATTTTTGCGAAGCTAAGATCTATACTAAGAGAGACGGAAGATAATAGCAAGAAAAATGAAAGATGAAATTATTTTTGAAACAATCAGTACTAGTTAATAACCGAAGGTTTCATCCTGAAGCCCAGGACCCATCCACCTTCGGCTATCAAATTGTTTCAATACAGAAATGAAAATTGTTCATAAAAACATAAAATTGTTCAAACAATTTAAAGGAAATAAGCTTTAGGGGGCAGTGTCTTCTTCGTCCATAATGATTTCAGCAGCATCCGTCTTGGGATCCGCCTCAGCATCCTTCTCAGTATGGGTTGCTTTTTCAACTGCTTTGGAAGATTCATCGACAGCTGGTTTGGAAGAAGTGCCGCCGAGGTTCTTTAGCTTGGTCTCCCAGGCACCAACGTCCCAAGAGGGGCATTCAAAACCTAATGTTTTGGCTTCATGGGCCATCTTCAACCTGGCTTGGAGGAGAGAAATGACGATGGAACTCTTAAGGCTTTCCCGGTAGCTGACCATATTCCGTTCATGTTGCACATGGGCAGCTTCAAGATCGGCCTGGGCTTGAAGAGTAGCTTTGTTGAGAGCAGTCTGGTGTTCTTGAATCATAGCTTTGAATTTCTCCTCGTAATGACGAGATTTGGCGGCTGCAATCATGTCTTGATCGGAGATTGTGATTTCTGCTTCCTTTAGCTTGGATTCAAGCGTCTTGTTAAGCCTGCAGGATTCTTGATATATGTGAACCAGACGCTTAAGACCCTACGAAGGTAAGAGGACATGTATTAATATTGATAAATCTTTGTAAATGATGTAACCCGCAGGATGTAATATGAGAACACTAACCTGGTTAAGAAAGGAAGTCATAAACCCGCTAGCTTCAATGAACCCGTGCTTCTCATAAGGAAATGTGTCAGAAATGACAGGGGAATCAGGCTCTTTCCTTTTGCGGGAACTTGAACTCCGGGAATTGGTAGCCGGTGAAGGTTTGGGAATAATGATGGCTTTGGAACTGCTGGGTTTGGATGAGGCTGTGGCCTTGGGACTAGGTTCCTTCTTGACCTGAACCTGATCAGTATAACTGTCCAACTCGTCGAGGTCAAAGACTTCAGGGATCTTGGCCGGTGCTGCATAAAGGGAAAAGTTTCACATCATTATTACTCTTTATTTTATTATTATACTGTGTTAGCTAATTATTTTAAAAAGTAATCCTTACCAGACATTTCAGATGACGAGTATTGACTGGAACTCGGGACGTGTGTGGTGAAAGTCCTGTCTATTGCAGGTAATTGGTAAACAGTGTTGATTCTTTCTTCTGATTCAGCGGTAGGGGGAGCTACTTCCTTGAAATTCACTGCATAAGGATCAAAAAGAAGGATATTAGTAGAAGATAAAAACCAAACGGTCCATGAGAATATTTATGACCCTACCGGTGGTTAACCACTCCACCGGAAGGTTGGCACCCTCAGCAATGGAGTCTCGTTTGACAAAGAAAAACTTGCGTTGCCATCCGTCTTCGTTTTTGGTGGCTTTAAGAATAAGGGGTTTGCTAGAGGTCGAGAAAAGCAAGAACCGGCTAGAGCCATGGGATCGGAGGCGATAAGCATTAGGCAAATCCTCGATGCAGAGATCGGGGCAATGAAGGTTTTTGATTTGGTTAAGTACAATTAATACTCTCCAAACCATGGGCATGGTTTGAGCAAAAGAGATGCCGGTGGTTCGGAAGAATTGCATCATGAATTCGGGAAAAGGGTATCGAAGACCTAGCGAAAAAGGATATGCTGGAAAGCAAACCCAATCAGTGGAAGAAACATCCGATCGAATTGACCGATCGAACGGTCTAAAGACCGTGTTATCAGGGAAAGCGCCGGAAGCTCTCAAAGCCGCAATGTCTGCGTTGTCAAAAGCACAGACCTCCTTTTCGGGATTTTTGAGGAGATTCTGCTGGGTGAAGGTCTCGGCATCCATTACGAATAAGGCAAGGAAAATTGATAGAAAGTAAATGAGAAATGGAGAATTACCTGAAGGCTCTGTTAAAGATATATGCTTTTCAAACAAGAAGAGAGAAGATATAGGGGCATTATGGATCTCCATTGAGCAAAAAGCGTGTTGGAGGTTACGATGTGATCTCGACCGTCGCTTCGTTTTAAATGCCTTGAATTATGGGATAAGACTTTTGAAATATATCCGTTGGATTGGTATACCAACCGATATATTTGGGGACAATTGTTATGGCTCATTTTCTAAGCATACATATCTTGAACTATATCCTGCTTTTTATTGTTTATCTATGATCAGGATACTGGACGGGGATATTGCTGACATCCTGGATGATATCCTGAGGTATATCGAATTAATCACGTGCAGGTTAAAGACTGGGACTTGCCAACGGTCAAATAGACTCCATCTCCTCAAGACTCGGGCGTATTTGTTAAAGGAGAGACGTTGAACCCGAAAGACCAGGTCTACAACGTTCGACTAAGGAATATTCGTTGGATCCCGGTTATGTAGGATAGTTAGTTACATTTGTTTTACTATAAATAGATGGGGGCAGATCAGATTAAGGCACTCAACTTACACTTTTTCGAACACTTTCTCTCTAGCTCATCGCAAACACTACACACAACACTTGTATTCGAATTACATTGTAACACATAGTCGATCCGCACCACATCCTGCACTGTATCCTGATATTTGAAGCAATAGAAGAACAAGGCAGCTGCGATTGTCAGCTCCCGAGGTTTTATGCCGGCGATCTAGATTGATCAAGGGCTTTCCTCGTACATCTCGTGTCAACCTTTACTTTTTTGCTCATTGTTTGATCATAGATACAGCTCTATATCCTGAGCCGTATCCTGAAACTGTTTTCATATCTAATTTGGTTAACACATTTTTCACACCTAATTTTAGCACACTACCTCACTTGACTAATTTGATCACTTAATTGCTTAGTAATTTTTGACCAAAACAGAAAGCATCCTCATATATATACTTATCTTATATTAAATAAATAAATAAATAATAAATTAATATTAAATCTTATCATACTTTAATAAAATATTATCCTCAAATCTAAATTGTTAATTTAATATATTTTTTAAAACAAATAGCTCTCTTTCCTATTTATCTTATATTAAATATATAAATAATAAATTAATATTAAATGTTATTCTAATTTATTAAAAATATGATTTTTTTTATTATTTGGTATACAAAATTATATTTATTCAACTCGTGTAAAACGCGGGGTTTTTAAAAATTTAACTTTTATTATTTACTATACAAAGTTACATTTATGTAACCCGTGTAATACGCGAAGTTTTTAAAGATATAACTTTTTTTATCATTTGCTATGTAAAATTAGATTTATTCAACAAGTGTAATACACAGGGTTTTTAAGGATATAATTTTTTTTTATTATTTGGTAGATTTTTCAACCCGACTATACACGGGTTTTTAAAGATACGACGCTTTTCGTATTTAATATACAAAATTACATTTATTTAATCTGTGTAATACACATGGTTTTTAAAGATATAACTCTTTTTAGATCTATTCAACACGTGTAATATACGGGGTTTTTAAGGATGTAATTTTTTTTATCATTTGGTAGATTTATACAACCCGATTATACACGGGTTTTTTAAAGATACGACGTTTTTAGTATTTAGTATACAAAATTACATTTATTTACTCTGTGTAATACACATGGTTTTTAAAGATATAACTTTTTTTATTATTTGATATATAAAATTACATTTATTTAACCCGTACAATATGCGAGTTTCATAAAGATATAACTTTTTATTATTTAATATATAAAATTACATTTATTCAATCCGTGTAATACACGTGGTTCTAACCTAGTTTAATACTATAAAAACCCCACTTTTTTTTTATAAAAAACTCACCCTACATCAAAGTTTCTCTCTACCTCTTTTACATTTTATAAAAGTATGAAGCCATTCCGACCCCCATTTGGTGTCCCCTCAAGACCCAGGAATCCGAACACAACCCAACCGCAACAAACCTTTAGCCTTCAAGACATGGACCCGAACATGTTATCGTACGCGGCTTTCTTGAGTGGCTCTACTCCTTTCATGCCACCCACTTTCGGATTTGGCCAAGCCGGCGGCTCGCAACCATCACAACAACAACCCGAACACGATGTGGATATCGTGCCGGAGACGCAACCCGAACCGGAGCGAGAGACATCGAAACGCGGCAAAAGGTCGCATAAAAAGAAGGAATCGAACCAACCTCGTCGTAAGCATACTTACGTTATTTGGAAGATGGATGAGGAATTCACGTTGGTTCGGTCGTGGGTCGAGGTTTCGGAGGACCCCGATATTGGTAAGTTTTATTTTATTTTTTACTTTTTTTTCCTACACGTCGGTTTTATTTTATTTTTAACGTACAACTTTTTTTCTATTTGTAGCAAACTTTCAAACGGGTCCCGAATTTTGGAATAGAATTCGTGCACTTTTTATAGCACGTGGGGTAAGGGTGAACATCGTGACAAGGATTTCATTTATAGCAAATGGACCGACATCAACAAGTGTCACGCCTTCCAAGAAGTTTATCAACGTAACTACGATAATCGGCTGAGTGGAGAAGGTGTGACACCTGTGTCACTTCAACCATCAAACAAATGCCAAACCAATGAAATATTGTATTTCATACTTGGGATTTGTAAAAATATGTGTATCGCTTGCACATATCAACTCTTGTTCGATTATAAGCTTTAAATCGCTTTCTAGAGGGTTATACGCGCTCTGATGCGTAAATATAACCAGTTTAATCCAACGAACACTCCGGAATAGTGAAATAGGCTTAACATACCTTAAATAACCTTTACATAACTTAGAAATAATTTTTAAAGGCTTTGGTATGGCAAAAACAAGTTAATTCGCTTACAGGGACTAAACTTGACAAACTGCGAAAGTATGCCAATTTGAACTGTAACAGACATTCTGGAACATTAACATAAGTTAAACACACCTTAAATATCCTTTATATAGCTTAGAAATAGGCTTTGAGGGGTTCGGTGTGCTAAAATAAACTTTTGGGTCATTCAGGGACTAAAAGTGTCAAAAAGTGCATAAGTTTGCATTTACGCGCATAACTTACGTTCTGAATACATCCGGACATCCAAAAATTTATGTAAGCACTAAAATATTTTATTTTAGTGTTTGGTATAAGAAAAATCCATTCGTCACGCCATTTGGATCGTTTTTCGCGCTTATGCGCATTCCGTCGTAATTAACCAAACAACGCAATCGTACGGCCAAACGAACCGACATCCGAGATATTTTTTAGCACATTTTAAGTTCCTTATACTTTAAATTCATTTTAGAGCTTTGAAATGGGGTTAACGGGGCTTAAACGTGTCAAAAATGCATCAAATAGCAAGTTTGGAGCTTCAGGGGCCTGTTCTGCCATTTTCCAAACATTCTAGTCAGCAGGTCCTTGCGCACCTCAACACAAATTGTGTTACGGTCCGCAAGCAGGGGGTCAGACAGCAGAAACTTGTTTAAACAGCCTGTTTCCAGCCTTTTAACCCCCCCAAAGGCCAATGCCATGAGTCAAACTCTTGTGGTGGGGGCAAAATGAGTTACCACAACATTCCGACAAGTGTACGGGCGAGATCAAGGCACGTTATCCAAGAAACGATCCTAACGGTGAACCGGAAACTATAAATACCCATCCATCCCCATTGCAAAACCCACATTTGATCTGAGTTTTTCTCTAAGTGGTTGTGATTTCTCACTTCCTACCTGAGATTACTTGGAATCAAATCTTGCGGGGACCCTTTGTAAGTGTTCCTTCGTTCTTTTATTGCTTTTCGAGTCCGAAATTCAAACTTTGTTTGACTTTCTGCATTGACCAGTTTATGTTCAATGCGAAGTTCGTTTGAACTTTATAACGTGAGCGTGATCACGATGGTTATAGTCCCTAGTGACTATACCTACTGATTACCATGTTATCTAGGCTCAGTGACGAGTCGTAGTTTCGGCCAAAATGCGCATTCTTGCGTATTTTGTAACCAAACTACTCCTAGGTATCAAAACCGTTTGTTTTGATACCAAAACTGTTTTCTAAACTTAGTTAAGCATGTTTTATCATGCTTAGCTCGTCACTTTTAGTTTTGTGCTTGTCTAGGGTCGTAAAGGTAAGCGATCTAAACAATCGCTTATACTTTCTAACCCGACCCGTTTGGTCGATCATTAGGATCCGACCAAACACATTAGGTGACCATAGTATATAGGGAATAACCTTCCGAGGTTATACCTTATGGTCACGGCGCTTAGTTAGTTGTATGATAGGTAGTTTATATGCCTTAGGTAAATTACCAAAATGCCCTTTGATGCCAAAATTCATTTTTAACATATGTAACATAACCTATGACCTCTAAACTGATTTATCAACAATATTAAACATGTTAAGGCATATTCTACTTGTCATAGGACTAGTTAGGCGGTTCGAACGCGTTTCACGCGAACGACGCGTTAAAGTAGCATAAGCTACCTAAACGGGTCGTAATGGGTCGTAAGCACTTAGGTTAGGTTTCATTTAGTATGTAGGCTTTGTTAAACCATATGACACGAGTCTCCATACTCGTTTGGTTTACGAACCCTCATTCTATCTAAATCCTCCGATTTAAGTCCGGTTTATTAACATAGTTACCCATATTAGGTGCCGTTTGATATCCATGATCTCTAGCATTGTTTGGTTGTTACACAAGGACTACTAAGCAATCTCAAGTGAGTACATAGTTCCCCTATTTTACTGTTTTCCAAACTGTTTTAGGGTGAAGCATGTGTACCTATGTGTTATTTTCATGATTTCAAAGTATAATTGATTATACATGTTATTACTTATCATTTGACAAACTAAATGACTATCTATGGTTTAAACACTGATTTCTCAATGAACATAAAATAAAATGTTGAATTGTACTTATTTTATGTTCACCAGACCGATTGGTAGTATGATATAGCGCTATAGGATTTGACACCCCATTCCTGTTGTCATGGAATGTCTGAAACCAATTTGTTTCTCCATCCAAATAGGGATTGCCTTTGTGGTATCCTTATAGTCTCAAAGGTGTAGTTTGATGCACTAGGTCTGAATGAATTCTTAAATCACATTATTTTTGTATATTTAGTTATACTCCCAAAAGTATAGTTTGATATGCTCCCATGTGTGAGATATTGTACAGAACCAACATATATATTTTATTAGTGAACCAAAACATATTTTGATATGTTATTTATAAAACCCAAAGCATATTTCGATATGTTATTTATGAAACCAAAACATAGTTTAATATGTTATTTACAAATCCAAAGTATACTTTTAATATGCTACTATAAGGTTATTCATTTAACCTTACATTATTTTACAAAGCATAACATCTGATTTATTCAAACACTTTGTTTTGTACATTTTTGCTTGTGGTTTAAGTAGTCTCATTTTACTTACCATACATAACTTTTGTTTACACATTATATGGTTTACATTTAACTGGGGTTATACAATAACATTGGACTATTGGTTTAAACATGAACATTCTATATTGGTGTTTTGGTTTGAGTAAGTGACTTCAGTAACGAGACGTGTGTAATATGATACAAGCATGGTGGATACGCCGCTGGTACTTCCTATATATAAGTGTTTGTATGGTATTACATATCATGACTTATGTTTGAGAAAATGTTTAGTCATGAACCTTGTAATTTGCTTTGTCTTGTAAATCATTTGGAAAACAATAAGATCAGATGATATGTATAAATAAGAGAATAATGTATGGTTAAATGAATAACCATGTAAAATGAGTTTGTATAAGATAAGTTGTTTGTAAATCAATGTCTTGTGAAAAGTATGTTATTTGTATAAAATGTTATATGTCTCAAATTGAAATGATTCAAATAATGCTACGATGTGTAATACCATACAAACACTTATATATAGGAAGTACCAGCGGCGTATCCACCATGCTTGTATCATATTACATACGCCTCGTTACTTAAATCACTTACTCAAACCAAACCATCAAGATGAAATGTTTAACAATTGTAGAAATGTTTATGTATAGTCAAATGTCTATTGTCAAATGTAAATCATGTCAACAGATACAACTGGTTCACATGGTTCAATAGTTACAAACGGTTCATATAATCAAAGGGTTACGACGGTTCACATAGTCAAATGGTTACAACGGTTCAAAATGTAGTATAATGTGTTCATATGCTGGATGAGCATATGCAACAGAAATGCAATGTAAAACAATGTACTAAGTATGCACACAATGGGCATACATAACATGAAATGTATTGTAAAGTGATGTACTAAATATGCACACAATGGGCATACATAGCATAAAATGTATTGTAAAGTGATGTACTAAGTATGCACACAATGGGCATACATAGCATAAAATGTATTGTAAAGTGATGTACTAAGTATGCACACAATGGGCATACCTAGCATAAAATGTATTGAAATCATGTACTATAAATGTACTAATAAACATAGCAAGTATATGATGTGAAAACAGGAAAGCATGAAAGTAACAAGTAGACACATGTGTTTCACCCCAAAACAGTTTGGAAAACAGTAAAAGAGGGGTCTATGTACTCACTTGAGATTGCTTAGTAGTCCTTGAGTAACAACCAAACAATGCTAGAGATCACGGATATCAAACGGCACCTATTATAGGTAACTATGTTAATATACCGGACCTAAATCGAAGGATCGGATAGAATGAGGCTCGTAAACCAAATGAGTAGGGGAACTCATGTAATATGGTTTAACAAGGCCTACATACTAAATGAAACCTAACCTAAGTGCTTACGACCCATTACGACCCGTTTAGGTAGCTTATACTACTTTAACGCGTCGTTCGCGTAAAACGCGTTCGGACCGCCTAACTAGTCCTATGACAAGTAGAATATGCCTTAACATGCTTAATATTGTCGCCAAACCAGTTTAGATGTCAAAAGTTATGTCACATATGTTTATAATGAATTTTGGCATCAAAGGGGTATTTTGGTAATTTACCTAAGGCATATAAACTACCTATCATACAACTACTTAAACGTTGTGACCATAAGGTATAACCTCGGAAGGTTATTCCATACCTACTATGGTCACCTACTGTATTTGGTTGGATCCTAATGATCGACCAAATGGTTCGGGTTCGAAGGTATAAGCGATTTATCAGATCGCTTACCCTTACGACCCTAGACAACGTGGTAATCAGTAGGCATAGTCACAAGGGACTATAACCATCGTGATTACAATCATGTTGCGAAGTTCAAACGAACTTCGCATTGACCATAAAATGGTCAACGCAGAAAGTCAAACAAAGTTTTGTCTCGTTTTAAGCATAAAACTATCCTAAACGTGGCGGAAACGTCGGGGAGTGTTGTAACAGAATTATTGTTTCATAACCATGGAATAAATAAATTTTGTTTTATTGAATAAATGAACTCATTGTTTTAATACAATCAGATAAGTACAACTATGATCTTCCAAGTTTTAACATTGCTAAGGCATGAGTCCATCCTAAATGTAGCATGTATCAACAATCGTCTTAAAACAGCACCTGAAACATGTGTAAAAATAGGTACGTCAGCATAAAAATGCCTGTGAGATACATAGGTTTTGTGAATATAGGATTCATGACTTATAAGTTTAGAAAATGTTGTTTAACAAAAGTCAGTCATGATCCTTGTAAAATGTTTTGTTTTATAAATCATTCGAAAAGTGATGATAAAGTAGATGATACGTAAAACAGTAATGTAAAGTTAAATGAATAACCAAGTAAAAATGAGTTTGTATAAGATAAGTTGTTTGTAAAACAATGTCTTGTGAAAAGTATGTTATTTGTATAAAATGTTATATGTCTTAAACTGAAATGATTCAAATAACGCTACGATATGTAATACCATACAAACACTTATATATAGGAAGTACCAGCGGCGTATCCACCATGCTTGTATCATATTACACACGCCTCGTTACTGAAGTCACTTACTCAAACCAAAACACCAATATAGAATGTTCATGTTTAAACCAATAGTCCAATGTTATTGTATAACCCCAGTTAAATGTAAACCATATAATGTGTAAACAAAAGTTATGTATGGTAAGTAAAATGAGACTACTTAAACCACAAGCAAAAATGTACAAAACAAAGTGTTTGAATAAATCAGAAGTTATGCTTTGTAAAATAACTAGTGGGGAACCCGCGCGTTGCAGCGGAGTCGACAATATGGGGCGGGAACATAACTCAAACCTTAAACCATAAAATGATGAAAAAAATCATATAGAAGTATATTTTTGTAACTACAACCGCTCATATCCTTATCAACGAGCTCATCAACCATACTATCTTTCATATCTTCCGACCCTGCAATCTCTCGGTATACTTCTTGAGCTAACCGCTCCGGTTTTCTTCCGACCCTACAATCACCTGTTTATACATTTTACGCTTAAAAAAGAGGCTGTAACCTTGATCCATTTACTTATAAATTGGTCAAATTTGTGGTTTTTTTAAGGATAATTTTATATACCGCCCTTAAAACATGGTATAATATTATATTTTCACAATAAGAAATGAATCAAATGATATACCCAATTTATCAAATATGTGACATGTATACCCAGTTTCAAATATGTGACATTTATAACTCCTAAATTGTATTACTCAATATTGTTTTGCCATCAAATCTTTGCCCTGTTATGTAAAGTTAAATAGGGTAAAATGGTAAAAGCATCCACATTCTATACAAGTACCATGTAGATTTGTATGTGCGTATACGTACCTCTTTAACAGGGAGATATACACACTTTAGGCGTGCATTCGCCTCATTTGATGATCTTGTTCCTGGAAATTGGAAGAATGAAATTTTATGGCAAAATTTTAGAGTTAACAAATTTAGTAATGCTAAAAGAAACAAACCTTGACTACTTGTCATAGTAGCATTGTCATGATTTAATTTAAAACGAATTTGTAGCGCAAATTCTGGACCATTGCATGAAGCTAGATTTGTGATTGCTTCCTCCCCGCCTGGAATTTCTGCTAGATCCTCTCCGTTAACCTAAAAGTGCCCATTATGCAGGAAAAAATTAGATTACTAAAGACTGCTTTTCAAAAACTTATGAATTTAATGTTAAGAACAGATGAAATTCACTATTGGGTAAAGTACATGCAACAAAAGCTTTTGAAAAAGGAAAAAAGTGCAAACCTCAAATTCAATAGGCATAATAGTTCTCCCTTTCTTGGACAAGTCATCACACTATAAACAGAAACAAACTAAGTTACAGTATTAATCATGAAAGTAGTTAGTAAGAACAACGAATCTTATAGTTGAAGACACAAATAATGAATTTATCTTGGTAATCTAAGAATGCAAATTTTAACACCCCTGCATCATGTATAAGGCAGCAAACCTGAATATACGGGAAGTAAATATCCTTTAATTTGAATTGAAGCCGCCTTATGTTATTGGTGCTTCTAATCTTTGGTTCGAAAATCTCAACCTGTTCAAATGTTGTCCACAAAAGTTGATGTCAGATCATATCTAAGCCTTTAAATTATGATAACTGTTACCTTTGTGAAACTTCCCCCGGGAGATAATTCAAGTTCGTCATTTGTGGGGTCACGAAGGCCACCATAAGTCTGAAATGCAAGAAAGAACAAGGAATAGAAGATAAATCAGGCTTAAAAGGAGTAAAAAAGAAAGGAGAAAACATATGATAGAGATCAAAATGACACAATTACCCTCCAGGTTGCTTTCGAACCAGAAACAGAACCACTGACAAGAGCATCTCTCTCAAGACGTAACATATACACTTTTTTACCATGTTTGGCCTTTTACGAAACTTCCGTGCGCCTACATTAAGATAAGCAACAAAATGAAATGATTACAACCAATTAAAATATTAGCATGTCATATCTTAATAGACATACCTTCCTAAATGCATAGATGCAATAAAGCCACCGTATCCAAACATGCCAAAGGCAGGCTGTACATGCCACCAGTAGGTTTAACATCAGTCATCATGAATACGATAATAACTAAAGATGACAAATTTAGCATATTTCATGCAGATTCACAGCATTTACCTTTAAATATGGAGGCTTGCCACCAATGGCTTGTGCCTTGTATGCCCTATGTTGGGAAGCGCCCATTTCCCCCCTACAAAGCAAAGAAAAACAAAAAGTAAAAGCATAATCATGAAAGTAAGAAACAAGATATACAACATTTGAGAAAATTCCATCTTACCACTTCTCTATAGACGTAGAGTCCATACCCGGCCCTGTGTCAAAAATAGATATCTTCTCATTTGAAACTTCAACACTGCAAAATGATGAAAATGGTAAGAATTAGTAGAAACCAAAATCCCTAAAACTTCAGGCAACAAAGTCAACTCCATATGTTGACCTGGTATCTTATTAGCCTCCCATCACTTTTATCATTCGCCCACACCGCTTGCAAAGAATTGCCCTAAGAAAAAGAGTATGAAATTACAAACCTTGAACATGGATTTGTTAGGAAATTTAATAAACACATATAATTACTCACAATCAAATCAGCCAATGCGGTTTCAAAAGTATATTCTTCTGGTAATTCCATTAACAACTCTGTATCAGGAGTTAAATCCCACATGTTCTATGGAAAAAAAAACATTATAATCAGCCCTAACAAACCTCATAGATTGTTGCCGGTGGAGACCCATCCTGTTACAAGATCATCACATATTAAGCAATTAAACGAGTTTAACAAATCAAAATGAAAAACCAAAAACAGAGATGTAGACACACATCAAGTCTGAGATTGTGTACTTTGTTCATCTCTAACTTTGTTAACTTAAGGCAATTTCTATAAACATAATCAGAATCGTCAACAAAACACAAATCAGCATCCCATTTAACACTTTTCTTAGGGCTAGATGCTTTTTTGGCTTGTATTGCTCTATCATGTTGCTCTTTTACTTTGTTAGCAAGCTCTCTGGTAGAACTCCCATCATTGAATGGAGTCATGAAAAAATCAGATTTTTTTTGCATAAATTAAAATGTAATTTGCTTACCGGTGCCGTCATCTCACTGCATCTTCATCCTAACCCTAGGCTGACCATGTATGCGATAACCCCTCTTCAAACCCTGCATATTGATTTACATATACATGGATACGAATTCTAGGGTTCCAATAAGATTGAAGATGAATAAAACTGAAAAATTGAAAAGTAATAGAAACTCACCAGTGATTGATGCGTCCGCCGGAGACGGCCACCGAAATACGTCCTTGTACGGCGATTGGGGTTCAGGGGAGAAGGAGTACGGTGGTGGGTGACCGGAGACGGAGATGGATCGTGTGAGTGGTGGCGACGACGGACGAGTGGAAACTGGATTTGGGTATTAGGGTTTAGAACTGTCAATTGTAATCACCACTATGGGAGTTATAGCCATAAACAAAGAAACTTATAGCCATAAACAAAGAAACTGAAGAGGTGGGTATAACAGATAATAATGAATGCGGCATTCAATCGATCCTGTTGCGAAATCTCAGTTTTACCCCTAATGCGTCTTAAAAATAAATCCATCTCTCTATTGTATTGGCTTGCACACTCTTGTATATCTTGCTTTAAAACTTGTACTTATAGTAAAATTACAATATTGTACATCACTTTTCCTTTTTAATATATTATAGATGTAAGGTTAAACGAATAACCTTATAGTAGCATATTAAAAGTATACTTTGGATTTGTAAATAACATATTAAACTATGTTTTGGTTTCATAAATAACATATCGAAATATGCTTTGGGTTTTATAAATAATATATCAAAATATGTTTTGGTTCGCTAATAAAATATATATGTTGGTTCTGTACAATATCACACATGGGAGCATATCAAACTATACTTTTGTGAGTATAACTAAATATACAAAAATAATGTGATTTAAGAATTCATTCAGACCTAGTGCATCAAACTACACCTTTGAGACTATAAGGATACCACAAAGGCAATCCCTATTTGGATGGAGAAACAAATTGGTTTCAGACATTCCATGACAACAGGAATGGGGTGGCAAATCCTATAGCGATGTATTATACTACCAATCGGTCTGGTGAACATAAAATAAGTATAATTCAACATTTTATTTTATGTTCATTGAGAAATCAGTGTTTAAACCATAGATAGTCATTTAGTTTGTCAAATGATAAGTAATAACATGTATAATCAATTATACTTTGAAATCATGAAAATAACACATAGGTACACATGCTTCACCCCAAAACAGTTTGGAAAACAGTAAAATAGGGGAACTATGTACTCACTTGAGATTGCTCAGAAGTCCTAAGATAACCACCAAGCAATGCTAGAGATCACGGAATCAAACGACACCTAATATAGGTAACTATGTTAATAAACCGGACCTAAGTCGGAGGATTTAGATAGAATGAGGGTTCGTAAACCAAACGAGTATGGAGACTCGTGTCATATGGTTTAACAAAGCCTACATACTAAATGAAACCTAACCTAAGTGCTTACGACCCATTACGACCCGTTTAGGTGAAATGATTCAACACAAATTGTGTTACGGTGCGCAAGCAGGGGCCAGATGCAGTAACTTGTATTTAACAGCCTGTTTCCAGCCCTTAAACCCTCCAAAGGCCAATGCCACTTGTCAATAACTGGTGGTGGGAGCAAAATGAGTTACCACAACATTCCGACAAGTGTACGGGCGAGATCAAGGCACGTTATCCAAGAAACGATCCTAACGGTGAACCGAAAACTATAAATACCCATCCATCCCCATTGCAAAACCCACATTTGATCTGAGTTTTTCTCTAAGTGGTTGTGATTTCTCACTTCCTACCAGAGATTACTTGGAATCAAATCTTGCGGGGACCCTTTGTAAGTGTTCCTTCGTTCTTTTATTGCTTTTCGAGTCCGAAAGTCAAACTTTGTTTGACTTTCTGCATTGACCAGTTTTTGGTCAATGCGAAGTTCGTTTGAACTTCATAACGTGAGCATAATCACGATGGTTATAGTCCCTAGTGACTATACCTACTGATTACCACGTTGTCTAGGCTCAGTGACGAGTCGTAGTTTCGGCCAAAATGCGTATTCTTGCGTATTTTGTAACCAAACTACTCTTAGGTATCAAAACCGTTTGTTTTTATACCAAACCTGTTTTCTAAACTTAGTTAAGCATGTTTTAGCATGCTTAGCTCGTCACTTTTAGTTTAGTGCTTATATAGGGTCGTAAGGTAAGCGATCTAAACAATCGCTTATACTTTCGAACCCGACCCATTTGGTCGATCATTAGGATCCGACCAAACACATTAGGTGACCATAGTATACAGGGAATAACCTTCCGAGGTTATACCTTATGGTCGCTTCGTTTAAGTAGTTGTATGATAGGTAGTTTATATGCCTTAGGTAAATTACCAAAATACCCCTTTGATGCCAAAATTCATTTTAAACATATGTAGCATAACTTTTGACATCTAAACTGATTTGACAACAATATTAGACATGTTAAGGCATATGTTACTTGTCATAGGACTAGTTAAGCGGTCTGAACGCGTTTCACGCGAACGACGCGTTAAAGTAGCATAAGCTACCTAAACAGGTCGTAATGGGTCGTAAGCACTTAGGTTAGGTTTTATTTAGTATGTAGGCTTTGTTAAACCATATGACACGAGTCTCCATACTCGTTTGGTTTACGAACCCTCATTCTATCTAAATCCTCCGACTTAGGTCCGGTTTATTAACATAGTTACCTATATTAGGTGCCGTTTGATTCCGTGATCTCTAGCATTGCTTGGTGGTTATCTTAGGATTTCTGAGCAATCTCAAGTGAGTACATAGTTCCCCTATTTTACTGTTTTCCAAACTGTTTTGTGGTGAAGCATGTGTACCTATGTGTTATTTTCATGATTTCAAAGTATAATTGATTATACATGTTATTACTTATCTTTTGACAAACTAAATGACTATCTATAGTTTAAACACTGATTTCTCAAAGAACATAAAATAAAAATGTTGAATTGTACTTATTTTATGTTCACCAGACCGATTGTTAGTATGATATAGCGCTATAGGATTAGACACCCCATTCCTGTTGTCATGGAATGTCTGAAACCAATTTGTTTCTCCATCCAAATAGGGATTGCCTTTGTGGTATCCTTATAGTCTCAAAGGTGTAGTTTGATGCACTAGGTCTGAATGAATTCTTAAATCACACATTTAAAGTATATTTTGATATACTCCCAAAAGTATAGTTTGATATACTCTCATGTGTGGTATGGTACAGAACCAACATATATATTTTTTATCAACAAACCAAAACATATTTTTATATGTTAATTATAAAAATGAAAGCATATTTTGATATGTTATTTATGAAACCAAAACATAGTTTAATATGTTATTTACAAATCCAAAGTATACTTTTAATATGCTACTATAAGGTTATTCGTTTAACCTTACATTATTTTACAACGCATAACTTTTGATTTATTCAAACACTTTGTTTTGTACATTTTTACTTGTGGTTTAAGAAATCTCATTTTACTTACCATACATAACTTTTGTTTACACATTACATGGTTTACATTTAACTTGAGTTATACAATAACATTGGACTATTGGTTTAAACATGAACATTCTATATTGTTGGTTTGGTTTGAGTAAGTGACTTAAGTACGAGGCGTGTGTAATATGATACAAGCATGGTGGATACGCCGCTGGTACTTCCTATATATAAGTGTTTGTATGGTATTACATATCGTAGCATTATTTGAATCATTTCAATTTAAGTCATATAACATTTTATACAAATAACATACTTTTCATAAGACATTGTTTTACAACAACTTATCTTATACAAACTCATTTTTACATGGTTATTCATTTAACCATACATTATTCTCTTATTTATACATATCATCTGAACTTATTGTTTTTCAAATAACTTACAAAACAAAACATTTTACAAGGATCTTGACTGACTTTTGTTAAACAACTCTTTCTAAACTTATAAGTCATGAATCCTATATTCACAAAACCTATGTATCTCACAGGCATTTTTATGCTGACGTACCTATTTTTACACATGTTTCAGGTACTGCTTTGCAATGATTGTTGATACATGCTACATTTAGGATGGACTCGTGCCTTAGCAACTTTAAAACTTGGAAGTTCATAGTTGTACTTATTTGATTGTATTAAAACAATGAGTTCATTTATTCAATAAAACAGAATTTATTTATTCCATGGTTATGAAACAATGATTCTGTTACAACACTCCCCTATAACATTTTATACAAATAACATACTTTTCACAAGACATTGTTTTACAAACAACTTATCTTATACAAACTCATTTTTACTTGGTTATTCATTTAACTTTACATTACTCTTTTACGTATCATCTACTTTATCATCACTTTTCGAATGATTTATAAAACAAAACATTTTACAAGGATCATGACTGACTTTTGTTAAACAACATTTTCTAAACTTATAAGTCATGAATCCTATATTCACAAAACCTATGTATCTCACAGGCATTTTTATGCTGACGTACCTATTTTTACACATGTTTCAGGTGCTGTTTTAAGACGATTGTTGATACATGCTACATTTAGGATGGACTCATGCCTTAACGACGTTACAACTTGGAAGATCATAGTTGTACTTATCTGATTGTATTAAAACAATGAGTTCATTTATTCAATAAAACAAAATTTATTTATTCCATGGTTATGAAACAATAATTCTGTTACAACACTCCCCGACGTTTCCGCCACGTTTCATTGTCTCACGTGGTCGGGGTGTGACAGAAAAGTTGGTATCAGAGCCAATGGTTATAGGGAATTAGGTTATTAGTAATGCTTCGACCTAGACTATAACCTTCCTAGGACCCTAACACAAGTTTTCTTGTGTTTAGTTTTAAAACAGTACCGTCACTTATTCTTAGGTGACAACCACAATAAGAAACACAAATTTTTATCCCGCTTTGAAAACTAATCATCTGTTCTAGGATGATTTATTATATGGTTTTGAACCCTCTAAGTTTTCAAATCCCGTCAAAGTTGGTCTAAATAATGTGAACACGTGCAAACTGAAAGGGTGGGTGCCTGTACCCTGAGTTTTCTGTCTAAGGCGAGAGTGTTCGTACAAATCCACATAATCGGACCAGTCACTCTTACCTGGGAACTCTTGGGGTGAGTGTCCACTTATAGGCGAGCATGTCTTCGCGATACATTATTTTTTTTGACCTATTTACTTTGATTAAACACCGGGGTCGTTTGTTGCTTTGTAGTAACAAACAAATGACCACTATCCTTGCTTTCATCAGATTTGTTTCATCTCATTCTTTTCGTCTAATTCTCTCACTCGTTTCCTTTCATGTTTCCTCTTTTAGAATTCCTCCTCGACGCGACAATCAGATGGCGAATGCCGAACTGGCGGAAATCATCGCGCAGCAAATGGCTGCTGCCTTCCCAAATCTTTATGCTCAAATGATTCAAGCCATCAACAACAACAATGCTCCATGCAATTTCAAGAATTTTAACTCGGCTAACCCGCTCAAGTTTAGTGGTTCTGAGGGAGAAACTGGGCTTCTTCAATGGTTCGAGAGCATTGAGAATACTTTCCATCACGTTCAGTGTCCTGAAAATCGCAAGGTCGAGTTTTCTTCGAGTGTATTTCAGAAGAGGGCTCTTACGTGGTGGAACGGGGTTATGAGAGACCGCGGTGCTGAGGTTGCATTAGCACAGACTTGGGCTAAGCTTAGGGCTCTTATGATGAAGGAATTCTGTCCTCGTCATGAGCTAAGGGCTCTAGAAAGGGAATTTGATGATTTGAAGCAAGACAGTGGGGAACATCGAGCCTATACTGACCGCTATGAGGAATTGAGCTTGTTATGCCCTACTATGGTTACGCCTCTGGATAAGGCGATTGAGAAATACATTGATGGTCTTCCTGCCTTAGTTCAGGATATTGTTACTGGCAGCAACCCTACTACTGTCAGGCAAGCCATTGAATTGTCTGCCACTCTGACTGAATCCTATATCAGGAAGCGCAAGCTGTTTCGAAAGGGCGACTTAAGACCATCTGACAAGACTGCTCATGTGGAACCAAAGGAAGAAAATGCTGAGGTGTCCAACAAGAAGAAGCACAAAGCCTCTCAAAACTACGCTGTAACTGCTCAAGACAAACAGGTTGCACCAAACCAACCAGCACAACCTCGCAAAAGGCAAAACTATGTTGGTACCGCACCTTTGTGCAACAAGTGCAACCGTCATCATCTAGAGCAAGAGCAGTGTCACAAATGTACCCACTGTGGGCGGTTGGGACATTTGATCAATGTTTGTCGTTATGCAAATCAAGCTGCTGCAAACCCTGCTGCTGTTCAAGCACGGTTCCCTCCGGGGTCATGTTATAACTGTGGTGACCTTACTCACTACAGAAACAATTGCCCAAGACTTGTTAACGCACCTCCAGTGCGAGGACGAGCATTTAACATCAATGAGGCAAACGGGAACAATGATGCAGCAGTGAACAATTAGTGTTTTGTAATTCCTTGGTTGTTATCTTTTGACACTTCAAGACAATTTGGTTGTTACATAAATAAAGATTTGTTGTTTTTATTTCTGCAAAATTTATGCGTTTGTGTGAATGCTTGATGCAACCTTATGATGTCAACCCAAAGACAAACTACTTGTGTGGTTCTGTCATTTTATGATCACTTGTGATCTCCCCAAGAACCTTAAACACTCGTTTCTTTTAAGAAACAAAGCCAAACTCTTATTGAAAATCCTTCTATCTTTATAGATGGATCCTTGAAAATGATTAAAGTGCCAAATGAAATCCATGGATTGGATTCCTAGTGTGCTTTAAATATCCATACCTAAAGATAACAAATTAAAGAATCAAGTTAACTAATTTTGTGCTTATGTGTTTTCTTACATGTTTTGTGGTTGTATGTGATCCATCCAAATCCTCATAGGATCTTCCATATCTCATACGAGAGATTCATAATAGGATATCCAAAGATACTATCTTAAATCCTTAATGGACTTCAACATAGTAGTTAAGTCCCTCGGGTTATAAAGTATTATTCTATAATTGGACCACTTGAATGGTCTGGTTAAACAGATTGATTTTGAAAATCTGATTAGAAATATCATGTGATGATGTAACTAAAAAGATCCCTTAAGTGGTCTATTTAAGGATATCGTGCGACGGTCTAGTTAAGAAGATCATGTGTTGATCTAGTTAAAAAGATCGTTCATTGATCTAATTGAAAGGACCCTTTGGTGGTCTAGTCGAGTCGCTTCATGTTTATTCAAGTGATTTTTTTTCCTACGCATTATGAAATGAACTGTGCGGACTGTGCAAGGAATTACGTAATTATGGAGGCCTACATAATTATGGAATTCAGTGCACAGAAACCACAGAAAGTTTTGTCATGTGTTAAGACATATAGCGACAAGAGTAATGATACGGGAGAAGTCTTGGACCCCGACCAATGTCATTTATTCTCACACTCCCCAATTTTGATCTCTATCACACACCAAGTTTCCTATGATAAGTCTTCATAAGAAACGTTCTTCTGTCCGTAGTTCAAAATTCCATGTTTTACTATTACAAGGAATTCACTTTGAGGGTTAAAAAATTCGATAAGAGTCCTAACATGGCCCAGAGTTTTACTTAAGGGTTTAATGGATCTATTAGAAGGCGAAACCGTCACAGCTGTCTTCACAAGTTTCCTCTAGAATTAAATTTCGGGACGAAATTTCCTAAAGTAGGGGAGACTGTGACACCTGTGTCACTTCAACCATCAAACAAATGCCAAACCAATGAAATAATGTATTTCATACTTGGGATTTGTAAAAATATGTGTATCGCTTGCACATATCAACTCTTGTACGATTTTAAGCTTGAAATCGCTTTCTGGAGGGTTATACGCGCTCTGATGCGTAAATATAACCAGTTTAATCCAACGAACACTCCGGAATAGTGAAATAGGCTTAACATACCTTAAATAACCTTTACATAACTTAGAAATAAGTTTTAAAGGCTTTGGTATGGCAAAAACAAGTAATTCGCTTACAGGGACTAAACTTGACAAACTGCGAAAGTATGCCAATTTGAACTGTAACAGACATTCTGGAACATGACCATAAGTTAAACACACCTTAAATATCCTTTATATAGCTTAGAAATAGGCTTTGAGGGGTTCGGTGTGCTAAAATAAACTTTTGGGTCATTCAGGGACTAAAAGTGTCAAAAAGTGCATAAGTTTGCATTTACGCGCATAACTTATGTTCTGAATACATCCGGACATCCAAAAATTTATGTAAGCACTAAAATATTTTATTTTAGTGTTTGGCATAAGAAAAATCCATTCGTCACGCCATTTGGATCGTTTTTCGCGCTTATGCGCATTCCGTCGTAATTAACAGAACAACGCAATCGTACGGCCAAACGAACCGACATCCGAGATATTTTTGAGCACATTTTAAGTTCCCTATACTTTAACTTCATTTTAGAGCTTTGAAATGGGGTTAACATGGCTTAAATGTGTCAAAAATGCATCAAATAGCAAGTTTGGAGCTTCAGGGGCCTGTTCTGCCATTTTCCAAATATTCTGGTCTGCAGGTCCTTGCGCACCTCAACACAAATTGTGTTAAGGTGCGCAAGTAGGGGTCAGATAGGAGAAACTTGTTTAAACAGCCCGTTTCCAGCCTTTTAACCCCCCAAAGGCCAATGCCATGTGTCAAACTCTTGTGGTGGGGACAAAATGAGTTACCACAACATTCCGACAAGTGTACGGGCGAGATCAAGGCACGTTATCCAAGAAACGATCCTAATGGTGAACCGAAAACTATAAATACCCATCCATCCCCATTGCAAAACCCACATTTGATCTGAGTTTTTCTCTAAGTGGTTGTGATTTCTCACTTCCTACCTGAGATTACTTGGAATCAAATCTTGCGGGGACCCTTTGTAAGTGTTCCTTCGTTCTTTTATTGCTTTTCGAGTCCGAAAGTCAAACTTTGTTTGACTTTCTGCATTGACCAGTTTATGGTCAATGCGAAGTTTGTTTGAACTTCATAACGTGAGCGTGATCACGATGGTTATAGTCCCTAGTGACTATACCTACTGATTACCACGTTATCTAGGCTCAGTGACGAGTCGTAGTTTCGGCCAAAATGCGCATTCTTGCGTATTTTGTAACCAAACTACTCCTAGGTATCAAAACTGTTTGTTTTGATACCAAACCTGTTTTCTAAACTTAGTTAAGCATGTTTTATCATGCTTAGCTCACCACTTTTAGTTTTGTGCTTGTCTAGGGTCGTAAAGGTATGCGATCTAAACAATCGCTTATACTTTCGAACCCGACCCGTTTGGTCGATCATTAGGATCCGACCAAACACATTAGGTGACCATAGTATATAGGGAATAACCTTATGAGGTTATACCTTATGGTCGCGGCGCTTAGTTAGTTGTATGATAGGTAGTTTATATGCCTTAGGTAAATTACCAAAATGCCCTTTGATGCCAAAATTCATTTTTAACATATGTAACATAACCTATGACCTCTAAACTGATTTATCAACAATATTAAACATGTTAAGGCATATTCTACTTGTCATAGGACTAGTTAGGCGGTCCGAACGCGTTTCACGCGAACGACGCGTTAAAGTAGCATAAGCTACCTAAACGGGTCGTAATGGGTCGTAAGCACTTAGGTTAGGTTTCATTTAGTATGTAGGCTTTGTTAAACCATATGACACGAGTCTCCATACTCGTTTGGTTTACGAACCCTCATTCTATCTAAATCCGCCGATTTAGGTCCGGTTTATTAACATAGTTACCCATATTAGGTGCCGTTTGATATCCGTGATCTCTAGCATTGTTTGGTTGTTACACAAGGACTACTAAGCAATCTCAAGTGAGTACATAGTTCCCCTATTTTACTGTTTTCCAAACTGTTTTGGGGTGAAACATGTGTACCTATGTGTTATTTTCATGATTTCAAAGTATAATTGATTATACATGTTATTACTTATCATTTGACAAACTAAATGACTATCTATGGTTTAAACACTGATTTCTCAATGAACATAAAATAAAATGTTGAATTGTACTTATTTTATGTTCACCAGACCGATTGGTAGTATGATACAGCGCTATAGGATTTGACACCCCATTCCTGTTGTCATGGAATGTCTGAAACCAATTTGTTTCTCCATCCAAATAGGGATTGCCTTTGTGGTATCCTTATAGTCTCAAAGGTGTAGTTTGATGCACTAGGTCTGAATGAATTCTTAAATCACATTATTTTTGTATATTTAGTTATACTCCCAAAAGTATAGTTTGATATGCTCCCATGTGTGATATTGTACAGAACCAACATATATATTTTATTAGCGAACCAAAACATATTTTGATATGTTATTTATAAAACCCAAAGCATATTTCGATATGTTATTTATGAAACCAAAACATAGTTTAATATGTTATTTACAAATCCGAAGTATACTTTTAATATGCTACTATAAGGTTATTCGTTTAACCTTACATTATTTTACAAAGCATAACTTCTGATTTATTCAAACACTTTGTTTTGTACATTTTTGCTTGTGGTTTAAGTAGTCTCATTTTACTTACCATACATAACTTTTGTTTACACATTATATGGTTTACATTTAACTGGGGTTATACAATAACATTGGACTATTGGTTTAAACATGAACATTCTATATTGGTGTTTTGGTTTGAGTAAGTGACTTCAGTAACGAGGCGTGTGTAATATGATACAAGCATGGTGGATACGCCGCTGGTACTTCCTATATATAAGTGTTTGTATGGTATTACATATCGTAGCGTTATTTGAATCATTTCAGTTTAAGACATATAACATTTTATACAAATAACATACTTTTCACAAGACATTGTTTTACAAACAACTTATCTTATACAAACTCATTTTTACTTGGTTATTCATTTAACTTTACATTACTGTTTTACGTATCATCTACTTTATCATCACTTTTCGAATGATTTATAAAACAAAACATTTTACAAGGATCATGACTGACTTTTGTTAAACAACATTTTCTAAACTTATAAGTCATGAATCCTATATTCACAAAACCTATGTATCTCACAGGCATTTTTATGCTGACGTACCTATTTTTACACATGTTTCAGGTGCTGTTTTAAGACGATTGTTGATACATGCTACATTTAGGATGGACTCATGCCTTAGCGATGTTAAAACTTGGAAGATCATAGTTGTACTTATCTGATTGTATTAAAACAATGAGTTCATTTATTCAATAAAACAAAATTTATTTATTCCATGGTTATGAAACAATAATTCTGTTACAACACTCCCCGACGTTTCTGCCACGTTTCATTGTCTCACGTGGTCGGGGTGTGACAGAAGGTGACGTCGGGATTTTAACGAAGGCTATGGAAGAGTACGAAAAGACGAAAGGCGTTTTCCCGTACTATAAGTGTTGGGACCTACTACGAAAAAGTCCAAAATGGGCGGGCGTAATACTGACCATGACGTCGAGTAGTAGACGAAGAGCTAAACGGTAAAAAAACGTCATCCTCCATAGACCCTGAAACACCAACTTCCGATGCCCGCAATGTTGATCTAAATGTTGTTGTGGACGTTGACGAGGAAGTTGAAAAAGAGTAGGCCCGACCGCCCGGTAGAAGAAAAGATAAGCGAACTGGGAAAAAACCAGTGGAGTCGTCTTCCGATCTCGAGTTGAAGGAAGATTTCGAGGAGATGAACCGTCGTCTCCAAGACATTCGAGACCTCGGCCACTAACGTTTGGAGACTATGAAAGAATGAGTCGCCGAAAACAGAAAGTTTAACGAGATGCAAGCGGCGAGGCAAACGAAAAAGGACATTAAGTTTTTGTCCAAACCAATCGACCACCTCCAAGGCGACGCGTTGATCGTTGCGCAAATGCATCGCCAAAAACTTCGGGAAAAATATGGACTTTAGATCATCATTTTTTTTTAACTTTGTTTTTTTTCGTTTTTTTTTTTTCGTTTTTTTTTTTTATTTCTAGTAGTGTATTTTTTTTTAAATTAGTGAAGTATTTTAAGTTTTAAATTTAAAAAAATAAATAATTGTGTAATTATTGGATGGGCGTTATTGGACATTATTCCCACTACGCCACTTTTGCAATAACGCCCAATAATGTCCCTATGCTGACTGCACTGCCACATGACAAAAAACGCCTCAGGGTGGGGGTATTATTGGGCTAACGACTACGCATGGTCTAAGAAAACCTTCGAACATTTAACCTTAAAGGTCTCAAACCTTAATCATCAACCCATGCTATTGGAGCAGAAGGCCCTTAGGCTGGAGGGTGTGGTTTGTAATATCCAAAATAATAATTAGTGTTTATGTTAATGTTAAATTAGTTTAAATGAAAAAAAAGATGATATGCATGTTGTTTTTTTGGTTTTACGTAAAAGAAAAAGAAAAAAGAAAAAAAATGTGATATTGATATATAGGGTTGAGTTATAATACAAAGTTTTTAAAAATAAGAAGGGTAAGAAGCCACCAGAGAGTGACAAGTGTCCTAGGAGGAATTAAATGGAAAGGGTAATTTTGTCTACAAGAGGAAAGAGAATATGCACATGCAAGTCACATGTTATTTCCCCCCCCCCCCCCAATTTTTAAACATCTGTAACTTTTTTATACATCATTTGTTTTAAAAAAAAATTATACCATAAAATCGAGCGTTTTTTTATCTTTAATATGAGTACCATATTGTTATATTTTTCAAAAAAAATTCAAAAACCCAGTTGCATATTACACAATGGACATGATGTAAAATACAATGTAAAGTAGATCAAAAACACAATCAATAAAAACAGATAAAGACACAATGGACACATACTAAAACACAATGACCATAACGTATAACACAATGGCGATAACATATAACACAATAAGTATCAGACTAAATAAAAACACAATTGATGACAACAGATAAAAGACACAATTAATTACAACAGATAAAAGACACAATGGAGAGCAGATGAAGACACAATGGAAAACAAACTAAAAACACAATACACAACAAACTAAAACACAATGAAAAAAGATAATGAACAAAATTGAACAAATTATTAAAACACAATGAATAACATATTAAACACAATGACCTGAACTAATAACACAATTTATTGAAAACCCAGATATAACACCATCTTCATTGTGTCATATATTGTGTTATAGGTTCTTATAAAAACGCAATTGATAGAACCCAAATTAACATTGTGTTATAGGTTTTTGATAATAACACAATGTAAAGTAGATAAAAAACACAATCAATGACAACAGATAAAGACACAATAGACAACATACTAAAACACAATGAGCATAACGTATAACACAATGGCGATAACATATAACACAATAAGTATCAGACTAAATAAAAACACAATTGATGACAACAGATAAAAGACACAATTAATGACAACAGATAAAAGACACAATGGAGAGCAGATGAAGACACAATGAAAAACAAACTAAAAACACAATACACAACAAACTAAAACACAATGAACAAAGATAATGAAAAAAATTGAACAAATTATTAAAATACAATGGACAACATATTAAAACACAATGAATAACATATTAAACACAATGACCTGAACCAATAACACAATTTATAGAAAACTCAGATATAACACCATCTTCACTGTGTCATATATTGTGTTATAGGTTCTTATAAAAACACAATGGATATAACCCAAATTAACATTGTGTTATAGGTTTTGATAATAACACAATGTATAGAAACTCTACCGACCAAAACCCAGTTAAAAGACACAATGACCTGAACCTTTAACACAATGCAATAAAAAAAACTCAGTAAAAATGAAATTTTTTATTTTATTTTTATATAATAATATGGTACTCATATTAAAGATAAAAAAACACTCGTTATTATGGTGAAATTTTTTTTAAAAAAAATATCGTATGAAAAAGTTATGGACGTTTTAAATCGATGGGGGAATTGACATGTGCCTTGCATGTGGAGAGAGAAAATCCATAAATATAGGATTCCCTTTATGCCCTTCTATTATCTTCTTTTCCATACAATTAATCTCAACCCTCCAAATCTAAGATCAATGGACTAGAATCCTTCTTACCCTTCTTATTTATTTTATCCTTTGTATTTGATCCTAACCCTTGATATATAATAATAATAATAATAATAATAATAATAATAATAATAATAATAATAATAATAATAAAAGCATAGTTCAAGGCATATATTCAATTTCTATTCCAACTTCTAAGTTTGCGGCAGTTCGTTCTACATCACCTCTCCTGGCTATGTATTTTTTTTTGTTTTTCAACTTTATCACATTCAAACTAATCGACCGCAAGATATGGAGATGTGATACCTGTATCATCATTGTTTCTAATAAACCTTTCAAACCCCCATCGTTCGAAGATTGCTTCGTTTGTTCCGTCACACCGCCACTCGCCGCCACAAAAATCCGCACTGCAACCGCCGCGACACCACCGTAACACTCCGCCGTGACCGTCTCGCCGCACAACCTTACCGCAAAGAGTCGTTCGCCACCGTAGCACCACCGATAGCCGCCGAACCAGCGTCGGTACGGTCGTGACCATCTCGTGTGTTTCGCATTCCCCGTTCGAGTCATTCCGACTCACGACCAGGTATCGGTAATTAACTTATTATCTTGTTTTGAGTCATCATGCTATGATGCGAAATCTGATATGGAAGTTGTTCTTTTGATCCGATGACGAAGTAGCCGAACGCAAACCGTGAATCACCGTTCATCTCAGTTCTGTTCCGTTTGACTACCGGTTGTTGCTACTCCATTAGTCTCCGTCTGATTCCGTTTGGCGTTTAAGGTACCCAATCGAACCCTCGTCCGATTCGTATATAGAAGTTAAGTTACGTTTTGTTACTATTGGTTTTCCGGATACTAGAACTTAAATGTTAAAAGTTGTATGATCCGATCATCTATAATGCGTTTGTCGCCGACTGATGAGGATATGTCCTTGACCGGACCGAATCATGGCACACTAAGGTCGGACCGAACCTTGCACCATAAGACGAGTCGGACAGACACACTGGTGCGGCATAACTAACTGGGTCCCACCACCATAACTGCCATGACAGCGACTGGTCCGACCCTAACTAACTTGCCACGTTAGCACACCCAAAAGCTATAAATACCCCGCCAAGATTTCCAGCAAGGGGTAATCGCTACTTTCTCTATCTAAACTCTCCTCTCTCTCTCCCTGACTTATTTCCTCCTCACAAATACTTATTCTCACGCCCGAGCTTGGTCACAGAGAGGCCCCCCTCCCTGTGACGAGGCTAACGGCGTGCTTGTTTCCTTGTGATCTTGCAGGTTCCTTGCTAGGTCATCTGAAGCTCTACTCTAACCAGGTCGTACCAACTGGTTCTTGAGTCTTCAGTGGCGCCATCCCCTCGAATTCACATAATTCGTTTCTTTGTTCTCGTTCATTTGAAATCATGGCAGAATCGACGACATCAGTCTCCACCAGCACTTTCCCATCTTACAATGATATATGGGAAGGAAACACTAACTCCACAACTGCTTCAACAGCAGTTGTTGCCTCAGCAGCTTCGATAGGATCTGCGTCGGCTCCTCCAGCTGCAAATCCTGTAGGCGGAAGTTCTGTCACCACGCTGTCTGTTACTGCCCCGGTTGCCACGCCATTACCTACCTTCGACAACGCTTTCCTCTTAAGGAATGCTGATCTGTTGCGTCAGTTACAGCAGCAGCAACAACGAGATGAGATGCTGCAAAGTCTCCGAGCAAATTTGTTTAACAACGTGTATCCAGGGGGAAATCCCGTCTCTGTTGGAACCTTCGCTTCTGGATCTATGGTAAGTTCTATGATCTCCACTCCTATAACTCATGTTACACAATTTTCTTCGGTTACAAGTGCTCCGATGAATAACGGTCTAAACGACCTGTTTCTCCAGGGATCTATGGGTTTAAACCCCCAAGATCAAGAGTTGCTCATGCTATATCACCCCACGTCTATGACTTCCCAATCAAAGTTCACGTTACGGATTGTCAATGCTCCACTCCCAGCTAAGCTGAAGATACCTCCTACGTTAAAGTTTTACGATGGAACGTCTGACCCGGACGACCATATGTTCGCGTTTGCCGGAGCGGCTAAGGTCGAGCAGTGGCCTATGCCAGCTTGGTGCCTTATGTTCGCCCAAACTCTCACCGGATCGGCGAGGGTTTGGTTTGATGGGTTGCCAGAAGGGTCGATCGACCACTTCGAAGATTTCCGACGTATCTTCTTGCAAAATTTCTGTCAGCAGCGACGTTGCAAAAAAGACATTACTGAGGTTCACCATATAAAGCGCCGAGACGGAGAGTCCGTAGAAGATTTTATCGATCGCTTCAATCGAGAAAGCATGCAGATAAGTGGCGCGGTTGACCAACTCCGAGTCTCTGGGTTCTGTCACGGAGTTCGGAACAATCTACTTGTGGAGAAACTCCATGAAGATCTCCCAAAAACTATGGAGACGCTTATGGAGAGAGCTCGAGCCTTTGTTCGGGGAAAAAGTGCCTGCGGTCAACCGACCGAAGCTACAGCAAGAAATGCCAAGGCTCGAGCCACTTCGTGGAAACGCAATGCATCGCCACCAAAAGATAGAAACAGCAGTTGGAATAGAAACCGTGGCCCGTATCAGAAGTCGGATCGAGGCAGTTTCCGAACAGGAAACGTGCGTTTTAACACTTTTTCCGAGCTCACCAAATCACCAAGCGAAATCCTCAGTACGGAGACTACTCGTTTCCCTACGCCGTCGAAGCAACGGCCCACCTCGGACAGGCATTCCAAGAAATATTGTGAATATCACCGAGACAAGGGTCATACAACTGATGAATGTTGGGCTCTGAAGCAGGAAATCGAAAAGGCTGTACGATCCGGTAAACTCTCGCACCTTGTGAAAGAAGTGAAAGACGGGAAGAAGTCAACAGCGGCAGTTGATAATCCGAACACCGAGCCCGGAATCAACATGATTCGGTCAGCCGAGCCAAGAGGGGTAAAACGATCGAACCAGCATATGGCAGCATGGATGCACCAACCAACATACTTCCCTCCGATCGATCCGGAAGACGCTCGGGACGGACCAATTACAATTTCGGCCGTCATCGCCGGACATCTGGTCCGACGAATTTACGTGGATGGAGGAAGCGCCTTTGAGATCATGTATCTACAGTGTTTCCAGCAGCTGAACCCCCAAGTAAAGAAGAGGTTAATTGAAGTCTCCACCCCTCTAATCAGTTTCTCCGGAGAGGTTGTCCGTCCGATAGGACAGATCACCCTTCCGACCACATTCAAAAAGGGTGACAAAAGCCGGGCAGTCCAACTAACTTACCTGGTTGTTGGCACTCATTCATCACATAACATAATATTCGGACGGCCTGGATTAAGAGCTCTCGGGGCGATCAGTTCAACAATACATGGAGCTATTAAATTCCCTACTGAGGCCGGAGTTGCTACTATCTTCTCAGAATCAAACTCGTTTGTCGCCGAAGTAAGACATGCAGCGGAAACGAGTTCCAAAAAGTCCGAGGTACCTACGGAGCTTTGGGCAATCAATCCAGATTTTCCCGAACAACAAGTGGCTATTGGTGCTCAGCTCCCAAAACGAACAAAGAAGCTCCTATGGGAATTGTTAAGTAATTCGATAGATGTTTTTGCGTGGAAGCACTCTGATATGCAGGGAGTCCCCAGATCTATGGCATAACATCACCTGAACGTGAAAGAATCAATCAAACCAATTGCACAAAGGAAAAGGCACATGGCACCGGATCGAGCCAAAGCAATCGCAAAAGATGTTAAAAGCCTCCTAGATGCGGGAATCATTCGAGAAGTTCGGTATCAAACATGGGTGTCAAATCCCATTCTGGTGCGGAAAAAAGATAATTCCTGGAGAATGTGCATTGATTTCACCGATTTAAACGATGCGTGCCCGAAAGATTGTTTTCCTCTACCGGAAATCGATGAAAAAATTGATTCCGTCGCCACGTTCAGGTTGAAATGTTTTTTGGATGCTTACAAAGGATACCATCAGATACAAATGGCGGTCGAAGATGATGATAAGACAGCCTTCGTCACCAATGAAGGAGTGTATTGTTTTACTAAGATGCCGTTCGGTCTGAAAAACGCCGGCGCTACGTACCAGCGTCTGATGAGCAAAGCCTTTAAAGATCAGATCGAGCGAAACGTAGAAGTATATGTTGATGATATCGTGATCAAAAGTCACGATGAGGCCACCATGCTAAAAGACATACTTGAAACGTTTACTAGACTTCGAAGCATCAACATGAAGCTAAACCCCAAAAAATGTACGTTCGGGGTGGAAGATGGTAAGTTTCTGGGGGTCATGGTTGGGTCAAAAGGTTTGCGAGCCAACCCGGACAAGGTTGACGCTGTTCTTACAATGAAACCTCCGACGACGGTTAAGGAAATCCAGTCCTTAAACGGACGATTAGCTGCTCTCCATCGGTTCTTGTCAAAAGCAGCAGATAGATCACTCCCGTTCATGGATGTACTCAGAAAAAGCTTCCGATCAGAGTTTAAATGGACGGAAGAAGCCGCTCGAGCTTTCGAAGAGCTTAAAGCTTGTCTGGGCACTTTGCCAACTCTCACCGTACCAGAAGAAGATGAGGTGCTAACGGTATACTTAGCCGCGTCGCTTGGAACTATCGGTGCGGTGCTAGTTGCTCACCGTACCGGGAAGCAAATCCCCATTTATTACGTAAGCCGAACGTTAAAAGATTATGAAACAAGATACTCAAACTTGGAGAAATTGGCCCTGGCGCTAGTCCATGCTTCGAGAAGACTTCGCCGATACTTTCAAGCCCCCCCAATCGAAGTACGAACGGATCAGAGAATCCAGCATGTTCTCCGTCGACCTGAAGTTTCAGGTCGAATGGCAAAATGGGCGATAGAGTTGGGCGCGTTCAATATCACTTTCCGAACCAAAGGACCGTTGAAGGGGCAAGTAATAGCCGATTTCCTAGTTGAAATTCCGGAAGACAAAGGACGGGAAGATGTTGAAAAAGCACCAGAGAAACCTTGGTCCTTGTACACTGACGGAGCCTCTAGTTCCGAGGGAGCAGGGGCGGGTCTAATTCTCACTGATCCAGAGGGAACGGATATAACATACGCGCTCCGGCTGGAGTTTAAAAGCTCAAACAACGAAGCTGAATACGAGGCTCTCTTGGCTGGTCTGGGTCTAGCGCTAAAAGTCGGAGCAAAAAATGTCATTGCCCATGTAGATTCATTGCTCGTAGCAAACCAAGTAAACGGGGAGTACGAGGCAAGGGAAGCAAACATGATTGAGTATCTCGAACAAGTGAAGCAAGCTATGGCATCTTTTGAAGCATGTAAGGTCGAGCATATTCCCCGTAGCAAGAACAAGAAGGCTGATGCCTTGAGCAAGTTGGCATCGGTTTCATTCAGTCACCTAGCCAAAGAAGTAAGAGTGGAAGTTTTGACTGCACCGTCAATTGCAACTCCGCAGGTTATGCAGGTCGAAGCACCATCGCAAACATGGATGACGCCAATAGTTAACTACTTGGTGCATGACGTTCTGCCGACCGATAAAGCGGAAGCAAGAAAGGTCCAAATCAACTCTCTTCAATACCAGATGCAAGAAGGAGGCTTGTACCGAAAGACTTTCCTTGGGCCCCTGTTAAAATGTCTGGATCCGGAGCAAGCCAGTTACATCATCAGGGAAATACACTGTGGCATCTGTGGCATCCATGCTGGACCTAAGATGATTGTAACAAAAGTAAAAAATGCAGGGTATTACTGGCCCGGGATGCATGGAAGTGCGGTAAAAGAGCTCCAACGGTGTGACGAGTGTCAAAAGCACGCACCAATCAGCCTCCGAGCCAAGAATGAAATGATACCGGTAACTGCTGCATGGCCCTTCCAAAAGTGGGGCGTTGATATTGTTGGGCCTTTTCCAAGGTCAAGCGGAAGTGCGCAGTACCTGTTAGTCGCGGTGGATTATTTCACGAAATGGGTGGAAGCTCGACCGTTTACGATCATCTCCGGCTACAACGTGACGCGGTTCTTTTGGGAACAAATAGTATGCCGATTCGGTCTTCCACTCTATATCATAAGCGACAATGCAAAGCAATTTGCTGAGAACCCATTCAAGCGCTGGTGTGAAAATCTAAAAATTAACCAAGTCTTTTCCTCGGTCGCCCACCCCCAGGGTAACGGGCAGGTTGAACAGATAAATCGACGAATTGTCGATGGAATAAAGAGGAGACTTGGTTACGAGGGAAAAGGCTGGGCAGACGAGTTGCCGAACGTTTTATGGGCGCACCGAACACTGCATAAGACTAGCAACGGAGAAACACCGTTTAGTCTTACTTACGGTACCGAAGCAGTGATTCCTGCCGAGATCGGACTCCCTAACCAGAGGTGCAAGAATTGGGAAGAAAATGAGCGTGAACTCCGGTCCAACCTTGACTTATTAGAAGAGCGCCGGAACATCGCGACAATCAAGGAAGCCCGATACAAGAAGAAGATTGAAAAATACTATAACGCTCGGGCTAAACTCTACAAGTTCAAGGTCGGAGATTACGTGCTCCGAAACAATGATGCGAGCCGCATCGAAGCTCCCGGCAAGCTAACCCCTAAGTGAGAGGGACCGTACCGGGTCAAAGAGGTGAGCGATAAGGGCTCGTATGTGTTAGAGAAGATTGACGGAACTCCTGTACCCCGAACGTGGAACGGGGTGCATTTAAAGAAATGCTTCATGTGAACAGCCTGTTACGGATAAAAAAGATCGCTATCTTTTGTTTTTGTTTCCAAAATTCCGTATGTAATTCGGGAGGGTAATGCCCCGATATTTTTTCCATTCTATTTGTAACCGGGAGGGTTTTCCCCGGACCTATGACTAGTAAACCAATGAATAAAGCGATCTGTGTTTTTATAAGTATAACAAACAGCATACGCATAAGTTCGAACAATCTCATAAATGTGCACAAAACGGGCCTCGACCCATGCCTCGCGCCGATCGAGAAGGCTTAAATAGTTTAAAAAATAGTAAAATCTATTAAGCAAGTGATCCGTATTAAACGTGATCCAATCACAAAATAACGTGATAAAATAAAGGAGTCAAGAAACTTCTCTGTCACGACTCGGTCACCAAAGATGACCGAACGAAACCTGGTCGAACAGTAATAATTTGGACGCAAATTAAAAACCAAGTAGCCAGGCACAGATAAAAAGTGCTAGTTCGTACAAAGCTACGGTAATATATAAAGTCGGAAGCTAAAATTGTATAAGTACATGCCATAATAAAAATATGATAACAAAAAGTCGAACGGTAGCAGAACTAAACATCAGGCTTCAATGTCATCCTTTACAATGGGAAGCAAACTTTCCTGTTTGATGACAGATAGAGGTTTATCCACCAGCTCCGCCACCTTCCCGGGTACAGAGATGTGGAAATTATCAAAGGCTTTTATCGCAGCGTTTAGCGCATCCTCTGCTCCCTTGTCATACCCCGGAACCTCTTCGGCAGAACGTACCGAGTCATGAGCTGCTTTAAAACCTTGTTTAATCCCTTCATTCACTCCGACCGCGTTAACATTATTTACCAAATCCGCAACTACTTTCTCCAACTCTGGGCTTTGATGCACCAATTTGACAACCCACGCGATCCCGTTTGTTAAGAACCATTGTTTGGTAAGCTTAAGCTCCGACGGTTGGGCATACGATTCAATCATATCACGCTCGCAGCGAATCAACATCCCCTTTGCCTCATCAATCGTTGTCTTATGTGCCTCAAACTCCCTGTCACGGGCTCTCTCTAATTCATCTTTAACTGTAGAAAAACAAGTTTCAGTAAGCAAGGAAGGGAAGCAATAAAAGATAAATGGATTATGAACATACCGTCAACTAGGCGATGGTAATCGGCCAGAAGTTGGTCGTGAGATGTATGCATTTCCTTCAGTTCGGCCGCATGTTTCTTCTCCGCATCAGACAATTTTTTCTCCAAGTCAGTAAATTTTGACTTAAAAGTTTCCAAATCTTGAAAAGCTTTGTCTCGAGCCTCATAAGCGGCCGCAGCCGAAGCCTGAGTCGATTTGTTTTTCCTCTTTTGCCTCTAAGTTTTGCTCCTTTAAACGATTAACCTGAGATCGAAGAGAGCTCAGTTCTTGTTTCGCCTTGGACCGAGCATTATCTTCATTTTTCAAGTTGGCAATTTCACGTCGGAGCTTATTACAGGTTGATTCCGACTCGATCCAACGTTTATACGACTCCACCACCAGTGAATTAGATTGAGCTTGATTTATCATAAGGGCATTCCCAAGCTCCGGGCCGCTCATCTTCCGATAATGAGAATGCTCAGCTGGAGTCCCCAAATGAAACAATGCCATCTTCGCCGACAGAGCATCCACTATCCGATCCTTGTTCGTCAACGACCACTCCGGAACATACTTCTCCAATGCTCGAGTTGAATCCATATCCTCAATGCCGCCCGAACCTAACTCCCGTGATAAGAAAACAGCTTCAGTGTTAAACCATAAAGGGGACGAAGAGGCACTGTCCCCACCGTCAACAGGCTTGGGGCTCGGCCTTGACACGTTAGAAGCAACCCCCGTGGTGAACTTACCCGAAGGAGACGGTTCGGTCTTCTTGGGATCGGACATAAGAACATCAGCAACAACCTTGGTGGCGCCTCCTCCGAAGGACAATGGGCTCGATGGAATGTTTAACGGATGGTCCCTTGGGGTACGACCCCCATGAAGATGAGCGTCTAAATTCGCTAACACACCTCCAGCAACAGAAAACTCAGTAACTTGGTCATCATCGTCATCTAGAGTGATAGTTTTAAGATCCGTCTTCGTCTTCTTTTGCCTAGGTTTCGGACCAGACTTAGACGGAGCCCTCTTCCTCTTCAAGTTAATCCGAGGCTGCTCTTCTTCGTTCTCCTCTTCCTCATCATCATCACCACCCTCCTTTAAATTTTCAGCACGTTCTTCTTCATCCCCCACAGATAGATGGATACCTTCATCTTCGATCACAAACTTGGAACCAGACCCTTTGGACCCGATCGAGCCAGTTTCCTTACCCTTACCCTTACCCTTACCACTGCCGGTCACCGTCACAGTCTGAGCCAGTGCAACATCCGCTATCTGCGCCGCAGGAGCCGAGCCCGAACCTCCTTGCCCAGCTGAACCTCCATGAACGTCCGGAACCTCGGGTTCCCGAATCTGATAAAGATTCTCCTGCACGACTGTAAGGTACGGAGGATCACTTTTCGGCGTCCTAGTGGCCCGGATCTCAAGCTCCTTGGAATCAAAGGACTTTAGCCTCAATGCTTCTCTCAAACCCATAGCTACAAAAGAAAAGAGGGCAAGCAAGTAACATCCGAAGTCCAATACATGTAAAAAAAAAATGAAATGAAATGATGATGAAAATAATATGGTTATACAAGCGACACGATGAGCACCGTATCAAAAGTAAAGGCATGGCTAACCCTGTCCGTTCCACTTAAGGGTAGGATACCACTCCGGTTCGGACCAAATCGTGCTGATCCGTCCCATGACAAGAATGTGTTCCGGATAACTTTGTATGCGACCTGCTTCTTTAATCAAGTTTGCATATAACTCCCTATCAAATTCGAAGTCTTCAGGAAGAGGAGGTGGGAGTTTCGACTTTTTTATCCTCCATACCATAAACTCCGGAACGCACCGATCGTCAACATAGAAAAAGCGTTCTTTCCAATCCTTTATGCTAGTGGTAATCCATGTGTAACAGCAGGAGTTTTTGTCTCTAACATCGAAGGTATACCAGTTACCGGACCGGTTCAATTTGTAAAAAGCCCGGAACACATCCAAGTCCGGGTCGGATCCTAAACTACGACAGGCCAACTCAAAATGACACACCTTGGCAAGGCCGAAGGGGTTCATTTGAGAAATATGAACCTCGTGAAACGTAAGAACTCCAATCAAGAATTTCGTCAGAGGAAGACGGTAATTACAATAATCGAACAGACGAGTGTAAACCCCTATCTTCCCCGGAGGAAACGGGTAAATAGGCGTGTCCTTTTTGGGGAGAACGGGGTGCAGAGATGCAGGGATTGCATATCTCTCAACGTACCAAGCTAAACCGTTTTTATTCAAAACGTTAAAGCAACCGGACAAATTATTTTTTGCCATTTTATAAAAAGAAACTAACCTGTCTTGCAGATCGCCTATTTTCAGAAAAGAAGGTAAAAAAAAGGTAAAGAAGATGAAGAAGATGAAAAGTGGAAAGTGAAATCGGAAGTTTTGTTTTTTCCCTTTTTTATAGGGATATGGAAACCGACTTAAAACCACCAATCAGATGGTGACACGTCATGACAGCTGACGCACACCAACCGTCACATCAGGCGGGAAACATAAAGTGACTGTCGGTTACCCAACTAAGGTCACCGCCTAGAAATTTAAAATTCAAAAACTCCGCAAAGCGACAAATCAGAGATTTAGACCGCCAAAATTGCGCCGTCATAGTTCGAAGCCGTTATCTAAGAAACGCTACGAACTAGGGGGACTTGATGAGGATATGTCCTTGACCGGACCGAATCATGGCACACTAAGGTCGGACCGAACCTTGCACCATAAGACGAGTCGGACAGACACGCTGGTGCGGCATAACTAACTGGGTCCCACCTCCATAACTGCCATGACAGCGACTGGTCCGACCCTAACTAACTTGCCACGTCAGCACACCCAAAAGCTATAAATACCCCGCCAAGATTTCCAGCAAGGGGTAATCGCTACTTTCTCTATCTAAACTCTCCTCTCTCTCTCTCCCTGACTTATTTCCTCCTCACAAATACTTATTCTCACGCCCGAGCTTGGTCACAGAGAGGCCCCCTTCCCTGTGACGAGGCTAACGGTGTGCTTGTTTCCTTGTGATCTTGCAGGTTCCTTGCTAGGTCATCTGAAGCTCTACTCTAACCAGGTCGTACCAACTGGTTCTTGAGTCTTCACCGACATTATCCTACGGTCGTTTTCTTATTTAGCTTAAGAAATTACATATCTAAATCTAAACATAACAAGTGATCACTAATTTACTAGTTTATAGCTGACCTTAATACGAACTGAAGCAAGGATTTAGTGCAAGCTTTGTCAACATTCTTAGACAACTTGCTAAAAATCCTGGCATTACTTGGTAGTGGTGACAAAAAGTCCAATGAGCAAATGTATACAGTCATGGGGACATAATGAGGAAAAGTGACACATTTATAAATCTTTAATTCTTTCAGTGGGGTAATTTGATTTAATTATTGTTTTTCTTTTTATACAGATGTATACGCATGGAATTATTCTAAACATAAAATGAATTCTAATTGATGAAAAAGGACTACAACTAAATAATGTTGTGTTATTATGGTCAGTATTTTCGTAAATAAACCGAGTAGGTATTTTCTTGAAATTACAAGTGTTCAAGAATGGGTTCTAATTTTATAAAGTTAAATCTAATGGTTTAAATGATACTACCCTAAATTATTTAGTAATATAGTTACGAGTAACATGGTATTAACCACATGAGTTTTAAAGTTTTCTACTAGCTAATAGACAGTGGCGGAGCCACATTTTGAACAACGGTGTCGCCCGACACCATTAATTTTTGTGTAGCAAATGCAACGTGTAATAAGAAAAATCCGAGCGACACCATTGTTTTTTTATGAGCGACACCATTGTCATTTTACAAACAACACCATTGTTTTGTTTTCTTCTAAAAGAATTAGATAATAAACAAATTTATAGTTCAAAAATTAAGCACTGTTACTTGAATTTAATTAGCATCCTTTAAATCATTTTTTTATTTACCTTATTATAGTTAAATGGAAATTTTAACTCTAAATTATTTACTTAACTGTGTTGAATTGCTTAATTTTACCGTCATGAAATATATACATCCTCGCCATCAACCTCTACGACCTCGCCGCGAACCGTGGGTTCCAATCTTCACCATCAACCTCCTACGACTCGCCGCGAAGCGCATGCTCGAATACTAGTTGAAAACATTATGAATCGTTTTCAAAACATGAAAATGCGTACAGAGCAACTAGTAATGAAATTTTTTATATATTTCAAATGACTTTGTAATTTTATTATGTGTTTTTATTCATTGACATTGTACTTTTACTGTGATATTTGCTTTTATTATGTGATTCGACCCGACTAGATCCGAACCGATCCAAAAGGTTCGACTCTGCTATAAACCGGGGTATCCATAAAAAATGACACCATAAGAAAAAGTTTCTGGCTTCGCCACTGCTAATAGACCTAGTTATTAGTTAAATATAAGTTATTAAGGTTCGAGTTATAGTAACCGGAAAACTATAGCGATCGAGTCAATTAATAAACTGATTTGGGTTATAACGGGATTATAGGTTTTTGATTGTTGAGGACGACTTGATTAATTGGCTTTGCTTGCTAATAAGGTACGGATTCTGTTTCGTTTACATCATATTATTTTATTCAGGTCCGTTACTTTGTAGTACGGACATTTTCGTTAGATTTTTTTTCCTGTTTCGTATCGTTATATGACTAGCATATATAATGTAGCATGCAATAGACCTTAGATTTTGTGCTCATTATTGCATGTTCCCTTTTAGACTTATGTCACGATACATTTATTTTATACGGCTTTGTACTCTGTCACCCGAGCAATTATAAGTTACTTGTCGTTGGGGCGTCAACGGCATGGCACTCATCGTGACGGTGCGTAACTAAAGTTCACGACGTTTCTAGTTTGTGCTTGTGTAGCACATGGCCCCTAGAGGCAAATAGATCGATCTTAGCTCTGACTCCTGACTCCTGTTGAGATGGAATAATGTGTGTACGCCTACACGCACCATCTCGGCGCATGGACTACAGCCGTGCATGCCTCTGTTTAGGCTCGTGGGTGCTTCTATATTACGTGACTTGTTTTACTGTTATATGTTGTCACGTATGTCTTGTCTTTGTTATAATATGTTTGATATGATTATATGCATATGTTTATGTTCAGTATCTGTTATATGTTTGTTGGTGCACTACATCTGTCGACTTCGTCTTGTATCGAGTCTTACACTAGTTAGAAAAGATCAGGGCACGTAAAACGAGAAAATGTGATAGTGTTAGTGAGATTTCGCTTGAACATTTAGATGTTGAAGAGATTTCGCTTGAAGCTACTCAAGCGAAATCAACATGTTAAGATTTCGCTTGAGAGGCTGAAGCGAAACCTTAATGTCTATATATAGGAGTTCAAGGTCAAGCGAAATCATAAGTTGTTTTTGAAAGATTTCCATACCGAGGTGCTGCCGGTGTGAGAACTGATTGTAATTGCATTCATATCAATACAAATCAGTGTTAAAGTGAAAATTCAGCTGTTTTAAAGTCAAATACTTGTTTTCCGCACCTGTATTTGATGGAATTCCTCTGAACCAACTCGTTTAGGTCGAGAACACGGTCCTTACAATTGGTATCAGAGCTCAGGAGGAGGAGTTCTGCAAAATTCAGCTGAAATCGATCAAAATCTTACTTCTACACTTTCTTTCATCAGTTCAGAAATTTTTCATGGTCAAAATCGATTCAATTTCTCACGGATTGTTTAAAAGTACAAGATAACAAACCCTTGAATGTTTCACAGCCAAATTCGACCTAAAAGTGATCAAAATTGACATCCGAATGGATTTCGCTTGAAAAACATAGTTTCAGTGGACGATTTCGCTTGAAATTTCAAGCGACACTTATCACTTCGCTTCAAACAGGATTCATTTTCGCTTCAAGGTCTTCGCTTCAGGGTTCTCTCTTCAGGAAGTTTCGCTTGAAATATTTCGCTTCAAGTATTTCGCTTCAGAGATTATCTAGGTTCGCTTCAAAGGTTTTCGCTTCAAAGATTAGTGTATTTCGCTTCAAGGTTTTCGCTTAAGGGTTATTCAATTGACAATTTCGCTTCAAAGGCTGTTCAGTTGATCATTTTGATTAAAAAAAACACATATTGACTGGTTCGCTTGAAGGAATCTGTTATTGAGAATCTGTTATTGAAACATGGATAACGATTTTCACAACGCGTTTGCAACATCGTCTAGTTCATCTTCCATTGCTCAGAACATGAATTCAGAAAACGAAACGGGGACTACTCAAAAACCCCCTAAGCTAATGAGCATTGAGGAATACTATGGATGGAAAGATCGTTTCGAAAACTGGGTGCAAGCAAATCATTTAAGATCATGGGAATGTATTCTGAAAAAGTATATGTTACCACGTTCTGAAATGGAGACAGTAAAACAACTTTCAGAGTTTGGTAATGAAGAACGGGAAATGTATCGAGCTGAAAAAATGATGATCAGTTTGCTTCAACAAGCTATCAAAGAAGACATCTTTATACTACTTCAACATGACAAAACATCAAAATCAATCTGGGATGCTTTGAAAGTTAAAGTTGAAGGTAGTGCAAACATGATTAAAAGCAAAAAGGCGTTGCTTAAAAAAGAGTTTGACTTGTTTTTGCCCGGAGAAGATACGAAGAAACTCATTGAACGATATTGTCACTTAGTTCGAACAATGTCGATGATGAACATCAACAAAGAAGATGAGGAATGGGTGGATAAGCTAGCTGATGCATTACCTCAGAAAGAGTGGGGAACTTATTTGATGATACTGAAGAATACCGGAGTTTATGATGGGTTGTCAATCTCTCAGTTCATTGAAAAGATTGAAAGTCAGGATTTGGAACAGCAGAAGATCGCAAGGATGAATAATCCAAGTGGTCAACAAGATGTAAAGATGTATTACAAGGGTAGTGTTCCGACTCCAGAAGCTGAAAGAAGTCCGAAAATTCAGACTGCTTATAGTGCTGGAGATTCTACAGAAAAGACTGATCAAAACTCAAACAAAAGCAACAGTGGTTTCTCATTGTATCCAAGTATAAATCCAAAAAGTTCATCAGAAAGCTTTCAGTCTCAAAGCACAAAGATGGGAAATGGTTGTGTGATTCAATGCAATATAGCTCTAAATCTTCCAGAAGGTCAAAGTTTTTCTGAAGACATTGCGAAAGATCATATGGCATTACTTGGTTCCGTGCTTATCTCATATGAAGGTTTAGTGGCTGGTCGAATTGGAAATCCTATGCTTACTAAAGAGGATTACGACCAAATAGATGCTGAAGAGATGGAACTAATGGATATCAAATGGTGTCTTGCAAGTGTTCTTAGACGTGCTGAGAAGTTCAAAACAATTACTGGGAGAAATGACTTTCTTGATGCTTGTGTTTCTACTTTAGGTTTTGATAAATCTAAAGTTACTTGTTTCAGGTGCAGGGAAAAAGGTCATTTTAAGCGGGAATGCAAGAACAGAGAAGTTAGTGATGCTCAGAATCCATTTGGAAAAGATGACTACTACCGGAAAGCCATTTATCAGCAAGTTGGTCAGACACAAGAATTACAGACGGCTCATGGTAGAAAGATTGAAGATTCAAAGAAAGGATGTTTGGTAGATTTCAATTGGAGCAACTACATTTCTTCTAATAGTACAGCATGTTTAGTGGATCAAAATGATGAACAACTACCTGAAGGATTCAGCTGGGATATGTTTGTTGATGAAAAGGGGGATTTCAAAGCTTTCATTGCAAAAATTGTTAGAGAACCAAATTTGTTTGCTACTTGGATGAGATCAATTGGTGAAACAGTGAAAGAACAATCGATTACATCTGAAGAAAGTTCAGAAAGTGCTGATGCTGAGTCATTAAGTACAGACGAGAGTGTGCAAAATGATGATACTTCAGAAAAAGAAATTGTTTTTGATCAAACACCATCTGATTCTGGTATTTCAGATGATGATTCTGAAAAATCTGTAGAGTTTGATCAAACACCGATTGAAAATAGCAGTGATGATGAGGAAGAGAAACATATTAATATTGCTAAAAATCATCTTTCTCCTGAAAGTTTTCATTTCTATTTTGCAGATCGCATGAAGAAACTGAAGGAGAAACAAGCTGCAAAAGAACAACAACAAGACGTGAAGGTTGAAAATGTTGTTCAAACTGAAGAAGTTAAAATTGTAGATGAAGAAAAAGTGACTGAAACTGAGAAGGTAACTGGTGAAGAAAAAGTAATTGAAGTGGTAAAAACAATCGAGATTGAGAAGATTGTTGAAGTTGAAAAGCCTTGCAAGAAATGTTTGGAAATTTGTAAGAGTTGTGAAGAAAAAGATGTGATTTTGTTTGATAGAGAAAGACTGATAGAAAAGCTACTATCTGACATCAGCTATGTGAAAGAATCGTATAGCGTGTTGAACAGAACTGTGACAGGTCTTCAAACAACGAACTCTGAAAGAGAAAAGGCTTTAACGATGACGAATTCTACGTTGATGACAAAACAAAAGGCAATTAATCATTACATCGAAGAAAATGCTAATCTAAAGCAAGAGTTGGAGAAAGAAAAGATCGAGAATGAAAGGATCAGAAGGTTATTACTGAGTTATTCTTGTTCTGATTATGTTATTGATCGAGTTTATCCTACTGTTGCAGGTTTTGAAGCATTTCAGGATGAGAAGAAAAAGAATGAGACTGGTAAGAAATCGACTGTTAAATACAACAAGTGTCCGCCTCCTATCTGGGAAGGGTACTCTCCTAGAAAACCAAATGAGGAGCAAGTCGAAAAAGCAGTCAATATAAAGTTAAAATCCGAGACAACTGACGTTTTACCAGATAACATTGACATCACGTTTACCTCGTCCGATACTGATCATGAGTCTGAGTTAATAAAAAAGGTGGTCGATCAGGTGTTGGATACTGAAGAGGTGTCTGAGTCAAAGTTTGAGTCTGGGGGTTCAAGTTCGTCAGTCGACAGTTCAAAGTCATCGGAAAAACGGTCTTACAGTAAAGAATTTTTGTTATCAAAGGCAAATTTGGATGATGAAACATTTGAAGTTGCATACACTTTAAATGATTCGGACAAATTATACTCTGACAAAGAATTTCCGATTAGAAGTGTTTGTTTTGATATGATCAAAAAGGTTTTCAAATTGACAGAAATTAATTTTTCTGAAATAAAAAATTTAAAATACACTGAAAAACCTAAAAAATACACTTCAAGAGTTCAACAAAGGTTAAACAAGAAAAAAGGGAAAAAGAATTACAATTCTGGTTCTTGTTTTCAAAAGAAAACAAACCAAAATTGTAGTTACAAAAAGAAAGGTCTTGGTTTTAATTCATCTGAAAACTCTAGAAATGAAAAATATGTTAGAGATTTTAAAACAAAATTGACATATGTTGCAGGAAAAAGCTATGAAGAGGAGTCAAATAGCTTATTCTGGAGAAAATCAAATCAGGATTTCCTTGCTGAAAGAAAAAGGACAGGAACTGGAGTTTTTCATCCAACTGGAGTTTTTCAAACCAGAGACACAAGAACTTGTTTTCAATGCTAAGTTGTTGGACATATTGCTCACAATTGTCCAAACAAAGTCAACAAAAAACAGGGAGTCTCTGAAAAACTTGAAGAAAAAGTGGTTGAAAAGAATGATTCACCAACTACAAACTTCAAAACTTTTGAAAATTCAAAGAATGAAGTTGGTGAAAATTCTAAAAGATTGTACAAAAAGAGTGCAAAAGACAATCAAAAATGGATTGTTAAAAGATCAGATGTACAATCTGGCGATGAATCTGATTCCACAAAATCAGATGAGTCACAAGTTGAGGAAAAACATTCAGTGAATGATGTTGACATTCCATTACTGAATTTTGAAGAAATTAAACAAATGGTTGGTAAAGTGGAAATTTCAAATCAATTCTATTCTGATGAAAAGGAATTTGATATTGAGAAAGCATTTAATGGAAATGTTAGAAAAATGTTCAAGAAAATGCTTGATGGGAAAGTAAAGGGGGTTAAAGATTTTTATGCAACTAAAAAGGTGTAACAACTGTGCTTGTAATCGCTATGAACAGTTCTGTTATCAATAAAACAATGTTATTTGATCACAATGTTTGTTTTGTTATGTTATACATTTTTCATGTTTTGACTTTTATGTAATTTCAAACTCTATATCACTTTCTGGAGAGTTATACGCAAACTAGTGCGTAAACGTACTCAGTTTAATGCGAGAAATACTCCGGAACATCAACATATACTCAACATACCTTAAATAACCTTTACATAACTTAGAAATAAGTTTTGAAGGCTTTGGTATGGCAAAAACAAGTTAATTCGCTTACAGGGACTAAATATGACAAACTGCAAAAGTATGTCAATTTGAACTGTAACGAACATTCTGGAACATGACCATAAGTTAAACACACCTTAAATATCCTTTACATAGCTTAGAAATAGGCTTTGAAGGGTTCGGTGTGCTAAAATAAACTTTTGGGACATTCAGGGACTAAAAGTGTCAAAAAGTGCACAAGTTTGCATTTTCGCGCATAACTTACGTTCTGAATACATCTGGACATCCAAAAATTTATGTAAGCATGACTACATTATATTTTAGTGTTCGCCTTAAGAAAAATCCATTCGTTGCGTCATTTGGATCGTTTTTCGCGCTTGTGCGCATTTCGTCGTAATTAAGCGAACATCGCGTTCGTACGGCCAAACGAACCATCATCCGACGTATTTTTGAACATGTTTCATGTCCACAATTTTTAGGCAACATTTTAGGGCCTTAAAGTTGGCTTTACGGGCCTTAGAAGTGTCGGAAATGGCCTTAAACACGTGCAGGGACTGAAACTGTCATTTTTCAAACATATGTGCAGATCAGAAGGGCCATGCGGCCCGCATTGTCTTTGGCTGATCCTGAAGCGGGCCGCTTCCCACTATCAGACCAGATTAAATGTATTAAACAGCTGGTTGCAGCTGTTTTGCACTCCTAATCCCACTTCCACATGTCAAAACCTTATGGTAGGTGGCAAATTGAGCCACCACAACTTTGTGACAAGTGTACGGCTCGGATCGTGGCACGATATTCAAGAAACGATCCTAACGGCTCTACTTTTCCTATAAATACCCACCCCCCATTTGTTCAAAACCCACAAATCTGATCAAGAAAGCTCTAAGTTGGAACCTTCGTTTCATACCTGAGCTATTTCGATCTGGGTTAGCATTCGGGGACCCTTCGTAAGTATTCTTTCGTTCTTTTCCTTATTTTTACTGCTTTTCGAGTCAGAAAGTCAAACTTTGTTTGACTTTCAGCGTTGACCAGTAATGGTCAATGCGAAGTTCGTTTGAACTTCGCAACGTGATTGTAATCACGATGGTCATAGTCCCTTGGGACTATGCCTACTGATTACCACGTTGTCTAGGGTCGTAGGGTAGGCGATCTAATAAATCGCCTATACCTTCGAACCCGACCCAGTTTGGTCGATCATTAGGATCCGACCAAATACATTAGGTGACCATAGTGTAGGGAATAACCTTCCGAGGTTATACCTTATGGTCACGGCGTTTAAGTAGTTGTATGATAGGTAGTTTATATGCCTTAGGTAAATTACCAGAATACCCTTTTCATACATAATTGGTAATTTAGCTTATGTAACCTAAACTTTTGTCACGTAACTGATTTTGTAACATGTTTAGGCATATAATACTTGTCATAGGACTAGTTAGGCGGTCCGAACGCGTTTCACGCGCACGACACGTTAAAGTAGCATAAGCTTCCTAAACGGGTCGTAGTGGGTCGTAAACAATTATGTTAAGTTTCATTTAGCATATAGGCTTTGTTAAACCATATCACGTGAGTTCCGACACTCATTTGGTTTACGAACCCTAATGCTACCCAATCTTCCGATTTAGGTCCGGTTTATTAACATAGTTACCTATATTAGGTGCCGTTTGATATTCCGAGATCTATAGCATTACTTGGTGGTTATCTTTTGACAACTGAGCAATCTCAAGTGAGTACATAGACCCCTCTTTTACTGTTTTCTAAACTGTTTTGGGGTGGAACACATGTGCCTACTTGTTACTTTCCTGCTTTCCAGTTTTCACATCATATACTGCTATGTTCGTTAGTACATTATAGTACATGATTTCATTACATCTTATGCTAGGTGTGCCCATTGTGTGCATTACTTGGTACATTGTTTTACATTACATTTCATGCTAGGTATGCCCATTGTGTGCATTACTTAGTACATCGTTTTACATGACATTTCATGCTAGGTATGCCCATTGTGTGCATTACTTAGTACATCGTTTTACATGACATTTCACGCTATGTATGTTCATTTGATTACATACTTAGTGCATTGTTTTCACATGCTCACATTTTGTTATGACATTTGGTTTGTTTACATGGGACAATATATCCATTAACATTAGCTACGCCGTTCGTTAGTAGGTAGTGGTACCATAGGAATTGACAACTCCCGTTCCGGACATCCCAGGGTAAGGGGACAGAAAGGAATGACCGAATTCGTTGACATTAAGACAGATAGACCTTTAATTTGTTTAAAGGGTTTATCACCACAGTCGCCAGGCTTGGATGTATGCATATTCACAATACCACATAAATGTTCATATTAAATAGTTGCATGCATTCACACAAAACATAGCTTTGATTTAAACCAAGTTTTACTTCAATACTTTGTTTTTGTGCATATGGTTTAGTTTGAGACATTTCACTTGCCATACATGACATTTTGACATAGACATTTGACATGGATATTTGACATATACATTTGACATGGATATTTGACATAGACATTTGACATGGATATTTGACATAGACATTTGACATGATTTACATCTTGACATAAACACTTTGACATATTACCCAATACATTTGACAATTGATTCAAACATAGACTTCTTACATTGGTTGGTTTGGTTTGATTAAGTGATTAAGTTAGCGATGCGTGTGTAATATGATACAAGCATGGTGGATACGCCGCTGGTACTTCCTATATATAAGTGTTTGTATGATATTACATGGCGTAACGTTACTTGAATCATTTCAGTTTGAGACATAGAACATTTTATACAAATAACATGCTTTTCACAAGACATTGATTTACAAACAACTTATCTTATACAAACACATTTTTACATGGTTATTTATTTAACCTGACATTTACTTATACATATCATCTGATCTTATTGTTTTCAAATGATTTACAAGACAAAGCAAATAACAAGGTTCATGACTAAACATTTTCTCAAATATAAGTCATGAATCTTATTTTCACAAAACCTATGTATCTCACAGGCATTTTTATGCTGACGTACCTATTTTCACATGTGTTTTCAGGTGCTTTTCCATAGGATGATTGATCATGATACTAGGGCGGACCTGTGCCTTAGAGACTTTAAAAGATGATAGACTATGTTTAATTATGTTCTGAACTCTTAATTTACTATTTCGAGACAATGTAACACCCTTGTTTAATAAATAAAATACACTTTGTGTGCCATGGTTATGAAACAATTAATTCTGTCGCGATTCACTCCCCGGCGTTTCCGCCGCGGTCCGTTGTTATACGCGGTCGGGGTGTGACAGAAGAGTTGGTATCAGAGCCAATGGTTATAGGGAATTAGGTTATTAGTAATGCTTTGACCTAGACTATAACTTTTCTAGGAACCTAACACAAGTTATCTTGTGTTTAGATCTTAAAACATGTACATCACCTATCCTTAGGTGATTAACAAAACAAGTAACCAAAATTTTTCCGAAACGATTTTTGAAAAACAATCATCTGTTTTTGAATAAATTTTTACAAGGTTTTGAACCCTCAATTGTAAGGTTTTGAACCCTCTGTTATATGGTTTTGAACCCTTTTCAGTATTGGTTTTTGGCCTTGTGCCTTCTAATTTTCAAAAAAAAAAAATCCCGTCAAACGTTTTGGGTTTTAAATAATGTGAACATGTGCAAACTGGAAGGGTGAATGCCTGTATTCTGGGTTTTCTGTCTAGGCAAGCACTTCGTATACATCTCAACCAGACGCGAGACCAGTTGTGCTTACCTGGGAATTCTTGGGATGAGTGTTCACTTATAGGCGAGCATGTCTTCATTATACATTATTTTTGACCCATTTACTTTGATTAGTCACTGTGTGTCGTTTGTTTGCTTTGTGATACGGACGAATGACCACCATCTTTGCTTTTGTTGATTTTGTTTCATCTCATTCTTTTCATCCAATCATCTCACTCGTTCCTTTACATGTTTTCCTCTTTTAGAATGCCTCCTCGACGCGAGAACCAGATAGCTACTGCCGAGCTGGCAGAAATTATTGCGCAGCAGATGGCTGCTCAGTTCCCAAATCTCTTTGCTCAATGGCAACAAGCCAACAACAACAACAATGGTCCGTGCAAATACAAGGATTTTAATCAGGCTAAACCACTCAAGTTTAGTGGTTCTGAGGGAGCGACTGGGCTTCTTCAGTGGTTCGAGAGCATAGAGAATACTTTTCGCCATGTGCAGTGTCCGGATAATCGCAAGGTCGAGTTCTCCTCGAGTGTATTTCAGAAGAGGGCTTTGACATGGTGGAACGGGGTTATGAGAGACCGGGGTGCAGAAGTTGCTCTCGCACAGACATGGGCTGAACTTAGAGCCCTTATGATGAGGGAATTCTGTCCTCGTCATGAACAGCGAGCGTTGGAGAAAGAGTTTGATGTTTTGAAGCAAGATAGTGGTGAGCACAGGGCTTATACTGATCGGTTTGAAGAATTGAGTCTGCTTTGCCCAACAATGGTCACCCCACTCGACAAGGCTATCGAGAGATACATCGACGGCCTACCTGACTCGGTACAAGACATTCTTACTGGTAGTAACCCTGCCACACTTCGTCAGGCGATCGAGTTATCTGCGACATTGACTGAGTCGCAGATCAGGAAGAACAAGTTACACCGGAAGGGTGACAAGGGCAAGAAGCAATCGGCTGACAAGGAAGATAGCAAGAAAGGTCAAAACTTGAATGGAAAGAACTCTGGTTCTTCGAAAAGGTCAAGGAAGCGTAAGGCTTCCCAAAATTTTGCTATCACTGCTCAAGCTAATCAGGCAGCTCCCAACCAACCCGCACAGTTTCCAGCAAAGAAACCCTATACAGGGAATGCACCTTTATGCAATAGATGCAACAGTCACCACCAGCCGCAACTTCCATGCCGTTTCTGTACTAACTGTGGGAAATCAGGCCATCTTGCCAATGTTTGTCGGTCTGCTCAGAATCCCGCGGTTCAGAACCCGGCTCAACAAGTTGCTCAGCCTCCTGCTCCGCAACAGGGTCACGCTGCAAGACCACAATACCCACCGGGTGCTTGTTATAATTGTGGGGATCTGACCCACTATAGAAATCGGTGCCCAAGACTAGTGAACCAGAACCAGAATCCGGCTCCGGCTCGAGGCCGAGTTTTTAACATGAATGCCCAAGAGGCACAGGCTGACGATAATGTGGTGAACGGTACGTTCTTTATTAATAATCAGCCTGCATCTGTTCTTTTCGATTCCGGTGCCGATAAGAGTTTCGTGTCTTTGTCTTTTGAGCAAATGCTTCGAGTGTCTAGAACGAAACTAGGCAAATCTTTGACAGTAGAGGTTGCTAGTGGTGAACCCATTATTCTTGATTCTGTTCTTCACAACTGCCAGTTGAATCTTAACGACCATCTTTTTCCTATTGACCTCGCGCCTATGCAACTTGGAAGCTTCGACGTTATTGTGGGAATGGATTGGTTATCCAAGCATCACGCAGAGATAGTTTGTTCTAAGAAGATTGTTCGTGTGCCACTTTCGACAGGCGAGATCCTGCAAGTTCAAGGTGAGAAGCCTACCGGTGGTCTCAAACTCATGTCTTGTTTTAAAGCTCGGAAGTATCTGCAGAAGAACTATGTGGCTTTCTTAGCACATGTTACAGAAGATAAAGGTAAGGGTAAGTCTATTTCGGATATTCCTGTCGTTCGGGATTATTCTGAAGTGTTCCCTGAAGAATTACCTGGTCTACCTCCAGCACGCCAAGTCGAGTTCCGCATTGATCTCGTACCTGGTGCAAATCCCATTGCCAGAGCTCCATATCGTCTTGCACCGTCTGAGATGCAAGAGTTGTCTAAACAGCTTCAGGAGCTCTCTGACAAAGGTTTTATCCGTCCCAGCTTTTCACCGTGGGGTGCTCCCGTTCTTTTTGTCAAGAAGAAGGATGGATCCTTTAGGATGTGTATCGATTATCGTGAGCTTAACAAGCTTACCATCAAAAATCGATATCCTCTACCTCGCATAGACGACCTCTTTGATCAGTTACAAGGTGCTTCTTATTTTTCGAAGATCGATCTGCGTTCCGGGTATCATCAACTTCGGGTGCAAGAAGAAGACATTCCGAAGACAGCATTCCGTACTCGTTATGGACATTACGAATTCACAGTCATGCCATTCGGTTTGACTAATGCTCCTGCTGTTTTCATGGACTTAATGAATAGGGTCTGCAAACCTTATTTGGATCAGTTCGTCATTGTTTTTATTGACGACATCTTGATTTACTCTAAGACGCGAGCTGATCACGAGCAGCATCTTCGTCTTACTCTGGAACTCCTGAAGAAAGAGCAACTTTTCGCCAAATTCTCCAAGTGCGAATTTTGGCTTAAAGAAGTTCAATTTTTGGGACACATTATCAACGAACGAGGTGTTCATGTAGATCCCTCCAAGATCAGTGCGATTAAGGATTGGGATACGCCTACTACTCCTACTGAAGTTCGTTCATTTCTTGGTCTAGCGGGTTATTATCGCCGCTTCATTGAAAACTTCTCTAAGATTGCAGTTCCTCTAACTGCTCTAACTCAGAAGAAAATGCCCTTTTACTGGGGATTCAGACAAGAGGAAGCTTTTCAACACCTGAAGCAGAAGCTTTGCGATGCGCCTGTTCTATCATTGCCCGAGGGTGATGATGATTTTGTTGTGTATTGTGATGCATCGAAATTGGGTCTTGGCTGTGTTCTTATGCAAAGGAACAAAGTCATAGCCTATGCATCAAGACAATTGAAGATACATGAGAAGAACTACACCACTCATGATCTTGAGTTGGGTGCAGTTGTCTTTGCTCTCAAGATCTGGAGACACTATTTGTACGGTACAAAATGTGTGGTTTTCACTGACCACAAAAAAGTCTTCAGCATATCTTCAACCAGAAAGAACTCAACATGAGGCAACGACGTTGGGTTGAGCTTTTAAACGACTATGATTGCGAAATTCGCTACCATCCTGGTAAGGCGAATGTCGTAGCTGATGCATTGAGTCGTAAGGAGCGTACTAAGCTTCATTGTGTACGTGTTCAATCTGTTATTCAAGCTCGATCTGATATTCAAGCACGCATTTCTCAAGCTCAACAATCTTGTGTTTCACAAGGATTAATGGATAAGGTATTTCCCTATCACATAACACCTGCTCTGGAACTGAAGGACAATGGATCATATTACTTCATGGACCGTTTGTGGGTCCCAAGCCAGGATGATCTTCGTACCTTGCTTATGGATGAAGCCCATAAGTCTCGCTATTCTATTCATCCGGGCTCAGATAAAATGTATAAGGATCTTCGTATTCACTATTGGTGGCCTGGTATGAAGAAAGACATTGCCTTATATGTATCCAAATGCCTTACTTGTCTTAAGGTTAAGGCTGAACATCAGCGTCCATCTGGTTTATTGGAGCAACCAGAGATCCCAGTTTGGAAATGGGAAAACATTACTATGGATCTTGTTACCAAACTTCCACGCACTAAGAAAGGTCATGATGCCATCTGGGTAGTCGTTGATCGTCTTACAAAGTCAGCACATTTCTTGCCAATCCGTGAGGATTTTCCTGCTGACAGACTTGCTCAAATCTATGTGGATGAAATTGTGGCTCGGCATGGTGTTCCTTTGAACATCATTTCTGACAGAGATGCTCGTTTCACTTCACACTTTTGGAGAACCATGCAATCTGCCATGGGGACCCAACTTAATCTGAGCACAGCTTATCATCCGCAAACGGATGGTCAATCTGAGAGAACAATCCAGACTCTGGAGGATATGCTAAGAGCTTGTGTGATCGATTTTGGTGGTAGCTGGGATTCACATCTGAAATTGATTGAATTCTCCTACAACAACAGTTATCACACTAGCATCAAAATGGCTCCTTTCGAGGCTCTCTATGGTCGAAAATGTCGTTCACCAGTCTGCTGGAATGAGATTGGCGAGGCTCAACTTACTGGACCTGCCCTCATTTTAGAGACAACTGACAAGGTCAAGAAGGTTCGTGATAACCTTCAGGCAGCTAGAAACCGTCAGAAGATTTACGCGGACCCAAAACGCAAAGCCTTGGAATTTCAAGTCGGTGATCGAGTATTACTTAAGGTCTCACCTTGGAAAGGTGTGATCAGATTTGGAAAGAAAGGAAAACTTGCACCTAGATACGTTGGACCATTCAAGATCGTCGAAAGAATCGGAAAGGTAGCCTACAGACTTGAGTTACCTCCTGAACTGGGAAATGTTCATCCAACTTTTCACATATCAAATCTCAAGAAGTGTACAGCTGATGAGAACTACTCCATACCGCTTGACGAAATTCGTGTTGGCAAAACACTGAAATTTGTTGAGAAACCAGTGGAAATCATGGAACGTGAAGTCAAGTGGCTTAAACGCAAGCGCATTCCTTTGGTCAAAGTTCGCTGGGAAGCTAAACGTGGACCTGAGTTTACTTGGGAATGCGAAGATCAAATGAAGGCGAAATATCCACATCTTTTCTCACGAGTTTCCTCTAAATAAATTTCGGGACGAAATTTCCACAAGTAGGGGAGACTGTAACAACTGTGCTTGTAATCGCTATGAACAGTTCTGTTATCAATAAAACAATGTTATTTGATCACAATGTTTGTTTTGTTATGTTATACATTTTTCATGTTTTGACTTTTATGTAATTTCAAACTCTATATCACTTTCTGGAGAGTTATACGCAAACTAGTGCGTAAACGTACTCAGTTTAATGTGAGAAATACTCCGGAACATCAACATATACTCAACATACCTTAAATAACCTTTACATAACTTAGAAATAAGTTTTGAAGGCTTTGGTATGGCAAAAACAAGTTAATTCGCTTACAGGGACTAAATATGACAAACTGCGAAAGTATGTCAATTTGAACTGTAACGAACATTCTGGAACATGACCATAAGTTAAACACACCTTAAATATCCTTTACATAGCTTAGAAATAGGCTTTGAAGGGTTCGGTGTGCTAAACTAAACTTTTGGGACATTCAGGGACTAAAAGTGTCAAAAAGTGCACAAGTTTGCATTTTCGCGCATAACTTACGTTCTGAATACATCTGGACATCCAAAAATTTATGTAAGCATGACTACATTATATTTTAGTGTTCGCCTTAAGAAAAATCCATTCGTTGCGTCATTTGGATCGTTTTTCGCGCTTGTGCGCATTTCGTCGTAATTAAGCGAACATCGCGTTCGTACGGCCAAACGAACCATCATCCGACGTATTTTTGAACATGTTTCATGTCCACAATTTTTAGGCAACATTTTAGGGCCTTAAAGTTGGCTTTACGGGCCTTAGAAGTGTCGGAAATGGCCTTAAACACGTGCAGGGACTGAAACTGTCATTTTTCAAACATATGTGCAGATCAGAAGGGCCATGCGGCCCGCATTGTCTTTGGCTGATCCTGAAGCGGGCCGCTTCCCACTATCAGACCAGATTAAATGTATTAAACAGCTGGTTGCAGCTGTTTTGCACTCCTAATCCCACTTCCACATGTCAAAACCTTATGGTAGGTGGCAAATTGAGCCACCACAACTTTGTGACAAGTGTACGGCTCGGATCATGGCACGATATTCAAGAAACGATCCTAACGGCTCTACTTTTCCTATAAATACCCACCCCCCATTTGTTCAAAACCCACAAATCTGATCAAGAAAGCTCTAAGTTGGAACCTTCGTTTCATACCTGAGCTATTTCGATCTGGGTTAGCATTCGGGGACCCTTCGTAAGTATTCTTTCGTTCTTTTCCTTATTTTTACTGCTTTTCGAGTCAGAAAGTCAAACTTTGTTTGACTTTCAGCGTTGACCAGTAATGGTCAATGCGAAGTTCGTTTGAACTTCGCAACGTGATTGTAATCACGATGGTCATAGTCCCTTGGGACTATGCCTACTGATTACCACGTTGTCTAGGGTCGTAGGGTAGGCGATCTAATAAATCGCCTATACCTTCGAACCCGACCCAGTTTGGTCGATCATTAGGATCCGACCAAATACATTAGGTGACCATAGTGTAGGGAATAACCTTCCGAGGTTATACCTTATGGTCACGGCGTTTAAGTAGTTGTATGATAGGTAGTTTATATGCCTTAGGTAAATTACCAGAATACCCTTTTCATACATAATTGGTAATTTAGCTTATGTAACCTAAACTTTTGTCACGTAACTGATTTTGTAACATGTTTAGGCATATAATACTTGTCATAGGACTAGTTAGGCGGTCCGAACGCGTTTCACGCGCACGACACGTTAAAGTAGCATAAGCTTCCTAAACGGGTCGTAGTGGGTCGTAAACAATTATGTTAAGTTTCATTTAGCATATAGGCTTTGTTAAACCATATCATGTGAGTTCCGACACTCATTTGGTTTACGAACCCTAATGCTACCCAATCTTCCGATTTAGGTCCGGTTTATTAACATAGTTACCTATATTAGGTGCCGTTTGATATTCCGAGATCTATAGCATTACTTGGTGGTTATCTTTTGACAACTGAGCAATCTCAAGTGAGTACATAGACCCCTCTTTTACTGTTTTCTAAACTGTTTTGGGGTGGAACACATGTGCCTACTTGTTACTTTCCTGCTTTCCAGTTTTCACATCATATACTGCTATGTTCGTTAGTACATTATAGTACATGATTTCATTACATCTTATGCTAGGTGTGCCCATTGTGTGCATTACTTGGTACATTGTTTTACATTACATTTCATGCTAGGTATGCCCATTGTGTGCATTACTTAGTACATCGTTTTACATGACATTTCATGCTAGGTATGCCCATTGTGTGCATTACTTAGTACATCGTTTTACATGACATTTCACGCTATGTATGTTCATTTGATTACATACTTAGTGCATTGTTTTCACATGCTCACATTTTGTTATGACATTTGGTTTGTTTACATGGGACAATATATCCATTAACATTAGCTACGCCGTTCGTTAGTAGGTAGTGGTACCATAGGAATTGACAACTCCCGTTCCGGACATCCCAGGGTAAGGGGACAGAAAGGAATGACCGAATTCGTTGACATTAAGACAGATAGACCTTTAATTTGTTTAAAGGGTTTATCACCACAGTCGCCAGGCTTGGATGTATGCATATTCACAATACCACATAAATGTTCATATTAAATAGTTGCATGCATTCACACAAAACATAGCTTTGATTTAAACCAAGTTTTACTTCAATACTTTGTTTTTGTGCATATGGTTTAGTTTGAGACATTTCACTTGCCATACATGACATTTTGACATAGACATTTGACATGGATATTTGACATATACATTTGACATGGATATTTGACATAGACATTTGACATGGATATTTGACATAGACATTTGACATGATTTACATCTTGACATAAACACTTTGACATATTACCCAATACATTTGACAATTGATTCAAACATAGACTTCTTACATTGGTTGGTTTGGTTTGATTATGTGATTAAGTTAGCGATGCGTGTGTAATATGATACAAGCATGGTGGATACGCCGCTGGTACTTCCTATATATAAGTGTTTGTATGATATTACATGGCGTAACGTTACTTGAATCATTTCAGTTTGAGACATAGAACATTTTATACAAATAACATGCTTTTCACAAGACATTGATTTACAAACAACTTATCTTATACAAACACATTTTTACATGGTTATTTATTTAACCTGACATTTACTTATACATATCATCTGATCTTATTGTTTTCAAATGATTTACAAGACAAAGCAAATAACAAGGTTCATGACTAAACATTTTCTCAAATATAAGTCATGAATCTTATTTTCACAAAACCTATGTATCTCACAGGCATTTTTATGCTGACGTACCTATTTTCACATGTGTTTTCAGGTGCTTTTCCATAGGATGATTGATCATGATACTAGGGCGGACCTGTGCCTTAGAGACTTTAAAAGATGATAGACTATGTTTAATTATGTTCTGAACTCTTAATTTACTATTTCGAGACAATGTAACACCCTTGTTTAATAAATAAAATACACTTTGTGTGCCATGGTTATGAAACAATTAATTCTGTCGCGATTCACTCCCCGGCGTTTCCGCCGCGGTCCGTTGTTATACGCGGTCGGGGTGTGACAAAAGGCAACTTACAATCCTACTGCACAAGAATTGGAAGACACCAAGTCTAAGAAGACTTGGGTGGAAGTTTGTTTCCCATGATAGTCTAAGGACTATGCCGGAGATCCCAAGTTTATATAGTGGATCAGGAATCGGCATTTTTCTAATGTTTGAAGTTTTTTGGTTGAAAATTTTTGATAGTGTTTGGATGTTTACAGGTTGTATGACTACGCCGGAGCTTCCAGGTTGGTAAGTGAGAAGCAGGAATCGGCATTTTGATTGGTAAAATGGTGATGTAGACGTAACATTCCTACAAGTGGTATTGTGTTCTACATGTGGTAATTTTTACAATTGATATAGAAGGTGCATTCATGCAAATGGTAAATCAGGGACATTAATTTGTACTTGATTTGCTACAAGTGGTTAAGAGTAGACAATGTGATGAACCATACCCCAAATCTACAAATGATTATATCATCAAAACTTATTTTCCGGAAAAATCATTTTGATTAAAACAAACTTAAGTGTTTTGAAATCTAAATGAGAAAATAGTTTTGTGATAGGGGGAGTTCTGATTGTTTATGACCGAGTGAATGGCGATTTGATGCGATTTGATATCAGTTGTCAAGTTTTTGTACAGTTTGTATGTTTTTTTTTAATTGTGTCAAGAGTTTTAGTTTTCAAATTTCCTAAAATGTGTTTGCATTTTAGGGGGAGTAAATTTTTTTTAGAAAATCCAAAAACATTTGAAAATTTGAAAAAGACAAAAACATGATAAAATTCAAAAATGAGTTTTTTTTGTTGCATATAGAGGAAATGATAGTACATCAGTGGATTGTCACAACATGCTAAAGAAATGTAAAGAAAAATGTGATAAACAATCTTACTGTGGATATGTCAGTAGGTTTTTGCACATTTAGTAGATTGTGATGAGATATAAACCTAAATTCAAACTTGCTTGTTCTGTGGGTTAACACAAACTTGGATATATAGGTAACCCCTGAAATCTTGTTTGAAAGGTCCCTTATTCTGAGATACTAGGTCTTTATGCTCAGTGATATCTGGGGTATTATCCCGGGACTTCTGATTTTGCGGAAGCAATGGCCTAGTCCCCGGAGAATACTTTACATTTGCTTGAAATATAGCTCACCCTCAGCTAAAAAATGATGAAACATTGAAAAATGCTAATCATGGCTGTTGAAACAAAAGATCCTCTAAAGGGGACACACCAAAAGTCGAAGCCGTCATCTCTCTGCGTATCGAAAGATCGACCTGAGCTCTCACGGCCCTCGTACTATAATTTATTCCCCAGACAGATATCATCTGTGGTATATTCACCTGTAAGACTGAATATTGGGATCTGGATACGGGAGTATATTCAAGTAGTGGGACACACGGATAAGTTTAAGTCTTTTAAAACATTAACATCGTATCTCGGATCAATTGAACTTTGTGTGAAAATTTAAGTGGACAAATATACTGACAATCTAGGTAAATTGTTTAGATCTTAATATGAAATGAAGCTTAACGATGTTAGTGATATGTCTCATAAACTGATATGATCCTCTTGCACGAACTCACAAAAATATTGTTTGTAAATATTTCTTTATTCCATTTCTTTACAATCAAAAATTACAAAAAGATTTTCGGTGTGTTTTAGCATAATTTTTGAAAAATCCAAAAAGATTTTCGACAACTGATATTGAAAAGCTGATTGTCAAAATTTCAAGTGCTAAACATGATGACTTAGTTGTGAGGGGAATTAATCTTAAAATGTCAAAAGGTTTGTTAAAATCCTACAATTGGTATTTAAAAAAAAAAAAATCTTCATTTGGTTCATCATTGGTTTGTGATATGAGAGAGAGTTATCTGATTATATCAGATTGTTGATGCATTTAAATTGTTAAATTTAGAAAATTTATTTCTGGGTTAAGATTGTTACAGGTGAGCCAGGTTAATTCATTCAAAGCTTACAAAAGTCAGACTCTGATCATGAATCTAAAAGTTTGCTAGCTGCTGATGCTGATGAACTTAAGGAATCAAGAGATCTGATCAAGAGAATTAGATAAAAGCCAGGCAATGATCCTGTAGACAAAATTTGAATCAGACATCGATCCTGATACAGATGTTGCTGAAGAACAAATGAATGCCAGCAAATTGTGAGGGGGAGTCTGAAGATTTTTAAAGAAAAGGGGGAGTCTGTTGGAAAAGGAGAGAGAAAAGCCTAGAGACTGATCAAGACTGAAGATGTGAAGACATAGTGTTATTGTGACTCGATAGTCGACTCGTCAACATCTGAGGGGGAGTCTGTTGGTGCACTACATCTGTCGACTTCGTCTTGTATCGAGTCTTACACTAGTTAGAAAAGATCAGGGCACGTAAAACGAGAAAATGTGATAGAGTTAGTGAGATTTCGCTTGAACATTTAGATGTTGAAGAGATTTCGCTTGAAGCTACTCAAGCGAAATCAACATGTTAAGATTTCGCTTGAGAGGCTGAAGCGAAACCTTAATGTCTATATATAGGAGTTCAAGGTCAAGCGAAATCATAAGTTGTTTTTGAAAGATTTCCATACCGAGGTGCTGCCGGTGTGAGAACTGATTGTAATTGCATTCATATCAATACAAATCAGTGTTAAAGTGAAAATTCAGCTGTTTTAAAGTCAAATACTTGTTTTCCGCACCTGTATTTGATGGAATTCCTCTGAACCGACTCGTTTAGGTCGAGAACACGGTCCTTACAATGTTCAGTAAGTTTTGGGATTCAAGTTATATACGTATCTGTTTCAGTGCCAAAATCTAGACTTGTTTAACGTCAGTAACGTTCATGTTTTGTACGTATGCCTGCCTTACTTTACTGTTGATTTCTCCGTTACTGGGCAACTTTTTGGCTCAGCCGTATTTTCTTTCTTGTTTTTGTCTTATGTGTTTACAGGTAATCGGGGGAAACAGGGATGAGTGAAAGGAATATGAAGTTCAAGTTTTTAAAGCTTTTCGTTTTCTTTTTATTTCAGAAATTGAATAATATAAGACTTAGGTTTTCTGGTGGATTCGAGACTTTTGTTTCTTGGTTTCTATCTTTTATTGAAACTTTTTGGTTTTTGATATCTGTAATAGTGACATGTCAGACTGTTCTGGGTTGGGGTGTTACATGGTTGGAGCCCCCCCCCCAGGAGCTTTATCAGGCCACGTCAGCACCACCAAGGATCCACCTCAGCCATGGAGTCCCCTTTAATTTGCATAGTGTGGATGGAGCCCCCTATTAAACAAAACTAAAAAAAAGATTTAATTGGTTTAAATCAAGTGGGCCCCTCTATATCGCCCCTTCTCAATCTTTACCATGATGGAGCCCCTCCTATAGCCCCCCCCCTTTTAATTCGGACGGTGTGGTCGTATAGTGCCCTGGGGCGCTATAGTTGCTGAGTTGGAGGGGATGGCGCCCCCACACCCTCCAGCCTTAGCGATAATTTGACTTTTAATCATTCTTATTTTATTGTTATTAAATAAATTGTTATTATTGAATGGATTGGTTGAAAGCTTAACGATAAAAATATACATGTTATAAACTCACAATTTAAGCTGAAACTATGGGTTGAATTATACTATACTACAAAGGGTTTTAAAATAAGAAGGGTAAAAAACCACCATAACTATAAAGTGAGAATTGTCAAAAGAGGAATCAAATGAGAAGGGTAATTTTGTTTAAGACAAATACAAAAAATATGCACATGGAAGGCACATGCTATCCTCCCCCCCTAATTTTTTAAACGTCGGTAACTTTTTATATACGTCATTTTGTTTATTTTTAAATTATACCATAAAATCGAGTGTCTTTATATCTTTAATATGAGTACCCTATTATTATCGTTTTCAAAAAAAAAAAAAAATTGTATACCCAGTTGTATATTACACAATGAACATAACATAAAACACAATGAGTATCAAAGTAAAATCACAATGGGAAGTAAACCAAAAACACAATGGATGACAATAGTTAAAAGACACAATGGATAACAAACTAAAACATAATGGACATAAAGTAAAACACAATGTAACACCCAACCCCTAACCCGGGTGATTATGTACAATTGATACACTTACAATGGAAGCAAACTGAACTTTCATTAAAACTTATAATTGTTTGAGTACAAAACATTATTTATTTACAAGCTCTTAACAACTAAGAACTCCTTGATCTTCTAAGCTCCACAAATAGTTCATATTGTTCCAGACTCAGCTGAGATATGTATACTCAAAACGAAGTCAGTTATATACTAGTGAGCTCATACTATACAATTTTTATAAAGACATACCATAGTTTACATTATATCCGTACACAATATGGGCCAGTGACCACATTATAGTCAGGTTGGGCCTCACTGAACCTCATAGGCCACATTTGACTTGTCACAAACCACCGTACAAGGGACATACCGGTCTTCCAGCTGTGCCCCCTTACGGCCGTCACATAGGTATGAGCGTGTGTCGCTGGACCTTATAAGCACGAAGTGCCTGAGGGTACACCACATTATTACCCTTCCCAAAGTGACACACCCCCATTAAGCATAATAGGGTCCCATATACCCCTACTGACACATGCATATTGTAGCATTCTCATTATTACAAGTTCAGACGAGTATACTATCACAGTTTAATAAATAAGTATGATGACTCACCTGATTAACAGTTTCTTAACAGCCGCTAGTACGGTTAGGTTATGTCTCAAGGTCCTGACACAATTACATAATCCTAGGTTAGGTAATGGTACACCTAACTAGTCATTATCGTGGTTAGATATTGGTTAACTAACAGACAGTGTCGTCCTGATCAGTCAAAAACCCAATTACCCTAGGTAGCTAGGGTAAGTATGGTATCGTATCCATGAAGAGCATGTGGTAAGTATTGCACGAGTTGTTTGATTATCAAAATTATTTACCGAACAAGTGTACAAAGCAATTATGAAGTTTGCTATGATTAAATTTTGTCTTTTGAAATGTTTAGTTAAAGTAACTATTTTTAATTTCGTTGAAAACAATAATATGGGATAACAATCACACCCGAGTTTGAAATTGTAAGACCTAGGGTTCCTACACTTTTTAGATTCAATTTAGTTGAATTTAGTTTTAACGGATTTAGTGTCATGTGGCTTAGGTGCCAAGAGCTATCAACGTCATAGATAAGAGACCTCACTGCACTTCGTTACCAAGAACATGTATATCATATCGCACATATTCGTTTCATAAAGTCAAATTTCATAACTCACTCGACAATTCGTGAATTCAATACAAATGCAAGACTATTATCAAGAGATTCAAATACTTAAACAACTTGTCACAAATCAAATCATAAAACAAATGCCAAAATCTAGAACGCTTACAACCTTACACCCAGGGATGATCGTGGTAGATTAGCCACGCATCGCGTTCAAAGTCGCAACCCAGAATCCTTTATCTTTCTTGATCTCCGTGCAAAACAGCCAAGGGCTGCCTCGTTGCGTCCTCTGAGCTATTGTGCGATCCCCCCTAATCTGTTGTTTCTTTGCTTTTTTTAATTTTCCACCGTCATGGGCCATGTGTCTTATTTAGTGGGCTAGTTGTCCCCACCATTAGTTCGTTAATCCAACACTTCATTACCCATGTGAGTTAGTTATGAGCCCATTTAATTGTTTCAATATTTTCATTCCCTGCATGTAATGTTATGAAAAATTTATAAAGCTAACTATTTAAATTAATTCAAACTAGGTTTATACATTAAGTCCGCGTTGCGGCACACTAAACTGTATCATTCTCGCTTTGAACATCACTTATACCAATGAAGTCGATACAAAAGGTTGTTGATATGTTTCAACGTGACATATTAAGAGAATTAGATACACAAAGTTACTATGCTACACTCATACATTTATAAATGTTAAGAAGCCAAAATAACCAAAACTTCCAAGCATATGAATTTCATAGAAGGTATGACTAAAGGTGGATGTGGTTCGCCTTATCTTTTTTCCATGTTTAGTCTCTTTTATCTTTGGAAAAGAGAAGATATTATCATGAGCTTGCAAATTACAACATTAGTCTACATATTCGATTTTACATTTTCATTCCATGTCATATTTCCAGCTTGCGACCCAAATTCTCCCTCTTTGATTATTCCATACACAAAAGCAAGAAAAAAACATCAAAACCCACCCACTCATCTCCATTTTAGTTGTCTGTCACCAATCATAACTCATGTATATATAATATAGATCATATATATAATATAAATCTTGTAATTAAATTGAAGTTTGTTAAAGTGAACATGATACTAACTGTTGTTTGGTTGATACGAAAAGCAAATCCTCTAAAGCCTCATCTAGTCATATTAAATCCCTCTTAATAATTGTATTATTAACAAAACTTTGACAAATAGCGGTGTGAATTATGGAGATACTGCTTTTGCTTTTAATCAAACAAAAATTACTTTCATAATTGTATAGTTTTTATCATTAGGCATGGAATGGCATATGAATCAAAGATCTTTGCTCAGGTGTGCTTAGAAAAATGAATGTATAATTATAAATAAAGAAAACAGAATAGCTAACCCATGGCATGTGGCAGTTGCCCTTTTTTTGGTTTTGCAGATGTTGTGGTGGTAGATAGCGTAATCGTTGGAATTAGTCCAGTTGCGAATCAATTCACCTCCTTCTTTTCCTTTGTACTTTTGTAGTAGATGGCTTCGAGCTTTGGTATCACACCTTCAAAAATTATAACTTGAAATTAAGTTGTGAAATTTGTTATTAAAATTTATTTCATGAACATCAATTACTTGTAACCCCGGAATCTAATTTCACTAAGCTATCCTTTATTCCTTTTCTAATCAGAAGTGTGGAATAAGAGAAATCAAAGAATGTATAGTAAGAAGGATCGAGTCTAGGCCACCTCCGATCACAACTGACCACCACTGTTGTCACTTTGCACTATCACCGCAACCTGACCATCATCATCAACCACCACTACCAAGCTAACACCTCTGACCAGCGGCCGAATTCGCTCTCCGCTGGAACCACCATCATTACCCCTATTCTTTACCAACTCCCCCAATGCCACCTTCACAACCTTAAGCCACCGCCTTCATCATCATTACCCATAACCATCGTCATCGCCTTTGACCACAACCACCAGCGTCGTTACCTCAATTAGGCAGACCCACAGCTATTTCCATAACTTACCAAAGTTACAAAACCCTTAACAATAAAGGGCAAAATAATATCAAGACTTTCGTAGGTCAATTAGAGTCGTAATCTCCAAACTTAACCAACTTCGAAAAACGAATTCGAAAAATCATTCACAAAACATACATTCGAAGTAATATTACCTTGCAATCCTTTCCTTTGAATCCTACAACTTCTAGTAGCGATATAATGTCCCCAAAAAAACACCCAAATTAAAACCCAGAACCTAGCAGAAGCGTGTAAGAAATCGATAAAAGCAACAACACCTAAATGTCAGCATACCTGAAGAAGTCGAAATAACAAACAGAATTGAGAAAGCAAATGATGATTGAGAGTTAATTTCTAAGAACAGAAACCATAGTGCTTTATCATCAGTAAAGCAATAATCAGATAGGACCAATATAACCTCACTATTAGGATTTCTTGTTAATCTTTGTTGGTATACATAAATGAAGGGGTAAGGTCCCAAAAACCTCATAATAAGTACTTGGGACCATACCACAACCTTACTTTTCAGCCTTGTACCTTGTGCGGCCGTGCACTGGTCTCACAAAAGGAAGACTTAAAGAACAGTCGACAATCAACATTTGCGCGCCCAAAGGAAATCATAAATCCTTGCGCTTCCTCCCATAAACAAAGGATGAAAATCCCGAAATAAACACTTCCGCTTAAATACCCAGACTTGGGATTTATTTATTCAGCTGTCTCCACACGATAAGGTGCCACACCAGATTACAGCAGTAATCTTCTAGAAGAAATACAATCGTGCACCACCAAGACGGTTATAACCGTCTGGACACGTGTCACCATCTCAGGCATCCCTGAAACCACAACGAAAGCATGTAATTGGATAGTAATCTCCACTTGATCACTTTACACGTGGCAAATCCCCAGCCTTCGATCTGAGCCACGATCCGTGTGCTCTCACGTCAGATCCAGAAGCTTGACGGAAGGAAATGTAACCGCTTACGGGGTTAGCATCTTCCGTTAACTTTTCACTAACGGGTTTTCCCGCCCAAAAGACTCTCGGCTATAAATATGAGAAACAACCCAGGTATGAATTCAAGTTACACACACTTCTTAAATACATCTTCTTCTTCATAACCCATACTTATTCTCACACCGGAGTCGGGTCAAGGAGAGAACCCCTTTCTCCCCTTGGCGAGGCTAACGGTGCTTCTTTTTTGCAGAGTTATCGGAGAAGGAGATCAGTCGTTACCAAATCGAACGAGAGGAAACTTACCCTTTTTATGCGGATTCAAACCCCCTAGATATCTCGGTTCCGACCATTTATCTAGTGTTTCTTCAATAAACAACATCGCAAAAGACATTTCTTTTCAGTCCTAACAATATTATATTATATAGGTTTTATGGAGAAACAAAGCATTTGCATATTCATAAGAAGCGAAACAAACAAACAGATTAAAATATGTATTACCATCCAAAAGGATCCAAACATCAAACATCTGGTCGGCATGAATACACATCAAAATTCCAAAGCATTTAACATGAAATAAAGGCCAAAATATTCACAAAACATTGTGGTTTCTGAAATCACAAATCAATAATAAATATTCATAAAATATTTAACGAATTATTGGACTGACTTAGTTTCTGAAACCACAAATCAATAATAAATTAGTTAATAATTAGATCATAAACGCAATCTTGCAATCTTGAAATTGATTATTTTGATATTAAATTTAAAAGTCTTCGGATCAGAACAAACCATGGTCCATTTAACAGCCGTGGTCATCTAAGAGGCACCACCATAAATAGTACAGTCGCCGTCCCTGATCACCACCATCGCCAAAGTGAAGGAACGCTCATAAGTCATCACACTGACGTGCTTTGTCTCACTCCTCTCTATGTTGTCGATGGATTGTGATTGTCGCCGCCGTCGGTGGAGAAACAGAAAGGAAAGGAATCATATAGATGTAGAGATGAAGATGGGTGTTGGTGGAAACGCGTGGCTAATTAGGGTTTCCAGAGGGAGACGCGTGGTAATGTAGTAAACGTATAACATTGATACAAACCCACGATATCACAATCCAAATAGTCCAATCATAGAATAACACTACACAATTACTATTCATTCCATTGTGCTATTAATAGATTTAGATTATCAACATGCAATTAATATGATTCAAGATTTCTCATGTAAGGTCACCTTCAATTCTCTTTTAATTCTTTTCTAACAGACAAATAAGTTATTTTTACCAACATTCAATCCTAACCTTTATTCCATTTTGACACAGGTACATTATTAGAGAAAATCTTTAAATTTCATTACATAACTCATTGTTTTAAAATGTTTTACACCCTAATGAAACGCCCATCTTAAAGAAGAATCAAAACAGCAATTTGAAACGTCTATTTTCTAATCTTTCAAATCATAATTTGATTTTACCAAAATGCCCTTGTAAGTAACTTACTTAACGCTCAATATTCATTTTTATAAAACACCGAAACCATAACACTGTAAAAATGCGACCAAAATAAACTTTACATATTCTTAAGAACATTGGTCATACTTAAAATGATGACCATACTACTCTAATTACCACAATCCAACATTCACAAAAAGTTAACATAAGTCTTTAACAAAACTTTTAAACAACTAGACTTAATTTACTACATAACCAAAATATTTTGACCCATTTGCATAAGCGAGTGCGGAAGAGTCATAATGGCGTTGCGGATAGTGTTCGTCCCGAGCAAGGCGCTGCATTTATGTAGAAGCTTTATCTAATATTACAACAACGAAAATTCGTCAATAAATTCATACATTATATAATGCTAGATTCCATTAGTCATAACATTCAAACTTACTAACATACATTCTTTAATGTATAACATACCACAATATATATCAACCCTTAACAAACGGGTCAATATAGTTCATGACTTTCTTTCTTATTTTCCTTCTAAGCGGTCGACCCGTCCATAACGGATCGACAAAATGCAACACTTTCTCATTCTCATTCTAATTCAAATAACTCGTTCAACACGGATTATCATAAAGCCTTATCTTACACATTCTCAATCTAAACCCAATTGACCCGTTCGTCATGAATCAATACGGAACCTTACTTTTGACTACTCATTCAATTTAAAATATACCTTCTATAGTTCAACAAGAAACTAATGGAATATACAACTAACATCATTTATGAATCCGTAAAAATAAATTTACAACTACTAACATTACATAAGTTTATAAGTAAACGAACTTACCTCGTTCTTGAGCTTTTTGTTGCAAACCGGAACTAGTTCCTTCTTCTTTCAATCCTACACATAATCCATTCTAATTTAGATTATGTCGTTCATTTACTTAACTATCACATTCACGTATAATTTGCATTCCATAACACATTTCACAAAATATCATCTTTACATTTTCCATATACATTGCAAGACTTCCTAATTTATTCAAATTACAAAATCAACCATTCAAGCATTTAATCGAACACTTGGTGTGCGTACAACATTTTAAGCACTATGTACATGTGCTTTATGCATAACCTACTCATTCACATCACACTTGATCAATTCAACCAATTTCACATAGCTTCTTAGTCTACATCAAGAACATCTACCAAAACTCTAATACTTATACATTCATCATTCAATTTCTCATAAGTTTCATAATCTAAAAATCTCTATAATCTTATCATATAACTAGCACAAGTGGGTTTTACTTCAATCTTTCAACATAATTAAATTCATGCATGATTCACATTCTATATGATGATATTTATTCATATATAAATTCAGATTCATACAATTTTCACGGATTGATCAAAACCCACTTATCAAGAAGCATCAAAACATAAAATTGAACTCACCTTATGTTCAATACACTTAGATCAAAGGGTATCTAGACTCATGCATTCGATTTCTGCTCTAAACCAGGTTTAATTCTTGAGTTCTTGCATAAAATTAAAGGAGAAGGGTTTCTCCTGCCCTTGCCCCTTTCTCGCGACACACACCCCACACACCAACACTGTGTTTTATTTTTTATTTGCTTTTAATTATAATATTTACACATTCAGCCCTTGCAGATTCTTTTATTGTCATTCTTGTATAATTTTTCTAAGTTTATAACGTCCTTCATATATATTTAAAACTTAACTAATCATTTAAAATATTTAAACATCAAAAAAAATCTATTGTAAATTTTGGGGTTTACAAATCTACCCCCCTTAAAGGAGGTTTCGTCCCCGAAACCTTAATACGTACCAAATAAAGTCGGGTAGTACTTCCGCATTTCATCCTCCGATTCCCACATTAGATCTGATCCTTTCCGATGTTGCCATTGAACTAGAACTTGTCGAATGGCCTTATTGCGGAGATGTGATGTGTGCAAAATGTAACATATAAATTACATCAAATGAGACATGAAACTAACCCTTGTTTAGTACTAATGTTGGAAAAAGTGTGTTTTTGTCTTCCTTTTGTATTTACAGGACCAAATGAGCTTAAATGAACAAAAGGAAAAAATATACAACAAATACCAACATAAATACAAAGAAAAGGAATAAACATGACATGCCCGACCCCTCGGCAGCATCCCCAAGAGCAAAAACAAGGAACAGAAGACTGACCACGGGCCGTGCCCACTGGACACGGGGGCGTGGTCAGGTATCTGTAGAAAGGACAAAGCTGTGGAAGCTTCTACGCCCACCACGGGGGCGTGCCCTGCTCAGCACGGGGCGTGGTCAATGCTAAGATTCGCAGAATCTTGCAAAATCTTGGTAGTACAGATACGCTTCTGCACACGGGGCCGTGCCCACTGGACACGGGCCGTGTTGAGCCCTATGCTGACAAATGCAATTAATGAAGGAAGAGAAAAGGATGGCCATGGGGCGTGTCCGCTGGACACGGGGCCGTGGTCAGGCTTCTGTTCAGTCTATAAATAGGGGTGCTTGGTTCACTTCAAAGGCATCCCTTGGCAAACCACCTCTCTCCCACTTTGCCACCACTCCACCACCACTACAACACCCACATCCACCATCATCCACCATCCACCTTAGAGTGTGTGTAGTAGTCTCGGGATCCCAGATTGAAAATAGTAAGAGTTCTTTTCAATCAAAGGCCATGTTTGGCTAAGTCTCTTACATCACTTGGTGAAGACAAGTCTTTAATGTATTACTTTTTTATTTTTAATCTTTTCACACTTTTTATTTGGTTTTGTATTAATGACTTTAATAACTAGTTTCTTATGTTGAAGGTGAAACTTCTTTATCATTTGTCCGTGGTGCCTTGGCATTACTTTACTGTCTATATAAAGTAAAAGATTTACACCATTCATATCTCTACGGTCTATATAGAGATATGTTGGCTACCTGGTCGGGGGTTAAGGGAATGGTTTACTAAGGTTCTTGCCTTGTTTAGTGTATAGATCCTGCAAGGACTTGGGTCAAGCTTACTAGGACTTCTTTCAATACCCACTGGTATTGGATGGCGAGGGTGCGAATGGCTTGATCCCCTCATATGTAAACTACTATTAATACTTTAAACCGACTACTTGGTGTAACACCCCAATCGCGTAATACAACAACACGCGGAGGAAATATCGAGGAGTCACGTTACAAATTGCTCAGAACTACTGGTACTAAATTGTTACAATATCATTAACATCGTTTTACAAACAAAGAATACATGTAATTGTTCTTTTATTTAGAAGTCTAAGGCCCGTATGCAGTCCTATGCGTTGCATGCTTGAACAGTCGAAAACCTGAAACATATGTGAAAAACAGTCAGCATAAAAATGTCGGCGAATACATAGGTTTATTAGCCAAATAAATGGCAAAACATTTGGTATTGCAATACTTTAACAGCTACGAGAGCTGTCAATTGAAAATAAATCTTGAAGCCAAAGAATGGCAAAAATTTATCATTTGCAATACGTAATCTTAATTGTGAAAACTCGTGACAAAACATGTTTGTGTATGGCAATATGATTATTACTAAGTCATTTTTATGCCTTACATTGTAATCTCGTTTAAACCATTGTAAAAACTCGTTAATATGTTATTAGAAATCCAATCAAGGATTAATAATAACTATTTTGAAATAAATCAAAACTAATGTAAGTATTATATAAACCAAATCAACGATTCCTGATAATACTTCATATATCTTTCTAAGAATCTAATATATAAAAATATGGGAAATTCTATGAAGATTTCGATACTCGAACATTGAAACAATCGTACACAAAATCCTAAAGTGATCTAGATAACGCTACAAGAATAATAAAATAAGAACACTTATATATAGGAAGTACCAGCGGCGTATCCGCCATGTTCTTATTTTATTACACCCGTTTCGTTATCTAAATCACAACTACCACATAAACACATAATTGTCAACTTGTTCCATCTCGTAAACATGCATTAAAGTACACAATGAATCCAAACAGGGGCTCCAATATTAGTACTCTAAACATCCCATATATGTCTAGCTATGAAGATAGATAGATATTACAGGGATAAGGTTCTCGTTACATCGTCTAACCTAACATGCATTAAAGTACATAATGAATCCAATCATGGACTTCAATATTAGTACTCTAAACATCTTACAAGAATCAACCTATAAAGATAGATAGATGTTATAAGGATTCTGGGTTCTGTTACATTGAATCAAAACAATCCTAATCCTAATGGTGATTCGGGATAACGCCACGAAAGGTAATACAATAAGCACACTTATATATAGGAAGTACCAGCGGCGTATCCACCATGTGCTTATTGTATTATCTAGTTTCGTTATCTAAATCACCAACAATCTAAGACTGTACTTCAAATATCCTGTAAGAATCTAACTATGAAGATAGGTAGATCACTTAAGGATTCAGATAAACATCGCATTTGCATAATCAGAATAATACACATAAAAGCACTTAGTGAACACATATATGCCATACATTTTGAAAACCAATCGATTACACATATGAATCACCCCAAAACATTTGAAAACAGTAAAAGAGGGGAACTATGTACTCGCCTAGGATTACGTATAGTTTCGGTTCAAAGGGTATAACAAAGCTTGAAAGACCAAGAGTTCAAGTGTTGAAGCGGTTCCTAGAGTAACGGACACTATGTTAGCGAAACGACACCTAAATCAGAAGATCGGGTAGAATGAGGTCTTGTAAACCGAATGAGTATTGGAACTCATGTGATATGATTTAACAAAGCCTACATTCTAAGTCGGAACCTATCCTAAGTGCTTACGACCCATTACGACCCATTAAGGTAGCTTACGCCACTTTAACGCGTCGTTCGCGCGAATGCGCGTTCGAGACGCCTAACTAATCCTATGACAAGTATTATATGCCTTAACATATCTAATTATGTTATATAATCAGTTTAGATGTCAAAATATTGGTTACATATGCATAAAATGAAATTATGCGCAAATGGGGCATTTTGGTCATTTTCCTAAGGCATATAAACTACCTATCATACAACTAACTAAACGAAGTGACCATAAGGTATAACCTTGGAAGTTTATTCCCTATACAACTATGGTCACAATATATGTTTGGTCGTATCCTAATGATCGATCAAACGGGTCGGGTTCGGAAGTCTAAGCGGTTGTTTAGACCGCTTATCTTACGAGCCTATACAAGCACTAAACTAAAAGTGACGAGTTAAGCATGTTAAAACATGTTTAACGAAGTTAGAAAACAAGTTTTGATATCAAAACAAAGGGTTTTGATACCCAAGAATAGTTTGGTTGCAAAATACGCATAAACGCGTATTTTGACCGAAACTATGACTCGTCACTACACCTAATTAACGTGGTAATCAGTAGGTATAGTCACAAGGGACTATAACCATCGTGATTACGCTCGCGTTGCAAAGTTCAAACGAACTTTGTGTTGACCAAAGACTGGTCAAAGCAGAAAGTCAAACACTGTTTGACTTTCACGCTTGAAAAACGATAACAAGCATGAAAGAAACTTACAAAGGGACCAAGCAAGGAAGATTTGATTCAAAATACTCAGGTATGAAGTGTTAAAACTCCAACTTAGAGTAGATTGAATTAAATGTGTGAGTTGTGAAATGAAATCAAGTGGGTATTTATAGGAATTCAAGAACTGTTAGGATCGTTTCTCGTAATTCGTGCTTCGATCTAGACCTTACAAGTGTTACCCACTGATTTTCAATACTAGGGGACCTTAAAACCAGCTAGTGGTTTGTTAAAACCATGTACCAAACCCAGAAAAAAAGCTGCTGTTGCTGAAATAATGAATCTGCCCAGATCAGTCTCTGGAGCCCCGCGAGAGGCCTGTCGCGCCCCGCCAGAGACCAAAATGGCAGAATGTCAAACACAGTCCCTGCAAGTCTGAAACTTGGTTTTTGATGCATTTTGACACGTTTAAGCCCCGTTAACCTCATTTCAAAGCTCTAAAATGAAGTTAAAGTATCAGGAGCTTAAAATATGCTCAAAATATCTCGGATATCGGTTCGTTTGGTCGTATGATCGCGTTGTTCGGTTAATTACGACGGAAGTCGTAACGAACCCGAAATCGATCCAAATTATGCGATGAGTTAAATTCTAACATTCCAAACACTAAAATAAAATATTTTAATGATTAAAAAAATTTGTGGATGGCCGGATATGGTCAGAACGTAAGATATGCGCGTAAATGCAAACTTACGCAGTTTTTGACGCTTATAGGCCCTATTGATCAAGTAAGCATATTTTCTCATAACGAACCCCTCAAAGCCTATTTCTAAGCTATGTAAAGGATATTTAGGGTACGTTTAGCTTATGATCAAGTTCCGAAATGTTCGTCACTATACGAATCAGCACAGTTTGACGCAAATAGTCCTTGAGAGTAAATAAACTTGTTTTTGACACACCAAAGCCTTCAAAACTTATTTCTAAGTTATATAAAAGTTATTTAAGGTATGTTAAGCCTATGCCACTGTTCCGGAGTGTTTGCCGCATTAAACTGGTTACGTTTACGTATCAGTTTGCGTTTAACTTTCCAGAAAGCGATTTAAAGCTGGAAATTGAACTTAAAATCAAAACGTGATATTGTAAAACACAAATAAACAAATTTTGAGACCAAAACACATTGTTTCTTTTATAAAAGATTTTGTCCTATATCGTGTGTGTTTACGGAGCACAAGAGTCACAGTCTCCCCTACTTCAGGAAATTTCGTCCCGAAATTTATTCGAAGGAGATTGTAGAGTGGAAATTGAAACAACTGATGGATAAGCAGATTGCTGGATCCCAAAGATGCGGAGCATCATTTGGTGTTGGAAATTTGAGGGAATTCAAAATGTGATTTGGGATATTCAAAGTGTCTTAAGGTATTCAACCCTTTGAAACTTGTGAAAGTCGACTAGTGTTCAAAAATCATTTAAGTATGGCACTTTGTTATACTAAGCTCCTAGTGTAATCCCTAGCAAACAAAGGGGTGTACATTCAAGCCCTACACGTACGTGGTTTCTATCATCCCACGAGGTACATCCAATACACCATGAGCATCTCATGCATAGGAGACGGGTCATCATACCTATGGCATCAAGATCGTCACCTTTAACACCATAATATACTTCCGGTTGGCTCGATTTGAGTTAATGAATGTACTTTGTTGTCCATCGGAAATAACCACACAAATAACAATTAAGCACATAATCACCTAATGGTCCAAGATAACATAAAATCACCAAGTGATCTTAGCAACGTTCTGAAGAATAACACAATAAGAACACTTATATATAGGAGGTATCATTGGCGTATCCACCGTGTTCTTATCGCATCATACTTCTCCCGTTACCTAACTCACTCTAGATTTTATGCCACCATACTTAACAAGGCTTACTATGATTCTCATGCGTCGAATCTCATAATTAAGTGTGCACCCATAATTGCTCGTTTCGTCGCATGGTCCACATAGCTCCTCTTGTTAAGCGAGGGTAAACAAATAATAAGGTCGAACTATCATCTAAATCAAATAAACATTGTCATAACATAACATCTGTCAAATCGAATTGCATTTCATACTAGCAATGATAGCACTACTTATTTTGCATAAAACAAATTTAGTAGCAGGTATTTTATTCTAGTACAAATATTTATATATGTTTCATACTTAACCAAACAGGTAAAATGCAACATATACAAATCATGCGTTGTCATCATAATATAAGCATATCGAGGAAAATGTTTTCAAATCATGCGCTAGGTATGCTAAGTTAACAAACTAAGTACGTTAAATCAACATACGAAGCAAATTGTATTTATAATCATTGTACTATGCATTTTAGATAAACAAATCATGTATGTAATGCTATGATCATAAAACAGTATTAACTTATTCATAGTATTCGTATCGATCGTGTTACCACGTTTGTACGAATATACCAGAGTGTAGTCATATTATGCTAAATTATAAGATTTAGTTCCTAAAGAACGAAATCCTCAAAATCAGCATGTAACTGTAATTACTCATAAAGTAACCACATTAGAGTTTGAAACTGGAAGAAAAATGAATAACAAGGATAAAGATAAACTTCTTGAAATTTATATTGTTTTCGAAATTTAACAGAAAATATAGAGGTTTAAATGATCATAAGGGCTTGATCATTAGCTTGAGCCTCATTGACGTTGAACACTCGTCCATTAGCATTGACAAGCTTGGGGCAGTTCCGCTTGAAATGATTTAAATCACCACAATTGAAACATGCTCTAGGGCGAGTCTGAGTAGGGGCTGCTCGATTCTGGATACGACAGGTCGCATCTAGATGTCCAAATAGACCACAAGTTGTATACTGATGACAAGGAGAATTTGTTGCATGATGATAGTCGCAATGGTTGCGCCGAGGTTGCTTTCCATGATAAAATCCTTTAAAGGGTACCGAATTTAGTGGAACAGGTGCAGGAATTGCAAAACGCTTTGAAGTCTTGCGCTTCCTAGAATTTTTTTTTGAAGATTCGGCCTTTGTTCCTTTCGAATTCTCATTAGTAGTTTTGGCGTTTCATTTCTTGTACTTAGAAAATTTAGCGTTAACTTTGACTTAGTCAAATTTTGTTTATAAGTCTCGTTTTTTTTTTGTATTTAGATTATACAGTGTTGTGGATTTTGTTTAAAAATAAACTTTTGTAATATTTTTGGATGAGAGATTACAAACCGAGTTAAAGGTTTGTATTATAAATTCTTTACCTGTTAAAAATTTATTGCTTTTAAGAAAAAATGTTTTAAATTTTAAATCTTTAAAATAAGGAAACTTTGTGTTTGAAATTTTGAAAATTCTCATCCAAATGGTAAAAATTTGAAATTTTAAAAGACAAGGGTAGTGTTTTGAAAATGAAATAGGATCTCGTAGTGTCATGAAATGAAATGAGATTCATTTCAACTGTATCGAATCAAACGCATCACCGAAGGTAATATGATGAAATAGTACTGGGAAAGGAAAGTTGTTTCGATTGTCGTGAAGAGCAAACATATTACCGAGGGTAATATGAATGAGTAGTGTTACAAAGGTCGTTTAGAAATCGATCGGTAGGGTCAAGGCGGATAGGTTTTTATAATGCTTCACGAAGACATGCTTTAGCCTATAAGTGGACACTCACCCTAAGAGTTCCCAGGTAAGAGTGACTGGTCCGATAATGCAGATTTGTACGAACACTCTAGCCTTAGACAGAAAACTCGGGGTACAGGCATCCACCCTTCCAGATTGCATGTGTTCACATTATTAAAACCCAAGATTTCAATGAAAAACGTTTGAGGAAAAACATTTAAGAAATCTTTTGATACAAATCGTTTGAGATAAAACATGTTTGCGAAATATTTTGACAAAAACATTTAAGAAAAAATTTTGGAAAATATTTCAATGAAAATGTTTTGAGAAAACATTTTGAGGAATACCCTAAGGCATGAAGCCTAAGGTTCAGGATAAATCATCTAAGGCTAAATGATTTGTAAATCATAGAGTAGTTGTGGCAGGAATAAGGATGAGGATTAGGAAAGAAATCCTAAGTCTACTCATGTTTAGGTCCTAGGAAGGTTATAGACTAGGTTCAAGGCAAGCTAATAACCTAATTCCCAATAACCAGTGCTCTGATACCAATCTGTAACACCCTAATCGCGTAATACAACAACACGCAGAGGAAATATCGGGGAGTCACGTTGCTCAGAACTACTGGTACTAAATTGTTACAATATCATTAACATCGTTTTACAAACAAAGAATACATGTAATTGTTCTTTTATTTAGAAGTCTAAGGCCCGTATGCAGTCCTATGCGTTGCATGCTTGAACAGTTGAAAACCTGAAACATATGTGAAAACAGTCAGCATAAAAATGCCGGCGAATACATAGGTTTTATTAGCCAAATAAATGGCAAAACATTTGGTATTGCAATATTTTAACAGCTACGAGAGCTGTCAATTGAAAATAAATCTTGAAGCCAAAGAATGGCAAAAATTTAGCATTTGCAATACGTAATCTTAATTGTGAAAACTCGTGACAAAACAGGTTTGTATATGGCAATATGATTATTACTAAGTCATTTTTATGCCTTACATTGTAATCTCGTTTAAACCATTCTAAAAACTCGTTAATATGTTATTAGAAATCCAATCAAGGATTAATAATAACTGATTTGAAATAAATAAAAACTAATGTAAGTATTATATAAACCAAATCAATGAGTCATGATAATACTTCATATATCTTTCTAAGAATCTAATATATAAAAATATGGGAAATTCTATGAAGATTTCCATACTCGAACATTGAAACAATCGTACACAAAATCCTAAAGTGATCCAGATAACACTACAAGAATAATAAAATAAGAACACTTATATATAGGAAGTACCAGCGGCGTATCCACCATGTTCTTATTTTATTACACCCATTTCGTTATCTAAATCACAACTACCACATAAACACATAATTGTCAACTTGTTCCATCTCGTAAACATGCATTAAAGTACACAATGAATCCAAACAGGGGCTCCAATATTAGTACTCTAAACATCCCATATATGTCTAGCTATGAAGATAGATAGATACTACAGGGATCAAGTTCTCGTTACATCGTCTAACCTAACATGCATTAAAGTACATAATGAATCCAATCATGGACTTCAATATTAGTACTCTAAACATCCTACAAGAATCAACCTATAAAGATAGATAGATGCTATAAGCATTCTGGGTTCTGTCACATTGAATCAAAACAATCCTAATCCTAATGGTGATTCGGGATAACGCCACGAAAGGTAATACAATAAGCACACTTATATATAGGAAGTACCAGCGGCGTATCCACCATGTGCTTATTGTATTATCTAGTTTCGTTATCTAAATCACCAACAATCTACACACAACCAACCATCGAGTCACAAAGTACTTCTTAAAAACCTTACTATGAAGATAGGAAGATCTAAGACTGTACTTCAAATATCCTGTAAGAATCTAACTATGAAGATAGGTAGATCACTTAAGGATTCAGATAAACATCGCATTTGCATAATCAGAATAATACACATAAAAGCACTTAGTGAACACATATATGCCATACATTTTGAAAACCAATCGATTACACATACGAATCACCCCAAAACATTTGAAAACAGTAAAAGAGGGGAACTATGTACTCGCCTAGGATTGCGTATAGTTTCGGTTCAAAGGGTATAACAAAGCTTGAAAGACCAAGAGTTCAAGTGTTGAAGCGGTTCCTAGGGTAACAGACACTATGTTAGCGAAACGAAACCTAAATCGGAAGATCGGGTAGAATGAGGTCTTGTAAACCGAATGAGTATTGGAACTCATGTGATATGGTTTAACAAATCCTACATCCTAAGTCGGAACCTATCCTAAGTGCTTACTAGAGGACCTTAAAACCAGCTAGTGGTTTGTTAAAACCATGTACCAAACCCAGAAAACAAGCTGCTGTTGCTGAAATAATGAATCTGCCCAGATCAGTCTCTGGCACCCCGCGAGTGGCCTGTCGCTCCCCGCTAGAGACCAAAATGGCAGAATGTCAGACACAGTCCCTGCAAGTCTGAAACTTGGTTTTTGATGCATTTTTGACACGTTTAAGCCCCGTTAACCTCATTTCAAAGCTCTAAAATGAATTTAAAGTATATGGAACTTAAAATATGCTCAAAAATATCTCAGATGTCGTTTCGTTTGGTCGTATGATCGCGTTGTTCGGTTAATTACGACGGAAGTCATAACGAACGCGAAATCGATCCAAATTACGCGACGAGTGAAATTCTAACATTCCAAACACTAAAATAAAATATTTTAATGATTAAAAAAATTTGTGGATGACCGGATATGGTCAGAACATAAGATATGCACGTAAATACAAACTTACGCAGTTTTTGACGCTTATAGTCCCTATTGATCAAGTAAGCATATTTTCGCATAACGAACCCCTCAAAGCCTATTTCTAAACTATGTAAAGGATATTTAGGGTACGTTTAGCTTATGATCAAGTTAAGGAATGTTCGTCACTATACGAATCAGCAGACTTTCGTAGTTTGACGCAAATAGTCCCTGAGAGTGAATAAACTTGTTTTTGACACACCAAAGCCTTCAAAACTTATTTCTAAGTTATATAAAAGTTATTTAAGGTATGTTAAGCCTATGCCACTATTCCAGAGTGTTTGGCGCATTAAACTGGTTACGTTTACGTATCAGTTTGTGTTTAACTTTCCAGAAAGCGATTTAAAGCTTGAAATTGAACTTAAAATCAAAACGTGAAATTGTAAATCACAAATAAACAAATTTTGGGAACAAAACACATTGTTTCTTTTATAAAATATTTTGTCCTGTATCGTGTGTGTTTACGGAGCACAAGTGTCACACTTGGGATTGTATCCCTGCTGACTCAAACCACTTAGCTGAGGGTAACGTCACCTTCAAAAGAGGGGCCTACCACGTTTCGCATTAATAACTTAATTAATTATCTTTCAATATTCCAACCCTTTGGGATTTTATCCTTGCTGACTCAAACCACTGGTTTGAGGGTAACGTCACCTTCAAAAGAGGGGCTTACTACTATAACTAAGATAATCTCTTAAAAAGTGCAAAAGTGCGAAAATCATCAAAGGATACATTAAAGGCGAGTCGGATCTAAGTGATTCATCTAGTCTATCTGTTTTTATTTTATTTCTGCATTTTTAGTTTTTATTTTCATGTTTTAAAAATCTTTTCTCAAAAATTTTAGCTTGATTAGACGTTGAGTATAAACCAGTGCTAAAAGCTCTTGTGTCCTTGGACGACCTCGGTATCTTACCAACGCTATACTACGCTCACGATGGGTGCACTTGCCCAAGTGTGTGTTTAGTGTTAGTAGAATATAGTGTTTTATAAATTTAAAACTTGAGTAATGTGTAAAATGGGCTTAAGATATCAATAAAAACATATCACACCCGACACACACCAAGATGCGTCATCTTGAAATCCTTGATAGCCACCGACCTTTCAACATAGTTCATCTTCTCTGTCGCAACCACCGTCCCCTATCTGTCTGTCACACCCCGACCGCGTAAAACAACAAAGCGCGGCAGAAACATCGGGGCGTGTTGCAACAGAATCATTGTTTCATAACCATGGATACAAAAAGTGTTTCGTTTTATTAAACATTGAATATTTACATCGTCTGGAAATCTAAATACACAATTTAAACATAGTCTATCATTGTTATTGAGTCACTAAAGCCTCGTCCAGTCCTATGTGAGCATGCATCTTATCAATCGATATCATTCAACAATACCTGAAACATATGTGAAAACGAGGTCAGCAAAGAAATGCTGGCGAATACATAGGTTTTGTAGGAGTGTTGAAATCATGGCTAGTTTAGATGTTGCAATACTTTATAAAAACCTTGTTTTGAAAAGAGTATAACATTGCAACTTAATTAACCAACTCAAATCAAGCGGGTTATAGTTTATAAAACCTCGTAGCCATGACTCGTAACCCAAAAACATTTGTTTTAGTAAAGCAAATTGTGAAACATCTCAAAATAAATCGTTAATGAAACTCGTTAATAAATCTCGTTAAAAACTCGTATAGTTTATATCATATCGAAAACCTCATTTGTGTGACATCGTTTGAAAATTGTTTACCCAAGTGAACTAAATAACGCCACGGCATGTAATATGATGAAATCTCTTATATATAGGAAGTACCAGCGGCGTATCCACCATGCTTTCATCACATTACACCCGTCCCGTTATCTAAACACTTAACCAAAAACCAATCGTATACCGCTTTGAAGCTAATCGTTTAACCAAATCATTTAACTCGTTAATACATCGCGTGAAAACCAATCGTTTACCCAAATCGTTAAAATTCGTTTTAGGTCGTGAAACTACTTATGTGGTCGTCTCGCTAATAACATTCAAACCTTCGTGACTCATCCCTCGTCGCTTCTCGTTTTCGCATTAACAAACCCTTACCAAAGGGTAAATTAACAATTACAGATTCAGTCGCTACCCACCACCCCCACACATAACCACGGGTGTAGTATGATAACGGGATTTGTCAGATCCTATGGTACCATAACCTAATACTGGTCGGCTTGATCATTGCTAATGAATGTCATTTGTTATGTAACCCAACCAACAAGTTCGTTCACATTATCGAAATCGTTATTAGTTTTGTATAAATCGTCTTAATCGTTTTTGAAACCATCGTTATAACATCGAAAATCGTTTTGATACCATCGTTAAAACCTTGAAAACATTTAGCACATATGAGTCACCCCAAAACAATTGAAAGCAGTAAAATAGGGGAATAATGTACTCGCCTGAGAATGCTTAGAGGTCTTGAACAACAACCAAGCAAAGCTAGAGGGAGCACAGAATCAATCGGCAGTCTAAAACCATATAAATAAACCGGCCTAAGTCGGAAGATCGGATAGAATGAGGGCTTGTAGACCAAGTGAGTATGGGAACTCATGTAATATGGTTTAACAAAGCCTACATACTACTATGAAACCAAACCTAAGTGCTTTCGACCCATCGCGACCCATTAAGGTAGCTTATGCTACTTTAACGCGTCGTGCGCGCAAAGCGCGTTCGAGACGTCCAACTAGTCCTATGACAAGTGTTATATGCCTAAACATGTTACATAATCAGTTATGTGACGAAAGTTTAGGTTACATATGCTTAATTACCAATTATACATGAAAAGGGTATTTTGGTAATTTACCTAAGGCACATAAACTACCTATTATACAACTACTTAAACGATGTGACCATAAGGTATAACCTCGGAAGGTTATTCCCTACCTACTATGGTCACCTAATGTGTTTGGTCGGATCCTAATGATCGACCAAATGGGTCGGGTTCGAAGGTATAAGCGATTTATCAGATCGCTTACCCTACGACCCTAGACAACGTGGTAATCAGTAGGCATAGTCCCAAGGGACTATAACCAACGTGATTACACTCACGTTGCGAAGTTCAAACGAACTTCGCATTGACCATAACTGGTCAACGCAGAAAGTCAAACAAAGTTTGACTTTCAGACTAAAAAAGACTCGAAAAGCAATAAAAGAACGAAAGAATACTTACGAAGGGTCCCCGAATGCTAATCCCGATCCAAGTAGCTCAGGTATGAAACAATGGTTTCAACTTAGAGCTCCTCAAATCAGAATTCTTGTGAGTTTAGAAGTGAAGTGGGTTGGGTATTTATAGTATTCGGAGAACCGTTAAGATCTTTTCTTGGAAAAGGGGGCACGATCAAAGCCGTACACTTGTCAGAACCTTATGGTAGCTCATTTGCCACTCACCATAGGAAATTGACACTTGGAATTGGGATTGGGGGTGCAAAACAGCTGCAAACAGGCTGTTAAACATTGAATCTGGTCTGCAGAGGCTGAGGCGGCCCGCTTCAGGATACACCAAAACTAATGCGGGCCGCATGGCGCTTCTGATCAGAAAATAAGTTTCAAAAATGACAGTTTCAGCCCCTGCACGTGTTTAAGGCCATTTCCGACACTTCTAAGGCTCGTAAAGCCAACTTTAAGGCCCTAAAATGATGCCTAAACATTGTGGACATGAAACATGCTCAAAAATATCTCAGATGTCGGTTCGTTTGGTCGTACGAACGCGATGTTCGCTTAATTACGACGGAATGCGCATAAGTGCGAGAAACGATCCAAATGACGCAACAAATGGATTTTTCTTAAGCCAAACACTAAAGCATAATATAGTCATGCTTACATAAATTTTTGGATGTCCGGATGTATTCAGAACGTAAGTTATGCGCAAAAGTGCAAACTTGTGCGCTTTTTGACACTTTTAGTCCCTGAATGACCCAAAAGTATATTTTAGCACACCGAACCCCTCAAAGCCTATTTCTAAGCTATGTAAAGGATATTTAAGGTGTGTTTAACTTATGGTCATGTTCCGGAATGTCTGTTACAGTTCAAACTGGCATACTTTCGCAGTTTGTCATATTTAGTCCCTGTAGACGAATTAACTTGATTTTGGCATACCAAACCTTCCAAATCTTATTTCTAAGTTATGTAAAGGTTATTTAAGGTATGTTTAGCCTATTTCACTATTACGGAGTGTTCGTTGCATTAAACTGGTTATATTTACGCATCGGTGCGCGTATAACCTTCTAGAAAGCGATTTAGAGTTTGAATCGAACAAGAGTTGATATGTGTAAATGATACACATATTTTTACAAATCCCAAGTATGAAATACAATATTTCATTGGTTTGGCATTTTTTTGATGGCTGTGGAGGCACAGGTGTTACAGTCTCCCCTACTTTAGGAAATTTCGTCCCGAAATTTATTTAGAGGAAACTTGTGAGAGCTTGAAAACATGAAGTTGAAAAGATCGAACAACATTGGTTAGGGTTCTGAACTTCTAGTAATCTTTAATAACATCATGATTGCAATGTAAGAGGGATACTTATATACAAGTATATGAAGCGTCATTGGTGCGTCCACCGTACCTCCATTACATCGTTCTCATTTCGTTATTTTTATCACTATCGGTTCTTACACATAATAAATCTTACTGTGGTTACCGTGCACTGAATCTCACAATTATGTACGCGTCCATAATTAGACAATTCCTTGCACAGTTCACACAGTCTATTTTATAATATGTAGGGTAAAACCAAATGAACAATCCTGTGATGAGTGTGACTAGACCGCCATAGAGTCCTTTTGACTAAATCAATAAATGATCTAAATAGACTATCAAGGAGTCTGTCCAGCTACATCACTAGATGTCGTCCTTTAACCAAATTGTGAATCAATCTTTTTTGACTAGACCACCAAAGGGTCTCGTATGAATCAAGGAGTGGTACTATATAATCCAAGGGTCTTAACTATTACATAGAAGCCCATTAAGGATTTAAGGTAGTACCTTTTGAATATCCTACTATGAATCCCTTATATATAGATATAAAAGATTCTATGAGGATTTTGAAAATCGGATCACACAAAAACATAAAGGAGAACACATAACACGTAATCACATAATCGCATAATTGCATAATTGTTTAATTTGACCTTTAAATTTGTTATCTTTGGACACGGGTATTTCAAGCATACAAGGAATCAAATCCTTAATTGCAGCAGTTTGGATGGATCCACATGAATACCCTGCTTGTTGACTACATGACCCAAAAACTGAACTTCTTTAAGCCAAAATTTCCTCTTGGAGGATTTAGCGAAAAGTTTGTTCCTTCTTTAGGGGTTCCAATGTCAACGAAGGTGTTGATCGTGATCGGCTCGGGACATGAATAGATCAAGATGTCATCAATAACAACAATGACGAACTGATCCAAATAAGACTTGCAGACTCTATTTATTAAGTCCATGTAGATGGCTGGAGCATTTGTCAATCCTTAAAGGCATGACTGTAAACTCGTAATGGCCATACTTCGTGCAGAAAGCCGTTTTGAGAATATCTTCTTCGAGAATACAAAGTTGATGATACCCAAAACGCAAATCGATCTTGGAAAAGCATGAAACGCTATGCAGTTGATCGGAGAAATCGTTGATTTAAGGTAGCGGATATCGATTCTTGATGGTAAGCTTACTAGGCTTACGTTAATCGATATACATTCGAAAAGATTCATTTTTCTTTTCACAAAGAGGACAGGAGTTTCTCCAAGGTGAAAAGTTCGGACGGATGAATCCTCTATCAGACAACTCTTGAGGCTATTTTGATAATTCTTGCATCTCGAACGGTGCAAGACGATAAGATACTTTAGATTTAAAAGAAACAAGTGTTTGAGGTTCTTAGGGAGATCACAAGTGATCATAAAAATGATAGAACCACACGAGTAGTTTTGTCTTTGTGTTGACATCATAAGGTTGGATCAAACATTCATACAATTGCATTAGTTAAAAAAATAAAACCACAAAATTTTATTTATATAACAACCGCATTGTCTTTAAATGTTACAAGATAACAACCAGAGGAAATACAAAATGCTAATTGTTCACTCCTTCATCATTGAGTGCCTCATTGATGATAAACACTCGACCACGTGCTGGATTCACATTGACGTTGACGTTCGCATTTGGGTTTGCGTTAGCATTTGCATTCACCAGTCTCGGACAGTTGTGGCGGAAGTGACCAATCTCTCCGCAGTTGAAACATGACCCCAGTGGGAATCTCGCAGCATTCCCTTGAACCGGAGCTTGAACCTGAGCAGCCTGATTTTGTCCCATACGACAAACATTGGCCAAATGCCCAAGTCTACCACACGTTGTGCATTTCTTGCAATCTTGTTGTGCAACGTGATGACCGTTGCAACGGGCACAATGTGGTGCGGTACCAGCATATGCCTTCTTTGCAGATGGCTGTGCCGGTGGGTTTTGCAAGTTCTGAGCAGTCTGTGCTGTAACAGCAAAATTTTGGGCACCCTTCCGCTTCTTTGATTTCTTCGAAATCTCACCTTCCTTACCCTTCTTGTTTTGACCCTTCTTGCTATCCTCCTTGTCAGACCCCTGCTTCTTACCCTTGTCACCCTTTCTGTGTAACTTATTCTTCCGAATCTGCGACTCAGTCAATGTCGCAGCTAACTCGATCGCCTGACGGAGTGTGGTAGGGCTACTACCAGTAAGGATGTCTTGTACCGAGTCAGGTAGGCCATCAATGTACCTTTCGATAGCCTTGTCGAGTGGGGTAACCATTGTCGGGCAAAGCAGACTCAACTCCTCAAACCTATCAGTATACGCCCTGTGCTCACCACTATCTTGCTTCAACTCATCAAATTCCTTCTCCAAAGCTCGCTGCTCATGACGAGGACATAATTCCCTCATCATAAGGGCCCTAAGTTCAGCCCACGTCTGTGCTAGAGCAACTTCTGCACCACAATCCCTCATAACCCCGTTCCACCATGTGAGAGCCCTCTTCTGAAACACACTCGAAGAAAACTCGACCCTGCGATTGTCAGGACACTGCACGTGGCGGAAAGTATTCTCAATGCTCTCGAACCATTGAAGAAGCCCAGTCGCTCCTTCAGAACCACTAAACTTGAGTGGTTTAGCCTGGTTAAAATCCTTGTATTTACACTGTGCGTTATTGTTGTTGTTATTATTGCCGTTGTTGTATATCTCGTGGACTTGGGTTACAACCCCGGGAAGCACAGCAGCCACCTGCTGAGAGATCAGGGCTGCGAGTTCTTCAATAGTAAAAGTCCGAGCATCGGTTCGAGCATCGCGTCGAGGAGGCATTGTCTAAAAGAGGAAACATGAAATGAAACGAGTGAGAGAATTAGACGAAAAGAATGAGATGAACAAATCTGATGAAAGCAAGGATAGTGGTCATTTGTTTGTTACTACAAAGCAACAAAGGACCCCGGTGATAAATCAAAGTAAATAGGTTAAAAATAATGTATCGCGAAGACATGCTCGCCTATAAGTGAACACTCATCCCAAGAATTCCCAGGTAAGCACAACTGGTCTCGCGTCTGATGAGATATATACGAAGTGCTTGCCTAGACAGAAAACCCAGAATACAGGCATTTACCCTTCCAGTTTGCACGTGTTCACATTATTTAAGACTCAAAACTTTGGCAAGAGTTTGAAAATTCGAAAGGGGTTCAAAACCTTATAACTGAGGGTTCAAAACCTTGTAATCAATCATCCTAGAACAGATGATTAGTTTTCAAAGCGGTTTTGAAATTTATGTTCTTGTTGTGGTCGTCGCCTAAGGATAGGTGACGGTATTGTTTTATGACTAAACGCAAGTAAACTCGCGTTAGGGTCCTAAGAAGGTTATAGACTAGGTCAAAGCATTACTAATAACCTAATTCCCTATAACCATTGGCTCTGATACCAACTTTTCTGTCACACCCCGACCGCGTAAAACAACAAAGCGCGGCGGAAACATCGGGGCGTGTTGCAACAGAATCATTGTTTCATAACCATGGATACAAAAAGTGTTTCGTTTTATTAAACATTGAATATTTACATCGTCTGGAAATCTAAATACACAATTTAAACATAGTCTATCATTGTTATTGAGTCACTAAAGCCTCGTCCAGTCCTATGTGAGCATGCATCTTATCAATCGATATCATTCAACAATACCTGAAACATATGTGAAAACGAGGTCAGCAAAGAAATGCTGGCGAATACATAGGTTTTGTAGGAGTGTTGAAATCATGGCTAGTTTAGATGTTGCAATACTTTATAAAAACCTTGTTTTGAAAAGAGTATAACATTGCAACTTAATTAACCAACTCAAATCAAGCGGGTTATAGTTTATAAAACCTCGTAGCCATGACTCGTAACCCAAAAACATTTGTTTTAGTAAAGCAAATTGTGAAACATCTCAAAATAAATCGTTAATGAAACTCGTTAATAAATCTCGTTAAAAACTCGTATAGTTTATATCATATCGAAAACCTCATTTGTGTGACATCGTTTGAAAATTGTTTACCCAAGTGAACTAAATAACGCCACGACATGTAATATGATGAAATCTCTTATATATAGGAAGTACCAGCGGCGTATCCACCATGCTTTCATCACATTACACCCGTCCCGTTATCTAAACACTTAACCAAAAACCAATCGTATATTGCTTTGAAGCTAATCGTTTAACCAAATCATTTAACTCGTTAATACATCGCGTGAAAACCAATCGTTTACCCAAATCGTTAAAATTCGTTTTAGGTCGTGAAACTACTTATGTGGGCTGATAGAACGACGGTAAAAAATGCAACTGGTCAAACCCGATTTTCCTTAGTGTTTGGAGCAGAAGCGGTGATCCCTCAGGAGATGGTGATACCCATAACAAGATCCAACCTCAGGAATCCTGAGCAGAATCCTGAAGTCCTATGCCAGGAGCTGGATACTATTGATGAGACAAGAGATGCAGCACGACTAAGAATGGCAGCATATCAACAAAGGATATCCAGAGCATTCAACAAGAATATAAGGACTAGAAGGTTCAAAGTTGGAGATTGGGTGTTAAGAAAGGCTTTTCAGAATACTACTAATCCTGCTGATGGAAAGCTGGCTCCAAAATGGGAAGGACCATATGAGGTTGAATCAGAATCAGGAAAAGGTGCATACCGACTCAAGAATATGGAGGGGGATATGCTACCGAGATCTTGGAATGCTATACATCTTAAGCTTTATTTCAAGTGAGTTTAGAATTTAATTTCTAACTCAGGATGGTATGAATTCTATCTCTTTTAAATATGTTTGATTTGATTTATTCTTTGAAACCCAATACTGACTTAAGCATCGGAGGGGTGTTAGCCAAGCTAACACCCACCTTAGTTTGAAGATGTTTTGCAGTATATGCTTCGGGATATAGCACCATGATACACACTCAGGATACTTCGGAAGATTAGAGGATTGGCCCCCTCTCTCACGTAGAAGGGATCCTGATCCCTTCACAGGTTTAAAGGTATTCACCTTTCTTCCGAATTGGGTTTAAACACCCCGCCTGGAGCGCAAGTTATTCGGGAATAGTTCAAGGTGGCGAGACCAGTCCATGTAAAAGTGGCTGACAATTTCGTTACTATTGGCTATTGTCACACCCTGTCTTTTGCGGAAGCGTATGATGTGTGACTAGCTTGTTATCATTGCATTCAATCGTAATAAACAACTACATGATCAAAACGATGTTCATCCATTCATGAAAATTTGAGTATTACAAACACTTGTTATTTAAGTTTTCAAAACACGACCTTTGACAAGGTTACAATTTAAGAAAAGTGGATGACATCTAAACTTGTAGTCTACTTCTAGTTATGACACTTGCGCCCAAGATCCATCCTGTCACCTGAAATACATGTAATTTTGGAAAACATCAACATAAAGTTGAGCGAGTTCATGCGTTTTTGTATTTCACGTTTTTATACTTTGTATGAAAACATAGTATTTGTCATGTATAATTCAAGTCTTTCTTGAGTACCCCACGTACTCAAGTATAATTCCTGTTTTCTTGAGTACCCCACGTACTCAAGTATCATTCAAGTTTTCTTGTGTACCCCACGTTTTAAATGATTGTTTATACAAGGACATTAAGGCACGTGAGGACATAGGGAGCATTAGTATATTCTCCTTTAAGGCATGTGAGGACATAGGGAGCATTAGTATTTTCTCCTCTAACTGTGTCGATTACCCTCGACTGTGTCGATTAACCTCGACTGCGTCAATTTCCCTTGACTGTGTCGATTACCCTCGACTGTGTCGATTAACCTCGACTGTGTCGATTTCCCTCGACTGGGACACCGAAGCACTCATGAGGTCACATAAGGACCATGAGTGGGGCTCGGCCGTACCCGTTAGATCTAACCCTCATCCCTAATTAAGTATTAATGGCATCTCAATATTTAGTTTAAGCTCACATGATCTAGTATTTTCTAGGCTTTTCTTAAAGCTCATCATATTGCACTCACCACGAGTGCTTCTCGTATTCTCAAATCATATTGCACTCGGTTCTCGTTCTCACCAAGAGTGCTTCTTGTATTTTTACCCTTTGTAAAAATTATAATATTTGTAACATGTATTTCACCCCCAAGAGTTATAAAACCAAAAATAGTTAGAGAAAAGGGGGAGCATGAACTCACAACTTTGCGTTCCTTGCGTCGTAAACTTCACCGGATTTGCTTAATTAACGTCGTAACCTATACGCGTTTTCTTAACGTTAGTCACTAGACTTGCGTCGCATAAGTACAGTCACTCTCTTTTGTATATATACTTGTGTTAAAAATATTCTATATTTTTAACTACGTATCTTACTTATATTATTTTTTTCTAAAATTAATATAAGTATCTCGTGTTTTGCACTTTGCACCCGAATTATGTATCTTGTATGTTGTATGTGTATTTTTATGTTTATACCCCTCATGAGTATTTAGTGTATTTTTTAGTCTTAATACACTAGCACGTATAACACATACTATATACACTTAGCACAAAAGTTGGTGATAAAATAATATATATTTTTCTCTAAAAAATATACATACTTATATCCATTTTTATTCTTGAAGAAATCCTCATTTCTTATCACCAAAAATTAGGGAAATCTTGGTAATACTTTAAATACATTTTTAGGGAATAAGTTTCCAAAAAACTTATATTTTTCTAAGTGTCAAAATTTATAAAAAATTTGACAGAGTTTCCCCTAAAAATGGAGGTTTCCCATGTTTTCAAAACATGTGTTTGTTTTCTTTTAAATCGTCAACAATTAGCAACAACAATTATCAACAATAATCATCAATAACAATCACTAATTTCTCCATTTCATGAACTTGAATATTTACAAAAATGTGTAGTAATTTACTAGCACATTTAGTAAGCCTTGTTATCTTTAAAAATAAGTGTAATTTCTTAAAAACTTTATTTTTAAAGAATATGAAGTTTCACAACTTCTAGTCGGTTTTTACGAAAATTATTTCTTTGTTAAAACTTTTGTTACACAAGTGTCCACACACTTGTTTGTTCATAAAAACACCACTACTTCATGAAAGATCCAGTTTTAAAACATGGTTTTGTCTTACAGTTGGTTTTTCGAAAATACCACTTGTAGATCTTTAGATCTACTAGTTTAGAACTCCATTTCATAAGATAAATTGTTTTTACACAAGTTCATGTTTAATAGTAGTAGTGTTCATCATCTAGTCCTTTTTATACTTTAACATACACTAGCTCATGTTCTAAGAACATAACCTAGCTGGGTTAGATGACGATCCGAACTACTACTAGCATTAAACAACACAAAATAATCATCACAAAACAAGTTTAACAAGTTTTACACAATTATCCATCTATTAACCATCATATTCATCACTTTAATAGACTTTTAGTTGGTGGTTTAGTATGTTCATGATTTTCAACCGACAAATCTCTTATTAACCACTCTAGACAAGATCAAGAAGGTGTTTTAGAACACTTACTACTAGCTCAAGGCTAGGGAAGAAACTAGTGTGAAGATGATGAAGAAAAGTGATGGATAAAAGCTCTAGGAGAAGGTCCTTCCACTTTCAATGCTACCAAGCTTCTTAGATGTGCTTAAGACACCTTGAGATCACCTTAGGATGGGTAGAATGAAGCTAGAAAATGGTGGTCATGGTGGTGGTGTTGAGGCCGTAAGCAAGAGGAAGGAAAGGAAGGGAAGATGTTGGTTGAAGTTGTGGAATGAAAGAGAATGGTTAACTATTGGTTCTTTATATAAATTTTCCAACATACATTTACACAAGGGTTAATATGTTCCTTATCTTCCTAGCATATCCAATTAAATAATTGAAAGAAAATCTCATGTGTGTCCAACTAGTGAACCGTCCATAATGGGGGGGGGGGTCTTGGTTTGGTTTCAATTGTTAGTTGCACAATCTAGTTACTTGTTAAGTGTTAATTTAGGGGTTAATTGTGTTTTAGTGTTTTAAGTAGTAATATGATGAGTAGTGCTCATAACTAGTTTCATATTACTAAAACAATGCTTCTAGTAATATTTTTATGTTCCGGGTAATGTCCGGTTGTTCGGTTATATACCGATTCGTTAAAGTGCTAAATCACACTTTTTGGTGTCTAATAAGTACCTTTCTGTATCCTTTCAGTTCCCAACACTTGGGGAAATATTCTGGATAACAAAACGTAGTTTCTGCATAATATTCATATGGTTAAATGCTGAAATATTGCTGAATTATATAAAATTCTGCACTTAAAGTGCATTTCGGGTGCTTTTTAGTGCTTATTTTTGCTTTCGCAATGTCTATAAATTAAACCTTATATGTACTCTTGGGTTTTAATGTACTATTGTCATCAGACCTACACCTAGGCCTCAATTCTAATGTCTGACTGCTTTCTGCAGTTCAGTTGACACAGTGTGTCATACCGGTGAGTTTACTAATATTTTTGACGCAACGCTATCATAACGTAATTCTTGTAGCATATATCATGCATGAATTCACTTGTATGGAATTCAGAAATTTATTTGTCTGGTAAACCAGATCGTGCACAGTCATTTAAGCACAAATTACTGTTCATTTCGTGTACGGAATGTACGGAAAAGTGACGGTTGTCACAGTCTCCCCCCGTTAAAAGAATTTCGTCCCGAAATTCAAGCGATGCCATCGGTCGCAGGGGAGTTGTGAAACTAATATGGTCACTTAGATTCATGATTTGTCTTTATGTTCCCATGAAATCTCTGGGGCATGTCATGAATTCTATCGTACTCAAGTAAGTCGATCATGAATTTTTCTGTATCTTGTGGACTCTTGGTCCATAACCTCAGCAGGTTTCTCTAGTATCACGGACTCTAGGTCCAAAACCTCAACAGGTTTCTATAGTATCACGGACTCTAGGTCCAAAACCTCAACAGGTTTCTATAGTATCACGGACTCTAGGTCCAAAACCTCAACAGGTTTCTATAGTATCACGGACTCTAGGTCCAAAACCTCAACAGGTTTCTATAGTAATTCTTGTCGTTTGTCATTGACGTGAATCTTATTTGTGGGAACAACGACTGTTCCTTAAGTCAGACTCCTCTACAGACTAGACACATGAATGTGTCGCGATCACTACTGATCTTTTTCTGGGAGCTTCATCTTGTGAGCAATGGTTCTGATCCCTACACCGGGGATTCAACCTTTTCGTTTTCCAAAACACACTACGCCTTCTCTAGGCGAGGCTCTCATTTTAGTCATACTTCTTGTCTCAAATTCATACGATTTCTGCCGCTCATCAACGTAATCTTTCTGTATTCTGCGGGCTTTCCTGATATGATCACATATCTGAGCGATATTGCCTCTAGTTTTCCTGGGCCATCTCGGGCTAGTTGATTGTTTATTTCTGTATCCGTTCAATCATGACGGGAATTGACTCGTTATGTTCCATCTAAAGCTTTACACGAAGCGGTTTAGACGGCGGTGTGATTGATACCGTTGTAGGAAAACTCCACTAAGGGCAAGTGAGTGTTCCGACTTTTCATTAAAGTTTATCACACAAGCACGTATTGTGTTCATACAGTCTGCATCGTTCAGCAGCTCAGTTCATATTCGAGTTCTTACGATCATCGGTGTGCTGCAACCCTTGTGATCATTAAAGATCATGCAGCGTTTCCTCTCAGGTAATGACGTCCAGTTTGCGGCGCGTAATTACTGTATCTATCTCAAGGTCTCTTCTCATGATTCCTTAATCAATGTGCCGCGTACGCAATGTTGTGGTCTCATTGTATCGACGTACAATCGAGACTTTGTCGAGAGACGTCACATAATTGCAACTCTAGCTCCTTAGCTCTTGGTTGCAGGGTTGGCATGAATTTCGTTCTTATCCACCATGTATCTTCAGTTCTCCCTTCGCGAACTCGAAATCCGCTTTTCGTCATCATTGCACATAACTGTGCTTTCTCTAAGAGTTGCATGGTAAATTGCAGCTGTTGCTCACGACCTTCCTTGGTCGTTGGCCATATAAGAATGTAGTCAATAAGTATATGACTTATCCAGGTATGGCTCACACGTTCGGTTCATGAGGTCCATGAATATATTGTCGATGCATGTGTCAAGCCAAATGATACGACAAGGATCTTGTAATGCTCGAAGCAAGTCCTAAAGGTCGTTTTATGGATATTTCCTCTTGTATTCACAGTGGAGGACCTCTTGTCCTCAAGTTGATCCTTGGCAAAGGATTCTGATTCTCAATTTTCTGAAGTTTATGTAAAGTGGAGACTACCAACTTTCTCCTTGTCTAGCAGCTCTTGCCGTTATATCAGAGGTTCATGCTTCACTGGTGAAGCTAGTCGGTATGGCATCATTCATTACTGGTGCTGCTCCTGGTACGCGATTTATCCTGAACTCCTCTCGTCGCTACGGAGAGGCGTTCCTGGCAAGTCTTTCGAAAAGGCTGCTGGGACTTCTTCCGTCACGGGGATGTTCTCAGTCTCTGCAGTCTACCCGGAGGCGTTTCTATGCCTCTTCGACTAATGAGGGATGTCGTAGATCTGCCACCTTGTGGGGTTGATGTGCGTGAAAGTGTCGTATATTTTAGGTGTATATTTTAAGCCCTTTTTAACACTTATTTTAGCCAAGTTTTAAATTTATAAAACACGATATTTCACTAACACTAAACACACATATGGGCAAGTGCACCCATCGTTGAGTGTAGTATAGCGTTGGTAAGATACCGAGGTCGTCCAAGGACACAAGAGCTTTTAATACCGGTTTATCCTCAACGTCTAACCAAAATAAAAGTTTAGAAAAATGTTTTAAACTAAGAAAAATAAAAACTAACTAAAATGCTGAAAATAAAAATAAAATAAAAACAGATAGACAAGATGAATCACTTGGTTCCGACTCGTATCTAGTATAACCTTTGATTATTTCCGCACTTTTGCACATAATTAAGAGATTATCTTAGTTATTGTAGTAGGCCCCTCTTTTGAAGGTGACGTTACCCTCACCCCAGTAGTTTGAGTCAGCAGGGATACAATCCTAAAGGGGTGGATTATTGGAAGATAATGAATTAAGTTATTAATGCAGTATTGTGGTAGGCCCCGCTTTTGGCGGTGACGTTACCCTCGACTAAGTAGTCTGAGTCAGCAGGGATACAGTCCTAAATAGCCGGGTTATAGTATTAATAGTAGTTAACTTATGAGGGGATCAAAGAGTTTGGACCCCCGCCATCCAATACCGTGAAGTATTGAAGGAGGTCCTACTAAATTTGACCCAGGTCCATTGCAGGACCTCTAAACGCTGAACAATGGCAAGACCTTTACCAAACCGTTCCCTTAACCCCCTACCAGGTAGCCAACATACCTCCATATAGACCGTGGAGATATGAATGGTGAAAATCCTTTATTTTATATAGACAGTAAAATAATGCCAAGACACCACGGACAAACGATAAGGAAAGATCACCTTCAACATAAGTAACTAGTTATTAAAGTCATTAATACAAAACCAAATAAAAAGTGCAAAAGATTAGAAATAAAAAGTATTATACTAGACACTTTGTCTTCACCAAGTGATGTAAGAGACTTAGGCAAACATGGCCTTGATTGTCAAGAACTCTTACGATCAATCTTGGATCCCGAGATGACTCACACACTCTATGATGGACAATGGATGATGGTGGTGGATGATGGTGTTGTGATGGTGGTGGGTGGTGGATGAAGTGTGAGAGAGGTGGTGTGCCAAGGGATGGTTTGAGCTTGAGTCAAGCACTCCTATTTATAGCCTGTACAGAAGCCTGGACACGGCCCCGTGTCCGCTGGACACGGCCCCGTGTCCACCCTTTTCTCTTTCTTCATTAATACAGTTTGTCTTTATTAGCTCCACACGCCCCCGTGTCCGCTGGGCACGCCCCCGTGTCCGTCTGACACTCTCTCTCTTCATTAATTGTAATTCGCAATTACAATTAATGCGCCTGCTGTACTTTCGCCACGCCCCTGTGTTCACTGGACACGGCCCCGTGGTGGGCAATAGAAGCTTCTAGAGGTTTGTCTTTTGTGCCAGGGCTGACCATCCTGGACACTGCCCCGTGCTCGCTGAGCACGGCCCCGTGTTGAGCTGGACACGCCCCGTGTCGGGCTGGACACGCCCCGTGTCGGGCTGGGCACAGCCCCATGCTCAGCTGGGCACAGCCCCATGCTCAGCTTTCTTCTTGTTTTTGTTTTGGGAGTTGTTGTCGAGGGGTCGGGCATGCCACGTTTCTTCCTTTTCTTTGTATTTATGTTGGTTTTGACTGTATTTTTGTTCCTTTTGTTCGTTTAAGCTCATTTGACCCTGTAAATTCAAAAGGAAGACAAAAACACACTTTTTCCAACATTAGTACTGAAAAAGGGTTAGTTTTATGCTTTATTTGATGTAATTTATATGTTGCATTTTACACACATCAGGGTCTAGCATCCTTGCACCTATCGCAGGAAATTTGGGTTTCATCATTCGCAAGCGAGAAGCGTCTGATTTTCTCATATCAAACGACTTCGGCTCTATACTTGGATTTCCGATCCATGCTGCCTTTCATATTATGACTTCACGAGTCAATGGTAACAGAAGGTTCCGGCCTTTTGAGTCCCTAAATACAATCCTTAATCGCTTCGACTGTTTAAACTAGCCTCCTATATGCCCATTTCTAAAGCATACGGGCCGTTTATTTTACTTGAAACTAGGCCAAGCAGTTTCTTATGTTCTAAGCATGCAAGGTTACAGTTGATTCCAGTATCAATTAAAAGTAGATGCATAGGGTTGGTTAATAGGGAACGTACCCGTAACCGCATCTGGATCCTGGCGTGCTTCATGAGTTTCGATTGTGAAAACCCTTCCTTGCTTGTTTCTTCCTAGGGCAATCTTTCCTAAAGTGCCCTGCTTCACCACATTTGTAGCAGCCTGGTATTCTCTTATTTCTTCCATCTGGGTCCTTCGCCCAACAGGCGTCCTTGCTGTGCCCTTCTTTTCCACACTTTCCACACTTAGGCCTCAGACATCGACCTTCATGGTGAAAATTGCATTCTCCGCACTTCGGTTTAGTCCCCGAGTATATTCTACCACCGGCCTTATTAGTGGCTCCATCAATTCTCCTGTCATGCGGCGGTTTCACCTTCTTTCTTTTGTTTGCTTTAGAGTTTCCGTAGCTGACTCGTGTGCCCAACTTTAGGTTCGAAGACTTCCTTTTTTTATTTCCTGATGACTCCACATGAGTCTCTTTCTTGTTATCCTCAGATTTCGAAAATTTTCCCGCACAAAGAGCTTCTTCAGTAAGAGTGCCACTCATATCGATAGCCTCTGCAATGGTTGAGGGCTTTGAGGTAGTAACCATACTCCTGATCTGAGGTGCAACTCCCCAAATGAATCGTTCAACCCTTTTAAATTCCGGTTTGACTAAGTAGGGAACGACCCTAGACAAGTCGTGAAATCGTTGGACGTATTCAGGAATCTTCGGTCCATCCATTTTTAAGTTCCAGAACTCCACCTCAATCTTCTGGATTTCCGTCCTAGAACAGTACTTCTTTTCCATCATTTCCTTGAGCTCGTCCCAGCTTAGTGCATAAGCAGCATCCGCACCAAGGGTTTGAACCTGAAGGTTCCACCAGGAGAGTGCGCCATCTATGAATAACCCTGAGATATAGGTAACACTCTGTCGGGGCGAACAATTACTCATTCTTAGAGTGGAGTCAGTCTTTTCTACCCAACGAACAAATGCAACGGCACCTCCTGTGCCATCAAAATTCAATGGCTTGCAGTCCAGGAATTGTTTATAGGTGCAGCCAGTTGGAGGGTTATTTTCAGTAGTGCCATCGCTGTGCTTAGAGCGGAGGGCTTCATGTCGCGCAATTGCCTGTGAGATGCGTTCTAGCAGCTCGGATTCTGTCCTTGGCAACGTACTGGTGTTTGTGTCTCGCCTGGGCGGCATTCTCTTCTGCCGAAATGGTATGAAGTAGGTTAGACAACATTTCAATTGTCTATGATATACATAACACCATAAGCCATTATGTAAACACCCAATTTCACACGTATATATATTCAGTGTATAAGCGAGGAAACAGTTATTGAGCCTTCACATAGGCTTGCCAACTTGGCTTATTGTTTGAAATGAACTCGAGGCTACATCGCCTTGGTCATTCAAGTTTTAGTTATTTCCTGCTACATCGGTTTTTCTTAGGTCTTTAGCTTTACTGGTGCGTATATTTCCCCTTTGGTGGGGTTGTTTGTGTGGAGGTGATAGGGAGTGTATCGTCGCTGATTCTTTCTGAATGTCATTCCACCTCTCTTGCTTAAACATCGTTTCCTCACACGTCTCGTATGCCGGTAGAAGTGTCAGTCACGAAGTAGGCTAAGACAGGCTTCCTACTTTCTAACATGCTAAAGCACTGATCTATTTGTTGTTCTACCAGATGAAGGTGAGGGCACCTATAGATTAATTTTGTATGGTTTTCATTAGCTCGATCCGCAGAGTCCACCAGGATTTCTGTGCACTACAAGTCGTTATTACGTGGGCCCCCGTAATAATAAATTGTCTTGCACAGTTACCCCAATTTTCTCTCGTCCAAGCAGATGATCAATCAAGGAGGGGACACTACTGTCCTTATACCTCTTTGTCATGGAAAGGACCTTTGCGATGGTCCACGCGCTAACATTCGTTATTGTTACGCGCGTATAGGCACGATGATTAGATGGAACATGAATAGAGAGAATTCCTAGTAGTTGGAGGGGCACCTTCGAGATGCATACTTCATCTTCCTTTTCTGGTCAAGTATGTCGTCAATCTTGCTTCACATAAGCCGTAGGGATCTCGTCCCGTTGATTGAGAATTCATTCAAGGTTGCCGCCTCTGCCTCGTCATCATCACCGTAGTTAGGCATCTTCACGATCGAGAGGGAAGAGCAGCCATCTCCTACGGAAGTAAGCTCAGCATCTTGTTTGGTAATCACTCCCAGCCATGAGCTTTGCAAAGGACGCGAGGTCGGTAGCTTCATCGTGCGAGTCACGTACAGTAATAGGAGTCGGAGTCGAAAGTATCTCATTCACGTCAATAATCATTCCGTACACTTATTTGCATGTATGTATATCAATAACATATATGCTATTTAGAATAATCAAGCAATTTAATGCATTATATTACGTATAACTCTCGTTTTTGGGGGGTCATTTTGTTTTAGGCAAGTCTAACTTGTGTAGACTGTGCTTTGGTTGGCACCTTATTTTAAAGGTATTCCTCACTAATGTCCTTGCCTTGTCACTTTTTGAAAAGTGTCTGACTTGTGGATCTTGGCGCTTTCGTGAATGCAATGAAAACCTTTTTGTAAAATGTTTTCGTGAGAGAACTCTAGTGATTGTAGTCTAGACTCGAGAAAGAATCTTAGTTCACTACAATCGAAGCTCTGATACCAAACTGTCACACCCTGTCTTTTGCGGAAGCGTATGATGTGTGACTAGCTTGTTATCATTGCATTCAATCGTAATAAACAACTACATGATCAAAACGATGTTCATCCATTCATGAAAATTTGAGTATTACAAACACTTGTTATTTAAGTTTTCAAAACACGACCTTTGACAAGGTTACAATTTAACAAAAGTGGATGACATCTAAACTTGTAGTCTACTTCTAGTTACGACACTTGCGCCCAAGATCCATCCTGTCACCTGAAATACATGTAATTTTGGAAAACATCAACATAAAGTTGAGCGAGTTCATGCGTTTTTGTATTTCACGTTTTTATACTTTGTATGAAAACATAGTATTTGTCATGTATAATTCAAGTCTTTCTTGAGTACCCCACGTACTCAAGTATAATTCCCGTTTTCTTGAGTACCCCACGTACTCAAGTATCATTCAAGTTTTCTTGTGTACCCCACGTTTTAAATGATTGTTTATACAAGGACATTAAGGCACGTGAGGACATAGGGAGCATTAGTATATTCTCCTTTAAGGCATGTGAGGACATAGGGAGCATTAGTATTTTCTCCTCTAACTGTGTCGATTACCCTCGACTGTGTCGATTAACCTCGACTGTGTCAATTTCCCTTGACTGTGTCGATTACCCTCGACTGTGTCGATTAACCTCGACTGTGTCGATTTCCCTCGACTGGGACACCGAAGCACTCATGAGGTCACATAAGGACCATGAGTGGGGCTCGGCCGTACCCGTTAGATCTAACCCTCGTCCCTAATTAAGTATTAATGGCATCTCAATATTTAGTTTAAGCTCACATGATCTAGTATTTTCTAGGCTTTTCTTAAAGCTCATCATATTGCACTCACCACGAGTGCTTCTCGTATTCTCAAATCATATTGCACTCGGTTCTCGTTCTCACCAAGAGTGCTTCTTGTATTTTTACCCTTTGTAAAAATTATAATATTTGTAACATGTATTTCACCCCCGAGAGTTATAAAACCAAAAATAGTTAGAGAAAAGGGGGAGCATGAACTCACAACTTTGCGTTCCTTGCGTCGTAAACTTCACCGGATTTGCTTAATTAACGTCGTAACCTATACGCGTTTTCTTAACGTTAGTCACTAGACTTGCGTCGCACAAGTACAGTCACTCTCTTTTGTATATATACTTGTGTTAAAAATATTCTATATTTTTAACTACGTATCTTACTTATATTATTTTTTTCTAAAATTAATATAAGTATCTCGTGTTTTGCACTTTGCACCCGAATTATGTATCTTGTATGTTGTATGTGTATTTTTATGTTTATACCCCTCATGAGTATTTAGTGTATTTTTTAGTCTTAATACACTAGCACGTATAACACATACTATATACACTTAGCACAAAAGTTGGTGATAAAATAATATATATTTTTCTCTAAAAAATATACATACTTATATCCATTTTTATTCTTGAAGAAATCCTCATTTCTTATCACCAAAAATTAGGGAAATCTTGGTAATACTTTAAATACATTTTTAGGGAATAAGTTTCCCAAAAACTTATATTTTTCTAAGTGTCAAAATTTATAAAAAAATTGACAGAGTTTCCCCTAAAAATGGAGGTTTCCCATGTTTTCAAAACATGTGTTTATTTTCTTTTAAATCGTCAACAATCAGCAACAACAATTATCAACAATAATCATCAATAACAATCACTAATTTCTCCATTTTATGAACTTGAATATTTACAAAAATGTGTAGTAATTTACTAGCACATTTAGTAAGCCTTGTTATCTTTAAAAATAAGTTTAATTTCTTAAAAACTTTATTTTTAAAGAATATGAAGTTTCACAACTTCTAGTCGGTTTTTACGAAAATTATTTCTTTGTTAAAACTTTTGTTACACAAGTGTCCACACACTTGTTTGTTCATAAAAACACCTCTACTTCATGAAAGATCCGGTTTTAAAACATGGTTTTGTCTTACAGTTGGTTTTTCGAAAATACCACTTGTAGATCTTTAGATCTACTAGTTTAGAACTCCATTTCATAAGATAAATTGTTTTTACACAAGTTCATGTTTAATAGTAGTAGTGTTCATCATCTAGTCCTTTTTATACTTTAACATACACTAGCTCATGTTCTAAGAACATAACCTAGCCGGGTTAGATGACGATCCGAACTACTACTAGCATTAAACAACACAAAATAATCATCACAAAACAAGTTTAACAAGTTTTACACAATTATCCATCTATTAACCATCATATTCATCACTTTAATAGACTTTTAGTTGGTGGTTTAGTATGTTCATGATTTTCAACCGACAAATCTCTTATTAACCACTCTAGACAAGATCAAGAAGGTGTTTTAGAACACTTACTACTAGCTCAAGGCTAGGGAAGAAACTAGTGTGAAGATGATGAAGAAAAGTGATGGATAAAAGCTCTAGGAGAAGGTCCTTCCACTTTCAATGCTACCAAGCTTCTTAGATGTGCTTAAGACACCTTGAGATCACCTTAGGATGGGTAGAATGAAGCTAGAAAATGGTGGTCATGGTGGTGGTGTTGAGGCCGTAAGCAAGAGGAAGGAAAGGAAGGGAAGATGTTGGTTGAAGTTGTGGAATGAAAGAGAATGGTTAACTATTGGTTCTTTATATAAATTTTCCAACATACATTTACACAAGGGTTAATATGTTCCTTATCTTCCTAGCATATCCAATTAAATAATTGAAAGAAAATCTCATGTGTGTCCAACTAGTGAACCGTCCATAATGGGGGGGGGGGGGGGTCTTGGTTTGGTTTCAATTGTTAGTTGCACAATCTAGTTACTTGTTAAGTGTTAATTTAGGGGTTAATTGTGTTTTAGTGTTTTAAGTAGTAATATGATGAGTAGTGCTCATAACTAGTTTCATATTACTAAAACAATGCTTCTAGTAATATTTTTATGTTCCGGGTAATGTCCGGTTGTTCGGTTATATACCGATTCGTTAAAGTGCTAAATCACACTTTTTGGTGTCTAATAAGTACCTTTCTGTATCCTTTAAGTTCCCAACACTTGGGGAAATATTCTGGATAACAAAACGTAGTTTCTGCATAATATTCATATGGTTAAATGCTGAAATATTGCTGAATTATATAAAATTCTGCACTTAAAGTGCGTTTCGGGTGCTTTTTAGTGCTTATTTTTGCTTTCGCAATGTCTATAAATTAAACCCTTATATGTACTCTTGGGTTTTAATGTACTATTGTCATCGGACCTACACCTAGGCCTCAATTCTAATGTCTGACTGCTTTCTACAGTTCAGTTGACACAGTGTGTCATACCGGTGAGTTTACTAATATTTTTGACGCAACGCTATCATAACGTAATTCTTGTAGCATATATCATGCATGAATTCACTTGTATGGAATTCAGAAATTTATTTGTCTGGTAAACCAGATCGTGCACAGTCATTTAAGCACAAATTACTGTTCATTTCGTGTACGGAATGTACGGAAAAGTGACGGTTGTAACACCTGTGTCATTTCAACCATCAAACAAATGCCAAACCAATGAAATATTGTATTTCATACTTTGGACTTGTATAAATATGTGTATCTTTTGCACATATCAATTCTTGTTCGATTTCAAGCTCTAAATCGCTTTCTGGAAGGTTATACGCGCACTAATGCGTAAATATAACCAGTTTAATGCAACGAACACTCCGGAATAGTGAAATAGGCTTAACATACCTTAAATAACCTTTACATAACTTAGATATAAGTTTTGGAAGGTTTGGTGTGGTGAAATCAAAGTTTAATCGCTTACAGGGACTAAATTTGACAAACTGCGAAAGTATGCCAATTTGAACTGTAACAGACCTTTCGGAACATGACCATAAGTTAAACATACCATAAATATCCTCTACATAGCTTAGAAATAGGCTTTGAGGGGTTTGGTGTGCTAAAATAAACTTTTGGGTCATTCAGGGACTAAAAGTGTCAAAAAGTGCACAAGTTTGCATTTTCGCGCATAACTTACGTTCTGAATACATCTGGACATCCAAAAATTTATGTAAGCACTAAAATATTTTATTTTAGTGTTCGCCATAAGAAAAATCCATTCGTCACGTCATTTGGATCGTTTTTCGCGCTTGTGCGCATTCCGTCGTAATTAAGCGAACATCGCGTTCGTACGACCAAACGAACCAACATCCGAGATATTTTTGAGCATGTTTTGAGTTCCCTATACTTTAACTTCATTTTAGAGCCTTGAAATGAGGTTAACGGGGTTCAAACGCATCGAAAAAGGCCTTAAACACGTGCAGGGACCATTGCTGCCAAGTTTGAAACTTTCTGATTCAGGGGAGGCAGTAGCGTAGCGCGAGCCCTAAGGGCCTACCCGTCGCGCTACGCGACTGCATGATCTGGACCAGATTCAATGTTTTGTTGCAAGTTGCAGCTGATTGATTCGTGTCCACTCGTTTCCTATCGTCTAGTCAGCGGATAAGAACAAACTTCCTGGACACCACAACTTTACGACAAGTGTACGGTTCCGATTAAGGCACGTTATTCAAGAAACGATCTTAACGGTTACCCGAAATCTATAAATACCCCACCCCCTTTTCTTCATTTCTCACAAATCTGATCATTTGGGCTCTAAGTTGGAACCTTCGTTTCATACCTGAGCTATTTTGATCTGGGTTAGTATTCGGGGACCCTTCGTAAGTATTCTTTCGTTCTTTTCCTTATTTTATTGCTTTTCGAGTCCGAAAGTCAAACTTTGTTTGACTTTCAGCGTTGACCAGTAATGGTCAATGCGAAGTTCTTTTGAACTTCGCAACGTGAGTGTAATCACGTTGGTCATAGTCCCTTGGGACTATGCCCACTGATTACCACGTTGTTTAGGGTCGTAGGGTAAGCGATCTGATAAATCGCTTATACCTCGAACCCGACCCAGTTTGGTCGATCATTAGGATCCGACCAAACACATTAGGTGACCATAGTAGGTAGGGAATAACCTTCCGAGGTTATACCCTATGGTCACATCGTTTAAGTAGTTGTATGATAGGTAGTTTATATGCCTTAGGTAAATTACCAGAATACCCTTTTCATGTATAATTGGTAATTAAGCATATGTAACCTAAACCTTTGTCACATAACTGATTATGTAATATGTTTAGGCATATAACACTTGTCGTAGGACTAGTTAGGCGGTCCGAACGCGTTTCACGCGAACGACGCGTTAAAGTAGCATAAGCTACCTAAACGGGTCGTAATGGGTCGTAAACACTTAGGTTAAGTTTCATTTAGTATGTAGGCTTTGTTAAACCAAATGACACGAGTCTCTAAACTCGTTTGGTTTACAAACCCTAATACTACCCGATCTTCCGATCTAGGTCCGGTAAATTAACATAGTTACCTATATTAGGTGCCGTTTGATATCCGCGATCTCTAGCATTGTTTGGTTGTTACTCAAGGACTACTGAGCAATCTCAAGTGAGTACATAGACCCCTCTTTTACTGTTTTCCAAACTGTTTTGGGGTGGAACACATGTGCCTACTTGTTACTTTCATGCTTTCCTGTTTTCACATCATATACATGCTATGTTCGTTAGTACATTATAGTACATGATTTCATTACTTTTCATGCTAGGTGTGCCCATTGTGTGCATTACTTAGTACATTGTTTTACATTACATTTCATGCTAGGTGTGCCCATTGTGTGCATTACTTAGTACATTGTTTTACATTACTTTTCATGCTAGGTGTGCCCATTGTGTGCATTACTTAGTACATTGTTTTACATTACATTTTGTTGCATATGCTCATCCAGTATATGAACACATTATATTACATTTTGAACCGTTGTATCTATGAACCGTTTGTATCTGTGAACCGTTGTACCTGTGAACCGTTTGTATCTGTGAACCGTTGTATCTGTGAACCGTTGTATCTGTGAACCGTTGTATCTGTGAACCGTTGTATCTGTGAACCGTTGTACCTGTGAACCGTTTGTATCTGTGAACCGTTGTATCTGTGAACAGTTTGTATCTGTGAACCGTTGTATCTGTGAACCGTTTGTATCTGTGAACCGTTTGTATCTATGAACCGTGTGAACCGTCTTTGACCATACATAAACATTTCTACAACTGTTAAACATTACTTTGGTGTTTTGGTTTGATTAAGTGATTAAGTAACGATGCGTGTGTAATATGATACAAGCATGGTGGATACGCCGCTGGTACTTCCTATATATAAGTGTTTGTATGGTATTACATATCGTAGCGTTATTTGAATCATTTCAGTTTGATACATATAACATTTTATTCAAATAACATACTTTTCGCAAGACATTGTTTTACAAACAACTTATCTTATACAAACTCAGTTTACATGGTTATTCATTTAACCATACATTATTCACTTATTTATACATATCATCTGAACTCATTGTTTTTCAAATGATTTACAAAACAAAGCAAATTACAAGGTTCATGACTAAACATTTTCTCAAACATAAGTCATGGAACCTATTTTCACAAAACCTATGTATCTCACAGGCATTTTTATGCTGACGTACCTATTTTCACATGTGTTTTTCAGGAGCTGTTGCATAAGATGATCAAGATACATATAGGCAGACTTGGGCCTTAGTGACAATAAAAGATGCAAGACTAGTTAATTATGTTGTATTTCTTTGATTGTTAAGACATTGTTACACCTTTAATCAATAAAACGAAACTTCAATTGCCATGGATTTGAAACAATTAATTCTGTTACAACACTCCCCGATGTTTCCGCCACGATTTGTATGTTCTACGTGGTCGGGGTGTGACAACGGTTGTCACAGCTATATCCTGAATCCTAAAGGTATATGAGGATTGATCACCCTCTCCCACGAAAGGGTATTTTCATACTCTCTAAGGTTTAAAGGTTTTCACCTTTCTAAGTCTTGGAGTTTATACACTCCCGCCTGTAGCGCACGAAAATTTGGGATTTTCCCCAGGATACGAGGGATTTATCTCCAGTACATTTTTGGGTTTTACCCCTGTAACACGAAAAATTGTCTATACAATTGGGACTGATGTCCAGAAAATTTCTAAGTATTCGAAGACATTATGCATAGGGGACATTCCTACTGATGCAATTGTGTAAAGCTCAAAGGATAAAGCTCGGACCTAGTACACTAAGTGTCTCAGACAGGGGACATCTTTATTGGAAAAGTTGCAAAAGGATTGAAGTTTGAGAATAGGGTTACACTCTATTCCTGGTATGATCTTTCCTTTGTAAACATTATTTAAATTATTTGAGTTTTTGAAACTATGTTTGACAAAAGCTTAAGCATCCTGATTAGAATAAATTCTCGGGATATATTCTCAAAATGTAATTTCAAAATACTTTTCAGGATATTTGATTAAAATATTTGGAAGTGATAATAGTTTGAAATTAAAACCTTGATCAAACAAGTATTGTCAAAATAGGTTTTAGAAAGTGGACTTTCTTTTATTCTTTAAAAGTTTTTTCTAAAAGTTGATTGAGTTTTTAGAAATTCTATTTAATGAAAGTTTTCATAATATATCACTGAGTATATTGATCAAGATATTTTCAAAAGGTAGTTGTACAAACTTTTGCAAAGCTAAATACAGAAAACAATAGCAGGTCGATTGAAGGATAAAGTTACTTGAAATAAGCGATACTAGTTGATAACCGAAGGTTTCATCCTAAAACCCAGGACCCATTCGCCTTCGGCTATCAAATTGTTTTGATGCAGAAATAAAAATTGTTCATAAGACATAAAATTGTTCAAACAATTTAAAGAGAATAAGTTCTAGGGGGCAGCACCTTCTTCGTTCGTGATAATTTCAGCAGCATCCGTCTCGGGATCTGCCTCAGCATCTCTCTCAGCATCGGTTGGTTTTTCAACGGCTTTGGAAGATCCTTCAGCAGCTGGTTTGGCAGAAGTGCCGCCGAGGCTCTTTAGCTTCGTTTCCCAGGCACCGACGTCCCAAGAAGGGAATTCAAAGCCTAGTGTTTTGGCTTCATGGGCCATCTTCAGCCTGGCCTGGAGGAGAGAAGTGACGACGGAACTCTTAAGGCTTTCCCGGTAGCTGACCATATCCCGTTCATGTTGAGCATAGGCAGCGTCAAGATCGGCTTGGGCCTGGAGAGTAGCTTTGTTGAGAGCAGTCTGGTGTTCTTGAGTCATAGTCTTGAACTTCTCCTCGTAATGCCGAGACTTAGCGGCTGCAATCATGCCTTGATCGGAGATCGTAACTTTGGCTTTCTTTAACTTGGATTCAAGCGTCTTGTTGAGCCCGCAAGATTCTTGATATAGATGAACCAGACATTCAAGACCCTGCAAAAACAAGAGGACAGGTATTGATTTTGATAAATCCTTGTAAATGGTATAAGCTGCAGGATATGGTTTGAGAATACTGACCTGGTTGAGGAAGGAAGTCATAAACCCGCTTGCTTCGATGAACCCATAATTCTCATAGGGAAATGTGTCAGAGATGACGGGGGAATCGGGCTCTTTCCTTTTGCGGGAGCTTGAACTCCGGGGCCTGGTAGCCGGCGAAGGTTTGGGAAGGACGATGGCTTTGGAACTGCTGGGTTTGGATGAGGCTGTGGCCTTGGGACTAGGTTCCTTCTTAATTTGAACCTGATCAGAATAACTGTCCAACTCGTCGAGGTCAAAGACTTCGGGGATCTTGGCTGGTGCTGCGTAAAGGGAAAAGTTTTACATCTTTATCACTCTTCATTCTATTATATTGTGTTAACTAATTATTTTAAAAAGTAATCCTTACCAGACATTTCAGATGACGAGTACTGACTGGAACTCGGGATATGTGTGATAAAACTCCTGTCACTCGCAGGTAATTGGTAAACGGTTTTGATTCTTTTCTCTGATTCCGTAGTAGGGGGAGCTACTTCCTTGAAATTTACTGCAAAGGAATAAAAAAGAAGGATATTAGCAGAAAAAATAAAAATCTAAAGGTACATGGGAGCATTCATAACCCTACCGGTGGTTAACCACTCCACCGGAAGGCTAGCACCCTCAGCAATGGAGTCTCGTTTGACGAAGAAGAACTTGCGTTGCCATCCGTCTTCGTTTTTGGTGGCTTTAAGAATAAGGGGTTTGTTGGAAGTCGAAAAAAGAAAAAACCAGCTAGAACCATGAGATCGAAGGCGGTAAGCGATTGGCAGATCTTCGATACAAAGGTCGGGACAGTGAAGGTTTTTAATTTGGTTGAGTACGATTAATACCCTCCAGACCATGGGCATGGTCTGAGCAAAGGAGATACCGGTGGTCCGGAAGAATTGCATCATAAATTCGGGAAAAGGGTATCGAAGACCTAGCTAGAAAGGGTATGCTGGGAAGCAGATCCAATCAGTAGAAGAAACATCCGATCGAATTGATCGATCGAATGGTCTAAAGACCGTGTTATCGGGGAAAGCACCGGAAGCTCTCAAAGCCGCAATGTCTGCGTTATCAAAAGCACAGACTTCCTTCTCGGGATTTTTAAGAAGATTCTGCTGAATGAAGGTCTCGGATGATTCACCGGTTTGGGAATAAGTTCTGGCAGCCATTGCAGATAAAGAAAGAAAGATAGATAAAAGATGAATGAAAAGTAGGGAATTATCTGGAGACTCCGTTGGAGATATCTGCTTTTCAAACAAGAAGAGAGAAGATATAGGAGCATTGTAGATCTCCATCGAGTTAAAAGCGCGTTGGAAGTTTTGATGTGATCTTGACCATCGTTTTGTTTTAATTGCCTTGATTTACGAGATAGAATTTTTAAAAATACATCCGTTGGATTGGTATACCAACAGATATATTTGGGGACAATTGTTATGGGTCATTTTCTGAGCGTACATATCCTGACTAATATCCTGCTTTTGGTTGTTTACTTGTGATCAGGATACTGGATTAGGATATTGCTAATGTCCTGGGCGATATACTGGTGTTAACTAAATTAACCACGTGCATGTTAGAGGCTGTGGGTTACTAACGGTCAGATGGACTTCTTCTCCTCAAGACTCGGGCGTATCTGTTATGTGAGAGACGTTGAACCCGAAGGACCAGGTCTACAACGTTAAGTGGGAATATTCGTCGGATCCCGATTTATTAGGATAGTTTGTTACATTTCTTTTACTATAAATAGATGGGGGCGGATCAAATTAAGGCAGGCAACTTTCACACACACTTTCGAACACTTTCGCTCTCTAGCTCACTGCAAACACTATACACAAACACTTGTATTCGAATTACATTGTAACACCTAGTCGATCCGCATCACATCCTGCACTGTATCCTGATATTTGAAGTAATAGAAGAACAAGACAGCTGCGATTGTCAGCTCCCAAGGTTTTGTGTCTGCGATCTAGATTGATCAAGGGCTTTCCTCGTACATCACGTGTCAACCTTTACTTTTTTGCTCATTGTTTGATCATCGATACAGCTTTATATCCTAAGCCGTATCCTGAAACTGTTTTTACAATTAACTTAGTTACATATTTTTCACACATAATTCTAGCACACTACCTCACTTAACTAATTTGATCACTTAATTACTTCGGTAATTTGTGACCAAAACACCGGCGATCACATCCGGGATCATCTTTGCTTCTTCTTCAGTGAGAACAAATGCTCTAGCATTTTTAGTATTCTTGGTGTTCGTGGCTGGAGCTAGTTTTGGACAGTTTGGCTTGATATGACCTTGTTCTCCGCAGTTGTATCATATCCTGTTGTTAGGCTTCTTTCTGCAGTCTTCCTCCTTGTGTCCAGATATTTTGCAGAAGTTACAGTATATGGAGCATCTTCCAGAATGCTTCCTTTTGCAATACTTGCAATAGGGTGCATAAGTAGAACCTACATTTTTCCCACGGTTAGAATTTCCAGAACAGAATTCTTGGGTAAGCTTCTGGGTTAGGTTTCTCCTCTGATCCTCTTCTCGTGTACGGACTAATTCATCGGTCAAGGTGTTTGCTAGTTCTACAGCTTCTTCTATGGTTTGAGGTCTAGCTGCCTTGACTACATCTAATTTCACTAATTAATCCCCAAATATAGCAGGAGATCAATACTGGTTCAGGTGATGCAAGGGTTGGCACTATTCTAGCATATTCAAAGAATAATGTAGTATAACCCTTACTATCTACCCCAGTCATCCTAAGGTTTGGAAATTTATTTGCTATCTGTTCCTTTTCATTGGGAGAGCAGAATTTCCTTTCTACCATGTTTTTAAATTCCTCCCATTCCATATTGTAAACCCTATCACTTCCCCTAGACTGGAGGATAGTGTTCCACCACTCTAAGGCTGAATTCTTAAACAGATTCGAAGCAAACATTATCTTATCCTCTTCCACACATTTGCTTATTCTTAAGACTGCCTCAGTCTTTTCTATCCAGCGTAGAGATGCAACGGCCCCTTCATTACCTGAGAATTCCATTGGTTTACAAGACCAGAATTCTTTATAAGAACAACCATAAGACATGGTTCTTCTTCTTTTGGGAATGGGCACTTGAAGTATGGGTCCATTGTTTACGCTATGTTTAGGTTCAGTTGGTCATTTACTATCACGTTTACTTTTATTTTCTGCTTCCTTAACCGTTTTGATAATATATGGCATCGCATCTATTATCCCTTGTGCCACTATGTGTTGCATGGCACTGTTATCCACTTGGTTTCCATTATTGTTGTTGTTCGGGTTATCGTTATCCAGGTTATTGTTACTTTGGTTATCATTATTCTGGTTTTCCTAGTTTACTTCATTGTCCATCTGGATTTTAAACATTTGCCAATTATTAATATCACAAAATAATATTTAAGGAAACCAATCACACAACACACATATTGATCAAAAGCGTCGAGCATTGCGACTTACTCTTTCTTATAGTATGCATCTAATACAAACCGATACTGAAATTTAAAATTACAATACTACTATGCATCACTTGTGACAACTGTCACTTTTCCGTACATTCCGTACAATAATTAAACAGTAAACCATTCTTTTAGAACTGTGCATGGTATAGTTTACAAGACAAATGAATTTATGATTACTGTTATATACATACAATGGCATTTCATGTTGCAAGACTTTTATCATTACTACATGCAACACGATATAGTTCTAATAATGCACAAAACAGAATTGGCACCATTATCAGACAAACTAAAAGCACTGACGGGAGTTCAGTACATAAACAGACAGTGTTTTGAGGCCCAGCTTGAGCCAGAGACTAAGTACTACCCTAGTATAGTGTGCAGGGAAGTAAGGACCCCAAAACTGCATGCCTAAGTGATAGTTTAAGTGCCGGGAAGTGCCTAAAACTCACATAAAGTGCAGAATTCTGCATATTTCAGCATTTTAACAAGTTTGTTACATGCAAAAATATGACTAAATGGTCCTGAATGCTTTCCTAAGTGTCGGGAATTAAAAGGGTCACAAAAGGGTACATAAAGATCACTAAACGGAATAGTTTGACACTTTAACGAACCGGTATCTAACCGAACAATCGGACATTACCCGAAACACCAAAATTATACTAGAAGCATTGTTTTAATGTTTCTGAGCTAGTTATGATCCCCGAACACCCTGACACACTATATATCACATCATATGCATGGACACTAACTAATGCACTTAACTTCCAACTAAATTCTCTAACTTATCATTAAAACCAAACCAAGACCCCCCCCCCATGGTGGACGGTCACCATGTGGCCCCACCTTGATCTTGTGTAATCTTCTCTTGATCTTGCTTGGATTCACCTAGATTTGTTTAGATATTGTAGTGTACTTAACAAACATAAGACCCATTGGACAAAGCTATAAGATGGATTATAAGTGGAGCATGGACCCTCATTCTCACTTCACACCATCATCTTTTCCCCCTCCCTCTTGCCATTCTTGGCCGCAAACAAGCACACCACCACCACCACTTTCATCCAATCTTCCATACAATCCATATACTCTCAAAGGTGTAAGAAGGTCTACAAACAAGCTTGGTGGTCTTGGATCTTGAAGGACCTCACCCGATTGCTTTTATCCAACACTTTTGTCATCACCATCATCTTGTGTTCTTCCCTAGCCTTGTGCTAGTAGTAAGGCCTTTATGATCTCTTGATACTTCTTATTTTGATGGTTAATAGATGATATACATTGTTAATCTTGATGAACACTAAAAGACATAATCATAAATCATTAACATAAGCATAATATCATATGAATACTTATTGATTTGTGTTTATTTGCTTCTTGATGATTTATGTTAGTGATGTTAGACATCATAAGAAACATACTAGATTGTGATTAAACACATAATCTAGTAAGTTAAGGTGGTGATCTTGTGAAAGACCAAGATCATCATGCTTTATGTTTACATGAACTTGAATAATAAGAGTTGTTTTCATATGATGATGATTTAAACAAGATACAAGTCTTGTGAGTGAATGATTTCTAAAATAGTTTTTTTCCAAAGAAACCAAGTTAAATAACAAGATTTGTATAAACATAGTTTTTAAAGAAACTAATCATGTTTCTAGTGGTTAAACAAGTGTAAGAATACATTGTTTACAAGAAAAACTCAAAAGAATGATTTTTGGAAAAATCATCTAGTAAGTTGTAAACACCTAAATCCTTTGAGAATGAGATTTTTAAAGAAATAAACACACTTTAAAGGGTAACTAAGTCTACTAAACTCACTACCAAGTTACTACAAGTTTTTATGAAAGTTCAAGTTCATGATTATTACGTAGATAGCTTTGTTTTAGCACTTGGTAAGTGTAGATTGATTGTTGATTGTTTGTGATGATTTTTGTGTAAGATTAAATATATTACGTATTAATATTTAATCTGTAGCCATTATAATCATTTACATAATATAGATCAAAATATATAACAATCCTATTAAATAATTAGTTGGTAATTGTTGATGGACCATATTACCCTTATTAACTAATTAGGGTTTCCTCCTGGGTGCTTATATAAGGAGAATTATGTGGAGGTTAAGGGGTTAGACAGTTACACAATTAGACACACCCCATAAGCCTAACATCATATCAGACCTCCTCTCCTAAACCGAATCCCCTATTCGGTTCTCATCATCACCATCATCAGTCAGCACCCTAAGGAGGAACCAGACCAAGATAACAATCATGTCAAACCTTAATTGCTGCGACTCCATCTGGATTCTTTGCTAACCTGTGCTGATGCAACCAAAGGTATGTTTTCATGTTTTCCATTATGTTCAAACAGAACTGAACCAACATGTGGTATCAGAGCATATGTTGATTAATCAGTTCTGTTTTCCTATCCATTATTCTGGAATTAAAATCTGGAAAACATAATTTTTGAAAACTTAATAAAATTCAAAGCCTTATTTCGAGTCCCTTTTCCCAAAATCTCGAAACCAAAAATGGATGAATGAATTGAATACTGTATATTCCTTTCATCTAATGAATTTATTAATCCAATAAAGTAATGATGCTTCTGATTAGTATTCATCCATCTTTTCTTTAAATTCGAAAGGTATTAATTTAATATATATTACTCGATTAAAGAGCCCACCAAAATTTCATGATAGATGCTCTAAATTTGCGTCTAGAATTTTTTATAATAATCTTAATACAAAGTTTTTGGGTTTCCAGAATTTTGATTTTATATTAGGGTTCTTCGTGTTCTTAGTGAAATTCGAATAATTCTCTTATTTTGGAACTAAATTTAGATTATTGGGTGTTTTCCTAGTCTTAATCTAAAATTTATCTCTTAGTATTTTGAAATCTGTTATAAAAATTAAATGGATATTATTTTGAAATATTTTGATAAATTTAGATTAGCATTAAAATAGGAAACTAAATCCCATAATCCCTTAAAATTCGAATTTCAAACTTATCACACTAACAGCTGTTAACAGGAGTTTCGAGATCATTTGTTTAACGACTCGAGACCACAAGAACTCGACTCGAGACCACAAGAACTCGACTCGAAATCATAAGTGTTCTCAAACGTTTATAACTTGTTGGGATTGAACCCTACCAGAGGAACAGATGATGTAAAGCCAAAACCGGATCAGGGCAGTGGATCCATAATAAGCAGCTGTTTACATTAGACTTTCCCCTTGGAAGTGATTTGAAGAACATCTGATGGCCAAACCACTGTCCTGTACAACTGCCACCTTGCAACTACTGACCACACTAAAGTACTGATGAAGATTAAAGGCTGAAGCTCAATCTACTGACGGAATTCAAGCACTGCTGAAGAGTTAAAGCACTGCCCATTCAAGGTCTGATCACCCTTTGAAGAAAGCACTGATGCTTAGACATCAGTGGTTGACTACATCAGTAGAATAAATATCAGTGTTTATACATCAGTAGTTAGTATGAAATCAGTGTTTGTATGATCAGTAGTTATAGATCAGTGTTTATAGGTTGTTAGTTTGTTAGATGTCGCTTTCATGGTGACGTCAGCTGAGATTTCTCAGTGGTTTGGTTTGCCTATAAATGCAACAGTACCCTGTACTGTTACATTTGATTGACTGAGCGAGTTCTTCTCCTCTAGTCCAATCCTTTCATCTTGTGTGCAACCAACCTTGGGGCATCAGGCTGAGGGGGAGCTTAGTATGTGAGCATATCTGTAATCTTTTGCTTTGATTTGTAAATCTTTTGACTCTATGGAAAGCAATTGTTTATCATACTATTTTCTCCTTTGATTGTGTTTACAAAGTTTGTATCCATTTCCGCTGCACTTAAACTGTTCATATCTATTTGATTTGTTCAAAATATACAAACAAACACAAACATGAGAGCCTCCGATCCTAACAATTGGTATCAGAGCCTGGACAGTCAATTTCAATTTAACAGTCAAATTGACATAACAGTTCGGCTCAAAATTCATTGATACTAAGGTTGGTTGTATTTAGTTGAAAAACAGAGTATCGAATAAATCAGGTTCAAAATGGTTATTCAACAACTCTGTACATCAACCAAGTTGTCATATGATACACAAAATTTCACACAACAAGCAAATTTATGCACAAAACACTCATGGTTTCTAGATCTGAAAACAATATCTGTTAAACTATGAGATTACTTCTTATTTTCTAAATTAATTTCGATTGTTGATGTGTAATTTGTGATATTTTTTATAAATACTAAAGTATGAACCTCAGATTAACAAAACCTATGTTCATAAAACATTGATGTTTTGCTAACACAAAAAGAGGGAAATTAAAACTTTAGTGTTTTGAATCTTATGTATTGAAAAACAGGTTGAGTGTCCTCTAAAAAGACCAAAATCAATTGTGTTAAGAATACATTAAGAAAATCAGCAGTCAAATATCCAGATCATGAGTAATGTGAAATTTGGCATAAGCATGTGCAAAAATGACCAAATCTCTCAAAACATTGCTGAAAATGATTTTGGATTGAGTATTCTTTCCTTGAAAACCTTCCGGTAAAAGTTTCAATACTTCACTATGGAAAGGGTAAAAAGGGAAAGAAGAAAAATTACAAAAAAAAAAAAAAAAAAAAACCTCAAAAGTGTGTTTATCTCAAAACTTTTGAAATCAAAAGAAAAGAGTATAAACATAAAACACTTAAGAGTCCAAAATTGGGTGAACAATGGTCATCTAGCAATTGTGTGCACTCATTGATTCAGGGAAATTCAGGTAACATAAGTATCACTGGTAATTAACCTTACAAGAGGACTGGACAAAATTTTTCAAAATGATCACATGGTAATAAGGTCTATAAAAGGGCTTTCAAAACTTATGTGAACATGTCTCCTCATCGTTGCAATAAACTGACAAGGAAATGGTCTCAAAGCAGAGGTGATTAAAATGTATTTCAAACCACTGACCATACTCCTAAACTTGAGAATGATATGATAATGATCATATGTCAAGTTTTAAATGCACCAGATTCTTTTGACACTGTTTTCTGAAAACCTTTATTGTTTGTGCAAAGGCTTTTCTTCAAATAAAACAGGATATATTATTCTCTACTTTTATTGAGAATGATGTATTTTGTACTTTTACTTGTTTTAGATAGTAAAAGTTTCAATCTCCTGTCAGGATGTAGAACCCTTATATTTTTTTTGGGTTATACTTTCCTTGAAAATTACTCAAAAGAATATGGTGTAAAAGTTAAAGTCATTTCAAACTCAAGCTTTCATCACAGATAAAAGATTGATTGTTAACTGACCTTAAAATGCTTGACTACTCATGTTTTATTCAAAAGATTGAAACACAAAATGAGTGGTCAACATAAAAGGTTTTTCATCACCAGGGATACCAAACCATTGTTTATAATCTTGAATGTAAAACTCTGAAAGATCTGCTGATATGTTAATCTTGACAATATGCATCTAAAATATGTTTTGCAAAGGATGTCATTTTGCAGATACTTCAAAACAGCGGATGTACAAAACAGCTGTTAGAAATACAGCAACAGTTGCAGACCAAACTACCCTCAAAATATCCACCACTGCCTCACATCTAACCATTGTTGATAGAAGTCCATCCAAAAAAAAAAAAAAAAAAAAAAAGAGGTTGGTTTCTCAAAAGAACTGAGCATATGCTAGAAGCATGGTTGACAAGATCTATTGTGCTCAAATAAGAACAGACATCACACTGTGAAGGTTTGCTATGCATCTCATGGATAAACTAGCAAAACTTGGTTAAACATGAATGATATGCATTAAAATGTTTTCAGAAAATCAAAAATAACCTTAAAAATAGTTTAAAACTGAATTTTTCAGTAAATCCTCAAAGTCTGTTCAAAGCACTGATGGCATTAAAACTCTGTTAAATAGAAAAATCTATCCACTGACAAAGTGTATCATCTGTTTGTGCAAAACACTGATTTACAACAGAGGTTACACGTGGACAGATGTTATTCAACAGTTGTGTGCATCAGATACCATCATCACTTTTTCAAATAAATGGCCTTACACCTGAAAACATTTACAAGGCTATCAAAAATTTCCAAAACAAAAGCAGAGGTTTCTGAGCAGATTTTAGCAGCTACCACTGCTCCTCAGATATCTGCTGCTGAGCCCACTGCTCAAGGTGATCACAGTAGTAACACAACTGCTGTGAAACCCACACCTAAATCCACCAAAAGACCAAAACAAAAGAAAATTCAAAAGCCCCCCAAACCTCCAATAAAGGCAACTCTGGAAGATGAGATCCCGGAGCAACTGCCAGTGACAACACAAAAGTCACTAGAAACCACTGCTGCTACTTCCTCACAGCAGATGGTAGAAAGGTCTCAACCCATGCCTCAAACTCTTCCTGCTTCTTCTAAAAAAGGACAGGTTATAAGAACAGGGACACCAAATTATGATGCTCTGGAATCACTTGATTCCATCATCCACAGCCCACTGCCCGGGGCAAAATCACTTTCAACTCCCATCATCATTTCACAAATATCACCATCAATAATGACCTTGTTGCATGCTTTGGATATAACTCAGACATAAATCAGTTCCTCTCAACCCCCTATCACTGAGAGTACACTCCAACAAGTGACTGAGTCTGATGCTTATACCTCTGCTATCCCAGCAACAACTGAGGAGGTTACACCCCTTGAGTTACAAGTAACTCTTGGTGGTAATTCAAGTGAAGCAGCTACTACAAGTGCTGAACCCACTGGTTTGCACTTGGACAGTAGTTTCATCAATAAGACTTCCTTGAAGGCAATTTCTTCACTGGGAACTCTTGTGTATCCAGTCTTCACTGGTTCACTAAAAAGCGTTTCTCATTATGAAGAAAGAAGTCCCCAGTACCAAGACAAAGGGGCAACAGTGGATAATTTTTGGGATACACTTCCTCAAATCAACCACTGTTACAACCACTGTTAGTGGGAAATCAGATGACCCCATTAAGTTGGGTGATGGTTTAATGTACCAAGAATTGACGGCAAGAATTGATAAATTGGATGCATCTGTTGCAAAAATCAAACACATGCTGCAACAGTTGTTGAAGACACAAACGGTACCATCCACTGCTGCACCATCTCCAACAGCTACTTAATCATCTGCTCCTACTCCAGATGAGCTGTGGAATTTATTTCAACCCCTGCACTATCTTCGAAAGAGTTGATGATGCCAAAAAGGGGGAGAAAAATGACTCTGATGAAAATCTCTCAGTAACTTCTGCTGAAACATCTGTCAAAGAAAAGGAAAAGGGAGGTGATGAAACCCTGAAAATTCAAGCAGATGATGAAGATACACAAATGAGGATCGTTCAAAGTTAAGTCATTTTAGCTGGTCTCAAAACCACTGCTGATATTAAAAGGGTAAGGGATGAGAGCAGAGATTTGGTTGAGAAAAAGATAGTTCTGCAAAAAGGAAAAAGAAGAGGTTGGTACTTCAGTAAAGAAGAATCCTGTTAGAAAAACAAGGCAATCAACCACCACAGCTTCTAAAACTAAGCCAGTTACTACTTCAACCACAACTTCTGTTCCCACAAAATCACTTACACCTCCACCATTAACAACATCTGTCACCCAAACAACTGCCACCACTACTTCAATACATCACCATCAAAAACCACCTCATCACTACCATCATCTCCTGCTAAAAGGCAGAAGATAACAGATGTTACAACATCTGTTGTAATAACAACAGTGGTTAAAATACTAGTTGTATGCATGACATCAACAACTGTTAGTTAGTCACCCACTATCCAAACCACTGCCATCTCCACAAAATCAACCACCATCACTTCAACTACATCACCACCACAAACACCACCTGCTATCATCCTCTATTAAAGAAGGAAACAAAAGCAAATGGATGAAGAGACAGCTCAGGATAAAGCAGCAGAAGATTACATTATAAAAATGGTTCTTCAACAAATGCTAGCTGAAAATCCTGAGTCATTAAAGGTTGCAGACTCTGCCCATGCAGTCCTTACTAGGCCACTATCTCCAAACTCATCTGCAAATAAACATCTCCCAAGAAACCCACCAGGCTCAAAAATACAAAAGTGGGAAACTGACAAACAGACCTGCGTATTGACCTTGCTCAGGTCTGGTGGAGGAGTGGAGAAAATATCAAGGGAACAAGCTCTTGGCCTGAGTCTTGAAGATTTATAGGATCTCCTTGATCTTCCACTTAGCAGGGATGATGAAGATACAGATGCCCTAGATTTTGAATTACAATTTAAAGGTCAGATAAGGGAGCTGTTGATGAGGCAATAAAGAATTCCACAAATAATGAAGGGTTTTGGCATCATCTGTTCCAGGGGGAGATTGTTGGGATTGAACCCTACCAGAGGAACAGATGATGTAAAGCCAAAACCGGATCAGGGCAGTGGATCCATAATAAGCAGCTGTTTACATTAGACTTTCCCCTTGGAAGTGATTTGAAGAACATCTGATGGCCAAACCACTGTCCTGTACAACTGCCACCTTGCAACTACTGACCACACTAAAGTACTGATGAAGATTAAAGGCTGAAGCTCAATCTACTGACGGAATTCAAGCACTGCTGAAGAGTTAAAGCACTGCCCATTCAAGGTCTGATCACCCTTTGAAGAAAGCACTGATGCTTAGACATCAGTGGTTGACTACATCAGTAGAATAAATATCAGTGTTTATACATCAGTAGTTAGTATGAAATCAGTGTTTGTATGATCAGTAGTTATAGATCAGTGTTTATAGGTTGTTAGTTTGTTAGATGTCGCTTTCATGGTGACGTCAGCTGAGATTTCTCAGTGGTTTGGTTTGCCTATAAATGCAACAGTACCCTGTACTGTTACATTTGATTGACTGAGCGAGTTCTTCTCCTCTAGTCCAATCCTTTCATCTTGTGTGCAACCAACCTTGGGGCATCAGGCTGAGGGGGAGCTTAGTATGTGAGCATATCTGTAATCTTTTGCTTTGATTTGTAAATCTTTTGACTCTATGGAAAGCAATTGTTTATCATACTATTTTCTCCTTTGATTGTGTTTACAAAGTTTGTATCCATTTCCGCTGCACTTAAACTGTTCATATCTATTTGATTTGTTCAAAATATACAAACAAACACAAACATGAGAGCCTCCGATCCTAACATAACTCGAGACAACGATTTCGACTTGAGATCATAAGGTCTCGACTCGAGACCACTGAGGTTTCGACTAAGGGCTTAAATCTGAATAACTTGAGACAAAGGTCTCGACTCGAGACCATAAGGTCATAACTCGAGACCATAAGGTTGCGACTCGAGACCATAAAGGGCACAACTCGAGACCTCATAAGGAGTCGAGATCTCATAATTCATGGCAGTCAAGACCATGATTACGACTCGAGACACTGAGGTTGCGACTCGAGACCATTAATGAGTCGAGACCTCATAATGTTATAAGCTGAGTCGAGACTTGACTCGAGATCTCACTCGAGACCTCATAACTGAGTCGAGATCTCACTCGAAACCTCATTATTTTAGGCTGTTTAATGTGAACTAAGATTTAGCTCGGGGCTCCGCCCCGAACCCCGCAAAACTCCAGCGAACTCACCGTGGAGTTCGATCCGCGCTAACGAGTGGTTTGCTACTAAATAATTGGTTTTGTAAATACTTAGTTAATTAATAAGGATCAAATAATGTTTTACAAAACCAAAATGGCTTAACTTGAATGAGCTTTTGATGTATCACTTCTGGCCAAAGCTGATTTGATGCATCTATTTATTGTTCAAGTATTATAAAAGCTATGTTGAGTATGCATTACAAACGTGAAATGTCTTAATTCTGGCCAAAGCTGATTTAATTCATTTATGTTTAGCATGCTTGACAAGTGCATAACTAAAGTGATTGTCTCATTTCTGGCCAAAGCTGATTTGTCACGATTACTTTGCACACATGCTTAAATGATTACACTTCTGGCCAAAGCTGATTTGTCTTCGTTTAAGTAGAATTTTCAATAAGTCTATTATTTTGATGTTAGTAATAGACATATCACAATCTCTTCACATAATGATCCTTAGATTAATGATCCTTAATTAAGTTTTTATGATCATTTCGTCTGCCTTATTCTTAGTACCCATAATTTTACTCACTGTAATTTTCTTCTATTAATCTATATCTGATCCACTCTAATTCTTAAAACCTAAAATGTTTGCTTTATTTACAGTTTCTATAAGAATTAGCTCTTAAATTAAATCCTTGATTATTTCCTAAGACACGATAATCCTATTGCTCTCTTCTGATAAAGATTATAAAGAAGAAAGTTAGAGCATGATGAATAGGATAAATCGAACATGATGTCTCTTATGATAATCAAGAACTCTCTAACGTAAATGCTATCACTAAAGTTATTCAAGATTAAGTCTTTCCTAAGACTAATCTATAATTATGGAATAATCACTAGAACTCCTAAGATGCATGCCTTAATTTGAAACTCTAAACTATAAAGTTAAGTGGTATATATGAATACATTATAATGTACAAAACCATGACCCATAAAGTTAAGGGCTTACGCATGGAAATAAGTACATTTTTCCAGTACATTACATATTAAGATTTTCACTTGTACATTTTGATGCCTTATAAATCAACTATAACACTCAAAATACCAAAGTATAACGAGTGTGTTGATAAGCAACATATGTACAAAGAAATAAATGTTTAAAGCTGGAAAATAAGTTGTTATTCACCTTACAACCACTTAAAATGTTTAAAGAGGATTGTTCTAAGGTCCATAGACAAATTACAAGTGCTAATTCCAACTTTAAGGTTCTTCAAGGGAAAATCTCACTGCATAATTATGTCATTAGACTAGACATAAGCAACGAGACTATCCATTATTTTAAAGAGCAGTTGGGTAAATAAATTAGATAGTCACTTACTAATGATATCTAAGTCTGATAATTTTAATATTCCAATTAACACATGATTAGTTGACTCTAGTTCTATACGTTTCCTTACCAGAACTCGACAAATAACTAACACGAGAGTTAGTGACAAAATTAAATGTTACGACTATAGGAACCATAATAATCAGTCTTCTAACAACGCCTTTTCGATACCTTATATATTCTGAAGATTAATCAGAATATAGTATCATAATTAAGCAATGTTATGAAGGTTGTGAGGTTTGCATAGTCAACATAAAGTTACACACTTATCTTAAACTCTCATCTTATTTGTTCCAAATATCTGGATTGAAACATTACTAAGATAAAACTAGATGATACCTTACATTTTCACAACTTTTGTCATCATGTAAATGAGAATTTGACAAAAGGAAAATGAGACTTATAAATTTCATCCATTACAACCAAAATTCATGAGAAATCATGACAAGGTTATGAGGATGATTTTTTCATCTAATCTCATTCTAAGTGATTTTAAATCATGACGTTACAGCCCTAAATATTACTTGGCTTAAGGAATAAGTATGGGTCCATCATAAGTCATTCATTGACATTAGTGGAACTTATTCAAATGGAATATTCAGACATAATTCATTTATCATTTAAAAGGCTATCAACTTGTATCTAACCTTTGTCGCATATGGCCACCAGTCTTAGAAGAAATCTATTCATATGTTTACTTATTAAGATTTCTATTAAATATGTCCTTAAGTTTCTTATGACATTTGGATGTTAAGGAAATCAATTAAAGTCTAACATATATACGATAGGTTCCCACGTCACGTACCTCATTGAAACTTCTCTTGTAGCATTTTAGAGATATTAAAGATCAGTGGGAGCATTAAGTGTCTTAATAATAACTTGCAATAGTTGCAAGAGGTGGGGGAGTGAAAACTTTATATTACTTCAAATTACACCTCTTGTACAAGACACTGCTCCATTATGACACTGTTCTATCATAACTTATCTCCTTAAATCTAATGCTACTCTTACAAAAGTTTCATTGTTGTTTAATTGTGGGCACACTTAGATTTCTTACCTAACAAGAGAAACTACAACGACTAACGTCAATAACTTGTTTCTCTATTAGAATTTGTTGGTTGTTACATATTGACCCTAAGCATGCTGAGTTCCTAAAGATTTCTAAGGTTAGTGGGAGCAGTCAAAGTCCTTATCATGACTTGTAAGGAATACAAGAGGCGGGGGGAAGAGTGTCATTAAATTTCACTCCGAATTTAACTCCGATTACACCTCTTGTACACCATACTGCACCAACTCTTAAAAACTTAGAATCCTGAAAATGATAGCAACCTAACCAAGAGCTAATCCATAAAACTGAAACTTCTAATGAACCCAATAATCAACTCAGGAGGTCATCTAGGTTTAAAAGCCTACTAACTTTGATGATTACATAACCTCCCAAATTGAAGTTGAAATGAATTTTGGAAATGTTTGTTATGTTTGCTGATCCTATCTCTTCAAATTAAGCCATTAGTGTCAATCAATCTTCTAAATGGAATAAAATAGTTTTCTAATAAAACTGATTTTATGTGTTCGTATAACGTTTGGGATTTGATTGAATTACCTAAGAGTGTTCATAACTAAACCAAATCCTAATATAAGCGTTAAGACACGAAGAAGCTTGATTGATTGTCAAAGGTTGTACTCAGGAAGAGATAAATTATTAAAGAATCTTTATTACATATCTTACAAGAAGATTTCTTTGAGGATCGTCACTGTTCTAGTAGCTTATAATAGTTTAAAGCTACATTAGATGAACATTATAAACAATTTTCCATAACAAATGGCTGACACATTTACATGTTCATTAGATAACAACCTAAAGTTTCAAACTGAAGGTTAAAGAACACTTTATTTGTAAGTCAATAATATCCATGTATGGTTTAATGCAAACATCATAATGTGATGAAATCTTAACGTAATTATTTTCATCAACAACCAAGTGGATTAATGTACCTACCTCAAGATGAGTGGGAGCAACTAAGATAAACCTGTCTATATAGATGATATTCTTTTGACAGGTATATGTTACAAAAGTCAAAGCATTGTTAACACAAACTTTGATATAACAAATCTCAGAGATATCTCTTACGTGATTGATATCATAACATACTGAGATAGACTCAATGGGACAATAGTATCGTTCCATAAGTTTAACATTAAATGGGTCCTTACATATGTAACAAACAATACTGCTCTCCTTTAGAGGATAATAGGATAAATGAGATTATTTCTTTATGCTTCATTAATTAGAAGCCTTATGTAAGTTTAAATCTATACTCGTTTAGATATTACTCACATTGCAACACACTAGATATGTCTAGATTAATGTGTAGCATCTAATGGAGTATTATAATATCTTTAAAAGGAAACGAGAGACTATAATTTAAAGAAGAAGTGAGAATTAAAACCGGTTTATTGTTTTAACTTTGAGATATTCAAAGATGACAAAATGTAATTTCGGGTATATCCTTATGTCAGCAGACAAAACCTATTTCATGGAGGAGTTATAATGCACTGATATTAACAACCTAAGTTATAATGACATAATATAGTCACTAAATGTTGTTGGAAATTTATCAGTGGACTCATAAGTTTAATAACTCCATATAATTAATGTTTTGAAGACTTAGTGTGATAAAGTCAGCTACCATGACTCCTTGAACAGTAACAGTTCAAGAGGTGCTGCATTAAATTTTGATACGTAATTAATTATTCGTTTATGAACGAATTGAGGAAACTAAGTTTTGTATCGAACACATTCATGATATGCTTAAGGATCCTATATCTGAAAGGCCATTACCCATAAGTCTTATTAAGAGAGCTCATAGACGGGTATTAATTGATGGTCATGCGCAATTGCATATCGTACTATGAATGACTAAGTATTAGTTAATTTTCCTCATCAGTTTGATTTTGTATGTCTCTAAGAATATGTCAAGTCGACATAATAGCATATAAGACAAATAAAGTTACAAATCAAACAAAGGGCTTATGCGTATTTTGATCATGACGATTAGGTTTTAAATTAAGGCTATAGTATGATTAATGGGGGTCCTGAGTCGCATAATGATTCAACGGCTGTATTTTTCTGCTATAGTACTTGTTTAAGGCTAAAATGAGTGTTAACTCCTGATCAGGCTTATCTAATACTCATAGTAAATGATTACTCGGCTAAGTGGGAGAATGTAAGATTAAATATATTACGTATTAATATTTAATCTGTAGCCATTATAATCATTTACATAATATAGATCAAAATATATAACAATCCTATTAAATAATTAGTTGGTAATTGTTGATGGACCATATTACCCTTATTAACTAATTAGGGTTTCCTCCTGGGTGCTTATATAAGGAGAATTATGTGGAGGTTAAGGGGTTAGACAGTTACACAATTAGACACACCCCATAAGCCTAACATCATATCAGACCTCCTCTCCTAAACCGAATCCCCTATTCGGTTCTCATCATCACCATCATCAGTCAGCACCCTAAGGAGGAACCAGACCAAGATAACAATCATGTCAAACTTTAATTGCTGCGACTCCATCTGGATTCTTTGCTAACCTGTGCTGATGCAACCAAAGGTATGTTTTCATGTTTTCCATTATGTTCAAACAGAACTGAACCAACATGTGGTATCAGAGCATATGTTGATTAATCAGTTCTGTTTTCCTATCCATTATTCTGGAATTAAAATCTGGAAAACATAATTTTTGAAAACTTAATAAAATTCAAAGCCTTATTTCGAGTCCCTTTTCCCAAAATCTCGAAACCAAAAATGGATGAATGAATTGAATACTGTATATTCCTTTCATCTAATGAATTTATTAATCCAATAAAGTAATGATGCTTCTGATTAGTATTCATCCATCTTTTCTTTAAATTCGAAAGGTATTAATTTAATATATATTACTCGATTAAAGAGCCCACCAAAATTTCATGATAGATGCTCTAAATTTGCGTCTAGAATTTTTTATAATAATCTTAATACAAAGTTTTTGGGTTTCCAGAATTTTGATTTTATATTAGGGTTCTTCGTGTTCTTAGTGAAATTCGAATAATTCTCTTATTTTGGAACTAAATTTAGATTATTGGGTGTTTTCCTAGTCTTAATCTAAAATTTATCTCTTAGTATTTTGAAATCTGTTATAAAAATTAAATGGATATTATTTTGAAATATTTTGATAAATTTAGATTAGCATTGTGATTAAACACATAATCTAGTAAGTTAAGGTGGTGATCTTGTGAAAGACCAAGATCATCATGCTTTATGTTTACATGAACTTGAATAATAAGAGTTGTTTTCATATGATGATGATTTAAACAAGATATAAGTCTTGTGAGTGAATGATTTCTAAAATAGTTTTTTTCCAAAGAAACCAAGTTAAATAACAAGATTTGTATAAACATAGTTTTTAAAGAAACTAATCATGTTTCTAGTGGTTAAACAAGTGTAAGAATACATTGTTTACAAGAAAAACTCAAAAGAATGATTTTTGGAAAAATCATCTAGTAAGTTGTAAACACCTAAATCCTTTGAGAATGAGATTTTTAAAGAAATAAACACACTTTAAAGGGTAACTAAGTCTACTAAACTCACTACCAAGTTACTACAAGTTTTTATGAAAGTTCAAGTTCATGATTATTACGTAGATAGCTTTGTTTTAGCACTTGGTAAGTGTAGATTGATTGTTGATTGTTTGTGATGATTTTTGTGTAAGATTAAATATATTACGTATTAATATTTAATCTGTAGCCATTATAATCATTTACATAATATAGATCAAAATATATAACAATCCTATTAAATAATTAGTTGGTAATTGTTGATGGACCATATTACCCTTATTAACTAATTAGGGTTTCCTCCTGGGTGCTTATATAAGGAGAATTATGTGGAGGTTAAGGGGTTAGACAGTTACACAATTAGACACACCCCATAAGCCTAACATCATATCAGACCTCCTCTCCTAAACCGAATCCCCTATTTGGTTCTCATCATCACCATCATCAGTCAGCACCCTAAGGAGGAACCAGACCAAGATAACAATCATGTCAAACCTTAATTGCTGCGACTCCATCTGGATTCTTTGCTAACCTGTGCTGATGCAACCAAAGGTATGTTTTCATGTTTTCCATTATGTTCAAACAGAACTGAACCAACATTTTGAAAAGAAAATGATATGCTTTGATAGCATGGACACCTCCATTTTTAGGGGAAACTATGGCAAAATTTTCTAAAAATATTAACACTTAGAAAAATATTTTCTAAACAATACTTACAAGTGTGTTTTAACCATGGTTTCAATATAAACTTTGCCATAGACTTTGTTACAAAAATACAAGTAATGGAGGTTGGTTTTTGTAAATAAAAATAACTAAATATGTATTTGAAAGATATATATTTAGAAGACACATTGTGTGTGATTGTTTGTATACTTTGTGTATTAGTTATATTATTTTAGGATTTAAAGCAATGTAACTTAACAAATACCAAGAAATTTACAATCCAAAATATTACCAAAAATCACAAGGAATCGAATATATAAGTTACACACATAGTATTGCGAAACCGAACGATAGAACGTAACTTACAAGTATTCCGGAAAATACATTTATGAGCATGTTTTTGGTAAATATTATTTTGGATACGAAAGAAATGAAAATATGATTTTTGTAAATATTACCAAGCTATATCATATTTTCGACAAGGAGAAAATATATTATTTTTGGAAGTAAAAATATATTTTCTTAGAATATTTAGAAGATATATGATTTTTGGGAAAAATATATATATTTTCTTGAAATACATTATTTTTGGACAAAATAAGTTCATATATATATTTTCTAAGTGAGACTTGAAAATATATTGTTTTGGAAATATATATTGGGGATATATTGGCATATTTTATTTAAAATAATACACCGGAATACGACGCCAATAGATGGCAAGATATACAAATACAAGAATGCGAATATACATGTAAAAGGTACCCCCATCCTTGGGAAGGACATACGAAAATAAATACTTGAGAAGTATTGTTACAAGAATATTGTTTAACAATTATTCCAAAATCAAATATAATTTAAAGTTAAAATAATTATTATTTTAACAAGTAATTATAACTCGGGATGTTAAAGACATAAAAGACGCGTAACTCAGAAATGTTAATTCTAAGGCAAGGCACGGCCCGTTCGTCTAATAGACCCTAGTACATTGTAGGGAGTCGTGTTGCTGACGAGATTTGAGTTACGAGTATCTAAGACGCAAAATTGTGAGTTCATGTCCCCCTTTTCTCTTAACTGCTTTCGGTTTTATAACTCTCGGGGGTGGAATACATGTTACGTATGCTTAAACGGTATGAAATGAACTATTAAATCATGTGAGCATAGCTTAAATTTAAAATGCCATTAATTCATAATTAGGGACGAAGGTTAGATCTAACGGGTACGGCCGAACCCCACTCATGGTACTTATGACCACTTGAGTGCTTCGGTGTCCCAGTCGAGGGAAATCGACATAGTCGAGGTGAATCGACATAGTCAGGGGAAATTGACATAGTCAAGGTAAATTGACATAGTCGAAGGGGAATTCGACACAGTCGAGGGAAATCGACAAGGGTATAAGCCTACTCATTCCGAGTACTCCCTATGTCCTCACATGCTTTAATGTCCTTGTAAAACATTTATTTGGTATGTTCATACACGCTTTTCATACCTGTTTTCAAAGGAGTCTCTCAAAAGTCTACAAGTTTGCCAGTACTCACACAAAACGCATGAACTCGCTCAACTTTTGTTGATGTTTTTCCAAAATTACATGTATTTCAGGTAACAAGTTGGATCTTGGGCGCGGGTGTTGTTTCTAGAAGTAAATTCCAAGTTTAGATGTCATCCACTTTTGTTGAATTGTATCTTAGGCGAAGGTTGTGTTGTTTGAAACTTAAATGACTGGTATTTGTAATACTTTTACTTAATGAATGGATGAACATCGTTTTGATCATATAGTTGTTTATTATGATTGAATGCAATAATATTAAACAAGTCACACATCATACGCTTCCGCAAAAGTCAGGGTGTGACAGTTTGGTATCAGAGCTTCGATTGCAGTGAACTAGGATTCCTTCTCGAGTCTAGACTACAATCACTAGGGCTCTCTCACAAAAATATTTTTACAAAAAGGTTTTTCTTTGCATTCACGTAAGCGTCAAGATCCATGAGTCAAATATTTTTCAAAGAAAAGACAAGGCAAGGACATTAGTAGGGAGGAGAATACCCCAAACTAATGTGCCAATTAAGGCATAGTCTATGTGGGATAGACTTGCCAAAGTCAAAATGACCCCCCCCCCCCCAAGGGATAAACGAGAGTTATATGTGATATGATTCATTTATTTTCCTGCCCATGCTAAGTAACATACTTGTTTATGGATATATACATACGAACAAGTGTACGGAATAATTGTTAACGTGAATAAGATGCCTTCGACTCCGAACCCTATTATTGTTCTTACTCGCACGATGAAGCTATCGGCCTCACGTTCATTGCAAAACTCTTGGCTGGAGTGATTACCAAACGAGATTCTGAGCTTGCTTCCGTAGGAGATGGCTGCTCTTCCCTCTCGATCGTGAAGGTGCCTGACTACGGTAGTGACGGCGAGGCAGAGGCTGCAACCTGGAACAACTTTTTATCAGCGGGACGAGGTCCCTGTGGCTTTTGTGAAGCGAGATTGATGACACACTTGACCAGACAAGGACGATGAAGTACTCATCTCAAAGGTGCCCCTCCAACTACTAGGAATTCTCCTTATTCCTATTTCGTTTAATTATCATGCCTGTTCGCACGTAACAATAGCGAATGTCAGCGCGTGGACCACTGCAATGGTCCTTTCCAAGTCAGAGGTATAAGGACAGTAGTGTCCCCTCCTTGGTTAATCATCTGCTTGGACGAGGGAAAATTGGGGTAACTATACAAGATAATTTATTATTACGGGGGCCCACATAATAACAACTTGTAGTGCATGGAAATCCTGGTGGACTCTACGGGTCAGGTTAATGATCACCATCCCTCCAAAAATAATCTATAGGTGTTCACACCTTCATCTGGTAGAACAATACATAGACCATTGCTTTAGCACTTTATAAAGTAGGAAACCTGTCTTTGCCTACTTCGTGTCTGACACTTCTACCCGTATATGAGGCGTTTGGGAACCGATATCTAAGCTATTGGAGATTGCTAACATGCGGGAAAGATTCAGTGACGTTACACTCTCTATCACCCTTACATGAATAACCCCCATCTCAGGGAAAGTATACACGTCTTGTAAAGCTATGTAGAAGGAAAACAACTACCACTTCATGAAACTTGTATGACCGAGGTGATGTAGCCTCGAGTTCATTTTATTTTTCCCATTACAAACAATAAGCCAAGTTGCCAAGCCTATGTGGAGGCTCAGTAATCATTTCCTCGCTCATACATTGTTGAGTATATATGCATGTGATATTGGGTGATTACATGTTTGCTTGTGGTAATATGTACCCCGTAGACAATTATGGAATGTTGTCTAACCTACTCCCTACCATTTTGACAGAAGAGAATGCCACCCAGACGTGACACAAACACTAGTACGTTACCAAGGACAGAAGCCGAGCTTCAAGAACGCATCTCACAGGCAATTGAACGACATGAAGCCCTCTACTCCGAACACAGCGGTGGCACTTCCGGAAATAACCCTCCAACTGGCTGCACCTATAAATAGTTCCTGGACTACAAGCCATTGAATTTTGATCATCGAACCACGGGTCGTAGTCTGGGTCTAAGGGGTTGGGTGCTGGTACCCTAGGTATCTCCTCTGGGTTGAAATCCTGCATTTGGACTTGGTTTTCTGGGTTGTTTTCAATCTCCATTGGCTGCGTGGGAAACAAAGGTAATGGTTGAGGGGCTACTATTTGTTCCAGGTTTGGGTCGGCAGCTGTGGTTGCTAAGATATGGAAGTTTGCTAAACTCCTATTAAGCATGTCTTGGGTGTGGGCATCGGTTTCTCTTTTAGCGGCTGCTAGAACTCACTGCTGTTGTAACTTTTTCATTCTTTTCCTATGCTTGTGTGCTCCCCTACTGAACCATCCTCTCTTTTTCTGAGAGAATGGCTCTTCAGACAGAGCCTTAAACACGAATATCCCATCTTCATTGTCAGCTGAATACCCTAAGAGGGCAGGCTATGAAGAGGTGCCTTCGCTTCTAGGTGAGTCGGACAACTGACGATAGGCGTCGGAGGGTCCTTGATCACTCATACTGTAAACTAACAAATAGTCAAATAACACACAACAATAAAATACAGATATGCACGTATTTCTATAATTAATTTCCTAACAATTTGAATAATATCTTGGTGTCAGCAGAACACTTCTGTGGCTGAATCAGTGGCTTAGCTCTGATACCACCTTCTGTCGCAACCCCCGTCCCCTATCTGTCCTGGGAACGGGCGGCCGCGAGACCAGTTTTGGTGGTATCGGTGTTTATCATTTTGGCAGCGGAAATTACATCAGGACTGTAGTTAGGAAATATTTTATCAGAGTAAATACCACACTTTAAATATATTGAGATAAAACCCAAGTTTCATTACAAACTGTTTTATAGGGATAAACCCCACTTTATTGAAATAAAACATCTTTTATTTAGGTAACTTTTATAGCCACTTTTTCCAAGCCTTCAGTGCAGTCCAACTGGCTTCTAGTTGGCTTTCACATTTTGTTACCAGAAACGCGTTTAAAAACATTTTGTCAGTGGGAAATACTGGTGAGTGAATCCCAGTTTAATCCGGAAGAGTTTTTTCTCTTAAAAGTATTGAGAGCTATTACAATGTTTATTTCTACACAATTACTCATTCAGTACTGTCAATCCTGACTGGTGGGTCATATTGCACATTGGCTATCTCGTTGTCCAATGGTAACGTGTTCCACATTTTGTATACAAAATACCGGCAGTAATTGAAGAACTACAAAGACTCAATCACTGCTTAATCGCATTGTAAAATATTTAAGGTTTTGTAAAAACAATTTACAAAAAGGAGATTACTCACATTGCTGTCTTATGGTTTCCTTTAAGGGTTTCCTGGTGATTATCTATTAATTACACAAATGAACATGTGTTAGTATAATAACCCAATATTTACATTAGCAATACCCTCCCCGAGACGTCATTCCAATGACTACGTCGGGTAGAACCACGACAGTCATTACGGAACCCTGGATCAATCGGGCAGCGTATCTAATACGTAACTGGGGTTATGATACTTACAACGGGGCAGAACTTCATTAATTAGGGGGTATTATACCTGGAAATTACTTTGACTATAAAGAAATTGAGAGAGAAAGAAAAATTTTGAGCGACGTAAACTGAAGGCCGCTCAAAGCAATTTATAGGGCTGATCTTGGACCTTGTCGCGCCCCGTGTAGCAATCCTTCAGGGCCTTCGCGGCCCGCGAGGCCAGCTAGGGTAGGCCCTAGCTTGGCTGACTCGCCACTAGGCTTGACACGAGTGGTGACACTTGTCGTCACCGGGCTTCGCCTCATAGACAAGCTGTCGCGGCCCACGTAGAAGACGACTAAGGTCTTCGTGCCCCGCGATGACCCCTTTAAATTTCGTTTTTTTTTATTTTTTAATTATGTATGGATGTTTGGGCTCGATTTTCATCTACGGGGTATATTTTGAGACATACAGGAATATTTTAAAATATATTAGGGTGTTGAAATTATTTAGGAGGGTTCTTATATTCTCATCCAGTTCGATATCATCGAATGGCACGTAAGCTGTCTCATCCGCGAGACATTTCCTTAATTGTGACATGTGAAAAGTGTTATGAATTCCATCTAAAACTGGAGGTAATTCCAACTGGTATGCCACCTTTCCAACACGGGCTAAAATTTTAAACGGCCCAATGTACCGAGGGCCCAACTTCCCCCGTCTACAGAACCGTGTGATGCCCTTCCACGACGAGACCTTTAAAAATACTCGATCCCCTTCTTGAAATTCAATAGGACACCTTCTTTTATCTGCATAAGATTTTTGTCGGTCTTGCGCTGCTTTTAAACGAGCCCGCACCAGATCGATCTTTTCATTCATTATTGCCACAACATCCTTAAGAGCGAGCTCTCGCTGTCCTATTTCTCCCTAGCACACGGGGGTTCTACACTTTCTACCGTACAACATTTCATACGACGCCATTTGAATACTACTTTGATAACTGTTATTATATGCGAACTCTACCAACGACAAATGGTTGTCCAAGTTTCCCCCAAAATCTATGACACAAGCCCTCAACATGTATACTAACGTTTGTATGGTTCTTTCTAACTGTGTGACACTTGTGCTCTGTGAACACAATACGATGTAGAATAATATCATTTATCAAAGAAACAATGTGTTTTGGTCTCAAAATTTGTTTAATTGTGTTTGGCGATTTTACGTTTTGATTATAGTTCGATTTCAAGCTTTAAATCACTTTCTGGAAAGTTATACGCAAACTGATGCGTAAACGTAGTCAGTTTGATGCGAAAAACACTCCGGAACAGTGACATAGGTTTAACATACCTTAAATAACCTTTACATAACTTAGAAATAAGTTTTGAAGGGTTTGGTGTGTCAAAAACAAGTTTATTCGATCAGAGGGACTATTTACGTCAAACTGCGAAAGTCAACTGATTCGTATAGCAACGAACACTCCGGAACAAGATCATAAGCTAAATATACCCTAAATATCCTTTACATAGCTTAGAAATAGGCTTTGAGGGGTTCGGTATGCGAAAATATGCTTATTTGATCAATAGAGACTAAAAGGGTCAAAAAGTGCATAAGTTTGTATTTACGCGCATATCTTACGTTCTAAACATATCCGAACATCCAAAAAATTTTGTAATCATTAAAATATTTTATTTTAGTGATTGGAATGCTAAAATACCATTCGTCGAGCAATTTGGATCGTTTTTCGCGTCCGTTCGCGTTTCGTCGTAATTAACCGAACAACGAGGCCGTACGACCAAAAGAACCGACATCCGAGATATTTTCAAGCTATTTCATGTCCCCTATATTTTAACTTCATTATAGAGCCTTAAAATTGGGTTAACGGGGCTTAAACGCATCAAAAATCAAGTTTTAAGCTTCAGGGGCCTGTTCTGCCAAAAGTTAAAACTTTCTGTCTGAAAGCTCTCGCCTGGGGCGAAGACTAAAGCTCCTGTCTTCGCGGCCCGCGATAGCTGGAGCTGGGCAGAAACTGGTTTTCTTCATTCAGCGGCTAAATCCTTGGTTTTAATCCTAGTTTTTGGATACCATTGGCTTGTTTTTGTGCTCCCCTTGTATTCTAAACTATGGGCAACATGTGTTTGGCCAAGATCATGCTTTGATCCTTGAAAAAACACATGTAATCATCCTATGAATTCAAGATTTCCTATAAATACCCAAGCTTTTCATCATTGTTCCTTGCTCATTTGATCTCATCTGCTCTAAGTAGAGGAATTCACGTAGTTGAAGACCACCTACCTGAGCATTTTGAGTTCTTATTCCTAGCTTGGACCTCTTGTAAGCTTCTTTCATGATTGTTCATGTATTTTAAGCATGAAAGTCAAACAGTGTTTGACTTTCTGCTTTGACCATGATTGGTCAACACAAAGTTTGTTTGAACTTTGCAACGTGAGCGTAATCACAAAGGTTATAGTCCCTTGTGACTATACCTACTGATTACCACGTTGATTAGGCGTAGTGACGAGTCAAAGTTTCGGTCAAAATGCGTATTTATGCGTATTTTGAAACGAAGCTATTTTGGGTATCAAAACACTTTGTTTTGATATCAAACCTGTTTTCTAACTTAGTTAAACATGTTTTAACATGTTTAACTCGTCACTTTTAGTCTAGTGCTTGTTTAGGGTCGTAAGTCAAGCAGTCTTAACAACCACTTAGACTTTCGAACCCGACCCGTTTGGTAGATCGTTAGGATCCGACCAAACATATTTTGTGACCATAGTTGTATAGGGAATAACCTTCCGAGGTTATACCTTGTGGTCACTTCGTTTAGTTAGTTGTATGATAGGTAGTTTATATGCCTTAGGAAAATGACCAAAATGCCCGTTTTGCGCATAATTTCATTTTAAGCATATGTAACACATGTTTTAACATCTAAACTGATTATGCAACATAATTAATATGTTAAGGCATATAATACTTGTCATAGGACTAGTTAGGCGTCTCGAACGTGCTTTCGCGCGAATGACGCGATAAAGTAGCGTAGACTACCTTAACGGGTCATAACGGGTCGTAACCACTTAGGATAGGTTTCAATTTAGAATGTAGGCTTTGTTAAACCATATCACATGAGTTCCAATACTCATTTGGTTTACGAGACCTCATTCTACCCGATCTTCCGATTTAGGTATCGATTCACTAACACAGTATCCGATACACTAGGAATCGCTTCAACGTTTGAACTCTTGGTCTTTTGAGCTTTGTTATATCTTTTGAACAAGAAATATATGCATTCCCAAGTGAGTACATAGTTCCCCCTCTTTTACCATTTTCAAATGTTTTGGGGTGATTCATATGTGTAACCGATTTGTTTTCCAAATGTATGTCATATATGTGTTTACTAAGTGCTTTTACGCGTACAATTCCGATTATGCAAATACGATGTTTATCCAAATCCTTAAAATATCTACCTATCTTCATAGTTAGATTCTTATAGGATATTTGAAGTACAGCCTTAGATCTTCCTATCTTCATAGTGAGGTTTTTAAGAAGTACTTTACGACATGATGGTTATGGTTTATGTGTAGATTGTTGGTGATTTAGATAACGAAACTAGAGTAATACAATAAGCACATGGTGGATACGGCGCTGGTACTTCCTATATATAAGTGTGCTTATTGTATTACCCTTTGTGGCGTTATCCCAGATCACTATTAGGATTTAGGATGTTGTGACACAATGATTCAATACGACAGAAACCTAATGTCACACCCCGACCACGTAAAACAACAAAACGTGGCGGAAACGTCAGGGAGTGTTGTAACAGAATCATTGTCTCATAACACATGGAAATTGAAATATTGTTTTATTGATTAAAAGAGTTACAATGTCTTGACAATCAAAGAAACATAACATAAATAACTAGTCTTGCATCTTTTATTGTCACTAAGGCCCAAGTCCGCCTAAGTGTATCTTGATAAATCCTATGCATCATATCCTGAAACACATGTGAAAATAGGTACGTCAGCATAAAAATGTCTGTGAGATACATAGGTTTTGTGAAAATAGGATTCATGACTTGTAACTTTAGAAAAAGTTGTTTAGAAAAAGTCAGTCATGAACCTTGTAAATTGATTTGTTTTGTAAATCGTTTGAAAAACAATAAGTTCAGACGATATGTATAATAAGAGAATAATGTATGGTTAAATGAATAACCAAGTAACATGAGTTTGTATAAGATAAGTTGTTTGTAAAACAATGTCTTGTGAAAAGTATGTTATTTGTATAAAATGTTATATGTCTCAAATTGAAATGATTCAAATAACGTTACGATATGTAATACCATACAAACACTTATATATAGGAAGTACCAGCGGCGTATCCACCATGCTTGTATCATATTACACACGCCTCGTTACTTAAATCACTTACTCAAACCAAACCACCAAAGTAAAATGTTTATGTATAATCAAATGTCAAAATGTTGATGTGAAAACCATGTCTAATGTCTATGTCTAATGTTTATGTCTAATGTAAATCATGAATTGTGTATGTAAATGTCAAAATGTTTATGTATGGTAAGTGAAATATATCAACTAAACCATATGTAAAATGCACAAAAACAAGGTATTGAAGTAAAACATGGTTTAAATCAAAGTTATGTTTTGTGTAATAAATGCATGCTATACTGATATAAACATTTATGCGGTATTGTGAAAATTCATACATCCAAGCCTTGTGACTGTAGAATAAACCCTAGCACAAAGTCTAAGGTCCACCTAGAATGTAATCGGATTCGGTCATTCCTTCCGATCCAAACAAACCCGAGATTTCAGGAATGGGATTTGTCAAGTCCTATGGTACCACTACCTACTACCGAGCGGCATGATCGGTGTTAATGAATGTACATTGTCCCATTTAAACAAACCAAATGTCATACCAAAATGTAAGCATGTGATGAATAATAAATGTACTAAGTATGCACACAATGGACATACATAGCATAGAATGTAATGTAAAATAATGTACTAAGTACGCACACAATGGGCATACATAGCATAAAATGTAATGTAAAATAATGTACTAAGTACGCACACAATGGGCATACATAGCATAAAATGTAATGTAATGTAAAATAATGTACTAAGTACGCACACAATGGGCATACATAGCATAAAATGTAATGTAAAATAATGTACTAAGTACGCACACAATGGGCATACATAGCAAAACACAATGAAATCATGTACTATAAATGTACTAATGAACATAGCAAGTATATAATGTGAAAGCAGGAAAGCATGAAAGTAACAAGTAGGCACATGTGTTCCACCCCAAAATGTTTGGAAAACAGTAAAAGAGGGGTCTATGTACTCACTTGAGATTGCTTAGTAGTCCTTGAGTAACAACCAAACAATGCTAGAGATCACGGATATCAAACGGCACCTAATATAGGTAACTATGTTAATATACCGGACCTAAATCGGAAGATCGGATAGAATGAGGGCTTGTAAACCAAATGAGTATGAGAACTCATGTAATATGGTTTAACAAAGCCTACATACTAAATGAAACCTAGCCTAAGTGCTTACGACCCATTACGACCCGTTTAGGTAGCTTATGCTAGTTTAACGCGCCGTTCGCGTGAAACGCGTTCGGACCGCTTAACTAGTCCTATGACAAGTAATATATGCCTTAACATGTCTAATGTTGTTGCCAAATCAGTTTAGATGTCAAAAGTTACGTTACATATGTTCAAAATGAATTTTGGCGTCAAAGGGGTATTTTGGTAATTTACCTAAGGCATATAAACTACCTATCATACAACTAACTAAACGTCGTGACCATAAGGTATAACCTCGGAAGGTTATTCCCTATATACTATGGTCACCTAATGTGTTTGGTCGGATCCTAATGATCGAACAAACGGGTCGGGCTCGAAAGTATAAGCGATTGTTTAGATCGCTTACCTTACGACCCTATATAAGCACTAAACTAAAAGTGACGAGCTAAGCATGCTAAAACATGCTTAACTAAGTTTAGAAAACAGGTTTGGTATCAAAACAAACGGTTTTGATACCTAAGAGTAGTTTAGTTACAAAACACGCAAGAATGCGCATTTTGGCCGAAACTACGACTCGTCACTGAGCCTAGATAACGTGGTAATCAGTAGGTATAGTCACTAGGGACTATAACCATCGTGATTACGCTCACGTTATAAAGTTCAAACGAACTTCGCATTGACCATAAACTGGTCAATGCAGAAAGTCAAACAAAGTTTGACTTTAACGCTAAAAGAATAAAAGAACGAAGGAACACTTACAAAGGGTCCAAGAATGGAAGGTTTGAATCCGAACACTGTCAGGTATGAAGTGTTAAACACAACAACTTAGAGAGCAAGTTCAGATTTCAAAGGTATGGGTTTTTGGGGTTGGGATGAATGGGTATTTATAGGATATGCAAGACCGTTAGGATCGTTTATCGAATAACGTGCTTTGATCACATCCCTACACTTGTTGGCAAGCTCATGTACATTAAATTGGCCCCCCATAAGCAGGAAACAACACTTGGAATTGAGGTGGGAGTGCTTAACAGCTATTAAATTCAGTTAATCTGGTCTGGGAGACTGACGCGGGTCGCGTAAGGATACACACAAGACTTACGCGGGCCGCCTGGCCTTGTCTGATCAGAACCAACTTTGCCATATTGACAGTTTCAGTCCCTGATGGTGTTTAAGGCCATTCCCGACACTTCTAAGGCCCGTAAAGCCAACATTAAGGCCCTAAAATGATGCCTAAACATTGTGGACATGAAACATGCTCAAAAATATGTCAGATGTTGGTTCGTTTGGTCGTACGATCGCGATGTTCGCTTAATTACGACGGAATGCGCATAAGCGCGAAAAACGATCCAAATTGCGTGGCGAATGGATTTTTCTTATGCCAAACACTAAAATAAAATATTTTAGTGCTTACATAAATTTTTGGATGTCCGGATGTATTCAGAACGTAAGTTATGTGCGAAAGTGCAAACTTGTGCACTTTTTGACGCTTTTAGTCCCTAAATGACCCAAAAGTTTATTTTAGCACACCGAACCCCTCAAAGCCTATTTCTAAGCTATGTAAAGGATATTTATGGTATGTTTAACTTATGGTCATGTTCCGGAATGTCTGTTACAGTTCAAATTGGCATACTTTCGCAGTTTGTCAACTTTAGTCCCTGTAAGCGATTTAACTTGATTTTGCCATACCAAAGCCTTCAAAACTTATTTCTAAGTTATGTAAAGGTTATTTAAGGTATGAAAAGCCTATTTCACTATTCCGGTGTGTTCGTTGCATTAAACGGGTTATATTTACGCATCAGTGTGCGTATAACCTTCCAGAAAGCGATTTAAAGCTTGAAATCGAACAAGAATTGATGTGTGCAAAGGATACACATATTTATACATGTCCCAAGTATGAAATACAATATGTCATTGATACAGTATTTGTATGATGGCCGTGGAGGCACAGGTGTCACAGTCTATCCTACTTTAGGAAATTTCGTCCCGAAATTTTATTTAGAGGAAACTTGTGAGAGTTTAAAACATGAAGTTGAAAAGATTGAACAACACTGGTTAGAGTTCTTGAACTTCTAGTAACTTTAAATAACATCATGCTTACAATGTAGGAGGGACACTTATATAATAGTCTATTAAGCGTCATTGGTGCGTCCACCGTACCTCCATTACATCGTTCACATTTTGTTATTGTGGTCGCTATCGGTTCTTACACATAATAAGTTTTACTGGGTTTCTATGCACTGAATTTTATAATTACGTACGCGTCCATAATTACACAATTCCTTGCATAGTCCACACAATCTATTTTATAATGTGTAAGGGAAAACCAAATGAACAAACCTGTGATGAGTGTGACTAGACCACCATAGGGTCCCTTTTATTAAATCAATAAATGATTTTAATAGAAAACCAAGGAGTCTTTTCAGCTTATATCATCACATGTCATTCTTAACCAGATTTTTGAATCAATCTTTTTGACTAGACCCCTAAAAGGGTCTCTTATGAATCATGGAGTGGTACTATATAATCCAAGGGTCTTAACTATTACATAGAAGCCCATTAAGGATTTAAGGTAGTACCTTTTTGAATATCCTATTACGAATCCCTCATATGAAGATATGAAAGATTACTTTTAGGATTTGGATAACGAATATCCAGAGTATACAAAAACACAAAATGCATAAAAGAAAACACAAGATGCATAAACACATAGTCATATAACCACAAAGATTGTTTATCTAGATCTTTAATTTGTTAATTTGTTTTGCTAACAGAGCACATGTATTTAAAGCACACTCGGAATCCATCTCATGGATTTCATTTGGTACTTTAAACATTATCAATAATCTAACTATAAAGATAGAAAGATTTTTAAAAGATAAATTCGATTTCGATTATAAGGAACCGAAATGTTCGAATTTAGGTACATAAGGAATCCAATTAAGGACTCTGATTTGAATGATAATCATCCACAAGGGTCTAAATGTGAAGGTAAAAAGATCCCATATGGATTTTAGAAGTTGAAGATGTTTTGAAATCTTGCACTGGACGTGCTTAAGTCAAAACATGAAGTAAAAATGCTTATGAAGTTGAGATGCTAGATATGTCAAGGCGACATATGAAGCAGAATTTGAAGGTTAAGTCAATGTATGAGTATAAATATTTTTGAAAACTATGCATGGGGTTCTTAAAAAAATGTGTTCAATGTTTTTGAAACCTTATGCATAATACTTTTGAAATCATAAAGTAGGTGTATTAGGTATGTATATTTATAAAAATGTTTTAAAATCATGCGAGATGAATTTTGAAATTATGTATAAGGTTTTTGGAAAACATGAATGATGCTTTTGAAATCGTGCACTTGATATAGTACTTAAAATTGTTTTCAAACTATATGAAATATTTTGAAATCATGAGGGTTGTTTTTGAAAACATAGACAAAGCTTTGTGCATTTGTTATGTTAAGTAAATACACTATTTAAAAATGTTTTCGAACTATATATAGAATGTTTTGAAATCATGTAGGTTGTTTTGAAAACTTATGTTATGCATGTTGAAGAAATCAGAACGTAATGGGTATGAGATTTGAAAATACCCTTAGTTATCTAACCAAGGATTCAAAGGCACAGATGTGCAAAAAGCATGATTACTCATAATTTCGCTTTATTTCCTGTACTTCGTTTCTTAGAGTGAAACGAGTACTTAAAATTTTCGAGGGAATCATGAGCGATCATTTGAAAGAGATAATCACAAGAGTAGTTTGTAAGGAACATAGTTCCTTAATACAGGTATCATAGAGAACTTCCATTTACTCATGTAACTACACTTGTATATTAGAATTGTGAACAACAATTTATTTATAATCAAAACAGATTGTTTCACATTACAAGAAATAGAAGAAACAAAAGCATAAGACAACAACATCTTCTAATCAGCCAACTGCTCATCCGTGGGTTGGATTTGCCTTAGCAAGCTTCGGGCATTTATTCACGAAATGACCCATCTTGCCACAGTTGTAGCACGATCCAGGCTGAAAGCAAGCTTGAGTAGGATTGTCTTGTGGTTGATTTGGACCACCTTGGTTCGGGTTACATCGCTTGCCAGGTGACCAATTCGCCCACATGATACACACAGACGACATTGTAAGTGAGCTTGGTGATGCCCATTAGATTTGTCGTATTTTGGTGCAGTACCGGCATAAGGTTTCCTAGCAAGAGGTTGAGCAGTAGCAAGGTTTATAACAGCTTTGTTTTGGATAGCAAAGTGGCATATGTTAACCAAATGTCCCCGCCGTCCACAGTAGGTACATTTGGAGCAGGGTATGAGGTTTGAATGATGACGGTTGCATCGTTTGCACAGAGGAACAGCTCCTTTGTATGGCTTCCTAGAAGGGGGTTGAGCGGGTTGGTTGGGGACGGCTTTACCATTGTGAGCGACCATGGCGAAGTTCTGAGAAGCCTTTCGCTTCTTTGACTTCTTAGGGGATCGTTCATCCATGGTCTTTGATTCCTCAGTTGGTTTCTTGGTTGGTGGTGCTGGCTTGACTTCTGCTCCCTTTGGTGACTCTCGAGTGGCTTCATTGTTGAGACGAGACATGGCAATTCCTAATTCCACAGTTTTCAGAATCACTTTGCCTATTTGCTGGGCAAATTTGGCTGTTTGCTCGGACATTTGACCGTTGCTGAGAGGAAGAGACATTCTAGAAGAAAATGAAAGACATTGGAAGAAACAAGTGAAAGGTTATCAGACAATCAAAACAGGATGGCAATGCATAAAAATTGCGATCATTTGTTTGTTATCTAAGGCAAACAAATGAGACGGCGACAAATCAAAGTAAACGGGTCATATTAATGTATCACTGAAGACATGCTCGCCTATAAGTGAACACTCACACCAAGAGTTCCCAGGTAAGAGTGACTGGTCCGATACTGCGGATTTGTACGAACACTCTAGCCTTCGACAGAAAACTCAGGGTACAGGCATTCACTCTTCCAGTTTGCACGTGTTCACATTATACGACCCAAACTTTGATGAGATTTGAAAACTTAGAGGGTTCAAAACCTTATAACAGAGGGTTCAAAACCTTACAATAGAGGGTTCAAAACCTAGTAATCAATCATCCTAGAACAGATGATTAGTTTTCAAAGCGGTTTTGAAATTTATGTTCTTGTTGTGGTTGTCGCCTAAGGATAGGTGACAATATTGTTTTATGACTAAACGCAAGTAAACTCGCGTTAGGGTCCTAAGAAGGTTATAGACTAGGTCAAAGCATTACTAATAACCTAATTCCCTATAACCATGAGCTCTGATACCAACTTTTCTGTCACACCCCGACCACGTAAAACAACAAAACGTGGCGGAAACGTCGGGGAGTGTTGTAACAGAATCATTGTCTCATAACACATGGAAATTGAAATATTGTTTTATTGATTAAAAGAGTTACAATGTCTTGACAATCAAAGAAACATAACATAAATAACTAGTCTTGCATCTTTTATTGTCACTAAGGCCCAAGTCCGCCTAAGTGTATCTTGATAAATCCTATGCATCATATCCTGAAACACATGTGAAAATAGGTACGTTAGCATAAAAATGCCTGTGAGATACATAGGTTTTGTGAAAATAAGATTCATGACTTGTAAGTTTAGAAAAAGTTGTTTAGCAAAAGTCAGTCATGAACCTTGTAAATTGATTTGTTTTGTAAATCGTTTGAAAAACAATAAGTTCAGATGATATGTATAAATAAGAGAATAATGTATGGTTAAATGAATAACCAAGTAACATGAGTTTGTATAAGATAAGTTGTTTGTAAAACAATGTCTTGTGAAAAGTATGTTATTTGTATAAAATGTTATATGTCTCAAATTGAAATGATTCAAATAACGCTACGATATGTAATACCATACAAACACTTATATATAGGAAGTACCAGCGGCGTATCCACCATGCTTGTATCATATTACACACGCCTCGTTACTTAAATCACTTACTCAAACCAAACCACCAAAGTAAAATGTTTATGTATAATCAAATGTCAAAATGTTGATGTGAAAACCGTGTCTAATGTCTATGTCTAATGTTTATGTCTAATGTAAATCATGAATTGTGTATGTAAATGTCAAAATGTTTATGTATGGTAAGTGAAATATATCAACTAAACCATATGTAAAATGCACAAAAACAAGGTATTGAAGTAAAACATGGTTTAAATCAAAGTTATGTTTTGTGTAATAAATGCATGCTATACTGATATAAACATTTATGCGGTATTGTGAAAATTCATACATCCAAGCCTTGTGACTGTAGAATAAACCCTAGACAAAGTCTAAGGTCCACCTAAAATGTAATCGGATTCAGTCATTCCTTCCAATCCAAACAAACTCGAGATTTCAGGAATGGGATTTGTCAAGTCCTATGGTACCACTACCTACTACCGAGCGGCATGATCGGTGTTAATGAATGTACATTGTCCCATTTAAACAAACCAAATGTCATACCAAAATGTAAGCATGTGATGAATAATAAATGTACTAAGTATGCACACAATGGACATACATAGCATAGAATGTAATGTAAAATAATGTACTAAGTACGCACACAATGGGCATACATAGCATAAAATGTAATGTAAAATAATGTACTAAGTACGCACACAATGGGCATACATAGCATAAAATGTAATGTAATGTAAAATAATGTACTAAGTACGCACACAATGGGCATACATAGCATAAAATGTAATGTAAAATAATGTACTAAGTACGCACACAATGGGCATACATAGCAAAACACAATGAAATCATGTACTATAAATGTACTAATGAACATAGCAAGTATATAATGTGAAAGCAGGAAAGCATGAAAGTAACAAGTAGGCACATGTGTTCCACCCCAAAATGTTTGGAAAACAGTAAAAGAGGGGTCTATGTACTCACTTGAGATTGCTTAGCAGTCCTTGAGTAACAACCAAACAATGCTAGAGATCACGGATATCAAACGACACCTAATATAGGTAACTATGTTAATATACCGGACCTAAATCGGAAGATCGGATAGAATGAGGGCTTGTAAACCAAATAAGTATGAGAACTCATGTAATATGGTTTAACAAAGCCTACATACTAAATGAAACCTAGCCTAAGTGCTTACGACCCATTACGACCCGTTTAGGTAGCTTATGCTACTTTAACGCGCCGTTCGCGTGAAACGCGTTCAGACCGCTTAACTAGTCCTATGACAAGTAATATATGCCTTAACATGTCTAATGTTGTTGCCAAATCAGTTTAGATGTCAAAAGTTACGTTACATATGTTCAAAATGAATTTTGGCGTCAAAGGCGTATTTTGGTAATTTACCTAAGGCATATGAACTACCTATCATACAACTAACTAAACGTCGTGACCATAAGGTATAACCTCGAAAGGTTATTCCCTATATACTATGGTCACCTAATGTGTTTGGTCGGATCCTAATGATCGAACAAACGGGTCGGGCTCGAAAGTATAAGCGATTGTTTAGATCGCTTACCTTACGACCCTATATAAGCACTAAACTAAAAGTGACGAGCTAAGCATGTTAAAACATGCTTAACTAAGTTTAGAAAACAGGTTTGGTATCAAAACAAACGGTTTTGATACCTAAGAGTAGTTTGGTTACAAAACACGCAAGAATGCGCATTTTGGCCGAAACTACGGCTCGTCACTGAGCCTAGATAACGTGGCAATCAGTAGGTATAGTCACTAGGGACTATAACCATCGTGATTACGCTCACGTTATGAAGTTCAAACGAACTTCGCATTGACCATAAACTGGTCAATGCAGAAAGTCAAACAAAGTTTGATTTTAACGCTAAAAGAATAAAAGAACGAAGGAACACTTACAAAGGGTCCAAGAATGGAAGGTTTGAATCCGAACACTCTCAGGTATGAAGTGTTAAACACAACAACTTAGAGAGCAAGTTCAGATTTCAAAGGTGTGGGTTTTTGGGGTTGGGATGGATGGGTATTTATAGGATATGCAAGACCATTAGGATCGTTTATTGAATAACGTGCTTTGATCACATCCCTACACTTGTTGGCAAGCTCATGTACATCAAATTGGCCCCCCATAAGCAGGAAACAACACTTGGAATTGAGGTGGGAGTGCTTAACAGCTGTTAAATTCAGTTAATCTGGTTTGGGAGACTGACGTGGGTCACGTAAGGATACACACAAGACTTACGCGGGCCGCCTGGCCTTGTCTGATCAGAACCAACTTTGCCAAATTGACAGTTTCAGTCCCTGATAGTGTTTAAGGCCATTCCCGAACTTCTAAGGCCCATAAAGCCAACTTTAAGGCCCTAAAATGATGCCTAAACATTGTGGACATGAAACATGCTCAAAAATATGTCGGATGTTGGTTCGTTTGGTCGTACGATCGCGATGTTCGCTTAATTACGACGGAATGCGCATAAGCGCGAAAAACGATCCAAATTGCGTGGCGAATGGATTTTTCTTATGCCAAACACTAAAATAAAATATTTTAGTGCTTACATAAAATTTTGGATGTCTGGATGTATTCAGAACGTAAGTTATGCGCGAAAGTGCAAACTTTTGCACTTTTTGACGCTTCTAGTCCCTAAATGACCCAAAAGTTTATTTTAGCACACCGAACCCCTCAAAGCCTATTTCTAAGCTATGTAAAGGATATTTATTTTATGTTTAACTTATGGTCATGTTCAGGAATGTCTGTTACAGTTCAAATTGGCATACTTTCGCAGTTTGTCAACTTTAGTCCATGTAAGCGATTTAACTTGATTTTGCCATACCAAAGCCTTCAAAACTTATTTCTAAGTTATGTAAAGGTTATTTAAGGTATGTTAAGCCTATTTCACTATTCCAGTGTGTTCGTTGCATTAAACGGGTTATATTTACGCATCAGTGCGCGTATAACCTTCCAGAAAGCGATTTAAAGCTTGAAATCGAACAAGAATTGATGTGTGCAAAGGATACACATATTTATACATGTCGCAAGTATGAAATACAATATTTCATTGATACAGTATTTGTTTGATGGCCGTGGAGGCACATGTGTCACACCTAATCCTTTTAGCGTCAAATTATCTTTATAAATTGATACTTGTAGGATGTTTAGAGTGCTAATATTGTAGTCCTTGTTTGGATTCATTGAGTACTTTAATGCGTATGCGACTAGACAATATGACGAGAACCGGATCCCTGTAATATTTATCTATCTTCATAGCTAAACATACATGGGATGTTTAAAGTGCTAATATTGGAGTCCTTATTTGGATTCATTGCGTAGTTTAATGCGTGGTTACAAGTTGTTGACAAATTGACGATTATGTGTTTATGTGGTAGTTGTGATTTAGATAACGAAACGGGTGTAATAAAATAAGAACATGGTGGATACGCCGCTGGTACTTCCTATATATAAGTGTTCTTATTTTATTATTCGTGTAGCGTTATCCGAATCACTTTAGGATTTTGTGTACGATTGTTTCAATATTCGATTATCTAAATCCTCGTAGAATCTCCCATATCTTTATATGCTAGATTCTTAGAGGATATCTAAAGTATTATCATGAATCATTGATTTGATTTATATAATACTCACACAAGTTTTGATTTATTTCAAAACAGTTACTAATAATCCTCGATTGGATTTCTAATAACATATTAACGAGTTTTACGATGATTTCAACGAGATTACGATGTACAATTTCAAATGAAATAAAAATTACTTAGTAATAATCATATTGCCATATACAAAACTATTTGCCACGAGTTTTCACAATCAAGATTATGTATTGCAAATGCTAAACTTTTTCCATTCTTTGGCTTCAAGATTTGTTTCCAATTGACGGCTCTCGAAGTTGTCAAAGTATTGCAATACCAAACTTTTGCCATTTATTTGGCTAACAAAACCTATGTACTCACCGGCATTTTTATGCTGACTGTTTTTCACATATGTTTCAGGTTTTCAACTATTCAAGCATGCAACGTGACTCCCCGATATTTCCGTCGCGTGTTGTTGTATTACGCGATTGGGGTGTTACAGATTGGTATCAGAGCACTGGTTATAGGGAATTAGGTTATTAGTATGCCTTTAACCTAGTCCATAACCTTCCTAGGACCCAAAACATGAGTAGACTTAGGAAACTCTATCCTAAATCCTCATCCATATTCGTGCCACAACTACTCTATGATTTACAAATCATCTAACCCTAGATGATTTATCCTGAACCTTAGGCTTCATGCCTTAAGGTGTTCCTCAAAATGTTTTTTCTCAAAACATTTTCATTAAAATATTTCTCAAAATGTTTTCTTAAACGTTTTCGTCAAAATATTTCACAACATGTTTTATCTCAAACGATTTGTATCAAAAGATTTCTTAAATGTTTTTCCTTAAACATTTTTCATCGAAATATTGGGTTTTAATAATGTGAACAGATGCAATCTAGAAGGGTGGATGCCTGTACCCCGAGTTTTCTGTCTAAGGCTAGAGTGTTCATACAAATCCGCATTATCGGACTAGTCACTCTTACCTGGGAACTCTTAGGGTGAGTGTCCACTTATAGGCTAAAGCATGTCTTCGTGAAACATTATAAAAACCTATCCATCTTGACTACGCTGAACGATTTCTAAACGACCTTTGTGACACTACTCATTCATATTACCCTCGGTAATATGCTTGTTATTTACGACAATCAAAACAAATTTTCTTTCACAATACTATTTCATCATATTACCTTCGGTGATATGTTTGATTCGAGACAATTGAAATGAATTTCATTTCATTTCACGACACTATGAGATCCTTTTTCATTTTCGAAACACTACCTTTGTTTTTCAAAATTTCAAATTTTTACCATTTGGATGAGAATTTTCAAAATTTCAAACACAAAGTTTCTTTATTTTAAAAATTAAATTTAAAACATTTTATCTTAAACACAATAAATTTTAAACAGTAAAGGAATTTATAACACAAACCATTAACTTGGTTTGTATTCTCTCATCCAAAAATATTACAAAAGTTTATTTTTCAAACAACTCCTGTCTCAAAACAAAATCCACAACACTGTATTTTCTATGTACAAGAACGAGACCTATGAACTAGATTTAACTAGTCCAAAATTTTCACTATACAATGATATTACAAGCTCATAACAATTTGATAAATCTAACTTATTTGGTTTTCACTATAGCTATACCTTCAAGATGCCTCCTCGCCGCGACGCCACTTGGAACGCTGAAATTACAGCAAGGATTTCTCAGCATCTAGATACTTTACTCCCAGGCATTGTGACCCAAGTCAACCAAATCCAAAACAATAACAACAACAGCAATGTTTTATCGCCATGTAACTATAAACAATTCAACTCGGCTAAACCACTCAGGTTTAATGGGTCTGAAGGAGCAACTGTGCTCCTACAATGGTTTGAGAGTATAGAAAGCACATTCTGCCATGTTCAGTGTCCCAATGAGCGCAAGGTGGAGTTCGCCTCGAGTGTCTTTCAAAGGAGAGCACTCACTTGGTGGAACGGTATTATGAGAGACCGAGGTGCGGATATAGCAATGGCACTAACGTGGGAAGAATTTAAAGATCTTATGAAAAAAGAATTCTGCCCACGAAGCGAAATAAGGGCACTTGAAAACGAATTCTATCATCTAAAACAAGATAGTGGCGAAAACCGTGCCTATACTGACCGATTTGAATAGCTAAGCCTACTTTGCCCCACTATGGTCACACCTTTGGACCGGGCCATTGAGAAATACATTGATGGCCTACCTGATCTTGTCCAAGACATTGTCACTGGCAGCAAACCTGCAACGCTTAGGGAGGCTAAGGATTTAGCCACTATCTTTTTTTTTTTTTGGGTAAAGGGTTACCCCGGTTAAATTTTTATTACCAACCAACCAAATAAACCAAGTGAAGGTCAATCAAACACGAGAAAACTATCAAACTCAAAACAAGACACTAGACTTAGCCACAATCATCGTCCGCGACTACAAGCCCTCTAGGGAGACTCCACTCCTGCATCACTCTAGTCGTGTGGATGGAGTTCCTGAACCTCATCGTATGAAGTTTCATCCTAACCGTAGATAACACAATCTCTACCAGCTGGTCTTTATGTCTTCTCTTGTCAGTGAAAAGCCTTCGGTTACGCTCCTCCCAAACAAAATAAGCTGTTGCGGCTACGACAAGTTTCGCAATAATGTGTTCGGCTATATTAGACTTTGCTATGCCCACCAAATATTCATAGATATCGGTCCATGTATTATGAATCCTATCCATACCCGCTTTACCACGAACTCCATACCAAACTTGCTTAGCTACATCACATTCAAAAAACAGATGCTCATGCGAATCGGGACCCCTTGTACATAAAGAGCAACATAACAAGTTCAAGTTAGCATTACCCGCACACCACCTACTCATCATATCTTGAGTCTTCAACTTTTTAAGAACAAGAAGCCACATAAGGAAGGCATGGCGAGGAATCGCCTGAGGGAACCAAACCAAACTCGACCATTGCACCCCTAGTTGAGAATGTCGCAACTCTTCCCAAGCCGTCGATGTAGAAAAATCCAAGTCTCGACCACTAGAAGTAAACCATATCAACTTATCTTGTTTGAACGGCTCTAAAACCGGGTTTTGTAAGTTCATCAGAGTCGGAAAACGAGTAGTCCAAGACCCAGGCCAAGACCATTCTCCATTTATAAACACATCAACAACCCGAGCATTAAAGCTAAACCCCACATTCGCTATGTGTGACAACTCGAAATCTAGAACCTTTCGTTGTATCTTGGTGTAACTTGCTTGAACGTTATGTGATTAGTTAACTTGTTAGTTCAATGAATGACCTAAGTGAAATTATGTGATTATGTGTTATGTTTATATGTATGCTTGAATGTATGCGACCCGAGACACAAGAACCCGACTCGAGACCATGCGATCTCGAGTGAATAGTGTAATAGTTGGGCTGGTTGGGCCGCACCTCATCTAATCCACCCGAGACCCACTAGGGTGCACCAACTCGGTCCGGGTATAAAACCCACAAGAGTGACCAACCTTGCCTCTTTGCATCACTTGCAACATTTCCACACACACTCTCCTTTCACCACTAAAACCCTAGAAACACAAACCCTCTTCCCTCATTCTCGGATCAAACCGGTGACCATAAGGAGCTCTCGGATCGGCTCACGCACACACATTTGGAAGCTTCATCCATTACTAATTCACACCTTTGAACCCACACTTGAACCGGTTAGTGATTTCTTTGCAAATACATGTTTATACATGATTAAAGGTGTTGATGTGTAATGATATAGGTTAGTGATGCATGCTAGGTGTTTATTTCGTATGATGATGTTATTCGGCTAACATGTTTTGATTTCGGATATGTTGCATAATGAGCTCATGATATCTTGTGTCTAAATGTGATTCAAACCATTAAATGTGGATGTTTATGAAACCGGCTTGCATATGTGTATAGATAGTATCATGTTAATCGGATTAGTGTAGTGTCGAGTTTGAGGTGTTATGTGATGATTTGAAACCACTAGAAGAGTATGTTCAAGTGTTTTGATGGTTGTTCAGGTTATGGTTATGATTAATGCTAAAAACCCTAAAATATGATGAACAAGTTTGAATGATCAACATGAACATGACTTGAATATATGAAGAACAACATGAATATGATATGAAAGTGTTATGAATATTTGAAATCTGATTGTTTGATCCATTTTGGTTAGTAATTAGACAAGAAAACATGTTTATGTGGGTAGTACAAACTGTTGCATGAAATCGGATTCCCATTGGTTAGTACACTATGCAGACCAGCAGGTGCTGGGAGTCGAGACACCTGGTTTCGACTCGAGACCATGAACATGATAACTCGAGACCGCAGTTTGCGACTCAGGTTGCGAGTCGAGAACCCCTAGTCTCGACTCGAGACCATACTTTATCAGCTCACACACATCATGACTCGAGGCCATGCTTGCGAGTCCGGTTGCGACTCGAGACCACCTCAGTTGCGACTCGAGAACTAGTAGACTACAACTAGAGACCGCACAGTCTCGACTAGAGACCGCACAGTCTCGACTCGAGACCATATACATGTACACGCTGTTTGGACTTGCACCCTATTACGGGCCTAAGTAATTGGGCCGAACTTATGGGTCGTACGTGCTACTGATTAATTGAGTATGTTGTGCACTATTGTTGAACTGCCATGATAGACGAGTATGCCATGATCGTTACTTGTGTATGAATACGTGTAGAAAATACGTGCACTACTTGGTTTGAACCTGACTTGAATGGTATCTATGTTAGGACGTAGTTGACCACTTACAACTTGATTGACCATTCTGTGTATCTGCCGAGCAAACCAAGGTGAGTTCACACCCTCTACAAAGCATGGGATTCCCTGGGTTGGGAATGGGGTTAAGGAACGTGGATTCCTCGTCCTCCTTGGGCAGGACAGCATTGATTCAGGAATGTAATTCCTCATCCTCATGGACAGATAACTCGTACTAGACCAAAACTCTATCACGAAGTCCCTCCTTTTTATATCGACTTAATCGCCGGGCCAATGGCGAGCGGGTCATTAGTTAGATAGCGCTATTTAGGTCTGACAAACCTCACATCGTGCCGCAGAGGACGGGCGTGAACTAATGGATCTGGGGCACGTCAATGATGATAGACATTGACAGTTTCAGGGCACATAAACATGACTACAGTCAGCAGTCGATATGGTAATGAGTCTAGTGTATACATGGGGTAGCCCCCACGGCCGAAATGCCAGATAACTAACATGGGGTAGCCCCCACGGCCGGAGCGCCAGAGTAACCGGGAATAAACAAGTCACGTTTTTCAACTATGGGGTAACCCCCACGGCAGGATGCCAGATAAAGGAAACTGTTTTCGAAACCACTTAAAACGAACACCCTATTGTGAACTCACTCAACTTGTTGTTGACTCGTTACTCCATGCTTTGCAGATCTTTAGGTGCTTAGCTGGAGCTTGCATGGAAGAGGGTCGTTGTGGGACATGGACAGCAGTGTGCCATGTTAAACTATGAAACATTTAAACTTATGTTTTGGTTTTGAACATTATGCTTCCGCTTTGCAACTTAAACTATGTTTTGTTTGAACACCAATTATATTGGTTGGATTTTATAACTACTTATATGCTTGTTCCCTATGATTGGTGGCTGGATCCTGGTCAGTCACGCCTCCAAGCGGTAGTACTCCGCAGGTGGATTTTGGGGGTGTGACACTATGCTTCTGGGCGAAATAATACTACTAATCGGACAAACCACATCCCATTTATCAAACCAAACACTTGTGCTCGTACCATTGCCCAACTTGACCCACATATGATCCCGTATACTAGGTCTCAGATTTAACATTTTTCGCCAACTCCAAGTTATATTATTTTTAATCGGCACATCCCAAAAGTTCCTACCTCGAATACGATAAGAGTGAATCCACTTCACCCATAGCGACTCTCGGTTAGTAAGCAAACTCCATATGTGCGTAACCATAAGGGCCTTATTCATATCCCCAACCCTCCGAATACCCAACCCACCTTCAGCTCTCAGTAAACAAACTGCATTCCAATTAACCTTCGCTTTACCTTTAATTTTGTTCCCCTGAGTCCATAAAAAACATTATCATTTGCTCCTCCAATTCGTGAATAATACATTTCGGAAGAATAAAAACCGAAGCCCAATAAACATGCAAAGAGGACAAAACGGACCTGATCAACTGCAATCTACCAGCGAACGATAAACACTTAGCTTTCCAGTCTGTAATACGAGCTTCCATTTTCTCCACCAGACATTTACAATCTTTATAATTCAGCCGAGTAGATATGAGCGAAACCCCTAAATACTTAACGAGCAAAACCCCTTCCTCGAATGGCATAATCTCTAGAATAGGGTCTTTAGTTGAATCCGCCACATTGCCAAAAAAGACAGTACTTTTCAATAGACTAGGCACGAGCCCTGACATGTTTTTAAACGTATTAAGAGAATCCATGATAACTCTTGCCGATTTCGGATCCCCCCTTGCAAACAGAAACAGATCATCTGCAAAGAAAAGATTGATAATTCTTTGGTTTTCACATTTATTATGAAATCTAAACTCCGAAGAAAGCGACACCTGCTGCTGTAAATTCAGAGTCAAAATCTCCATCACCAAGGTAAAGAGATAAGGGGACATTGGGTCACCCTGTCGAAGCCCACGTTTACGTTTAAAGTAGCCATAGAGGTTCCCATTCATCGCAATCGAAAACGTTGTAGAAGTAACACAAGCCATGATCCACATAACCATTCTCGAGTGGAAACCAAAGCCCACTAAAACAGTCTGTAGAAATCTCCATTCAACCGTATCATAGGCTTTTTGAATATCCACCTTAAACGCGCATCTAGGAGGCCCAATATTCCGATGGTAATTATGCATAAGTTCCTGAGTTAACAGGATATTATCTGAAATCCTTCTACCCGGAACAAACGCAGACTGATTAATGCTCACAATATCCCCTAGCCCTTCTTTAATACGATTAGAGATTATCTTACTTATGCATTTATATAGCGTATTGCAACAAGAAATCGGTCTATAATCAGTAATTAAAGTAGGCGTAGGTACCTTAGGGATTAAAGAAATAACAGTATGGTTCAGTTGCTGAAGTAACTTCCTATTTAGAAAGAAATCCCGAATTGCTTTGCACACCTCTTGACCAACAATATCCCACGACTTTTTAAAGAAAATAGACGTGTACCCATCGGGCCCCGGGGCTTTGTTCCCCGAAATAGAAAACATCGCTTCTTTAATCTCATCATCCGAAACCTGACGAACCATATTTTGGGCCTTAGTATCCGACAACCTCTGAACAAAAAGATCCGCAGTAGGTTGCGCCAAATTCTCCACTTCAGACCCGAAAAAAGTTGAATAATGATCCACCAAAATCGGCGGAACATCATTGCCTTCAAACATTCTACCGGTTGAATCCCGGATGGAGAAAATACGGCTCCGATGATTCTTTGCTTTCACCACATTATGAAAATACCTAGTATTCGAATCCCCCAAAGACAGCCAATCCACCTTCGACTTCTGTTGAAGAAATAACGCTTCATCCCTAACAGCCTCTTTATACACACAAAGCGCACTATTAAGTTTAGTCATTAACTCGCCAATACCCGGGTTCCTATCCAACTCGATCTGGCACTCCTCCACAAGCTTCATCGTATTTTTAACTTTTTCATGCAAATTTCCTTGGTCAAACATGAGTTTAAGGAGAGGGCCCTTCAAGAGTCTAAGTTTCTTTACTACTTTAAACATAGCAGAACCCGAAAAATCTGTTTCTCAAACCCGAGCGACCTCCTCACGAAACCCACTCTTCTCCGCAATTAGGTTTACAAACTTAAAAGGCTTCGGTTTATTCTGTTGCACATTCGGAAGAACAAGAATGCATGGCGTATGATCCGACACTCGATACGGCAAAAAACGGCCCACCGCATCTTTAATGACATCAAAAAATTGCACATTCCCTAAAATATGATCTATCTTTTTAAAGATTGCATTGCCATTTTTTTGTTTGTTCATCCAAGTGTGACACCTGTATCACTTCAACCATCAAAAAAATGCCAAACCACTGAAATATAATATTTCATACTTGGGATTAGTAAAAATATGGGTATCGTTTGCACATATCAACTCTTGTTCGATTTTAAGCTTTAAATCGCTTTCTGGAGGGTTATACGCACTCTGATGCGTAAATATAACCAGTTTAATCCAAGGAACACTCCGGAATAGTGAAATAGGCTTAACATACCTTAAATAACCTTTACATAACTTAGAAATAAGTTTTGAAGGCTTTGGTATGCCAAAATCAAGTTTAATCGCTTACAGGGACTTAATTCGACAAACTGCGAAAGTATGCCAATTTGAACTGTAACGAACATTCCAGAACATGACCATAAGTTAAACACACCTTAAATATCCTTTATATAGCTTAGAAATAGGCTTTGAGGTGTTCGGTGTGCTAAAATAAACTTTTGGGTCATTCAGAGACAAAAAGTGTCAAAAAGTGCACAAGTTTGCACTTTCGCGCATAACTTACGATCTGAATACCTCCGGACATCCAAAAATTTATGTAAGCACTAAAATATTTTATTTTAGTGTTTGGCATAAGAAAAATCCATTCGTCACGCATTTTGGATTGTTTTTCGCGCTTGTGCGCATTCCGTCGTAATTAAGCGAACATCGCGATCGTACGACTAAACGAACCAACATCCGACATATTTTTGAGCATGTTTCATGTCCACAATGTTTAGGCATCATTTTAGGGCCTTAAAGTTGGCTTAACGGGCCTTAAATATGTTGGAAATGGCCTTAAAACACAACAGGGACCGAAACTGTCATTTCTGAAAGTTGTTTGCTGATCAGACAGGCCAGGCGGCCCGCGTAAACCCAAGGTGTATCCTTACGCGGCCCGCGTCAGGCTCCCAGACCAGATTCAATGTATTAACAACCTCTTAACAGCCTTTCAAACACCCCAAAGGCCAATGCCACTTGTCAAACTCTTGTGGTGGGGGCAAAATGAGCTACCACAACATTCCGACAAGTGTACGGGTGAGATCAAGGCACGTTATCCAAGAAACGATCCTAACGGTGAATCGAAATTTATAAATACCCATCCATACCCATTGCAAAACCCACAAGAATCTGATTTGAGAAGCTCTAAGTTGAAACCATTGTTTCATACCTGAGCTACTTGAATCAAGATTAGCATTCGGGGACCCTTCGTAAGTATTCCTTCGTTCTTTTATTGCTTTTCGAGTCCGAAAGTCAAACTTTGTTTGACTTTCTGCATTGACCAATTTATGGTCAATGCGAAGTTCGTTTGAACTTCGCAACGTGAGCGTAATCACAATAGTGATAGTCCCTTGTGACTATGCCTACTGATTATCACGTTGTCTAGGGGCGTAAGGGTAAGCGATCTAATAAATCGCTTATACCTTCGAACCCGACCCATTTGGTCGATCATAAGGATCCGACCAAACACATTAGGTGACCATAGTATATAGGGAATAACCTTCTGAGGTTATACCTTATGGTCGCTTCGGTTGAGTAGTTGTATGATAGGTAGTATATATGCCTTAGGTAAATTACCAAAATACCCTTTTGACGCCAAAATTCATTTTAAGCATATGTAACATAACTTTTGGTATCTAAACTGATTTATCAACAATATTAAACATGTTAAGGCATATTCTACTTGTCATAGGCTAGTTAGGCGGTCCGAACGCGTTTCACGCGAACGACGCGTTAAAGTAGCATAAGCTACCTAAACGGGTCGTAATGGGTCGTAAGCACTTAGGTTAGGTTTCATTTAGTATGTAGGCTTTGTTAAACCATATGACACTGTTAGGATCGGAGGCTCTCATGATTGTGTTTGTTTGTATGTTTTGAACAATTTATGAATATGAAAACATGTAAAGTGCAGCGGAAATGAAAACAAACTTTGTAAACACAATCAAAGGAGAAAATAGTTTGATAAACAATTGCTTCACATAGAGTCAAAGGATTTACAAATCAAAGCAAAAGATTACAGATATGCTTACAAACTAAACTCCCCCTCAGCCTAATGCCGCAAGGTTGGTTGCACACAAGATGAAAGGATTGGACATGAGGAGAAGAACCCGCTCAGTCAATCAAATGTAACAGTACAGGGTACTGTTACATTTATAGGCAAACCGAACCACTGAGGTATCTCAGCTGACGTCACCATGAAAGCGACGTCTAACAGCCTAACAACCTGTATCTCAGAAGAATAGCGAATGCTGGTTATAGTATGAATGCTCGGGTTGCTGATGTTTTCATAAATGGAGAATGGAGTTGGCCAAGGGAGTGGATAAATTGTTACCAGCCTCTACTTAATTTACAAAATCCGGAACTATTACCGTCTAATCATGATAAACTGGTATGGCGGTCTTCAAGTGGTAGAGAGTTGGATTTGAGTACTTCATCGGTTTGGGAGGACTTGCGTTGTTCTCAACAGGAGGTGGAGTGGTCGAATTTGGTTTGGTTTCCGCAGGCAATTCCTTGACATTCTTTTCTAATGTGGCTGATTGTGCTTAAAAAGTTGAAAACTCAAGATGTGATGAGCCGCTGGAATTCGGGTAATACAAACTTGAACTTGTTATGTTGCTCTTTATGTACGAGAGGTCCGGATTCACACGAGCATCTTTTTTTTGAGTGTGATGTTGCCAAACAAGTTTGGTATGGGGTTAGAGGGAAAGTGGGTATGGAGTTGATTCAGAGTACATGGACCGATATTTTTGGGTATTTGCTTAATGTTGCTAAGTCGAATATGGCTGAACACATTATTGCAAAACTTGTAGTTGGGGCTACAGCTTATTTTGTTTGGGAGGAGCGAAATAGAAGGCTTTTCACTGACAAGAGGAGGAATATCAATCATCTTGTAGAGATTGTGTTATCCACGGTTCGAATGAAGCTACACACAATGAGGTTCAGGGATACGGTCAACATGATGCGTGTGTTACAGGATTGGAGTCTCCCGAGAGGGCTATTGGTAGCGGATGATGATTGTGGCTAAGAAGACATTCTCATTTTGTTGAGTGTAATGTTGAATTAGTGGTGTATTTGTTTAGCGATTAGATTTTTTGTTTTCTAGTTGCTCGTTTACTCTTGTATGGCATGTCATACATGAGAACTGGAGGCAGATAGCTTCCACTTGTTTTATTTGGTTGGTTTGATATAAAATTTACCGGGGTAACCCTTTACCCAAAAAACCTGTATCTACTGTCCTTACACAAACACTGCTAACCTAACCACTGACTATACATAAATAAAACAATTCACTAAACAGCTGCTCTCCCTTTATGTCAGTGCTTTACTCAAGGTTGACCAGTCCTTGACTGGGCAGTGCTTTATCATCAGTAGATAGGACCAGCAGTGTTGGATACTTCAGGGTTTTGATCAGCAGTTGAAGGACCAGCAGCAGTTGTATCTGAACAGCGGATAAAACCATTAGTTGTTATAAATCACTTTCAAGGGGAAAGCTTAATGTAAACTGCTGCTTATTATGAATCCACTGTTGTGACCTGGTTTTGGCTTTACATTATCTGTTCCTCTGGTAGGGTTCAATCCCAACAATCTCCCCCTGGAACAGATAATGCCAAAACCTGTCATTATTCTGGATCTTTATTCCTCATTAGAAGTTCCTTTGCTTCTCTTTTAAAATCTGCTTCAAAGTCTCTGGAACTTATATCATCTTCATCCCGGCACAGTGTAAGTTCAAGGAGATCCTGCAAATCTTGAACACTAAGGCCTAGTGCTTCTTTCCTTGATATGTACTTCACATCTCCATTGGATCTGACTATAGTCAATACGTGGGTCTTTTGGTCAGACATCCACTTTAGTACTTTCGAACCCAATGGATTTTTCGGGAGAGGGTTATTTGCTGATGAGTTGAGGGATGATGGCCTTGAAAACACCTGCAGACTTTCAGACATTCTTTTGAAAGCTTCTTCAATGACTTTGTCTGCTGTAGCTATATCTTCTGCAGTTTCTTGTTCAATAAGTTCTTGTCTTTCAACTTCTGTTTTGTCTTTTGCAGTGTTTGGAGACGCAGGTTTGTTTAATACCTTCTTAAAAAGGTTTTGAAGCTTTGATGAGCTGTCTTCATTCAGACCCATTTTCAAGATGGCGCCCTTGAGATACTCTGCTTCCTTTTCTATTACCTCTTCTTCAGTCAGCTGTTTGCCTTCAACTTGGTTTGACTCAAGAGTAGAACTGTCTGCTGATTTTAACATTGTCATGAGGTTTTCAATTTTCTGTTCAAGCTTCATCATATGTTCTCGCTTCTTTGAGGTGCTTGAAACAGTTATCTTTCTTTTCTTTAGCCTTTCATAGGCTTCATCGGTCTGCTGCTTTGACCATTTTGATATGGCTTCAGCAGTATCCATTTTCGCATCCACCAGCTCCTTTTTCTTTCTCTTATATTCAGCAGTTAAGTCAGCAATGAGCTTTTCATATTTTCTCCAGTTAGGAGCATTCCTCTTCTTCGTAGGATCATTCTTAATCTTCTCAATCCTTTCTGCCTCACGCTTAAGAGCTACTACTGGCCATTCTTTGAACTGTTGTTCTTCAGCAGGATAGAATTTCTCTTTCATGATGGAGGCTAGATATTGTTTTCTTAATTCTTTCTTTTGATCAGCCTTTTCTTTGTTTAGGTCTTGTGCAAACCCTTCTATCTGCTTTACTTTTGTGAAGTAGAACTCCAGTCTTTTAGCAATACCATCTTCGCTTAAACGGTCACGTTCACTTTCAAATTTAGCTCTTAGTTTAGCTTGCCTTGCCTTGATTTTGAGGTAGTCATCCATATCATCTGGTGGCATGTAGCCTATGAGTGAGGAGAATCTTCTTTTTGAAGGATCTTCTTCTGTGTAGAATTGCCTCATCTCATTTTTGATAGCTTCAAGTTCCAGTGGATGTTGTGCAGCATTAGGATCATGTGTACCCTCATCGGCAGGGATTGGCTTTCTTTTTCTGTTGAAGAGCTTTGGTTGTGATGTAGAAGGGGTGAGAACAGTGGTTGATGACTGACTAACAGCTGTTGAAACAACTGGTGTCTCAACATCTGTTGTCATTACAACTGCTGATATGTCAGCAGATGTCTTCTGCTTTTGAGCAGGAGATGGAAGAGGTGAGGTAATTTTTGATGGTGGTGATGGTGGTGGTGGTGGTGAATCATCATCTGATATGAGATTCCTTCTCCTTTTTAATGAAGAAAGGACAGATGATGTTTTGTGTGAATCAGTAGTTTGAATGATGGGGAGTGTCTGACAAACAACTGTTGAAACAACTTGTGCTTCAACCGCTGCTGTCATTACAACAGATGTTGTAACATCTGTTGTCTTCTGTTTTATGACAGGAGGTAGTGGTGATGGTGTGATTGTAGATGATGGTGGTGTAAATGATGGTGGTGGAGCAGTAGTTGTAGTAGTGTGTGGTAGAGTGGTGTGTGTTGATGACATAGCAGCTGTTTAGCTACGGTCAGCAGTTTTTGTAACTACTGCTGTATCAGCTGTTTGGCTAACAGGTTTTGAGACCTGCTTTTCTTTTTCTGGCTCAATATGAAGGCCATGTTCTATTCCCTTCTTCTTCATTTGCTTCATTATCTCCCCCTTTTTGGCATTATCTGCAAGGGGGTCATCAAAGAATAGTAAAGTTGAAGGAGCCTTGTCAGTGGCAGTTTGGATACTGGCCTTAATAGCCTTGATATCTGCTTGAGTGTCCTTGAACCTTGATTCCATCATGTTGGACAGCATTTGTACTTGAATAGCATGCTTTTGATCAGCCATTTGTTGCTGTTTTTCAAGCATGGGTTGGAAAATATTCCAAAGCTCATTTGCAGCAGGTGCTTGTTGTGGAGCAGGTGCTTGAGCAGGAACAGCATTGGATTGTGCTTTCTGAGCTTTTAAAATCTATTGCACCATCTCCTTTATTTCAGAAACTGATTCTTCAAGTTTTTCTACTCTACCCGTCAATTCCTGATATCTTGAATCATCACCCATTTTACTGGGATCATCTGAATCCCCACCAGCAGTGGTTATATCATTGTGTGACTTAGGAACAGAGTCCCAAAAATCACCCATTGATGCCCCTTGTTCTTGGTACTGGGGACTTCTTTCTTCAGCATTCGATAAACCTTTGATGGTACCAGTGGTTAGATCCAACTCACTGGTGGTTACCGAAGTTGCCATGGAAGAAATTGCCTTCAAGGGAGTCTTACTTATGAAACAACTGTCCAACTGAGGATCTGTTGATCCACCAGTTGTAGTTGCTGCTCCACTTGAACTACCACCGAGAGTTACTTGTAACTCAGGGGGTGTAACCTCCTCAATTGTTGCTGGGATAGCAGGAGTAGTAGCATCAGACCCAGTCACCTGTGGGGGTATACTCTTAGTGACAGGTGATAGAGAGGAACTGGTTTGTGTCTGAGCTATAGCAGCTGCATGCAACAAAGGTAGCATGGATTGTGGCATTATTATTGGTGAGGGGATGGGAGTTGAAAGAGACATGTCCTTGGGATCAGGACTGAGGAAGATGGATCCGAGTGGATTCAGAGCTTCATATTGTGGTGTCCCTGTGCTTACAACCTGATCCTTTTGTGAGGATGCAGGAGGAGTTTTAGGCATGGGTTGAGATCTTTCTTCCAACTGCTGTGAGGAAGTAGCAGCAGTGGTTTGTGGTGACTTTTGTGTTGTCATAGGCATTTCCTCTGGGATCTCATCTTCCAGAGTTGCCTTTGTTTTGGGTTTGGTGGGTTTTCTGGATGGTTTTCTTTTGGTCTTTTTGGTTATGTCAGGTGTGGGTTTCAAAGCAGTGGTTGTGCTGCTATGATCACCTGGAGCAGTGGGCTCAGCAGCTGATACCTGAGGATCAGTTGTAACCGCTAAAATCTGCTCAGGTGCCCCTGCTTTTGTTTTTATTGGTGCCATCATTCTGGAAAATGTTTCTTTTGTTAAGCCTTTTATTTGACAATGAACACCTTGTTTGAGCAAATTTACATTTTCCTTTTCAAATTTTTTTCAAAATAGTAACTCAAAAATCTTGGAAAAAGTAAAAATGCTTTACTTTCAACGTTTTTCACCATGTCATTGAAAATCTCCTAGGAGTAGTTGTAGTCCTTATTATTCAAAATAGCGTAACCCAGGCATTGAATTTTCAATGGTATTTCGTTAAAAGATGTTGTTTTATTCGAAGCACACATCAGAAGTGTGTGAAATAAAAATCTGGGTGCAGATGGAAAATAACCTTTTTGTAAGGTATCTACCTTTGATTCTTCTGCATATCCCCTTTTTACGAAATCAGTTTTCATCTCGGCTTTATCAAAAGAGATTTTACCTTCCTGATCGTCAAGATTAAAGACTTCGGAGATTGATTGTGGTGTGATTTGAATCACTTTACCCTATATCGAGGAGTTAATGGCTATGAATTTATCGTCTTGTTTTTCAAGCGTCGCCTTTTTCCAAAACTCTCTCTGGGTTTGCAGGTAGATGAGAGCATTTGCTGTCAACAAAGTTTTGTACTTTGATGCAGATATTGTATCAATGATGGAGTCGAACGTATGATTGTCTTTGGGTTTTGTGAGTAAACCCAAATAGTTGTGAGATTGTTTGTATGGTATTTCGATGGATTCTTCGGCCGTTTGAGCGACCTTTTTTGAAGATGGTGGTGATTCTGGTTTAGATTTTGACTTTGATTTCGTCATTCTTGCAGAGAGAAAAAAATGAAGAATGATTTTGAAGTTTTTGAGAAGAAAGGTTGGAAACTGCTATGAGAAGAGAATTTTCGGAATTCAATTCGACAGTGTAAAACCCTGTTTGGGGTTTAGGGCAGGGTTTTATTTAGGGAAAAAAATGATTGCTGATGTGGCAGCGGTTATTACGATCCGAGGGCTAAAAACTGACCACGTGTCAAACACTGATGAAACGGATGAAGTAGGGAGAACAGTTGTTTTAAGAGCCACTGACGTATCAAGTATCAGTGGTTACAACGGTAAAAATTGTGGGCAGTGGATGATTTTTACTATCAGTGGATAGCATATCAGCGGATAAGACACTGATTTTGAACATCAGTGCTTTTCAAAAAAAATGAGGGATCAGTGGTTAACTTTCAGCAGTGGACAGTGTTTAGAGATCAGACGTTGGAACAAAACAGTGGTTAGGGTAAATGGTACAGATCTGAAGGACAGGTGTTTCAGCAACAGTTTTGAAGATTTTCATTCAAGGTTTTGCCACATGTCAATTTTGAAAGACAGTGGTTTAGTACCCCAGATGATGAAAACTTTTTGCTTAGGTAACTCATTATCGTTTAATATTCAATTAAAACATGAGTACCCTAGTAATTCAAGCAAGTTAGCAACCAACTTTTGATGAAAATTTAGGAGCAAACCTGAGTATGACATGATCTTAACACATATACCATTTCCTTTTGACCCATTTATGAGGACAATAATACCACCAAAAATAAGGTATTACATCCTGTCAGGAGCTGAAACTATTGCCAACAAAAACAAGCAAAAGTTTCACATATATCTTTTAAAAAAAATGGATGATATATCCTGGTTATTCGAGAAAATCCTTTGGAAAAAAATGGTTAAAGGATTTTCTGAGAACAGTATCAAAAAGGATCTGGTATGATTTCAACAGAGTATATAATCACATCATTCACAAGTTATTGAAAATGGTCAGTGGTTTGACAACAGTGATAGGAAACTTTTGGATACATTTTGACCACTGTTGGTACCATTTTCTTTATCAGTTGATTGCAAACATGAGGACACATGGATAAATTTTTGAACATTTGCCTAGTCCTCTTTGGAGTTCATTCATTGGTATCAAAACCTTTTCCTGAACAGATGAATGCACATAGTTGCTTAATGACCATTATTACCCTAAACTTTGACTCATAAGTGTTTTATGTTTATACTCTTTTCTTTTGACTTCAAAAGTTTTGAGATAGACACACTTCCGAGTTTTTGTGAATTTCCTCAATGTATTTTAACATAGTTGATTTTGTCCTTTTGAGGAACTCAACCTGTTTTCAACACATAAGATTTGAATGACTAAAGTTTTAATTCCCCTCTTTTTAAGTTAACAAGAACGCTAATGTTTTATGAACATAGGTTTTTGTTAATCTGAGGTTCATACTTTAGCATTTTAATAAGGTGACATCACAATTCTCATAACAGCAATTGAAATCAATTTTGAAAACATGAAATAATCCCATAGTTTAACAGATATGTTTTCAGGTCAGAAAACTATGAGTGACTTGTGCATGAATTCACTTGTTGTGTGAAATTTGTGTGTCATATGACATCTTGGTTGATTTACAGAGTTTTTGATTAACCACTTTGAACATGATTTACTCGGTACTCTGTTTTTCAACTAAATACAACCAACCTTAGTATCAATGAATTTTGAGCCGAACTGTTATGTCAAATTGATTATTAGATCGAATTTGACTGTCCAGGCTCTGATACCAATTGTTAGGATTGGAGGCTCTCATGATTGTGTTTGTTTGTATGTTTTGAACAATTTATGAATATGAAAACATGTAAAGTGCAGCGGAAATGAAAACAAACTTTGTAAACACAATCAAAGGAGAAAATAGTTTGATAAACAATTGCTTCACATAGAGTCAAAGGATTTACAAATCAAAGCAAAAGATTACAGATATGCTTTCAAACTAAACTCCCCCTCAGCCTAATGCCCCAAGGTTGGTTGCACAAAAGATGAAAGGATTGGACATGAGGAGAAGAACCCGCTCAGTCAATCAAATGTAACAGTACAGGGTACTGTTACATATATAGGCAAACCGAACCACTGAGGTATCTCAGCTGACGTCACCATGAAAGCGACGTCTAACAGTCTAACAACCTGTATCTACTGTCCTTACACAAACACTGCTAACCTAACCACTGACTATACATAAATAAAACAATTCACTAAACAGCTGCTCTCCCTTTATGTCAGTGCTTTACTCAAGGTTGATCAGTCCTTGACTGGGCAGTGCTTTATCATCAGTAGATAGGACCAGCAGTGTTGGATACTTCAGGGTTTTGATCAGCAGTTGAAGGACCAGTAGCAGTTGTATCTGAACAGCGGATAAAGACCATCAGTTGTTATAAATCACTTTCAAGGGGAAAGCTTAATGTAAACTGCTGCTTATTATGAATCCACTGTTGTGACCTGGTTTTGGCTTTACATTATCTGTTCCTCTGGTAGGGTTCAATCCCAACAGACACGAGTCTCCATACTCGTTTGGTTTACGAACCCTCATTCTATCTAAATCCTCCGACTTAGGTCCGGTTTATTAACATAGTACCTCTATTAGGTGCCGTTTGATTCCATGATCTCTAGCATTGCTTGGTGGTTTTCTTAGGACTTCTGAGCAATCTCAAGTGAGTACATAGAACCCCCCTCTTTTACTGTTTTCAAACTGTTTTGGGGTGAAGCATGTGTACCTATCTGTTATTTTCATGTTTTCCAAAAGTATAATTGATTATACATGTTAGTACTTATCTGTTGACAAACTGAATGACTATCTATGGCTTAAACACTGATTTTTCAAAGACTATAACATTAATTGTTGAATTGTACTTATTTTGTTCACCAGACCGGTTGTTAGTATGATATAGCACTATAGGATTAGACACCCCATTCCTGTTGTCATGGAATGTCTGAAACCAATTTGTTTCTCCATCCAAATAGGGATTACCTTTGTGGTATCCTTATAGCCTCAAAGGTGCAGTTTGATGCACTAGGTCTGAATGAATTCTTAAATCACACATTTAAAGTATATTTTGATATACTCCCAAAAGTATATCAACTACTCCAGTGGTTCGATGCACTAGGTCTGAATGAGTTCACAGGTGAAGGAGGTGCGACTCAACTACTCCAGTGGTTCGATTCTATCGAAGTTACCCTTCGTCAAAGTGGGTGTCCCGATAAGTCTCCGTACTACCTGCGCCACCGGAGTATTTCAATCGCGAGCACTCGACTGGTGGACCGCCGAACGTAACAAACGTGGGATCTCCGCAGCTTACGCTCTCTCTTGGAATGAGCTGAAAGAGTTCATGGAGAAAGAGTACTGCCCTCCTCACGAGATTCAGAAGCTGGAAAACGAATTTTGGGAAATCAAGTAAACCGCAGGCGACAATGCTGGCTACACCTCAAGGTTCAAACAGCTTAGCATAATCGGCCCAAGTCAAGTCAACACTCCGGGGAAGGCCATCGCGAAGTACATTCGTGGCTTGCCTGAGTGTGTGGGTGATTTTGTCGAGGCTGCAAGGCCTGCTACCATCGAAGAAACCTACCGCTTAGCCGCAGAAATCAACAACAAACGACTCATGGAAGGATTATTCTCAAAGAATCCAGTCAAGCAAGCTCATCAAGCAATCGCCGGTAATCCTTCAGGCGAACATGCTGACGAACCTTCTGATGAATCTACTGGCGAATCTTCTGATGGATCAGCTAACGATTCTTCTGACGGATCTGCTAACAATTCTTCGGACGGATCTGCTGCCGATTCTTCTGACAAATCTGCCTACGAATCTTCCGACAAATCAGTCAAAGACTCTGCAAGTGAGTCTACAGACGAATCCTTCAACGACGACACTTCTTCGCAAGACACCGAACAATTTAGCCGCAAACGAAAGACCTCAAGCCCGGACTCGTCAACGACCGAACTACTGCAACCGGAACCTCTTCGAACCGTTCCGATGTTTCCAAAACGAGCCTACACTGGAACTCATCCTCAGTGTTACTCGTGTACCTATCATCATCCAGTTGGGGCTGACTGTCGCTATTGCAATAACTGCAACCGTTACGGTCACTTCACCCGCAACTGCCGCATCGAACCGTGAACTTGAGTACAACAACAACAGCTCCAGCAAAAGTCTTCAGCATCAGACATCTAGCAAGTATAGGATAAAGATGTAATGATACGATTTTCGACGTTTATTTCCAAGCTTTGAACCTATTCTATTACTTAATGTTGCCCTCGTATACTCTTCCATTCTCTAATCGTCGCACTTAGACTAGATTCACACACATGCTATATACTATATACTATATCACGAAATAATGCGTTTTACCCTCACTACACTCTTAGAACGGGGTACGATAAACGTGCAAGTAACGAATAATCGCGGGTGCACACGGGATTATTCGGGTCAGTGCACGGTGATCGTAGTGAATTCTAAAGGTGCCATAGCGTTTTGACAAAAGGTGACACCAAAACACGGGATGAATGTAGTAGGGGTCGGGCAAGGTGTGCCTTATCATACTACCGAAGTTCTGTGAAGAAAGTGCCACATGGAGTTGAACGTTATTAGACCTATATACTATTGTAATTATTTTCAACACACTACACTCAATCGCAAGGCGTAACAACTGAAATTGCATCATCGCAAGACTTGTCGTAAGTCTGCAAACGCAATGCAATCGCCTCATCGATGGACTCTGGGAGCCTACCTCGCAGGACAATTGCATCAACGCAAGACTGGTCGTAAGTCTATAGCGAGCAATCTCATCAAACACACAAACGCTCACGATATTATCGGGCGAGGACCTATTCTACCCTCCTCGATAACCGTGATGCGTCGCAACGTGACGTTAAGCTTACTCGAAACAAAACTCGACTAATCGCAATCATTTATTATGTGCATCTCGAAAACTCTATCGCTTATTATGTGAATCGCTATCGTCTGCTGTGTATCAATCTTTCGCTATACCGTATCCGTGATATTCGTGTTAAGTTAGCACATGACCTCGCTTCATGAGATGAAGCTCATATGGTTAAGGCAGGATGTTTTAGCCATATCAGCAACCTTTCGTGGAAACAGGCCATGTGGGATCTAACGTTAGCTAAATTCTGTGGTGTTAATAAATCAAACCGAACCGCGTAAATCAAATCACATACCTCCATCGCTTGCAACGCAACAACTACCGATTATCGTAATTCGTTCATCATCACCGTCATCGCAAGTATTTCATGTTCATTCGTTTAATCACCTAATCGCTGAATCGTCTATCGTGCATAATCTACCGCCTATCGCTTGTATGGTATTAAGTACACATGACACCGCTTCACGAGGCAAAGCTAACCTGGTTAAGCACGGTGTCGCCATGTTAGTAAAACCCCGTGGAAACGTGCCATGTGGGTGTAATGTGGAATCAAATAAAAAACGCGCTACTCGCTTCTCGCTTATCAACTCGCTGGATTAATCTATTCGATCCTATCCTATGCTCGGTCCGACTTTCTATCGATTGGGCCGAGTAAACGCAATTCTATCCGAGTCATATCGGCACACCTGACACTGCCCCACGAAACGGAAGTAATATGGGCAAAACATGGTGGATACGCCGCTGGTAATTCCTATATATAAGTGTTTTAAACATATTAACGAACTTCCGTGGGAAGGTGCCAAGTGGGGCGTGATGCTAAATCATCCTTTTCAAAAGGTTAAAACTTATTTTTTTTATATAAAACTTTTATTAAAACCATGGAACAAGCGAAATTCCTCACAATGCGGAGGTAACATCGAATCAGCTTAACCCCATATTCAAAAGGAGCTTCATGAGTTCAAATTTTCCTTAAAACCTTTTTCAAAGATCAAAAACAATATTTTCTTGGGATATTGGTTCAACATCGAGTTCAAACTAGAACCCATATCATAGGAGAGTTTCCGTAACCCTTGTTTTCAACTTCGAGTTCCTTAAAATGTTAGAAACTTAAACTTCCTTGCGACAACGGTTAACATCGATTCTGTTGACCGCACGTTAAGAGGAAAATTTTCGAAAAGATTTTCGTTCTAAATTCCTTTTTAATATCTAAGACGAACGCTTCTTGTAGCGTTGGTTAACGATCGACTCAGTTAACCCTACGTCATGAGAAACCTTTCAAATTACAATCGCATCGAACTAACGAATTCTACACAAGACAAGGTACCTTGAAATGCCAACTCGTGGGATTAATACTTTCGTCCTTACATCGCTTTCTCGCTAATCGCAGTCGATCTCTCTTATTCGAACGTTCCCGCTGTCAACTTACGGTCAGATCACTCGCTGTATCGCTACTTACGTAAGATCAACTCTTAGAAGTCTACCTATTGGATTAATTTCGGGACGAAATTTCCTAAAGTAGGGGAGACTGTAACAACCCGCACTTTTGTGCGTTGTTACTACTCGTTATACTCGTTACGCCTAGCACCAGAGATTCGGATCATAATGTAACTATACCGTACATATCGCTATTCGAAGGATAATCGCATATTTTCGAAATACAATATCACTATACTACACTATCATCACAATGACACTCACGGAGGCATTGAGTGAGGACCTATTCTACCCTCCTCGGTGGCCGTGATGTGTCGAACGTATACAATCAACGCTAACAAGGACCCTCGGGTGAGTGTTGTAGCTCCAGTCGTCATGACGATGATGACAATACGAGTAAACGGTACCCCGTCAGTCTTTGTGGCACTACACGAAATAACGTTCACGATGACATCAAGAAAGGACCTATACTACCCTCATTGATGGCCGTGCAACGTCGATAATAATCGCATACTCGAATCGGAAATCGACTGTTAATTATCGAAACTTTGGATTATGGTTATGTAAATACGACCCCTAGTGATAAATATATATAATAATAACAATATATTAATAATATAAATTAATTATGAAAAGTACGCGCTTCGAAACTAATCAAAACGATAAAAAACGGAGAAGTCCAAGCGTCAGGATAGCTATCCGGACGGATGGACCATCCGGACGGATGGGCATGCGCACGGATGGCCATCCGCACGCATGGGCCATCAGCACGGATGGGCCATCCGCACGGATGGGCTATCCGGGCCAAATCTCCTTCCCTCTCCTCTGTTGCCTATAAATACCATGTCACATCACTTGAACAGTGATGTGACAGCTCCTGTTCAACCAAACGCGCACCAAGACCCTTTTCTCTCGATTTCCTCGCGATTCCGGTAAGATTTCAACCTAAAACTTGTACTTCTACAATCTACACTCGATTCTACATCATTCTATCTTTCAAAACTCAAATTCTAACCGTGAAATCTGCGGATTTGAGGCGTTTTGAGGTGATGTCACCAAGAGTTCTTACGAACTTCAAGTTGGGGTCTCAGTTCACCATAAACGACTCAGATCCGGGTGATTTCCACATGTTTTTATGACAAATCTCACCTAAATCTGTGCGATTTCGAGTTAACCATGAAGAACCACCATGAACGGCCAGATCTGATGGAACGGGGTGATTCCCGGCCGTTAGAATGAGTCAGAATTGACGGAACTTCAAGTGTTAGTGCGAAATTACACTACCCTAGTGAAAACAAACGTATTCCTTCCGTTAAGCACTCGAAAACGGTACGAAACAGACATGTCAGCCCGCACGGACAACAGGTCAGTCCGCACGGACAACAAGTCAGTCCGCACGGACCACAGGGCAGTCCGCACGGGTGGCACAAGTCCGCACGGATGACAATGTCAATCCGCGCGCACACTCAGCCCGCGCGGATGACAAAGTCAATCCGCACGCACACTCAGCCTGCACAGATGACAAAGTCAATCCGCACGCACACTCAGTCCTCACGGATGACAATGTCAACCCGCGCGCACACTCAGTTTGCACGGATGACAAAGTCAATCCGCGCGCACACTCATCCGCACGCACAACACTGCCAGTCGCACGCATCGCTCATCCGCACGGACCACTGTCCGCACATATGACACATCATCCGCACGGATGGCTTGTCATCCGGACGAACAACAAGTCAATCCGTACGGATGAGGACCAATTGACCTAACGAGTAACTTTTCAAGGCAATCTTGCTTAACCGTATATCGTTTACTCTATTCTTCAAGGATTAGTACAGACATACTCGCAACCGACTCAATCAAGTTGTAATCTCGCTAAATACGCACTGTGAGTATACTTGACCCCTTTTAAATCGAATTTTGGGTGTAACATACGTTTCTAACAAATCAAGCTTATCAAACGAAATATTCAATCGATCGAGCTATCACTTGCGAATAACTGTTATGCATAGATATACGTGATGCTAGTTGCATATGTGCTAGGACTTATACTCGCGACGTCCCACCAAGACTAGTATAGTACTATTGCGCCCGACGGGGTCTAGTTATGCCATCGTACATTCGAGCATCGAGGACTTAGTTGGTAGTATCAGTTTTGTGAGTATATATGTCGTGTATTACGTTTATGCATGTGGAAATTCGCAGCACTTTTAATCTATTATGCTACTTATCAAACCTGTATACTCGCCAATACTTTTGTATTGACAACTATTTTAACGTATGTTGCAGGTTAGATCGCAGACTATATCAAATCAAGCTAGGGAGTCTAGAAACTCAACTAAAATCTAGGTTGTCGGATTTGTATTGTTCGAGAGGACAAGAAATCTGTGATAACTTATGTGATTGTATTATTTGTTAGTATGGGATAACGAATGTATTAAATATTATTGCAATATAGTTGTTATGGATTCTCTTGAGCAATCTGATTTGCCTAGTGCCGCGCCCCGATGATTCCGCCATCGGTTGGGGTGTGACAGCTGTCTTGAGATGATTGTTGATACATGCTACATTTAGGATGGACTCGTGCCTTAGCGACTTTAAAACTTGGAAGATCATAGTTGTACTTATTTGATTGTATTAAAACAATGAGTTCATTTATTCAATAAAACAAAATTATTTATTCCCTGGTTACGAAACAATGATTCTGTTACACACTCCCCGACGTTTCCGCCACGTCTGGTTGTTCTACGTGGTCGGGGTGTGACAGAAAAGTTGGTATCAGAGCCAATGGTTATAGGGAATTAGGTTATTAGTAATGCTTCGACCTAGACTATAACCTTCCTAGGACCCTAACACAAGTTTTCTTGTGTTTAGTTTTAAAACAATACCGTCACTTATTCTTAGGTGACAACCACAATAAGAAACACAAATTTCTATCCTGCTTTAAAAACTAATCATCTGTTCTAGGATGATTTATTATATGGTTTTGAACCCTCTAAGTTTTCAAATCCCATCAAAGTTGGTCTAAATAATGTGAACACGTGCAAACTGGAAGGGTGGGTGCCTGTACCCTGAGTTTTCTGTCTAAGGCTAGAGTTGTGACAACTCGAATTTCCGACTTTCTTTATTCGCATTTAATGCACGTTGACTTTGACTATTTAGTTGTGATATGATAAAACCTAGTGTGTTTGCATGGTTATGTGTGATTGTATATCATGTGTACTGTTTGTAGAACCTAAACTGTTAAGAACCCGACGAAACACAAGGCTGTTTCGCCATAACCCATTCCGACGAAACAGGCTGTTTCGCCATGAACATTCCGACGAAACAGAAGTCTGTTTCGCCGGCCCAGTAATTCACGAAGCCCAGTTCGGGCCCAGCTTGTTATTTCGGGTTTTAAAACATGTAACAGTCTTAGTTTCACCCATTTATCATAACAGCCGAAACCCTAGAGCCCTCCTCTCCTTTGTGACGGCAGTAGGAGCTTCTCGGAGATATCCCTAGCGATCGATTGTGTTTTCTCATATCTCGGTTAGATGTGATTGATTACGTTGAGCACATACTTTAGCATACCGAGCAAAACAAGGTGAGTTCACACCCTTACTAAGGCATGGGATTCCCAGGGTTTGGGGAATGGGATGGAAGGAATAAGGTTGAATAGATTCGTACATACACTGATACTAGACTACCATACCATTGTCCTCGGTTGTGAAGGACACATACGTAAAACCTACGTATACTTATGCTACTCGCTATCCTCGGTTGTGAAGGATACTCACGTAAAACCTACGTGAACTTATACTCAATACTATCCTCGGTTGTGAAGGATACTCACGTAAAACCTACGTGAACTTATACTCAATACTATCCTCGGTTGTGAAGGATACTCACGTAAAACCTACGTGAACTTATACTCAATACTATCCTCGGTTGTGAAGGATACTCACGTAAAACCTACGTGAACTTATACTCAATACTATCCTCGGTTGTGAAGGATACTCACGTAAAACCTACGTGAACTTATACTCAATACTATCCTCGGTTGTGAAGGATACTCACGTAAAACCTACGTGAACTTATACTCAATACTATCCTCGGTTGTGAAGGATACTCACGTAAAACCTACGTGAACTTATACTCAATACTATCCTCGGTTGTGAAGGATACTCACGTAAAACCTACGTGAACTTATACTCAATACTGTCCTCGGTTGTGAAGGACACTTACGTAAAGCCTACGTAAACTATGTACGTACTACTGTTCTCGGTTGTGAAGAACACTTATGGTTGCAAATAGTCTAGTGTATATGCAACATGGGAAGCCCCCACTAATAGAACATACGATCGGCCTAGTAGCGCCACATGTTACGAAACAAACTTACAATTACGAACTTATTTACTGTGAACTCGCTCAACTAGTTGTTGATTCTCTGTTACATGCCTTGCAGGACCTTAGGTACATATGGAGCTTGCACAGGAAGGAGCAGGTCGTTGTGGGATACGGATCGTAGACGATATTTGAACTTATAACTTATTTTGGGTTTTCATTATTATGCTTCCGCTACTTAAACAATGTTTGGTTATGAACATCAGTCATGTCAAGATGAATTACCTTTTCCTACTTTTACACTTAAATACTATGTTTGATATGATTGGTGGCTTGATCTATGGTCATGTCACGCCTCCAAGCGGTGGTACTCCGCGGGTGGATTTTGGGGGTGTGACAGATTGGTATCAGAGCCATTGGTTATAGAGAACTCGGTTTTAATAAGGGGAAAACGATTTTGTTAAAACCAGACTATAACCAGAACAGTGCTCTCAACGATCCACAACGACGCTTCGCTCCACGTGCAAGGCTCAACACCATAGGTATTACTATTCATGTTACATTACCTACATGCTAGAACTACATAGAACTTTGCTCGTGGTATGCCTAGAGTACAGAACCTACTATATGTTATTGCTCGAGAATACTTGTGTGCTCACTCTCTTCGCACTATTCGCGAACCTCTCACCCACATGTTCTCCTTGATGTCAAGATCATGAGTGGACGCGTTAACCTAACTCAAGCCCAGTTGGCGGCTTCGATCACTGAACAAGTTACTGCAGCACTCGCAGCTGCCCAGGCAGGAGGTGTAACCTGCCATCACCACTTACTCTAGGATCCTTAGATCCTACTCTCGTAACTCAACACTTGTGCTTAATTTTGATTACTCTTACGCACACGACAAGTCAACACGCTCAGCCACCTGTATGCACATACAAGACTTTTATGGACTGTCGTCCTACTACTTTCAGCAACACTGAAGGAGCTGTTGGACTCCTCCATTAGTTTGAGGAACTCGAATTGGTCTTCGAGTGTGTGAATGACCCGAGGCTCGTAAGGCGAAATATGCCACTGATATTCTCGAAGGCACTGCGCAAACTTGGTGGAACGCGCAAGTTACGACACTGGGGCTGGCGGCTGCTATGCCACCCCATGGAATGATTTTAAGGAACCTATCAAACGTGAATACAATAGTTATGATGCCATCCACAAGTTGGAAGTGGATTCCTTTAACATGAAGATGACGGGGTCAGAGATAGAAGCGTGCACGATAACGATCCAACAAACTGACAATTTTGTGTCCAACTATGGTGGATCCTCCCATAAAGAGCTTTGAGCTGTACCTCAAAGGCTTAGTACCAGAAATTCAGAGTCATGTGACTTCTGCCAATCTTGCTACCATTCAGGATGTTACTCGTCTTGCACATCGTCTCATAGACAAGACAGCGAAACAGAACAGGCTGCCTAAACGTATTGGTACTACTACTACTACTATCACTACTTCTGCTATTCCCAGTAACAACAAACGAAAGTGGGATGGAATCTCTAGCAAGGGTTCGACTACGGTTCAGTCCCAGGCACAGCATCGAAAGATCGATATCAAGGAAATCACCCTAAGTGCAATCGATGTAATTTGCACCACAGCGGGCCGCACAACAAAGATCGTTGTTAGAGATGTAACAGGCTTGGTCATGAAGCCAAAGATTGTAGAAGCTCACGCCCTGCAAACAAGAACCGACAACAGCAGCCACAAGCTCCACAGAATCAGCAGCAACGGCAGGGTAACAAAGGATGTTATCAGTGTTTGCGAAAGGACCACACAGCTATATTAGCACTCGTTACAGATACATTGACGACAGAGAAAAAGATTGGGGATATTCCTGTAGTACGCGACTTTCCTCAGGTGTTTCCTGAAGAGTTACCTGGGTTACCGCCTCATCGTCAGGTCGAATTTCAGATTGAGATTGCTCCAGGAGCAGCACTTATAGCTCGAACACCTTATCGCTTAGCTCCAACTGAATTGGAAGAACTGTCAAAGCAGCTACAAGAACTCTTGGAAAAGGGTTTTATACGTCCTAGCTCTTCGCCCTGGGGAGCTCCGGTGTTATTCGTAAAGAAGAAAGACGGTACGTTCAGGATGTGTATAGACTACCGTGAACTCAACAAGGTGACGATCAAGAATCGTTATCCTCTTCCGCGCATAGATGATTTATTCGATCAGCTGCAAGGGTCGAGCTACTACTCCAAAATAGACTTAAGGTCAGGATATCATCAGCGGAGAGTCCGTGATGAGGACGTCTCTAAAACAGCATTTAGAACTCGCTACGGCCACTACGAGTTTATGGTCATGCCATTCGGGCTAACGAACACGCCTGCCGTATTTATGGATCTTATGAACAGGGTGTGCAAACCCTATCTCGACAAGTTCGTCATTGTTTTCATCGACGACATCCTGATTTATTCAAAAAGTCAGGGGGAACACGAGCAGCACTTACGGCTTATTTTGGAACTTCTACGAACGGAATAGCTATACGCTAAGTTTTCTAAATGTGACTTCTGGCTTCGTGAAGTCCACTTCTTAGGCCACGTGGTAAACAGAGATGGGATCCATGTCGATCCATCCAAGGTAGATTCGATCAAGAACTGGCCTGCACCTCACACACCAACAGAAATACGCCAATTCTTGGGTTTGGCGGGTTATTACGTAAGGTTCATCAAAGACTTCTCAAAATTGCTCAGCCGCTTACACTACTGACACAGAAAGGTGTTGTTTACCGATGGAGTAATGCACAGGAAACAACATTTCAACACTTAAAGGATAGACTCTGTAGCGCACCTATCCTCTCATTGCCTGAAGGCACGGACGATTTTGTAGTCTACTGCGACGCATCTATCCAGGGTCTTGGATGTGTGTTGATGCAGCGGGATAAAGTTATTGCTTATGCTTCGCGCCAACTTAAGGTTCACGAACGGAATTACACTACGCATGATTTAGAGCTGGGAGCTGTTGTCTTTGCACTTAAGATATGGCGACACTATTTGTATGGTACCAAATGTGCTATCTACACTGACCACAGAAGCCTCGAACATATATTCAAACAGAAAGAACTGAATATGCGACAGCGACGATGGGTTGAACTGTTAAACGACTACGAATGCTCAATCAGGTACCACCCAGGCAAAGCCAATGTTGTGGCTGACGCCCTCAGTCGAAAGGACACCGCGCCTAAGCGCGTGCGAGCTTTACAACTCACTATACAGTCTAGTCTTCCTTCCCAGGTACGAAATGCTCAGGTAGAAGCATTGAAACCAGACAACGTCAGGGCTGAAGCCCTATGCGGCTCAAGGCAACGCTTAGAACAGAAGGAAGATGGTGCTTACTACGTCACAGGACGCATTTGGGTCCCACTGTACGGCAACCTACGCGAGCTTGTAATGGATGAAGCTCACAAGTCTCGCTACTCGGTACACCCTGGTTCGGATAAGATGTACCACGATATTAAGACTACATACTGGTGGCCTAGCATGAAGGCCCACATAGCCACATACGTTAGCAAATGCTTGACTTGTGCGAGAGTCAAGGCAGAATATCAGAAACCGTCAGGACCACTCCAACAACCTGAGATACCACAATGGAAATGGGAGCAAATTTCCATGGATTTTGTTACTGGCCTACCTAGATCTCAGCGCGGAAATGATACTATTTGGGTGATCGTGGATCGACTCACAAAGTCTGCTCACTTCTTAGCAATCAAAGAAACAGACAAGTTCTCTACCTTAGCAGACATCTACTTAGAAGAAGTGGTCTCGAGGCACGGGGTGCCCACCTCCATCATCTCTGATCGCGACGCACGTTTTACTTCAGAACTGTGGCAAGCAATGCATAAATCTTTTGGCTCTCGTTTAGACATGAGCACAGCTTATCACCCTCAGACAGATGGGCAGTCTGAGCGCACTATTCAAACTCTAGAAGACATGCTTCGGGCGTGCGTAATTGACCTTGGCAAGGGTTGGGAGAAACATCTGCCACTCGTGGAATTTTCATACAATAACAGCTACCACACCTGCATTAAGGCTGCACCATTCGAGGCATTGTACGGGCGTAAATGCCGGTCACCTCTCTGTTGGGCAGAGGTGGGAGATAGTCAAATCACAGGTCCAGAAATGGTAGTCGATACTACAGAAAAGATTGCACAAATACGACAACGCATGGCGGCAGCACGCGACCGTCAGAAAGTATACGCTGATAAAGACAGGAAACTACTCGAATTCCAGGTTGGGGATCGAGCGCTACTTAAAGTTTCACCCTGGAAGGGTGTGGTTCGTTTTGGCAAACGCGGCAAACTAAATCCACGATGTGTTGGACCTTTCGAGGTTATTGAGAAAATAGGCAAAGTGGCCTACAGATTGAACTTACCACCTGAACTCAGTGCAGTTCACAACGTCTTTCACGTGTCGAATCTGAAGAAGTGTACGTCAGATGAGACCCACATAGTTCCCTTAAAGGAACTCACTATCGACGAGCGGTTGCACTTCGTCGAGGAACCTGTTGAAATCACGGACCGGGATGTTAAGGTCCTCAAGAACACGAGAATCCCTCTTGTACGAGTTCGTTGGAACTCCCGCCGCGGCCCAGAGTTCACCTGGGAGCGTAAAGATCAAATGGAACTCAAATATCCCCAGTTATTCGGAAACCAATGCAACTACTACTGAGGCTGAAGCTACCAATACAGAATTTCGGGACGAAATTCCAAATCAACGGGGGGATAATGTGACACCCCAAGAAAACCAGTAATCTTCGCAAACCTGCTCGGGGAGCCGCGATACGATACAGGTAAACAACGTCACACTACTAGCTTCCTCAGTAACTGCATGCTAAATTTCGGGACGAAATTTCTTTTAAGTTGGGGATAATGTGACAACTCGAATTTCCGACTTTCTTTATTCGCATTTAATGCACGTTGACTTTGACTATTTAGTTGTGATATGATAAAACCTAGTGTGTTTGCATGGTTATGTGTGATTGTATATCATGTGTACTGTTTGTAGAACCTAAACTGTTAAGAACCCGACGAAACACAAGGCTGTTTCGCCATAACCCATTCCGACGAAACAGGCTGTTTCGCCATGAACATTCCGACGAAACAGAAGTCTGTTTCGCCGGCCCAGTAATTCACGAAGCCCAGTTCGGGCCCAGCTTGTTATTTCGGGTTTTAAAACATGTAACAGTCTTAGTTTCACCCATTTATCATAACAGCCGAAACCCTAGAGCCCTCCTCTCCTTTGTGACGGCAGTAGGAGCTTCTCGGAGATATCCCTAGCGATCGATTGTGTTTTCTCATATCTCGGTTAGACGTGATTGATTACGTTGAGCACATACTTTAGCATACCGAGCAAAACAAGGTGAGTTCACACCCTTACTAAGGCATGGGATTCCCAGGGTTTGGGGAATGGGATGGAAGGAATAAGGTTGAATAGATTCGTACATACACTGATACTAGACTACCATACCATTGTCCTCGGTTGTGAAGGACACATACGTAAAACCTACGTATACTTATGCTACTCGCTATCCTCGGTTGTGAAGGATACTCACGTAAAACCTACGTGAACTTATACTCAATACTATCCTCGGTTGTGAAGGATACTCACGTAAAACCTACGTGAACTTATACTCAATACTATCCTCGGTTGTGAAGGATACTCACGTAAAACCTACGTGAACTTATACTCAATACTATCCTCGGTTGTGAAGGATACTCACGTAAAACCTACGTGAACTTATACTCAATACTATCCTCGGTTGTGAAGGATACTCACGTAAAACCTACGTGAACTTATACTCAATACTATCCTCGGTTGTGAAGGATACTCACGTAAAACCTACGTGAACTTATACTCAATACTATCCTCGGTTGTGAAGGATACTCACGTAAAACCTACGTGAACTTATACTCAATACTATCCTCGGTTGTGAAGGATACTCACGTAAAACCTACGTGAACTTATACTCAATACTATCCTCGGTTGTGAAGGATACTCACGTAAAACCTACGTGAACTTATACTCAATACTGTCCTCGGTTGTGAAGGACACTTACGTAAAGCCTACGTAAACTATGTACGTACTACTGTTCTCGGTTGTGAAGAACACTTATGGTTGCAAATAGTCTAGTGTATATGCAACATGGGAAGCCCCCACTAATAGAACATACGATCGGCCTAGTAGCGCCACATGTTACGAAACAAACTTACAATTACGAACTTATTTACTGTGAACTCGCTCAACTAGTTGTTGATTCTCTGTTACATGCCTTGCAGGACCTTAGGTACATATGGAGCTTGCACAGGAAGGAGCAGGTCGTTGTGGGATACGGATCGTAGACGATATTTGAACTTATAACTTATTTTGGGTTTTCATTATTATGCTTCCGCTACTTAAACAATGTTTGGTTATGAACATCAGTCATGTCAAGATGAATTACCTTTTCCTACTTTTACACTTAAATACTATGTTTGATATGATTGGTGGCTTGATCTATGGTCATGTCACGCCTCCAAGCGGTGGTACTCCGCGGGTGGATTTTGGGGGTGTGACAAGAGTGTTCGTACAAATCCACATAATCGGACCAGTCACTCTTACCTGGGAACTCTTGGGGTGAGTGTCCACTTATAGGCAAGCATGTCTTCGCGATACATTATTTTTGACCTATTTACTTTGATTAATCACCGGGGTCATTTGTTGCTTTGTAGTAACAAACAAATGACCAATATCCTTGCTTTCATCAGATTTGTTTCATCTCATTCTTTTCGTCTAATTCTCTCACTCGTTTCCTTCCATGTTTCCTCTTTTAGAATGCCTCCTCGATGCGACAATCAGATGGCGAATGCCGAACTGGCGGAAATCATCGCGCAGCAAATGGCTGCTGCCTTCCCAAATCTTTATGCTCAAATGATTCAAGCCATCAACAACAACAATGCTCCATGCAATTTCAAGAATTTTAACTCGGCTAAACCGCTCAAGTTTAGTGGTTATGAGGGAGCAACTGGGCTTCTTCAATGGTTCGAGAGCATTGAGAATACTTTCCGTCATGTTCAATGTCCTGAAAATCGCAAGGTCGAGTTTTCTTCGAGTGTGTTTCAGAAGAGGGCTCTTACGTGGTGGAATGGAGTTATGAGAGACCGCGGTGCTGAGGTTGCATTAGCACAGACTTGGGCTGAACTTAGGGCTCTTATGATGAAGGAATTCTGTCCTCGTCATGAGCTAAGGGCTCTAGAAAGGGAATTTGATGATTTGAAGCAAGACAGTGGGGAACATCGAGCCTATACTGACCGCTATGAGGAATTGAGCTTGTTATGCCCTACTATGGTTACGCCTCTGGATAAGGCGATTGAGAAATACATTGATGGTCTTCCTGACGTAATTCAGGATATTGTTACTAGCAGCAACCCTACTACTGTCAGACAAGCCATTGAATTGTCTGCCACTCTGACTGAATCCCATATCAGGAAGCGCAAGCTGTTTCGGAAGGGCGACTTAAGACCATCTGACAAGACTGCTCATGTGGAACCAAAGGAAGAAAATACTGAGGTGTCCAAGAAGAAGAAGCGCAAAGCCTCTCAAAACTACGCTGTAACTGCTCAAGACAAACAGGTTGCACCAAACCAGCCAGCACAACCTCGCAAAAGGCAAAACTATGTTGGTACCGCACCTTTGTGCAACAAGTGCAACCGTCATCATCTAGAGCAAGAGCAGTGTCACAAATGTACCCACTGTGGGCGGTTGGGACATTTGATCAATGTTTGTCGTTATGCAAATCAAGTTGCTGCAAACCCTGCTGCTGTTCAAGCACGGTTCCCTCCGGGGTCATGTTATAACTGTGGTGACCTTACCCACTACAGGAACAATTGCCCAAGACTTGTTAACATACCTCCAGCGCGTGGACGAGTGTTTAACATCAATGAGGCAAACATGAACAATGATGCAGCAATGAACAATTAGTGTTTTGTATTTCCTTGTTTATTATCTTTTGACACTTCAAGACAATTCGGTTGTTACATAAATAAAGATTTTTTGTTTTTATTTCTGCAAAATTTATGCGTTTGTGTGAATGCTTGATGCAACCTTATGATGTCAACCCAAAGACAAACTACTCGTGTGGTTCTGTCATTTTATGATCACTTATGATCTCCCCAAGAACCTTAAACACTCGTTTCTTTTAAGAAACAAAGCCAAACTCTTATTGAAAATCCTTCTATCTTTATAGATGGATCCTTGAAAATGATTAAAGTGCCAAATGAAATCCATGGATTGGATTCCTAGTGTGCTTTAAATGTCCATGCCCAAAGATAACGAATTAAAGAATCAACTTAACTAAATTTGTGCTTATGTGTTTTTCTTACATGTTTTGTGGTTATATGTGATCCATCCAAATCCTCATAGAATCTTCCATATCTCATACGAGAGATTCATAATAGGATATCCAAAGATACTATCTTAAATCCTTAATGGACTTCAACATTGTAGTTAAGTCCCTTGGGTTATAAAGTACTATTCTATAATTGGACCTCTTGAATGGTCTGGTTAAACAGATTGATTTTGAAAATCTGATTAGAAATATCGTGTGATGATATAATTAAAAAGATCCCTTAAGTGGTCTATTTAAGGAGATCGTACGACAGTCTAGTTAAGAAGATCATGTGTTGATCTAGTTAAAAAGATTGTTCGTTGATCTAGTTGAAAAGATCCTTTGGTGGTCTAGTCAGGTCGCTTCATTTTTATTCAATTGATTTTTCCTCTACGCATTATGAAATGAACTGTGCGGACTGTGCAAGGGATTACGTAATTATGGAGGCCTACATAATTATGGAAATTCAGTGCACAGAAACCACAGGAAGCTTTGTCATGTGTTAAGACCTATAGTGTCAAGAATAATGATACGGGAGAAGTCTTTGACCTTGACTGATGTCATTTTATCTTACACTTCCCAATTCTGATTTCAAGCACACACAAGTTTCCTATGATAAGTCTTCATAAGAAACGTTGTTCTGTCCGTAGTTCAAAATTCCATGTTTTACTACTACAAGGAATTCACTTTGAGGGTTAACAAATTCACTAAGAGTCCTAACTTGGCCCAGAGTTTCACTTAAGGGTTCAATGGATCTATTAGAAGGCGAAACCGTCACAGCTGTATTCACAAGTTTCCTCTAGAATTAAATTTCAGGACGAAATTTCCTAAAGTAGGGGAGACTGTGACACCTGTGTCACTTCAACCATCAAAAAAATTCCAAACCACTGAAATATTATATTTCATACTTGGGATTAGTAAAAATATGGGTATCATTTGCACATATCAACTCTTGTTCGATTTTAAGCTTTAAATCGCTTTCTGGAGGGTTATACGCGCTCTGATGCGTAAATATAACCAGTTTAATCCAACGAACACTCCGGAATAGTGAAATAGGCTTAACATACCTTAAATAACCTTTACATAACTTAGAAATAAGTTTTGAAGGCTTTGGTATGCCAAAATCAAGTTTAATCGCTTACAGGGACTTAATTCGACAAACTGCGAAAGTATGCCAATTTGAACTGTAACGAACATTCCGGAACATGACCATAAGTTAAACACACCTTAAATATCCTTTATATAGCTTAGAAATAGGCTTTGAGGGGTTCGGTGTGCTAAAATAAACTTTTGGGTCATTCAGGGACTAAAAGTGTCAAAAAGTGCACAAGTTTGCACTTTCGCGCATAACTTACGATCTGAATACCTCCGGACATCCAAAAATTTATGTAAGCACTAAAATATTTTATTTTAGTGTTTGGCATAAGAAAAATCCATTCGTCACGCATTTTGGATCGTTTTTCGTGCTTGTGCGCATTCCGTCGTAATTAAGCGAACATCGCGATCGTACGACCAAACGAACCAACATCCGACATATTTTTGAGCATGTTTAATGTGCACAATGTTTAGGCATCATTTTAGGGCCTTAAAGTTGGCGTAACGGGCCTTAAATATGTCGTAAATGGCCTTAAAACACAATAGGGACCGAAACTGTCATTTCTGAAAGTTGTTTGCTGATCAGACAGGCCAGGCGGCCCACGTAAACCCAAGGTGTATCCTTACGCGGCCCGCATCAGGCTCCCAGACCAGATTCAATGTATTAACAGCCTGTTAACAGCCTTTCAAACACCCCAAAGGCCAATGCCACTTGTCAAACTCTTGTGGTGGGGGCAAAATGAGCTACCACAACATTCCGACAAGTGTACGGGTGAGATCAAGGCACGTTATCCAAGAAACGATCCTAACGGTGAACCGAAATCTATAAATACCCATCCATCCCCATTGCAAAACCCACAAGAATCTGATTTGAGAAGCTCTAAGTTGAAACCATTGTTTCATACCTGAGCTACTTGAATCAAGATTAGCATTCGGGGACCCTTCGTAAGTATTCCTTCGTTCTTTTATTGCTTTTCGAGTCTGAAAGTCAAACTTTGTTTGACTTTCTGCATTGACCAGTTTATGGTCAATGCGAAGTTCGTTTGAACTTCGCAACGTGAGCGTAATCACGATGGTTATAGTCCCTTGTGACTATGCCTACTGATTACCACGTTGCCTAGGGTCGTAAGGGTAAGCGATCTAATAAATCGCTTATACCTTCGAACCCGACCCATTTGGTCGATCATTAGGATCCGACCAAACACATTAGGTGACCATAGTATATAGGGAATAACCTTCCGAGGTTATACCTTATGGTCGCTTCGTTTGAGTAGTTGTATGATAGGTAGTATATATGCCTTAGGTAAATTACCAAAATACCCTTTTAACGCCAAAATTCATTTTAAGCATATGTAACATAACTTTTGGTATCTAAACTGATTTATCAACAATATTAAACATGTTAAGGCATATTCTACTTGTCATATGCTAGTTAGGCGGTCCGAACGCGTTTCACGCGAACGACGCGTTAAAGTAGCATAAGCTGCCTAAACGGGTCGTAATGGGTCGTAAGCACTTAGGTTAGGTTTCATTTAGTATGTAGGCTTTGTTAAACCATATGACACGAGTCTCCATACTCGTTTGGTTTACGAACCCTCATTCTATCTAAATCCTCCGACTTAGGTCCGGTTTATTAACATAGTACCTCTATTAGGTGCCGTTTGATTCCGTGATCTCTAGCATTGCTTGGTGGTTTTCTTAGGACTTCTGAGCAATCTCAAGTGAGTACATAGAACCCTCCTCTTTTACTGTTTTCAAACTGTTTTGGGGTGAAGCATGTGTACCTATCTGTTATTTTCATGTTTTCCAAAAGTATAATTGATTATACATGTTAGTACTTATCTGTTTACAAACTGAATGACTATCTATGGCTTAAACACTGATTTTTCAAAGACTATAACATTAATTGTTGAATTGTACTTATTTTGTTCACCAGACCGGTTGTTAGTATGATATAGCGCTATAGGATTAGACACCCCATTACCTGTTGTCATGGAATGTCTGAAACCAATTTGTTTCTCCATCCAAATAGGGATTACCTTTGTGGTATCCTTATAGTCTCAAAGGTGCAGTTTGATGCACTAGGTCTGAATGAATTCTTAAATCACACATTTAAAGTATATTTTGATATACTCCCAAAAGTATAGTTTGATATACTCTCATGTGTGGTATTGTACAGAACCAACATATATATTTTATCAACAAACCAAAACATATTTTTAATATGTTATTTACAAATCCAAAGTATACTTTTAATATGCTACTATAAGGTTATTCGTTTAACCTTACATTATTTTACAAAGCATAACTTTTGATTTATTCAAACACTTTGTTTTGTACATTTTTACTTGTGGTTTAAGAAATCTCATTTTACTTACCATACATAACTTTTGTTTACACATTACATGGTTTACATTTAACTTGAGTTATACAATAACATTGGACTATTGGTTTAAACATGAACATTCCATATTGGTGGTTTGGTTTGAGTAAGTGACTTAAGTAACGAGGCGTGTGTAATATGATACAAGCATGGTGGATACACCTCTGGTACTTCCTATATATAAGTGTTTGTATGGTATTACATATCATAGCGTTATTTGAATCATTTCAATTTAAGTCATATAACATTTTATACAAATAACATACTTTTCATAAGACATTGTTTTACAACTTATCTTATACAAATTCATTTTTACTTGGTTATTCAATTAACCTTACATTACTCTTTTACGTATCATCTACTTTATCATCACTTTTCGAATGATTTATAAAACAAAACATTTTACAAGGATCATGACTGACTTTTGTTAAACAACTCTTTCTAAACTTATAAGTCATGAATCCTATATTCACAAAACCTATGTATCTCACAGGCATTTTTATGCTGACGTACCTATTTTTACACATGTTTCAGGTGCTGTCTTGAGATGATTGTTGATACATGCTACATTTAGGATGGACTCGTGCCTTAGCGAATTTAAAACTTGGAAGATCATAGTTGTACTTATTTGATTGTATTAAAACAATGAGTTCATTTATTCAATAAAACAAAATTATTTATTCCCTGGTTACGAAACAATGATTCTGTTACAACACTCCCCGACATTTCCGCCACGTCTGGTTGTTCTACGTGGTCGGGGTGTGACACCAAGTGTAATGAAAACCCGAACTATTGACATCAAACACATCAATAGCATTCACACATTCCTTGAATTCCCTTGTGCTAATACTACTCGTAGAGGTTCCTGTTAGCGTATCATCCAACTCCAACGTAGCATTAAAGTCACCCATAATAGCCCACGGTTTATTTCTCATAAACGAGTAGTGTTGACAAAGATCCATCCATAAATCCCTTCTATCCTTATAATGATTTTCCGCATACACAAAAGAGCAAAACAATGACTTTTTATCAAGTTTGAACACAATCTGCGTATGAACCATCTGATTCGTTTGAGCTAGAATCATAACATCCACAATATTTTCATCCCAACCCACCATTATTCGCGTCCCTCTCGAACAACAACTAGCATTAGTGGCCCAAGTCCAGTTACTACAAACTTTTTTGCAAACATCCGACACATTCGAAGCATCCACATGAGTTTCCATAATAGCACATACATGAACATGATTATCATAAATTACCTGACGAACCTCCTTTTACTTAAGGGAGCGGTTCAACCCCCTAATTTCGCATAATAGCCACTATCTTAACCGACTCCCAGGTTAGAAAAGGGAAACTATTTCGAAAGGGAGACAAGAAACAAAACACCGAAACTACTAATGAGAATTCAAAAGGAACAAAGGCCGAATCTTCTAAAAATTCTAAGAAGCGCAAGACTACAAATAATTTTGCAATTCCTACACCAGTTCCGCTAAACTCGTTACCCTTTAAGGGATTTTATCATGGAAAGCACCCTCGGTGCAATCATTGCAACTATCATCATGCAACAAACTCCCCTTGTCGTCAGGGTACAATCTGTGGTCTATTTGGACATCTAGCTGTGACCTGTCGTATCCAGAACCGAGCAACCCCTACTCAGACTCGCCCTCTAGCATGTTTCAATTATGGTGATTTAAATCATTTCAAGCGAAACTGCCCCAAGCTTGCCAATGCTAATGGACGAGTGTTCAACGTCAATAAGGCTCAAGCTAATGATCAAACACTTATGATCATTTGAACCTCTATATTTTCTGTTTATTTTCGAAAACAATGTACATATTTCAACTATGTTTGTAATGACAATATAAATTTCAAGAAGTCTTCTCTTTATCCTTGTTATTCGTATTTAAATTAATAATTCTAATGTGATTACAGTATGTGTAATTACGACTATATGCTGACTTTGAGGATTCCGTTCTTTAGGAACTAAATCTTATAATTTAGTATGATATGATTTCACTCTGGTGCATTCATACGAATTTGGCAATACGATCGCTACAAATACTATGAACAAGTTAATACTATTTTGTGATCATGGCATTTTTGTTTATCTAATATGTATAATACATGATTATAAATACAATTTGCTTCGTATGTTGACTTAACGTTCTTAGTAAACTAATTTTCAAATACATTTTGCTTAGTGTGTTAACTTAGCATACCTAGCGCATGATTTGAAAACATTTTCTATATGCTTACATTATGATGACATTACATGATTACTATATGTTGCATTCTACCTGTTTGGTTAATATGAAACATATATAAACATTTGTACTAGAATGAAATACCTACTACTAAATTTGTTATATGCAAGACAAGTAGTGCTATCACTGCTAGTATGAAACACGATTCGATTTGACAGATGTTATGTTGTGACGATGTTTATTTGATTTAGAAGATAGTTCGACCTTATTATTTGTTTACCCTCGCTTAACAAGAGGAGCTATGTGGACCATGCGACGAAATGAGTAATTATGGGTGCACACTTAATTATGAGATTCGACGTATGAGAATCATAGTAAGCCTTGTTAAGTATGGTGGCATAAAATCTAGAGTGATTAAGGTAACAGGAGGAGTATGATGCGATAAGAACATGGTGGATACGCCGATGGTACTTCCTATATATAAGTGTTCTTATTGTGTTATTCTTTAGAATGTTGCTAAGATCACTTGGTGATTTTATGTTATCTTGGACCATTATATGATTATGTGCTTATTTGATATTTGTGTGGTTATGTGCAATGGATGACGACGAGTACATTCATTAACTCAAATCGAGCCGATCGGGAGTATATTATGGTGTTAAAGGTGATGATCTTGATGCCATAAGCGTGTTGACACGTCTCCTATGCATGGAATGCTCATGGTACATTAGATGTACCTCATGGGATGTTAGAAACCATGTACGTATAGGGCTTGAATGTACACCCCTTTGTTTGCTAGGAATTGCACTAAGAGGTTAGTATAACATAGTGCCATACCCAAACAATTTTTGAACACTGATTTACATTTTTTTAAAATTCACAAGTTTCAAAGAGTTGAATACCTTGAGATACTTTGAATATCCCAAATCACATTTTGAATCCCCTAAAATTCCCAACACCAAACAATGCTCCGCATCTTTGGGATCAAGCAATTTGCTTATCCTTCAGTTGTTTCAAAAACACTCTACAGTCTCCTTCGAATAAATTTCAGGACGAAATTTCCTAAAGTAGGGGACACTGTGACAATTGTGCTCCGTAAACACAGTAAGATGTAGAACAATATCATTTATCAAAGAAACAATGTGTTTTGGTCTCAATATTTGTTTAATTGTGTTTGGCGATTTTACGTTTTGATTGTAGTTCGAATTTAAGCTTTAAATCACTTTCTGGAAAGTTTACGCAAACTGATGCGTAAACGTAGTCAGTTTAATGTGACAAACACTCTGGAATAGCGACATAGGTTTAACATACCTTAAATAACCTTTACATAACTTAGAAATAAGTTTTGAAGGGTTTGGTGTGTCAAAAACAAGTTTATTCGATCACAAGGACTATTTGCGTCAAACTGCGAAAGTCTACTGATTCGTATAGCAATGAACATTCCAGAACAAGATAATAAGCTAAATATACCCTAAATATCCTTTACACAGCTTAGAAATAGGCTTTGAGGGGTTCGGTATGCGAAAATATGCTTATTTGATCAATAGGGACTAAAAGCGTCAAAAAGTGCATAAGTTTGCATTTGCGCGCATATCTTACGTTCTGAACATATCCGGACATCCAAAAATTTTTGTAATCACTAAAATATTTTATTTTAGTGATTGGAATGCTAAAATACCATTTGTCGCGCAATTTGGATCGTTTTTCGCGTCCGTTCGCGTTTCGTCGTAATTAACCGAACAACGAGGCCATACGACCAAACGAACCGACATCCGAGATATTTTCAAGCATATTTCATGTCCCCTATACTTTAACTTCATTATAGAGCCTTAAAATTGGGTTAACAGGGCTTAAACGCGTCAAAAATCAAGTTTTAAACTTCAGGGGCCTGTTCAGCCAAAAGTTAAAACTTTCTGTCTGAAAGCTCTCGGCTGGGGAGAAGACTGAAGGTCCTGTCTTCACGGCCTGCGACAGCTGGAGCTGGGCAGAAACTGGTTTTCTTCATTCAGCAGCTGAATCCTTGGTTTTAATCCTAGTTTTTGGATACCATTGGCTTGTATTTGTGCTCCCTGTAACACCCCGAAAATACAAATCCTTATAATACGATAACGTTGGGAATATATATGATAACTAGGAATTTCAATAACCTAGTTAGGAAATAAGTTGTGAGTAGTTAAAGACTTAAAACAAATAAAGAATGAAAATTGGAGGGCCAAAAGTCTCTAAATGAAAACTAATATTAATAAAACAATATTAGTTAAAGCTCAAACACACTTGTTGGTGTGTGTTGAGATCGACCAGAGCAGGGGGCGATCCCCAGCTCCCCTAAAAACCCTAGTTTCTCCTAAAAACTCCAAATTGAAGGATCAAATCAAGTTCAAAACGAAAATCGAGCATAGATTTCTGATCCTCATCACAAGAGGGTTATAAGGTATGTAAAATTTAATGAGAATTCTCTACTTGAAATTCTCATGAATTTGGGAAATCTGAAATTCGATGATGCATGATTGTTATTTGGGTAGAATAGGAATGATATAGTGTCTAGGAGTAAAACCTAGACAACAATATGTGAAATCGTGCCTAAATTCTGAAAATTTCATGAACACATTGAAGGTGATTCATGGGTTTTGTGAGAAAATGATAAACACTAGGATTATAGTGGTCGTTCTAGTAATAATTGACATATGTGAAGTGATTTAAGAATTTTAGAGGTTAAAGTTCATGTAAGGAAGTTGATTGATGAAAATTTAGGGCTACATGACAAGTTATGAACTTGATAATATATAGTGTAAACTTCTGCCCTTAAAGTGTTCGCATAAATGCCTCAAAGAAGGCTTAAATCTGAAAATTTGAGTTAAACCGAATGATTGTGATGTTTCGGCAAAATATGCGAACTATGAATTGAAAAGAATTCTAAACATGTCTTGGTTGAACTCTATAGGAAAAGATACCGGAGCTCCAAGCGGACAAGCCGGTGGCGACTTGCGTTTGAAGGGCGTGCACTAAAGGTATGTAACTTGATTCGTTACATTGGGTAAACTTTGATAATTTGCATATACGTAGTGAATTGTAGAATAAATGTTGTCTTAATTTTAAGCGATAATATTCGCTATATTGACTAATAAGACCAGGATTGGTTAGAACTTGTTGGTAGTCATCATAATGGAGGATTCCGTAGATGAGCCAAACGGGTCGAATAATCGATTAATGCGTGGCAAATGCTTCGTAATATAGTAAATTGGTCTTTTGTTAATAATAGATATATTAAAATACAAGAAACTAGCATTTTGGGTTGCTTAAATGACGAACCCCATAAGGGTAAACTAAATGGGTTATTAAGAGAAGCTATGAATTGGATAACGGTAGTACTTTACTTGTAGATTTTGAGCCCGGAAGATGGGTAGCGACTTACTAAACACGCAAACCGGAGAAGGGAGCGTAGTGTTGAAAATAAAGAACCCATGGTCGGGATCTTATTATTTAAAAGTGATATCCCATTCATGAAAGTTTGGGTGAAATAAATAAATGGGTCAAACAACCAAGTTACAGAGTCTACCGTAAGTTATGGTCTCTACCGTAACTTACGGTAGAGAACAAAATGTTACGGTGATTCCTTACTGCTTTACGGTGGACTAGTGTTTCTTAACGACTACCGTAACTTACGGTAGATACCGTAAGTTACGGTATAGTCCAGGAATCTTTGTTAAACTTTTGCATATTTAGTTGATCGAATCCGTTTCTGAGCATAGTTTCGATTATGCAAATTTTCTAAGAACCCTAATACTAATATTTGTCAAAATTTCAGTTTGTAGGTATTGCAAGTATGTGGATGATGATCAAGTTGATGTTTCAAGAACCGAACACGGAACTTTTAGATGCTTCCGCACTAATCTAATCTAGTTGATCTATGTAGTATTGTAAACATTATTGAATGACTTATGTTTGAAACCAGATATTTTACTATGACAAATACTATGATGAAGTAAACTTAGTTTACTAACTAAGTTTTTGTTAGTTTAAAATCTTCTTTTTACAAATACCGCTTTTCTTATGATTAAATAATGAAAAGAAAAAGACGGGTGTTACAAGTTGGTAATCAGAGCCTAAGGTTGTCAACAAAGTGTTCGGTTCAAGCTTGATCGATCGTCCGGTAAGAATTAATTTATTATTTTAATAGATTATATCTTATGTAAGAAATGACATGTGAATTGATGTGCATGGGAAGAGTGTGTTAACTCACTCAAACCCGGAAAGTGCACCAAAAGTGAACGGTTAAAGCAAGTTAGGAACTTGGCTAAACCGAAGCAAATAAAGCTATGTTATAAATGAAATGTTTAACGTTTAATGCAAACATTTCAGTTAGAAGATGTCGGAAAGAAATGATAATGATACGGTGCCGAAGGTCACCGAACAAATGAAAGAAATGTCCAGTGTAACCGAGAGCGAATTAGCATCTCAATTAACTGAAGAGATGGAAGCTAAAATTTCTGAAGAAGTCGGAAAGGCAATAGAAGCCAGTCTACCACAGTTCGCCGAGAGACTACAAACCACAATTTTGCTAGCAGTAGAGGATATGATAACTGAATTAAAAGATAGTCTCTCACAAGAAAAAGGATGACGGGAGTGAGTCGGATGTGGACCCAAGACCCGTAAAGAAATCAAAGCCTGATACCCCGAAAGAGAAGACAAGGTCTTCCCACATGACAGTCGCGCAGGCTAAAGCTGAACCTGATGTTGTTCCAGGTATGCTTATTACAAATTTAATTCCATTATAAATTTTATTCAATACTAGTGTGAACAATAGTTGCATAGGGGCATACATGAGTAGTGAAACGGGCGAATTATGTGAAAGAAATATATAAGCATAAGAAAATAAACAATGGTGACTTGGTGAGCATGTGAAACCAAGGCAAAAGTAATCACGGTCAATATTGTCATGGGAAGGAGTGCGCGTACACTCGAACCCGGGAACTTAATAAAGTGAATAACTGACGTATTGGGAAGGAGTGTAATAACACCCGAACCCAGAAATTTGCAACAAAATAGATGATAAGGACAAGGTTATAGAGTTGGCCAAACCAAATAAAAACATGTAGAAACATCGTTCATATTGATAAATGATGAGGGTAAATTCCATACAACGACATGGAATGATAAAATGAAATGAAATGATTTCTATTATTGTTACAATAATATGGCGTCAACCATAGTTGGCGACAATACGGTATCCCTCATGACTGAGGAGATACGCGAAGAGATCTATGGGAAAGTCGGAAAGGCTACTGAAGTCGTTTAATCCAGAATAATGAAAAGGCTACAAGTCAAACAAGATAAATAAAAGAATAAACTATGTGGTTGAATAAAGGCGATGGATTTCGCTAATATGACCAAATAAATCTAAATGAAGTCTAAATGCATGCCGAAATGGTTGCTTTGATAATGGTGTCAGTAAAATGCCTGATGGATGGGTATGATTTCAGATATATGCGTTAACAAAGAGACGGGAACACGGATTAAAAAGACAAAAGACTCGAATTTAGAATTGTGACTAAAAGACAATAAAATTTCGCAAAACATAAATTTTGAAATTTATGTTCAACTATTTCAATGTTGATAGGACTGAATAAAGTATAATACTTGATATTCCAAGAAAGCGCAAACCGAATAGTGAAAGTGCGAAATATTACTGAATCTATGTGATAGGTCGTAAAAGTGTATGGGAAGGAAAATGCAAACCAATGAAACCGAAGTGTTAAAAATAGTAAGATAAAGAACCCGGGTAACGGGTTGAAAGGAAAGTAGGGGCATAAACCAAACAATGAAACGAGCGGGATAAACAGTCGTGAATACGACGTAAGAAGTCAAAGAGTCGGAAAGATAATCCGAAAGAAAATGAGTGTAGCCTTAGACTATGGTTAAGGTCAAATGAATATCAAAAGTGAAAATAAATTATTCTAAACATAAAAGGGGGCGCCTTGACGCCATATGTATATATATACAATTAAATAAAGACACAAGTAGAAAGTGATCTACGGGATCACTATAACCTTCGGGTCATAAACAATATAAAGGTCTACGGGATAAAAATGACCCTCGGGTCACAAATACGAAGAAACAAACTATAAGGTCCCACCTTAAAAAGGTGAAGATCTAATAAAATAGCCTACGAGGCAAAGTGAAGAAATCTACAGGTCACTTGGGGTTAAGCATGAGGACTGGTTACGATTCCCCGCGTAATATAATAACAGAAAAGAATAAATTCTTGTCGTCAATTCCTGGTATGAGTAATTGACATAAGTAAAATAGATAGACGTTAAACTAAAATTCCGTTTTAGTAAGAAGTGGCGTTTAACAAATATGAATGTTATAGAGAAATTATAACATAGCTAATATTAATAAATGTAGATCTCAACACCGATAGGTGTGAGACACTATGTTCGAAAGAAGATTCATGATAATGAAGAACTAATGAGAACTTAGACATGATGTGATGCGATGCGATCATAGTCACAAAAGTGACATAGAAATACAGAATATATTCATGTCGTAATGCGAGTTACGGGATAGGAAATCATAAACTCATGTGAGACCGAATATGACAATATGGAAGACCTGAATTACGGGGCATAAAATGACGGTGATTAATCAATCTAGCCGACAAGACCATCCAGAGTCAAAAATAGTGACGTGATTTATATAAAACACTTGTCAATATAAGATTAGTATGGGGTGAACATGTTGATGAACTCATACTATTGAGTGGTCAATTGACAATGGGGTCAAATAGGTGACAAAATAAGAAATACAAGATAAAATTTACAGTCCATAAGGACTTACTCGTGAAAGACACATGCGTATGATAACTTTTGACTAGAAGAAACAATGACTTAAAAATGAAACAAAGCTAGTTGGGTCCAAACCAAAGGACTACTTAAGGAAGGTTGTCAGAAATATACACTAATGAAATAGTGGCGCGACACGGAGTACCGGTATCCATTGTGTCCGACAGAGATACTCGGTTTACTTCAAACTTTTGGCGCGAATTCTAAGAACAAATGGGAACTAAGTTGTTAATTAGCACCGCGTACCATCCACAAACGGATGGACAAAGCGAAAGAATGATACAGACGTTAGAAGATATGTTACGGGTGTGCATTATCGATCTCGGGGGTAGTTGGGATGTCTATCTACCATTGGTCAAATTTTCATATAATAACAGTTACCACGCGAGAATCGGTATGGCTCCGTACGAGATGCTATATGGTAAAAAAATGCAGAACCCCGGTGTGCTGAGGTGAAGTGGGTCCGTGTGACACCTGTGTCACTTCAACCATCAAACAAATGCCAAAACCAAGGAAGTATTGTATTTCATACTTGTAATTTGTAAAAATATGTGTATCGTTTGCACATATCAACTCTTGTTCGATTTCAAGCTTTAAATCACTTTCTGGAGGGTTATACGCGCTCTAATGCGTAGATATAACCAGTTTAATGCAACGAACACTCCGGAATAGTGAAATAGGCTTAACATACCTTAAATAACCTTTACATAACTTAGAAATAAGTTTTTAAGGCTTTGGTATGGCAAAATCGAGTTAAATCGCTTACAGGGACTAAAGTTGACAAACTGCGAAAGTATGCCAATTTGAACTGTAACAGACATTTCGGAACATGACCATAAGTTAAACATACCATAAATATCCTTAACATAGCTTAGAAATAGTCTTTGAGGGGTTCGGTGTGCTAAAATAAACTTTTGGGTCATTCAGGGACTAAAAGCGTCAAAAAGTGCACAAGTTTGCATTTTCGCGCATAACTTACGTTCTGAATACCTCCGGACATCCAAAAATTTATGTAAGCACTAAAGCATTTTATTTTAGTGTTTGGCATAAGAAAAATCCATTCGTCGCGCAATTTGGATCGTTTTTCGCGCTTATGCGCATTCCGTCGTAATTAAGCGAACATCGCGTTCGTACGACCAAACGAACCAACATCCGGCATATTTTTGAGCATGTTTCATGTCTACAATGTTTAGGCATCATTTTAGGGCCTTAACGTTGGCTTAACGGGCCTTAAACATGTCGGAAATGGCCTTAAAGCACAACAGGGACCAAAACTGTCATTTTTGAAACTTGTTTTCTGATCAGGACCCCCAGGCGGCCCGCGTAAGCCCAGGGTGATCCTTTACGCAGCCCGCGTCAGCCTCTCTGACCAGATTCAAAGTTTAAACACCCTGTTAACAGCTGCTTAACCCACAAAACCCACTTGCACATGGTATTTCTCAATACTAGGGGCTCAAATGGTTTTGTAAAACCATGTTCTTGAGGTGTATGGCCAAGATCAATGCACGGTTTCCAAGAAACGATCTTAACGGCTCTACGAATCCTATAAATACCCCTTGCCTTCACTTGCAAAAACCCACTAGAATCTTGATTTGAGAAGCTCTAAGTTGAAACCTTTGTTTCATACCTGAGCTACTTGGATCGAGGTTAGCATTCGGGGACCCTTTGTAAGTGTTCCTTCGTTCTTTTATTGCTTTTCAAGTCCGAAAGTCAAACTTTGTTTGACTTTCTGCGTTGACCAGTTTATGGTCAATGAGAAGTTCGTTTGAACTTCGCAACGTGATTGTAATCACGATGGTTATAGTCCTTTGTGACTATGCCTACTGATTACCACGTTGTCTAGGGTCGTAAGGGTAAGCGATCTGATAAATCGCTTATACCTTCGAACCCGACCCATTTGGTCGATCATTAGGATCCGACCAAATACCTTAGGTGACCATAGTGTATAGGGAATAACCTTCCGAGGTTATACCCTATGGTCACATCGTTTGAGTAGTTGTATGATAGGTAGTTTATATGCCTTAGGTAAATTACCAGAATACCCTTTTCATGTATAATTGGTAATTAAGCATATGTAACCTAAACTTTTGTCACATAACTGATTATGTAACATGTTTAGGCATATAACACTTGTCATGGGGCTAGTTAGACGTCTCGAGTGCGCTTTTGCGCGCACGACACGTTAAAGTAACATAAGCTACCTTAATGGGTCGCGATGGGTCGAAAGCACTTAGGTTAGGTTTCATTTAGTATGAAGGCTTTGTTAAACCATATGACACGAGTCTCTATACTCGTTTGGTTTACGAACCCTCATTCTATCTAAATCCCCCGATTTAGGCCCGATTTATTAACATAGTTACCTATATTAGGTGTCGTTTGATATCCGTGATCTCTAGCATTGTTTGGTTGTTACTCAAGGACTACTAAGCAATCTCAAGTGAGTACATAGACCCCTCTTTTACTGTTTTCCAAACATTTTGGGGTGGAACACATGTGCCTACTTGCTACTTTCATGCTTTCCATGTTTTCACATCATATACCTGCTATGTTCATTAGTACATTTGTAGTACATGATTTCATTACATTTTATGCTATGTGTGCCCATTGTGTGCGTACTTAGTACATTGTTATACATTACACTTTATGCTATGTATGTCCTTTGTTGCATACTTAGTACATTTGTTATTCATCACATGCTTATATTTTGAATACACATTACATGATTTACATTTGACACATAAACATTATTGACATTGGTTATACATTACATGACTTACATCTTGACATAAACATTTTGACATATTATTCAATACGTTTGGCAATTGGTTTAAACATAGACATCTTACATTGTTAGTTTGGTTTGAGTAAGTGATTAAGTAACGAGGCGTGTGTAATATGATACAAGCATGGTGGATACGCCGCTGGTACTTCCTATATATAAGTGTTTGTATGGTATTACAAATCGTAGCGTTATTTGAATCATTTCAATTTGAGACATATAACATTTTATATAAATAACATACTTTTCACAAGACATTGATTTACAAACAACTTATCTTATACAAACTCATCTTACATGGTTATTCATTTAACCATACATTATTCTCTTATTTATACATATCATCTGATCTTATCGTTTTTCAAATGATTTACAAGACAAAGCAAATTACAAGGTTCATGACTAAACATTTTCTCAAACATAAGTCATGAATCCTATTTTCACAAAACCTATGTATCTCACAGGCATTTTTATGCTGACGTACCTATTTTCACATGTGTTTTCTGGAGATGATGCATAGGACTTATCAAGACATACTTAGGCGGACCTGTGCCTTAGTGACTTAAAACGAGACAAGAACTAGTTAATTTATGTTATGTACTCTTTGGTTCTTGTTTAAAACAATGTAAACTTTCATGTTTGTTTAATAAAACAAAACTTCAATTGCCATGGATTTGAAACAATTAATTCTGTTACAACACTCCCCGACGTTTCCGCCACGTTTCGTTGTCTCACGTGGTCGGGGTGTGACAGAAAAGATGGTATCAGAGCCAATGGTTATAGGGAATTAGGTTATTAGTAATACTTTGACCTAGTCTATAACCTTCCTAGGACCCTAACACGAGTTTACTTGCGTTTAGTCATAAAACAATATTGTCACCTATCCTTGGGCGACGACCACAACAAGAACATAAATTTCGAAACCGCTTTAAAAATTAATCATCTGTTCTTGGATGATTGATTGCTAGGTTTTGAACTCTCTATTGTAAGGTTTTGAACCCTCTGTTACAAGGTTTTGAACCCCTTTGAGTTTTCAAAACTCTCGTCAAAGTTTTAGGTCCTAAATAGTGTGAACACGTGCAAACTGAAAGAGTGGATGCATGTACCCTGGGTTTTCTGTCTAAGGCTAGAGTGTTCGTACAAATCCACATAATCGGACCAGTCACTCTTACCTGGGAACTCTTGGGGTGAGTGTCCACTTATAGGCGAGCATGTCTTCGCGATACATTAGGAGGATCTATTTGCTTTGACTCAGCCTTTGTGTTGTTTGTTTGCTTCGTGGTTCAAACAAATGACCATCACCCATGATTTTGGTCGATAATTGTAACATCCTATTCTTATCCAATGCCATTTCATTTGTTTTCTCTCTTGTTTCCCCTTTTAGAATGCCTCCACGACACGAAAATCTGGTATCTATTGAAGAGCTGGCAGCTGTCATTACACAGCAAATGACTGCTGCAATCCCAACATCATTGCTCAATGTCACCAAGCTCTCAACAACAATAATGCCCTCTGCAACTTCAAGACGTTCAAATCGGCTAAGCCATCAAAGTTTTATGGGTCTCAAGGAGCGACTGCACTTCTACAATGGTTCGAGAGTCTAGAGAGCACCTTCAGGCATGTTCAATGTCCAAACGAGCGAAAGGTAGATTTCGCATCTAGTGTCTTTGAGAAACGAGCTTTGACGTGGTGGAACGGTGTGGTGAGAGATAGGGGTGCCGAAGTGGCACTGGCTCAAACGTGGGAAGAACTTAGAGCACTGATGATGAAGGAATTCTGTCCTCGTCACGAGATCAGGGCCTTGGAAAGGGAATTCGATGATCTTAAGCAAGACAGCGGTGAACATCGAGCCTACACTGATCGATATGAGGAGCTGAGCCTGTTGTGTCCTACTATGGTTACGCCTTTGGATAAGGCAATTGAAAAATACATTGATGGTCTCCCTGAATCAGTTCAGGATATTGTTACTGGTAGTAACCCCACTACGGTTAGGCAGGCCATTGAGCTAGCTGCAACCTTGACTGAATCTCAGATCAGAAAGAAAAAACTTTTTCGGAAAGGCGACAAGAAACAAGCAGCTAATGTTCAGGAGGAAACCAAGGAAAGCAAAACAGAACCTTCTAAGAAGCGTAAGGCTTCGCAGAATTTTGCGATTGCTGCTCAACCCAACCAAAACACCCGCAATCAACCAACTCAACCTCCTGCAAGGAAACCTTATGCCGGTACTGCACCGATATGCAACAAATGTAATGCACACCACTTAGCTCACCTACAATGTCGTTTATGTGCATCATGTGGGCGACTCGGTCACCTGGCAAATGCTTGTCGATTTACCCCAAACCATGGTGGTCTAAACCAACCTCAAGTAAATCCTGCTCAAGCTCGTTGTCCACCAGGTCCTTGCTTCAACTGTGGCGAGATGGGCCATTTCTGAAGAAATTGCCCAAAGATTGTTAATGCAAATCCAGCGCAGGGATGAGCATCGGACCAACTAGAAGACAATGTTGTTTAGAAATAATCAAGCCTTATGTATTATTTTCTTTTGTTGTCAAGGTCCATGAAACAGTTGTTGTTGTTTATAAATAAATCTTTTTATTTTACATTGCAATGTACAAATGTGATGGCATGTATAAACAACGTATCCCCTACAATACCGACAACAAGGAGCCGTATTCCTTGAAGAACAGATTACCCCCCAAAATCTTTCCATTTTATAATCTCTTGCGATTTCCCACAAAAATCCTAAGTACCCATTTCTTCCAAGGAAACGAAGTACAAGGCGCAAGTTGCAACTCTGTACGAATACCCAAAGTACCACTATAAATTCTTAATAGGGTACCTAAGGGTATTTCTGTATATTCTAAAATTATTGTACCTTAATTCGAATATTGCGTTTTCTTGAAAACGAAATCGAATTTTTGGTAGATCATTCTATCTTTATAGATAGATTCTTGAAAATGATTTAAAGTGCCAAATGAAATCCACGGATTTGATTCCTGGTGTGCTTTAAGTATCCGCGTCCAAAGATAACAAATTTAAGGCCAAATTAAACAATTATGTGATTATGTGCTTATGTGTTCCTTTTTCTTATGTGATCCAAATTTCTGTTATTCAAAATCCTTGTAGAATCTTCCATATCTTCGTATGAAGGATTCGTAGTAGGATATTCAAAAAGGTACTATCTTAAATCCTTAATGGACTTCTACGTTGTAGTTAAGTCCCTTGGATTATAAAGTACTGTTCCAAAGTCTAAGGACATCATGTGTTGATGTAGTTGAATATTCCTCTTGGGTAGTTAAGTTAAATAGATTGGTTCGACAATCTAGTTAAATATATCATGCGTTGATATAGTTAAATAGGCCTTCTGGTGGTCTAGTTAAAGAGATCCTACGTCGATCTAAGTTAAATAGATTGGTTCGTCAATCTAGTTAAATATATCATGCATTGATATAGTTAAATAGGCCCTCTGGTGGTCTAGTTGAAGAGATCCTACGTCGATCTAAGTTAAATAGATTGGTTCGACAATCTAGTTAAATATATCATGTGTTTATGTAGTTAAATAGGCCCTCGGGTGGTCTAGTTCAAGAGATTGTTCGTTGATCTAATCCTTTGGTGACCTAGTTAAAGTGACTCTATTGCAGTCAAGTTAAATCACCACAGGATTATTCGTTTGATTTTTTCCCATACGCATTATGAAATGAACTGTGCGGACTGTGCAAGGAAATACGTAATTATGGAGGCCTACATAATTATGGAATTCAGTGAACAGAAACCACAGGAAGTTTTGTCATGTGTTAAGACCTATAGTGACAAGAGTAATGATACGGGAGAAGTCTTGGACCTCGACCAGTGTCATTTATTCTTACACTCCCCAATTCTGATCTCAATCACACACCAAGTTTCCTATGATGAGTCTTCATAAGAAACATTTTTCAACCCGTAGTTCGAACCTCCATGTTTTGTTACTACAAGGACTTCACTTTGAGGGTTGACATTTTCGCTAAGAAACCTAACATGGCCCAGAGTTTTACTTAAGGGTTCAATGGATTTGTCTGAAAGCGAAACCGTCACAACTGTCTTCACAAGTTTACTCTAAAACTAAATTTCGGGACGAAATTTCCTAAAGTAGGGGAGACTGTGACACCTGTGTCACTTCAACCATCAAACAAATTCCAAAACCAAGGAAATATTGTATTTCATACTTGGGATTTGTAAAAATATGTGTATCGTTTGCACATATCAACTCTTGTTCGATTTCAAGCTTTAAATCGCTTTCTGGAGGGTTATACGCGCTCTATTGCGTAGATATAACCAGTTTAATGCAACGAACACTCTGGAATAGTGAAATAGGCTTAACATACCTTAAATAACCTTTACATAACTTAGAAATAAGTTTTGAAGGCTTTGGTATGGCAAAATCGAGTTAAATCGCTTACAGGGACTAAAGTTGACAAACTGCGAAAGTATGCCAATTTGAACTGTAACAGACATTCCGAAACATGACCATAAGTTAAAAATACCATAAATATCCTTAACATAGCTTAGAAATAGGCTTTGAGGGGTTCGGTGTGCTAAAATAAACTTTTGGGTCATTCAGGGACTAAAAGCGTCAAAAAGTGCACAAGTTTGCATTTTCGCGCATAACTTACGTTCTGAATACCTCCGGACATCCAAAAATTTATGTAAGAACTAAAACATTTTATTTTAGTGTTTGGCATAAGAAAAATCCATTCGTCGCGTAATTTGGATCGTTTTTCGCGCTTATGCGCATTCCGTCGTAATTAAGCGAACATCGCGTTCGTACGACCAAACGAACCAACATCCGGCATATTTTTGAGCATGTTTCATGTCTAAAATGTTTAGGCATCATTTTAGGGCCTTAACGTTGGCTTAACGGGCCTTAAACATGTCGGAAATGGCCTTAAAGCACAACAGGGACCAAAACTGTCATTTTTGAAACTTGTTTTCTGATCAGGACCCCAGGCGGCCCGCGTAAGCCCAGGGTGATCCTTTACGCGGCCCGCATCAGCCTCTCAGACCAGATTCAATGCTTAAACATCCTGTTAACAGCTGCTTAACCCACAAAACCCACTTGCACATGGTATTTCTCAATACTAGGGGCTCAAATGATTTTGTAAAACCATGTTCTTGAGGTGTATGGCCAAGATCAATGCACGGTTTCCAAGAAACGATCTTAACGGCTCTACGAATCCTATAAATACCCCTTGCCTTCACTTGCAAAAACCCACTAGAATCTTGATTTGAGAAGCTCTAAGTTGAAACCTTTGTTTCATACCTGAGCTACTTGGATCGAGGTTAGCATTCGGGGACCCTTTGTAAGTGTTTCTTCGTTCTTTTATTGCTTTTCGAGTCCGAAAGTCAAAATTTGTTTGACTTTCTGCGTTGACCAGTTTATGGTCAATGCGAAGTTCGTTTGAACTTCGCAACGTGATTGTAATCACGATGGTTATAGTCCTTTGTGACTATGCCTACTGATTACCACGTTGTCTAGGGTCGTAAGGGTAAGCGATCTGATAAATCGCTTATACCTTCGAACCCGACCCATTTGGTCGATCATTAGGATCTGACCAAATACCTTAGGTGACCATAGTGTATAGGGAATAACCTTCCGAGGTTATACCCTATGGTCACATCGTTTGAGTAGTTGTATGATAGGTAGTTTATATGCCTTAGGTAAATTACCAGAATACCCTTTTCATGTATAATTGGTAATTAAGCATATGTAACCTAAACTTTTGTCACATAACTGATTATGTAACATGTTTAGGCATATAACACTTGTCATAGGGCTAGTTAGACGTCTCGAGTGCGCTTTTGCGCGCACGACACGTTAAAGTAACATAAGCTACCTTAATGGGTCGCGATGGGTCGAAAGCACTTAGGTTAGGTTTCATTTAGTATGAAGGCTTTGTTAAACCATATGACAAGAGTCTCTATACTCGTTTGGTTTACGAACCCTCATTCTATCTAAATCCCCCGATTTAGGCCCGGTTTATTAACATAGTTACCTATATTAGGTGCCGTTTGATATCCGTGATCTCTAGCATTGTTTGGTTGTTACTCAAGGACTACTAAGCAATCTCAAGTGAGTACATAGACCCCTCTTTTACTGTTTTCCAAACATTTTGGGATGGAACACATGTGCCTACTTGCTACTTTCATGCTTTCCATGTTTTCACATCATATACCTGCTATGTTCATTAGTACATTTATAGTACATGATTTCATTACATTTTATGCTATGTGTGCCCATTGTATGCGTAGTTAGTACATTGTTATACATTACACTTTATGCTATGTATGTCCTTTGTTGCATACTTAGTACATTTGTTATTCATCACATGCTTACATTTTGAATACACATTACATGATTTACATTTGACACCTAAACATTATTGACATTGGTTATACATTACATGACTTACATCTTGACATAAACATTTTGACATTTTATTCAATACGTTTGGCAATTGGTTTAAACATAGACATCTTACATTGTTAGTTTGGTTTGAGTAAGTGATTAAGTAACGAGGCGTGTGTAATATGATACAAGCATGGTTGGTACGCCGCTGGTACTTCCTATATATAAGTGTTTGTATGGTATTACATATCGTAGCGTTATTTGAATCATTTCAGTTTGAGACATATAACATTTTATATAAATAACATAGTTTTCATAAGACATTGATTTACAAACAACTTATCTTATACAAACTCATCTTACATGGTTATTCATTTAACCATACATTATTCTCTTATTTATACATATCATCTGATCTTATCGTTTTTCAAATGATTTACAAGACAAAGCAAATTACAAGGTTCATGACTAAACATTTTCTCAAACATAAGTCATGAATCCTATTTTCACAAAACCTATGTATCTCACAGGCATTTTTATGCTGACGTACCTATTTTCACATGTGTTTTCAGGAGATGATGCATAGGACTTATCAAGACATACTTAGGCGGACCTGTGCCTTTGTGACTTAAAACGAGACAAGAACTAGTTAATTTATGTTATGTACTTTTTGGTTCTTATTTAAAACAATGTAAACTTTCATGTTTGTTTAATAAAATGAAACTTCAATTGCCATGGATTTGAAACAATTAATTCTGTTACAACACTCCCCGACGTTTCCGCCACATTTCGTTGTCTCGCGTAGTCGGGGTGTGACAGTCCGCATGAATTGGCACATAAGATATAGTTCAGGCTACTAATGAGAAAATTGAAGTGGTGCGAGACCATTTGAAAGCAGCCCAAGATAGGCAAAAGTCTTACGCCGATAAAAGACGAAGACCGATTGAATTTCAGAGAGGCGACATGGTTATGTTAACGGTTTCTCCATGGAAGGGCGTTATCAGATTCAGAAAAAGAGGGAAACTAAGCCCGAGGTTTATCGGGCCATTTAAAATCATCGAACGGGTTTGTAAGGTAGGCTATCACCTCGAACTACCGGAAGAGTTGAGTGGAATACATGGCACGTTTCATGTATCACAGCTACGAAAATGTCTAGCGGAGGAAACATCTTACATCCATTACGATGATATCGAGGTGGATGATCGCTTGAATTATATTGTAAGGCCCATAGAAATTTTAGATCGAAAGGTTAAGCACTTGCGAAATAAACGAATCAATCAAGTCAAGATCAAGTGGGAGCATAGGAAAGATTCGGACACTACATGGGAGTCCAAAGAAGAGATGCGATTTCTCTACCCTACACTATTCGGTACGTACTCTGGTTTCGAGGATGAAACCCTTTTAAGGGGGGAGGACTTCTAACACCCCGAAAATACAAATCCTTATAATACGATAACGTTGGGAATATATATGATAACTAGGAATTTCAATAACCTAGTTAGGAAAAAAGTTGTGAGTAGTTAAAGAGTTAAAACAAATAAAGAATGAAAGTTGGAGGGCCAAACCTGTCTAAATGAAAACTAATATTAATAAAACAATATTAATTAAAACTCAAACACACTTGTTGGTGTGTGTTGAGATCGACCAGAGCAGGGGGCGATCCCCAACTCCCCTAAAAACCCTAGTTTCTGCTAAAAACTCCAAATTGAAGGATCAAATCAAGTTCAAAACGAAAATCGAGCATAGATTACTGATCCTCATCACAAGAGGGTTATAAGGTATGTAAAATTTGATGAGAATTCTCTACTTGAAATTCTCATGAATTTGGGAAATCTGAAATTTGATGATGCATGATTGTTATTTGGGTAGAATAGGAATGATATAGTGTCTAGGAGTAAAACCTAGACAACAATATGTGAAATCATGCCTAAATTCTGAAAATTTCATGAACACATTGAAGGTGATTCATGGGTTTTGTGAGAAAATGATAAACACTAGGATTATAGTGGTTGTTCTAGTAATAATTGACATATGTGAAGTGATTTAAGAATTTTAGAGGTTAAAGTTCATGTAAGCTAGTTGATTGATGAAAATTTAGGGCTACATGACAAGTTATGAACTTGATAATATATAGTGTAAATTTCTGCCCTTAAAGTGTTCGCATAAATGCCTCAAAGAAGGCTTAAATCTGAAAATTTGAGTTAAACCGAATGATTGTGATGTTTCAGCAAAATATGCGAACTATGAATTGAAAAGAGTTCTAAACATGTCTTGGTTGAACTCTATAGGAAAAGATACCGGAGCTCCAAGCGGACAAGCCGGTGGCGACTTGCGTTTGAAGGGCGTGCACTAAAGGTATGTAACTTGATTCGTTACATTGGGTAAACTTTGATAATTTGCATATACGTAGTGAATTGTAGAATAAATGTTGTCTTAATTTAAAGCGATAATGTTCGCTATATTGACTAATAAGACCAGGATTGGTTAGAACTTGTTGGTAGTCATCATAATGGAGGATTCCGTAGATGAGCCAAACGGGTCGAATAATCGATTAATGCGTGGCGAATGCTTCGTAATATAGTAAATTGGTCTTTTGTTAATGTTAATAATAGATATATTAAAATACGAGAAACTAGCATTTTGGGTTGCTTAAACGACGAACCCCATAAGGGTAAACTAAATGGGTTATTAAGAGAAGCTATGAATTGGATAACGGTAGTACTTTACTTGTAGATTTTGAGCCCGGAAGATGGGTAGCGACTTACTAAACACGCAAACCGGAGAAGGGAGCGTAGTGTTGAAAATAAAGAACCCATGGTCGGGATCTTATTATTTAAAAGTGATATCCCATTCATGAAAGTTTGGGTGAAATAAATAAATGGGTCAAACAACCAAGTTACAGAGTCTACCGTAAGTTACGGTCTCTACCGTAACTTACGGTAGAGAACAAAATGTTACGGTGATTCCTTACTGCTTTACGGTGGACTAGTGTTTCTTAACGACTACCGTAACTTACGGTAGATACCGTAAGTTACGGTAGAGTCCAGGAATCTTTGTTAAACTTTTGCATATTTAGTTTATAGAATCCGTTTCTGAGCATAGTTTCGATTATGCAAATTTTCTAAGAACCCTAATACTAATATTTGTCAAAATTTCAGTTTGTAGGTATTGCAAGTATGTGGATGATGATCAAGTTGATGTTTCAAGAACCGAACACGGAACTTTTAGATGCTTCCGCACTAATCTAATCTAGTTGATCTATGTAGTATTGTAAACAATATTGAATGACTTATGTTTGAAACCAGATATTTTACTATGACAAATACTATGATGAAGTAAACTTAGTTTACTAACTAAGTTTTTGTTAGTTTAAAATCTTCTTTTTACAAATACCGCTTTTCTTATGATTAAATAATGAAAAGAAAAAGACGGGTGTTACAAGTTGGTAATCAGAACCTAAGGTTGTCAACAAAGTGTTCGGTTCAAGCTTGATCGATCGTCCGGTAAGAATTAATTTATTATTTTAATAGATTATATCTTATGTAAGAAATGAGATGTGAATTGATGTGCATGGGAAGAGTATGTTAACTCGCTCAAACCCGGAAAGTGCACCAAAAGTGAACGGTTAAAGCAAGTTAGGAACTTGGCTAAGCCGAAGCAAATAAAGCTATGTTATAAATGAAATGTTTAACGTTTAATGCAAACATTTCAGTTAGAAGATGTCGGAAAGAAATGATAATGATACGGTGCCGAAGGTCACCGAACAGATGAAAGAAATGTCCAGTGTAACCGAGAGCGAATTAGCATCTCAATTAACTGAAGAGATGGAAGCTAAAATTTTTGAAGAAGTCGGAAAGGCAATAGAATCCAGTCTACCGCAGTTCGCCGAGAGACTACAAACCACAATTTTGCTAGCAGTAGAGGATATGATAACTGAATTAAAAGATAGTCTCTCACAAGAAAAAGGATGACGGGAGTGAGTCGGATGTGGACCCAAGACCCGTAAAGAAATCAAAGCCTGATACCCCGAAAGAGAAGACAAGGTCTTCCCACACGACAGCCGTGGAGGCTAAAGCTGAACCTGATGTTGTTCCAGGTATGCTTATTACAAATTTAATTCCATTATAAATTTTATTCAATACTAGTGTGAACAATAGTTGCATAGGGGCATACATGAGTAGTGAAACGGGCGAATTATGTGAAAGAAATATATAAGCATAAGAAAATAAACAATGGTGACATGGTGAGCATGTGAAACCAAGGCAAAAGTAATCACGGTCAATATTGTCATGGGAAGGAGTGCGCGTACACTCGAACCCGGGAACTTAATAAAGTGAATAACTGACGTATTGGGAAGGAGTGTAATAACACCCGAACCCAGAAATTTGCAACAAAATAGATGATAAGGACAAGGTTATAGACTTGGCCAAACCAAATAAAAACATGTAGATACATCATTCATATTGATAAATGATGAGGGTAAATTCCATACAACGACATGGAATGATAAAATGAAATGAAATGATTTCTATTATTGTTACAATAATATGGCGTCAACCATAGTTGGCGACAATACGGTATCCCTCATGACTAAGGAGATACGCGAAGAGATCTATGGGAAAGTCGGAAAGGCTACTGAAGTCGTTTAGTCCAGAATAATGAAAAGGCTACAAGTCAAACAAGATAAATAAAAGAATAAACTATGTGGTTGAATAAAGGCGATGGATTTCGCTAATACGACCAAATAAATCTAAATGAAGTCTAAATGCATGCCGAAATGGTTGCTTTGATAATGGTGTCAGTAAAATGCCCGATGGATGGGTATGATTTCAGATATATGCGTTAACAAAGAGACGGGAACACGGATTAAAAAGACAAAAGACTCGAATTTAGAATTGTGACTAAAAGACAATAAAATTTCGCAAAACATAAATTTTGAAAGTTATGTTCAACTATTTCAATGTTGATAGGACTGAATAAAGTATAATACTTGATATTCCAAGTAAGCGCAAACCGAATAGTGAAAGTGCGAAATATTACTGAATCTATGTGATAGGTCGTAAAAGTGTATGGGAATGAAAATGCAAACCAATGAAACCTAAGTGTTAAAAATAGTAAGATAAAGAACCCGGGTAACGGGTTGAAAGGAAAGTAGGGGCATAAACCAAACAACGGAACGAGCGGGATAAACAGTCGTGAATACGACGTAAGAAGTCAAAGAGTCGGAAAGATAATCCGAAAGAAAATGAGTGTAGCCTTAGACTATGGTTACGGTCACAAGAATTTCAAAAGTGAAAATAAATTATTCTAAACATAAAAGGGGGCACCTTGACGCCATATGTATATATATACAATTAAATAAAGACACAAGTAGAAAGTGATCTACGGGATCACTATAACCTTCGGGTCATAAACAATATAAAGGTCTACGGGATAAAAATGACCCTCGGGTCACAAATACGAAGAAACAAACTATAGGGTCCCACCTTAAAAAGGTGAAGATCTAATAAAATAGCCTACGAGGCAAAGTAAAGAAATCTACGGGTCACTTGGGGTTAAGCATGAGGACTGGTTACGATTCCCCGTGTAATATAATAACGGAAAAGAATAAATTCTTGTCGTCAATTCCTGGATATGAGTAATTGACATAAGTAAAATAGATAGACGTTAAACTAAAATTCCGTTTTAGTAAGAAGTGGCGTTTAACAAATATGAATGTTATAGAGAAATTATAACATAGCTAATATTAATAAATGTAGATCTCAACACCGATAGGTGTGAGACACTATGTTCGAAAGAAGATTCATGATAATGAAGAACTAATGAGAACTTAGACATGATGTGATGCGATGCGATCATAGTCACAAAAGTGACATAGAAATACAGAATATAATCATGTCGTAATGCGAGTTACGGGATAGGAAATCATAAACTCATGTGAGACCGAATATGACAATATGGAAGACCCGAATTACGGGGCATAAAATGACGATGATTAATCAATCTAGCCGACAAGACCATCCAGAGTCAAAAATAGTGACGTGATTTATACAAAACACTTGTCAATATAAGATTAGTATGGGGTGAACATGTTGATGAACTCATACTATTGAGTGGTCAATTGACAATGGGGTCAAATAGGTGACAAAATAAGAAATACAAGATAAAAGTTACAGTCCATAAGGACTTACTCGTGAAAGACACATGCGTATGATAACTTTTGACTAGAAGAAACAATGACTTAAAAATGAAACTAAGCTAGTCGGGTCCAAACCAAAGGACTACTTAAGGAAGGTTGTCAGAAGTATATACTAATGAAATAGTGGCGCGACACGGAGTACCGGTATCCATTGTGTCCGACAGAGATACTCGGTTTACTTCAAACTTTTGGCGCGAATTCTAAGAACAAATGGGAACTAAGTTGTTAATTAGCACCGCGTACCATCCACAAATGGATGGACAAAGCGAAAGAACGATACAGACGTTAGAAGATATGTTATGGGTGTGCATTATCGATCTCGGGGGTAGTTGGGATGTCTATCTACCATTGGTCGAATTTTCATATAATAACAGTTACCACGCAAGAATCGGTATGGCTCCGTACGAGATGCTTTATGGTAGAAAATGCAGAACCCCGGTGTGTTGAGGTGAAGTGGGTCCGTGTGAATTGGCACATAAGATATAGTTCAGGCTACTAATGAGAAAATTGAAGTGGTGCGAGCCCATTTGAAAGCAGCCCAAGATAGGCAAAAGTCTTACGCCGATAAAAGACGAAGACCGATTAAATTTCAGATAGGCGACATGGTTATGTTAAAGGTTTCTCCATGGAAGGGCGTTATCAGATTCAGAAAAAGAGGGAAACTAAGCCCGATGTTTATCGGGCCATTTAAAATCATCGAACGGGTTGGTAAGGTAGCCTATCGCCTCGAACTACCGGAAGAGTTGAGTGGAATACATGGCACGTTTCATGTATCACAGCTACGAAAATGTCTAGCGGAGGAATCCATTACGACGATATCGAGGTGGATGATCGCTTGAATTATATTGTAAGGCCCATAGAAATTTTAGATCGAAAGGTTAAGCACTTGCGAAATAAACGAATCAATCAAGTCAAGATCAAGTGGGAGCATAGGAAAGATTCGGACACTACATGGGAGTCCAAAGAAGAGATGCGACGTCTCTACCCTACACTATTCGGTACGTACTCTGGTTTCGAGGATGAAACCCTTTTAAGGGGGGAGGACTTGTAACACCCCGAAAATACAAATCCTTATAATACGATAACGTTGGGAATATATATGATAACTAGGAATTTCAATAACCTAGTTAGGAAATAAGTTGTGAGTGGTTAAAGAGTTAAAACAAATAAAGAATGAAAGTTGGAGGGCCAAAGTGTCTTAATGAAAACTAATATTAATAAAACAATATTAATTAAAACTCAAACACACTTGTTGGTGTGTGTTGAGACCGACCAGAGCAGGGGGCGATCCCCAGCTCCCCTAAAAACCCTAGTTTCTGCTAAAAACTCCAAATTGAAGGATCAAATCAAGTTCAAAACGAAAATCGAGCATAGATTACTGATCCTCATCACAAGAGGGTTATAAGGTATGTAAAATTTGATGAGAATTCTCTACTTGAAATTCTCATGAATTTGGGAAATCTGAAATTTGATGATGCATGATTGTTATTTGGGTAGAATAGGAATGATATAGTGTCTAGGAGTAAAACCTAGACAACAATATGTGAAATCATGCCTAAATTCTGAAAATTTCATGAACACATTGAAGGTGATTCATGGGTTTTGTGAGAAAATGATAAACACTAGGATTATAGTGGTTGTTCTAATAATAATTGACATATGTGAAGTGATTTCAGAATTTTAGAGGTTAAAGTTCATGTAAGGTAGTTGATTGATGAAAATTTAGGGCTACATGACAAGTTATGAACTTGATAATATATAGTGTAAATTTCTGCCCTTAAAGTGTTCGCATAAATGCCTCAAAGAAGGCTTAAATCTGAAAATTTGAGTTAAACCGAATGATTGTGATGTTTCGGCAAAATATGCGAACTATGAATTAAAAATGTGACACCAGTGTCACTGCGACCATCAAACAAATTCCAAACCAATGAAATATTGTATTTCATACTTGGGATTTGTAAAAATATGTGTATCGATTGCACATATCAACTCTTGTCCGATTTCAAGCTCTAAATCGCTTTCTGGAAGGTTATACGCGCACTGATGTGTAAATATAACCAGTTTAATGCAACGAACACTCCGTAATAGTGAAATAGGCTTAACATACCTTAAATAACCTTTACATAACTTATATATAAGTTTTGGAAGGTTTGGTGTGGTGAAATCAAAGTTTAATCGCTTACAGGGACTAAATTTGACAAACTGCGAAAGTATGCCAATTTGAACTGTAACAGACCTTCCGGAACATGACCATAACTTAAACATACCATAAATATCCTTTATATAGCTTAGAAATAGGCTTTGAGGGGTTCGGTGTGTTAAAATAAACTTTTGGGTCATTCAGGGACTAAAAGTGTCAAAAAGTGCACAAGTTTGCATTTTCGCGCATAACTTACGTTCTGAATACATCCGGACATCCAAAAATTTATGTAAGCACTAAAATATTTTATTTTAGTGTTCACCATAAGAAATATCAGTTTTCATTTCCGGGACCAGATTCGATGTATTAGCCGTTGTTTAATTCACAACCACACATTCTAACATGCTTAGTCAGCGGATAAGGATGGAATTTAGGCACCATAACTTTGCAACACATGTATGGATGAAATTTAGGCACCATAACTTTGCAACACATGTATGGATGGAATTTAAGCACCTAAGCACCATAACTTTGCAACACATGTACGGATGGGATTAAGGCACGTTTTCCATGAAACGATCTTAACGGTTCGAGTATTCCTATAAATACCCCATTACCCCATGCTTTAAAATCACTAGAATTTTGATTGAGAAACTCTAAGTTGAAACCATTGTTTCATACCTGAGATTCTTGAATCGGGATTAGCATTCGGGGACCCTTCGTAAGTATTCTTTCGTTCTTTTCCTTATTTTACTGCTTTTCGAGTCAGAAAGTCAAACTTTGTTTGACTTTCAGCGTTGACCAGTAATGGTCAATGCGAAGTTCGTTTGAACTTCGCAACGTGAGTGTAATCACGTTGGTCATAGTCCCTTGGGACTATGCCCACTGATTACCACGTTGTCTAGGGTCGTAGGGTAAGCGATCTGATGAATCGCTTATACCTCGAACCCGACCCATTTGGTCGATCATTAGGATCCGACCAAACACATTAGGTGACCATAGTAGGTAGGGAATAACCTTCCGAGGTTATACCCTATGGTCACATCGTTTAAGTAGTTGTATGATAGGTAGTTTATATGCCTTAGGTAAATTACCAGAATACCCTTTTCATGTATAATTGGTAATTAAGCATATGTAACCTAAACTTTTGTCACATAACTGATTATGTAACATGTTTAGGCATATAACACTTGTCATAGGACTAGTTAGGCGGTCCGTACGCGTTCTACGCGCACGACGCGTTAAAGTAGCATAAGCTACCTAAACGGGTCGTAATGGGTCGAAATCACTCAGGTTAAGTTTCATTTAGTATGTAGGCTTTGTTAAACCAAATGACACGAGTCTCTACACTCGTTTGGTTTACAAACCCTAATGCTACCCAATCTTCCGATCTAGGTCCGGTTTATTAACATAGTTACCTATACTAGGTGCCGTTTGATATCCGCGATCTCTAGCATTGTTTAGTTGTTACTCAAGGACTACTGAGCAATCTCAAGTGAGTACATAGACCCCTCTTTTACTATTTTCCAAACTGTTTTGGGGTGGAACACATGTGCCTACTTGTTACTTTCATGCTTTCCCGTTTTCACATCATATACCTGCTATGTTCGTTAGTACATTATAGTACATGATTTCATTACATTTTATGCTATGTATGTCCATTATGTGCATACTTAGTACATTGTTTTACATTGCTTTTCTGTTGCATATGCTTATCCAGCATATGAACACATTATACTACATATTGAACCGTTGTAATCATTTGACTATGTGATCCGTTGATATCTGTGAACCGTTTGTATCTGTGATCCGTTTGTATCTGTGAACCGTTTGTATCTGTGAACCGTTTGTATATGTGAACCGTTTGTATCTGTGAACCGTTTGTATCTGTGAACCGTTTGTATCTGTGAACCGTTTGTATCTGTGAACCGTGTGAACCGTATTTGACTATACATGAACATTTCTATACTTGTTAAACATTTCATCTTGATAGTTTGGTTTGAGTAAGTGATTAAGTAACGAGGCGTGTGTAATATGATGCAAGCATGGTGGATACGCCGCTGGTACTTCCTATATATAAGTGTTTGTATGGTATTACATATCGTAGCGTTATTTGAATCATTTCAGTTTGAGACATATAACATTTTATACAAATAACATACTTTTCACAAGACATTGATTTATAAACAACTTATCTTATGCAAACATATTTTACTTGGTTATTCATTTAACCTTACATTTATTTATACTTATCATCTGAACTCATTGATTTTCAAATGATTTACAAAACAAAGCAAATAACAAGGTTCATGACTAAACATTTTCTCAAACATAAGTCATGAAACCTATTTTCACAAAACCTATGTATCTCACAGGCATTTTTATGCTGACGTACCTATTTTCACATGTGTTTTTCAGGAACTGTTGCATAAGATGATCAAGATACACATAGGCAGACTTGGGCTTTAGTGACAATAAAAGATGCAAGACTAGTTAATTATGTTGTATTTTCTTGTTTGTTAAGACATTGTAACACTTTTAATCAATAAAACGAAACTTCAATTGCCATGGATTTGAAACAATTAATTCTGTTACAACACTCCCCGACATTTCCGCCACGTTTTGTATGTTCCACGTGGTCGGGGTGTGACAGAAAAGATGGTATCAGAGCCAATGGTTATAGGGAATTAGGTTATTAGTAATGCTTTGACCTAGTCTATAACCTTCTTAGGACCCTAACGCGAGTTTACTTGCGTTTAGTCATAAAACAATACCGTCACCTATCCTTAGGCGACTATCATAACAAGAACATAAATTTCAAAACCGCTTTGAAAACTAATCATCTGTTCTAGGATGATTCATTACAAGGTTTTGAACCCTCTATTGTAAGGTTTTGAACCCTCTGTTATATGGTTTTGAACCCCTTTGAATTTTCAAAATCTCGTCAAGGTTTTGGGTTTTAAATAATGTGAACACGTGCAAACTGGAAGGGTGAATACCTGTATTCTGAGTTTTCTGTCTAGGCAAGCACTTCGTATACATCTCAACCAGACGCGAGACCAGTTGTGCTTACCTGGGAATTCTTGGGATGAGTGTTCACTTATAGGCGAGCATGTCTTCGCGATACATTATATTGACCCGCTTACTTTGATTAGTCACTCTCTCATTTGTTTGCCTTTGGTAACAAACAAATGGTCATAATCTACATACCTTATCATTTTCTTTTGACTATCTTTCGCTTGTTTCCTCCTATGCCTTTCGTTATCTTCAAGATGCTTCTTCATCGCAACAACAATGTCCGAACCAGGTGCTGCAATTACCCAGCGCATAGGCGTCGTACTCCGGAGGACCGTTGACTTAGCTATCACCATGACTCGCCTCAGGGGTGAAGCTGTATAAGGGAACTGCTCCTTGGTGCATCAATGCCATCGTCATTATTCAAATCAAATACCTTGTTTCAAATGTACCCACGGTGGACGATGGAGACATTTGGTTAACATATGCCGCTTTGCAATCCAAAGCAAAACTGTTACAAATCCTGCTGCTGCTCAACCTTCAAACTCTGCTTCATATGTCGCTTGGCATATCTGGCGCCTCAACCTCATGAACTTTCTACCTTGTGTATCGAATTAAGCACGCCTAGTGCAAGGTGTCGGAACACCTCTCGTTACACAAATTCCAAAATCCATGTAGGATCTTTCTATCCTCATAATTAGATCCTTGTGGATGGGTATCGTTCATCGGAATCCTTAATTGAATTCCTTGTATGATTCAATACGTACATCACAATTCAATAAGGACAAAGCCGAATTCCTATTAAGATTTTCCTGTCTTCATAGATAGATTCTTGAAATGATTAAAGTGCCAAATGAAATCCACGAATTGGATTCCTGGTGTGCTTTAAGTATCCGCGTCCAAAGATAACAAATTAATAACCAAGTTAAACAACTATGTGATTATGTGCTTATGTGTTCCCTTTTTATGTTTTTGTGTGATCCAAATTCTTGTCATCCAAATCCTCGTAGAATCTTCCATATCTTTGGGTGCTATATTAAATCCTCAACGGGCTTGTACGTAATAGTAAAGACCCTTGGATTATATTGTACCATTCCATAATTAGATCCTGAGAGGTCTAGGTAAACAGATTGATCCAAAAATCTGGTTAGGAATATCATGTGATGATATAGCTGAAAGGACTCCTTGGTGGCCTAATTTAAAAGGATCCTATGTCGATCTAATTAAAAGGACCCTATGGTAGTTTAGTCACACTCATCATCAGGTTTGATTTTTCCTCCCCTGCACATTTCAGACAAATTGTGCGGACTATGCAAGGAATTGCGTAATTATGGATGCATACATAATTATGGAATTCAGTGCACAGAAACCACAGCGAATTTTGTCATGTGTCTAGAGTCTATTCCGTTCATTTTTGTTTCTGAAGATGTAAAATGACTATTCCGTTCATTTTTGTTTCTGAAGATGTAAAATGACTATTCCGTTCATTTTTGTTTCTGAAGATGTAAAATGACTATTCCGTTCATTTTTGTTTCTGAAGATGTAAAATGACTATTCCGTTCATTTTTGTTTCTGAAGATGTAAAATGACTATTCCGTTCATTTTTGTTTCTGAAGATGTAAAATGACTATTCCGTTCATTTTTGTTTCTGAAGATGTAAAATGACTATTCCGTTCATTTTTGTTTCTGAAGATGTAAAATGACTATTCCGTTCATTTTTTGTTTCTGAAGATGTAAAATGACTATTCTGTTCATTTTTGTTTCTGAAGATGTTGTGGAAAATGACTATTCTGTTCATTTTTGTTTCTAAAGAATTCCTGTTGAAAATAACTCTGTTCATTTTTCATTTCTGAAAAATGTTCGTTAAAGAGAAATTACAGGATTACGTCTTGTTCATCTTTGATGGTTATTTAACACAAAGTCACAAATAGACTCCTACGAATTAATTTCGGGACGAAATTTCCTAAAGTAGGGGAGACTGTGACACCAGTGTCACTGCGACCATCAAACAAATGCCAAACCAATGAAATATTGTATTTCATACTTGGGATTTGTAAAAATATGTGTATCGATTGCACATATCAACTCTTGTCCGATTTCAAGCTCTAAATCGCTTTCTGGAAGGTTATACGCGCACTGATGCGTAAATATAACCAGTTTAATGCAACGAACACTCCGGAATAGTGAAATAGGCTTAACATACCTTAAATAACCTTTACATAACTTATATATAAGTTTTGGAAGGTTTGGTGTGGTGAAATCAAAATTTAATCGCTTACAGGGACTAAATTTGACAAACTGCGAAAGTATGCCAATTTGAACTGTAACAGACCTTCCGGAACATGACCATAAGTTAAACATACCATAAATATCCTTTATATAGCTTAGAAATAGGCTTTGAGGGGTTCGGTGTGTTAAAATAAACTTTTGGGTCATTCAGGGACTAAAAGTGTCAAAAAGTGCACAAGTTTGCATTTTCGCGCATAACTTACGTTCTGAATACACCCGGACATCCAAAAATTTATGTAAGCACTAAAATATTTTATTTTAGTGTTCGCCATAAGAAATATCAGTTTTCATTTCCGGGACCAGATTCGATGTATTAGCCGTTGTTTAATTCACAACCACACATTCTAACATGCTTAGTCAGCGGATAAGGATGGAATTTAGGCACCATAACTTTGCAACACATGTATGGATGAAATTTAGGCACCATAACTTTGCAACACATGTATGGATGGAATTTAAGCACCTAAGCACCATAACTTTGCAACACATGTACGGATGGGATTAAGGCACGTTTTCCATGAAACGATCTTAACGGTTCGAGTATTCCTATAAATACCCCATTACCCCATGCTTTAAAATCACTAGAATTTTGATTGAGAAACTCTAAGTTGAAACCATTGTTTCATACCTGAGATTCTTGAATCGGGATTAGCATTCGGGGACCTTTCGTAAGTATTCTTTCGTTCTTTTCCTTATTTTACTGCTTTTCGAGTCAGAAAGTCAAACTTTGTTTGACTTTCAGCGTTGACCAGTAATGGTCAATGCGAAGTTCGTTTGAACTTCGCAACGTGAGTGTAATCACGTTGGTCATAGTCCCTTGGGACTATGCCCACTGATTACCACGTTGTCTAGGGTCGTAGGGTAAGCGATCTGATGAATCGCTTATACCTCGAACCCGACCCATTTGGTCGATCATTAGGATCCGACCAAACACATTAGGTGACCATAGTAGGTAGGGAATAACCTTCCGAGGTTATACCCTATGGTCACATCGTTTAAGTAGTTGTATGATAGGTAGTTTATATGCCTTAGGTAAATTACCAGAATACCCTTTTCATGTATAATTGGTAATTAAGCATATGTAACCTAAACTTTTGTCACATAACTGATTATGTAACATGTTTAGGCATATAACACTTGTCATAGGACTAGTTAGGCGGTCCGTACGCGTTCTACGCGCACGACGCGTTAAAGTAGCATAAGCTACCTAAACGGGTCGTAATGGGTCGAAATCACTCAGGTTAAGTTTCATTTAGTATGTAGGCTTTGTTAAACCAAATGACACGAGTCTCTACACTCGTTTGGTTTACAAACCCTAATGCTACCCAATCTTGGTCCGGTTTATTAACATAGTTACCTATACTAGGTGCCGTTTGATATCCGCGATCTCTAGCATTGTTTAGTTGTTACTCAAGGACTACTGAGCAATCTCAAGTGAGTACATAGACCCCTCTTTTACTGTTTTCCAAACTGTTTTGGGGTGGAACACATGTGCCTACTTGTTACTTTCATGCTTTCCCGTTTTCACATCATATACCTGCTATGTTCGTTAGTACATTATAGTACATGATTTCATTACATTTTATGCTATGTATATCCATTATGTGCATACTTAGTACATTGTTTTACATTGCTTTTCTGTTGCATATGCTTATCCAGCATATGAACACATTATACTACATATTGAACCGTTGTAATCATTTGACTATATGATCCGTTGATATCTGTGAACCGTTTGTATCTGTGATCCGTTTGTATCTGTGAACCGTTTGTATCTGTGAACCGTTTGTATATGTGAACCGTTTGTATCTGTGAACCGTTTGTATCTGTGAACCGTTTGTATCTGTGAACCGTTTGTATCTGTGAACCGTGTGAACCGTATTTGACTATACATGAACATTTCTATACTTGTTAAACATTTCATCTTGATAGTTTGGTTTGAGTAAGTGATTAAGTAACGAGGCGTGTGTAATATGATGCAAGCATGGTGGATACGCCGCTGGTACTTCCTATATATAAGTGTTTGTATGGTATTACATATCGTAGCGTTATTTGAATCATTTCAGTTTGAGACATATAACATTTTATTCAAATAACATACTTTTCACAAGACATTGATTTATAAACAACTTATCTTATGCAAACATATTTTACTTGGTTATTCATTTAACCTTACATTTATTTATACTTATCATCTGAACTCATTGATTTTCAAATGATTTACAAAACAAAGCAAATAACAAGGTTCATGACTAAACATTTTCTCAAACATAAGTCATGAAACCTATTTTCACAAAACCTATGTATCTCACAGGCATTTTTATGCTGACGTACCTATTTTCACATGTGTTTTTCAGGAACTGTTGCATAAGATAATCAAGATACACATAGGCAGACTTGGGCTTTAGTGACAATAAAAGATGCAAGACTAGTTAATTATGTTGTATTTTCTTGTTTGTTAAGACATTGTAACACTTTTAATCAATAAAACGAAACTTCAATTGCCATGGATTTGAAACAATTAATTCTGTTACAACACTCCCCGACATTTCCGCCACGTTTTGTATGTTCCACGTGGTCGGGGTGTGACAAAAAAGAGTTCTAAACATGTCTTGGTTGAACTCTATAGGAAAAGATACCAGAGCTCCAAGCGGACAAGCCGGTGGCGACTTGCGTTTGAAGGGCGTGCACTAAAGGTATGTAACTTGATTCGTTACATTGGGTAAACTTTGATAATTTGCATATACGTAGTGAATTGTAGAATAAATGTTGTCTTAATTTAAAGCGATAATGTTCACTATATTGACTAATAAGACCAGGATTGGTTAGAACTTGTTGGTAGTCATCATAATGGAGGATTCCGTAGATGAGCCAAATGGGTCGAATAATCGATTAATGCGTGGCGAATGCTTCGTAATATAGTAAATTGGTCTTTTGTTAATGTTAATAATAGATATATTAAAATACGAGAAACTAGCATTTTGGGTTGCTTAAATGACGAACCCCATAAGGGTAAACTAAATGGGTTATTAAGAGAAGCTATGAATTGGATAACGGTAGTACTTTACTTGTAGATTTTGAGCCCGGAAGATGGGTAGCGACTTACTAAACACGCAAACCGGAGAAGGGAGCGTAGTGTTGAAAATAAAGAACCCATGGTCGGGATCTTATTATTTAAAAGTGATATCCCATTCATGAAAGTTTGGGTGAAATAAATAAATGGGTCAAACAACCAAGTTACAGAGTCTACCGTAAGTTACGGTCTCTACCGTAACTTACGGTAGAGAACAAAATGTTACGGTGATTCCTTACTGCTTTACGGTGGACTAGTGTTTCTTAACGACTACCGTAACTTACGGTAGAGTCCGTAAGTTACGGTAGAGTCCAGGAATCTTTGTTAAACTTTTGCATATTTAGTTGATCGAATCCGTTTCTAAGCATAGTTTCGATTATGCAAATTTTCTAAGAACTCTAATACTAATATTTGTCAAAATTTCAGTTTGTAGGTATTGCAAGTATGTGGATGATGATCAAGTTGATGTTTCAAGAACCGAACACGGAACTTTTAGATGCTTCCGCACTAATCTAATCTAGTTGATCTATGTAGTATTGTAAACATTATTGAATGACTTATGTTTGAAACCAGATATTTTACTATGACAAATACTATGATGAAGTAAACTTAGTTTACTAACTAAGTTTTTGTTAGTTTAAAATCTTCTTTTTACAAATACCGCTTTTCTTATGATTAAATAATGAAAAGAAAAAGATGGGTGTTACACTCCCCTTGTATTCTAAACTATGGGCAACATGTGTATGGCCAAGATCATGCCTTGATCCCTGAAAAAACACATGTAATCATCCTAAGAATTCAAGACTTCCTATAAATACCCAAGCTTTTCATCATTGTTCCTTGCTCATTTGATCTCATCTGCTCTAAGTGGAGGAATTCACATAGTTGAAGACCACCGACCTGAGCATTTTGAGTTCTTATTCCTAGTGTGGACCTCTTGTAAGCTTCTTTCATGCTTGTTCATTTATGTTAAGCATGAAAGTCAAATAGTGTTTGACTTTCTGCTTTGACCATGATTGGTCAACACAAAGTTCGTTTGAACTTTGCAACGTGAGCGTAATCACTATGGTTATAGTCCCTTGTGACTATACCTACTGATTACCACGTTGATTAGGCGTAGTGACGAGTCAAAGTTTCGGTCAAAATGTGTATTTATGTGTATTTTGCATATCAAACCTGTTTTCTAACTTAGTTAAACATGTTTTAACATGTTTAACTCGTCACTTTTAGTCTAGTGCTTGTTTAGGGTCGTAAGTCAAGCGGTCTTAACAACCTGTTAGACTTTCGAACCCGACCTGTTTGGTCGATCGTTAGGATCCAACCAAACATATTTTGTGACCATAGTTGTATAGGGAATAACCTTCCGAGTTTATACCTTATGGTCAATTCGTTTAGTTAGTTGTATGATAGGTAGTTTATATGCCTTAGAAAAATGACCAAAATTCCCTTTTTGCGCATAATTTCATTTTAAGCATATGTAACACATGTTTTGCCATCTAAACTGATTATCAACATAATTAAATATGTTAAGGCATATAATACTTGTCATAGGCCTAGTTAGGCGTCTCGAACGCGCTTTCGCGCGAATGACACGTTAAAGTAGCGTAGACTACCTTAACGGGTCATAAGCACTTAGGATAGGTTTCAATTTAGAATGTAGGCTTTGTTAAACCATATCACATGAGTTCCAATACTCATTTGGTTTACGAGACCTCATTCTACCCGATCTTCCGATTTAGGTATCGATTCACTAACATAGTATCCGATACACTAGGAATCACTTTAACATTTGAACTCTTGGTCTTTTGAGCTTTATTATATCTTTTGAACAAGAACTATATGCAATCCCAAGTGAGTACATAGTTCCCCCTCTTTTACCGTTTTCAAATGTTTTGGGGTGATTCATATGTGTAACCTAATTGTTTTCCAAATGTATGGCATATATGTGTTTACTAAGTGCTTTTATGCGTACTATTCCGATTACGTAAATACGATGTTTATCCAAATCCTTAAAAGATCTACCTATCTTCATAGTTAGATTCTTAAAGGATATTTGAAGTACAGTCTTAGATCTTCCTACCTTCATAGTGAGGTTTTTAAGAAGTACTTTACGACATGATGGTTATGGTTTATGTGTAGATTGTTGGTGATTTAGATAACAAAACTAGAGTAATACAATAAGCACATGGTGGATACGCCGCTGGTACTTCCTATATATAAGTGTGCTTACTGTATTACCCTTCGTGGCGTTATCCCGGATCATTATTAGGATTTAGGATGTTGTGATACAATGATTCAATACGACAGAAACCTAATCCTTTTAGAGTCAACTTATCTTTATAAATTGATAGTTGTAGGATGTTTAGAGTGCTACCTTGTTTGGATTTATTGAGTACTTTAATGCGTATGCGACTAGACAATATGACGAGAACCGGATCCCTGTAATATTTATCTATCTTCATAGCTAAACATACATGGGATGTTTAAAGTGCTAATATTGGAGTCCTTATTTGGATTCACTGCGTACTTTAATGCGTGTATACAAGTTGTTGACAAATTGACGATTATGTGTTTATATGGTAGTTGTGATTTAGATAACGAAACGGGTGTAATAAAATAGGAACACGGTGGATATGTCGCTGGTATTTACTATATATAAGTGTTCTTATTTTATTATTCGTGTAGCATTATCCGAATCACTTTAGGATTTTGTTTACGATTGTTTAAATGTTCGATTATCTAAATCCTCGTAGAATCTCCCATATCTTTATATGCTAGATTCTTAGAAGGATATCTAAAGTATTATCATGAATCATTGATTTGATTTATAATTAACTCACACAAGTTTTGATTTATTTCAAAATAGTTATTAATAATCCTCGATTGGATTTCTAATAACATATTAACGAGTTTTACGATGATTTCAACGAGATTACGATGTACAATTTCAAATGGCATAAAAATTACTTAGTAATAATCATATTGCCATATACAAAACTATTTACCACGAGTTTTCATAATCAAGATTATGTATTGCAAATGCTAAACTTTTGCCATTCTTTGGCTTCAAGATTTATTTTCAATTGACAGCTCTCGAAGTTGTCAAAGTATTGCAATACCAAACTTTTTCCATTTATTTGGCTAACAAAACCTATGTACTCATCGGCATTTTTATGCTGACTATTTTTCACATATGTTTCATGTTTTCAACTATTAAAGCATGCAACGCATAGGACTGCATTCGGGCCTTAGACTTCTAAATCAAAAGACCATTACATGTATTCTTTGTTTGTAAAATGATGTTAATAATAATGAAACAATTTAGTACCAGTAGTTGTGAGCAATTTGTAATGTGACTCCTTGATATTTCCGCCGTGTGTTGTTGTATTACGCGATTGGGGTGTTACAAACGGCCCATCCGTTTGCGGATGGTACGCAGTACTCAATCGCAATTTAGTGCCCACACTTTCATGATACCCATGGCAAAATCGAGACGTGAATCTTGTGTCACGATCCGACACAATAGACACGGGTACTCCGTGATGGGCTATTATTTCATTTGTGTAAATCTCCGCCAACGTTTTAGAAGAAAGGGTTTCTCGTATAGGCAAAAAGAGAGCACTTTTCATGAGACGTTCAACAATAACCCAGATAGCATCGTGGCCTCTTTTCATTTTGGGGAGCTTTGTAACGAGATCCATGGTTATGTCTTCCCATTTCCAAACCGGTACTTCTAAAGGTTGTAATTTGCCATACGGTTTCTGGTGCTCCGCTTTCACTTGAGAACATGTGATACACTTAGCGACGTACTTAAGAATGTCGCATTTCATTATGGGCCACCAATATCCCCTTTTTAGATCTTGATACATTTTTGTTGCTCCAAGGTGCACTGTATAACGAGATTTGTGAGCCTCCTCAAGTAACAATGATTTTACTTCACATAACTAGGGTACCCAGTTTCGGCCATACCTGGTCATGATGTCGTCAGCATTCATTTCTAATTCATCAATAAACCCTTTCGTTCTTTCTTTCTTTGGGTCGTCACCATTCAAAGATTTTGTTTGAGCCTCTTTTATCAACTCCAAAAGTTTAGGGGTGACTGACATTCTCATAGATTTAACTTGTATGGAGATGGGTAATCCTTCCGACTTAATGCATCCGCTACAATATTGGCCTTCCCCGGGTGATAAAGGATTTCATAGTCATAATCCTTGATTAGCTCCAACCACCTTCGTTGTCTCAAATTTAAGTCTTTTTGTTCGAAGCAATACTTGAGACTTTTGTTATCTGAGTATATCGTACATTTAGAACCATATAGATAATACCGCCACAGTTTTAACGCGAATACCACTGCGGCCAGTTCCAGATCATGCGTTGGGTAATTACTTTCGTGTGGTTTAAGCTGTCTTGAGGCATATGCTATCACCTTACCCCGTTACATCAGGACACCCCCAACCCCTGATGTGAAGCATCGGTATAAATATCCAAGTCTTCCGATCCCTTGGGTAGGGTTAAAACTGGTGCACTAGACAACCTATCCTTTAATGTTTGGATTGCTTTCTCTTGTTCGGGCCCCCAGGCAAATTTCTCGTTCTTCTTCGTCAGTTTAGTCATGGGTAGAGCTATTCTGGAAAAATCATGTATGAATCTTCAGTAATACCTGGCTAAACCCAAAAAAAACTTCTTACTTCACTCAGGTTCTTTGGAGGAACCCAATTTATAACAACCTCCACCTTGGTTGGATCTACTAAAACACGATCTTCATTGATCACATGGCCGAGAAATTGCACTTCTCTGAGCCAGAATGCACATTTTGAGAATTTTGCGTATAACTTTTCCCTCCAAAGAGTTTCTAATACTTCTCATAGATGACGTGCGTGTTCAGCTCTACTTCGGGAGTACACCAAAATGTCGTCTATAAATACTATTACGGACTTATCCAACATGGGCCGACACACTCTATTCATAAGATCCATAAATGCAGCTGGCGCATTGGTTAGTCTGAATGACATTACAAAAACTCGTAATGTCCGTATTGGGTTCTAAACGCAGTTTTCGCAACATCCTCCTCCCATACCCGTAGTTGGTGATATCCCGAGCGCAAATCAATTTTGGAAAACCAGTTCGCCTCTTGCAATTGATAAAAAAAATCATCTATTTGAGGTAGGGATATCGATTCATCACCGTCAACTTATTCAATTCTCGATAGTCGATGCACATGCGCATCGAACCATCCTTCTTCTTCACAAAAAGCACCGGGGCTCCCCAGGTCGACACACTCGGGCGTATGAAGCCTTTATCGAGCAATTCTTGTATTTATGTCATTAGCTCTCGCATTTCAGTGGGAGCTAATCTATAGGGAGCTTTGGCGACCAGCTTGGCGCTCGGGTTTAATCCGATTCAGAATTCTACCTCTCGCTCGGATGATAATCCTGGCAAGTCATCCGGAAACACATCCGAATACTCATTCACAACTTCTACTTCTTCAAAGTCGGGCGTATTCTGTTTAGTGTCTATCACGTAGGCCAAAAATGCCTTGCCTTCATTTCTTACGTACTTAACCGCATCTACAATCGTGCACAACTTCGCCTCTAATTTTCTTTCCCCATAAATACTTACTCAACTCCCACTAGGTGACTGTTTTGGTCAAAAATTACCTAAGCAATTTAGTGATCAAATTAGTTAAGTGAGGTAGTGTGCTAGAAGTAATCGTGGAAAATATGCTGGTTAAGTTGCTAACAAAAACAGTTTTAAGGATACGGCTCAGGATATCGAGCTGTAGCCTGTATCTATAATCAAACAATGAGCAAAAAGGTAAAGGGTGACACGGGATGTACGAGGAAAGCCCTTGATCAATCTAGATCGCCGGCACAAAACCTCAGGAGCTGACAATCGCAGCTACCTTGTTCTTCTTATTGCTTCAAATATCAGGATACAGTGCAGGATATGATGCGGATCAACTAAGTGTTACAATGAGATTCGAGTACGAGTGTAAGTGTTTTGTGAGTGATTACAGCTAGTAGAAATCAATAGTGTGCGGAAAATTGTGTGTGTTATATCTGATCCGATCAATCCTATTTATAGTTAAATGAAATCAACAAACTAGCCTATAAATCCGGGATACGCCGAATATTCCCTTTGTGAACATTGTACACCACTTCTTTCGGCTTCAACATCCCTATTTCAACTGATTAGCCCGAGTCTTTGAGAGAACAGGTCCACTCGAATGTTATAGACTTGCTTCATTAATCTGCACGTGAACTAATTAGTTATTACTAGGATACTATATCAGGATGTTACCAATATCCTGATCCGGTATCCTGATCACAATAAAAGAAATATAGTCAGAATATTATCCAGGATACATAAGCAAAAAACCACCCATAACAATTGTCCCCAAAATATATCTGTTGGTATACCAATTCCAACGAATATATTTTAAACCTCACCTCTTAAATCGAGGCAATTGAATTGAAGTCACGGTTGAAATGACATTGTGCAACTTCCAAAGCGGTATTTACTCATCACCTCCTATATCTAGCCTATATTTATTCAAGCCATTGGCGTCATAACCACTTCATTCTAGACTCTTTTCAGGTATTTTCTTCTTCTTCTTTCTCTGTTTTTCTTCTTTTTCTTAGTCGAAAACCTTCATGGCTTCACGAACAAGAGCACGCACAAACGAATCAACCCCATCCCTTGAAAGCCAAAATCTTCTCTGAGAACCCGAAAAAGAGGTTTGCTCCTTTAACAACGCTGACATTGCTGCTTTAAAATATTTCGGTGCCTTCCCTGCCAGGGCGATTATCCGTCCTTTTGACAGGGAGGTCCGATCAGACGCAGCATCAAACAAATGGGTGTGTTTCTTAGCTTATCCTTTCTCCTTGGGACTCTGATATCCTTTTCCAGCCTTTATCTCCCGCTTCTTCGAACTCACCGGCCTCAGTTATGCTCAGACCATGCCTATGGTTTGGCGAGTTTTAGTGGTGTTAGAAAAAATCAAATCTCGTCATGTTCCTGATCTTTGTGTCGAGGATCTCCCTATTGCATACCGTCTTCGTTTTCACGGCAACAGTCGTTTTCTCCTTTTTTTTCACTTCCAAGAATCCCTTGATCCTCAAGGCCACTAAGAACGAAGATCAGTGGCAAAGAAAGTTCTTTTTCGTAAAAAGGGATTCCATCGCTAAGGGTTTTTACCTACCAGTAGAGTGGTTGACTTCGGGTAGGATTTAGGGTTTTAGGAATATCCCAAAATATATCTTAAAACTATATCCTAAACTGACATCTTCATTTCTTGTGCAACAAACTTCAAAGAATTAGCCCCTCCGGGTGTAGAATCAGAGCTCAGGATCAAGGATATCTATCGACTTCCTGAGAGTGAGAGAACCTTTTCCCTGTCTCTCATAAGTTCAAGTCAAAAATCAAGTTCTGAAATGTCTGTCAAGTATTTTTATGGATATTAGACTAATTATAATATATAAGTATTATAAGTTAAGTATTTCTCCTTTTTTCGTAGTGCCAGTTATCAATCTCGAAGGCTTCCAGCATGACGAACTAGACAGTTACTCCGGCCTCATGCAAGTCAAGCAAGAAACTAATCCCAAGCCAGCAGTTACGTCCAAGCCCACTAGTTTAAAAACCGCTACCGCACCCAAAGCTTCTACAGCATCTAAGTCTCGAGCTCCTAGCTCTCGTAAGAGGAAGGAAGCAGATTCTCCAGCCACATCCGACGTGTTTCCATTTAAGAATCACGTGTTTACTGAGTCCAGCAAATTCATGATCGGCTTCCTTAATCAGGTTAGTATTCTCATTCTATATCCTGCACACGTATACTCAATACACATATCTATATATTGATACTTGTCCCTTTGATTGCAGGGTCTGGAACACCTAGTGTTCCTCTATGAAGACGCATGTGGTTTGAACAAGATGCTAGAGAGCAAGCTGAAAAAGGCAGAGGCCACTGTAGCAGACCAAGCAGCCATCGACGCCGCCAAGTCACAACATTATGAGGATAAATACAAGGCTATGGTTCAAGAACATCAGGTTGCTCTTCAAAAAGTTGCTCAAGAAGCCCAGGCCAAATATGATGCAACCCAGGTCCAGCATGAACATGACATGGCTTCTTACCGAAAAGGCCTTAAAGGTTCCGTTGTCATCTCTCTTCTCCAAGCCCGGTTGAAAATGGCGTATGAGGCCAGAGCCACGGGCCTTGAATGCCCTTCATGGAACGTGGAAGCTTGGGAGGCAAAACTGAGAGATCTCGATGGCGATCCTGTGAAGCATGTGTGTCACACCCAGATATTTCCACGTTTGACCGGTGGGCCCGGTAGGGGAGTATCGTGACGTAGTTGATATCATCATAGTCAAACAACACAATATATAAATGCACAGCGGAAGCAAAAGATAAATATATTACAATCCGAATATAAAGTAATATCAAGTATTACAACGGAAAGTAAAGGATCCACAGGCGGATCTAAAATAGAGAGATAACACTGTTCAACAGACTTTAACATCTAAAGCTTGCGAGACTTGATTATTGATGCTTGGAGTAGCCAGCCTATTACGTATAGTACCTGCATTTAGCCTTTTTGGAAAATACATTAGTTTACACTGGTAAATACTATCAACTGACTCATTTTGAAAAGTTTTATAAAATTGATTTGAATGCACGTGGCACAAACTCTTTATAACTTGGGATAATTATTTAAATATATAATCTCGTAAAAGAATTACATGTTCCTTATGCGTTCAGTAGCCCAGATCGTGCCGGGTTAAAGATCAATAGACACACCACATTATTTATTTTGGCATTGACGGGTGTACGCCTACACCCCGCGCTTAGGTCGTGGCCATTTCGTAAAATGATGCCAAGGATATCCGGGACATGGTCATTAACCTCCCAAAGGCTTTAAGCAAACAAAACAATTTAAACGGGCCGATCACTATCAATTAACCACCATACGATGGAAGATTTAATGCCCGACCAAGCGGTATTTTATATACCATACCCCAAGCCCGTATAGGGAAAATAAGTTAAAAGTATTTGCCTGAGCTAAATATAAATTCAATCCCAGTCGTATCAAATCGGCAAGTACAGATAGCTTTTACTGGGCTCCTAAATCTAGAACGAACGTTTTTAATAACCTATTAGAATCCTAACAGGTTTTTAATTAAGTCTTGACTAAGACCGGTTAGTTTTCAAAAGGAAGATACGGTCAGACGCATGATAAAGCGAAGACCGGTTTAGAATGTGGTTTTGACCTGAAAAGCTTGTATGCTTGTTTAATATGGGTAACTTAAACACATTCTGGATTTTGAGACAAAAATGATATGGTTTGACTCGTTTCGGCTAATATATGCAAACTAGTCACATAAGTCGATCCGAAGGCGACAAGTGCGTAACGAGTAACCAAAAGAGTCAATTACAGGTTTCCTAAGTTAATATGCCTTAAATATGTTGTGATATCAGTAGGATACCTCCCATTATGCCCAAAACAAGTTTAATCACAATTTAAGCCCCGTAGGGGTATTTTGGTCATTTTAAAGATTATAAAAGAGGTTAATTGAAATTCTGAGATTCGGGTCCGAATACATCAGTAAAATAACTTAGTTTAACAGGTTATATCAGTTGGTAATAAGTCTTATGTGACAAAATGGTTTTAAACCCAAACTATGCGTTTAATACGCGTAAAAAGCCGTTTTAAGCGATTTCCGGGTTATACAGGAAATCTGAGTTTTTTGATCAGGTTATAAAGTTCAAAATACTTTATTTATTATATAAAATCAGTAGCAATTGGATTGGTGTCAAAATACTATGTAGAACTCATTTTATAACCAAAAAGGGTATGATCGGTATTTACCGAATCAACGCCATAACCTTAGGTTATGAGCAGGTTAAAAATCATTAAAAATCTTTAAAATCCCTAAAATATTATATTACATCAGTGGGTAAAAGGTTTGGTGTTAAAAATTGGGTTTAGATAGGCCTTATGCTAATGGCGCCGTTTAATTACTAAAAAGCGTTCTAATTACGTCATTGAGCATAACTCCTAATCTAGACCTCCAACTGATGTGAAATTTTTGGGACATGTTTATAAATCAGTAGAAAAGATTATTGTCCTTTCAAATTTCTTAAATTCTCGTTTTATGGTCAAAAGGGCATTATGGTCAACATTAAGCATTTAACGGAAACGTGTAAACGAATCGGACAATCAACGATCCAACCACAGAGGGTTATACTATCATGTAACCTGGTCCTAAGGAAGCTCTAAGGCAATTCCAAACCATACTTAATCGGGTCAGAACTGAAGTCAAAGAAAAAGCAAAAGTCAAAGTTTTGCGACTTTCGGTTCCGAACCGGGTCTAAACAGAAAATTGTCGGGTCGAACATGCTTAGACATGTTCTTACATTAATTACTAAGTTATAAGAGTAATAAAACAAGTTGCAAAGCTTCTACATTGTTAATTATGTTTTAAATCGCAAATTAGGATCCTGTTGACTTTTTATAAACAACTTTGACCCGACATTTGATCTAGTTAGAACGGGAATCAGAGGGTGCCCTTTTAAGGGTTTATTGCCCACATAATTACCAACTTATAACTACCTTCAATTCGACTAATCACTGGACCATTAATGATTAATCGCTAAGTCAACCGTTAATTACGACGGTTTGACTTTAAAGCTAAAACTAAGTAAAAACTCAACTAGGAAAGGTTAAGCATACTTACCAACGTCTAATGCACTATTAGAGATGGCTTGGGTCTGCTCTTATGCTCCAGGAAGCTCCAAGAAAGCAGATGGAATGAATGATCACAAAGTTGCAACCAAAGGGCCTTTTTATAGTGATTTTGATTCATTAAGATTGACAAATCATGCTATAGATGATCCCTGATGATTAACAAGTGTCCCTAAGGACTAAGAAATAGTTTAGGCGGCTCTTGGAAGTGTTAAAGGGCAATACAAGTCGTTTGAAGGGCTGAACAGACAACATTTCCGAGTTGCTGCATTTGGGCACTGCTTACGGACCATAAGGGTCCAGCCTTACGGTCCGTAAGGACCTGGTCAGCACTCTGAAATTTTCACTTGTTGACAGATTTAGCCCCTGCACTTCTAAATGCTATTTCCGACACATCTAAGGCCCGTTAAACCATTTTTAAGGCTCTATAATGATGCCTAAGCATAGAGAACATGAAACATACTCAAAAACATGCCGAATGTCGGTTCGTTTGGTCGTACGGTCATGTTGTTCGGTTAATTACGACGAAACACGGACGGACGTGAGAAACGAATCCATTGACGCGACGAATGGAATTTTATCAAGCCAAACACTAAAATAACATATTTTAGTGCTTACATAAATTTTTGGGTGTTCGGGGATATTCAGAATGTAAGATATGCGCGTAAACGCAAACTTGTGCGCTTTTTGACACTTTTAGTCCCTGCATGACTTAAAAGCTTATTTTTGCGCACCAAACACCTCTAAGCCTATATCTAAGCTATATTAGGGATAATTATGGTATGTTTATCTCATGGTCATATTCCGGAAGGTCCGATAACATACGAATCGGTATACTTTAGCAGTTTGACGCTTTAGGTCCTTCTAATGCGCAAACTTGCGTAACTCATCATTTAATAGCATTGAAGCCTTATCTAATTCATATTAGGCATTCTTGAAAGTATTATTAAACATCATAATGCTTCGGGCTCAATAAAAGGTCATTCAGAGGTATAATTAAACATATTGACACTTTTAGTCCATTATACTTGCGAAGTTGCGCGTAACTTCACTTTTGGGGCATAAAAGCCTTGGGTGGCCAATGATTGGCAATCCCAAGAGTATAATAAAATATCATGAGGCTCTCGGTTTGTTAAAAGGTCACTCAGAGGTAAGAATTAACATGTTGACGCTTTTAACCCTTTTCTGCGCAAACTTTCAATTAATTACATAAACGGCTACACTTGATTAACAAGTGGCTCATTTGTGAATATAAAACCGTAAAAAGTTATTTAGAAACTTATTTTATGTATGATAATACTTCCAGTTATTTCATAATCAAAGTTTTCGATTTTTCGAAAAAATTAGTCCCTTAAATTCAACGTTTGACTTCATTAGGGTTTATTACACGTGTCAATACTTCATTGGACGTGATTTTTCGAGGTGTTACACTGTGGCTGAAGAACCTACCAAGGCAGCCGATGCTGATGCTACAAAGGATGCTGGCTGTGATACTGGGAAGGATGCCGGGAAGGATGTTGGACTGGATGCTGGTGCTGATGAAGCCATGGTGGAAGAGGGTGGTGCTGCTTAGAGGCAGCAGAGTGGGCGATGGTGGATGTTTGTGCCTAGGCCGGAGCCCACTTTTTAAACTTGGTAGTTTGTGGTTGTTTGAACAATTTCCTTTTCTTATCTGTTAAACAATTTTAATTTCCTACATGTAGATAATATGATGGCCAAAGGTGGAGGGATCCTGAGTTTAGGATGAAGCCCTTGGTCATCAGTTAGTATGGTTTATTTTGAACGGTTTAACAATTGAAGGTGAAGGTATCTTGGGTTTCAAGACGAAGCCTTCAATTGTTAAGTAAATATGGTAGAAAACTAATTGTGCTTTTGGTGGATGGATCTCGGTTTGAGATGAAACCAAAAGCACAATCTTTTGCAATATTAATAATATAACCTTTTATGACTGTCACACCCCGACCGCGTAAAACAACAAATCGCGGCGGAAACATCGGGGCGTGTTGCAACAGAATTAATTGTTTCATAACCATGGCATACAAAGTTGTATTTTATTTATAAACAAAGGTGTTACATTGTCTTAAACAGGAATTAAGGAGTTCAGAACATAATTAAACATAGTCTATCTTCTTTTAAAGTCTCTAAGGCACAGGTCCGCCCTAGTATCAAGATCAACATCTTACGGAAAAGCTCCTGAAAACACATGTGAAAATAGGTACGTCAGCATAAAAATGCCTGTGAGATACATAGGTTTGTGAAAATAGGATTCATGACTTATGTTTAAGAAAAATGTTTAGTCATGAACCTTGTAATTTGCTTTATCTTGTAAATCATTTGAAAACAATAAGATCAAATGATATGTATTAGTAAATGTCAGGTTTAAATAAATAACCATGTAAAAATGTGTTTGTATAAGATAACTTGTTTGTAAATCAATGTCTTGTGAAAAATATGTTATTTGTATAAAATGTTCTATGTCTCAATATTGAAATGATTCAAATAACGTTACGACATGTAATACCATACAAACACTTATATATAGGAAGTACCAGCGGCGTATCCACCATGCTTGTATCATATTACACACGTATCGTTACTTAATCACTTAATCAAACCAAACCAACCAATGTAAGAAGTCTAAGTTTAAATCAATTGTCAAATGTATTAAATAATATGTCAAAGTGTTCATGTCAAGATGTAAATCATGTAGTATGTATAACCAAAAGTCAAAAGTGTTTGTATCAAATGTAAATCATGTCAAAATGTCTATGTCAAATATCCATGTCAAATGTCTATGTCAAATATCCATGTCAAATGTCTAGGTCAAATATCCATGTCAAATGTCTAGGTCAAATATCCATGTCAAATGTCTATGTCAAATATCCATGTCAAATGTCTATGTCAAAATGTCATGTATGGCAAGTGAAATGTCTCAAACTAAACCATATGTACAAAAACAAAGTATTGAAGTAAAACTTGGTTTAAATCAAAGCTATGTTTTGTGTAAATGCATGCAACTATTTAATATGAACATTTATGCGGTATTGTGAAAATGCATACATCCAAGCCTTGTGACTGTGGTGATAAACCCTTTAAACAAATTAAAGGTCTATCTGTCTTTATAACATCGAATTCGGTCATTCCTTTCTGTCCCCTTTCCCTGGGATGTCCGGAACGGGAGTTGTCAATTCCTATGGTACCACTACCTACTAACGAACGGCGTAGCTAATGTTAATGAATGTATTGTCCCATGTAAACAAACCAAATGTCATACCAAAATGAAAACATGTGAAAACAATGCACTAAGTATGTAATCAAATGAACATACATAGCGTGAAATGTCATGTAAAACGATGTACTAAGTAATGCACACAATGGGCACACCTAGCAGGAAATGTCATGTAAAACAATGTACTAAGTAATGCACACAATGGGCACACCTAGCAGGAAATGTCATGTAAAACAAAGTACTAAGTAATGCACACAATGGGCACACCTAGCATAAGATGAAATGAAATCATGTACTATAATGTACTAACGAACATAGCAGGTATATGATGTGAAAACAGGAAAGCATGAAAGTAACAAGTAGGCACATGTGTTCCACCCCAAAACAGTTTGGAAAACAGTAAAAGAGGGGTCTATGTACTCACTTGAGATTGCTCAGTTGTCTAAAGATAACCACCAAGTAATGCTATAGATCTCAGAATCAAACGGCACCTAATATAGGTAACTATGTTAATAAACCGGACCTAAATCGGAAGATTGGGTAGCATGAGGGTTTGTAAACCAAACGAGTGTAGAGACTCGTGTCATTTGGTTTAACAAAGCCTACATGCTAAATGAAACTTAACATAATTGTTTACGACCCATTACGACCCGTTTAGGAAGCTTATGCTACTTTAACGTGTCGTGCGCGTGAAACGCGTTCGGACCGCCTAACTAGCCCTATGACAAGTGTTATATGCCTAAACATGTTACATAATCAGTTACGTGACAAAGGTTTAGGTTACATATGCTTAATTACCAATTATACATGAAAAGGGTATTCTGGTAATTTACCTAAGGCATATAAACTACCTATCATACAACTACTTAAACGATGTGACCATAGGGTATAACCTCGGAAGGTTATTCCCTACACTATGGTCACCTAATGTATTTGGTCGGATCCTAATGATCGACCAAACTGGGTCGGGTTCGAAGGTATAGGTGATTTATTAGATCGCCTACCCTACGACCCTAGACAACGTGGTAATCAGTAGGCATAGTCCCAAGGGACTATGACCATCGTGATTACAATCACGTTGCGAAGTTCAATCGAACTTCGCATTGACCATTACTGGTCAACGCTGAAAGTCAAACAAAGTTTGACTTTCTGACTCGAAAAGCAGTAAAAATAAGGAAAAGAACGAAAGAATACTTACGAAGGGTCCCCGAATGCTAAACTCGATTCGAAAATCTCAGGTATGAAACTAGTGTTTCAACTTAGAGTTTCTCAAATCAAATTTCTAGTGATTATGAATGAAACATATGGTGGGTATTTATAGTTTTTCCATATAGAATATTCCTAGAATATTCCTAGAATATTCCTAGCATATTCCAAGCATATTCCTAGCATATACCTTAGCATATTCCAAGCATATACCTAGCATATTCCAAGCATATACCTTAGCATATTCCAAGCATATGCCAAGCATATGCCAAGCATATGCCTAGTATATGGCTAAGACGGGTATTTAACTGGGTACCGGGTATTTTATCTAGCGTTTAAATCCCGGTTTATGGCGTTCTAAATTATTTTTATTACTCTATAAAAATAAACTCGCCAAGTTATTACTGAAATAAATTTCAGTTGCCAGGACTGGCTGCGTTGTCTGCGTTTTGCAGTAGAAGCACTGTGTTGCGCAGAAACACACGGTACGCGCTTAAACTTTGAAAAATAACGTTTTTAGGCGTTTTAATTTATTTTTCAACACGGACCTGATTAAAATAAGATTTTAATCATAACAGAATATTTGTGGGATTTAAATATTATCCAGTCGGTCACCAACGTTCGTTTGGTCGTACGATCGCGATGTTCGGTTAATTACGACGGAATGCGCATAAGCGCGAAAAACGATCCAAATTGCGCGACGAATGGATTTTTCTTATGCCAAACACTAAAATAAAATATTTTGGTGCTTACATAAATTTTTGGATGTCCGGATGTATTCAGAACGTATGTTATGCGCGAAAATGCAAACTTGTGCACTTTTTGACACTTTTAGTCCCTGAATGACCCAAAAGTTTATTTTAGCACACCGAACCCCTAAAAGCCTATTTCTAAGCTATGTAAAGGATATTTAAGGTGTGTTTAACTTATGGTTAGGTTCCGGAATGTTCGTTACAGTTCAAATTGACATACTTTCGCAGTTTGTCATATTTAGTCCCTGTAAGCGAATTAACTTGTTTTTGCCATACCAAAGCCTTTAAAACTTATTTCTAAGTTATGTAAAGGTTATTTAAGGTATGTTGAGTATATGTTGATGTTACGGAGTATTTCTCGCATTAAACTGAGTACGTTTACGCACTAGTTTGCGTATAACTCTCCAGAAAGCGATGTAGAGTTTGAAATTGAACAAAAGTCAAAACATGAAAAATGTAAAACATAACAAAACAAACATTGTGATCAAATAACATTGTTTTATTGATAACATAACTGTTCATAGTGATTACAAGCACAGTTGTTACAGTCTCCCCTACTTGTGGAAATTTCGTCCCGAAATTTATTTAGAGGAAACTCGTGGAAAAAGATGCGGATATTTCGCTTTCATTTGATCTTCGCGTTCCCAAGTAAACTCGGGTCCACGTTTAGCTTCCCAGCGAACTTTGACCAAAGGAATGCGCTTGCGTTTAAGCCACTTGATTTCACGTTCCATGATTTCCACTGGCTTCTCAACAAATTTCAGTGTTTTGCCAACACGAATTTCGTCAAGCGGTATGGAGAAATTCTCATCAGCTGTACACTTCTTGAGATTGGACACGTGAAAAGTTGGATGAACATTTCCCAGTTCAGGAGGTAACTCAAGTCTGTAGGCTACCTTTCCGATTCTTTCGACGATCTTGAATGGTCCAACGTATCTAGGTGCAAGTTTTCCTTTCTTTCCAAATCTGATCACACCTTTCCAAGGTGAGACCTTAAGTAATACTCGATCACCGACTTGAAATTCCAAGGCTTTGCGTTTTGGGTCCGCGTAAATCTTCTGACGGTTTCTAGCTGCCTGAAGGTTATCACGAACTTTCTTGACCTTGTCAGGTGTCTCTAAAATGAGGGCAGGTCCAGTAAGTTGGGCCTCGCCAATCTCATTCCAGCAGACTGGTGAACGACATTTTCGACCATAGAGAGCCTCGAAAGGAGCCATTTTGATGCTAGTGTGATAACTGTTGTTGTAGGAGAATTCAATCAATTTAAGATGTGAATCCCAGCTACCACCAAAATCGATCACACAAGCTCTTAGCATATCCTCCAGAGTCTGGATTGTTCTCTCAGATTGACCATCCGTTTGCGGATGATAAGCTGTGCTCAGATTAAGTTGGGTCCCCATAGCAGATTGCATGGTTCTCCAAAAATGAGAAGTGAAACGAGCATCTCTGTCAGAAATGATGTTCAACGGAACACCATGTCGAGCTACAATTTCATCTACATAGATTTGAGCAAGTCTGTCAGCAGGAAAATCCTCACGGATTGGCAAGAAATGTGCTGACTTTGTAAGACGATCAACGACTACCCAGATGGCATCATGACCTTTCTTTGTGCGCGGGAGTTTGGTAACAAGATCCATAGTAATGTTTTCCCATTTCCAAACTGGGATCTCTGGTTGCTCCAATAATCCCGAAGGACGCTGATGTTCAGCCTTAACCTTTAGACAAGTAAGGCATTTGGATACGTATAAGGCAATGTCTTTCTTCATACCAGGCCACCAATAGTGAATACGAAGATCCTTATACATTTTATCTGAGCCCGGATGAATAGAATAACGAGACTTATGGGCTTCATCCATAAGCAAGGTACGAAGATCATCTAGGCTTGGGACCCACAAACGGTCCATGAAGTAATATGATCCATTGTCCTTCAGTTCCAGTGCAGGTGTTATGTGATAAGGAAATTCCTTATCCATCAATCCTTGTGAAACACAAGATTGTTGAGTCTGAGAAATGCGTGCTTGGATATCGGATCGAGCTTGATTAACAGATTGAACACGTACACAATGAAGCTTAGTACGTTCCTTACGACTTAATGCATCAGCTACGACATTCGCCTTACCAGGATGGTAGCGAATTTCGCAGTCATAGTCGTTTAAAAGCTCAACCCAACGTCGTTGTCTCATGTTGAGTTCTTTTTGGTTGAAGATATGCTGAAGACTTTTGTGGTCAGTGAAAACCACACATTTTGTACCGTACAAATAGTGTCTCCAGATCTTAAGAGCAAAGACAACTGCACCCAACTCAAGATCATGAGTAGTGTAGTTTTTCTCATGTATCTTCAACTGCCTCGATGCATAGGCTATGACTTTGTTCCTTTGCATAAGAACACAGCCAAGACCCAATTTTGATGCATCACAATACACAACAAAATCATCATCACCCTCAGGCAATGATAGAACAGGCGCATCGCAAAGCTTCTGCTTCAGGTGTTGAAAAGCTTCCTCTTGTTTGTTTCCCCAATAAAAAGGCATTTTCTTCTGAGTTAGAGCAGTTAGAGGAACTGCAATCTTCGAGAAGTTTTCTATGAAGCGGCGATAATAACCCGCTAGACCAAAAAAAGAACGAACTTCAGTAGGAGTAGTAGGTGTATCCCAATCCTTAATCGCACTGATCTTGGAGGGATCTACATGAATACCCCGTTCGTTGATAACATGCCCCAAAAATTGAACTTCTTTAAGCCAAAATTCGCACTTGGAGAATTTGGCGAAAAGTTGCTCTTTCTTTAGGAGTTCAAGGGTAAGACGAAGATGTTGCTCGTGATCAGCTTGCGTCTTAGAATAAATCAAGATGTCGTCAATAAAAACAATGACGAACTGATCCAAATAAGGTTTACAGACCCTATTCATTAAGTCCATGAAAACAGCAGGAGCATTAGTCAAACCGAATGGCATGACTGTGAATTCATAATGCCCATAACGAGTACGGAACGCTGTCTTCGGAATGTCTTCTTCTTGCACCCGAAGTTGATGATATCCAGATCGCAGATCAATCTTCGAAAAATAAGAAGCGCCCTGTAGTTGATCAAAGAGATCATCAATGCGAGGTAAAGGATATCGATTCTTGATGGTAAGTTTGTTAAGCTCACGATAATCGATACACATCCTAAAGGATCCATCCTTCTTCTTTACAAAAAGAACGGGAGCACCCCAAGGTGAAAAACTAGGACGTATAAAACCTTTGTCAGAGAGCTCCTGAAGCTGTTTAGACAACTCTTGCATCTCGGATGGTGCAAGACGATATGGAGCTCTAGCAATGGGATTTGCACCAGGTACGAGATCAATGCGGAACTCGACTTGGCGTGCTGGAGGTAGACCAGGTAAATCTTCAGGGAATACTTCAGAATAATCCCGAACGACAGGAATATCTGAAATAGACTTACCCTTGCCTTTATCTTCTGTAACATGTGCTAAGAAAGCCACATAGTTCTTCTGCAGATACTTCCGAGCTTTAAAACAAGACATGAGTTTGAGACCACCGATAGGCTTCTCACCTTGAACCTGCAGAATCTCGTCTGTCGAAAGCGGCACACGAACAATCTTCTCAGAACAAACTATCTCTGCGTGATGCTTGGATAACCAATCCATTCCCATAATAACGTCGAAGCTTCTGAGTTGCATAGGCGTGAGGTCGATAGGAAAAAGATGGTCGTTAAGATTCAACTGGCAGTTGCGAAGAACAGAATTAAGAATAATGGGTTCACCACTAGCAACCTCTACTGTCAAAGATTTGCCTAGTTTCGTTCTAGACACTCGAAGCATTGGTTCAAAGGACAAAGACACGAAACTCTTATCGGCACCGGAATCGAAAAGAACAGATGCAGGCTGATTATTAATAAAGAACGTACCGTTCACCACATTATCGTCAGCCTGTGCCTCTTGGGCATTCATGTTAAAAACTCGGCCTCGAGCCAGAGCCTGAGCCTGATTCTGGTTCTGGTTCGCCAGTCTTGGGCACCGATTCCTATAGTGGGTCAGATCCCCACAATTGTAACAAGCACCTGGTGGGTATTGTGGTCGTGCAGCTTGACCCTGTTGCGGAGCAGCTTGTTGAGCCGGGTTCTGAACCGCGGGATTCTGAGCAGACCGACAAACATTGGCAAGATGGCCTGACTTCCCACAGTTAGTACAGAAACGGCATGGAAGTTGCGGCTGGTGGTGACTGTTGCATCTATTGCACAAAGGTGCATTCCCTGTATAGGGTTTCTTTGCTGGCGGCTGTGCGGGTTGGTTGGGAGCTGCTTGATTAGCTTGGGCAGTGACAGCATAGTTTTGGGAAGCCTTACGCTTCTTTGCCCTCTTTGAAGAACCAGAGTTCTTTCCATTCCCGTTTTGACCTTTCTTGCTATCCACCTTGTCAGCTGATTGTTCCTTGCCCTTGTCACCCTTCCGGTGTAACTTGTTCTTCCGGATCTGCGACTCAGTCAATGTCGCTGATAATTCGATCGCCTGACGAAGTGTGGCAGGTTCACTACCAGTAAGAATGTCTTGTACCGAGTCAGGTAGGCCGTCGATGTATCTTTCGATAGCCTTGTCAAGTGGGGTGACCATTGTTGGGCAAAGCAGACTCAACTCTTCAAACCGATCAGTATAAGCCCTATGCTCACCACTATCTTGCTTCAGCTCATCAAACTCCTTCTCCAACGCTCGTTGCTCATGACGAGGACAGAATTCCCTCATCATAAGGGCTTTAAGTTCAGCCCAGGTCTGTGCAAGAGCAACTTCTGCACCCCTATCCCTCATAACCCCGTTCCACCATGTCAAAGCCCTCTTCTGAAATACGCTCGAAGCAAACTCAACCTTGCGATTATCCGGACACTGCACATGGCGAAAAGTATTCTCACTGCTCTCGAACCACTGAAGAAGCCCGGTCGCTCCTTCAGAACCACTAAACTTGAGTGGTTTAGCCTGATTAAAATCCTTGTATTTGCATGGAACATTGTTGTTGTTGTTGGCTTGATTCCATTGAGCAAAGAGATTTGGAAATTGAGCAGCCATCTGCTGCGCAATAATTTCTGCCAGCTCGGCAGTAGCTATCTGGTTCTCGCGTCGAGGAGGCATTCTAAAAGAGGAAAACATGAAAGGAAACGAGTGAGATGATTGGATGAAAAGAATGAGATGAAACAAAATCAACAAAAGCAAAGATGGTGGTCATTCGTCCGTATCACAGAGCAAACAAACAACACACAGCGACTAATCAAAGTAAATGGGTCAAAAATAATGTATAATGAAGACATGCTCGCCTATAAGTGAACACTCATCCCAAGAATTCCCAGGTAAGCACAACTGGTCTCGCGTCTGGTTGAGATGTATACGAAGTGCTTGCCTAGACAGAAAACTCAGAATACAGGCATTCACCCTTCCAGTTTGCACATGTTCACATTATTTAAAACCCAAAACGTTTGACGGGATTTTGAAAATTTGAAGGCACAAGGCCAAAAACCAATACTGAAAAGGGTTCAAAACCATATAACAGAGGGTTCAAAACCTTACAATTGAGGGTTCAAAACCTTGTAAAAATTTATTCAAAAACAGATGATTGTTTTTCAAAAATCGTTTCGGAAAAATTTTGGTTCCTTGTTTTGTTAATCACCTAAGGATAGGTGATGTACATGTTTTAAGATCTAAACACAAGATAACTTGCGTTAGGTTCCTAGAAAAGTTATAGTCTAGGTCAAAGCATTACTAATAACCTAATTCCCTATAACCATTAGCTCTGATACCAACTCTTCTGTCACACCCCGACCGCGTAAAACAACAAATCACGGCGGAAACATCGGGGCGTGTTGCAACAGAATTAATTGTTTCATAACCATGGCATACAAAGTTGTATTTTATTTATAAACAAAGGTGTTACATTGTCTTAAACAGGAATTAAGGAGTTCAGAACATAATTAAACATAGTCTATCTTCTTTTAAAGTCTCTAAGGCACAGGTCCGCCCTAGTATCAAGATCAACATCTTACGAAAAAGCTCCTGAAAACACATGTGAAAATAGGTACGTCAGCATAAAAATGCCTGTGAGATACATAGGTTTGTGAAAATAGGATTCATGACTTATGTTTAAGAAAAATGTTTAGTCATGAACCTTGTAATTTGCTTTATCTTGTAAATCATTTGAAAACAATAAGATCAAATGATATGTATTAGTAAATGTCAGGTTTAAATAAATAACCATGTAAAAATGTGTTTGTATAAGATAACTTGTTTGTAAATCAATGTCTTGTGAAAAATATGTTATTTGTATAAAATGTTCTATGTCTCAATATTGAAATGATTCAAATAACGTTACGACATGTAATACCATACAAACACTTATATATAGGAAGTACCAGCGGCGTATCCACCATGCTTGTATCATATTACACACGTATCGTTACTTAATCACTTAATCAAACCAAACCAACCAATGTAAGAAGTCTAAGTTTAAATCAATTGTCAAATGTATTAAATAATATGTCAAAGTGTTCATGTCAAGATGTAAATCATGTAGTATGTATAACCAAAAGTCAAAAGTGTTTGTATCAAATGTAAATCATGTCAAAATGTCTATGTCAAATATCCATGTCAAATGTCTATGTCAAATATCCATGTCAAATGTCTAGGTCAAATATCCATGTCAAATGTCTAGGTCAAATATCCATGTCAAATGTCTATGTCAAATATCCATGTCAAATGTCTATGTCAAAATGTCATGTATGGCAAGTGAAATGTCTCAAACTAAACCATATGTACAAAAACAAAGTATTGAAGTAAAACTTGGTTTAAATCAAAGCTATGTTTTGTGTAAATGCATGCAACTATTTAATATGAACATTTATGCGGTATTGTGAAAATGCATACATCCAAGCCTTGTGACTGTGGTGATAAACCCTTTAAACAAATTAAAGGTCTATCTGTCTTTATAACATCGAATTCGGTCATTCCTTTCTGTCCCCTTTCCCTGGGATGTCCGGAACGGGAGTTGTCAATTCCTATGGTACCACTACCTACTAACGAACGGCGTAGCTAATGTTAATGAATGTATTGTCCCATGTAAACAAACCAAATGTCATACCAAAATGAAAACATGTGAAAACAATGCACTAAGTATGTAATCAAATGAACATACATAGCGTGAAATGTCATGTAAAACGATGTACTAAGTAATGCACACAATGGGCACACCTAGCAGGAAATGTCATGTAAAACAATGTACTAAGTAATGCACACAATGGGCACACCTAGCAGGAAATGTCATGTAAAACAAAGTACTAAGTAATGCACACAATGGGCACACCTAGCATAAGATGAAATGAAATCATGTACTATAATGTACTAACGAACATAGCAGGTATATGATGTGAAAACAGGAAAGCATGAAAGTAACAAGTAGGCACATGTGTTCCACCCCAAAACAGTTTGGAAAACAGTAAAAGAGGGGTCTATGTACTCACTTGAGATTGCTCAGTTGTCTAAAGATAACCACCAAGTAATGCTATAGATCTCGGAATCAAACGGCACCTAATATAGGTAACTATGTTAATAAACCGGACCTAAATCGGAAGATTGGGTAGCATGAGGGTTTGTAAACCAAACGAGTGTAGAGACTCGTGTCATTTGTTTAACAAAGCCTACATGCTAAATGAAACTTAACATAATTGTTTACGACCCATTACGACCCGTTTAGGAAGCTTATGCTACTTTAACGTGTCGTGCGCGTGAAACGCGTTCGGACCGCCTAACTAGCCCTATGACAAGTGTTATATGCCTAAACATGTTACATAATCAGTTACGTGACAAAGGTTTAGGTTACATATGCTTAATTACCAATTATACATGAAAAGGGTATTCTGGTAATTTACCTAAGGCATATAAACTACCTATCATACAACTACTTAAACGATGTGACCATAGGGTATAACCTCGGAAGGTTATTCCCTACACTATGGTCACCTAATGTATTTGGTCGGATCCTAATGATCGACCAAACTGGGTCGGGTTCGAAGGTATAGGCGATTTATTAGATCGCCTACCCTACGACCCTAGACAACGTGGTAATCAGTAGGCATAGTCCCAAGGGACTATGACCATCGTGATTACAATCACGTTGCGAAGTTCAATCGAACTTCGCATTGACCATTACTGGTCAACGCTGAAAGTCAAACAAAGTTTGACTTTCTGACTCGAAAAGCAGTAAAAATAAGGAAAAGAACGAAAGAATACTTACGAAGGGTCCCCGAATGCTAAACTCGATTCGAAAATCTCAGGTATGAAACTAGTGTTTCAACTTAGAGTTTCTCAAATCAAATTTCTAGTGATTATGAATGAAACATATGGTGGGTATTTATAGTTTTTCCATATAGAATATTCCTAGAATATTCCTAGAATATTCCTAGCATATTCCAAGCATATTCCTAGCATATACCTTAGCATATTCCAAGCATATACCTTAGCATATTCCAAGCATATGCCAAGCATATTCCTAGTATATGGCTAAGACGGGTATTTAACTGGGTACCGGGTATTTTATCTAGCGTTTAAATCCCGGTTTATGGCGTTCTAAATTATTTTTATTACTCTATAAAAATAAACTCGCCAAGTTATTACTGAAATAAATTTCAGTTGCCAGGACTGGCTGCGTTGTCTGCGTTTTGCAGTAGAAGCACTGTGTTGCGCAGAAACACACGGTACGCGCTTAAACTTTGAAAAATAACGTTTTTAGGCGTTTTAATTTATTTTTCAACACGGACCTGATTAAAATAAGATTTTAATCATAACAGAATATTTGTGGGATTTAAATATTATCCGGTCGGTCACCAACGTTCGTTTGGTCGTACGATCGCGATGTTCGGTTAATTACGACGGAATGCGCATAAGCGCGAAAAACGATCCAAATTGCGCGACGAATGGATTTTTCTTATGCCAAACACTAAAATAAAATATTTTGGTGCTTACATAAATTTTTGGATGTCCGGATGTATTCAGAACGTATGTTATGCGCGAAAATGCAAACTTGTGCACTTTTTGACACTTTTAGTCCCTGAATGACCCAAAAGTTTATTTTAGCACACCGAACCCCTCAAAGCCTATTTCTAAGCTATGTAAAGGATATTTAAGGTGTGTTTAACTTATGGTTAGGTTCCGGAATGTTCGTTACAGTTCAAATTGACATACTTTCGCAGTTTGTCATATTTAGTCCCTGTAAGCGAATTAACTTGTTTTTGCCATACCAAAGCCTTTAAAACTTATTTATAAGTTATGTAAAGGTTATTTAAGGTATGTTGAGTATATGTTGATGTTCCGGAGTATTTCTCGCATTAAACTGAGTACGTTTACGCACTAGTTTGCGTATAACTCTCCAGAAAGCGATGTAGAGTTTGAAATTGAACAAAAGTCAAAACATGAAAAATGTAAAACATAACAAAACAAACATTGTGATCAAATAACATTGTTTTATTGATAACATAACTGTTCATAGTGATTACAAGCACAGTTGTTACAATGACATTATCCATTGTTGTCCATTTTTGCAAATTTTGTTATGTATTGCTTAGTTTGAATACAATTTCAATTTTTCAATCTTAGTGTAATATTTCAAATATACCGAACAAATATCCTCAGAATATATCCTGGTCAGGATACTCATAAATATCCTACTAAGACTTTTATCAAACAGAGTTTTAAAACTTAGAGAATTTAGATAAGGTTTTTAAAGCACAAAAAAGGAAAGATCATACCAAATGTAGAAGACATCTCAATCCTTGAATTTTAATCCTCTCGCAATCTTTCCACTGAGAATGTCCTCGGTCTGGGAAACTTAGTGAACCAAGTCTAAACTTGATCTTTTAAGCTTTTCATAGTGCCTCGAGAGGAATGTCCCCTGTATATGTCATTGTTAAATACTTAGGAAGTTTTGTGCTTCAATCACAACTGATTTCACACTTATGTATAACTTTAGTATCACAGGGGATAAACCCTAAATATCCTGGAGATAGATCCTCAATATTCTGGGGATAAACCCGAAGTACACTGGGGAAAATCCCAAACTTTCATGCGCTACAGGCGGGAGTGTATAAACTCCAAGACTTAGAAAGGTGAATACCTTTAAACCTTAGAGAGTATGAAAATTTCCTTTCGTGAGAGAGGGTGATCAATCCTCATATACCTTTAGGATCCTGGATATAGCCAACAATAATGAAATTGTCAGCCACTTTTACATGGACTGGTCCCGCTATCTTGAAATATCCCTGGATAACTTGCGCTCCAGGCGGGGTGTTTAAACCCAATTCGAGAGAAAGGTGAATACCTTTAAACATGTGAAGGGATCAGGATCCCTTAAACGTGAGAGAGGGAGCCAATCCTCTAATCTTTCGAATTATCCTGAGTGTATATCCTGGAGTTATATCCCGAAGCATATTCTGCAAAACAACCTTAAACTAAGGTGGGTGTTAGCTTGGCTAACACCCCTCCGATGCTTAAGTCAGTATTGGGTTCAAATAAAATAAAATAAAATAGAATTATATTTAAAAGCGATAGAATTCATACCATCTTGAGTTAGAAATTAAATTCTAAACTCACTTGAAATAGGCTTTGAGGTGTATAGCATTCCAGGATCTTGGTAGTATATCCCCCTCCATATTCTTGAGCCGGTATGCTCCTTTTCCGGATTCTGATTCAATCTCATAAGGTCCTTCCCACTTAGGAGCTAACTTTCCATTAGTAGGATTAGTAGTGTTCTGAAAAGCTTTCCTTAACACCCAATCTCCAACTTGAAACCTTCTCGTCCTTAGATTCTTGTTATATGCTCTGGATATCCTCTGTTGGTATGCTGCCATTCTCAAATTTGCCGCGTCCTTGTCTCATCAATAGTATCCAATTCTTGACATAGGGCTTCAGGATTCTTCTCAGGATCCCGGAGGTTGGATCTTGCTGTAGGTATCACCATCTCTGTCGGGATTACTGCCTCTGCTCCGAATACTAAGGAATGGGGTTTGCCTAGTTGCACTTTTCACTGTTGTCCTATCAGCCCATAAAACAAAGGGTAATTCTTCTGCCCATCTTCCTTTCTTAGCTCCTAGTCTCTTCTTCAAATTGTTGACAATTATCTTGTTCGAGGATTCTGCTTGTCCATTCGCTTGAGGATGCACCGGTGTGGATGTGAACATTTTGATTCCCCAACTCTTACAAAAATCGGTTGTCCTCTTACTGATAAACTGAGAGCCATTGTCACAAATTATCTCAGCTGGTACCCCAAACCTAGTCAGGATATTCTTTTTTATGAAGGATACTACTTCTTGGTCTCTGACTTGAACAAATGCCTCAGCTTCAACCCATTTAGAGAAATAATAAGTCATTACCAGCATAAAGACTTTTCCTCTTGGAGCTTTTGGCAATTTTCCCACTATGTCCATCCCCCACTTCATGAATGGCCAAGGGGAAGCAATAGGATATAGTGGTTCAGCAGGTTGATGTAATATATTACTGTGCCTTTGACATGCATCACATCTTCGAGCATATTCTGCAGCATCTTTCCTCATCGTCGGCCAATAGTATCCTGTTCTTAACACCTTTGAGAATAATGATCTGCCCCCAGTATGGTTACCACAATCCCCTTCGTGTATATCCTAAAGCACTTCTTTAGTTTCGGGATCCTCCAAGCACCTCGCAAGAGATTTCTTATACAAAACATCATTTATAATAGTGAATCATGATACCTTCATTCTAAAGGCCTTAGGATTCTCATCCTTTGGGATGTGTCCTTCCTTGAGATATCTCATGATTGGAGCCGTCCAGGACTTAGGATCCTCCTTGGGATATTCATCATCAGGATCCTGGATACTTACTACTTCCTTATCCTGAGATTTGAGAAGATCCACTGCAGGATATAGGGTATGTAGTATTGGTATTTGGGTTCCCTCCTGTATCCTGACTGATGATCCTAGATTTGCCAAGGCATCTGCTTCAGCATTATCCTCTCTTAGTGCCTGTTCAAGTGTAAAAACATCGAAATATCCTGCTAATTTTTTGAGAATTCTGAGATACTCGATTAACTTCTCACCTTTAACTACATAGGATCCATTAAAATGATTAGTAATTAACAAGGAATCAACAAATACTTGTAAACTTTTAATATTCATATTCCAGGCCAACTCTAATCCTGCAATTAAAGCTTCATATTCTGCTTCATTATTAGTGGCAGGAGATTCACACCTAATAGCCTGGGGTAATATGTCCCCCTGTGGCGATTTAAGTAGTATACCCAATCCTACACCTCTCACATTTGATGCACCATCAGTATATAATGTCCAGGATTCTAAGTTTTCTCCTAGTTGTTGTACTTCTAGGTCTACTTCATTTTGAATATCACTACTGAAATCAGCCACAAAGTCAGCTAGAGCCTGAGACTTCATGGCTTTTCTAGGTTCATATACTAGATCATAGGCACTTAATTTTACTGACCACTTAGCCATCCTACCTGACATCTCGGGTTTCCTAAGCACATTTTTAACAGGATAATTAGTTTTAACATGAATCCTATGTGTCTCAAAATAATGTCTAAGATTTTTCGATGCCATAACTAGGGCCAGTATCAATTTTTCTAAATGAGAATATCTAGTTTCAGCATCTAATAAACTTTTGCTAACATAATAGACAGGATACTGCTGACCTTCGTGATCCTTTACCAGAACAGCACTTATTGCATTCCCTGATACTGCAAGATACAGGGATAATGGTTCACCATCCTCGGGCTTCATCAATAGAGGTGCAGTTGAGAGATACTGCTTCAATTCCTGCAAGGTTGCTTCATGCTTCTCTCCCCATTCGAATTTCTTATTCTTCTGGATATCGTAGAATTCCTTGCATTTTTCCGAGGATCTTGATATAAACTTGTTTTATGCTGCTACTCGCCCTGTTAATCTTTGTACATCTTTCATGTTTGATGGTGACTTGATATCCAGGATAGCTTTAATCTGTTCTGGGCTTGCTTCGATCCCCCTTTTAGTCACCATGTATCCTAGAAACTTTCCTGCCCCCACTCCAAAATGGCATTTGGCAGGATTTAGTTTCATGTTGTACTGGTCCAGGATATCGAATGCTCCTTCAATATCCCGGAGATGATCCTCAGCCTTCTTAGATTTTACCACCATATCATCAATGTATATCCTCTGTTGACGCTTTTAACCCTTTTCTGCGCAAACTTTCAATTAATTACATAAACGGCTACACTTGATTAACAAGTGGCTCATTTGTGAATATAAAACCGTAAAAAGTTATTTAGAAACTTATTTTATGTATGATAATACTTCCAGTTATTTCATAATCAAAGTTTTCGATTTTTCGAAAAAATTAGTCCCTTAAATTCAACGTTTGACTTCATTAGGGTTTATTACACGTGTCAATACTTCATTGGACGTGATTTTTCGAGGTGTTACACTGTGGCTGAAGAACCTACCAAGGCGGCCGATGCTGATGCTACAAAGGATGCTGGCTGTGATACTGCAAGGATTCATTACAAGATCTTGATAAAATTGGGAATCCTTTTGCAACCCCATTTTGAATGCCTACACAGCTGTTGCAACATCAAGGTGTGGGATATCCAGAGATTCCCTGCTAAACTTGTTCACATAATCCCTCAAGGATTCCTGAGGTCCTTGAGTTATCCTATAGAGATCACTGGTTAGTTTTTCAAAACTTTGACTGCAAGAAAATTGACTATTAAACAAATTGCCTAAATGAGCAAACGATGTAATTGAATGAGGTGGAACATTTAAAAGCCATTTTAAGGCTGATCCTGCCAAAGTAGAACCAAAACCCTTGCAGAGGCATGCTTCCTTGAGATCTGGAGGGATAGGATTAATTTCCATCCTTTCCCTATACTGAGCAATATGCTCTTCAGGATCCGTAGTTCCATCATAGAGCTTCATGTTGGGGGTTTGAAATCTTTTTGGGATTTCAACATCATAAATAGGATATGCAAACCGAGATATCCTATGGCTATCCTGGGACACTTCTGGAATTGGCTGGACCACCCCAGGTACACTGGATATCATGTCCTTCAATTTCTGAAGCTCCCTAGAAAATGCTGATGTCATACCTGCATCCTGCAAAGATCCAAGACCATTAGTAGCAAGAGTATTAGTATTATTAGACACGTTACCAATCTGAGGATTCTGGCCATATCCTGAAGCATATCCTGAGCTTCTCACAGTTGACACCCTGACTGAAGAGGGTATCTCAGGAGTATGATTCTGAGTATGACTAGGCACAATGTTGCCCCTGTTATCCTCGGTATACACTGCCGAACTGAAGTTCAAAGCCCTGGGCTGCAAAGGAGTGACAGTATCCTCAGCAGGCCTGCTCGAGCTGGATTTCAAGAGCTGTATCTCTCTCATCAGCATTTGGTTGGTCTCCTGCTGTTGCTTCATCTGATCCTGTATACTACTAAACAAAGTTAGAATTTCAACATTAGAAGCCAAAATAGGAGTACCCCCTGAGGCAGTAGATCCTTGAACATTCCGAGTGGGGATAACATCCCTAGCCACATGAATTTCAGTTCTTCTTCAAAGATCCTGAGGCTGTGAAGAGGCTTGCGTCCTCGGAGGTGGTGGGAGCACCGAACCAATTGTTGTAGAGGTTGTAGCAGACACGGTAGAAGAGCTCATGTTTGATCTTGAGGCCATTGAAAATAGTGTAGCAAAAAGTTTTGAAAATAGAAAACCAAGTAGTGATTTTGTAAAAGCTTTTAGTAGAAATAGCACCACTTGCCCCACGGTGGGCGCCAAATTGTTTTGGTCAAAAATTACCTAAGCAATTTAGTGATCAAATTAGTTAAGTGAGGTAGTGTGCTAGAAGTAATCGTGGAAAATATGCTGGTTAAGTTGCTAACAAAAACAGTTTTCAGGATATGGCTCAGGATATCGAGCTGTATCTATAATCAAACAATGAGCAAAAAGGTAAAGGGTGACACGGGATGTACGAGGAAAGCCCTTGATCAATCTAGATCGCCGGCAGAAAACCTCGGGAGCTGACAATCAGAGCTGCCTTGTTCTTCTTATTGCTTCAAATATCAGGATACAGTGCAGGATATCATGCGGATCAACTAAGTGTTACAATGAGATTCGAGTACGAGTGTAAGTGTTTTGTGAGTTATTACAGCTAGTAGAAAGCAAGAGTGTACGGAAAATTGTGTGTGTTCTATCTGATCCGATCAATCCTATTTATAGTAAAATGAAATCAACAAACTAGCTTATAAATCCGGGATACGCCGAATATTCCCTTTGTGAACGTCGTAGACCACTTCTTTCGGCTTCAACGTCCATATTTCAACCGATTAGCCCGAGTCTTTGGGAGAACAGGTCCACTCGAACGTTATAGACTTGTTTCATTAATCTGCACGTGAACTAATTAGTTATTACCAGGATACTGTATCAGGATGTTACCAATATCCTGATCACTAGGGGTGTTCAAAACCGGATATCCGAAAATTCGGATATCCGAATTTCGGATATCCAAAACTTTCGGATATCAGATTTCACTATTCGAATCTGTATTCGAAATTTTGGATATCCGAATTTCGGATATCTGAAATTTCGGATACGGATTCGGATAGTGAATCGGATATCCGAAAATCCAACTTTTTATTTTTTTTTATTATTTTTTTCATATTCGGAAACAGATATTTTGGATAGTTTCGGATATCCGAATATAAGTTTTTGGATATTTTTCCGATATTCGGATATTTTCGTATATTTTTTCGGATATTTTCATATATTTTTCGGATATTTCGGATATTTTCGGATACTTCGGATATTTTTGGATATTCGGATATCCAAAAAAAATGAAAATTAGATTTTCGGATATTTCGGATATCCGAAATATCCGAAAATTTTGAAAATCACTATCCGAATCCGAAAAATTCGGATATCCGAATTTCGGATATCCGATTTTTCAGATATTTCGGATTCGGATATCGGATATTTCGGATCGGATTTTCGGATACGGATAGTTTTGAACACCCCTACTGATCACAATAAAAGAAATATAGTCAGAATATTATCCAGGATACATAAGCAGAAAACCACCCATAACAGTGACAACACGTGAATAACTTTTGCCTCGCATCGAATTTCCGCATGATACCGGGATAACCAATCCATTCCCACTACTACTTTAAATTCCCCCAAAACCATGGGAATAAGATCTATTTCAAAGCCTTCGTTCTCTATGGTGATCTTACAGTTTTTATACACTTCACATAACAAGTAGCATTTGCTATCCGCTACTTCTACTTTTATGGGTATAGATATTCGTTCTTTTCTAAAAGAGGTATGGCACATAAGTTCGTTTGACACAAATGATCTACTAGCACCAGAATCGAATAACACATTCGCGGGTATTAAGTTGACTAAGAAAATACCTGATACAACATTCGGTAGAACCTTACCTTCCTCAGTGGTAATTTGAAACATCCTTCCCCGAGCCTTCTGATTTTCGTCCTTCTTCCCATCTTTTTGCCCTTTTTGCATGAGCTTTGGACATTCAGCTTTGACATGACCAGGAGTGAAGCAATTGAAACACGTTCTCACAGGACTAGGGCACTTATAGTAAGGATGCCCTTCTTGGCCACAGTTGTAGCATCCTTTCTTTCCCAGTAGACATTCTCTAGTGTGAAGTTTTCCACAAGTTTTACATGGAGGAATGCTACCTCTTGATCCCTTGTTTCTATTATCATGATGCTTAGGTTTCTTGGACGGGCTTGTGGTTGTAGGCTTTTCAGCCGATCTCTTCTCCCTTCTTTCTATTTGTCACTTCAATTGATCTCTCTATCGCGAGCCCAGTTGATGAGCTCGTTCAATGTTTCACACTTCGAGGGAGTGATAAACTCCCTAAACTCGGCCTTCAACATGTCGTGATATCGATTGATCTTCATTCTTTCAGACTTAACAAAATCTTGGCAAAACTTTAACTTCTCAAGGAAGGTGTTGATGATTTCATCTATAGATTCCTCCTTCTAGCGAAGACGCAGAAATTCTTCTTGTATTCTATCGATTGCCGACTGTGGGCAATGATACTTCAGAAACGGCTCCTTGAATTCTTGCCAAGTTAAAGCTTGAAGTTTCTCTTCACCAACTCCTTACATTGCGTATCCCACCAATCCTTGGCTTGTTATTGAAGTTGACCAGTAGCAAACATTACTTGGTCTTCTTTCTCACATCGGCTACGTATGAACACGACTTTGACGTTAGCGATCCACCTTTGACACTTTATAGGATCAATCTCCCCATTGTATGAAGAGGGATTGCACGCCATAAAGTCTTTGTAAGTACATCTACGTTTTTCACTCTTTCTATGGGATTCACGGAGCATTTCTTTTAATTCGTCTATCTTACTTGTCATGATAGCTTCCACCATTTCCAGAACACGACTCTCAACCTCTTGTGCTAATTGAGGTAAATTAGCTTGCATAGCTTTGGTGACTTCTTTCGATATTCTTTCGTTTATATCTTCTTGGCGTGCTACATTGTCGTTATTTACATTTATTTCATCCGCCATCTACAAAATTTCAACTTTCATTACTTAGAATATTCATTCATTCTTTCTGTCATGTAATCAAAGTAGTAGTACATAGCTCTCATCCTTTTAATATGTCAAATATTTGTTGACTAGTGCATCCTTAACCCTCCTTTGGAAACACGGTGTTTCCGATAACCATTATGATGGAATTCTTTCTTTTATATATCTTTTTGTTACTTTTCTTATCCTTCAGAATCTCATTATAATTTTTTTAGAACTCTTCGTGTGACAAATACAACAACATATTTTAATTTGGCTGAAAATGGTCTCCACCGTAAGCTACGGTGGCTACCGTAGCTTACGGTGGTGCTTAAATCCTTACGGCCATTCACTCCTGTCCTACGGCGGGTTAAAAGTCCCAGTGTTCACCGTAGCTTATGGTGGCTACCATGAGCTATGGTAATGCCCAGGTTCAAGGGGTGATTTTTCCTTTTTTCAGCCATTTTTGACCCGTTTCGCATATCATTCATATAAACCAGCCCCGATACTTTCTAATACTCATTTCTCAGGTCTGTAATTTGTTTTTACTTCCCTTCTTAACATCAATAACTATATTGGATTTCTAAAACAAGAATTAAGTACTACCTACACCTTGCATCTTGGAACGAACACACGCATTCTTATGAGCTTTCGGTTTGAGTTCGAACACTTCCATTTGCTTTCGATTCTCTCAAACCTTGGCTCTGATACCAACTTGAAATGCCCATCTTAAAGAAGAATCAAAACGGCAATTTGAAACGTCTATTTTCAAATCTTTCATATCATAATTTGATTTTACCAAAATGCCCTTGTAAGTAACTCACTTAACGCTCAATATTCATTTTTATAAAACACCGAAACCATAACCCTGTAAAAATGCGACCAAAATAAACTTTACATAAAACATTGGTCATATGTAAAATGATGACCATACTAGTCTAATTACCACAATCCAAAATTCACAAAAAGTAACCATAAATCTTTAACAAAACTTTTAAACAACTAGACTTAATTTACTACATAACCAAAATATTTTGACCCATTTGCATAAGCGAGCGCGGAAGCGTCATAATGGCGTTGCGGATAGTGTTCGTCCCGAGCAAGGCGCGACATTTATGTAGAAGCTTTACCTAATATTACAACAACGAAAATTCGTCAATAAATTCATACATTATATAATGCTAGATTCCATTAGTCATAACATTCAAATTTACTAACATACATTCTTTAATGTATAACATACACAATATATATCAACCCTTAACAAACGGGTCAATATAGTTCATCACTTTCTTTCTTATTTTCCTTCTAAGCGGTCGACCCGTCCATAATGGATCGACAAAATGCAACACTTTCTCATTCTCATTCTAATTCAAATAACTTGTTCAACACGGATCATCATAAAGCCTTATCTTACACATTCTCAATCTAAACCCAATTGACCCGTTCGTCATGAATCAATACAGAACCTTACTTTTGACTACTCATTCAATTTAAAATATACCTTCTATTGTTCGACCAGAAACTAATGGAATATACAACTAACATCATTTATGAATTCGTAAAAATAAATTTACAACTACTAACATTACATAAGTTTATAAGTAAACGAACTTACCTCGTTCTTGAGCTTTTTTTTTTTTTTTTGCAAACCGGAACTAGCTCCTTCTTCTTTCAATCCAACACATAATCCATTCTAATTTAGATTATGTCGTTCATTTACTTAACTATCACATTCATGTGTAATTTGCATTCCATAACACATTTCACAAAATATCATCTTTACATTTTCCATATACATTACAAGACTTCCTAATTCATTCAAATTACAAAAGCAACCATTCAAGCATTTAATCAAACACTTGGTGTGCGTACAACATTTTAAGCACTATGTACATGTGCTTTATGCATAACCTACTCATTCGCATCACACTTGATCAATTCAACCAATTTCACATAGCTTCTTAGTCAACATCAAGAACATCTACCAAAACTCTAATACTTATACATTCATCATTCAGTTTCTCATAAGTTTCATCATCTAAAAATCTCTATAATCTTATTATATAGCTAGCACAAGTGGGTTTTACTTCAATCTTTCAACATAATCAAATTCAAGCATGATTCACATTCTACATGATGATATTTACTCATAGATAAACTCAGATCATACAATTTTCACGGATTGATCAAAACCCACTTATCAAGAAGCATCAAAATATAAAATTGAACTCACCTTATGTTCAACACACTTAGATTAAAGGGTATCTAGACTCATGCATTCGATTTCTGCTCTAAACCAGGTTTAATTCTTGAGTTCTTGCATAAAATTGAAGGAAAAGGGTTTCTCCTGCCCCTGCCCCTTTCTCGCGACACACACCCCACACACCAACACCGTGTTTTAATTTTTCTTTGTTTTTAATTATAATATTTACACATTCAGCCCTTGCTGATTCTTTTATTGTCATTCTTGTATAATTTTTCTAAGTTTATAACTTCCTTCATATATATTTAAAACTTAACTAATCATTTAAAATATTTAAACATCAAAATAATCTATTATAAATTTTGAAGTGTTACAAATCTACCCCCCTTAAAGGAGGTTTCGTCCCCGAAACCTTAATACATACCAAATAAAGTCGAGTAGTACTTCCGCATTTCATCCTCTGATTCCCACGTTAGATCCGATCCTTTCCAATGTTGCCATTGAACTAGAACTTGTCGAATGGCCTTATTGAGGAGATGCATTATCTTGAAATCCTTGATAGCCACCGGCCTTACAACATACTTCATCTTCTCATCCAGTTCGATATCATCGAATGGCACGTAAGCTGTCTCATCCGTGAGACATTTCCTTAATTGTGACACGTGAAAAGTGTTATGAATTCCATCTAAAGCTGGAGGTAATTCCAACGGGTATGCCACCTTTCCAACACGGGCTAAAATTTTAAACGGCCCAATGTACCAAGGGCCAACTTCCCCCATCTACAGAACCGTGTGATGCCCTTCCACGGCGAGACCTTTAAAAATACTCGATCCCCTTCTTGAAATTCAATAGGGCACCTTCTTTTGTCCGTATAAGATTTTTTTCGGTCTTGCTCTGCCTTTAAACAAGCCCGCACCAGATCGATCTTTTCATTCGTTATTGCCACAACATCCTTAGGAGCGAGCTCTCACTGTCCTATTTCCCCCCAGCACACGGGGATTCTACACTTTCTACCGTACAACATTTCATACGGCGCCAATTGAATACTACTTTGATAACTGTTATTATATGTGAACTCTACCAACGACAAATGGTTGTCCCAGTTTCCCCCAAATTCTATGACACAAGCCCTCAACATGTCTACTAACGTTTGTATGGTTCTTTCTAACTGCCCATCTGTAACGTTTCTATTTTTTTTCTTCATATAAGAGTTATAGGTTGTTTAAATTTATTAACCACTAGTAACTAGTTTTATTTTTAATATAATTATTCGACCCAAATAGTTTTAAAAACTATTTTATATATAGTTGGTTGTAATGTTATACTAATTGGCATGTATATGGGTGACCTTTCTATTAAAATAAAAGTATATAAAAACTTATATTAATAGACAGGTAGATTACAGGTAAGTCGACTGTTAGAAATATGAATTATCTAGACGGGCCTAGAAACCGTTTAATAATTAAATTATAAAAATACATTATATTTGAACCTACTCATACGGCGCCAATTGAATACTACTTTGATAACTGTTATTATATGTGAACTCTACCAACGACAAATGGTTGTCCCAGTTTCCCCCAAATTCTATGACACAAGCCCTCAACATGTCTACTAACGTTTGTATGGTTCTTTCTAACTGCCCATCTGTAACGTTTCTATTTTTTTTCTTCATATAAGAGTTATAGGTTGTTTAAATTTATTAACCACTAGTAACTAGTTTTATTTTTAATATAATTATTCGACCCAAATAGTTTTAAAAACTATTTTATATATAGTTGGTTGTAATGTTATACTAATTGGCATGTATATGGGTGACCTTTCTATTAAAATAAAAGTATATAAAAACTTATATTAATAGACAGGTAGATTACAGGTAAGTCGACTGTTAGAAATATGAATTATCTAGACGGGCCTAGAAACCGTTTAATAATTAAATTATAAAAATACATTATATTTGAACCTACTCCGTTTTTAATGAAACTTGGTTCAAAATGTAGACACAAATATTCTCGTTCTAATGACATATTCATTGTTTTATAAAACGTTATATTTTAGAAGTTGTAAGCGCCAAATAAGTGAAGCAGTTAAATTAATTATAATATATATTAATAAAATAATACTTACAATTTCATTTACATAAAGTGGGCATACAGTTGAAATAAAATAGTATAATAATAATCAAAATGAAAATAAAACATATGTACGTTTGGAATAAAAAAATAATAAAATAATCAAAGTACTTGAATTAAAAGAAGTGGACATGTGTGCATGAGATGTGGACGTGTGTGCATGATGTGTACACTTTCCTTACACACTAAGGAGTATGAAGTGATATAAATAGAAGCCTACACTTACACTTTCAAACTGCCTTCACTCATTATGTCGCCCCTCTCTCTCAAATTTCATATTCTACCTATAATAATAATAATAAAGCCCTGCCCCGTTTTAAGTGTTTTAACTCCCGATCACCGCTACCCTTTCCGATTGATCTGGAGCCCCATAACGCATGTCAAGGCTCTGCCCGACTAAGTTCGTTGGGGTTCTGTCTCGTGACATAGGGACAAGGTTGAATTAGGGTTATTATACTTAACACGGGTGCAAATATATATATATATATATATATATATATTTAAAATAGCTCAGAAGTTATACCCAAGATTCTACCAGGAGGCTTTCTAGTTGAACCCTAAAGTTACAAAGTGAGTTCATTCTCTTTTCTCACAGTTTTATCACTTTTTTGTGATATAATTATATTTAAAAATGCTTTTCAAAATCCTAAATGTTTATCAGTTATACTTACAGTGATTAAGTTTTTATATTATGCAATAGTTGCCACTATGTGGGATTTTTATACATTACTTGACCCTCGTTACTATTGGCCAAAAAGTTAGCCAATAGTAGCATGACCACAAGCACGGGGGAATTATGCCCCAGTAGCCATAGCCTATAACTAATATTATTTTTACATTACTATATTAAAATATTGAATATATCTTATAAATTTATGTAAGATATATGGAATGGGCAATGTTATGCGGTTGGTTTGGGACACCTAGCTAGACCAAGTTTGTCAAAGCAAATTGACATGATGAATAAACTTATATATAAATAATGAAAAAGAAAAAGACTTAAATATATTTTACTAGACTATTGAACATCATATATTTTCTACAAATATAATATAATAAATTATTACATGTTATATTTGACATAGATATATATCATAATAAAATATGTCAAAAATAATATATTCTACTTTTAATCTACTAAGATTATATTTTAATCTTAGTTATGTTAATATATTAAAGAATAATATCACAATTATTTAATTAATATATTATATTTGATAAAGTTATAGCTATTAGTTTGACAGAAAATGATATATTTCATTTTCTGGGTTAAGTAGTTTTGTGCCATAGAAAATATATTTGACAAAGTAATATCATGGGACACTACTAAGTCCAGAGTTACTAGTTGAGAGAATTATCAACAGTGACATGACCAAAGGCACTAGTTGAGAGAATGATCAACAGTGTTATGACCAGAGTTACTAGTTGAGAGAATGATCAACAGTAATATGACCCGAGTCACTAGTTGAAAGAATGATCAACAGTGATATGACCACAATTACTAGTTGAGAGAATGATCAACAGTAATATGACCCGAGTCACTAGTTGAAAGAATGATCAACAATGATTTGACCACCGTCACAGGAATCGCCTAGTGACCAATATAATAGTAAGATATACTATATCTATTACTTGATAAATTCACTATTGGACGAAAGTCAGCCAATGAGTGATATGACCACTGTCACATCGGAACTGCCACCATGTGACAAATACTGATTGAGTTGGGTAAATATAAATAAATATAAAAACCTTGATGCTGTAAAGTATAACAATATATTTTATAAAAATGGAATGAACTCACCAGTATTTATTACTGATAAAATGTTTTCAAAACACGTTTCAGGTAACTTGCTATAAAGATAGTAGAAGCCAGCTATGGAGCACTGAAGGCTTAAATAGAGTGGCTAAAAATACCTGAATACAATAAGAAATTATATTTTATTTATTTGGGTTTATCCCTATAAAAACAATTGAATGAAATACAGGTTTTAGCCTATTTGTTTAATATTAAAAGTTTGGTGTTTTACAAACTCTGAAATTATTTTCTAACTACGATCCTGATGAAAAAAATTTCCGCTACGTAATTAATAAACACCGGTACCATCTGACTGGTTCGCGGCTCCCGCTCCCAGGGTGGGGTCGGGGGCCGTGACAGAAGGTGGTATCAGAGCCACTTGTTTAAGCTATTTAGGTGTTCTTTTAATACCTAAACTTAAACAATAAAGTTAGGAAATTAATACAAAATAACCTATGTGTTATTTTTGTAGATTTAAATATAGGTAAATATATATATGCACATATGATTCTTGAAAGTATTATTTTGTTTTAATTATTCTGTGATATTAATAATTGAAAATATTTGCAATTCAGATGTCGAATGAAGTATCACATAATCTAGAAGTTCATACTAATAATGAAAATCCTTTGGGTAAAAATGCTATAGAAAATATGATAGCCCAAGGAATAGCTAATGCTATACCTTTAATAATTAAAGCCGTTAAAAACCCCGTAGAACCCACCAAAATTGTGAGTAGCAAGCATACTCGTGACGACAGTTTTAGCCATAGTGTCAATGGAGACAATGATGATATTATCAAAACCCCATTTCCCAAGAAAATGAAGGCGATGACTCTCGGGTGTACCTACAAAGAATTTCTAGCTTGTAAACCAACTGAGTTCGCAGACAGTGAAGGAGCCACGTCTGCTCTGCGATGGTTGGAAAAGACGGAAGCTATTCTTAAGATCAGCAAATGTACCGAAGAAGACAAGGTGATGTATGCTTCCAACCTCTTTAAGGAAGAAGCCTTAGAATGGTGGAATACAATTCTTCAGGCAAAAGGAAGTGACATGGCTTATCACATGAACTGGGAAAAATTCAAGGAAATGGCAGAAAGGAAATTCTGTCCCCCTTATGAAAAGGAACGAATGGCCAACGAGTTCCTAAATCATAAAATGATAGATGTGAATTGTCAGGAATATACGACAACGTTCTTCGAATAAGCAAGAATGGTACCAACTCTGGGTTCGCCAGAACCCGTACTAATTTCTCGTTATATTTGGGGATTAGTTAGTGAAATCCGAGACATGGTGAAGGCCGCTAGACCACAGACTATTGAAGAAGCTGTTGAACTAGCTAACACCCTGACAAATGGACTAATCCGCACAAAAGAAGAAAACAAGAAGAAAGAGTTAGCCCATAAAATTTCCCAAGAATTCAAGAAGAAAGGAACTGAACCGTCATTGGAGCAACCTACCTACAGAAGCTGTAACAAAAAGCATTCCGGAAGATGTCGTTTTAGGAGAACACCCTACTGTGACTTCTGCAAGATGACCGGGTATATAGAGGAAGAGTGTAGAAGAAAGACTAATATTTGTTACAATTGCGGAGAGATGGGACACATCAAACCATATTGCCCGAAACTGACTAAAGCACCTGACAACAAGGCAAAAACAACCGACGGAGCTAAGAAGAACGCGCGAGCATTCGTACTTACTATGCAAGAAGCAGAAATGATTCCAGACGTAATCGCTGATATGTAATATCTAAGTTAAGTTATTATTTGACCCTAGTATAAATAAAAGTTTTTTTTAAATAAATGCATCCTGTCAAATACTTCATCTATTCAGAACCATAATATTGTTTGGTCCTCACTTTCATTGAATCATTTAATTGGTTACGACACCTTGTGGTGGCATTTTCATTTACTTGAAGCTTGAGCTAATCTCATTTGCCCACCCGATGTACGGATTTATTTATTTAATTTCTGTTGGTTCATTATCTTAAAACAGTCTTAATACAATTATGTGTTAAGATAAGAGTACACAAATTCGTATTATATTCTGGTGTACCTCTAAAGATTCTTTCATCATTCATCATCAATTGAAAATTCTATGAATATCCAAATTTATTTCATTAAAACTTTCAGTTGATTACGAAAACGGTGAAATTGTTCGGTCACCGTAATTATTGAACTATTTCGATCCTTATGACACCCTGCGACGTCGATATAAACTTGTAGCTTTCGCTAATCATAATCATACGAATCATGCAAAACTACGTATGTCTTTCCTTTGATTCATCATTCAAAAGTAGTCTTGATACAATTATGTACTAAGACAATGATACACTAAACTCTATTGTATTTCGGTGTACCCTTGCAATTCAATAAATGTCAACATACTGATTTTTCTCATGTTATGGTTCGATAATTGACCAATCACTTTCGTGCTTTTATTTCATTTAAGCTTTTTGATTATAAGTCTTTCTCAGTTGACAATCGAAGTAAGTTTTCCTTTGGCAAGTGAATTCTATTAATTCTAAATCCCTTTACAACTTATAAACATTCAATTTAGATATCTATTGATCATATATCTCTTTTGACTTGAACCTAGTCACCTTGGAAATTATATCATTTCATCTCATTCGTTTGACATCGATTTCTTTAATTGATTCAGTTGAATTATTGAGTCCTATTTATTGTACAACTCATATTCACAAAATTTGATATTTTGATTCTGTACCATCTACTTTAATACTTTTCTTATTGACAAAGACATGACATAACTCTAAAAGAGACATCGTAGCCCAAATCTCGAGGAAGAGATTTAAAACAAGGTGGGGAGGATGTAACGTTTCTATTTTTTTTTTTTCAAATAAGAGTTATATGTTGTTTAAATTTATTAACCACTAGTAACTAGTTTTATTTTTAATATAATTATTCGACCCAAATAGTTTTAAAAACTATTTTATATATAGTTGGTTGTAATGTTATACTAATTGGCCTGTATATGGGTGACCTTTCTATTAAAATAAAAGTATATAAAAACTTATATTAATAGACAGGTAGATTATAGGTAAGTCGACTGTTAGAAATATGAAGTATCTAGACGGGCCTAGAAACCGTTTAATAATTAAATTATAAAAATACATTATATTTGAACCTACTCCGTTTTTAATGAAACTTGGTTAAAAATGTAGATACAAATATTCTCGTTCTAATGACATATTCATTGTTTTATAAAACGTTATATTTTAAAAGTGATAAGCGCCAAATAAGTGAAGCAGTTAAATGAATTATAATATATATTAATAAAATAATACTTACAATTTCATTACATAAAGTGGGCATACAGTTGAAATAAAATAGTATAATAATAATCAAAATGAAAATAAAACTTATGTACGTTTGGAATAAAAAAAAAATCAAAGTACTTGAATTAAAAGAAGTGGACATGTGTGCATGAGATGTGGACGTGTGTGCATGATGTGTACACTTTCCTTACACACTAAGGACTATGAAGTGATATAAATAGAAGCCTACACTTACACTTTCAAACTGCCTTCACTCATTCTGTCGCCCCTCTCTCTCTCAAATTCCCTATTCTACCTATAATAATAATAAAACTCTGTCCCGTTTTAAGTGTTTTAACTCCCGATTACCGCTACCCTTTCTGATTGATCTGGAGCCCCATAACGCATGTCAAGGCTCTGCCCGACTAAGTTCGTTGGGGTTCTGTCTCATGACATAGGGACAAGGTTGAATTAGGGTTATTATACTTAACACGGGTGCATATATATATATTTAAAATAGCGTTATACCCAAGATTCTACCAGGAGTTAAGGTAGTACATACCTTTTAACCATTGGATTCGTGTTGATTATATATTCTTAGATCCACCCGATGTGAATAAGTTTTGAGTCGGTTTGGTGACTATCTACCCCGGAATTATTCATATACATACACGCAAAATGAAACCCTAAGGAGTTAAGGTAGTACAAATTTCGAGGACGAAATTTTCTTAACGGGGGGAAAATGTGACAACCGTCAAATTTGCATGCATCCGTACAATTAATTAATTCTAATTATGTGCTTAATGACTGTGCTTAATTACAACTGACAATTTAAACTGCTTTATGATTTTTGTATCATACATACATATGCATCATACTTCATATCCGTCACTTCATTTATTACACATGAACTTTAGTGACATACTTGATGCACAAAGCACAGTTAGCACGCTGAGCGGATAATTCAAAAACATGCTGACAATGCCAGCATATAGACAGACAATGTTTTGAGGCCAGTATGAGCCAGAGACAGGGTACTACACTAGTGTGGAATGTAGGGAAGTGAGGACCATAAAACTGCGTCACTAGGTGATAGTTAAAGTGCCGGGGAGTGCCTAAAACACACTTTAAGTGCAAAATTCTGCATTTATTATTCAGCATTGTAACATGCTAGTAAGGTGCAAAAATATGGCAGAATGGTCCTGTATGCTTTCCTAAGTGCCGGGAATTAATTGTGTTACAAAAATATTTATAAAAGACACTTTACGGAATAATTAAACACTTTAACGAAACGGTATCTAACCGAATAACCGGACATTACCCGGGACACCATTTTTTTGCCAAACACATTGTTTAAATTTTTCTTGGCTAGTCATGATCCCTGAACACCCTAACACCCACTAAATATCAAGTAACTAACCTATGGAAGTTTATACTTGAAACCTAACTACCACTTACTAACTTGGTTACAAAATTTACATCCACCCCCCCCCCCTTAACCGAATTCGGTCCCAAGAGGACCCACAAACATTCCCATCATACTTCATATCTTATATTTTATTTGATTGTTACATGTGATAGTTAACAAAATGTGTAGTAGAGATTATAAGTATGGCACCAAAGATCATTCATCATTCCTTCATATCCTTCACAAGATTACACCCACTCTCACTCACTCTCTCTTCCTTCCTCTCGGCTCACTTCAACCGCCACCACCATCACCATAACAACATCATCTTCATCCATTTTTGAGCTTCCTTCAAGGTTAGAAGGTGATTCAAAGGATCTTGCAACTTGTGGAACTTCAAGGAGCTTCTTTCACTTGCTTTTCACCATCATCTTCTTCATCTTTTCACTAGAGATTCTTCCCTAGCCTTGTGCTAGTTGTAAGTCTTTGATCTACCCTAGTATACTTCCATTTTGAGTAATTAAAACTTATGTTATGTTAAATATTGCAAGAACACTAAGCACAAGAACTAAAGACATAAACTTGAAGCTACATAAAGTTTACATAAGGATGTTACATGAAGATGAAATGATGTAGTAGGATGTTGTTATGAGTATATTGTTGGTTTCATAATGATTCTTGGTTATGTGGTGTTAATCACCATATGGATCTTGTTAAATAATATTTAGAAATATGATTTAACAAGATTAGAAAGTGGTTATGTGTTACATAAAATAACCACCTTCTAGTTAAATATGAACTTGATAAAATGATTTTTTTCTTGAAATATAATTAAACAAGTGAGTTGATGATCTTGTAAATCCAAGAGTTACAAAAGGATTTTCTAAATAAACCAAGTTCAAGAACCGATTTCTAAAAGATTATGACTTTTACCTACACTTACATATTTTTGGAAATGAAATAAGTGTAAAAACCTTTTATTTACAAGAAGAGTTCAAGAGTTTTAATTTTTGTAAAAATTGCTTACAAGTTGTAAACACTAAACTTTTGTAAGAAAATGATTTTTAAAAGAAACGAATACACTTTGGAAGGTAACTAAGTCCACTAAAAGCTTTACCAAGTTACTACGTGTTTTCGGGATATATCAAGATTCATGATTAATATGTAACGCACATAGTTTTCGCTCTTGGTGATGTAAAATTGTTTAAGGATTGGTTGCTAATTGATTTTGAAAAGAAAATGATATGCTAATAAGCATGGGCACCTCCGTTTTTAGGGGAAACTCTGGCGAAATTTTCTAAAATCCCAAGACTTAGAAAATTATTTTCTAACAAGAATTTACAAATGTGTTAACTTTGTTTTCGGAAGTAAACTTCGCCATAAGTTTTGTTACTATATTTCAAAGTATCGGAGGTGGGTTTTCGTAAATAAAAGCGGACAAACATATTTTTAGAATATATATTTAATACTAAAACGCTTGTGTAAATATTTGTGTGACTTGGGTAACTAGTTATATCACTTAGAGAAAAGTAATATAACTTAACAAAAATATGGTTCCTAGTATATTTGGAAAAATATATATTTTGGGATATATTATTTTTGATAAATAAATTATTATATATTTTCTAGAGTGAGACTTAAAAATATATAATGTCAAGACTTTAAACCACAAAAATACATGTATAAAATACCCCCATCCTTGGGAAGGAGATACACATATAAAATACTTGAGAAGTATGAATACGAAATAGTTGCCTAACTATTATTCCAAAACCCTAAAAATAAAACTAAAGTTAAAATAATTATTATTATTTTAACAAGAAGTTATGACTTGGAATAATAACAAGTAACGTAACTCAAACCCGTAAATACAAAGGCAAGGCATGGCCCGATCGTCTAATAGACATTAGTATGTTGTAGGTTGTCGTGCAGCGGACCAAGTTTGAGTTGACGATACGATTCAGGAGACGCAATATTGTGAGTTCATGTCCCCCTTTTCTCCTAACTGTTTTCAGTTTTATAACTTCGGGGGTGAAATACATGTTACAATTATACAGACATTTTTATACATGGTATGGTTAGTTTAAGGAGGGCATACTACTTAGATCATGTGAGTGGGTAGGCGGAAACTTAAGGCCATCAATCCTCGTTGTAGGACCGAGGGACATGAGTGATAGATCTATTCGGGTGTAGCGAGCCCCACTCCTGAGTCCGCTGAGTGGACCATGTGGTGACTATGTCTTATAGCCGGAAGCCCGGTGCCAAATCTGCTAGGTTTGAGTCTTCCTGCATCACTTCACACATATCAATGGCCTTGCAAACCATTGGTGATCTCTTTTTACTTAATGCTACATACCAGGGACTTACATACATACTTATGACATTTACAAAGGCTTATACATACACACAAACAAACACATGAACTCGCTCAACTTTTGTTGATTTTTCAAACTACATGTATTTCAGGGAACTAAACGGATCTGGCAGGTGTATGCATGTGTCTACAAGCTGCGTGTTAAATAAAGGATGTCATCTGTGGTCGTAAAGTTTAAAGGATGTATCCTATTCCTGAAGGGATACATGTTTCTAAACTCATAATTTTTTTTAGTCTTTTGTTGAGTCCATGGGAACTCATTTGAACATGTTATGGTTTGTAACTAATTGGCGTCAACGTTTTTAAGACAATGGTATTGTGGTATTTTCTAAACTTTATTTATGGATGAAAATCTTTTGGTTTTATCATATAGCATTGTTATGATTGATTGCTACGGTATTAAGAAGTCACACCAAATAACCACGCTTCTGCAAAAGTCAGGGTGTGACAGCATGGTATCAGAGCCTCGATCATAGCGAACTAGGATTCCTTCTTGAGTCTAGACTATGATCATTAGGGCTCTCACGAAAACATTTTCAAACCTTTTTACATTGCATACACTAAACGTCCAGATCCAGGGCACAAACATTTTACAAACAAAGGCATAATTACACATTCCAAAATTTATGTTTATAATTCAGCCTTAGAGGCTGAGGGAGGATCAGTCTTAGAGACTGAGGGATTCAATCTTAGAGATTGAGGGAGGTTCAGCCTTAGAGGCTGAGGGAGGATCAGTCTTAGAGACTGAGGGATTCAATCTTAGAGATTGAGTGAGGTTCAGCCTTAGAGGCTGAGGGAGGATCAGTCTTAGAGACTGAGGGAGTTCAGCCTTAGAGGCTGGGGAGGTTCAGTCTTAGAGACTGAGGGATTCAATCTTAGAGATTGGGGAGGTTCAGCCTTAGAGGTTGGGGAAAAATTTAGTCTTAGAGACTGGGAGGTTTAGTCTTAGAGACAAGGGATTTAGTCCTAGAGACTTGGGAAGTTGGTCTTAGAGACCAGGGAGTTGGTCTTAGAGACCAGGGAGTTAGTCTGAGGGACTAGGGAGTTCAGTCTAAGAGACTGGGTGGGATAGTCTGGGGAAGACTAGGACGATTACTTGCTTACATTGTTATCACATACATGCTTAATTGTTGATTATTGATAAACGTGCATACGTGGAAACTGTTTGCATACGCTAACTGATAGTGATTACTATGGAAATACATACTATGACTACCATGTACCGATACACATGTCGCCTTGATCAAAAAGCGGGTTGTCAAACATTGATGACCCTATGGCCGCCGCCACAAATATTGAGACTGCACTTGCGCCGGAGATATTTACGTCAAACACTGAGAGTGATCCTGATATGCTGACCAAGGGCAAGGACGACTTACAACTGTCCGCGCTACCCAATTTTGGGGATGATTTATCCTGGCTGAAGGCTTCTCTGACAAGAATCCTCCTGTTACTCCTGTCCCGGTCCATGACCACTTCATCACTGGTCATTCCGATAGTTAACACACCATGGCTCCGATCCTTGACAATACGCCTCATGTGGACCCTTCCTTCCAAAGGATGGCTACTCGACGAATAGTCGATGATGTGGACATGACTATTGATGGTCCTCCTGACGACATCCATGGTGATGGAAAGTTAGACGAGAACGTTATTACAAATTTCACATTTGAGACCTCTGTTATCAGGCTACTCTCTGCGCCTAGAATACACTCGATTTCAGACTCCTTTGAGTCTGTGACATTTACAGCCTTACAGATGGTCGGATTACAACTTTCTACTACTGACACAGACGACGATGCCGTTATGACCGCTGCACTATCACTTGCTCGAGGCACCACACCGTTACACGACTCAGAGACTGCCCCTGAGCTAGCTTCTGCACCTTTGTGGGACAGCTTGATGTTGCACCTGCTGATCCTGCACCCTTGCTTAATTATAACCCTGTTTCTTTTGGTATACCGGACATTACACCCCTTATATCTGACCCAGTACCTGAGCCTGACGATCTCCTTTTCGGTCGAGACGTTTGTTCCTGCACCTTCACCCGCTAATGTTTCTCTTGTGAAAACCGACGTCCATTGCGCCAACATGCCTAACGCCTTCCTTCAAGACATACCTGCACCCCGGGAAGGTACCCCAGGTCAGCACCCGCGTAACGATCCCTTTTGCTACAGCAGCATTTTCCCCGAACTCACAGGCCGCACCGTTTGCTACTTTCACCTCTACACCGCTGGATGAGCCATTTTGATGGTTCTTATCATACACTACGCTAATATTAGACCCTTACACTATGGAGGCTACACCAAGGATGAATTTCTCCTATAACATCAGCTACAGTTTGAGGATATGAGTCGCAGAATGTTGGAGCTTGAGCTGACACCACGTCCTCCACCCTGTCTATTGCCAGCATACTTTGATCCTCCACATTTATCAAGATTCCTGTGCGCTCTCAACCGTTGTTATTACACCATTCCCAGGTTTCTGATGCTCATTTCTTTACTATCGAGCGGCAGCACAGATAATTACTTCGACGTGTACACAAGCCGAGGAGGAAGTCCACGCATGTTAACAGTTTACTTTTCTTTCCTCCTCCCCCCTCAGACACCGGTATAGTGGTTTCTGGATTATACGGATTGCATTACAATTGGGTAAAGACACTAATGATAAGCCGGGATTGTGGAGACTTTTAAAGACGACTTCAGACTACGTGATTTTGGTACACTGATATACTTGTTGGGCAAGGGTAGGGTGACCCTGTTTCCCTCTTGACGTGATACATTTTGAAAGGCGATACAATTGTGGTCGGAGAATAATGAGAGCCCAATCATTATAAAATATGCGACAATACTTTATGGCCAATGATGAATGAAAGCTCAGTCGCTATGTCTTCGTTAAGAACGATTGTTAATCCATATGCGTGTGCTGTAATTATAATGCTACGTGCATTCTTACTATGCTCTCATTAAACATAATTACCAAATTACTTGGTTATGCTATGATTATGCTATTACTTGATTGGTTGGTAGAATGACCTATTATGTGTATGTACGTATGACCACTAAACAACTAAATGCACTTCCAGAACAAATAAGACCTGGCCTAACCAATCTTCTTCTTAGAATATGTCGATACAAGGGAACGCCAATACCAACAACCCTCCGCCAACAACAGCGGCATAACTACAAGAGCGCATCTCACAGGCTATTACACAACTCGAGGCCTTGCGCTCCGAACACAGCGAAGGCTGCACCTACAAGCAGTTCTTAGACCACAAACCTCTAGAATTCGATGACACCGGGGGCGCCTTAGCCTTCGTGCGCTGGGTTGAGAAGACGGATGCTGTATTATGATTGAGCAAATGTGCCCCAGAACATCAGGTTACGTACACAGCAGAGCTGTTTGTAGATGGGGCTCTGTCATGGTGGAACCTTCAGGTTCAGATAATGGGCGAGACTACTGCGTATGCTTTGACGTGGGACGAACTGAAAGAACTGATGCGAAAGAGATATTGCTCGAGGGCAGAAGTCCAGAAGTTGGAAACTGAATTGTGGAACTTGAAAATGGAAGGTCCGAAGATAGCTGAGTACGTGCAGAGATTTAACGATTTATCACAAGTTGCTACGCTCCTGGGGGGACCATAGTTTAAAAGAATTGAACGTTTCATAGGGGGATTGGCACCTCAGATTCTAAGCCTGATAACAACGTCTAAACCTTCAACGATCACCGAGGCTATCGACACAAGCGTGGCGCTCACTGAAGAAGCGGTTAGACTAGGAAAATTTTCCAATATGGAAGAGAAAGAGGAGACTCCTGTAGAGTCATCTGGAGATAACAAGAGAAAGCTCACAAATTTCAAAAAGATTACTCAGGCGAGTAACAAGAGGAAGGCCAAAAAGGGAAAGGACTACATGGGTATTCTACCTAAGTGCGACAATTGTCTACGCTATCATGTCGGGCGATGAAAATATGGTGTAACACCCCAAAAAACGGGTTTAGTAATCAAACCATGTTAATATTAATGACTTGGTAAAATACCGTTAGTGGTAAAATTTAACCCGGTGAATATTTGGACTTAAATAAATAATCCTAATATTAACTAAAAGGTGAATAAAAGCTTTTAAGGAAATAAAAAGGATAAAAGGCCCGAGTTAACGGGACCTAAAATAAACTTAATCATAAATATTCCCGAACCCGCTAAGTTAACTAGGAATATTAAACCTAGTTAATAAGTGGGAATATTATTGAAAATAATTAGGGTGTGACCTAATTAATAACTAACCAAACACGAGGGACCAAAGCCGGGTAACTTGAAAATGGAATTATAAACTTAAAAAAAAACACAACACACACACAAGAGTGTGTGTGTGCGTGCGTGAGATGGAGCAGGAGACAAGCTCCATGGGAGCTAACCCTAAACTCAACAAATTCTTCAATTTGGAGGATCAATTGAAGGCCAAACTTGGATCTGAATGCGTAGAAATGATCACCAAGTCAAGGGGATCGTAAGGTATGTCGAATTTCTAACATTCGTGAAGTTGTAAAATTTTGATAATCATCCTAATCGCGAATTAGGTATGAATTAGAGAGGCTATGGCTAGATTAGTGATGTATACTTGCTTAGGAAGGAAACCCTAAGTGAAAATCATACATAACATGCTATAGATGGATGAATTTGGTAAATTAACACACTTAGATAAGTGGGTTTTGATGTTATGATGAAATAGATGATATAGTTATGCTTAGAATCATCATGCATGGTAAGTAATCAGGAAATACTTAAACAATTTGCAAGTTTGAGTATTTGATCATAAGTGATAGTGGTGAATTTTGATGTTAATCTTGGTAAAATAACTAGTTATGAACTAGTTGTAAATGTGTAAAAATGTATGCACATTAGGTGTTTGTTAAAATGCCTAAATGAAAAACTAAAGTGTTGAAATTAGAGTGAAAATGTGCATTTGAATGATATGGCAATTACGTGTGATATGAAGTGATAAGGGTCCTAAATACCATGTTGATTTAGATTAATGTTGTAAACCATGTGATTGAAAGTAGTTAACTTTGATAAACAAAGTTAACTGAGCATGAAGTCGAACAGTAGCTTCGACATAGAAAATAAGTGAGGTGGAATAGTCGTGATTGTTAATGACTAATTTAACCGCCTTGTAAATGATTGACAATAGTTTGACGGGTAACAAGCTAGATGAAAGCTTGGAGGAGGGAGCGGGTCAAACGGAGCAAGTACGGAAAGAAAAGCGTGGCGTGGATGCTAGGTAAGTGAAATTTACACACTTATGTAGAATACCCGTTTATTCGATACATTGTAAACGTGATAACGATAATATTGGAAATATGGAAATTTGTCAAGTGTCGACTAATGTAAATCAAGGTTAAAAGGATACCCATGGCGTAAGCCGAAATGGGTTGAATTTGTAAGAAAAGAGTGTAAAAGAAAAAGGGTATGGTTATAAAATCAGGGATGGGATGGATGTATGAATTGGAAATCAAAAACGATGTTTTTGATTAAATAGATAATGTTGGGCATATAATCCAAACGGGTCGAATGGTGGTGATAACACCATTTGACAATATCGACGAATGTGGTTGTCAAGTCTTATGTTAACATGACCGATTAGCAAATCGGATAATTGCGTCACCATTGATGGTGTGATAATGAAAACGAGGTATAAATCGGGTCTACTTGTTGATCCGGGCCAGGTACGCATAATTATGTTGTAGTTAAAAGTGGTATTTTGGTCGAATAATTTGATAGAGAGTCCTTCGTCATAAAAGGACTAAAATCGACCAACACGCCCTTGTAGGCTAAATGGAACAAACGACCCTTAAAGGTTGTTTGGGAGTTTTATGACTAGGTAAATACTTAGAATAAGTATAGAAGCTGAAAGAGGTATTATATTAACCAAATGGCACTATTTGAGTTTTTGCCGTAAAATAATGATTCGAGAGGTAAAATTTGATTTATATTGATCACCACATTAAACCTACCTTAAATACAGTTGTGGTAGGAGATTATAGGATAAGAAATGTGGTAATGGAATGCTAGAAGCAATCGAAAGCTATTTTAGGCTCGAAAGTGCTTAAATACCCTTAACGGGTCAAAATAAGCATACGAGCGAAAATGGGTTTAAATTGTGTAATAAACCTGTGATTAGAACCTAATATGGTATATAACATTAATTTGAAGAAGTGTAGGTGATATAGGAATCAAACAAATATGTTTGTTTGATAAAATGCATAAACGGGTAAAATTCGATAAAAAGGTAACGACTCGAAGGCTTGAAAGTCTCAAAATTTGTTTATGTTGGATGTTGGATTTTAACTCCATATGATGAAGAATTAAATTACGGACGCGTAGGAAAAAGAATCGGGTAAAACAGATTAAAAACGAGAGAGTTATGCTCGTTTCCGTGAAATCGGGTTAAGCTGGGAACGTACAACAACTGTTAAAGCAGCATTCTGCTGAAAAGGGGGCTAGGCGTCACGCGACGCCCCCTAATTCGGAAAAATGTTATTTTTTTTGTTTGACCCATGGCACTTGTTTAAACTTATTCGTTGACTATCAAAACTAACTTTTAAGTTGGTTTTGATCTTAGGTGATGTTGGGCATGCTACGGATGACGATCAAGCAGCTACGAAGAACCGAACACACAAGATTAAAGCTTCCGCACGGCGTTACGTCATAACTTTTAAATGGCGAACTTATTTATATTATATTGAAAACTTTTTAGTTGTAAAAGTTTTAAATTACTCGTATTTTCTAAGAATACTTAATCGTAATTACATGTTTGATATCGTATTTATACGACAAATTTCAAAATAATAACATGGGTGTTACAAGTTGGTAATCAGAGCTCATGGTTGTTGACAAATGTGTTCGGTTCGAGGCTTGATCGCAAATCCGGTAAATACATGTATGTTAATAGTTTAGCATGCTAAAGTGTTGTAAACAACACATAGGGCTATCGTGTGATACACGTTACCCCAATTAAAATGATTGATATAGTTGATGAAAATACGCGCGTTGACGCGTATAGTAGAAAATGCCTTGTATTATAACACGGGCGATTATTGAAGTTGACGTTACTAACTTTTGTGAATGTTTTAATTGAAGGACACTCGCGTTTGAAGACGACGAGAGTCAAACGAATTGTGGATATGATGATGGAACGGTCCGAGATACGGCAAGGAGAGCATAATCATCAAGGACCTAAATCGCGTAACGATCGCAAATAAGTAATGGCAAGAAAGCCCGTTAAGGCAAGCATTACCAGGTGCACATTTTAAATATAATTGCACAAATAGTAATATGCAACAAATATGTAGAAATTGAAAGTTGCATATGTAGACTAAAAAATTGGAAAAACCCGAATAGAAAATGTATCCAGGATATTGTTTCCAAGAGAAACAAATAGAGGCATTACTTACATAGGGCGTGATGTGAAAACTATAAAAAGGTCATGCGTGTCATCTGTTAATCGCTTACTCTGGCCAAGTAAGTAGTGGCATATGATACCATGAACTTCTTATAGCGGACACATTTACATCCGATGTAGTAAGGACGGGGTGAATGGGACAAATTAAAAAGTACCCAAATGAAACAAATGAACAAAATAGTTGAAAATAATGTAAACGCACAGCCGGGTGACGGAAGCGTATTACATTAGGATAATGAGCCCGATAGAAGGGACAAGGATTAATGTAAATGATGATATAAATGAATGATCAGAAGAAAATTCACGAAAATAAGTCATCTTGGACGAAAGGGCCATGGTGAACAAAACGGGCAAGTAAAACCAAAGTATAGATGACCGCCGGGTCATAAAAACAAAGGTGTTGCCCACATGAAAAAGATAATCAAGGTTGTTAACTTTAGTCGTAGTAAAGCAAGGATAATGATGATAATCGTCACTCATAATTAATGAGGCCGCCAATGGTGGTCACGTAAAGAATAAAAGACATGGTCGAATAAAAGCGACGGATTTCGCTAAGATGACCAAGTAAATCGAAACAAAGTCTTAATGCATACCAGAAGGGGGTGCAATGATAACGATTTCGGTAAAACACCCGGTTGATGGGTAAGGAATTAAACACATGCGTAGACTGAGAAACAGGAACGCGAAATAGAAAGTCAAAAGACTCGGAATATGAGTCATGACTAAAACATGACAAGAATTTTCGCAAACATAAATTTTGGTAATTACGTTCAACCATTTCAAAGTTGGACGGGTCAAATAAAGAATGAAGTTTGACATTCATAAGTGATGAAAATTCACCCCAAAATGAGTCAAACGAGTCAATTAAGGAATAACGCTTAATATAATAGGAAAATGCAAACCGGTGAAACCGGAAAGCTAAAAATAATAAGATAGAAGGACCCGGGTAATGGGTTGTAAAGAAGTATAAGTATGAACCGGGTAATGGTAAGCGTAAGACAAACTGACGTGTAAATGACGCTAGAAGTCGTAAAGTCGGAAAGGATAGTCCGAAAGTGAACAAATGAAACCTTAGACTACGGTTAAGGTCAACTAAAGTTCAAAAACAAAATTAAATGATTCCAAACATAACAAAGGATGCTTTAAAGCTATATAGGTATAAATAGACAATGGAATAAAGACTAGAATAAAAGATGATCTACGGGATCATCATAACCTACGGGATATTAATTAGTGTAAAGGTCTACGGGGCCAAAATGACCCACGGGTCATGAATTGAAGCAAAGGGATCATAAGGGCCTCGTCTTAAAGAGATGAAAGCTTAAGGAAATAGCCTACGAGGTTAAGTGAAGGAACCTACGGGTCAATAGTGTAAGGTGAGGGAACTAGTTACGACTCCCCGCGTAAAACGAGAACGGAAAACAATAAATTATGGGTTGTCAATTTCCTTGATATGAGTAATTGACATAGTTAAAGAGAAAAACGTTAGACTAAAATTCAGTTTTTGTAAGAAATAACATTTTTACGAATATAAATTCTGATAGGAAATTGAATAGTAAGCATGAAAGATTCAAGTCTTGAAACTAATAGGCGCAAGACGATATATTCGAAAAAGTGATATTTTCGAAAATGAAAGGTTGATATGAATTAAACATGATGTGACACGATCACGGTCAAGAAATGCAATGTGAGGTAGAATCACATTATAACCAAGCGAGCGGTAAAAGTAACTGGACTAATAAGTCTAGTTAGTGAGAACGGTTAAGGTCAGCAATTCAAATCAAGAAATTTGGTTTGCTTGTAAGCGGTAGATTCGGTATAACTGAACCGAATAAATAAATTTGAAAATAAAAGAATTTGTTGCTAAAAGTGAAAGATTTCACTAAAGACCTTTAAACGGGTCAAAGTAACGGATTCATAAAGAATTCGATAGTATATGAAAGCGATGGATATCGTTAAGTTAATTAAACTAGTGGAAATAACGAGATTACGTTATTTCAAGTCGCATTATGTCAAGTAAGATACGTAGATGATTAATAAACAAAAGGATGTTACCATACTTTTCTGGTAATACTAACAATTGGTTAAAGTATGAGAAATGCTTAATTGATTATCGAGAGCAAATGCATGGAGTTGAACTCGATAAATTAGGTAAGAAAAGGTTTCGGGGACGAAACCTCTTTAAGAGGGGTAGACTTGTAACACCCCAAAAAACGGGTTTAGTAATCAAACCATGTTAATATTAATGACTTGGTAAAATACCGTTAGTGGTAAAATTTAACCCGGTGAATATTAGGACTTAAATAAATAATCCTAATATTAACTAAAAGGTGAATAAAAGCTTTTAAGGAAATAAAAAGGATAAAAGGCCCGAGTTAACGGGACCTAAAATAAACTTAATCATAAATATTCCCGAACCCGCTAAGTTAACTAGGAATATTAAACCTAGTTAATAAGTGGGAATATTATTGAAAATAATTAGGTTGTTGCCTAATTAATAACTAACCAAACACGAGGGACCAAAGCCGGGTAACTTGAAAATGGAATTATAAACTTAAAAAAAAACACAACACACACACAAGAGTGTGTGTGCGTGCGTGAGATGGAGCAGGAGACAAGCTCCATGGGAGCTAACCCTAAACTCAACAAATTCTTCAATTTGGAGGATCAATTGAAGGCCAAACTCGGATCTGAATGCGTAGAAATTGTCACACCCCGACCGCGTAAAACAACAAATCGCGGCGGAAACATCGGGGAGTGTTGTAACAGAATTAATTGTTTCAAATCCATGGCAATTGAAGTTTCGTTTTATTGATTAAAGTGTTACAATGTCTTATCAAACTAGGAAAATACAACATAGTTAACTAGTCTTGCATCTTTTATTGTCACTAAAGCCCAAGTCTGCCTATATGTATCTTGATCATCTTATGCAACAGTTCCTGAAAAACACATGTGAAAATAGGTACGTCAGCATAAAAATGCCTGTGAGATACATAGGTTTTGTGAAAATAGGTTCCATGACTTATGTTTGAGAAAATGTTTAGTCATGAACCTTTTAGTTTGCTTTGTTTTGTAAATCATTTGAAAAACAATGAGTTCAGATGATATGTATAAATAAATGAATAATGTATGGTTAAATGAATAACCATAGTAAAATGGATTTGTATAAGATAAGTTGTTTGTAAAACAATGTCTTGTGAAAAGTATGTTATTTGTATAAAATGTTCTATGTCACAAACTGAAATGATTCAAATAACGCTACAATATGTAATACCATACAAACACTTATATATAGGAAGTACCAGCGGCGTATCCACCATGCTTGTATCATATTACACACGCATCGTTACTTAATCACTTAATCAAACCAAAACACCAAAGTAATGTTCATGTCTAATGTAAATCATGTAATGGTTACAAACGGTTCAACAGTTACAAACGGTTCACAGATATCAACGGATCACACAGTCATATGATTACAACGGTTCACATAGTCAAATGATTACAACGGTTCAAAATGTAGTATAATGTGTTCATACGCTGGATAAGCATATGCAACAGAAAGGCAATGTAAAACAATGTACTAAGTAATGCACACAATGGGCACACCTAGCATGAAATGTCATGTAAAACGATGTACTAAGTAATGCACACAATGGGCACACCTAGCATGAAATGTTATGTAAAATGATGTACTAAGTAATGCACACAATGGGCACACCTAGCATAAAATGTATTGAAATCATGTACTATAAAGTACTAACGAACATAGCAGGTATATGATGTGAAAACAGGAAAACTTGAAAGTAACAAGTAGGCACATGTGTTCCACCCCAAAACAGTTTGGAAAACAGTAAAAGAGGGGTCTATGTACTCACTTGAGATTGCTCAGTTGTCTAAAGATGACCACCGAGTAATGCTATAGATCACGGAATCAAACGGCACCTAATATAGGTAACTATGTTAATAAACCGGACCTAAATCGGAAGACTGGATAGCATTAGGGTTTGTAAACCAAATGAGTGTAGGAACTCATGTGATATGGTTTAACAAAGCCTACATACTAAATGAAACTTGACCTAAGTCTTATCGACCCATTACGATCCGTTTAGGTAGCTTATGCTACTTTAACGCGTCGTGCGCGTAAAACGCGTTCGGAACGCCTAACCAGCCCTATGACAAGTGTTATATGCCTAAACATGTTACATAATCAGTTATGTGACAAAGGTTTAGGTTACATATGCTTAATTACCAATTATACATGAAAAGGGTATTCTGGTAATTTACCTAAGGCATATAAACTACCTATCATACAACTACTTAAACGATGTGACCATAGGGTATAACCTCGGAAGGTTATTCCCTACCTACTATGGTCACCTAATGTGTTTGGTCAGATCCTAATGATCGACCAAACTGGGTCGGGTTCGAAGGTATAGGCGATTTATTAGATCGCCTACCCTACGACCCTAGACAACGTGGTAATCAGTGGGCATAGTCCCAAGGGACTATGACCAACGTGATTACACTCACGTTGCGAAGTTCAAACGAACTTCGCATTGACCATTACTGGTCAACGCTGAAAGTCAAACAAAGTTTGACTTTCTGACTCAAAAAGCAGTAAAATAAGGAAAAGAACGAAAGAATACTTACGAAGGGTCCCCGAATGCTAAACTCGATTCGAAAATCTCAGGTATGAAACAAATGTTTCAACTTAGAGTTTCTCAATTCAAGTTTCTAGTGATTTTGAACAAAGGGGTGTTGGGGTATTTATAGTTTTCGGGTAACCGCTAGGATCGTTTCTTGGAAAAGGGGAAAAGATCTAGTCCGTACACTTGTCACAATGTTGTGGAAGCTAAATATGATCCTTATCTAGTGACTAAGCAAGTTTAGAACATGTGGTGGAGGATCAAATGGCTGCAACTTGTGATTAGAAACATTTAATCTGGTCTGATAGTGGGAAGCGGCCCGCTTCAGGATCAGGCAAACACAATGCGGGCCGCCTGACCCTTCTGATCCGCAAATATGTTTGAAAAATGACAGTTTCAGTCCCTGCACGTGTTTAAGCCCATTTCCGGCACTTCTAAGGCCCGTAAAGCCAACTTTAAGGCCCTAAAATGATGCCTAAACATTGTGGACATGAAACATGCTCAAAAATATGTCGGGTGATGGTTCGTTTGGTCGTACGAACGCGATGTTCGCTTAATTACGACGGAATGCGCATAAGCGCGAAAAACGATCCAAATGACGAAACGAATGGATTTTTCTTATGCCGAACACTAAAATAATATATTATAGTGCTTACATAAATTTTTGGATGTACGGATGTATTCAGAACGTAAGATATGCGCGAAAATGCAAACTTGTGCACTTTTTGACACTTTTAGTCCCTGAATGACCCAAAAGTTTATTTTAGCACACCGAACCCCTCAAAGCCTATTTCTAAGCTATGTAAAGGATGTTTAAGGTGTGTTTAACTTATGGTTATGTTCCGGAATGTTCGTTACAGTTCAAATTGACATACTTTCACAGTTTGTCATATTTAGTCCCTGTAGTCGAATTAACTTGTTTTTGCCATACCAAAGCCTTTAAAACTTATTTCTAAGTTATGTAAAGGTTATTTAAGGTATGTTAAGCCTATTTCACTATTCCGGAGTGTTCGTTGCATTAAACTGGTTATATTTACGCATCAGTGCGCGTATAACCTTCCAGAAAGCGATTTAGAGCTTGAAATCGAACAAGACTTGATATGTGCAAAAGATACACATATTTATACAAGTCCAAAGTATGAAATACAATATTTCATTGGTTTGGAATTTGTTTGATGGTTGAAATGACACAGGTGTTACAGTCTCCCCTACTTTAGGAAATTTCGTCCCGAAATTTATTCGTAGGAGTCCGTCTATGACTTTGTGTCAAATAGTCATCAAAGATATGTAAAGCATAATCTGATTATTTTCCTCAACGGATATTTTTCAGAAGTGAAAATGAATGAACAGGGTCATTTTCTTTTCAACGGGTTCTTCGGAAATGGAAAATAAAGGAATTAACTAAACGGATATACATTTCCCTTAACGGATATTCTTCAGAAGTGAAAATGAATGGATGATTCATTCTTTCTCAAGGGATTCTTCGTCAGGAATGGGAATGAAGGAATAATCCACGGATATTCATTTCTCTCAACGGATATTCTTCAGAACAAAAAAAAAATGAACAAACGAGGTCATTTTCCTCAACGGTTTGTTCTTCAGAATTTGAAATGAAAGAAAAATCAACGGATATTCATTTCCTCAACGGATAAATCTTCAGAAACGAAAATGAATTAACGGAGTCATTTTCAACGGTTGCTTCCTCAGAGTTGGAAATGAAAGACTACACAACGGATATTCATTTCCTCAACGGATAAATCTTCAGAAACGAAAATGAACTAACGGAGTCATTTTCAACGGTTGCTTCCTCAGAGTTGGAAATGAAGGACTACACAACGGATATTCATTTCCTCAACGGATAAATCTTCAGAAACGAAAATGAACTAACGGAGTCATTTTCAACGGTTATTTCCTCAGAGTTGGAAATGAAGGATTACACAACGGATATTCATTTCCTCAACGGATAAATCTTCAGAAACGAAAATGAACTAACGGAGTCATTTTCAACGGTTGCTTCCTCAGAGTTGGAAATGAAGGACTACACAACGGATATTCATTTCCTCAACGGATAAATCTTCAGAAACGAAAATGAACTAACGGAGTCATTTTCAACGGTTATTTCCTCAGAGTTGGAAATGAAGGATTACACAACGGATATTCATTTCCTCAACGGATATTCTTCAGAACGAAAATGAATGGATAATTCATTTTCCTCAACGGTTATTCTTCAGAATGGAAATGAAAAGATAAACAACGGGTATTCATTTCCTCAACGGATATTCTTCAGAACAAAAATGAATGAATAATTCATTTTTTTTAACGGTTATTCTTCAGAATGGAAATGAAAAGATAAACAACGGATATTCATTTCCTCAACGGATATTCTTCAGAATGAAAATGAATGGATAATTCATTTTTTTTTTCAACGGTTATTCTTCAGAATGGAAATGAAAAGATAAACAACGGATATTCATTTCCTCAACGGATATTCTTCAGAAGTGAAAAATGAATAGCTAGTTCATTTTTCCTCAACGGATGCTTCATCAGAATTGGAAATGAATAGGGTTTACTCTAGATACATGATAGAACTTGCTGTGATTTTCGTGCACTAAATTCCATAATTATGTATGCATCCATAATTACGTAATTCCTTGCACAGTCCGCACAGTTTGTTTTATAATGTTGTGGGGAAGGATGTCGAACTAGTGGTGACGGTGACTAAACTACCATAGGGTCCTTTTAATTAGATCAACAGAGGATCTTCTTAATTAGGCCACCAAGGAGTCCTTTCAGCTTGTATCATCCAGTTTAACTAGACCACTCAAGGGATCTAATTATGAAGCAGTACTTTATAATCCAAGGGACTTATCTACAACGTAGAAGTCCATGAAGGATTTTAGGTAGTACCTTTGGGTATCCTACTAGGAATCTCTTGCACAAGGATATGTAAGATTTTACGAGGATTTGGATAACATAATTTGAATTACATGACACATAAAAGGGAACACATAAGCACATAACCACATAATTGTTTAATTGTTATCATATTGTTATTGATTGCTATTAACTTGGCACTTCGTACTTTGTTTCTCTTGGAAGAAACGGGTACTTAGGATTTTCGTGAAAAACGCAAGAGATCATAAAATGGAAGAAATTTGGGGGTAGTCTGTTCTTCAAGGAATACGGTTCCTTGATTGTCGGTATTGTAGAGGATATGTTGTTTATACATACAATCACATAAATACATTGCGATGTAAATAAAAGATTTATTTATAAACAATGATAACAACAACCGTTTCATGGATCGTGACAACAAAAGAAAATAATACATAAGACGTGATTATTTCTAAACGATGTTGTCTTCTGGTTGGTCATATGCTCATCCCTGCGCTGGATTTGCATTAGCAAGTCTTGGGCAATTCCTACTAAAATGGCCTATCTCGCCACAGTTGTAGCAAGACCCCGGTGGAAAACGAGCTTGAGCAGGGTTGTTGTTAATCTGATTTGGTGCTGCTGCTGCTGGGCAAACCCTCGCGGTATGACCTATAAGTCCGCAAACTTGGCATATGCGGCACTTCACACCAGCATGATGATGTAGGCCACATTGGTTGCACAAGGGTGCAGTTCCGTTGTAGGGTTTCCTGGCAAGGGGTTGAGCTGGTTGGTTGGGGACGGCTTGATCATTGTGAGCGACCACGGCGAAGTTCTGAGAAGCCTTTCGCTTCTTTGACCTCTTAGGGGATCCAGTCTGTTCATCCATGATCTTTGATTCCTCGATTGGTTTCGATTCCTCGACCAGTTTCTTGTCACCCTTTCGGAAAAGCTTACGTTTCCTGATCTGCGATTCAGTCAAGGTTGCAGATAGCTCAATGGCCTGCCTAACAGTAGTAGGGTTGCTACCTGTCAAAATGTCTTGTATTGAGTCGGGAAGGCCATCAATGTACTTTTCGATTGCCTTATCCAAAGGCGTGACCATGTTTGGACATAACAGACTTAACTCCTCATAACGGTCCGTGTAAGCTCGATGCTCACCGCTATCTTGCTTAAGATCATCAAATTCCCTTTCCAAAGCCCTGATCTCATGACGAGGACAGAATTCCTTCATCATGAGAGCCCTAATTTCGGCCCATGTCTGTGCTAGAGCAACTTCTGCACCTCGATCTCTCATAACCCCGTTCCACCACGTAAGGGCCCTCTTCTGGAACACACTCGTAGAAAACTCGACCTTGCGATTGTCAGGACACTGCACGTGGCGGAAAGTATTCTCAATGCTCTCGAACCATTGAAGAAGACCAGTCGCTCCCTCAGAACCACTAAACTTGAGTGGTTTAGCCTGGTTAAAATCCTTGTATTTGCATGTAACATTGTTATTGTTGTTGGCTTGATTCCATTGAGCAAAGAGGTTTGGGAATTGAGCAGCCATTTGCTGCGCAATGATTTCTGCCAGCTCGGCAGTCGCTATCTGGTTCTCGCGTCGAGGAGGCATTCTAAAAGAGGAAACATGAAAAGAAACGAGTGAGAGATTTAGACGAAAAGAATGAGATGAAACAAATCTGATGAAAGCAAGGATAGTGGTCATTTGTTTGTTACTACAAAGCAACAAACGACCTCGGTGAAAAATCAAAGTAAATAGGTCAAAAATAATGTATCGCGAAGACATGCTCGCCTATAAGTGAACACTCATCCCAAGAATTCCCAGGTAAGCACAACTGGTCTCGCGTCTGGTTGAGATGTATACGAGGTGCTTGCCTAGACAGAAAACTCAGAATACAGGCATTCACCCTTCCAGTTTGCACGTGTTCACATTATTTAAAACCCAAAACCTTGACGAGATTTTTTTTTTTGAAAACTCAAAGGGGTTCAAAACCTTATAACAGAGGGTTCAAAACCTAGTAATTAATCATCCTAGAACAGATGATTAGTTTTCAAAGCGGTTTCGAAAATTATGCTCTTGTTGTGGTAGTCGCCTAAGGATAGGTGACGGTATAGTTTTATGACTAAACGCAAGTAAACTCGCGTTAGGGTCCTAAGAAAGTTATAGACTAGGTCAAAGCATTACTAATAACCTAATTCCCTATAACCATTGGCTCTGATACCATCTTTTCTGTCACACCCCGACCGCGTAAAACAACAAATCGCGGCGGAAACATCGGGGAGTGTTGTAACAGAATTAATTGTTTCAAATCCATGGCAATTGAAGTTTCGTTTTATTGATTAAAGTGTTACAATGTCTTATCAAACTAGGAAAATACAACATAGTTAACTAGTCTTGCATCTTTTATTGTCACTAAAGCCCAAGTCTGCCTATATGTATCTTGATCATCTTATGCAACAGTTCCTGAAAAACACATGTGAAAATAGGTACGTCAGCATAAAAATGCCTGTGAGATACATAGGTTTTGTGAAAATAGGTTCCATGACTTATGTTTGAGAAAATGTTTAGTCATGAACCTTTTAGTTTGCTTTGTTTTGTAAATCATTTGAAAAACAATGAGTTCAGATAATATGTATAAATAAATGAATAATGTATGGTTAAATGAATAACCATAGTAAAATGGATTTGTATAAGATAAGTTGTTTGTAAAACAATGTCTTGTGAAAAGTATGTTATTTGTATAAAATGTTCTATGTCTCAAACTGAAATGATTCAAATAACGCTACAATATGTAATACCATACAAACACTTATATATAGGAAGTACCAGCGGCGTATCCACCATGCTTGTATCATATTACACACGCATCGTTACTTAATCACTTAATCAAACCAAAACACCAAAGTAATGTTCATGTCTAATGTAAATCATGTAATGGTTACAAACGGTTCAACAGTTACAAACGGTTCACAGATATCAACGGATCACACAGTCATATGATTACAACGGTTCACATAGTCAAATGATTACAACGGTTCAAAATGTAGTATAATGTGTTCATACGCTGTATAAGCATATGCAACAGAAAGGCAATGTAAAACAATGTACTAAGTAATGCACACAATGGGCACACCTAGCATGAAATGTCATGTAAAACGATGTACTAAGTAATGCACACAATGGGCACACCTAGCATGAAATGTTATGTAAAACGATGTACTAAGTAATGCACACAATGGGCACACCTAGCATAAAATGTATTGAAATCATGTACTATAAAGTACTAACGAACATAGCAGGTATATGATGTGAAAACAGGAAAACTTGAAAGTAACAAGTAGGCACATGTGTTCCACCCCAAAACAGTTTGGAAAACAGTAAAAGAGGGGTCTATGTACTCACTTGAGATTGCTCAGTTGTCTAAAGATGACCACCGAGTAATGCTATAGATCACGGAATCAAACGGCACCTAATATAGGTAACTATGTTAATAAACCGGACCTAAATCGGAAGACTGGATAGCATTAGGGTTTGTAAACCAAATGAGTGTAGGAACTCATGTGATATGGTTTAACAAAGCCTACATACTAAATGAAACTTGACCTAAGTCTTATCGACCCATTACGATCCGTTTAGGTAGCTTATGCTACTTTAACGCGTCGTGCGCGTAAAACGCGTTCGGAACGCCTAACCAGCCCTATGACAAGTGTTATATGCCTAAACATGTTACATAATCAGTTATGTGACAAAGGTTTAGGTTACATATGCTTAATTACCAATTATACATGAAAAGGGTATTCTGGTAATTTACCTAAGGCATATAAACTACCTATCATACAACTACTTAAACGATGTGACCATAGGGTATAACCTCGGAAGGTTATTCCCTACCTACTATGGTCACCTAATGTGTTTGGTCGGATCCTAATGATCGACCAAACTGGGTCGGGTTCGAAGGTATAGGCGATTTATTAGATCGCCTACCCTACGACCCTAGACAACGTGGTAATCAGTGGGCATAGTCCCAAGGGACTATGACCAACGTGATTACACTCACGTTGCGAAGTTCAAACGAACTTCGCATTGACCATTACTGGTCAACGCTGAAAGTCAAACAAAGTTTGACTTTCTGACTCAAAAAGCAGTAAAATAAGGAAAAGAACGAAAGAATACTTACGAAGGGTCCCCGAATGCTAAACTCGATTCGAAAATCTCAGGTATGAAACAAATGTTTCAACTTAGAGTTTCTCAATTCAAGTTTCTAGTGATTTTGAACAAAGGGGTGTTGGGGTATTTATAGTTTTCGGGTAACCGCTAGGATCGTTTCTTGGAAAAGGGGAAAAGATCTAGTCCGTACACTTGTCACAATGTTGTGGAAGCTAAATATGATCCTTATCTAGTGACTAAGCAAGTTTAGAACATGTGGTGGAGGATCAAATGGCTGCAACTTGTGATTAGAAACATTTAATCTGGTCTGATAGTGGGAAGCGGCCCGCTTCAGGATCAGGCAAACACAATGCGGGCCGCCTGACCCTTCTGATCCGCAAATATGTTTGAAAAATGACAGTTTCAGTCCCTGCACGTGTTTAAGCCCATTTCCGGCACTTCTAAGGCCCGTAAAGCCAACTTTAAGGCCCTAAAATGATGCCTAAACATTAAGGACATGAAACATGCTCAAAAATATGTCGGGTGATGGTTCGTTTGGTCGTACGAACGCGATGTTCGCTTAATTACGACGGAATGCGCATAAGCGCGAAAAACGATCCAAATGACGAAACAAATGGATTTTTCTTATGCCGAACACTAAAATAATATATTATAGTGCTTACATAAATTTTTGGATGTACGGATGTATTCAGAACGTAAGATATGCGCGAAAATGCAAACTTGTGCACTTTTTGACACTTTTAGTCCCTGAATGACCCAAAAGTTTATTTTAGCACACCGAACCCCTCAAAGCCTATTTCTAAGCTATGTAAAGGATGTTTAAGGTGTGTTTAACTTATGGTTATGTTCCGGAATGTTCGTTACAGTTCAAATTGACATACTTTCGCAGTTTGTCATATTTAGTCCCTGTAGTCGAATTAACTTGTTTTTGCCATACCAAAGCCTTTAAAACTTATTTCTAAGTTATGTAAAGGTTATTTAAGGTATGTTAAGCCTATTTCACTATTCCGGAGTGTTCGTTGCATTAAACTGGTTATATTTACGCATCAGTGCGCGTATAACCTTCCAGAAAGCGATTTAGAGCTTGAAATCGAACAAGACTTGATATGTGCAAAAGATACACATATTTATACAAGTCCAAAGTATGAAATACAATATTTCATTGGTTTGGAATTTGTTTGATGGTTGAAATGACACAGGTGTTACAGAAATGATCACCAAGTCAAGGGGATTGTAAGGTATGTCGAATTTCTAACATTCGTGAAGTTGTAAAATTTTGATAATCATCCTAATCGCGAATTAGGCATGAATTAGAGAGGCTATGGCTAGATTAGTGATGTATACTTGCTTAGGAAGGAAACCCTAAGTGAAAATCATCCATAACATGCTATAGATGGATGGATTTGGTAAATTAACACACTTAGATAAGTGGGTTTTGATGTTATAATGAAATAGATGATATAGTTATCCTTAGAATCATCATGCATGGTAAGTAATCAGGAAATACTTAAACAATTTGCAAGTTTGAGTATTTGATCATAAGTGATAGTGGTGAATTTTGATGTTAATCTTGGTAAAATAACTAGTTATGAACTAGTTGTAAATGTGTAAAAATGTATGCACATTAGGTGTTTGTTAAAATGCCTAAATGAAAAACTAAAGTGTTGAAATTAGAGTGAAAATGTGCATTTGAATGATATGGAAATTACGTGTGATATGAAGTGATATGGGTCCTAAATACTATGTTGATTTAGATTAATGTTGTAAACCATGTGATTGAAAGTAGTTAACTTTGATAAACTAAGTTAACTGAGCATGAAGTCGAACAGTAGCTTCGACATAGAAAATAAGTGAGGTGGAATAGTCGTGATTGTTAATGACTAATTTAACCGCCTTGTAAATGATTGACAATAGTTTGACGCGTAACAAGCTAGATGAAAGCTTGGAGGAGGGAGCGGATCAAACGGAGCAAGTACGGAAAGAAAAGCGTGGCGTGGATGCTAGGTAAGTGAAATTTACACACTTATGTAGAATACCCATTTATTCAATACGTTGTAAACGTGATAACGATAATATTGGAAATATGGAAATTTGTCAAGTGTCGACTAATGTAAATCAAGGTTAAAAGGATACCCATGGCGTAAGCCGAAATGGGTTGAATTTGTAAGAAAAGAGTGTAAAAGAAAAAGGGTATGGTTATAAAATCCGGGATAGGATGGATGTATGAATTGGAAATCAAAAACGATGTTTTTGATTAAATAGATAATGTTGGGCATATAATCCAAACGGGTCGAATGGTGGTGATAACACCATTTGACAATATCGACGAATGTGGTTGTCAAGTCTTATGTTAACATGACCGATTAGCAAATCAGATAATTGCGTCACCATTGATGGTGTGATAATGAAAACGAGGTATAAATCGGGTCTACTTGTTGATCCGGGCCAGGTACGCATAATTATGTTGTAGTTAAAAGTGCTATTTTGGTCGAATAATTTGAGAGAGAGTCCTTCGTCATAAAAGGACTAAAATCGACCAACACGCCCTTGTAGGCTAAATGGAACAAACGACCCTTAAAGGTTGTTTGGAAACGATTTTTATGACTAGGTAAATACTTAGAATAAGTATAGAAGCTGAAAGAGGTATTATATTAGCCAAATGGCACTATTTGAGTTTTTGTCGTAAAATAATGATTCGAGAGGTAAAATTTGATTTATATTGATCACCAAAATAAACCTACCTTAAATACATTTGTGGTAGGAGATTATAGGATAAGAAATGTGGTAATGGAATGCTAGAAGCAATCGAAAGCTATTTTAGGCTCGAAAGTGCTTAAATACCCTTAACGGGTCAAAATAAGCATACGAGCGAAAATGGGTTTAAATTGTGTAATAAACCTGTGATTAGAACCTAATATGGTATATAACATTAATTTGAAGAAGTGTAGGTGATATAGGAATCAAACAAATATGTTTGTTTGATAAAATGCATAAACGGGTAAAATTCGATAAAAAGGTAACGAGTCGAAGGCTTGAAAGTCTCAAAATTTATTTATGTTGGATGTTGGATTTTAACTCCATATGATGAAGAATTAAATTACGGACGCGTAGGAAAAAGAATCGGGTAAAACGGATTAAAAACGAGAGAGTTATGCTCGTTTCCGTGAAATCGGGTTAAGCTGGGAACGTACAGCAACTGTTAAAGCAGCATTCTGCTGAAAAGGGGGCTAGGCGTCACGCGACGCCCCTTGGCATCATGCGACGCCCCCTAATTCGGAAAAATGTTATTTTTTTGTTTGTTTGACCCATGGCACTTGTTTAAACTTATTAGTTGACTATCAAAACTAACTTTTAAGTTGGTTTTGATCTTAGGTGATGCTGGGCATGCTACGGATGACGATCAAGCAGCTACGAAGAACCAAACACACGAGATTAAAGCTTCCGCACGGCGTTACGTCATAACTTTTAAATGGCGAACTTATTTATATTATATTGAAAACTTTTTAGTTGTAAAAGTTTTAAATTACTCGTATTTTCTAAGAATACTTAATCGTAATTACATGTTTGATATCGTATTTATACGACAAATTTCAAAATAATAACATGGGTGTTACATATGGAAAATGATATAATTGTGGCAAGAGAGGGCATCCTAAGGAAACTTGTAGGCAAGATACAGAACATAGAAAAAGAGGCCAAGATAGTAGCAAGAATCACGGAGGGAACAACGACAGTGAGGATTATCCAGGCAGGACAAGTGACAGGCAGAAACGTGCTCAAGGTTGTCTTAACTGTTGGAGCAAGAAGCATATCAGAAAATACTGCCCTAAGAAGAATCAGGCACGAGGATAAAAGCTCAGTAGTAGAGCTAGGGGAGTACACCAGGAATCCAAGCATGGATATCGGTACGTTCCATATTACTCAACGTTATGCATCTGTGTTGCCAGATACTGTTGTAAATTTTAAGATTTGCATCTCTAGAGTTTGAGAGTATACTGGGTTTAGTAGCAAGTAAGTTAGATAACTCATACTCAATGGAACTAGCTAGGTGAAGCCAGTGGAAGCCAACGCAGTAACTAGAAACGACAAGATAGAACCCGGAGAGCGTAAGTTTACGCTTGATCTGTTGCCCGTTGAGTTGGGAAACTTCGACGAGGTAATTGGGATGGATTAAATTCTAAGTGATCGAGCGAAGATTGATATCCGCATCCCGACGGCGAATGAGGGAACGATCTTGACTCATGAAGCAGGATACGCCTGTACAATTTACCAATTGCTTAAAGGCACAGGAAATTGTTGCGTAAAGGATGCGTTGTCTTCTTGGCTCATGTCGGGGACAAGGGAGCCGAAGAACCAAAACTCGAAGATATTCCTGTGATAAGGAAATATCCTGAAGTCTTTCTGAAGACTTACCAGAATTATCTCCTCAACGATTAGTCGAATCTCGCATCGATTTAATTCCAGGCACCACACCTGTAGTCGATGCACCGTAGCGACTTACATCCTCGGAGATGCAAGGATTGACAAAGTAACCTCAGAAGTTGATAGAGAAGGAAGATAACAAACCAAAATTCCCTTTTGAGTAACCCCAATTCTGCTCGTCAAGAAGAAGGACGTGATTTTCAAATAAGCATCAACTACCAGGAGCTGAACGAGCTAACCCACAAGAGTCAGTAACTCTTGCTGAGAATTAACGAATTTCTTACTTAACTAACTGTGAGGATCCGACTATTACTACACGACTGATCGATGATCGAGTGTCATTAGCTGTGAATTCGGGAATAAAGTATACTGGGAAATTGTGGGACAATAATTTGTTTTTAAACATACACAAAAATGGTGTTTCCTATACAATGCACAAAACAGATCCACACAGAATACAAAACCTTGAGGATCCAGAAGATATATACTTAAGACCTTTGGGAACCTAGGTCCAAACTCGTAAAGGTTGTTACTTAGGAACCATATCTGTTAACTCAATCAAACACCATTAACCTGACATACATGCCATTTCAATTAACAAAACAGAAAGTACTTCAAGTTCTTTTGTTGAAATCCTCACTTTTTCTTCTAGCGAGTAGATGTTTGCATCTCTACTCCCCTTAATGGTAGGTGCATCGCATTGATTTTCTTCGCTGAGAGCGAACACCCATTTGCTTCGAATACTTGGTCATTTCTCCATTTTAGCAAACACTCATTGTTTCATTACTTGAAAACTCACCTGTTACGCATGCACCATCTGCTACGCATGCGGTTTCATTTCAAACGCTTCATTGAAGTTCAAATATTATGTTGCTAAATCTAAATTACTGGTTTGTGATTCGAATGTCCTACATTATTGTAATTGTTGGCTCTTTTGGTATCAAGTCAACACACTCTCTTGAAACTTTTTTTTATTTCAAATTATATTCATGGTTTATTTTTGTTACCATGCCGAGATTTCCTTTGTTGATACATACGTTTATTGTCATGTCACACTGAAACTAAGTTCAATTGCTTGGACTTATCCATTTCACATATTCAATTTAAGACGCCATATGATGTGTTGAGAGCATCATATTCAAACATTTTGCAAAGGTTCTTTTGTTTCGAGTCGTAGTGGACTTGGTTATTCTATGACCCCACTAAATCATTTGTTGATTTCGATACCTTACGGTGATACTTTCACGAAATTGGAGCTTGCGCTAATTTGGTTACTCACTTCATACACGGATTTAAATTATTTGCTAATTTGCTCTAAATCCGTCTTGTCTATCTCAATTAAAGCAGTCTCTACACAGTTGTGTGTTAAGGCAATGGTACATAGATTCATTTCATAGCACGGTGTACCTCCTAACGGTTCTTTCGTTACAAATTAAAAACCTCGTAGTATTTATTGTTTTCCACTTTCAAACAGAGACAGTAATACCTTGATGTTCTGTATTCAATTAAAAACTCAATGACATTGTGTAAATCAAAACTTCAGGCTTGTTTCGGTACATCTTCATTTGAATTCGAACACGGTGAACTTGTTCAGTCACCACTATATTTGAATTATGTCAATACGACACCTTGTGGTGTCATTACAAACTTGCAGCCTGTGCTGATCATGGTCAACCGTCTCACACGAAACTACACATGCTTTTGTTTGGCTGGTCATTTAAACATTTCTCATGCAACTACGAATCAAGACAGTGATACACCAAATTCGCTTGTATTCCACTCGGTGTACTTTCGAAACTTAAGAATGTCAACACACTAAACCTTGCCATTCATCTATTCGGGAGATTGACATATCATTTTACTATTACATTTGAGTTGTTGACTTTGAATTTATATGGCGGATGCTATGGTTTGTGAAAACTCGTATGCATATTGCGTTCGATCGTCTGAGAATTTTACTAGTCAAAACTCCTCTTTGGTGGAACCCTGTTAGCTGGATTACACTAGACTATACGTCAAATACGTCCTATACATTTGACATCAAAATGCTAAAAGCACATACCTTTTAACCATTGGATTCGTGTTGATTATATATTCTTAGATCCACCCGATGTGAATAAGTTTTGAGTCAGTTTGGTGACTATCTACCCCGGAATTATTCATATACATACACGCATAATGAAACCCTAAGGAGTTAAGGTAGTACAAATTTCGAGGACAAAATTTTCTTAACGGGGGGAGAATGTGACAACCGTCAAATTTGCATGCATCCGTACAATTAATTAATTCTAATTATGTGCTTAATGACTGTGCTTGATTACAACTGACAATTTAAACTGCTTTATGATTTTTGTATCATACATACATATGCATCATACTTCATATCCGTCACTTCATTTATTACACATGAACTTTAGTGCCATACTTGATGCACAAAGCACAGTTAGCACGCTGAGCGGATAATTCAGAAACATGCTGACAATGCCAGCACATAGACAGACAATGTTTTGAGGCCAGTATGAGCCAGAGACAGGGTACTACACTAGTGTGGAATGTAGGGAAGTGAGGACCATAAAACTGCGTCACTAGGTGATAGTTAAAGTGCCGGGAAGTGCCTAAAACACACTTTAAGTGCAGAATTCTGCATTTATTAACAAAATTCAGCATTGTAACATGCTAGTAAGGTGCAAAAATATGGCAGAATAGTCCTGTATGCTTTCCTAAGTGCCGGGAATTAATTGGGTTACAAAAATATTTATAAAAGACACTTTACGGAATAATTAAACACTTTAACAAAACGGTATCTAACCGAATAACCGGACATTACCCGGGACACCAAATTTTTACCAAACACATTGTTTAAATTTTTCTTGGCTAGTCATGATCCCCGAGCACCCTAACACCCACTAAATATCAAGTAACTAACCTATGGAAGTTTATACTTGAAACCAAACTACCACTTACTAACTTGGTTACAAAATTTACATCCAACCCCCCCCCCTTAACCGAATTCGGTCCTAAGAGGACCCACAAACATTCCCACCATACTTCATATCTTATATTTTATTTGATTGTTACTTGTGATAGTTAACAAAATATGTAGTAGAGATTATAAGTATGGCACCAAAGATCATTCATCATTCCTTCATATCCTTCACAAGATTACACCCACTCTTACTCACTCTCTCTTCCTCCCTCTCGGCTCACTTCAACCGCCACCACCATCACCATAACAACATCATCTTCATCCATTTTTGAGCTTCCTTCAAGGTTAGAAGGTGATTCAAAGGATCTTGCAACTTGTGGAACTTCAAGGAGCTTCTTTCACTTGCTTTTCACCATCATCTTCTTCACCTTTTCACTAGAGATTCTTCCCTAGCCTTGTGCTAGTTGTAAGTCTTTGATCTACCCTAGTATACTTCCATTTTGAGTAATTAAAACTTATGTTATGTTAAATATTGCAAGAACACTAAGCACAAGAACTAAAGACATAAACTTGAAGCTACATAAAGTTTACATAAGGATGTTACATGAAGATGAAATGATGTAGTAGGATGTTGTTATGAGTATATTGTTGGTTTCATAATGATTCTTGGTTATGTGGTATTAATCACCATATGGATCTTGTTAAATAATATTTAGAAATATGATTTAACAAGATTAGAAAGTGGTTATGTGTTACATAAAATAACCACCTTCTAGTTAAATATGAACTTGATAAAATGATTTTTTCTTGAAATATAATTAAACAAGTGAGTTGATGATCTTGTAAATCCAAGAGTTACAAAAGGCTTTTCTAAATAAACCAAGTTCAAGAACCGATTTCTAAAATGAAATAAGTGTAAAAACCTTTTATTTACAAGAAGAGTTCAAGAGTTTTAATTTTTGTAAAAATTGCTTACAAGTTGTAAACACTAAACTTTTGTAAGAAAATGATTTTTAAAATAAACGAATACACTTTGGAAGGTAACAAAGTCCACTAAAAGCTTTACTAAGTTACTACGTGTTTTCGGGATATATCAAGATTCATGATTAATATGTAACGCACATAGTTTTCGCTCTTGGTGATGTAAAATTGTTTAAGGATTGGTTGCTAATTGATTTTGAAAAGAAAATGATATGCTAATAAGCATGGGCACCTCCGTTTTTAGGGAAAACTCTGGCGAAATTTTCTAAAAATCCCAAGACTTAAAAAATTATTTTCTAACAAGAATTTACAAATGTGTTAACTTTGTTTTCGGAAGTAAACTTCGCCATAAGTTTTGTTACTATATTTCAAAGTATCGGAGGTGGGTTTTCGTAAATAAAAGCGGACAAACATATTTTTAGAATATATATTTCATACTAAAACGCTTGTGTAAATATTTGTGTGACTTGGGGAACTAGTTATATCACTTAGAGAAAAGTAATATAACTTAACAAAAATATGGTTCCTAGTATATTTGGAAAAATATATATTTTGGGATATATTATTTTTGATAAATAAATTATTATATATTTTCTAGATTGGGACTTAAAAATATATAATGTCAAGACTTTAAACCACAAAAATACATGTATAAAATACCCCCATCCTTGGGAAGGAGATACACATATAAAATACTTGAGAAGTATGAATACGAAATAGTTGCCTAACTATTATTCCAAAACCCTAAAAATAAAACTTAAGTTAAAATAATTATTATTATTTTAACAAGAAGTTATGACTTGGAATAATAACAAGTGACGTAACTCAAACCCGTAAATACAAAGGCAAGGCACGACCCGATCGTCTAATAGACATTAGTACGTTGTAGGTTGTCGTGCAACGGACCAAGTTTGAGTTGACGATACGATTCAGGAGACGCAATACTATGAGTTCATGTCCCCCCTTTTCTCCTAACTGTTTTCAGTTTTATAACTTCGGGGGTGAAATACATGTTACAATTATACAGACATTTTTATACATGGTATGGTTAGCTTAAGGAGGGCATACTACTTAGATCATGTGAGTGGGTAGGCGGAAACTTAAGGCCATCAATCCTCGTTGTAGGACCGAGGGACATGAGTGATAGATCTATTCGAGTGTAGCGAGCCCCACTCCTGAGTCCGCTAAGTGGACCATGTGGTGACTATGTCTTACAGCCGGAAGCCCGGTGCCAAATCTGCTAGGTTTGAGTCTTCCTGCATCACTTCACACATATCAATGGCCTTGCAAACCATTGGTGATCTCTTTTTCCTTAATGCTACATACCAGGGACTTACATACATACTTATGACATTTACAAAGGCTTATACATACACACAAACGAACACATGAACTCGCTCAACTTTTGTTGATTTTTCAAACTACATGTATTTCAGGGAACTAAACGGATCTGGCAGGTGTATGCATGTGTCTACAAGCTGCGTGTTAAATAAAGGATGTCATCCGTGGTCGTAAAGTTTAAAGGATGTATCCTATTCCTGACGGGATACATGTTTCTAAACTCAGAATTTTTTTTAGTCTTTTGTTGAGTCCATGGGAACTCATTTGAACATGTTATGGTTTGTAACTAATTGGCGTCAACGTTTTTAAGACAATGGTATTGTGGTATTTTCTAAACTTTATTTATGGATCAAAATCTTTTGGTTTTATCATATAGCATTGTTATGATTGATTGCTATGGTATTAAGAAGTCACACCAAATAACCACGCTTCCGCAAAAGTCAGGGTGTGACACTTTTCTCACAGTTTTATCACCTTTTTGTGATATAATTATATTTAAAAATGCTTTCCAAAATCCTAAATGTTTATCAGTTATACTTACAGTGATTAAGTTTTTGTATTATGCAATAGTTGCCACTATGTGGGATTTTTATACATTACTTGACCCTCGTTACTACTGGCCAAAAAGTTAGCCAATAGTAGCATGACCACAAGCACGGGGGAATTATTCCCCAGTAGCCATAGCCTATAACTAATATTATTTTTACATAACTATATTAAAATATTCGATATATCTTATAAATTTATATAAGATATATGGAATGGGCAATGTTATGCGGTTGGTTTGGGACACCTAGCTAGGCCAAGTTTGTCGAAGCAAATTGTCATGATTAATAAACTTATATATAAATAATGAAAAAGAAAAAGACTTAAATAAATTTTACTAGACTATTGAACATCATATATTTTTCTATAAACTAGTGGGAAACCCGCGCGTTGCGGCGGAGTCAACAGTACGCAGTAGGAACATGACTTGCATCAGGCAAGACTACCTTCTAGCTATAACTACTAATTATATCACTAACAAACTATTAGCAAGACTAAAACAGACACATGAGTGTACACCATGCATAGTTACATGTCAGCAAAAAAAACATATTAATGATTTTAGTAAAGCTACCTTGAAATGAGAACAAAATGAAGATTTAGAGGACTCTTTAACGCAATGGGAATTCGGCTGAAATGAGGAAAAAATCACACGACAATTACAAGCGGAAAGTTATTAACACTAAATAGTGTACCTTCCATTCTCCCATGGCCTCCTTCCAGTATCTTCATGCCATAGACTCATAGAGTAGGCTGGAGCTGTGCTAAAATTATAAGAAAACATAGAGCTATGTTCACATCTTTATGGTACACCGGTTTCAATAAGGTATGTTTTGTCCATTAAAAGTCTACACCAGTTTCATTAAGAAATGTATTGCAACTATAATATATTAAATCAGAAAGTACCTCATTTGCTTAATCTAAAGCACTGGTTGAATCATCCTAAAGAACCAGGTCTGGTCTAGAAAGAAACAAGCGTGCAAACGTGAGTCGTTGCTGCTCAAAAAGAGAAAGGACACTGGACCATTCATTTGTTGTATCAAGACCACTGAAGCATGACACCGAGTAGCCGAGATGATGTTTGAACCAACCCGATCTGTCCCGTTTTTACTTTTAGGAAAAAGGCTCATTTTGTCCCATGACCAGCCTACCCGCCCATCTTCCCACCTGAGAAAGTGATCACAGTTAAGTACCTTGAAGCAACAATAATGAGTTGAAATTGCATAATGATCCAACGCGATTAAGGAGTGTGGATGACAAATACATTTTGGACAACTAACCAAAACATGTTTCAGAACACAACCAAATGCAACAGTTCGTAATACGTACATACTACCAACTACCGTAATAAATACCTTAATTTGTTGTCTTTAACTGTAGATAGTGTTTCGATGGGTTGCAGAACGCTATTCTCTGCAAGAGCCATGGGTACGGAGTCCAATGCATCTACAAACGCCCTGATGGCATACTGTCAACAAAAATAACAACACATTCAGTAAACGGTTTACATAAATGGGACCCACATTCACATTTCTTGAGGGTTATATATCGTACCTGTGCAACACCTGGATATTTATCAGCGGCAACTTCAACTGCAATTGAGCATGAAATTTCTGCAGCTCCGCTATCGTATGCAGTCTAGTTATTACGAATAACATTTCTAGCGACACATAGTGCATCATGGATGCTGCGTTTTGTCTCCTCGATCATCATCTTGTTACCTGATTTCTCATAATAAATAATACAAGTTAGGGGTGCTAAACGGGTCGTGTTCGCGGGTTGGCGGGTTCAACCCGACCCGAACCCGAAAATTTTAGACGAACCCGAACCCGACCCAAACCGAAAATCGTGCCGTATATATGAACCCGAACCTTACCCAAATATTTGCATACTGACCCGAACCCAACCCTTTCAACCCGAATTGTTTATTTTTTTTTATTTTCTTCAGCAAATTAATATATTAAAATTAACACTCCTACAAAAAAAAAACAAATTTATATAATAAAATTGCGTTAAAATCATAAAAATTTATGTCAACTTCCATTTTTAAGTTATATTTATAGCATAAAATACACACCCAATTTAATTTATGACATAAAACATATTTTAAAAAATATAATATAATAGAAATGGGTTGAATGGGTTAACCCGCCAACCCGAATGGGTTGACCCGTTTAGCTAAACGGGTTCGCGAATTCAACCTGAAACTGACCCGAACCCGTTTAGACTTAACCCAAACCCAAGAATTTCGTGTTAGGTTTGTGTCGTGTTTTCGGGTCGTGTAAGAAATTCACACCCCTAATACAAGTAAATAAATTTATGTGGTGAAACAAAGAGTATATATACAGCTAGCTACAGAACATGACTGCTATAACTTACCTCCACGGATGAAAATGGTTACAGCCTTTGAGTTTGCACAATGCTCAATATAAAGCATTCGATCTTTTGTGGTACCAAATGCCTTTTCTCTAACCAAACCAGCCTGTCACACGGAAAATAATTACAACAATGCCATTTGTGTATTAAAAATAAGTATGATAGAAATATGAAAAAAATTTACCTTTCCTAGTTTTTCAGTTGTTAGTTCCTGGAACCTGGGAACTATTCTACCGCCTACACAAGATTAGAGAAAAAGATTTTTAGAAACTATAGTAACGGTGTGTATTAAAGCAAAATCGTTATAAACAGCTAACTAAAAAGCACAAACCAGATTGCTATTAGCTCCAGTTCTACACCGCCAACCCATCCGGCAGCTGGCAAATTTCTGTGCATTAACAAATGTTTTGCTTCGTCATCAAAGCCCCATTGACAAATTACCAGTGTGGCCCCTACATCCTGAAGAGATCAAGATTAGAGTTATTAAGGCATAAAATTCAAACAAATTGAATCAAATCAACCCCACACACTTTTTGTCTTCAATTTGTAGCTATTTTTATAGATAAATAACGTGTCAAATATGATTATACACACCGTCCTATTTCAACAATTACACATTAAGAATAAAATCTAGTTTTGATCCATTTCCTTTTTAGCATTTTCTTTTAAAAGCGACCCATTTAAACAAAACTCTTTTTATCTTTATAAAAATAATTCAAGAGGTGTTACACATTAAATACAAACTTCACACCACTTTGGGCCCATAATATCATAAACAAACCCCAAACCCTAAGAACTGAAACCCATATGAACAATTAGCAATCAAACAACATCATTTATGTACCAAATTGATAAAAATTGATAATGGGTATGATTTTATTTTAACTAAAAAGAAAGGGGTTGACCTTTCTTGACCAGGAGTGTCCCAAGTGTCCCAAATTTGAGCCTTGATGACCTTCCCATCAACATTAAGACTTCAGGTAGCGAACTCGACACCAATAGTTCATTTTGTCTCTAAATTGAACTTATTTCTGGTAAACCTTGAAAATGAGCATGTGGAAATAAAACCAGGTAAATTCTTGGTTCAACTTCAAACACTCCAGTGATCCGAAACCCAATAACGCACATAGATATGTAAAATTAGGGACAAAAAGTCATCAAATAATGAATGGCCAACAATATACATAAACTGGTAACGTAAATCAACAAAATACATAACTATCGATGCAAAAACCCTTAAAACCTTACTTGTATTTGTTACCGGTAGGCGTGAAATCAAACAGTTGACCAACGTTTTCCATAACATCAGCGATTTTGAGAGAAAAAGGCAATAAACCCTTGATGTACCATTCGATAACCCTAGCCCTTAACTCCTTCACTTGTTCCTAAACAGTCAACACCAAAAACAATCAAATCATCTTCACCTAATTTTAAAACAGAAACACACTATAAAAATGCTAAAAATTATAAATCAACATAAGAGCATAAAAATTACACATTTACATCATCCAAAACACAAACACATCATCCAAATAATTGTAGGATCGGTTTTAACACCGTTCGATTGCGTAACGACACGTTCGACGTGCGGAATCCGTGAACGTGCGTGACCGAACACACGAGAACGTACTAGAACCTTGATTCTATTGAAAATACACGTGTACAATCACTTGAGAGAGTTTTCTCTCTCTAGACTTTCTCTCTCTACAATTAGATCTCCAAAAACACAAATGAGCAAAAGTCCCTAACTTTACTACTAACCCCTCTATTTATAGGTCAAGGCCTTTTAATGAAACATTTCATTAATTACAAGATTGCCACCTTGCCTTTTTACTAGATATAATACTTTAAAGACTTGATTTCTTCAGTTCCTCGCTACGTCTCGGATTGACGAAGGCGATAGACATTAAATGCATCAACAATCTCCCCCTTGGATATTGCCGCAGTCAATCCTTAGACAAACTCGTAACGACTTTCCTTTCTCTCTCTCTTGATTTTTGCTCGAACAGAATCCCGGTGGATCTGTTTTCAGCTTTTGCTTCCCCTTTCTGTAGTCTCTTCAGGCTCCCCCTTTCGTCAAGCTTCCGTGCTTTTGGGATCGACGCCTGGCTTTCCGTGGCCAAAGAATCAAAACACCTACACGTCTCAACCTCTCGTAAGACAAAATAATTTTGATTCTAAAAGAAATCACTTAAAATTCTCAAACATATACCACACAATATTGTGATTCAAGTTAATGAATCATCTAAACATTTGAGGATTATCTTCCAACTTCTCATCATCTTAACCAAACCAATTGTTCATCTTGTTTAGCCTTTGAGATTTTGAATATCAGCTTTTCAACATCAGTTGTCGAAAATCTTTTTGAATTTTTCAAAAATTAGGCTAAAACACACTAAAATCTTTTTGGATTTTGATAAAAGAAATGTAATGCAGAAATGAAATATGTACAAACATATTTTTGTGAGTTTGCGTAAGAGGATCATATCAGTTTTTGAGACAAATCACAAGCACCATTAAGCTTTTAATCGTTTTAAGATCTAAACGATTCACATTGATTGACGATATAATTGTCCTCTTAAGCTCAATCTAAAAACTTTCAAAATGCTTACCGATACATTAAGGTATATTAATATAGCACTAAACTCTTATGGACCCCACGATCTCAGCATATCCCCTCATCATGCAATACACTAACTCAAGTAATGCCTTTAAACTTTTCATCAACTGTGATTTGTGCGAAAACAAAGCAGAATGTTTAAACATTAACAATCAGGTCGATACTTCCGTATACGCAGAGAATGTCCAATGTTTAAACAAAATAAGAAAATAAAACAAGTTGAAATTGTTTAGGCTTTAACCACCAGGTCGATACTTCCGTATACGCAGAGGAGGTCCAAAGCTTAAACGAAACACCAAAGAAAATAAAGCAGAACGTTTAGGCAACAACATCCAGGTCGATACTCACGTATACGCAGAGGATGTCCGATGCTTAAACAAAATAAAGAAATCAAACAAGTTTAAATCTTTGCAAAATAAAATGCACAATCACAGCGACTTTTTAGCAAAGTTGTGAAAGTTCACAAACTTAACCAGTTTTATGTCTTTCGACAATCAGCGATTACTGAGTAGGCACACAATCAAGAAGGACAAAACTAAGTACTATGCTTTCAACCGTGTTTCCCACTAGAACCTAGGCTTTTTCATTTAAGTTTGTATCGTTATCGCAAATCTACTAGTCTAGCTGAGCCTATCGTCACATCTTTAGTGAGACCGTTTATCACATTTTAACATTTCATTTCTTTAGCATGCTGTGATAGTCCACTGATTTACTATCATTTCCTCTTGTTCTCAACAAAACTCAATTTTGAATTTTTCAATGTTTTTGACTTTTCAAATTTTCTAATTTTTTTTTTTAAATTTTTACTCCCCCTAAAATCAAAATATGTTTCAATTTTGATTTTCCGGAAAATTTGAAAATAAATGCAATAAACTATACAAAGTAAAGTGACAAACTGATGAGAATTGCTTCAATTCTCCATCCACTTGGCGTAAACAATCAGAACTCCCCCTGACAACAAACTATTTTCCCATTGTGATTTCAAAACACTTAAGTTTATTTTAATCAAAATGGTTTTTCCGGAAAATTAGTTTTGTGTGTCGTTTCACAAACTTGGGGTTTAATCATCACATTAATTTCAACTTCTTGTAGGTTTATCACAAACACAGTTACCACTTGTAAGATAGTTAAATCAAGTACAACTTAATGTCCTTAATTAACCACTTGTAAGGCGAAAAATCACCAGAGTGAAATTTCTCAAGAAATGTGCCGATTCCTACTCCCCAATTACCAACCTGGGAGTTCCGGCAAGTCAGGTTTTTCATTTAAACAGATTCACCCAAGCCTGACGGTCCTTGGGTGATTTAGAATTCTTGTTCAACAATGGTGGATAGTTTGCATCATCCATTGTTAAACCTGAATTCTCAGTTTTTACCTCAACTACCGGCTCTTCTGGCTTTGATGAACCAGAATCATTGCCTGAATGTGGCTTGTCTGACTTTGAAAAGCCAGATTCATCGCCTGAAGGTGGCTTGTCTGACTTTGACATGTCAGATTCATCGCCGACCATTTTCTTCTTCTTTATCTCCTCTTTCGTCCTCAGATTTGTATCTGATGAATGCGTTTTGCTTGATTTGTTGTTCTTTGGTGAGCAAGACGATTTATCAGAACTTTTATCTGTTTTACCAGTTGTATCCGAGGACAAAATCCTTTCCAGATACTCTCTGGCCTTCTTTCTTTTCTTTCTCAGTCGGTCTTTTTGCCCTTGTGAAAGCTTCACTTTCTGTTCTTTGGACTTTTCTTCGACCTTGATTGATTTCTTCTTCACTACTTTCTGAGATTCAGCCCTCGATCTTCCCATTGATCTCATTGGGCAATCTCTTGCAATGTGTCCTTTGATTTGCCAGTTATAGCATCTCCTCGTCTCAAACCACTGATTCTGGCAGTTAACAGCAATGTGTCCTTGACTACCACAAGAGTAACACACTCTGTTATCGTACCATTCACCACCTTCACACCAAACACTCAGATCATAGCATTGTCTGGCTTTGTGGTAATCATCACTCCTCCTGAAAGCTGGATTTGGCTTTGAAGCACTGTGGTCAAACCTGCACCACATATCACCAACTTTTTGTGAGTTTAAATTTTCAACTTTTTGTGGTTTTTTATAACGATTGGATGACTGAACTGATGAGTTTTTAATCTGGTTTTGAACATTTTCTGATTTTTTAACTTTTTGTTTCTGTTCCACTTTCTTCTTCAAAGGTTTTTGCGTAGAGCATTCACCCTTTTCAGTCGATTGCAGAACAGTTCCTTGGAATTTCAACTTACTTTCTAACTCAGCAATTTTAATCCGATCAGTTTTAGCTTCTTTTTCAAGCTGAATGATTTTAGCAAGATGAGAATTGATTTCAATTTGTGGTAAAATCATATTCGACAAAAGTTGATTTGAACGACTCTTCTTTCAGTTTCTTTGCTGCATTGAAATCGTCAACTGCTTTTTGACTAAAAATGTATTCCTTTTCTTCATCAACACTTGGACCAACAACAAAAACATCATTCATTTTATCTTTTGGCTTGACAACCTTCTTAGCCAACTTTTTCTCAAAACCAATTCCTTTGTTTTTAAAGTTGTATCCATTTTTCTTGTTACCATTACCTTCCCATTCCTTTTTCCCAAAGTTGTTAACACGTGTTGTAACAAATGATTTTTTAGATTTTGAAAAGAATTCTTTGTTATTAACCTCATCAATGTTCATTTCAACCAACCTAAAAACTTTCTCAACATTCTCAATTTTCACATTCTGAAGAGGATACTCGAAATCGGAATAAAGTTTGTCTGTTCCAATCATAGTATATACTACCATAATCGAATCATCATTCGCACTCTTGTCCGATTTCGGTATAAACCGTTCCAAGAAATTACTCTCATCTTCAGAATCTGTAACACCTTTCTCAGATTGTGACTTCTCAGAGTTATCAATCTCTTCATCTAACACCTGATCGACAACAGTTTTGATAATCTGTGATTCGTTGTCGGTGTCGGATGCAGAGAATGTAACATCGATGCTTTCAGGCAAATCATCCTCAATTGATCTCAATTTGAGATTCAAAGCAGCTTCCACCCCATCTGGATATTTCTGTGTGTAATGATTCCACATTGGGGGTGGAACATTGTAGGATCGTTTTTGACGACCGAATGAGTCAATCTGAGCTAATATACGACAGTTTGAGTGGCGGAAACAAACAAACTGTTTTGAATCAGAAAGAAATGAGTAGAAACAGAGTTATATCACTTTAATACGATCTTCTCATTCATATATTGACTTGAAAAACTGGCAGCACTTCGTTACAACTTCTCGGAATGCGTACCAACTGAGAACTACACAAGCCTATTTATAGGCATTAAGATTTCGCTTCAACATGTCTCAAGCGAAATCTCATCACTTGATTTCGCTTGAGGCTTACATCACATACCCTGAAGCGAAACCCTATCATACTAACTTAAACTTTACATTCAGACCCCTACACTTTACATACTTGACACTTTTAGACCCTAGACTTATGACGTAGGCTTTAGACATCATGTCTCAACAAACTCCCCCTTGGATAAAGCCGGAGTCTTCAGTCTAGGTCTTCACATGGACTTGAATTTTTCTTCTCTAGGCTTAGGTTTTCTCAACAACATCTTCCTAAGCTTTTCATTATCATCAGCTCTTTTCTTTTCTTCAGCAGCTTGCCTTTGAGCAAATGTCTCCCGAAGATATCTATCTTTTTCTTCTCGAGCTTTACGTTCCTTTTCAGCTTTCCTTTTTACTTTCTCCTCCAAAGCCCACCAAGATGACTTCCATTTAGTTCCAGAATTGATATTCTTTTGAAAACACACATTTACTACTCTCTGAAACTGCATTGCCTGATCTCTATCTTTTGGCGAATGATGAATCTTGTTGATGAACAAGCATTCTATATCTTTTGCCGAGCAATTAACAAGCCACATTGGATCAAAAACACGAATTTCTCTAAGTTTACCTCCTGCTTGATACGAGATCACTGCTTCAGTAGACAAACAACTATATACCCAATGTATAAATCCTTTATAGAATTCTTGTTCCATTGGAGGTACTGGTATAATCTTCATTGTCTTTGGCTTCTTGATATTAAGAATCCTTTCTTCAACACCAGTATCAGGATTAACTCTTGGAATAATCTTTGGACGATGAGGCTTCCAGAATCTGAATCCCTTAAATGATTGAAATCTGATAAACCCCCACATTTTAATGTCATTCTTCCTCACAGGATATTCCAAAGCTTTGACCTGTGATAACTCCTCAACATCCCACCATGGGAGTGACATAAGATCAAACAACTTTTCAAAATACTGAACACCACATTCTCTTCTGACTGCATAAGCATTCACGTGTGGTAGAAAACCCCAACTAATAATATCTCCCAAAGAAATACTTCGATCCCGTTGATAAAACTTCAATGGTCTTTTGAACTTTCTGTCATGATCAACTTTGAACCATTTCTTTTTCTCTTCTTTATCCAGATCTTTCTTTGTACCATCAGGATTAAAGTTTTTAAGAACTTCAGCAACTTTTCTTCTCAACTCATCACGATTTTCTTCAGAGAAAAATTCCATCAGTGTAGGCAACTGAGAAGTATCTTCATGAACACTTTCATCATCTTCCCAGTCTTCAACTTCTACTCTATCATACAGATCAGCATCTTCAACATATCGATATTCATAATCATCATAATGATCAGCATCAAACTCATTCAGCTCTCTTTCTAAATCAGAATTCATTTCTTCTTCGAAATCAAACTTGAACTCTGGATGATCTCTTCGAGTCATTTCTTTTATGGTTTCCAGCGTATAGTTATGAAAATGCTCTCCTTCTTCCCGATATGTATCCAGTCTAAGAAATCAACTTTTCAGTTTGATCAACATTTTGATCATCACCACGCTCCCCCTCACTTGTTGCACTATCATGTTCAACATTTGCATCATCTTGTAATAAATCATCAATTGCTTCTTCAGTTGTTTTCTCATAAATTTTCAGACCAGAAGCACCTTGATCTTGATCATCATCTCCATCATCATCATCACTACTACTTGCAGAGATCACATCATCATCTGTATCTTCTTCTTCATCTTCGTCATCATCCTCTTCATTCTCTCCAGTAAGAAGATCATCAATTTCAACATCAACATCAAAAATACCAGAAACTGCTGTAAGAGGACGAACATTCAGAATGATATCTTCAGAAACATCAACTGGAATAATAGCTTTTTCTTCAATTTCAGGACCCTTTCCCTTATCCTTCATTTGCTTATCAATTTCAGCCTGTTTCTTAGCTTTCTCTTCATCACGAACAAATTCATTAAATTTCAACTCTAAAGATGTACCCACCAACTTTTCCAACACTTTCTTCATCATTTTGCTTTCATGTTCATTTCGTGCTTTGATTTCCTCCAACTCTTGATTTTTCAACTCATAGTATTTGAGATGTTCATCCCTATTCTTCTTTTCTTCCAGTAGCTCTGCAATCTGAACTTTCATAATATCCATCTCTGCTTCATTAGATTCTATTTTCTTCAGCAAAGACTTGTTTTCAGCTTCAGTTGCCTTTACTCTCAATTCAAGAACTTTCTCACGATTTTCCATCTTTTTACACTCAGCTGCTAACTTCTTGTTTTCATCAGCTACAACATCAATTCTCTTTTCAACATGTATAATCTGTTCATCTGTTGCAAAAGTAATATTTCCAATATCATCAAGAGAAACATTTTCAGGAATACCAGCAAAACCTTTAAATCCAGAAGATCCAGGTGTTGTTTGAATGCTAGGTTGTGAAGATGGTGGTGTTTGGATATTAATTTGTGGAGTAGAAATAGGTTCATGTGGTGGTGAGAGATGTGGTGGTGAAGTTTGATGTGGTGGTGAATGAGGTGGAATAGGTTCAGATGGTGGTATAGATTGACTGGTTCCTTTAGTTGTTTTCTTCTTCAAGACAATTTTTGGAATCTTGATTGTTGGACTAACAACTTGAGTCTTCTTCTGAGCAACTTTCTTTCGAGCTCCTCTCTTCTTTTTACCACTATCAGGAGTTTGTGATTCAGATACATGTTCCGGTGAAGGTTCATAAGCAGCATCATCTTTCTCTTGTCTCTTTCTCTTTTTTAACAGCTTTTCTTGTTCAGTTGCTTCTTTAATTCTTCTTTGACGTACAACTTCATCAATGATTTCATCAGAAGAACTAGAAGAACTTGCATCAACATCTTCAACTACTACATTGTCAGTAGCTTTACTTTGTTCAGGAACAGATTCATAAAGTCCTTTCAAAAACTCTGTAGATCTTGGAGAAAAACGAATATCTCCTTCAACATTTGTTTCAATTTCAGTTTCAGCTTCAATGTTGATTTCAGCTTCAGGTTCATCAACCAATAGCGTTTTAGCAACCTTCTTACGATGCTTCTTTGGTTGTGAAGATGAACCTTCTTCAGCTTGCACTTTAGGAGTTGTTTTCTTACTCCTCTTCTTTTGTTCTTTTACAAACCACACACTTCTTGAAGGTTTAAACTTTTTCATATTCTTTTGTTTTTCAAGATTATTTTCAGCTCTGATACCAATTGTAGGATCGTTTTTGACGACCGAATGAGTCAATCTGAGCTAATATATGACAGTTTGAGTGGCGGAAACAAACAAACTGTTTTGAATCAGAAAGAAATGAGTAGAAACAGAGTTATATCACTTTAATACGATCTTCTCATTCATATATTGACTTGACAAACCGGCAGAGTAACTTTACACTTCTGAAGGAACTGTTTCAACTTCTCCAACTCATCAGCATAACCAGTTTCAGTTCTTTCATCTTCATTCCTCCAGTGTTCATGATTAACTGGATCAGGATCTTGATAATCTGGATTGCTTATGAAACCAAAAAATGCAACTTCCTTCTCTGGTTCAGGATGATTTGTATGATATCTTGCTAATTGAGCAATAGAATCATTATTCATGTGAGCTAGAACCAACAAGTCATTCTCCATATCTCGAACAATTCCTGGATAAGCATGATCAATCATCATTTGAATGAATCTTGGATATATCCAGCTTCTCCTTTTTGATGTCACCTCTTCCACAAGGTAATGAAATACAATATGAGAGAAATTGTACTTCTTGTTTAAAACAAGAGCAACTACCATGTTCATGTGATAATCACGCATAGCATCGTAACTACCCTTTTGATGACTTAGAGCAATCAACACTGAATGAATAAAGATTTTGAACGGCTTTGTGAATTTTGATTTCAAAATATTAGCAGCTTTCACATCTCCAATGTATCCCATTCTAAGCAAACATCCTTTCACCATTCTTTCAGGAAATGCTGTTGGTGATTTTTCAGTATCAGGAAAATCTAGAATCTCACGAACATATGCCTCCGTTATCAGAATTTGTTTCTTTTCATCAGCAACCTTAACAAGAGAAGTAATTACTTTGTTTTTCTCATCATACACAGCATGTTTCCAAAAACGTTTGATGTGTGACTCATACACCATTCTTCTATCTGTTAAAGCTTTTTGAATTGGCAATCTTCTCATGAATTCCAGAATGCTAGAGAACTCAGACAAAATTGAACTCCTTGTCATATCAAGATCACAACAAGAGTTGTGAAGAGCTTTGAATAGAATATTCGAAGGCTGCACATCAAATACCACAAAAATTCAAACACATTAGACAATTTTTTATAAAATTTCAAATTTACTCATCATTTCAAGCGATATCCATGATTTTGCTTAAAGAACATCTGATCATATAACACTTTGTACAAGAGAGATGGTATTTGATCATTTCGCTTGAAGAATCAACAAACAGCAACAAATGTTCAAGCGAAATAGTAACAGAATGTATCGCTTGAAGCGACACAAACAACTCCTTGAAGCGACACTGTTCAAACATCTCAAAAAAAATTTTAAACATATGATCAAATTGATCACACAATCCTGTTCTACTTACAATTCCGATCATCCTGATATGAATTTCATACATTTTGACCCACACAAACGTTCTAGATCTACGATTAAAAATCTGTTCATCCGTCAAATTTGTATAAACTCAGATTTGAAACAATCAAACATCACACAACAATCTACACATGATTCCGACTACACATGTATGATTTGATTTGATTTTATCCAGTTAAAAAAACCTTAAAACTATGTGTTCTAACCCTAACCGTCGCCGACACATCAAAAAATCAACGAAAAACGGTACAAATCAACACCATCACTTACATTCACCATGTTAGTAGTTGTGTATGCCAACTAAAAACACAAGATTTGAGTGAATTTGGGCAGAGTAACGGCAGAAAAACAAAGATTCAGACAAGATCGCTTGAAATCGCTCTGAAAATACTTGAAGCGAAATCGTGTTACAACTGATGCTTCAAGCGAAGACTTTGTCCTTTTATACTCCTGAAGGTCTCGCTTGAGGCTTACTAAAAACTCTTGAAGCGAAAACATTAACATGAAGGTGTCGCTTGAAACAGATTTAAGCGCAATTTTTCTTGAAGCGAAAACCTTAAAAACTTGATTTACTTTTTGATTTTTTCAACTTTTAATGTCACACCCAATTAACCAAGTCCAAGTTAATGACCTTGGTCAACTGACTAGTCTTACCAAGTCCAACTCAATGACCTTGGCTAACCAAACTATGAAGATACCGGATTTCTTGAAAAATAAGTTCAAATTAATGAACTTTTGAATCATTTTGATCTTTCAATCTCATTTTAATCAACAAACACTTGTACCAATCATTTTACTGCATCACAAGCTTACCCAATCCTCATCAATCACAGACATGATCTGCACAAGACTTTGAACTTTCGATTCCCAATGTCAGTTGTCGAAAATAAAATGAAAAATTAAAATCCTTTTGGATTTTGAACTGAATAAGCTGAAACTATGTACACACAATCTTTTTGTGAGCGTGTTAAGGGATCATATCAGCTGCCAACAAGATACAAGTACCGTTAAGCTGAGTTACATTACCAATATTAAACAATTTGCATTGATTTCCGATATACTGATCCACTTTGAATCTTCACACATTTCTCAATCTGTTCAGGATACGAATTTAATGTCTTAAGACTTAAACTTTTATATGTGTCCCACCTCAGAATATACTCCCGTATCCAGATCTCAATATTCAGTCTTACAGGAAAGATTTAACACAAATGATATCTGTAAGGGGTTAATAACTTATGAAGAATCATGAGAGCTCAGGTCAGAACTACCGTTCAGCAGAGAGATCATGACTCGACTTTTGGTGTGTCCCCTTTAGAGGATCTTTTTTACAACAGCATTGCTAAGCAATTTTATTGTCTTATCATATATGCTGAGGGTGATGCTATATTTCAAGCATTTGCGAAAAGTATTATTCGAGGACTAGGTCAGAACCACCGTTCAGCAGAAGTCCTGGAATAATACCCCAGAGATCATTGAGTAAACAATCCTAGTATATCAGAATACGAAACCTTTCAAACGAGATTTCAGGGGTTACCTATATATCCTAGAGGTGTTCCCCACATAAAAGCAAGTAATTTTATGTTAATATCCCGAACATTTTTACTAAATGTGTAAAAACCTATCGGAACATCATCTACAAGACTGCTTAACACATTTATACTTTACATTTCTTTAGCATACTGCACCCGTCTAGCTGATGTACTATCATTTCCCTTTTATACACAAACTCATTTTTACTTTTTCAAATGTTTTTGGTTTTTATAGATTTTATCATGTTTTTGTATTTTTCTGCAAACTTTCTCCCCCTAAAAATAAAAACATATTTTTGTGTTTTTGTTTTTATCGAAAAGCAGAAAATAAACTGTACAAACAAAATTGACAACACGACAAAAGTTCACGTCAGATCGCCGTCCAATTCGGCATCACATTCAACAACCCTCCCAGATTGCAGATTTTTCATTCCATTCAATTTTAAAAGATAATAAAACCTCTTTTTATCAAATGGTTTGGTATAGAAATCCGCTTTCTGTTCATCGGTGTGCACATATTCAATCCGAATTAATTTTTTCTCGTTACAATCTCGAATAAAATGGTGACGGATTTCAATGTGTTTTGTTTTTGAATGGTGGACCGGATTTTTAGTAATATTAATGGCTGCTTCATTGTCCACGAAAATTGGAGTATCTAAGAATTGCAAACCAAAGTCACGCATTTGCTGTTGGATCCAAAGGATCTGCGAACAGCAGCTGGAAGCTGAAACGTATTCAGCTTCACAAGTAGAAAGCGCTACAGTGGTTTGTTTCTTACACTGCCAGGTAACGAGTCGAGTTCCTAAGAACTGACACCCGGCAGTGGTGGACTTTGCATTCTGCTTGCAGCTTCCGAAATCTGAATCAGCGAAACCGGATAAAGTAAAGTCACCTAATCTAGGATACCACAAACCGACGTTTGGGCAGCCTTTCAAATACCGGAGTATACGTTTCACGATTGTCAGATGTGACTGCTTCGGATTCGACTGATATCTGGCACATACGCATGTCGGATACATGATGTCCGGACGGGAATGATTGATCGGTACAATGTTTCATCCATCTTCACTCCATTCTCATCGGGACAAATCCCATGATTTTGTGCACGGGGAGTGGATGCTGAATTGCAATCTGCCATATCAAACTTGTCTAACACATCCTTCACATACTTTGACTGATGAATGAAGATTCCGTCGGGCATTTGTTCTACCTGCAACCCGAGGAAAAACTTCATTTCTCCCATTGAGCTCATTTCAAACTTTTTCTTCATCACTAGCTCAAACTCTTTGCACATATCGTCGTTGGTGGATCCAAAAATAATATCATCCACGTAAATCTGCACAATCAACAAATGGTTTTCTTTTTCCTTAATAAACAAAGTGCTATCTACTGTACCTCTTGTGAACCCGTTGTCCAACAAGTATGTCGAGAGCGTTTCATACCAGGCTCTCGGGGCCTGGTGAAGTCCGTATAACGCCTTGTCCAGTAGAAACACCTTGTTTTTGTGCTGTGGGTCTGTAAAACCTGGCGGTTGCCCCACATACACTTCCTCTTTGATAGTTCCATAGAGAAAAGCATATTTCACGTCAAGTTGATATACTTTAAAGTTCTTCCATGATGCAAAGGCCAGAAAAATCCGAATTGCCTCTAGCCTAGCAACTGGTGCGTAGACTTCATCGTAATCAATTCCTTCTTGTTGACTGAATCCTTGAACTACCAGTCTTGCTTTGTTTCTCACCACGACTCCTCTATCATCTCTTTTACATTTGAAAACCCACTTCGTCTTGATTAACTTCTGATTTGGTGGAAGATCAACAAGCTCCCAGACACCCAGCTTTTGAAACTGTTGTAGCTCCTCCTGCATTGCATTAACCCAGCTCTCCTCGGTCAATGCTTCTTTGTATGTCTTGGGCTCTATCTGCGAGATAAAACATTTTAAAGAAACCTCTTTTTGCATGTCAGCAATAGATGAATAAAAACAAGTAAGAGCTTGATCTATTTGGTGTCGAGTTTTAACACCACTTTGCAAGTCGCCAATGATCTGTTCTGAGGGATGGTAAGACAGGGTCCGTGGCATCACAGAATCAGGCACGACAACTTCCGATTCCAGATTTGAAATGTCCAGATCAACGATTTGGTCAACAACCTCTTCTGTTGTCTCATTTGGTTCCTCGTCAAAGGTAGGAGCGAGTTCCTCCTCTGAGTCGTCAGAAACATCAAATGACGGAGCTGGTTCCTCTGGTTCCTCTGGTGGTATATGAACGGTTCCACTTGGTCCGGCTTCATCATCATGAGTACCCACGGTGGGCGTAGGAACATCTAGTGGTCTAGATTCCGGCTCTGGCAAATGACTTTGTTGATACAAGTACATGAGAGCTACTTCCTCCTCACTCGGCTCGGATGGCAGATGAAACGATTCCCAGAGTTTATCGTAGTCAAATAGGAATCTTTGTCCGGGAAGTTGTGGTGACGGAGTATGCTTCTGACAATCCACATGAAGCACCTGAATCACCTTGCTCAGACATGGTACGAACACCCTTTTTAGTGGGCTGGCATATCCTACAAAGAAACCTTCATTTGATTTTGCCCCAAACTTTCCGTCTTCATCAATAAACGTACACGGTGATCCGAAAGGTTCCAAGAACTCAAGATTCGGCTTGTAACGATGCAGCAACTCAAAACATGTCTTTCCATACTTCTTGACAGTAAGGACTCTGTTCAGTGTATAGCACGCTGCAGATACTGCTTCACTCCAGAAGAAAATAGGTAGCTTGGAATATGCTAACGTTGTACGTGCTGTCTCGATTAGGGTTCTATTCTTTCTTTCAGCTACGCCGTTTTGCTGTGGAGTATACGGTGCACTGAATTCATGAAGAATTCCCTTTTCATTGCAGAACTCGTACATTCTATTGTTTTTAAATTCAGTTCCATTGTCGCTTCTAATTCTCCAGATAGGCAGTTTGTATACAGTTTCCATCTTCTTGAAAAGTATCATCAAAGACTCAAAAGTTTGATCTTTCCGTTCTAAGCACACAACCCAAGAAAATCTTGAAAAATCATCTGTAACCACCAAGCAGTACAAATCCCGACTGATGCTCTTAACATTGACAGGCCCGAAGAGATCCATGTGCAATCTCTCAAGAGGTAACCTGATCGAGTTCATGATCTTCAAAGGATGTGATTTCCGAACCTGTTTACCTTTCTTACATGCAATACAATCATCATTTAAATGAAAATTTTTAAAGTTCACACCTTCAACTAAATCATTATGAACCAAAAAATTCATTTTGCGAACATGAATGTGGCCCATCTTACGATGCCACATGATTGAATCTTTTTCTGTTGCTTTGTTTTTAGACACAAAACACTGTTTCTGATGAGACGTTGGCGTTGCTGTGCTCATATCAAGATAATAAAGATCATACTCCCGTGGAGCACGCAACAACACCATCTCATCAGGGATTTTAAACCCTGGTTTCAAAACCACACATTCAGTTTTTGTAAAATGTACGCTGAAATCTTTATCACAAATCTGTGAAATACTGAGTAGATTGTTTGTCAACTCCACTATGTAGTTTACTTTGTCAAAAGATATCACACCATTTGTCAAAATTCCTTGACCAACAATTCTTCCACCTTGACTCCCAGCAAATCCTACATGACCTCCATTGATGGATTTTACATCATAGAGCAAAGCAAGCGTCCCAGTCATATGCCTTGACGCACCACTATCCATAATCCACTTTGATAAAATTGACTTGGGCAGCCCCTGCACATATCATATCAAATTCATTCAAACAATGAACTCCATGACTTCTTAACTGATGACACACTTCCAAACACTACATCACACTTTTCATCAATCTTAGGAAAGTCAAATGTGACATTCGAAGCAACAGGTTCCACTTTTGATTTTAACATATTTTCTTTGATAGGAGGAAACTCTGCAAGAAACTTATCAAGCTCGGATTCAAATTTGTGATTACCATTAACACCCACCTTTGATTCATAAAATTCCTTTACCCCTTTGACTTTTCTGTCAACCATTTTTCCAAAAATATTTTGAACAGTAGAATTAAAAGCTTTTGAATCAAACTTTAACTCATTCTCCATTTTCTTTACCTCAACTGATTGTGATTTGGTTTCAACAACTTTTGTTTCATTTTTCAAAATGTTTTCCATCTTTTTCTCCTCAACCGATGGTTTTGATTTTACAACCCAAAATTGATTTTCAAAAGTTTTCGTTTTTGGATAAATCTTTGAAGTCATTTGGGACTTTGAAGATTCGCCAATCTCAAATGTTGATTTCAGCTTATCTTTCGACTTCAATGATTCACCCCTTTTCAAGATTCGAATTGGTGAAACCATCGGCTTTTTGCCCTTTGTGTTAACTGGTGACTTAGGTTGAAATTTTTTAACAAATGATTTAATGACAGGTTTTTCAAAAACTTTCTTGCATTGTCTTGCCATGTGTCCAATTTCATTGCAGCGATAGCAAACTCTTTTGTCATATTCGACAAAAGTTGATTTAAACGACTCTTCTTTCAGTTTCTTTGCTGCATTGAAATCGTCAACTGCTTTTTGACTAAAAATGTATTCCTTTTCTTCATCAACACTTGGACCAACAACAAAAACATCATTCATTTTATCTTTTGGCTTGACAACCTTCTTAGCCAACTTTTTCTCAAAACCAATTCCTTTGTTTTTAAAGTTGTATCCATTTTTCTTGTTACCATTACCTTCCCATTCCTTTTTCCCAAAGTTGTTAACACGTGTTGTAACAAATGATTTTTTAGATTTTGAAAAGAATTCTTTGTTATTAACCTCATCAATGTTCATTTCAACCAACCTAAAAACTTTCTCAACATTCTCAATTTTCACATTCTGAAGAGGATACTCGAAATCGGAATAAAGTTTGTCTGTTCCAATCATAGTATATACTACCATAATCGAATCATCATTCGCACTCTTGTCCGATTTCGGTATAAACCGTTCCAAGAAATTACTCTCATCTTCAGAATCTGTAACACCTTTCTCAGATTGTGACTTCTCAGAGTTATCAATCTCTTCATCTAACACCTGATCGACAACAGTTTTGATAATCTGTGATTCGTTGTCGGTGTCGGATGCAGAGAATGTAACATCGATGCTTTCAGGCAAATCATCCTCAATTGATCTCAATTTGAGATTCAAAGCAGCTTCCACCCCATCTGGATATTTCTGTGTGTAATGATTCCACATTGGGGGTGGAACACTCTTAAAAACTGGTGTTTCATCAGGTTGTTTTGGGACAATCTGTTCAATCACATATGAAGATGCTATATAACTCATCAACTTTTTATCAATTCTTTCATTTTCAATTTTTGTTAACTCCAATTCCTTTTTTAATGAAGCAATGGTGTCCAAATGAAAATTGACTTCCACTTGTTTATCAAAAAGTGTAGCTTTTGCTAATTTTGTGGCTTTATCATTTTCGACACTTTCCTCTTTAATCATTTTAACTGTTCTAGATAGAGTATCATATGCTTCTTTGACTTGTCCTAGATCAAATTTTAGCATGTCAGCATGTTCTTTCAATTCCTGAAACTTAGTGTCTTTTTCAAGACACTCCATGCACGGTTTTAAACACTTTTGGCATGGTGTTTCAGATATTGAATTTACTTTCTCAACAATTTCTGCTTCGTGAGCAATTTTCACTTCCTGTTTACCGACATCTTTGAACTCTGACTCAGACACTTTCTCAGATTTGACCTCCTCAATTCCTGACTCCTGATCCGACTCTTTTTGAACTGACTCGATACTGACAGACTCAGTATCAACAAACTTCATTTTTCTAATCTTTTGGGCTTCAAGTTCTTGAACTTCGATCTTCTCGATAAACATACTCAAAGTCACGTCTAAATATATCTTCTTCAAATCTAATAAATACGTTCTCCATATATCACCCGGTAAAACCTTTACCAACTTGTCAATCCATTCCTCATTAGTTTTGGTTATCTTCAATTTCCCCATCTCCAAAACTAGATGGCAATATCGATCAATCAATTCTTTTGTAGACTCTCCCTTGATACCTGTAAAATTATCAAATTTGTTATGTGCAATATCTGCTGGACTCTGAACACGATACGACTCACAATCCATGTTTTAGTAATGAGAAATACACAACAACAAATTTTCAAACACTTTAAAAAATTCACACAATCAACACATTAAATCAGTTCAATTTTCACATGATAAACTTGTAAGTCACACTTTCGATGTAAGATCAATTTTATCGATAACAAACAATTCACAACAAAATCCTATTTGACCTCCTTTTAATTCTGCCGACAATTTTGATAAGTATTTAATGTTTCACGTGACTGAACAGACAATTGCTTTTGATTAATGACCGTCAATTAAATCTGAATATTGATTAAACCGACATTACAAATCACATGTATCTTTTTGAAATGTCCGACAACTGTATATGCAGTTAAGAATCCAACAAATACTTATCAAATTCAATTTTCGATGATGTATTAAATGGTTTGAAATATTTAATCAGTTCACATGCTCACATAACCCAACAACACTTTTGATGATCACGTGAAATATCAATTTAATATGATGACTTATCGATTATGTTGGCAGGCACTTTCAAACCGAATAAAGCACATTCATTTAATCGATGCAACCTGACACAATATCACATGATCTCCTTTTCTCAACAACTAACAACCTCGTAAACTGTTTCACACTTAATTACTGATTTCACAGCCTTTGAATAGGAATTAGATTATCTCAAGCGAAATCCACAATTTCGCTTCAGAACATTTCAAGCTAAATCAGATAAACTCAAGCGAAAACCACAATTTCGCTTCAAACCAACAACAATTTTTCAAGCTAAATCAAATTGTTTCAAGCGAAATCCACAATTTCGCTTCAAAATACCAACCTGTTCGTTCAAGCAAAATCTAGTTTTTAGGTCATTTTTACACGATTTTCTTTGAATTTTAAGCTGATATACTCAAGGATTTGTTAAAACTCAGTTTCACACACAATGTTCAAAACTCAGTCCATTTTGTCCGAGGAACAGTCCAGAAATCAGATTTTGTGTAGAAAAATCAACTGATTCAGGTATATTGGCTCATAACTGGCTCTGATACCAATTGTAGGATCGTTTTTGACGACCGAATGAGTCAATCTGAGCTAATATACGACAGTTTGAGTGGCGGAAACAAACAAACTGTTTTGAATCAGAAAGAAATGAGTAGAAACAGAGTTATATCACTTTAATACGATCTTCTCATTCATATATTGACTTGAAAAACTGGCAGCACTTCGTTACAACTTCTCGGAATGCGTACCAACTGAGAACTACACAAGCCTATTTATAGGCATTAAGATTTCGCTTCAACATATCTCAAGCGAAATCTCATCACTTGATTTCGCTTGAGGCTTACATCACATACCCTGAAGCGAAACCCTATCATACTAACTTAAACTTTACATTCAGACCCCTACACTTTACATACTTGACACTTTTAGACCCTAGACTTATGACGTAGGCTTTAGAAATCATGTATCAACAATAATTCATGAGATCAAACACCTCTGATCAAAGTTATAAAAACCCAGATCAATAAAACTTCAAATCCAAACAAAACAATATAGTTGAAAATGAAACAGACAGGGTTCGTTGATTGTTACCTTAGCCGCCGGTACTTAACTCAGATCGGTTCTGCAGCAAAACCCTAGTGGTAGTCGCCGCCACTTGAGCTCAAACCACGAGAACCCTTGATCCAATCTTACCGCAGCCGTCAAAATCATCATCTGTTAGCTTTGACTGAACCAGAAGGATGAACTGTTAAACTTTTGAGTAACAATTTGGTTCTTTTTTGGGATTTCAGTGTCCTGAATACACCCACAGGTATCAGAAATCAACAATTAAACAAAACCAGACGAGAATGAAGAAGAATCGTGGGTAGTAGTCATCATCTCAGGTTGACATCTTAATATTTCGGGTGGCTGGAAAAGAACTCGAATTGAAGGAGGAACGATTGTATTGATGAAACTAATTATTATATTGAAGAGGACGATTAAGTTGAAGAAATTGATGATAACATTCAATTTCAAAGGAGGATTTCATATCTGGGGCGATGCAGGGAGAGAGCAGTGTAGAATGGGGAGAAAAATGAAAAAAATATAGGGTTTTGTCTGTGACTTTTGGTCTGCCGTCTTACAAATTGTGCTATAAATTACTATTATGTACATATGAAATGCTTTATATAGTCAGGAGATCAAACACCTCTGATCAAAGTTATAAAAACCCAGATCAATAAAACTTCAAATCCAAACAAAACAATATAGTTGAAAACGAAACAGACAAGGTTCGTTGATTGTTACCTTAGCCGCCGATACTTAACTCAGATCGGTTCTGCAGCAGAAACCTAGTGGTAGTCGCCGCCACTTGAGCTCAAACCACGAGAACCCTTGATCCAATCTTACCGTAGCCGTCGGAATCATCATCTGTTAGCTTTGATTGAACCAGAAGGATGAACTGTTAAACTTTTGAGTAATAATCTGGTTCTTTTTTGGGATTTCAGTGTCCTGAATACACCCACAGGTATCAGAAATCAAAAATTAAACAAAACCAGACGAGAATGAAGAAGAATCGTGGGTAGTAGTCATCATCTCAGGTTGACATCTTAATATTTCGGGTGGCTGGAAACGAACTCAAATTGAAGGAGGAACGATTGTATTGATGAAACTAATTAATGTATTGAAGAGGACGATTGAGTTAAAGAAACTGATGATAACATTCAATTTCAATGGAGGGTTTCATATCTGGGGCGATGCAGGGAGAGAGCAGGGTAGAATGGGGAGAAAAATGAAAAAAATATAGGGTTTTGTCTGTGACTTTTGGTCTGCCGTCTTACAAATTGTGCTATAAATTACTATTATGTACATATGAAATGCTTTATATAGTCATGAGATCAAACACCTCTGATCAAAGTTATAAAAACCCAGATCAATAAAACTTCAAATCCAAACAAAACAATATAGTTGAAAACGAAACAGACAGGGTTCGTTGATTGTTACCTTAGCCGCCGGTACTTAACTCAGATCGGTTCTGCAGCAGAACCCTAGTGGTAGTCGCCGCCACTTGAGCTCAAACCACGAGAACCCTTGATCCAATCTTACCGCAGCTGTCGGAATCATCATCTGTTAGCTTTGACTGAACCAGAAGGATGAACTGTTTAACTTTTGAGTAACAATCTGGTTCTTTTTTGGGATTTCAGTGTCCTGAATACAATCACAGGTATCAGATATAAAAAATTAAACAAAACCAGACGAGAATGAAGAAGAATCGTGGGAAGTAGTCATCATCTCAGGTTGACATCTTAATATTTCAGGTGGCTGGAAACGAACTCGATTTGAAGGAGGAACGATTGTATTTGATGAAACTAATTATTGTATTGAAGAGGACGATTGAGTTGAAGAAACTGATGATAACATTCAATTTCAATGGAAGGTTTCATATCTGGGGCGATGCAGGGAGAGAACAGTGTAGAATGGGGAGAAAAATGAAAAAAATATAGGGTTTTGTCTGTGACTTTTGGTCTGCCATCTTACAAATTGTGCTATAAATTACTATTATGTACATATAAAATGCTTTATATAGTCATGAGATCAAACACCTCTGATCAAAGTTATAAAAACCCAGATCAATATAACTTCAAATCCAAACAAAACAATATAGTTGAAAACGAAATAGACAGGGTTCGTTGATTGTTACCTTAGCCGCCGGTACTTAACTCAGATCGGTTCTGCAGTAGAACCCTAGTGGTAGTCGCCGCCACTTGAGCTCAAACCACGAGAACCCTTGATCCAATCTTACCGCAGCCGTCGGAATCATCATATGTTAGCTTTGACTGAACCAGAAGGATAAACTGTTAAACTTTTGAGTAACAATCTGGTTCTTTTTTGGGATTTCAGTGTCCTGAATACACCCATAGGTATCAGAAATCAAAAATTAAACAAAACCAGACGAGAATGAAGAAGAATCGTGGGTAGTAGTCATCATCTCAGGTTGACATCTTAATATTTCGGGTGGCTGGAAACGAACTCGAATTGAAGGAGGAACGATTGTATTGATGAAACTAATTATTGTATTGAAGAGGACGATTGAGTTGAAGAAACTGATGATAACATTCAATTTCAATGGAGGGTTTCATATCTGGGGCGATGCAGGGAGAGAGCAGGGTAGAATGGGGAGAAAAATGAAAAAAATATAGGGTTTTGTCTGTGACTTTTGGTCTGCCGTCTTACAAATTGTGCTATAAATTACTATTATGTACATATGAAATGCTTTATATAGTCATGAGATCAAACACCTCTGATCAAAGTTATAAAAACCCAAATCAATAAAACTTCAAATCCAAACAAAACAATATAGTTGAAAACGAAATAGACAGGGTTCGTTGATTGTTACCTTAGCCGCCGGTACTTAACTCAGATCGGTTCTGCAGCAGAAACCTAGTGGTAGTCGCCGCCACTTGAGCTCAAACCACGAGAACCCTTGATCCAATATTACCACAGCCGTCGAAATCATCATCTGTTAGCTTTGACTGGACCAGAAGGATGAACTATTAAACTTTTGAGTAACAATCTGGTTCTTTTTTGGGATTTCAGTGTCCTGAATACACCCACAGGTATTAGAAATCAAAAATTAAACAAAACCAGACGAGAATGAAGAAGAATCGTTGGTAGTAGTCATCATCTCAGGTTGACATCTTAATATTTCGGGTGGCTGGAAACGAACTCGATTTGAAGGAGGAACGATTGTATTTGATGAAACTAATTATTGTATTGAAGAGGACGACTGAGTTGAAGAAACTGATGATAACATTCAATTTCAATGGAGGGTTTCATATCTGGGGCGATGCAGGGAGAGAGCAGGGTAGAATGGGGAGAAAAATGAAAAAAATATAGGGTTTTGTCTGTGACTTTTGGTCTGCCATCTTACAAATTGTGCTATAAATTACTATTATGTACATATGAAATGCTTTATATAGTCATGAGATCAAACACCTCTGATCAAAGTTATAAAAACCCAGATCAATAAAACTTCAAATCCAAACAAAACAATATAGTTGAAAATGAAACAGACAGGGTTCGTTGATTGTTACCTTAGCCGCCGATACTTAACTCAGATCGGTTCTGCAGTAGAACCCTAGTGGTAGTCGCCGCCACTTGAGCTCAAACCACGAGAACCCTTGATCCAATCTTACCGCAACCGTCGGAATCATCATCTGTTAGCTTTGACTGAACCAGAAGGATGAATTGTTAAACTTTTGAGTAACAATCTGGTTCTTTTTTAGGATTTCAGTGTCCTGAATACACCCACAGGTATCAGAAATCAAAAATTAAACAAAACCAGACGAGAATGAAGAAGAATCGTGGAAACGAACTCGAATTGAAAGAGGAACGATTGTATTGATGAAACTAATTATTGTATTGAAGAGGACGATTGAGTTGAAGAAACTGATGATAACATTCAATTTCAATGGAGGGTTTCATATATGGGGCGATGCAGGGAGAGAGCAGGGTAGAATGGGGAAAAAAATGAAAAAAAATATAGGGTTTTGTCTGTGAATTTTGGTCTGCCGTCTTACAAATTGTGCTATAAATTACTATTATGTACATATGAAATGCTTTATATAGTGTATATAGATATAATATAATATGTAATATACTAAATTATTACATGTTATATTTGACATAGATATATATCATAATAAAATATGTCAAAAATAATATATTCTACTTTTAATCTACTAAGATTATATTTTAATCTTAGTTATGTTAAAATATTAAAGAATAATATCACAATTATTTAATTAATATATTATATTTGATAAAGTTATAGCTATTAGTTTGACAGAAAATGATATATTTCATTTTCTGGGTTATGTGGTTTTGTGCCATAGAAAATATATTTGACAAAGTAATATCACGGGACACTACTAAGTCCATAGTTACTAGTTGAGAGAATGATCAACAGTGACATGACCAAAGGCACTAGTTGAGAGAATGATCAACAGTGTTATGACCAGAGTTACTAGTTGAGAGAATGATCAACAGTAATATGACCCGAGTCACTAGTTGAAAGAATGATCAACAGTGTTATTACCACAATTACTAGTTGAGAGAATGATCAACAGTAATATGACCCGAGTCACTAGTTGAAAGAATGATCAACAGTGATTTGACCACCGTCACAGGAATCGCCTAGTGACCAATATTATAGTAAGATATACTATATCTATTACTTGATAAATTCACTATTGGACGAAAGTGAGCCAATAAGTGATATGACCACTGTCACATCGGAACTGCCACCATGTGACAAATACTGATTGAGTTGGGTAAATATAAATAAATATAAAAACCTTGATGCTGTAAAGTATAACGATATATTTTATAAAAATGGAATGAACTCGCCAGTATTTATTACTGATAAAATGTTTTCAAAACACGTTTCAGGTAACTTGCTATAAAGATAGTAGAAGCCAGCTATGGAGCACTGAAGGCTTAAATAGAGTGGCTAAAAATACCTGAATAAAATAAGAAATTATGTTTTATTTATTTGGGTTTATCCCTATAAAAACAATTGAATGAAATACGGGTTTTAGCCCATTTGTTTAATATTAAAAGTTTGGTGTTTTACAAACTCTGAAATTATTTTCTAACTACGATCATGATGAAAAAAAATTTCCGCTGCGTAATTAATAAACACCGGTACCATCTGACTGGTTCGCGGCTCCCGCTCCCAGGGTGGGGTCGGGGGCCGTGACACCATCCGTTTGCGGATGGTACGCGGTACTCAATCGCAATTTAAATGGAAAGAATACGGGACAAAAATAGTGTTGAATAAATAACGTGCTTTGATGAACAAGTGTGTGTGAATCCATAAGGTGTGATGGTCATGCTATTGGTTGACTAATCTAATCATCTTGTGGATATGATGTGGTAGTTTGACTCTGACAAGCTAGGTAGGAGCTTGGAAATGAACGGGTCAAATGGATACAAGTTCAAGTATGAAGCCTGCAAGGACACAAAGTAAGTAAAGCTTACACCCTTTTTGTAAGATGTGTATTTATTTATAGGTTATAAATATGACAAATGTTATATCCGAAATAGGGTTCCGACATGAAATGATACGGGTCGGAACATATAAAAAGATGAAAAACCATGTTTAACGGTAAAAAGGGGCGAAATGGTAATTTGGTCATGAGATGACATATATAAAACGAGTTTTCGAATGGCTTCTTTATGAGTAAGCCTAAACGAATAAAAAGGATAAAACGGTGATTTAGTCATGTGTAGACGGATAAAAGTTGAAATTTAAAACGACACCATGTGGCATAAGCCATGTTGGGTTAAACGCGTAAGAAACGAATTTAAGAGACATAACTAAATGGTGAGAAATCCGAAACGAGTTAATTAACGAAATGGTAAATAAATACGTTTCAAATATAAGGGAAAAATGTTTGGTCGTTTAGACCAAACGGATCAAATGGTAATGTTAATACCATTTGACAAATAACGACTAATAAGTGCAAAAACCGCGAAGCAAGTGGAGCTCAAAATCCATTCAACAGCAACAATGATTACTATCGGAAGGCCATTTATCATCAAGTTGCTCAACAACAACAAGAACCACAAGTGGCACATGGAAGAAAAGTGATTGAAGAATCTTCAAATAGAGCTTGTATGGTGAATCAGGATGATCAAAAGCCAACAAAAGACTTCAATTGGGACAAATATATCTCAGCTGATAACAAAGCATGCCTGATAAACTAAGAAGATGAAAAGTTACCAGAAGGATTTAACTGGGAAGGTTTCAGTTGGGATGATTACTGTCCGGATAAAGAAATGCTAAAAGCCAAAGCTTTTGTTGCTCGTGTTGAAGAAGATAGTCATGATGATAGAGAGTATTATGCAAAACGAATGGCAGATTATTTTAAAATGATGGAAGAGAGTGATAGTGAAGATGAGAAAGCCAAAAAGAAAAAGAAAAAAATCAAAACACCCATCAGCAGTGATGGTGAAGAGGTTCCAATGATAAAGAAAAAGGTGAAAGTTGTTCCAGCTTTCAGAGTTGATGCAGAAGCTAACGCTAAAAATGTTCCGGTGATTTGTGAAAACTGTGAGATTATAAAGAAGAAAAACAGTGAGTTGATGAACAACATGAATAGGCTGAAGGAGTCTTACGATGTTCTGAACAAGGGCATGAATCAGTATAATCAATCAAGTGAAGAACAAGCAACGGCCATGAAAACACTTCAAGGAGCTTTCATGATAAAGCAGAAAGTTGTGAACAACTACATTGAGAAGTGTGTTGTGCTAGAACAGAAACTTGAAACCCAAAGAATTGAAACTGAAAGAGTAAACCGTTTGTTGAAAAGTTACTCATGTACTTCTTATGTCATTGACAGGATTTATCCAACTGTTGTAGGCATGAAGGTTTTTGAAGATGATGAAGTAACTGAAGAATAGAAGGTATCTGAAGAAAAGACTCCTGACAAGAAGAAAGAAAAAAAGAAGGATACTAAAGAAAAGACATCTGGTAAGAAACAAGGTATCAGTTACAACAAGTGTCCACCCCCGTTTGAAAATGGATATTCTTCGAGAAATCCAAATTCAGAAAGAGTCGAAAAGGCAACAAATTTACAGTAGGAGTCGGAGTCTACAGTTAACTTGCCAGATAATATTGATGTTACGTTTACGTCATCTGACACTGATCATGAGTCCGAGTTAATAAAGAAAGTGGTCGATCAGGTGTTGGATAAAGATGAATCCGAAGAATCAAAGTCGGAGTCTATGTCAGAGTTAAAGTCTGAGTCAAGCATTCCGAGTCAAACCGACAAACAGGGCAAAAGAGTTTACAATAAAGAATTCCTTCTATCAAAATCTAATTTGAATGATGAAACATTCAAAGTTGCATATACATTGAATGATTCTGACAAATTATATCTTGATGAAGAATTTCCAATAAGAGGTGTTAAACCTGACATGATTAAAAAGGTTTTCAAACTAACAGAAATTAATATTTCTGAAATAAAAGATGTAAATCTTTCGGAAAAACCTAAAAGAATACACCTCAAGAGTACAACAAAGAGAAAACAAGAAAAATGATTACAGTTCTAGTTCAGGTTTTCAAAAGAAACCAAACCATAACAGTAATTTCAAAAGAAAAGGTCTTGGTTTTATTCCACCGAAAAATTATAAAAATGAGAAAACTTATAAACTTAAAACTATGTTTGTTTCAGGAACAAGTCCTGAGGAGGAACAAAAGAGTCCATTCTGGAAGCAGTCAAACAGAGAATTCCTTGCGAAGAAGCAAGAAGAGATGAAGACTGCTGATCAAATGAAAGAAACGAGAACCTATTTCCAATGCAACACTGTTGGACATATTGCCAAGAATTGTTCCAAGGCGATACAATCAAAACAGGGAGTTTCTCGTAAATTGAAAGATAAAGAGGTTGTGTTTGAACCACCAATTGAGAGAACTAAACTTTTCAAAAATTCAACTTTTGAGATTGGTGAATGTTCAAACAGATTTTACAAGAAAAGAGCAAATCTTGACAACCAGAAATGGGTTGTTAAGAAGTCTGATGATAATTCTAGCTATGATTCTGATTCGTCAAAATCAGAGGAGCTAACTTCTGGCGATGAATCTGATTCCACAAAGTCAGAGGAGCCACAGGTTGAGATTAAATGTGAAAAATCAGTGCCGACTGTGGATGATGTGAATTTTCCATCACTTCGGGCTGAAAATTTTAAAAAGAAAATTGGTAAAGTTGAGATTTCAAATCAGTTCTTTTCTGAAAAGAAAGAATTTGATGTTGAAAAGGCGTTTAATTCCAAAGTACACCATATTTTTGGAAAAATGATTGACAGGAAGGTCAAGGGAGTCAAAGAATTTTACGAGAAGAAAACAAAGAAGCAAGGTAAAGTATCATCCCTGGTTTGTGACTGGGATGGTACATATTATGAACAGTAAAATTCTTGACTTGCCGGAGCTCCCAAGTTGGTAATCGTGGAGCATGAATCGGCATTATTCTTTTATTATTTGTTGAAAAATTGAAAATTGTTCACTAGTATGACTTGCCGGAACTCCCAGGTTGGTAAGTGAGGAGTAGGTATCGGCATCTTGAGAATTCAACCTACATGTGGTATTGGTTGGTAAGCCATGTGGTTGAAAAAGAGTTTGTGATACAAGTGGTAAAATCAAAGTCATTAGGTTGAACTTGATTGGACCATTTTTACAAGTGGTACTTAATTTTCAAGATTAATCAGGGACATTAATTTGTACTTGATTTATTTTTCTTACAAGTGGTATTTTGAAAAACAATATGATGAACCCCTAACCTACAAATGGTAAAATCAATCAACAAAACTTATTTTCTGGAAAAACCATTTGATTAAAACAAACTTAAGTGTTTTGAAATCATAATGGGAAAATATTTTGTTGTGAGGGGGAGTTCTGATTGTTTATGCCAGGTGGATGGCGAATTGAAGTGATTCGATATCGGTTGTCAATTTACTTGTACAGTTTATTTTCAAATTTCTTTAAATGTGTTTGCATTTCTGGGGGAGTAATTTTTCAGAAAATCCAAAAACATTTGAAAATTTGAAAAAGTCAAAAACATGATAAAATGGAAAATGAGTTTTTGTGTCAAAGAAGAGGAAATGATAGTACATCAGTAGACAGTTACAGTATGCTAAAGAAATGTAATGATTAAATAGCGTTAAACAGTCTCATTGATGATATGCCGATAGGTTTTTACACATTTAGTAAGCTTTTTCGGGATATAAACTTAATTTCAAACTTGCTTATTTCGTGGGGAACACTACTTGGATATATAGGTAACCCCTGAAATCTTGTTTGAAAGGTCCCTCTTTCTGAGATACTAGGTCTTTATGCTCAGTGATATCTGGGGTATTATCCCGGGACTTCTGATTTTGCGGAAGCAATGGCCTAGTCTCCGGAGAATACTTTACTGCTTGCTTGAAATATAGCGCCGCCCTCAGCAAAAATGATGAAACAATAAAATTGATAATCATTGCTGTTGTAAAAAATATCCTCTAAAGGGGACCCACCAAAAGTCGAGCCGTCATCTTTCTGCTGAACGGAAGTTCTGACCTGAGCTCTCACGGTCTCGCAATTTAACCCCTTACAGATATCATCTGTGGTATACTCACCTGTAAGACTGAATATTGGGATCTGGATACGGGAGTATATTCAAGAGGTGGGACACATGAATGAGTTTAAGTCCTTAATACACCTAATTCATATCCTGAATCAGTTGAAATTTGTGTGAGAATTTAAGTGGATCAGTATATCGACAATCTAAGTGAATTGTTTAATTCTTAATGTGTAACTAAGCTCAACGGTACGTGTGACTTGTCATTAACTGATATGATCTTCTTATACAAACTCACAAAAATATTGTATGTAAATATTTTTTCTACTGCATTTCATTTTATGTTCAAAAATTAAAAAAAAATTCAGTATGTTTTAGCATAAATTTTTGAAAAATACAAAAAGATTTTCGACAACTGATGTTGGAGAGCTGATTTTCAAAATTCCAAGTGCTGAATATGATGACAATTAGGGTTGGGAGAGTGTTTGTTTTGAAAAGAAAAACGTTATTCCTGCAAGTGGTTCATCAAAGTTTAAAATTGTAAAATCATTGTTTGAATACAAGTGATTCATCAGAGTGTGAGATTTGATTTTACAAGTGGTCATCAGAAAATTTATTTGTGGGTAGAGTTTTGTGCAGGATAGAGCCAGGAATTGATTCTGAACCTGTAGAAAGTATGAGTCAGGTTACGATTCTGGAACTGCTGATGTTAATGAATTTAAGGATTCAAGAGATCTGATCAAGAGAATTAGAAAGCTTGAGAGCCAGACTCAGATCCTGGAGTTTATCAACATTCGAGGAAGAGATGAGAAGAGAGAGATTGAGGATGCTTTACAGTGTCAAGATACTTCAAAAAGTTCAAGAGGACTGATAAAGACTGAAGATGCGAAGACTCGACACTGAAGACTCGTCAACATTCGAGGGGGAGTCTGTTGGTGCATGCGTCTGTCGACTTCGTCTTGTATCGAGTCTTGTATGTATTTAGATAGATCAGGGCACGATTTACGAGAAAATGTCAAATATAGGGTGAGTGGCATGTTCAAACGAAATTAGATAGGTAATTCCGCTTGAAAGTGTCATGGCAGTTTCAAGCGAAATCACACTATCTAATTCCGCTTGAAGCTGATATCGCTTGAAACATGATTTCGCTTGAAGCCTGTTCAAGTGAAATTACGTTCCCTATATATACCCATGTCCTGATTTCGCTTGAGCGAGTCTTGAATTTTCCGGTCAGAGCAACGAAGTGCTGCCGAAGTGTCTCTCGCTGTAAAACGTCATTATATCAATCAAATCGACAGTTTAAGTAATATTCTTGCTGAATTGACCTCAATACGTCTGTTTCCGCCTTTCGTATTGAGAAAAACTCTTCTGATCGACTCGTTCGGGTCTGAAAACAATCTTACAATAGCCATTCGACCGGGCTGCCACTTGGCCATGGCGTCAAGATGCCATCCGACAGAGATGACATCCGACCGAGATGACATCCGACTGGATAGTCATTCGGGCGGGATGCCATCCGACCGACCCACCCTTTCCCTTTTTGGAATTCTATAAATACCCATGTCACTCTCAAACTTTCTACTTTTGGAAACCTCTGTCCGACAACAGCACACTCAGCTCACCTTTTCTTCGATTTCTCTCAATCCCGGTAAGATCTCGTCCTAAATCTTGTACTTTCTTGATCTACACACACTCCTACACCTTTCTATCTTTTGAATCCTAACTTTTAACCGTAAAATCGCTAGATTTGAGGTGTTCTAGGATGATGTCATCATGAGTTCTTGAAGAACTTCATGTTTTGGCTTCAATCCACCGAGAACAACTCGGATCTAACCGATTTCCACACAAATGAACCAAGATCTATACTAGATCTAAACATAAACACAGTGAAAAAGGATTGAAAGATGGTTTCTAACTTTCTTTCAACTCTTTTGCACTCAATACGCTTGAAACCGATAGAAACGGATCTAGATCTAGTCCTCCACTCATTCTTAGTGTTGTGCTAGCTCAAGATCTGGATTCTACTCACGAGACCACCGATTTCGGGTTAAACAAGAACAACCATCTTGAATCGGTTAACTGGCCGAACTAGGGTGATTCCTGTCGAGCAGGTCGCTTGGGTCAAGATGGGGTTCTGTTGGTTAACACGTTGTCAAAACGTCTCGCTAAAACGACAAACAATCAAAACGACCAAGTGTAGGACGAACGGAACAATCAGGACGGAATGCTGTCCGAGCGGATAAGCCACCCGAACTGATTGCTGTCCGAACGAATAACACCTTGGGTCCCACACCTCATCAGCTCTATCTGAAGTTTGAGTATCGAACGAACTCCATCCGATCGGACTACCATCCGACCGGATTACTCTTCGGATCATGAGATACTAGGACTTTAAAGACTTAAACAATTTTCAACATGTTCGTTAACAGGGTTGCCACCCGGTCGGATGGACGTTCGATCGAGTGACTCTTCTGCTATGAATTGTTCCCACAAAGTAACCTCATCACTAAGGTCGCCGTCCGACCGGACTACCGTCCGACCGGATGACAATCCGAACGGATTGTTGTCCGCACGATTGACCGTCCGATCGACCGACTGGAAGGATAGAGATACTTCAATGCTTTCAAAATGCTACAACGAAAACTTCAAAAGACAAGCCATCATACACAAACACATTCATCTCATAGGAAGAAACAATCCACTCGAATAGTCATCCGACCGGACTACCGTCCGACCGGATGACCATTCGAACGGATTGCCATCCGCACAGACAAGTCGTCCGATCGGATTACCATCCGACCGAACTGTTGTCCGACCCATTCACACTTTGTATCGTTTTACGCGTCACTTATCGTTATGCTATCAATCCATTCAGGCTAACTTTACTCGCTAAGCGCTCCCTTCAATCCATCAACCGCTGTGAGTATACTCGATCCCTTTTTGCTTTACGCACTTTTGGGTGTTACATACGTTACGAATATTCAAACCACAACAGTCACACTACCCAATACTATTTGAACGCTAACCGTTAACGCATGTTATACGTGGCTTATGAATGCTTGTTTGTTATGTTTACACATGGAATGTTGTCTACCTGCCTTAGCAACGATAGTACTATAGTTTGGACTCAGCACCCGTTCGCGGGGGTTGTTAAGGACAATTACTTGCATGGATTATGGTGGTAATCATGTATTGCGAACTGCCTCAGGCAGTCAACCCGCAGTCATTGGTATCGATGGATCTATGTCGATAACTAACGTGCTTCATTTCATTATGTGTACGTGCTGGTCATGCGTAAACGAATTCGAACTCTATATGATATTATCAAACTTGTAAGCTCACCTTTACATTATATGTATTGACTTTATTTTAACGTATGTGACAGGAGCTTAGGGTGCACATCTGGTAGGAAAGTGAAGCTAGAATAAAGCTTTAGAGCCCAACAAATAGTTGTCTGTAGTAATTAAATCAAGAGTCTCTAGAAGCAGATAAACAATTGCTCCATTTAAATCTGAGTTATCGGAACAGAATTATTTGCCTTGATTTTTTATCTGTAATAATTTGTTTACTGTTTGAGACATGGTATGGGACATGTTATTTAAATTGAATGGTAATGATAATTGTTATGGAAACTTCTGGATAATCTGTTTCGCTCTGTGCCATGCCCCGATGATTCCGCCATCGGTTGGGGTGTGACAGATTGGTATCAGAGCCATAACTATAGGGAATTAGGCATGCACGACCTAGTCCGGGTTGATGTCTCAGAGACCTAGCCTATAGTTAGGAACCAACAGACCGACTTGTGCGTATCCGGTAGGGATTATGTACGAGCTTATCTCTCGATATTCTCGCTTATGCTACACTATCACTGCACTCGAATTTTCAACTATGAAAGATTAACTAAGTCAAGATTAGGTGTGAAAACCGCAAACTCTCGACTGAAGTTACAAATCAACCCGTATTTTTATCTACAAACGAGGAGAATTATGCCAAATTAGGAGTGAAATCCATATTTTTATGAATAATCTCCTCTATTTTATTAAAACAGGGACGAAGTTGTTAAGCTAAGGGTGAAACCCTAACCTTAACTACTTGTTCCGCTCATTTTACAAAGCTCTCACCAAAGTTTCGACGGACTCCAACGACCTGAAGTCACAATATGACTAACGGGATGTGTGCCAAACGCCCAAGAATCGAGGCAAAAGCATAATCCTGAAGGTCAAATGTGCACACCAGATCCTTGTGAATAGTCGAACCACTTTGGGTAGTCAAAGTCTACTGGCCGCAGACAATCTATATCTCGAATTTTATGTGTTTCGATTCTGAGCCCGTAATTGCTGACTCTGATGGTTCGTTAATTTTGTGTGATTACCTGTTTATGTGTTTAAATTTTTGGAGATTTACTCGATTTTTGCTTCCAATTCGATCGACACGCACGACTCGCATTGCACTTCTACCTCAAAACGTTAACAAATCGCTAAATTGTGGACGACTTCATGCTACGTTATACGCTTATACTACACGATTCGATATATATATCAAACGCGAACGCTATATTCGAACGCTCGCAAACTGTGAATGATAGGTTTCTGTATTCTGACTGCCTCTTATGACTACATGGTTAGGTGCTTCTGTGACTCTGGGCTTTATATGCTTACGTGACTGTGTGAATTTGTGCTTATGTGAATCTATGACTGATTGACTATGTGTCTATGCGCCTACGTAAATTGTATGTGTTCCTGAGCTTTAGTAAGTAGTAGACGTGTGGGGTGAGATTCGAATACAATGTGTTGAATCCTGTGACGATGTCTCTTGCAGACAATGTCATCTGGATCCCATCATCCCTTACTTTCTCGTCAAGAAAAGAGAGACAAACGCCTTGCGGCCATCATCGCTAAAAGTGTAGCAAAGGCCGTGAGTGATGTTTACGAGAACGTCAGAAAGTCGTCTGAGGAATCAAGGACCGAAGCTCCTAAAGTTACCACCAAGGCATTCAATTTCAAGCAATTCAAGTCGTGTGGGCCAAAACAATTCACTGGCGAGGGAGGTCCTACTGCACTATTCCAATGGTTTGATTCCATTGAGGTCACTCTACGACAAAGTGGTTGCCCCGATGACCTCCGAACTCTGAATGCTACCGGCGTTTTCCAGTCCCGCGCACTAGACTGGTGGACGGCCGAGAGGAACAAGTGAGGGAACGATGCAGCATGCGGCCTGTCGTGGGACGAGCTCAAGGAAGTCATGCTGGAAGAATTATGCCCTCCTCATGAACGTCAGAAGCTAGAGGATGAATTTTGGAACATACAGCAAAAGGATGGTGAAAATGTTGCGCTCACTGCTCGCTTCAAACAGCTCAGCATCATTTGTCCCGATCAGGTCAAGACTCCAGACATGGCAATCAAGAAGTATATCCGAGCGCTGCCTGACTGTGTTGCTGATTTCGTTCAAGCGGCTAAGACTACGACGATCGAAGAAACTTGCCTACTGGCTGCAGAAATCAACGACAAGCGGGTCAAGGCTGGTGTCTGGGATAAAACTTCAAAGCACCTGCATCAAGCTGCTACCGCCGCACCAACTGCTGAAACCACCACCTCATCGAGGAACAAGAGGAAGAACAAGAGAAAGAACAGCTCCAGCAACAAGAACTGTGCGATCACTGTTGCACCGATTCAAGCTGTACCAGCTCAACAGCGTCAAGTAGCGGCGCCTGTGGCGAATGCACCGCTTGCTAAGCGTGCATACACTGGGCCACACCCGCTTTGCCCTACTTGTAGCTACCACCACCTGACTACCATCGCTTGCCGTTTCTGTGCTCATTGCAATATGTACGGTCATTTCACTACCAACTGCCGCGCTCGACAAGCTCCTGCTCATCAAGCTCTACTCACCGCCCCTCAGGGTCAACAAGTTCCTCCGGCACCTGCGGTCAACGCCAGAGTCTGCTTCGCATGTGGCGATCCTAGCCATTTCGCCAACATGTGCCCAAACAGGGTCGTGAAATAAGAGCCCCAGCAGCAGCAGCCTCCGCAGTAGCAACACCAGCAGCAGCAGCAACAAGCAGCACGCGCATGAACTTTCAACATCAACGTGCGTCAAGCCCAAGCCGACAACAACGTGGTCAATGGTACGTTCCTTGTGAATGGTATTTATGCTTCATGTTTGTTTGATACTGGAGCCGATAATTGCTTTGTGTCGTTCGAATTCGAGAAACTCCTTAGTCGTAAACGCTCCCAACTCTCCTCGACGTTCGATGTTGAAGTCGCTACCGGAAGAACTGTCGCCGTTAATTCTGTTCTTCGTGATTGTACTCTTGAGCTCAACAATCACATCTTCCCAATCGACCTTATTCTGATGCAACTCGGAAGTTTTAACGTCATAGTAGGCATGGACTTCCTTCGCGAAAACCATGCTGAAGTTGTGTGCTTCGACAAAATGATCCGATTCTCGCTTGCGAATGGTGATTTATTATGTGTTTACGGTGATACTACTTCGAAAGGTCTCAAGCTCATGTCATGTGTTCAAGCTAGCAAGTATCTCCGCAAGGAATACAGGGCTTTCCTGGCTAACATCGTAGTAGCGGAGAAGGAAAAGAAAGAAAAGAAGGAAGTGAAAGACGTTCCTGTGGTTCAAGAATTCCCTAACGTTTTTCCAGAGGATCTTCCCGGACTACCACCAAGTCGTGATATCGACTTTCGTATCGACCTCATTCCTGGAGCCAACCCTATTGCCAAAGCTCCCTACCAACTCGGGCCGTCCGAAATGCGTGAACTTTCAAACCAACTCCAGGAATTACTTGAGAAAGGCTTCATTCGCCCGAGCACCTCTCCTTGTGGTGCGTCGGTCCTTTTCATCAAAAAGAAGGATGGGTCGTTCAGGATGTGCATCGACTATCGGGAATTGAATAAGTTAACTATCAAGAACCGCTATCCTCTACCTCGCATCGATGATTTGTTTGATCAACTACAAGGTGCTACATGCTTTTCGAAGATCGATCTACGCTCAGGATATCACCAACTACGCATTCAAGAGGAGGATATACCCAAAACCGCGTTTCGCACTCGATACGGCCACTACGAATTCGTTGTTATGCCCTTTGGTTTAACCAACGCACCTGTGGTTTTCATGGATCTGATGAATCGTATGTGTAAACCATATCTCGACCGTTTCGTCATCGTATTCATCGACGATGTCTTGATCTATTCCAAATTGAAAACCGAACACGCGCAACATCTACGTTTGGTCCTAGAGCTACTCCAGGGGAATCAACTCTACGCCAAATTCTCCAAGTGTGAATTCTGGTTGGAGGAGGTTCAGTTTCTGGCTCACATTGTTAATAGTCAAGGTATTCATGTCGACCCTGCGAAGATCGAAGCCGTTAAGAGTTGGATTACACCTAAGAATCCATCTGAAGTCCGTTCTTTTCTCGGACTGGCGGGCTATTATCGACGATTTATCGAAGGATTCTCAAAGATCGCTGTACCGCTTGCCGCTCTCACGCATAAAGACAAACCTTTTGTTTGGGGAACCAAACAGGAGTCTGCTTTCAGAACCCTTAAGCACATGCTTTGCAATGCTCCCGTTCTCACATTGCCCGATGGAAACAACGATTTCATTGTCTATTGTGATGCTTCCAACCTTGGTCTTGGTTGTGTCCTTATGCAGCGGGACAAGGTTATAGCTTACGCATCTCGTCAGCTCAAAATCCACGAGAAGAACTATACAACCCATGACCTCGAGCTAGGCGCAGTTGTTTTTGCGTTAAAGATTTGGCGACACTACCTATATGGTACCAAGTGTACGATCTTCACCGATCATAGGAACCTACAGCATATCTTTAATCAGAAGGAACTTAATATGTGTCAACGCCAATGGGTAGAACTTCTCAACGATTATGACTGTGAGATTCGTTATCACCCAGGCAAAGCAAATGTTGTAGCCGACGCACTCAGCAGACGGAGCTATCTGCTTAGCACTCGTAATGTTCAAGCCCAATACGACCTCGAGACCCTCATCCGCGAAGCTCAGCACGCGTGTTTCAACGAACGCACTCTGAAGAAAGAAAGAATCTACCACAATGGAGCTCAACTTGTGAGTAAGTCGAATGGGATATTCCACTTTCTGGACCGAATTTGGATCCCTAAACGGACCGATTTACGACAGATTTTGATGGACGAGACCCACAAATCCCGGTATTCTATTCACCCCGGTGCCGACAAAATGTACCAGGACCTTCGTTATAAGTACTGGTGCCCGGGCATGAAAAGGGATATTGCTTTCTATGTTGGAAAATGCCTGACCTGTGCGAGAGTTAAGGCTGAACATCAAAGACCCTCTGGCTTACTCGAACAACCACCAATCCCCATGTGGAAGTGGGAGAGTATAGCTATGGACTTCATAACAAAGCTTCCGCATACGTCATCAGGTCACGACAGCATCTGGGTTGTGGTTGACCGTTTGACCAAATCAGCTCACTTTTTACCAATACGGGAAGACTACAAGGTAGAACGATTAGCCCGAATCTACACCGACGAGATCATTTGTAATCATGGGACGCCTCGCGACATCATCTCTGATCGTGATGCTCGGTTTACCTCGCGACTGTGGGAAACGTTTCAAACAGCACTCGGTACATCGCTCAATCTAAGTACCATTTTCCACCCTCAAACCGACGGTCAGACTGAAAGAACGATTCGTACTCTTGAAGACATGCTCCGTTCGTGTGTCATAGACTTCAGCGGTAATTGGGATAAATACCTGCCGTTAGTCGAATTCTCGTATAACAACAGCTATCATGCAAGCATTCAAATGGCACCATTCGAGGCTTTATACGGAAGAAGATATCGATCGCCTATTGTGTGGCACGAGATCGGTCATTCGCAATTAACCGGTCCTGAGCTATTACAAGAAACGACAGACAAGATTTTCCAAATTCGAGACAACCTGGTAAAAGCTCGGAATTGACAGAAAAGTTATGCCGATAGACGACGCAAGCCCCTTGAATTTGACATTGGTGACTACGTACTCCTAAAGGTATCACCTTGGAAGGGTGTGGTCTGATTCGGCAAGAAAGGAAAGCTCGCGCCTCGATATGTTGGACCTTTTAAGATTCTGGAAAGGATCGGAAAAGTCGCCTACAGACTCGAACTACCGGAGGAACTTAGTAACGTCCACCCGACTTTCCACGTTTCGAACCTCCGAAAGTGTCTGGCTGAGCATGATCTAATTGTACCTCTCGATGACCTGCAAGTGAATGAAACACTACACTTCGTGGAGAAGCCTGTTGAAATCATGGACCGCCAAACCAAGCAACTCAGGCGCTCGCGCATTCCCATTGTGAAAGTCCGATGGGAAGGCAAACGAGGCGCAGAGTTCACTTGGGAACTCGAAAGCGACATGAAGGCGAAGTACCCGCGGTTATTTAAGGAGAAAGTCTAGAAAGAGAAAGTTCTCCAAAGTAATTCACGATGTTGTACAACTTCCAGCCTAATTTCGGGACGAAATTCCCTAAACAAGGGGTGGCTGTAACACCCCGTGTTTTTGGGAAGTCAAAGTCGAAGTCAAGGTCAAAGTCAATGACCGATTTTGCGCAACCGACTAATAATAGATTTTTTTATCTTAGCTATTATGTGGAGTAAGTGTCTATAAATACAATAATCGACGTGTGTTATTCGCAATCTAATCGACTTACGACTGTGAACTGTAGGAAGTAACAATGCGATAAAGTTAACGAAACGATAATCAAACTATGCTAATCAAATCGACATCGAATCAAATCGCAACTCGAACTATGCATTTTAGTTATTGTTATTGTTATACGTGTATGTGTGTGCCCTATGTGTTACTTGTGCATGTTCATTTATGATATGTGTGGTAATCAATCGAAACGCAATCGAAACTCGAAACACAATCGAACTCAATCGGAATCGAACTATGATAGATATAGTAGTTGGGATTAAAAGTAATTTGACTAGGAAAATCCATCGCATCGAATCGCTCGCAATCGAAATCGAATCAGTAAAAATCGTCACGTCAAACGCACGAACCAAGTGCCATCCGGCCGGATAGCCATCCGACCGGGCTGCCACTTGGCCATGGCGTCAAGATGCCATCCGACCAAGATGACATCTGACCGGATAGTCATTCGGGGGGATGCCATCCCACCGACCCACCCTTTCCCTTTTTGGAATTCTATAAATACCCATGTCACTCTCAAACTTTCTACTTTTGGAAACCTCTGTCCGACCAGCACGCTCAGCTCACCTTTTCTTTGATTTCTCTCAATCCCGGTAAGATCTCATCCTAAATCTTGTACTTTCTTGATCTACGCACACTCCTACACCTTTATATCTTTTGAATCCTAACTTTTAACTGTAAAATCGCTAGATTTGAGGTGTTCTAGGATGATGTCATCATGAGTTCTTGAAGAACTTCATGTTTTGGCTTCAATCCACCGAGAACAACTCGGATCTAACCGATTTCCACACAAATGAACCAAGATCTATACTAGATCTAAACATAAACACAGTGAAAAAGGATTGAAAGATGGTTTCTAATTTTCTTTCAACTCTATTGCACTCAATACGCTTGAAACCGATAGAAACGGATCTAGATCTAGTCCTCCACTCATTCTTAGTGTTGTGCTAGCTCAAGATCTGGATTCTACTCACGAGACCACCAATTTCGGGTTAAACAAGAACAACCGTCTTGAATCGGTTAACTGGCCGAACTAGGGTGATTCCTGTCAAGCAGGTCGCTTGGGTCAAGATGGGGTTCTGTTGGTTAACACGTTGTCAAAACGTCTCGATAAAACGACAAACAATCAAAACGACCAAGTGTAGGACGAACGGAACAATCGGGACGGAATGTTGTCCGACCGGACTACTGTCTGAGCGGATAAGCCACCCGAACGGATTGTTGTCCGAACGAATAACACCTTGGGTCCCACACCTCATCAACTCTATCTGAAGTTTGAGTATCGAACGAATTGCCATCCGATCAGACTACCATCCGACCGGATTACTCTTCGGATCATGAGATACTAGCACTTTAAAGACTTAAACAATTTTCAACATGTTCATTAACAGGGTTGCTACCCGGTCACCGAGTGACTCTTCTGCTATGAATTGTTCCCACAAAGTAACCTCATCACTAAAGTCACCGTCCAACCGGACTACCGTCCGACCGGATGACAATCCGAACGGATTGTTGTCCGCACGATTGACCGTCCGATCGACCGACTGGAAGGATAGAGATACTTCAATGCTTTCAAAATGCTACAACGAAAACTTCAAAAGACAAGCCATCATACACTAACAAATTCATCTCATAGGAAGAAACAATCCACTCGAATAGTCATCCGACCGGACTACCGTCCGACCGGATGACCATCCGAACGGATTGCCATCCGCATAGACAAGCCGTCCGATCGGATTACCATCCGACCGAACTGCTGTCTTACCCATTCACACTTTGTATCGTTTTACGCGTCACTTATCGTTATGCTATCAATCCATTCAGGCTAACTTTACTCGCTAAGCGCTCCCTTCAATCCATCAACCGCTGTGAGTATACTCGATCCCTTTTTGCTTTACGCACTTTTGGGTGTTACATACGTTACGAATATTCAAACCACAACAGTCACACTACCCAATACTATTTGAACGCTAACCGTTAACGCATGTTATACGTGGCTTATGAATGCTTGTCGAGTTTCAGATCGAACTAGCTCCTGGAGCTGCGCCTATAGCTCGTGCACCTTATCGTTTAGCCCCATCAGAGTTGAAGGAACTCTCCACGCAACTACAAGAGCTCCTGGATAAGGGTTTTATTCGTCCTAGCTCATCGCCCTGGGGAGCTCCAGTATTATTTATGAAGAAGAAAGACGGTACTTTCAGAATGTGCATCGACTACAGGGAACTCAACAAGGTGACGGTGAAGAACCGTTATCCTCTACCGCGTATCGACGACTTATTCGACCAGCTGCAAGGATCGAGCTACTATTCGAAGATCGATTTGAGATCGGGTTATCACCAGCTGAGAGTCCGGGAAGAGGACGTCTCCAAGACAGCTTTCAGAACTCGATACGGGCACTATGAGTTTTTGGTCATGCCTTTTGGGATGACAAACGCACCTGCGGTTTTCATGGACTTGATGAACCGAGTGTGCAAGCCTTACCTGGACAAGTTTGTTATAGTCTTCATCGACGACATCCTGATCTACTCTAAAAGTCGGGAGGAACACGAGCAGCATCTGCGACTTATTTTGGAACTCCTTCGAACAGAACAGCTTTATGCAAAGTTCTCGAAATGCGACTTCTGGCTTCGAGAAGTCCATTTCCTAGGCCACGTGGTAAACAAGGATGGGATTCACGTTGATCCATCCAAGATAGACTCGATAAAGAACTGGCCTGCACCTCGTACACCAAAGGAAATTCGCCAATTCTTGGGTTTGGCGGGATACTACCGGAGATTCATAAAGGATTTTTCTAAGATTGCACAGCCTCTCACGTCACTAACGCAGAAGGGCGTTGTTTATCGCTGGGGAAACGCACAGGAGTTGGCATTTCAGCACCTAAAGGATAGACTTTGTAGCGCACCTATCCTTTCCTTGCCGGAAGGCACAGACGACTTTGTGGTCTACTGCGACGCATCAATTCAAGGTCTTGGTTGCGTGTTGATGCAACGAGATAAAGTTATAGCCTACGCCTCACGTCAACTCAAGGTTCATGAAAAGAACTACACGACGCACGATTTAGAGCTGGGAGCTGTTGTTTTTGCACTTAAGTTATGGCGGCATTACCTGTATGGTACCAAGTGCGCCATCTACACCGACCACAGGAGCCTCGAGCATATCTTCAAGCAGAAGGAACTGAATATGCGACAACGACGATGGGTCGAACTTATGAATGACTACGAGTGCTCAATCAGGTATCACCCGGGCAAGGCCAATGTTGTGGCTGACGCCCTCAGTCGGAAGGACACTGTACCTAAGCGCGTGCGAGCTTTACAACTCACGATCCACTCTAGCCTTCCTTCCCAAATACGAGCTGCTCAGATAGAAGCATTGAAACCAGAAAACGTCAGGGCTGAAGCCCTACGCGGATCAAGGCAACGATTAGAACAGAAGGAAGACGGTGCTTACTACGTAACGGGACGCGTTTGGGTCCCACTCTATGGCAACCTACGAGGGCTTGTGATGGATGAAGCACACAAGTCTCGCTACTCAGTACACCCTGGATCAGATAAGATGTATCATGATATCAAAACTACGTACTGGTGGCCTAGCATGAAGGCCCACATAGCGACCTACGTCAGTAAATGTTTGACTTGTGCGAGAGTCAAGTCGGAATACCAGAAACCATCAGGCCTGCTCCAACAACCAGAGATACCTCAATGGAAATGGGAGCAAATTTCCATGGATTTTGTTACTGGCCTACCTAGATCCCAGCGCGGGAACGATACTATTTGGGTGATCGTGGATCGACTCACGAAATCTGCACACTTCTTGGCTATCAAGGAGACGGATAAGTTCTCCACTCTTGCAGAAATATACATCAAGGAAATTGTTTCGAGGCACGGGGTGCCCACCTCCATCATCTCGGATCGAGATGCACGTTTTACTTCTGAGCTGTGGCAAGCAATGCACAAATCCTTTGGCTCACGATTAGACATGAGCACAGCGTACCATCCTCAGACGGACGGGCAGTCCGAGCGCACTATTCAAACCTTAGAAGACATGCTTCGTGCATGTGTAATCGACTTTGGCAACCGCTGGGAAAAGCACCTGCCACTTGTGGAATTCTCGTACAATAACAGCTACCACACCAGCATTGGAGCTGCTCCGTTTGAGGCATTGTACGGACGTAAATGCCGGTCTCCCCTTTGCTGGGCAGAGGTGGGAGAAAGTCAGATCACTGGCCCAGAATATGTGGTAGATACAACCGAGCAAATCGCTCAGATACGAAAACGCATGACGGCCGCTCGTGAACGTCAGAAAGTTTACGCCGACATGGGCAGGAAACCACTCGAGCTCCAGGTTGGGGAGCGGGTACTACTCAAAGTTTCACCCTGGAAGGGTGTGGTTCGTTTTGGTAAACGCGGTAAACTTAACCCACGATACGTTGGACCTTTCGAGGTCATTGAGAAAATAGGCAGGGTGGCCTACAAACTAAACTTACCAGCGGAACTCGGTGCAGTTCACAACGTCTTTCACGTGTCGAATCTGAAGAAGTGTCCGTCAGATGAGACCCACGTAGTTCCTTTGAAGGAACTCACGATCGACGAGCAGTTACGATTCGTCGAGGAACCAGTCGAGATCACGGACCGGGATGTTAAGGTCCTCAAGAGCACTAGGATACCTCTCGTTCGAGTTCGTTGGAACTCACGTCGCGGCCCAGAGTTCACCTGGGAGCGCGAAGATCAGATGAAACAAAAGTATCCCCAACTGTTCGCAAACAGTACACCCACTACTGAGGCCGAAGCTACGGAATTTCGGGACGAAATTCCAGATCAACGGGGGGTGGATGTGACACCCCAGGAAAACCAGGAAAACCAAACAACTTAACTAGCTTCCTCAGTGAGTGCCTACCAAATTTCGGGACGAAATTTCTTTCAACTTGGGGATGATGTGACAACTCGAAATTTAGAACCTTTCGTTGTATGCTTAAACGTGTGAATAGTTAAACTTATGTGATTAATGATAAGCTACAACCTTTTATATGATTATGTGTTATATTACATGTGTGCTTATGTGTATGTATTCGAGTTTGTTAGGAGCCGAAAGCCATGAACCCGACTCGAGACCATGTGGTCTCGAGTGAACTAGTGTGACATATGGGCCGTTTGGGCCGTGCACCTCATCCGAGTCCATTAGGGTGCACTACTTAGAACTAGTATATAATCCTCATGTTAGCCATACTTGTCATTTTTGGGCAACAACACTTATACTCTCCAACGCACACACTCTCCACTCTCTCACACTAAAACCCTAAACACTAAACATCACCTCTTCTCCTTCTTCTCGGATCCAACCAACCGACCACCAAAGGGATTCTCGGATTTTTGCTTGTTCACACCAAACAAAGCTTCATCTTTCACCACCTCACAACCGGTTAGTGTTTATGATGTTGGTTAGTGATTTTATGATGTTGGTTGTGTTAAATGATAGCATGAATGGTAGGATTTGACTAGTATAGTTGTATGTTTGATGATGGGTGTGAACCGAATGTGTATGATGTATATGATGATGCTTGGTTAACATACTTTGATTTCGGATATGTTGCTTAATGAACACACAATATTTTATGTCTAAGTATGATTCAAAACCATGGAGTGTTGATGTTCATAGAAACCGGCTTGCATAGGTGTAGTACCATGTTAATGAGATTAGGGTAGAGTTGATTTTTGATATGTTATGTGATGATTTGAAACTATGAGATGAATATGTTCAAGAATTGATTGTTGTTCATGACTTTGTTAGACTTAGGTTCATATGAATGATGATGAACATGATGAATGTATGAAGAACTTGATGAATATCATAAGAACATGGTTGAATATTTGAAATCTGATTTGTTTGATCCATTTTAGGAAATTACTAGACAAATAAACATGTTTATGAGAGTAGTACAGACTGTTTCATGAAATCAAAGTCTCATTGGATAGTACACTGTTCCGAATCAGCTTATGTCCACTCGTAACCATCAGTTGCGACTCGAAACCAAGCACAACGAGTCGAAATCTCCCGGTTGCGACATCAGTTGCGAGTCGCAAACACCCGGTTGCGACTCGGAACCACACCGGATCAGCACACCAACCTTGTGACTCGAAACCACGGTTGCGAGTCCGGTTGCGACTCGTAGCCAAAACAGCACGGACCGAAACCATGATTTCGACCCAGGTTGCGAGTCGCAAACGCCTAGTTGCGACTCGGGATCATATGCGGGTACACACTGTTGGACTTGTTTAATTATGGGCTTATTTGATTGGGCCGGACTCTTGGGCCTAGTGTACAGACCTGATATATTACTGTTGAATGTGAATGTCGATGAACTGCATGCAACGTGCTAGCATACGTGTAGAACATACGTGCACTACTTGAATACGAACCTGATTGCATGATACAACTATGATAGGACGTGAGTAGCCACAACATTGCTTGTTTGACCTTTCTGTGTTTCTACCGAGCAAACCAAGGTGAGTTCACACCCTCTACAAAGCATGGGATTCCCAGGGGTCGGGAATTGGGGTTAAGGAACAGGGTTCCTCGTCCTCCTTGGGTAGGACAGCAAAGGTTCAGGAATGTAATTCCTCGTCCTCACGGACAGATATCTCGTACTAGACCAAAACTCTATCACGAAGTCCCTCATTTTTATATCGACTTAATCGCCGGGCCAATGGCGAGCGGGTCATTAGTTAGATAGCGCTATTTAGGTCTGACAAACCTCACACCGTGCCGCAGAGGACGGGCGTGAACTAATGGATCTGGGGCACGTCAATGATGATAGACATTGACAGTTTCAGGGCACATAAACATGACTACAGTCAGCAGTCGATATGGTAACGAGTCTAGTGTATACATGGGGTAGCCCCCACGGCCGAAATGCCAGATAACTAACACGGGGTAGCCCCCACGGCTGGATTGCCAGAGTAACCGGAAATGAACAAGTCACGTTTTTAACTATGGGGTAACCCCCACGGCAGGATGCCAGCTAAAGGAAACTGTTTTCGAAACAACTTAAAACGAACACCCAACCGTGAACTCACTCAACTAGTTGTTGACTCGTTACTACATGCTTTGCAGGTCCTTAGGTTCTTAAGCTGGAGCTTGCATGGAGGAGGATCGTTGTGGGACATGGACGACTGTGTGCCATGTTAAACTATGAAACAATTAAACTTATGTTTTGTTTTAAGACTTATGCTTCCGCTTGCAACTTAACTATGTGTTTGTTTGGACACCAATTGTATTGGTTAAACTTTTATATCTTTTAACTCGCATGTTCAATATGATTGGTGGCTGGATCCTGGTCAGTCACGCCTCCAAGCGGTAGTACTCCGCGGGTGGATTTTTGGGGGTGTGACAGATTGGTATCAGAGCCATTGGTTATAGAGAACTTGGTTTTAATAAAGGGGAAAACGTTTTTGTTAAAACCAGACTATAACCTGTACAGTGCTAAACGGTCCACAACGATGCTTCACTCCACATGCAAGGCTCGACACTCTAGGTGATATGATCTGTGTATATATTGCCTACTTGTTAGTTACATAGTACACTGCTTATGGTATGCTTGGTTAGTATAACTATTGTTGCTTGAACACGTGTGCACTTGCTCACTTCTGACATCGTACTTTCGCGAACCCCTCTCACTCACGTTCTTCTTGATGTGAAGATCATGTCTGGACGCGTTAACATGACACAAGCCCAGTTGACGGCTTTGATTAACGAACGAGTTGCCGCAGCACTTGCAGCTGCACACGCAGGAGGTATATCCTGCAGTCCGAACTCATTCTAGGATCTTTAGGATCCTACTCTCGTGAACCAACCTTTGTGTTAAACTCTGTCTTTTCTTTCACCTACGATAGGTCAGCATGTTCAACCACCCGTGTGCACTTTTAAGACTTTCATGGACTGCCGACCAACTACTTTTAGCGGCACTGAAGGAGCAGTAGGTCTCCTGCACTGGTTTGAGAAGCTGGAATCTGTGTTCGAAATATGCGAATGCCCTGAGGCGCGCAGGGTGAAGTACGCTACTGGTACTCTCGAGGGTTTAGCCCTCACATGGTGGAACGCTCAAGTTCAAATGCTAGGGTTGGTTGCTGCCAACGCCACCCCATGGGAAACTTTTAAGGAAATGATCAAAGAGGAATGATGTAGTCGTGATGAGATTCACAAACTGGAAGTGGAGTTCTTCAACCTCAAGATGACGGGGTCGGAAATTGAAGCTTATGTGAAAAGGTCGAACGAATTGGCAATTCTGTGCCCTACTATGGTGGATCCTCCCATCAAACGCATCGAACTGTTTCTTCAGGGCTTAGTGCCAGAAATCCAAAGTCATGTGACTTCAGCGAACCTCGCTACCTATCAGCAAACCGTTCAGTTGGCTCACCGTCTCACGGATCAAGCGGTGGAGCAGAACAAGTTACCAAAACGCATTGGCGCTGCAACTACTACTGGTACCTCTAGTGACAACAAACGGAAGTGGGATGGAACTTCAAGTAAGGGTTCGACTTCTGTTCAGTCCCAGTCTCAGCAGAGAAAGACTGAGGACTACAAGAGCCCTAATCAGCAATCGTCTGGTGGTGGATACAAAGGAAATCATCCCAAATGCAATCGCTGCAGCCTGCACCACAGCGGGCCATGCACCAGGGGCAACTGTCATCGGTGCAACAAGCCTGGTCACGCTGCAAAGGATTGCAGGAGCTTATACCCCGCCAATCAGAATCGTCAGCAAGCTCAACAGAACCAGCGCCAGCAGCAGCAGCAAGGTGACAACAAATGGTGCTTTCAGTGTGGAGCTGAGGGCCACTTCAAGAGAGACTGTCCCCAGCTGAACAGGAACCAGAACAACAACAACAACAACAATAACAACAATCAGGGGAATGGTAACAATGGGAACAACAACAACAATGGCGCCAGGGGGCGGATGTTTGTGATCGGCCAAGGTGAAGCAAGGAATGACCCCAATGTTGTGGCGGGTAAGTTCCTTCTCGACGACTTTTATGTTTCAGTTTTATTTGATTCGGGTGCCGATACTAGCTACGTGTCGCTAGAAGTTAGTCGAATGCTTAAGCGTATTCCAACACCTTTGAACAACAAGCACACCGTAGAGCTAGCAAATGGTAAGAGTTTAGAAGCCACACACGTAGTCAAGGGTTGTAAACTTCTTCTCGCTGACCAGACCTTCTCTATCGACCTCATTCCTATTGTCTTGGGTAGTTTCGACGTTGTCGTTGGGATGGATTGGTTATCCCAACACCGAGCAGAGATTCTTTGCAACGAGAAGGTAGTCCGTATTCCAGGTCCCGGTGGTGAACCTCTCATGATTCATGGCGACAAGAGGAGTGCTGTTGAGAATGTCATTTCTCTCCTTAAGGCCCAAAAGTACTTGCGAAAGGGCCACACTACCATTTTGGCTCTCATTACTGACACCACGGAGAAAGAGAAGAAGATAGAAGATTTTCCAGTTGTACGCGATTACCCAGAGGTATTTCCTGAGGAATTACCTGGTCTTCCGCCTCATCGCCAAGTCGAGTTTCAGATCGAACTAGCTCCTGGAGCTGCGCCTATAGCTCGTGCACCTTATCGTTTAGCCCCATCAGAGTTGAAGGAACTCTCCACGCAACTACAAGAGCTCCTGGATAAGGGTTTTATTCGTCCTAGCTCATCGCCCTGGGGAGCTCCAGTATTATTTGTGAAGAAGAAAGACGGTACTTTCAGAATGTGCATCGACTACAGGGAACTCAACAAGGTGACGGTGAAGAACCGTTATCCTCTACCGCGTATCGACGACTTATTCGACCAGCTGCAAGGATCGAGCTACTATTCGAAGATCGATTTGAGATCGGGTTATCACCAGCTGAGAGTCCGGGAAGAGGACGTCTCCAAGACAGCTTTCAGAACTCGATACGGGCACTATGAGTTTTTGGTCATGCCTTTTGGGATGACAAACGCACCTGCGGTTTTCATGGACTTGATGAACCGAGTGTGCAAGCCTTACCTGGACAAGTTTGTTATAGTCTTCATCGACGACATCCTGATCTACTCTAAAAGTCGGGAGGAACACGAGCAGCATCTGCGACTTATTTTGGAACTCCTTCGAACAGAACAGCTTTATGCAAAGTTCTCGAAATGCGACTTCTGGCTTCGAGAAGTCCATTTCCTAGGCCACGTGGTAAACAAGGATGGGATTCACGTTGATCCATCCAAGATAGACTCGATAAAGAACTGGCCTGCACCTCGTACACCAAAGGAAATTCGCCAATTCTTGGGTTTGGCGGGATACTACCGGAGATTCATAAAGGATTTTTCTAAGATTGCACAGCCTCTCACGTCACTAACGCAGAAGGGCGTTGTTTATCGCTGGGGAAACGCACAGGAGTTGGCATTTCAGCACCTAAAGGATAGACTTTGTAGCGCACCTATCCTTTCCTTGCCGGAAGGCACAGACGACTTTGTGGTCTACTGCGACGCATCAATTCAAGGTCTTGGTTGCGTGTTGATGCAACGAGATAAAGTTATAGCCTACGCCTCACGTCAACTCAAGGTTCATGAAAAGAACTACATGACGCACGATTTAGAGCTGGGAGCTGTTGTTTTTGCACTTAAGTTATGGCGGCATTACCTGTATGGTACCAAGTGCGCCATCTACACCGACCACAGGAGCCTCGAGCATATCTTCAAGCAGAAGGAACTGAATATGCGACAACGACGATGGGTCGAACTTCTGAATGACTACGAGTGCTCAATCAGGTATCACCCGGGCAAGGCCAATGTTGTGGCTGACGCCCTCAGTCGGAAGGACACTGTACCTAAGCGCGTGCGAGCTTTACAACTCACGATCCACTCTAGCCTTCCTTCCCAAATACGAGCTGCTCAGATAGAAGCATTGAAACCAGAAAACGTCAGGGCTGAAGCCCTACGCGGATCAAGGCAACGATTAGAACAGAAGGAAGACGGTGCTTACTACGTAACGGGACGCGTTTGGGTCCCACTCTATGGCAACCTACGAGGGCTTGTGATGGATGAAGCACACAAGTCTCGCTACTCAGTACACCCTGGATCAGATAAGATGTATCATGATATCAAAACTACGTACTGGTGGCCTAGCATGAAGGCCCACATAGCGACCTACGTCAGTAAATGTTTGACTTGTGCGAGAGTCAAGTCGGAATACCAAAAACCATCAGGCCTGCTCCAACAACCAGAGATACCTCAATGGAAATGGGAGCAAATTTCCATGGATTTTGTTACTGGCCTACCTAGATCCCAGCGCGGGAATGATACTATTTGGGTGATCGTGGATCGACTCACGAAATCTGCACACTTCTTGGCTATCAAGGAGACGGATAAGTTCTCCACTCTTGCAGAAATATACATCAAGGAAATTGTTTCGAGGCACGGGGTGCCCACCTCCATCATCTCGGATCGAGATGCACGTTTTACTTCTGAGCTGTGGCAAGCAATGCACAAATCCTTTGGCTCACGATTAGACATGAGCACAGCGTACCATCCTCAGACGGACGGGCAGTCCGAGCGCACTATTCAAACCTTAGAAGACATGCTTCGTGCATGTGTAATCGACTTTGGCAACCGCTGGGAAAAGCACCTGCCACTTGTGGAATTCTCGTACAATAACAGCTACCACACCAGCATTGGAGCTGCTCCGTTTGAGGCATTGTACGGACGTAAATGCCGGTCTCCCCTTTGCTGGGCAGAGGTGGGAGAAAGTCAGATCACTGGCCCAGAATATGTGGTAGATACAACCGAGCAAATCGCTCAGATACGAAAACGCATGACGGCCGCTCGTGAACGTTAGAAAGTTTACGCCGACATGGGCAGGAAACCACTCGAGCTCCAGGTTGGGGAGCGGGTACTACTCAAAGTTTCACCCTGGAAGGGTGTGGTTCGTTTTGGTAAACGCGGTAAACTTAACCCACGATACGTTGGACCTTTCGAGGTCATTGAGAAAATAGGCAGGGTGGCCTACAGACTAAACTTACCAGCGGAACTCGGTGCAGTTCACAACGTCTTTCACGTGTCGAATCTGAAGAAGTGTCCGTCAGATGAGACCCACGTAGTTCCTTTGAAGGAACTCACGATCGACGAGCAGTTACAATTCGTCGAGGAACCAGTCGAGATCACGGACCGGGATGTTAAGGTCCTCAAGAGCACTAGGATACCTCTCGTTCGAGTTCGTTGGAACTCACGTCGCGGCCCAGAGTTCACCTGGGAGCGCGAAGATCAGATGAAACAAAAGTATCCCCAACTGTTCGCAAACAGTACACCCACTACTGAGGCCGAAGCTACGGAATTTCGGGACGAAATTCCAGATCAACGGGGGGTTGATGTGACACCCCAGGAAAACCAGGAAAACCAAACAACTTAACTAGCTTCCTCAGTGAGTGCCTACCAAATTTCGGGACGAAATTTCTTTCAACTTGGGGATGATGTGACAACTCGAAATTTAGAACCTTTCGTTGTATGCTTAAACGTGTGAATAGTTAAACTTATGTGATTAATGATAAGCTACAACCTTTTATATGATTATGTGTTATATTACATGTGTGCTTATGTGTTTGTATTCGAGTATGTTAGGAGCCGAAAGCCATGAACCCGACTCGAGACCATGTGGTCTCGAGTGAACTAGTGTGACATATGGGCCGTTTGGGCCGTGCACCTCATCCGAGTCCATTAGGGTGCACTACTTAGAACTAGTATATAATCCTCATGTTAGCCATACTTGTCATTTTTGGGCAACAACACTTATACTCTCCAACACACACACTCTCCACTCTCTCACACTAAAACCCTAAACACTAAACATCACCTCTTCTCCTTCTTCTCGGATCCAACCAACCGACCACCAAAGGGATTCTCGGATTTTTGCTTGTTCACACCAAACAAAGCTTCATCTTTCACCACCTCACAACCGGTTAGTGTTTATGATGTTGGTTAGTGATTTTATGATGTTGGTTGTGTTAAATGATAGCATGAATGGTAGGATTTGACTAGTATAGTTGTATGTTTGATGATGGGTGTGAACCGAATGTGTATGATGTATATGATGATGCTTGGTTAACATACTTTGATTTCGGATATGTTGCTTAATGAACACACAATATTTTATGTCTAAGTATGATTCAAAACCATGGAGTGTTGATGTTCATAGAAACCGGCTTGCATAGGTGTAGTACCATGTTAATGAGATTAGGGTAGAGTTGATTTTTGATATGTTATGTGATGATTTGAAACTATGAGATGAATATGTTCAAGAATTGATTGTTGTTCATGACTTTGTTAGACTTAGGTTCATATGAATGATGATGAACATGATGAATGTATGAAGAACTTGATGAATATCATAAGAACATGGTTGAATATTTGAAATCTGATTTGTTTGATCCATTTTAGGAAATTACTAGACAAATAAACATGTTTATGAGAGTAGTACAGACTGTTTCATGAAATCAAAGTCTCATTGGATAGTACACTGTTCCGAATCAGCTTATGTCCACTCGTAACCATCAGTTGCGACTCGAAACCAAGCACAACGAGTCGAAATCTCCCGGTTGCGACATCAGTTGCGAGTCGCAAACACCCGGTTGCGACTCGGAACCACACCGGATCAGCACACCAACCTTGTGACTCGAAACCACGGTTGCGAGTCCGGTTGCGACTCGTAGCCAAAACAGCACGGACCGAAACCATGATTTCGACCCAGGTTGCGAGTCGCAAACGCCTAGTTGCGACTCGGGATCATATGCGGGTACACACTGTTGGACTTGTTTAATTATGGGCTTATTTGATTGGGTCGGACTCTTGGGCCTAGTGTACAGACCTGATATATTACTGTTGAATGTGAATGTCGATGAACTGCATGCAACGTGCTAGCATACGTGTAGAACATACGTGCACTACTTGAATACGAACCTGATTGCATGATACAACTATGATAGGACGTGAGTAGCCACAACATTGCTTGTTTGACCTTTCTGTGTTTCTACCGAGCAAACCAAGGTGAGTTCACACCCTCTACAAAGCATGGGATTCCCAGGGGTCGGGAATTGGGGTTAAGGACCAGGGTTCCTCGTCCTCCTTGGGTAGGACAGCAAAGGTTCAGGAATGTAATTCCTCGTCCTCACGGACAGATATCTCGTACTAGACCAAAACTCTATCACGAAGTCCCTCATTTTTATATCGACTTAATCGCCGGGCCAATGGCGAGCGGGTCATTAGTTAGATAGCGCTATTTAGGTCTGACAAACCTCACACCGTGCCGCAGAGGACGGGCGTGAACTAATGGATCTGGGGCACGTCAATGATGATAGACATTGACAGTTTCAGGGCACATAAACATGACTACAGTCAGCAGTCGATATGGTAACGAGTCTAGTGTATACATGGGGTAGCCCCCACGGCCGAAATGCCAGATAACTAACACGGGGTAGCCCCCACGGCTGGATTGCCAGAGTAACCGGAAATGAACAAGTCACGTTTTTAACTATGGGGTAACCCCCACGGCAGGATGCCAGCTAAAGGAAACTGTTTTCGAAACAACTTAAAACGAACACCCAACCGTGAACTCACTCAACTAGTTGTTGACTCGTTACTACATGCTTTGCAGGTCCTTAGGTTCTTAAGCTGGAGCTTGCATGGAGGAGGATCGTTGTGGGACATGGACGACTGTGTGCCATGTTAAACTATGAAACAATTAAACTTATGTTTTGTTTTAAGACTTATGCTTCCGCTTGCAACTTAACTATGTGTTTGTTTGGACACCAATTGTATTGGTTAAACTTTTATATCTTTTAACTCGCATGTTCAATATGATTGGTGGCTGGATCCTGGTCAGTCACGCCTCCAAGCGGTAGTACTCCGCGGGTGGATTTTTGGGGGTGTGACAAATTACTTGCATGGATTACGGTGGTAATCATGTATTGCGAACTGCCTCGGGAAGTCAACCCGCAGTCATTAGTATCGATGGATCTATGTCGATAACTAACGTGCTTCATTTCATTATGTGTACGTGTTGGTAATGCATAAACGAATTCGAACTCTATATGCTATTATTAAACTTGTAAGCTCACCTTTACATTATATGTATTGACTTTATTTTAACGTATGTGACAGGTGCTTAGGATGCACATCTGGTAGGAAAGTGAAGCTAGAATAAAGCTTTAGGGCCCAACAAATAGTTGTCTGTAGTAATTGAATCAAGAGTCTCTAGAAGCAGATAAACAATTGCTCCATTTAAATCTGAGTTGTCGGAACATAATTATTTGCCTAGATTTTTTATCTGTAATAATTTGTTTAATGTTTGAGACATGGTAATGAGACATGGGACATGTTATTTAAATTGAATGGTAATGATAATTGTTATGGAAACTTCTGGACAATCTGTTTCGCTCAGTGCCATGCCCCGATGATTCCGCCATCGGTTGGGGTGTGACAACCTCGGTGTTCCATCCTCCTAAGCTTACGCACTCATCGACACTTGGATAATCGGAAGACTTAGCAATTATGTGAGTATACTCGCAACCCCCTTTTTATGTTTACCACTTTTTGGGGTATAACATGTTTAACTATTAAACTACACTTAAACTTATTCTTTATGCAATGCACGAAAACAATCCTTATACATGAATACTATGTTATGATACTTGATGCTTACGTGGACCATACTTATGTGATATGTTTTAGTCATTAGCTTTCACGAGCCTCCATTTGACATGTATAGCGCTATAGGAGTAACGCACCGCCCGTAGACTAGTGGTCATGTTGAATTATATCATTTTTGCGTAAACAGAGGATTGGCTAGAAATATTGCATGCCATGTTAGGTTGATCTTGTATAAACTTAGTTGCCATGTGGATTCGTTTTTAAATTTTTAAACTTATGCTTATTCTTAAACGTGTATACTCGCCTTTGCTTTTGCATTGAACTTTATTTTAAAACATGTTACAGGTTGAGGATGACGACGCTTTGAACTTGAAGTAGTGATGATGCTTAGATATACATCTAGACGTCTTAAGTTAATGTACTTGTTTGTTGTATTCTTGTATTGAACATATTGTATATCATGTTGTTGTATTTGATTTCAATCTCTGTAATCGACATTTAGAAATGAAATGAAATCCATTATTTAATTATTGTCGCAAATAGTGTTATGAAGTCTCTTGCAATCTCGTTTTCGTCTCATCCCGATGTTTCCTCCATCGGTTAGGGTGTGACAAAGAGGTTTCCTATCATTAGAAGTACAGCAGAACCATTTTACTATTGTCAAACACAGTCAGACATCTTTTTGGCATGCTGCATTTTACACAACCTTTTACTAGAGGAAGATCGTGACAAAGATCTTGAAGATGAAGTATTACATGAGGTGTTAAATGAACCGGTAGAGGAAGAACGTCATAGTACAAGAGGCATACGTGAGGGTAGTACTGAAGCAGATCAATTAAGGAACTCAATTGCAAATCAAATGTGAACTAACTATTTGACGTTACAAGATGATGAAATAGATATGTCAAATTAGTTTTAGAATAGTACATTATGGTAGTTCGTTTTGACATTGTATTGATGATTGGTGTTTGAAATTATCTATGTTATTTGGTTTTTTTTATTATTAAACATTATTACATTTACCAATTGCAAGTTTTTAATTGTTCTAACAATATATTCTTGTTGAAATTGTATTATTAACTATTATTACATTTGCAGATCGCAATTCATCATGACCAAACATGACGTCAGTGAAAATACCAGTGAAAAAGAAAACATGATGTGGACGGAAACTATGGATAATGCATTCATACAATCCATGATAACACAAGAGATCAATGGTTATAGGATTGGTGGAAATTTTACTCCACAAGCATACAAAAATTTGGTTACGGAGCTTAGCACAAATCTTCAAATGACTTTTACCAAAGCTCATTTGAAGAATTGTTTAAAGACTTTGAAACACCGTTTTTCTACTTGGTATGATATGTTCCAGGGAACGTCATTAAATGGATTCTCATGGAATCCCGAAACTCAACTAATTGAAGCGGAGGATGAAGTCTAGAAAAAATTAATAGACGTAAGTGCTTTAGTTATTTACTAGAGTATTCAGATTATCGTCTTTAATACTAATTATTTTGATTTTGTTAAATAGTCAAAGCCAAAAGATGCAGCGTTGAAGACGAAGAAAGTCACAAACTATCATGAAATGCTAGAACTATTTGCAAAGGATAGGGCATCAGGTGCACAAGCTGAAACTGCTAAAGAAAGAAATGCCCGATTGCAGAAGGATGATGGCATTAACACAGAAACACCTCCAGAACTAGATGAATTCTTAGTTGCCAATAATGTAACTCTAGAGAGCCAATACAATCTTGATGATGATGTTCATGTGGTTGATCTTACATCTTCTCTACCCGAGCAGTCTTCTAGTGCAAAGAAATATAAGAGTAGAAAAAGAAAAGTCGAACAAGATGATGGTTTAACCTCAATGATTATGAATGGTGTTGGCAGCATAGCTAATGCTATTGTTGAAGTTAATAAAATTATTCAGGAAAGCAATAAAATACTTGAAAGAGTTCTTCATCGCGAGTACACAGGTGATGAAACTATTAAAGAATTGGAACCGATGGGTTTGGAACCTCAAGAAATACCATTGGCTTTCAATTATTTGGTGGAGAATCAACCTAAAGCGATGATACGGATCCACCATGACCCGATAAACAACTGGTTGCCGACCCATACGGTGACCCACTTTGTAGTTTGACCGAGCAACTGATATGGAGGAGTCAAACAATTATCTCAACTTATTTTCCTATAATTATTATGCATGCATTGTTTATGTTTTATTAGTCACCCACTATCTCCATAATACCTTTGCATTACTGTTATGGGTGAAATTCTGAGCCCATATCCTGACACTATATCTTGATTTCATGTTAGCTGTTTATGATCAGGATACCGGACCAGGATATTGGTAACATCCTGAGGCAGTATCGATCAGGATACCAGACCAGGATATTGGTAACATCCTTACACAGTATCCTGGCAGTTACTAACGATTTTCTTTGATTGCAAGGTACCAACGTTAAAGGACTTGATCTATCTGAAGATTCGCTCAAGATGGTTGAAAAATGGACGTTGATGGTGGAAGAATGGGTCTTGTAACGGTCAGAATAGAATAAAGGCATATTCCGCGAGAATATCGGAAGCTGGTCAATGCTATTGACGTTGTAACAGTCATATGAGCTGAAGACCCGGTTTTATAGTCAATGAGCACGTGGAAAACAAGTAAAAGCAGTCCCCCAACGTTCAGAATGGAATATTCCAAAGTATCCCGGAATAATAGGATAGTTTGTTAGTTTTTGTTACTATAAATGGGAGCGATCGGATCATAGGTAAACACAACTTCTTCCACACACTCTCTTTCGCACACTTTGCTCTCTAGCTTCTAGCAATCACTACACACCAACACTTGTAATCAAATCACGTTGTAACACCTAGTTGATCCACATCATATCCTGCACTGTATCCTGATATTTGAAGCAATAGAAGAACAAGGCAGCTGCGATTGTCAGCTCCCGAGGTTTTATGCCGGCGATCTAGATTGATCAAGGGCTTTCCTCGTACATCTCGTGTCACCCTTTACATTTTTGCTCATTGTTTGATCATAGATACAGCTCTATATCCTGAGCCGTATCCTGAATACTGATTTTCTAAATAACTCAATAAGCATATTTTCTATACACTTTCTAGCACACTACCTCACATTACTAATTTGATCACTTAATTGCTTCGGTAATTTTTGACCAAAACAATTTGGCGCCCACCGTGGGGCAAGTGGTGCTCTCTTTACTAAAATTTTTTGTCAAATCGCTAATCGGTTTTCTATTTTCAAAACTTTTTGCCACATTGTCCATAATGGCCTCAAGATCAAACATGAGTTCCTCTACTGTGTCTGCTATGACTTCTGCTACTACCGGTTCGGTGCTTCCACCACCTCCTCCAAGGATGCCAGCCTCTACATGACCTCAGGATATTATCCCTACCCGCAGTGTTCAGGAATCTGCTCCCGTTTTAGCTTCTAACGATGAAATTTTAACCTTATTTGGAAGTGTGCAGGAACAAATGAGGCAGCAACAGGAAACAAACCAAATGCTTTTAAGGGAAATACAACTCCTGAAGTCTGGCTCGAGCAGATCTGCTGAGGATATTGTCACTCCATTACATCCGCGAACGTTGAACTTCAGTTCAGCTGTGTATACTGAGGATAACAGGGGGAATATTGTGCCCAGCCTTCCTCAGAATCATACTCCTGAAATACCCTCCTTGGCTAGGATGTCGACCATAAGGAGCTCAGGATATGCTTCAGGATATGGGCAAAATCCTCCAACGGGTAACGTGTCAAATAATAATAATACTCATGCTACTAACAATAGTGGATCTTTGCAGGATACAGGTGTGACATCAGCGCTTACTAGGGAACTTCAGAAGTTGAAGGACATGATATCTAGTGTACCCGGGGTGGTCCAGCCGATCCCGGAAGTGTCCCAAGACAGCCACAAGATATCTCGTTTTGCATATCCTATCTGTGATGCTGAGATCCCAAAGAGATTCCAAACCCCCAACATGAAGCTTTACGACGGAACTACGGATCCTGAGGAGCATATTGCTCAGTATAGGGAAAGGATGGAAATTAACCCTATCCCTCCGGATCTCAAGGAAGCATGCTTGTGCAAGGGTTTTGGTTCAACCTTGACAGGATCAGCCTTGAAATGGCTCTTGAATGTTCCTCCACATTCGATTACATCTTTTGCTCACTTAGTAAATTTATTTAATAGTCAGTTTTCTTGTAGTAGAAGTTTTGAAAAATTAACAAGTGATCTCTACAGGATAACACAGGGGCCTCAGGAATCCCTTAGGGATTATGTGAACAAGTTCAGCCGGGAATCCCTAGACATTCCTCATCTTGATGTTGCAACAGCTGTGCAAGCTTTCAAGATGGGGCTGCAAAAAGATTCTCAATTTTATCAAGACCTTGTAATGAACCCATGCAGGAACTTGGATGAAGCTCGGAACAGGGCCCTAAGATATATTCGGTTGGAGGATAACAGAAAGATGCAAGAAAGGATGAACTCATCTAACACTTATGAGTCAACTAACAGGAAGTCAGAATCCTCATTCAAATCATATCGGCCTAAGCCATATGGTAGAAGTGAAAACAAGAGAGTGAATGCTGTCGAAGACGAGGATCCTGAAGAGTATCCTGAATTATCTGAATATTGCTTTTCTGTTAACATTCCTGAATTGATGTATGCCATGCAGGGTCTAGGAGACAAGACTAGATGGCCTCGAAAGAATCAACAAAAAGCCGATTGGAAAGACAAATCAAAATGGTGTGCTTTCCACGAAGATTTCGGACATATGACTGAGGATTGCATCGCTTTAAGGAAAGAAATAAGCTATCTTCTAAGCAAGGGATATCTGAAAGATCTCTTGGGAAGAAAGAAGAATAAGGGCCAGGATACTGAGAAGGATCCTGAGCGAGCAGCATCACCTCCCGCGGATGCCAAGATAATCAACTTCATTTCGGGAGGATCCGACATTTGTGGGACTTCGTATTCGGCAACAAAGAGACATGCAAAAGAAGCTAAGGCCGAAAGGGGAGATAAACCTGTCAGGATGACTACCCTCACAACTGACAAAGTGATCACATTTGATGCTGATGACAGGGATACTGTCCAGGATCCTCACCATGATGCTCTGGTAATAACATTATATGTGGCTAACCATTTTGTACGCAGGATATTGGTCGATAATGGCAGTTCCGTCAACATAATCCAATTAGAGACGCTGAAAAGAATAAATGTATCTCCAATGGATATCACTTCAAAGTCTACCGTGCTTGTTGGGTTCAGCGGAGAGGATAGAAACACAGTGGAGAGATAAAGTTGCCAGTGTACGTTGAAGGAGTCAACTCGATACAACGTTTCTGTGTGATGGATTCTCTATCCTGCTATAACATCATACTGGGAAGACCGTGGATTCACGATATGAAAGCTGTGCCATCAACATATCACCAATGCATCAAGATACCTACCCCTTGGGGGGTTGTCAAAGTTGATAGTGATCAGCAGGAGGCGAAAGAATGCTACTCATCCTCGATGAAATCCTCAACCAAGCCTAGTGCAGCATAGCAATTAAAGACGCGGGCCCAGGATATCATGGAGGATCCGGAGCAGGATGTAAAGAAAATTATCTTGGACTAGGATAACCCCGATATTTCGGTGCTCGTAGGAACCAATATCCCTCAGGATATTGAAGAACAGTTAATTAACTTTTTGAAATGCAGGATGTCAACGTTTGCATGGAAGCATGAGGATATGACAGGCATATCCAAAGACGTCATCACTCACAAGCTTGGAATTGATAAATCATTCAAGCATGTTCAACAAAAAAGAAGGAAGTTTGCTCCTGAGCGGAATACGATTATTCAAGAGGAAGTTGAGAGATTATTGAAGTCCAGGATGATCAGAGAGGTTAAGTTCCCAAGGTGGCTAGCAAACGTGGTTGTGGTACAGAAGAAAAACGGGAAATGGAGAGTTTGTGTAGACTACACAGACTTGAACAAAGCTTGTCCCAAATATCCATTTCCTCTTCCCCACATTGATGCAATGGTAGATGCCACTGCAGGGCATGAAATGCTGACCTTCATGGACGCATCCTCAGGATTTCAACAGATCCAAATGGAGCCTTCTGACCAGGAGGATACTGCCTTCATGACACCAACAGGTATTTATTGTTATACAGCTATGCCTTTTGGTTTGAAAAATGCAGGTGCAACATACCAAAGATTGGTAAACATGATGTTCAAAGACAAACTGGGGGACACCATGGAGGTGTACATCGACGATATGGTGGTAAAATCAAGGAAAGCTCAGGATCACCTCCAGGATATTAAAGGAGCGTTTGATATCTTGGATCAGTATAACATGAAGCTGAATCCTGCTAAGTGCCATTTTGGAGTGGGGGCAGGAAAATTTCTAGGATATATGGTGACCAAAAGAGGAATAGAAGCGAGCCCGGAGCAGATTAAAGCCATCTTGGATATTAAATCGCCCTCAAATATGAAGGATGTTCAACGATTAACAGGGCGAGTGGCAGCATTAAACAGGTTTATACCGAGATCCTCAGAGAAATGCAAAGATTTTTATGATATCCTGAAGAAGAACAAAAGATTCGAATGGGGAGCAAAGCATGAAGCAGCCTTGCAGGATTTGAAGCGACATCTCTCAACCGCACCTCTATTGATGAAGCCTGAAAATGGTGAACCACTATCCCTATACCTTGCTATATCAGGGAATGTTGTAAGTGTCGTTCTTATAAAAGACCATGAAGGTCAGCAATATGCTGTTTATTATGTTAGTAAAAGTTTGTTAGATGCTGAAACTAGGTACTCTCATTTAGAAAAACTGATATTAGCTCTAGTCATGGCATCGACAAAGCTTAGACAATATTTTGAGACACATAGGATCCATGTTAAAACGAATTATCCCGTCAAAAATGTGCTTAGGAAACCAGAGATGTCAGGCAGGATGGCCAAGTGGTCAGTAAAGTTAAGTGCTTATGATTTAGTATATGAACCTAGAAATGCCATAAAGTCTCAGGCTTTAGCTGACTTTGTGGCTGATTTCAGTAGTGACATTCAGGACGAGGCAGACCTAGAAGTTTAGCAGTTAGTAGAATCTTCAGGATCCTGGACGTTGTATACTGATGGTGCATCCAATATAAGAGGTGTAGGTTTAGGTATACTACTAAAATCGCCACAGGGGACATATTACCCCAGGCTATTAGGTGTGAATTTCCTGCTACTAATAATGAGGCAGAATATGAAGCTTTAATTGCAGGATTAGAATTGGATAAGAATATGAGTATCAAGAATTTGCAAGTATATGTTGACTCCTTGTTAATTCCTAACCATTTTAATGGATCCTATGCAGTTAAGGGTGAGAAATTAATCGAATACCTCGATATTCTCAAAAAATTAGTAGGATATTTCGATGTTTTTACACTTGAACAGGTACCAAGAGAGGATAACGCTGAAGCAGATGCCTTAGCAAATCTGGGATCATCGATCAGGATACCAGAAGGAACCCAAATACCAATAATACATGTCTTGTATCCTGCAACGAATCCTCGGGATAAAGAAGTAGCGGGTATTTAGGATCCTGGAGCAGAGTATCCTGAAGAGGATCCTAAATCTTGGACGGCTCCAATAATGAGATATCTCAAGGAAGGACACATCCCCGAAAATGAAAATCCTAAGGAATTTAGGATGAAGGTATCACGATTCACTATTATAAATAATGTTTTATACAAGAAATCTCTTGCATGACCGTATTTGAGGTGCTTGGAGGATCATGAAGCCAAAGAAGTACTTCAGGATATACATGAAGGGGATTGTGGTAACCATACTGGGGGCAGGTCATTATTCTCAAAAGTATTAAGGACAGGATATTATTGGCCAACGATGAGGAAAGATGCTGCAAAATATGCTCGAAGATGTGATGCATGCCAAAGGCATAGTAACATACTACATCAACCAGCTGAACCACTATATCCTGTAGTTTCCCCTTGGCCATTCATGAAATGGGGGATGGATATAGTAGGGAAGTTACCAAAAGCTCCGGGAGGAAAAGTCTTTATGTTAGCTATGACGGATTATTTCTCCAAGTGGGTTGAGGCTGAAGCATTTGTCCAAGTTAGAGACCAAGAAGTAGTATCCTTCATAAAGAGGAATATCCTGACTAGGTTTGGGGTACCAGTTGAGATCATTTGTGATAATGGGTCCCAGTTTATAAGCAAAAGGACTACTGACTTTTACAAAAGTTGGGGAATCAAAATGATCACATCTACTCCAATACATCCTCAAGCGAATGGACAAGCTGAATCTTCAAACAAGATAATAGTCAATAACTTAAAGAAGAGACTTGGAGCCAAAAAAGGAAGATGGGCGGAAGAGTTACCCTTTGTTTTGTGGGCTGATAGGACAACGGTAAAGAATGAAACAGGCCAAACCCCGTTTTCCTTGGTATTTGGAGCAGAAGCAATGATTCCAACGGAAATGACAATACCTACTGCAAGATCTACCCTAAGTGATCCTGAGCAGAATCCTGAAGCCTTGAGTCAGGATTTAGACACTATAGATGAGAAGAGAGACGCGTCAAGGCTAAGGATGGCAGCATACCAACAGAGAATATCCAGGGCATATAACAAGAATATTAGGACCAGAAGATTTAAGGTTGGAGATTGGGTGTTAAGAAAGGCTTTTCAAAATACCACTAATCCTGTCGATGGCAAGCTAGCTCCAAAGTGGGAAGGACCATATGAAGTTGAGTCAGAAGCAGGGAAAGGAGCATATCGACTCAAGAATATGGAAGGGGATATGCTAGCAAGATCTTGGAATGTTATACACCTAAAGCTCTATTTCAAGTGAGTATGGAATTTAAATTCTAACTCAGGATGGTATGGATTCTGTCTCTTTTGTTAAATTTTAATATTATTTGCTGTTTTGAACCTATTACTGACTTAAGCATCGGAGGGGTGTTAGCCAGGCTAACACCCACCTTAGTTTAAGGATGTTTTGCAGTATATGATCCGGGATATAGCTCCAGGATGCTCACTCAGGATACTTCGGAAGATTAGAGGATTGGCCCCCTCTCTCACGTATAAGGGATCCTGATCCCTTCACAGGTTTAAAGGTATTCACCTTTCTTCCAAATTGGGTTTAAACACCCCGCCTGGAGATCAAGTTATTCGGGAATAGTTCAAGGTGGCGGGACCAGTCCATGTAAAAGTGGCTGACAATTTCGTCACTGTTGGCTATCTCCTGAATCCTAAAGGTATATGAGGATTGATCACCCTCTCTCACGAAAGGGTATTTTCATACTCTCTAAGGTTTAAAGGTTTTCACCTTTCTAAGTCTTGGAGTTTATACACTCCCGCCTGTAGCGCATGAAAATTTGGGATTTTCCCCAGGATTAAAGGTTTTCACCTTTCTAAGTTTTGGGGTTTCCACACCCTCGCCTGTAGCGCACGAAACGTGGGTAAAATCCCCAGTAAAACTCAAAGACTTAAAGGTTTTCACCTTTTCAAGTCTTGAGGTTCTTATACTCCAGCTTAAATGCCTGGAAAATGGGTTTAGTCCCAATAAAATACAAAGTTTTTGGATAATCCCAAAGTATATTTTCAAAAAACATAATCATTTACAAGTCTACATAAATTTTTGAAAAAAGGTTGCTAAGTTTAAACAACTGGTTGAAGAATTGCTAAAGGAACATATCCTGGTACAACATACTGGTCCTGCACAGATAGGGGACATCTGTGATGGAACATGACGTATGCTGATACTATATCCTACTAGGGACATTTATGCTGGAGCAAGAAGGAAACCTATGCCAACACTATATCCCACTAAGGCATTGTGAGGAACTCAAAGGATCAAGTTTGGGCATAATTCGCCAAGTATCCTGGACTGGGGACACCTTCGGTGGAATGGTTGCGAAAGGACTGGAATGAAAGGATTGAGATGTCTTCTGTTTCGCTTGCAGGAAATTAAAATTGTTCTAAGTACAGGACGACCAGATGATTCAGACCCTACAAAGCAAAGTACAGGTATCGTTAAAGACAAACTAACCAGGATACAGGTTCAGTATATGTGTACGGGATACAGGATTGGGATATTTACCTTATTAAGGAAGGAGGTCATGGGCTCGATGGATTCCATGAAGCCAAGGTCATCATGAGAGAAACCTTCGGCAACAACAGTGGACAGCTTAGAGCGGGTGGTAACAGATGATTCTTTTACCAGGACAGGTTTGGAGTAACTGTCAAGCTCCTCAAGATTGAAGACAACGGGGACCTTAGCAGAGTCTACAGAAAAAGGGAGTAGTTTCAATCTTATCATATTATGTGCTGATTAACCAAACATATGCAGGAATGTTCAAAACAGATATCCTTACCGGACGTATTGGAATGACTGAAAAATATATCTGTTGGAATCAGGATATCCAACAGTTATATTTTTGGGGACAATTGTTATGGGTGAAATTCTGAGCCCATATCCTGACACTATATCTTGATTTCATGTTAGCTGTTTATGATCAGGATACCGGACCAGGATATTGGTAACATCCTGAGGCAGTATCGATCAGGATACCAGACCAGGATATTGGTAACATCCTTACACAGTATCCTGGCAGTTACTAACGATTTTCTTTGGTTGCAAGGTACCAACGTTAAAGGACTTGATCTACCTGAAGATTCGCTCAAGATGGTTGAAAAATGGACGTTGATGGTGGAAGAATGGGTCTTGTAACGGTCAGAATAGAATAAAGGCATATTCCGCGAGAATATCGGAAGCTGGTCAATGCTATTGACGTTGTAACGGTCATATGAGCTGAAGACCCGGTTTTATAGTCAATGAGCACGTGGAAAACAAGTAAAAGCAATCCCCCAACGTTCAGAATGGAATATTCCAAAGTATCCCGGAATAATAGGATAGTTTGTTAGTTTTTGTTACTATAAATGGGAGCGATCGGATCATAGGCAAACACAACTTCTTCCACACACTCTCTTTCGCACACTTTGCTCTCTAGCTTCTAGCAATCACTACACACCAACACTTGTAATCAAATCACGTTGTAACACCTAGTTGATCCGCATCATATCCTGCACTGTATCCTGATATTTGATGCAATAGAAGAACAAGGCAGCTGCGATTGTCAGCTCCCGAGGTTTTATGCCGTCGATCTAGATTGATCAAGGGCTTTCCTCGTACATCTCGTGTCACCCTTTACATTTTTGCTCATTGTTTGATCACAGATACAGCTCTATATCCTGAGCCGTATCCTGAATACTGATTTTCTAAATAACTCAATAAGCATATTTTCTATACACTTTCTAGCACACTACCTCACATTACTAATTTGATCACTTAATTGCTTCGGTAATTTTTGACCAAAACAATTACCATCCATGATCCCATTATCTAGGAAGTATCCATCATGCACGTTTATTTCAGTTACATAGGATTTCCTTCTATTTAAGCAATTGTTGAATTAATGAAGAGAACAAGAAAAATTGCAGCAAACTTTTATTTTGTTTTTATTTACTTCCGTTCATTGTCTTTATATTTTTGGGAGACCGCCGATCTCGAATCCGGTACGCATCATTTGGTGCTTTCATTCCTCGACTCCGTCATGCCTCCCCGCAAAGAAACAACCACCATTGACGACCCCCCTTGCAGGCTCTACTTGAGAGGTTCGATCAGTTCCTTTCAACTAATGCCACCATCGTAGCCGAATCTTCTTCTCAGGCCAAGGCTCAGTTTGAATCCCTGCAGACAACCATGAACCAGCAGTTGGAAGTTAGTAACAAGCTTCTAGCCGCCTTTGTCAAGGACAAGGAAACGACCTCTTTCGAGATCGGTTCTTCGTCTTACAACCCACCACCACCCCCTCCTCCACCACCACCATCCGGTCATCAGCCACCGCCACCACACACCACCCCACCCGGTAACAACCAGCCCCGCCCTCCCAAAATTCTGCTACCTACATTTGATGGTTCTAACCCGTTAGATTGGCTCTTTCAAGCCGATAACTACTTCAACTACTACCACATTCCAATGAACCAACGTCTCTACCTAGCTGTGTTCTATTTCACCGGTGACGCACTAAGTTGGTACAAGTATCTCTCGAACAACAGGTTACTCGGAACTTGGCCGGAATTTTCAAGAGCTTTGGAACTCCGATTTGGTCCTTCTTCCTACGAGAATCACCAGGCGACTCTTTTCAAACTCCAGCAAAAAACCACCGTTGCCATGTATCAAACTGAATTTGAACGACTCGCTAACCGGGTTATCGGTTTATCTCCCGAGACACTAAAGAATTGTTTCATCTCCGGACTTAAACCGGACATTCAAAGCGAACTAGCAATCCATCATCCTCACACGTTGCATCAAACGTACGGATTAGCTCGTTTAATTGAAGACAAGCTCACTGCCGGGGTAATTGATTCCACTGTTGGATCTGTTTCGTCCCCACAATCCGCATCATCTCTTCAAATCAAACGCCTTACTAAAGCGGAGATGCAAGCGAAGCGCGCTGCCGGCCTTTGTTTCAACTGCGACGAAAAGTTCCAGCCGGGGCACCGTTGCAAAACGCCACAATTCTTGCTTTTCGAGACTCAAACTGATCCACCATGGACCGGTACAATTTCGACAAATGTGGGTCGTGAGGACACGACCCGTTTTAAAGGGGTGGGTATTGATACGGATCCACCATGACCCGATAAACAACCGGTTGCCGACCCATACGGTGACCCACTTTGCAGTTTGACCGAGCAACTGATATGGAGGAGTCAAACAATTATCTCAACTTATTTTCCTATAATTATTATGCATGCATTGTTTATGTTTTATTAGTCACCCACTATCTCCATGATACCTTTGCATTACCATCCATGATCCCATTATCTAGGAAGTATCCATCATGCACGTTTATTTCAGTTACATAGGATTTCCTTCTATTTAAGCAATTGTTGAATTAATGAAGAGAACAAGAAAAATTGCAGCAAACTTTTATTTTGTTTTTATTTACTTCCGTTCATTGTCTTTATATTTTTGGGAGACCGCCAATCTCGAATCCGGTACGCATCAAGCGAGATCATTATTTAGTTGTTCTCCTAATATATGGTTGAGTTTGCTGAGAGGTATGATGGGTTTGGGTAATTAAGGACTCAGGGATGCGTTTATCTAGTAAAGTTTTTCTTGTTTGATAACTTAGTACGTTTATGACCTTTTTATTTGGTTTGTTTTGATGATTTTTGATCAGTTTTTTGTTGGATTAGTGTTTAGTTTTTGTGGGGTTTTGTTATTTTTTGAGTTTGAGCTTGTTTTTGTGAGTTAGGATTTAGAACTGATTGGAACTTAGAAGTGGCCTAAATGAGAAAGTTTGATTGCAAAGTGTTGTGTGTTTAGCTGTAGACCTATTTAATGTTTTCTGTTTAATAATCTTGATTTTGCTTATGACTTTTGCCATTTTTGTTCTAGGATATTACATGATCTTGGTGATTTGATTTTTTTTTTAATTTGAGGCATTGCTTTTTCTCTTATTTTTAAAAAGAGAGAGCCATTTTGGGTGTGTATATGACTTTGTTTTTTACTTTTCTTTTATAAAGTTTGTGGCTTTATCTCAATTTTTCTAAGAGCAATTAGCAATTCAAACTATTTTACTTGACAATTACTCAATCAGTGTGTGAACCACCAACAGAATCTAAAAAATCAAGAAAAAAAAGATGGGTTTGGAATAAAGTAGTGAAATTTAATGAAATTTGACTTTACAGTAGCTATATCTTTCAAGTTTGACCAATATTACATGTTCATACTAGTTCATGTTCTTTTAGTTGTCTCAATGTCTCACCCTGGAGGTGGGCTGTGCTTGTTAGTTGCCATTGTTGTCGCCGATCGCGATGAAGACGAGTGGAGGAGTCCTGAGGCGAGCAGTGGTGATGGTATAACCACTGTCAATGGAGCTAGGTAAGAGTATTGTCGTCGCCGGCAGCCTGGAGACGATGGGATGACGCCCGCATCGGCGAAGCCGCGGTTGCATCCCGAAGACGGTGGGAGGACGCCAGCATCAGTAAAGCCACGGTTGCATCCCAGAGACGGTGGGAGGACGCCCGCATCAGTGAAGCCGCGGTTGCATCCCGGAGACGGTGGGAGGACGCTTGCTGCACCTGCTGCTTCTGTTTAATGGCTTGGTTTAGTATATACTCAGGAAATAAGAATACACAGCATTATCTTGTTGAATATGTTTGTTATTGACTATTGAATACATAAAGTTGTGAACTTGACTATTGAAGCCTTTCATATACAAGTATTATATCATCAATTATAATAATCATAGACTTTGATATAAACTTAGTATAGCAAATTACAAATCATGGGTTGGTAGACGGGCAACAAGCTGCGCCGCCACCCCCTTTTGAATTGCAAATCCTACTCGGCTAAACACATAACTATGGCCTACAGACACTGTCGCATGCGCAAGTGCTGCTTTTTGAATTGCAAATCCTACTCGGCTAAACACATAACTATACAAGTGCATTCAGTTGTCTTCAGTTATGAACTTTAAGTTATTTTCTTTTTCAATTACCATCATCTGTATTTGAAAAGCTTGGTTTTTTTTTCATGGAAAAAGGGCAATTTGATACATGACGCCAACAAAAAAAAGTAACAGAATGTTAATTAAAATATATTAAAATATTTTATGTTTAAAGGGTATAATAGTAAAATTGTTCTTTTCTTTTCCTCCTAACTCGGGAACAAATAAAATGCTTGATTTCTTCTCTTTTCCTTTACATTTCATTAAACTCGGGAACACGAAAAAAATCACATCTTTTCCCTCATGTTCTCTCTTAATTCATTTTCCTTCCCCTCTCTTGTTAAATGAGACTCGGGAACATAGTGTAAGTGTATAATTTTCGCAATCCATATGACCAAACAGTTATTTAACTCGAATATAAAACATTACTTTTGGTTCTTGTATCAAGTATTGAAAATCCGCTACAAAGCGGCATACAGGGGCGGATCTAGAGCTAGGCAGGGGTTCCCAGGAACCCGTTGGGTTCGTAATTTATAGTATAAAGGTATATAAAAAATACTCAAGGAACCGTTTAATATTTTTCAGGGGAACCCTGTAAACAAATGTATGGACTAGTTTACCGGTAAACAGCGTGCTTATTATACTAAGGTCTCGAGTTCGAGTCCCCTAAGTCCTTTTTCCAATGTTTTTTTGCGTTCACAGACTCTTGCAGCAGTTATGGTTGCCTCCTGAAGGTAATTAAGATTGCATATTTCTTAGTTTTATGTTTGCTTTCTATGATAATGTGGAGGCAATACTTTGTTTATTGTTCAATAGAAGAGACATACATTAATATTTCACGTTTTTTGATCTCTTGGTATAAAACATATGGGTCGTGGCTTGCTAGGCTTGGTAATGTTTAAGAAAAAGTATCAACCACCTATTCAAGATAAGATGGGTCTTTGGTTTGGTTTTAAAAGGAGAAGTTGTGGTGTTTGGAGATTTAGAAATAGAAAGTTCACAAATAGATGAAACCATGATGAAGTTCTTATTCAAATTATGGATATATTATTGTTTAATGGAATAACTCAAGAGGACAAACAACTGTTCTAAGTCTCAAATTATGTCTCTGCTTCTTAAGTGTAGAAACTAGAAACATCAAATGATCTTATGTGTTATGTTCACAATGGCAGTGGACATGCTTTTTGGAGATGTGTTATTTTTCTCTTAAAAAAATAGATATGCTTTGTTGAAGTAACATATCTTTGATGTGTTGGTGGTTCTACTTAAGACAATAGGAAAGAGCCTATCTATTTATTTTTCTTTAACATATCCTTTCCCACTACTAATGTGAAAAAGTTAGTCGGTGTCATAACTTTTCAAAAGATGAAACCTTGTATGGAATAATTTTAGGTATGTTTTTGTATTCATAGAGACCATCTTAATTATATAATGTGCTTTAAATTTATCATGACGATGCTTTTTTCATTATTATATCTATATATTTATATAACGTGTTTTAAATATATCATGACACTGTTTTTTTTCATTATTGTATCGTATTTTTATTATGTGATGAATCTTACCCTACTCGAACCGTCAAACCGGCCCGTATTTTTTGTGTTCGGACATATGATATTGAAACATTTAAAAAAGTGAAACGTTGGAAAAAAAATTCTGGATCCTGTTATTTTACGATTGCACTATCCAAAATGATAAATGGTTAGCAGGACAGGTGTCAAACATTTTCTACACGTGGCAATAAGGAGCGGTTAGGTTAAGGTTATATCCAAAATAAAACAAAACAAAACAAAGAAAATCGTACTTGATCTGCTGCTGCATCCAGGTAAGGTAACCCTAATTCCACTTTCCCTTTTTCTATCTATCAACATGCTGCTGAATTAATCATGTAGCTTCTATGTTTTTGTTTGTATATTTACAGTTACAATCTCTGCTCTGCTTCAATGGAGTTTAATTCGGCTGATGGTACAATCATGCTAAAACATAAAACTCTTGTAGCTAACAAAATCAATCAATATTATTTATTTATTAACAATCTGATCATGTTAGATGTCAGCATCACAAAGAAGGAACCAGAAACAGTTGAAGACAAGGGTTCTGGTGATGTGAATATGGAAGCAGCTTCTGATGATGATGATGTAATGAGGGCAGGGGGGTTTGGTGCTAGAGATGATATAAGCAGTTTTCTTCCAGTTGCCAGTGATTCCACCGATTTCGAAGCGTCTTTACGCGATGCTCGACAGTATGAAGAGCCTCAGAAGGATGTTTGTAGACCAGGGTTGGGATGGAACAAGGAAGATGTGAAGAAGAAGAAGGATCAAGATTAGCTTCTTGTGTGTGTGTGTGTGTTTTTATTATAAACTTGAATGTATGATTGTATGTTGTTGTGCATCAACTGCACTTTATCCTCATTTTCTTGTGTTTATGTTTGAGATTTTTACATATATCCCCTTATTAAGACCCTTTATTACATATTTACCCAACCTTTAAAATCAATTACATATTTCCCCTTTTCTTTATGAAGTTACCCATTTACCCCTCTTCCTAAGCTTACAAGAAACTATAGTCTTCTTTCTCATTTCTGGCTTCTGATTATCGCCGTCAACCCTAACCGCCAGTAAGTCATTTGAGTCTCTGTTTTTTCGTTATAAGCCGGCTTCTTTATCATCTTCTATATGTTTATTTGGTGAAGTCAAGAATCTGTTTCCTTCAAATCTAGGATTTTGACATTAGAAACTAGATGTGGGATGTAATTTTGCCATTCTCTTCATAAAATAAGTTGTATAACCTAATTTATGTAGTTTCCTGACTAGTGCAGCGAGTTGATTGAGATTATATCTGATAACATTAGCGAATCATGTGTTCATACGGATGAATAAGTTTTCAACTTTCTAGAGTATCTTGAGTTGATTTTTAGTCTTGAGTATTTATTTATTTATTTATATTTTTAGTCTTGGTGAATGAACTTAAAGGAGCAAGATGATGATGGTGGTTCTGTTGTTCATGGTGAATTCTATGAAAATAAAGGCCTTAAAGTAAAAGAAAAACAACAAAGAAATTACGATTGAACCAATTAAGATAGCACTAAAAATTGATTAGGGGTAGAACGGTAATTTAAAAGAGTAATTTTAATAAAATGGGTAAATATGTAATATATGTGCTTTAGTAAGGAGAAATATGTAATTGATTTTAAGAATTTGGTAAATATGTAATAAATGATCTTAATAGGGGGAAATATGTAAATGACCCTTTATGTTTTGATTCTATGAAAGAAAATGTTTTATGTCATTTGGATAAACAAAACAAAAATCCACCCGACCCTTTTTAACTTGTTACTTTTACGGTGTGTTCCCGAGTTAAAAATCCCTCCCCATCCCTCCCCTCCCCTCCATGTCTTTCCAAATTGGAAAGACTATTTTCAGGCAAAAAAAACTCCATTTTCCCTCCCCTCCCCTCCCCCTGTTAAGTGGATCTCTGGAACACAGCCTTATAAATTACTAGATGTTTTCCCGGCGCGCGTTGCTGCGCCGAGTTTCCAGCTATGATTTTGTGTTTTCTACCAACAATAATTTAAAGATAAAAGTAGTACAGCAGCTAATACTATTGCTATATACAAAATACACTTGCTTTAGCTGTGCAAGTGTTTTCAAATTTAGTAAACTTGAGTAGCCACACAATTGGTTTACTTACAAAAGACCTGAAATAGATAAAAGTAGTACAGGCTTTAGCAAGGCATACAGTTGGTTACCTAGAATGGTATTAGTTACAGAAGACCTTTGCTTTAATTGTTTAACTGGCTGCAAAATACATGATCAGATGGTGTACAGGCGATGAGATTCAAAAGTGTTTGTTTCTTGGCTGCCTTTCTTAGTGCAGGTATTGAATCCTCTTTGTGTTGCTGATGTCAATCATGTTATCCTCTGCACATATGCAATATAAATTGGGTTAAAAATCTTGACTGGTCTTACTAACATTTAAGAAAATGTAAAGAACATATTAACGGGTCATATAGGTAATACAATGATATAAATATATAATTCCTAAAGCACAGATCTAAAAATAAGTTGAACTTGACTCTAGCGACTGACATAATTTAGATTTTACATATCAATTTAGACGCACGCTCTTAATTATGACCTCCGAAAACCCAAAACACATGTTTTGGAGAGAGAACACAGCTGGTCAAGAAGGTAAGTGAATGGATACAACAAAACTAAGATGATACACACATCTGAACAATGTGAAAGAGCGTATATACGAAAGATATTTCATATTAAGTTGCATCAGATCAAGTATAATCATTAATAAATGGGTCAACCTCCTTTGGTTTCACTAAACAATGATTGCAAGTAATTATATGCATATCTTTTAACAATGTTTTTTTCAACGGCCAACAAAGATGCTTTATTAAAACACGTTATCCACAGATTGTTAGCACCGTAAGAACATTAGATACACCAATGTCTTATAGTCTCCTACACAGCAAATGAAGGTTAAACCAAGGATCCCACGATAACTCTCGAACCTTTGCTCGATTCCTAAGCCATAGAAGCCAAGAAGTCTAATTTCTTCAAATAAACTTTTAAGATGTACCTGTTTTCTGTTGAAAACCACTTCGTTGCGGCCTCTCCAAATACACCAGATAGTTGTTCGCATGATTGTATACACCAATTTCTTCCACCTGTGTGAGCCGCGCGGATGCCGAAACATGTTCAACAAAAAGAATAGCTATTGTTTTAGTTTTTTTTATGCTATTTATTGATTTTTTTTTTGTTTAGTATACGATATCCCGACCATGCCTATTGGGGTGCAGATGAGTGGTTTAAGTATATTTTCAAAGGGTGCGGTCGAGTTTTTTGCTTAAAAAATACACTAAATTTTTTTTTCAAGGGGTGCGCCCGTCCTCGTCTTCAGGGTCACACATAATGACATCCCCTTTAAGATCATAAATAACTTGCTCCTGAATCATGAAAACAAACAGATTATCATATTACAATAGTACTAAATGTGACAACAGACATCACTATTTAAAGTTCTAAATCACACATCTGTTTCAAACTTGTTTAAGTTCTCCTCTTGTACAGGCTGGGCAGGAGCAGACGAAACTCAGATGATTCCCTTCTTATAGTGAAGCCTAACTTCATTTAAGATACCACTTCCGGTCAATAAGCTTCATCATTAATACAGAACCCTCATCGTAAACACAAACACAAAAATTATAATCATAAGAAACCGTAATTTAAATCTAGATGCTTACCAGATTGCCAACATCCTTACAACCCACCATCATCAATTGCCACTTATCATCGTTCGAAGAGCGTTTCTGACTTCGTCATTCGTAATGCCGATGGGCCTTTGATTTAAGGCGATTTTGAACCCTAGTGTTCAATGAGGATGTTTTGGATCTGGCGAGTTTTAGCGATTGCAGTGACGATGGAGGTAAAAGCACCTCCTCACACTCTTATTGATCCGGCCGGTGACCCTTTTTAAGCTCTCTCTCCTTATCTCTTTCTCTCTCCAAAATCCAAATACTGCATGTTTGCAAACAAATGAGAAACTAAGAAGGAACTTATAGAAATAAAAAAAACCAAAAAAGATAAATTCCAAAACTGCTTATACCTAAATCATATTCTGCCATTGTGCTATTATTTCTTCAATCTCCAAATGCCTCCTAGTTGAAACCCCGCCCGTATGGATGTTATTAGATTCGACCGCTCACCCCTTGCCTGGAAGGCGAAACAACAAATGCAATTTAATTTAAAATTAACATAGAAATTCTAATTAAGTAATCAAGTTGTCGGGAATGTCTTAATACCGTTCATGTGCTCAAAGTTATGATCTGTTCGTGTTGAATGAGGTTGGGCATGATCTGAAACTATCTATAGCAGCCGTTGGTGAGGTTTATCACCTAAACCCTGAATGGAAAGTCCCTGTAAAAATAAGTAAAAAGTTTTATATTTGCAGTAGTAGTAGCAGTTATTGATAGTTAACTTACATCACTGGTCAGAAATTAAAAATAAGGTTCGTACGGTCTAAAGTGTGAAATCCAGATAACTTTGACTTATGTTCAGGTCTTCCTGGATCATGTTGCATTTGTGTGCACCTGTTTGAAAGCATTGTTACATATAAAAATGTGTTATTATACAATTTCAAAATGTAGGAAAAATATGTAGAACGAATATTTTGTAAGAATGACCTCATTGTAGTTTACTTGTTGCAAGAAGTCAGAAAACACGACATTTTTTGTAGTGTTCAAAGTATTATCTTCATTACATGTAATAAGAATTTTAAGTGAATTTGGAGATGTTGCTCGCGAGAAGGCTACGTATAATTGTCCGTGAGTAAACACAGGTTGTGGAAGATACACACCTATTTTTTTTAAGAGATTGGCCTTGGCTTTTATTTATAGTCATAGCATAGCACACTTTTATTGGGAATTGGCGTCTTGTGAAAACAAATGGTAAGTCGTTATTCTTATGCACAAATTTAATTCTAGGTATATACACACGTTTTCCTATTGATATGCCTGTTATTATATATGCCTCTATAACTTTTGGTAACAATTGGGATACCAACAAACGTGTGCCATTGCATAGACCAAGTGTTTGGTTTATGTTTCTGAGCAATATTACAGGAATATTAACTTTTAAGTCTAATTTATGAGGAGGGATGCCAGAAAAACTTAGCTGATTTAAATATTCCTGTGGATACAAAGTTTCAGAATCTACCGAGTTTTGCATATGAGGTATCATAGAGTCATGACTTGTATAAGATTTCATTTCTCCAGGAGTCATATTTAAAATCATGTTGTTGATCTCATCAGCTGTATCAATTTTTGGACACACGATTGCTCTACTTGACAAATTGTTAGCGCATGCATTTTTGAGTATTGAATCATCATAAACAAAGTTGATTAAAGATTGAAGACTGTTTGCTTCTTGTTGAATCAGAAAGTCTGGTGGGATTTCAACGGTTTTTGTATTATGGGGATCGTTTGCATCAGGTTCGTCGATCAAACCATTTCCAATATCTAACAACCATGACGCAAACGTAGCAGATGTTTGAGTAGTAGAGGAGCTTTGAGTATCCCCATTGAGACGCATGTTGTGGGTTAGTGTGTATACTTTGCAAGACGGCCATAGATAAGACCTTGGTAACGTTGAATTGAGAATCTCAGACCGTGTACTTTTCGGTTTGACTGGGAGAGTTTGCCTAAAATCACCTCCTAGAAGTATAGACATACCGCCAAAGAGGTCTGTATCGTTTCCCAAAACATCTTTCAATGATCTATCAAGACACTCAAAACAACGGCGATCACTCATGGGGGCTTCATCCCAAATTACTAATGATGTCTGTTTTAAAAGGTCGCCCAACTGTGTTTTTTTCTTGATATAACACGTTGATTGTTCTGTAAGGTCTATAGGTATTTTGAATCGAGAATGAGCCGTTCTTCCTGATGGTAAAAGAAGGGAGGCGATTCCTGATGCAGCCACTGCTAACACAACCTTCCCAATGGATCTGAAAAAAGAAATGATCGTATTCCACAAAAAAGTTTTCCCGGTGCCACCGTGTCCGTAAACAAACAGTAACAACTGAGTTTTATTAACATATGAATCTCTAACTGCATTGTAAACTTCAAGTTGGGCTATATTTAGCTGTGAATGCATTTGCAAATGTTGTAGACTCAGTTCTGATCTATCATAACTGACTTCATATAACAAAAGGCGATTTCTCAAAGTTGCAAGGACACTTTCAGAGGGTAAAGGAAGGCCGAAATCCTGAAGCGATTTAGAGGGAGTAGCTGAATTCAATATTTTTCAAGCTCTAATAGGACTTGCTGTTGCAAATGAAAATCGTTCACAACTGAAGTCGGATTTGACAAAGCAGACTTAAGAGTCAAGAGTAGATCATCAGCCATCTTTTTCCACTCTGATTGCCATAAAATTAAAGGGTTACCGACCTCACAAAATAAAAGCAAATGACAGAAAAGAGACCTTAACTCTGAAGATGTGGCCCACGTTGATGCTTCAGTGAACGCTCCAGCCCACTCTCTGTCGTCACCTAATAGACCCAACGCCTCACATGCCCCTCGAAAAGTTGTGTATGTAACAGAAGACACGGTACGTACATCGGAGTAGGACCTGCAACCTTTTTGATGACAAAGTAGCAGGCGCAAATAGAAAAGTTCACCAGCTGTGGGATGTACGTACACAAGGCGTCCAATTGCTCCAGGTCTTGCTTGGACTCTACGAATCCATACTTTAGCGGATGACTCCCAACGGTATTTAGATGGATAATCGGTATAGGTAAGGTCCAATCCATTAGACTCCTTGTTATTATTAGAAAACCATTCAGTTAAAGTCGTTTTTCCAAAAGACGGGTTGTTGATCACAGATTGCAATTTGCTTTTCTCCTTAAAAGTAACATTTTGCATATTCTCTAAGTGAACAGCTAAGACTTGGACCGAAGGACTGCGTTCATGAATTGAGAAGTTCAAAATTCTCCACGAAGCTTCATGTGGGCAAATAAACCGGCTGTCTAGAAAGTTTTGAATTTTATCAACCACAGGAGGTGCTTCAGACGATGTAGATGGTGAATGAGTTTCAGACTTACGAATTGCAAACTTAATACGATCAGCTCCCTTAGAGATGTATTTAAAGAGGTACTTAATCATCATGTTCTAACCACAATATTCAACATTAATGTGCGCGTTGAAGCGGCTACATAGACGTTTATTGTATGGAACAACGTAACCGCAATCAATTTGGAGGCCATTCCTTGACACATGATAGTTGGTAGCATGTCTTTTGTAATGAACATAGCCATCCTTGTCAAACAGCGTAGCGGCCTGAAACGACTTTGGGAAATGCTTTGAACATTTGCCTTCACGCATACAAGGAGCGTTAGGATTGAGCAACCCACACGGGCCATGAATCATGCATTCAGTAATTGTCTGATACAAAACAGGCTCAGAATTTTGATCCGGGAATTCAGCAGTAATGTAACTATCTACATTTGAAGCGTCTCGTATTCTATCGGCTTCCGTGACCCAGATTAAAGTGTGATAGTGCGGTAATCCCCTTTTTTGAAACTCAATAGTGTATAAATCTGCAAAGGAAACAAATATAGGGACATTTGGTGATGATGAGAAAAGAAACTAAATTGGAATGTCAGAAATAAGAACTTACATGCTACCACTTCTCCAAATGTTTTATCTTCTTTAATAAATTTTACAAATTCTTCGACTTTCATTTGGAAAACCCGAGCTATGATGTCAGGACGATTTTGTGAGTTAACGCAGCCGACACGTTGCATATATTTCATAATTTCAGGCCACCTAACATTGCATGTGAAAGTGATGAAGTATTGCGGATTGCCATGGACCCTGCAAATTGCTAAGGCATCTTGGTAATGCTTATACATGTAGCGTGGCCCACCGGTAAATGAAGATGGTAAAAAGATCCGCTTTCCTATATCACGACATTCCGTATCACCTCGTGAAAGGGCATCATACATGCCAGCGATATATTCTGAACGAAATAGATCTTGATTTGCTTTATAATAATCGAGTCTATTCTGTTCTATACACGAATAAGCGTCTACTAAATACTGTTGAAAAAGTCGCCCACCATTCAAGAGGAGGGAATAAACACCTGCACGCTCATGAATCTGGTAACTGTAGTACATGTTAACGGTCAATCTCTTGTCTTTAGAACCATCAACCTTATGCAATTGAAGGTTCGGAGACCAACCTTCCTCACCAAAAGGAAATAGAAGTGGATATTGTAATGGCATATAAGATTGTGAAGTTTACTAACTCTCTGAGGCATTCCGTCTTTTGAGTGAATGATGATGTCATACTTGCTAGCATTGGAATCCTCACCGCATACTATTCCACCTAATGCGTCTGCAGATGGAGCACCATATCTTCTATCGGGTACGTTACTATAAAGACGAATGGAATAACAGCTAGCTTCTGTGGTTCTGCAGATGTCGCTAGCATTTTTAAAGAGGCGTGCATAGCCATTGTAGGTATTTAACATCTGGCTGAGCGTGGCAACAATACTATCTGAAAGGTTGTGTTGATCTGAGTTATTGAAGAATCGGAGTCTGTTTGAAATCTCATTCTCTGTGTCGTATATGTACATCTGTAAAAAACGTGGTTTCTCATTAGGTGGAGGGCACAAAGATCCGATCCAATGTGAAACTTGGCCTGAGATTTTAAAAACGTAAGGACCACGACCATCATTAATAGTGTCGTCAACCTCTGCCCCAAATGAGGTCATAGAAAACATATTGTTATATGCTCTAATATTGTCCAGGAACAGAGGATCTTGGAAAAGTTGCTTGATATCAGGTGGCGGTTCAAGAGGAAAAGGCAACCTCACAGAGCCCGATTTACAGCACTGATTGTAGCGAGGATGATGAACATGTGGAGCATGTAAAACCCTTTCAGCAAACCAAAATAGAGCACTGCAGTGTTCACAAATATAAGTGCAATCTCCACAATCTGAATACATTGGCAGCGGCCTCTCTATTGACCCTGAAGTTTGACAAATGATTGAACGCAACCGTTGTGAAATCCTACGGCGAGGAGGTGTGCTAGAAGTTTCACCTGTTTCATAAGAGGTAGCTATTCTCCGCCTTTTACCAGACGTGTCAGACGGCAACATATTTTTAAGCAAACAAAATGTGCATACACAAAAGCATATAAAAAGTAACAATGTAAAAAAATAGTATACTAAAAATACAAATTTTACCAGAATGAAGATAAAGCTGCTAACACAATGAGTTCGTAAGAACCTGCAACAAAGAATGGACACAAAAGTAGTAAGCTCTTTACGACAATCCTTTAGCCATTTAGGTAAAAAGACAACTACAAAATCACTGAAAATCCACGACCACCGGCAACCCTTTGGCCACCATAATTCACCATGTCTACTTCAGAATGCACTTCAACTAAAACTAACTCAAATGGGTTAAAAGAATAAAAGTCACCTAAGTGTATTTTCAATTCATAAAACCTCTTAAATCATTTCACACACATATACATATCTTGATTTGCTACATGTTTGATAACCGTTAACATCTATGGTGATAGCATCACGATCAAATGGATATTCAAAACAATAAACATGATTTAAAAACTTAATTAACTCAGTTTTAGCAAAAAATCTCAAAGCCCATATCTTGAATTAGGTGGGTAATCAAAACGTTTCTAATTTTATAAGGAAAAAGTAAGGAGAGGTGTTTCAAGAAAGCTAGTATGAGCATAAAAGAATATCTTGATTTTAAATTTGGTAAAATACTGGTCATTAAAAATAGTATTTCAACCCAACAGGGTAGTAATTCCTAACTTGGAGTATAACTTTCAATCATTTACTAAAATTTAAAGTAACTTGATTCAAATAAGGCGATTTCGGGCTGCTGGAACGCAATCGTCCGGTTGGAATCGAAACTGGATTTCAGCGAGCTTAAATCTCACAGATTCATCAAGGGTAAGGTGGGAAATGGGGTTAATATTAGATTCTAGATAGATACATGGCTTCAAGAAGAGCCCTTTTATCTCGTCTGGCCAAATCTCTTCTCTCTGGAGCATTGTAAAGTGACGGAGATCGCTATGGTTAATCAGAGGGTTATGGGTGTTTAGTGCAGGAAAAGATCTCTTCAGTCTTCAGCCGAACTGGCCGAATGCAACTTGGCTGAAGCGGCTTTGGGTTTGGTGTCTTTGTCGAACCAAAAAGACAAGTGCGAATGGTTAGGTGATGTGACTTCGGTTAGCTCAGTTGAGAATATGATAATCAAATCGAGCGATTATAGCAAAAATTATGTCATGAGATGGTGTAAATGGATCCCGGGAAAATGTAATATTTTCACATTCTATTGTCCTTCCTTCCTAACTACCAAACTGTAATCTACCCTGATGGACTTTTTAGAGGTAAACCAATTCTCCCCAATGATGCAAATCAATTTTCCAAAAGCATACAACACAGAATTACAACCTATAGGACAAGTAATTATTCCCCACGAATAAAAAAGTTATCTAATAGTTAAAATAACTTCCATGATAATTAAATTATATTCATTCACTGGGCTTATTTATCAAATCCGAGTCATATGAAATAATTTCATTGGCCCCAACCTATAATATACATATCCTGAAGTCTTATAAAGCATATTAATAAATTGTTAAAAACCCTTGTTGGTACCTCCTATCTATTGCACTGCAAATAAATCAACCCAAGTGCTAGATGTTTTACAAAAAAATTGGAAACAGAGAGTGCAATTGTAAAGATTAATCCAAAACTAATTAATTGTAGAAGCAAAGCTGAAGATTTACGCAAAACGGGAATCCTAATCGCTGAAACATACCTGTCTGAGCCCTAATTTCAGATGCGAAGCACCAAGCATGTTCGTCGGAATGAAAACTGAAGGGAGCGGCGCCGAGGTGTCAGCGTAAGATTTGAAGGCGGAGAGAAGGAGGAGGACGGCCGGGGAGCGATACGGTGGAACGGGATTACGTGGGTGGGTGGGTAAGTTTTTGTAAACGGCTGTTGTGGATGCCCTAAATGTAGAGGTGGGAAGACGGGCAAATGACGGTGACATTTAACTTGGAAACCTACACTGTTCTTAAGGAATTCATCATTTGTATATATATAAAATGTGACTCAAACGACCTACTTTATATAGAAAAAATAAGCATTAGATCTTGGTTTAAACATAATCAGAGGCTGCTTCCCAATAGTTTTGCATCAAGCTTGGACATAACACTCTACCCCCTTGTCTTTTGGCCATTAATACATGATGCATAATTAACCATCTCGGTTTCAAGCATGTGGGTTCTGAATATGACTACCATGGTTTTAGCCTATGAAACGTGATTTGACCAAAATTGTCATATTAACACCCCCATGGTTTTAGCCTATGAAACGTGATTTGACCAAAATAAGTTAAGTGTGCGTTCGGTTTCAAGCAAATCTGCATACGTAGAAAAAAGAAAAGAACTGAAATTCATACAAGTTACAAAGGATTGAACATCTATCTCTTTACTGCATTAATCCAACAGTTCATAAAGGCAAAAAAAAAAAAAAAAAAAATGTTCATTGTTCAACTATATTTAGATTCATGATAACCACTTAAGATGAGGCTGCAGCAGCAGATTTCAGCTTCTTTGGAGGTGGGTTTCCACCAGAGAGCACCACATAAGCATAGAAGCATAACATTGCACCACTGTCACAAAAGCAGATAGCAAATTCAATTCAATTTTAGATAAATAACCAACAGTTCTTCAAATATAAGTTGATAATTTGTACCTTATGAATATATTGAATCCAGTTGGTAGTAGTTTCTTAGTCTGCATAACAAAATATTATTAAATTAGAAGAAATACATCGGTTAAAATCACTTTTATTCATTATTCATAATTCAACGAATAGTAAATGAAGCATTACTAATGAGTAGGTCTGCATGTTCTTCCAAAGGAGAGCAGCCGCAATTCCTGCAAATTGAGATGCATAACGTGTAAAACAATGAAAGATTGCATCAATAAAACAAGTCGCGGTTTGAAAATTATCGCCTACCTGCTTGCCCAAGTATGAACGGCACACTAGAATGTCCTTGTCCCCAGACCTTCAAACTGAAAACGCTAAGTGCCAGCAAAGCACCACCGTAAAGTCCACCAGACATCAAACTACTGAAATTCCTTGTGAACAAAAAACCGACAAGCCCCCCACCTAAAACAATCCCACCTGAAACAACAATTACACAAATATGAGAACACAGGCAGTTATAATCCAAAATAAATGTTCTTCTCAACATTTTTAAAATAAAATATTTTGGGAATGTGACAGAAGAATTCGGAATGAAACTTACCATAAGGAATTCCGAAACAGAAGTCATGAATCTTTGCTGCTCTTTTTGGCTCGCTGTCAACATGTTGTGTCGGTTCACCAGCGTCATATTCTTCTACATTTGAACTGGGTTTCTCTAGTAAATCATTATCTGATTTTGATGCTTTTGTCGTATACTTTAAAGCGGACTTGCTACCTGAACAGTATATGGCAGTTTGTAACTGCAAAAGTAACATTTGCAATGTCGTCTGTCAATATTGTTCTTAGGAAGAAAATATAATATATAATAAAACTCTATGATGCATAACTGCCAGATAATCATCAAAAACCGACTTTATAGTTACATATATAACTATCCAGCTTTTATAATGTATAAACTTCAATGAACCTCTTAGCATTATACAACTGATATACACTTCAACTACACAATAAATGCAAGTATTGATAGTTGAAATCCAGACATGCGTTTTTAAACCATACCCATCCATCGACCATCAGTAAATGATAATAGAATAAATTCATAAAATGTTATTCTTTTGACACAAGGATGAAATTAAACTACTTGAATTTACTTCAGCTAAAAGAAGAACTAACTGAGTTTAACATACCTATCATGGAACTAAAATGGAATAGCTCAATAATACAAGCCACACACAAGATAAGGGGGTGTTTGGATGTGTTCATGAATAATTATAATCAGCAAGCAGCTGTAATGAAACGAGCTATAGGAGTCTGAAGTGCTTATGTCGTTTGGAATTGTAATAATCAAATAATTAGTTATCTTAGTGTTAAGATAAAAAAATGAGACACTGTTTTGTGATATGGGAGTAAAAGTCTCTTAAGAGATGTTATAAAACACTAATTAGGTGATGAAAGTTGTTATCTAGTACTGATAATAGCATCTATGTAGATAATTATAAGAAAAAACTGTTAATGAAACATTAGAAACTGATAAAAAGTTCATTAGTTTCAAAACGCAAATCCAAACACTCCTGAAATCTGTTCATCAGAACAATAAAACTGACAAACAGTTCATTAGTTTCAAAACGCAAATCCAAACACCCTTGAAATCTGTTCATAAGAACACTAAAAACTTATAATCAGCTCATTAGTTTCAAAACATCCAAATACCCGCGCATATTGTATTATCAGAACATTAAAAACCGATTATCAATTCATTCGTTTCAAAACGTAGATCCAAATACCCCAAAACCTGTTTATTTTTGTCAAAGGCGCACTCAAGGCACAAAGGGTGGACCTTGGACCTAAATGCAAGGCGCTTAATAAGCGAGGGCCCAAGATAAGCAAGGCTCATAGCATAACGTACCAGTTTTGGGATTTTAGGCAAGTTTAGGGCTAGTTAAGTCTGGTTAGTGGTTACAAGCCATTTTTGGATATTTCAGACCTGTTAGCCTGGAATTTGCAGAATTTTGCCAGAACTGTCAGGATTTGGCCGGAATCCCGCCAGAAGGTCGCTATGGCAGCAAGGCGTTTTCCACCTCACTTCACATGAAGGCCTAGGCACCCGCCCGAAGGGCTTTTGAAACAAAGATTTGAACATTAAAATCGAAAAAGCTCAAATCCAAACATTAAAAGCAAGACCTCCTCACTTCGCCTGAAGGCCTATGTATAATTTGAATTTTAAAATACTGATAGTTTCAAACCCCAAATACTGTATCATCACAACATTAGAAACCGGTTATCAATTCATTATTGTCAAAACCCAAAACCCAAATCCAAACACCCCCTAAATCACAACACCTGGCACATATTGTGTGTCAAACAACCAATTGCAGCAATTAAAAAAAAACAACCAACCTCAATCAAAAACAGTTATAAACAGAGACACTATATATTTTTCAACAAAAACCCTAAAGCCATCACCACCAAAACTCATGCTCCAAACATAGGGTTTCTTACAATTCAACTAATCATCATAAAAAATCTTTCAATTATAACTAATCAAACAAAACCTATTTCTATCGTTCTTTCTGACTATAGATACAATAACATTCGTTAAAATAAGCAACACATGCATGATGTATGGTATGAAATTAGCATATATAAGTAGGGACCTGTAAACGAACAAGATTGGGGCGTGATTGATTGGCGAGATGAAATCGGTTCGGGATCGAAGAAAAACATGACAATTGGGAGAGAGTTGATGACATTTTTGGTTGATTTTCGAGCTGCTGATGTTGGAATTATTGAAACTAGTCTTAAGCCCCTTGTGCCGTAAACCCGCGCTACCAACGTTGCGGGGTTGAAGGTATAAAACCGTATCTGATAAGTCGCAACCCAACCATGACAAAAACCGAGAAAAAAAAAAAAAGTAGAATACAAAACACAAATTTTTAAAGGCAAAAGATCAAATACAAATAATCTTAACATACTAAACATACACATTGAAGGAAAACCTAAAAAGACAAGGTGGCATTTTTGTAATTACCACCAACTATCAAAGTTACAACCAAAAATACCTAAAAAAACACAAAAATTTTTTTAACATTTTTTATTAAAAAATCGCTACATTTCGTTAGCAAAAAAAAAAAAAAAAAAAAATTTTTTTTTTTTTTTTTGCTGCTACTAAAAGTAGCGATTTTTTAATAAAAAATGTTAAAAAAATAAAATAAAATAATTTGTGTGTTTTTTTTTTATTTTTTTAGATTTTTTTAGGTTTTTTGGGGGTTTAGTTTTTAGCATTTTAGCTTGGGTGGGGGGGGGGGGGGGGGGGGGGTTAGGTTTTTTTTTAGGTTTTTGGGGGGTGGGGGGGGGGGGTTAGGTTTTTTTAGGTTTTTGGGGGGTGGGGGGAGTGGTTAGGTTTTTTTAGGTATATTTGTAGAGTAACTTTGATAGTTATTGATAATTACAAAAATGCCACCTTGTCTTTTTGAGTTTTCCTTCAATTTGTATGTTTAGTATGTTAAGATTATTTGTACAAGAACTTTACCCATTTTTAAAACCTTGTGACGTAAAAAAAATAGGCGTATTCGAATTTATACCGATACGTATTAGAAAATCAATGGGGAAAAAACCCTTGGGGCCAAGGGTATGTTTGGATGAGTTTTTCTATATCTCGTTATTATTGACTTTTTAATTTCCATATCTTCTTTTTCTTTTTGGAAAAGTCACAACCAAGTGACTTTTTCATTTTTTCTTTTTCAATGTCTAAAAAACTCTTTTTCACCTTATTATCCAAACTTGATTGGTTTATCCAAAGGTAATTATGTTTGGGATCTTTGACCAAACAGTGAGGTCTGGGGCCTTCTTGGGTCGGTTAGGATAGGGGGGGGGGAGGTATTGTGCAAGTTTTTGGAAGTCTAGGGTTTAAAAGGTAAGTTAGGGGGTTTAATGTGAAGTTAAGTGTGTTTAAGTGTTTTTTATGGTTTTTTAAGGTGTTCTATCACAATAACTAGCTTTAAAAATCAAAACTATGTTTCTAGTCTATTTTTGGTGTTTTGGGTAGTGTCCGGTTAATCATTCGTTTATCGGTTCGTTAAAGTGCTAAATACTGAAGAAACACCAGATCTAAATGACCGGAATCAGTTCAGATCTGGGGGTAGGGGTCTGCATAAAATGGTTAATCCTCTCGTCGATAACTGCTGGACACTACTTCGCCGGAAATCACTGCAAAACAGAAACGTCGTTAGCCTCGCCATGGGGAGAATGGGGGTTCTCTCCGTGACCACCCTCCGGCGTGAGAATAAGTACAGTGATCTCAAGAAGAAAGTGAAGTAGTAAGAGTGAAAGTAAGTGAAAGTGAATGAATGACTTGTACCTGAATTCCCTTATTTATAGCCGAAGTTTGGTGCCAAAAATATACGGAGGAGAATAACGGAATCTTTTTTTTCGACTACAGTTATCTCCCCATCCATGCACATGGATCGCGATTCTGATCGACGGCTGGGGAGATGCCACGTGGAAAGTAGCTTGATCTAGATCTGTATGTAAATTATTGTCATCATCGTGATTTAAATGAAGGTTCTAGATATTGCCAGGTCACACTCGGTTATAACCGAATTAGGCCATGCACGATGATCATTTAATGCCTTCTAGAAGATCTACTGTAAACCTTCGATCTTTTGCCACGTGTCCGTTCTGTTATAACAGAAAAGATTCCTTTTGTTCAAGTCCTTATCTCATGCGCGCGGATGTGTTCAAGACTTGTCTTTTGTTATTAAATCTTCAAGCTTAACAGTACCCTTGCGCGGGCCCGCGCAAGGGTGTTAATTGAATATTTGTCTTTCCTTTCTCCGGCGCATAGTCATTGAGGACTGATCTTTCCAGATCTTACTTAAACTCGTTGCGCGGCCGCGCAAGGTTTGTTTTAAGATGACCTTGGAGTATAATTATGGTATGGTCCTCTATGCTTGCGCAGGGTTTTTGGGACCATACCCCTTCAAGTCCCCCTAGTCCAGTGGTGCTCCTATGCGTAAATGGCAAGTAGGTGGAGCACTAGACTATAAAAATGGAGTGTGCGCTTTTGCTGTTGAGAAGTAAACAAAGTTGCTTGGTGCATGGTATGAACAAACTTCTTGCAAAGATATTTATGTTTCTTCAAGGTGAGGTTTCCATGATTTGTATTTTGAAAAAGCTTGTTTTGTGGCAGGCAAGTTGGTAAAAGATACTGTGCTGATGTTGACGTCTGAAGGTTATGTGACAGGCTGTCAACCGTGTCAGACGTAAAACATTAATTGGGCGTCGTCAGTCGTGGTTTCCACGCGCGCGTGAAGCCCTTGTCGTTTCACCACTCGCCCTTACTGCCTTGGATACCGTGTTTTCCTGAAAAAAGGGGGTTGTACGGTTGTCACACCCCAACCGATGGCGGAAACATCGGGATGAGACGAACAAATCGCTCAAAAGCATCATAACACTATTGTGACAATATAATTTAAATTCAATTTCATAAATGCTAAAATGTCATACATTGTTCAAACATGATCAAAACATAATTCAAATTTCAACCATAGTTTATTTTCTAGGTGAGTTTCTAGTCCACCCTAACTTGCTTCTTCATCATCTTGTCTATCAACCTGCAACATGTATTAAAATAACATCAACAAAACATGTATACAAGTTTGATACATAGCATAGTAGAATAAAATGGTTTAACGTGCTCATATCCAACATGAATAACATGATCCAAGTTACTACTTTGCTTTTCCCAATAGACTAGCGGGAGGTTAACACGTTCAATACGATCAACTTGTTAGATACGATCAACTTTTTCAATACGATCAACTTGTTAGATACGATCAACTTGTTAGATACGATCAACTTGCATAGCATATGAGATTAACAAGCAGCAAACATTTCATGTGTAATTTGGATAGAGTGTGAATAAATAAAGTTTAACGTGTTTGTGAATTTGAATATGAATACAAGTTGCACCCAAAAGTGTTTAAAATGAAAATGGGATCATGTATACTCACAGTGACTGCGTTGCGATTTCTTGTAAATAACGCACGGGTAAAAGATTGGGAAAAGGATCCAAGAGAACGAGCAAAGCGACTATCCTAGATATGAAAGATAACACGTAACGATTCTAGTTAATATAAAAAGAATAAAATTCCTAATATTTAGGGTTCACAATTTGATTATTTGTATATTATAGCTAATCTCATAATAACCCATTAATATTATATAGGAATTATGATAAATTTATATATACTCTAATTTACAACATAACTATGCATATGGTGGTTGTACTATATGCATAACATATGTTTTGTGCTATTGCATGTTGTATCTTGTGTAATGTTGTTTGTACATTGGTATTTTGAAACCACATGTCTCCTTTATATCCACATATCTCAACTTTACCTTTTACCTTCTTTCTCTCTCTCACAATATAACACAGATTCACTCAGAATCACACTTCTGAATCACCAATTCAACGACCGAATTTCTTTGTGTTCGAAGTGATCAGCATACATCGATAGTTACAGGTTCGTGATCTCTGCATCAAATTTTCTTCTTTTGACATCGAACCCTAAGTCTTGATTTCTTGATTCTTTACAGCAAGATTTTAATTGGGTGTTTAGGACTACAATTCAGAGCAACATGTAGCATCACCATAGATCGAGATGGTAAGTATTATCTTCCACTGGACTCATTGTTATGTGGTTGATTTTATTGTCTGATGCTTAGCAATGAACAGTCAATTTGTTATGTGGTTGGTTTGGTTCTGATCATAAGTTAGTTTGGTTACGTGCGCAAGCTCACACGACTCGGCTGAGAATTAGGAATATCATGATCAAAAGAAAAGCTCCAAATCCAAAACCCCCTCCATGGTGGTTTCCCTATTTCGCAAACTCTGAGCCTAACTGTACGAGATTAGGGATGAATCAAAGTTGTTATTTCTTATGCAGACTCTGTTCTCAATGATTACGCAGTTGTTGTTTTAAACCCTAATTAGGTTGAAACCAGTTTAAAAAAAAATATGTGTTAATAAGGCTTAGTTATTTTCATGGTGTATAGTTTAAATAACTTACTTGTAAAAAGCTTGCCCGAATCCATTTTGACCCATTTCCCAACTCGCCCCATTTTGCCACATCTATGTTATGTATAGCATATGCATATCTTATTACATGCAAGATCTTATTGTTGCAGGCATGGCAAGCCTTTGTCGGGTTGAAAGAACGACACGTGGAGAGTTACTACCAGAATTTGTTGGACGTAAGCGATGATGTACCGGATTTGACCGAATTAAATTCACACAATGGAAGCTCAGGGGAAAAAATAGAAAGAGCTCATGTACCAGAAAAATGTAAAAAGCAGATTGAAAAGGTCACTAATGGTATACAAAACGTCGGTTCTGTTCGGGTTGAAACCGGTTAAAAAAAATTGGTGTTAATAAAACTTAGTTATTTTCATGTTGTATTGTTTAAATAATTCGCTTGTAAAATGCTTGCCCGACTGGTTAATCTTTTCTCTTTATATAAAATTAGATGTAGGCTCCCTCGCGTTGCGGCGGGGGGACTCGGTTAAAAACTGATTTGGGCCAAAAAAATGTTTTTTACCGGTTTAAACTGGTTTAAAACCAGTTTCAGAGATCGAGAAGGTTGACCGGATTACAAAACGTCGGTTCTGTTCGGGTTGAAACCGGTTTAAAAAAAACGGGTGCTAATAAAACTTAGTTATTTTCATGTTGTATAGTTTCAATAACTTGCTTGTAAAACGCTTGCCCGACTGGTTAATCTTTTCTCAAACCAGGTAATATTATTGCGAACACAACTAGCTTAACATAAATAAAAATCTAGCCCCCGCCGCATCGCGGCGGGTTACTTTTCTAGTAAAACTCTAATTTGTAACATTTTTGTGTTGTGGGAGTTGTACCTTGTGCTGTTATGATTTTCTCTGTTTATTTGTGTTGTACCTATTAGTTTGTGACTTGTACCCTTTTTTACATAACCTAGCTACTTCTTTTATCAAACTTCACAACCTTCAATCAGAGAGAGGGAGAGAGCGATAGAAAGAATGCATAGGGAGAAAGGGAACTGATTCTACGTTGGGTTGAGGCAGAGCTGTTGATACGGTTTTCCATGGCGGTGGTTTACTGAAGAAGACGCCGTCGCATCCGGCAGTCCGGCGCGACGCGGTGCGACGGTGCATAGCTGATGTAACACCCTAGTTATTATTTTAAGGTTTTCACATAGTTTACGAAAATAAGCATGTAATCATGATTAAATGTACTTTACTAAATACGGTTAATCTAAAACTTTTACAAATAAAGGTTTAAGTACATCGTAATGAATTTGAGTTCGTCGTTTAAGAGATAGGACGAAACGCCGTGCGAAAGCTTTTAACTTTATCGTGTTCGGTTCTTCTTCGAGCTTGATCTTCATCCGAGCACTCTTCACCTATGATCAAAACCAACTTAAAAGTTAGTTTTAATAGTTAAATAACAAGTTTAAACAAGTTATATGGGTAAAACAAACAAAATTAAACATTTTTGGGATTCAGGGGGGCTAGACGCCCCACCTAGGGGCTAGACGCCCCAACTAGCCCCCTTTTTGACAGCAAGTTCTTATTATGTTGCTGCATATTCCCAGCATAACCCGATTTCACGGAAACGAGCATAACTCTCTCGTTTTTAATCCGTTTTACCCGATTCTTTTTCCTACGCGTCCGTAATTTAATTCTCCATCTTATGAAGTTGAAATCCAACATCCGGCATAACAAAATTTCAGACCTTTAAGTCTTCGACTTAATACCTTTTTACAAAGTTTTGACCCGTTCATGCGTTTATCAAACAAACATGTTTGTTTGATCCCAAATTCACATGAATCTTATAATTTCAATGTTGTCTATCATATTAGGTTCAATTCACGAGTGTATGTATATTCTTAAACCCGTTTGTACTTAAATTCTTATTTTGACCCGTTAAGGGTATTTAAGTACTTTTCCGCATAATTCATACTCGTTTATTTCTAGCATCTTATTTTCGCAATATTTATCAAATGATCTTCCACCCCAACTATTTTTATGGTGGATTTAGCATAACTAACCTATTATCCCAAAATTTACCCATCGGTTGGTCATTTTACGCAAATGACCATTTTTATGCATTTGACCCATGAATGTGTATTCCTGTAACTTTTATTCATATCTAATGATTCCATGATCTTGATGCAAGTTCCTAAACAACCCCTATGGGTTGTTTACCCAATATACCCTTCAAGGGTGTTTTGGTCCATTTTAGTCCCTCACTTTACGACGAAGGACTTTCGTTAAATATTTGACCATAAATTATATGTTTAACTAAAAGCTTATTTATGCGTACCTGGCTCGGGTCAAGGTATTGACCCGTTTACATAACTTTTGCTTTAAATCTTTCTAGTTAAAGCAACGCATACTTATGTTATTTCCTGTGATTACAAAACTCAACAAGCGATTGTCAAATGTAGTTGTCAAATGGTATTAACAAAACCATTTAGTCTAAATGGCCATTTATCCATATGAGATGGTATTTAGTTACCATTTCATCCCTTTAAACCTATCCCGGTTTTCCCTTAAACTTGTTTTACTTAAAACCTTTTTTATTTGTTCGTCATTACATGACTACTTTACCTTTTTTACCCCTTTTACCATAATTCATGATTTCTTACCACTTCCCTTGTTCCGACTCTCATTGAATCGTGTCGGAACATCGTATACCAACCACTTAGTAGCATTCATATACAATACTTGAAATTAAGTAACTTTGCAAATAATGTAAAGGGGCGTAAGCTCTACTTACCTCGCATCCGAATACGCTTTCTTCTCGTGCTAGATTCGTTTGACCGCTTCTTTCCCAAGCCTCCACCTTATTTCACGTAATTAGTCAAACAAGGCAATTACGCGTTTCATTCGTAATTTCAACATATAAACATTCACTTAGGCATTTTAACAAACACCTAGTGGGCATAATTTCTCACAATTTATTATCAAGCTCAATACTTGTCATTTAGCCGTGGTTAACATCAACTAAGCATGTTTACATCAATTTTGACATTAACAAAATCTGAATTTACTTCCTAGAACTCAAATTACACTAGAACACAATTAAAATTCTAGTGTTTAACATGTTCCTACAACACCCACTTATCACCTTCAATGGTGATTGTGAATTCACAAGAAATAAGCATGATTTCAACATGTGATTGACTAGGGTTTTACTCCTAGACATTATATCATTCCTATTTCATCAAAATAACAAACATGCAACATAAATTTCGAATTCTCTAGGTTTGCTCAGAAATTCAACTAGAGGTTTCTCATGAAATTTACATACCTCGTGACTCCTTTTTCAGTGGAGATCACTAATCTATGCTTGGATTTCGATTCGGTCTTGATTTGCCCCTTCAATTTGATGAATTTCTTGAAGTTTAGGGTTGAGTTTTGAGAGCTCCTTGTGGCTCTGATGAAATCGCAGACATCAACACACGTATGTGTGTTTTGTGTTTTAATTTTTTTGATTTAATTAAACTTCATTACATTTGCCCATGTTTAGTCTCTCAACTTTACACAAGTTATTTAAAGGGTATTTTAACCATATTTGTTCTATTATGTCAAGACACTAATTAACTAGGTTAATATTCCTAGTTACTTGGTGGGTCCCGGGAGTTACAACCCGTTTTATTTTAAGTCCCGTTAACTCGGGCTCTTATAAACTCAATTCCTTAAAACTTTGATTCGCTTGTATTTAATATTAGGATTTCTTATTTAAATCCAAATATTTACCGGGTTATTTTTTACTACTAACGGTACTTTACCCGTCTTTTAGTATTAACGGAGTTTGATTACCAAACCCGATTTCGGGGTGTTACAAGTCTACCCCCTTAGAGAGGTTTCGTCCTCGAAACCTTTTGTTACATAATTTATTGAGTTTAAACTCAATGTATTTGATCCAAGAAATCTTTTAAACATTACTTATACTTTTAACCAATTGTTAGTATTACCAGATAAGTATGGTAACATCTTTTTGGTCACTAATTGTCTACGTATCTCATACGACATAGTGCAACTTGAAATAACGTAATCTCGTTATTTTCACTAGTTTATTTAACTTAGCGATATCCATCGCTTTCATATACTATCGAATTCTTTATGAATCCGTTACTTTGACCCGTTTAAAGGTCTTTAGTGAAATCTTTCACTTTTAGCAACAAATTCTTTTGTTTTCAAATTTATTTATTCGGTTCAGTTATACCGAATCTACTGCTTACAAGCAAGCCAAATTTCTTAATTTGAATTGCTGACCTTAACCGGTCTCACTAACTAGACTTATTAGTCCAGTTACTTTTTACCGCTCGCTTGGTTATAATGTGATTCTACCTCACATTGCATTTCTTGACCGTGATCGTGTCACATCATGTTTAATTCATATCAACCTTTCATTTTCGAAAACATCACTTTTTCGAATATATCGTCTTGCGCCTATTAGTGTCAAGACTTGTATCCTTCATGCTTACTATTTAAATTCCTATCAGAATTTATATTTGTAAAAACGTTATTTCTTACTAAAACCATAGTTTTAGGATCTTCTCTTTAACTTTTGTCAGAATTATGGATATTGACAGTCCATAATTTATTCTTTTACAGTCTTAGTTTTATGCGGGGATTCTCAACTGATTTCCTCGCTTTATCTAATTAACCCGTAGGTTTTATCACTTAGCCTTATGGGCTATCCTGATTAGACTTTCACCTCTTTAAGGTGATGTCCTTATAATCTATTTCTTTCTAGTCATGACTCGTGGGTCGTTTTAGTCTCATAGACCTTTCCATTGTTTATAACCCCAAAGGTTAGGTTGATCCCGTAGATCATTTCTTACTCATGTCATTCTTAAAATACATGTTTGGTGTCAAGGCATCCTGTTTTTGTTTAAAATCATTTATTTTCACCTTGATAATTTCTTTGACCTTGACCGTAGTCTAAGGCTACATTCGTTTCCTTTCGGACGCATTTTCCGACTTTATGACTCTTTACGTCATTTACGCGTCGGTTTGTTCTACGCTTACCGTTTCTCCGGTTCTTAATTATACTTCTTTACGACCCGTTACCCGGGTTCTTTATTATTTCGCACTTCCATTATTCGGTTGCGCTTACTTGCACTACCAAGTTTTTATACTTTATTTATCCCGTTTGACTTATTCGCGTGAGATTTCATTACTCATGAACGTCAAACTTCATTCTTTATTCAACCCGTTCAACTTTAGAATAGTTGAACGTAGTTATCAAAATTTCTGTTTGCAAGTTCTCATCGTCTTTTAGTCATGACTCTTAATCCGAGTCCTTTGACTTTCTATTTCGCGTACCCGTCTCTTGGTTTATGCATGCTTTAAAAATCCTACCCATCTATCGGGTATCCTTACCGAAGTTATCATCAAGTAACCATTCTTATATGGTTTTAGACATCATCTTAATTTATTTGATCGTTTTAGCGAAATCCATTGCTTTTATTTAGTCAAGTCTTTTATTCTTTTATTCTACCCCTTTGACTTGTCTGTGTGAATTTCATCACTTATGACAGTCAAACTTTACCTTTATGCCTTAGCATTCTCATTAGTTGGTCTGTATTTTCATTTACTTTAATCTTTGTCCCTTTTCTTGGGCTCGTTATTCTAACGTAATACACTCCCTGTCATCCGACTTGCGTTTACGTTTATTATCAAACATCTTACTTGTTTGACTCATTTGGGTACCTTTTTAGTTAGTCCCATTCACCCTGCCCTTACTACATCGGACATAAATGTGTCCGCTACAAGAAGTTCATGGTATCATATGCCAATACTTACTTGGCCAGAGTAAGCGATCGACACATGATACACATGACCCTTTTTGTAGTTTTCACGTCACGCCTCATGTAAGTAACGCCCCTATTTATTTCATATCTCTGATTTCATTTAGTAAAACTTTATTTAATTGCAAAACGACAATCGTTAGTTTTACTAGTTTTACATTTGTACATATAAAATGTTTTTTTTTCTTTTCTATTGAGCTGTTATATAATCACATTCGTTAATGTGATCGCTACTCTTCTCAATAACATTATATTGAGAGTTTTCCACTTGGATAATTACCCTTCGTCCAAGTTTCCATATGAACTAATCCTATTATTTCTTTGTTATTCATCATCGTGAATAACACATGTTTCTATTAAACTTCTCTTGGAAACATCATCCTGAATAAATATCCTATTCAGGTTTTATCGGATATATGCAACCGTTATTCCCTACGTGTTTGTTGCATATTACTACTTGTGCAATTAAATTTAAAAGTGTGCACTTGATAATGCTTGCCCTTAATGGGTTTTCCATGCCTTTAACTTTGTTTGCGATCATCACGCGATTTAGGTCCTTGATGAGTATGCTCTGCTTGTCACACCTCGGACCGTTCCACCGTCATATCCACAATTCGTTCAACTCTCCTCATCTTCAGATGCGAGTATCCTTCAACTTAACATTTACAAAAGTTAGTAATTTCAACATTAATAAATGCACGTATTGTAATACAAGGCTTTTTACTGCACGTGATTTCGTTAACTATACTAATCATTTTCATTGGTGTAACGTGTATTACACGATACCCTATGTGTTGTTCACAACACTTTAATCATACTAGACTATTAACATACTTGTGCTTACTGGATCTGCGATCAAGCCTCGAACCGAACACACTTACTCTTTTAACCTTGAGCTCTGATTACCAACTTGTAACACCCTAGTTATTATTTTAAGGTTTTCGTATAGTTTACGAAAATAAGCATGTAATCATGATTAAATGTACTTTACTAAATACGGTTAATCTAAAACTTTTACAAATAAAGGTTTAAGTACATCGTAATGAATTTGAGTTCGTCGTTTAAGAGATAGGACGAAACGCCGTGTGGAAGCTTTTAACTTTATCGTGTTCGGTTCTTCTTCGAGCTTGATCTTCATCCGGGCACTCTTGGCGATCACCTATGATCAAAACCAACTTAAAAGTTAGTTTTGATAGTTAAATAACAAGTTTAAACAAGTTATATGGGTCAAACAAACAAAATTAAACAATTTTGGGATTCAGGGGGGCTAGACGCCCCACCTAGGGGCTAGATGCCCCACCTAGCCCCCTTTTTGACAGCAAGTTCTTATTATGTTGCTGCATATTCCCAGCATAACCCGATTTCATGGAAACGAGCATAACTCTCTCGTTTTTAATCCGTTTTACCCGATTCTTTTTCCTACGCGTCCGTAATTTAATTATCCATCTTATGAAGTTGAAATCCAACATCCGGCATAACAAAATATCAAACCTTTAAGTCTTCGACTTAATACCTTTTTATAAAGTTTTGACCCGTTCATGCGTTTATCAAACAAACATGTTTGTTTGATCCCAAATTCACATGAATCTTATAATTTCAATGTTGTCTATCATATTAGGTTCAATTCACGAGTTTATGTATATTCTTAAACCCGTTTGTACTTAAATGCTTATTTTGACCCGTTAAGGGTATTTAAGTACTTTTCCGCATAATTCATACTCGTTTATTTTTAGCATCTTATTTTCGCAATATTTATCAAATGATCTTCCACCACAACTATTTTTATGGTGGATTTAGCATAACTAACCTATTATCCCAAAATTTACCCATCGGTTGGTCATTTTACGCAAATGACCATTTTTATGCATTTGACCCATGAATGTGTATTCCTGTAACTTTTATTCATATCTAATGATTCCATGATCTTGATGCAAGTTCCTAAACAACCCCTATGGGTCGTTTACCCAATATACCCTTCAAGGGTGTTTTGGTCCATTTTAGTCCCTCACTTTACGACGAAGGACTTTCGTTAAATATTTGACCATAAATTATATGTTTAACTAAAAGCTTATTTATGCGTACCTGGCTCGGGTCAAGGTATTGACCCGTTTACATAACTTTTGCTTTAAATCTTTCTAGTTAAAGCAACGCATACTTATGTTATTTCCTGTGATTACAAAACTCAACAAGCGATTGTCAAATGTAATTGTCAAATGGTATTAACAACACCATTTGACCCATTTAGTCTAAATGGCCATTTATCCATATGAGATGGTATTTAGTTACCATTTCATCCATTTAAACCTATCCCGGTTTTCCCTTACACTTGTTTTACTTGAAACCTTTTTTATTTGTTCGTCATTACATGACTACTTTACATTTTTACCCCTTTTACCATAATTCATGATTTCTTACCATTTCCCTTGTTCTGACTCTCATTGAATCATGTCGGAACATCGTATACCAACCACTTAGAAGCATTCATATACAATACTTGAAATTAAGTAACTTTGCAAATAATGTAAAGGGGCGTAAGCTCTACTTACCTCGCATCCGAATACGCTTTCTTCTCGTGCTAGATTCGTTTGACCGCTTCTTTCCCAAGCCTCCACCTAGCTCGTTAGGCGACAAACTATCATCATTCACAAGGTGGTTAGATTAGTCATTTCAATTCACGACTATTCCACCTTACGTATTTTCAATGTCGAAACTACTATTCGACTTTATCATTGGTTAGTTTGACTTTTAAAGGTCAACTATCTTAAATCATACAATAGGCACAATTAAGTTAAATCAACATTATGATTAGAACCCGTTTTAACCCTTATTTCACGTAATTAGTCAAACAAGGCAATTAAGCGTTTCATTCGTAATTTCAACATATAAACATTCACTTAGGCATTTTAACAAACACCTAGTGGGCATAATTTCTCACAATTTATTATCAAGCTCAATACTTGTCATTTAGCCATGGTTAACATCAACTAAGCATGTTTACATCAATTTTCACATTAACAAAATCTGAATTTACTTCCTAGAACTCAAATTACACTAGAACAACAATTAAAATTCTAGTGTTTAACATGTTCCTACAACACCCACTTATCACCTTCAATGGTGATTGTGAATTCACAAGAAATAAGCATGATTTCAACACGTGATTGACTAGGGTTTTACTCCTAGACATTATATCATTCCTATTTCATCAAAATAACAAACATGCAACATAAATTTCGAATTCTCTAGGTTTGCTCAGAAATTCAACTAGAGGTTTCTCATGAAATTTACATACCTCGTGACTCCTTTTTCAGTGGAGATCACTAATCTATGCTTGGATTTCTATTAGGGCTTGATTTGCCCCTTCAATTTGATGAATTTCTTGAAGTTTAGGGTTGAGTTTTGAGAGCTCCTTGTGGCTCTGATGAAATCGCAGACATCAACACACGTATGTGTGTTTTGTGTTTTAATTTTTTTGATTTAATTAAACTTCATTACATTTGCCCATGTTTAGTCCCTCAACTTTACACAAGTTATTTAAAGGGCATTTTAACCATATGTGTTCTATTATGTCAAGACACTAATTAACTAGGTTAATATTCCTAGTTACTTGGTGGGTCCCGGGAGTTACAACCCGTTTTATTTTAAGTCCCGTTAACTCGGGCTCTTATAAACTCAATTCCTTAAAACTTTGATTCGCTTGTATTTAATATTAGGATTTCTTATTTAAATCCAAATATTTACCGGGTTATTTTTTACTACTAACGGTACTTTACCCGTCTTGTAGTATTAACGGAGTTTGATTACCAACCCGATTTCGGGGTGTTACAGCTGAGTCTTTCTGAGTTGATTTTCTGTTTGAGTGTTTCGGGGAAGAAGAAGAAATAGAAGAAGAAGAAGAAGAAGAAGAAGGAGAAGGGGAAGAAGAAAGGTCACCACACGACCGCGATAGAAGTAGTAGCAGCAACATCTATGAGATCTCCATATTGTAAGTTTCTTATTCCTTGCTTTCTTTAGCTTTTCCTTTGAATTTGTTAGCTACGGGTCCATAAGATAATTGCATTTTTTAGTTGGTTGTTGTTTATTGGTGTGTTTTGATGTTGCTCACAAGATGTTTGATGTTTTGCTTGATTGAGTTTCTTATTCCCTGATATGGATGGTTGTTGTTGTCATGAACTTGACCATGTACTTGATGCACACAAGGTGCTCGACATAATGCCCGTGTTGGGTGTTTACCCTGATGAGACAAGTTTGGGCTGCTGCCTTGCTAGGTTATATGCAGTAGAAAGATAAGTGGATTAGAAATTAGAAGACTTGATTGTCAAACTGTAATAGTTGAAAAAATTTTATACTCGAAGCTCAGAAGTTGTAATTTATAACATTAATAGTTAAAAAATCTTTGGTTAATCTTGGCTTAAAAGACACGTAGTATTATTGAATGTTAAAGGAGGTTCTACAAAGAATGGCAGAAGCCGCACAATTAGCATATGAAATGTGCGGTTTTGGCCTTGTGCTTGATGTTAGTAGCTTTGATGATCTGATTGCTAATAGATGTTTGTATGTCCAGTTAGCTTTTGTAGATGAAATAGCTTTTTTAGATGAAATAGTTGAGGGTCAAAGTTGGGATCCACGATTGGATTTAAATTTGTCACTATTGAGTTCATATATATTTTGTTTAAGTGTATAATATAAGCTATAGACAACATGGATTCATCATCGTTTAAACAACAAATACTGTAACTTCTTGAATGAGTAAGTCTGTTAGATAAGCTAGGCTCTTATTTATAGGCATAGAAACAACATTGTTCTTTCTGACGCTCTCAACCCAAAAGACGGGTGTTTATTGGCTCGCTACAACGATCCTGGTAGAACAAAAAGTTTTATGATGGTAAGTTTTTTTTTTACAATGTGTTAGATATAATGAATTAATGATGCTAATATTTTACATTAGGTTTGCATGTTGTTCGTTTGTACAGTTTACGATTTAATGGTTTCTAAGTTCTAAGTTCTAACCTTTGTATATTTCGACCGCACCCCTTGGATTTTGATGACGAAAGAAGTATGATAAGCTTAAACAAAACTGGTAAGAATCTGATCGATTGCACGCCAATTTTGTTGCCCGCGGCGCAACGCGCGGGGGTCACTTTTCTAGTTGTTAACTATTATTTAAATTATTATTAAGTTTAATGATTTTAGAAAATAAAATAAAAACTGTTTTGATATTTGATAAAATTTAAACAGTTGTTGTAAAGAAACCTTTTAAATAACTATCCAGACTTCAGGGGCCATAGTTGTAGAAATCCAAAACTTTCAACACCTTTAATTATCATAGTCCTCTCCTTCCACCTGATCTACATGTGATGATTTGCTAGTTTTATTTTAGAGTAAACTGCCATTTTGGTCCCTGTGGTTTGGGCATTTTTTGCCACTTTAGTCCAATTCTCAAACTTTTTAAATCTGGGTCCCTGTGGTTTCATCTTTATTGCCATTTTAGTCCAAAATTCAAAATCCTCCTTTTTTTACTGTTCCAAAAAGTTTGAGATTTGGACTAAAATGGCAATAAAAGTTAAACCACAGGGACCAAAATGGCAGTTTACTCTTAATATTGGACTAAAATGGCAATAAAAGTGAAACCACAGGGACCCAGATTTAAAAAGTTTGAGATTTAGACTAAAATAGCAAAAGTGCCCAAACCACAGGGACCAAAATGGCAGTTTACTCTTTATTTTATTTGAATGTCATCACATCGTTGTCTTCTTAAAAAAAAAAACAAAAGACAAAAACAAAAAGGGACAAGAAATTATACAGAAACACGTCGAGTCGGGTTTCGGTTCCGACGTCTGAGTTCTCCGACAGTTGCGGGTTCCTTCGATGAACGAAACGTAACGTAACGAAAGGGAATCTACGGCTAGTTCCGACGAGCGTTACGAGTTCCGACGTAACTCCGGTGTGTTTCGGTTTCTCCGGCGGCTTTCAAAGAATGATAAAGACGTTTGAAATCGACTATTAGGTGGTTGTGTCGAGATGATGTGTGACGCTGAGGTTGTGTATCCATATTGTTTATATAGCATGCAACATGTCTCGTAAATTTGGAAATGAAATCGTAATTGATTTGTAAAAAGGAAACGCGTAATCGTAAGCCCGAACAGTCAGGACTGCAAAGAAGGAAATGAATCAAAAGGAAAGGGAGGCTGGTTCTTCGCTGTGAATGGCTGGGCGGCAAAAGGAGTTTAAAAGGCCGACTTTATCGCAATTTAATATGGAATTTATTAATAGATTTGCCTCAAAAGAGGCTAGGCTATAGTGGAGAGGTATGTGGTGTAGGGATGAGCATATGCCACCGACTACCGATCCCATACCGATCCCGATCCTGAAATACCGATACCGTGCACTTTTCGGTATCCCGATCGATATCCACTTTTTGGCGTTTTCGGTATCGGTACGGTATCGGTATAATACCGATACCGACCCTCAAAATACGGTATAATACCGATACCGTACCGTACCGATACCGAACCGACATGTTTCGGTATCGGTATCAGTACCTAGTTTGGGTGAAATTCGGGATCGGTATTTGGCGGTATCGATATCGGTTCGGTATCGGATACCGCCTTGCTCATCCCTAATGTGGTGTTTATGTTGAACCGGGCAGACCCGAGTTCGAGTCTCATGTCTACCATTTCGTTTTTCTTTTTTTAATTTCAAACTTTTAAAGACAAAACCCCGTCTCCCTGAGGCTGAGCAATTGTTGTGGATGACCCGTTGGACCCTGGTCAGGAATTGGATAGCTTCTGGGGCTAGGGAGCCAAATGTGTCAAAGGCAAAAGGGACAAAAACATGTTGGTTCTCTGCACAAGCTTTAGCGTGCTTATCAACTTTCTTCGATTCTGCCTTTGTTGCTGCTTGTCCAGCTACAAACCCGTTTTCCCTTAAACCAACCAGAGGGGAAACCCCCGTGAGGTCTACACAAGCATGTTTCCCCCTAGCCCAACCAAAGACGAGAAGATCCGCTGGTCGCAAAGATCTCCCTTCCATAGGGTCTGTAAGGAAATTCACAGGAGCCTCTTTCTTAGCCGAAATCCCAGCTCTTCTCAGGATGTCCCACAAAACATCTCGCACCCAGTCATGCCTATATTTGAACCCAGGGAGCTCTTTACAATGCACTGCGTGCTCTCCGTATTTATCCATACAAGCTTTACGACATATCGGGCAGGTTTCATCTTCTGGGTACATAGGGATCATCAGCCGGTATTTAAGGATTGCTCTGTATTCTACCGCTGACATACATTGTCCCAGCCCCTCAATTGGCACAACAGTCAAAAAATCCTGAGCATGGGGACCCTTCAGGCTCTCCCACACTGCCTTCTGGCGAGATGACAAATCAAAATTTTCTCCCAGGCTTTGAGCGATTTTGCTAAACAGAGCATTCGCCAAAGTTTTTTGTGGCTTCGAGGGGGCGGTGTCCTTGTTAGAGAAACCGCCGATATCAAAGTCTGGGAGTGAGACATTTAAGCGATCAAGCGCCTGCAGATAGTCCCCGTCGAGCCCGACAACCCCACTGTTTCGAAGGATATGATCCTGTAGTTCCCAAGACTGAGCTCTGGACGCCACAAAAGCATAAACCCCAACATCTCGAGCTGAGAGGAGACCCAAACCACCTAGGCGCATTGGCAGAGATGCCAAACGCCATTGGAGGTCCCCAAAGAAGGGGCCACCACTCACGACTATGTCTTCTATAGCCTCCCGAAGGCCATCATCGAACCGGGATGCCGCATCCACCATCAAATGAGGTTGACAAGTCCGCAGCCCGAAAAGTAACTTAGCAACCCCCAAGCAAGACCTTAGCAGAAGGAGTTCACATTGAGGGTCCCTAAGGCAGGGCAAGAGTTTCATGAGGTCAACCGCCCTCGCCGCCCGCCGCCCTGCCAACTCCCCAATAAAGCTAGGGTCACGGCTAACAGCTCCACCAAGTAGCTTAACCCCCCTCTCTGGTCTGCCAATCTCTCTTCGGAAAAGCCCGTCCTGAACTTTCCGCCCATCACATGTCGGCCAAAAAACCTCTGTTTTCTTGATGTTGAGGTAAAGCCCTAGAGATGGCCCTTCCTCGTTAATAATGTCTAAGGCCCTAGCAACCTCAGTCACGTTGCCGATAATCGTCCCATCATCCAAGTACCAAGCATGAAACAGGAGGTTACAGCGGTCCCGCACCCGGAGAATGAGGGGGTGTAAGGCAAGGGAAAAGAGAAGGGGCCCCAAGGGATCCCCTTGTTGCACTCCGGTAGTAGCCCTAATACACTCATTACCAACATACAACCGAGCAGGCTGGGCGTAAAGGAATTGGACCCATCGATAGATTGACGGACAATGTTGGTGAACCTCTTTAAGGAAGGTTGTGCGGTCAACCGTGTTGAACGCATTGGAGAAGTCCACAGTAAGCAAGGCTAAGGAACCATCTGCATGAAAGGAGTTGAGAAACCTGTTCGCACTGTGAAGCACCGCCTCTGCACCATTTGACATCCCCACCCCAAATTGAAAGTCCCCCAAGTACTGGGCCATGTTTTTCCCGACCTTTTTCATTGCCACCTTGGAAACCAACCTTCGCCAGATACCCCCCACAGCAATAGGTCGAATTCCTTTACCGGGTTTCAATAAGGGGGTAAGGGGGGCTGAGGCAACAAACTCCGCCAGCACCTTAGGGCAGGATCCACCAAGCCATAAGTTGACAACTTCAGTAATGGTCGTTAGCAAACCCGAGGAACTCAATGACCCCTCACCCCTGATAGCATCTAACAAGTGCTGGGCCCGCATCCCGTCCCTACCACACGATGTCCCTTTAGGAAAGGATTGGATACATTTAAGCACACACTCCTCATCAACAACAAGAGCGGGTTGGGCGTGAGGGTTGGGAGGCAAGGAGGGGGGCGGCACCACAGGGTGTTTATCAATAAGAGCTTTCAAGGTCGAATCACCTAGAGGGGCGACTCCACTGGAGCTTAGTACCTTAACTGCAGCCGTAAAATGTCCATCCCTAACTTTCCGGAGACATTGCTTAATATTAGGGTCCCTATCTCTGTCTCCCTCCTTCCTGCATTCTCCCCTAGGAGGCCCCGCCTCCCCCACGCTATCTAATAGGGACGAGACCAAATCATCAAAACCAGACCCATCTTTCCAAACTGTAAGCGCATGCAGGATGTTATTACACTGCAGAGATTTCCTGTTCCCTGATCGTCGTTCTTGCCGGGAGGATGGTCTGACCACTCGTAAGGTGCAATGCGGTAGCAAAAGTAATTGGACCCAATTGTCGACCGATCCTGGTGACGTAACCACTTTGCGCAAAGCCCCTGTTAAAACCTGAGCAAACAACAGCCGACAACTGGGAGGAATGCTTTTAACAGTCTGAACAGGGAGGGAGAAAACCCGCTCGAGGAGGTTAACACCACCCCCAAGCCTTGCTGGGTGACTTGGATTTGTGTCAACCACCACTTGACATGGTTTCCGGATCCCAACGATGGAATCTTCCACATCCCCCGAGACCATGACAAACGACACGACCTCATCATCATGCTTGCACCCTCTACTGAGTGCATGCATTGCCATGCAACGGGCACACAACCATTTATCCCCTGACTTAAGAACTTCCCCAACGTCCAAAAAGAGGTCCAAGTCCCTGGAGATAGCCTCCTTCAAAGTTAGCTTTCGGTTTTCAGTCTTGAAGTGGGTGCTTTGCATGTGTTCAAGCAGGCAAAAAAAACCCACAGACCCCGGCTTTCCATCTTTACATTCATGAAAAAATTTGAAAGGACACGTCCTTAGACCACTAGCAGAACCCTGCACGGGCCCCCCCGACTTAACATCTCTTCCCCTCCTCGTAGGAGCCATACGTGTATTTAAGATGCCGTTTTAGAGAAAACACACAAGCGGTAAGCCGAACTCGAGATGAGTTGTGGGAGTGGAAAACCGTTATATATATAAAAGGAGGGCAGCAACCGCTAGTTGCCCACCCTCTAAATGGAACCCCACGTAACCCGTTAGCTCATGGTAATAGTATTAAAATCTTTGATGAGTTTTTTTTTTTTTTTTTTTTTTTAACAAGGCCACTCAAGAGAAACCCTAATATCTACTACAGACAAAATGCGCCTCCACCTTCGTCCTTCTTTTCAATTCTTTAACAACACAATAACAAAAGCTTTAAACCCTATTTTTTATCCTTCAGTCGGCGGTGTACTTGACGGCAGAAAGAACAAACAACAAATCGGAAACCAAAAACTTTCTTTTCTCTGTCTTTGTAACTTAAAAAAAACCGCCGGTCGGAATAAAACCGGCAGAATAACGGCGCCGGAAAAAAGAACAGACCCGGCGTATTTCTCAAATACGCTGGATACTTGAACTCTCGTTCAAGATTAAACACGCCGTAAAAATCAAAGTCACCGGAAAAAGTAACAGGTTAGCTGAAGTTCGTTCATAAACTTCAGATCTGGAGGCGGAGACCAGTAACAACGGAGATCGGAGTCGGTTCGGAGTATGAAGAGGGTGGAGATGGAGATGCGGTGGACGGTGGTGAAGAGGGTGAAGAAGGTGAACGGTGGTGAAGAGTGTGGAAAACAAAGAATAAAAAATAGAAAAAGGTGAACGGTCGGGAAAAAGGTGAAGAGTGAACGGTCGGAAAAAGGAGAAGGTGAACGGTGGGAAACTTTTAATTTAAGTTAACTATTTAATATGAAATCTGATCTGATGAAACGAGTTTAATATGAAACGAGGACGTGTTCGTTGCCGATTGAGACAGAGGTGGAGTGGAAGAAGCGGAAGGAGTTGCAGTCGTTGCGGCGGTCGGAGGCGAAGCGGCGGCGCGTGGAGAAGGTTAAGAATGGGCGCGTGGTGAAAGGATTGGGGGTGGAGGAAAGTTATGAGGGGAAAATGAGAAGTTTGGTTAACGGTAACGGTAACGGGAACGGTAATGAATTGTTGCCTCCGCTTCCACGTCCGTCAAGTTTTCCGTCACAGGTGAGTGTTGGATCTCCGGCAAGTGGTGGATCTTCTAAAGTTTCTGATTTGTCTTTGGTAGATTAGGGTTTGCAATTCAGAAAGGGGTGGCGGCGCAGCTTGTTGCCCGTCTACCTTCTGTTTTGATGTAACTTGACAAGTATGAATAAAATCTAGATTGTTGAAAAAAAAAAAAACCTTTAAAAAGTTCCAAACGGGTCCCTTTGATTACACCAACTGCGGCTTATAACCTAAATTTAATAAAACTCTAATTAGTTTATATTAATAATTTTAAATTTACAAAATATTAATTATTAACTAACTGGGTTTATAAATAACTATATATGTTTTTGAAATACTAAATGATTTCGTTTTATTAGACAAATAACTACTATCGTAAAGACGTGATTTAAATTAAGGAATGAATCCTTCAACGGTGATTTATTCGCGAAAAATTTTTCTAAGGTTTCAAAGGTTAAGATCCGAATTCAAAACGGTCGGATTTTGGAGATCCGTTTTTGGCGGATGCTACAACGGTTCCCCAGGCCATTAATGGCGATAAGTATATATACCCCAATCCTATTTCTTCTTCAAGAAATTGTCTTAAAAAACTTTTCATCTTCCCCACCTTCTTTTTCTTTAAATAGGTCTGCAACTGAGTTTTACAACCCTCATGCCCACCGGTGAAAAACAAGAAACTTCAGCAGAAGATATGTCTTCGTCTTTGCCACTAGGGATGAGCAAGGCGGTATCCGATACCGAACCGATACCGCCAAATACCGATCCCGAATTTCACCCAAACTAGGTACCGATACCGATACCGAAACATGTCGGTTCGGTATCGGTATGGTACGGTATCGGTATTATACCGTATTTTGAGGGTCGGTATCGGTATTATACCTATACCGTACCGTACCGATACCGAAAACGCCAAAAAGTGGATACCGATCGGGATACCGAAAAGTGCACGGTATCGGTATTTCGGGATCGGGATCGGTATTCGGTGGCATATGCTCATCCCTATTTGCCACCATTGAAGTGGTCGGAAGAAACCTTTAACGATCTTGTTAAAAGTTTTAAATTTCCAAACAGTTGGGGTGTTATCTACCTAAAAGAAGGTCAAACTGCGGCACAATCTTCGGCTGGTTACATCACCTTGTTCTGGGATTATTTTGCCGATGGAAATTTCCGACTGCCGGTTACCAAATTTTTACTTGAAGTTCTGGGTTACTATAAATTTCATTTATCGTAGTTGCACCCTATGGGGATGGTTCGAATACGCCATTTTGAGTTTCTTTGTCAATCAATGGGTATTGAACCATTGGTTGATCGATTCCGGGTATTCTACCAGTTACACTGTTCACTGGGGTTCTACTCCTTTATGCAACCTTCTGCGGCGAAAAAGATTCTTCTTACCCCTCCTAAATCATACCACGAATGGAAGTCAAAGTTCTTTTTCATTAAATCAGGGGTGATACCGGTGAAGATGAACTTTAGGGGTGCAGAAGAAATTCTTCTGGAAAACCTGGAAGCTCCGGTTAACAAGATATGGTACCAGGATATCAAAGAAATTCCTGTTATTCAACGCCTGAAAGGGCTTTAGTTGCTGCAAAAATGAGTTTGTTTTGGAAGGCAGACCGTCGTGACAAGCCGGTATATGTTGAAGACAAAACCAGTAAGTCATAAAAAAACCTTTGCTTGTACTATTTGAACCTGTTTGTTATCGGTTGTCCTCTTGCAGATGTCGCCTTGTACGTAGTGGCGTATCAGAGAGAGAAGGGTAAAATGACAACCGTTCAGCTAGATGCCGGTGAGAAGACATGGTATCACCAGATTGTGAGGAACTTTGCGCTTCCCAAAGATGCCGATTTGGAGGCGCAACCTTCTGGTGATGTTGGTAAGTTCTTGTTTTACATCTTTCATGTAATATTGCAATATTACTCTTTGCTGATGCTTCACTTTGGGTAATATTGCAATATGACTTATTTTCTTTGGCTAGGTGAGTTGATAAATTTAGGCGTAGGCCCTGAATCCAAGAAGAAGAAACGTGCACCAGCTGCCACTACTGCACCCAAGAAGACAGACATGTCGAAGGCGGATGTTCCGAAGGCGGAGAAGAAAAAAGGTATGCGCCTTATATCCGACTCTTGGTGTGATTACATAGTGGTGTCTGACTCGTTAGAGGGTCTTGCGCCTATAGCTGTGAAACAACCAAAGGCAGAGCCCCGAGATACCGCGGACATCTTAGAATCAAACCCTGATGATCCAGTTGATGTGGAGTCTAGCCCTGAGCCATTGGGGAGGACGAAGGCGGCTAAGAGAAAAAAGCCTGAAGCCGGAGCTGCGGCGCAGCCCGCGAAAAAGATAGCAAGGAAAAAGATTGGTAAGAAAGGCAATCTAGATGCCTTCACTGCAAATCTTTCACCAGGTGAGTTTCGTTTCTTAAGGTTTCTGCCCTTATTGTATATAAAATAACCTTGTTAATTTTTCTTTGTAGAAAAACCTGGTTCATCTATTCAAACTGAAACATTTTCTGTTTTCAATGATGATCGCCCCCCTGAGTCTGTTAAAGAAAATCTGGAGGGTGAAAGGATCGTGGAAGCGGAGGTGGAGACAACTGATGATGGTGTTACTAAACCAGTTTCTCTTGAAGTTGTGGCAGCCGCGCAGGAGCCTGATAAGAATAAAACCATTATTGAAAATGAGCCACCAGTGGTGATGCCCCTTCTACCTCTACGCCTTCTTCAGAGCTTCCCAAAGATAACATTCAAAGCACCCCACAAAATGTCGAACCTCAGGCGTTTGTTGTTCATGATGAAGAAGAAGAATCTCCTATCCGCCCGGATGAAACTCTGAGGGATTACTATTATAGAACTTACACTGAAAAAAGGGTTGTTGAGCTTCATGCGCCTGTGTGGAAGCTAAAACAAGGATATACTTTTTCTGATTGGCAAGTATGTCGAGACTGGTTTCAAAGTGCCTTTCCCGCAGTTGAAATTAAGTTTTAAGAAGATCAAACTCATGAACGCACCTACCGTGCTTACCTTCAAGAAATTGCCAGTTCCACCTCTACAACTCATAAGATTGTGCGCGAGTGGAACAATATGCATAAGGAATGGGATGCTGTTGAAGCCTCTAAGAAGGAGGTTGCTGAAGAGAAAGAAAAAGTTGTTGCTTTAAGAACTAAACTTGAAGCTGATCAAGCCAAGTTCGAAGATGAATAGAAAACTGAAGATTGGTCTGCCATGTGGTGGAAAAAGAAAGCTGAAGCTGAAGCCGCCCTTCTTGCGGAAGAACGCAAACGATGGAAGGAAGCTTGCAAAAGAGATAACAACGAGAAAAGAACCCTTCGAAATGAAGCGGTTAATCTTAAGGCAGAGATTGAGAAGCTGAAGAAGGAGAAGGTGGATGTGGAGGCTGCCCGCGATGAAGCTTGGTCTCACAGAGAACGAAGCGAGCAAAGAGAGGTAGAAACTTGTGCAACTCTTGCCCTTAGAAATAAGGAGATTGTAGAACTTACCTCTTTATTACTTGATCAGGAACAAACCAAAGCAAAGCTTGATTCTGTGAAGAAAGATTTGCAACTTGCTAATGTTGAGAAAGCTGAAGCAACACGCCACCATTTCGAGACCGAGGAAAAGCTCAAAAATTATGAAACAGCCAGGGTGACGGCGGAAAGCTTGGTTGAGCCTTTAAAGAATAACATGTTGTGGATGCAACACCATGGGATCATAAATGTAAGTATCTCAAACCCCTTGTACTATTTTGAATAAGTTTGTATGTAACTCATTTTATGATTCTGCCTGTGCAGGTTGCCAACTCAATTCTGAACTCGATAGAGTTGGATCAATCTGTTGCTAAGTTGATGGTGAGTGCGCGCCATGACGGCTATGCGTAGGGGTATGTAGAATGCTCCCAGCATGTTACAAACACATTGAAGGTTGACTGGGATACCAACCGGTCTGCCACTAGCGAGATTAACACCAATGATGCTTTCGTGGCTGCTAAGGAAGAGTAATATAACCTTTGCCTTCTAGTGATGGACCTGGTAACTGATGCGCTCCAGCATGAGAACTTTGTAGATCAGTTGAAAGAAGTCTTTCCGGATGGAGCGGAAACTTCGGATGATGAAGACCTAGATTAGGTCATTGCCACTTGTGTTTGTTTTTGAACTTGTTGGGATGTCGAATCCCTTTTGTAATGACTTGTTAATGTGCTTGCGCACATGTAACTTTTTGTTTATAAAATGATTTTTTTTAGTTACAATATATGCATGAGTACAATTACTTTGTTTAGGTGAGACAAATAAAGATGGTAAAAGCTCATGTGTGAACATAGGACTGGACCTTGCGCAGTAACATGTGACTGCAGGCTGTTCATGAGACTTGTATTAAGATTACCATAGTGTTTTTGTGCTTACCAAAAGAAATTGCATGCATTTGTAATAAAACATAAAAAAGGCATAATGCAAGTAACAGTCTTTGCATTAATATTGATAAGGCGCGGAGGCCGATAAGTACAAAGCTATTAAGATTACATTTAGGATAATTAAGATAATTAATGTTGATGCATATGTAAGTAGAAATCCTTGTACTATACGTTGACAAGGCACATAAAGCCTGTCAAGTATAAGGAATGCTAAGATTACATGTAGCATCTTCGCAACTGCTACGCGTTCCACGTCCGTGGAACATCCACGCCATCAATCTTGCGCAAGGTGTATGCTCCTTTTCCCAGGACCTCGTTGATCACATAACCTTCCCATTTAGGCACAAGTTTTCCAGGATGTTCGGCATTCGAGGCTTCATTATCTCTCAAGACAAAATCCCCAGGTAGAAAGGTGCATATGCGGACCTGCGCATTATAATATTTTTCCAACTTTGACTTATACTTGGCCTCGTTTATGGCTGCATTTTCTCGTCTTTCTTCGAGGAGGTCCAAGTCAAGCCTTCACTCTTGCTCATTGTTCTGTTTCTCCATGGCCAGCATACATGGTGAAGGAAGGCCGATTTCAGCTGAGGTTACAACATCCGTTCCATAGACAAGGCTGAACGGAGTTTCACCCGTGCTGGTTTTTGGCATGGTGCGATGAGCCCAAAGAATACTAGGCAACTCATCCACCCAGCCACTTCTTGTCGTTCCCAATCTTGCCTTGATTCCATCAACAATCTGCTTATTGATGCTCTCCACTTGACCATTTGCTTGCGGATGTGCCACGGAGGCGAAGCTGTGCTCTATTCGCATCTCTTTCATCCATTTCTGTAAATCCTCAAAAGCAAATTTGGTACCATTATCTATGATGATGCACAACGGTAAACCAAACCGACAGATAATATGCTCCCAGATAAATTTCCGGATAACCATTGCAATGGTTGATGCAAGGGGTTTCGCCTCGACCCACTTGGTAAAGTAATCCATAGCAACTATGATGAATTTCACGGCGCCGGGCGCATCAAGAAAAGGACCTACCAGATCGATTGCCCACTGTTGGAAAGGCCATGCTGTGGTTACTGGGACAAAATGATTTTTTGGGCGTAGAGTCTTTAGAGCGTAGCGCTGGCATGAAGCACATTTCCGTAGAGTTTCGACGGCATACAAGTCATGCCAGGCCAGTAATATCCTGCGCTCATAATTTTCGCCACCACCATGCGAGGACCGGCATGTATTCCACATAATCCCTCATGGATTTCTCGGACCAAGCATTGCGCGTCATGTTTATCAACACATCGTAAAAGAGGACCCATATTCGGCTTTCGTTACAGAATTCCATCTGACATTTCATAATTCAACGCCTTGGTTTGAATCTTTCTTGCCTTCGCCTTTCCTTCCGGAAGAATCCCGTGCTGTAAGAACATAATAATCGTAGACATCCAGGATGGATTCCCAATTTCCACCATGTTCACATGTCGTAAAGGAACTGACGGGTTTGTGAGGACTTCGATGTGCACTTCTTTAGCCAGATGCTTGAAACTAGTGGCTGCTAACTTGCTGAGTGCATCCGCGTGCTTGTTATCACTTCGGTTAATATGAATGACCTTGAAAGTATGAAACTTAGCAGTTAAGGCTTTCGCCTGTTCAAGATATAGAGCCATTGTTTCACCCTTCGCGTCATAGAGACCGCTGATTTGCCCAGCCACTAACAAAGAATCAACGTGCGCCTCCAAATTCATTGCCACCATTTTAATTGCTAAGCGAAGACCTGCAAGGAATGCTTCATACTCTGCTTCATTATTGGTGCTTTTGAAATCCAACCGAATGGCGTAAGTAAACTCGTGATTGTCAGGACTGACTAAACGAAGACCAGCCCCTGCGCCATCATCCTTAGAAGCACCATCTGTGTGCAAGATCCAAACACTTTCGTCGTAGACTGGGACAGGGTTCTGTATAGCTTCACACTCTTGAATTTTATCGATCGGAACTTCAGTAACAAAATCGGCCAAAACTTGGCCCTTGAAGGCTGGGCGTGGCTTATACAAAATGGTGTGTCCTCCCAACTCAATGGCCCACTTTGCCAATCAGCCCAAAACATCCGGTTTGGATAGAATCTGACCCAGGTGATAATTTGTAAGAACAGTATTGACATGGCCATAAAAATACATGCGTAGTCTGAGCGAGGCATGAACTAATGCCAGAACAAGCTTCTCCATGATTGAATAACGGGTTTCAGGACCAGTCAACATCTTGCTGATATGATAAATTGGCGTTTGAACTCCATCTCGTTCCACCAATAACACTGCGCCTATTGCAACATCAGATGCAGAAAGATACCAAATTAACGGTTCTTCTTTCCGCGGAGCCGTCAAAGTTGGACACTGAATTAAGCACTCTTTCATCTCTTGAAAAGCTTTCTCAGCCTTTGGAGTCCATTGGAACTGACTCTTTTTGACACAGTTGCGCAATATGCTTATGAAAGGGAAAGACTTAGCAGCATGATTCGCCAAGAATCGATTAGGCGCAACAAGTCGACCAGCTAAGCACTGCATCTCTTTGATAGATGTTGATGACAGCATGCGCTGAATAGCCTCCATTTTCTCTGGATTAACTTTAAAATCGTCTTTAGTTACGATGAATCCCAAGAATTTACCCTCCTCCATGCCAAACGAACATTTTACTGGATTCAGCTTCAAATTAACTTTGCGCAAGGAATCGAAGGTGCGCTGAATATTCTTGAGCATTAATTCTTCATCAGGGCTCATGATGACGAGGTCATCAATATAAACTTCGACTGTAATGCCAATATCCTCCCCAAAGACTTTATCCATCAACCGTTTATACGTAGCTCCCGCATTGCGGAGACCAAAAGACATCTTTGTATAACAGAAAATACCTTTCTCCGTGCGAAAAGTTGTCTTATCCTCGTCTTCTTCTTTAATTTGCACTTTATGATATCCTTTGTAACAGTTCAGAAAACATTTCCAGCGGAAAGAAGCCAAAGAGTCTACCTTCTTGTCAATCTCCGGAAGAGAATAACAATCCTTTGGACAAGCTTTGTTGAGGCCCTTGAAATCAACACATATACGCCATCCACCGTTATGCTTTTGAACCATCACTGGGTTAGCCACCCATGTTTGATATCGGACCTCACGTAATATACCTGCTTGAAGCAATTTAGCTACTTGCTCATTCATTGCGCGAGTCCTTTCTGGACCTAGACTACGGTTCCCTTGTACCACTGGTTCTACTGAAGGACGAACATTCAAACAGTGTTCCACCACATCTCTTGGTACGCCGGTCATATCCACTGGGGACCATGCAAAAATATCCATATTCTCAAATAAAAGTTGTTTAGGTCTTGTGCGAATAGCTGGAGACACGGCAGGTCCTAATAAAACAGTTTGCTCAGGATATTCGCTGTCGAGTACCCATTTCTCTGGTTCATTGGAAGAAGATGGCTTTGCAACTTTCACTGGGGGTTCCTCGTCAACAGACATGATTTCCTTTCTAGAATACAGAATTGCTACGCCAGTTTTAGTTGGAAACCCGCAAGCAGCGTGTGTGACAACCGGTGATTTTTGGCTCCTAATTATGTGATTAGTAGAAGATTAACGCGAAAATAAGTAATGTTTACGACGCAAATCAACTTAATTAGGCCTTTGGAGTGCATAGGAACGTCTATACGACTTTACAGTGCGCGAACGGTGATTTACAGAGAAACCTGCTGAATATTACGCGACAACGAACTGATGCAGTACAAGATACTGATAACGCCGACAAATATTAAATTTTTACGATATATTTTAGCTTCATAATTTAATTTTTACATCCGTAGTTGAAACCGGCTCGAAAAACGGATTAAAGACGGCAACGACGTAATTTTTCACGATTATTACCGTTATCGACGCACAAACTCGACGACATCGAATACCGGCACTATTTTATATATTTCTAAATCAAAGATTATGTTTTACGACGTTATAAGTGTTCGGGTTTTAAAAGCGTGTCTGGTAGGAATTACAGGCCATTTACGCATGAGAAGGGCTTGTGGGCCCTGGGCCCAAGCCCAAAAACCCACTAGCCTAAACCTGCACATAATTAGAATCCTAACAATATCTTGCTAAATCTTATAAAATCTTTCCAAAATCCTCAAAATCTCAACAAGATTTTCTATGAAATCTCTATAGATCTATATACGCAGAACTAAAGGGAAACACATTAGACAATACCCACACATTCCACCATAAATACTCCTCTCTTTCTATCTGTTTATACATTAGATACACACACAAACATAACCCAAATCAAACACAGGGACCTCACCTTCTTCACATACAACACTTCATCTTCTTCACACCATCTACCTCACCTTCTCCTCCCTCTCGATACAACTGCAGACAACACCCAACCCCCCAGCTCCTCACCCTCTCCATCCCCCTCTCTTCTCCGACAAAACAGCCGGCAGGGAGCCGATGGCTCTGACCACCAACAACACCCCTCCCCTTTGCTCTTTGACCTCCGACAGCCCACCCTTCGGCGAGGTGTTCCTGTGACAACTCGAAATTTAGAACCTTTCTTGTATCCCGATTTAACATGCTTAAACGTGTGACTAGTTAACTTGTGTGATTAATGATAAGTGAACCTTTCATGTGATTATGTGTTGTGTTTAATTGTGTGCGCATATGTAGGCTTGTATGTATAATATGTGTGTATTAGTATGAACCGAGACATAAGAACCTGACTCGAGACCATGTGGTCTCGAGTGAACAATGCAACATATGAGCCGGTTGGGCCACACACACCCTTAGCCTATTCGAAAGCCCACTAGGGTGCACTACTAGGAACGGATATATAACCGTGTGGTTAGCCACCCTTGTCATTTTGGGCACACAACACACATACTCCTCTACACACACTCTCTCCACTCTCTCACTAAAACCCTAGACACCAAGCATCACACTCCTTCTCCTTCTTCTTGGATCAAACCGGTGGCACTAGGACTCTCGGATCGAGCTCAGGATCATCATTCGGAAGTTCACTCATCACTCTTCATACCCTCACACTTAGAGAACCCAATCGGTTAGTGCTTTACTATGTATTAAGGATTATGTGTGCTTGATGTTTGAATGCTTGTCTTCATGTATTAATAAGTGGAAAAATGTATGATTATGGCTTTATCATATTCTCGGATGCGTATGTTAATGATAATCGGTTAAACATGCCTTGATTTTAATATATATTGCATGATGAGTTAATGAGATCTTGTGATTAAATGTGGTTTAACCATTAGGTTGTTGATGTTTATGAAATCGGCTTGCATATGTATGATAGATGATGTTCATATAATCGGATTGTATACTCTTGTGTTAAGAACTGATACACTCTAATTTACACATATTTTAGTCCCCCGTTTTACCCCTATTTTATGTGTTTTTGGCCGTAAAACCGTCGTTCGGATACTTATTTATCTACATTTGTGTTTACAGGCCTAAAACTGCATTTCAGACAAGATGATAGCAAAAACGAAGACTTTCCGGACAAAACGACAAATCTGCGGACATTCTGTTAAGGATTCAGAACTGGGCCTGTGGAACGGTCGTTCCACCTGATGCACGACCGTGCATCTCCGACATCGAAGATCATCTCGGAACTGAACGGTCGGTGCGACCTGACGTGCAACATGTATAGCTCGGAACTGAACGGTCGTTCCGTCCTGAAGAACGACCGTGCAACTTCAGATCTGGTCAACGATCCGGTGACGTATGCAGTATGGCGACCCATCATCAATAATTCAATAAAGTGAACGGTCGTTCCATATGGGGAACGACCGTGCAACAGCAGAAAAGTATAAAAACACAGCAGAAACAGTCTGCTCGTTATCTTGGGAAATTCTGGATTTTTGGAGAGCTCTCAGGCGATTTTCAGGCTCCGGAGGCATTAGCTTTCACCCGGATTCAAGCCACATTATCCCGATTAGCTCGATTACTACCCGGATCCTTAGTCTAGTACTTGTTTATGGTTTGATTTTCTAATCTTTCCAAGTTTTTGTTAATCTTTCAAGTACTTAGATTATGATTTATGTTTTATTGTAGCCTTTGGGCAAAAACACAACAATCCCTTGCTAGATTATAACCATTAGTTTGTTAAACTTTGTTTGTAATGACATTTGAAGTATTTTCTATGTTAATCTTTGATGATTAGTTTGCAACCTTGTTATTGATATTGAACTCTTGATTATAAGTAATTATGTTGGATGATTGATGCTTGGTTAGTTAAGATAGTTGAAAAAATGAAGCTTAATTAATCTTGTATTAGTAAACTTTGAACTTGGTTAACTAGTTTAGCTTGGTTTAAATGTGTGCATCATGATACTAGAAATGGTTAGTGATTTAATAAAATGTAATTATTGTTAATCAAGAGAGCTTGCCGTCACGGAAGGACCTAAACGGGTTAGATGGTGTCGTTATGAATTCTTGCCATGATTTGTTAGCTTAGTTAGTAGTTTAGGCCAAAATTGCTATCTTAGTGAATTATTGTGCAAGATTTGTAAAATGAACTCGGTTGTGATTTAATCTAGTTTATGCTTATCTCGGTGGTTGCATTGTGTTTATCGGTGTCGCTTTCCTTGTTTAAGTGAGGTTAGAATAATCCTAACGGCTGCCTAACTTATTTTTAAGAGATTTTCATAGACATTTATCAATTGCACGTTAAAGAACAATTTTAGTTGGTTAAAGTGTGTCTATCGTTTTAACTTTCCGAATGATTGTCATGTTAGGATTCCCGAAAGGGATACTAATTGTTTTAAATTGGAAAATTGACCGAATGCTTCTAGTGCCAAAACTGACTTAGTTGACATGCTGTGGTTGTGTATTTAGCAAGGCTTTTTATCTACTTTCTATTATGTTTTTATTATGTATTTGGTTATGTTTACTTTAGTTTAGTTTAAAATCACAAAACCTATGTTTTTACCGGTAGTTTAGTGACAAAGGTCTAGTACTAATTCTCCGCCCATTTCCTTGGATCGATACTTGGTTCTTACCGATACTTTATTACATATATGACGGGGTACACTTGCCTCTTTCGTGTGTGTTTTGATGTAAAAGTAATAATCACTTTTATAAATTTAAAACCCATTCGTGTGTAATTCATTGCAAAATATTATGTATAAATACGCACACGTCAAGTTTTTGGCGCCGTTGCCGGGGAATTGGCGAGTTTTAGGAACGACCCGAGTCATTATGTTATCGGTGTATATACTTGTTAATATTTGTGTATAATTTCTTGATTTTTTTTTATTTTTTTATTTTTTTTTGTTTATTTATTTGTTAATATTTCTTGTTTTATTCGATTTATTCATTTTTGCGGTATTTTTGTTTCATTTGTTTATTTGATCCGGGTTCATTTATTCGCTTATTCTTTGGGTTTTCGGCACCCTAAAGCCATTTTTGTATTAGTCGATTCATTTATTTATTTTGTTGAATTTTTATAAAATTTCGGGCTATTTGTCGGATTTTTATAAAATTTTCAGCCCTTTTATAATAATTTTCTGCTTCTATTCAGCTGAAAAAAAAAAGGGCAGAATTATTATATAGTAATAAAATATTCATTGTGTGAAATTTCCGTTTGCAGGTTAATGTCCTCAACTCCCGCACCTAATATTACTGAGCCGGTTGACGAACCAGCGCATAATCTTAGGAGAAGTAGGAGGCTTCGAGAACGGGCACGTGTCATTGCACAACGGATTGCAAACGCGATTGACGACCCGGTGATACTTTCGGAAAGCGAAAACTCGGGGGACGAAATCATGGCAGACGATAATCAACCTTTGAATGAGACTAATCAGCCCGGACGAGAAGGCTTGGAGCCCAGTATTATTAGACCCACTATAGATGCACCTTCATTTGAAATTAAAACTAGTATTATTAACATGGTGCAGAATTCAGTGCAGTTCGACGGGCGAGAGCACGAGGATCCCGGAAGACACATTGCGGCTTTTCTACATGTTTGCTCCACATTCAAGATTAGGGATGTTTCGGAGGATGCGATTCGGTTAAGGTTGTTCCCGTTTTCATTACGTGATAAAGCCAGAGCTTGGCTTATGTCACTTCCTGCCGGGTCCATCAGGACCTGGAATCAGTTGGCAGAGCAGTTTATGCATAAATACTTTCCACCTGAGAAAACGAACAAGCTACGAAACCGGATTACTTCATTTCGCCAGGATGAGGGCGAATCGTTGCATGCAGCTTGGGAGAGATTCAAGGATTTATTGATTGATGTGCCACATCACGGCTATTCCAAGAGACAGCTGGTTTTGACTTTCTATCAGGGGCTCAGCTACAACACGCAGGAGCGATTAGATGTTAACGCAGGAGGCGATCTGGGAACGAAGACGCCGGCGGAAGCATATGATATTATTGAGAAAGCTGCGTTGAAATCCAGCTCGCGCCGGGAAGGCGATAGAGGTCGGGCTACATCATCATCATCTCGAGCAGGAGCTCACGCTGTGGACGATTACACAGCCATTACTGCGCAAATCTCGGCTCTGACGACGAAATTCGATAAATCCCAATCAGCCGCGCAAGTTGGCCCTGGATGTGACCAGTGTGGAGTGTCACATGTGCCAGGTACGTGTGAGCAGGGTGTTATTTTTACCGGTCACGAAGAGGTGAACTACATGGGCAATCAAAACAGGCCCCAAAATAACCCCTACAGCAACACGTACAATCCAGGGTGGAGGAATCACCCAAACTTTGGGTGGAAATCTGGTTCTGGGAACCAGAACGCGCCCGGTTTTGCTCAACATGCTCCCGCGCCACAACATTCTCATGGCCAATCCTTTCAGCCTCAATATCATAATCAAGGCTCAGGAAGCATTTCACAGCCGCACGCCTCTCAAAGCAATGTAAAGTTAGAGGAAATGATGGCACAACTGCTCAACAACTCCAATAGTGCTAATCAAATGGCTGAAAAGCGATATCAGCAGCATGAGGAGCGGTTCTTGGTCAATGAAGGAGAAATGCGGAGTCAAAAGGCTTCCATTCAGAATGTCGAGAATCAAGTGGGCCAGTTGGCAAAAATGTTGTCGGAGAGACCCCCGGGTGGTCTTCCGGGCAACACGGAGCAGAACCCGAAGGGGCGTGGTAATGGCCCGCACACGTAAAGTGTGGGGACATGAGTCTTGCTATCGACTCGCCGACAAAAATTTAGCATGAGTCTTGCTATCGACTCGCCGACAAAAATTTAGCATGAGTCTACGCTGCTGACTCGCCGACAAAAATGCAGCAGGAGCGTCTTTGGCGCTATGAGGGCAAAATTGTCCTTTTATTTGTTTTTGTAGTTTTAGCGTAATTTAGGTTAGTTAGGTAGTTTTCGTTTGTTTGTTTAGTTTCCGTACGTGCCGGGCGAAGGTTCTGTATTGTAATATTATTAGAACAGTTGGTGTATCGAAAAAACGGCGAAAAACGGACGAAACGGTTGCTGGAAATAGCTTCTGCAGAAAATCTGTATCTGCAGCTGATGCACGATCGTTCCACCTGTGGAACGACCGTGCAACTCCAAGCAAGCCGGAACGGTAGATCGCACCCTCGGTGCAATTCCGAGAACATGCTGCTGGGTTTGAACGACCTCGGTGACGCACGACCGTTCCATTCCGGGGAACGACCGTGCGACAGCCTGAGGGCAGTTTGGTCAATTTGCACACTATTTATATCATTATCTGCTGCAAAACTCACCAGTCGCGAACCCTAGCAGCTCCAGCTCGTTCCAAGGCGATTTTTCACCGTTTCGCACTATTTTTCGCACGATCAAACACCCAACTTCGCACGGTACGTCTCTAGTGTTAGATTTCTTGTTTTATTTCCTTTCTAGTGTAGTTTTATTCCGATTTTTCAAGGAATTTTTGGGGTTCTCTTCATAAACAAATCGAAACCCTAACCCTTGTTAAATCGAAGTATCGTGAACACCCGGCTGAATTGCAGACCCCTGTTGACCCAATACTTGTTAAAATTTTGCAAAATCTGATTGTTCTAAGAACAGTGGGTCGTATTCTGCAGATTCGGAAGTGCACGGTCGTTCCTCGTATGGAACGATCGTGCATCGCCGGCTATTCACGATATCGTCTGGTCTGGCCTGTTAGTTCTCGGTGACGCACGACCGTGCGTCCCGGAGAACGACCGTGCCATATTGCCAGAACAGTTTGGACAGTAGCTTCATAATTGGCTGCTCGCTTATTTTCAACTCATTTTTCTCCTGTTTCAGTCTTCCTAACAACATTCCCCATTGCAGATGGATCACCCTTTCCTACAATTTAACCCCAACATCGAGAAGGAAGCGTTGTGCATCGCGAAGCGCGATGAATTATGGGCGAGGCGTGATCAGTTTGGAGAGCCCCGTTGGTTGGACTGGGAGGTTATGCGTGACCTCAACCAGTATGATCGCCTAGATGAAATGATGACCCGCCCACTAGCAAACCTGGTCGGTTGTAACCGACCCGTGTACCGGGAATTGACTATTGAATTCTTCGCCTCGTATAAGTATGAAAAGCCGGTTTTACATACAGAACCTGATTTCCGTTACAGGAATCGGGTCACCTTCAGGTTGTGTGGGTGATGGCACACATGGTCGGTGGGTCGGCTAGGACGGAGGCTTGGGATTTATACGCGGGAGGACATGGATGATACCGACATCTTCAATGATCGGTACAATTTCCCCGATGATGCAGAGCGAGAGGCATTCTGGGCGCGTAACACTATTGGGGGTGGGGGCCCATACAACCCACGGATGTCAAAGGCTTCGCGCCTTCGAGACCCTCTGGTGCGCGTGATGCACCACGTTTTCAGCCATTCCATTTGCGGACGCATGGACAGTCAAGGTAACTGTCCAACGCCTGATTTGCTCTTTCTTTATGCGTTGGTTGACAAAGCACCGATCAACCTCGCCGCGAGAATGGCTGAATACTTTGTTAAGTGTTCAGGGCGGACCCACAATAGTGAGATCCACGGCGGACAGTACGTGACTGAGATCGCGTACAATGAGCGACTAATGACGCAGGGGGTGCTTAGGGGTCTCACTTTGATCACTGAGGGGGTGCATGTGGACATCCGGTCTTTGAAGTTTATGGGGGTTATTGCTGAGTTGGATGGGAGAGATAGGTTGAGGGGTTTGAATGGAGAGATATGGGACCCGTTACCTCGAGCTGAGGAGGTACATGAGGATGAAGACGAAGAGATGGGAGAGCAGCACGAGCCACAGCCACCGACACCACCACACTCGCCGCAGCATCATGCATTTCAGCAGCATGAGGATTGGCCTACTTTTTACCAGCAGTTCCAGGACATGCGTGTCACACAGGAGCAGCATGGTACATACTTTGACCAGATCAGATCCAGCCAGGACGAGATTAGGGCCAGTCAGGCAGAGCTTCGGGCCGCACATGACCGACTAGAGCAGCGCCAGGATACTCTATACCAGGGGGTGTCCGCGGGTTTTTCTTATTTGTTCGGGGAGATGCATCACGCATACCCCAACTATTTTCAGCACCCGCCGGAGTTCCCACCGTGGAACCCCCCTGGCTATGGCGATCAGGGCCCATCTGGCACGAGGCATAATGACGATGCTGATGAGTAGTTTGCGGTAGTGGTAGCACTTGGTGGTGTTTCATGTTTCAGTACTTTGTTTTTCTTTGGGTGTTTATTTTGACTTAGTAATTAAAACACCCCGGATATGTATTTTGAAACAATTTCCTTTCTGTTTTGTTTGGATATTAGCATTTATGTACATTATGGTTGTTTGGTTTTTCTTTTTCTGTTATATTGTGGGTGTACACGACATACTTGCAGATTTTATCTATCGGATTTTGGACCGGAGCACGTACCAGTTAGAGCTTCGGAAGTCTCGTGGCACCAACATCATCTTGAGGGGAGTATTTTTATCCCTTTCTCTATATTTCGGGTCTCGCATTGGGGACAATGCGAAGTTCAAGTGTGGGGAGGGGGTTAACTTTGTTAACATAGCTTTGTTTGTCCTCAATAAAAAAAAAAAAAAAAAAAAAAAACAGAAAATCAGAAAAATCATTTAAAAATACTTGTGTTTTGTATTTATGTTGGTAAATAAACCGGTTGGTTATGTTTTAGAAAGCATCGGACTTGATAAAAACTCGACAAGCGAAATATTTTTGATAAAGGAAACCGGAAAGCGTGACAAACAAAGAAAGACTTACATGATAGTTTTCACACTTTTACCCATTCCTTCCGTTACGTGAGCATATTTGAGCTTAGATTGTTATATATTTGTTCATTTCGGAAATAGGAGTGAGCCGGATGTTTTGTGCAATTTAGAACTTGTCACTAGTATGCTTGTTAAGACCATGAACGTGCGGATTTGTGTAAACGTGATAGAGGCACTTAGATTACCCCTTTGTTGTGTACCTTGTTCTTTGTGTTGTGCTTCCCGTTCACCTTATATTACCCTTTAGGATTAACCATGTCGAGCCTTCCCGTTCACCTTTATTTACCCACATTACCGCCTACTTAACCAAATTTAGCCTTTTTATGTTTTTAAACCTTTTTAGTGTTGAAACTCGGTTAAAATAATAGTTTAACTAGCTTGTTATTGTTTATATTTCATTGTATAGTTTGCAAAAAAAAAAAAAAAAAAAAAAAAAAAAAAAAAAAAACAGAAAATAAAACACCCTAAAATAGGGTGAAGTTGATAGAAATCGAGCAATTTTGAATGCTTAAATGTTAAAAATCTTGTTGACTAGCTCGATTGCGCTTTAGTCGCCTTTTTAAGGCGTTTGTATGTAAAGTTGTATTGTTTATTGCTAGTTAAACGCTACTACCGAGTTTTAACCGTTTTCGCCATTTTAAATGTCCACTTCCATACCCTTCGCCCAAGCCTTTCGTTACAACCCGTAAAGACCTCTTGATTTACACTTATTTGCATGTTAGTTGGTGGAGACGAGATCTTATGACAAGCTTATGATATTGCACATTTCATTGACTAGGCGTTGAGTGTTTACGCATACACATTTTATGTATGATTCATAAATAAAACCGAGTGTGTGTGAACATTGTGAGTTGGATGAAGATTAACATGTGAGTCAATTAAATGTGAAGTCACGGCTTTTTGGTTGTCGCTTTATAATTGCATATGCTTGTTTGGGTTTGAATCTTTTGATGTTGTCTTTCGACAAACCGGCTAACCGTTTATATATTAGTTTTCAATAAAATAGTGTGTAAATTATCGTTCTTGTTTGTTTATGTCTTTTATTGCTTTTTAGTTTAGCTTGCTTGAGGACAAGCAAGGTTTAAGTGTGGGGAGATTTGATACACTCTAATTTACACATATTTTAGTCCCCCGTTTTACCCCTATTTTATGCGTTTTTGGCCGTAAAACCGTCGTTCGGATACTTATTTATCTACATTTGTGTTTACAGGCCTAAAACTGCATTTCAGACAAGATGATAGCAAAAACGAAGACTTTCCGGACAAAACGACAAATCTGCGGACATTCTGTTAAGGATTCAGAACTGGGCCTGTGGAACGGTCGTTCCACCTGATGCACGACCGTGCATCTCCGACATCGAAGATCATCTCGGAACTGAACGGTCGGTGCGACCTGACGTGCAACATGTATAGCTCGGAACTGAACGGTCGTTCCGTCCTGAAGAACGACCGTGCAACTTCAGATCTGGTCAACGATCCGGTGACGTATGCAGTATGGCGACCCATCATCAATAATTCAATAAAGTGAACGGTCGTTCCATATGGGGAACGACCGTGCAACAGCAGAAAAGTATAAAAACACAGCAGAAACAGTCTGCTCGTTATCTTGGGAAATTCTGGATTTTTGGAGAGCTCTCAGGCGATTTTCAGGCTCCGGAGGCATTAGCTTTCACCCGGATTCAAGCCACATTATCCCGATTAGCTCGATTACTACCCGGATCCTTAGTCTAGTACTTGTTTATGGTTTGATTTTCTAATCTTTCCAAGTTTTTGTTAATCTTTCAAGTACTTAGATTATGATTTATGTTTTATTGTAGCCTTTGGGCAAAAACACAACAATCCCTTGCTAGATTATAACCATTAGTTTGTTAAACTTTGTTTGTAATGACATTTGAAGTATTTTCTATGTTAATCTTTGATGATTAGTTTGCAACCTTGTTATTGATATTGAACTCTTGATTATAAGTAATTATGTTAGATGATTGATGCTTGGTTAGTTAAGATAGTTGAAAAAATGAAGCTTAATTAATCTTGTATTAGTAAACTTTGAACTTGGTTAACTAGTTTAGCTTGGTTTAAATGTGTGCATCATGATACTAGAAATGGTTAGTGATTTAATAAAATGTAATTATTGTTAATCAAGAGAGCTTGCCGTCACGGAAGGACCTAAACGGGTTAGATGGTGTCGTTATGAATTCTTGCCATGATTTGTTAGCTTAGTTAGTAGTTTAGGCCAAAATTGCTATCTTAGTGAATTATTGTGCAAGATTTGTAAAATGAACTCGGTTGTGATTTAATCTAGTTTATGCTTATCTCGGTGGTTGCATTGTGTTTATCGGTGTCGCTTTCCTTGTTTAAGTGAGGTTAGAATAATCCTAACGGCTGCCTAACTTATTTTTAAGAGATTTTCATAGACATTTATCAATTGCACGTTAAAGAACAATTTTAGGTGGTTAAAGTGTGTCTATCGTTTTAACTTTCCGAATGATTGTCATGTTAGGATTCCCGAAAGGGATACTAATTGTTTTAAATTGGAAAATTGACCGAATGCTTCTAGTGCCAAAACTGACTTAGTTGACATGCTGTGGTTGTGTATTTAGCAAGGCTTTTTATCTACTTTCTATTATGTTTTTATTATGTATTTGGTTATGTTTACTTTAGTTTAGTTTAAAATCACAAAACCTATGTTTTTACCGGTAGTTTAGTGACAAAGGTCTAGTACTAATTCTCCGCCCATTTCCTTGGATCGATACTTGGTTCTTACCGATACTTTATTACATATATGACGGGGTACACTTGCCTCTTTCGTGTGTGTTTTGATGTAAAAGTAATAATCACTTTTATAAATTTAAAACCCATTCGTGTGTAATTCATTGCAAAATATTATGTATAAATACGCACACGTCAAGAACCGAATGCTCGCTATTAGGGTGATTCATTGTGTTAATATCATAGGGTGCATGTTAGTGTTGATGAGTTGTTGATCATGATTTTGTTTGGTTAAAGTTTATATGAATGAGGATGATGAATCACTTGAATACATGAAGAACAACTTGAATGTGATATGAACATGCTTGAATATTTGAAAACTGATATGTTTGATCCAAATTGGCAAATTGCTAGACAAGAAAACATGTTTAAGTGGATGGTACAAACTGTTACATGAAATCGGTTTTCCATTGGATAGTACACTGTACCGAATCAGCAGTTGTCCAACCGAAACCTCCAGTTGCGACTCGAGACCACCACATGATGAGTCGAAATCCCCCGGTTGCGACATCGGTTGCGAGTCGCAAACACCGGGTTGCGACTCGAAACCACACGTGATCAGCACACAAACCTCATGACTCGAAATCTCAGTTACGAGTCCGGTTGCGACTCGAGACCAAAACAGCATGAACCGAGACCACGGTTACGAGTCCTGTTGCGACTCGAGACCGTGACCATGATAACTCGAGACCGCCGATTGCGACTCAGGTTACGAGCCGAGAACACCTGGTTGCGACTCGAAAACCAACATATGCGTGCTGAATTGGACTTGCATGATTAAGGGCTTAAGTAATTGGGCCGGACTCTTGGGCCTGATGCACAGATCTTATACGTTGATGATTGAATGTGAATATTGTTGAACTGCCATGATTAAACGTGTATGCCATGAACGATACTTGAATGCATTATGCTAGAAACATACGTGTACTGCTTGAATACGAACCTGATTGGTATGATACAACTATGATAGGACGTGAGTAGCCACAATATTGCTTGATTGACTTTTCTGTGTATCTACCGAGCAAACCAAGGTGAGTTCACACCCTCTACAAAGCATGGGATTCCATGGGTTGGGAATGGGGTTAAGGAATGTGGATTCCTCGTCCTCCTTGGGTAGGACAGCAATGGTTCAGGAATGTAATTCCTCGTCCTCACGGACAAATAACTCGTACTAGACCAAAACTCTATCACGAAGTCCCTCATTTTTATATCGACTTAATCGCCGGGCCAATGGCGAGCGGGTCATTAGTTAGATAGCGCTATTTAGGTCTGACAAACCTCACACCGTGCCGCAGAGGACGGGCGTGAACTAATGGATCTGGGGCACGTCAATGATGATAGACATTGACAGTTTCAGGGCACATAAACATGACTACAGTCAGCAGTCGATATGGTAACGAGTCTAGTGTATACATGGGGTAGCCCCCACGGCCGAAATGCCAGATAACTAACACGGGGTAGCCCCCACGGCTGGATTGCCAGAGTAACCGGGAATAAACAAGTCACGTTTTTAACTATGGGGTAACCCCCACGGCATGATGCCAGCTAAAGGAAACTGTTTTCAAAACAACTTAAAACGAACACCCAACCGTGAACTCACTCAACTTGTTGTTGACACGTTACTACATGCTTTGCAGGTCCCTAAGTTCTTAGCTGGAGCTTGCATGGAGGATGATCGTTGTGGGACATGGATGGCTGTGTGCCATGTTAAACTTGGAAACAATTAAACTATGTTGTATTTTAAGACTTATGCTTCCGCTTGCAACTTAACTATGTTTTGTTTGAACACCAATTGTATTGGTTGGATTTTTATAACTACTTATATGCTTGTTCAATATGATTGGTGGCTGGATCCTGGTCAGTCACGCCTCCAAGCGGTAGTACTCCGCAGGTGGATTTTGGGGGTGTGACAGATTGGTATCAGAGCCATTGGTTATAGAGAACTTGGTTTTAATAAAGGAAAAAGGGTTTTATTAAAATCAGACTATAACCTGTACAGTGCTCAACGGTCCACAACGATGCTTCACTCCACATGCAAGGCTCGACGTTCTAGGTAATATGATTTGTGTATATATTGCCTACTTGTTAGTTACATAGTACATTGCTTATGGTATACTTGGTTAGTATGACTACTGTTGCTTGAACACGTGCGTGCTTACTCCATTTTATCGTCGTACTTTCGCGAACCCCTCTCACTCACGTTCTTCTTGATATGAAGATCATGTCTGGACGTGTTAACCTGACACAAGCCCAGTTGACGGCTCTGATCAACGAACGAGTTGCCGCAGCACTTGCAGCTGCACACGCAGGAGGTATATCCTGCAGACCGAACTCATTCTAGGATCTTTAGAATCCTACTCTCGTGAACCAACCTTTGTGTTAAACTCTGTCTTTTCTTTCACCCACGATAGGTCAGCATGTTCAGCCACCCGTGTGTACTTTTAAGACTTTCATGGACTGCCGACCAACTACTTTTAGCGGCACTGAAGGAGCAGTAGGTCTCCTACACTGGTCTGAGAAACTAGAATCTGTCTTCGAAATGTGTGAATGCCCTGAGGCGCGCAGGGTGAAGTATGCTACCGGTACTCTCGAGGGTTTAGCCCTCACATGGTGGAACGCTCAGGTTCAAATGCTGGGGTTGGTTGCTGCCAACGCCACCCCATGGGAGAACTTTAAGGAAATGATCAAGGAAGAATACTGCAGTCGTGATGAGATTCACAAACTGGAAGTGGAGTTCTTCAACCTCAAGATGACGGGGTCGGAAATTGAAGCTTATGTGAAAAGGTCGAACGAACTGGCAATCCTGTGTCCTACTATGGTGGATCCTCCCATCAAACGCATCGAACTATTTCTTCAGGGCTTAGTGCCAGAAATCCAAAGTCATGTGACTTCAGCGAACCTCGCCACCTACCAGCAAGCCGTTCAGTTGGCTCACCGTCTCACGGATCAGGCGGTGGAGCAGAACAAGTTACCAAAACGCATAGGCGCTGCAACTACTTCTGGTACCTCTAGTGACAACAAACGGAAATGGGATGGAACTTCAAGTAAGGGTTCGACTTCTGTTCATTCCCAGTCTCAGCAGAGAAAGACTGAGGACTACAAGAGCCCTAATCAGCAATCGTCTGGTGGTCAAAGTCATGGTGGGTACAAAGGAAATCACCCCAAGTGCAATCGCTGCAGCCTGCACCACAGCGGGCCATGCACCAGGGGCAACTGTCATCGGTGCAACAAGCCTGGTCACGCTGCAAAGGATTGCAGGAGCTTATACCCCGCCAATCAGAATCGTCATCAAGCTCAACAGAATCAACGCCAGCAGCAACAGCAAGGTGATAACAAAGGATGCTTTCAGTGTGGAGCTGAGGGCCACTTCAAGAGAGACTGTCCCCAACTGAACAGGAACCAGAACAACAACAACAACAATAACAACAATCAGGGGAATGGTAACAATGGGAACAACAACAACAATGGCGCCAGGGGGCGGGTGTTTGTGATTGGCCAAGGTGAAGCAAGGAATGACCCCAATGTTGTGGCGGGTAAGTTCCTTCTCGACGACTTTTATGTTTCAGTTTTATTTGATTCAGGTGCCGACACTAGCTACATGTCACTAGAAGTTAGTCGAATGCTTAAGCGTATTCCAACACCTTTGAACAACAAGCACACCGTAGAGCTAGCAAATGGTAAGAGTTTAGAAGCCACACACGTAGTCAAGGGTTGTAAACTTATTCTCGCTGACCAGACCTTCTCTATCGACCTCATTCCTATTGTCTTGGGTAGTTTCGACGTTGTCATTGGGATGGATTGGTTATCCCAACACCGAGCAGAGATTCTTTGCAACGAGAAGGTTGTCCGCATTCCAGGTCCCGATGGTGAACCTCTCATGATTCATGGCGACAAGAGGAGTGCTGTTGAGAACGTCATCTCTCTCCTTAAGGCCCAAAAGTGCTTGCGAAAAGGCCACACTGCCATTTTGGCTCTCGTTACTGACACCTCAGAAAAAGAGAAGAAGATAGAAGATTTTCCAGTTGTACGCGATTATCCAGAGGTATTTCCTGAGGAATTACCTGGTCTTCCGCCTCATCGCCAAGTCGAGTTTCAGATCGAACTAGCTCCTGGAGCTGCGCCTATAGCTCGTGCACCTTATCGATTGGCTCCATCAGAGTTGAAAGAACTCTCTACGCAACTACAAGAGCTCCTGGATAAGGGTTTTATTCGTCCTAGCTCATCGCCCTGGGGAGCTCCAGTGCTATTTGTGAAGAAGAAAGACGGTACCTTCAGAATGTGCATCGACTACCGAGAACTCAACAAGGTGACGGTGAAGAATCGCTATCCTCTACCGCGTATCGACGACTTGTTCGACCAGCTGCAAGGGTCGAGCTACTATTCGAAGATCGATTTGAGATCGGGTTATCATCAGCTGAGAGTCCGGGAAGAGGACGTCTCCAAAACAGCTTTCAGAACTCGATACGGGCACTATGAGTTTCTGGTCATGCCTTTTGGGATGACAAACGCACCTGCGGTTTTCATGGACTTGATGAACCGAGTGTGCAAGCCTTACCTAGACAAGTTCGTCATAGTCTTCATCGACGACATCCTGATCTATTCTAAGAGTCAGGAGGAACACGAGCAGCATCTACGACTTATTCTGGAACTCCTTCGAACAGAACAGCTTTATGCGAAGTTCTCGAAATGCGACTTCTGGCTTCGAGAAGTCCATTTCCTAGGCCACGTGGTGAACAAGGATGGGATCCATGTTGATCCATCCAAGATAGACTCGATTAAGAACTGGCCTGCACCTCGTACACCAAAGGAAATTCGTCAATTCTTGGGTTTGGCGGGATACTACCGGAGATTCATTAAGGATTTTTCTAAGATCGCACAGCCTCTCACCTCACTAACGCAGAAGGGCGTCGTTTATCGCTGGGGAAACGCACAGGAGTTGGCATTTCAGCACCTAAAGGATAGACTTTGTAGCGCACCTATCCTTTCCTTGCCAGAAGGCACAGACGACTTTGTGGTTTACTGCGATGCATCAATTCAGGGTCTTGGTTGTGTGTTGATGCAACGAGACAAAGTTATAGCCTACGCCTCACGCCAGCTTAAGGATCACGAAAAGAACTACACTACGCACGATTTAGAGCTGGGAGCTGTTGTTTTTGCACTTAAATTATGGCGGCATTACCTGTATGGTACCAAGTGCGCCATCTACACCGACCACAGGAGCCTCGAGCATATCTTCAAGCAGAAGGAACTAAATATGCGGCAACGAAGATGGGTCGAACTACTGAATGACTACGAGTGCTCAATCAGGTGTCACCCGGGCAAGGCCAATGTTGTGGCTGATGCCCTCAGTCGGAAGGACACTGTGCCTAAGCGCGTGCGAGCTTTACAACTCACGATCCACTCTAGTCTCCCTTCCCAGATACGAGCAGCTCAGATAGAAGCACTGAAACCAGAAAACATCAGGGCTGAAGCCCTACGCGGATCAAGGCAACGATTAGAACAGAAGGAAGACGGTGCTTACTACATAACGGGATGCATTTGGGTCCCACTCTATGGCAACCTACGAGAGCTTGTGATGGACGAAGCACACAAGTCTCGCTACTCGGTACATCCTGGATCGGATAAAATGTACCACGACATCAAAACTACGTACTGGTGGCCTAGCATGAAGGCCCACATAGCAACTTACGTCAGCAAGTGTTTGACTTGTGCAAGAGTCAAGTCTGAATACCAGAAACCCTCAGGCCTACTCCAACAACCAGAGATACCTCAATGGAAATGGGAGCAAATTTCCATGGATTTTGTCACTGGCCTACCTAGATCCCAGCGCGGGAATGATACTATTTGGGTGATCGTGGATCGACTCACAAAGTCTGCACACTTCCTGGCCATCAAGGAAACGGATAAGTTCTCCACTCTTGCAGAAATATACCTTAAGGAAGTCGTTTCGAGGCACGGGGTGCCCACCTCCATTATCTCGGATCGAGATGCACGTTTTACTTCAGAGCTGTGGCAAGCAATGCACAAATCCTTTGGCTCACGATTAGACATGAGCACAGCGTATCACCCTCAGACGGACGGGCAGTCCGAACGCACCATTCAAACCTTAGAGGACATGCTTCGTGCATGTGTAATCGACTTTGGCAACCGCTGGGAAAAGCATCTGCCACTTGTGGAATTCTCGTACAATAACAACTACCACACCAGCATTAAAGCTGCTCCATTTGAGGCATTGTACGGACGTAAATTCCGGTCACCTCTTTGCTGGGCAGAGGTGGGAGATAGTCAGATCACTGGTCCAGAATATGTGGTAGACACGACCGAACAAATTGCTCAAATACGAAAACGCATGACGGCAGCTCGCGAACATCAGAAAGTTTACGCCGACATGGGCAGGAAACCACTTGAGCTCCAGGTTGGGGAGCGGGTACTACTCAAAGTTTCACCCTGGAAGGGTGTGGTTCGTTTTGGTAAACGCGGCAAACTTAACCCACGATACGTTGGACCCTTCGAAGTTATTGAGAAAATAGGCAGGGTAGCCTACAGACTAAACTTACCAGCAGAACTCGGTGCAGTTCACAACGTTTTTCACGTGTCGAATCTGAAGAAGTGTCCGTCAGATGAGACCCACGTAGTTCCTCTGAAGGAACTCACTATCGACGAACAGTTACGATTCGTCGAGGAACCAGTCGAAATCACGGACCGGGATGTTAAGATCCTCAAGAGCACCAGAATACCTCTCGTTCGAGTTCGTTGGAACTCACGTCGCGGCCCAGAGTTCACCAGGGAGCGCGAAGATCAGATGAAACAAAAGTATCCCCAACTGTTCGCAAACAGTACACCCACTACTGAGGCCGAAGCTACGGAATTTCGGGACGAAATTCCAGATCAACGGGGGGTGGATGTGACACCCCAGGAAAACCAGGAAAACCATACAACTTAACTAGCTTCCTCAGTGAGTGCCTACCAAATTTCGGGACGAAATTTCTTTCAACTTGGGGATGATGTGACAACTCGAAATTTAGAACCTTTCTTGTATCCCGATTTAACATGCTTAAACGTGTGACTAGTTAACTTGTGTGATTAATGATAAGTGAACCTTTCATGTGATTATGTGTTGTGTTTAATTGTGTGCGCATATGTAGGCTTGTATGTATGATATGTGTGTATTAGTATGAACCGAGACATAAGAACCTGACTCGAGACCATGTGGTCTCGAGTGAACAATGCAACATATGGGCCGGTTGGGCCACACACACCCTTAGCCTATTCGAAAGCCCACTAGGGTGCACTACTAGGAACGGATATATAACCGTGTGGTTAGCCACCCTTGTCATTTTGGGCACACAACACACATACTCCTCTACACACACACTCTCCACTCTCTCACTAAAACCCTAGACACCAAGCATCACACTCCTTCTCCTTCTTCTTGGATCAAACCGGTGGCACTAGGACTCTCGGATCGAGCTCAGGATCATCATTCGGAAGTTCACTCATCACTCTTCATACCCTCACACTTAGAGAACCCAATCGGTTAGTGCTTTACTATGTATTAAGGATTATGTGTGCTTGATGTTTGAATGCTTGTCTTCATGTATTAATAAGTGGAAAAATGTATGATTATGGCTTTATCATATTCTCGGATGCGTATGTTAATGATAATCGGTTAAACATGCCTTGATTTTAATATATATTGCATGATGAGTTAATGAGATCTTGTGATTAAATGTGGTTTAACCATTAGGTTGTTGATGTTTATGAAATCGGCTTGCATATGTATGATAGATGATGTTCATATAATCGGATTGTATACTCTTGTGTTAAGAACCGAATGCTCGCTATTAGGGTGATTCATTGTGTTAATATCATAGGGTGCATGTTAGTGTTGATGAGTTGTTGATCATGATTTTGTTTGGTTAAAGTTTATATGAATGAGGATGATGAATCACTTGAATACATGAAGAACAACTTGAATGTGATATGAACATGCTTGAATATTTGAAAACTGATATGTTTGATCCAAATTGGCAAATTGCTAGACAAGAAAACATGTTTAAGTGGATGGTACAAACTGTTACATGAAATCGGTTTTCCATTGGATAGTACACTGTACCGAATCAGCAGTTGTCCAACCGAAACCTCCAGTTGCGACTCGAGACCACCACATGATGAGTCGAAATCCCCCGGTTGCGACATCGGTTGCGAGTCGCAAACATCGGGTTGCGACTCGAAACCACACGTGATCAGCACACAAACCTCATGACTCGAAATCTCAGTTACGAGTCCGGTTGCGACTCGAGACCAAAACAGCATGAACCGAGACCACGGTTACGAGTCCTGTTGTGACTCGAGACCGTGACCATGATAACTCGAGACCGCCGATTGCGACTCAGGTTACGAGCCGAGAACACCTGGTTGCGACTCGAAAACCAACATATGCGTGCTGAATTGGACTTGCATGATTAAGGGCTTAAGTAATTGGGTCGGACTCTTGGGCCTGATGCACAGATCTTATACGTTGATGATTGAATGTGAATATTGTTGAACTGCCATGATTAAACGTGTATGCCATGAACGATACTTGAATGCATTATGCTAGAAACATACGTGTACTGCTTGAATACGAACCTGATTGGTATGATACAACTATGATAGGACGTGAGTAGCCACAATATTGCTTGATTGACTTTTCTGTGTATCTACCGAGCAAACCAAGGTGAGTTCACACCCTCTACAAAGCATGGGATTCCCTGGGTTGGGAATGGGGTTAAGGAATGTGGATTCCTCGTCCTCCTTGGGTAGGACAGCAATGGTTCAGGAATGTAATTCCTCGTCCTCACGGACAGATAACTCGTACTAGACCAAAACTCTATCACGAAGTCCCTCATTTTTATATCGACTTAATCGCCGGGCCAATGGCGAGCGGGTCATTAGTTAGATAGCGCTATTTAGGTCTGACAAACCTCACACCGTGCCGCAGAGGACGGGCGTGAACTAATGGATCTGGGGCACGTCAATGATGATAGACATTGACAGTTTCAGGGCACATAAACATGACTACAGTCAGCAGTCGATATGGTAACGAGTCTAGTGTATACATGGGGTAGCCCCCACGGCCGAAATGCCAGATAACTAACACGGGGTAGCCCCCACGGCTGGATTGCCAGAGTAACCAGGAATAAACAAGTCACGTTTTTAACTATGGGGTAACCCCCACGGCAGGATGCCAGCTAAAGGAAACTGTTTTCGAAACAACTTAAAACGAACACCCAACCGTGAACTCACTCAACTTGTTGTTGACTCGTTACTACATGCTTTGCAGGTCCCTAAGTTCTTAGCTGGAGCTTGCATGGAGGAGGATCGTTGTGGGACATGGACGGCTGTGTGCCATGTTAAACTTGGAAACAATTAAACTATGTTGTGTTTTAAGACTTATGCTTCCGCTTGCAACTTAACTATGTTTTGTTTGAACACCAATTGTATTGGTTGGATTTTTATAACTACTTATATGCTTGTTCAATATGATTGGTGGCTGGATCCTGGTCAGTCACGCCTCCAAGCGGTAGTACTCCGCAGGTGGATTTTGGGGGTGTGACAGTTCCGGCGGTGGCGGTGGCGTGGTTACGCAGAAGACGGGGAGCAGAAACCGAGGAGAGAGAGGCGATGAGAGAGGAAGCCGAGAAGAGAAAGAGAGAGAGTGGGGGAGTTAGACGGCAGCGCCGTCGTTAGCGGCGGCGGCAGCGACTCAACCTGGTTCGGACCGGCGAGTTTCACAGGTGATGTGAAGATGGTGGTGGTTATTCGCGATTCCGGTTCAGGTTTGGTTTCATATTTAAGTTTTGGTTTCTATCGGATTAGATCGGTTACGTTATAGGTTTGTTTCGCGTGTTGGTTACAGCTCAGATGATTAGTTCGTGGTGCGGGTCAGACTCAGTTCCGTATTCAGATTCGGTATAACTCAGTTTGACTCGGTCAAACCGAGTCAACTCAGTCAACGGCAACCAGTCAACCAGTCAACACCGGTCAACAGAAGTCAAAGGCGGTCAACAGCAGATCCGTTCGGTTCGAAGTTCAAGAAACGGGTCGACTCGGTCGAACCGAGTCAACTCGGTCAACTCAGCTCAGTCGACGTATCGGCACACGAAGAATGGTAAAGATAACGACGCGTCTATAATTTTGATAACTATATTTAACGATTGTTTTATTTTCGTGAACGAGCTCGAACCATTTCGTTACAATTTAGTTTATATTTTGAAATGCTTGACGAAATACATTTGATTACATTGCGTTGATTACATTGTTGAATTTTGGAAAATAGCGACAACTTGTGTTGTCGGGGCGTCCAAAAACAGAGGAAACTCTGTCCGTTTTTTGAGAAAATCCGTAAAATAAAACATGTTTTAAAGCAAACGGATCAAGTAACTTTTATAACTACAAATGAGTATTTACGCCGACACTTTATAACTTACAAAAAAACGACGACAACGCAAACTATTATACAAAGTAAATATAGTTATTATATTTAAACTCGAATCTTTTTAAAAATAAATATATTTTATATATTTATTTCAAATAACGGACAACACGAAATCGTTTATACTATACATATAGTTATGTATTCATTTCTAAATATCAAACAACACGGATTCGCTTTTATAAAAATAAATATAGTATATTTTTATTTTTAAACATGCAACGACTCGATGAAGTTCTTATAAAATAAATATAACTTTTATATTTATTTCGAACGCCTAAACGACATATACACATATTTTGATAACTTTCATACAAGACACGATATATAATACAAGTTTATTATATATTACTTTCATACGAATATTCCTTTATATCAATATACGACTTCTCAAAACGAGCTAACAAGTATAACTTCTTCGCTTCTTTTAAGTTAACAATTTACCGTCAAAACGTTCGGTCAATGATTCAGTAGAGCTCGGTGACACGTAGTTTAGTTACCACTTTTATTTAGAAACTTATTAAATATTCCATGTTAGGAATATTGTAGAAAGCACGCTAGCAAGTCACGTCTTGGAAACGACATCACGAAGTCGTATATAGCTAGCTTCGCACAAGAATATTCAGGTGAGTTCATAACCCCACCTTTTTACGGATTTACATTTTTCTAAATGTTTTTGGGGTGGAAAGACATGCACTTTTTGCAAAGCATACAAGAATTACATATTTCTAAACCATTTTACAAGCAAGTTTTAACTGACACAAATGGTTTACGAAAAGCTTATGTTTTATACCGGTTTTTCAAAAAGCGTATTTTTTGAAATATGCATACACACGAATCCTAGTTTTCTAAACTACGGGAAAATACAAATACAAGAGTTTACAAGATACAAATGTTACAATGTTTACAAATGGTATGATACAAAAACAAGAAGCACTCTTGGTGAGAACGAGTACCAAGTATGATGTGTTTTAAGGAATGATACGAGAAATGATACAAGAAGTGATATGAGAAATTATACGAGAAATCGTGTCACGAATAGGGTACCATAAGCACCATTAATCAACAATATACCTAGACCACAAAACAAAAGGTTAGATCTAACGGGTGTCGGGCAGCCACACTCTTGGTGAGAACGAGTACCAAGCAGTGCTTTTGTGTCTCAGAATATGCCAACTAGAAAAATGCCTATGGTTTGGTTGCTTCCTATGTCGTGTCACATGTTAATGGCCTTGCAACCCATTAACAACAAGATACATACAAGAATACTTGATTTATACAAGAAAACATGATACACACAAGAATACTTGATTTATACAAGATACATACAGAAATACTTGATTTACACATGATGCATACAGAAATACTTGATTGACGGTTATACAACCTTTACAAATACAAGAGTTCACATACATAATGCGTTACAAATACAAAGTTTCCGTATAACATGACAAGAAAATGATTTTAAATTCGTTTTCTCAACAATACTTCAAAAACCGGTTATTCAAAAAGATTTACTTCAAATCTTTTACAAACGAACTATGAACTCGCTCAACTTTATGTTGACTTTTTCGCATGTTTCTTTCTCAGGTTGCATTTCTAAGACAAGGCACGGTTGGGATAGGAGAACCATATGGAGTCGAGTACTTAGTGAGCGTTCATTTCTAAAAGACTTAGCTTATTTGCTTCCGCTGTGCAATGAAGATACCAGTCCAGTCACGCCAATGCTCTGATATTCGGGGTGTGACAGCATGCGAAATAGAAGTAATCATGCAAAATTCTCTTTGTGAATGTCTACCCAACAAAACATCATGAAGAGTTGTAGCTGGCATAACCATGAAATTAACTTGAACCGTGCGCGTGTGGTTGCCATCTGAGAGCGTAACCAGCAAAGAAATCTGACCCAGCGGAAAGACAGCTTCATTGCATAAACCAGTTAATGGGAAATCAACTGGCTCTAAGCGCGCCTTGTCCTCTGGGTCCAACTGCTTGAAACATTGCTCATAGATAATATTCATAGAACTACCCGGGTCGATAAACATATAATCAGTACGGTAACGACCGAAAATACCAGTTATGATGACCGGTCGTTCTTCTTACGGGCCTCCAGGTACAACGAGAAAAATCACTTGTTGTTCGCGCCATCGCTCATTATGACTTCGTTTGTAGTTACGCCTGCACGACGAACCACCTTGAACCATGCAAGTTTGCTTTGCCTTCTTACTGCTTGGACCTTCATCACCGCAGGTGATTTGGCGAACCTCCTTGCGCACATTTTGCACTAAGTAAGTGAGTTTCCCGCTTTTAAGTGCCTTCTCTATCTCGGTGTGTAAGTTAATACAATTGTCAGTTGTGTGGCCCGTATCTTTGTGATAATCACATAGAGATTTGGTCCTGACCCATCTTGTTTTTCATCCACTGTGACTGCTTAAACTGATAATCCTCTGTACTTAGAACCTCCGCGGGAGTTTTGGTTAGAGGAATCCACTGCCTCTCCTGATTTTCTTGCTTAATTGCTTTTTTAGCAGCAATTTTGTTGATCGTTGCACGAGCGTTTTCTGAAGAGTAAGTGCTTGAACCCGAATCCTTCCAACTCTTTTTGAATTTTCGACCACTGTTTCTGCTCATATCATGCGGACGATTCTAAGGTAATGGAGGTCGATTGGAGCTTAAGTTGCGCTCAGTTTGAGCGTAAACTTTGGCTGCTGCCATTAGTTTCTCCCAGCTCTTTGGTAACCCCTCAGTTTCTGATAACACCTTGATCATGTCATCACACCGTACAACATACTTGAACTGTGCGCGAATCAAATGTTCATGCACGTCACCAATCTCCAGTACTTCCTTGTTATATCGCGTAATGAAATCCTCTAGCCTTTCATTATCTCTTCGCCAGATGTTCATGACATCTGCGGAGTCTCTGATGGAACGTCGTTGCTGACTAAAATGAACTAAGAATTTCTCCTTAAGATCATTCCAGGAAGTCAGTTTACCTGTTGGCAAATTGTCAAACCAGAGGCGCGCAACACCTGTAAGGGTTTGAACAAACAGGTGACACCACATAGGTAACGTCCATCCGCCAATTAGCCCTGCGTTGGTGAACAGGCGCAAATGATCGTTAGGATCTATCAATCCATTAAACTTCCCCACGTTGGATGGTAACTTTGCGCGCTCAAGCGGAGCTAACGCAATTTCCTTAACAAACTTAGAATTCTCTGCTGCCTCAGCCAGTCGATAGATCAAATTGTAATCATGCTCAGCATCTGGATTATACACCGCACATACCTTTGGCTTATAACTGGCATGATCCTTCTGTAACCGATTGAAAAAACACTTGTGTTATCATCCTCATTATATGTTCTATCGTATTCATCAGTCTGGGTGTCCCACTATTGTGACAAACGCAAGCCCAGCCTTGAATGAACATATTGACGTTTCTGAGAGTGTTGCTCTTCACGATAATCCCGACGTCTCGTGCCATAATGAGTAGACTCATATCTGGTGCTAGACTAAGAATAAACTTCTGTATCTTCTATTGACATGTATGATGGTGAATCATAATGTAACACTCGAGGTGCGGTTGGGACTCGCACCTGAGCTTCAGGCTTCTGTGCCTGTGGTGCTGTTTGAGCGGTTTGTGCACAAAGTTATGCATAAACGACATTCAAAGCACCTTGGGATTTAACATACCAAGAGATCGGAGTTTCACTAGGAGGTAAAATTGAACTGATCGGAATTTCAGGCTGAACTCCTGGAGTGACAGGATCATTCACATGATTCGCATCATGATGAACATCATTATCATCGGACGCTTCTTCCACGATTTCGTCGACACGAGAAGCATAAGAAAAATTGCCTCTGTTCTTGGATCGAGGACCTGGTGGTTGATTTGATGGAACTTCTGCCATGGAAACAAAAGAGAGAGAAATCGAACGAGAATATGTAAATGAAAGAAGTAATCGGTGGGCGCCAATGAAGAAACACCACATCTAAATGACCGGAATCAGTTCAGATCTAGGGGGTAGGGTTTCTACATAAAATGGTTGATCCTCTCGTCGATAATTGCTAAACACTACTTTACCGGAAGTCACTGCAAAACAGAAACGTCGTTAGCCTCGCCACGGGGAGAATGGGGGTTCTCTCCATGACCACTGTTAGGAAACTTTATTTGTAAGTATTGAAGAAACTCCAATTCAGCTTGATCTATGAAGAAGATAAAGTCCTGAAGATCAAATAACAAGAAGAAAACCGGATAAGGCAACTGAAAAGAACATCTACTTTAAAGAATCAGAAGCTGATCAAGAACTAGAGAAGATTATCAGAAAAGGTCATTCTGATGGATCTGATGATATTTCTGATGAAATATCATCAGTTTCTGGCAAATCTAATCATCAGACTTTCTGATGATTTGTTCACCAGAATTTCTGATGAAGTGGTTATCGGAAATTCTGATAAAACCTCACTTGTCTAAAATGAGTTCTACCATGCCACAATAACCGAAGCAACTTGACATTATTGGATCTCATGATGACAAAGGAAACTTGATAATTGGATTCAATGAATATGTTAAGAAGCTACTTTTTGCATAACATATACATGAATACACAAATGTTTATTCATGTATCCGAGCTCTCTATAAATAGAAGGCTCATCAAGCAAAGGACAATGAGTTAAACCAAGCATTCAATACATACAACAAAAACTCCATTGTCCTTTCACCTCAGAATTATACAAGTATTCGTTTGTAATAGATAATAACCTCATAATCACCTTGTAAACTATTTTGTTTCAAAGTGATATAAACTTGAAAATTCTGTAAGTCTTGTTTCTTGAAGGTTTGATTTCTATTTCCGCACACTATTTTCATATTTGTTGAAATCACTTGCCATGTTACGTGAAAAGAAGTTTTTAAGTCCAACTGGGACCAACAATTGGTATTAGAGCAGATTGAATAAATCATTTTCAAATGATCAATTGCTAATCTTCTTTTTCTCTAAATATGGCAAACTTTCAAACATGGAATAGTGCTTTCAACATTAGTTCAATGTCTAAACCTCCGAGCTTGGTCAGAGAGGAATACCCACAATGGAAAATCAGGATGGTCAACTTCCTTAATGGACATGACCGAGCTCTGTTTGAATCCATTGAAAGGGGTCCACATGTACCAACGACTGAAATACCAGCTATTCCAGCAACTGATCAATCACCAGGAATCCCTGCCTCCCGGGCTCCCAAAAGTGAAAATCTTTGGAGCCCAGAAGACAAGGATCTGGTGGCTGCAGATGAAAGGGCTAAATCACTTTTAATAATGGCTCTTCCTAATGACATATTCTCTCAAGTTGATGCATGTGCATCAGCTAAAGAGATATGGGATCAGTTGGAAAATCTTTGTGAAGGAGGGGAAAGTATGAAAAGAAACAAAAGAACAAACTATGTTTCCTCCTATGAGAGATTCAAAAGTTTACCAAATGAAATACTATATGAAACATATCACAGATTTACAAAACTTTTGAATGAGCTAAAGAAATTTGGGATTATAAAATCAAATGATGAAAGGAATATAAAATTTCTGGATACCTTGCCTAGAGAATGGAGAAGTCTAACCATGACTTTGTCCTCCACCTTAGAACTAGGTAATATGAGTCTTCATGACTTATATAGCATTCTGGTCCCTAGAGCAGATGAGATATTTGAAGAATCTAATCAGAGAGGGGTATCTTTAGCTTTAATCTCAAACTCACAAAGAACACCTACTAATGATCCACAAACCTCAAACAGTCAAAATATTGAAAATTCTAATACATCATCATATTTTTCAGCTTTTGCTGAAGCAATTGCACTGCTCACCAAAACTTTTGAGAAGAGGTTAAGGGGAGGAGGCCAAAGATACTAGAAAAGTGATGTAGGGATGATGGAAGGAAGATCTAGGGATGAAGGAAGATCAAAGGATAAGGGAAAAGCTAAAGTTGTGTGTTACAAATGTAAACAAAAGGGTCACTATGCATCAGAATGCAAAATCCAAAAACTGAAGGATGTTGCATACGATGAGAAGAAGCTGAAAGAAGCAACAATAAGTCAGTTTGATAGCAGGGACAGATACATGGCTGTCATATGACTCTTCTGAAGAAGAAGAAGAAGAAGAGATGGCTAATTTCTGTCTCATGGCACTTTCTGATGAACTACCTGAAACATTAGAACACAAGGTAAATCTAGATAATCTTGACCTTGAACACAAATTAAACAAACTCATGTCAGATTTTCTAAGTCTGCAAGATAAACAGAAATCAGATAGTAAAAAAATTGATGAGTTGCAAAGAACCATGAATAAAGTTATACTTGAAAACCAGTTACTGATAGAAGAAAGCTTAGATCACAGAGCAAAAATTGAATTTAATGAAAAGGAAAGAAAAGACTTATACAAGAAAATTCATGATAAAGAAATAATGTAAAAGGTTTTCAACAAGCAAAGGAATTCATTAACTTTATTGAAAAACCACCAAAGAACAGAGGTGAGGGTTTAGGATATGTAAAACAAGTGAAATTAAACCCACCACCTTTGTGAAAGCAACACATCGGATTTCTGATAAATTCACATCAGAATCTTATTCTGAATCATGCAGATCAACAAGTTCTGAGAACTCTTTTCAAAACTCAACTTAAAAGCAAAAAGGAGTGAATCCAAACAAAAATGTTTAAAAACTCCAGAAGTGATTCACTCAAGATTTCAAAATTATCCAACAATTCCATCACAAGTAGAGAAATCAGAAAATTCTGATAAAGAAACTTGTATGTGTGTTGACATTCTAAAGCTTGTTGAACACCATCTCCAAATAAAAACTGACAAATATGTTCGTGGCTCAGCATGCAACAGATGTTCTGATGAAAGTTCATTAAAAGAAGATAATCTGATTAAAATCTCATCAGAAAAAGTACCCAAGCAAGTCTGTGTACCAAAAACCCTCTAATTTTTCCATTTCAGGACCATCATGTGCAACAGATCTGATACTGCGATTCTGGAAGCTCCAAGCACATGACTGGGGACAGGAGCTTACTCAGTAATTTTGTTTCAAAACAGGGTAAAATGGTTAATTTTGGGAATGGGGTAAAAGGTAGGATTTTGGGGTATGGATGTATAAAGTATGGATGTTTGACCATAGAAAAAGTAGCCTATGTAGAAAGCTTAAAGTATAATCTGCTAAGTTGTGGTCAATTCTGTGATAAAGGTTTTCAGGTAACCTTTTTACCAGAAAAATGCTTGTTAATTGGCATAGATGATAATAAAATCTATTTAAGTGGAAAAAGAATAAGACAGTCAATCTACTATTTTGATTTTTAAAGAGGAAAATGAACATCCAAAATTATGTTTATTTTCAAAAATTAACAAAGGTAGTTGTTGGTTGTGGCACAAAAGGTTAACCCACTTAAACTTTAAAAATTTGAGCAAATTGGCAAGCAAAGGACTGGTAAAAGGATTACCTTTCATATCCTCAAAGAAGGATAAAATTTGTGAAGCCTGTGAGATGGGTAAATCTAAAAGAAGCTCACACAAAACAATTTCTGAATCTTCAATAACACAAAATTTAGAACTTTTGCGTATGGATCTTTGTGGACCCATAAGCACTGAAAGCTTTCCTGGAGAGAAATACATACTTGTAATTGTAGTTGATTTTTCCAGATACACATGGGTAGAGTTTTTAAGAAAGAAAAGTGAAACTCCTGATCTGATCATAAATTTTCTCAGAAAAATTGAAAATCTTTTAAAATTGACAGTCAGAAGATCAGAACAGATAATGGAACAGAATTTAAGAATTCAAAAGTTGAGAGCTTCCTTGTAAGCAAAGGAATCTCTCATGAATTTTCTGCTCCAAGATCACCTCAACAGAATGGAGTGGTAGAAAGGAGGAATAGAACCTTAGTGGAAGCAGCTAGAACAATGCTTGCTCATGCAAAACTGCCCACTCATTTTTGGGCAGAGGCAATAGCAAATGCTTGTTTTACCCAAAACAGGTCCATAATCAACAAAAGACACAATAAAACACCCTACAACATTATCAATGGAAGAATTCCAAGTGTAAAATTTTTACACACATTTGGTTGTAGATGTTTTGTTTTCAATGATTTTGAAAGTCTTGAGAAATTTGATAAAAAAACAGAAAATTGTATTTTTCTTGGTTATTCAATGTCCTCAAAAGCTTATAGAATTTTTATTCTAAAGACAAGGACAATCAGAGAAAGTTTATGTGTATCTTTTGATGATTCATCAGAAACAGAAGTTTCTGATGAATATATGAAGGAAACAAACCTTTCTGATAAACAAGAAAAACTTGAATATCTTTTTGAAATGATAACAAAAGATTTCCTAGAACATGATCAATCTCTAACAAACAAATCTATAGATAATTCATGTGCTAACCCTTCAGAACAAATGGAAAATGTATCAGAAACCTTAAATTAGAACAATGAAAACACTTCTGATAATCAAAATTCTGATACATTCCACACAACTAAGCCAAATGTTCAGGGGGAAACTTCAAATCCATCAGAACCAACAACTTGTCACAACAAGTTGAGATGGATAAAAGGACATGTTCATTCTGACATCATTGGAAATCCAGAAGATGGTGTAAGAACAAGATTTGCAATAGCATATGAGTGTGCATTTGTTGGGTTCTTAAGCAAGATAGAACCCAAGTCTGTCAAAGAAGCTCTTAATGATTCAGACTGGATACAAGCAATGCAAGAAGAGCTTGATCAGTTTGAAAAGAGCAAGGTATGGGATTTGGTGCCTAAGCCAAATGATAAATCAGTCATAGGCTCAAAGTGGGCATTTACAAATAAATAAGATGAAAATGGCATAATAACCAGGAATAAGGCAAGGTTAGTTGTCAAAGGTTACTGTCAACAAGAAGGTATTAACTATGATGAAACCTTTGCACCAGTGGCCAGATTAGAAGCAGTAAGAATCTTTCTTGCTTATGCTGCATCCAAAGACTTCAAAGTATATCAAATGGATGTGAAATCTGCATTCCTGAATGGTAAGATTGAGGAAGAAGTTTATGTACATCAACCTGAAGGCTTTGTTGATCCTAAATTTCAAAACCATGTTTACAAATTAAACAAAGCCTTGTATGGTTTGAAGCAAGCTCCTAGAGCATGGTATGAAACACTTTCAAACTTCTTATTCAATTTTGGCTTTACAAAAGGTACTATTGATACAACTCTTTTTCTTAAAACACACAAAGGTCACACTTTGTTAGTCCAAATTTATGTTGATGACATTGTATTTGGATCAATAAATGAAAGGTTTTGCAAAAAGTCTTTGAGATGAGCATGATGGGTGAGCTAACCTTTTTCTTAGGTTTACAAGTCAAGCAAAGAAATGATGGTATATTTTTGAGTCAATCTAAGTATGTGAAAACAATTTTGAACAAATACTCACTGGAAAATTGCTCAGTCTCAAAAACTCCCATGGCAACAGGGAACAAACTTGATTCTGATAAAGAAGGAATAAGTGTGGATATTAAAACCTATAGGGGGATGATAGGATCATTGTTATACTTAACTGCAAGCAGACCAGATATTATGTTTGCTACATGCTTTTTGGCAAGATATCAATGTAATCCTAAAGAATCTCACCTAAAAGCAGTCAAAAGGGTTTTTAAATATCTAAAAGGCACATCAGAACTTGGTCTCTGGTATCCTAAGGATACAAATCTTGAACTAATTACATACACGGATGAAGATTATGCCGGGTGCAAGATTGACAGAAATAGCACATCTTGTGCATGTCAAATCTTGGGAGAAAAGTTGGTATGTTGGGCAAGTAAGAAACAAAATTGTGTTGCAACATCAACAGCTGAATCTGAATATGTAGCAGCAGCAAGTTGCTGTTAACAAGTGCTGTGGATGCAAACTCAGCTGAAGGAATATGGAGCAAATCTGACAAAGATACCCATTCTATGTGACTCAAAGAGTGCAATTGCAATTACAGAAAATCCAGTTCATCACTCTAGAACCAAGCACATAGATGTCAGATTTCACTTCATAAAGGATCATGTTGAAAAAGGTAACATAGAAATGTACTTTGTTCTAATAGAAAACCAAATTGCTGACATTTTTAAAAAACCTCTTGATGAAAAGAGACACAATTTTCTAATTAGCAAACTTTGCATGGTTAACATAAAAGATGAAGATGCTTCAGAAAACAATTAGTCACAAGCTGAAAACCAAACTGGCAATCAGGGTGGAAATTCTAATAATCAAAGAATGAAACAACGGATTTCTTATAAAGAAAGTTCATCAATCTGATGGAATATCAGAAAATCTGATAAATTATCAATACATCTGATAATTTATCAGAAAATCTGATGAATCATCAGAAAATCTGACGAGTCATCATAAATTCTGATAAAACATCAGAAAATATGTTAAAACATCAGAATCACCACTGATCATCAGAAAATTTCATGAATTTACCATCTTTATTCATATCTCATATTTGTATAAACTCATAACTGTAGATAATCTGTTTTTGAATTTTTTTTCCCTCTCATTCTTTGTTTAAATTAAAAAAAAATCAAAAAGGGGGAAAGTAACTTGCATAAAGATAAATTCAAAGCTTGCATAAAGATAAATTCAAAGCCACCACAGGGAAAATCAACCTGTTGGACTCTGTATGCCCAAGACACATATTAAATTGATGTGGCTAGTACGTTATGATCCAAGTCGAGTCATACCCAATAACAAGCTAGACAAACACTTATATTATTTATTTGTGATATGATCAAACAAATAAATATTAACACTTACAATATCTAGAAATTGGTGTTCTAAATAATTACACTTGAGAAACCAATAAATTATATGGATAATTTATTTTGAGAGAATATTTTATTTTGTTATTTAATGGGTTAAATGACATTATAAAAGATTACATAAAGTCTTGCAAACATATGGTGTAATATTTTATAAAAGTTATAAAATAAATAAGACTTAAAATTGTTAAAAGTTTTTTTTTTAAAAACACCCTCCAAAAATCGGCCAACATGTGGTCTTCCCAAGAAGTTGTGGTCCAATCACATTTCATGCATTTGCATGGATCTTGATTGGGTGATCTTCCCTAAGTGGTTTGGTCCAATGGGATGACATGCATGTTGTCATACTTGCATGTGTTGTGATTGGGAGTTGGTGGTGGCAATATTCTCTCTAAGTTTATAAGGGTGTCCGGGGCGTACTCGGGGAGTGGCTTCGGTGACCACCTTCCCCGATCGGGAACACCGCCGCCATCACCGCGGGGACCCGAATCGGGGAGTGGTTTCGGTGCTTCTTCCCCGCTTTGAAATGGCACAAGGTTTGAGGAACGGTCATTAACGGTCGAATTTAAAAAAAAATCACTTTTTAAACAAATATAAATAACCACACCCACTTCACTATTTTTTATACTCTCAAACCACACCCACTTCTTATTTTTTATACTCTCAAACCACACCCACTTCTTATTTTTTATACTCTCAAACAACACCCACTTCACTAAATGGATCCCAGGTTCCCGATTTTTCCTCCCCTACCCGACTTTCCCGACGATGAAGGTGAACCGTCAAACGATAGTAGCTTAATTTTCTTCCAAAATCTCATCCAACAAGCGGAGCTACTAGACACGACATCGTCTAGTAAAAAAAAAGTTGTCCCTCGAGATCGTGAGGGTGGCCACGAAACACTAATGGCCGATTATTTTGTAGAAAATCCAAAATTTAATGCCGATATTTTTCGTCAGAGGTTTCGTATGTCCAAGTCTTTGTTCCTAAAAATTGTTAGTGACGTCGAAGTGAACGACGAGTGGTTTCAAGAGGGCTTGGACGGGAGAATGAAGAAAAGTTTCACGCCGTTGCAAAAGGTTACTTCTGCGATTAAACAACTTGCAACCGGTAACCCACCAGACGAAAACGACGAGTATTTAAAGATGTCTGAAAGGACCTCTCGTGAGTGCCTTGAATATTTCTGCCAGACGGTCTGTGCAATGTATGCCGGTGAATTCTTACGTAGACCAACGAGCCACGACGTTGCGCTATTGTATCAGGCTCATGAGGAGAGACATCATCTACCTGGTATGTTGGGTAGTCTGGATTGTACACACTTCGTTTGGAGAATGTGCCCCACAGAATTGCGTGGACAATATATGAGAGGCGATCATCAATACCCGACGGTTATGTTAGAGGCGGTGGCGTCTCAAGATTTGTGGATTTGGCATGCTTTTTGTGGCCCGGCGGGTTCACAAAACGACATCAACGTGCTCCAACAATCTCCGTTATTTCTTGCTCAACGAAACGGAACGGCGCCATATTGTCCATTTCAGGTGAACGACCACTTATACAAACGCGGGTATTATCTTACTGATGGGATCTACCCTAGCTGGTCCGTGTTTGTGAAGTCTTTTCCATATCCTCACATCCCGAATGAAAAAAAGTTCAAGAGGCAACACAAGGCCGCAAGAAAAGATGTGGAACGGGCGTTTGGTGTGTTAAAGGCGAAGTGGGGAATACTAAATCGTCCAATGCGTTCGAAAACGGTGAAAAAGATAAGGTTACTCGTGTATACGTGCATTATTTTACATAACATGATTATAAAAGACGACGGAAGGGCGATAGCACCGGTACACATTCAAGATCCTCCAGTCGAACCCGTCTTCGCTGAAACAGCTTATAGCGAGCTCATTGACGAAGAAACGCATTGGAGACTAAAACACGATCTCGTTGAGCATCTCGGACATTTAGATCTACCTCACCTTGAAGTGAGTTCCGACGACGAGTAGTTTGTTTTTATATTTTTCTAGTTTGAATGTAATTTTTATTTTTCTAGTTTGAATGTAATTTTTATTTTTCTAGGTTGTTTTTTTTAATTTAATGAAATGTCTTTTATTTAATTTTTATTTTTATTAATATTTTTTTAATTTATAAACATGCATAATTTTACAACAAATAAAAAAAAAAAAAAACCCAAGTCCCCTATTAGGGGAGTGCCGCCATCAAAATGGGGTGTTAGGGGAGTTTAAGAGGGGAGTTGACGTGACACTATCTGATTCGTGGTGTGTAAGAGAGGGGACTCCCCTCTTAGGGGAGTGCCCCTCTCACCCTAAAGATCATGGATGAGAAAAAAAAAGTAGATGGTAGTAATTTTACTCAAAAATTTCGGCCATCATAGTGGTGTCTCTCAAGTGTTCGGTTTTGATCCTTAGTGTTAAAATCCTTGCTAGTCTCGTGGTGTTTGTTGGAAGCTTGGGGTATACAAGCTTGAGGCCTTCTACTCTTGAAGGCAACCGTTTAAGAAACATCATCCGTTTCATCATCCTATTACTCCAAGAAGGTAATATTCTAAACACCCTATGGTTGTGTTTGATAGTATGCATCTTCATATATGGATCCGGGTTTTGGGATTTTATTTATAAATGAAGTTTATATCATAAAAGTAACATGTTTTAAATATTATTTCCGCAGCGTTTTTATTTCATATGGATGAAATTGCTTTGATAAACATGTTAAAATCCCATCAATGGCATCTAGAGCCGCTTATATGAGTGCATGCTTCAATAGATTAAAAATTTCGGGTTTCGGGTTTGAAAAAAACCCTATGGCCGAAAATTTTAATATGGTTATCCCTTGGTTTTTCAAGATTATTTTCTAACATGCATAAGTGAATCTTGAAAAATAATTTCATATGGATGATTTGTTTGTTTGGACAAAACTTACCTTTTCGGTTTTTTGTACATAACCGAAAATGGTCATAAAAGGGAACCATTTTATGCTTCTTGTAATTTACATATATATTTGGATATATATTTTGGTGCATATGACCTAGCCATGACCTTGTGTTGAATGATTGTGTTGTGTTGTGATTTATTTTATTTATTATTTCAATGGGTTGTAATAATTATTATTTTGTTCTTCCATTTGTAAGATATGTAATTTATTTATTTTCATTTGATATGTAAAATAAATAGATTATGTGCATTTTTCTTTTACTAGAAAAATGTATTAGGATATATTTTGTAAAAGAAGATGCACACAAAAATACGGGTTTGGTTTGGACCATAATATTCGGTCCAAAGAACTTCATCGTTCTCAACGGGATTTTAACCCGATAACCAAAACACATTTTTTGAAGTCCAAAGGAGTTTGGAGCTGAAAATAAAAGACTTTTGGAAGCTCAAAGAAGGTAGAGAAATCACAACACAAGAAGGAGACTTGAAGCATTTGGATGCGGGATCAAGTGGGAGTTCATCGACACATTACTTGTGTCATTTTTCACCCTTTAGGAAGGACCTTTTGGCACACTTGTTTCGGCTAACAAGTGTTGTCAAAATAGTTGGCTATGGTTATGCACCTATTGTCATGTATGCTATGCTTGTGTGGTTGTTTATTTTGTTGTTTAGATGATATGTAGATATGCATGACTTAACAAAGTAATAATCAACAACAAGCGTAAAATTGGTTCTTGACAAAATCATTAAAATGTTTAATAAAAGTTTTATTAAAAATTAATGATTTTATAATAAAATGGGTTTTATTAGAAAGAACCTTGAAAATTAGTTTTCATTAAAGTACCATTGATTTGAATGCATGCAAATGTATGGTACATAATATTTTCTAAACTAGAATTTTGAAATATTAAAAACTCTTTTATAAAACAAGTCAAACACCATCCTTTTATACAACACTCGAAACACTTGGGAACTCTTATTGTGGGATAAAGGTCACCTAACCACATTTGAGGGAACTTGTATTTTCGAGGTGGGTTTACCATGTTTGTGGGATAAAGGTCACCTAACCACTTATGTGTATAAAATCACACGTGTGTGTAAGTTAGACGACTTGATTTGGAAACCATGAACTTAGGGTCACCGAAGCATGGGGAACAAAGGTGTTGATGGGATTAAACATGCCAACTAAACATAAAGATGTTTAACCGATCCCATATGGCTAGAAATTGCAAAGAGTTGCAATTGTCAAACGTTGACTACCTTGTTAATTTAAATAGAGGGATAAAGGTCACCTAACCAATATTTAAATGTAACGTTGGATTCTAGATTTTAATTATTAATTGTCTTTAAGACACAAAAGGTTATTAATGATTAAAATATAATAATATCGAAAATACTAAAATTGAACTTGTTAAATTTTGTAGATGGCCGCTAACAATGCAAACCCGACTAACCAAATCGTCTGAAACCTATCACTAAGAACCATCCTTGAAAAGGATCGTCTCAACCATAACAACTTCATGATTGGTTTCGAAACTTAAGAATCGTTCTCAAGCAAGAGAAGATATCCTATGTGTTGGACGATCCTATTCCCGATGAACCTAACGTGGAAGATGTGGAAGCCTACAATGATTGGGTTAAGTATACCGAGGACTCCATGCAAGCCTTATGCCTCATGTTGGGAACTATGATTCCCGAAATTCAAAAGGATTTTGAACATCACGGGGCATACGACATGATTACCCAGTTAAAAGAAATGTTCCTACAACAAGCAAGGGTAGAACGCTTCGAAAATGTTCGGGCGCTTCATGCATGTCGAATGGAGGAAACCCAATCGGTATCATCTTATGTCCTTAAGATGAAAAGCCACATTGATCGCCTCGAAAGGCTAAATTGTCCCGTCTCTAAAGAGTTGGATACGGATTTGATCCTCAACTCTTTAACAAAGAAATTTGAGAGCTTTGTAATGAATTACAACATGAATGGATGGGACAAAAGCATTGGTGAGCTTCATGCAATGCTCAAAACGGCCGAAGCAAGTATGGGCAAAAAGTCTTTACCCGTCCTAGCGATCAATGAAGGAGGCAACAAGAAGAGGCCCCACCCCGACTCTAAAGCAAACTTTTCTAAAAGAAAGGGATACGTCAAAGGAAAGGGAAAGGGAAAAGCTAAAGCAGAACCCGCCAAACCAAAAGAGAAGAAGCAAAAGGTTGCTACGAAAGACCCATGTTTTGAATGTGGTGAGATAGGACATTGGAAGAGAAATTGTCCGACCTATCTCAAAGAGTTGAAAAACAAGAGGGATGCAGGGAAAATCTCAGGTACTATCTTTATGATACATGTCGAGCTTAAAGTTATTTCTTCTAACACATGGGTACTAGATACCGGATGTGGAACTCATATTTGCAATTCGTTGCAGGGGTTCAGAAGAAGTAGACATTACAAGAAGGGAGACACTAGTCTCTTTATGGGCAACGGAGCAAAAGTTGAAGTCGAAGCTCAAGGAGACTACGTTTTAAAGCTTCCAAGTGGCTTGGAAGTTATTTTGAAGAATGTTTTATATGCTCCTAGTTTGACTAGGAACATAATTTCTGTTTCCCTTTTGAGACAATGTGGTTTTAAATTTGAATTTGTTAACCAAGACATTTATGTTTCTATGAATGATGTGTTTTATTTTGAAGCTATGTCTTTAAATGGTATTTATGAATTAGATCATGATAACGCATCATATGATAGCTTAATGTACCAAGTAACCAACAAGAAACTCAAAATGGATTTGAGTGATTCCTACCTTTGGCATTGTCGCCTTGGACATATAAGCAAGAATCGCATGCATACACTTCAGAAAAATGGTCTTTTGAATACAAATGATGATAATTCATTTGATGTATGCGAATCTTGTTTGCAAGGCAAAATGACCAAGACACCCTTTAGGGGAACTTTTGAAAGGGCTAAAGACTTACTAGGTATCATACATTCAGATGTATGTGGTCATTTTAAGCCGATGACTAGGAATGATGAAATATACTTCATTACCTTTACCGACGACTATAGTCATTATGGTTATGTGTATTTACTAAGACACAAGGATGAAGAATTTGAAATGTTCAAAGACTTCAAAAATGAAGTAGAAAATCAACTCAAGAAAACAATCAAAGTCCTTTGCACCGATAGAGGAGGCGAATACCTTAGTGGTGCTTTTCAAGACCATCTTAGGAGTTGTGGGATTATCTCACAACTTACTCCACCTGGAACACCACAACACAATGGTGTGTCTGAAAGGAGAAATCGAACTCTATTAGATATGGTTCGATCAATGATGGCTAGAAGCACACTACCTATATCGTTTTGGGGTTACGCTTTGCTCTCTGCAGTTCGCATACTAAATATGGCCCCAACCAAGAAAGTGGAAAAGACACCTTTTGAAATATGGCATGGAAACCCTCCATCATTATCATTCTTAAGGGTTTGGGGTTGTGAAGCTTATGTTAAGCATTACACTCCAAATAAATTGGAAGTCTGATCCACTAAGTGTATTTTTTTTAGGATATCCTAAAGATGATATAGGATATTATTTCTACGACCCAACCGAGCAAAAGGTATTTGTTGCTCGAAAGGGTAAGTTCTTAGAAGCTTAGTTCCTTATGGAAGGAACTAGTCATAGAACACTGGAACTTGAGGAGGATCAAGAACCACAAGACGATACACCTTTGGTTGATACTAGCACTCGACAAGAGGTTGTTGAAAATGATCAAGAGGTTGATCAAAACACACAAAATGTTCGCAGATTTGGTAGAATTAGTAGTCCACCTGAAAGATATGGATTTTTTATCGATGGATGCTACGTGGTAGATTCAGATAAACCAACTACATACCATGATGCAATGTCAAAATCCGATTGCGACAAATGGCTTGAAGCCATGAATATAGAGATGTAATCCATGTATGACAACCAAGTTTGGGAATTGGTTGTGCCACCACTTAACTCTAAAGTAGTTGGAAGTAAGTGGGTTTTCAAGAAGAAAACAGATATGCATGGTAACTTGGATACTTACAAAGCAAGACTTGTAGCAAAAGGTTTCACTCAAACTCAAGGGATTGATTATGATGAGACCTTCTCGCCTGTGGCGATGCTAAAGTCAATCAGGATATTATTTGCCATAGCTGCATATTATGACTATGAGATCTGGCAATCGGATGTCAAAACGGCGTTTCTTAATGGATATCTTGATGAAGATGTCTATATGGTTCAGCCTGAAGGTTTTGTCAATCCAAAACATCCTGACAAAGTATGCAAGTTAAAGAAATCAATCTATGGATTGAAACAAGCATCTAGAAGTTGGAATCACCGTTTTGATGAAGAAATTAAGAATTTTGGATTCATCAAGAACGGCGATGAAGCTTGTGTGTACAAGAAAGCTAGTGGGAGCATCATCACTTTCTTAGTACTGTATGTCGATGACATTCTACTATTTGGGAATGACATTCCAACCATGGAAGGTGTAAAAGCTTGGCTTGGAAGTTGTTTTTCCATTAAGGATCTTGGTGAAGTAGCCTACATTCTGGGAATAAAGGTCTATAAGGATAGATCAAGGCGCTTGATAGGTTTAAACCAAAGTGCATACATTGACAAAGTCTTGAATAGGTTTCAAATGGAGATCTCTAAGAGAGGTTTTGTACCTATTCAAAAGGGGACAATATTGAATACATCTCAATGTCCAAGCTCAAAGGATGAGCAAGAGAAAATGAAAAGAATCCCATATGCGTCAGCTATAGGATCCATCATGTATGCAATGATATGCACCAGACCGGACGTCTCATGCGCCTTGAGCATGACGAGTAGATACCAGCAAAATCCAGGTAACAGTCATTGGATGGCTGTTAAAAGCATATTGAAATATCTTAGGAGGACTAAGGATATGTTCTTAATATATGGATCTGGTGAGGAGGAACTCGTTGTAAAGGGTTACACGGACGCGAGTTTCCAAAACGATCGAAGTGATTCTCGATCACAATCGGGGTATGTCTTCATTTTAAATGGTGGAGCAGTCTCCTGGAAAAGCTCAAAACAAGACGTAGTAGCATTGTCCACTACAGAATCATAATACATCGCCGCTTCATTGGCAGCCCAAGAAGCTGCATGGTTGAAGAAATTCATAGCCGACCTAGGGGTGGTCCCTACCATTCAAGACCCCCTAGAGATCTTTTGTGATAACGAGGGTGCGATTGTTCAAATCAAGGAACCTCGTGCGCACCAAAAGACTAGACATATCGAGCGGAGATTCAACTACATAAGGGATGAAGTTGAAAAAGGAAAGATATGTATCCGCCAAGTTCACACCGATCAAAACATTGCGGATCCACTCACGAAGCTCCTTGACAGGGCAAAACATGAGGGTCATACATGTGCCTTAGGACTTCGATATTCTAGTGATTGAATTTGATCAATTTTGTATTTGGATATTGAAACAATTGTTATTTTAACTCTTTTATGGTATTTTGAGTTACGTTTCATATTAGCATGTTTAAATCCGTGAATAAGTTAATTATTCTAAATGTCCGTAGTCGATCATAATTGTGGGAACAAATATGAATGTAAGACTATTATGAACTTGGATTGGTGGATATTCATTTAGAATGAATATAGAGTAAAGTGTTGCTGCCAAAGTTCATAGATATTTGTGGGATACAAATATTGGACCGACTCGCTCTCAAATATTACTATATGGAATCATTTGTGATTGATCATAAGTAAATTTGAGTAAAGGCGAATATCATAGTATCCTCTGACCTGAGATACATATTGGGTCTTGATATTCACCAAGTACTATACCGTGACCTAGTTCTTCGTTGTCTATAATAAGGCAGCACATAAGGCTAAACTCAGGTGTGGTACAAGGTGATTGTGAGAGACGTATGTAGTCAAGAAGGGATTTGTTCCTCTTATTCGTTGAGAGTAAGATGTCTAAGGCCTGATAAAGTTAAATCAATAGAGAGTGATCACTCTATGTCTCTGGATTTAACATGATATCTGTATCGAAAGGATAAATGATAGATTCACCTAAATCATGTTCAAGTAAGGGACTTGAAAGGGATGATGTTATCGAATGGCAAATATAGTCATACGTATTGGGGGTAGTAAACCGTAGTTAGGCGTCATTTACTGCTTGCATCAATCTTCTATGTATCTTGTGCAAGTGGGAGATTGTTGGACTCTGTATGCCCAAGACACATATTAAATTGATGTGGCTAGTACGTTATGATCCAAGTCGAGTCATACCCAATAACAAGCTAGACAAACACTTATATTATTTATTTGTGATATGATCAAACAAATAAATATTAACACTTACAATATTTAGAAATTGGTGTTCTAAATAATTACACTTGAGAAACCAATAAATTATATGGATAATTTATTTTGAGAGAATATTTTATTTTGTTATTTAATGGGTTAAATGACATTATAAAAGATTACATAAAGTCTTGCAAACATATGGTGTAATATTTTATAAAAGTTATAAAATAAACAAGACTTAAAATTGTTAAAAGAAAATTTATTTAAAAAAAAACACCCTCCAAAAATCGGCCAACATGTGGTATTCCCAAGAAGTTGTGGTCCAATCACATTTCATGCATTTGCATGGATCTTGATTGGGTGATCTTCCCTAAGTGGTTTGGTCCAATGGGATGACATGCATGTTGTCATACTTGCATGTGTTGTGATTGGGAGTTGGTGGTGACAATATTCTCTCTAAGTTTATAAAGATCATGGATGACAAAAAAAAAGTAGATGGTAGTAATTTTACTCAAAAATTTCGGCCATCATAGTGGTGTCTCTCAAGTGTTCGGTTTTGATCCTTAGTGTTAAAATCCTAGCTAGTCTCGTGGTGTTTGTTGGAAGCTTGGGGTATACAAGCTTGAGACCTTCTACTCTTGAAGGCAACCGTTTAAGAAACATCATCCGTTTCATCATCCTATTACTCCAAGAAGGTAGTATTCTAAACACTCTATGGTTCTGTTTGATAGTATGCATCTTCATATATGGATCCGGGTTTTGGGATTTTACTTATAAATGAAGTTTATATCATAAAAGTAACATATTTTAAATATTATTTCCGCTGCGTTTTTATTTCATATGGATGAAATTGCTTTGATAAACATGTTAAAATCCCATCACAACCGTCACATGTAAATTTTTTGCAGAAAATTGAATTTTTCTTCTACTTCCAATGCATGCAACGTCATACTTCATAAGAGAATAGAGAGACACGGGGCATAAAAATGATTAGGGGCTATGAAAGTAGCCGCCTACTTATTCAATGCTTACTCACAGATGGGGGCTTCAAACTCTGCCATTTACCCACTGCACCAGATATCATCTTAAATAAAGAGAAAGAAAAGGAAAAAGAAAATCTTGAGTTGTTAATACCATTTATGGCATAAGTATCACTTTCTTCTATAAATATTAACAACTCTTGAATACTTTCTTCATCACAACAACAACCTTCACTTCAAAACTTTCTTAGAAATTTCACTTTCAAAAACAAAAATGGCAAAAGAAATGAAGTCTGAGCGTTTTCCTCTCCCTCTTCACACACATCACAACCTTAGACTTAGGTCGAAACTGGAAGGTCCTGCATGGGAGGACTGTCGAGCGGTGTACAACATGATAAAGCAAAGTCCTTTGGGCTATGCTGTATCTACATATGTCACTATCTACCCTGCACTCCTCCAAGAATTTTGGTGGAATGCTGAAATCATCTTCAGTGGCACCAACATGTGGATAGAAAGCAAGGTGATGGGTTTTAGAATCATTCTAAAGGAGGAAACTCTCAGGGATGCCCTCCAGCTGGCTGATGATCCAGACACCACCTTCTTCAAGAGGGAAATGCTAGAAGAAACTCTGAAGGATATGGGTTATCGAACACCCTATGTTTCAAGGCAGATCAGCAAGTCTGGTTTTATTCAACCATTCCAGTACTTGGTGACACAGCTCAGTGACTACTTCTCAAAGAAGATATGACACTTCAACGAGCTGTCTTACAGGATGATGGAGGTGGTACATGCAGTTGTACAAGAAAAACCGTACAACTTTTCCAAGTTTCTCATGAAAGACTTGGAATCAAACATGCACACCCGTCAACCTTTTCTGATCTACCCTCGCTTTGTAACCAAGGTGATAACTAGCCAGCTGGACTTCGGGGGAGCAAGAAGCTGGTACCCAAGGGCCCAGGCGGCTTTACAAGAAAACATGAATGTTCCCTCTGTCACACCCCGACCACGTTAAAACAACAAAACCGTGGCGGAAACGTCGGGGAGTGTTGTAACAGAATCATCGTTTCACAACCATGGTAATTAAAAGTTTTGTTTCATTGATTTATTAAGTAATGTACATTGTCTTAAACCAAACAAACTAATCGAACATAGTCTATTATCGTTTTTAAGTCACTAAAGCCACGTCCGGATCCTAAGTGAACTTGCTTCCTAGCAATCAACATCAAGCATTATCACCTGAAACATATGTAAAAACATAGTTAGCAAAGAAATGTTGGCGAGTACATAGGTTTAATAAGAGTATCAGAATCATGGCTCGTTTATATATATTGCAATACCTCGAAAACCTTGTTTTTGAAAAGTATATAATATTGCAACATGATTAACCAACTCAAATCAAGATGGTTATAATTTATAAAATCTCGTAGCCATGATTCTTAACCCCAAAACATTTGTTTTAGTAAACCAATTCGTAAAACATCTCATTAAAAACTCGTTAATAAAACTCGTATGGTTTATATCTTTTCGAAAAGCTCATTGTGTGACATCGTTTCAAATCGTTTCCCCAGGTGAACTAAATAATGACATGAAATGTAATATGATGAAAGCACTTATATATAAGATGTACCAGCGGCGTATCTACCATGCTTCTATCATGTTACACCCATCCCATTACCTAATCACAACCCAAACCAATCGTTCGTTCAAATCGTTTTATCTCGTTTAAGTCGTTCCAAATCGTTTTAACTCGTCCCAAAATCGTATTCGTTTTAATTGTGAAACTACTTTTGGTCGTCTCGCTAATAACATTCAAACCTTCATGACTCGACTACCTCGTTTCTCGCATTAACAAACCACCAAAGGGTAAGTTAACAATCATCAGATTCGATCGTTACCTACATAACCCCCACACATAACCATGGGTGTAGTCTGATAACGGGATTTGTCAGATCCTATGGTACCATAACCTAATACTGGTCGGCTTGATCAATGCTAATGAATGTCATTCGTTATGTAGTTACAACCAACAAGTTTCGTTCACATTATCGAAATCGTATTTAGTTTAATATAAACCATCTTAATCGTTTTTGAAAACATCGTTAAAATATCGAAATCATTTTAATACATATGAATCACTGCAAAACAATTGAAAATAGTAAAATAGGGGAACTATGTACTCACATTGAATAGAAGGGTATCATTGATCTAAAGAACTTAGCGAAGCTCAGACAAACCAAGGAAATTCAAGTGGTACCTAGTAATCGGATCACTAGTAAATAATCGACACCTAAATCGAAAGATCGGATAGAATGAGGTCTTGTAAACCAAATGAGTGTTGGAACTCATATGATATGGTTTAACAAAGCCTACATCCTAAATCGGAACTTAGCCTAAGTGCTTTCGACCCGTTACGACCCATTAAGGTAGCTTATGCTACTTTAACGCGTCGTTCGCGCAAAACTATGTTCGGATGGTTAACTATGTGCTATGTCAAGTCTTATATGCCCAATAATACCTAAACATGTTACTAAATCAGATTATATGTCAAAAACATGTTCACATATGTAATATACGGATTTAACCTTCAAAAGGGCGTTTTGGTCATTTTCTATGGGCATACAAGCTAACTAGCAAATGACTAACCAATCCTATGTGATCATAAGGTATAACCTCAGTGGTTATTCCCTATGCAACTATGATCACTAATCGAACTTGATCGGATCCTAATGATCGACCAAACGGGTCGGGTTCGAAAGTCTAAGCGGTAGTTTAGACCGCTTAACTTACGACCTTAAACAAGCACTAAACTAATAGTGACGAGTTAAACATGTCATGTTTAACCTACTTAGAAAACTGATTTGGTATCAAAACAATGGGTTTTGATACCCGAAAATAGTTCCGTTGCAAAATGCGTGCTAAAACGCATTTTGACCGAAACTTTGACTCGTCACTACGCCTAGTTAATGTGGTAATCAGTAGGTATAATCGCTAAGGATTATAACCATCGTGATTACAATCACGTTGCAAAGTTCAATTGAACTTTGACTTGACCAATTGATGGTCAAAACCGAAAGTCAAACCGTTGGCCAAACTGTTTGACTTTCTGCTTAAACATAAAGAATAAGCATGAAAGAATACTTACAAAGGGTCCTAGCTATCTTTTCTACAAAGAATAATCAGATTAGAAAGCTCCAAACACTTGGGAGAGCTCTCAATTCAGATTGTAGAGAAGAGAATGAGGAGTGAGCAATGAATGAATGAAATGGATGGGCTATTTATACTTGTTGCAAGATCATAGGATCATAACAAGTGTTTGTGTAGTCCCCAAGCATTAAATCATGACCATCCAAGTGTTATGAGCAGATAGGAAGCCTTGGGGAGGTGTTAACTTGGTCCCCAAAACATGAAAATTGCGTACAAGGGCCTCAAGAACGAGCTGGGAAGCAGCTGTGAAGTTTCTGATCTGCAAGTCTGACATGGACCGCGTAAGATTATGGGTAGGCTTACGCGGGCCGCCTGGCCTACTTTCCAGAAATTGCAGTTTGGCCCCTGAACTTGTAAAACTTGTGTTTCGGCCCATTTTTGACACGTTTAAGCCCCGTTAACCTCATTTCAAGGCTCTAAAATGAAGTTAAAGTATAGGGAACTCAAAAAATGTTCAAAAATATCTCGGAGGTCGGTTCGTTTGGTCGTACGGTCGCGTTGTTCGTTAAATTACGACGAAAATCAAACGGACGCGAAAACGAACCAAATTAAGTGACGAACGGTATTTTTGCATGCCGGTCACTAAAATATAAATATTTTAGTGTGTACAAAATTTTTGGATGTCCAGATGAGGTCAAAACGTAAGATATGCGTGAAAATGCAAACTTACGCCGTTTTTGACACTTTTAGTCCCTGTAAGATCAAATAAGCATGTTTTTGCACACTGAACCACTCAAAGCTTATTTCTAAGTTGTGTTTAGGTTATTTATGGTATGTTTAGATTATGATCAAGTTCCGGACTCTTCGATACCCTACGAATCGGTATAGTTTCGCAGTTTGACACAAATAGTCCCTGCGATCGAATAGACTTGTTTTCAACACACCAAACCATCCAAAACTTATTTCTAAGTTATGTGAAGGTTATTTTAGGTATGTTAAGCCTATGTCACTATTCCGGAGTGTTTTCGCGTCAAACTGACTGCGTTTACGCACCAGTTTGCGTATAACTTTCTAGAAAGCGATTTAGAGTTTGAAATCGGAATCGAATCGAATTGTAAAATCATCAAACACAAATACACATATAATAACACCAAACACATTGTTTTTATTGATAATTATCATTGTTTTACATTGTTCATCGATTACAGAGCACAGTTGTCACAGTCTCCCCTACTTTAGGAAATTTCGCCCCGAAATTTTAACTAGCGGAAACTTGAGAGAACAATTGTGGATATTTCGCCTTCATTTGGTCCTTACGTTCCCAAGTAAACTCTGGGCCACATTTGGATTCCCAACGAACCTTGACCAAATGAATTCATTTGTTCTTCAACTGTTTGTATGTACGGTCCACTATCTCCACAGGTTTCTCGACAAAGTGCATCGTTTCATCGATTTGGATTTCGTCGAGTGGAATGTGAAGATCAGCGTCAGCTAAACACTTTCGCAGATTGGACACGTGGAAAGTCGAATGAATATTTCCAAGCTCTGGAGGTAGCTCTAGTCGATAGGCAACCTTTCCAACCCTTTCAACAATCTTAAATGGTCCAACATATCGTGGTGCAAGTTTTCCTTTCTTTCCAAATCTCACCACTCCCTTCCAAGGCGACACCTTGAGTAGGACATGGTCTCCGATTTGAAATTCTAAGGGCTTGCATCCTAAATCCGCATTACTCTTTTGACGGCATCAAGCTGTCACAAGATTATCGTGAATTTTCTTGATTTTGTTTGTTGTTTCCAGAACAAGCTCCGGCCCAGTAAGTTGAGCTTCACCGGTCTCATTCCAACAAACAGGTGAACGACATTTTCGACCGTAGAGAGCCTCGAATGGTGCCATTTTAATGCTAGCATGATAGCTATTGTTGTAAGAGAACTCTGTCAATGGAAGATGAGAGTCCCAATTACCACCAAAGTCAATCACGCATGCCCTAAGCATATCCTCCAAAGTTTGAATCATTCTATCAGATTGTCCATCTATTTGGGGATGATAAGCAGTGCTTAGATTTAGTTGGGTTCCCATAGCAGATTGCATGGTCCTCCAAAAATGAGATGAAAATCGAGCATCACGATCAGATATGATGTCCAAAGGAACACCATGTCGAGATACAATCTCATCAACATAAATCTTTGCAAGTTTATCAGCAGATAGATCCTCGCGAATCGCAATAAAATGAGCTGACTTCGTTAATCGATCGACAACAACCCATATAGCATCATGACCCTTAGATGTACGCGGTAATTTAGTGATGAGATCCATAGCAATGTTCTCCCACTTCCAAACTGGTATCTCTGGTTGTACAAGCAAACCAAATGGTCGTTGATGTCCAGCCTTGACTTTAAGGCAAGTTAGGCATTTCGACACATACAAGGCAACATCTTTCTTCATACCAGGCCACCAGAACTTGGTACGAAGATCCTTGTACATTTTATCAGCACCAGGATCGATAGAATATCGAGACTTATGAGATTCGTCCATCATTAAAGTGCGAAGATCGTCTTGTTTCGGAATCCACAAACGATCCATGAAATAGAGTAAACCATCGTCTTTCGTTTCGAGTTTAAGCTCAAGCTGATGTGGTAATTCCTTACCTATCAAATCTTGTGAAACACAAGATTGCTGAGCTTGAAGAACACGAGTTTGGAGATCAGATAGAGTTCGAACAGAATGAAGCTTGACTCGCTCCTTTCGACTAAGCACATCAGCTACGACATTCGCCTTACCAGGATGGTAGCGAATTTCGCAATCATAGTCGTTCAAGAGTTCAACCCAACGTCGTTGCCTCATGTTCAACTCCTTCTGATTAAGAATATGCTGGAGACTTTTGTGGCCTGTGAAAACCACACACTTCGTACCATAGAGGTAGTGTCTCCATATTTTAAGAGCGAAAACCACAGCTCCTAACTCAAGATCATGAGTCGTGTAGTTCTTCTCGTGAACTTTCAGTTGTCTAGACGCATATGCTATCACTTTACCTCGTTGCATAAGAACACAACCAAGGCCTAAGTTGGACGCATCGCAGTAGACAACGAAATCATCGTTTCCCTCGGGCAGAGATAGAACATGAGCATCACATAGCTTCCGTTTCAGCGTTTGGAACGCTTCTTCTTGTTTGGGTCCCCACTCGAAAGGCTTATTCTTTTGAGTCAAAGCAGTGAGTGGAACCGTGATCTTTGAGAAGTTTGAAATAAAACGACGATAATATCCAGCGAGACCAAGAAAAGATCGAATCTCGGTAGGCGTCGTCGGTGTATTCCAATCCTTGATTGCAACAATCTTGGATGGATCCACATGAATATCTTGCTTGTTGACAATATGACCCAAGAACTGAACTTCTTTAAGCCAGAATTCACACTTAGAGAATTTAGCAAAAAGTTGTTCCTTCTTCAGGAGTTCCAATGTCAAACGAAGGTGTTGTTCGTGATTGGCTCGAGACTTCGAATAAATGAGAATATCATCGATGAACATAATGATGAACTTGTCTAAATAAGGTTTACAGACCCTATTCATTAAGTCCATAAAGATAGCTGGAGCATTCGTCAAACCAAAAGGCATGACAGTGAACTCGTAATGTCCATATCTCGTGCGGAATGTAGTTTTGGGAATATCTTCTTCGAACACACAAAGCTGATGATACCCAGAACGCAGGTCGATATTGGAAAAACAGGTAGCACCTTGCAGCTGATCAAAGAGATCATCAATTCGGGGTAGGGGATATCGATTCTTGATGGTAAGCTTATTAAGCTCACGATAATCGATACACATTCGAAAAGATCCATCTTTCTTTTTCACAAAGAGGACAGGAGCGCCCCAAGGTGAATAACTTGGACGGATGAATCCTTTATCAGATAATTCTTGAAGCTGTTTCGATAATTCTTGTATCTCAGATGGTGCAAGACGATAAGGTGCTTTCGCAATCGGGTTAGCATTGGGTACAAGGTCAATATGAAACTCGACTTGACGAACTGGTGGCAAACCAGGCAGTTCATCAGGAAACACCTCTGGATAATCCCGAACAATCGGAATATCCTGAATACTCTTGCTCTTGCCTTTCTCCTAGGTGACATGTGCCAGAAAAGCAACATATCCTTTTCGTAGATAGGTTTGAGCTTTCGTACACGACATGAGTTTCAATCCACCAGATGGTTTCTTGCCACGAACCTCTAGGACATCACCAGACGAAAGAGGAATACGAATGATCTTATTGAAACAAACAACCTCGGCATGATGTTTGGTTAACCAATCCATCCCCATGATAATGTCAAAACTCCCAAGTTGCATCGGTACGAGCTCAATGGGGAAAAGATGGTTATCGAGGTTCAATTAACAACCATGAATAACATAATCGAGAACAAGAGGTTTACCAGTAGCAACTTCAACAGATAAGGGCTTCCTTAATTTAGTTCTAGGTATTGTAAGTAAAGGCTCAAAGGATAACAAAACAAAACTCCTATCAGCACCAGAATCGAAAAGAACAGATGCAAGTTGGTTGTTAACAAGGAACGTACCGTTAACAACCTCGTTGTCCGCCCTCGCCTCGTTCGCGTTTAGATTGAATACCCGTCCACGAGTGGGATTCACATTTGCGTTCGCGTTTGCATTTGGATTTGCATTCGCATTTACCAATCTCGGGCAATTGTTGCGGAAATGACCCATTTCTCCGCAATTAAAACACGAACCAGGTGGGAATCTCGCAGCATTCCCTTGAGCTTGTGCTGGAACCTGGGTAGCTTGATTTTGACCAAAACGACAAATGTTGGCCAAATGCCCAAGTCTACCACACGTAGCACATTGTTTACAGGCCTGTTGGGCAACATGGTGACCATTACATCGTGTACAGTGTGGTGCAGTACCAGCATATGCTTTCTTTGCAGGAGGTTGAGTCGGTGGGTTCTGAGCAGCCTGTGCTGTAACAACAAAGTTCTGAGCACCCTTTCGCTTTCTCGACTTCTTCGACGACTCACCTTTCTTACCCTTACCCTTTTCCTTATCAGAATCGGTTGACTTCTTTTTATCACTCTTGCGGGTGAGTTTACCCTTCCTGACTTGGGACTCAGTCAGGGTAGCCGACAACTCGATCGCATGACGGACGGTAATAGGATTAACGCCGGTCACAATATCCTGAATGGAATCGGGTAAACCATCGATATACCTCTCGATTTCTTTCTCCAGTGGGGTAACCATAGTGGGATACAACAAACTAAGCTCCTTGAATCGATCCGTATAAGCACGGTGTTCTCCCCCGTCTTGTTTCATATCGTCAAATTCTCATTCCAAAGCTCGAATTTCGTGACGGGGACAGAACTCTCTCATCATGAGAGCTCGAAGCTCATCCCAAGTTTGCGCTAATGCTTCGGCACCCCTATCATGCATCACTCTGTTCCACCATGTAAGAGCTCGCTTCTCAAACACGCTTAAAGCAAACTCAACTTTACGCGCATTCGGACACTGCACATGTCTGAATGTGCTCTCGATACTCTAAAACCACTGCAGGAGCGCAGTTGCTCCTTGTGACCCAGAAAACTTAAGCGGCTTCGCAGAATTAAAATTCTTGAAATTACATTGTGCGTTATTGTTGTTATTATTGTTATTGTTGTATAACTAGTGGATTTGGGTCACAACGCCTGGAAGTACAGCAGCCATTTGCTGAGAGACAAGGGTTGCGATTTCCTCAGCAGTAAAAGTTTGAGCATCGCGTCGAGGAGGCATTGTCTAACAAGGAAACACGAGAAACGAGTGAGGTCGACAATTTGGAGAAACAAAAGAGGTATTGAAAACATCGACAAAACACAAGGAGTGCGATCATTTGTTCATTACCTCGAACAAACAAACGACACGCAGTGACTAATCAAAGTAAATAGGTCATAATAATGTATCGATGAAGACATGCTCGCCTATAAGTGAACACTCACCCCAAGAGTTCCCAGGTAAGAGTGACTGGTCCGATACTGGGGATTTGTACGAACACTCTAGCCTTAGACAGAAAACTCAGGGTACAGGCATTCACTCTTCCAGTTTGCACGTGTTCACATTATTTAGACCCAAACTTTGACGAGATTTTGAAAACTGAGAGGGTTCAAAACCTTACAATCAATCATCCAAGGATAGATGATTAATTTTCGGAGCGAATTTGTTATTGTGTTCTCGTTGTGGTTATCACCTAAGGATAGGTGACGGTATTGTTTTAAAATATAAACGCAAGATAACTCGCGTTAGGGTCCTAGAAAGTTATAGTCTAGGTCAAAGCAATGCTAATAACCTAATTCCCTATAACCATTGGCTCTGATACCAACTCTTCTGTCACACCCCGACCACGTTAAAACAACAAAACCGTGGCGGAAACGTCGGGGAGTGTTGTAACAGAATCATCGTTTCACAACCATGGTAATTAAAAGTTTCGTTTCATTGATTTATTAAGTAATGTACATTGTCTTAAACCAAACAAACAAATCAAACATAGTCTATTATCGTTTTTAAGTCACTAAAGCCACGCCCGGATCCTAAGTGAACTTGCTTCCTAGCAATCAACATCAAGCATTATCACCTGAAACATATGTAAAAACATAGTCAGCAAAGAAATGCTGGCGAGTACATAGGTTTAATAAGAGTATCGGAATCATGGCTCGTTTATATATATTGCAATACCTCGAAAACCTTGTTTTTGAAAAGTATATAATATTGCAACATGATTAACCAACTCAAATCAAGATGGTTATAATTTATAAAATCTCGTAGCCATGATTCTTAACCCCAAAACATTTGTTTTAGTAAACCAATTTGTAAAACATCTCATTAAAAACTCGTTAATAAAACTCGTATGGTTTATATCTTTTCGAAAAGCTCATTGTGTGACATCGTTTCAAATCGTTTCCCTTTGTGAACTAAATAATGACATGAAATGTAATATGATGAAAGCACTTATATATAAGATGTACCAGCGGTGTATCTACCATGCTTCTATCATGTTACACCCATCCCATTACCTAATCACAACCCAAACCAATCATTCATTCAAATCGTTTTATCTCGTTTAAGTCGTTCCAAATCGTTTTAACTCGTCCCAAAATCGTATTCGTTTTAATTGTGAAACTACTTTTGGTCATCTCGCTAATAACATTCAAACCTTCGTGACTCAACTACCTCGTTTCTCGCATTAACAAACCACCTAAGGGTAAGTTTAACAATCATCAGATTCGGTCGTTACCTACATAACCCCCACACATAACCATGGGTGAAGTCTGATAACGGGATTTGTCAGATCCTATGGTACCATAACCTAATACTGGTCGGCTTGATCAATGCTAATGAATGTAATTTGTTATGTAGTTACAACCAACAAGTTTCGTTCACATTATCGAAATCGTATTTAGTTTAACATAAACCATCTTAATCTTTTTTGAAAACATCGTTAAAATATCGAAATCGTTTTAATACATATGAATCACCCCAAAACAATTGAAAACAGTAAAATAGGGGAACTATGTACTCACATTGAATAGAAGGGTATCCTTGATCTAAAGAACTTAGCGAAGCTCAGACAAACCAAGGAAATTCAAGTGGTACCTAGTAATCGGATCACTAGTAAATAATCGACACCTAAATCGGAAGATCGGATAGAATGAGGTCTTGTAAACCAAATGAGTGTTGGAACTCATGTGATATGGTTTAACAAAGCCTACATCCTAAATTGGAACTTAGCCTAAGTGCTTTCGACCCGTTACGACCCATTAAGGTAGCTTATGCTACTTTAACGCGTCGTTCGCACAAAACTATGTTCGGATGGTTAACTATGTGCTATGTCAAGTCTTATATTCCCAATAATACCTAAACATGTTACTAAATCAGATTATATGTCAAAAACATGTTCACATATGTAATATACGGATTTAACCTTCAAAAGGGCGTTTTGGTCATTTTCTATGGGCATACAAGCTAACTAGCAAATGACTAACCAATCCTATGTGATCATAAGGTATAACCTCAGTGGTTATTCCCTATGCAACTATGATCACTAATCGAACTTGATCGGATCCTAATGATCGACCAAACGGGTCGGGTTCGAAAGTCTAAGCGGTTGTTTAGACCGCTTAACTTACGACCTTAAACAAGCACTAAACTAATAGTGACGAGTTAAACATGTCAAAACATGTTTAACCTACTTAGAAAACTGATTTGGTATCAAAACAATGGGTTTTGATACCCGAAAATAGTTCCGTTGCAAAATGCGTGCTAAAACGCATTTTGACCGAAACTTTGACTCGTCACTACGCCTAGTTAACATGGTAATCAGTAGGAATAATCGCTAAGGATTATAACCATCGTGATTACAATCACGTTGCAAAGTTCAATTGAACTTTGACTTGACCAATTGATGGTCAAAACCGAAAGTCAAACCGTTGGCCAAACTGTTTGACTTTCTGCTTAAACATAAAGAATAAGCATGAAAGAATACTTACAAAGGGTCCTAGCTATCTGTCACACCCCAACCGATGGCGGAATCATCGGGGCATGGCACTGAGCGAAACAGATTGTCCAGAAGTTTCCATAACAACTATCATTACCATTTAATTTAAGTTAACATGTCCCATACCATGTCTCAAATAGCAAACAAATTATTACAGATAAACATCAAGACAAATATCCTGTTCCGACAACTCAGATTCAAACAAAAATAGTTTATTTATTGGTTTCTAAGACCCCATTTTCCTAGCTTCGATTTCATCACAGCGCAGAGAGCATCCTTGACCTTTCCTAGCCTCAAGTTCACAGCATGCTAAGCATGTAAACTTCCTAAGCACCTGTCACATACGTTAAAATAAAGTCAATACATAAAATGTAAAGGTGAGCATACAAGTTTGGTATTAGCATATAGAGTTCGAATTCGTTTACGCATAACCAGCACGTACACATAGTGAAATGAAGCACGTTAGTTATCGACATAGATCCATCGATACCAATGACTGCGGGTTGACTGCCTGAGGCAGTTCGCAATACATGATTACCACAATAATCCATGCAAGTAAAAGATCCTTAACAACCCCCGTGTGAACGGGTGCTGAGTCCAAACTATAGTACTATCGTTGCTAAGGCAGGTAGACAGCATTCCATGTGTAAATATAACAAACAAGCATTCATAAGCCACGTATAACATGAATTAACGGTTAGCGTTCAAATAGTTTGAGTAGTGTGATAGTTGTAGTTTGAATATTCGTAACGTATGTAACACCTAAAAGTGCTTAAAGCAAAAAGGGATTGAGTATACTCAGAGTGATTTATGGATTGAAGGGAGCGCTTAGCGAGTATGGTTAGCCTGAATAGATTCGATATCATAACGATAAGTGAAACGTATAACGGGAAACGAGTGTGAAAGGGTCGGACAACTGATCGATCGGACGGCAGTTCGATCGGACGGCTGACCGTTCGGCTGACAGCCCGTACGGTCTGCTGTTCGGTCGGTCGGTAGGCCGATCGGATGGCTGTTCGAGTGGATTGTTCCTTCCTTTGAGAAGGATGTGTTTGTGTATGATGGCTTGACCTTTGAAGTTTTCGTTGTAGCATTTTGAAAACATTGAAGTACCTTTACCTTTCAGGTCGGTCAATCGGACAGCTGTTCGATCGGCCGGCAACCCGATCGGTTAGGCATTCAACATGATTTCAAGGTTTAGTCTTTGAATTGGACAGGTGTTCGATCGGACAGGTGTTCGATCGGACAGGTCAACAAGTCAAAGACTTTAATGAATGTAAAGTGTGATGCAATGGATCGGATGGTTGATCGATCGAATAGCACAACTGCTGTTCGACCGGACAACAGGGTGTCACCTGATCGGACGGCTGTTCGATCGGGTGGTACTTCTAGTGCATTGAACATGTTGAAAATTGATTAAGTATTGAAGCATAGTATCTCATGATCCGAAGAGTAATCCGATCAAACAGTAGTACGATTGAACAACAGCTCGTTCAATACCATTCTTCAAAACAAGTTTTTGTGTGGGACCATGTGCTAGCCGATCGGCTGGCTGGTCGATCGGCTGACTATCCGATCGGCTGGCTGTCCGTTCGGACAGCAGTCCGATCGGTCAGCATCCTGACCTAATCAGCCTTGCGTCTAACACTTTGGTTATTCTGTTTGTTTGTCGTTTTATCGAGGTATTTCGACAGCGAGTAAAACCATAGGTCGTTCGTCCTTACTTGGTCCTTGGGGTCGGACAGGAATCACCTAATCCGGTTGGAGGACTGTTCGGAATGAAGTTTAGCATTTAACCCGGAGTCGGTTAATCTCGTGAATAGAATCTAGATCTTGAGCCGTATAACCACCGAAGTGATTTCTAAACCGGCTCGGGTTATGTTTCTTCTGGTTTGATTGAAAAGAGTTGAAGAAAGTTGGGAAAATCCATCCTTCAATCCTTTTCACCATGTATATGTTTAGATCTATAAAAGATCCTTGTTTGTTTATGTGGAAATCGGCTAGATCCAAGTCATTCTTGGTGGATTGAGGCCAAAACATGAAGTTCTTCAAGAACCCATGATGACATCATCCTAGAACACTTGATTCTTGATGATTTCACGGTTAAAAGTTTAGATTTGAAAGATAGAAAGGTGTAGGAGTGTGTATAGATCAAGAAAGTACAAGATTTAGGACGAAAACTTACCGGAATCGAGAGAAATCTGAGAAAAGGCGAGTTGAGCGTGCTGGTCGAACAAGGGTTTCCAAAAGTGGAAAGAATGACAATGACAGGGGTATTTATAGGATGACAAAAGAGGAAAGGGCTGGTTGATCGGCTGGCAGCTCGATCGGACAGCCTGTCTGATCGGACAGCAGTCCGTTCGGCTGGCTGTTCGATCGGCTGGGAGGCCTGATCGATCGGTTGCACCTTTCGAGTGTTTCGCGCGACGATTTCAGATATTTCGATCCCGATTGCGAGCGGTTCGATTCGATAGGGTTTCCTAGTCAAATTACTTTCAGTCTCAACTACTTCGTATCTAGCGTAATCTCTTTCCCACTATCTATCATGGTTCGATTGTGATTCGAGTTCGAGTTCGATAGCATTCGAGTTTCGATTGAGTTCGCTTGATTACACAACACAGCATAAATAAACATGCACAGGTAACACGTAAGGCACACACACACACACGTATAAACAACAAGTAAAATACGCAGTTCGAGTTGCGATTTGATTAGCATAGCTTGATTGTTAGTTGATTAACTTTATCGCATTGTTACTTCCTGTAGTTCACAGTCGTAGGTCGATTGAAATACGATTAATACTCATCGATTATTGCAATTAACAACACTTACTCCACATAATATAAATAAAAACAAAAAGATTCTACGAGTCAAGTTGCACGAAAACGATCGTTGACTTTGACCTTGACTTTGACTTTCACTTATGAAAACACGGGGTGTTACAGCCTCCCCTTGTTTAGGGAATTTCGTCCCGAAATTAAGCTGGGAGCTGCTACAACCGCCATGATTCATGTGAGGACTCTCTCTATCTAGACTTTCTCCTGGAACAACTGCGGGTACTTTGCCTTCATGTCGCTTTCGAGTTCCCAAGTGAACTCTGCGCCTCGCTTGCCTTCCCATCGGACCTTCACAATAGGAATGCGTGAGCGCCTGAGATGCTTGGTTTGGCGATCCATGATTTCGACAGGCTTTTCCATGAAGTGTAGTGTTTTGTTCATTTGTAGATCGTCTAGAGAGACATGTAAGTCATGGTCGGTGATACACTTTTGGAGGTTTGACACGTGGAAAGTCGGGTGGACGTTGCTAAGTTCCTCCGGTAGTTCGAGTCTGTAGGCGACTTTTCCGATCCTTTCCAGAATCTTAAAAGGTCCAACATATCGAGGCGCGAGTTTCCCTTTCTTGCCGAATCGGACCACACCCTTACAAGGTGATACCTTTAGGAGTACGTAGTCACCAACGCCAAATTCACGGGGCTTGCGCTTTTTATCGGCGTAAACTTTCTGTCGATCCCGAGCTTTCATCAGGCTGTCTCGGATTTGGAAAATTTTGTCTGTCGTTTCTTGTAATAGCTCAGGACCGGTTAGTTGCGAATGACCGATCTCGTGCCATACAATAGGTGACCGACATCTTCTTCCGTATAATGCCTCGAAAGGTGCCATTTCGATGCTAGAATGATAGCTGTTATTATACGAGAATTCGACCAATGGCAGGTATTTATCCCAATTACCACCGAAGTCCAAAACACACGATCGGAGCATGTCTTCAAGAGTACGAATCGTTCTTTCAGTCTGACCGTCGGTTTGTGGGTGGAAAGCAGTACTTAGATTAAGCGTTGTACCGAGTGCTGTTTGAAACGTTTCCCACAATCGTGAAGTAAACCGAGCATCACAATCAGAGATGATGTCACGAGGCGTCCCGTGATTACAAATGATCTCGTCGGTGTAGATTCGGGCTAATCGTTCTACCTTGTAGTCTTCTCGTATGGGCAGAAAGTGAGCTGATTTAGTCAAACGGTCGACCACAACCCATATGCTGTCGTGACCTGATGACGTGGGTGGAAGCTTGGTTACGAAATCCATAGCTATGCTCTCCCACTTCCACATAGGAATTAGTGGTTGTTCGAGTAAGCCAGAGGGTCTTTGATGTTCGGCCTTGATTCTAGCACAAGTTAGGCATTTTCCGACGTAGAGAGCGATATCCCTTTTCATGCCCGGCCACCAGTACTTATAACGAAGGTCCTGGTACATTTTGTCAGCACCGGGATGAATAGAGTATCTGGACTTGTGGGTTTCGTCCATCAGAATCTGTCGCAAATTGGTTCGCTTGGGAATCCAAATTCGGTCTAAAAAGTGGAATATCCCGTTTGACTTGCTCACCAGTTGGGCTCCATCGTGGTAGATTCTTTCTTTCTTCAAGGTGCGTTCGTTGAAACACGCGTGTTGAGCGTCGCGGATGAGGGTTTCGAGGTTGTGCTGGGCTTGAACATTACGAGTGCTAAGCAGGTAGCTCCGTCTGCTAAGTGCGTCGGCAACAACATTTTCCTTACCTGGGTGATAACGGATCTCACAGTCGTAATCGATGAGAAATTCTACCCATCGGCGTTGACGCATATTAAGTTCCTTCTGATTAAAGATATGCTGTAGGCTCCTATGATCGGTGAAGATCGTACACTTAGTACCATACAGGTAGTGTCGCCAAATCTTTAATGCAAAAACAACCGCGCCTAGCTCGAGATCATGGGTTGTATAGTTCTTCTCGTGGATTTTGAGCTGACGAGATGCGTAAGCTATGACCTTATCTCATTGCATAAGAACTAGGGCTGTAAACGAACTGAACGTTCAGCGAACAGTTCGTGAACCGTTCGGCGGGAAGTTCGTTTATGTTCGTTCGTTTAATAAACAGACGAACATGAACAAGAAATTTCGTTCGATTAGTTAAATGAACGAACATGAACAGAGGTCTCGTTCGTTCGATTGTGTTCGTGAACGTTCGGTAAGTTGTTCGTGAACATTCGTTGATTTGCGTTCGTTTATGTTCGTATGTTTGTGTTTTAATTGAAGATCTTTGTACTTTCTTATATTTTATTTGTACTTTTTATATTATTAAACTTTTATTTATTTTATTTCCCTAACAATTAAACTAGGAAATCCACTTTCACCATGTTTATGCATCATTTCCCTTTCATTTCTCATTATTTACATCCACGAATATTATCGACCCCCGTTCCACAATAAGGGATTCAAGTTCGAGTGCTACTCTCTGGGCCATCTATCTTTATCCTTCGTCGCGTTCGCCAAATTTATTTGTGTTCGTTTGTGTTCGTGAACCGTTCGTGAACACGCTCATTTCCTTAATGAACGAACACGAACATGAAATCTCGTTCGGTAAGTGTTCATGAACCGTTCGTGAACACATTTATTTCCTTAACGAACGAACACAAACAAGGCCTTGTTCGTGTTCGTTCGGTTTGTTTACAGCCCTAATAAGAACACAACCATGACCAAGGTTGGAAGCATCACAGTAGACAATGAAATCATTGTTTCCGTCAGGCAATGTGAGAACAGGAGCATTGCAAAGCATGTGTTTGAGGGTTTGAAAGGCAGACTCTTGTTTGGTTCCCCAGACAAAAGACTGGTCCTTATGCGTAAGAGAGGTAAGCGGCACAGCGATCTTCAAGAACCCTTCAATAAATCGTCGATAATAGCCCGCTAGTCCGAGAAAGGAGCGGACTTCAGACGGGTTCTTAGGTGTAACCCAGCTCTTGACAGCTTCAATCTTCGCGGGGTCGACGTGGATGCCTTGACTATTAATAATGTGACCCAGAAACTGGACTTCCTCTAACCAAAATTCGCACTTGGAGAACTTGGCATAGAGTTGGTTCCCCTGGAGTAGCTCGAGGACCAAACGTAGATGTTGCGCGTGTTCGGCCTTCGATTTGGAATAGATCAAGACGTCGTCGATAAATACAATGACGAAACGGTCGAGATATGGTTTACACACGCGATTCATCAGGTCCATGAAAACCGCTGGTGCGTTTGTTAGGCCAAAAGGCATGACAACGAATTCGTAGTGGCCGTAACGAGTACGAAACGCGGCCTTGGGTATATCCTCCTCTTGAATACGTAGCTGATGATATCTCGAACGTAGGTCGATCTTGGAGAAACACGTAGCGCCTTGTAGTTGATCAAACAAATCGTCGATGCGAGGTAGGGGATAGAGGTTCTTGATAGTTAACTTATTCAATTCTCGATAGTCGATGCACATCCTGAACGACCCGTCCTTCTTTTTGACGAAAAGGACTAGTGCGCCCCAGGGAGAGGTGCTCGGGCGAATGAAGCCTTTCTCAAGTAATTCCTGGAGTTGGGTTGAGAGTTCACGCATTTCTGACGGTGCGAGACGGTAAGGAGCCTTGGCGATAGGGTTGGCTCCAGGAATGAGGTCAATACGAAAGTCGATATCACGACTTGGCGGTAGTTCGGGAAGATCCTCTAGAAAAACATTTGGAAATTCTCGAACCACAGGAACGTCTTTCACTTCCTTCTTCTCTTTCTTTTCCTTCTCCGCTACTACAATGTTTGCCAAGAAAGCCCTGTATTCCTTGCGGAGATACTTACTGGCTTGGATACATGACATAAGCTTGAGCCCCTTTGAAGTAGTATCGCCATATACACACAATAAGTCACCATTTGCAAGCGAAAAACGAATCATCTTGTCGAAACATACAACTTCAGCATGGTTTTCTCGAAGAAAGTCCATGCCTATTATGACGTCAAAGCTTCCGAGTTGCATTGGAATAAGGTCGATCGAAAAGATGTGATTGTTGAGCTCAAGAGTACAATCACGGAGAACAGAATTGACAGTGGCGGTTCTTCCGGTAGCGACTTCCACATCGAATATCGAGGAGAGTTGGGAACGTTTACGACTAAGGAGTTTCTCAAATTCAAGTGACACAAAGCAATTATCGGCTCCGGTATCAAACAAACATGAAGCATAAATACCATTCACAAGGAACGTACCATTGACCACGTTGTTGTCGGCCTGGGCTTGACGCACGTTGAGGTTGAAAGTTCTGGCGCGTGCGGCCTGTTGTTGTTGCTGCTGTTGTTGTTGCTGTTGTGGCTGCTGTTGTTGAGGCTCTTGTTTCACAGCCCTGTTTGGGCACACATTGGTGAAATGGTTCGGGTCGCCACAAGCGAAGCAAGCTCTGGCTTTGACTGAGGGTGCCGGAGGAGCTTGTTGACCCTGTGGGCCAGTGAGTAGAGCTTGATTGGCAGGAGCTTGACGAATACGACAGTTGGCAGTAAAGTGGCCGTATACGTTACAATGAGCACAATAGCGGCATTTAATAGCAGTCGGGTGGTGGTAGGTGCAAGTAGGGCAGAGCGGATGTGGTCCAGTGTATGCACGCTTTGCAGGCGGTGCATTGGCCACAGGCGCCGCTACTTGACGCTGTTGGGCAGGCACAGTTTGAATCGGTGCAGCAGTGATCGCACAATTCTTGTTGCTGGAGCTGTTCTTTCTCTTGTTCTTCCTCTTGTTGCTCGATGAGGTGGGTTCAGCAGTTGGTGTGGTAGCGGTAGCTTGATGCAGATGCTTCGAAGTCTTATCCCAGACACCAGCCTTAACCCGCTTGTCGTTGATCTCAGCAGCTAGCAAATAGGTTTCCTCGATCGTCGTAGTCTTAGCCGCTTGCATGAAATCAGCAACGCAGTCGGGCAGGGCCCGGATGTACTTCTTGATCGTCATGTCGGGAGTCTTGACTTGATCGGGACAGATAATGTTGAGCTGTTTAAAACGAGCAGTAAGACCAGCATTGTCACCATCCTTTTGCTGGATGTGCCAAAATTCATCTTCTAGCTTTTGACGTTCGTGAGGAGGGCAGAATTCCTCTAGCATAACTTCCTTGAGCTCGTCCCACGACAGACCGTAGGCTGCATCGTTCCCTCGCTTGTTCCTCTCGGCCGTCCACCAGTCTAGTGCTCGGGACTGGAAAACGCCGGTAGCATTCAGAATTCGAAGGTCGTCAGGGCAACCACTTTGTCGCAGAGTAACCTCAATAGAGTCAAACCAGTGAAACAGTGCAGTGGGACCTCCTTCGCCAGTGAATTCTTTTGGCCCACAAGACTTGAATTGCTTGAAACTGAAGGGCCTTACGGCAGTCTTAGGAGCTTCGGTTCTCGATTCCTCGGATGATTTGCTAGCATTCTCATAAACATCACTCACAGCCTTTGCTACACTTTTCGTGATGATGGAAGCAAGGCGTTTGTCCCTCTTTTCCTGACGAGAGAGTGCATGACGGGATCCATACGACATGGTCTGCAACAGACATCGTCACAGGACTCATCACATTGTATTCGAATCTCACCTCACACGTCTACTACTTACTAAAGCTCAGTAACACGTACTGTGTAAACACATAGACTTATAACTATGCAAGTCACAGAATCACTTAATCACGTAACCACATAAACACTTAGAGTACAAATCACGTAATCACGTAGAGCACATATTCACACAATTTCCTAATCATGTAGCGTAAAGAAACAAGGAAACACATACGCATCTAGTCACTAGAGGCAGTTAGAAGACAGAAACCTAGGTCTGGAGAAAGAAGCTAGAGAGAGAAAGTTGCAAGGTGATTCATGGTTCTTGTACGATTTCAATTCTGTCAATAGAATCACTGATTATAGTATGTTCTTGTGTGTTCGGTCACGCACGTTCACGGATTTCGCATGTCGAACGTGTCGTTACGCAACCGTTTGGAGTCAAAATAAGCACGAAATCACAAGATGCAGTGTGAGTCGTGTGTGTCGATAGAAGTGGAAACAAAAATCGAGTAAATCTTAAAGTTTAAACACATAAACAGGAAAGCACATAAATAAGCACATAAAATCGGCGAAACCTCAGAGTCAGCAGTCGCGGACTCAAAATTGAAACACATGAAATTTGAGAAATAGATTGTCTGTGGCTAGTAGACTTCGACTAACCAAAGTGGTTCAACTATTCACAGGGACCTGTTGTGCACATTTAACCTTCAGGACTATGCCTTTGCCTCGATTCTTGGGCACTTGGCACGCATCCCGTTAGTCTTATTGTGACTTCAGGTCGTTGGAGTCCGTCGAGACTTTGGTGAGAGTTTGTATAGAAGCGGAACAAGTCGTCAAGGTTAGGGTTTCACTCCTGGCTTAACAACTTCGTTCCTGTTTTGATAAAATTGAGAAGATTATTCATCAAAATATGGATTTCACTCCTGATTTAGCATAATTCTCCTCATTTGTAGTTTAAAATGCGAGCTGAGTAAGCAACTTTAGTCGAGAGTTTGCGGTTTTCACACCTATTCTCGACTTTATTGCCCACTCATAGTGGTGATAGCGTAGAATAAGCGAGAATAACGAGAAGTAAGCTCGTACATAGCCCCTACTGGTTATGCACAAGTCGGTCTTGCTGGTTCTTAACTATAGTCTAGGTATCTAAGACTTCGACCCGGACTAGGTCGAGTCTTGCCTAATTCCCTATAGTTATGGCTCTGATACCAATCTGTCACACCCCAACCGATGGCGGAATCATCGGGGCATGGCACTGAGCGAAACAGATTGTCCAGAAGTTTCCATAACAACTATCATTACCATTTAATTTAAGTTAACATGTCCCATACCATGTCTCAAATAGCAAACAAATTATTACAGATAAACATCAAGACAAATATCCTGTTCCGACAACTCAGATTCAAACAAAAATAGTTTATTTATTGGTTTCTAGGACCCCATTTTCCTAGCTTCAATTTCATCACAGCGCAGAGAGCATCCTAGACCTTTCCTAGCCTCAAGTTCACAGCATGCTAAGCATGTAAACTTCCTAAGAACCTGTCACATACGTTAAAATAAAGTCAATACATAAAATGCAAAGGTGAGCATACAAGTTTGATAATAGCATATAGAGTTCGAATTCGTTTACGCATAACCAGCACGTACACATAGTGAAATGAAGCACGTTAGTTATCGACATAGAACCATCGATACCAATGACTGCGGGTTGACTGCTTGAGGCAGTTCGCAATACATGATTACCACAGTAATCCATGCAAGTAAAAGATCCTTAACAACCCCCGTGTGAACGGGTGCTGAGTCCAAACTATAGTACTATCATTTCTAAGGCAGGTAGACATCATTCCATGTGTAAACATAACAAACAAGCATTCATAAGCCACGTATAACATGCATTAACGGTTAGCGTTCAAATAGTTTGAGTAGTGTGATAGTTGTAGTTTGAATATTCATAACGTATGTAACACCCAAAAGTGCTTAAAGCAAAAAGGGATCGAGTATACTCAGAGTGATTTATGGATTGAAGGGAGCGCTTAGCGAGTACGGTTAGCCTGAATAGATTCGATATCATAACAATAAGTGAAACGTATAACGGGAAACGAGTGTGGAAGGGTCGGACAGCTGGTCGATCGGACGGCAGTTCGATCGGACGGCTGACCGTTCGGCTGACAGCCCGTACGGTCTGCTATTCGGTCGGTCGGCAGGCCGATCGGATGGCTGTTCGAGTGGATTGTTCCTTCCTTTGAGAAGGATGTGTTTGTGTATGATGGCTTGACCTTTGAAGTTTTCGTTGTAGCATTTTGAAAACATTGAAGTACCTTTACCTTTCAGGTCAGTCGATCGGACGGCTGTTCGATCGGCCGGCAACCCGATCGGTTAGGCATTCAACATGATTTCAAGGTTTAGTCTTTGAATCGGACAGGTGTTCGATCGGACAGGTCAACAAGTCAAAGACTTTAATGAATGTAAAGTGTGATGCAATGGATCGGATGGTTGATCGATCGAATAGCACAACTGCTGTTCGATCAGACAACAGGGTGTCACCTGATCGGACGGCTGTTCGATCGGGTGGTACTTCTAGTGCATTGAACATGTTGAAAATTGATTAAGTATTGAAGCATAGTATCTCATGATCCGAAGAGTAATCCGATCGAACAGTAGTTCGATCGAACAACAGCTCATTCAATACCATTCTTCAAAACAAGTTGTTTGTGTGGGACCATGTGCTAGCCGATCGGCTGGCTGGTCAATCGGCTGACTATCCGATCGGTCAGCATCCTGACCTGATCAGCCTTGCGTCTAACACTTTGGTTATTCTGTTTGTTTATCGTTTTATCGAGGTATTTTGACAGCGAGTAAAACCATAGGTCGTTCGTCCTTACTTGGTCCTTGGGGTCGGACATGAATCACCCAATCCGGTTGGAGGACTGTTCGGAACGAAGTTTAGCATTTAACCAGGAGTCGGTTAATCTCGTGAATAGAATCTAGATCTTGAGCCGTATAACCACCGAAGTGATTTGTAAACCGGCTCGGGTTCTGTTTCTACTGGTTCGAGTGAAAAGAGTTGAAGAAAGTTGGGAAACTCCATCCTTCAATCCTTTTCACCATGTATATGTTTAGATCTATAAAAGATCCTTGTTTGTTTATGTGGAAATCGGCTAGATCCAAGTCATTCTTGGTGGATTGAGGCCAAAACATGAAGTTCTTCAAGAACCCATGATGACATCATCCTAGAACACTTGATTCTTGATGATTTCACGGTTAAAAGTTTAGATTTGAAAGATAGAAAGGTGTAGGAGTGTGTATAGATCAAGAAAGTACAAGATTTACGACGAAAACTTACCGAAATCGAGAGAAATCTGAGAAAAGGCGAGTTGAGCGTGCTGGTTGAACAAGGGTTTCCAAAAGTGGAAAGAATGACAATGACAGGGGTATTTATAGGATGACAAAAGAGGAAAGGGCTGGTCGATCGGCTGGCAGCTCGATCGGACAGCCTGTCTGATCGAACAGCAGTCCGTTCGGCTGGCTGTTCGATCGGCTGGGAAGCCTAATCGATCGGTTGCACCTTTCGAGTGTTTCGCGCGATGATTTTAGATATTTCGATCCCGATTGCGAGCGGTTCGATTCGATAAGGTTTCCTAGTCAAATTACTTTCAGTCTCAACTACTTCGTATCTAGCGTAATCTCTTTCCCACTATCTATCATGGTTCGATTGTGATTCAAGTTCGAGTTCGATAGCATTCGAGTTTCGATTGAGTTCGCTTGATTACACAGCACAGCATAAATAAACATGCACAGGTAACACGTAAGGCACACACACACATATAAACAACAAGTAAAATACACAGTTCGAGTTGCGATTTGATTAGCATAGCTTGATTGTTAGTTGATTAACTTTATCGCATTGTTACTTCCTATAGTTCACAGTCGTAGGTCGATTGAAATACGATTAATACTCATCGATTATTGCAATTAACAACACTTACTCCACATAATATAAATAAAAACAAGAAGCTTCTACGAGTCAAGTTGCGCGAAAACGGTCATTGACTTTGACCTTGACTTTGACTTTCACTTATGAAAACACGGGGTGTTACACTATCTTTTCTACAAAGAATAATCAGATTAGAAAGCTCTAAACACTTGGGAGAGCTCTCAATTCAGATTGTAGAGAAGAGAATGAGGAGTGAGCAATGAATGAATGAAATGGATGGGCTATTTATACTTGTTGCAAGATCATAGGATCATAACAAGTGTTTATGTAGTCCCCAAGCATTAAATCATGACCATCCAAGTGTTATGAGCAGATAGGAAGCCTTGGGGAGGTGTTAACTTGGTCCCCAAAACATGAAAATTGCGTACAAGGGCCTCAAGAACGAGCTAGGAAGTTGCTGTGAAGTTTCTGATCTGCAAGTATGACACGGGCCGCGTAAGATTATGGCTAGGCTTACGCGGGCCGCCTGGCCTACTTTCCAGAAATTGCAGTTTGGCCCCTGAACTTGTAAAACTTGTGTTTCGGCTCATTTTTGACACGTTTAAGCCCCGTTAACCTCATTTCAAGGCTCTAAAATGAAGTTAAAGTATAGGGAACTCAAAACATGTTCAAAAATATCTCGGAGGTCGGTTCGTTTGGTCGTACGGTCGCGTTGTTCGTTAAATTACGACGAACCTCAAACGGACGCGAAAACGAACCAAATTAAGCGACGAATGGTATTTTTGCATGCCGATCACTAAAATAAAAATATTTTAGTGTGTACAAAAATTTTGGATGTCCAGATGAGGTCAGAACGTAAGATATGCGTGAAAATGCAAACTTACGCCGTTTTTGACACTTTTAGTCCCTGTATGATCAAATAAGCATGTTTTTGCACACCGAACCACTAAAATCTTATTTCTAAGCTTTGTTTAGGTTATTTATGGTATGTTTAGCTTATGATCAAGTTCCGGACTCTTCGATACCCTACGAATCGGTATAGTTTCGCAGTTTGACACAAATAGTCCCTGCGATCGAATAGACTTGTTTTCAACACACCAAACCATCCAAAACTTATTTCTAAGTTATGTGAAGGTTATTTTAGGTATTTTAAGCCTATGTCACTATTCCGGAGTGTTTGTCGCGTCAAACTGACTGCGTTTACGCACCAGTTTGCGTATAACTTTCCAGAAAGCGATATAGAGTTTGAAATCGGAATCGAGTTGTAAAATCATCAAACACAAACACACATATAATAACACCAAACACATTGTTTTTATTGAGAATTATCATTGTTTTGCATTGTTCATTGATTACAGAGCACAGTTGTCACAGTCTCCCTAGTTCCATCACCTAATCACAGTGGACAAAGAACCTACCTTTGGTTGTATGTTAAGGGTATTTATAATGAGTAGTTTTTGTTTAGTTGTAATTTTTTTGTTTGAAAAGTATATATTTTCTTTATGTTTTCTCAAAAAAAAAAAATCACAATAGATCTAGGGGAAATTAAAATGGCATATCTGATAAAATCAAGAAAAATCTGATGAAGTTCAAAGAAATCTGATGGATCTGATGAAACATCAGAAAATCTGATGAATCATCAGAAAATCTGATAAAACATCATAAAAACTGATAAAGTATCAGAAAAGTTTTAGAGTAACCAGAAAAACTGATATATCAACAGAAAAATGAGAAGAAATATCAGGTAACATTGCTTTAAACCAGATTTAAAGAAAACTTGTAACAACATAGAAAAAGATTTATAAAATGTTTCTGTCAAAATTAAAAATGTTCTGGGTAATCTATCTTAAAAAAAAAAGGAATGAAACAAATGTGATGTTAAAGAAATGAGAAAATCTTTTGCACAACACACTCCTTGAAGATCAGAACAAAGATGTGAAGTTTAGAAATGCTATGTAAGTAATATACTCAAAACCTTACTTATTCCCTCTCATCTAAAAAAAGGTGATTCAATCTCTAAATTTGAATCCAATGGATTCTGATAAAGTATGGAGAAAATCCAATACTTAAAAGTTTTATTCAAGGATTTTCTGATGCACATCATCAAAAGGAAAAATTGGGAACAAAGTCAGTTTCAAAAAGGTTTTCTATTGGACCTTTTTGATAAAGGGGTCCCAGAGGAAGAAAAAGTGAAAGTTGGATGCTTGTGTTTATCTTTTAAAATCTCCGATTTTTAATAAAGGATTTATATTAAAATTTAAGGAGATATACCAAGGGTTTTAAAAACGGATGTTTCCTCAAAGGATTAAAACTTCTTTAAGGTGTCATAAACCACCTTAAATACAAACAACCCACGAAAAACACTCAAAAATCTCTGTCTCAAAACACTATAAATACATCTTCCTGAGACAGAGAATTCCACCCGCATCCCTCTTCTTCAAAATCAAAACCCTAAAAACCCTTTTTCGAAGCAAAAAACTCAATTCACCATGGCTGCAATCAACATCAACATGACACCAGTTGAACACTCTGTTCAATTCATCACTGAAGTTGAATTCCTACCATTGAAGAGCAACAATGATGTCACACCCTGACTTTTGCGGAAGCGTGATTATGTGTGACTTGCTTAATATCATTGCATTCAACCATAATAAACAACTATATGATAAAACCAAGATGTTCATCCATAGATAGTTTTAAAAACATTACATGCAACAATGTTTTAAATCCCAAAACACAGACTTCGCGATTCAGAATACAACACCAACAAGTTTTAAGTTCCATAAGGACTTCACAAAAGACACTAATGAAAACTAGGCTTTGAAATATGTATCCTATCCAGGATAGGGTACATACTCCCAAACCATACGACACCGGATGACATCTTTTATTCCTAACAACACTTGAAAACTTCAACGCCCGCCAGATCCATACTTAGTTTCCTGAAATACATGTAGTTTGAAAACATAAACAAAAGTTGAGCGAGTTCATGTGCTTAGTGTGTGAGCTCGAATAAACTTTGTAGTCATTGTAAGTAAGTATGTATTCGTAAACCCTGTATGAAAGAGAATATGAACAGATCGATTAATGATTTGCAAGGACATTAATGTGTGTGTAACGGTGTAGGAAGACTCAATCCTTTGCGTATTTCATACCGGGCCACCCGGCAAGAACGACATAGTCACCACATGCGGCTAACTCGCTGACCCATGGGTGGGGCTCGAACACCCAAATAGATCTATCACTCATGCCCCTCGGTCCTTATAATAGGATTAATGGTCTCAAGTTAACGCCTACCCATTCACATGATCTAACAGTTCATTTCTTGACTAACCATACCATTTGTAATCATTGTAACATTTGTATCATGTACTTCACCCCCGAAGTTATAAAATGAAAACAGTTAAAAGAAAAGGGGGACATGAACTCACAGTTTTGCGTTCTTCAATCCGACTGTAACTCAAAGTTTCCTCTGGTGTACACGACCACCTACAACGTACTATGATCTATTAGACGAGTGAGTCGTGCCTTGACTTAGTATTAATTAGTGTCTTTGAGTTACGTTTCACTGTGTCTTCAATATTATTTCGAGTTATATAATTATTTGTTTAAATAATAAATATTTTAACTTAAATTATATTTATTAAATTTTGGAATAATAGTTAAAATAATACTTTTTAACTTGTTACTTTTATGTATTTATACATGTATATCCTTCCCAAGGATGAGTGTATTTGTATTCGTATTCTTACACTTGTATATTTTGCCAAGTATCGGTGGCGTATTCCGGTGTGTATTTATACGTACGAGAATACATATTTTTATCGCGTTTATCAAGTATCCTTATACTTAATTTTTGTATTAATTTTTCCAGAATAATATCTTTAATAAAAATACATCAATATATATTTCCAAAATATATATTTTAAGAAATATTACTTAGAAAAAATATTCAAATTTTTTTCCCTTGGCAAAAATATTTATAAATCTCATACAAGTCTCAAAAATAATATATTTCCAAGTCTAACTTAGAAGATATATATAAATTCATTTTTCATCCAAAAATTATATATTTCAAGTTTATTTAAGAAAATACATTTTCTCCCAAAAATAATGTATTTTATGTTCGTTTGAGAAAATATATATTTTTTTCCAAAAAATAATACATCTTCTAATAATTCCAAGAAAAATATATATTTTTTTACTTGGAAAAAATAATATATTTTCTTCTTGTAAAAAATGTGATATATTTTGTAATAATTGTAAAAATCATATTTTTTGTTCTCTTGGTGTCCAAAATATTATTTACTAAAACATACTTACGAATAAACTTTCCGGAATATTTTGTAAGTTATATTCCTTTGTTTGGTTTCTCCAATATTTTGGGTATAATTTCTATGTTCATTCTCTTGGAATTTTGGTAATATTTTGGATTGTAATTTTTTGTATCTTGATGAGTTATATTATTTCAAGTCCTAAAATAATATAACTAATACACATAATATACGAATAATCACACACATGGTGACTTCTAAATATATATTTCCTAAATACATATTTAGTCACTTTTATTTATAAAAACCAACCTCCAATATTTATAATTTTTGTAACAAAATTTGTGGCAAACTTTATATGAAAATTCATGGTTAAAAATACACTTGTAAATATTTGTTTTAAAATATTTTTTCTAAGTGTTTAATTTTTAGAAAAAATTTGCCATAGTTTCCCCTAAAAATGGAGGTTTCCATGCCTTTAAGGCATATCATTTTCTTTTCTTTTGTAAATCAACACAATCAACAACAAATCAATCGATGTAACACCTCGAAAATTCACGTCCTATAATGTGTTGACACGTGTCATATGTTTAAACGTGTGAGAGAATATTACAGAAGGACTAAAGTTGACAAACATGGAAAGTATGTGATTATACGTGTTCGAAATGTCAACAGTGAATAAATATATTGTACATTAACCCTACATAATGCTCATACCTTCAAACGAATAAATCATGGATCATACGAAGCTAAAAGTAAGAGATTACAAACTACAGGGGTTAAATGTGTCAACATGTTTAAGTTATACCTCTGAGTGACCTTTTGTCAAACCCGAAGCTTTGTAACGATTAATTATGCTCACTAGAATGCACGATATAAATTTCATAAAGTTTCGAAATCATATGAGAAAGTTATGATCAAATTCGTGTACAAGGGGTTAAAGCGTCAACGTTGAAAGTTAGAACTTTTCGGGTAACAATAAAGTTAACCGGGGACTTAACAAATTGGGTATATGTCTTAGAGCCCTTATATGTCAATTTGGAGGGTTCAAAATGCAAGAAAGGAAGTCGTAGCAAAGACTCGAAGAGCCAAGGATCAAAACACAAAAAATAAAAAGTTGAAGATCTTGTCAGAAGAGGCCTCGCGCCACACGAAGCCCAAGGGGGGGGGGGGGTCCTTCGCGTCACGCGAGGGTCTGTCTGATCCGATTTTCTTGGGTTATTGCCTGCTAAGTGCTTCCTACTCGACTTTTATCCGATTTTCCACATAATGGGCGACCCCTAAATGCCTCCTAGAACCTTAGGGACATGTGTTGATGATTCATGGTCCATGATAGCTTGAGTTGTCAACAATCTATGGTGATTAAGGCACTATAAAAGGCCATGAGTTGCAACCAAGTTCTTCACACCTTCATCTGCACTTTGGAGCATTTCTGGAGCACAAGACCTCTCCCAAGTGATCTCTGGTCATTCATAGGACTCTTGTAAGTTTGCTTAACCTTTCTTAATTAAGTTTTAGCTTAGTTTTAGCTTAAAAGTCAAACCGTCGTAATTAACGGTTGACTTCAAGATTAATCACTAATGGTCCAGTGATTAGTCGAATTGAAAGTAGTTATAAGTTGGTAATTATGTGGGTAATAAACCCTCAAAAGGGTTCCCCCTGATTCCCACTCTAACTAGGTCAAATGTCGGGTCAAACTGGTTAAGAAAAAGTCAACAGGATACTTAAATTCTAATTTATGCATAATTAGCAATGTAGAACACATACAACCTGTTTGATCATTAATATAACTTGGTAATTAGTGTAAGAACATGTCTAAACATGTTCAACCCGACAATTTCCTGTTTAGACCCGGTTCGGAACCGAAAGTCGCAAATCTTTGACTTTTGCTTTGACTTCAGTTCTGACCCGTTTTGGTATGAGTTAGAAATACCTTAGAGCTTCATTTGGACTAGGTTACATGCTAGTATAACCCTCGGTGGTTATACACCATGGTTCATTAGTTAACCGATTAATACGTATGATTCCGTTAATTGCTCATATGTTGACCATTATGCCCTCATTAACATAAAATGTGATTTTTGAAAATGTAAAAGAGTAGAAACCTTAATTACTGATATATAAACTTGTATGCAAGGTTTGACATCAGTTTGAGGTGTAAATTGAGAGTTATGCTCATTAGCGTAATTAAGAAGCTTTATGTTAATTAAATGGCATAATTAGCGTATAGTCTAGTTAAGCCTACTTTTTACCCACTGATGTATATATTATTTTGGTATTTTTGAAGATTTTTAATAAATTTTAGGCTGAGCATAACTTATAGTCGTAGGCTTAATCCGGTAATTGTCGGTTTTGCCCTTACGGGCTATAAAATGAGTTTTACACATCATATTGACTCCAAACCTTTTGCCACTGATTTTAAATGATAAATAAATTATTTTAAGCCTTCTGGAATGATAAAAATATCAGCTTTATATATAGAACCCGGAAACGGCTTCTAATCGCCTTATTAAGCGTTTTTAGCGCATAGTATGTACTAAAACCATTTTAAACATACAAGGGTTGATACCTACTGATATTTTAGGTAAATTATAATATTTTAACAGTAAACAAAGGTTGATAAACTCAGACTTCAGTTTTGAGCTTTTCGGCTTATGTGAAATTACCAAAATGCCCCTACGGTGCATAGTTTGGTTATAATTGATAAATTTCACATATATACTTTACCCTACTGTTATAACTCATTAAATTGAGTATGTTTGCTGATTACATCAGACCTGTAACTCAGGCAAATACTTAAACTCTTTTATAACCTTATAAATAACCAAACTACCCCTACGGGGCATAGTTTGTGTTTAAATTCGTTCCGGGCATAATGAAAGACATCTTACTGATGTCACAACATAATTGAGGCATATTAACTTAGGAAACCTGTATATGGCTCTCATGATTACCCGTTACACCTCTTACGCGTTCGGTTCGGCTTATGTAACTAGTTTACATAAATTAGCCGAAACGGGTCAAACCTTATCGGTTTTATCTCAAAATCCAGAGTGTGTATGAAATACCCATATTAAGCAAGTCTCCGAACTTGTCGGGTCTAAATCACATTCTATCCGGTCTTCGCTTAAATAGTGCGTACGAACCGTATCATTGAAACTAACCGGTCTAAGCTAAGGCTTAATTAAGGACCCGTTAGAAATCTAATAGGTTATTATAAACCTTCGTTCCAGATTAGGAGCCCAGTAAAAGTACTTGCATTTGCTGTAATTGATTGATACTTTGCTCAGGTAAATACTCTTAACTTATTTTCCCTATACGGGCTTGGGATACGGTACTATAAAAGTACCGCTTGGTCGGGTATGTAGTCATTTAAATCGGATTGTGATTAATGTATTTACATAACTCGTTTTGTTCTGTATTATTTGATGTATGGCCCTTGAGGGTTAAATGACCATGTCCCGGATATCCTTGGCATCATTTTACGAAATGGCCACGACCTAAGCACGGGGTGTAGGCGTACACCTGACAGATGCATTATGTAAAAACTGGTAATCCACGTAAAGGAATCAACCTCGTGGGCATTATACCTGTGGCGTGTCAGTTAACTTAAACCGGCTCTTCTAACCGGTGCTAATGGACGGCAAATGAGTAAAACTGTATACAAGATTATTTTAATAATTGTCCCAAGTTATAAAAGATATTTTTGCCGAAGTGCATTCAAAACAATTTTCAAACTCTTTTCTAAATGAGTCAGTTGAGTTGTATTTACCAGTTTAAACTGACGTATTTTCCAAAAAGGCTAAGTGCAGGTGCTAGACGAAATAGGCTGGCTACTCCAGGCATCATTACTCAAGTCTCGCAAGCTCTAGATGTCAAAGTCTGTTGAACAGTTTTCTTTTTATATTGATCCGCCTGTGGATCCTTTACTTTCCGTTGTAATACTTGGATATTACTTTATATTCGGATTGTAATATATTTACCTTTTGCTTCCGCTGTGCATTTATATGATTGTGTTGTTTGACTATTATGTTGTCAACCACGTCACGATACTCCCCACCGGGCCCACCGGTCAAACGTGTGGAAATCGGGGTGTGACAATCTACACTTACCGTTTTACCAAAAACAAGCATAAACTACCACCTCATGAACTTGAAAATTTATAAAAATGTGTAGTAACTTACTAGTGTATTTAGTAAGTCTAGTTACCCTTTAAAGTGTGGTTGTTTATTTAAAAACTTCATGTCACACCCTGGCTTTGCGGAAGCGTGGTTATTTTGGTGTGACTTCTTAATACCATAGCTTAATCATAACAAAGCTATATGATAATAAACCATGCAAGATCATCCATAGATTTAAGTTTTAAAACCGAAGTAACATAACATTGTCTTAGGGACTACAATACCATAACATAGAACATTGTTTTGAAAGACATAAACATCAACATGAATAAAACGCAGTTTAAGATTTGTGACTCGTCCAGGAAAAAGTCACATTTCCTAAACCGGGATGTCCTCGGAACCCATATGCAGCGGGAAAACACAACATACCGCGCCAGATCTTTAATTCCCTGAAATACATGTAAGTTGAAAAATCAACAATAATGTTGAGCGAGTTCATGTGTAAGTGAGTAAATAAACCTTTGTATGTATAAAAACCCTGGTATGTAGCAAATAAGGAAAAAGAGATCACCAATGGTTTGCAAGGACATTGATATGTGTGAAGTGCAAGTAGGAAGACTCAAACCTAGCAGATTTATGCGTTGGGTACAAAGTCACCCCGAGGTCCGTTCTGTTTGGGCCTGGGGTTGGGCTCGCTACACCCAGATAGATCTACCGCTCCTGCCCCTCGGTCCTACCTTGAGGATTAATGGCCTCAAGTTTCTGCCTACCCACTCACATGATCTGAATAATAACCCTCCTTACGCTAACCATACCATGTAAAAGTACTCGTAATCATAGTAAAAGTACCCGCAATTTAGAAAACTGAAAACAGTTACGAGAAAAGGGGGACATGAACTCACAGTGGTGCGTCTCTACCAAGTATATCTCCTGATCAAGCAGCTGTGCGACGACCTACACGTACTAAATCTATTAGACGGACGGTCGTGCCTTAGCTTAAGGTTTAAGTTTTTGGGAAATAGTTAGACAACTATTTCGTGTTTATATTTTTGTAAATACTTGGTAATTATTCTCCTTCCCAAGGATGGGGGATTTAATACATGTGCGTTCGTAAACTTCGAAATATATTATTAAGTCTCACTTAAAAGTATATTTTATTTCTAACCCCAAAATATAATCATTAACATTCGGTAATATTATTTTTACCCTAAAAATAATATTTGTATATTTCACAAAATAATCATAAACATTTTACAAGTGGCGCTTATGAAAAGTATATATATCGAATATATATATTTATCAAGTTTTATTTTGTGAAAATCCCACCTCCGATGTTTCGTAAATAAAGTCGTGGCGAAACTTACGTTTTGAAAATAAGTCAAAAATAGATTTACAACACTTGTAGTGAAAATATCCCCAAGTGTTAGGTTTTTAGAAAAATTTCTCCAGAGTTTCCCCTGTAACTGGAGGTGGCCACGCTTTCAAGCGTATCATTTTCTTTTAAAATTCAAATCAATAATTTTCTCAATCAACAATAAACAATATTCAAACCATCAAACTAGTCAAAATAGATGTAAATCGCAAAAATGCATGAACTTGTGGTTTATCTAAAATATGAAGTAAATCTCATTACTTTTAATGGATCTTTGGTATAAATCATTCCGGTTTCGTAAAAGCCTCGTTTCTAACGAAATTCCATCTTTACAACTTCTAGTAAAATTTGACAAAACTAGTTCCTTGTCGAAATTTGGTGTTACACAAGTTTCTACACACTTGTGTGTTTAAAAATCATTCTTGTTCGTGTAAGATCCGGTTTTAGAAAATATGATTTCTTTGACACTTGGTCCTTTGAAAATACCGTTTGTAGATCTGTAGATCTACTAGTTTAAAACACTATTTCGTAAGAAAAATCGATTTTACACAAGTTCATGTTTGGTGTGTGGTAGAGTTTCATCATTTAACCCTTTTCATACTTAAACATACTCTATGTCATGATTCATGATCATGACTAATCCGGGTTAGACGATGATCCGAGCTACCACATCATAGATCGGCCCTAAATAGTTACACAAAACAAGTCTTGCTAGATTTACACAACATCATAGCTTTTAACCATCATTTTTAACATTTTAGTAGACTTTTAACACTTCATCTTGCATGTTCTTGAGTTTTAACCGTTACATTTCATTTTAACCACTTTAAAATAAATCAAGAGTGTGTTTCAAGCAACTTACTACTAGCTCGAGGCTAGGGAAGAAACTAGTCGAAGATCGGGTGGATAAAAGCAATGTAGCGAGGTCCTTCGCAATCCGAGTGCACCAAGCTTCCTTATACGCAATCCTTAGCACTTGAAGTTGTATGGAATGAGTTGAATGAAATCGAAAGGATGATGGATGGATGTGGGTGCTCTCGGCCGAAAGTTCAATGAGAGGGAGAGAGTGGAGTGTTGTTGATAAGTATGGTGAAAGTTATGGTGTGCAAATGATTGTTCTTATGGACAAAACCTTCATGTTTAACCATTGGTCCTAATGCTTGCTAGATATTAAACATATGAGATTTAAATAATCAACAAAGTACAATGTGTCACCATATGGTGACCGAGTTCGGTTTGGGGGGGGGGTATTGTTGATACATGAAATGTCTGTTGACTACGTCTATTTCAAGTCTTAGGTTAAGATAGGTCCGCATATGTGAACCTATGTTGATAGGTCCGTTTATATGTCAGATAGGTCCGTATATATGAACCTATGTTGATAGGTTCGCTTATATGGTCTTTAGGCATAGGTCCGCTCATAGAGGTCCGCTTATGTGTACATCAGTAGGTCCGCTTTTATGTCAATGTAGTAGGTCCGCTTATTTGTCAGTCTGTATAAGCGAACCTCTCCACACTATATATACCTGATGTATTCATTTGTTGATGTAACTTGGAGCGGACCTAGATCATTGTTGCTGTAATGAAACTCTGTCAAAACGATATCAGAAAGCAATAAAAGTAAAGGATTTGAACGTGAAAAGCTGTGTAACTTCATCTATGTTGATTCCGCCTTCATAAGTGAAGATGAACATCCTTACGCTGACAGTTTAGGGTCGGAACACGGTCCAACAAGTGGTATCAGAGCTCAGGACGAGGAATTCGTACTACTACAGCTTGATTCTATCGAATTCTCTGATTTCTACTCTCTTTCTTTCATACCTTTTCGATTTGAGATTGTTCCTACAGTTGAAATGGCTTGAAAATTGAATATATTGTGTGGAACATACAGTTAACAAATCCTATAAAGTTTCATGTTAAAATTCGGCTTAAAAATGGTTAAAATCAGTTAGAAACATAGGTCCGTTTTTTCGGACTTTGCGAGATCCGCTCGTGAGGTCCGCTTTTACGAACAGATCTGCTTGTAAATCATAGGTCCGCTTATCCGGACAATCTGGTAGGTCCGTTTCTAGAGATCCGCTTGTAGTGACAGTTACTTGAGATCCGTTTTTGTGGTCCGCTTATCAGTACAACATTTAGATCCGCTTTTACGGACATTGTAGGTCCGCTTATTTGATCATTACCTGGTCCGCTTATTTGAACACTTGACACTTCCGCTTATCCGGACATTACACATCCGCTTATTTGAACAAGTGAGATCCGCTCATCAGACGGTTTGGAATTTAGTTGAACAATTAAAGTTGTCAGTGAAGGTTGCATGTGATTTAAATTGAACGGTCCAACCACATTTTGAACATTAAAATCATTGTGTCAGTTCACTTAAGTTGTCGGTTAAGTGAAGTTTGTCAGATTTTACATGTGAGGCCCAATCACTAAACAAGTGTTATAAAACTTTGCGGCCCAATCATATTGTGCTTCATTAATTGTATTAGTTTGTCACGTGATCTTCTAGGACCAAGACATTGAGATCCAATTAGAGTAAAGTTGTAATCAGACCATGTGATTGATAATCATTGTCCAAAGTTTGATAGCTCAATACACTGATCATTGGTTCAATTGTCTTTGAAATTAGTGAAGTTGATTTTTCAAAACCTCCACTGATAGATTCGCTTTTCTGTCACATTTTTCAAAACCTTCGAAAAATTTTCTAAGTGTTGATTGATTTTGCAGGAACATTCATGATGTATGATATTTTCATGAACCCGTTTAGCGACATGTACGCGTTTGCTGGAAATTCAGGAGATGATTCATCTACGAGCAACAACAATGATAACCCGCCGAAAGAGAAGAAAAAGGAAGCTTGGGAATCGGAAAGTGCTTTCGGAACGTTCAATAAACCTCCAAAGCTAATGGCTATTGAGGAATACAGTCGGTGGTCAAGAAAGTTTGAAGACTGGTTGATGGCATTTGCATTTCCAAGTTGGAAGAGTTTGAAAAACGGTTATGAACATGGAAACAAATATGGTGAAACATTAAGAGTAGCTGAGGAGATTGATTCGTTTGTAGCTGAACAAAAGTGTGTGGCATTGTTATTTCAGTCCGTCCGGGAAGACATAATCTCATTGATCGATTATTCAAATGCAAAAGATCTTTGGGCAAAGTTAGAAAAGAAATGTTTAGGAAGTACTGAAATCATGAAAAACAAAAAGAAACTTCTTAGAAAAGAGTTTGATCTGTTTGGATGTTTAAAGAACGAGTCAGTTTGTAAAATGATAGAAAGGTTTGGTCATTTGAAGCTGGAATTACTAAGACATGATATCAAAATTCCTGAAGAAGATCTTATCGACAAATTGTTCGATTCGTTACCTGATGAGATGGATTGGAGATATTATGCGCTGATGCTGAAGAATACTATCAAAGAACCAGAAAAGTTGACATTAGATTTGCTGATTGAGAAACTCGAGAGTCACGAGTTGGAGTTGAAAAAGACATACAAAGTCAATCACTCATCTTACCAGCAAAATTTGGATTTGTATTATCCAAAGAGCATGATGCCAAAAGCAACTTCTCCCAAGACTGCGTATTCTGCTGAAAATGTGTCGACAGCTGGCAAAGAATGTCAAAGCAATGGAAGTCACAGTGGTTATCACAGTGGAACTTCATCATCTGGAAATCATCCAGATGCAAAGAATCGTTTTCAATGTAACATCGCAATAGACTTGAAGAATGCTCAGAATTTTGATGAGGAGTCGGCCAAGCAGCAGATGATCTTCCTAGCATCGGTGTTGGAATCGTATGAAGGGCTAGTAGCTGGGAAGATAGGCAACACCAATCTGACGAAAGAAGATTATGATCAGATTGATCCGGAAGAAATGGAACTGATCGATATTCGTTGGGCTATGGCAAGTGTTGTTCGTCGAGCACAGCGTTTCATGGAAATTACCGGAAGGAAAACAATTGGTGGTGCATCTACCAAGCTGGGGTTCGATAAGTCCAAGGTGACATGCTTCAAGTGTAAGCAGAAAGGTCACTTCAAACGAGAATGCAGAAACGCTTATGCTGATGAGTCGGAGAACCCTTTCAGAGATGATTACTACAAGAAGGCAATTTATCATCAGAATAAATACGAGCCGCCTAGATTGAAACATGTTGAAGACAACAAAGAGAAATCTAGAGCTCTTGCAGTGATTTACGATGATGAGGGTTATGATTGGAGTCAAGAGGTTCTACCAGAAGAAGATGCGGTTGGTTATGCATTCATGGCGAAAAATGACGATCCTATTCCGTGGAAAGACGATCGAACTGAAGAGCAAAAGTATAGATACAGAAAAATGATAGCTGAAAATAAAATCATTAGAATATCTCGTACCTTTCTGGAAGCAAGGAGAGAAAATAGATGGGATCCGGACAGAGAGTGTTATCTTGATGAATATGGAAATATTGCGATCGATGATAGTACGCTTGATATCGAAGCCATAATCCAGCAGTACAAAGATGAGGATGAGTATTGGCAATACAAATGGTAGGGAACTCCAACCGAGAAAATGAAAGAAGAAGAGAAAGAGAGAAAAGAGAAAGAAGAGATCGAGAAAGCAAAGAAAGTTGATACTGGAGTTATTGACACAACGCAGGAGTTGACTGCTGAAAACCTCGGAAAAATGGCTGACAAAGTGCTGGCTGCTAAGGCACTTGAGGTAGACTCTAACTCCGTGTCTGAGTCAAAAAGCCAGGTCAGTTCAGATGTGTCAACAAATGTGTCAGGTAAGTCAGGTAAGAAAATCGATGGAAATGCTGATTGCAAAAATTGCAACAAAGAGTGCAAATTTTGTAGCACAGTCACGTATCTCAACGGGAAGAAAGTTGATGATCTGACAGCAAAGGTCAGAAGCGTTGAGAATCAGATTCTTGATCGTGACAAAACAGTTAAAGCTTCAACTGAACGGATAAGAGAATTAACTAGACAAATTGAAAATGATAAAATTGATCATGACAAAATTAAACAAGAAAATGAAAAGTTAATTCTTGAAAACCGTCAGATTTCTGAAAAATTTGAAAAACTCAAAAGCACAATGAAAGATTGTGATGATCGAAATGGTAAAACTTTTAAAGAAAATGAACATTTAAAAGCAGTGCTTAGAGTAAAAGAAGAATCAATCAACCAACAATTGGATGAAATCGCTAAACTGAAACTTAAATTTCAAGAGGCTGAAATTGAAAATGAGCGAATCCAGTTGAAGCTTAACAGTTACAGCTCCGCAAGCTTTGTTTTGCAACACATTATTCCCAAACCCATCGGGAAAGACAAAGCGGGCGAAGATGTGTATTGTGATGGAACTGGGGTGGGGTTTCATCAAGTTCCACCACCTGTTCTTGATAACTACACGAAAAAGCAATCTGGGTTGGTTGAAATTGAAGAAAAAAATGAAGTTAAACTTCCGGAAAACATTGATGTTACTTTTACATCATCTGATGATAGTGTTCAGACAGAGATTGTTAAGAGCACAGCTGAAAGTGTTTTGATGTCTGATTCAACTGAAGATGATGGGTGTTTCTTGGACAAATACATTCAGAAACCAAAGTCCAAAAACAACTTAAGTGATGAACCTCTTGTGATGTACAAGATGGCTGGATCTGATAAGTTGTATTCGGATTCTGAGTTTCCAATTGAGAATGTTAATGTGAAAAAGCTGACAAATGTTTTCAAATTGGTTGAAGTTGAGTTGTCAGAAGTGAACAGTTTGAGTCAAATAAAAAGGTAAATGAATTTTGAGAAAGATAAAGCTTATTACAAAAAGCATGTTGTTCCACCACGTTTTTATAATAACAATCGAAACAATTGGTCAGGTGGTTATCGGGGTGGTAGGAGTTATCAGAAAAAGAGTTTTCAAAACAAGAGGTTTGCTGAAAAGAAGGTGTCTGTAAACAGTTCAAGTTCACTTGCTGATGAAGAGAAAGAGATTTTTTCAAAATCGAATGAAGAGTTCTTTGAGAAAAGAGCTTCACAGTATCAGTCTGAAGGCACAAATCGAGTTGTTGATACTCGAACATGTTTCAGATGCAATCAAGTTGGTCACATTGCACGAAAGTGTACCAATGTGAAGCCTAAGACTGAAACTGTGAAGATTCAACAAAAGAAAGTTGACGTGAAGGGTAAAGCACCAATAGTTGTTGAGAAAAAGAATGTGAAAAATGACAACATCAAAGTGAAAAATGAACCCGTAAAGAAAGTGGTAACTAAAAATGACAAATTTTACAAGCGGGTTGCATTATCTCAACAAGTTTGGAAACCAAAACCAGAAATGAAAATTTCAACTTATGAAGTGAAAAAGGCTGAAGAATCAATTTCGGTTGATTATGATGCAAATTTTCCACCTCTTAAGGCTGAAAATTTCAAAATTCAAATTGCGAGAGTCAAGGTTACACCTAAGGCTGATGAGGCCTGGGTGGACACCATGTTCAACTAAGCAGTTTGAATTGCCGGAGCTTCCTTGATCGCGAAGCATGAATCGGCATCTTTATTGTAGTTGGTTAATTTGAAGTTTGTTTTTGTGCAGGATCTTCCACAACTTGTATCCAGATGGATCATGGATAGTGGAGCATCTCGACATATGACAGGGAAGACTACATTGCTGTATGATGTGAGAAACATTAATGGTGGTTACGTAGGATTTGCTGGTCATGAAGGTGGTCGAATTATTGGTGAAGGAACGTTATCCAATGGGATTGTGACGTTTGAGAGAGTTAACTACATCACTGAGCTGGAAAACAATCTACTAAGTATCTCGCAGATTTGTGATAATATGTATACTACTCACTTCACTGATAAAGAATGTTTGATATTGAAACCAGGATTTGTTGTTCCTGAAGAATGGATTATCATGCGGGCACCCAGAGTGAATGATTTATATGTGTTAGATATGAGTGTAGCAACTACAACTACTGGTCAAGCACATTGTTTTGTGTCTAGAGAAACTGAGAAAGAATCAAGATTGTGGCACCGCAAGATGGGGCATATTCACCTAAGGAAGATGAATCACTTGGTGCACAATGATTTGGTATTGGGTGTTAATATCAAAGGTTTTCATCTGGAAGGGGAGTGCATTAGCTGGATCAAAGGCAAGCAGAAGAAAAAGTCACACCCTACAAAGCAAGTTAATTCAGTCTCGAGACCTATGGAAAGACTTCACATGGATTTGTTTGGTCCGGTGAATGTCAAAAGTATTACAGGAGATTACTATTGTTTGGTCGTTACTGATGATTATTCCAGATTTTCGTGGGTTTCTTTCTTGAAGACGAAAGATGAAACATTTGACAGTTTGATGGGGCTGTTCAGGAAGATTGAGAATCTGTACCAAAGGCGTATCAAGAGAATTCGAAGTGATAATGGTAGTGAATTCAAGAACAGCAAGATGGAAGAATTTTGTGATGAAAGAGGTATTTTGCATGAGTTTAGTGCTCCGTACACTCCGCAGCAGAATGGAGTCGCAGAACGCAAAAACCGGACACTAATCGAGACGGCTACAACTATGCTCGCAGATTCAAAGTTACCGATTAATTTTTGGGCTGAAGCTGTTTCCGCCACATGCTATACGCTCAACAGGGTTCTCACTGTCAAGAAGTTCAACAAAACATGCTTTGAGCTAATCAATAACCGCAAACCGAATTTGAAGTATCTAGAACCGTTCGGGTCACCCTGTACGGTTATAGAGCCTCATGGAAAGTTTGGTCCGAAGAGCATTGAGGGAATATTTGTTGGTTATGCAAATCCAATGCGACGTGTTTTCGTTCCAACTGAGAAGCGGATTATTGAAGCTGCAAATGTTGAATGTCAAGGTTATACTATGCCGCCACAGAATCCTGGTGATTCATGGCGTTATCATTATGACAAAATGTGGGATTCGTTTGACATGAGAGAAGAATCAGAGGATGATGAAGATTTCTTTGATGAGTTGGATATTTTGCGTGAATATGAGTCGCAACTAAGGTTCCCAGCTGAGTATTCTAGAAGACCACAGAAAACTTCAAATGATGATGAAGCAGGTCCAAGCAATGCTGGTGAACATGATGATGTCCAACAGAATGAAGTTGCTCAGGATAATCAGTCGGCTCAGAATGATAATCTAGAAGCTGAAAACATGCCAGTCTTTGATCATGGAGATTCAGATTCTGAGGGGGAGCAAATTCAGATTTCAAGTCAAACAAATCAAGTTGGTGAACAAGATGCAGAGCAGAATGTTACTAATCTGGAGGGAAATGTAGATGTTCCAAGTGAAGTGATGCCGCGAACTTTTTCATATCATCCAGAGGAGTTGATCATAGGAGAATTGCAGACAGGCGTTCGCACTCGAAATCAGATTGATAAAGGGCTTACATGTTTTTATACAAAAGTTGCTCCTTTGCAAACTGAATTCTCATTGAGTTGTTTTATCTCGCAGGTTGAGCCAAGAACTTACAAAGAGGCGCTTACTGAAGACTCTTGGGTCAATGCAATGCAGGAGGAACTTAGTCAATTCGAGAAATTGGGAGTGTGGAAGTTAGTTGATTTGCCGGATGGTCAGAGAAAGATTAACACCAAGTGGGTGTTCAAGTGCAAGAGGGACGATAGAGGAGTTGTTGTAAGGAACAAAGCTCGACTCGTTGTTCAGGGATTTAGTCAACAGGAGGGGATTGATTTTACCGAAGTCTATGCTCCTGTAGCACGACTAGAGGCAATCAGAATTTTCCTAGCTTTTGCGTCTTGGAAGAACTTCAAAGTTTATCAGTTGGATGTTAAATCAGCGTTTCTTTATGGGAAGGTTAAAGAGGAGGTTTATGTCGGTCAGCCGCCGGGCTTCACCGATCCAATCCACAAAAACAAGGTTTACTTATTGGACAAAGCGCTGTATGGTTTACATCCGGCCCCGAGAGCCTGGTACGAGACTTTGTCTCAACACCTACTAGCCAACAAGTTCATTCGTGGAAAAGTGGATGCCACTCTCTTCACTAAAGAGGTCGATGGTCATCTTCTGATAGTTCAGATTTATGTGGACGATATAATCTTTGGGTCGACAAATGAAAATCTATGCAAAGATTTTGAATCAGTGATGAAGCAAAAGTTTGAAATGTCATCAATGGGGGAGATGAAATTCTTTCTGGGTTTACAAGTTGAACAACTTCCTGAGGGAATTTTCATTCATCAGTCAAAGTATGTTCATGATATTCTAGAGAAATTTGGGATGTCAAGTTCTACTCCAGCTGCTACCCCACTTGCAACAAATCATGGGATTCACCCAGATCTCACCGGAGACAGGGCTAATGAAACGTTTTACCGTTCCATGATAGGTTCTTTAATGTACCTAACTGCTTCATGTCCTGATATCATGTACCCAACGTGCCTCGCAGCAAGATTTCAATCTAACCCGAGAGCTTCGCATATGATCATTGTGAAGAGGATATTGCGCTACCTGAAAGGAACTCCTTCATTAGGGTTGTGGTATCCTAGGAAAGGCGACTTTACGCTCGAAGGGTATTCCGATTCGGATTTTGGATGCTGCAAAGTCAATTCAAAATCAACAACTGCAGGATGCCAGTTCTTTGGTTCTAGATTGGTCACCTGGCAGTGTAAGAAACAAACGTCTGTGGCGTTATCTACATGTGAAGCGGAGTATGTTTCTGCTAGCAGTTGCTGCTCTCAGATCTTGTGGATACAGCAACAGATGCGCGACTACGGTTTGCAGTTTCTTAACACACCTCTTTTTGTTGATAATGAGGCCGCAATAAATATAACAAAGAATCCAGTACATCACGCTAAAACTAAACACATAGAAATTCGACATCACTTTATTCGTGATTGCTTTGAGAAAAAGTTGATATGAATTGAGAAAATCCACACTGACGAACAGAAAGCTGATTTACATACCAAAGCTTTTGATAAAAATCGGTTTAAATATTTGTTAAAACTGAACGGTATGAAGCTTGTGTCGGTGTCGGATGGCATAATTGGCGTTGATGAGAGTACTGTTGCGGATGAAGACGAGAAACAATCTGCAATGGTTTGTCGATTTTTTACTTGTTTTGGTATTTAGGGGGAGTAGATAGATATTTGTACATAGTTTATTTTTCAGAAAATACAAAAACAGTAAAAAATGCAAAAATACAAAAACATGATAAAATCTGAAAAAGAGCTTGTGTATATAGGGAAAATGATAGTACATCGGCTAGACGATTACAGTATGCTAAAGATTTGTAAAGTTTAAATGAGTTAAACAGTCTCACTGATGATGTGTCGATAGGTTTTCGCACATTTAGTAGATTTATTCGGGATATAAACCTAAATTTCAAACTTGTGAAATTCGTGGGGAACACTACTTGGATATATAGGTAACCCCTGAAATCTCATTTAAAAGGTCTCATAATCTGATATACTAGGTCTTTATACTCAATGATGTCTGGGGTATTATTCCGGGACTTCTGCTGAACGGTAGTTCTGACCTAGTCCTTGGATAATACTTTCTGCAATGCTTGAAACATAGCATTAAACCCTCAGCATGCCGATGAAACAATAAAATTGATAGTCGCTGCTGTTGTAAGCAAAAAGATCCTCTAAAGGGGACATACCGTAAAGTCGAAGCTGATATCTCTCTGCGTATACGGAAGTATCGATCTGAGATCCCTCGGCCCTCGCATACCTAATTTATATACAGATATCATTGTAGTATACTCACCTGTAAGACTGATTATTGGGATTCTGGATACGGGAGTATATTCAAGAGGTGGGACACATGAATGAGCTAAGTTATTAATTCATCTAAATCGTATCCTGAGTAAATTGAAATTTGTGTGGGAATTTAAGATGGATCAGTATATCGACAATCGATGTGAATTGTTTAAGTCTGAGTATGAAATGAAGCTTAACGGTACTTGTAATTTGTCTGAAAAGCTGATATGATTCCCTGACACGCTCGCCAAAAATTTGTTTGTAAATAGTTTACTTTGTTTACTTTCTGCAATTTAAGTTTTCTGTATTTCATTTCTTAGTTTAGAACACTTTATAAAATCCAAAAAGATTTTATTTCTGCTTTATTTTCCGACAAACCAAAGTGGAGAGTTGATTGTTGGATTCTCAGATGTTTGAAGCAGATGCAGGAGATTCTGTACTGAAGAATGAGGAGAGCTTATTTTGTTGAAGTTTGTGTTATTGGAAAGTCAAAAACAAGTTCATTAACTTGATACTTGTTATTTTCAGAAATTGTTTGAAATTGTTGTTTTAAATCAGTTTTGTTTCGTCAAATGATCAACCAAGGTCATTAAATTGGACTTGGTAGATTAATTGAGTAATCAGGGTCATTAACTTGGACCTGAATACTTGAGTGGATTGCTATAACTGATTGAGTTTGTGATTTAATGTTGAAAAGATAGTTTGTAATGTTTGTTGGTTGAGTAACAGGTTTGAACTTCATTATTCCCAAAGGAAGCTATTTGTCAAAGCTTGAACCAGATACCTCAGATTCTAGCATATCGAGAGGGGGAGTCTGTGAAAGGGGGAGTCTGGATCAATAGTCAAAGGGGAGTTTGAAGATGGAGCAAGATTGTGAACCTGTGAAGAATGCTTATGATGTGAAGACAGAGAGTTGGAGAAAAGACCAAGACTGAAGACTCAGAAGCTGAAGACTACGTCAACATCCAAGGGGGAGTCTGTTGATACATGAAATGTCTGTTGACTACGTCTATTTCAAGTCTTAGGTTAAGATAGGTCCGCATATGTGAACCTATGTTGATAGGTCCGCTTATATGGTCTTTAGGCATAGGTCCGCTCATAGAGGTCCGCTTATGTGTACATCAGTAGGTCCGCTTTTATGTCAATGTAGTAGGTATGCTTATTTGTTAGTCTGTATAAGCGAACCTCTCCACACTATATATACCTGATGTATTCATTTGTTGATGTAACTTGGAGCGGACCTAGATCATTGTTGCTGTAACGAAACTCTGTCAAAACGATATCAGAAAGCAATAAAAGTAAAGGATTTGAACGTGAAAAGCTGTGTAACTTCATCTATGTTGATTCCGCCTTCATAAGTGAAGATGAACATCCTTACGCTGACTGTTTAGGGTCGGAACACGGTCCAACAGGTATTATGGTTAGATTTCAACTAAAAGGTAAGTATTAGTTAGGTATCTAGGAGATTAAACCATTTACTAGTATGTTATGCATTGTAGCGGGTGTTAGGGTATACGGGGACCCTAACTGCTCAGAAAAGAAAAACAGTGTTGATGGCAATATTTTTGTGTTCCGGGTAAAGTCCGGTTGTTCGGTTGGATAGAGATCCGTTAAAGTGCTTAACAAAGCTTTAAAGTGTCGTTATTATTATTTTTAGTGACACAACTTATTCCCGACACTTTGGAAAGTGTCTAGTAACATTTTTCTCACGTTTTGGCACTTTATTAGGTAGCTAAATGCTGAATTTTTGTACTTAAGGTACGTTTTAGGCACATCCGGTCACTGTAATCTCATTCCTAGTGACGCAGTTCTACAACCCTTATATCCCTACACTCACCACTAGTGTAGCACACTATCTCAGGCTCTTACAGGCCTTAGAGGCAGTACCTGCCTGGTGCTAGTTATGACAGCACGTTTAATAGGTTATCCGTTCATTGTGCTACTGTGCTTTTGTGCATCATGGTTGTCACTACAGTTCTGTATGTAAATAGTAGAGTGACAGCAAATAAGGTATGATGCAAGTAAGTACATGTATCAGTATTCAAGTAGCAGTTTATCCACAATTTCAAGTAAGCACAATAATTAAGCAGTAATTATATATCAATTAAGTCGTACGGATACCTGGTTTAGTGAGGGTTGTCACACTTCATTCTTGAAAGAATTAGTTCTTTACAACTTGTAATTAATTTTTCTAAAAATGTTTCTTCTTGGATTTTTCTTGTTAAATATATGATCCTACACTTGATTAACCACTAAAAATGTGGTTAATTTCTTTAATAACCAAGTTTAAGTAAACTTTGTATTTTTAACTTGATTTCTTGAAAAATCATTCTTGAAATCATAGATTTACAAGACTTTATATCAACTTTGATAATCACTTTACAAGAAAAACAATTTATACTTCAAGTTCATGATTTACACAAGGATGATCTATTGATTCTTTAACATTTTCATCCTCTCATCTTGCTAGATTATGTTTTTAATCATTATCTAGCAAGATCATATGATGATCAACATAAAAAACATGAGTAAACAACAATCAACAAGCATAACAACACATAAACATCATGATTTCTTATGATTTTAAGCTTATGTTCAAGTTTCAAGTTCAAAATTCTTCGTGTTCATCATGATCATCAACTTGTATCTTCTTTTAACCATTAAAATAAGATGTAGAATGAAGAGTATGGTGTTCTTACTACTAGCTCAAGGCTAGGGATGATCACTAGATGAAATGGAGTGGATAAAAGCACAAGAGAAAGGTCCTTCAACTTCCACAAGCTCCAAGCTTCCTTATACACCTTCTAGAACCCTTGTATATATATGGATTGGATGTAAGATGATTAATTAAGATGGATGTGGGTGTGGTTGTTCACGGTCGAAGCCAAATAGGGAGAGGAAGAGTATGTGTGTTGGTGATGTTGTGTAAGAATGGAAGTGATGATCTAATGGGTTTATTTATAAACTTTCATCAACAACTTAATCTATTGTGTATTATGCTAAAAAAAGAGGGAACGGGATCTATTTTTATAAACAAATAAAATCTATGGTGGGCCACCCTTGTTGGGGCCGTAGGTGGGGGGTGTAGAGTTGGATTGTAATTTTATAGTTAGGTTATGGTTAAATTTCAAGTGTTTAGTTAGGTTATTTAGTTATTAGGTGTTTATATAGTGTGTTATGATGTTCGGGGACCATAACTAGCTTGCTAATGTTAAAACAATGCTTCTAGTGAAAATTTGGTGTTTCGGGTAGTGTCCAGTTGTTCGGTTGGTTACCGGTTCGTTAAGGTGCTAAACTATGCAGTTTAGTGTGCTTTATGTTACTTTTTATGACAGTTTTGATTCCCGACACTTAGGAAAGCATTCAGGACCATTTAACGATATTTCTGCATAATATTAAGTCGTTTAAATGCTGAATTTTGCTGAATTTTGCAGTTTATGTAAGTTTTTGGCACTTTCCGGCACTTAAACTATCACTAGGAAGGCAGTTTTGTGATTCTTACTTTCCTACACACTATACTAGTGTAGCTTTTGGTTTCTGGCCCATTCTGCATCTCAATACCATATCTGTCTATGTACTGAACTTCGTCAGCATTTTTCTGATTTGTCTGATAACTGTGCTGCCGGTGTTTCGTGCATTATTCGAATCAACAAAGTTTGCATGCAATAATGATATATCATTTGCAATATGTGATGCACATGTATGTATAAGGCAATAATCAGAAAGTAATTCAAGTAATTAATTGTAATTCAGCACAGTCATTAAGCACTAATCATTATTTAATAATTGTACGGATGCATGCAAATTTGACAGTTGTCACATTCTCCCCCTGTTAAGAAAATTTCGTCCTTGAAATTTTAATCTACATTAACTCCTTAGGGTTACCTTATGCGTATATGGATATGAATGATACCAAAATGATTAACCATGAAACCGAATCAAGACTTATTCAGATCAGGTGAATCCAAGGACATATTACCATAATAGGAACCCAACTGTTAAACGGTATGTGTTTCAAAATTTGATGTCACAAGATACGAGACGTATAGATGTATAACCTAGTGTAACTTAGTTAACAGGGGTTCAACAAAAGACGAGTTTCGACTGATAGAATTCCAAATGATCGTTTACGATATGCAAATGAGTTATAGCAACAATAACATCCGCTAGATGAACTCGGAATCAGCAAGCTCAAAGGTAACTGTAACATGAAAGTGATCCGTCAACTTTCGAAAAAATAAATGAATAAAATTAGTGTATTGACATTATTGAATTGCAAGAATACACCGAAATGAAATACAATCGAATCTGGTGTATCATTGTCTTAATTCGTAGTTGCATTAAGAATGTTTAAATGACAAGTCAAACAAAAGTATATGTAGTTTCGTGTGAAACGGTTGACCATGATTAGCACAAGCTACAAGTTTGTACCGACACCACAAGGTGTCGTAATGACATAATTCAATAATAGCGGTGACCGAACAAGTTCACCGTGTTTGAATTCAAATGAAAGTGTAATGAAGCAAACCTGAAAATTTGATTCAAATGGCATCGTAAGATTTTTCAATTGAATATAGAACACCAAAGAACTACTGTTTCCGATCGAAGATGAAAAATAATGAATACTGCAAGGTATTCAATCGATAATGATAGAACCATTAAGAGGTACACTGGAATATAAAATGAATTTATGTACCATCGTCTTAACACACGATTGTGTTAAGGCTGCTTTAATCATGATAAAATAGAACGGATTTAGAGCAAGTCAGTAAATAAACAACTAAATCCGTGTTGGCGATGTGTAAACGAGATTAGCGCAAGCTTCAATTTTGTGAAAGCATCACCACAAGGTGTTGAAATCAACAGACGACTTAATGGAGCCGTAGACTAAACAAGTCCACTGCGACTCGGAACAAATGAAAAGCTTTCAAAAATGAATTTGAATATGATGCTCTCAATACATTATATGGTGTTTTGAATTGAACATGCGAAATGGACAAGTTCAAGCAATTGAACTTGGGTTTCAGCGCAATCCGACAATAAATATATGTATCGACCAGAAAGTTTCGGTAATGTTATAAAGATGAACAATGTATGTAACTCGAAAGAAAGGAAATTTCAAGAAGGTTTTGTTGACTCAATATCAAGGAGTCGATACTTTCATTAATGTGGAATAGCCGAGACACAAGGCAATAACTGGACATAGCAAATGATATTTGTAACTTTGATGAAAACGATCATTAGAGGGGAAGCCACATGCGTAACAAATGATGCATGTGTATCATATGAAATGATCAAGAAATGAAGCAAAAGAGTGTTCGCTCTAATGAAGAAAATTGTCGTGATGCAACTACCATTAAGAGGAGTAGAGATGCAAAAATCTACTCGCTAGAAGCAAAAGTGGAAATTTCAATATAAGAATTTCGAGTACTTCACCTGTTCGGTTAACTAAAATAGCATATATGACAGAGTAATGGTGTTTGCCTGAGTTAATAGACGTGGTTCCTAAGTGATAACCTTTAATGAGTTTTGACCTATGTTCCCGGAGGTCCTAAGTACATGTCTCCTAGATTCTCAAAGTTTTGTATTCTGTGTAAAACTGTTTTGTGCACCGTGTAGAAAACACAATATTAGCGTATGTTTAAAACAAATTGTTGACTCACTGCACTTCGGTATACTTTCTTCCTAAATCCGTAGCTAGCGATAACCTGATCGAAGATTGATCTTGGAATAGTAACTTGAACCCTGAAATTGGTCGAATAAATCATCAATCCTCGGCAAGGGATACCAATTCTTGATGGTTAACTTGTTTAGCTCCCGGTAGTTAATGCACATACGCAAGCTACCGTCCTTCTTCTTGACAAACATTACTGGAGCCCTCCAAGGCAAGAAGCTTGACCTTATAAATCCCTTATCTAGCAACTCCTGAAGCTGCGTTGACAGCTCTTGCATCTCTAAAAGCGCAAGTCGATAGGGTGCCTTGGCTACAGGCACGGTGCCTGGAACCAAGTCAACGTAAAATTCAACTTGTCGTTGAGGAGGTGATCCTAGCAAGTCTTCGGGGAAGACTTCAGGATATTTCCTTACCACACGGATATCTTCGAGTTTCGGTTCTTCGGCCTCTTTGTCAACGACACGAGCTAAGAAGGTAACACATCCTTTACGCAAAACTTTCGTGCCTTCGAATCAACCAATAATCCGTAGAGGTGTATCTTGCTTCTCCCCATGAATCACAGTAGTCTCTTCATTCGCCATCGGGATGCGGATAATCTTCTCGTGGCAAACAATCTCTGCATGATTACTTGGCAACCAATCCATCCCAACTACTACGTCGAAGATTCCCAAATCAACTAGCAGAAGATCTATCGAAAACTCACGCTCTCCAAGCTCTATAACATAGCCTCTAATCACTTCGTTGGTTTCTACTAACTTCCCATTAGCTAGTTCTATCAAGTACGGGATATCTAACTTACTTGCTACTAAACCAAGAACATTCTTAAACTCTAGATATACGAAGCTATAGTCGGCACTAGTATAAAACAGCACAGATGCAAAGTGTTGATTAGCAGGGAACGTACCAGTGACTACGTTCGGACCCTGGCGTGCTTCACGAGCTCCAATGTTGAACACTATTCCATGAGCTTGGTTATTCTTAGGGAAATCTTTTCTAAAGTGCCCCACGTTCCCACATTTGAAGCAACCTGGAACTCTACCATTATTGCTTCCGTCATCATTTCCTCCTTGTTTGGGATACTTCGCCCAACAGGCATCCTTGCTGTGTCCTTCCTTTCCGCACCAATCGCACTTAGGCCTCAGACATCGACCTTCATGGTGAAACTTGCACTCATCACATCTTGGCTTAGTCCCTAAGTAAATCTTACCACCGGCCTGGTTGTTTTTAGGGTAATACTTCCTGAAATGCCCTATGTCGCCACAGTCAAAACAACTTTGACCACGTCCTTGATCATCACCATTTCCGCCTTGGTAGTTGTTGTTGTCGTTGTTTCCTCCGCGATTTCCGCTACCATCTTGACCTTCGTTTCCATGTCCCGCTCTGAACCAACACGTCTCCTTGATATACCCCACTTTGCCACAGTTATCACATTTTCCATATTTACATCGCCCGGTATGATGACGTCGACAATTGTCGCACTTAGGTTGGATACCCATGTACTCTTTTCTCTTTTTAGCATTGTTGTTGTTATTCGCCCAAACATCCTTTTGGAAATCAGTGAGCTTCCTTTTGTTCTTCCCGGATGACTCCACATGAGTCTCCTTCTTCTCGTCAGGGGTTGAAAGTTTTTGCAATCTAATTGCTTCTTTAGTGAGCGCCACACTTAAGTTACTCGCATCGATAGTTGTTGGAGGCGTTGATGTCGTCATCAAGCTCAGAACCTAAGGCGCCAATCCCCAGATGAATCATTCTATCCTTTTAAACTCTGGTTCCACCAGATATGGAACAACTCACAAATCGTGAAGTCTCTACACATATTCCACCGCCTTTGAACCTTCCATCTTCAAGTTCCAGAATTCAATTTCCAGTTTCTGGATTTCCGTCTGAGAACAATATTCCCTACGCATCAACTCTTTTAGCTCATTCCATGTCAAAGCATACCAGCAGCCTCGCCCAACGTCTGAACCTGAATGTTCCACCATGACAGAACCCCATCTTAAAACAATCCAGAAATGTACGTGACTTGTTGATCTGGAGTACATTTACTCATTCGCAAAACAGAATCTGTATTCTCGACCCATCTCACAAAAGCTATGGCACCTCTAGTGATGTCGAAGTTCAGAGGCTTGCAGTCTAAAAACTGCTTGTAGGTGCAGCCTGTACATGCAACGTCATTCACAGAAGGTATTAACAAAGCACACTCGAAAATGTCCAAACGTATTGTAATGCGTCTTAGGTGACTTAAACATTACCGTTAGGTGGATTATTCCCTGAGGTACCTCCGCTGTGTCTGTAGCGAAGAACATCGTGCCGTGCGATGGCCTGTGTGATGTGCGCTTATAATTCTGCCTCAGTCATGGGCAGCTGAATGTTCCTTTGAGGAGGCATCTTCTTAGAAGAAGATTGGATTGGTCAAGTCTTATTTTTTCAGGAAATGTATATAGTTGTCTAGAGGTCGTATGTACATACGCATAATTAATCATCTTATCAAGCAATCATGCAACAACACAATCATAACATAAACAAGTAATCCAACAATGTGTTTAGTGAGAACATGATGATTGAGCTTTCATTAATTATTGAGCACAGTTACATTATTTACAAGGTCTATCACATCAAAAGGGACACAGGGTCACACTACCCTTGTCCAATGAGTCTATCAATGTACAAAAGTCACTTAGTCAAAAGGTGGTCTTCAAAAGTCTTCACAATCTCGGCTCAATAGTGGTGCTCTCATCAAAGGTAATGCATCTGCATAAGACTAAAAACCTACTGTACTGATGGCGGGGGAGGAGGAGGGAGGAAAATCAAACTGAGAACATGTGTGAGCTCCTCCTCGAGCTTGTATACATGACGAAGCACGTAACGGATATGTTGCTCGACTGTGGTATCAAACTCTGGTAAAGGAGTAAGAGGAGCAGGTGGACGTGCAAAAGGAGACGTGATGGATGAGGGGGAACGAAAGCAGGCTGACAAGGGCAAGGTAAAGGACGCGATGTCGACTCAAGCTCCAGGACTCTGCGACTCATAACTTCAAATCGAAGCTGAAGCGAATAAAGTAACTCATCCTGAGTGTAGCCAACAAAATGCGAGGGATGGTAGGGGCCTGAGGTCGGCATGGAAAACGTTGGGGACCATCGGAATGGCTCATCACGTGGTGAAGAATTGAAAGGAGCTAAAGGTGTAGACTGAGGGTTCTGTGGAAAAGCTGCTAAAACAAAAGGATCATCATGCGGTGTTGACCAGAAGTACCTTCCCCTGGACGGGGTGCAGGAATGTCCTGAAGGAAAACGATAGGCAAATCAGTGTGATGGACGTCGGACTCCACAGGAGGAAAAAGAGCAACATCAGCGGGTGCAGGTTAAGGAATGAATGGCTCAACAACAAGAGGTTCAACGGGTGCAGGAACTGGGTCAGGAATAAGGGGTTCAATGTCTGGCAAACCAAAAGGTACAGGGTCAGGTATCGTCTCAGGGTCAGCAGGTGCAACATCAGGCTGATCAAAAGGATCAAGATCTAGCTCAGGATCAAGCTCGGGGTCGTGTGGAGGAGATGGTGCAGCAGACATAGCAGTGTCATCATCAGAATCAGTAGCATAACGTTGTAATCCGACCTTCCGTAAAGCTGAAGACGTCACAGACTCAAAGGAATCTGAGACAGAGTGCAAACTAGAATCAGAGGATAACTCAATAACAGGAATCTCAGGAAGAGGACTAGCAACAACGTCCTCGTCTAGCTCTCCATCACCATGGGCATCATCAGGAGGACCATCAATAAACAGATCAACATCATCATCAAACAAATCATCAAAAGGCCAATCCTCAGGAGGGATGACCACTAAAGGAACAGGAGCGAGGATCGGTGTCATAATATGCTCACCATCGGGATGCCTGATGATAGGATGATCATGGACTGGAATGGGAACAACAAAAGGATCCTTGTCTGGAATACCATCAGCAAGCGGTAAGTCATCTCCAAAGTCAGGTAACGCGAACGGCTGAAATTCGTCATCGTTGTCTGATAGCATATCTGGGTCGCTCTCAGTACCTGATGTAAAGATCTCCGGCTCTGGTGCAATCTCGTCATATGAGACTACAGCCATAGGGTCACCGGTATCGGACAATCCGCTCTCGGATGAAGACATAGTGTCTGTAATAGAACAATCATAACATATGCACATATATTAACCACTATCATTTAGTATGCAATCAAAGACAATGTATCATGAAATCATGTATCCTTGTTAGTCCTCATGAAACCTTTCTATCCTTCCTAGTCTCCCAGACTAAACCACAAATATAAACCTTGCAATTGTGTTTCTTGTCTTTCCGTTTATAAAAAAAATGTTTGTCCCATGGATCTGGGCGTTTCGTGTATGCAATGAAATCACGTTGAAAAATGTTTTTCATGAAAGCCCTAAGGATTGTAGTCTAGACTCAAGAAGAATCCTAGTTCGCTATAATCGAAGCTCTGATACCAAACTGTCAAACCCTGACTTTTGCGAAAGCGTGATTATGTGTGACTTGCTTAATATCATTGCATTCAACCATAACAAACAACTATATGATAAAACCAAGATGTTCATCCATAGATAGTTTTAAAAACATTACATGCAACATTGTTTTAAATACCAAAACACGGACTTCGCAATTCAGAATACAACACCAACAAGTTTTAAGTTCCATAAGGACTTCACAAAAGACACTAATGAAAACTAGGCTTTGAAATATGTATCCTATCCAGGATAGGGTACATACTCCCAAAACATACGACACCTGATGACATCTTTTATTCCAAACAACACTTGAAAACTTCAACGCCCGTCAGATCCATACTTAGTTTCCCGAAATACATGTAGTTTGAAAACATAAACAAAAGTTGAGCGAGTTCATGTGTTTAGTGTGTGAGCTCGAATAAACTTTGTAATCATTGTAAGTAAGTATGTATTCATAAACCCTGTATGAAAGAGAATATGAACAGATCGATTAATGATTTGCAAGGTCATTAATGAGTGTGTAACGGTGTAGGAAGGCTCAATCCTTTGCGTATTTCGTACCGGGCCACCCGGCTGGAACGACATAGTCATCACATGCGGCCAACTCGCGGACCCATGGGTGGGGCTCGCAACACCCAAATAGATCTATCACTCATGCCCCTCGGTCCTTATAGTGGGATTAATGGTCTCAAGTTAACGCCTACCCATTCACATGATCTAACAGTTCATTTCTTGAATAACCATACCATTTGTAATCATTGTAACATTTGTATCATGTACTTCACCCCCGAAGTTATAAAACGAAAACAGCTAAAAGAAAAAGGGGGACATGAACTCACAGTTTTGCGTTCTTCAATCCAACTGTAACTCAAATTTTCCTCTGGTGTACACGACTACCTACAACGTACTATGATCTATTAGACGAGTGAGTCGTGCCTTGACTTAGTATTAATTAGTGTCTTTGTGTTAAGTTTCATTGTGTCTTCAATATTATTCCGAGTTATATAATTATTTGTTTAAATAATAAATATTTTAACTTGTTACTTTTTATGTATTTATACATGTATATCCTTCCCAAGGATGGGTGTATTTGTATTCATATTCTTATACTTGTATATTTTGCCAAGTATCAGTGGCATATTCCGGTGTGTATTTATACGTACGAGAATACGTCTTTTTATTGCGTTTATTAAGTATCCTTATACTTAATTTTTGTATTAATTTTTCTAGAATAATATCTTTAATAAAAATACATCAATATATATTTACAAAATATATATTTTAAGAAATATTACTTAGAAAAATTATTCAAAATTTTCCCCTTGGCAAAAATATTTATAAATCTCATTCAAATCTCAAAAATAATATATTTACAAGTCTAACTTAGAAGATATATATAAATCCAATTTTCATCCAAAAATAATATATTTCAAGTTTATTTAAGAAAATACATTTTCTCCTAAAAATAATGTATTTTATGTTTGTTGGAGAAAATATATATTTTTTTCCAAAAAATAATACATCTTCTAATAATTCCAAGAAAAATATATATATTTTTACTTGCCAAAAATAATATATTTTCTCTTTGTCAAAAATGTGATATATTTTGTAATAATTGTAAAAATCATATTTTTGTTCTCTTGGTGTCCAAAATATTATTTACCAAAACATACTTACGAATAAACATTCCGGAATATTTTGTAAGTTATATTCCTTTGTTTGGTTTCTCCAATATTTTGGGTATAATTTATATGTTCATTCTCTTGGAATTTTGGTAATATTTTGGATTGTAATTTTTGGTATCTTGATGAGTTATATTATTTCAAGTCCTAAAATAATATATCACTAATACACATAATATACGAATAATCACACACATGGTGACTTCTAAATATATATTTCCTAAATACATATTTAGTCACTTTTATTTATAAAAACCAACCTCCAATATTTATAATTTTTGTAACAAAATTTATGACAAACTTTATATGAAAATTCATGGTTAAAAATACACTTGTAAATATTTGTTTAAAAATATTTTTTCTAAGTGTTTAATTTTTAGAAAAATTTTGCCATAGTTTCCCCTAAAAATGGAGGTTTCCATGCCTTTAATGCATATCATTTTCTTTTGTAAATCAACACAATCAACAACAAATCAATCTACACTTACCATTTTGCAAAAAAAAAAAAAAAAAAAAAAAAACAAGCATAAACTACCACCACATGAACTTGAAATTTTATAAAAATGTGTAGTAACTTACTAGTGTATTTAGTAAGTCTAGTTACCCTTTAAAGTGTGGTTGTTTATTTAAAAACTTCATTCTTGAAAGAATTAGTTCTTTACAAATTGTAATTAATTTTTCTAAAAATGTTTCTTCTTGGATTTTTCTTGTTAAATATATGATCCTACACTTGATTAACCACAAAAAATGTTGTTAATTTCTTTAATAACCAAGTTTAAGTAAACTTTGTATTTTTAACTTGATTTCTTGAAAAATCATTCTTGAAATCATAGATTTACAAGACTTTATATCAACTTTGATCATCACTTTAAAAGAAAAACAATTTATACTTCAAGTTCATGATTTACACAAGGATGATCTATTGATTCTTTAACATTTTCATCCTCTCATCTTGCTAGATTAAGTTTTTAATCATTATCTAGCAAGATCATATGATGATCAACATCAAAAACATGAGTAAACAACAATCAACAAGCATAACAACACATAAGCATCATGATTTCTTATGATTTTAAGCTTATGTTCAAGTTTCAAGTTCAAGATTCTTAGTGTTCATCATGATCATCAACTTGTATCTTCTTTTAACCACTAAAATAAGATGTAAAATGAAGAGTATGGTGTTCTTACTACTAGCACAAGGCTAGGGATGATCACTAGATGAAATGGAGTGGATAAAAGCACAAGAGAAAGGTCCTTCTGTAGGTCCCCTTGATGTGTATGGATCTTTCACAGAATTGTCTTTCCAATCAAGAGTGCGGAATCCTCTTGATCAGAATAAGCAGAAAACGTGTAGGAACAGCAAGACACTTTCAAACCGGGTTTTCTATTGATTATCAAACCAAAGTATTACAATCAATCAAAACCCTAACACACACAAATTTCGTCCAAGCACAAGCTCTCACGAAATTCTATCTCTCACAAATACAGTTTTGGCTGATTAACCTAAACCCTAAAGCCTAACCTTGTTTATATAACACAAGGTTGCAACATTAGGCTGGGTTTGCTACATGGGCTAGGCCCAAATCGTCCCCCATCACCCAATGTGGGTTTTGTTTAGCCCAAACTCTATTAACTCACTAATACAAAGCTAAACCCGCTAACTGTTTATCGTTTATCTAATTACAAGATATCCAAAGACCAAATCTAAGCTGTTTTCACAAACATGCACCAACAAACTCCCCCTTGACAATAGCTTCATAAAATAACTTTGTCTTCAGTCTTCTTGCAATCTCCATGTAGTCTTGCACTGTCTTTGGTCTTTGGATAGCTTCAGCTTCAATAGCTTCTGTCAGCAACAGACTCCCCCTAAGCTGATGCATCCAATCACCAAATCGTCAAAACTTTAGCGTTTGAGTAAACTCCAGTTCAGCATTTGAATAGCAATCTTCAAACTCTTCAACTTTGTCTGCAATATAGAAAGGAGGTTCTACCATGCATCCAATCAAACTCTCATCTTCACAGCAACATAGCAACTTCTCAGCAACACAGCAACTTCTCAGCAACACAGCAACTTCTCAGCAACACACTGCTTCAATCTGTTTACTATAAAACAAACATCTCAAGAAACCATAAGAATTTTTCAACAAAGTTAAATAAATTATTATTATTCAAGAGATTATATCACAGATTAAGCATTTTCAACTTATCACCAACACGTAAAACTTTTTAATCACACACCCTATAACCCGCATGATTTAAAATTTTGAACTCACTTTCTAACACCGTCTCCCCCTATCAGTAACAATTCCTCCAAGAATAACAGTTTTCCGTACGTTAAGAATTTTTAACAGAAAAAGACACTATTTTTGGATTTTTTTTTATTTTTTCTGAAAGCAAGTAAATACAAAAGCAATAAACACTCTATTTTTGTGAGAATCACTGGTAAGAAGATCATATCAACAAAATCAAACTGTTTCACACAATTAGATAATTCTTTATTTAATTTTGCATGAAAAGCAGTCCAAGACGATTACCAGTATGTTTGTCCTCTTAAACAAAATGCATGAACATTTCAAGTACCATTACCGTATGATACGTTAAGGTAATTTTATTACTGATATATTAGTGTGTCCCACTTCAGGATATACCCCCGCGATCAAAGTATGCACAAAGATTCATCGTAGTGGGTGAGTATACTGAATTCATCCGTTTTATTTTCAACATTTAGATAATTGGTGAACAGGTCAGTACTTCCGTACAGCAATGAGACCAAAATATCTAACGAGGGCTAAGACAAATACCATTTTTGGTACGATTTATGCATTTTGCACATTTGAATAACTCTCTTTGAGAGCTTCTTCATTTAAGGGTTTTGGCATTTTTAGCTCTTTTAAGATATCCTGGGTGTGTCTAGGTCAGCATGTATCTGGATGCAGCAGAAGGACACCCCTGATATCCCCAGATGAAATAACAGTATAAAGACCCAAAACTTCAGATTTTGGCAATCTATCAACGCAAGATTTAAGGTCATTAAACCATACACCACTAATGTGTTCCCCACTCATACACAGTTTATTTAGGTTTATATCACATTGGTAAGTTGATTATTTCATGCTTTTTGCCTACTGGTACATCGTATGATGAAGCTGCTATCACACTTAAGCAATTTAATTCAGTTTCAGTGTGACAGTCTAACCTGCTGATGTACTATCATTTCTCCTTTTTTCACACAGTGAACTCATTTTTAATTTTCTATTTTTTTTATGTTTTTTATTTTTTCAATGTTTTTGTATTTTTGAAAATTTTTTAACTTACTAACTTACTCCCCCTAAACTCACGCACTATCTAAACTCTTTTTGGCTTAGGGAAATTTCTCCCCCTAAATTTTTGTTTTTATGGAGCAAGTTTCAAAAACACAAATTTAAAAACACAAACAGACTCCCACTTTAATCTGACAATAAGTTTTTCACCAATAAATCATCAATCAATCACCAAAGTAAATAGTTTGTTGCCCATGTTAACCTACTATTCACCTCAGACACGTTACAGGAACAACCACTGTCAAACACATCAACAGTCCTTCTTGGTCATCCTGCACACACTCAACAACTTAGTTAGACTTAACAACCCAAACCTGACCGGTTTTGGGTTGACCATGTAAATCCACATACGAAGCTTCTAACCAATATCCATCACACCTTACTTGTGTCTTGGATGTTGTTGTTGAACAAGATTTATAACTTCCACTAGGTCTTTGATCACGAGAGTTCCAATAAAATCTCGGATTTTTTGACCTTTGAAAATTATTATCTTGATACCTTCTTCTCACATTATTATACCATGAATTTTGGAAAAATTTTGGATGTTGTTGAACATTCGAGTTACTGAAACCCCTATGTTCGTTTCTTTGTTGAAAATTTCGATTACCAGCAGTTTGGTATCGATTTTGATATCTAAAATGTCTATGTTGATTTTGAAACTGATTTGATTTACCATTAAAATGACTAAATTGTGTAAAATTGCGTCTTGGTCTATCAAATATTCCTGATGTTGAAGTCTTTGATTGAAATCTTTGTTGATTACTTTGACAATGTGGTTGCACATTATTATTTAAACCAACCCAATTCCCATCTTTAACCTCATCAACTTTTTGGTTATTTTTCTTCAAAGGACAACAACTTGCCACGTGCCTTTTGTTGTGACATCTAAAACAAGATTTTGTCTTATAGTTTCTCTTTTTCATAAATCTCTTTTTAAATGTTTTCTACTTTTCGTCTTCAGTATCCTCATCCGATTTATGAGGTGTACTGTTAGCCTCAACAGATTCCTTCAAAGATTCTGGACTACTTGGCAAGTCCACAGCTATCGGATCCACTACAGCTGGTGTAGTAGGCACAAAATCAATTAATTCATTTTCATCGGGTAAAAAAGAGTAGTCTTGATTTTTAGAAGATGAGGCTTTACTAAACCCCAAACCCTTTTTATCATTACTCTTTTTCAAACTTGCTTGAATTTGAGTCCTAACTAATGAAGATTTTCCAAACTTGTCTAACTTTCCTTTAAGTTCAAGAATTTGGTCTTGTGCAACGGCCAATTCCCTGCACTTATCAGAAAATTCATTAGTTTTGTCCTTCACAGTTTCACGAGCCAAATCAATGATCTGTAACAGTTCATTGACTTTGCTTGTTAAATTGCTGATTTTTTGTTCATTTGACTCGAGTTTAATTGAACAATTTGACTCTCGTTTAATCAAAAGAACATTTGACTCTTTCAATTTTTCCAATTCAGCTAACAGAATTTTGTTTTGTTCCGATAGTCTGTTAACTTGACCTTGTAGTTTAGTGCAATTATGACATGTATGACTTACAGATTCTGATGATACCTTCACCTCTGCTGTAAGTCTGTTCACATCAGTCAAGCCCTTTGAAACTTCTGTCTCTTTCTTCTCACCATTCTCCTTATCATCTTTCTTCTTCTCTTCTACCACAACATCTGCTTTTTCATCTAAAGCACGACCTCCTACACTCTTCCTTGATGAATTCTGATAACGTTTTTCTAAGCCTTCCCACAGATCTCTAGAATTCCCATAGTGCTTGATGGTATGTTTAATTCCCTCAGGAAAGGACTTCTTGATCACTGCCAAAACTTTCTTCTCAGCATCAACCATAAGTTTCTCAGATTCATCCATCATCTCATAAGAAATCACCTTAACCCTTCCTTCAACACGACGTGTAGGAGCAATGTATCCATCAATCATACAATACCACATTCTGATATCTTCACTTTTCACACATCCCTTAAATTCCTCTTTCCATTCTTTGTCGTTTCTCAGCTTTGGCCAATGTTTAACAGTCTCACTAACATTGTCCATTTTAACCATCTTTAAACACGTTTTTATCGTAACCGTACAAATAAAACCGTACAATATTTTTCCGAAAACTGTTTTTACCAAATTATACCGTTAGAATCGTCTCGAAAAAACGAATCCAATGATATATAATGTCGAAAACCAAATTCGGGATTTTCCAGAGTTTTTTTTTTTTGGTCCTAAAAATCCCACGAATCCAACCGTGCAAACGATTTGTCGAGATGAGCTACGGATCACTTTCTATTTTCAAAAACGTTAAATCCTCTATACGTATCTAAATAAATACTCCACCTTTTAATTTTGCTGGCAAACCAAGTTAATTTCCCCGTGTCACGCTAATTATGCTGGCAAACCTAGCTAAATATGCTGACAGAGTAGTTATAATTATGCTGGTAGAGGAATTATAATTATGCTGGTTTTTAAATTCGCTGGAATAAATATGCTAGCTGATCAAATTCGCTGGGTAATTCCTCTGATCACTTAAATTCGCTGGGTAATTCCTCTGATCACTTAAATTCGCTGGGTAATTATGCTGCCTAGTCAAATACTCAAGTTAATTTCGCCGGTTAATTATGCTAGCTGATCAGTTCACTATAACGACGACTATTAACTTCGCCGATCACCGTAATAATGTCGCTGAGGACAATTAAAACGGTCACCAAAGTCGCCTTTGGATTTAATTTCACCGGTCACCAAGGTTAAATTCGCTGGATCAGATAATTGAGAAATTTAATTTCACCGATCACCGAGGTTAAATTTGCTGGATCAGATAATTCCTCTGATTTGTCAGCGGAATTGTTAATTATGCTAGGAAATTATGGAAACTCAATAAGTTCGAATTTTCTGAAGATTTTCCAGATCCTTCTAACAGTTTCCTGCAAAATTGAACAACCAAATCAGCCCAAAAATTTTCGAAAATTGTTAAGAACACGAAGAACAATCTTCGAATATTCAAGCCTTTCCAGCCAAAATCCTTCAAAAATCAACCAAACCTGCAACCAAAAACACTTTAAACAGCAAAATTAAATACGGAAACAGATCAAACAACCCTAAGATTTTCGAAAATTATGTCAAACCCAAGAAAAATTTCGAAACCCTAGGTCTTCAAAACTTAAAATTTTTGAAAATTTCATAAAGAACCCGAAAATCCACCCTTTTCTGCAGCAACAAATTCTGAACCGAGCTTCTTCAAGAGCCTAATGCTCTGATACCAATTGTAGGTCCCCTTGATGTGTATGGATCTTTCACAGAATTGTCTTTCCAATCAAGAGTGCGGAATCCTCTTGATCAGAATAAGAAGAAAACGTGTAGGAACAACAAGACACTTTCAAACCGGGTTTTCTATTGATTATCAAACCAAAGTATTACAATCAATCAAAACCCTAACACACACAAATTTCGTCCAAGCACAAGCTCTCACGAAATTCTATCTCTCACAAATACTGTTTTGGTTGATTAACCTAAACCCTAAAGCCTAACCTTGTTTATATAACACAAGGTTGCAACATTAGGCTGGGTTTGCTACATGGGCTAGGCCCAAATCATCCCCCATCACCCAATGTGGGTTTTGTTTAGCCCAAACTCTATTAACTCACTAATACAAAGCTAAACCCGCTAACTGTTTATCGTTTATCTAATTACAAGATATCCAAAGACCAAATCTAAGTTGTTGTCATAAACATGCACCAACACCTTCAACTTCCACAAGCTCCAAGCTTCCTTATACACCTTCTAGCACCCTTGTATATATATGGATTGTATGGAAGATGATTAATGAAGATTGATGTGGGTGTGGTTGTTCACGGCCGAAGCCAAAGAGGGAGAGGAAGAGTATGTGTGTTGGTGATGTTGTGTAAGAATGGAAGTGATGATCTAATGGGTTTATTTATAAACTTTCTTCAACAACTTAATCTATTGTGTATTATGCTCAAAAAAGAGGGAACGAGATCTATTTTTATAAACAAATAAAATCTATGGTGGGCCACCCTTGTTGGGGCCGTAGGTGGGGGTGTAGAGTTGGATTGTAATGTTATAGTTAGGTTATGGTTAGATTTCAAGTGTTTAGTTAGGTTATTTAGTTATTAGGTGTTTATATAGTGTGTTATGATGTTCAGGGACCATAACTAGCTTGCTAATGTTAAAACAATGCTTCTAGTGAAAATTTGGTGTTTCGGGTAGTGTCTGGTTGTTCGGTTGGTTACCGGTTCGTTAAGGTGCTAACCTATGCAGTTTAGTGTGCTTTATGTTACTTTTTATGACAGTTTTGATTCCCGACACTTAGGAAAGCATTCAGGACCATTTAACCATATTTCTGCATAATATTAAGTTGTTTAAATGCTGAATTCTGCAGTTTATGTAAGTTTTAGGCACTTTCCGGCACTTAAACTATCACTAGGAAGGCAGTTTTGTGATTCTTACTTTCCTACACACTATACTAGTGTAGCTTTTGGTTTCTGGCCCATTCTGCATCTCAATACCATATCTGTCTATGTACTGAACTTCGTCAGCATTTTTCTGATTTGTCTGATAACTGTGCTGCCGGTGTTTCGTGCATCATTCGAATCAACAAAGTTTGCATGCAATAATGATATGTCATTTGCAATATGTGATGCACATGTATGTATAAGGCAATAATCAGAAAGCAATTCAAGTAATTAATTGTAATTCTGCACAGTCATTAAGCACTAATCATTATTTAATAATTGTACGGATGCATGCAAATTTGACAGTTGTCACAAATGAAGCCATGTACAACAACATAGAAGAATATGACACAAAGTGCCAAATTTTGATCGAATTTCTGACAAGATGTCCTATAGCTCAAGCTCTTACAAAGACCATAGAGGTACCAGAAAAACTTATACAACAAGTGGTGAAGACACTCAAACTCTCAAATCCAAACGAGCTTACAGCACATATATGGGGAGATATCTTCATTGCAATCACACCAGAGAAGATAAGAGAATGTCTGGAATTACCCCTAAGCCAAAACTATGATGAAGCACTAGAAAAGGAAGATATATTTGCACAGCTTGATGCTGTGATGGGATACAAGGTAAAGATCTCAAAGATTAGTGAATTCAAAAGAAACCAGTTGCCTGCCTTCTGGCAAGTGCTAATGGAGATACTGAACAAGTGCTTGTCATCAAACATTGGGGGAACAGATCAGATAAATATGAATGTTCTAACAATCATGTTCAGCCTTATCATAGGTTGAACATTGATTTTGGAACAGAAATATTTAATCTGATCAGAAGATCAATTTTGACCAACACTGGAAGGATAGATTCACATCTACCTTTTCCTAGATTTCTATCAATCATAATTTCTGATGCATTTTCTGAAAGGAATATGGAAATTCCTGCATCAGAAAATATGTGGAGTACAGAGGTCATGAGACCATGGTTTGCTGTGGGGTCCTGGAAATCAGATTTTGATGTACCTGTTCTGTCAGAAAGTGTGATGAATCTGATACCAGAGGATTCACGCTACAGAGCAGAGTATCTAAAGATGTTGAGCAAGAAACCAGAAAATAAAGAAGTTTTTGACAGTGTGTCCCCTATGGAGCATGATGCACAAGAATCAAGTGCACCTCAAATAGAGCAGGAGGCTCAATCAGAACCTCATCAAGCTGATGAAGATGTATACATGAGTCCTGTGGCAGAAGAGCATCATGCAGAAATCTCACACATGGGAGAAACAGGTGCACAACACTCTAAACTTAATATTGTTCAAGATTCTGAAAGTGATTCTGATGAATCAATTCATGGAAATTATATTATTGAACATAGAAGTACTATTTCTGAAAAACAAGATGTGTGTGATTCCAAAGACCCATTCTCTGAATCAGAATCCGAGGAGGAGAATGTGGTGGCAACAGGTAGAGATCAGTCTACTGATCAAGGAAACTGGATGATAAAAACAAGAGTTTCTCAACAACTCATGGAGAACCTGAAGAGGTTCAAGGATATGAGGAAAACCAGGATTTGAATGAGTTTCAATTTTCTGGTAAGGGTATAGAGAATTGGGAATATTCCCAACCTCTTAACCTTAAAACAGCAGCAAGTGTGTTTTCTGCTGGTGTTAGAGGTGGAACATCTGTTGTTCCTCCTGTCACTCAAGAACATCAAACTATGTCAACAGAACAACTACACAAGGAGCTTGATGACATCACAGCTGTTTGTACTGGGAAGACAACAACAGAAGAAAAGCTTGATCTGATATTGGAAGAGATTAGAAATCAAAAGTTTGACATTAAATCTTTATCATAAACTGTTAAAGCTGTAAAGAAACAAATAGAAGATAACACTGCAACCCTCAACAAACTACAGGAGTCATCAGAAAACAGAGAAAATTCATCAAAATTTAAGAAAGCTCTTAAAGAACTTTAAGAAATCAAGACAAAGATGGCAGAGGTTGCAAGTGTAAGGGAAAGCTCAAGTGCTGGGAGAATCCTTGAAGAAATTCAGTTCCTTAGAGCCAACAGCAGCAGCATGGCTGAGGCTCTTGAAAAACTGATGGTGGAATGGTCCACAAAAAGAATCAAGACAAACTGGAGTTTCAGAAAATGAAGAAACAAGAAGAAACAAATGCTTAAACTCTTGATAATGTTCAATTATTAGTAAAGAGGTTGCAGTACAATGTTGCCAAACTGGAAAATGTTGATTTACATAAACTGAAAACTCCAATTCCACAAGATGAACCAAAAAGAGGACCAGAAATTTCTAAACAACAGTCCAAACAACCAGAAATTTCTCAACAACAATTCAAGCAACCAGAAGTCACTCAACAAGAACCACCCAGGCAATCAAAAACATCAGCACCACAAAAACAGAAGCAACCCATGGGTCCTCCTCCAAATATGCCAAAATTACTCATGGGTCCTCCAACAAATATACCAAAACCAGACAGATCAAAGGTGCCAATACAAGAAGCAGTTCCAGTTGAATCATCTTACATAGCTCTCACAAATGAAACAGAATTCAGCAAACAACTTAATGCAAAAGAGAAGAGAAGAAGAGAAGATGAAGTGACATCCTCAAAAAGACCAAGGACAGTAATTAGAGAAGGTCCAGATGGAAAACCTAAAGAATTCACAGTCCTGAAAGGTGATCTACATACAATAATGTACCCTGAAGAACACTTGAAGCATTACTACTGGAATAATCAAGAAGATAAATAGGAAAGGCCTCTCTCTCCAGTAAGCAAAAGAAACATTGAACTCAGAAATGAGGGAAACTGGGAACCCTTGCACAACCCTGTTGCAAATCCAATAGTTTCCATTGAGAGGATTAGAAATGTGAGTATTCAAGAAAGGGTCATAGGTAATTATGGACAGAACAAATACACTTTGGTCAGGGAAGATGGAACTCCAACAACTGTTACTGATGGAGATCTGGCTGATGATATTCACCCACTGGGCATAATAAAATTGAAGCAGCTTATTGATAAAGAAAAGGGCAACACAGTACAAATCAGAAGAGCTCTTAACAGCATCAAGGATGCAGGAGAGAAGATAAATTAAAGGGCTGCACTGACAGACTTTGACTTGTGCATCAACTTTGAGTATAGCAGCAAAGTACTAACACCTCCTCCTCACAACACCATTCCAGCTTAAATTCCACTCAACAAAGTAAGAACTGGAGCTATCTTTGACAAACCAGAAATGTCAGTGGTTTTCAAAGATGCCCATGATGAGAAAGCTCTGTTCAGAATAAGTGATATAAACAGGTATTCAAATCAGACTCTGAACTATATCAAGAACTGCATGAATGAGAAACAAGAGCAGCTCAATAAGAAAGGGAAGAATTGTTGGTGCACTACATCTGTCGACTTTGTCTTGTATCGAGTCTTAGACTAGTTAGAATAGATCAGGGCACGTAAAACGAGAAAATGTGATAGATTTAGTGAGATTTCGCTTGAACAATAGTTTAAGTTGAAGGTTTCGCTTGAAGCATCTCAAGCGAAATCATTTCATCAGATTTCGCTTGAGACATGCTGATGTTCATCCCAAGCGAAACCTTGAATTCTATATATAGGGGTTCAGTGTCAAGCGAAATCATAAATTGTTACAAGTTGTTTTGTGTGATTTCCATACCGAGGTGCTGCCGGTGTGAGAACTGATTGTATTTGTGTTCATATCAATACAAATCAGTGTTAAAGTGAAGATTCAGCTGTGTTTAAGTCAAATACTTGTTTTCCGCACCTGTATTTGATGGAATTCCTCTGAACCGACTCGTTTAGGTCGCGAACACGGTCCTTACAATTGGTATCAGAGCTCAGGAGGAGGAGTTCTGCAAAATTCAGCCGAAATTCATCTCAATTTCTTACTTCTACACCTTCTTTTCTTAGTTCAGAAATATTTCACGGTCAAAATTGATTCAATTTCTCACGGATTGTTTAAAAGTACTAGATAACAAACCCTTGAAAGTTTCACAGCAAAATTCGACCTAAAAGTGATCAAAATCGACATTTGAATGGAGTTCGCTTGAACAGTTCAGTATTATTGGACGATTTCGCTTGAAACTTCAAGCGACACTTAACATTTCGCTTCAAACAGATTTTGTTTTCGCTTCAAGATTTTCGCTTCAAGGTGTTCGCTTCAGGGTTCTTTCTTCAGGATCGCTTCAAAGTATTTCGCTTCAAGAACTTCGCTTGAGAGTTGTTCAGTTTAATTGTGTCGCTTGAAGGATACCGCTTGAAAGATACTATTTCGCTTGAAAGAATCTGTTATTGAAACATGGATAACGATTTCCACAACGCTTTTGCAACATCGCCTAGTTCATCTTCCATTGCTCAGAACATGAATTCAGAAAACGAAACGGGGACGACTCAGAAACCCCCTAAGCTAATGGGAATTGAAGAATACTATGGATGGAAAGATAGATTCGAAAACTGGGTGCAGGCAAATCATTTGAGATCATGGGAATGTATTTTAACAAAGTATGCTCTACCACTAACCGAAATGCAGACTGAAAAACAGCTTTCAGATTTTAGTAAGGAGGAACGGGAAATATACCGAGCTGAAAAGATGATGATCAGTTTACTTCAACAGGCCATCAAAGAAGACATCTTCATACTACTTCAACATGACAAAACATCACAATCAATATGGGATGCTCTAAAAATTAAGGTTGAAGGCAGTACGAGTATGATTAAAAGCAAGAAGGCATTGCTTAAAAAGGAATTTGATTTGTTCACAAGTTTGCCCGAAGAAGATACAAAGAAACTCATTGAACGATATTGTCACTTAGTGAGAACAATGTCAATGATGAACATTAAAAAAGAAAATGATGAATGGGTCGATAAACTTGCTGATGCGTTACCTCAGAAAGAGTGGGGAACTTATTTGATGATATTGAAGAATACTGGAGTTTATGATAGGTTGTCAATTTCTCAGTTCATTGAAAAGATTGAAAGTCAGGATTTGGAACAGCAGAAGATCGCAAGGATGAATAATCCAAGTGGTCAACAAGATGTAAAGATGTATTACAAGGGTAGTGTTCCGACTTCAGAAGCTGAGAGAAGTCCGAAAATTCAGACTGCTTATAGTGTTGGAAATTCTACAGAAAAGACTGATCAAAACTCAAACAAAAGCAACAGTGGTTTCTCATTGTATCCGAGTGTTAATCCGAAAAGCCCATCAGAAAGTTTTCAGTCTCAAAGCACAAAGATGGGAAATGGTTGTGTGATTCAATGCAACATAGCTTTAAATCTTCCAGAAGGTCAAAGTTTTTCTGAAGACATTGCAAAAGATCATATGGCATTACTTGGTTCCGTGCTTATCTCATATGAAGGTTTAGTGGCTGGTCGAATTGGAAATCCTATGCTTACTAAAGAGGATTACGACCAAATAGATGCTGAAGAGATGGAACTAATGGATATCAAATGGTGTCTTGCAAGTGTTCTTAGACGTGCTGAAAAGTTCAAGACAATTACCGGGAGAAATGATTTTCTTGATGCTTGTGTTTCTACTTTAGGTTTTGATAAATCTAAAGTTACTTGTTTCAGGTGCAGGGAAAAAGGTCATTTTAAGCGGGAATGCAAAAACAGAGAAGTTAGTGGTGCTCAGAATCCATTTGGAAAAGATGACTACTACCGGAAAGCCATTTATCAGCAAGTTGGTCAGACACAAGAATTACAGACGGCTCATAGTAGAAAGATTGAAGATTCAAAGAAAGGATGTTTGGTAGATTTCAACTGGAGCAATTACATTTCTTCTAACAGCACAGCATGTATAGTGGACCAAAATGATGAACAACTACCTGAAGGATTCAACTGGGATATGTTTGTTGATGAAAAAGGGGATTTCAAAGCTTTCATTGCAAAGATTGTTAGAGAACCAGATTTGTTTGCTACTTGGATGAGATCAATTGGTGAAAAAGTGAAAGATCAATCGATTACATCTGAAGAAAGTTCAGAAAGTGCTGATTCTGAATCATTAAGTACAGATGAGAGTGTGCAAAATGAGGATACTTCAGAAAAAGAAATTGTTTTTGATCAAACACCATCTGATTCTGGTATTTCAGATGCTGAGTCTGAAAAATTTGTAGAGTTTGATCAAACACCGATGGAGAGTAGCAGTGATGATGAGGAAGAAAAACATATTAATATTGCTAAAAAACATCTTTCTCCTGAAAGTTTTCATTTTTATTTTGCAGATCGCATGGAGAAACTGAAGGAGAAACAAGCTGCAAAAGAACAACAACAAGATGAGAAGATTGAAACTGTTGTTCAAACTGAAGAAGTTAAAAGTGTGGATGAAGAAAAAGTAATTGAAGTGGTAAAAACAATCGAGGTTGAGAAGAGTGTTGAAGTTGAAAAGCCTTGCAAGAAATGTTTGGAAATTTGCAAAAGTTGTGAAGAAAAAGATGTGATTCTGTTTGATAGAGAAAGACTGATAGAAAAGCTACTATCTGACATCAGCTATGTGAAAGAATCGTATAGCGTGTTGAACAGAACTGTGACAGGTCTTCAAACAACAAACTCTGAAAGAGAAAAGGCTTTAACAATGACAAATTCTACGTTAATGGCAAAGCAAAAGGCAATTAATCATTACATCGAAGAAAATGCTAATCTAAAGCAAGATTTGGAGAAAGAAAAGATTGAGAATGAAAGAATCAGAAGGTTATTACTGAGTTATTCTTGTTCTGATTATGTTATTGATCGAGTTTATCCTACTGTTGCAGGTTTTGAAGCATTTCAGGATGAGAAGCAAAAGAATGAGACTGGTAAGAAATCGACTGTTAAATACAACAAGTGTCTGCCTCCTATCTGGGAAGGGTATTCTCCTAGAAAACCAAATGAGGAGCAAGTCGAAAAAGCAGTCAATATAAAGTTAAAATCCGAGACAACTGACGTTTTACCAGATAACATTGATATCACGTTTACCTCGTCTGATACTGATCATGAGTCTGAGTTAATCAAAAAGGTGGTCGATCAGGTGTTGGATACTGAGGAGGTGTCTGAGTCAAAGTTTGAGTCTGGGGGTTCAAGTTCGTCAGTCAACAGTTCAAAATCATCGGAAAAACGGTCTTACAGTAAAGAATTTTTGTTATCAAAGGCAAATTTGGATGATGAAACATTTGAAGTTGCATATACTTTAAATGATTCGGACAAATTATACTCTGACAAAGAGTTTCCGATTAGAAGTGTTCGTTTTGACATGATCAAAAAGGTTTTCAAAATGACGGAAATTAATTTTTCTGAAATTAAGGATCTAAAATCTATTGAAAAACCTAAAAAATTCACTTCTAGAGTTCAACAAAGGTTAAACAAGAAAAAAGGAAAAAAGAATTACAATTCTGATTCTAGTTTTCAAAAGAAAACAAATCAAAATTGTAATTACAAAAAGAAAGGTCTTGGTTTTACTCCACCTGAAAATCGTAAAAATGAAAAATATGTTAGAGATTTTAAATCAAAAATGACATATGTTGCAGGAAAAAGCTATGAAGAGGAGTCAAATAGCTTATCTTTGAAAAAATCAAATCAAGAGTTCCTTGCTGAAAGGAAAAGGACAGGAACTGGAGTTTTTCATCCAACTGGAGTTTTTCAACCAAAAGACACAAGAACTTGTTTTCAATGTCAAGTTGTTGGACACATCGCTCACAATTGTCCAAACAAAGTCAACAAAAAACAGGGAGTCTCTGAAAAACTTAAAGAAAAAGTGGTTGAAAAGAATGATTCACCAACTACAAACTTCAAAATTGTTGAAAATTCAAAGAATGAAGTTGGTGAAAATTCTAAAAGATTGTACAAAAAGAGTGCAAAAGACAATCAAAAATGGATTGTTAAAAAATCAGATGTACAATCTGGCGATGATTCTGATTCCACAAAATCAGAGGAGTCACAAGATGAGATCAAAGATTTGATGAATGATGTTGATATTAAATCATTGAGTGTGGAAGAGATTAAACAAATGGTTGATAAAGTTGAAAGCTCAGATTTTGATATTGAAAAAACATTCAATGAAAATGTTAAGAAAATTTTCAAGAAAATGCTTGATGGGAAAGTAAAGGGGGTTAAAGATTTTTATGCAACTAAAAAGGCAACTTACAACCCTACTGCTCAGGAATTGGAAGCCACCAAGTCAAATAAGACTTGGGTGGAAGTTTGTTTTCCATGAAAGTCTTAGGACTTGCCGGAGATCCCAAGTTTATATCGTGGATCAGGAATCGGCATTTTTCTAATGTTTGAAGTTTTTGGTTGAAAGTTTTTTTATAGTGTTTGGATGTTTACAGGTTGTATGACTACGCCGGAGCTTCCAAGTTGGTAAGTGCGAAGCAGGAATCGGCATTTTGATTGGTAAAATGGTGATGTAGACGTAACATTCCTACAAGTGGTATTGTGTTCTACATGTGGTAATTTTTACAATTGATATAGATGGTGCATACTTGCAAGTGGTAAATCAAGGACATTAATTTGTACTTGATCTGCTACAAGTGATTAAGAATAGACAATGTGATGAACCACACCCCGAATCTACAAATGATTATATCATAAAAACTTATTTTTCGGAAAAATCATTTTGATTAAAACAAACTTAAGTGTTTTGAAATCTAAATGAGAAAATAGTTTTGTGATAGGGGGAGTTCTGATTGTTTATGCCAAGTGAATGGCGATTTGATGCGATTCGATATCAGTTGTCAAGTTTATTGTACAGTTTATTTTTAAATTTCCTAAAATGTGTTTGCATTTTAGGGGGGGTAAAATTTTAAAAAAAAATCCAAAAACATTTGAAAATTTGAAAAAGATAAAAACATGATAAAATTCAAAAATGAGTTTTTGTTGCATATAGAGGAAATGATAGTACATCAGTGGACTATCACAACATGCTAAAGAAATGTAAAGAAAAATGTGATAAACAATCTTACTGCGGATATGTTAGTAGGTTTTTGCACATTTAGTAGATTGTGACGAGATATAAACCTAAATTTCAAACTTGATTGTTCTGTGGGTTAACACAAACTTGGATATATAGGTAACCCCTGAAATCTTGTTTGAAAGGTCCCTTATTCTGAGATACTAGGTCTTTATGCTCAGTGATATCTGGGGTATTATCCCGGGACTTCTGCTGAAAGAAATTTCTGACCTAGTCTCCGGAGAATACTTTACATTTGCTTAAAATATAGCTCACCCTCAGCTAAAAAATGATGAAACATTGAAAAATGCTAATCATGGCTGTTGAAACAAAAGATCCTCTAAAGGGGACACACCAAAAGTCGAAGCCGTCATCTCTCTGCGTATACGGGAGTATCGACCTGAGCTCTCACGGCCCTCGTACTATAATTTATTCCCCTGACAGATATCATCTGTGGTATACTCACCTGTAAGACTGAATATTGGGATCTGGATACAGGAGTATATTCAAGTAGTGGGACACACGGATAAGTTTAAGTTGCTTAAAACATTAACAACGTATCTCGGATTAGTTGAACTTTGTGTGAAAATTTAAGTGGACAAACATACTGACAATCTAGGTAAATTGTTTAGAACTTAAAATGAAATGAAGCTTAACGGTGTTAGTGATATGTTTCATAAACTGATATGATCCTCTTGCACAAACTCACAAAAATATTGTTTGTAAATATTTCTTTATTGCATTCCTTTACAATAAAAAATTACAAAAAAGATTTTTAGTGTGTTTTAGCATAAATTTTGAAAAATCCAAAAAGATTTTCGACAACTAATATTGGAAAGCTGATTGTCAAAATTTAAAGTGCTAAACATGATGACTTGGTTGTGAGGGGGAGTGAATCTTAAAATGTCAAAAGGTTTGTTAAAATCCTACAATTGGTATTTTAAAAAAAAACAACCTACATTTGATTCATCATTGATTTTTGATATGAGAGAGAATTATCTGATTATATCAGATTGTTGGTGCATTTAAATTGTTAAAATTAGAAAATTTATTTCTGGGTTAAGATTGTTACAGGTGAGCCAGGTTAATTCATTCAAAGCTTACAAAAGTCAGACTTTGATCAAGAATCTAAAAGTTTGCTAGCTGCTGATGCTGATGAACTTAAGGAATCAAGAGATCTGATCAAGAGAATTAGATAAAAGCCAGGCAATGATCTTGTAAACAACATTTGAGTCAGACATTGATACTAAAGCAGATGTTGCTGAAGAACAAATGAATACCAGCAAATCGTGAGGGGGAGTCTGATAGAGCAAGGTGAATCTGGAGAAGAAGATAGAGAGAAAAAAGCCCAGAGACTGATCAAGAATGAAGATGTGAAGACACAGCATTGGTGTGACTCGATAGTCGACTCGTCAACATCTGAGGGGGAGTCTGTTGGTGCACTACATCTGTCGACTTTGTCTTGTATCGAGTCTTAGACTAGTTAGAATAGATCAGGGCACGTAAAACGAGAAAATGTGATAGATTTAGTGAGATTTCGCTTGAACAATAGTTTAAGTTGAAGGTTTCGCTTGAAGCATCTCAAGCGAAATCATTTCATCAGATTTCGCTTGAGACATGCTGATGTTCATCCCAAGCGAAACCTTGAATTCTATATATAGGGGTTCAGTGTCAAGCGAAATCATAAGTTGTTACAAGTTGTTTTGTGTGATTTCCATACCGAGGTGCTGCCGGTGTGAGAACTGATTGTATTTGTGTTCATATCAATACAAATCAGTGTTAAAGTGAAGATTCAGCTGTGTTTAAGTCAAATACTTGTTTTCCGCACCTGTATTTGATGGAATTCCTCTGAACCGACTCGTTTAGGTCGCGAACACGGTCCTTACAAGAATAATGAACAGCTAAGGATGACAATTGAAGATAACATTGAAAGGTGGAAGGAAGCAAGAGGTTGGTACAAAGATCTTTACAAAACAACTAACAAAAAGATTGATTACAAGAAAAGGCTGAAGCCGGGAGACAAGTTCAAAAGTGGGCTGAAGATCAATTAATGATTTCATGAACTTACATTTTGTTTTGAAAATAATATTTTATTTCTGTTTGTTTTGAACTTGGTTGGTATGATTTAGCTTCCTATTTCTGAATGTAGTTGTTTGAATTCTGTTTTTAAGGATTGGTTGAAGTTTGTTTATGTTTGATATAGATAGTTGTTTTTCTTACAATACTTAGGGGGGAAACTGTTAGGAGACTTTATTTGTAAGTATTGAAGAAAATCCAATTCAGCTGGATCTATGAAGAAGATAAAGTCCTAAAGATCAAACAACAAGAAGAAAACCTGATAGGGCAACTGAAAAGAATAACATCTACTTCAAAGAATCGGAAGTTGATCAAGAACTAAAGAAGATTATCAGAAAAGGTCATTCTGATGGATCTGATGATATTTCTGATGAAATATCATTAGTTTTTGGCAAATTTGATCATCAGACTTTCTGATGATTTGTTCACCAGAATTTCTGATGAAGTGGTTATCAGAAATTCTCATAAAACCCCACTTGTCTAAAATGAGTTCTACCCTGCCACAATAACCGAAGCAACTTAACATTATTGGATCTCATGATGACAAAGGCAACTTGATAATTTGATTCAATGAATATGTTAAGAAGCTACTTTTTGCAGGACATATACATGAATAAACAAATGTTTATTCATGTATCCGGGCTCTCTATAAATAGAAGGCTCATCAAGAAAAGGACAATGAGCTAAACCAAGCATTCAATACATACAACAAAAACTCCATTGTCCTTTCACCTCAGAATTATATAAGTATTCATTTATAATAGATAATAACCTCACAGTCACCTTGTAAACCATTTTGTTTCAAAGTGATATAAACTTGAAAATTCTGTAGGTCTTGTTTCTTGAAAGTTTGATTTCTATTTCCGCACACTATTTTCATATTTGTTGAAATCACTTGCAATATTACGTGAAAAGAAGTTTTTAAGTCCAACTAGGACTAACAACCACCCTCCAGCGTTATAACAACTCTCCTAAATTTTTCGACACCCTAAAAATAATTAGAATGTCTCAATACATCCTAAAATACACCCATATACGCAAACGTGCCCCGAATACCTTTATTTCATTAAAATTAATTAAAAACAATTTTTAATATTCTGTGGCGGGCCGCGAAGACCTAAGCTTGGTCTTACGCGGGCAGCGAGCGCCCATCAACGAGGCAAGACCCTGAGCTGCCACGTGGCAGCCACACGTCGAAGCTAGAGCGGTGACCCGGATCAGCTAGGGCCTACGGACCATTGTCGCAGGCCGCGTAGCCTTTGGCTACATCCTTCACGGGGCGCGAGGGACTGAGAAATCAGCCCTATAAATGGAGGCCATCAGCCTTCAGTCCAGATCGCTCATTTCTTTTCTCTCTCTCGAATTTCCACATAGTTAAAACTATTCTCGGGTATAATACCCCCCTAAATAACGAAGTTCTGCCTCGTTGTAAGTATCATAACCCCCGGTTACATATTAGATACACTGTCCGATCGATCCAAGGTTCCGTAACGGCTGTCGAGGTTCTGCCCGACGTAGTCGTTGGAATGTCGTCTCTAGGAGGGTGTTACTAATGTAAATATTGGGTTATTATACTAACGCGTGAGCATTTGTGTAATTTATAGATAATCACCAGGAAATCCTTAAAGAAAACCCTAAGACAGCAATGTGAGTAATCTCCTTTTTGTAAATTGTTTTTACAAAACCTCATATGATTAACATTATATTAAACAGCGATTAAGTATTTGTATTCTACAATTATCGTCGGTATGTTGGGATTTTGTATACAAAATTTGTTACTACCTTGCGAGGAGTAACATGACCACAAGTCGGGTTGACAGTACCATGGATGGTAATTAAAGTAGATGGAAACATATGTAATTACGCGACCGCCCTCAATACTGTACAATGGTCTTACTTAACTTGATTAAATTGGGATTCACTCACCAGTATTTCCCACTGACAAAATGTTTTAAACGCGTTTCAGGTAACAAAATGTGAAAGCCAAATAGAAGCCAGTTGGACAGCACTGAAGGCTTGGAAAAAGTGGCTATAAAGTTACCTAAAATAAAGAGATGTTTTTATTAAATAAATAGGGTGTATCCCTATGAAAATGTGTGTACTTAAAACTTGGGATTTTTTCCACGTGTTTAATATTATAAAAGTGTGGTATTTTACTCTGATAAAATATTTCCTAACTACGATCCTGATGTGATTCCGCTGCTAAAATGATAAAAACCTGGATAACACCGAAACTGGCCGCGGCCGCCCATTCCCGGGTTGTTAGGGGACGGGGGTTGCGACAGAAGGTGGTATCAGAGCTAAGCCACTGATTCAGCCACAGAAGTGTTCTGCTGACACCAAGATATTATTCAAATTGTTAGGAAATTAATTACGAAAATACGTGCATATCTGTATTTTATTGTTGTGTGTTATTTTACTATTTGTTAGTTTACAGCATGAGCGATCAAGGACCCTCCGACGCCTATCGTCAGTTGTCCAGCTCACCTAGGAGCGAAGACACCTCTTCACAGCCTGCCCTCTCAGGGTATTCAGCTGACAATGAAGATGGGATATTCGTGTTTAAGGCTCAGTCTGAAGAGCCATTCCCTCCTAAAAAGAGAGGATAGTTCAGTAGGGGAGCACATGAGCGTAGGAAGAGAATGAAAAAGTTACAACAGCAGCGAGTTCTAGCAGCCCGCTAAAAGAGAAACTGATGCTCACACCCAAGATATGCGTAATAGGAGTTTAGCAAATTTCCATATCTTAGCAACCACAGCTGCCGACCCAAACCTGGAGCAACTCATCGCACCCCAACCATTACCCTTGTTTCCCACGCAACCAATGGAGATTGAAGTCAACCCAGAAAACCAAATCCCAGCACCAGCCTTTGATCCCACTGAGATACCTAGAGTACCAGCACCCAATCCCTTTGACCCAGACTACGACCCGTGGTTTGATGAACATAGGGATTATCAGCAACGCTACCACATATCAGAAGAACCCATGCCAAACCTAGTAGCTTACCCAGGTCTGGACCCTCTAGATCCTTATTACGATAATGATGAATACATTAGGGAAATCCTTGAGAATCCATATCCTCAGGAAGAACCCATGCTACAGTACCCAGATCCAGTACCAGCACCTGCACCCCCAATGAGTGCAGAAAATGTGCAAGAACTCCGAACCTTCGGTGAGGCGATTTTAGAAAGTAGTGAGAGGATGAGGCAGGTTGGAGAACGACTCGTCTGGAAGTACGACGAGCGTAATATGGAGTTCTGGATGAACCCATATCAGTGATGGTGAAAGTAGTAATAATATATATATATATATATATATATATATATATATATATATGGGGAAGGTTCAAATGAAAACCACTAGTTAACGCGAAAACTCGAAAACTAACTAAAAAAAGCCTAAAAAACACACAAATTTTTTTTTTTTTTTTTTTGCAAAACCAAATTTCGCAGGTTTTTTTATATAAAAAAAAAATTTCAAAAAAAAAAAAAAAAAAAAATTTTTGTATAGTGCACATGTGTAATAATACACATGTGTATGCACATGTGTAATACTACATATGTGTATCTGTACTACACATGTGTATTATTACACATGTGCACTACACAAAATTTTTTTTTTTTTTTTTAAATTTTTGTTTATATATAAAAACCAGCGATTTTTATTAAAAAAATTGAAAAAAAAAAAATTTGTGTGTTTTTTAGGCTTTTTTTAGTTAGTTTTCGAGTTTTCGCGTTAAAAGTGGTTTTCATTTGAACCATCCCCTATATATATATATATATATATATATCTAGACAATAACCATGGATACATAATAGTATTGTAATTTTAATTTCCAGTTCCAGTTTGTAACAGCCCAGCGTAACCGCACCATGATATTGTCCGCTTTGGCGGTCAGCACGCCCCCGGCGTCCGCCCCTCACGGTTTTCAAAACGCGACATGATGGTGAAGGTATCCAGCCCCTTATAAGGAAGCCTTTGTTCCCCTTCACAACCGATGTGGGATGTCACAATCCACCCCCTTAAGGGGTCCAGCGTCCTTGCAGGACCTGGCACCATCGGTCTGGCCCTGGCTCTGATACAATTGTTGATTTGTTGTTACATGCCTTCCAGGCCTTTAGGTGCATATCTCTGGAACTTGCTGTCTGGAATGCTGGAGTGGTCATGGGTCGAGATACATGGAATCGCAAAACAAGACTAATGGTTCTTACATATGGTTTATAAACACTTAACGAATGAATTAAGCTTCCGTTGTAAACTGTGGACTATTTGTAACACTTAATGTTAATAAATGAAAGTTTATACTTATGAGTTCAATGTGATTGGTGGCTAGATCCTGGTATGTCACGCCTCCTGCGGTGATACTCCGCTTGTGGATTTTGGGGGTGTGACACAGTTTGTATTAGATGCATATTATATAAAATAGAGTAAGTCGCAATGTTCGACGATTTTGATCAATATGCGTGTTGTGTGATTGATTAAATATTATCTTGTGATATTAATATGTGGCAAATGTTTAAAATTCATATGGACAACGAAGTGAACCAGGAAAACTAGAATGACAATAACCCGAATAATGATAACCCGAACAATGATAACAATGGAAACCAAGTGGATAACAGTGCCATCCAACACATAGTGGCACAAGGGATAATAGATGCAATGCCATATATTATCAAAACAGTTAAGGAAGCAGATAATAAAAGTAACAATGGCAGTAAACGACTAACTGAACCAGTATTAATCTCCCGTTACATCTGGGAATTAATCAGTGAGATTAGGCATGTAGTCAAGGCAGCTAGACCTCAAACTATAGAAGAAGCTGTAGAACTAGCAAACACCTTGACAGATGAGTTAGTGCGTACACGAGAGGAGGATCAAAGAAGGAACCTAACTCAAAGGCTTACCCAAGAATTTCATTATGGAAATTCCAACCGTGGGAAAATGTAGGTTCTACCTCTGCACCTTACAGCAAGGCTTGCAAGAAGAAACATTCAGCAAGATGCTCCACTTACTGCAATTTCTGCAAGATACCAGGACACAAGGAAGAAGATTGTAGGAAGAAACCAAATAATGGAATGTGCTTCAACTGTGGAGAAAAATGTCATATCAAGCCAAACTGTCCGAAACTAGCTCCAGCCATGAACAACAAGACCACTAAAAATGCTAGAGCATTTATGCTAACCACAGAAGAAGCAAAGATGATTCCGGACGTGATTGCCGGTACGTTTTTAGTTAATGATGTTTTTGCTAAAGTATTATTTGACTCTTGTGCGAACAAAAGTTTTATTAATACTTCATTTTGCAATCTTCTCAATCAACCATTAACTAAACTCCCACAAGAATGTCTAGTAGAGACAGCAAATGGGGAAACCATTAAGATTTCTGAAATCTTGCATGGAGCAAGAATAGAATTTTTAAATCAAAAGTTTATTGCAAACCTTTATCCAATGAATCTGGCAGGATTTGATGTTGTATTAGGAATGGATTGGTTAATAGCCAATAAAGCCAGTATTTTATGTGATCAAAAGCCGATCCAAGTAAATTCACCAAAAGGTGAAAAGATCACAATTAAAGGAGATAAGCCATCTAGATCCACAAAATTCATCTCTGTGATGAAAAGAACAAGTTATATAAGAAAAGGGTCATTAGTGTACTTGATTTCTATAATCACTAACACTAAAGGAAAAGAATTAAAAGATATTCCCGTAGTATCTCAGTTTCCAGAAGAATTACCCGGACTACCGCCAGAAAGAGAAGTTGAATTCAGGATTCATCTGCTACCAGGAACAGCACCAATTACCAAAGCACCTTACCGTTTGGCACCCGCAGAAATGCAAGAATTGAAGAAACAGCTAGACGAACTATTGGAAAAAGGATTCATACAACCAAGCTCATTGCCATGGGGAGCACCGATTTTATTCGTTAAGAAGAAGGACGGATCAATGCGTATGTGCATTGACTACCGTGAATTGAACAAAGTCACGATTAAGAATCGGTATCCATTACCGAGAATCGATGATCTGTTTAATCAGTTGCAAGGAGCTCGATTTTTCTCAAAAATCGATTAACGATCAGGATATCATCAACTAAAGGTACAGGAAGAGGACATTCCTAAGACCGCTTTCAGAACAAGGTATGGCCATTATGAATTTACTGTCATGCCATTTGGTTTAACCAATGCCCCAGCTGCATTTATGGACATGATGGACCGAATATGTAAGCCATATTTGGATAAATTCATAATTGACTTTATAGATGATATTCTCATTTACTCTAAGAATAAAGAGGAACATGCAGCGCATCTGCACGCACTTTTAAGTTTACTGAGAAAAGAAAAGCTTTATGCAAAATTTTCGAAATGTGAATTTTGGTTAGAACATGTACAGTTTCTTGGACATCTAGTCAATCATGAAGGAATTCATGTAGATCCCACCAAGATTGAGGCAATTACCAAGTGGAAAACCCATGAGTCACCAACCGAGGTTAGAAGTTTCTTAGGATTGGCCGGTTATTGTAGAAGGTTTATTCAAGATTTTTCTAGAATAGCCATTCCCTTAACTAAGCTAACCTGTAAATCCGTTAAGTTTGAATGGGGACCAAAACAAGAAGAAGCTTTTAGAATTCTTAAGCAAAGACTAACCAATGCACCCATACTAGCGTTACCAAAAGGAACTGAAGACTTTGTAGTCTATTGTGATGCTTCTAAGTTAGGTTATGGATGTGTGTTGATGCAACGTCAAAAGGTTATAGCCTATGCATCTAGACAACTCAAGAATCACGAAGAAAATTATTCAACCCATGATCTAGAGTTAGGAGCCATAATTTTTGCCCTTAAAATTTGGAGACACTACCTTTACGGCAGTAAGTTTACCATTTTCACCGACCATAAGAGTTTAAGATATGTCTTCGGGCAAAAGGAGTTGAATATGAGACAAAGACGCTGGATGGAAATACTTAGTGATTATGATTGTAATATCCAGTACCATGCAGGAAAAGCAAACGTAGTAGCTGATGCTTTAAGTCGAAAGTATCATGAAAAAACAAAAAGAGTACATTCACTTAAACTAAATCTGCAAGTAGATTTAAATGAACAAATTAGAAAGGCACAAGAATCAGTAATCACGGATGATACTAAAAAATTAAGAGGAATGATCAAGGAATTAGAGCAAGGAACAGATGGAATTTAGAGATTTCATAAGAAAAGAATGTGGATACCTAAATTAGGAAACCTAAGCCATCGTATATTAGAAGAAGCCCATAAGTCTAAGTTTACAATGCATCCTGGAAATGATATGATGTATCAGGATTTAAGAAGGAATTTCTGGTGGATAGGAATGAAAAAGGATATAGCAGCTTATGTTGCAGAGTGTTTAACATGTTCACAAGTTAAAGCTGAACATCAGAAACCCTTAGGTTTGTTACAACAGTTAGAAATGCCAGTTTGGAAATGGGAATTGATAACAATGGATTTTGTTACCAAATTACCCAAAACAAGAAAAGGTAATGATACAATCTGGGTGATTGTAGACAGGCTAACCAAGTTAGCTCATTTCCTATCAATGAAAGAAATATTCAGTATGGAACAATTAGCTAAATTATATGTAAATGAAATAGTTTCATTACATGGAATTCCTTTATCAATTGTTTCTGATAGGGATAGCCGTTTTACCGCTCATTTTTGGACAAGTTTTCAAAAAGCAATGGGAACCAAGTTGAATCTAAGCACCGCTTATCATCCTCAAACGGACGGACAAAGTGAAAGAACAATTCAGACAATGGAGGACATCCTTAGAGCTTGCGTAATTGATTTCAGAGGTAATTGGGACGATCACTTACCATTGTTAGAATTTTATTATAATAACAGTTATCACACAAGTATCAATGTTGCACCATTCGAAGCACTTTACGGCCGAAAGTGCCGGTTTTATAAATTTAAAACTTGGCTAAAAATAAGTGTTAAAAAAGGGCTTAAAATATACACCTAAAAAATACAACACTTAAACGCACATCACATGCCCTTTGGATTAACAAATGCTCCTGCAGCATTCATGGACATGATGAATAGGATCTGTAAACCGTACTTGGATAAATTTGTAATTGTCTTTATCGACGATATACTCATTTATTCCAAAAGTCAAGACGAGCATTGTGAGCACCTACGGGCACTCTTAACTTTGTTAAGAAAAGAGAAGCTTTACGCCAAATTCTTGAAGTGTGAATTTTAGCTACAAGAGGTGCAATTTTTAGGACACATGGTGAATCACGAAGGTATTCACGTAGATCCCCCCAAAATAGAAGCGATCACCAAATGGAAGGTTCCGCAATCAACTATGGAAGTTAGAAGTTTTCTAGGGTTAGCCGGATACTATAGACGATTCATTAAGGATTTTTCTAAAATAGTTGTGCCATTAACTAAGCTAACCTGTAAAGGAGTAAAGTTTGAATGGGGATCTAGGCAAGAAGAGGCTTTTAAAATTTTAAAGCAAAGGTTAACAAACACCCCAATTCTTGCCTTACCAGAAGGGACAGAAGATTTTGAAGTTTACTATGATGCTTCTAAGCTAGGATGTGTGCTAATGCAACGCAAGAAGGTAATTTCGTACGCCTCAAGGCAATTGAAGAAGCACGAGGAAAACTATACGACACATGACTTAGAATTAGGATCGATAATTTTTTCCCTTAAGATTTGGAGACACTATCTGTATGGAAGTAATTTTACCATTTATACAGACCATAAAAGCTTAAAGTACATATTTGGGCAAAAAAAATTGAACATGAGGCAAAGGAGATGGATGGAAATTCTAAGTGACTATGACTGTGATATTCAATATCACGAAGGAAAAGCAAATGTAGTCGCAGATGCCCTAAGTCGTAAGTATCATGAAAAGCAAAAGCGAGTTCGTGCTCTTAGATTAAATATACAGTTAGATTTAATGGAACAACTGAAAAACATTCAAGAAACAGCAATCAAGGATGATGCTGAAGGAATGAAAGGAAGGATAAAAGAATTAGAACAAGGAACTGATGGACTTTGGAAATTCCACAAGAAAAGGATTTGGGTACCTAAGCAAAGAGACTTAAGAAATAAAATTTTAGAGGAGACCCATAAATCTAGGTATACCATGCATCCTGGTAATAATAAGATGTATCAATATTTAAGAAATAATTTCTGGTGGATAGGAATGAAAAAGGACATAGCTAGATATGTATCTAAGTGTCTAACTTGTTCCAAAGTTAAAGCTGAACACCAGAAACCTTCAGGGTTACTCCAACAATTAGAAATGCCTGTTTGGAAATGGGAACTAATAACCATGGATTTCGTTACTAAGTTACCCAAAACCAGAAAAGGTAACGACGTAATTTGGGTAATTGTGGATCGATTAACCAAATCAGCTCATTTTCTACATATGAAGGAAACCTTTAGCATGGAAAGATTAGCCAAGTTATACGTAGACGAGGTAGTATCCTTACATGGAGTCCCACTCTCCATTGTATCGGATAGGGATAGTCGTTCACTTCACATTTATGGACCAGTTTCCAGGAAGCAATGGGAACCCGACTGAATTTGAGTACTGCATATCATCCCCAAACAGACGGACAAAGTGAAAGGACGATCCAAACCCTGGAAGACATGCTCAGGGCATGTGTGATAGATTTTGGAGGAAACTGGGACAACCATTTACCTTTAATTGAATTCTCCTATAACAATACTTATCATTAAAGCATCGAAGTTGCCCCGTTCGAAGCACTGTATGGACGAAAGTGTAGAACTCCAGTTTGCTAGGCAGAAATAGGAGAAAGCCAATTATCAGGTCCTGAAATCGTACAAGAAACCACCGACAAGATAACTCAAATCAAGGAAAGACTGAAGACGGCTCGAGATCGTCAAAAAAGTTATGCAGACAATCGACGTAAGCCGCTGGAATTTCAAATTGGAGACAAGGTACTCTTGAAAGTTTCTCCTTGGAAAGGGGTAGTCCGATTCGGAAAGAAAGGAAAGCTAAGTCCAAGGTACGTAGGACCATTCCCAGTAATACAACGAATAGGACCGGTCGCCTGTCTCTTACAACTACCAGAAGAGTTAGCCGGGGTACATGACGTATTTCATGTATCCAACCTCAAGAAATGTTTATCTGACGAATCCCTGATAATACCTCTTCAAGATATAGAGGTAAATGAAAAGTTAAAATTCGTAGAGAAACCACTTCAGATAGAAGACAGAAAGATTAAATTCCTTAAACACAAAAGATTGGTACTTGTCAAAGTCAAGTGGGATTCGAAAAGAGGACCCGAGTATACCTGGGAGCTGGAATCGGAAATGAAGCGAAAGCATCCTCACTTATTTCTATAAATCTCGAGGACGAGATTTTAAATAAGGTGGGGAGGATGTAAGGACCTGCAAAAATGTCCATAAACAACCCGTAAGTGAAAACCCGGACCCCTGAAACCCTAATGATCATGAAAAACCAAGAAATCAAGAAATTGGGATTTCACGCGGGCCGCGTAAGCCATAAGGTAAGGCTACGCGGGCCGCGACAGGACACCTGGTGACCGGAGATGCGTTCCAGGCCACGTAGCAGCCACGTGGCGAACCTACACATGACACGCTAGCCCTACACGTAGACTAGGGGCCCTCGCGGGCCGCGTAAAAGTAATGTTAAGGTTTACGCAGGCCGCGTAAAACCTAAAAATTTGCTATAAATTGCCTGTGCATGGGACTTGCTTCTGTGTTTGAAAGTTTAGTTTCAAAACGTCCAAATTCTGCTTAAAACGAGTATTAAGGTGTCAAGGCGCTGCTATGAATACAGGGCATTAACTCGATCACTGCTACGATACAATGTCCGATCGATTGAAACCGATCCGATGGATGTTTAAGTGATGCCCGTATTTGGGCTATACTTTGTCATTCGTCGTGAGGGTTTTGATTTCGTGAATTTATCGTAAATGTTGTATTAAGTTACTGACCTAGTTTCGTGTGCATTGTTATTTAAACTAGGTTACAAGGCTAAATCAGTAGGCTAAACTCTACCCAATTAAACCTGCAATGTGAGTCATTCTCTTTTATCAATTGTTTTACTAAATCTCATATCATTTTCAAAAGTTATAATTACAGGGATTAAGTCGTGGTTATCTTAAATCACTGGCAAGTGGGGTATTGTGCACATTACTAATTTCTCACGGTTAGGTTCACCAAACCTAACAGTGATAATCATCACTACTTGGGTGAAAGGACCCAATAGTGGTATGACCATCGTCACCAGGGTGTGACACGGCGCCAGATAAAAATAAGATAGTAGCCATTGTAATCGCTCTTATGCTGTAATTTATAACTAATGTGTCGTTTTATATAACATGAGTGACTCGCCAGTATTTCCCCCCTGATAAAATATTTTTAAACATGTTTCAGGTGACTTACTGTGAATCAAGGAAAAAGTGCTACGGAGCACTAACAAGCTTGAAGTGGTGGCTCAGTAAAATAAATAAACATATTTTGTAAAACAAGGGATTTCCTCGTGAAATTCCCTTTACTGTAAATTATGGGGTTTGTCCCAAATTGTGAAATAAAATAATTGGGCATTTTCAAGTTTTAAAAGATCCTGTTAAACTTCCGCTGTCAAATCAACTAATAAATACCACGGGTTTCTGTCCCGCGGCTCCTGGACCGGGTAACACCGGGAAGGGGGCCGTGACAGAAATGCCAATCTAGAAGAGGCAATGTTGTTTCAGAGGGCAGTGGAAAGAGCCTGGAAGAGAAAACGAGAGATGCTCGACATTATTGACAAGATCGAGAAAAGAAAGGATTCATATGCAAAGAAGAAAGAAGAAAGGAAGAAGAAAAAGCACGAGAAAAAGAAAGAAAAGTCTTCTTCAACGACAAAAGAGTCTACCCTAACTCCTCATGCAACATCACAACCTCCGGCCTCATCCACATATGAGGCCATTATGGAGGAACCACCATCAACTAGTGAAGCTGTTTTAACTCAAGAAACTCTCGCAACAACGACCGATGTTCAACCACCACCAGAAGCAACAGTGAGTGCAGAAGTCCCTCCAGAGCCAGAAAAGAAAGCTGCAGATAATCCAGAAGCAACTACTGAAGAATGAAAAACAAGTATGCAATGATCTAGGGGGGATATTATTGGAGCTTATGAGATCGTTGATACTTGCACTGGATTAGTTTTGTTATAGTTTGTGGCTTATTTGAAGTCTAGGGACTAATTTTGTAATTATATGAAAGTAGCAAATCTGACCTAGTGTAGTTAAGATGCCAGCATAATTATAATTATGCTGGCAAGTCAGATTCTATATAAACCCTTGTATTGTTGCCATAGCCAAGCTTTTGGCCACACTTGATGAATATTAGTGTTATTTACATTTTGATCTCTATTCATTATGCTTAATCAGATCTCCAGGTGCTTTATTGTTCATTTCATTGTTTAGATTCAATACAACACTTGTTGTATTCATCATACCACTAGCTTCATCTTCATTCTATGATTCTTCTTAACTTTTTCATGGTGCAAACACCTAATCAATAGGTGTTTTGTACTAAAACAATCAACCATTGTGATTCGGATTGATATTGGGATCTACAATTAGAATGTCTCAATGCATCCTAAAATACACCCCATATACGCAAACGGGTCCTGAATACCTTTATTTTATTAAAACTAATTAAAAACAATTTTTAATATTCTGTGGCGGGCCGCGAAGACCTAAGCTTGGTCTTACGCGGGCCACGAGCGCCCATCAACGAGGGAAGACCCTGAGCTGCCACGTGGCAGCCACACGTCGAAGCTAGAGCGGTGACCCGGATCAGCTAGGGCCTACGGACCCTATGTCGCGGGCCGCGTAGCCTTTGGAACATCCTTCGCGGGTCGCGTGGGACTAAGAAATCAGCCCTATAAATGGAGGCCATCGGCCTTCAGTCCAGATCGCTCATTCTTTTCTCTCTCTCGAATTTCCACATAGTTAAAGCTATTCTCGGGTATAATACCCCCTAAATAACGAAGTTCTGCCTCGTTGTAAGTATCATAAACCCCGGTTACGTATTAGATACGTTACTCGATCGATCCAGGGTTCCGTAACGGCTGTCGAGGTTCTGCCCGACGTAGTCGTTGGAATGCCGTCTCGGGGAGGGTATTACTAATGTAAATATTGGGTTATTATACTAACGCGTGTGCATTTGTGTAATTTATAGATAATCACCAGAAAATCCTTAAAGAAAACCCTAAGACAGCAATGTGAGTAATCTCCTTTTTGCAAATTGTTTTTACAAAACCTCATATGATTAACATTATATTAAACAGTGATTGAGTATTTGTATTCTACAATTATCGTCGGTATGTTAGTATTTTGTATACAAAATTTGTTACTACCTTGCGAGGAGTAACATGACCACAAGTCGGGTTGACAGTATCGTGGGTGGTAATTAAAGTAGATGGAAACAAATGTAATTGCGAGACCGCCCTCAATACTGTACAATGGTCTTACTTAACTTGATTAAACTGGGATTCACTCACCAGTATTTCCCACTGACAAAATGTTTTAAACGCGTTTCAGGTAACAAAATGTGAAAGCCAAATAGAAGCCAGCTGGACAACACTGAAGGCTTGGAAAAAGTGGCTATAAAGTTACTTAAAATAAAGAGATGTTTCTATTAAATAAATAGGGTGTATCCCTATGAAAATGTGTGTACTTAAAACTTGGGATTTTTCCCACGTGTTTAATATTATAAAAGTGTGGTATTTTACTCTGATAAAATATTTCCTAACTATGATCCTGATGTGATTCCGCTGCCAAAATGATAAAATCCTGGATACCACCGAAACTGGCCGCGGCCGCCCATTCCCGGGTTGTTAGGGGACGGGGGTTGCGACAGGCGTGGGAATAAGTACAGTTGATCAACGTCGAAGTACCGATCAAAGATAAAAAGGTTATATGCTCCTAAGTACCGTAAATTAGTAGTGGCAAATAGGGTGTCGAACCACGAAGAGCAAGTGGTTGGTGTAAGATCTCAATCGATTGCAAAACATGGTAAAAACTTAAAATTGGATTTGTGTTTTGATTTGAGAAATTAGAATTAACTACAATTGTAAATTCAATAAAGTAACAATGAGCACAACCAAGTATCGAGTTTGATAGCACATTTAGTAATTTAAGTTTGTGAATCTGGTTTGGTAGATTATATAGACATAATCTTGTGACATCATATGTGAATTGAGTATCGAAAGACCTATACTTGTGTATCTAAGCTTACAACGATTGAACACCGATGTAATTAGGCTATCACAAAATGATCACCATCAAATATAAACATGTTAACATAACCTTCAATCATATATCTTGACATTCAATGATTAAACACTAATTAACTCAAAATACATGAAGTGATTCAAGAAAACAACGTTTAAGAACAATCAACACATGAAATAACACATAAAAACTTAGCAAATGTCATAGATCTCTAACAAACACTATGAATTCATGTCCAACATAGATAAACAACTCAAACTGAACTAAATGGCATACAAACCCTAGCCCTTGGTTGTGATCACAAGGGTTCTAGCCACACATGATCATGCTTGATGAAGAAATGTTGCGATTTCGGTAGCAATTGGAGCAATCTTGATGTTAGAACACTTTGTGAATGAGTATTCCTTGTTGGTACCCACCTTGATTAAAGGCTTGATTAAATCCTTGATTGAATTGCCCCATTTGATAGTTACCTTGAAAGTTTTGTTGACGAGGCTGGAATTGTTATTGTCCACCTTGTTGGCTTGATCCTTGAAAGTTAGGATTCATTTGATTCGCGGGATTGCCGTATCGGAAATTTGGATGATTCCGCAATCTGGGATGATACGTGTTAGAATTCATATTCCTTTCCCAGTGTATTTGATTAACTTCTTCACTACTTCCAAAATTCATAGGGCAATCAAAAGCAACATGCCCCATATCTCCACATATTTCACATAACTCTTGTACCTGCGAAACAAGAGAAACACCCCTTCCCATCTTTTGGCAGATCATATCAATTTTCTTTTCTAATGCATCAAACCTTTCATTACTAGGTTGGTCATTTACAACTTTAATTTGATGTGGTTTAACACTTCGATCAGCGGAAGCTTGAGTTTTTAAATCTTTACTTAAAGTTTCTAAAAAGTTCCATTCATAATTCTCATCATGAGTTAAAAAGGTTCCACCGCTACATGCAAAGACAACTTTTTGATCCTCGGTAACTAAACCATCATAAAATATTTTGACCAAATCCCATTTAGGGATGTCATGGTGAGGACACATTCTAAGCATTTCATTAAAACGTTTGAAGGCTTCATGAAATATTTCCCCAACATGTTGACTAAAAGATTTGATAGCATTTCGAGCTTCACTAGTTTTACTCATCGGATAGTATTCCTCAAGAAAAGTTCTTTGCATTTCATCCCATGTTCGAATACTATCGGATGGTAAAGTTGAAAACCATTGTTTAGCTCTATCTTTGAGTGAAAATTGAAAAAGACGTAATTTTACCTCTTCGGGTGTAAAGCCTTGTTTCCCAATGGTGCTACATATTGCTGCATAGTCAATCAAATGTGTGTAAGGCTCGTCTGATGCAACTCCCCTAAAGGTTGGTAAAATAGCCAAGTACTGGGGCCAGATTTCAAATACTCTCCCATTTAAAACTGGTGTAACAATTGGAGATGGGTTTCTAAAGATCGTCGGCCTGAAACGAGTGTCTACTCCGGGTAGTGGTGGATCACCTTCACCACCTGCCATATTTGTGCTTTCGGTATCGCTTTCTTCAGAATCAGAAATGTATGAAGAGATTGGACTTGAAGTCAAGCTTGCTCTATGGACAATTCGGTTATGCCTTTATAATCTTCCTATCTCCGGAACAAATGCTAATGGTGATGATCTTCCAGAATGTCTAGTGTGCATGCAATGAAACTACTACCTGCGCAATCACCACACCAAACGTAACAAAGAATAAAAAGATACAAGACTTATGATATTTTTGGATTTTTAGCAATATTTAACAAAAACAGAAAAGCAATCAACTAAAAACAAACACCAAGCGCACGCGCTCCCCGGCAACGGCGCCAAAATTTGATCGACGTCGAAGTACCGATCAAAGATAAAAAGATTATATGCTCCTAAGTACCCTAAATTAGTAGTGGCAAATAGGGTGTCGAACCACGAAGAGCTAGTGGTTGGTGTAAGATCTCAATCGATTGCAAAACATGGTAAAAACTTAAAATTGGATTTGTGTTTTGATTTAGGAAATTAGAATTAACTACAATTGTAAATTCAATAAAGTAACAATGAGCACAACCAAGTATCAAGTTTGATAGCACAATTAGTAATTTAAGTTTGTGAATCTGGTTTGGTAGATTATATAGACATAATCTTGTGACATCATATGCAAATTGAGTATTGAAAGACCTATACTTGTGTATCTAAGCTTACAACGATTGAACACCGATGTAATTAGACTACCACAAAATGATCACCATCAAATATAAACATGTTAACATAACCTTCAATCATATATCTTGACATTCAATGATTAAACACCAATTAACTCAAAATACATGAAGTGATTCAAGAAAACAACGTTCAAGAACAATCAACACATGAAATAACACATAAAAACTTAGCAAATGTCATAGATCTCTAACAAACACCATGAATTCATGTCCAACATAGATAGACAACTCAAATTGAACTAAATGGCATACAAACCCTAGCCCTTGGTTGTGATCACAAGGGTTTTAGCCACACATGATCATTCTTGATGATGAAATGTTGCGATTTCGGTAGCAATTGGAGCAATCTTGATGTTAGAACACTTTGTGAATGAGTATTCCTTGTCCCTTGATGTCTCCTTGCCTCTAATGGTGAAGAATGAACGAAAAACTCCCGAGAAAACCACTTTATTTTTGTCCAAAACCGAATAAAATCGTTTTGTATCTGCACCCGGAGTATGGAACGCCTTGGGAGTATGGAACGCCGGGCAGAAACCCAAATGCCCATGCTTCACTGTCAAACGCTGGTTCAATGTTAAAGTGAACGTCGGGGTGTTCCAAACAAGCCTAGATCACTTTCCTTGAGTTCCTTTGATGTGTGTAAAGCTCCATGTGATAGGTTTTTGATCCGGAATCATCACACAATCTTCCACCGCTACCCTACATGTAAAAATGCATCAAAGTAACATGTCTCTATACAAATTCAATGCTAAAACATATAAATATTAACCATTTAGGCGTACCAAATGCATACGCATCAACAGTGATCTCAAGAAGAAAATGAAGTAGCGAGAGTGAAAGTAAGTGAAAGTGAATGAATGACTTGTACTTGAATTCTCTTATTTATAGCCGAAGTTTGGCGCCAAAAATATAACGGAGGAGAATAACGGAATCTTCTTTTCCGTCTACAGTTATCTCCCCATCCATGCACACGGATCGCGATTCTGATCGACGGCTAGGGAGATGCCACATGGAAAGTAGCTTGATCTAGATCTGCATGTAAATTGTTTCCATCATCGTGATTTAAATGAAGGTTCTAGATATTGCCACGTCACACTCGGTTATAACCGAATTAGGCCATGCACGATGATCATTTAATGCCTTCTAGAAGATCTACAGCTGTAAACATTTGATATTTTGCCACGTGTCTGTTCTGTCATAACAGAAAAGATTCCTTTTGTTCAAGTCCTTATCTCATGCGCGCGGATGTGTTCAAGTCCTTGCAAGGGTGTTAATTAAATATTTGTCTTTCCTTTCTTCGGCGCATAGTCATTGAGGACTGATCTTTCCACATCTTACTTAAACTCGTTGCGCGACCGCGCAAGGTTTGTTTTAAGATGACCTTGGAGTATAATTATGGTATGGTCCTCTGTGTTTGCGCATGGTTTTTGGGACCATACCCCTTCACAAACCGTGTAATATGCATATTTTTAAAGATGTATTTTTTATTACATGGTATATAAAATTATATTTATTCAACCTGTGTAATAAATGAGGTTTTTAAAGATGTATTATTTATTATTTGGTAAACAATATTACATTTATTCAACCCGTATAATACACGTGGTTTTAAAAGATATAAATTTTTTTATTTGGTATATAAAATTATATTTATTCAACCCGTACAATATGGTTCTTGTAGATATAACTTTTTATTATTTAATATATAAAATTATATTTATTCAATCCGTGAAGTTTTCAAATATATATTATTTTATTATTTAGTATATAAAATTTATTTATTCAACCTATTAAAATTTATAAGTATAAAAAAAGGAAACATGTAACTAAATTTAGGGGTTAAGAAAATATCCGAAAATTTTATAAGAAGAAAGAAGGGATCAACTCCAACCGCACCCATGACAAAGAATCCCAGTTCCCAAACACGAAACACCACCTAGCAGCAGGCAGCCGTCCGGCGATTGGTGAACTCCGTCAATTGCGCCGCCGTGTGAACTATTTCCTTTTGCAATTTACCCTAATGTCCTCAAAACTCCCCTTCGCACTCCGATTCACCAATGTTTTCCGATCACTTCTTCTTTCTTCCTGCAAACAACAACAGGTTCTCAGTCTCAGCCACCATTGTACTAATAATACAAGCACTTATTGTTTCTCATCTGCAGGTAATCAGAAGCTTTCATTTTCTATGCTTTCTAGATTTGTTTTTTGGCATCTCACTTGTGGTTTAACTTACCTTGTCATTTGCTATAATAATATGTATGTTTGCAGCCCTAGATGTAGAAGATGATAGACTTCATGATGACTTGAAAGCTGCAGAAAAGCATACAGCTCTTCACTCAGCCCTATCAGAGCTTGCAGGATCTTTTGATGGGGAGTCTATGGTGTTCTTGCAGCGCTTTTTTGGTGCAAGAGTGAAACCTGTAATATACACCGGTTCTTTAAAGCTAGATCTTGCTCTTGGAATTGGAGGATTACCAAAGGTCTCATTTTGTAATTCAACTTTCTGTTATGTTATTTATTTATTTATAAATTGTAATCATTCAGGGAAGAATTGTTGAAATTTATGGGCATGAGGGATCAGGCAAGACAACACTTGCTTTAAATGTAATCAGGGAAGCTCAGAAGCTTGGAGGTGTTTATTGTGCCATTTTGTTTCTAGTTGTAAATTACATTACATTAATGTCATAGAAATATTGCTTTTTTTGAGTGAGTGAGCAGGTTATTGTGCATATCTGGATGTGGAGAACGCCCTCGACCCTAAGCTGCTTGAAATAATTGGTGTAAATACCAAAAGTCTTCTCATCTCACACCCAAATTCTGCTGAAAATCTGCTGAGTATTGTTGATACTCTCACAAAAAGTGGAGCAGTTGATGTGATTGTCGTCGATAGTGTGAGTCATTCTATTTCTTATTAATTATTGTCTAATGTTTCTAGTAGAAACTCATGCAATTGTGTGCTTCTATCCTTCATTAAGCGTGAGGCCCTCCAAGGCGTTTACGTTCCAAAAGAAAGCTGAGGCGCACATCTATGTACAACCAAACCAACCTTATTTACAACCTATGCAGTTAATATCGGTGATATTGGTCTAGGGCTGTCCAAAAAGCTCGCGGCTCGGAGCTTGCTCGGATTTAGCTCGAAAAAAGCTTGCTCGATATGGCTCGGTTTGAAACTGAGCCAAACCGGCTCGGCTCGGTAAGAAAGTGAGCCTAGCTCGGCTCGGCTCGTAACGAGCCATATTGGCTCGGTTTGGCTCACTTTTTAGCTCGGCTCGCCTTAGCTCGGATTATTTTACTTTTAATGTATTTTATTTTTATATACTTTATAATATATTACAAAAACTTATTATTATTTACATGTATTTATGAGTGTAATTGTATATCTAGGGCATATTTGAAGGTGCATTGCCATACTAATAAACTTATATTGTATTTCGTTGAAATTTGAAACTTATTTTGTGTTGTTGAACTTGATTTTCGCTTGTAATGTATTAGATATGCTCTTTTAAACTATCCAATAATATTTTAGACTATTGAACTTTGAGAGCTATGTATTAATTTTTCTTTTTGAATTCGAACCAAACCAAGCCGAGCCGAGCCATCTCGGTTTAAAACCAAGCCGAGCCCGAACTTAGATTTGCAGCTCGGTTTTAAATCCGAGCCGGCTCGGTTTATAACCGAGCCGAGCCCGAGCTTGCCCTAGCTCGGCTCGGCTTGGCTCAGGAACAACCCTATATTGGTCCCCTACTAAAATATCGGCGTCATATATCTGCTAGAATATCGGTACCGATATCATCGGCGATATTGACCTATGTTTGACCGATATATCACCGATATTTGACCGATATAACTGATATATCATATTTGACCAACCGATATATTACTGAATTATTAGTGTTAAATTGCTATATATATAAATTCTGCATGATATTAAAATTACCGAGATCTCACCGAGATAACCTATATCTCAAATATCGGCTCTTGACCGATATCCGATATTTTACCGCATTAACTGCATAGTTTACAACCACTGACTCTATGTTTTGTAGGTTGCTGCACTTATCCCCCAAAGTGAAATCGCAGGCTTAATAAGTGACAATATTGTTGAGACGCAATCAAAAATAATGACACAAGCACTCCGCAAGATTCATTTTTCATTATGTCGGTCAGAGACTCTTATTATATTTATAAATCAGGTTAGAATATTACTCTTAAAGCGATTTAAATAGTGACTATCGTTTCCAACTAGCTACATAATTATTCAGGTAAGATCAAATTTAAAATCTCGTCAAGAGGGACTTAAAAACATAAGCGAGGTAACTTGTGGTGGAAATGCTTTGCCGTTTTACTCCGCTGTTCGTATGAGAATTGCTAGAAAAGGATTGCTCAAGTCTCTGGAAAAGGTAACAATTTGCAGTTAGTAGTTACAAAACCTATTGTATTTAGCTTACTTTCGGGTATAACTTGTAAGTTTTAACTATCTATTTTCAGGTTACGGGTCTTGGAATATGTGTAGAGGTGATGAAGAACAAATTAGCACCAGCAATGAGAAAGGCGGAATTGGAGATTGAATTTGGGAAAGGCATATCTCGTGCATCCGAGATCCTAGAATTGGCTTGTGAACACGGGGTTGTTCTAAAGGAAGGAAATTGTTACTTTATAGATGGAGAGGTTTTGAACAGTAAAATACAAGCAGAAACTTATTTGATTCAAAACGAACGGATATGTGATAAGCTGGTTAAATCTCTAAGAAGACAGTTGTTTCGTGTTGATGAAGATTCTGATTCATGATCCTAACCAAAGAGGTTGGTATCCTTCTAGCCTTTTTAACATTTATGAAAATAATGTATCTGTTGAACAGTTATAGTGCATGGAAACATTAGTTGATTAGTGTACTTTGGAAAAGTTATAAAAAAAACAGTCATCATTATGTGACTCAAGAATGCAGTTATGTGATAATGTATGAAATCATAATCAAACTGACCAAAATAAGATAATGAGTGCAACTTAGTAGGGATGGTACTGATTAGGGCTGTAAATGAACCAAACGTTCAGTGAACAGTTCGTGAGCCATTTGGCTGGAGTTTGTTTATGTTCGTTCGTTTAGTAAATGAACAAACACGGATAAGAATTCTCATTCATGTAGTTAAACAAACAAACATGAACAGAGGTTGACTTCGTTCATTTATGTTTGTGAACCTTCGATAATGTGTTCAGTTATATTCGTTCGTTTGTGCTCGTTCATTTGAAGATTATTATGTTATATACTTTTATTGTGAAAGTGTATTGTACAATTTTGCTTAACGTACGCTGTGAAAATATAACATGTGATTAGTTTTATAACATGCGTGATTAGGGTTTTTACCCCATGCGTGATTTCTGATTTTGTACATGCGTGATTATGTTCATGCGTGATTATGGCTTCAACATGTGTGATTATGGTTTTCAACATGCGTGATTAGGGTTTTTGAGTTTTATAACGTGCGTAATTTCATCTCGTACACATCGTACAATAAGGAATATTGTACGTTAACCAACCCATACTTTTATTTTATTGGTTTTAATTTTTAAAAGTATGAAACCCTAGTTACACACTTACACTATATGCCTTTGACAACATCCCCCATTTGACCATTTCAATTTCAGTTTGTGTTACACCTTGACAAACATCTTAAATTTTGTGTTGATTATGTTTATGTAATCATGTCAAGTATGTTTGGAATTATGTGAAGTACTTGTTTAGTTTTGGCGGATTCCGAGTAATATCTGGCATGAAAAATGCATATTTTATTCTAAAAATATGTGACCAATTGTATTCATGAACGTTCGTTTGTGTTCGTTTACGTTCGGTAAGTGTTCGTGAACATGTTCAATTCCTTACTGAACGAACACGAACAAGAAATCTCGTTCGGTAAGTGTTCATGAAGAGTTAGTTTCCTTAATGTGTATGTATGACTCAATCTATTCCAGGGTCTTATTTTGTATGAAAATTTTTGTAATCAGTTTTTTTTTTCTTATGATAAATCTACAATCAGTTTCTAAAACTTAATTTGCATGAAAGCACTGGCGGAACTAGAAGAAATATCCAGGGGTATCCCAATTTTTTTACTGTACATTTATAGAACGGAATTTTTTTGTTACCTACATTACGGGGCGGGGCCGATCCTGAAAATTCAGGTGCTCTGGGCGAGCGAAAAAAAGGCCCTTAGGCTTTACCGAATGAAATCTTATAACTAGTTTTTTTAATGTTATTAGTATTTAGGTTAACGAATCAAGAGTGAGAGTTGGCTACAAAGTCTATTTTTCCTACAAAATGTAAAAAGTGATAAAACACCATAATAAACCATAAAACACACTTAAAACCCACAAATAACAAAGTGAAGATTAATAAAACGTCATACATGTGGGTTTGTGTTGTGTTTTGGATGATAAGACTTTGATTATTGAATGACTAACATTAGTGTGTTTTATGTTGATTATCATGTTGTGTTTTATATTCATAGTTCTATGATAGTGTGTTTGAAGTTTTTATGGACTGTTAGGGTTTGGATATTGTGTTTTAGTGATATGCACTATGTTATTTGCAAGTTTTAAGTGTGTTTTATGGCTGAAATTGTGGTGTTTTATGACTTTGTACACTTTGTAGGAAAAATGAACTTTGTAGCCGAATCTCACCCAACGAATCAATATTAAGCATTTCACATTTGGGCTAGGCTTTATGAATTAATATTGGCAATAAGTTCTTTAGGTTTTAGATTGGGCTAGGTTTATTTTTATTTTTTAGATTGGACTTGCATCAATATTATCATTATCAACATTCGAAGGTGTTTCATTCAGAATTGTATCATCATCACCAAAATTCTGAATAACCTAACAAAATTCAAAATATCGAAGCATAAACTAACCAAGAAATCAAACTATCAAAGCACAAGAAGAAAAGAATACTCACAAACAATCTGCAAATTTTGATCAGTTGATGTTGGTTCAAATTTTGATCAGTTCTGCGACTGCACTGCAGCTTCTACTTGTTTGAAAATCGAAATTATTATCAGTTCTGCTTGACTGCTTGTTCGATTTTTTATCAGTCTCACACAGGTTACACTTTGTCGAATTTTGACCAGTTTCTGCACTTTGTCGCTGCTGATATTATGGAGTTCAGATGCTTGTGCCTTGTACGACGTTTGGTTTCTACAAATCTGTTGTCGCGCCTAAAGATGGGCAAATCGGGTTTTTTTTGGCAAATTGGATTTAAATAATCCCAACTCACTGTTATTGGCCAATAATAATCCCAACTCATTTAATCACCAATAATAATCCGAACTATTCACTTTTGTTTGTAAAATACTCCCACGTTAAAAAACACTAACTTGGTTAAAAAATTGCTGATATGGCTTGACATGTGTGCACTGACGTGGCTGGTATCTTAAAATAAAGTAATATATTTAAGAGTCAATCATCTTCCACCATCACCACTTTCCCTCTCTCTCTCTAAAAAGCCCCATTTTCTCTCTCTACTCCATCTCTCTCTCTACCATCTCTCTTTACCTACCTGTACTAGTTCGAGAACCATCATCTTCCACCATCACCACTATATCTCAAATTTTCCTCATTATTACCAATCGTTGCACTCATACAACAACCTAATATCTCAGAAAAGGCATATTGTTGTTTGTAGAACCCACCGATCTATGATTTCCATCAATCAGCTCTTGAACCGCCGTGAGCCAGCAACCACCTCCGTATATCTCGGTCTGATCGATCACTGAACCGTTTGGACTTCAACTCCGCTAAGGCATCTTGGTTTTCTTCCGATCAGGTAACATGATATAACTCAGACTCGTTGACGAATTTGATTTCTTCTTTTTAGTCACGGGCTTGTTGACCGGAGGTGGTGGGCAGAGGAAGTGGGTTCTCGTTTCCGGCGGCAGTGTGTTCAGTAGTGGATTAGGATTGAATCACAGATAAACAAGAAGAATGCACTAAAAAACAAACCTGATACAATGACTTGATCGTTTGCTCTCTCGATTGATTAGGGTTTAGAGGAATCGTGATTCTCAGCGATTGTTATTTGGGGATAGATAGTTGTAATTTGGGGGTGAAAACCTTTATACACAGATGGCTTTAATGTTGGGTTTCTTTTATAATTAACCAGCCACGTCAGTGCACACATGTCAAGCCACATCAGCAATTATTTAACCAAGTTAGTGTTTTTTTAACGTGGGAGTATTTTACAAACAAGAGTGAATAGTTCGGATTATTATTGGTGATTAAATGAGTTGGGATTATTATTAGCCAATAACAGTGAGTTGAGATTATTTAAATCCAATTTGCCTTTTTTTATACCCGTAACCGGTTCCTAACCGTACCCGGTTTTTGACTGAGTTTGAATGGAACTGATTCTTGTAGGAACCGATCCGGTTCCTACCCGGTTTTGAACCAAAATTGCTGGAACCGTTAGTAACCGAATCAGGGTAGATTGTAACCGGTTCCTCCGGGTAACTTCCAAAAAAAGTTGCAAAACCTGTCGGAATCGATTCCAACAGCTATAATGCCGTTAGAAATCGATTTATTGCCATTAAAATCAGTTTCAAGTATTTATATTTTAACTTTCAAGTTACACCTAAAATCGGTTATGGCGTGCAACAATGAAGTGGTCATGGTTTTGGAAATCAAAAGAAATCCCAAGTTTGGAAGCACTCTGACCTGTGCTTAATGACCGATATGTGACAACTGGCACCAAACCGGTAATTTCAGTACACTTTAATTATTATTTAATGACTATAATTATGTGCTTAAACGTCAACATTGTCTGATTACATACTATACAAGTGAATTCATGCACAATTATACTACACAATATTGCTTTATGCATTAACGAGAGCGTTGCGTCAAAAATACTAGTAAACTCACCGGTAAAACACAATATGTCAACAACTCTGCAGAAAGCAGTCAGACATTAGAACTGAGACCTAGGTGTAGGTCCAACGTCAAGAATGCATTAAAACCCAAGAGTACATAAAAGGGTTAACATATAGACGCTCCGAAAGCTAAAATACGCACTAAAAACACCCGAAACGCACTTTAAGTACATAATTTTATTAAATTCAGCTATGACCAGCTTTTAAACATATAAACGTCATGCAGAATTTACGTTTTAGTGTCCAGAATATTTCCCTAAGTGTTGGGAATTAAAAGGGTTACAAAAGGGCACCTTACGGAACAATTAAACAATTTAACGGAACAGTATCCGACCGAACAACCGGACATTACCCGGGACACTAAATTTTTGTCAATGACATTGTTTTACTATTTTTGGCTAGTCATGATCCCCGTTTGGCATAACACCCACTAAAAACCCTATATCTAACATATAACATCACTTTACTTACATTCTAACTAATACTTATATTTTAGTTGGAAAATTGCAACAAGACCCTTCTATAATATCTTGCCCATATTTGGTGTGATTGTTACTTGATTTGGTGGAGAAAATATTAGATGGAAAGATTATAAGTAAGGTGGATATCTTCCAAGATCTTGTCACTTAAACAAATTCACCTCTCTCCTCACTCACTCTCTCTCTCTCATTTCGGTCACCCCCAAACCGAACCCACCACCACCTCTCAACATCTTCATCTTCTTCACTAACAAGTGCCATTCAAAGCCTCAAAGTTGATTTATGGAGGTTGTATCTTGAAAGGCTTTCAAAGGAGCTTTGTTCAAGACTTTTTCTCCATCCTTTTTCTCATCATCTTTGCACTAGATTTCTATCCTAGCCTTGTGCTAGTAGCAAGTCTCTTTACACCATTGTTTCATCATATTCATAGATATGATATGTAGTAGGATGATAATGTTTAAAACATAAGAACAAAAATACTAGAAGATGATGAATATGAAACTTTACATGAAACTTGAACATAAAAGATTATATGAAGATGGAATCTTGTTGAATGAGGGTTGGGTTAAATCATACATGATATTTGATTGTTGGTTCCTTGATAAATCCGTTAGTCGGACATTGGCTTATACGATCTAGTAGCGTTGAAACTCTAAAGAAACATGCTGAACTACATTTTCAACCAACTTCAAAGGGCTGTAAACCGACCATAATAAATCGAAAAACAGAATTTCTGAAGCCTAAATTATGTATTTTCGAAAAACAGATCAAATGGCACTGGAATCGTAATTTTTCGAAGTCGTTTACTTTTTTTAAAGGGTCGTTTCGTAACATCAGCTCAAGCTGCATTTTTCTGCTGAAAATATATGTTATATTTTTCATCATAACTTGAAACCTGAGTAGAACCAGCCCCTGAAATTTATACAGTAGATGATCATTGATGTCATTGTGACCCTCCAACTGGAATTTCGTAAAACGGACTTACGATAATTTTTAAACAAATTATTCCGTAGGATGCGGTCAGAAAATAACAAATCTGATCGCAGTTCGGTAAATGATTTTCTATAAAATATTGATGATGAACTGGACCCCAAATTTTTTACACAATAATATTTGATTCGTATAAGACATTATGTAAAAAATTGGGAATTATTGGAATAAGATAACCATTTTATTAAAATGTCCGAAAACAGTCCAATTTTATATATTAAAACTGAAACGACAAAAGTAGTATCTTGCATGTCAGAATGTCGGGTTGATTATTTGAGAACGATCTAACGTGTTATATGTTAAAGAAAATGATATGCTACTTAGCATGGACACCTCCGTTTACAAAGGAGACTATGGCGAAATTTTCCGAAAATCCTAACACTTAATAAATATTTTCTAGACAAATGTTTGCTAGTGCGTTCTAAATTATGCTTTTCGAATATAAATATCGCCATAATTTTTGTAACAAAAATACACATACAAGATACATAACTCGGGTGCAAAGTGCAAAATACAAGAAACTTATATTTATTTTTTAGAAAATAATATAAGTACGACACTTAGTTAAAAATACGAATTATTTTTAACACAAGAAAACATATGCATAAAAGACAGTGACTTGTACTTGTACGATACAAGTCTAGTGACCAACGTTAAGAAAACACGTATAGGTCACGACGTTAATTAAGCAAATCCGGTGAAGTTTACGACGCAAGGAACGCAAAGTTGTGAGTTCATGCTCCCCCTTTTCTTTTAACTGTTTTCAGTTTTATAACTTCGGGGGTTTAATACATGTACAAATACGACAATATTTACAAATGGTATGATGGATACAAGAATTGAGGAATGATACGAGAAATCGTGTCACGAATAGGGTACCATAAGCACCATTAATCGTGTACATACTAAGACCGCAGAACAAAAGGTTAGATCTAATGGGTTCCAGGGCAGCCCCACTCTTGGTGACAACTAGAACCGAGTAGTGTTTTTGTGTCTCAGTCGTGAATCGACTATAGAAAAATGCCTATGGTTTGGTGACTTCCTATGTCGTGTCACATGTTAATGGCTTTGCAACCCATTAACACTTGATACATACAGAAATACTTGGTTTATACATGAGTATGTGGTGTACACAAAAGACTTGACTTATACAGGATACAAATTATGTTTTCATACAAAGTATACAAATGTGAAATACAAAAATTACATGAATTCACACCAACATTATGTTGACGTTTTTTTTCCAAAACTCACATGTATTTCAGGTAACTAGTGGATGTGCGCGCGGTTTTACTCATGCTCTTGGATGTCGCTTTTGTTTATCTCTGAATAAAGTTGTAAACTTATCAGACAAAATGCTGTCTTGTGATGTAAACACTTAAACCATGTTTTCAGTTATGTAATGTTTGGCATTTTGAAGTTATTTTATGAGCATGTAGTATGTTTACCTTTCGTATCCAATGAGAACCTTTCATGATCACACCTCGTGCTTCCGCCGCAGAAAGGGGTGTGACAGATTGGTATCAGAGCTGCGATTGTAGTGAACCAGGATTCCTTCTCGAGTCTAGTCTACAATCTCTAGGATCCTTTCATGAAAACAATTTTTTCAAACAGTTTTCATTGCATAAAACTTCCCGCGAAATCCACTACCTGAAACTGTTTACATGAGTCAAGAAAAGACATTACGAGGCTTAGAGTGCACAGAAGTAGCACTTGGCTTTAACTGAGAAATTACTTGCAATTATGTGTGATAATTAGCATATACAAATACTAGAAGTAGAACGTCACACGCATATGTGACTTTGACTAAAAACAATGGCCTAATCGAAGGAAGAAATACGAGGATGAAACGAACTGTGCGGACTGTGCAATGGATTACGTAATTATGGATGCATACATAATTATGGAATTCAGTGCACAGTAATCACAGCAAGTCTTGTCATGTATAGATCCCCACAAGAAAAGGTCAAACATGAACACCAGACTATTAAATACTCTGCTAGAGTAATAATTGTTTGATGTCACTTATGTGGTATATGCCTGTCTATATATACTACTACTGTCTAGTAAGACGATATCAAACAAAGGTCTAACCCTATTGTGCTATGTTCTGTCAGAACATGGCACCAAGAAAAGCTGTGAACGCTCGTGATCAACCTCCTCCTCCCCCACTGCCAAAGACTACTGAAGAGCTGAATGCTCTCCTGGAAGAAAGAATCTCCGCAGCTATCGCCCACTACGAGGCAACCCGTACTACATACAGTGGTGGACCAAGCAATGCCAGACGTAATGGTAATGGAGATTCATCTGGAGGAAACGCAGCTCAGGGCTGTACTTTCAAGCTGTTTCTCGACTGCAAACTAATGAACTATGACAGCACAGGAGGTGCAGTAGCGTTTGTACGCTGGACTGAGAAAACTGAAGCCACTATCCGTATGAGCAAGTGTACCGCGGATCAGCAAGTCACTTTTGCTACTGGGTTGTTTGTCGATGAAGCTTTGACCTGGTGGAACTTGCAGGTCCAAACCTTGGGTGATGATGCCGCTTATGGCCTGACTTGGGATGAGCTAAAGGAAAGAATGAGAGAGAAGTATTGCTCTCGTGCTGAACTCCAAAGACTGGAAACGGAGTTCTTGCACTTGACCATGGAAGGTGCTGACATTAATGGGTATACTCGAAGGTTCCACGATCTGTCTAGAGTGCTTCCCTACATGGTGACTCCCGAATTCAAGCGCGTTGAACGCTACATTTGGGGACTGGCCCCAGAATTTCGCGGCATGGTAACTTCGGCCAAACCTCAAACGATCACGGAGGCTGTAACTCTGGCTGTCAGCCTTACTGAAGATTGTGTTCGCATGAAGAAGCTATCACTAAAACCAACTGAAAGGACCGAGACGCATGCTAAGTCGTCTGGTGACAAGAAGAGGAAGCATTCGAATCTGAATCAAGCAACTCGCAACAACAACAAGGGCTTCAACAACAAGAGCGCGACCCTAAACCGCCTCAGGAAGCGGAAACTCTTTCAACCATGAATGACGCTCATACCAAAAGGTACCTTAGCACTATGCCTTTATGCAACCAGTGCAAGCGTCATCACGGAGGAGTTTGTCGCAATCCAAAATGCGACAAGTGTGGAAACCTGGGTCACCATACCGAGGACTGTTGGGGAAAAGGAAAGAACGGGAATGGAAACCGCAACGGTGCTGGAACTGGAAACAATGGTAGAAATGGAAACGGCAACGGTAACCGGAATGGTAATAGAGCTGGGCGTAACAAAGGATGCTTCAGTTGTGGAAGCAATGATCATTTGTAACACCTCGAAAATTCGTGTTCAATAGAATAACGACACGTGTCATGTAAGACAAAATTGATATAAACCCGGATATAATTAAAGATGTATGACAGGATTTAAAAGTGTCATCATGTCAATTTTACACCTCTGAACGACCTCATTATGAATCCCAAGACTAATAAACATCTGGTATATATTCAAATCCAGTGATTTCTAGCAATAATCGATTCTTAATTTCAAGAGTGGAATCCTACGAAGAAATGCACGACAAACCTTCGTTTATGGTTTTCCTTTAAAGTTCAAAGAAAACATTGCAAAATGGTAGGGTATATAACTGTTCAAGCATGATGTTGAGGCCCCAAACTGATAAATCATGTCCCAAATTCGAAATACACCAGATGCCCCTTCGAATGCTTGAAAGGCCAAGAATTTATGTCTTCTGCAAAGGGCTTATGGACCGTAAGCCCACCCCTTACGGTCCGTAAGGGGTGCCCAGCGACAGAAAGTTTGGCAGCAGCTGTTATAAATGCAACAACCGACTTATAATCGATTTTCCACATCTTTGGACGACCCCTACTTGCTTTTTAGACCACTAGGACACTTGTGGGTGATCAGGGGCACATGATAGGCTTGTGTGTCAATGATCTAAGTGAGATTAAACACTATATAAAGGCCTCTTGTTGCAACCATTGATCACACTCATTCCTTCTGCATTTCTGGAGCTTCCTGGAGCTTAAGAGCAGACCCTAAGCCTTCCTAATCGTGCATAGGACTTCTGTAAGTATGCTTAACCTTTCTTAGTTGAGTTTTTGCTTAGTTTTAGCTTAAAAGTCAAACCGTCGTAATTAACGGTTGACTTCGCGATTAATCACTAATGGTCCAGTGATTAGTCGAATTGAAATTAGTTATAAGTTGGTATTTATGTGGGCAATAAACCCTTAAAAGGGCACCCTCTGATTCCCACTCTAACTAGGTCAAATGTCGGGTCAAATTTATTATTAAAAAGTCAACAAAATGCTTATTTTCCAATTTATGCATAATTAGCAATGTAGAACCCATACAACCTGTTTGGTCATTAATATAACTTGGCAATTAATGTAAGAACATGTCTAAACATGTTCAACCAGAAAATTTTCAGTAGAGACCCGGTTCCGAACCGAAAGTCGCATAATTTGACTTTTGCTTTGACTTTCAGTTCTGACCCGTTTAAGCATGTTTTAGAAATGCCTTAGAGATTTAATTGGACCAGGTTACATGCTAGTATAACCCTCTGTGATTATACACCTTGGTTCAATAGTTATCCAATTAATATGCATGATTCCGTTAATTGCTCATATGTTGACCATTATGCCCTTTTCACCATAAAACGTGATTTTTGAAAATGTAAAAGAGTAGAAACCTTAGTTAATGATATATAAACTTGTACCCAAAAATTTGACATCATTTTGAGGTGTAGATTGAGAGTTATGCTCATTAGCGTAATTAGAAAGCTTTTTAGCGATTTAACGACGTAATTAGCATATAGCCTATTTAAACCCACTTTTTGATATCAAACTTTTTACCCAGTGATGTAATATAATATTTTGGGATTTTTGAAGATTTTTAATTAATTTTAGGCTGAGCATAACTTAGAGTTATAAGCTTGAGTCGGTAAATGTCGGTTTTGCCCTTTTGGGCCATAAAATGAGTTCTACATATCTTTTTGACCCCAAACCTTTTGCTACTGATTTTATATGATAAATAAATTATTTTAAACCTTCTGGAATAATAAAAATATCAGCTTTCTATATAGAACCCGGAAACGGCTCCTAATCGCCTTTTTAAGCGTTTTTAACGCATAGTATGTACTAAAACTATTTTAAACATACAAAGGTTGATACCTACTGATATTTTAGGTAAATTATAATATTTTAACAGTAAGCAAAAGTTGTTTAACTCAGACTTCAGTTTTGAGCTTTTCGGCTTATGTGAAATTACCAAAATGCCCCTACGACGCATAGTTTGGTTATAATTGATAAATTTCACATATATACAATACCCTACTGTTATAACTTATCAAATTAAGTATTTTTGTTGATTATATCAGACCTGTAACTCAGGTTAATACGTGAACTCTTTTATAACCTTATAAATGACTAAAATACCCCTACGGGGCATAGTTTGAGTTTAAATTCGTTTCGGGCAAAATAAAAGATATCTTACTGATGTCACAACATATTTGAGGCATATTAACTTAGGAAACCTGTATATGGCTCTTATGGTTACCCGTTACGCCTCTTGCGCGTTCGGTTCGGTTTATGTAACTAGTTTGCATAAACTAGCCGAAACGGGTCAAACCTTATCGTTTTTACCTCAAGATCCAGAATGTGTTTAGATTACCCATATAAGACAAGTCTTCAAACTTTTCGGGTCTAAATAACATTCAATCCCGGTCTTCGCTTAATCACGCGTTCGAACCGTATCATTCCTTAAAACTAATCGGTCTAAGCTTAAGCTTAACTAAAGACCGTTAGGATTCTAATAGGTTATTATAAACCTTTGTTCCAGAATAGGAGAACCGGTAAAAGCTACCCGCATTTGCTAATTGTGAATTATACTTGCAAAGGTAAATACTTTTAACTTATTTTCCCTATACGGGCTTGGGGTACGGTATATAAAATACCGCTTGGTCGGGCATTAAATCTTCCATCGTATGGTGGTTAATTGATATTGATCGGCCCGTTTAAATTGTTTTGTTTGCTTAAAGCCTTTGGGAGGTTAATGACCATGTCCCGGATATCCTTGGCATCATTTTACGAAATGGCCACGACCTAAGCGCGGGGTGTAGGCGTACACCCGTCAGTGCCAAAATAAATAATGTGGTGTGTCTATTGATCTTTAACCCGGCACGATCCGGGCTACTGAACGCATAAAGAACATGTAATTCTTTTACGAGATTATATATTTAAGTAGGAGTTAATTGCCATTTTCGCCCCTGAGGTTTGGGCACATTTTCCATTTTCGTCCAAAATGACAGTTTGGTACCATTTTGCCCCTCACGTTTGGCCATTTTTGCCATTTTCATCCAAATCTCTAACCTAGTTAAAAAGTTCTGTTAAATGAGAATTTTTTTAATTTAATTTTTTATATTTACTCTATAAAATATAATAAACAATTATGTTCTTTTTAAATAAATAAATAAAATATATGTATATATATAAAAATACACACAGATCACCATCTCCATCTCTCTCTCTTCTCTCTCTCTTCTCTGTCTTCTCTCTCATCTCCTATCACCGCCACCACCGTTCCCCACCACCTCCACCACCATTCCCCACCGTTAGCCACTTCATCTTCAACATTTCCCCCACCAACACCACCATCAAATCGCATACGGAGACCACCACCACCACCACCATCAGATCTGAATCTCAGGTAATGTGATTCTTCAACAAACAACAATCTTTAAACAAAAAACAACCAAATATCAATGACGGTCTCTAGATCTGTATCTCTTTCTCTCTAATCTGTGTAGCGGTGTTGGTTGGGGTGATAGTAGAGGTGGGGTGATGGTGGTGCCAATGGTTGTTGTGCAGCAGTTGTTGTTGTTTGGGTAATGGCGGAGGCGATGGTGGAGGTGGGGTGATGGTGGTGCCGATAGTTGTTGTGGCAGCGGTGGTGGCTGTTGGGGTGAAGTTAGAGATGGTGGTTGTTGGGGTGATGGTTCTTGGGGTGATGGTGGAGGTGGCGGATATGGTGGCTGGCGAAGCTGATGTAAAGGGATTTGGGTTTTATTGGATTTTGATTTAATTTGATTAGTTGGAGATGATGTTGAAAAGTTATCGACGGAATCATCGCCGGAGAGAGGTGATTTAGGTGGGAATCAAGGGTTTTGGGAGCTTCGAGGGATGCAGTGGCTGACGGATTTGGGGGTGTTGCCCTGTTCTTCGTCTGCTGATGATGTTCTTCGTCTGCTGATGATGTTGCCCTGTTCTTTTAGTTTCTGATTCGTCTACTGATAATGTGTTTGTATAATGAGAGATGAGAGATTAGAGAGTGCAGTATGTATGTATGTGTTGTGTGTATGTATGTGTTGTGATATATTACTAGTTACCCCCTTATTATTAACAAATTTAAAAAATACCCCAATTTGACGTTATAAAGTAACTAGGTTAGGCATTTGGATGAAAATGGCAAAAATGGCCAAACGTGGGGGGCAAAATGGTACCAAACTGTCATTTTGGACGAAAATGGAAAATGTGCCCAAACCTCAGGGGCGAAAATGGCAATTAACTCTTTAAATAATTATCCCAAGTTATAAAATGTTTGTGCCATGGGCATCTAAATCAATTTTTAATCATTTTAAAAATGAGTCGGTTAATTGTATTTACCAGTGTAAACTGACGTATTTTCCCATAAAGATTAAGTGCAGGTACTACTCGTAATAGGCTGGATTTCTCCTTAGCATCAAAAGAGTCTCGCAAGCTTAAGATGCCTAAAGTCTGTTGAACTACTGTTTCCTATTTTTATTTTTATCCACCTGTGGATTAATTTCAACTATTTGTGATACTGATGTTACAATATTACATTCGGTTGAAATATATCTTTCATTTGCTTCCGTTGTGCATATTAAATATTGTGTTGTTTGACTGTAATGTTGCCAACCACGTCACGATACTCCCCCACCGGTCAAACGTGGAAATATCGGGGTGTGACAGGTTGGTATCAGAGCCAACGCTGAGTTAATTAAACACTAGCCTTTTGTGTTTAATCTCAGTTACACAATTGCACATTCCAAAATTTTCGAGTCTAGACAAAGAACATAGGAACAATCCAAATTTGTTTCACTTTATTTTTACTTTGTCTTTTATTTTGTATATTCTTGTTGTTATCTTATGTTATATTGACAGGTCTAAATATGCCGCCAAGATTTTTCAAACGAAGAGCACGAGGCAAGGGGCCAATCACCGCCCCCAATGATCACGAAGCCGGGCCTTCGCACAGGCGAGCTCCTTCTGCCACTGCGAGTGCTGATCCTCGAGAGAACTGGAGGACCAATGTGGAGCCCGCTGGACGGTCTGTTTCACATAGTTCAACACCTCCCTATCGTAACTCCTATGGGCCACAGGCAAAAAACGAGCCCGACAACCCACAACCTTCATATATACCTCTTCAGCGATCCCTTTCGCACAATTCTTTTGGTAACCCCACTCCTGTTTTTCAGGGCCGGTTTAACCCGGCGAACTACATACAAAAACCCGTGGGTTTTAACCCATTGGGACCGGAGGATCACTTTTTCGGCGATAACGCCATGGATATGGAGGAGGACACCGACCCTATTGAGCCTGCAACCGGGACCCCCAACCATCCTATCGAGGTCTCGGATGGCTCATCTTTTCACGGATCACCCTACGGTGGTCCAGACAGTTTTCAGGCAAGGTTCAACCGGCATGAATGGTACTTCACACCTTCTCACCATTCATCGCCCCACCAGCAGCAACAGCAGCACCAAGATCCCTCTGGGGATTCACGTTTTGTGGCAGTCACGCCACCGCCTCCACCGCCGCCAGTTCATCAAGCACCTCCAGAACCGCCGAGGCGTAGGAGGACAGGCGCGCGAATATCTGCGCATCGAGGGGATTTTCACTTCAGTACCCCTTATCACTCAAGTGGCAGTCATTATTTGCCACTACATGAAGACCCTCAAATGGGTGGGCCTTCAAACCCAGTTGCACCGCAACCACCACCGATGGGTTTCGATAACCCGATTCCTGCCTGCACTGGTTCAATGGCGTACAACCCGTTTGAGCAGCCGGCTCACACCAACTATAATTACGCTGAAGCCGACCCATACTTGGTAGCGGCCAACTATTACTCCCTTCATCCTGAAGGACCGTATGGAGCTCCTTGGGGAGTAGGGTACCCAACCCATGGGTACCAAATACCTGCTAGACCTATAATTCGACAACAATCGCAGCCGCCACGGTTTTCTCCACCCGAACGGGAAGAAATTCTTCAAAGATTGGACCAAGTCGAGCGAGACTTTCACAGAGATCTCAGGGAGCGACAAAGTTTCTTCCAGGGATTGATAAGTTTAATAAAAGGGAAGAGCAAGAAGGACCATTGAATCCTTCAATTATTGATTGTATTTTCCTTGTTTCAGTTGAGCCCCTGCGTGGGCATGTCTTGCTGTTTTGACCCCTGCGTGGGTATGGTTGTCTTTTGAGCCCTGCGTGGGCCTATCTTTCTGTTAACCCCTTCGAGGGTATGTTGTTTATTTAAGTCCCTGCGTGGACTAGTATTTCGGTGTGACCCCTGCGTGGGTAAGTGTTTTGTTAAAAAGACCCGTTTAGGGCAGTGTGTACTTTTTATGATTATTGGAATGTTAAGTTTATAAATTTCATTTTGCTATTATATGCATAAATATATTACATGAAATAAATAAATCAGAATCATTCCTTTTAAAAATTAATCTGCCTATTTTAAATATTAATAAGAATCTTAAAAAGGTAAAACCTAGCTTGTAGGTCATTATAAAGACTTAGCCAATATGGTAAAACCTGTTTAAAAAGATTCGGATCCCAGTTAACATCTGAAAACATGTTAACGCTCCTGGCAGACGTGATTCGTTAAAATCACACACGTCATTCTTAAATAAGGATTCTTCAAAAGATTCCTAACCCAACTTAATGATCTATGAATCATGGGTTTAGGTCATCAATTAAGATGATCATATTTTGACCATACATTGGTAATATAGTGCCTACGGGCCATACTCATTTCCATATGAGACAAAAGACGGTGGTAGCTATGACTCCCTGTAAGAAAAAGGTAAGGAACTATATTCAAACCCTAAAAGCCGTGATTCTCTGAAATCATAGCTTATGTTTTGAAAATGTCCTTGTGACTAGGCCTTTTATGCTACTAATAACACTGTTATTGTTTTGTAATTAGGATAAATTATAATTAAAATCCTAAATAAATATGATTAACAAATTAACCAAATCTGGTCTATGTTTACCGTGGTTAATGAATTGCCATAAAAGACAATTCTATAATAAACTCCCTAGTAAACTATTGTCATTGTCTTATGCAACAGTTCAAATTAAAATGGCTGACTCGGATGAAATTAATAGTCACCCAAGGGAGAACAATGATAACGCCCGAATTAATATAACGGGTGCTGAACTGAAAGCGTTAGTAGACGACGCTGTTACAAAGGCCTTAGAGCGGCAGTATGAAGAATATAGTGGGACTCGAAGTAGGACCCTATCTACACCGCATTCAAAGCCACCCTCCAAGAAGGATGAACCCAGGAAAGAAGATGACGATCGTCACTCTTCAAATCATCGAAGTGATCCATCTCAGAAGATAATACTGAATCAAGGACCCCGTGATAAGGGTTGCTCCTACAAATACTTTGTTTCATGTAAACCCAGGGATTTCACTGGGGAAAAAGGGACCATAGACTGTATGACATGGCTGGATGAGATGGATACTGTGGTTGATATCAGCGGATGCGTTGAGAAGGATGTGGTAAAGTTTGTGTCTCAATCGTTCAAAGGTGAGGCCTTAGCCTGGTGGAGATCGTTGATTCAAGCTATCGGGAAGATCCCATTGTACAACATGACATGGGAGCAATTTGTTGCCCTCATCAGGGAGAACTACTGTCCTCAACATGAGGTAGAAAAGATTGAGTCTGATTTCTTATCCTTGGTTATGAAGAACCTGGATTGCCAAGCTTACCTTACGAGCTTTAATACCCTGTCAAGATTGGTTCCGTATCTGGTGACCCCGGAACCCAAAAGAATAGCTCGTTTCATTGGGGGTTTAGCCCCAGAGGTTAAGGCAAGCGAGAAGGCCTCTCGGCCAACTACTTTCAGATCGGTAACTGATATATCCTTGTCCCTCACACTGGACGCGGTCCGACAGAGATCGCTGAGGAACACGGATGCCGAGAAAAGGAAACGTGAAGATGACAATTCACGAAGGTCAAACAAGAAGCACCGAGGAAACAATGACCACAAGAAAGGGACTGAGTCTAAGAAGGATGGGCATCAGTCTGGTGATAAGCCCAAGTGTAAGATCTCAGCACTTCGGGAAGTGCAGATATGAATCAAACTCGCAGACTCAGTCGAGAACGTTTACATGTGGAATATGCAAGTCCAAGGAGCACAAGACCTTGGATTACAAGAAGCTGAAAGACGCAACGTGCTACAGTTGCAACGGAAATGGGCACATTAAGACCAACTGCCCAAAATATGCAAAGAAAGATGATGAAGGGAAGAAGACCAATGCTAGAGTCTTCAGGATGGATGCAAAGGAAGCCGTCCAGGACGACAATGTGATAACAGGTACCTTCCTTATAAACGATGTTTATGCGAGAGTACTTTTTGATTCAGGCGCTGATAAATCGTTTGTAGATAATAAGTTTTGCAAATTACTGAATTTACCTGTTAAAACCTTAAGTGTGAAGTATGAGGTGGAGTTAGCAGATGGCACCATAGAAACCGTCTCAACTGTGTTAGATGGATGTGTTATATCCATTAAGAACCACTCTTTTCCTTTGTCCCTACTTCCCTTTAAGTTAGCCGATTTTGACATAGTTTTGGGAATGGACTGGTTATCTCATAACCAGGCCCAGATTGTCTGCAATAAGAAGCAAGTAGTGATCAAGACTCTGTCTGGCGAATCACTTACCATTCGGGGAGATACCCATTATGGACTGCCTGAGCAAATGACTATGCTCAAGGCCTCTAAGTGTTTAAAGAAGGGTTGTGTCATCTACATGGCACAAGTGACTATCGATGAACCGAAGCCTAAGATTGAGGATATCCCCGTCATTTCTGAATACCCTGATGTTTTTCCTGAAGAACTACCTGGTTTACCACCAGATAGACAAGTCGAATTCAGAATTGACATCATCCCTGGGGCAGCACCTGTCGCTAGAGCACCTTATAGGTTGGCACCAACAGAGATGAAGGAATTGAGAACGCAACTAGATGAATTGCTAGCCAAAGGTTTCATTAGACCTAGTTCGTCTCCTTGGGGAGCACCAATTTTGTTTGTCAAGAAGAAGGATGGATCGATGCGCCTGTGCATCGATTACCGTGAGCTTAATAAGGTCACTATCAAGAATAGGTACCCATTGCCCATAATCGACGATCTATTCGATCAACTCCAAGGGGCAAGCTACTTCTCTAAGATCGATCTGAAGTCAGGCTATCATCAATTGAAGGTTAAAGATGAAGATGTACACAAGACTGCATTTAGGACTCGTTATGGTCATTACGAGTTCCTAGTGATGCCTTTTGGGCTCACTAATGCACCTGCCGCATTCATGGATCTCATGAATCGCGTCTGCAAACCATACTTGGACAAATTTGTCATCGTCTTCATTGACGACATCCTCATCTACTCGAAGAACAAAGCCGACCATGAGAAACATCTTCGATGTATTCTTTCACTACTTTAGCAGGAGAAGCTTTATGCCAAATTCTCTAAATGTGAATTCTGGCTTCGTGAAGTCCAATTTCTTGGACATGTGGTTAGCGAACGCGGAATCCAAGTGGACCCCGCTAAGGTTGAAGCTGTCATGAATTGGCAAGAGCCAAAGACGCCCACAGAAATTCGCAGTTTCTTGGGATTGGCAGGATACTACAGACGCTTCATTGAAAATTTTTCAAGGATTGATATCCTTTGATATCCTTAAACAGAAGTTGAGCAACGCTCCTGTATTGACGTTGCCAGATGGAATCGAAGAATTTGTAGTTTATTGTGATGCATCGCACACAGGTATGGGATGTGTGCTTATGCAGAAAGGCAAAGTTATTGCCTATGCATCACGTCAGTTAAAGGTGCATGAAAAGAATTACACCACCCATGACTTGGAGCTGGGTGTCGTTGTATTTGCACTGAAGCTATGGAGGCACTATTTATATGGTGTCAAGTGTGTGATCTATTCTGATCACAAGAGCCTCCAGCACCTGTTTAACCAAAAGGATCTAAACATGAGGCAACGACGATGGATGGAGACATTGAATGATTATGATTGTGAAATCTGATACCATCCAGGCAAGGCAAATGTGGTTGCTGATGCCTTAAGTCGGAAGGAAAGAGTGAAACCCATCCGAATCAATGCCAAGAGCATTGAAATAAAGAACAGTTTGAATGAAAGGTTGTTAGCTGCACAGAAGGAAGCTGTGTTGGAAGCTAACTATCCTAACGAAAGGCTAGGAGTCACTGAAGAGCAATTATCTCAGGGCAAGGACGGAATCCTGAGGTTAAATGGAAGAATATGGGTTCCAGTTTATGGAGGACTTCGAGATGTTATCCTCCAAGAAGCCCACAGCTCTAAATATTCCGTTCATCCTGGAGCTGATAAGATGTACCAGGATCTGAAGGCAAACTTTTGGTGGATAGGCTTGAAGAAATCTATAGCTACCTATGTAGCTAAATGTTTGACGTGTGCACAAGTCAAAGCAGAACATCAAAAGCCGTCAGGTTTGCTACAACAGCCTGAACTTCCCACGTGGAAGTGGGAAATGGTGACGATGGATTTCATCACCAAATTGCCAAAGACAAGGAAAGGCAATGATACGATATGGGTGATCGTAGATAGACTGACTAAGTCAGCACCTTTCCTACCCATAAAGGAGACCTATAGCTCCGACATGTTAGCCCAATTGTACGTAGATAAGATTGTAGCTCTACATGGCGTACCTGTGGCTATTATCTCTGACAGAGATACTAGATACACGTCTCATTTTTGGAAAAGTTTCCAACAATCTTTGGGCACGCGCTTAAATTTCAGTACGGCTTACCATCCTCAGACGGACAGACAGAGTGAGCGTACCATCCAAACCTTGGAAGACATGCTTCGTGCATGTGTGATTGACTTAGGTGGTAGTTGGGATAACCACCTGCCATTGATCGAGTTCTCGTATAACAATAGCTACCATACCAGCATCAAGGGTGCGCCTTTCGAGGCCCTATACGGTAGAAAGTGCAGAACGCCCGTTTGTTAGGCGGAAGTTGGAGATGTCCAACTGTCAGGACCAGAAATAGTCTTTGAAACGACGGACAAGATTGTCCAGATTCGTGATCGCCTGAAAGCTGCCAGAGATAGGCAGAAAAGCTACGCAGATTTAAAGCATAAATCTTTTAACTTCGAGGTAGGTGACAAAGTGTTGCTTAAAGTATCACCCTGGAAGGGAGTGATGCGATTTGGTAAGAAAGGCAAGTTAAGCCCGAGATACATAGGACCATTCGAAGTCATCGAACGTGTCGGATCAATTGCCTATAAGTTAAACCTACCTGAGGAGCTCAGTGGTATTCACAATGTATTCCACATCTGCAATCTGAAGAAGTGTTTCGCTGACGAATCACTAGTCATACCACATACAGATGTGCACATAGAAGAGAGCTTGAAGTTTGTTGAAAAACCAGTGTCGATCGAGGACCGACAGGTTAAGAAGCTTCGAAGGAAGTATGTGCCTATTGTAAAGGTAAAATGGGATGCTCGTAGAGGTCCCGAGTACACGTGGGAGGTAGAGTCCACAATGAAAGAAAAGTACCCTCAATTGTTTCAGTAAATCTCGAGGTCGAGATTTCTTTTAAGGGGGTGAGGATGTAACACCTCGAAAATTTGTGTTCAATAGAATAACGACACGTGTCATGTAAGACAAAAGTGATATAAACCCGGATATAATTAAAGATGTATGACAGGATTTAAAAGTGTCGTCATGTCAATTTTACACATCTGAACGACCTCATTATGAATCCCAAGACTAATAAACATCTGGTATATATTCAAATCCGGTGATTTCTAGCAATAATCGATTCTTAATTTCAAGAGTGGAATCCTACGAAGAAATGCACGAGAAACCTTCGTTTATGGTTTTCCTTTAAAGTTCAAAGAAAACATTGCAAAATGGTAGGGTATATAACTGTTCAAGCATGATGTTGAGGCCCCAAACTGATAAATCATGTCCCAAAAATGCACGACAAACCTTCGTTTATGGTTTTCCTTTAAAGTTCGAATATAAATATCGCCATAATTTTTGTAACAAAAATACACATACAACATACAAGATACATAACCCGGGTGCAAAGTGCAAAATACAAGAAACTTATATTTATTTTTGAGAAAATAATATAAGTACGACACTTAGTTAAAAATACGAATTATTTTTAACACAAGAAAACATATGCATAAAAGACAGTGACTTGTACTTGTACGATACAAGTCTAGTGACTAACGTTAAGAAAACACGTATAGGTCACGACGTTAATTAAGCAAATCCGGTGAAGTTTACGACGCAAGGAACGCAAAGTTGTGAGTTCATGCTCCCCCTTTTCTTTTAACTGGTTTCAGTTTTATAACTTTGGGGGTGAAATACATGTACAAATACGACAATATTTACAAATGGTATGATGGATACAAGAATTGAGGAATGATACGAGAAATCGTGTCACGAATAGGGTACCATAAGCACCATTAATCGTGTACATACTAAGACCGCATAACAAAAGGTTAGATCTAGTGGGTTCCAGGGCAGCCCCACTCTTGGTGACAACTAGAACCGAGTAGTGTTTTTGTGTCTCAGTCGTGAATCGACTACAGAAAAATGCCTATGGTTTGGTGACTTCCTATGTCGTGTCACATGTTAATGGCTTTGCAACCCATTAACACTTGATACATACAGAAATACTTGGTTTATACATGAGTACGTGGTGTCCACAAAAGACTTGACTTATACATGATACAAATTATGTTTTCATACAAAGTATACAAACGTGAAATACAAAAATTGCATGAATTCACACCAACATTATGTTGACGTTTTTTTTTCCAAAACTCACATGTATTTCAGGTAACTAGTGGATGTGCGCGCGGTTTTACTCATGCTCTTGGATGTCGCTTTTGTTTATCTCTGAATAAAGTTGTAAACTTATCAGACAAAATGTTGTCTTGTGATGTAAACACTTAAACCATGTTTTCAGTTATGTAATGTTTGGCATTTTGAAGTTATTTTATGAGCATGTAGTATGTTTACCTTTTGTATGCAATGAGAACCTTTCATGATCACACCTCGTGCTTCCGCCGCAGAAAGGGGTGTGACAGATTGGTATCAGAGCTGCGATTGTAGTGAACCAGGATTCCTTCTCGAGTCTAGTCTACAATCTCTAGGATCCTTTCACGAAAACAATTTTTTCAAAGAGTTTTCATTGCATAAAACTTCCCGCGAAATCCACTACCTGAAACTGTTTACATGAGTCAAGAAAAGACATTACGAGGCTTAGAGTGCACAGAAGTAGCACTTGGCTTTAACTGAGAAATTACTTGCAATTATGTGTGATAATTAGCATATACATATACTAGAAGTAGAACGTCACACGCATATGTGACTTTGACTAAAAACAATGGCCTAATCGAAGGAAGAAATACGAGGATGAAACGAACTGTGCGGACTGTGCAATGGATTACATAATTATGGATGCATACATAATTATGGAATTCAGTGCACAGTAATCACAACAAGTCTTGTCATGTATAGATCCCCACAAGAAAAGGTCAAACATGAACACCAGACTATTAAATACTCTGCTAGAGTAATAATTGTTTGATGTCACTTATGTGGTATATGCCTGTCTATATATACTACTACTGTCTAGTAAGACGATATCAAACAAAGGTCTAACCCTATTGTGTTATGTTCTGTCAGAACATGGCACCAAGAAAAGCTGTGAACGCTCATGATCAACCTCCTCCTCCCCCACTGCCAAAGACTGCTGAAGAGCTGAATGCTCTCCTGGAAGAAAGAATCTCCGCAGCTATCGCCCACTACGAGGCAACCCGTACTGCAGACAGTGGTGGACCAAGCAATGCCAGACGTAATGGTAATGGAGATTCATCTGGAGGAAACGCAGCTCAGGGCTGTACTTTCAAGCAGTTTCTCGACTGCAAACTAATGAACTATGACAGCACAGGAGGTGCAGTAGCGTTTGTACGCTGGACTGAGAAAACTGAAGCCACTATCCGTATGAGCAAGTGTACCGCAAATCAGCAAGTCACTTTTCCTACTGGGTTGTTTGTCGATGAAGCTTTGACCTGGTGGAACTTGCAGGTCCAAACCTTGGGTGATGATGCCGGTTATGGCCTGACTTGGGATGAGCTAAATGAAAGAATGAGAGAGAAGTATTGCTCTCGTGCTGAACTCCAAAGACTGGAAACGGAGTTCTGGCACTTGACCATGGAAGGTGCTGACATTAATGGGTATACTCGAAGGTTCCACGATCTGTCTAGAGTGCTTCCCTACATGGTGACTCCCGAATTCAAGCGCGTTGAACGCTACATTTGGGGACTGGCCCCAGAATTTCGCGGCATGGTAACTTCGGCCAAACCTCAAACGATCACGGAGGCTGTAACTCTGGCAATCAGCCTTACTGAAGATTGTGTTCGCATGAAGAAACTATCACTAAAACCAACTGAAAGGACCGAGACGCATGCTAAGTCGTCTGGTGACAAGAAGAGGAAGCATTCGAATCTGAATCAAGCAACTCGCAACAACAACAAGGGCTTCAACAACAAGAAGCGCGACCCTAAACCTCCTCAGGAAGCGGAAACTCTTTCAACAATGAATGACGCTCATACCAAAAGGTACCTTAGCACTATGCCTTTCTGCAACCAGTGCAAGCGTCATCACGGAGGAGTTTGTCGCATTCCAAAATGCGACAAGTGTGGAAACCTGGGTCACCATACCGAGGACTGTTGGGGAAAAGGAAAGAACGGGAATGGAAACCGCAACGGTGCTGGAACTGGAAACAATGGTAGAAATGGAAACGACAACGGTAACCGGAATGGTAATAGAGCTGGGCGTAACCAAGGATGCTTCAGTTGTGGAAGCAATGATCATTTGTAACACCTCGAAAATTCATGTTCAATAGAATAACGACACGTGTCATGTAAGACAAAAGTGATATAATCCCGGATATAATTAAAGATGTATGACAGGATTTAAAAGTGTCGTCATGTCAATTTTACACCTCTGAACGACCTCATTATGAATCCCAAGACTAATAAACATCTGGTATATATTCAAATCCGGTGATTTCTAGCAATAATCGATTCTTAATTTCAAGAGTGGAATCCTACGAAGAAATGCACGACAAACCTTCGTTTACGGTTTTCCTTTAAAGTTCAAAGAAAACATTGCAAAATGGTAGGGTATATAACTGTTCAAGCATGATGTTGAGGCCCCAAACTGATAAATCATGTCCCAAATTCGAAATACACCAGATGCCCCTTCGAATGCTTGAAAGGCCAAGTATTTATGCCTTCTGCAAAGGTCTTACGGACCGTAAGCCCACCCCTTACGGTCCGTAAGGGGTGCCCAGCGACAGAAAGTTTGGCAGCAACTGTTATAAATGCAACAACCGACTTATAATCGATTTTCCACATATTTGGACGACCCCTACTTGCTTTTTAGACCACTAGGACACTTGTGGGTGATCAGGGGCACATGATAGGCTTGTGTGTCAATGATCTAAGTGAGATTAAACACTATATAAAGGCCTCTTGTTGCAACGATTGATCACACTCATTCCTTCTGCATTTCTGGAGCTTCCTGGAGCTTAAGAGCAGACCCTAAGCCTTCCTAATCGTGCATAGGACTTCTGTAAGTATGCTTAACCTTTCTTAGTTGAGTTTTTGCTTAGTTTTAGCTTAAAAGTCAAACCGTCGTAATTAACGGTTGACTTCGCGATTAATCACTAATGGTCTAGTGATTAGTCGAATTGAAAGTAGTTATAAGTTGGTATTTATGTGGGCAATAAACCCTTAAAAGGGCACCCTCTGATTCCCACTCTAACTAGGTCAAATGTCGGGTCAAATTTGTTATTAAAAAGTCAACATAATGCTTATTTTCCAATTTATGCATAATTAGCAATGTAGAACCCATACAACCTGTTTGGTCATTAATATAACTTGGCAATTAATGTAAGAACATGTCTAAACATGTTCAACCAGAAAATTTTCAGTAGAGACCCGGTTCCGAACCGAAAGTCGCATAATTTGACTTTTGCTTTGACTTTCAGTTCTGACCCGTTTAAGCATGTTTTAGAAATGCCTTAGAGCTTTAATTGGACCAGGTTGCATGCTAGTATAACCCTCTGTGATTATACAACTTGGTTCAATAGTTATCCAATTAATATGCATGATTCCGTTAATTGCTCATATGTTGACCATAATGCCCTTTTCACCATAAAACGTGATTTTTGAAAATGTAAAAGAGTAGAAACCTTAGTTAATGATATATAAACTTGTACCAAAAAATTTGACATCAGTTTGAGGTGTAGATTGAGAGTTATGCTCATTAGCGTAATTAGAAAGCTTTTTAGCGATTTAACGACGTAATTAGCATATAGCCTATTTAAACCCACTTTTTGATATCAAAATTTTTACCCACTGATGTAATATAATATTTTGGGATTTTTGAAGATTTTTAATTAATTTTAGGTTGAGCATAACTTAGAGTTATAAGCTTGAGTCGGTAAATGTCGGTTTTGCCCTTTTGGGCCATAAAATGAGTTCTACATATCTTTTTGACCCCAAACCTTTTGCTACTGATTTTATATGATAAATAAATTATTTTAAACCTTCTGAAATAATAAAAATATCAGCTTTCTTTATAGAACCCGGAAACGGCTCCTAATCGCCTTTTTAAGCGTTTTTAACGCATAGTATGTACTAAAACTATTTTAAACATACAAAGGTTGATACCTACTGATATTTTAGGTAAATTATAATATTTTAACAGTAAGCAAAAGTTGTTTAACTCAGACTTCAGTTTTGAGCTTTTCGGCTTATGTGAAATTACCAAAATGCCCCTACGACGCATAGTTTGGTTATAATTGATAAATTTCACATATATACAATACCCTACTGTTATAACTTATCAAATTAACTATTTTTGTTGATTATATCAGACCTGTAACTCAGGTTAATACGTGAACTCTTTTATAACCTTATAAATGACTAAAATACCCCTAGGGGCATAGTTTGAGTTTAAATTCGTTTCGGGCATAATAAAAGATATCTTACTGATGTCACAACATATTTGAGGCATATTAACTCAGGAAACCTGTATATGGCTCTTATGGTTACCCGTTACGCCTCTTGCGCGTTCGGTTCGGTTTATGTAACTAGTTTGCATAAACTAGCCGAAACGGGTCAAACCTTATCGTTTTTACCTCAAGATCCAGAATGTGTTTAGATTACCCATATAAGACAAGTCTTCAAACTTGTCGGGTCTAAATCACATTCAATCCCGGTCTTCGCTTAATCACGCGTTCGAACCGTATCATTCCTTAAAACTAATCGGTCTAAGCTTAAGCTTAACTAAAGACCGTTAGGATTCTAATAGGTTATTATAAACCTTTGTTCCAGAATAGGAGAACCGGTAAAAGCTACCCGCATTTTCTAATTGTGAATTATACTTGCAAAGGTAAATACTTTTAACTTATTTTCCCTATACGGGCTTGGGGTACGGTATATAAAATACCGCTTGGTCGGGCATTAAATCTTCCATCGTATGGTGGTTAATTGATATTGATCGGCCCGTTTAAATTGTTTTGTTTGCTTAAAGCCTTTGGGAGGTTAATGACCATGTCCCGGATATCCTTGGCATCATTTTACGAAATGGCCACGACCTAAGCGCGGGGTGTAGGCGTACACCCGTCAGTGCCAAAATAAATAATGTGGTGTGTCTATTGATCTTTAACCCGGCATGATCCGGGCTACTGAACGCATAAGGAACATGTAATTCTTTTACGAGATTATATATTTAAATAATTATCCCAAGTTATAAAATGTTTGTGCCATGGGCATCCAAATCAATTTTTAATCATTTTAAAAATGAGTCGGTTAATTGTATTTACCAGTGTAAACTGACGTATTTTCCCAAAAAGATTAAGTGCAGGTACTACTCGTAATAGGCTGGATTTGTCCTTAGCATCAAAAGAGTCTCGCAAGCTTAAGATGCCTAAAGTCTGTTGAACTACTGTTTCCTATTTTTATTTTTATCCACCTGTGGATTAATTTCAACTATTTGTGATACTGATATTACAATATTACATTCGGTTGAAATATATCTTTCATTTGCTTCCGCTGTGCATATTAAATATTGTGTTGTTTGACTGTAATGTTGCCAACCACGTCACGATACTCCCCCACCGGGCACACCGGTCAAACGTGGAAATATCGGGGTGTGACATCATTTCATGAAAGACTACCCAACGGGAAACAATGCTCAGGCTCGAGCATTTGTGATTGGAGCAAAGAACGCACGCGAGGACCCTAATGTGGTCACCGATACGTTTCTCGTTAACAATCACTTTGCATCCATATTATTTGACACTGGTGCCGATTATAGCTTCATGTCTGTGGAATTTAAATGTATGCTTGGGATAGAGTCTAGTAGATTGGATATTCCTTACTCCATAGAACTAGCCAATGGTAAACTTGTTGAGTCAGGCGAAGTTGTTAGAAGTTGCACATTGGAACTTGGTGAACAAAGATTTAGCATCAACCTCTTACCTATTCAATTGGGTAGCTTCGATGTAGTGGTCAGAATGGACTGGTTGTCCAAGAACAAAGCTGAGGTTATTTTTCATGAGAAAATCATTCGCATTCATTTGGCGAATGATGAAACTCTCATTGTGCATGGAGAAAAGCGAGACGCGCCTCTACGAATCATCAGTTGTATGAAGGCACAAAAGTGCTTAAGGAAATGATGTGTTACTTTCCTAGCTCATGTTGTAGACAAGAAGGCTGAGGAGCCAAAAATCGAAGACATTCCTGTGGTGAAGGAATTCTCTGATGTTTTTCTCGAAGATCTGCCAGGACTACCTCCGCAACGACAAGTCGAATTCCGTATAGACTTGGTTCCAGGAGCTGCTCCTGTAGCAAAGGCACCCTATCGGCTTGCACCATCCGAAATGCAGGAACTATCTACACAACTCCAGGAATTGTTGGATAAGGGATTCATAAGGTCAAGCTTCTCACCTTGGGGAGCTCCAGTATTGTTCGTGAAGAAAAAGGATGGAACTCTGCAGATGTGTACAGATTATAGATAACTGAACAAGCTCACAATCAAGAATCGGTATCCGCTACCGAGGATTGATGACTTATTTGATCAATTGCAAGGATCGAGCTACTATTCCAAGATCGACCTTCGATCTGGATACCATCAATTGAAGATACAAGAAGAAAGCGTGCCAAAGACTGCATTCAGAACACGATATGGGCACTACGAGTTTCTTGTGATGCCATTCGGACTGACAAACGCACCAGCGGTCTTTATGGACCTAATGAACCGCGTTTGCAAACCATATCTCGATAAATTCGTGATTGTATTTATCGATGATATCCTGATTTACTCGCGAACGAAAGAAGAACACGAGCAACACCTCAGAACTATTCTGGAACTACTGAAGAAAGAGAAGCTTTATGCGAAGTTCTCAAAATGCGAATTCTGGATTCGCGAAGTACAATTTCTTGGTCACGTTGTGAATGAGAAGGGCATTCATGTAGACCCATCCAAGATTGAAGCAATAAAGAATTGGGAAGCCCCCAAAACCCCAACTGAAGTTCGACAATTCTTGGGCTTAGCGGGCTATTACCGACGTTTCATCGAGAATTTCTCTAAGATAGCTCAACCGCTAACTACCCTTACACAGAAAGACAAGAAGTACGACTGGGGTGACAAGCAGGAAGAAGCCTTCCAACTGCTCAAAAACAAACTATACGATGCACCGATACTATCGTTACCCGAAGGCACGGAAGACTTCGTGGTATATTGTGACGCCTCACGACAAGGCTTGGGTTGCGTGCTCATGCAACGCCAGAAAGTCATCGCTTATGCTTCAAGACAATTGAAGGTACATGAAAGGAACTACACCACGCACGACTTGGAACTGGGTGCGGTGGTATTCGCCTTGAAGATTTGGCGACATTATTTATATGGTACTCGATGTACAATCTTCACAGGTCACAAAATCCTACAACACATATTTGATCAGAAGGAATTAAATATGCGTCAACGACGTTGGGTCGAGTTACTGAACGATTATGACTGTGAGATTAAGTACCATCCTGGAAAAGCAAACGTTGTAGCAGATGCGTTAAGCCGAAAAGAAAGGGTTAAGACCTTAAGGGTTCGAGCATTGGAAATGACGATTCGAACAAACCTCACTGCACGTATTCGTGACGCACAACAAGAAGCTCTTAAGGGAGAAAACCGTAAAGCTGAATACCTTCAGGGTGCATTGAAATATATGGTGCCAAATGAAGAGGGAACCTTGTACTTTAAGAAGCGCATTTGGGTTCCGCTCTATAGTGGCATACGAGAAGTCATTCTTGGTGAAGCGCACAAATCGAGATACTCGATCCATCCAGGATCGGAAAAGATGTATCAAGACCTAAAAGAATACTATTGGTGGCCGAGACTCAGGAGCGATGTTGCTGTTGGAAAATGCCTAACCTGTGCTAAGGTTAAGGCTGAATATCAGAAACCGTCCGGCCTACTACAACAACCAGAGATACCCATGTGGAAGTGGGAGCAAATCTCAATGGGCTTCATCACAAAATTACCCAAGACCCCAAGAGGGCACGATATGATATGGGTGATAGTCGATCGGTTAACGAAGTCTGCGCACTTCCTACCGATCCGTGAAAACGACAGCACAGGAAAGCTTGCCGAGATATACTTAAAAGAAATTGTGGCACGTCATGGAGTGCCTATCTCAATCATTTTAGACAGTGATGGACGCTTTGTCTCAAGAATCTGGCAATCCTTTCAGGAAGCCTTTGGATCACAGTTAGATCTAAGCACGACATTCCATCCTCAAACAGACGGCCAGAGCGAACGAACCATACAAACGTTAGAAGATATGCTTCGCGCGTATGTCATGCACCTGGGCGGCAGCTGGGATACTCATCTACCTTTAGTTGAGTTTTCCTACAATAACAGTTACCATACAAGTATAAAAGCCGCACCGTTCGAAGCTCTGTATGGCCGCAAGTTCTGATCGCCCTTATGTTGGGCAGACGCTGGAGATAGACGCATGGTTGGTCCTGAACTTGTATAAGAGACAACCGACAAGATCACGCAGATCCGAGAGCGCATTAAGGCGGCTCGGGATCGACAAAAGAGCTACGCTGATCTAAAACGGAAGCCATTAGAATTCGAGGTGGGAGACAAAGTGTTGTTAAAAGTCTCACCTTGGAAGGGCGTAGTAAGATTTGGGAAACGTGGAAAGCTGAATCCACGATACATCGGACCATTCAAAATCTTGGAAAGAATTGGTACCGTAGCATACAAATTGGAATTACCGGAAGAACTTAATGGAGTACATGATACGTTTCATGTATCCAACCTCAAGAAGAGTCCAACACAAGAAGACGTGATCATCCTTGCGGATGAAGTACATATTGATGACGCCCTCCGATTTACAGAACAACCCGTTGAGGTTACCGACTGGAAAGTCAACAAGACCAGGAGGAGCACTGTTAAACTTGTCAAAGTACGTTGGAACTCTAAGCACGGACCCGAGTACACATGGGAACGTGAAGACCAGTTCAAAGAAAAGTATCCCCACATGTTTAAGAAGACTCCTGCGAGAGTTAGCTCAGCCTGAATTTCGGGACAAAATTCTTTTAACGGGGGGAGACTGTGACAACTGGCACCAAACCGCTAATTTTCATACACTTTAATTATTATTTAATGACTATAATTATGTGCTTAAACATCAACATTGTCAGATTACATACTATACAAGTGAATTCATGCACAATTATACTACAAAATATTGCTTTATGCATTAACGAGAGCGTTGCGTCAAAAATACTAGTAAACTCACCGGTAAAACACAATATGTCAACAACTCTGCAGAAAGCAGTCAGACATTAGAACTGAGACCTAGGTGTAGGTCCAACGTCAAGAATGCATTAAAACCCAAGAGTACATACAAGGGTTAACATATAGACGCTCCGAAAGCTAAAATACGCACTAAAAAGCACCCGAAACGCACTTTAAGTACATAATTTTATTAAATTCAGCTATGACCAGCTTTTAAACATATAAACGTCATGCAGAATTTACGTTTTAGTGTCCAGAATATTTCCCTAAGTGTTGGGAATTAAAAGGGTTACAAAAGGGCACCTTACGGAACAATTAAACAATTTAACGGAACAGTATCCGACTGAACAACCGGACATTACCCGGGACACTAAATTTTTGTCAATGACATTGTTTTACTATTTTTGGCTAGTCATGATCCCCGTTTGCCATAACACCCACTAAAAACCCTATATCTAACATATAACATCACTTTACTTACATTCTAACTAATACTTACATTTTAGTTGGAAAATTGCAACATGACCCCCCCTCCCCTAACAAAAATCGGTCACCATGGACCCACTAGATCACCAACATATCTTCTATAATATCTTGCCCATATTTGGTGTGATTGTTACTTGATTTGGTGGAGAAAATATTAGATGGAAAGATTATAAGTAAGGTGGATATCTTCCAAGATCTTGTCACTTCAACAAATTCACCTCTCTCCTCACTCACTCTCTCTCTCATTTCGGTCACCCCCAAACCGAACCCACCACCACCTCTCAACATCTTCATCTTCTTCACTAACAAGTGCCATTCAAAGCCTCAAAGTTGATTTATGGAGGTTGCATCTTGAAAGGCTTTCAAAGGAGCTTTGTTCAAGACTTTTTCTCCATCCTTTTTCTCATCATCTTTGCACTAGATTTCTACCCTAGCCTTGTGCTAGTAGTAAGTCTCTTTACACCATTGTTTCATCTTGTTCATAGATATGATATGTAGTAGGATGATAATGTTTAAAACATAAGAACAAAAATACTAGAAGATGATGAATATGAAACTTTACATGAAACTTGAACATAAAAGATTATATGAAGATGGAATCTTGTTGAATGAGGGTTGGGTTAAATCATACATGATATTTGATCGTTGATTCCTTGATAAACCCGTTATTCGGACATTGGCTTATACGATCTAGTAGCGTTGAAACTCTAAAGAAACATGCTGAACTACATTTTCAGCCAACTTCAAAGGGCTTTAAACCGACCATAATAAATCTAAAAACAGAATTTCTAAAGCCTAAATTATGTATTTTCGAAAAACAGATCAAATGGCACTAGAATCGTAATTTTTCGAAGTCGTTTACTATTTTTAAACGGTCGTTTCGTAACAGCAGCTCAAGCTGCATTTTTCTGCTGAAAATATGTGTTATATTTTTCATCATAACTTGAAACCTGAGTAGAACCAGCCCCTGAAATTTATACAGTAGATGATCACTGATGTCAGTGCGACCTTCCAACTGGAATTTCGTAAAACGGACTTACGATAATTTTTAAACAAATTATTCCGTAGGCTGCGGTCAGAAAATAACAAATCTGATCGCAGTTCGGTAAATGATTTTCTATAAAATATTGATGATGAACTGGACCCCGAAATTTTTACACAATAATATTTGATTCGTATAAGACATTCTGTAAAAATTTGGGAATTATTGGAATAAGATAACCATTTTAATAAAATGTCCGAAAACAGTCCAGTTTTATATATTAAAACTGAAACGACAAAAGTAGTATCTTGCATGTCAGAATGTCGGGTTGATTATTTGAGAACGATCTAACGTGTTATATGTTAAAGAAAATGATATGCTACTTAGCATGGACACCTCCGTTTACAAAGGAGACTATGGCGAAATTTTCCGAAAATCCTAACACTTAGTAAATATTTTCTAGACAAATGTTTGCTAGTGCGTTCTAAACTATGCTTTTCGAATATAAATATCGCCATAATTTTTGTAACAAAAATACATATACAACATACAAGATACATAACTCGGGTGCAAAGTGCAAAATACAAGAAACTTATATTTATTTTTGAGAAAATAATATAAGTACGACACTTAGTTAAAAACACGAATTATTTTTAACACAAGAAAACATATGCATAAAAGACAGTGACTTGTACTTGTAGGATACAAGTCTAGTGACTAACGTTAAGAAAACACGTATAGGTCACGATGTTAATTAAGCAAATCCGGTGAAGTTTACGACGCAAGGAACGCAAAGTTGTGAGTTCATGCTCCCCCTTTTCTTTTAACTGTTTTTAGTTTTATAACTTCGGGGGTGAAATACATGTACAAATACGACAATATTTACAAATGGTATGATGGATACAAGAATTGAGGAATGATACGAGAAATCGTGTCTCGAATAGGGTACCATAAGCACCATTAATCGTGTACATACTAAGACCGCAGAACAAAAGGTTAAATCTAATGGGTTCCAGGGCAGCCCCACTCTTGGTGACAACTAGAACCGAGTAGTATTTTTGTGTCTCAGTCGTGAATCGACTACAGAAAAATGCCTATGGTTTGGTGACTTCCTATGTCGTGTCACATGTTAATGGCTTTGCAACCCATTAACACTTGATGCATACAGAAATACTTGGTTTATACATGAGTACGTGGTGTACACAAAAGACTTGACTTATACAGGATACAAATTATGTTTTCATACAAAGTATACAAACGTGAAATACAAAAATTGCATGAATTCACACCAACATTATGTTGACGTCTTTTTCCAAAACTCACATGTATTTCAGGTAACTAGTGGATGTGCGCGCGGTTTTACTCATGCTCTTGGATGTCGCTTTTGTTTATCTCTGAATAAAGTTGTAAACTTATCAGACAAAATGCTGTCTTGTGATGTAAACACTTAAACCATGTTTTCGGTTATGTAATGTTTGGCATTTTGAAGTTATTTTATGAGCATGTAGTATGTTTACCTTTCGTATGCAATGAGAACCTTTCATGATCACACCTCGTGTTTCCGCCGCAGAAAGGGGTGTGACACGATAGCCATGAGATGACACGGTGCAAAGGTTGGCAAGTTCATGAAGGCTACGGCAAACTCGACGCTTAAAAACACACCGACCGTCATTGTTCGGTTACAAAGGCTACAACGAAGAAAAGTGAATGCGGTGAATCATCCGGAACCGGTTCTTCGAAGGTTTAGTGTGTTTATGTGATGTTGGTTTGAGTGTGTTTTATGTTAATTATGTTTAGTTATGATGTTTGGTTTTATGTTAATGTTATGTTTTAATGTAATGTAATGTTTGGTTGTAATGTTTGGTTTTAATGTAATCGGTTTTATTTTAATACAACGGGTTATTTTGTTTACGAATGAACCGGTTCCGGGTAGAAACCTATTTTTTTTTATAAAATGTGGAACCGGGTAAGAACCTACGGGTTTTTTGAACCCAGAACCAGTTCTTCTATACAGCGGGTAGGAACTGGAACCGGTTCTAGATCAAGTCTACCGGGTCGGGTTTGGAACCGGTTATTATGGCCATCTCTAGTCGCGCCCCTGCCCCATATTCAAAGGGTTATTATTTGTTTTGGGCTAAAATATTAGTTGGGTTGTGACTTAGGCTATAGGGTGTGGTCATGACCCTCCATATAGGCACCATGTCATCTATCTTTAATCCACCATTCAAAACGACTACCCTAAGGGTGTGGTCATGACCCAAACCACTATCCCCTTTATTTTTTTAATTTATTTTTGTCTTAAAATTATCAAATGGGAGGGTCGTGGTAATCGTGGTTTAATCCATGGAAACCACCATCAATCAAGGAAGGGGATGGTGTACCATTTAATTAATGGTCCTACGTGGAAATAATGTTCCAATCCATGACCCCCCCCCCCCCCCCCACACCCCATAGCCTTAGGCTTGCATAACAATTAGGCTTACATTCAAAGGTTTATTGTTTCTTTTGGGCTAAAGTATCATTTTTTTCGTCAGGGGTATCCTCGTAGTGGTTTAGGGGCATCCTCTGTATAAAACCGACAAAAATAAAAAATACACTACCGATACGAAGTTGAGCCGTAGCCCGTGCTACGGCTCGTTGAATGCTAGTTTCGCCCCTACATGAAAGTTTTAGAAGTAATTACACTGATGGTCCATGTAGTAAGGTGATATTAAAGTTTTCATTCCAATTTTTGGAAAGTACAAGTTTAGTCCTTAGTGTCCATCGACGGATGACATAGATGCTCTTTGGAATAGATTAGGGTTAAGTGGCTTCCCTTGTTGACAAACAATAGACCCTTCACCATACTCATTAGGAACGAACTTGCGGTTTCATCTTTCTAACATTTTGGGGCTTTTAGAAGAAGATTGTGGTGAAGTAAAGTAAATGTTCAACAGTGAGATTAAACTTGTAATTTTCAAAAAGTTAAGATCAAAACTGTAACATGAGCCAGCCTAGAGAAGAAAGTAGTGTCTCATGTAATTAATTCATAAGTTATAAGTCACAAACCGGTACCATAGTGCGTAATACCGACACCGAATTGAGTTAAATTAAAAACTGAATACCATATTGTATATGTTTGGTCGGGTCAATACCCCTAAACCATATGAAACTTTATATAAATCGTTAGATTTTGTAACTCTTGTAATAAAATCGTATACACATAATGAAAAGTGAGTCAGAATGATGTTGGTCCCTCCTTATCCTAATAATATCCATTTTTCTGTTTCTTTGAGTTTAGCCTTATCCAAAATATCAATGGACATAACACTATGATCCATGTTACAAAACTGCCAACTGGTACCAAATGAAGCTACACAAAAATGGCTGCCTTTTCTCCTTTACAAACTCTCTCTTCCTCCTCCTGTGCCAGCAAACCAACTGTCCATGTTCCCACGTTGGCTGCACCTAGACCCATGTCTCTAAACATGACCCGAAAGCAAGGATCATTGACCGTGGTTAATGCCGTTGGTGACGTATCCTCCGATGGCACAACGTATCTCATTGCCGGTGCAGCTGCCGTTGCGCTTCTCGGGACCGCCTTCCCGATTATCTTTTCCCGCAAAGACACGTATGTTTGTTTATTGATCCACCAAACCAAATGTGGTATTCTTTTCCAATTTACTTAGGAATAGATCAATTGTCTGATTTTGACGGTTTTTAGGTTCAATTGTAAGTAACGGTTTTTGGCCACTATAAACCAAATCCAAGTCGTTGAATCGTTGATAATTGAAACTAAACCAAACCAAACCAAATTAAATTTGGACTTATTTGGTTTTATAATAAAAATGCGTATATAAGAAGCAAATAAAACATAATGTATTGTATTGTAAATGTAAGCAAAGCAAAGCGTAGTAATGTGAATAGTACAACTTAGCCCTAGAAAAGTCCTACTGCCCGCTTCAGTTTTATTTTGACAGGCTTCGAGTATAAAACGTAATCGATACGGTTTCTAAACTGACATACTGAACAACATTTACAAAACCATCCACAGAACTAAACCAATGACTGATTTGGATGGTTTTGAACCAAACCATAAACACTCCTAATATTAGTTATGCTTGGGGTTAAAAGTCATTCAAATATGTGTGTATTGTATTTTATTAACATGAACTTCTATTTTGATTATTGCCGTCGTTATGTAATCATACTGAACGCGATGGCTACTTGTAAACAATTAAAAAGGTTTGAACAGAAGTGTTTAGGGTCGATAGTGGTGTTAACGATTTTCTGTATGCGTGTGGCAGGTGCCCAGAGTGCGATGGTGCAGGGTTCGTGAGGAAATCGGGTGGGAGGTTGAATGCAAATGCAGCTAGGAAGGACCAGGCACAAATCGTTTGTGCGAATTGCAATGGTTTAGGCAAACTCAATCAAGTTGATAAGTAGTACATTTGTCTTTGCTTTCATTATTATGGTTTTTGTATCTAATGCAACAATTTGGTATGAACACTTAAATGATATTTACAAAATAAAAATGGTTCCTATGAATTGGTAAGTGATGACCTCAATAAGACTAGACGGTATGGGGGACGGCCAAGGGCCGTCGAGCCCCGGTGCCGCCCCGGAACACCGCCCCCCTGTGGGCCGGCCCATCTTCACCAGCGGATCCCAGACGATCTCGCCGTCCCTCTCCAACACACACACAACTATACATACATACATACATATATATACATAAAGGGGCTCATCCCCCACCCCCTAGGTCCATCCCCTTTTGGCCCATCCTCACACCCGCTTACGTGGCTGTCTACGTGACGGTTCATCCCCTTGGGATGACCCTCACCATACCTTCCAGTCTAAGGTATAGGAGTTTCTTAAACAACGCCACGTCATCAAGATATCGCACAAGTGAGACAAAAACTATATGTTGCATGTCCCTCCCTCCTGCTCCAAAACCGTTGGTGATTACCTCCCAAAAAATGATGTTGGTTTAACAAGTGCAATTGTTGTTAAAAAAAAATAGGAGTTAGGCACCTGTCATCACTTTCCGGTCTTTGACTTTACAAGTTTCTGAAAAGTACAAAATGTATGTTTTATTGTTAAAATACAAGTAAAAAGAGAAATCAAAGGTAAAAACGAAACCAAAAGGACATATCAAAGTCATGGGACTTATTCTTCAAAAATTTTAGTGATCATACGACAATAATGTATTAAGTTGAAGTATAAAAAAAAAAAAGTTGAGTGGGTTTCTCATCATCACTTAAAAATAGATTATTAAATTCAAAGGTTTGGATTTTAGGGGTGTCTTGTTCTCACACCCCGTATATCTTATTTTCACATCCCCTAGTGTATACGGGCCGTATAGAATGTTTTTGAATAGGAAAATGCGCAGAGAATGTTTTTTTTATTTTACTATATACGGCCCGTATATAGTTATACGAGCCGTATACACCTTTATACGATTTGTAAAACGTATACGGATCAATGGAATTATTTTGGTAGGTTTTTTGATGTTACCAAATGTATACGGACCGTATAACTGTATACGACCCGTATATAAGGATGTTTTTTCACTTATCACGTTTTTTCCAGTAAAAACACCATCATTCTAGGGTTTCTAAACTCTTCATCATCTTTAACAACATTGATCGGAACACGCCGCTTAAATCGGAGCACAAGTAGAGTAACGTTACCGATCAGTCCGTTGATCGAGTAACTAGCAGAAGAACCCGACACAAACAAGTTCTCCACGGTTTGTTATTCAGATCTCTGTTCGGTCATCTTTCCAAACTACAACACACGATAACTTTAAACTTTATAGTGTGTGATTTGACCAGGAAATGATTGGAGGTGATTGCTACTTTTAATAAGCTCTCATAGTTGTTAAATTCGATTTCAACAAATCTTTTCATTTTCCTTCAATTTCTAGAACATTCTCCGTTACATGAAGACGTGTCGGGTTTTTCTACTGGTATTTTAATGAAGTATTGAAGATTGAATGTGCAAACCCAACTGTTTTTTACTACGGAAATGGTGGCTATGCGAAATACAAACCGTAACCGTTTTTTACTACAGAAACGGTGGCTATGCGAAATACAAACCGCAATCTTTTGTGACTATGGGAAACACAAGTTTTCTTTTTGAGCTTGATGGATGTCCGTTATCTCAGTTGAGGCAGGCATTGTTTAAATCTGAATATAACTAGATGTTACGTGTATCAGCGTTGTTTATCACCCTGTGTGAGCATTGGAAACCCGACAAACAGTCTTGACAATTGTGACAGTTTATCTATCTATGTGTGTCACATCCATCCTGTATGATTAATTTTACAGATTTTTTTCTAATTAGCGTTGTTAACTACCAAAAGAATGCATACACAAATACTTCTAGTGGACGAAGCAAAGACTACTAAAGATGAGTTGGTGATAAATACCGGAGCTGTTATCTCGGTTGTTCAGTACTTCTGTGATAATAAAACAAGCAGGCATTGATTTTGCCAAGATTGAAGGAAAGAATCTGGCCATAAGCGTTGTGGATTCTCAGCGTTATTCGAATGTAAGTGGATCGGGTGATACACTTATCTATTCTGGTCAAGGTGGGCATGTTTCGAATCATAACAGAAGACGGATGCGGTTTGCATATTCAATATTCATTACTTCATTAAAATTACAACACACGATAAAATGCTTGGAAAATTGCATCAACTCTCCTATATGTGATCAAACTTGGACATCAGACGTAAATCTTGATTCAGATCTCTATTCGGTCATCTTTCCAAACTACAACACACGATAAATTATTTCTGTTGATCCACAAATTCCAACAAATATTCCACTCCAGTAGTTGAAACTTGAGCGCAGGAATCAATTCAAAACCCTCACCCTCAAAATCAACCAGAAACCAAAGGAAAAAGGGCTGATAATGGCTGATGGTTCTTCGTTGAGGAAACCAAACGTAGACGGAGATGATAGGCCTGGTAACTAGAAGAGAAAAAACCCCAGTGACGTCGTCGATGATTATGAACGGATTATTGGCCATTATTCGACCGAGTAATCAATTGTATTTTTTTAGTTGCTTCTCTTGTTAAGTTTCTGAACCAACCGAAATCCACAAATTCCAAAAGTTTCTTCGTAGATTCCAAACTCTTTCACTCAAAGTTAATATTCACTGTGGTGGATGCAAGCATAAAGTTAGAAAAATACTCAAGAAGATTGAAGGGTACACAACTGAAGCTCAACTTGAACGGACGATATGTATCAACAACTTGTGACTGGGAATATGGCTATGAAGAATACGTGTCGGGTTCTTCTGCTAGTTATTCGGAATGTTTCGAACCGACGGACGATATGTATCTTCTATCATGCGACGGACACAATTCTTGCAAGTTAAATCCACAATCAACGTATACAGGTGCAAGAGAATGGCGAGTTATTTTCAGTTATTTCTGTTGATCCACAAATTCCATTGTTTAAATCAGAATCAGGTTCTCAAGACAAGGATCGTTCTAATAGATTAAAGAGAATAAACCATTTTTTTACCATTTTTTACCCATAGTATACGAGCCGTATAAGAATATACGGCCCGTATACAATGAGCATATACATTGTATACGATTGGTAAATTTGTTTTTTACCGAGAGTATACGGCCGTATAAACTGTATACGGCCCATATACATATGGTAAAAAATGGTAAAAACCTCTTTAATCTATTAGAACGATCCAATAAACGAAGAACAAAGCATATTTTCAAAACACATGTTCATACAGTGCTGTAATAGGTAGTGGTTTAGCCAAAATGACATCTAGCATTACTAACTGTTCAAGTAAGTGTCTAAAAATCTGAAAATTCATGTTTACCTTGTTAGTTTCTCAAACAAACACTACAAAATCATCTGCTTCCTGAATCTAAATCAGAATGGTAACTCTCGTTTCTTCATCTTCAAGAACAATGATGAACAAATGATGACAGATAATACTTCATTTGTCGAGAAACCATACAGTCAAGAAACTAACATCTTTTAATACTTCATTGCGTATGTGCATGTGCTGTAGAAACCGGTGATGAATTTGTGTATCTAAATCAGGTTCTCTGCCTTAGATCGGTCATTCAGAAGAGTTGGTATTGAACCAAAAATACTTCGAACAATCCTGAATTTCTGTTGATCCACAAATTCCATTGTTTAAATCAGAATCAGGTTCTCAAGACAAGGATCGTTCTAATAGATTAAAGAGAATAAACCCTTTTTTTACCATTTTTACCCATAGTATACGGGCCGTATACAATGATCGTATACATTGTATACGATCGCTAAAATATTTTTTACTAAGAGTATACGGCCGTATAAACCGTATACGACCCGTATACATATAGTAAAAAATGGTAAACAATTTCTTTCTTTCCTTTTCATGAGGTAAAACCGGTTTCAACATCAAGGGTTGTATCGGAATCAGGCGTTGGAAGGATTGTAGTAGTAGGACATTGGTACCACTGTGAAAATTGCATCAGGAAGCTCAACTTGAACGGACCCATTATTCGACCGAGTAATCAATTGTATTTTTTTTAGTTGCTTCTCTTGTTAAGTTTCTGACCCAACCGAAATCCACAAATTCAAGTCAAGGATCGTTCTAATAGATTAAAGAGAATAAAGCAAGGATGTTGGGAATTCACATAAACATATATTCGTTTCATAACCTCCTCCTATAAATCAACCACAACTGACAAAGAGCCTGTGTTAGAAACCATCCTATGTCTTTTACCAACCGAAGAGGCAACAAGGACAGATAATACATCATTTGTCGAGAAACCATACTGTCAAGAAACTAACATCTTTTACTCATAAACCCTTGAATCCCAACGCTTCATTTGTGTATCTAAATTAGGTTCTCTGCCTTAGATCGGTCATTCCTTGTGATACATGAACGTTGTATTCTTGTCTTTCAGAAGAGTTGGTATTGAACCAAGAATACTTCAAACATTCTAAACCCTACCTCGAAACAAACCAACAAAATCCTGATAGTATTCTAGCAGAATCCGACACGGCTTCTATGATGATTCGAAACATTCACGAACCACAATGGACTCAGACTCATACTACTCACCCTCCCCTGAGGAAAAGTTTTCCCGACGACACAAGAAAAAAGATTGTATAATAGTATACAACCATTTTTTCTTTTCCTTCAAATCCAACAGTTTCTTCGTAGATTCCGTCGGGTTTTCAAAGCCGGTTGATGAAACCGAAACTGTATTTCTGTTGTTCAGTACTTCCGAGATCTGAACCAACCGAAATCCACAATTCTTGCAAGTTAAATCCACAATCAATGTATACAGGTGTAAGAGAATGGCGGGTGATATAGTAATTTTCAATAATGTAGGAAGGATTGTAGTAGTAGGACATTGGAATCAGGTTCTCAAACAAACCAACAAAATCCTGATAGTGAAAAACATCAGCAACCATTTTTTTCTTTTCCTTCAATTTCGAGAACATTCTCCCTGTGTATGTGCTTGTGCTGTAGAAACCGGTGATGAAATTGTGTACACAACTGAACGTTAATTGATATTGTTTTAGACAACAAGAGATAACGAACGGATTGCTGGTGGATAACACAAACAAGTTCTCCACAGTTTGTTATTCAGATCTCTATTCGGACATCTTTCCAAACTGCAATACACGATAAGTTTAAACTTTATAGTGTGTGATTTGACAAGGAAATGATTGGAGGTGAAGGTTCAGTGCACGAAAAGTTTCTTACGAAATGTACGTGATAAAACAAGCATGTTGGGAATTAAATGCATGTACGTGACAAAACAAGGATCGTTCTAATAGATTAAAAAGAATAAACCAACGTTGTTTATCACCCTGTGTGAGCATTGTAAGCCCGACCACTAGCAGAAGAACCCGACACGTCTTCTATGATGATTCGAAACATTCACGAACAACAATGGACTCACACTCAATGTTGCGAATTTGGTTTCTTCGGTACAGGCTGATGAAACCGAAGATTCAGACTCCTTACAACTCTCATCAAATGCCTCACCCTTCCTTTTTATTCTATAAATATTAAATAAAGAATAACACCATGCCCGTAATCCCGCGTTGATAGCTTCCGTTTTATTACAGTCATACGACACGTTTTCTTGTTCTTCAATCTTTGTTACTTGTTAATGTTTTATTTTTTCTACTTTTAGAAAGGTTTGAGCAACTTACGACTGTAAAAAATATCTAGTATGATTTACACCTTAAATCCCTTAAATACATTGAGAAAAATCAAATTTTCGTTCCATACGGGTCGTATAAGAGTATACTGCCCGTATACACGTTCGTATACATTGTATACGACCAGGCAAACTTATTTACACATGGTGTATACGGGCCGTATACTATTATACGGCCCGTATGGAATAAAAAAACTGACAAAGTCTGCTGGCACAGATTTTGTTGTTTTTTTATTCTATACGGGCCGTATAACAGTATACGGCGGCCCGTATACACCATGTGTAAATAAGTTTTTCCCATGTGTTAATATTACGACCCTTAATGAATCCACTAAATGACAGCTATTTATTTGAATTTAGTCACAACTGGCCTTAGATGCATGTTATCAGCAATAACTTGTATTAGAACTATAGTTATTATAGGAGTAAAATGAATTTTAGACCCTTAGGTTTAGGGATTTTTGTCATTTTAGTCTATATGTTTCATTTATCGTCTATGGGTCCAAAAAGTTTTTAATATTGTCATTTTAGTCCAACTGACTTAACCTAGTTCAATGACCTCGGTTAGTCAGGTGCAATTTTGCCATTTCCCTTATTATTTTGATTAAAGCTTTAAACCCACCCTATTATATTATATGTGAACACTCACCAGATTCTTCAAAACACAATAACGCTCTAAATCCTAACATGATTTCCTTTAACTTACTCGTTAATCCATCATCCCCCAAATCAATATCATCTCCCCTTCATTTTCTTCAAATCAATCCCTCAAAACGCTAGCTCAAATCCCTCTTTTAACCCCTGAAATGTTTCACAATCCACACAATCGATCTAAAATCTCAACTATGTATGTCCTCAATTTCACTCTCCTTTAACTCTCACTCTCTAGGGTTTACGTTCAAAACCTTAATCCCCAAATAATCTCATTTTCCATTCAGTTTTAATAATAAGACTCAATCTCAATCGTTGCTATCGTCGCCCTATGATAACTTCCCTGTACTGACGTTGCAGAGGAACAAATTGTTTCATAATTTCTTTAACGCAAACTCCAACTCATCTTCATCTTACAACTCGAACTCTAGTGGTTCTGTTTTACCTAACAAAACGACGTTGTTTACTCATGAAGAGTTTTTCTATCGGAGCCTGATAATTCGGGTTAGCTTGATGAGGTGTTGACCGAATTTTATCCGAAACCGGTACTCGAATCAGTTCGGGAAGTGAAACGGGTTGTTGATGGTGCAAATACAAGTGGTCAAGTGAATCAGTTTAGACCCCTGCCTCCGATTCTGAATTATCTGAGCTTCAACAGCTGGTTATCTTGATACAAGGGGTTGTATTTCATGTTGGGGAGGATAAATGGTGCTGGAATACTAACCCGAAAGGTGAGTATTCGGTGTCGAACGTTAGGAAGTTGCTGAATTTCTCTATTGATGTCAGTAATAGATTTGTTATGCATTGGTGTAAGTGGGTTCCCTTAAAATGCAATATCTTTGCGTGGAGAGCGGAGATGGGCAAAATTCCTACTGTGATGGCGCTCAGGAATAGGAACATTCAGATTGAGGATTCTTCGTGTACGCTTTGCCACTATGGGGATGAGACTGTCGATCACATTTTTACTTCTTGTTCGTTCGCGGTCAGATTATGGTCGTTAATTAGGACCTGGTGTAACACTCCTATATTTTTGGTATTCTCATTTAGAGACCTCCTGGAGTGGCATAATCATTCGGGGAAGTCGGGTCGGGCTAAAGAGGCGATCAAAGGTATTATCATCGTAGCTTGTTGGAGTTTATGGAAGGTTAGGAATGAAAAGAGGTTCTCGAACTTGGCGGTTAGAGTAGAAAACATTTTTAGTCAAGTCAAAGCCGTTAGTTTTCTTTGGTTCGTTAATAGATCGAGTCATAGGGATGTTACGTGGGACGATTGGTGTAAATTTGTGAATATGTAGTCTTGTAGTGTTTCTAGCCTGCCAGTTTGTGGTAGGTTAAAAAAGTGAATCAGTTTAACTTTGACCAACAGTTTAATGGTGGCGGTGGTGGTTTGCCATTTTATGGTCATCTGTCAGTGGCCCTTATGGGTTGTGAGGGTTAAGAAAGGATGATTGGTGTTGTAAAAACTTAGGGGAAATACCATAAAAAAACCAACGTACTTTCGTTTTTTTCTCATAAAAGTCCTTCCACTTTTTTGTTACACATTCAAAACCAACATACTTTTCTTTTTGTCTCATAAATTTGAACAAAATTATGAATTATTATTTTTTATTTATTAATATCATGTTAGAAAAGAATTTAGATGAATTAATATTTTAAATTGGATATATGGTAAACCAGAGTATGTTTAATGTTTGTCTTTTCTTTTCTTTTACATTTTAAATTTAATAAAATGATAACATTAAATATTTTTCGAAAAACAATATAATAAAATTCACGAGTGTGGATGACATAACTCAAAATAAAATAAAATAATAAACATATAAAATGGTATGTGTACATTCAAAATCGTTAAAGGTATAACATAATTTGTCAAATAATGTTTTCGTGATCTCATCCGATCATAATTAAGATATTTTTTGTTAAAATTTAACATTTTAAGGGACGTGTATGATACAAGAGTAGAAGGTATTGTTAGTGCATATGTCTATCACCTACGTCTTGATGTAATAGGGTTAGAAATGTCAAATATGAGTTATGTATGTAAAACAGGCTCATCCGTACGAATGTAGTACATCCGCACGGATGAGCAGGTTGGTAGGTTCGCACGAAGGTGTCAGGTCCGTGCGAATGTGATGTTCGTTAGTCCGTACGAATGTAATTCTCTAGTCCACACTGATATAAACGTCTATAAATAGACGTGCGGACTGAGTGTTAGGTAACGCGTGTGACGGACTGTGAGGCAAAGCATTGTCAAATTTGTACCTTGACTATGAATTGATTATAAAACATAGAAAATTGTGAAACTTTGTGTTTCTACCTATTTCTGATGGACTCCGCACATCTGACTTAGGATTAGATGTTTCTGTAAACGTAAACGTCGATCCGCAAACCGTGTAACACCCCACATTTCGTATGTTATAAAAAATAATATGTTCGTGATGCTTAAATAATAGAAACGGTAAATATAGAATTGTACCGTAAGAAAATGATGGTAAGTTTAAAATGTATATTTATAACCTAAGTTAACCAAAGGAAAGATGACCAAGTTAGAATGTGAAGTAGGAATGTGACATGTTTTAAAAAGAGAAGGGACTGGAAATGAAAATATGAAATAAGAATTTCATAAAATAAAAACTTGGTCAGTGTGTGGGGATGTGGGCGTACGATCAAGAGAGAGAGAGAGAGTAGGGGATGAACCAAAACCCTAACAACATAAATCCATCAAATTGAAAGGGGAATTGAAGGCTAATTGAATGCATGAACCAGGAATGTTGATTACCTAAGTGTTTCTAACATCAAGTAAGTCGAATTTGGTGTTTTAGTGATGTTCAATTTGATGGGTTTTGTGTAATCCGTGAATGTAGTGTAAAATTAAGCATGAATGTTAGTTGTTATGAATATGTAGATTGTTAAGATATGTTTAATTTTGTCTATAATGATGATTTGGGGAAGAACCCATTTTTATGTTGTAGAATGATTAAGATTAGTGGTGTTTATAAGCAAAAATTAATATGTTGTTGATGTTTGAATAAATATGATGATAGCTTGATGAGTATTTGATGTAGAACTAAATGTTTATAGTTAGAATGACAAATTATGAAGTTAGAGATTTGTTATGTTAATCAATGGATGAAATATGGAAGATGAGCTTAAGGTATCGATACATTATGCTTTGTAGATAGTACGCACACCACGTGTTCGATGAAATGCCTTAATTGGAATTTATTGTGATTTTACATGAATACTTGCTAAGTTAATGTAATATGGTGATGGAAAAATGTAAACGAGTAATTAACATCACAATGCACATCAAAGAATGTCTAAGTAATGAAGTCGTAAGAAAGCTAAGTGTATGAAGTTGTGACATGTAGGAACAAAGAAAGACGAAGGAACAAGTCAATCCAAAGCGCTAGAAACGCAAAATCACGGTAAGTTCATATGAACTTAATTCTCCCTTCATGTAGATTTACGAACGTTAGTTTTGGTAAATGAATCCTAGTGTAGCGTTGTATGATTGTTCATGGTAGAATTGTGATATGTTGAATATTGGAAAACGGATAAGAAATGCAATAGTAATGAATGTGTAATGACCCGCTTCAAGTGGGTCAAAATATTTGGAAAGTATGATGTTGTAATGGTTTAAGTAAAGACTTGTTATGAACGGGTCGTGGTAATGGAATGTATGTTGGAATGCTATGTAGTCGAACCGTATGAATGGGTCGTACTAATGGAATGTATGTTGGAATGATATGTAGTCGAACCGTATGAACGGGTCGTACTAATAGAATGTATGTTGGAATGTTATGTAGTCGAACCGTATGAACGGGTCGTACTAATAGAATGTATGTTGGAAAGTCATGTAGTCGAACCGTGTGAACGGGTCGAATTAATGGAGGATGTTTGAAAGTTAGACGGGTCTTGGATCAAGTCTTAGTGTGTGGACTTGGTTTGATAATAAAGACCCGTTAGATGAAAAAGTATGTATGATTAAAAACAAAAGAATGATAACTGTTGAAATAAAAGAATGAATATGTTAGATTATTGTTTTGCATATTTAGTTGACTTGTTAAGAATGTTGTAGGTAAATAGTCTTTTGGAGCAAATCTTAAACCGGAGGAACGAACACACATCGCGCCATTTAATTGCTTCCGCTCGTCAAAGTTCTTTAAAGGGTGATAGTGTCTTTTGGTTAATGGATGTTTTTTATTATGATGTAATGGTTACAACTTTTATGTCTTTTGGAATGTGTCGTAGAATTAAGTTTGAATGATGATTGTTAAAAGCAGGGAATCGCTTATGTTACAAACGGGTCATGGCCGATTTTTGTTAAAATTTGTATGTTATTATTTTTATATTTGAATGTGAAATAAGGGCGTTACAAGTTGGTATCAGAGCCCAGGTTTGAGGGATTCGAGCACGGGATAGGTTGCTCGGACTCAAACCGAAAGCTCAAGAAGTGGTGTGTGTTCGCTCCAAGACGCGGTTAAGGTACGAATTTAGTATTATATTTTATAAGTTTCATTTTATCGGGAAAGGTTAAGGGAAGGGATGTGGAGTTTTGGTATGGGGTAATGCCTGGAAATGGTAATTTTGGATGCCCCGGGGCAAGTTCGGATGTTACGGGACTCGGGAACGGGTCGGAATGGGTAAAAATCAAGCACAACAGCGTTTTGGCTGATGGCTTAGCATCGCCGACGCCCAGTTGGCCCGTCGCCGACGCCCCATGACTGATTCAGAAAGACCCGGATGCCCAAATACGCTGTCTACGCGTCTTGTGGCCCGACGCCACTCACTAGACTTAGTTTTCTGATTTATTTTGTTTGTCTTATTGATGCATTCCGAGCTTCTGAATGCCATAAAACGCGTCTAAAGGTCTCAATAAACTTCTAGAAAGTAGTATAAGATAGAAAGGGATCATTTGAACTAAGTTTGGTCCATGATTACGAATCAATGAAAAGTATGGTACATCAATGTAAAAGGGAACCTTAGGGAATTTTAAATTCCCATAATGATGATACCAATAATGATGATAATGACGATACAAATGATGACGAAAACGATGACACTAATGATGGTGACGATGATGAGTTTAACACCGAGAATGATGAAAAGAATGCGGTATGGTGACGAAGTTGCTATTAACACCCAGAATTATGAAATAAAAGCATGATAACCATAATTAAAAGGACAAAGGCCAATAAGACGTAAGCATGATGGCATGAAGTTACATGTAACGAAGTGAAAAGTGTATGAAATTAACGAATGTGTAATAAGTAAGAGAATGAAAGTCATTGAAATATGTTAAGCATATTAACATATTTCCTAAACTATGTTGTAGAATATTTCTTAAGGCAAATCCAATAGTTTCGTTAAGCTTCCGAAATGCAACCTATGATAATTAGGATCCTCTAAATGTCAACCGGGTCATATCGAAATGTTTCGAAGTAAGAACGTATATGGTAGGAAAGTCGTGAATGAAGAAGTTCTAGTTGGGTTTATCAACCCTATGATGAGAGGTATGTGGTGTGGTCATAAAGGACCGTTAACACCTAGCATGAAAGAAAGGAAAGTATAAAAATTTAAAATCCTAGAATGAAGTGAACATAACCAAAGAATAAATTTTAATAGTGATCTCGAATGATATAGTAGATGGCTGACGAAAACGAAGAAATTATTAACAAAATATGTTCCGAGTAGCGGATGGTGCGAGAAAGTAAGTAAGGAGGATGAGGGATTCTATTCCCCTATGGACGAAAGGCGTGCATGATATGGCCTATCGTGACCGATGTTGATGATGATGTACAAGTGAAATGAAAATTATTAATGTAGAGAATGCTTAATGTAGATGACGGACGAAGGAAATACAAACGATAACAAATGACACGATAGGAAGGAATAAAAGCAATGATTACGGAAGAGGATGGTATGGTCTTAGAATGTAATAAAAGGTAGGAATGATAATTACAATTAAGCTTAGAAAGTATTGAACATGAAAGGATGATAGAATTTCGAGTGTGGTATGGTCCTAAGGAGGAAAATTTTGTCAAATAAAAGTAAATGTTAGTAGAATGTATAATGGGCAAAGACCTAGATGGATGATTTAAGCACCGACAAGGATAGAGATTTTTGTAAGAAATGGTAAGATGATAACAAGTATGATTGAATTCGAACGTTTAAAAGATATGAATGAATTTCAAGAACGGAGGAGGTGGCTCGACATGTAAACATAATTACGTGATGCACTTACTAGTAGAGGATTTAAAAGAAATGGGATGGCAAGAACAACGTTTACATAAGTATGTCTAAAATCAATAAGGAAGTAGAAATGTGCGAATTAGTCCATACTGTAGGAATGGATTAACAAGCAACTAATAGTAATAGAGTTACTAAATGTTTGAGGCAAGTATATGTATATGTATATACACACACATACATTAGTAGTCAAAGTTTTTACGTCACTAGAGGAGGTGACTAGGAAGAATGATGATATTAATAATAGAGGAATTAAGTAGTAGGCTCATGATGAGCATTACTGTGTCTAACGGCATAGTGAAGGAACAAGTATGGTTAGTAACTTGGAAGGCAGAAGTAAATGACTTATAATGCTAGTAAATGAATTATAATCTTCATATCAATACAAGAAAATTATGGCGGCTCTAAATTCTTGTTTATTGTAAAGTACAGTTATTAGATGTCTTGAAATGTCATGATGGAAAGATGGTAAGAGTCGACCCGCATATCGGAAAAGAAAATGGGTAGTAGAAAGGAAGGAAAAGGTAGGAACTGTTAAGAAAGCGGGGTACTCGCTTAGTATGCCAAATTTAGAATAATTAGAAAGAACTGTATGGAAGATGTGAAAGGTTAACGTTGAAGGAAGTTAGAATGAAAATATAAGAATGCGTAACTATTAAAGGTGGAATGTTACATAAAGAGGGGTTGAGTGGAATGTAAAATATGATGAACATTTGAAAGGATATTTGAATGAGTCTTGCCCTCAGTCGGGTTCCCTATCGTATGTGAGGATTTATTAGAAGGTAAACCTCTAAGGAAATGTTCGAGAGTTAAAGTTTTTATACACATGATTCTTGGTTCGTATTATAAAATAACCCTACGTGGTAGAGTGTAATCTCAATTATCGAATGAATGGTTGTACCAAGTTTTATCTAACTCATACGTGTTGGACTCTGTATGCCCAAGACACATATTAAATTGATGTGGCTAGTACGTTATGATCCAAGTCGAGTCATACCCAAATACAAGCTAGACAAACACTTAGAATATTTATTTGTGATATGATCAAACAAATAAATATTAACACTTACAATATTTAGAAATTGGTTTTCTAAATAATTGCACTTGACAAACCAATAAATTATATGGATAATTTATTTTGAGAGAATATTATATCTTGTTATTTAATGGGTTAAATAACATAATAAAAGCTATATAAGTCTTATAACATGAAATGTTATAATTTTATAAAAGTTATAAAATTAATCAAGACTTAAATTATTTTATAAAAGAAATTGAATTTAAAAAAAATAAAGTGGGCCGCCACCCCCCCCCCCCATGGGGTCTTCCCAAAAAATTGTTGGTCCAATGAGATTTCATGCATTTGCATGTGTGTTGATTGGGTGGTCTTCCCTAAATGTTTTGGCCAATCACATTGCATGCAAATTGCATGGTTAGATGCATCTTGATTGGGCATGTTGGGTGGCCAAGATTCTCTCAAATGTTATAAGCATTTTGTATGACAAAAAAAAGATGGGAAGACTTGTAAAAGCTCTCTAAAAAAATCGGTCAACATGGGTGCCATCTTAGAGGTTTTCTCAAGTGATTTTCTAGTGCAAGAACTCTCAAAATTCCCTAGATGATTTCGGCCAAGAGTTGGTCTTCATAAGGGTTTTTCAAGTGAGTTCATAAGTGTAGAAATCCTAGCTAAACATAAGGTGTTTGTTGGAAGGCTTGGGGTATACAAGCTTGAGGTCTTCTACACTTGAAGGAAACCGTTCAAGAAGCATCATCTTCTTGATATCCTTTACTCCTTGGAAGGTAGTATTCTAAACACCCTATGGTTGTGTTTTTATTTTTGATAGCATGCATGTTCGTATATGGATCCGGGGATTGGGTTTTTCATATAAAATGGGTTTTATATCTTGTAAGTAACATGTTTTAAATAATTATTTCCGCTGCATTTTTATTTTATATGGATAAAATACTTTGATAAACATGTGAAAAACCCAACAATGGTACCAGAGCCGCTTATATGAGTGCATGCTTCATAGGATATGAAATTTTCGGGTTTCGGGTTTGGTTAAAACCCTATGGCCGAAATTTTTCATCATGGTTCTCCTTTTGTTTTTCAAGATTATTTTCATACATGCATAAAAGTATCTTGAAAAATTATGTCATTTGGATGATTGTTTTGTTTGGACAAAACCCCACTTTTTCGGTTTTTTCATTCTTGGCCGAAAAATGTAGGTTGTAAAAAGGGAACCATTTTTGCTTCTTGAATTTTTATATATGTGGATATATATTTTGGTGTTCATAACCTAGCCATGACCTTGTGTGGATATGTTGAATGATTGTGTTATGATTTATATTTAATTATTTCAAAGGTTGTAATAATTAATTATTTTTGTTCTTCCATTTGTAAAGTTATGTAATTTATTTATTTTCATTTGGTATGTAAATAAATAGATTAGGTGCATTTTATTTTACTAGAAAAAAAATGTATTAGGATATTTTTTTTTGTAAAAGAAGATGCACACAAAAATGCGGTTTTGGTTTTGGCTAATTTCGGGCCTAAAGGACTTAATAGTTCTTAACGGGATTTTAGCCCGATAACTAAAACACATTTTTGAAGTCCAAAGGAGTTTGGAGCTGAATATAAAAGACATTTGGAAGACCAAAGAAAGTGAAGAAATCACAACACATGAAGAAGACTTGAAGCATTTGGATGTGGGATCAAGTGGGAGTTCAATGACACATTTCTTGTGTCAATATTCACCCTTTAGGAAGGACCTTTTGGCACACTTGTTTCGGCTAACAAGTGTGGTCAAAATAGTTGGCTATGGTTATGCACCTATTGTTATGTATGTTGTGCTTGTGTGGTTGCTTATTTATGTTGTTTGGATGATATGTTGATATGCATGCTTAACAAACTAATAATCAACAACAAGCTTAAAATTGGTTCTTAAAAATCATTAAAGTTGGTTAATAAAAGGTTATTAAAAATTAATGATTTTATAATAAAATGGGTTTTATTAAAAAGAACCTTGAAAATTTGTTTTCACAAAAGTACCAAGGATTTGAATGCATGCAAATGTATGGTACATAAAGTTTTCTAAACTAGAATTTTGAAAACTCAAAATCCCTTTTATAAAACAAGTCAAACACCATCCTTTTATACAACACTCGAATCACTTGGGAACTCTTTTGTGGGATAAAGGTCACCTAACCACATTTGAGGGAACTTGTATGTTCGAGGTGGGTTTACCATGTTTGTGGGATAAAGGTCACCTAACCACTTATGTGTATAAAATCACACGTGTGTGTAAGTTGGACGACTTGATTTGGAAACCATGAACTTAGGGTCACCGAAGCATGGGGAACAAAGGTGTTGATGGGATTAAACATGCCAACTAAACATAAAGATGTTTAACCGATCCCATATGGCTAGAAGTTGCAAAGGGTTGCAATCGTCAAACGTTGACTACCTTGTTAATTTAAATAGAGGGATAGAAGGTCACCTAACCAATATTTAAATGTAACGTTGGATTCTAGATTTTAATTATTAATTGTCTAAGAGACACAAAGGGTATTAATGATTAAAATATAATAATATCGAACATACTAAAATTGAACCTTGTTAAATTTTGTAGATGGCCGCTAACAATATTACCCAAACCGCCCGTAACCTATCACTAAAAACAATCCTTGAAAAGTATCGTATCAATCAAAACACTTTATGGATTAATATCGAAACTTAAGAATCGTTCTCAAGTAAGAAAAGATATCCTATGTGTTGAACGATCCTAATCCCGATGAACATCTTATGGAAGATAAGGATGCCTATAACGATTGGATTAAGTATATCGAGGATACTATGCAAGCCTCTTGCCTCATGTGAGGAATTATGATAACCAAGATTCAAAAGGATTTTTTGAATACCATGAGCATACGACATGATTACCAAATTGAAGGAAATGTTCCTACAATATGCAAGGGTTGAACACTTTGGGCGTTTCATGCATGTCGAATGGAGGAAACCGAATCAGTCTCATCTTAAGTCTTTAAGATGACAAATCCACATTGATCACCTCGAAAGGCTCAATATGGGTAAAAGGGTTTTATCCGTTCTAACGATCAATGAGGGTGGCAACAAGAAAGGGCATCACCCCGACACCAAAGCAAATGTTGCAAATGGAAACGGGCACATCAAAGGGAAAAGAAAAGAAAGGCTAAAGCGGAACCACCAAAACCAAAATATAAGAAGGCAAAGGTTGCCACGAACAATCCATACTTTGAGTATGGAGAGATAGGACATTTAAATGGGAATTGTCCAACCAATCTCAAAGAGTTGAAAACTAAGAGGGATGCAGGGCAAACCTCAGGTACAATCTTTATGAAACATATTGATCTTAATGTTATTTCTTCAAACACGTGGGTATTGATACCGGATGTGGAACTCATGTTTGAAATTTGTTGCAAGAGTTCAAAAGAAATAAGCATTACAAGAAAGGAGACTATGTTTTGAAACTTCCAAATAGTTTGGAAATTGTTTTAATATATATATTGAGTGCTCCTAGTTTGACTAGGAACATTATTCAAGTTTCACTTTTAAGATAATATGGTTTTAATTTAAAGTTTGTAAACAATGACATTTATGTTTCGATAAATGACATGTTCTACTTTAAAACTATGCCTTCAAATGGTATTTATGAATTGGTTCATGATAATATACCATTTGGAAAAATGGTCGATGGTAAGGTCAAAGGAGTTAAAGAATTCTATGCTTCCAAAATGAATGTTCACAAGTCTGTTGAAAGTAAAGATGAAGAAGAGGTTGTTACACCCAATAAAGGTCAGGCTTGGGTGGATATATTTTTCAACCAGTAAAAACCTGACTTGCCGGAGCTCCCAAGTTGGTAATCGCGGAGCATGAATCGGCATTATTCTTGAAAAAGTTTTTGAAAATTTTAAATTGAGAAGTGTGAATTGCCGGAACTCCCAGGTTAGTAAGTGTGGAGTAGGAATCGGCATCTTGAGAATTCAACCAACAGATGATGATTGGTTGAAAATGTTTGATTTTTTGATCTTACAAGTGGTTAATCAAGGTCATTAAGTTGAACTTGATTTAACTATTATTTTAAAAGTGTTGGTAAACAATGTGATGAGTTTTCCCCGAATTTACAAATGGTAAAATCAACAAAACTAATTTTCCGGAAAAACCATTTTGATTAAAACAAACTTAAGTGTTTTGAGATCATAATGGGAAAATAGTTTGTTGTGAGGGGGAGTTCTGATTGTTTATGACAAGTGGATGGCGAATTGAGGCAATTCGATATCAGTTGTCATGTTCTTGTACAGTTTGTTTTCAATTTTCTTTAGATGTATTTGTATTTTAGGGGGAGTATATTTTTCAGAAAATCCAAAAACATTAGAAAATTTGAAAAAGCCAAAAACATGATAAAACGAAAAATGAGTTTTTGTTGCATAAAAGAGGAAATGATAGTACATCAGTGGACTGTCACGACATGCTAAAGAAATGGAAAGTTAAAATGTGATAAACGGTCTCACTAAAGATGTGACGGTAGGCTCAGCTAGACTAGTAGATTTGCAATAACGATACAAACTTAAATGAAAAAGCCTAGTTCTAGTGGGAAACAGGGTCGAAAGCATAGTACTTAGTTTTGTCCTTCTTGACTGTGTGCCTACTCAGTAATCGCTGATTGTCGAAAGACATAAAACTGGTTAAGTTTGTGAACTTTCACAACTTTGCTGAAAAGTCACTGTGATTGTGCATTTCATTTTGCAAAGATTTAAACTTGTTTTATTTCTTTATTTTGTTTAAGCATCGGACATGCTGTGCGTATACGTGAGTATCGACCTAGATGTTGTTGCCTAAACATTCTGCTTTATTTTCTTTGGTGTTTCGTTTATGCTTTGGACTTCCTCTGCGTATACGGAAGTATCGACCTGGTGGTTAAAGCCTAAACAACTTCAACTTGTTTTATTTTTCTTATTTTGTTTAAACATTGGACTTTCTCTGCGTATACGGAAGTATCGACCTGATTGTTAATGTTTAAACATTCTGCTTTATTTTCGCACAAATCACAGTTGATAAAAGTTTAAAGGCATTACTTGAGTCAGTGTATTGCATGATGAGGGGATATGCTGAGATCGTGGGATCCATAAGAGCTTAGTGCAAAATTAACAAACCTTAACGTATCGGTAAGCATTTCAAAAGTTTTTAGATTGAGTTTAAGTGGATAACAATATCGTCAATCTATGTGAATCGTTTAGAGCTTAAAATGAAATCAAGCTTAACGGTGTTAGTGATTTGTCTCATAAACCGATATGATCCTCTTGCACGAACTCACAAAAATATTGTTTGTAAATATATTTCTTTACTGCATTCTCATTTAAAAAATCTAAAAAGATTTTAAGTGTGTTTTAGCATAAACTTTTGAAAAATACAAAAAGATTTTCGACAACTGTTGTTGGAAGGCTGACGTTCAAAATTCCAAGTGCTAAACTTGATGAACAGGTTTGGGAGAGAGTGTATGAAGAAGTTTTTTTACAAGTGGTTTGCAGAGAATAAATCATTTTTTAATGTTTCGTACAAATGGTTTCTAAATTTTAAAGATTTAATCTTTGAGAAACTTATGTGTGTGGTAGAGAATTGCAGATATGAAGATTGACCAAAGCCAGATTCCGATATCTGAGCAGATGGTGATTTCCATACTACGATCCCAGCTTAGTGAGAGGGGGAGTCTGAGGACATCAAGAGAGAGCTCAGAGCTAGGTTGAGATTCTGGAAGAAAGAGAAAGAGATTGATGGCAGATGCTTACAATGAAAATACTTCGAAGAAAAGCACAAAGACTGAAAAAGACTAAAGGTTTGACAACCGAAGACTCGACACTGAAGACTCTGTCAACATCCGAGGGGGAGTTTGTTGGTGCATGTTGGACCGTTCTACGACCTCTAAACGTCAGTTAAGGCAGTTCATCTTTGAGTACGAAGGCGGAATCAATGTAATCAAAGTCATAACAGCTAGTTTCCTTTTAATCTTTCTTTTCTGATTGATTTTCGTGCTTTTACAATGTAATCTGATACAAATCCGACAGCACTTCGTCTCACACACAATGACCAAGTCACCTTGAAATGACACACACATCATCTATATATAGCTATGAAGATTTCGCTTGAAGATGTCCTTGAGATTTCAAGCGAAATCACAGAACTTGATTTCGCTTGAGATTGGTTCAAGCGAAATTGTGATGATGTTTGATGAACCGATTTCGCTTGAAATTCCCAAGACACTCTTTCAAGCGAAAACTCTATCTCAAACATGATCTAGACCTAATTACAACCCTATTGTGTGTACATTCAACCTGTCTAGACAAAAGACTTGTAAAAGATATAGTTAACAGATACTAAGTGCACCAACAGACTCCCCCTTGAATGTTGACGAAGTCTTTGGCTTCAAGTCTTTGTCTTTGTCAATCTCCAACTCTCTGTCTTTTCATCAAAAACACTCTATCTTCACAGGTTCATAATCTTGTCCTAGCTCCATCTTTAGACTTCCCTTTGACTGATGATCCAGACTCCCCCTTTCAAAGACTCCCCCTCTCGATATGCTAGAATCTGAGGTATTGATCTGGTTCAAACTTTGACATTTAACTTCCATGGGAATAATGAAGTCCAAAACCTGTGTCTCAAACATCAATCATTACAAACTTATCTATTCAACAATAAATCACAAACTATCAGCTTTAGAAATCCACTCAAGTATTCAGGTCCAAGTTAATGACCCTGATCACTTGATTAATCTACCAAGTCCAAATTAATGACCTTGGTTGATCTTTTTGACGAATCAAAACTGATTTTAAAACAACAATTTCAAACATTTTCTGAAAATAACAAGTATCAAGTTAATGAACTTGTTTTTGACTTTTCAAACAAAACAAACTTCATCAAAGTAAGCTCTCCTCATTCTTCAGTCCAGAATCTCCTGCATCTGCTTCAATCAATTGAGAATCTAACAATCAACTCTCCACTTTGGTTTGTCAGAAAATAAAACAGAAATAAAATCTTTTTGGATTTTATCAAAGTGTTCTAAACTAAGAAATGAAATACAGAAAACTTAAATTGCAGAAAGTAAACAAAGTAAACTATTTACAAACATATTTTTGGTGAGCGTGTCAGGGAATCATATCAGCTTTTCAGACAAATCACAAGTACCATTAAGCTTCATTTCATACTCAGACTTAAACAATTCACTTCGATTGTCGATATACTGATCCATCTTAAATTCCCACACAAATTTCAATTTACCCAGGATACGATTTAGATGAATTATGAACTTAGCTCATTCATGCGTCCCACCTCTTGAATATACTCCCGTATCCAGAATCCCAATAATCAGTCTTACAGGTGAGCATACTACAATGATATCTGTATATAAATTAGGTATGCGAGGGCCGAGGGATCTCAGGTCGATACTTCCGTATACGCAGAGAGATATCAGCTTCGACTTAACGATATGTCCCCTTTAGAGGATCTTTTTGCTTACAACAGCAGCGACTATCAATTTTATTGTTTCATCGGCATGCTGAGGGTTTATGCTATGTTTCAAGCATTGCAGAAAGTATTATCCAAGGACTAGGTCAGAACCACCGTTCAGCAGAAGTCCCGGAATAATACCCCAGACATCATTGAGTATAAAGACCTAGTATATCAGATTATGAGACCTTTCAAACGAGATTTCAGGGGTTACCTATATATCCAAGTAGTGTTCCCCACGAAATTCACAAGTTTGAATTTAGGTTTATATCCCGAATAAATCTACTAAATGTGCGAAAACCTATCGACACATCATCAGTGAGACTGTTTAACTCATTTATACTTTACAAATCTTTAGCATACTGTAATAGTCTAGCCGATGTACTATCATTTTCCGTATATACACAAGCTCTTTTTCAGATTTTATCATGTTTTTGTATTTTTGCATTTTTTACTGTTTTTGTATTTTCTGAAAATATAAAGTATATACAAATATCTATATCTACTCCCCCTAAATACCAAAACAAGTAAAAAAATCGACAAACCATTGCAGATTGTTTCTCGTCTTCATCCGCAACAGTACTTTCATCAACGCCCACAATACCATCCGACACCGAAAGAAGCTTCATACCGTTCAGTTTTAACAAATATTTAAACCGATTTTTATCAAAAGCTTTGGTATGTAAATCAGCTTTCTGTTCGTCAGTGTGGATTTTCTCAATTCGTATCAACTTTTTCTCAAAACAATCACGAATAAAGTGATGACGAATTTCTATGTGTTTAGTTTTAGCGTGATGTACTGGATTCTTTGTTATATTTATAGCGGCCTCATTATCAACAAAAAGAGGTGTGTTAAGAAACTGCAAACCGTAGTCGCGCATCTGTTGCTGTATCCACAGGATCTGAGAGCAGCAACTGCTAGCAGAAACATACTCCGCTTCACATGTAGATAACGCTACAGACGTTTGTTTCTTACACTGCCAGGTAACCAATCTAGGACCAAAGAACTGGCATCCTGCAGTTGTTGATTTTGAATTGACTTTGCAGCATCCGAAATCCGAATCGGAATACCCTTCAAGCGTAAAGTTGCCTTTTCTAGGATACCACAACCCCAATAAAGGAGTTCCTTTCAGGTAGCGCAATATCCTCTTCACAATGATCATATGCGATGCTCTCGGGTTAGACTGAAATCTTGCTGCGAGGCACGTTGGGTACATGATATCAGGACGTGAAGCAGTTAGGTACATTAAAGAACCTATCATGGAACGGTAAAACGTTTCATCAGCCCTGTCTCCGGTGAGATCTGGGTGAATCCCATGATTTGTTGCAAGTGGGGTAGCAGCCGGAGTAGAACTTGACATCCCAAATTTCTCTAGAATATCATGAACATACTTTGACTGATGAATGAAAATTCCCTCAGGAAGTTGTTCAACTTGTAAACCCAGAAAGAATTTCATCTCCCCCATTGATGACATTTCAAACTTTTGCTTCATCACTTATTCAAAATCTTTGCATAGATTTTCATTTGTCGACCCAAAAATTATATCGTCTACATAAATCTGAACTATCAGAAGATGACCATCGACCTCTTTAGTGAAGAGAGTGGCATCCACATTTCCACGAATGAACTTGTTGGCTAGTAGGTGTTGAGACAAAGTCTCGTACCAGGCTCTCGGGGCCTGATGTAAACCATACAGCGCTTTGTCCAATAAGTAGATCTTGTTTTTGTGGATTGGATCAGTAAAGCCTGGCGGCTGACCGACATAAACCTCCTCTTTAACCTTCCCATAAAGAAACGCCGATTTAACATCCAACTGATAAACTTTAAAGTTCTTCCAAGACGCAAATGCTAGGAAAATTCTGATTGCCTCTAGTCGTGCTACAGGAGCATAGACTTCAGTAAAATCAATCCCCTCCTGTTGACTAAATCCCTGAACAACAAGTCGAGCTTTATTTCTTATAACAACTCCTCTATCGTCCCTCTTGCACTTGAACACCCACTTGGTATTAATCTTTCGCTGACCATCCGGCAAATCAACTAACTTCCACACTCCCAATTTCTCAAATTGACTAAGTTCCTCCTGCATTGCATTGATCCAAGAGTCTTTAGTAAGCGCCTCTTTGTAAGTTCTTGGTTCAACCTGCGAGATAAAACAACTCAATGAGAATTCAGTTTGCAAAGGAGCAACTTTTGTATAAAAACATGTAAGCCCTTTATCAATCTGATTTCTAGTGCGAACGCCTGTCTGCAATTCTCCTATGATCAACTCCTCTGGATGATATGAAAACGTTCGCGGCATCACTTCGCTTGGAACATCTACATTTCCTTCCAGATTAGTAACATTCTGTTCTGCATCTTGTTCACCAACTTGGTTTGTTTGACTTGAAATCTGAATTTGCTCCCCCTCAGAATCTGAATCACCATGATCAAATACTGGCATGTTTTCAGCTTCTAGATTATCATTCTGAGCCGACTGATTATCCTGAGCAACTTCATTCTGTTGGACATCATCATGTTCACCAGCATTACTCGGACCTGCTTCATCGTCATTTGAAGTTTCATGTGGTCTCCTTGAATACTCAGCTGGGAACCTTAACTGCGACTCATATTCACGCAAAATATCCAACTCATCAAAGAAATCTTCATCATCCTCTGATTCTTCTCTCATGTCAAACGAATCCCACAGTTTGTCATAATGATAACGCCATGAATCACCAGGATTCTGTGGCGGCATAGTATAACCTTGACATTCCACATTTACAGCTTCAATAATCCGCTTCTCAGTTGGAACGAAAACCCGTCGCATCGGATTTGCATAACCAACAAAAATTCCCTCAATGCTCTTCGGACCAAACTTTCCATGAGGCTCTATAACCGTACAGGGTGACCCAAACGGTTCTAGATACTTCAAATTCGGTTTGCGGTTATTGATTAGCTCAAAGCATGTTTTGTTGAACTTCTTGACAGTGAGAACCCTGTTGAGCGTATAGCATGCGGCGGAAACAGCTTCAGCCCAAAAATTAATCGGTAACTTTGAATCTGCGAGAATAGTTCTAGCCGTCTCAATTAGTGTCCGGTTTTTGCGTTCTGCGACTCCATTCTGCTGCGGAGTGTACGGAGCACTAAACTCGTGCAAAATACCTCTTTCATCACAAAATTCTTCCATCTTGCTGTTCTTGAATTCAGTACCATTATCACTACGAATTCTTTTGATACGCCTTTGGTACAGATTCTCAATCTTTCTGAACAACGCCATCAAACTGTCAAATGTTTCATCTTTCGTCTTCAAGAAAGAAACCCACGAAAATCTGGAATAATCATCAGTAATGACCAAACAATAGTAATCTCATGTAATACTTTTGACATTCACCGGACCAAACAAATCCATGTGAAGTCTTTCCAGAGGTCTCGAAACTGAATTGACTTGCTTTGTAGGGTGTGACTTTTTCTTCTGCTTGCCTTTAACACAGCTAATGCACTCCCCTTCCAGATGAAAACCTTTGATATTAACACCCAAAACCAAATTATTGTGCACCAAGTCATTCATCTTCCTTAGGTGAATATGCCCCATCTTGCGGTGCCACAATCTTGATTCTTTCTCAGTTGCTCTAGACACAAAACAATGTGCTTGACCAGTAGTTGTAGTTGCTACACTCATATCTAACACATATAAATCATTCACTCTAGGTGCCCGCATGATAATCCATTCTTCAGGAACAACAAATCCAGGTTTCAAAATTAAACATTCTTTATCAGTGAAGTGAGTAGTATACATGTTGTCACAAATCTGCGAGATACTAAGCAGATTGTTCTCCAGCTCAGTGATGTAGTTAACTCTCTCAAACGTCACAATCCCATTGGATAACGTTCCTTCACCAACAATTCTACCACCTTCATGACCAGCAAATCCCACATAACCACCATTGATATTCCTCACATCATACAGCAATGCAGTTTTTCCTGTCATATGTCGAGATGCGCCACTATCCATGATCCATCTTGAAATGGCTCTTGGAAGATCCTGCACATACCACAAGTTGATTTCAAAACATTTCAATAAAGATGCCGATTCATGCTTCGCGATCAAGGAAGCTCCGGCAATTCAAACTGCTTAGTTGAACATGGTATCCACCCAGGCCTCATCAGCCTTAGGTGTAACCTTGACCCTCGCAATTTGAATTTTGAAATTTTCAGCCTTCAAAGGTGGAAAATTTGCATCATAATCAATCGAAATTGATTCTTCAGCCTTTTTCACTTCAGAAGTTGAAATTTTCATTTCAGTTTTTTGGCTTCCAAACTTGTTGAGATAAAGTAACCCTTTTAAAAAACTTGTCGCTTTTAGTTACCACTTTCTTTACGGGTTCATTTTTCATTTTGATGTTGTCATTTTTCTCATTCTTTTTCTCAACAATGATTGGTTCTTTTCCCTTCACATCAACTTTCTTCTTTTGTCTGTCAACAACTTCAGTCTTAGGCTTGGAGTTGGTGCAATTTCTTGCAATGTGACCAACTTTGTTACATCTAAATCATGTACGAGTATCAACAACTCGACTTGTGCCTTCAGACTGAGGTTGTGAGACCCTCTTCTCAAAGAACTCTTTATTTGATTTTGAAAAAAATTCATTTTCCTCATCAGAAAGTGAACTTGAACCGTTCACAAACACCTTCTTTTCTGCAAACCTTTTGTTTTGAAAACTCTTCTTCTGATAACTATTACCACCCCGATAACCACCCGACCAATTGTTTCGATTGTTATTATAAAAACGTGGTGGAACAACAGGCTTTTTGTAATAAGCTTTATCTTTCTCAAAATTCATTTGCCTTTTTGTTTGACTCAAACTGTTCACTTCTGACAACTCAACTTCAATCAATTTGAACACATTTGTCAACTTTTTCACATTAACATTCTCAATGGGAAACTCAGAATCCGAATACAACTTATCAGATCCAGCCATCTTGTACATCACAAGACCCGGTTCATCACTTAAGTTGTTTTTGGATTTTGGTTTCTGAATGTACTTATCCAAGAAACACCCATCTTCCTCAGTAGTATCACTATCCATTTTTAGCACATTTTCAACAACACCTTTTACAATATCATTTTGGACACTATCGTCATTGGAAGATGCAAACGTGACATCAATGTTTTCTGGAAGTTTAACTTCACTTTCTGCCTCAATTTCAACCAACCCAGACTGCTTTTTAGTGTAATTATCAAGAACAGGTGGTGGAACTTGATGAAACCCCACCCCAGTTCCATCACAATACACATCTTCGCCTGCTTTGTCTTTCCCTATGGGTTTGGGAATGATATGTTGCAAAACAAAACTTGCGGAGCTGTAACTGTTAAGCTTCAACTGGATTCGCTCGTTTTCAATTTCAGCCTCTTGAAATTTAAGTTTCAATTTAGCGATTTCATCCAGTTGTTGATTGATTGATTCTTCTTTAACTCTAAGCACTGCTTTTAAATGTTCATTTTCTTTAAAAGTTTTACCATTTCGATCATCACAATCTTTCATTTTGCTTTTAAGTTTTTCAAACTTTTCAGAAATATGACGGTTTTCAAGAATCAACTTTTCATTTTCATTTTTAACTTAATCATGATCAATTTTATCATTTTCAATTTGACTAGTTAATTCTCTTATCCGTTCAGTTGAAGCTTTAACCATTTTGTCACGATCAAGAATCTGATTCTCAACACTTCTGATCTTTGCTGTCAGGTCTTCAACTTTCTTACCATTGAGATACGTGACTGTGCTACAAAATTTGCACTCTTTGTTGCAATTTTTGCAATCAGCATTTCCATCAATTTTCTTACCTGACGCATTTGTTGACACGTTTGAACTGACCTGGCTTTTTGACTCAGACACGGAGTTAGAGTCTACCTCAAGTGCCTTAGCAGCTAGCACTTTGTCAGCCATTCTTTCAAGATTCTCTTCAGTCAACTCCTGCGTTGTGTCAATAATTCCATTATCAATCTTCTTTGCTTTCTCGATCTCTTCTTTCTTCTTCTCTTTCTCTTCTTTCTCTTTCTCTTCTTCTTTCATTTTCTCTGTTGGAGTTCCCCACCATTTGTGTTGCCAATACTCATCCTCATCTTTGTACTGCTGGATTATGGCTTTGATATCAAGCGTACTATCATCGATCGCAATATTTCCATATTCATCAAGATAACACTCTCTGTCCAGATCCCATCTATTTGCTCTCCTTGCTTCCAGAAAGATACGAGATATTCTAATGATTTTGTTTTCAGCTATCATTTTTCTGTATCTATACTTTTTCTCTTCAGTTCGATCGTCTTTCCACGGAATAGGATCGTCATTTTTCGCCATGAATGCGTAACCAACCGCATCTTCTTCTGGTAGAACCTCTTGACTCCAATCATAACCCTCATCATCGTAAATCACCGCAAGAGCTCTAGATTTCTCTTTGTTGTCTTCAACCTGCTTCAATCTAGGCGGCTCGGATTTATTCTGGTGATAAATCGCCTTCTTGTAGTAATCATCTCTGAAAGGATTCTCCGACTCATCAGCATAAGCGTTTCGGCATTCTCGTTTGAAGTGACCTTTCTGCTTACACTTGAAACATGTCACTTTGGATTTATCGAACCCCAGTTTGGTAGATGGACCACCAATTGTCTTTCTGCCGGTAATTTCCATAAAACACTGTGCTCGACGAACAGCACTTGCCATAGCCCAACGAATATCGATCAGTTCCATTTCTTCCGGATCAATCTGATCATAATCTTCTTTCGTCAGATTGGTGTTGCCTATCTTCCCAGCTACTATCCCTTCATACGATTCCAACACCGATGCTAGGAAGATCATCTGCTGTTTGGCCGACTCCTCATCAAAATTCTGAGCATTTTTCAAGTCTATTGCGATGTTACATTGAAAACAATTCTTTGCATCTGGATGATTTCCAGATGATGAAGATCCACTGTGATAACCACTGTGACTTCCACTGCTTTGACTGCTTTGACTTTCTTTGCCAGTTGTTAACACATTTTCAGCAGAAAACGCAGTCTTGGGAGAAGTTGCTTTTGGCATCATGCTCTTTGGATAATACAAATCCAAATTCTGCTGGTAAGATGAGTGATTGACTTTGTATGTCTTCTTCAACTCCAACTCGTGACTCTCAAGTTTCTCAATCAGCAAATCTAATGTCAACTTTTCTGGTTCTTTGATAGTATTCTTCAGCATCAGCGCATAATATCTCCAATCCATCTCATCAGGCAACGAATCGAACAATTTGTCGATAAGATCTTCTTCAGGAATTTTGATATCATATCTTACTAATTCCAGCTTCAGATGATCAAACCTTTCTATCATTTTACAAACTGACTCGTTCTTTAAACATCCAAACAGATCAAACTCTTTTCTAAGAAGTTTCTTTTTGTTTTTCACAATTTCAGTACTTCCTAAACATTTCTTTTCTAACTTTGCCCAAAGATCTTTAGCGTTTGAATAATCAATCAATGAGATTATGTCTTCCCGGACGGACTGAAATAACAATGCCACACACTTTTGTTCAGCTACAAACGAATCAATCTCCTCAGCCACTCTTAAAGTTTCACCATATTTGTTTCCATGTTCATAACCGTTTTTCAAACTCTTCCAGCTGGGAAATGCAAATGCCATCAACCAATCTTCAAACTTTCTTGACCACCGACTGTATTCCTCAATAGCCATTAGCTTTGGAGGTTTATTGAACGTTCCGAAGGCACTTTCCGATTCCCAAGCTTCCTTTTTCTTTTCTTTTGGCGGGTTATCATTATTGTTGCTTGTAGATAAATCGTCTCCTGAATTTCCAGCAAACGCGAACATGTCACTGAACGGGTTCATGAAAATATCATCCATCGTGAATATTCCTGCAAAATCAGCAAACACTTAGAAAATTTTTTAGGTTTTAAAGAATCAGCAAGTTCAAGCGAAAATACTTGAAGTAAAATCACTTCAAGCGAAATCAATTCTATAAACTGTTCAAGCGAAATGGACAATCTGAAACGAAATCTTCTATTTCGCTTGGACTTTCAAGCGAAATGGTCTGATACAAGTTCAATCAGTTCAAGCGAAATCCAACAATCCTATTTCGCTTGAACTTTTCAAGCGAAATCTAAGACCAGTTCTTTTACAAGCGAAATCAACAGCCAAACTCAAGTTTCAAGCGAAATCTTCAATATATTTCAAGCGAAATCTGCTGATGTCATCTTTTACGAACAGTTTTCAAGCAAAAAGTTAATTTTTTATATGAATTCGATCGATTTTAAGTCCAAATATTTCAAGGATTAGTTATCACACTAATTCGCTTGTTATATGTCAAATTCAGGTCATTTTCACCACTGAAAAATGTTCAAATCAGAAAAGTATGTGAAGAAGTGAGTAGAGATAAGAAAATCCGATAGAATCAAGCTGTAATGGTATGAACTCCTCGTCCTGAGCTCTGATGCCACTTGTTGGACCGTTCTACGACCTCTAAACGTCAGTTAATGCAGTTCATCTTTGAGTACGAAGGCGGAATCAACGTAATCAAAGTCATAACAGCTAGTTTCCTTTTAATCTTTCTTTTCTGATTGATTTTCGTGCTTTTACAATGTAATCTGATACAAATCCGACAGCACTTCGTCTCACACACAATGACCAAGTCACCTTGAAATGACACACACATCATCTATATATAGCTATGAAGATTTCGCTTGAAGATGTCCTTGAGATTTCAAGCGAAATCACAGAACTTGATTTCGCTTGAGATTGGTTCAAGCGAAATTGTGATGATGTTTGATGAACCGATTTCGCTTGAAATTCCCAAGACACTCTTTCAAGCGAAAACTCTATCTCAAACATGATCTAGACCTAATTACAACCCTATTGTGTGTACATTCAACCTGTCTAGACAAAAGACTTGTAAAAGACATAGTTAACAGACACTAAGTGCACCAACAGTGCATCCGTCTGTCGCCTATGTCTTGTATCGAGTCTTGTGTAGAACAAGATAGAACAGGGCACGGAATCCTAGAAATTGTATTTAGGAAGTGATTCCGCTCCAAATGATTTGGAGCGAAACCCTATATCAAGCTGATTCCGCCCGAAGTGTTTAGATCCTGATTTCGCTCCAATTTATCTGATGTGATTCCGCTCGAGATTGTAAGGCCTATATATAGATGTGTGTCTGGAGCGAAATCATAGTTCTAGGTGTGTGTGGTCTTCCGGTGAGCCACGAAGTGCTGCCGAAGTGTTGTCGTGAATGTAAAAAGCTTCCTGATTAATAGAAACAACAGATTAAAGTGAATACTTGCTGAATTGAACCGAAACACTTGTTTCCGCCTCTTGTTTTGGTGAAAAACTCTTCTGACCGACTCGTTCAGATCCGAATTCGATCCTACACACGTGCATATCAAAAGACTAGGCACATTGAGCGGAGTTTCAACTACATAAGGGATGAAGTTGAAAAAGGAAAGATATGTGTTCACAAAGTTCACACTGATCAAAATATTGCGGATCCACTCACGAAGCTCCTTGAACGGGCAAAGCATGAAAGGGTCATACTTGTGCCTTAGAACTTCGATATTCTAGTGATTGGATTTGATCTATTTTGTATTTGGATATTGGAACAATTGTTATTATAACTCTTTATGGTATGTTGAGTTATGTTCCATTTTAGCATGTTTAAATCCATGAATAAATTACTTATTCTAAATGTCCATAGTCGATCATACTTGTGGGAACAAATATGAATGAAAGACTATTATGAACTTGGATTGGTGGATATTCATTAGGTATGAATATAGAGCAAAGTGGTGCTGCCAAGGTTCATAGATATTTGTGGGATACAAATATTGGACTGACTCGCTCTCAAATATTACTGCATGGAATCATTTGTGATTGATCATAAGTAAATTTGAGTAAAGGAGAATATCATAGTATCCTCAGACCTGAGATACATATTGGGTCTTGATATTCACCAAATATTATACCTTGACTTTTTCTTCACTGTTAGTAATATGACAGTACATAAGGCTAAGCTCAGGTGTGGTACAAGGTGATTGTGAGAGACGTATGTAGTCAAGATGGGATTTGAACTCTTATTCGTTGAGAGTAAGATGTCTAATGCCTGCGAAAGTTAAATCAACAGAGAGTGATCACTCTGTGTCTCTGGATTTAACATGACATCTGTAACTAAAGGATAAATGATAGATTCACCTAAATCATGTTCAAGTAAGGGACTTGAAAGGGATGATGTTATTGAATGGAAAATATAGGCATACGTATTGGGGGTAGTAAACCGTAGTTAGGCGTCATTTACTGCTTGCATCAATCTTCTATGTATCTTGTGCAAGTGGGAGATTGTTGGACTCTGTATGCCCAAGAAACATATTAAATTGATGTGGCTAGTACGTTATGATCCAAGTCGAGTCATACCCAAATACAAGCTAGACAAACACTTAGAATATTTATTTGTGATATGATCAAACAAATAAATATTAACACTTATAATATTTAGAAATTGGTTTTCTAAATAATTGCACTTGACAAACCAATAAATTATATGGATAATTTATTTTGAGAGAATATTATATCTTGTTATTTAATGGGTTAAATAACATAATAAAAGTTATATAAGTCTTATAACATGAAATGTTATAATTTTATAAAAGTTATAAAATTAATCAAGACTTAAATTATTTTATAAAAGAAATTGAATTTTTTTTATAAAAAAAATAAAGTGGGCCGCCACCCCCCCCCCCCATGGGGTCTTCCCAAAAAATTGTTGGTCCAATGAGATTTCATGCATTTGCATGTGTGTTGATTAGATGGTCTTCCCTAAATGTTTTGGCCAATCACATTGCATGCAAATTGCATGGTTAGATGCATCTTGATTGGGCATGTAGGGTGGCCAAGATTCTCTCAAATGTTATAAGCATTTTGTATGACAAAAAAAAGATGGGAAGACTTGTAAAAGCTGTCTAAAAAAAATCGGCCAACATGGGTGCCATCTTAGAGGTTTTCTCAAGTGATTTTCTAGTGCAAGAACTCTCAAAATTCCCTAGATGATTTCGGCCAAGAGTTGGTCTTCATAAGGGTTTTTCAAGTGAGTTCATAAGTGTAGAAATCCTAGCTAAACATAAGGTGTTTGTTGGAAGGCTTGGGGTATACAAGCTTGAGGTCTTCTACACTTGAAGGCAACCGTTCAAGAAGCATCATCTTCTTCATATCCTTTACTCCTTGGAAGGTAGTATTCTAAACACCCTATGGTTGTGTTTTTATTTTTGATAGCATGCATGTTCGTATATGGATCCGGGGATTGGGTTTTTCATATAAAATGGGTTTTATATCTTGTAAGTAACATGTTTTAAATAATTATTTCCGCTGCGTTTTTATTTTATATGGATAAAATACTTTGATAAACATGTGAAAAACCCAACAATACGTGGAATGGAATGGCATATGTAATAAGCTTATAATCTCGTATGTAGCGGAACCTAGGTAAGTATATAGATAAGAATTAACCTTTTGTGGTACAATGTTAAGTAATTGTCTTAGTATTACAATTGCTAGAAGGAATGACGTATGTATGACAGCTATGGAATGTGATGACAAGTATAGCTGAGTATGACACCTCGAGTGTAATATGAGTTACTCAAATGTAAGTATTGATTATCGATCATATTGATAGCGTGATTAAAGATTTATATTGGCCCTTGTAACCAAGGGATAGACGGTAAAGAGATTAGAGTAAGATAGTATGTACACGATTTGTATAAACGTATACATTAAATTGTGGTTAACCATGCTGATATGATAAATCATGAATGAAAGAAATATTGGTCTCGAGTAAAGATTATACGTAGGTATTGCAAGAAAAGTATGAAAAGAACTATCAAGCTAGTGACATGAAAGAAATTTCGCTTGATATTGGCCCTGGAAGGATGATGTGTATGTAGAAGCTAAATAGTTAGAAACTATTGAATGATGTTTGGTTTGTGATTTTATATGAACGAATAGGAATGAACAAGTATGAATATTATGATAATTATTTCCCCTAAGTAGATGTCAGAGGTATGCGGGAATGAATAATCTGACAGATAAGTTTTAAGAAATCAGCTTGAATAATTGAATGATGATCATGAAATAATGTAATAGGATCTTATTGAATTACCAAGTGCATTGGACAAGTGTAAAGTGGTAGTGACCAATTCATCATGACGGGTGATCGGATGAAAACTTGTTGTCAGAGTTCGAGGTATGTACTTACGAAAGGACACAAGTAGACTTATTAGAATGTATACTAGCTCGAGTCAGAACGGTAGCATGTCGGATAGAATTACCATCAGCACTAGATGGAATTCACAACACCTCCCATGTGTTGCAATTACGAAAATGCCTCACGGATGAAACGGCAATTGTGCCCTTGGATGACATGGAAGTGGATGAAAGATTGAAATATAATAAAAGGCCCGTGACAATAAAAGATTACAAAGTGAAACAACTTTGCAACAAAGCCATTAGACAAGTTTTGGTCCAATGGCGGCATCGAAAGAATCAGATCTCACATGGGAAACGAGAGATTATATGCGGGAACACTACCCGTCATTATTCGATACGTATTCAGGTTTCGGGGACGAAACCTTCTTTAAGGGGGGTAGACTTGTAACACCCCACATTTCGTATGTTATAAAAAATAATATATTCGTGATGCTTAAATAATAGAAACGGTAAAAATAGAATTGTACCGTAAGAAAATGATGGTAAGTTTAAAATGTATATTTATAACCTAAGTTAACCAAAGGAAAGATGACCAAGTTAGAATGTGAAGTAGGAATGTGACATGTTTTAAAAAGAGAAGGGGCTGGAAATGAAAATATGAAATAAGAATTTCATAAAATAAAAACTTGGTCAGTGTGTGGGGATGTGGGCGTACGATCGAGAGAGAGAGAGAGTAGGGGATGAACCAAAACCCTAACAACATAAATCCATCAAATTGAAAGGGGAATTGAAGGCTAATTGAATGCATGAACCAGGAATGTTGATTACCTAAGTGTTTCTAACATCAAGTAAGTCGAATTTGGTGTTTTAGTGATGTTCGATTTGATGGGTTTTGTGTAATCCGTGAATGTAGTGTAAAATTAAGCATGAATGTTAGTTGTTATGAATATGTAGATTGTTAAGATATGTTTAATTTTGTCTATAATGATGATTTGGGGAAGAACCCATTTTTATGTTGTAGAATGATTAAGATTAGTGGTGTTTATAAGCAAAAATTAATATGTTGTTGATGTTTGAATAAATATGATGATGATAGCTTGATGAGTATTTGATGTAGAACTAAATGTTTATAGTTAGAATGACAAATTATGAAGTTAGGGATTTGTTATGTTAATCAATGGATGAAATATGGAAGATGAGCTTAAGGTATCGGTACATTATGCTTTGTAGATAGTACGCACACCACGTGTTCGATGAAATGCCTTAATTGGAATTTATTGTGATTTTACATGAATACTTGCTAAGTTAATGTAATATGATGATGGCAAAATGTATGCGAGTAATTAACATCACAATGTACATCAAAGAATTTCTAAGTAATGAAGTCGTAAGAAAGCTAAGTGTATGAAGTTGTAACATGTAGGAACAAAGAAAGACGAAGGAACAAGTCAATCCAAAGCGCTAGAAACGCAAAATCACGGTAAGTTCATATGAACTTAATTCTCCCTTCATGGAGATTTACGAACGTTAGTTTTGGTAAGTGAATCCTAGTGTAGCGTTGTATGATTGTTCATGGTAGAATTGTGATATGTTGAATATTGGAAAATGGATAAGAAATGCAATAGTAATGAATGTGTAATGACCCGCTTCAAGTGGGTCAAAATATTTGGAAATTATGATCTCGTAATGGTTTAAGTAAAGACTTGTTATGAACGGGTCGTGGTAATGGAATATATGTTGGAATGCTATGTATATGAAGGAGGGAATCGCTGATTGTTGGTGCATGCATCTGTCGACTTCGTCTTGTATCGAGTCTTGTATGTTTGTAAATAGATCAAGGAACGTTATTCGAGAAAAATGTCAAATATAGGGTGAGAGACAGTTTCAAACAGAATTAGATTTCGTAATTCCGCTTGAAATCACATCAAGTCGTTTCAAACGAAATTAGTAATTTCGCTTGAAATGTGATTCCGTTTGAACCAATTCAAGCGGAATTAGCAGCCTATAAATAGTGGTGTCTTGATTTCATTTGTAACTTTCCGGTCACTGAGTCGAAGTGCTGCCGAAGTGTCTACTCGCTGTATTTCTTTGTCAAATCAATCTAAAGACAGTTTAAAGTGATATTCTTGCTGAATTGAACTTGATACGTCTGTTTCCGCCTTTCGTATTGAGAAAAACTTTTCTGATTGACTCATTCAGGTCTGAAAACGATCCTACAAGTGGTATCAGAGCTTAGGAGGAAGAGTTCTTACCAATTCAGCTGCAATTTCTGATTTCTACACCTTCTTTTTCAAAATTAACAACTTTTCATAGTTAAAATCGGCTAAATTTCTCACATTATGTGCGCAACAGTGTTTTAACAAATCCTTGAAAAAATTGGACCTTAATTCGATCTAAAACTGGTAAAATTTGTAATTTCATTTGAAAAACAGCTCGAATATGATGACATCAGCATAATTTCGCTTGAAATTGTTGTTAATTTCGCTTGAAACCAGTAATTCCGTTTGAGTGATTTCGCTTCAGTTGGCAATTCCGTTTGAAAATTTCAAACGAGATTAGGTGATTTCGTTTCAAAGTGGTATTTCGCTTGAAGTTGTCTTGTTGTTGATTCCGTTTGAAAGGGTTGTTAGTTCAAATGAAATCAGGTAATTCCGTGTGAAGAGATATTCCGTTTGAACAAGTAATTTCATTTGAAACAGTCTGTTTGTGATTTCTTGAAAACCGAAACATGGAAGAGGAATTTTATAACGCCTTTGCTACTACCCCGACTACTCCGGCTAGTGTTACTCAGAACTTGACCATGGAAAATGAAACCGGCACTATGCAAAAACCGCCAAAGCTCATGAACATTGAGGAGTATAAAGGATGGGAAGAACGGTTTGAAAATTGGGAACAAGCAAATTATTTGGATGCTTGGGAGTGTGTTGAAACAAAATATGTTAGACCGACGAATGATGAGGAAGAGGAGATTGCTATAAAGATTTAAGTGTTGATGATAGAAAGAAATACAAAAATGAAAAGATGATGATTAGTGTATTGCATCAAGCTGTGAAGGAAGATATCTTGGTGTTACTGCAACACACTGGAAGTGCATATTCTATTTGGAGAGCTTTAAAATCAAAGTTTGTTGGTAGTAAAGAAATGATCAAGAACAAAAAATCACTTTTGAAGAAAGAGTTTGATCTATTTCGTGGTTTAAGAACTGAGAGCACCAAGCAGATCATCGAAAGATATTGCAATCTGTTAGTCCAAATGAAGAGAGTGAGCATTAACAAAGATAATGAAGAGTTGGTAGAAAAGTTGGCTGATGCATTGCCACATGAAACTTGGGGCACGTATTTGATGATGTTGAGAAATAAGAAAGATTTTAGCAACTTGACACTGAACAAATTCATTAAAAAAGCTTGAAGCTCAAGAGATGGAGCAAAGAAATATTTCAAGAATGAAAGATTTTGATGGTGAACAAGATATCGGTCTGTTTTACAAAGGAGGTATCAGTGAGAAGACCAACATGTCACCGAAAGTTGAAACTGCATTCAATGTTAAGAGTTCATCTGGAGGATCTTCTAAAGGATCAAATAGCAAAACAAGTTTTTCTTCATATCCATCATTTGATCCAAATCTGTCTATAATAAAGAATGGCAAGAGGTTACAATGCAACATTGTTTTAAACCTTGAGAATGATGAGAATTTCTCAGAAGAGGTGGCAAAAAGTCATATGTCTTTGTTGGGAACTGTGCTGGAATCATATGGAAGTCTAGTAGCAGGAAAGATCGAGAATCCAATGTTGACAAAAGAGGATTACGATAAGATTGATGCTGAGGAGATGGAATTGATGGATATAAAGTGGTGTTTGGCGAGTGTGTTGAGGAGAGCAGAAAAGTTTAAACAAATTACGGGAAGAGATGATTTCCGTGATGCAAATGTTTCTACTTTAGGATTTGATAAATCTAAAGTTACCTGTTTTCGTTGCAGGGAAAAAGGACACTTCAAGAGGGAGTGCACAAATCGCGAAGCAAGTGGAGCTCAAAATCCATTCAACAACAATGATTACTATCGGAAAGCAATTTATCATCAAGTTGCTCAACAATCACATCAACAAGAGCCACAAACTGCACATGCCAGGAAGGTACTTGAGGAATCATCAAAGAGAGCATGCATGGTGAATCAAGATGGTAAAAAATCTACAAGTGGTTTCAGTTGGGATAAATATGTTTCAGCTGACAGTAAAGCATGTTTGATAAACCAAGATGATGAAAAGTTACCTGAAGGATTTAGCTGGGAAGGTTTTAGTTGGGATGATTACTGTCCGGATAAAGATATTTTAAAAGCAAAAGCTTTTGTTGCTCGAATTGAAGAAGATAGTGATGATGATAATGATTATTATGCAAAACGAATGCAGAAACACTTGAAAATGATGGAAGAAAGTGATAGTGATGACGATAAAGTTAAAAAGAAAAAGAATAAAGTTAAAACACCTGTCAGCAGTGATGATGAGGAAGTTCCAGTAATAAGGAAAACAGTCAAAAATATTCCAGTTTTCAAAGTTAATGTTGAAGCCGATGCACAAAAGATTCCGGTGAAATGTGAAAACTGTGAAGCAGTGAAGAAGCAAAACAGTACATTGATTCATAACTTGAACAGATTGAAAGAATCTTATGATGTTTTGAACAAAGCAATGAATCAGTACAATCTGTCAAGTAGTGAACAAGCAACAGCAAAGAAGACACTTCAAGGAGCCTTCATGACAAAGCAGAAAAGTGTTAACAGTTACATTGAAAAATGTGCTGTGCTTGAACAGAAACTGGAAACACAAAGAATTGAAACTGAAAGAATTAATAGATTGTTAAAAAGTTACTCATGTACTTCTTATGTTATTGACAGGGTTTATCCAACAGTAGAAGGCATGAAGGCATTTGATGAAGAGGAAGTGTCACACCCTGACCACGTAGAACAACAATACGTGGCGGAAAACGTCGGGGAGTGTTGTAACAGAATCATTGTTTCATAACACATAGAAATTGAAATATTGTTTTATTGATTAAAGTAGTTACAATGTCTTGACAATCAAAGAAACATAACATAAATAACTAGTCTTGCATCTTTTATTGTCGCTAAGGCCCAAGTCCGCCTAAGTATATCTTGATAAATCCTATGCATCATATCCTGAAACACATGTGAAAATAGGTACGTCAGCATAAAAATGTCTGTGAGATACATAGGTTTTATGAAAATAGAATTCATGACTTATGTTTAAGAAAATGTTTAGTCATGAACCTTGTAATTTGATTTGTTTTGTAAATCGTTTGAAAAGTGATAAAATCAGATGATATGTATAAATAAGAGAATAAAGTATGGTTAAATAAATAACCAAGTAAAATGAGTTTGTATAAGATAAGTTGTTTTGTAAAACAATGTCTTGTGAAAAGTATGTAATTTTGTATAAAATGTTATATGTCTTAAATTGAAATGATTCGAATAACGCTACGATATGTAATACCGTACAAGCACTTATATATAGGAAGTACCAGTGGCGTATCCACCATACTTGTATCGTATTACACACGCCTCGTTTCTTAAATCTCTTACCCAAACCAAACCACCAGAGTAAAATGTTTACGTATAATCAAATGTAAAAAATGTTTATGTGAAAACCATGTCAAATGTCTATGACTAATGTTTATGTCTAATGTAAATCATGAATTGTTTATGTAAATGTCAAAATGTTTATGTATGGTAAGTGAAATTTATCAACTAAACCATATGTAAAATGCACAAAAACAAGGTATTGAAGTAAAACATAGTTTAAATCAAAGTTATGTTTTGTGAAATAAATGCATGCTATACTGATATAAACATTTATGCGGTATTGTGAAAATTCGTACATCCAAGCCTTGCGACAGTCAGATAACCCTTTTAGTAAAGGTTATCATAAAATGTATTCGGATTCGGTCATTCCTTACGTCCAAACAAACCCGAGATTTCAGGAATGGGATTTGTCAAGTCCTATGGTACCACTACCTACTACCGAGCGGCATGATCGGTGTTAATGAATGTACAGTATAGTTTAAACAACCCAAATGTCATACCAAAATGTAAGCATAAAATGTAATGTAAAATAATGTACTAAGTACGCGCACAATGGGCATACATAGCATAGAATGTAATGTAAAATAATGTACTAAGTACGCACACAATGGGCATACATAGCATAGAATGTAATGTAAAATAATGTACTAAGTACGCACACAATGGGCATACATAGCATAAAATGTAATGTAAAGTAATGTACTAAGTACGCACACAATGGGCATACATAGCATAAAATGTAATGTAAAGTAATGTACTAAGCACGCACACAATGGGCATACATAGCATAGAATGTAATGTAAAATAATGTACTAAGCACGCACACAATGGGCATACATAGCATAAAATGTAATGTAAAGTAATGTACTAAGTACGCACACAATGGGCATACATAGCATAAAATGTAATGTAAAGTAATGTACTAAGTACGCACATAATGGGCATACATAGCATAGAACACAATGAAATCATGTACTATAAATGTACTAATGAACATAGCAAGTATATGATGTGAAAGCAGGAAAGCATGAAAGTAACAAGTAGGCACATGTGTTCCACCCCAAAATGTTTGGAAAACAGTAAAACAGGGGTCTATGTACTCACCTGAGATTGCTTAGTAGTCCTTGGGTAACAACCAAACAATGCTAGAGATCACAGATATCAAACGACACCTAATATAGGTAACTACATTAACAAACCGGACCTAATCGGAAGATCGGATAGAATGTGATTTAGACCCGACAAGTTTGAAGACTTGTTTAATATGGGTATTTCATATACATTATGGATTTCGAGATAAAACCGATAAGGTTTGACCCGCTTCGGTTAATTTATGTAAACTAGTTATATAAACTGAACCGAACGCGTAATAAGCGTAACGGGTATCCGTAAGAGCCATATACAGGTTTCCTAAGTTAATATGCTTCAATTATGTTGTGACATCAGTAAGATGTCTTTTATTATGCCCGAAACGTATTTAAACACAACTAGGTCCCGTATGGGTAGTTTGGTCATTTAAAAGGTTATAAAAGAGTTTAAGTATTTACCTGAGTTACAGGTCTGATGTAATCAGCCAAAATACTTATTTTACTAAGTTATAACAGTAGAATATTGTATATATGTGAAATTTATCAATTATAACCAAACTATGCACCGTAGGGGCATTTTGGTAATTTCACATAAGCCGTGAAGCTCAAAACTGAAGTCTGAGTTAAACAACTTTTGCTTACTGTTAAAACATTATAATTTACCTAAAATATCAGTAGGTATCAACCCTTGTATGTCTAAAATAGTTTTAGTACATACTATGCGTTAGAAACGCTTAGAAAGGCGATTAGGAGCCGTTTCCGGGTTATATACATAAAGCTGATATTTTTATTATTCCAGAAGGCTTAAAATAATTTATTTATCATTTAAGATCAGTAGCAAAAGGTTTGGAGTCGTTTAGATATGTAAAACTCATTTTATAGCCCGTAAGGGCAAAACCGACAATTACCAGATTAAGCCTACGACTATAAGTTATGCTCAGCCTAAAATTAATTAAAAATCTTCAAAAATCCCAAAATAATATATTACATCAGTAGGTAATAATTTTGATATCGAAAAGTAGGCTTAACTAGGCTATACGCTAATTACGCCATTTAATTAACATAAAGCTTTCATTTTGCGCTAATGAGCATAACTCTTAATCTACACAACCAATTGATCTCAAATTTTGCGTACAAGTTTATATATCAGTAACAAAGGTTTCTACTCTTTTACATTTTCAAAAATCATGTTTTAAAGTGAAAAGGGCATAATGGTCAACATATGAGCAATTAACGGAAATATGCATATTAATTGGATAACTAATGAACCAAGGTGTATAATCACAGAGGGTTATACTAGTATGTAACTTAGTCCAATTAAGGCTCTGAGATATTTCTAAAACATGCCTAAACGGGTCAGAACTGAAAGTCAAATCAAAAGTCAAACTATGCGACTTTCGGTTCCGAACCGGGTCTAAACAGGAAATTGTCGGGTTGAACAGGTTTGGACATGTTTTTACACTAATTACCGAGTTATAACAATGATCAAACAGTTTGTATATGTTCTACATTGCTAATTATGCATAAATTAGAATTTAAGGATCCTGTTGACTTTTTCTTAACAAGTTTGACACGACATTTGACCTAGTTAGAGTGGAAATCAGGGGGAACCCTTTTGAGGTTTTATTACCCACATAATTACCTACTTAAAGGTACTTTTGATTTGACTAATCATTGGACCATTAGTGATTAATCTTAAAGTCAACCGTTAATTACGACGGTTTGACTTCTAAGCTAAAACTAAGCTAAAACTTAATTAGAAAAGATTAAACATACTTACAAGTGTCTAATGGATGGTTAGGAAGTCTTGGAATCAGCTTTGGAGTTCCATAGATGATCAGAAGTGAGTGCAAGAATGTTAGTAACTTGGAGGCCTTATATAGTGTTTGTAAACACCATAACATGTTGACAACTAAGGCTACAAGTGACCACAATTGTCCCACAAGTGTCCCTGGGGTCTAGGAACATTTTAGGGGTCGCTCAATAGTGAGAAATACCAGTGGGATCGGTCAAAATTGCGCAAAACAGGCTGCAGCCAGTTTTCTGTTTGCTGGGCACTGCTTGCGCACCGTAACAATTATTTGTTGCGGTGCGTAAGCCTTCATCAGGGACCAAAATATTGGCTTTTCAATGATTTGAAAGGGCAACTGAGCTTATATTTTGCAATTGGACCCCTTCCTAATTACATACAAGGGCTTTAGGACTTGTACCTCATTTTCTAAGTCCTCGGTTAACTTTATTGTTACCCGAAAAGTCCTAAATTTCAATGTTGACGCTTTAACCCCTTGTACACGGATTAACTTGTTTTTTGCCATACCAAAGCCTTTAAAACTTATTTCTAAGTTATGTAAAGGTTATTTAAGGTATGTTAAGTATATGTTGATATTCCGGAGTATTTGTCGCGTTAAACTAAGTACGTTTACGCACCAGTTTGCGTATAACTCTCCATAAGGCGATATAGAGTTTGGAATTGAATAAAAGTCAAAACACGAAAAATGTAAAACACAACCAAACAAACATTGGGATCAAATAACATTGTTTTATTGATAATAGAACTGTTCATAATGACAACAAACACAGATGTTACAGGAAGGATCTGAAGACAAGAGCTCTGACAAAAAGAAGGATACTGAAGTTAAGATTTCTGGTAAGAAACAAAGTGCCAGTTACAACAAGTGTCCACCCCCGCTTGAAAATGGATATTCTCCAGGAAATCCAAATTCAGAAAGAGTAAAAAAGGCAACCAATTTACAGTGGGAGTCTGAGTCTTCAGAAAATTTGCCAGACAACATTGATGTTACTTTTACATCGTCTGACACTGATCATGAGTCCGAATTAATAAAGAAAGTGGTCGATCAGGTATTGGATAACGATGAAACGGAAGAGTCCAAATCAGAGTCAAAGTCTGATTCTAACCAGTCAAAATCAAAAGTCAAACAGGACAAACGGGTTTATGATAAAGAATTTTTGTTATCAAAATCTAATTTGAATGACGAATCAATCAAAGTGGTATATACTTTGAAGGATTCTGACAAATTATATTCTGATGAAGAATTTCCAATAAGAGGTGTTAAACCTGACATGATCAAAAAGGTTTTCAAATTAACATAAATTAATATTTCTGAAATAGAAGATGTAAATCTTTCTGAAAAACCTAAACCTTACACCTCAAGAGTTCAACAACGTTTAAACAAGAAAAAAGGGTTACAGTTCTGGTTCTGGTGTTCAAAAGAAACCAAACCATAACGGTAATTTCAAAAGAAAAGGACTTGGTTTTATTCCACCAAAAAATTATAAAAATGGGAAAACTTATAAACCAAAAACTGTGTTTGTTTCAGGAACATCTACTGAAGAGAAAAAGGAGCAGTTGTTCAGAAATCAATCGTACAAAGAATTCCTTGCTAAGAAGCAAGAGGAAATGAAGAAGGAAATTGCTCAAAGGAAAGAAACGAGAACCTGTTTTCAATGCAAAATGTTTGGCCATATTGCCAGGAATTGTCCAAAAGCAATCCAAACAAAACAGGGAGTCTCTGGAAAACTGAAAAATAAGATGGTTGCGAATGAACCACCAACCAAATCTTTTACAGTGTTCAAAAATTCAAAGTTTGAGGTTGGTGAATGTTCAAGCAGGTTTTACAAGAGAAAAGCAAATCTTGACAACCACAAGTGGGTTGTTAAGAAATCTGATGGTAGTTCTAGCAATGATTCTGATTCGTCAAAATCAGAGGAGCTATCTTCAGGCAATGAATCTGATTCCACAAAGTCAGATGAGCCACATGATGAGTTGAAATTGGAAACATCAGTACCTCCAATGGATGATGTCAATTTTCCACCATTGAGGGCTGAGAATTTTAAACAAAAAATTGGCAAAGTTTAAATTTCAAATCATTTTTTCTCAGAAAAGAAAGAATTTGATATTGAAAAAGCTTTTAACCCCAAAGTGAAACATATTTTTGGAAAAATGGTTGATGGTAAAGTCAAAGGGGTGAATGAATTTTATGAGAAGAAATTAAAGAAACCAGGTAAAACTGTGACATCCCAGATTTGTGATTGGGATGGAACATATTATGATGAGTAAAAAGTATGACTTGCCGGAGCTTCCAGGTTGGTAAGTGTGGAGCAGGAATCGGCATCTTTCTTGAGAAATTCACGAAAGTGATTTCGTCTTACAAGTGGTTATTGGTTTGTTACTTACAAGTGGTAAATCAGGGACATTAAGTTGTATCTGATTTTCTACAAGTGGTGATGTTAATTGATCTTTAAACTGTTAAATTTTTTCAAGAGTTTGTGAAAACAATATGATGAAACCCCTAACCTACAAGTGGTTTTATGAATCAACAAAACTTATTTTTCGAAAAAACCATTTGATTAAAACAAACTTAAGTGTTTTGAAATCATAATGGGAAAATAGTTTGTTGTAAGGGGGTGTTGCAACCCCCGATCCCTTATCTGTCCCGGGAACAGGCGGACGCGGACTCAGTAGTGGGGGTATCAGCTATTTAATCTTGCAGCGGAATTTACATCAGGACCGTAGTTAGGAAATGTTTATCAAAGTAAAACCACCATATTTGATATTAATCAACTCATGGGCAAAACCCAAGTTTCTTATTACAATACATTTATAGGGACAAACCCTATTTTATTTAATTTAAAACATCGTTTCTTAGATAACTTTTATAGCCACTTATTTTCCAAGCCGTCAGTGCTCTCGAGCTGGCTTTTTCCCAGTTGGCTTTCACATTGTGTTACCTGAAACATGTTTTAAAAATATTTTGTCAGTGGGAAATACTGGTGAGTGAATCCCAGTTTAATCAAGAAACATTTTATCAATTAACACAGTATTGAGAGCGATCACATTGTTTATTTCTACACAATTACTCATTCAGTATTGTCAATCCTTGACTTGTGGGTCATATTACACATTGGCTAACTCGTTGTCCAATGGTAACGTACTGTCATTCCGACTTACTACTCGCAAGTAATAAATTTTGTATACAAAACCCCATAATACCGGCAGTAATTGAAGAACTACAAAGACTCAATCACCGCTTAATCGCATTGTAAAACAATTAAGGTTTTTTAAAACATTCCAGAAAGGTTAACAAAAAGAGGATAAACTCACATTGCTATCTTAGACTTCTTGTAAGGGTTTCCTGGATATAATCTATAATTTATACAAATGTACATAGGTTAGTACCATAACCCTTTGAAAATATTAATGATACCCTCCCCGAGACGGCATTCCAACAACTACGTCGGGCAGAACCACGACAGTTGTTACGGAACCCTAAATCAATCGGGCAGCATAACTATTACAAAACTGGGGTTATAATACTTACAACAGAGCAGAACCTCGCTAATTAGGGGTATAATACTCGAATATAAAGCTTATAACTTCAGAAATTCAAGATTGAAAGAAAGAAATGAACGACGGAAAGTGAAACCCGATGGCCTGCTTATATAGTTGCAAAACCTGACTCTTACGCGGCCCGCGTAAAGGTAAGCTAAGGCTTACGCGGCCCGCATCAAAGCTGGGTCAATGCGTAGCTTAGCTGATTCGATATGTAGGTCCGCCACAATGTCGACACGTGTCGGCCTAGGATGTCTCCGCGTTTGATGATCTCTAGCGGCCCGCGTAAGGCTTAAGGTAAGCTTACGCGGCCCGCCTGAACTAAAGAAATCAGTGAAGTCCAGTCTACACCTTCATACAGCCCGTGTAAAGTTGGGGTGTGATCCTACGCGGCCCGCCTCAACTTAATTTTTATTGTTTTTAATTTATTTTATATGTTATAACATATTTCGGGCTCGGTTTTCACATACGGGGTGTATTATAACTTATAAGACATATAAGGGTATTTTAGGATATAATAGGGTGTCGGAAATATTATGAAAGTGTTGGTTTTACCGAGGGTTGTTACAGGGGGAGTTCTGATTGTTTATGCCAAGTGGATGACGATTTGAAGCGATTCGATATCGGTTGTCACTTTACTTGTACAGTTTGTTTTCAAATTTCTTTAAATGATTTTGCATTTTAGGGGGAGTAAGAAATTTCAGAAAATTCAAAAACATTAGAAAATTTGAAAAAAACCAAAAACATGATAAAATAAAAAATGAGTTTTGTTGAGAAAAGAGGAAATGATAGTACATCAGTGGACAATCACGGCATGCTAAAGAAATGGAAAGTCAAAATGTGATAAACGGTCTCACTGATGATGTGCCACTAGGTTTTTACACTTTTAGTTGATTGTGACGAGATATAAACCTAAATTTCAAACTTACTTATATCGTGGGGAACATCTCTCAGATATATGGGTAACCCCCGAAATCTTGTTTGAAAGGTCCCTCTTTCTGAGATACTAGGTCTTTATACTCAGTGATATCTGGGGTATTATCCCGGGACTTCTGATTTTGCGGAAGCAATGGCCTAGTCCCCGTATAATACTTTCTGCTTCTTGAAATATAGCACCGCCCTCAGTACAAAAAATGATGAATCATTGCAAAATGCTAATCATGTGCTGTTGAAGAAAAAATTCTCTAAAGGGAACACACCTAAAGTCGAAGCCGTCATCTCTCTGCTGAACGGAAGTTCTGACCTGAGCTCTCACGGCCCTCTCAATTTGACCCTTTACAGATATCATATGTGGTATACTCACTTGTAAGACTGAATATTGGGATCTGGATACGGGAGTATATTCTGAGGTGGGACACGCGAATAAGTTTAAGTGCTTAAAACATTAATCTCGTATCTCGAAACAGTTGAACTTTGTATGAAAATTTAAGTGGATCAGTATACTGACAATCTAAGTGAATCGTTTAGAACTTAAAATGTTTAAAGCTTAACGGTGTTGGTGATTTATCTCATAAACTGATATGATTCTATTACATAAACTCACAAAAAATATTGTCTGTAAATATTTCTTTATTGCATTGCTTGTTATTCAAAAATCCAAAAAGATTTTTAGTGTGTTTTAGCATAAATTTTGTATAATTCAAAAAGATTTTCGACAACTGATGTTGGAGAGCTGATTTTCAAAATTACAAGTGCTAAACATGATGACATTCAGTGAGGGGGAGTCAGTTTGAAAGATGAAAAAGTGTTTGAATAGAAAAATGATATTTCTTCAAGTGGTTCATCAGTGATTAACATTGTAAAATCATTTTTTAAATATCTTATCCACAAGTGGTCATCAGAAAATATTTTAAATGTTAAAATTATGAAATTTATTGTGAGGTAGAGTTTGTGCAGGTAGGCCAGGTTGCTATCCTGGAACTGATAATGCTGATGAACTTAAGGAATCAAGAGATCTGATCAATAGATTGTAAGAGCCAGTTACAGATCTTGGGATGATAAAGAGATAAGAGCCAGAGTGTGATTCTGGAATTGAAGATTAGATCAACATACGAGGGGGAGATAGTTGATAAAGAGAAGAGAGAGATGGAGATTACTTACATTGTTAGATACTTCGGAAGAGGTCGAGAGGACTGATAGAGACTGAAGATGCGAAGACTCGACACTGAAGACTCGTCAACATTCGAGGGGGAGTCTGTTGGTGCATGCGTCTGTCGACTTCGTCTTGTATCGAGTCTTGTATGTTTGTAAATAGATCAGGGCACGTTATTCGAGAAAAATGTCAAATGTAGGGTGAGAGACAGTTTCAAACGGAATTAGATTTCGTAATTCCGCTTGAAATGTGATTCCGTTTGAACCAATTCAAGCGGAATTAGCAGCCTATAAATAGTGGTGTCTTGATTTCATTTGTAACTTTTCGGTCACTGAGTCGAAGTGCTGCCGAAGTGTCTACTCGCTGTATTTCTTTGTCAAATCAATCTAAAGACAGTTTAAAGTGATATTCTTGCTGAATTGAACTCGATACGTCTGTTTCCGCCTTTCGTATTGAGAAAAACTCTTCTGATTGACTCATTCGGGTCTAAAAACGATCCTACACCGATTTTTGTTAAAATTTATATGTTATTATTTTTATATTCGAATGTGAAATAAGGGTGTTACAAACGGACCTACATCCTCATGGATGAGCAGATTCGTAGGTTCGCATGAAGGTGTAAGGTCCATGCGAATGTGATGTTCGTTAGTTCGTACGAACGTAATTCTCTAGTCCGCACGGATGTAAACGTCTATAAATAGATGTGCGGACTAAGTGTTCGGTAACGCGTGTGACGGACTGTGAGGCGAAGCGCTGTTAAATTTATACCTTGATTGTGAATTGATTATAAAACATAGAAAATTGTGAAATCTTGTGTTTCTACCAATATATGATGGATTCCGCGCATCTGACTTAGGATTAGATATCTCCGTAAACGAAAACGTCAATCTGGAAACCAGACCTACAAATGGTATCAGAGCAGGAGGCTGGTATCTACAAAAACTACAAGACTTGGACATATAGAACATTCTTTCTACACATTTTCTTGTTTTCATGGTTAAACTGGACTGATTTTTCCAAGGATTGTGAAAAACTCAGTTTTAAACAACACATTGAAAAATCAACATAAAATTCAAACGTTTTCATGCCGAAATTTTCAAAAACGAGAAAACCAGATTTTTATCATTCGTACGGAGGTACTAGTTCGCACGAATGTAACTTCATCCGCACGAACTAAACATGTTCGCACGAAAGTGTTTTTTTATTTGTTTTTGAAAAATTGTCATTCGCACGCGTAACGCCCACTTTTTCACATTCAAAAATACAAATAATGACATACTATTTTTAACGAAAATTGGGCCTGACCCGTTCGTACTATAAGCAATTCCCTGCTTTTAACAATCACCATTCAAACTAAAATCTACGACACGTTTCAAAAGACATGAAAGTTGTAACCATACAAGATTCCATCAAAAATGTTTGTGTCCGAACTACCAAAACAAGATTTAAAATCCTAACTTACTTATGAAACATCCTAGACATAAACTTAACATTTACATTATGAAAGTGTTTTGACCCATTTACAAAGATGACTTAAACTGGAAGCGCATGAAAGGGCGATGTGGTGTGTTCGATCCAAGCTCGCCATTATCAAGAGTGAGATTCACCTACATCCATAACACAAACTTACAAGTTAGTTCGGTTAAAACATATTACTAATACATTTTGCTTTTCATCATTATTTAACACGTTACCGGGTCATTATATCTTTACATCTTTTCATTCAAACTTCTCATATGACAATTCCGTTTAACGGTTATAGCACCGTCTTAGTCTCCGTCATCATCAGTCATCCTAATTTATCCGACCCGTTCTCACGGATCATACTTATTCTTACTTTTCCAATTTTCCATACTTCACTAGTTTGGCTTATAAAAGTCATCACTATCTATCTTAATTTCATAACAATTTCATCTTACTTGACCCGTTTAACTACGGGTCAATACATCACCAAGAACACCTCATTCTCATACTTTAGACCCATTTGTACGGGTCGTCAATAAACGTTTCCCTTTTTCTACTAACAATTCGGATTAAGACATTTTACTATAAATTTCCGCATAAAACATCGAACAATTATTTACATGAGAACTAACATAAAAATCTACTTTCTACATGAGCAAAGTTCATATGAACTTACCAGAGTCGTGCACTCCTATTGCCTTTGCTTGGTTTGATTCCCCTCCTTTCTTCGACCCTATAAGGTGCATTACATACGCGTTTAGCTTTCGCGTTATACATCACTTACGCACATTTACATCATTTACCATAACGTTCATTATTCACATTTATTTTTATATTTTTATACCATCATTAGATCATCAATACTTCAATTCCTCATGTTCATACATAACCAATTCAACTCAAACATTTCATCGAACACCTTATGTGCGTACTACTCAACTAGCACAATGTATAAGCATATTAAGCACATTCCTACCAAGTCTTTCTAAAATCATGGCAATACATCATAAACACATAAATTCATCGAATATTCAGATTTCTTTAACATCAATAAGCATAATTCAAGTTCATATATCATACTACATCTATCATTACTTCAAAACCATCATAAATTTTCATGTGGGTTTCATACATAAATGGGTTTACATGAAAACATCAATATAATTCGAATTTCATACTTCATTCAAGTCTTATGGACTAATTATAACTTTCTATCATCAATATTCTTACATACATTCACGGATTACACAAAACCCACCAAATCAAACATCACCAAATCATAAATTTCGACTTACTTGATGTTGGAGATCCTCAAGTGATTAACATTCCTAGTTCATGCATACGATTAACCTTCAATTTCCCTTTCAGTTTGATGGATTTTGGGTTGTTAGGGTTTTGATTCTTCTGGCTCTTTCCCTCTCTCGATCGCACGTCCCCAGAACCCAAACACTGACCTTTTTTTATTAAGTGTTTTAATTCCACAGTTTTCATTTCGACCCCTCATTCTTTTAGAACATGCCACTTCCCTCACATTTACATACTTACTTAGTTAACTTTTAGGTATATATAAAATCTAGACTTACTAAAACTTATAAAACTTTATAAATAGTAAAAATTTATAGTTACCATTTCTTTTCCATCAAATATTGCGATTATAATTTTCATAATATGACTTACGAAATTTGGGGTGTTACAGCACGAATGTACATACTTTCGCACGAAAGTGGTTTCATCCGTTTGAATGCTTCATCCGAACGAAAGTGATTTCATTTGTACAAATCTATTTCCTTCGCACGAAAGAGACTACGTTCGTATGAATCAACTTCATTCGCACGAAAGAATTTGATCCGCACGATAGGAGATTGTCTGTTTGAAAAGATTACATTCGCACGAAAGGATTTTAATCGGTAATCAGAAATAGAAAAATAATGTCGATGATAAAGAAGAGAAATTTATTAAAGCAAGAATTCAATACGTTTACCATGATTGAAGGTGAAACTCTGCAATAGTTTGTTAACAGATTTCACATTCTTGTAGCCGAGATGAAGAGTTCAAAGTTTGAATATGAAGAAGATTTGTATACGAAAAAAATGTTGGAAGAGTTACCAAGTGAATGTGAAACATTTGTGTGGAATCTTCAATCTAATCGAAAAGAATATTCAAGATTAACTTTGGAGAAATTGATAGATAAATTGGAAGCACATGAACTAGAAGTTGAAAAGATGAAGAATGAAGTCAAAGAATCTACAACAAAGGCTTCATATTCTGAACCAGTATGCTTAAAATGTGATAAATCTAAACCAGACAATGCCAAACTTCTAAAAGATGCGGAAAGTTTGACAATAGAAAACAAAGATTTAAAACAAAATGAAAAAGATTTGAAAAATCAAATAAAATTTCTAGAAAATCAAAAATTGTTTTTAAATAATATTGTTTTTGAAAATCAAATTATAATAAATTTTCATCTTGAGAAAATAACGCAACTTGAAAATGAATTTGAGATTGCTAAAAATAAAGTTGAGAATTTAGAAAATAAATTGAAAGTTTTTGTAGCCTCGTCCTTAATGCTAGATCATATGGTTCCAAAACCGACCAAGAAAAATGAAGAACTGGGGAGGACGGGTATGAATTTTGTATCCGTGGTATTGAGTATAAACCATCGGGAAAAGGTAAATAAAAAACGGTTGTATCTAATGATACCAAAAATAAAACTCCCTCAGTTGAAATTCCAGTAAGTGAGAATGTCATCATCACAATCTTCAATTATGACAACGTCATAATTGAATAAATGGTGCGGTTTGGCCACAGTGCTCAAAATTCGAATCAAGTTTATAGAAGAAGCTGAAGTGATGACTATTACACATCAAATCAGTGTTATGATTTGAGTGTTTGGTCTGAATGAGAAGAATGGTACGACAACAGGGTGTGTTACAGCTGTGAAGAAATTGGACACATTGTTGTAAATTGTCTAAAAAAGAAATTTGTTTCAAGAAGATGATATAATTGTCAAATCAAAGGTCATGTTTCTATAGATTGTCTAATGAGATCAAAGAGAGAATCGTTGGATAAACCTCACAAGAAAGAGAAGAAGAAAGTTGATAAAGCTGGAGAAAAGCCCAAAGAATGGAAAAGAATATTATCACAAGGGCGGAAAGATAAATTGAGAAAGAAAAGAAAGAAAGTGAGAGAGTATTTAGATAAAATTTTGTCCTCGGATACAACAGCTGATTCAGATGAATGTTCTGATGAATCGTTTTGTTCTCCAAAGAGTGATCAGTTAACTAAAACGAGAAGTGAGAGAGTATTTAGATAAAATTTTGTCCTCGGATACAACAATTTATTTAGATGAATGTTCTGATGAATCGTTTTGTTCCCCAAAGAGTGATCAATCAAGTAAAACGAATTCATCAGATACAAATCTAAGGATAGAAGAGAGAACAGTGGAGATGAAAGTGATTCATCAAATAGTTATGAAACCAAAGCAAATTTGGAGAACTAAAGTTTCAGATGAAGTTTCTACCCCAGTGGAAATTTCAAAACTGTTCAATGACAAAAGAGATTGTGAATGGACTGCTATTACTAAAATTGATGAATTTGGTCAACCTAAATCCATTATGGATTGGGTTCTAATTCAAAACTAATTAAGTTCATTTGTATGTGCAGGACATCCAAGCTTCAAACAAACATCTATTCAGAAGTAGTGGTTGTTCGTGCAGAGTTTGAAGATATGAAAAAAAGGAAAAGAGATGTATTCCACTAAAAAAATGATAGTCTCGCATTCACATTCATAAAAATTCATCGTTTGGTTAAAACAGAAGATTAGTGTTTTCGTAAGAACTTAGTGCAAATTAATGTACCTTAACGTATCGGTAAGCATTATGAAAGTTTTTAGATTGAGTTTAACTGGACAACAATACCGATAATCCACATGAATTTGTTTAAACTAACTGTTTCATAAAGATCAACGGTGCAGCTGATATGACTCATTAAAACTGATATGATCTTCTGACACGTTTTCGCACAAAAACAATTATTTGTTAATAGTACATTTAAGTTTGTTTACTTTTTTTTGCATATAATACAAAACCCAAAAAGATTTTATTTCAAAATCTTCCATTATAACTAAATAATGTTGAATGTAAACAAGATTATTTAGATAATGTTTGTGTGTGGAACATTATTCAAGGGGGAGATTGTGTTTTCACTTGAAGATGTTATTCAAGAATGCTGATGAAGACTGCGGCAACAACCAAGGGGGAGACTGTTAGTGAATATGTCTGTCGCCTACGTCTTGATGTAATAGGGCTAGAAATGTCAAATATGAGTTATGTATGTAAAACAGTGTAACACTTCGCATTTTGGAACTTATTTAGAATGTTTGTTTGTATTTCTATTTATGGAAACTTCTATTCTCTTTGTATTCGTCTTTCCTTTCCAAGCATTGTAATCCAATACTTGAATCACAATGAAACTCGATGTTTTTATACATTGTGTTATACATATTTTGTACATGCTTGCTATACATTCATTACAATACTCGTTATACGTGCAAACTTGATACATACTTATACGCAAACCCATACTTGTTATACATCCAAAATTGGTTTATTGCATTTATTTATACATTTTACTTGTACATTGCACTTGTACGCTTAAAACCAACAAAAATACGTGAAAACGGAAAACTGGAAACTTCATGCGAATGGCCCAGCCCAGTCGCCCAAAGCCCATTCGCCCAAAAGCCCATTTGCTCCAACGTCAGGTCCCACTCGCGCGAACTGACTAGTCAGTTCATGCGACTGGCCTTGTCCTTTCACATGAAGGGTCTGTTTCGTTCCGTTCTGGAAAATCTCTAAGTGTTGAATGTAACTCAGGTCCCCATTTTCAATATAGACGATTCTGTGTTAACAGAGTGTGAACCGTGGAAGCCTTGGCTTCCAATCTAGTTCCACCGCCTCGCTTGAACTTGCAAACCAAACAGTCTCCTAGACCTAGAATGAGTTAACCCCGTCCAGCCTCCAACACTTGGTTCGTACCTTCTATGTTGAGACGGCACACCTGGGTTGTCCTTGTTTGGTTGTTTGGTATTTACCTTCTGTTATTTACTTCTGTTATTCATGACCAACTGGTTTGTTAACAAAGTTAACGAATTTGAGCGTTGGTGAAACATATAATGAGGTTATTACCTCCATACATGACTTTTGTAAATTCCATGACTTACTGGACTATTATTATACTAATATACTAATATACTACGTAATGTAACTTAACCAGACACACAACGTAACCGATTAATGGTTAAAGCGTTCAAAGAAATTCTGCCCAAGCAAACAAGCCCACTCGCGCGAAGGGAATTCTCCCACTTGCACGAAGGGTGCTTCCTGTTCGCACGAATGGACCATTCGCACGAACAAAGTTATGATGTCTCGATTTCCATTTATTTAAGTTCCATATTCCTCGTTACCGATTCTAATGGGAAAATCAGGACCCATGAAATCACAATAACTTAGTGTCGTAACGAGTGCATGGACGGAATATATTTTCTGTTTAATCATACTTTAGTACTTTTATACTTATACACTTTATATCTCAAAATCCGATTCCTCCGTCCGAATTCCAACAACTCACACCTTCGTTTACCCCTTGCAGGGTAACCTCGGTGTTCCTCTCGTCAACTACTTAACTCGCGGGAATAACAAACGAAGATTTGCAAAACCGTGAGTATACTCGAACACCCTTTTTACGCTTTACACTTTTGGGTGCAAATATGTTTAACTTATCAAATACACGTAATCACTTATACTTTATGCAATCACACAAATAATCCAATCATTCATGCTTAATACGTTATACTTGATTCATGATACTGGAACATTCTTATGTGATAAACTTGTAATTAACTTCATACGAGTCTCCCCTTAACATGTATAGTGCTATAGGAGTAACGCACCGCCTGTAGTCTTGTGGTCATGCTAAGTTAAACAGAACGGTCCTATCGTTGCTATGATAGGATTACGCTAGCGTTAATCTTTTAGTTGATACTTTAAACGCATGCCAGTTTTACGTTAATCTAGATAACAAGTTTTGCCACGTGGATTCATTTAAATCATTTTTATACTTATGCTATCTATTAAACTTGTATACTCGCCAATACATTGTGTATTGAAATATACTTTAAAACATGTTGCAGGTTGATGACAATGATGATCATGGAATCTAGTAGGGATTTTTAGATACACTCTTAGACTAGTAGAATTATTGTTGTATTTTGTTTCTTTAACTTATTATATTGTTTCGAACATGCTGTACTTTGATTTTGTATGTTGTACTTTGATTTTGTATGTTGTACTTGACAATTACTATCAATGAAAGGAAATCGGTTTTGATTAAATATTGTCGCAAATAGTTTTATGAAGTCTCGAGCAATCTCATCCTCGTCCCGCCCTGATGTTTCCACCATCGGTTGGGGTGTGACAGATTGGTATCAGAGCCATAACTATAGGGAATTAGGTAGAATTGCCATGTTTTACCTAGTCTATAGTTTAAGTAGCTGATAGTCCAGGATCCGACGGGATTAGACGGAAGTTTGGCTCCAATAGGACTAATTTGGTCGAATATTATTACTAAGAATGGAGTAGAAGTAGAATAATCGTCCATAAGTTGAATGCTTCATTCATACCAAAATAGTTTACATCTTTTACAAGCTAACGAAATTCTTGAGAAATTTCGCTAGCATCTCCCCTCTGGGAACTTTAAAACATGCAAATGAGTGAACCCAAGTTCCCTATTTATAAGCACTGGCTTGTCGCACGAAAGCACCAGGGACGACAGGGACACTCTCGCACAGAAGGGATTGGGGTCCTTTCTCACGAAAGACTCTTTCGTGCGAAAGGCCTGCAAAGATACAATTCCATTCCATTTTTCACACTAATCTATACAATATTCAACACATGCTCTATTTAGCCTATTCACACAGTGACACACATATAAAATATGCACCAACAAATTCCCCCTTGGCCGTCACTATCGAATCCTGATCTTTTGAAAACGAGAGTCGTGTTTTGAATATTCTACAACTTCAAGCAGGCATCTTGAAATCTTCAATTGATTCCCCTTGATTGATGATTCGGGCTTGCATTATCTTCATGATGCACAAATTCCCCCTGAAATGAATCTTCAGGTTTTCGTTCGCATGATTCCCGACCCCCTCTGATTTATTGTACTGCTATCTTCATGAATAATCATCAACTTGAAACTAATCAATGCAGCTTCTCTGTTTACGCCTTAACCACCTCCACGTTCGGTTTTAGCGCATTCCGCCTGCTTCATCCTCTGATCTTCAAAAACCTAACCAACAATTGATAGAAACTTCGAATCACCACATCGGTAAACTTCAAGTCTATTAATACCCACGAAAATCTGAAATCCCGTTTTTCGTAATCATCTTTAAGCACACTCCTGAATGATTGATCAGTGTAAACGGTAATCTCCACAAACACGAAATCTTCCTCAGATAACAAATCGTCTGGTAAAACATTCAGATCTCAAAAACATTCTTCCACGATCAGATTCACAGTCTTCCTCTTCGGTCACGATAACAGATGTATAGTCTTCTCCGTTAGTTCCAGCAACAACTTAATCAATAAACATCATCATTCCCCGGTGGTTAGTCCAAAAAATAATTACTCTGCTCGAAGATTAAGCATTCTAACACTTTAGATTATCACAAAGCTATGATATCTTTTAAGTGTCGATAATACAGTTGCATCTCCTGATGCTAATCCTGCTAACAGGCTTGACGAAGACCCGAGACTCAAACCCTAAGACATCAATCTGACCCTGATCTGTAGAATCTGAACTTCCTATGATCACCAACTAACAAATCCATATCCTATGTATCCCCAGAAAATCTGAAGTCAGAAACCACCAGAATGCTATTGCATGTCACGAATTTCAAAAATCTCAGAATTTCAATATATTCTATAAAATTTTTATTCCCCCTCATTTTTTTCAAATTCTGACTTCTCTAATCTTTATGACTGAATTTCCCCCTCAAACTTGGAAAATTGAGTCCACTATTTTCACTGAAAAACTCGACTATGCCGAAAATGTGTCATTTTTTGACCCACAAAAGTCAGTTTTTCATCATTGCGGATTTTTCAATTAGGCCCATTAATAGTATTGATAACCCATATGATAAACATACAACATAGTTATCATGACTACCCCACTATCTTCACTACTTCGTGATCGCATCTTCATATCTATTCTCTGAAGCCCCCGACGGTGTCCCCGAACAACCAGTATTGGTAGTTAAAATCTCGAAAAAAAAATTCAATCACCAAATCTTTTCTGGATACTCATCTCGTCATTTCGATCAAAAAAATTTTCAATTACCATTTTTTTAGGCATTTGGCTCATTCGTGCGAATGAAGTAGGTCCCTTCGTGCGAATGGGCTGATTTTGGAACGATGGACCTTTCGTGCGAAAGGCTGATCCTTTCATGCAAAAAGGTTTGTTCGAACGATCCAAATCACATTTTTCGATCCAAAATTCTATTTCTGTGAATTTCACGATGATGCTTCATAGATACGTGCAAAAATCAATTCCGAATCTAATGATGTCTTCAATTTCAAAATCCATCCATGAATTGACCTTCATTTTGATGTTTTACGTCTAAAATGTAAGGACCTGCACGAAATTGTCCTAAAACACTCCGTAAGTGGAAACCCGTACCCCTAAAACCCTAATTCTCATGAAAAACCAAGAAATTCAATTTTATTGATCGCTCGCGGCCGCGTAAGCCTTAAGGGAAGCTTACACGGGGCGCGACAGCTGGGAAATGTTCCGGATAACCTTTAGGCCACGTGTCTAACACATGGCAGACCTACGACATGACACGGCAGCCCTAGCCGTAGCTAGGGTGGCCCTCGCGGGCCGCGTAAGATGCTATTAGAGTTTACACGGGCCGCGACAAACTCAAATTTTGGCTATAAATGGGACGTGCATGGGCATTTCGTCTGTGCTCGAGAAAATCATCAAAATCACTATCTTTCTGCTTAAAATTTACGTTCGAAGTAGGGAAACACTGCTACGATTACGGGGTATTAACTCAATCACTGCTACGATACAATGTCTGATCGATTGAAACCGATCCGATGGATGTTTATGTGTTGCCCGAATCAGGGCTATACTTTGACATTCGTTGTGAGGGTTTTAATTTCGTGAGCTTATCTTAAATGTTGTATTAAGTTACTAACCTAGTTTCGTGTGCATTGTTATTTAACTAGGTTACGAGGCTAAATCAGTTAGGGCTGTAAACGAGCCGAGTCGAGCCGAGCTAGACCCAGCTCGAGCTCGGCTCGAACTCGATTCGAGCTGGCTCAGCTCGAGCTTGAATTTCAAATCGAGCTGAGATTTGAGGCTCGAGCTCGACTCGATTAGAATTCGAGCTAGCTTGGCTCGGCTCGATCTAACTCGAACTAACAAAGAACCGCAAAATTTACTACTTAAAAAGCCCTTAAAAATGAATTTCTTCATAGACTAAGAGCCATAATTGCCATTTAATTTAACCATATGGCTAAATATGCAAGTATAAATAGTTAATTCACTTTGTATATTGTCTTTACCGTCATTTATAGGGGAGATACTCCCTTAGTTTTTTGTATTCTAAGCGATGTGGGACAAAAAATGAAAGATGTAAACCTTATCGAGCCAGCTCATGAGCTCACGAGCCGAGCCAGGCCAAGCTCAATCTCGGCTCGTTTATAAACCGAGCCAAGCCATGCTGGCTCGTTTACAACGGAGCCAATTTCTTCGAGCTTTTTTCGAGCGAGCTGCGAGCCACGAGTTTTTTGAACACCCCTAAAATCAGTAGGAAAAGTTCTGTCTGACTAAACTTGCAATGTGAGTCATTCTATTTTTATTAAATGCTTTCGAAACCCTACTTGTTTTCAAAGTTATAATTACAGGGATTAAGTCTTTGTAAATCTTCAATTACTGCCGGTATGTGGGGTTTTGTATACATTACTTGATAATCTTCACCATTGGACAACGGGTTAGGCAATGGGTGATATGACCATAGTCGCAGATCCGGTCAAGTGACAAATACCGATTTAGGGTAATTGGTTGATATAAACATTGTAATCGCTCTTAATACTGTGATTTATAACAATGTGTTGTTTTGTGCAAATTGAATGACTCGCCGGTATTTCCCCGCTGATAAAAATCTTTTTAAACATGTTTCAGGTGATTTACTGTGAACCAGGAAAAGTGCCGCATAGCATTACCAGCTTGGATAACATGGGCAGTAAATAAATAAACATGTTTTCTTGTAAACATGGAATTTCCCCATGCAATTCCTTTATTGTAAATTATGGGGTTTGTCCCAAAAATGTGAAATAAAATAATTGGGCATTTTTAGTTAAACGATCCTGTTAATATTTCCGCTGCCAAATTTAACACCAATACCACGGGTTTCTGTCCCGCGGCTTCTAGACCGGGTAAAACCGGGACGGGGGCCGTGACAGAAAAAGGTGGTATCAGAGCCACTGATCTAAGCCAATTAAGTATTTAGAAATACTTAATTTTCCATTTTGGCTTTCTGTGATTTTGTGAAAATTTAATTTAATAAATAAAATTTTAACTTAAAATTGTATGTATTTCTTCATGTGTGCTAACAGCATGAATGAACTGTCGGAGGCACTCCGAAACTTTACTATCCTTACCACCGATATGGATACAACCGGGACCCTATCCGGCTATCAAGCAGATACTGAAGAACCAATAGTATTCCAGGCTCAGCAGCAGGAGAAACCAAAGCTGAAAACGAGGAGAAAAATCCTGGACTGGAAACGCGGACGTAGGAAGAAACCAGCTGCCCAGAAGGTTAAAAAGACTGAGGATCCGAAAGATAAAGGGAAAGGAAAGGAGATCGGGGAAAGTTCCGGGCAAGCCCAGGAAATGCCACTGTGGGAGGAGCTTGATCGCAAACTTGCAAACTGTGACCTCATCGGACCAGCCGACGAGACCCTTTTCAATTTCCCTGCCCAATCACAACTTCCAGTTAATTTGGAACTTGCTATCCCAGATCCTGTTTTCAACCACCGACTTCTACCCGGAGAATTGATGGAATGGTGGACGAGTGACTGGCAATTTCAGAACTTCATGAATAACCCCAACGTCTATTTTCCCCAGTTTGATCCTGAACCTACACCATACCCACCTATGAGCACAGAAAACTTAGCTGAACTCCGCCACTATGGCGAGGAACTGGTAGATGCGGGAAATAGAATTCGGGATGTGGGGGAGAAAATCTCATGGAAATACGATGAGCGGGAGCGTCGTTTCTGAACGGCCAGCTGACTGTGGTGGTGGTGCTTGTATAATAATAATAATAATAATAATAATAATAATAATAATAATAATAATAATAATATAAAATAATAATAGTAATAGTATAATATTGTATAATAATAATTAAAATAAAACTTTTGTAAAATAAAGGTGTGTATCGATGCATACTAATATATAAAAATATGAAAGTCGCAAAGTCGACAATTTTGGCTATACGTGTTGACGTGATTATGTGTGATTGCTTTATTGTGTTTGGTTGTTATCTATTTTGTGACAATAATTTGTATATATTGTTAATTATTCAGATGGAAAACATGGAAAACCAACCGGTCAATGAAGTTAATCAATCTGAACAAAACAATGAGGATCACTTCCTTAATAGGCAAGACATAGAAAATATCGTTGCTCAGGGAATAGCCAACGCGATCCCCGCAATCGTCGCTGCTGTTAAGAACCCCGTTGAACCTTCACAAGCCAACCACAGCAAACGTACTCGCGACGACAATTTTAGTAACAGTGTAAATGGAGGCGGCAATAATAATAATGATGTGGTTCAAGCCCCATTTCTTAAGAAAATAAAAGCTGCAACACCTGGTTGCACTTACAAAGAATTTCTTGCCTGTAAACCGGTCGAATTTGCAGGCAATGAAGGGGCAACTTCCGCACTGCGTTGGTTAGAGAAAACCGAAGCAGTAATTAAAATCAGTAAATGCGCAGAGGAAGACAAGGTTATGTATGCATCCCATCTTTTCAAGGAAGAGGCGTTAGAATGGTGGAACACGGTGCTGCAGGCAAAAGGAAGTGACGTGGCTTACGCCATGAGCTGGGAGGAATTTAAGGAATTGGTGGAAAGAAAGTTTTGTCCCGACTATGAAAAGGAACAAATGACAAATAAGTTCCTGAACCACCGGATGGTGGATGTAGACTGTCGAGGGTATACTTCAAAATTCTTCGAGTATGCAAGAATTGTACCAACTCTGGCCTCGCCAGAACCGGTACTTATTTCTCGCTATATTTGGGGTTTAATTAGCAAGATTCATGATATCGTCAAAGTTGCGAGACCCCGCACAATTGACGATGCGGTTGAATTGGCAAATACTTTAACCGACGGGTTGGTTCATTCAAGAGAAGAGAATAAGAAAAAAGAATTAGCCCAAAAGATTACCCAAGGATTTCGTGTGGGTAATAACAGTAATAATTTCAAGAAAAAGGGAACTGGACAATCTTCCACCCCGCCATTCTGCAGGAATTGTAAAAGGAAACATTTTGGAAAATGTAATGAAAATTGTAATTTCTGCAAGAGACCAGGCCACCGAGAAGAGGAATGCAGGAAGAAGTCCGTAATCTGCTACAACTGCGGCGAAACAGGGCACTTCAGGCCTGACTGACCTAAACTGGTCAAACCAGCTGATAACAAGGCCAAACCTGCTAAAGGAACTAACAAGAAAAATGCAAGAGCCTTTCAGCAGACCACGCAAGAAGCAGATCTGATCCCCGATGTGATAGCTGGTACGTTTCTGGTACACGATGTTTATGCAAAAGTATTATTTGACTCTGGTGCAAACCAAAGTTTTATAAATACTTCCTTCTGCCAAGCTCTTACGCAACCCTTAACTAAACTTAGGCAAGTTTTTACAGTAGAAACGGCAGATGGCAATTCTGTTAAAATAGATAAGGTTTTACAAGAAGGAAAGATAGAACTCCCAGGCCATAAATTTTCTGCAAACCTATTACCTATGAATTTAGCTGGATTTGATGTCGTGCTAGGAATGGATTGGTTAGTAGCCAACCATGCTCGAATCCTCTGTGATAAAAATTCCATAGAAATTCATACACCCGCAGGAGAAGTAATTTTGATTTCAGGAGATAAGCCACGTAAACCAATGAAGTTCATTTCAGTAATGAAAGTTGCTAGTTATGAATGAAAACAAGGAATAGTGTATATGATTTCGGTAATCATTAACACTAAATGTAAGGAATTTAAGGAAATCCCAGTAGTGTCAGAATACCCAGATGTTTTCCCCGAAGAGTTACCAGGATTACCACCCAATAGGGAAGTGGAGTTTAGAATTCATCTAATTCCTGGAACTACACCGATAGCCAAGGCACCCTATCGGTTAGCACCCACTGAAATGCTAGAATTGAAAAAGCAATTAGATGAATTATTAAGCAAAGGATTCATACAACCTAGTTCATCCCCTTGGGGATCACCAGTGTTGTTTGTGAAAAAGAAGGATGGATCGATGCGAATGTGTATCGATTATAGAGAATTGAATAATGTTACAATTAAGAATCGATACCTATTACCTAGGATTGATGATCTTTTTTATCAACTTCAGGGAGCTAGATATTTTTCTAAGATAGACTTGCGCTCCGGATACCATCAGCTGAAGGTACAGGAAGAAGACATACCTAAAATTGCTTTCAGAACTAGGTATGGTCATTACGAGTTTACAGTTATGCCTTTTGGATTAACAAATGCTCCTGCGGCATTTATGGACATGATGAATAGAATCTGTAAGCCGTATTTGCATAAATTTGTAATTGTCTTTATTGAGGATATACTTATTTATTCCAAAAGTCAGGATGAACACTATGAGCACCTACATGCACTCTTAACTCTGTTAAGAAAGGAAAAGCTTTACGCCAAATTCTCGAAGTGTGAATTTTGGCTACAGGAGGTGCAATTTTTAGGACACATGGTGAATCACGAAGGTATTCACGTAGATCCCTCCAAAATAGAAGCGATCACCAGGTGGAAGGTCCCGCAATCAGCTACCGAAGTTAGAAGTTTTCTAGTATTAGCTGGGTATTACAGGCGCTTCATAAGAGACTTTTCTAAAATAGTTGTTCCATTAACTAAGTTAACCTGTAAAACAGTTAAGTTTGAATGGGGACCCAAGCAAGAAGAGGCCTTTAAAATTTTAAAGCAAAGTTTAACAAACGCCCCAATTCTTGCCTTACCCGAAGGGACAGAAGATTTTGAAGTCTACTGTGACGCTTCTAAGCTAGGATTAGGATGTGTGCTGATGCAACGCAAAAAGGTAATTGCATATGCCTCAAGGCAATTGAAAAGGCACGAGGAGAATTATACAACTCATGACTTAGAATTAGGAGCAATCATTTTTGCCCTTAAGATTTGGAGACATTATCTGTATGGAAGTAAGTTTACCGTCTATACAGGTCATAAGAGCTTAAGATACATATTTGGGCAAAAAGAATTAAATATGAGGGGCAAAAGAGATGGATGGAAATTCTAAGTGACTACATCTGTGATATTCAATATCACAAAGGAAAGGCGAATATAGTAGCAGATGCCCTAAGTCATAAGTACCATGAGAAATAAAGGGAGAGTTCGTGCTCTTAGATTAAATCTACAGTTAGATTTAATGGAACAACTAAAGAATGTTCAGGAAACAACAATCAAGGATGATGCTGAAGAATGAAAGGACGAATAAAGGAACTAGAACAAGTGACTGATAGAATTTGGAAATTCCATAAGAAAATGATTTGGGTACTTAAGCAAGGAAATTTAAGAGATAAAATTTTAGAGGAAGCCCATAAATCTAGATATACCATGCACCCTGGTAACAATAAGATGTACCAAGATTTAAGAAATAACTTCTGGTGGATAGGAATGAAAAAGGACATAGCTAGATATGTCTCTAAATGTCTAACTTGTTCACAAGTTAAAGCAGAGCACCAGAAACCTTCAGGGTTACTCCAACAATTAGAAATGCCTGTATGGAAATGGGAACTAATAACAATGGACTTTGTTACTAAATTACCCAAAACCAGGAAAGGTAACGACGCGATTTGGGTAATTGTGGACCGATTAACCAAATCAGCTCATTTCCTACCAATGAATGAAACCTTTAGCATGGAAAGATTAGCAAAGTTATACGTAGACGAGGTAGTATCCTTACATGGAGTCCCAATCTCCATAGTATCGGATAGGGATAGTCATTTCACTTCGCATTTCTGGACAAGTTTCCAAGAAGCAATGGGGACCCGACTGAATTTAAGTACTGCATACCATCCCCAAACAGACGGACAAAGTGAAAGGACGATCCAAACCTTGGAAGACATGCTCAGGGCATGTGTCATAGATTTTGGTGGAAACTGGGATGACCATCTACCCTTAATCGAATTCTCCTATAACAATAGTTATTATACCAGCATAGAGGTTGCTCCGTTCGAAGCATTGTATGGACGAAAATGTAGAACTCCTGTATGTTGGGCAGAAATAGGAGAAGCCCAATTATCAGGTCCCGAAATTGTGCAAGAAACCACCGACAAGATAACTCAGATCAAAGAAAGACTAAAAATAGCTCGAGATCGCCAAAAGAGTTATGCAGACAATCGACGTAAGCCGTTAGAATTCCAGGTTGGAGACAAGGTACTCTTGAAAGTTTCTTCTTGGAAAGGAATCGTTCGATTCGGTAAGAAAGGAAAGCTAAGTCCAAGGTACATAGGACCATTCCCAGTGATCCAGCGGATAGGACCACTTGCCTATCGCTTACAACTACCAAAAGAGCTAGCTGGGGTACATGACGTGTTTCATGTATCCAATCTCAAGAAATGTCTATCTGACGAATCCCTGGTAATACCTCTTCAAGACATCGAGGTAAATGAAAAGTTGAAATTTGTTGAGAAACCACTCCAAAATAGAGGACAGAAAGGTCAAATTCCTTAAGCACAAGAGACTGGTGCTAGTCAAAGTAAAGTGGAATTCAAAAAGAGGACCTGGGTATACCTGGGAACTAGAATAGGAAATGAAGAGGAAGTATCCTTACCTGTTTCAGTAAATCTCGAGGACGAGATTTTAAATAAGGTGGGGAGGATATAAGGACCTGCACGAAATTGTCCTAAAACACTCCGTAAGTGGAAACCCGGACCCCTAAAACCCTAATTCTAATGAAAAACCAAGAAATTCAATTTTATTGATCGCTCGCGGGCCGCATAAGCCTTAAGGGAAGCTTACGCGGGGCACGGCAGCTGGGAAATGTTCCGGATTGTGACAACTCGAAATTTAGAACCTTTCGTTGTGTGCTTGAACGTTTAGTGACTAACTGATTTGATAATTTAATGAATACATGCGAACTTATATGATTATGCGTTGTGTTATGTGTATGCTTATGTGTATGTATGCGGGTATGTATATGAACCGAGTGAACCGTAACATATGGGCCGGTTGGTCACACACACCCTTAGCCCATTCGAAGACCCATTAGGGTGCACCCATGTGGAACAACTATATAACCTTAGTGACCATCCATGTTTACCATTTTGGACAACACACTCACTCACACACACACTCTCCACTCTCCCTCACCAAAACCCTAAACCACAACATCACCTCTCCTCCCTCGCTCTCGGATTCAAACCGGAGACATTAGGGGCTCTCGGATCGACACACACACACCCGTTTGGAAGCTTCATACTCACCTTTGAAACCCATCAACCGGTTAGTGTTTATGATATTTGTTGGTTAGTGATTCTTATTATATATTCGGTTGTTGTTAATGATGATGAATCTTGTGTGACTTGATAATATGGTGGTTTGTTAAGTTTATGCATGATGATGTTAATAAGCTATCATACTATGATTCCGGATTTGATTACATGATGAGTTAATAATATCTTATGTCTAAAAGTGATTTAAACCATGTTGTGGATGTTCATGAAATCGGCCTTCACATGTATGTTAGATAATGCTCATTTAAACCGGATTTGTATACTCTTGTGTTAAGAACCGAAAGCTTACTATTAGAGTGATTTATTGTGTTGATAGCATGGATGTTGATAGGTTGTGCATGATTTCATTTGATGATATACTTGAATATTAGATGAACACGATGAATGTATGAAGAACTTGATGAACATGATATGAATGTGGCTGAATATTTGAAATCTGTTGTGTTTGATCCATTTTTGGTTAGGATTAGACAAACAAACATGTTTAAGTGGATAGTACAAACCATTTCATGAAACCAAATTTCCATTGGATAGTACACTGTGCAGAATCAGCTCCTGTCCAACCGAAACCTCCAGTTGCGACTCGAAACCACCGCATGGTGAGTCGAAATCTCCTGGTTGTGACATCGGTTGCGAGTCGCAAACACCCGGTTGCGACTCGAAACCACACTTAATCAGCACACAAACCGTATGACTCGAAACCCCGGTTACGAGTCCGGTTGCGACTCGAGACCAAAACAGCACGAACCGAGACCATGATTGCGACTCAGGTTGCGAGTCGCAAACGCCTAGTTGCGACTCGAGACTATACGCAGATACACGCTGTTTGGGCTTGCACCTCATTTCGGACTTAAGTGATTGGGCCGGACCTTTGGGCCTAAGGCAGGGACCTTATACGTACTGTTGTTTATGAATGATTATTTGGGCTGCTATGGATGAACTTGCATGCAATGTGCTAGCATACGTGTAGAACATACGTGCAATACGTGGTTTGAACCTGACTTGTATGATACAACTATGATAGGACGTGAGTAGCCACAACATTGCTTGTTTGACTTTTCTGTGTTTCTACCGAGCAAACCAAGGTGAGTTCACACCCTCTACAAAGCATGGGATTCCCAGGGGTCGGGAATTGGGGTTAAGGAACATGGGTTCCTCGTCCTCCTTGGGTAGGACAGCAAAGGTTCAGGAATGTAATTCCTCGTCCTCACGGACAGATAACTCGTACTAGACCAAAACTCTATCACGAAGTCCCTCATTTTTATATCGACTTAATCGCCGGGCCAATGGCGAGCGGGTCATTAGTTAGATAGCGCTATTTAGGTCTGACAAACCTCACACCGTGCCGCAGAGGACGGGCGTGAACTAATGGATCTGAGGCACGTCAATGATGATAGACATTGACAGTTTCAGGGCACATAAACATGACTACAGTCAGCAGTCGATATGGTAACGAGTCTAGTGTATACATGGGGTAGCCCCCACGGCCGAAATGCCAGATAACTAACACGGGGTAGCCCCCACGGCTGGATTGCCAGAGTAACCGGGAATAAACAAGTCACACTTTTTAACTATGGGGTAACCCCCACGGCAGGATGCCAGATAAAGGAAACTGTTTTCGAAACAACTTAAAACGAACACCCAACCGTGAACTCACTCAACTTGTTGTTGACTCGTTACTACATGCTTTGCAGGTCCTTAGGTTTCTTAGCTGGAGCTTGCATGGAGGAGGATCGTTGTGGGATATGGACGTTTGTGTGCCATGTTAAACTTTGAAATAATTAAACTTATGTTTTGATTTGAGACTTATGTTTCCGCTTGCAACTTAACTATGTTTTGTTTGAACACCAATTGTATTGGTCGGATTTTTATAACTACTTATATGCTTGTTCAATATGATTGGTGGCTGGATCCTGGTCAGTCACGCCTCCAAGCGGTAGTACTCCGCGGGTGGATTTTGGGGGTGTGACAGATTGGTATCAGAGCCATTGGTTATAGAGAACTTGGTTTTAATAAAGGAAAAAGGGTTTTATTAAAATCAGACTATAACCTGTACAGTGCTCAACGGTCCACAACGATGCTTCACTCCACATGCAAGGCTCGACACTCTAGGTGATATGGTCTGTGTATATTGCCTACTTGTTAGTTACATAGTACATTGCTTACGGTATGCTTGGTTAGTATAACTACTGTTGCTGGAACACGTGCGTGGTTACTCTCTTTTATCGTCGTACTTTCGCGAACCCCTCTCACTCACGTTCTTCTTGATATGAAGATCATGTCTGGACGCGTTAACCTGACACAAGCCCAGTTGACGGCTCTGATCAACGAACGAGTTGCCGCAGCAGTTGCAGCTGCACACGCAGGAGGTATATCCTGCAGTCCGAACTCATTCTAGGATCTTTAGAATCCTACTCTCGTGAACCAACCTTTGTGTTAAACTCTGTCTTTTCTTTCACCTACGATAGGTCAGCACGTTCAGCCACCCGTGTGCACTTTTAAGACTTTCACGGACTGCCGACCAACTACTTTTAGCGGCACTGAAGGAGCAGTAGGTCTCCTACACTGGTTTGAGAAACTAGAATCTGTCTTCGAAATGTGTGAATGCCCTGAGGCGCGCAGGGTGAAGTATGCTACTGGTACTCTCGAGGGTTTAGCCCTCACGTGGTGGAACGCTCAGGTTCAGATGCTGGGGTTGGTTGCTGCCAACGCCACCCCTTGGGAAACTTTTAAGGAAATGATCAAGGAAGAATACTGCAGTCGTGATGAGATTCACAAACTGGAAGTGGAGTTCTTCAACCTCAAGATGACGGGGTCGGAAATTGAAGCTTATGTGAAAAGGTCGAACGAACTGGCAATTCTGTGTCCTACTATGGTGGATCCTCCCATCAAACGCATCGAACTATTTCTTCAAGGCTTAGTGCCAGAAATCCAAAGTCATGTGACTTCAGCGAACCTCGCCACCTACCAGCAAACTGTACAGTTGGCTCACCGTCTCACGGATCAGGCGGTGGAGCAGAACAAGTTACCAAAACGCATAGGTGCTGCAACTACTTCTGGTACCTCTAGTGACAACAAACGAAAATGGGATGGAACTTCAAGTAAGGGTTCGACTTCTGTTCAGTCCCAGTCTCAGCAGAGGAAGACTGATGACTACAAGAGCCCTAATCAGCAATCGTCTGGTGGTCAAGGCCATGGTGGGTACAAAGGAAATCACCCCAAATGCAATCGCTGCAGCCTGCACCACAGCGGGCCATGCACTAGGGGCAGCTGTCATCGGTGCAACAAGCCTGGTCACGCTGCAAAGGATTGCAGGAGCTTATACCCCGCCAATCAGAATCGTCATCAAGCTCAACAGAATCAACGCCAGCAGCAGCAGCAAGGTGATAACAAAGGGTGCTTTCAGTGTGGAGCTGAAGGCCACTTCAAGAGAGATTGTCCTCAACTGAACAGGAACCAGAACAACAACAACAACAACAACAATAACAACAATCAGGGGAATGGTAACAATGGGAACAACAACAACAATGGCGCCAGGGGGCGGGTGTTTGTGATCGGCCAAGGTGAAGCAAGGAACGACCCCAATGTTGTGGCGGGTAAGTTCCTTCTCGACGACTTTTACGTTTCAGTTTTATTTGATTCGGGTGCCGATACTAGCTACATGTCACTAGAAGTTAGTCGAATGCTTAAGCGTATTCCAACCCCTTTGAACAACAAGCACACCGTAGAGCTAGCAAATGGTAAGAGTTTAGAAGCCACACACGTAGTCAAGGGTTGTAAACTCATTCTCGCTGACCAGATCTTCTCTATCGACCTCATTCCTATTGTCTTGGGTAGTTTCGACGTTGTCATTGGGATGGATTGGTTATCCCAACACCGAGCAGAGATTCTTTGCAACGAGAAGGTTGTCCGTATTCCAGGTCTCGATGGTGAACCTCTCATGATTCATGGCAACAAGAGGAGTGCTGTTGAGAACGTCATTTCTCTCCTTAAGGCCCAAAAGTGCTTGCGAAAGGGCCACACTGCTATTTTGGCTCTCATTACTGACACCTCAGAAAAAGAGAAAAATATTGAAGATTTCCCAGTTGTACGCGATTATCCAGAGGTATTTCCTGAGGAATTACCTGGTCTTCCGCCTCATCGCCAAGTCGAGTTTCAGATCGAACTAGCTCCTGGAGCTGCGCCTATAGCTCGTGCACCTTATCGTCTAGCCCCATCAGAGTTGAAAGAACTCTCCACGCAACTACAAGAGCTCCTGGATAAGGGTTTTATTCGTCCTAGCTCATCGCCCTGGGGAGCTCCAGTGCTATTTGTGAAGAAGAAAGACGGTACTTTCAGAATGTGCATCGATTACCGGGAACTCAACAAGGTGACGGTGAAGAACCGTTATCCTCTACCGCGTATCGACGACTTATTCGACCAGCTGCAAGGATCGAGCTACTATTCGAAGATCGATTTGAGATCGGGTTATCACCAGCTGAGAGTCCGGGAAGAGGACGTCTCCAAAACAGCTTTCAGAACTCGATACGGGCACTATGAGTTTTTGGTCATGCCTTTTGGGATGACAAACGCACCTGCGGTTTTCATGGACTTGATGAACCGAGTGTGCAAGCCTTACCTGGACAAGTTCGTTATAGTCTTCATCGACGACATCCTGATCTATTCCAAGAGTCGGGAGGAACACGAGCAGCATCTGCGACTTATTCTGGAACTCCTTCGAACAGAACAGCTTTACGCAAAGTTCTCGAAATGCGACTTCTGGCTTCGAGAAGTCCATTTCCTAGGCCACGTGGTGAACAAGGATGGGATTCATGTTGATCCATCCAAGATAGACTCGATTAAGAACTGGCCTGCACCTCGTACACCAAAGGAAATTCGCCAATTCTTGGGTTTGGCGGGATACTACCGGAGATTCATAAAGGATTTTTCTAAGATTGCACAGCCCCTCACCTCACTAACGCAGAAGGGCGTTGTTTATCACTGGGGAAACGCACAGGAGTTGGCATTTCAGCACCTAAAGGATAGACTTTGTAGCGCACCTATCCTTTCCTTGCCGGAAGGCACAGACGACTTTGTGGTTTACTGCGACGCATCAATTCAGGGTCTTGGTTGCGTGTTGATGCAACGAGATAAAGTTATAGCCTACGCTTCACGCCAACTCAAAGTTCGCGAAAAGAACTACACTACGCACGACTTAGAGCTGGGAGCTGTTGTTTTTGCACTTAAGTTATGGCGGCATTACCTGTATGGTACGAAGTGCGCCATCTACACCGACCACAGGAGCCTTGAGCATATCTTCAAGCAGAAAGAACTGAAAATGCGGCAACGACGATGGGTCGAACTACTGAATGACTACGAGTGCTCAATCAGATATCACCCGGGCAAAGCCAATGTTGTGGCTGACGCCCTTAGCCGAAAGGACACTGCACCAAGGCGCGTGCGAGCCTTACAACTCACGATCCACTCTAGTCTCCCTTCCCAGATACGAGCAGCTCAGATAGAAGCACTGAAACCAGAAAACGTCAGGGCTGAGGCCCTACGCGGATCAAGGCAACGATTAGAACAGAAGGAAGACGGTGCTTACTACGTAACGGGACGCGTTTGGGTCCCACTCTATGGCAACCTACGAGAGCTTGTGATGGACGAAGCACACAAGTCTCGCTACTCGGTACATCCTGGATCAGATAAAATGTACCACGACATCAAAACTACGTACTGGTGGCCTAGCATGAAGGCCCACATAGCAACTTACGTCAGCAAGTGTTTGACTTGTGCGAGAGTCAAGTCCGAATACCAGAAACCCTCAGGCCTGCTCCAACAACCAGAGATACCTCAGTGGAAATGGGAGCAAATTTCCATGGATTTTGTTACTGGCCTACCTAGATCCCAGCGCGGGAACGATACTATTTGGGTGATCGTGGATCGACTCACAAAATCTGCACACTTCTTGGCTATCAAGGAGACGGATAAGTTCTCCACTCTTGCAGAAATATACCTTAAGGAAGTCGTTTCGAGGCACGGGGTGCCCACCTCTATTATCTCGGATCGAGATGCACGTTTTACTTCAGAGCTGTGGCAAGCAATGCACAAATCCTTTGGCTCACGATTAGATATGAGCACAGCGTATCACCCTCAGACGGACGGGCAGTCCGAGCGCACTATTCAAACCTTAGAAGACATGCTTCGTGCATGTGTAATCGACTTTGGCAACCGCTGGGAAAAGCATCTGCCACTTGTGGAATTCTCGTACAATAACAGCTACCACACCAGCATTAAAGCTGCTCCGTTTGAGGCATTGTATGGACGTAAATGCCGATCTCCTCTTTGCTGGGCAGAGGTGGGAGATAGTCAGATCACTGGTCCAGAATATGTGGTAGATACAACCGAGCAAATCGCTCAGATACGAAAACGCATGACGGCCGCTCGTGAACGTCAGAAAGTTTACGCCGACATGGGCAGGAAACCGCTTGAGCTCCAGGTTGGGGAGCGTGTACTACTCAAAGTTTCACCCTGGAAGGGTGTGGTTCGTTTTGGTAAACGCGGCAAACTCAACCCACGATACGTTGGACCCTTCGAAGTCATTGAGAAAATAGGCAGGGTGGCCTACAGACTCAACTTACCAGCGGAACTCGGTGTAGTTCACAACGTTTTTCACGTGTCGAATCTGAAGAAGTGTCCGTCAGATGAGACCCACGTAGTTCCTCTGAAGGAACTCACTATCGACGAGCAGTTACGATTCGTCGAGGAACCAGTCGAAATCACGGACCGGGATGTTAAGGTCCTCAAGAGCACCAGAATACCTCTCGTTCGAGTTCGTTGGAACTCACGTCGCGGCCCAGAGTTCACCTGGGAGCGCGAAGATCAGATGAAACAAAAGTATCCCCAACTGTTCGCAAACAGTTCACCCACTACTGAGGCTGAAGCTACGGAATTTCGGGACCAAATTCCAGATCAACGGGGGGTGGATGTGACACCCCAGGAAAACCAGGAAAACCATACAACTTAACTAGCTTCCTCAGTGAGTGCTTATCAAATTTCGGGACGAAATTTCTTTCAACTTGGGGATGATGTGACAACTCGAAATTTAGAACCTTTCGTTGTGTGCTTGAACGTTTAGTGACTAACTGATTTGATAATTTAATGAATACATGCGAACTTATATGATTATGCGTTGTGTTATGTGTATGCTTATGTGTATGTATGCGGGTATGTATATGAACCGAGTGAACCGTAACATATGGGCCGGTTGGTCACACACACCCTTAGCCCATTCGAAGACCCATTAGGGTGCACCCATGTGGAACAACTATATAACCTTAGTGACCATCCATGTTTACCATTTTGGACAACACACTCACTCACACACACACTCTCCACTCTCCCTCACCAAAACCCTAAACCACAACATCACCTCTCCTCCCTCGCTCTCGGATTCAAACCGGAGACATTAGGGGCTCTCGGATCGACACACACACACCCGTTTGGAAGCTTCATACTCACCTTTGAAACCCATCAACCGGTTAGTGTTTATGATATTTGTTGGTTAGTGATTCTTATTATATATTCGATTGTTGTTAATGATGATGAATCTTGTGTGACTTGATAATATGGTGGTTTGTTAAGTTTATGCATGATGATGTTAATAAGCTATCATACTATGATTCTGGATTTGATTACATGATGAGTTAATAATATCTTATGTCTAAAAGTGATTTAAACCATGTTGTGGATGTTCATGAAATCGGCCTTCACATGTATGTTAGATAATGCTCATTTAAACCGGATTTGTATACTCTTGTGTTAAGAACCGAAAGCTTACTATTAGAGTGATTTATTGTGTTGATAGCATGGATGTTGATAGGTTGTGCATGATTTCATTTGATGATATACTTGAATATTAGATGAACACGATGAATGTATGAAGAACTTGATGAACATGATATGAATGTGGCTGAATATTTGAAATCTGTTGTGTTTGATCCATTTTTGGTTAGGATTAGACAAACAAACATGTTTAAGTGGATAGTACAAACCATTTCATGAAACCAAATTTCCATTGGATAGTACACTGTGCAGAATCAGCTCCTGTCCAACCGAAACCTCCAGTTGCGACTCGAAACCACCGCATGGTGAGTCGAAATCTCCTGGTTGCGACATCGGTTGCGAGTCGCAAACACCCGGTTGCGACTCGAAACCACACTTAATCAGCACACAAACCGTATGACTCGAAACCCCGGTTACGAGTCCGGTTGCGACTCGAGACCAAAACAGCACGAACCGAGACCATGATTGCGACTCAGGTTGCGAGTCGCAAACGCCTAGTTGCGACTCGAGACTATACGCAGATACACGCTGTTTGGGCTTGCACCTCATTTCGGACTTAAGTGATTGGGCCGGACCTTTGGGCCTAAGGCAGGGACCTTATACGTACTGTTGTTTATGAATGATTATTTGGGCTGCTATGGATGAACTTGCATGCAATGTGCTAGCATACGTGTAGAACATACGTGCAATACGTGGTTTGAACCTGACTTGTATGATACAACTATGATAGGACGTGAGTAGCCACAACATTGCTTGTTTGACTTTTCTGTGTTTCTACCGAGCAAACCAAGGTGAGTTCACACCCTCTACAAAGCATGGGATTCCCAGGGGTCGGGAATTGGGGTTAAGGAACATGGGTTCCTCGTCCTCCTTGGGTAGGACAGCAAAGGTTCAGGAATGTAATTCCTCGTCCTCACGGACAGATAACTCGTACTAGACCAAAACTCTATCACGAAGTCCCTCATTTTTATATCGACTTAATCGCCGGGCCAATGGCGAGCGGGTCATTAGTTAGATAGCGCTATTTAGGTCTGACAAACCTCACACCGTGCCGCAGAGGACGGGCGTGAACTAATGGATCTGGGGCACGTCAATGATGATAGACATTGACAGTTTCAGGGCACATAAACATGACTACAGTCAGCAGTCGATATGGTAACGAGTCTAGTGTATACATGGGGTAGCCCCCACGACCGAAATACCAGATAACTAACACGGGGTAGCCCCCACGGCTGGATTGCCAGAGTAACCGGGAATAAACAAGTCACACTTTTTAACTATGGGGTAACCCCCACGGCAGGATGCCAGATAAAGGAAACTGTTTTCGAAACAACTTAAAACGAACACCCAACCGTGAACTCACTCAACTTGTTGTTGACTCGTTACTACATGCTTTGCAGGTCCTTAGGTTTCTTAGCTGGAGCTTGCATGGAGGAGGATCGTTGTGGGACATGGACGTTTGTGTGCCATGTTAAACTTTGAAACAATTAAACTTATGTTTTGATTTGAGACTTATGCTTCCGCTTGCAACTTAACTATGTTTTGTTTGAACACCAATTGTATTGGTCGGATTTTTATAACTACTTATATGCTTGTTCAATATGATTGGTGGCTGGATCCTGGTCAGTCACGCCTCCAAGCGGTACTACTCCGCGGGTGGATTTTGGGGGTGTGACACGGATAACCTTTAGGCCACGTGTCTAACACGTGGCAGACCAATGGCATGACATGGCAACCCTAGCCGTAGCTAGGGTGGCCCTCGCGGGCTGCGTAAGATGCTATTAGAGTTTACGCGGGCAGCGACAAACTCAAATTTTGGCTATAAATGGGAAGTGCATGGGCATTTCGTCTGTGCTCGAGAAAATCATCAAAATCACTATCTTTCTGCTTAAAATTTACATTCGAAGTAGGGAAATGATGCTACGATTACGGGGTATTAACTCGATCACTGCTACGATACAATGTCCGATCAATTGAAACCGATCTGATGGATGTTTAAGTGCTGCCCGAATCTGGGCTATACTTTGTCATTCGTCGTGAGGGTTTTGATTTCGTGAGCTTATCGTAAATGTTGTATTAAGTTACTAACCTAGTTTCGTGTGCATTGTTATTTAACTAGGTTACGAGGCTAAATCAGTAGGCAAAGTTCTGTCCGACTAAACTTGCAATGTGATTCATTCTATTTTTATTAAATGCTTTCAAAACCCTACTTGTTTTCAAAATTATAATTACAGGGATTAAGTCTTTGTAAATCTTCAATTACTACCGGTATGTGGGGTTTTGTATACATTACTTGATAATCTTCACCATTGGACAACGGGTTAGCCAATGGGTGATATGACCATAGTCGCAGATCCGTTCGAGTGACAAATACTGATTTGGGGTAATTGGTTGATATAAACATTGTAATCGCTCTTAATACTGTGATTTATTGTAACAACCCGCACTTACGTGCGATGTTGCTACTCGATATACTCGTTACGCCTAGCACCAGAGATTCGGATCATAATGTAACTATATCGCATGTTTTCGCAATACATTATCACTACATCGCATCGCAAACACTAACACTCACGGTGACACTGAGTGAGGACCTATTCTACCCTCCTCGGTGGTCGTGATGTGTCGAAACGTAAACAATTAACGCTAACAAAGACTCTCGGGTGAGTGTTATAGCTCCAGTCGTCGTGACGATGATGACAATACGAGTGAACGGTACCCCGTCAGTCATTGTGGCACAACACACAATAACGTTCACGATGACATCGAGAAAGGACCTATACTACCCTCCTCGATGGCCGTGAAATGTCGCTAATAATCGCATACTCGAATCGAAAACCATTTGTTATATCGAAACTGTGGAATATGAATACGTATATACGACCCTTTAGTGATAAATTATAATAAATAAATAAATAATAATATAAATATATGGAAATGTGGCCCAAACTATCGCAACGCACCAAAAATGAGGATCGAAAGGCCAACGTACGGATGGGCCAGCCGAACGGCTGGGCCAACCGATCGGACGGGCCAGCCGAACGACTGGGCCAACCGATCGGACAGGCCAGCCGAATGGCTGGGCCAACCGATCGAACAGGCCTGCACTTCCTTCCCTCCTTGCCTATAAATACCCCATTGTCACATCAAGCACACATGCTGTGACTGTTGCTGTTCGACCAGACGTTCCAACACCTTTATCTCTCGATTTCTCGCGATTCTTGAAAGTTTTCAACTCAAACCTTGTACTTCCTTGGTCTATAACCAATTCTACACCCTTCTACCTTTTAAATCTACACTTTTAACCGTGAAATCTCTGGATATTGGGCATTCTAGGGTGATGTCATCCCAAGCAAGAATGACCCAGATCTGAGTGATTTCCATACGTTTTTACATAAATCTAGTCTAAACCTACATTTTCTAATCAAAGAGTTATGTGATTGCTATAGATTGAGGTGTTCTAAGGATGATGTCATCATAAGTTCACATGAACTTCAATATGTGGCCTCATTCTTACCATAAACAGCTCGGATCTAAGCGATTTCACATGCTTGCATAACAATTCCACCTAAATCTATGTTAACTAACCAAAGTGTGTGTGTTTTCGGGTTAAACACGGGAAAGACCATCAAAAACGACCAGATCTGATAGAACGGGGTGGTACCCGGCCGTTAGAACGGGTCGGATTTGATGGGGTTTCGGTAGTTTAACACAAGGACACCCCATCTCAGTCAAATCACCTGAAATCTTTCCAAAACCCATCAAGTGTGACACGATCAGGACGATGGAACGAATTGCCGTCCGATCGGACCACATGGTAACCGATCGGACAACATGCTGACCAATCGGCTAGCATGTAAACCAATCGGACAACATGCTAACCGATCGGACACCATGTTAACCGACCGGACAACATGCTAACCGATCGGACACCATGTTAACCGACCGGATAACATGGTAGCCGAACGGACCACATGTCCAGCCAACCGGACGAGCCAAGCATCAATGTCCAAACCAATTTTGGTTCTCTCGCCACCATTTAACGCACTATTCACCGTTTAACGATCTGTAACCAGGATAACTCAGACGTACTCTCAATCGATCCAAATCAAGTTGTGTCTACTTGTCGATTACGCACTGTGAGTATACTTGACCCCTTTTTAATCGCATTTTGGGTGTAACATACGTTTCTAACAAATCGAACTTACCAAATGAATTATTCAATCAATTGAACTATCACTTGCGAATAACTGTTATGCATAGATATACGTGATGCTAGTTGCATATGTGCTAGGGCTTATACTCGCGACGTCCCACCAAGACTAGTATAGTACTATTGCGCCCGACGGGGTCTAGTTTGCCATCGCATATTCGAGCATCGAGGACTTAGTTGGTAGTATCAGCTTTGTGAGTGTATATGTCGTGTGTTACGTTTATGCATATGGAAATTCGCTACACTTTTTATCTATTACACTATACATATCAAACATGTATACTCGCCAATACTTTTGTATTGACAAATATTTTAACGTATGTTGCAGGTTAGATCGCAGACTATATCAAATCAAGCTAAGGAGTCTAGAAACTCAACTAAAATCTAGGTTATCGGATTTGCATTGTTCGAGAGGACAAGAAATCTGTGATAACTTATGTGATTGTATTATTTGTTAGTATGGGATAACGAATGTATTAAATATTATCGCAATATAGTTGTTATGGATTCTCTTGAGCAATCTGATTCGCCTAGTGCCGTGCCCCGATGATTCCGCCATCGGTTAGGGTGTGACAGATTGGTATCAGAGCCATAACTATAGGGAATTAGGCCAGACTCGACCTAGTCCGGGTCGACGTCTTAGAGATTGACCTACTCTATAGTCTAAGTACCAACAGGCCGACTCGTACGAATCCAGTAGGGTTTGTATCGGGCCTACTTGATACTCTCGATCGAAATTGCTAAAAGCTACAACTTTGTGTGAACACGCGCACTACAGCTTCACACGAAGGTGCCTTTCCTAAGGCCGGAATACTACTTATCCTTTCCTAAGGCTGACACAATACACATGTTTTCAAGAATATTCGCATATCACAATCGAGCGATCCAGTCGAGACCAGGTGTGAAAACCAAGAACTCTCGATAGGACTGCTCACTCAGCGCATTTTTCTAGCACGAGAACCTTTCATCGAGTTAGGAGTGACATCCACATCTCGACGAAGATCTACATTTTGAAATCTAGTGGAACTCATGAATTTATTCGAAGAGCATAACCACAATTAGGAACGAAACTATTAAGTCAGGGGTGAAACCCGTACCTTAATAAGCCGTTCCACTCTCTATAAACTGGTTTACAAAAAGCTCTCACCAAGGACTTGACTAACACGATAGCTCGAGCCACGCGATGACTAGGAAGACGAATGCCATGAGCTGCATCCCGGTGGAAGCATGAAGTTTTCTAGGTCAACGCGCGTGCACGAACTTTTCGAATACAGCCGGGATACCTTGGGTAGTCGACGCCTAAACACCCAAGGCACACTATCATAGAACCACAAATTTTACAAATGGTTGGAACTTATTTACGTTTTGAAACTTTACGCTTTATCAATTTCTCGATTTAACGATTTTCACTCCCTGCTTTATAAACGCACAAGTCGCACAGCCATCGCAATCTAAAATGAAGCCCGAATGTTCGCAACAAAACTAATGCATAATCTATCGTCTTCGCTCTCGCTTTCTCGCTTCAACGCGTCCTCGCTTATTCTAAGTCGATCTGTATGTGTATGATTACAAATTACAATTATATAAATACATATAAGTACATATAAACAACAAGTCATTGTGTGAGAACTTAGGAATTTCGTGTTTCCTATGTGGCTCCTATGTGAATCGCATTACTATTATACTATCGCATCAAGTTTTGAACGCGCTCAATCGCATCGCAAAACTCAAAAAAATCATTATGATCGAATCTCACTCCAAGTCTCTTTCTGCCTAGATGCCTTCCAACAACTCTACTTCGAGAATGTTAGCAAAGAGACGGGCCAAACGAAGGGGCGAAAAGAGGATTGCCTCACTTGTGACCAGGGAAGTGGTCAAAGTCATTCCTCAGATTGCCACACGAGTGCACTCTCTTATCAACTCTTGAACTTCGGAAGACGCTAAGACAGAAGAGCCGCAATCTACGTTTCTCTACAAACACTTCAAAGCCTGTGATCCGATGGTCTTCACGGGCGAAGGAGGTGTTTCTCAACTACTCCAGTGGTTCGACTCTATCGAAGTTACCCTTCGTCAAAGTGGGTGTCCCGATAGTTTCCGTACTACTTGCGCCACCGGAGTATTTCAATCACGAGCACTCGACTGGTGGACCGTCGAACGTAACAAACGTGGGATCTCTGCGGCATATGCTCTCTCCTGGGATGAGCTGAAAGAGCTCATGAAGAAGGAATATTGCCCTCCCCACGAGATTCAGAAATTGGAAGACGAATTTTGGAAAATCAAGCAAACCAAAGGTGACAATGCTGGCTACACCGCAAGGTTCAAACAGCTTAGCATAATCTGCCCAGGTCAGGTCAACACTTCAGAAAAGGCCATCGCGAAGTACATTCGTGGCTTGCCTGAGTGTGTGGGTGATTTTGTCGAGGCTGCAAGGCCAGCTACCATCGAAGAAACCTACCGCTTAGCCGCAGAAATCAACAACAAACGACTCATGGAAGAGTTTTCCTCCAAGAATTCTGTCAAGCAAGTTTATCAAGCGACCACCATAAACTCTCTAGACGATCCTGTCAACGATTCTCCTGACGGATCTGCTAACGATTCTCCTGATGAATCTGCTGACGATTCATCTGACGGATCTGCTAACGATTCTCCTGATGAATCTGCTGACAATTCATCTGACGAATCTGCTGCCGATTCTTTTGGAAAATCTGCCGACGGTTCTCCCAACGACAAATCGGCCAAAGACACTGCAAGTGAGTCCTCAGACGAATCCTCCAACGACGACACCTCTTCGCAGGATACCGACAAACCCAGCCGCAAACGAAAGATTTCAAGCCCGAGCTCATCAACAACCGAACTGCTGCAACCGAAACCTCTTCGAACAGTTCCAGTATTTCCAAAACGAGCTTACACTGGAGCTCATCCCCAGTGTTACTCATGCACCTATCATCATCCAGTTGGGGCTGACTGTCGCTATTGTAGTAACTGCAACCGTTACGGTCACTTCACCCGCAACTGCCGCATCGAACCGTGAACTTGAGTACAACAACAACAGCTCCAACAAAAGTCTTCAGCATCAGACATCTAGCAAGCGTAGGATAAAGTTGTAATTATACGATTTTTGACGTTAATTTCTAAGTTTTGAACCTACTCTATTACTCGATGTTGCCACTATGCGTAAACCTTAACTCTTGTTTCCGTTTTCTCTATCACACTCTAGTCGTCGCACTTAAACTAGGTTCACACGCATACTATATACTACATCACGAAATAATGTGTTTTACCCTCACTACACTCTTAGAACGAGGTACGATAAACATGCAAGGAACGATTAATCACGGGTGCACACGGGATTATTTGGGTCAGTGCACGGAGATCGTAGTAAATTCTAAGGTGCCATAAGCGTTTTGACGAAAGGTGACACCAAATCACGGGATGAAAGTAGTAGGGGTCAAGCAAGGTGTACTTTATCATACTACCAAAGTTCCGTGAAGAAAGTGCCACGTGGAGTTGAACGTTAGTAGATCTATTATACTATTGTGATTATTTTCAACACACTACACTCAATCGCAAGGCGTAACAACTGAAATCGCATCATCGCGAGACTTAACGCAAGTCTACAAACGCAATGCAATCGCCTCATCGATGGACTCCGAGAGTCTACCTTGCAGGGCCATTGTATCGACGTAAGACAGGTCGTAAGCCTGTCGCGATCAATCTCATCGAGCACAATAACGCTCACGATGTTGTTGAGTGAGGACCTATTCTACCCTCCTCGATAACTGTGATGCGTCGCAACGTAACGTAGAGCTTATTCGAAACAAAAACTCGGCTAATCGTAATCGCTTACCATGTGTATCTCGCAACCTCTATCGCTTATAGTGTGAATCTATATCGTTTGCTGTGTATCAATCTATCGCTATACCGTTAGCTATGACATTCGTGTTAAGTTAGCACGCATGACCTCGCTTCACGAGATGAAGCCCATATGGTTAAAGCAAGGTGTTTTAGTCATATCAGCGACCTTTCGTGGAAGAAGACCATGTGGGGTCTGATGTTAGTTAAATTCTGTAGTGTTAATCAATCAAATCGAACCGCATACCTCCATCGCTTGCAACACAACAACTGCCGATTATCGTAATTCGTTATCGCCGTCGTCATTACTGGTGTTGTGTTGTGTTATTCGCTTATCGCTTATCGCTTATCGTGTATAGCCTACCGCTTATTCGCGTATCGCGTACCGCTTATCGCTCGCTTGGTGTCCATTGCAGTCCGTGTGGTATTAGTACACATGACACCGCTTCACGAGGCAAAACTAGCCTGGTTAAACATAGTGTTTCGTCATGTTAGCAAACTCTCGTGGAAACGTGCCATGTGGTTTTAATGTGGAATCAAATCGAAAACGTGCTATTCGCTTATCGCTTGACGCCTACCCAGACACGACCCATAAATGTTTTGTGTCATCAGGCTACTCGCTCACGCTGCTACAGCTACATTCGCAATCCAACTCGCCGGTTCAACCTATTCGATTCTACCCTATACTCGGTCCGACTTCCTATCGACTGGGCCGAGTAAGCGCAAATTCTATCCGTGTCATATCGGCACACCTGACACCGCCTCACGAAACGGAAGTAATATGAACGAAACGTGGTGGATACGCCGCTGGTACTTCCTATATATAAATGTTTTAAACATATTAACCAACTTTCGTGGGGAAGTGCCAAGTGGGGCTCGGTGATTGACTACCTTCTGTACTATTAAAACTTATTTTTATATAAAATTTTGATTTAAAAACCGGTGGACAAGTGAAATTCTCTCACGACGGGGAGATCACATCGAATCAGCTTAACTCCATGTCCAAGAAGAGTTTCATAAGTCCAGTTTTTCTTAAAAGCTTTTACAACATCAAACAAAACCCTTCTTAAGAAATTGGTTTGACGTCAAGTTCAGCTTGAACCCACGCCATAGGAGAGTTTTCGTAACCTCAGTTTTCATCTTCGAATTCCTTAGAATGTTTAAAAAAAAACCTAAACTTCCTTGCAACATTGGTTAACATCGACTCAGTTGACCTTATGTTAAAAGGAAAATTTTCAAGATTTCCATCCTAAATTCCTTTTAAATATCTAAAATGAACGTTTCTTGTAACGCTGGTTAATGATCGACTCAGCTAGTTCCACGTCATGAGAAACCCTTCAAGTTCCTTAAAATTGCAGTCGTATTGACCTAACGAATTCTCCGCGACACGAGGTACTTTGGAACGCCACTCGTGGGATATTACTTTTGTCTTTGCGTCGCCTTCTCGCTATCGCAATCAATCCCTCTCTTATTCGAAGCACTCTCGCTTGTCAACTCTCGGTCAAGTCACTCGCTGTATCGCTACGTATGCAGGAGCAACTCTCAAAGGTCTACCTGTTGGATTAATTTCGGGACGAAATTCCCTAAAGCATGGGAGATTGTAACAACCCGCACTTTCGTGCGTTGTTACTACTCGATATACTCGTTGCGCCTAGCACCAGAGATTCGGATCATAATGTAACTATATCGCATGTTTTCGCAATACATTATCACTACATCGCATCGCAAACACTTACACTCATGGTGACACTAAGTGAGGACCTATTCTACCCTCCTCGGTGGCCGTGATGTGTTGAAACGTAAACAATTAACGCTAACAAAGACTCTCGGGTGAGTGCTATAGCTCCAGTCGTCGTGACGATGATGACAATACGAGTGAACGGTACCCCGTCAGTCATTGTGGCACAACACACAATAACGTTCACGATGACATCGAGAAAGGACCTATACTACCCTCCTCGATGGCCGTGAAACGTCGCTAATAATCGCATACTCGAATCGAAAACCGTTTGTTATATCGAAACTTTGTATATATGAATACGTATATACGACCCTTTCATGATTAATTATAATAAATAAATAAATAATAATATAAATATATGGAAATGTGGCCCAAACTATGGCAACGCACCAAAAACGAGGATCGAAAGGCCTCCGTACGGATGGGCCAGCCGAACGGCTGGGCCAATCGATCGGACGGGCCAACCGATCGGACAGGCCAGCCGAACGACTGGGCCAACCGATCGAACAGGCCAGCCGAACGGCTGGGCCAACCGATCGAACAGGCCTGCACTTCCTTCCTTCCCTCCTTGCCTATAAATACCCCATTGTCACATCAAGCACACGTGCTGTGACTGTTGTTGTTCGACCAGACGTTCCAACCCCTTTATCTCTCGATTTCTCGCGATTCTTGTAAGTTTTCAACTCAAACCTTGTACTTCCTTGGTCTATAACCAATTCTACACCCTTCTACCTTTTAAATCTACACTTTTAACCGTGAAATCTCTGGATATTGGGCATTCTAGGGTGATGTCATCCCAAGCAAGAACGACCCAGATCTGAGTGATTTCCATACGTTTTTACATAAATCTAGTCTAAACCTACATTTTCTAATCAAGGAGTTATGTGATTGCTATAGATTGAGGTGTTCTAAGGATGATGTCATCATAAGTTCACATGAACTTCAATATGTGGCCTCATTCTTACCATAAACAGCTCGGATCTAAGCGATTTCACATGTTTGCATAACAATTCCACCTAAATCTATGTTAACTAACCAAAGTGTGTGTGTTTTCGGGTTAAACACGGGAAAGACCATCAAAAACGGCCAGATCTGATGGAACGGGGTGGTACCCGGCCGTTAGAACGGGTCGGATTTGATGGGGTTTCGGTAGTTAAACACAAGGACACCCCATCTCAGTCAAATCACCTGAAATCTTTCCAAAACCCATCAAGTGTGACACGATCAGGACGATGGAACGAATTGTCGTCCGATCGGACTGCTGTCTGATCGGAAAGCAAACAAGAATCAACCGACCAATCGGACAAGGTGTTAACCAATCGGACCACATGGTAACCGATCAGACAACATGCTGACCGATCGGCTAGCATGTTAACCGATCGGACAACATGCTAACCGATCGGACACCATGTTAACCGACCGGAAAACATGCTAACCGATCGGACACCATGTTAACCGACCGGATAGCATGGTAGCCGAACGGACCACATGTCCAGCTGACCGGACGAGCCAAGCATCAATGTCCGAACCAATTTTGGTTCTCTCACCACCATTTAACGTGCTATTCACCGTTTAACGATCTGTAACCAGGATAACTCAGACGTACTCTCAATCGATCCAAATCAAGTTGTGTGTACTTGTCGATTACGCACTGTGAGTATAATTGACCCCTTTTTAATCGCATTTTGGGTGTAACATACGTTTCTAACAAATCGAACTTACCAAACGAATTATTCAATCAATCGAACTATCACTTGCGAATAACTGTTATGCATAGATATACGTGATGCTAGTTGCATATGTGCTAGGGCTTATACTCGCGACGTCCCACCAAGACTAGTATAGTACTATTGCGCCCGACGGGGTCTAGTTTGCCATCGCATATTCGAGCATCGAGGACTTAGTTGGTAGTATCAGCTTTGTGAGTGTATATGTCGTGTGTTACGTTTATGCATATGGAAATTCGCTACACTTTTTATCTATTACACTATACATATCAAACCTGTATACTCGCCAATACTTTTGTATTGACAAATATTTTAACGTATGTTGCAGGTTAGATCGCAGACTATATCAAATCAAGCTAGGGAGTCTAGAAACTCAACTAAAATCTAGGTTGTCGGATTTGCATTGTTCGAGAGGACAAGAAATCTGTGATAACTTATATGATTGTATTATTTGTTAGTATGGGATAACGAATGTATTAAATATTATCGCAATATAGTTGTTATGGATTCTCTTGAGCAATCTGATTCGCCTAGTGCCGCGCCCCGATGATTCCGCCATCGGTTGGGGTGTGACATTTATAACAATGTGTCGTTTTGTGCAAATTGAATGACTCGCCAGTATTTCTCCGCTGATAAAAATCTTTTTAAACATGTTTCAGGTGATTTACTGTGAACCAGGAAAAGTGCCGCATAGCACTACCAGCTTGGACAAAGTGGCTAGTAAATAAATAAACATGTTTTCTTGTAAACAGGGAATTTCCCCCGTGAAATTCCTTTATTGTAAATTATGGGGTTTGTCCCAAAAATGTGAAATAAAATAATTGGGCATTTTTAGTTAAACGATCCTGTTAATATTTCCGCTGCCAAATTTAACACCAATACCACGGGTTTTTGTCCCGCGACTTCTAGACCAGGTAAAACCGGGACGGGGGCCGTGACATAAAACCCCCTAAAAATCCATAATTCATGAGCATAGGTGATTCAATCAACTGTTAGATCGATTGAATCGGTACCGTAGCCCTGATACCAATTGATAGTCCAGGATCTAGCGGGATTAGACGGAAGTTTGGCTCCGTTAGGACTAATTCGGTAGAATATTATTACTAAGAATGGAGTAGAAGCAGAATAATCATCCATAAGTTGAATGCTTCATTCATACCGAAAGATTTTACATCTTTTACAAGCTGACGAAATTCTGGAGAAAATTCGCCAGCATTACCCCTCTAGGAACTCCAAAACTTGCAAATGAATGAACAAGTACCCTATTTATAGGCACTGGCCTGTTCACACCCTGCCTAAATCAGAGTTGGGCGTGATCTGACTGGTATCTTCATTGCACAGCGGAAGCAAATAATGCTAAGACTTCTAGAAAGCGAACGCCCACTATTTACTCAAATCCACATGGTTATCCTATTCCAACCATGCCATAATTTTGAAATGCAACATGAGAAAGAAACATGTGAAAAATCAACATAAAGTTGAGCGAGTTCATAATTTGTTTGTAAAAAGATTTGAAATAAATCTTTTTTAATAACCCGTTTTTGAGATATTGATGAGAAACCGAAATAGAAATCATTTTCTTGTCATGTTATATATGAAAACATTGTATTTGTGAAACTTCGTATGTGTAACGCGTTATGTTCGTAAAACTTTGTATTTGTAAACTTTTGTGTTTGTAAAACTTGTGTAACCGTCAATGTCCACACCTGACAATGACAACATGTATGCATGAACCTTTGAGTTGTATTTGTATAGACATGGCATGTAATTATACAATGTGAGCTGTAAAATGTAAGTTGTGAGTTGCAAATGTAAGGAATTTGAGATCGCTAATGTTTAGCTATGACATTAACATGTGTGACGACATAGGAAGCATCCAAACCTAGGCATTTTTCTGTCGATTCACGACTGAGACCCAAAAGCACTCTTAGGCAAATTTAGGGGCCAAGAGTGAGGCTGCTTGAAACCCATTAGATCTAACCTTTCGCTCCCCGGTCTAAATGTATACGTGATTAATGGTTCTTAAGTTTCACCCTATTCGTAACATGATCTATGTACCATTCCTTAGTTTAACATACCGTTTGTTCGTGTATTTTCACCCAAGTTAAGAAATATGGAAAACGTTTGTATGCACGTTTTGAAAATACGTCTGTTTGGAAAACCGGTATTTTTAGTATAAACCTTTCGTAAACCATTTGAGTTTATTGAAAATCACAAATCATTTATGTGAGTTAAAACCTGTTTGTAGCATGGTTTAGAAATATGAAATTGTTGTTCATCGAAAACTTTGTATGTTTTTTCAAAATATGCATGTCTTTCCACCCCAAAAACATTTATAAAAATGTAAAACCGTAAAGGTGGGGTTATGAACTCACCTTGATATCCGTGTGTAAAGCTAGCTAAATGTGCATCCATAGTGTCGTTTCAAAACGTGACTCGCTAGCGTGAAATCTAAGACATTCCTAAAACGGAATAACTTATAAGTTTCTACTAAATGGTGTACCTATACTACGTGTTACCGAGCTCTACCGAATCGTTAACCGAACGATTCGATGGTAAGTTGTTAGCTTAATGGAAACAATTAAGTTATACTTGTTAAGTTTCGTTTAGTGTCGGTGAAGATTACTAAGTTTTAGAAATACTTAGTTTTCAAGAGATTTAAAATATATAAATATTTATATAAAAATATATAAATATATCGATAGAATTGTGTTAGTCGTCCCGAGAAGTCGTACGTGTATATAACGAATATTAATATATTGTAATCTCGTATAATATATCGCATCTCGTAGATGTTTGTCAAAATATAGGTGTATGCCATTTAGGCGTATGAAATAAATATAAAGAGTTATATCTATTTTATAAAGTTTTCAAATTGTGAATGTTTAAAATTTATAAACATAAAAGAATTACTTTTAGAAAGAAATTCCGTGTTTTTGATGTTTGAAATAAATATAATAGCTATATTTATTTTATAAAAAGAAGAGTATATTACAAAAATCGTCCTTTATGTATGTCACTTATTGCAAATTGTGTCTTTTATCTTCAATAATTACAGAAAACGTACTCGATGTTTGCAAACCCTTGCAAGTTATGTCCTTTAGCCCTAACTCAGTTATTTTTTTGTGGTTAAATCTTACCAAATGGACCCCGCATGATGGTATTTTGGTCATTTTACTCTCATGTGGGGTCCATTTGGTCAGATTTAACCACAAAAATACCCTCATGTGGGGTCTATTTGTTCAGATTTAACCACAAAAATTAACTGAGTTAGGGCTAAAGGACATAACTTGCAAGGGTTTGCAAACATCAAGTACGTTTTCTGTAATTATTGAAGACAAAGGACACAGTTTGCAATAAGTGACATAAATAAAGGACGATTTTTGTAATTTACTCTAACAATTATTATTATATAAATTTATATTAAGTAGAAATTATTTAAATAGTAGTTTCGTTTAAGCTCGTGAGCCAGTTCGAGCTCAATAAGTGAAGCTTGAGCTCAAGCTCGGGCTCGTTTTTTAAACAACTTAATTTTAGGCTCAAGCCTTTTTAAACTCAGTGTGGTTTGAGATTTTAGTAAGCTGATCTCTAGTAGCTCATGAACAACTTGACTTTTTACATCCTTATGTTCGTTTATTTGAGGGGTTTTTTTGTCACATGACATAACATAATATCTTGTAATGTATCATAATATATTGTAACTAGTAAAGACACCCGCGCGCGTTGCGGCGCAGGTAAATCGTAATCGTGGAATAGATTAGTCCAAGTGTTACGTGTTGCGTTAACTATATGAAAACGTGCATTTCGAGACGTAACCGAATGGACTCAATGTAACCTATATAAGCATTGCGATTTGATCAAAACATAAAGTAAATCAAATATATACCGTATGATCATAACATATTATATGCGACCCACTAACTCGAATTTTTACCGTTAAGTCAAAACGTATTATAGGCGACCCGGCTCATACCTAGGAAACGTATTGTACGAATATATACCATACAATTCAAACGTATTATATGTGACCCGACTCATATGTAAAAAACGTATTGTTAGTGCACAGAATGTCTGTTGACTTCGTCTGCATTACGTCTTAGGTTTTAGATAGTCAAAATTAGATCATATGTTGATAGGTCCGTTTATATGTCAGATAGGTCCGTATATACTAACCTATGTTGATAGGTCCGCTTATTTGTCAATGTAGTAGGTCCGCTTATATGGACATTGTCCATAAAAGCGAACCAAAAGCTAATAGGTCCGCTTATACGGACGTCCATATAAGCGAACCACACAATACTATATATAGGCTGATCAGTTGTACATTAGAGCGGACCTGGATCATTAGCTTGGTAAAGGAACTCTGTCAAATTGAATTCAGAAAGCTAATAAAGAGAAGAAATTGAATGAAACAGCTGTTGTAACTTTGCGTGCATTGTTTCCGCCTTTACACGTAAAGATGAACTGCCTTGACTGACTTTTCAAGGTCAAAGAACGGTCCAACAAGTGGTATCAGAGCTCAGGACGAGGAGTTCATACTACTACAGCTTGATTCTACCGAATTCTCTGATTTCTACTCTCGTTCTTTCATACTTTTTCGATTTGAAGTGGTTCCTACGGTTGGAATTGTCTGATTTTTGAATATATCGTGCGAAACATTGTAATAACAAACCCTAGAAAGTTTCAGATTAAAACTTGGCTTAAAAATGGTTAAAATTGGGTAATTTGTGAGATCCGTTTTTTCGGACATCGATAGGTCCGCTTGATATTACATATTAGGTCCGCTTCTAAGGAAATTTTGCTCGAAATAATCTGGTAGGTCCGTTTCTAGAGATCCGCTTGTAGTGACAGTTACTTGAGATCCGTTTTTGTGGTCCGCTTATCAGTACAACATTTAGATTCGCTTTTACGGACATTGTAGATCCGCTTTTACAGACATAATCTGGTCCGTTTTTAGTGACAAAGTTCAGTAGATCCGCTTATCTGAACATCAGCGGTTTGCATGTGACTGTTTGAAGCTTGACTACCGTTTGAAAGTGCTTTGTATCATGTGAAACATTTATCAAGGATGTCAGGTCGTTGGTAATTGGAAAAGAACTATAGTGTCTTGTGTCAGTATACACGTGATAGAAGATTTATATTGGTGTGCCAAAACCAAAGTATTAGGTCCAATCAGAATTATCGGCTCAATTAAGTGATATCTTACAAGTGAATTGAATAAAAGATTTGACAGCCACTTTCGGTTTAAGGCCCAATCAGACATTTTTAAAGTGAGGCCCAATCAGGTTAATTGAGTAAAAGGTTGACTATATGTGAGTATATAAGTGTGGCCCAATCACGTTTGTTTGTAAATTGATGTTGTCGGATCAAATTGTTTGAACATTATTCTGTCATCAGATCATTAAATCGAACGATCCAATCAAAGACAACTTAAAATTTGTGAACTACAAAAATTATTGGATTGAACATTTTGGGTTGTTAAACTTGTGGATCAAGATTTAATTGTGTGATTGTTTGTGATTATAAGCCCAAGATTCATAATTGACGGCTCAGTTCTCGAACATCATTTCGTGGAGTTCATTCATTTAGTGATTTCATCATAACAACATTGAATCGTATCCGCAAGTCTATGACACAAGTCTTAGATTGGTTTCATTAACACATTGTTACATATTCAATCTGTTTTGAATTGATCGTTTGTTTGTTTGATTGTTCTTAGGTGTTTGAAGATGTCAAGCAGTAAGGTTGATCATGATAGTAACAGTGAAAAAGCCCTCGCTTCTAAAGTTTGTACATTTACAATCAGTGGGAGAAATTTTATGGAACAGCACTGGTATTTCTGTTATACATGTGATCTGACCGTTTCAAAAGGTTGTTGTTCTGTTTGTGCAGATGTATGTCATCGAGGACATCGTGTTGTCTACTCTACATCAAGTAGATTTTTTTGCGACTGTGGAGCAGGGAGTGTACAGGACAGCAGCTGTCAGTGTCTGAAGCCTAGGAAATTCACTGGAGATGATGGGGATCATGATGATGAAATTGCTACTGGTAATCAGTTGGCAGTGAATGATGATCAAGAAGCTAAGAACATGCCAATATTTGATCATGGTGATTCTGATTCTGAGGTGGAGCAGATTTCAATTCAAACAAAATGTGAAGTTGTGATGACTGAAGAAGTTGTACAAGAAAATGTTACTGAAAAACAGCAGAGTTTTGAGGAAGTAATTTCAAAGAAAGAAGAATCTAAAAAGTCTGTATCTAAGAAATCTGAACCAGTGATTAAGAAAGAGATTGCAGAAGACACACTAGTCTTTGAGGTTGTTCAGAAAGAGAAGAAACAGATTGAAGATATTCAGACTTTGAAAGCTGAAAAGAAAGCTGATGATGAACAGATTCTGGAGTTGCGCTTGAACTGTGAAAAACTAAAATCTGAAAATATCAAACTGTTAAGTGATGTGGATAGTTTGACATTGGATAACAAGATTTTAAAAGAAAAAGAAAAAGAGTTTGAAAATGAAAAATTAAAATTTGAAAATGATTTCAAAAGTCAGTTAAAGATTTTAGAAGATGAGAGAGATGTTTTTGGTAAAAATAATCTTGAAAAACAATGTGAAATAAATTCTCATCTTGATAAAATCATTTGACTTGAGTATGAAGCGGAAGGTAATAGAAAGAAAATTGCTGATTTAGAAAACAAATTGAAAAGTTTTGTGACTTCTGCATCATATGTTTGTCCAAAACCGATCAATTCTGTTCCAATAAGTGACAATGTCACAAATTTTGACAAAGTCAAAATTGAAAATTGTGATGAAATATCTGATGATGAAAAAGAAAAGAAAAGAAAAATATTTTTAGATTTACAAGAAAATTTTCAAAATACTGTTTTGCAATCTACTGAAACAGGTGAATGTTCTAAACAAAAACTTGTTAAGAAGAATGCAGAACATAAACAAAAAGATAAAAATTTGAAAAATTCTAAAATTGAAAATAAAAGCTCATCAGATAAATCATTCAATCATTATCAAAAATCACAAAAATTTAAAAATAAAAACTCACAAAATGTTGGTAATAAGTGGTGCAGGTTTGACCACAGTGCTCAAAAGCCAAATCCAGCATTGAGGATGAGAAATGACTATAACCAAGCCAAACAATGTTATGATCTTAAGGTTTGGACAGATAGAAGTGGATGGCACGATAACAGAGTGTGTTACACATGTGGTGTGAGAGGACATATTGCTGTTAACTGTCAGAATTGGAATTATGAAACAAGAAGATGCTATAATTGTCATATCAGAGGACATATTGCCAGAGATTGCTCGAGGAGATCGATGGGAAGATTAAGGGTTGAATCTCAAAGAATGGCAAAGAAACCAGTCAACGTCAAGCCCAAAGAACAGAAGGTTCAAGAACCTAAAGTTCAAGAAAAGAAAATGAAGCTTTCTCAGGGGCAGAAAGACAGACTGAGGAAGAAGAGGAAGAAGGCAAGAGAATATCTGGAGAAAATTTTGTCTTCGGGTTCACCGGACAGATTGAATAAAAGTTCTGATGAATCAACTCACTCGACTGCAAAGCCAAGTAAATTGAATTCTTCAGATACAAATCTGAGGACAAAAGAGAACAAGAAGAAAAAGAAAGTCATTGGCGATGAATCTGGCTCATCCAAGTCAGACAAGCCAAGTTCGGGCAATGAATCTGATTCCACAAAATCAGAGGAGCCACAAGTTGAGGTAAAAAAGGAAGAGACAGTTCCGTTAATGAATAATGAGAACTTTCCACCATTACGAGCCGCAAACCTAAAATCAAAAGGTGTTGATGCTGGGAAAATGTTTAATAGCAATGTTAAACATATTTTTAGCAAGATGGTTGATGGTAAGGAAAAAGGAGTGAAAGAGTTTTATGAAGAAAAGAGAAAAGCTCAAAATGCGCCTAAGGCTGGTCAGGCTTGGGTGTCAAAATCTGTTGGTTGAATTCCTGACTTGCCGGAGCTTCCAGGTTGGTAAGTGTGAAGCAGGTATCGGCATCATTCTTGAGAAATTCACAGGATGGTAACTGTGATATTTCGTGTTACTAGTGGTCAATCAAGGACATTAAGTTGTACTTGATTTTCTACAAGTGATTGTGGTGTTTGATCTTATATTGTTAAAATCTGTACAAATTGGTTAAAAGAGAACAAGGTGATGTGATAACCCCGAATCCACAAGTGATGGATAAACAAACTAATTTTTCCGGAAAAACCATTCTGATTAAAACAAACTTAAGTGTTTTGAAATCATTATGGGAAAATAGTTTGTTGTAAGGGGAAGTTTTGATTGAATACGCCGAAACCCTCACGGCTGAACAAACATGATTAATTTCACAAGATTGAAAAACGGTTTTCAAACTGTCGAAAATCAATGGGTTGTAAATCATGGGGGTACGTTATATTTTCTACAAATCAGTGCATGAGAAGCAGAAAATGGATGGCGAGACAAAGCTATCAGTATTGGTTGTCAATTTTTCCTTAAATGGTTTTGCATTTTAGGGGGAGATATATTGTTGTTAGAAAATCCAAAAACATTTGAAAATTTTGAAAAAGCCAAAAACATGATAAAATTCAGAAATTTGAGTTTTGCGTAAAAAGAGGAAATGATAGTACATCAGTAGACAGTTACAGTATGCTAAAGAAATGGAAAGTTTAAATGTGTTAAACGATCTCACTGTGGATGTGTCGGTAGATTTTTATACATTTAGTAAACTTTTTCGGGATATAAACCTAAATTCAAACACTTGCTTATTTCGTGGGGAACACTACTTGGATATATAGGTAACCCCTGAAATCTCGTTTGAAAGGTTTCGTATTCTGATATACAGGTTTTTATACTCAATGATGTCTGGGGTATTATTCCGGGACTTCTGCTGAACGGTAGTTCTGACCTAGTCCTCGAATAATACTTTCCGCAAATGCTTGAAACACAGCATCACCCTCAGCATATATGATAAGACAATAAAATTGCTTAGCAATGATGTTGTAAAAAAGATCCTCTAAAGGGGACACACCTACAAGTTGAGTCATGATCTCTCTGCTGAACGGTAGTTCTGACCTGAGCTCTCATGATTCTTCATAATTTATTAACCCCTTACAGATATCATTTGTGTTATAATTGCCTGTAAGACTGAATATTGGGATCTGGATACGGGAGTATATTCAAGATGTGGGACACATGAATGGGTTTAAGTTCTTAAAATACTTAATTCGTATCCTGAATCAGTTGAAATTTGTATGAAAATTTAAGTGGACAAGTATATCGACAATCTAAGTGAATTGTTTAATTCTTAAAGTGAACTTTAAGCTCAACGGTACTTGTGACTTGTCAAAAACTGATATGATCCTCTGACGCATACTCAAAACAAAAATAGTGTCTGTAAATATGTTTGTGCATATTTCTTTACTGCTTTTTTATGTTTTCAGAAAATACAAAAAGATTTTGATTTCTGCTTTATTTTCGACAACTGATGTCTGAGTGCTGAGTTTCAAAATCTAAGTAAGCTGATCGTGTTTCTGAAAATAAAACAAGTTCATTAATTTGAAACTTGAAGTTTTAAAATAAAAAAAATTTCAAAAACAGTTTGTGATATCTCCAAGGTCATTAATTTGGACTTGGATGATTAACTGTGGGGGATTTGGATGCTTATATTGTTATAGAGCTAGTTTCCGATACGATTCGATGAAACTGCAAAATTTATGAGAAGTGATTTTGAGGAGATTGAATTGTCAGATTACTATATCTGGAAGATTAAAATGTTGTTACTTATAGTTGTATGAGTGATTGCAGGAAAAGTCCAGACTACGATCCCGAGAGCTGAGTCTAAGGGGGAGTCTGAAGACAAGCTGGAAAGCTAGGTGTCGATCCCTAAAAGCACGGAAGCTTGACGAAAGGGGGAGCCTGCTGATGATAAAGAGGTTGATGATAGAACCAGTGATGAGATCCTGGTGTAAGAGTCAAAGTGTGAAGCTGATCAAAAAGAAAGATTGATGGATGCTTAAAATGTTACAATCTGAATAAGAAGATAAAAAGACCAAGACTGAAGACTCAAAAGCTGAAGACTACGTCAACATCCAAGGGGGAGTCTGTTAGTGCACAGAATGTCTGTTGACTTCGTCTGCATTACGTCTTAGGTCAACATAGGTTTTAGATAGTCAAAATTAGATCATATGTTGATAGGTCCGTTTATATGTCAAATAGGTCCGTATATACTAACCTGTTGATAGGTCCGCTTATTTGTCAATGTAGTAGGTCCGCTTATATGGACATTGTCCATAAAAGCGAACCATAAGCTAATAGGTCCGCTTATACGGACGTCCATATAAGCGAACCACACAATACTATATATAGGCTGATCAGTTGTACATTAGAGCGGACCTGGATCATTAGCTTGGTAAAGGAACTCTGTCAAATTGAATTCAGAAAGCTAATAAAGAGAAGAAATTGAATGAAACAGCTGTTGTAACTTTGCGTGCATTGTTTCCGCCTTTACACGTAAAGATGAACTGCCTTGACTGACTTTTCAAGGTCAAAGAACGGTCCAACACGTATAAAGGGGCTTATGTAGGTATTAAGAAAAAAATTGAAATCATGTTAAAATTGTACGTAATCAGTTAAATATATTTCCATTGAAATCACATTTCTAAACTCAAAGTAGCATTTTAGATAGGTTTTAAAAAAGAAAATGTTTGGGGTAAAAGAAAATGTCAAGGGATAAAATGTGATTTTGACATATACAGAACACCATATCAGCCTTTTGATTACAGAAAATTGTTTGCATAAATAGAACCTTAATGTCTATATATCTAATCCAGTCAATCCAAGTCAAGGTTAAAAACAGGATAAAACAAACAAAACTTTGCGCTATCATGTATGAAGTGATATCTCACCCTAAACAATGAAAAGAAAAAATGAAAAATAAATAGAAGAGAAAAGAAGCCCACTTGAAGAAGACCGGCCCATGCCAATCTAGAAAAGACTAAAGTGACAGGCTTTGAGGTACTTTGAAAATGGAATTATCTATAATAACATTTACGGTAGCCTATTATGAACAGTACCATAACAAGACAAATTTTGAATGTTATTTACGTTAATGCCATTGGCCTTTATTTACCAGTACCACCAAGACCAGCCTGGCACCGCCTGCTTCCCTCCTCCATAAAGTCTCACAACCGTGGTAATGACCTCCAAATTAAAAAGAAGAGAGAGTGAAAACGGGAAGATAGAAATAGAGAGATTCAGAGAGAAAGAGTTGGAGATGAGAAAGTGAAAAGGGAGGGTTCGACCCTGGTTGTTCCGCGGCGGTGCCACGGAGGCAACACCATCGTACATCCGAGCGGCGGTTACGACATTCGACGGTGTAATGGCTTACTGGTCGGCATCAAAACAGTACCTGATGTGGATGGCAAGCACCATCGATGGAATCTATGGCTGTAAGGGAGGTTTTCCGACGGCTAACTACTGTGGTCACCACAATCCCCATCGTTTGAACATTGGAACCCATCGGCTAACCACCATCGTCACCAAAATCACCGTCGCTCCCACCTGCAAAACCCTAACCTTGCGCAAATCCATCTTTAGGTTCGAACCAAACACTAGGGCGTCGGATCACTTTCAATCGAAGACGCATTGCCTGAAACTGAAGACCCACTCTGATAAGGTACTCTCTTCTGATTTTGGTCGATTAAACATGCTTCAATATAAATAGGCATAACATCATCGTTGGTAATCTAAACATATTAGCTTTAACATGAATTCAGAATAAAAAAGAGTCGTAGGAATAATAGACTAGGCTTAACCATATACGGATATGTTGATAGTGATTTAGGTCGTGAAAAATTTGTTATGCATTCTAATTTGTATTTTTGGCAGGTGGTTTCGGTTGTTGTTAACATTGTTTTGGTAATTTATTTTCGTTTAATTAAGTTAATAACATCTAATAGATTATGTTGCTGCCCTTTTGCTTTTACTTTGTACAACATATTGTTTTGCTATGTATTCAGATTATGTCATGTGTGCCTTATTTCCCATTGATGGATTTGTCAATGGATCTAGATCGTATGATCGAAGAATCTGGTTTAGCAGCAACACATAGTTTTTGTAGTATGTGACACGAAATTCGTAGTTCATAAACTTATCTGACATAAGGAAATTAGATGAACGATTTATTATAAGACAAATTAATGATATATCATCTAAAGGTTCATCTTTATTGTACAATTTGGATGGGCAGAGTTTGAAATACATATAAAGGTTCAATAATGAATCTTTAGTGAAAATAATAAATCCATTTTACATCTGTTATATAATAAATCTCTCATTTTGTTTTTGATGAACCTTTATTGAAAATAAATATTATATTATAAGACTACAGGAAATTAGATGTTTTAGTTATAAGGGAGTTCATCTAAATGTTATTGTGCAGTTGGATCTTTAGATTACTAAAACGACAACTATATATAATCAATAATGTTTAAAATAATACATCTATTATAAGACTACAGGTTCTTAAACTTAGACTCACGGAACGCATACCTTACTTTATTTGTTAATACTTCATGGCAGTGACTAACAAAAGCCTTCTGCGATACGTGTTGGTGCGTCTTTACTCCACCATGTCCACCGCTTCCCCCTTTTCTTCTTTCTTCTCTCTCAAACTTCGTTCATCATTCTTCTGCCATCCTTTTGAGCTTTGGCCGATCAGCTATTATTTGCGAGGTAATGTTTGTTTCATTACTTGATTTACTGTTTTGATTTACATTCTGTGATTAGGAGATTCGTGACTTTGCTTCGTCATTTGAAGATCAATGATTCCACACGTTTGCAAGGTTGAAGGATTCAACAACATGAAAGGTGATCAGGATGACATGATCACAAGGTGGCTACAATACTACCCAACTATTGTTCTTAATCTGTTTCACATTATTTAATTAGTCACAAGTATTTTGTTCATTTATTTATCTTTATGTACAAATCGTCTAACCACTTGCGGTTTAACGTGTCGTAAGTCGATATCCTTTTGGACATATCTCTTTCGCTATACCAAGTGGTGTTATCGTATCGAACTGATCCAATACTGACCGAAAGCCCGCGCAACGCGCGGGGGAATATTACTAGTTAGACAAAATTGGAGAAATTGGTCGGTCTTTGTCTTTTAAGTTCTTATATAATATGATGTAATGACTTGTAATACGATAGTATTGTATTTTAGCATTTAAAATAAAAATACAATAATAACAATAATGATATTATTAATAATAATAATAATTTATGTTGGTAATTTTATGTTAAAAAAGCAAAGACTATATTTTATCAATGTCCATGGTTTTATAGCCTAGTGGCATCTTTAGGTGGGATAAGAGTTTGGGATCAATAGGTCCTAGGTTCGATTCCCACAAGGGGGTTGTTCTTATATTTATTGAGTTTCCTTCTGAATTGGTGTATAGGCATTATGCCTAGTGGGGATGGATATGATCGGGTGGTTCCGCTGATAAATCTCTTATTTTTTTCATAGATATTTAAAATTCATACGATCTATATGATTTATCCAAAAATCTTTGGCTGAATATATAAGTAAAACCGATTCCAACATTTTTAAGACAAAATGAAAATTTGCATTAATATAGAGTTGTATCGTGAACACAGTGTACCTCGTGCGTAGCACCAGACGTGTAGATGCAACGAGAAATATGTAAGGCTCATTTTCAACCACTTGTACATTAGTATTCACCCGGCACGTTTCAAAAGTGAAATAATTAAGCAAGTCGCAAGGTTAAGTAAACACGTCTAAATGTAAAACTTAGGTTCAATTTTATTTTTAATTTTCACACACACACTAACTACCTTTAATCTTTTATTTTTTTATGAAATGTTGAAATTCCAAGGTTTTAAATTTTCAAGTACATTATTTTTGCTAGCCATCATGTTAAACAATCTTTTAGCCAATCAAACATTTTAACCAAACACAATTCTAGTGTGTTTGTTTTTTATCTCCTTTCCATTTTTTCAACCTAACACATTGTAGAATATGAGCTTAAATTCTAGAATTTCTTTATGTTGTCAACGAAACATGTTTCAATGAATCAACCTAACACATTGTAGAATATGAGCTAAAATTCTAGAATTTCTTTATGTTGTCAACGAAACATGTTTCAATGAAATAAAATAAATTTTATATTTCAGTTTCCACTAATCAATCCTATTATTTGTTGATATGGCATTAAATAATGAAGATTACGTCATTGCATTTGAAGAATATATAAAGTACTTTGAATAATATTTAAAGTACTAAATACCTATATATAAAGAAAGACTAGTGCCTTTGTTTTAAGTCAATATTTATTTTAAATATTAAATTATTTTAGGCAGGTACATCATTCCCTTGATTAAAATAGGAAAAGACTTGATTCGTCAAAATGTACAAGCAATTTAATTCTTTTTATCAACGACAACCAAGTTAATCCAGATAAAACAGATACTTAGAAATTTAGTGCACATTCTAGAAGAACCTAAATTTAACTGTATTTAATTTGATTTTTTAATAAGTAGATATTTGTAAAAAATATTTAATGTAGCATTTAATGGAATTAGTTTTTTTTTTTTTTTTAACTGGAGCACACAATCCTAATCAAAATCTATTTTTATAATCCACCACTCGTTTTATGGGACTCAAAACTCACACTATTTTGTTGAAGTTAAAAGCTATGTGACACTAGGCGGCCATCTGCATTTACAACGATGGTCTAGATCACTTTGTAGTTTGTAGGTTAAAAATACTTTGTGTTTGATCCTTATTATATGTGTGTATATATTATTATATTTAAATTTAATATACAGTGTGAAACTTTTATGGCAATTACATTAAGGAATTTGAATTGTTGATGATAAATTTTTTAATGGTTTAGATTTAAGTGTTGATAAAATTTTGTAAAGAATAGGATGTTAAAATGAGTTGAAAGGGGAAAAAGGAATTTGACCCAAGTGTCGATCTAAAAAAACCTAGTTCTGTTACTTTTTGAACTCAAATATCTTTTACACATTTTTTTTAAATATGAGTTTAACACACCTATATATTTAAAACATCGACATTTGTTGAAGAAAAAGTTTGATGCTTGTTCGACAAACAATGCGTCCGACTCTAATATAATAGTGTACAACTCGTTTGCAACGATGCATTTAACATTACTATTGTAGATTCGAGATGTTGGGGTCTGATTAATGAATGAACTGTGTGATTACCGGCGTATCCAACGGTACATCTAAAAGCGCTTATATATTAAATGAGGCATCTACTATCGCCATAAAATACACGTGTGGCTCTTAATACGTGTGTGCACACAAACATATTTTATGTTCCCATAAAAAATTAAAGTTAAAAGTACCTTTTTTACTACTTAACTCACACATCCTCATATTTTGCTCATAAATCTACACATTTGTGTCTATCACGGAACTTGAACACTCAACTACTTTCGAGAAACGCTTCTCACACTTTTTCAATACACTTTTGTATCGGTAGACCATAAGTCACCTTCTCTCTCCTCCCACCCCTCACATCTCATGTTTTTTTTTTTCAACTCATGTTTTTTTTTCCAAAATTTCATGAACACTCCTCCCTTTTGTCTCCATCCCATAGAATTAGACATAAAAAGGTATCTTCTTTTTAGTTAATTAGTTATGTATCTTCAAAAAATAAAATCAAAAAGTTATCAAATAGTTCAATAACTATTAGGTAAAATCGTTATTTTGCAATCACAATCAGTATGTATCAACTGATTTAAGGAAGATATATCAAATCATCAATATTAGATACGTTATAAATCAATGCTTATGATTCACAAATTAATTTTAGTCGCCCATTTATTTTATGTACTTGAAACAATTAATCAAATCTGATTTTATACCAATTACCAACTTTCCAATACTGCATGATCCTAAATGCACATAAAAAAATACTAAAAGGGAACATGGGCAATCCAGCTCGTCACTTTCACACAATGTTAAAAAATGAAAAAGAAATTAAGATAAAAGGGTCAGTCGTTAGGAGGTTAAACAACCGTTACATTGAAAGGAAGATGTGATCAGTCTTTAGTAAACTTTCAATTTATAACCGATATATCATACCGTCTTAATAGATCATGTCTTTGTACTCGCGTATTAAATTTTAAGCTTTCGTCGTATAACTTCCAATATATTTGTATCGTCCTAATATAATATAATATACTATAATATAATATAATATTAATTGTCTTGAAAATTAAATCCTTATATATAAAACATGTATCATGTGTACGCCACCTGTACTCACTCATAAACTCGAAAAAAGTGTTTGCCCAAAGCCTTCAATTCCGAATTCTTTTGCTTCCTTTATATAACACACACACAAAACGCCACACAAAACCAAAAACAAAAGAACCTTAAAGACGTATTTCCTATCACTCTTCTTCTTCTGATCATCAAAAAATCATAAATTTCACAATACCCACATCAAGATTTGCCCCAAATCGCCTTCTTCCTTCTGATTTCAACCCAAATTGCAGGTACCCATCTTGAATTTGGTGAATTTTTTACAGTTTTTTATTCAAGAATGTTTTTGGTTTGATTTGATGTTTGGATGAGTGTTTGATTGTTTGGTGTTTTGTGTTGCAGTGATCATGGAAAGGTGGAGAAGAAAGGGTGATAAATGTAATCAAGAAGTTGCTAGAACAAAGTTTAATTATCATAACAGAAAACCACCTGTTGGTATGATTTTGATTTTTGAAATATTTTATTATATATATATTTATGCTGTTTGTTTGTGATTTTGTTTGCATGCATTTGGGTGTTCAAGATTGGGGGTAAATTGTTTCTGCAGAGGGTGATGATGATTAATTGTATATATTTTTGTTCATGGTTATTTTTATTAAATTTTGTTATATTTATTACTTTTGTCTTTTTAAATTTTACTTAACCCTATGCATGTTCAGATCAGAGTTTTTGTAATTTTAGCATTACCTTTAAATTTGGGAAGACAGTTTATAAGAACTTCTGAAATTTATCAGGAATGTCTTTGAAAAATGCATAAATTCTGTGTTGAATGATGGCTAAAAGACTAGTTTCGCGTCCGCGTATCGTGTGTTGTCTTTTGGGTCAAAATCACTTGTTTGTTTTCCCTTTTCGTATGATGCTTATTTTGTTGAACATAAATATGTGTTGAAGTGTTCTGTAAATCACTACTAGCTTGCTTATGCCGTAATCTGTTTTTGTCTTTTTTTTTTTCTTTTTTTGTCAATTTCGTTAATATAGTGTGTTTTGATATGTTTACGGCTGTTGCTTATATATGAAAGTTGTATTACGGTTCATTTACAATTAAGGGAAAAGGCTTGTTAAGATATCTTTTAAAATGTCTGAAAATGAAACTTTGTTCGAAACCCTATTGAAAAACCGCGAGATGGAACTTAGATAATCTTGTTAAAATGACTTTTACAGCAAGTACTGTCGGTTCGATTGGAGCGGATTAGGTTAACTATATATCGTTATGACATGTTTTGTTTTGTTTTGTTTTGAAGCGGATTAGGGTAACTACGTTTTGTTATGACATGTCTTTTTTGGAACTGGCTGTGTAAACTATTTATGAATCACGTATAGTAATACTGGATTCTTCAATGATCTTAGGTGACAAAGTAGTAAGTAGTTCGACATAACGTTGATATTTTATATAACATTATGTTAGAAGTGGTCAAAATTTAGATGTGCTCATGTGGTTCTTAGAAACACACGTGTATCTGTTTTTCTTTTGGACCGAATGTTGCATGTTTAATGATTACATAACGGGTCATCTATGAATACTTCTTTTTTACCCCGTATTATTGCTCCAAGATCCCTCCTAGATCATATGAATTTGCGTTGTTATCTACTATCAAATTTAACATATATGTTCCATATTCAATACCACGATAAACTGTACACTTTACGTAGAATGTTCTTGCGATTGTGAAAACTATATATCATTAGGTTTCAAAAGTAAGAGCATTTACTGAAACCGAAAAACATCTTATCATGTGTTTCAGGTGGGAATTCAAACTGGCATCCGAATGTTCCCTTCTGGGAGAAAAGATTCGTCTCGTTAGTTGGATCCTTTTCATGGAGAAAGTTCTTGGAAGCAAAGGAATTCACATATCTCTACGACAACGTAATGAAGTGGGACGATCGTGCAGGAGAAGTAGCATTCCGCACAGCAAAAGAAACATTCTTCGCAAAATTTCATGGTCTTCCCTGTGACGAACAGTTTCATGATCCAGACATGTACATCGACAAAATCGATTGGAATGCTCAAGTGGATCATAATCTAATACAAGATCTTGAGTCTGAATGTGTGGCTCCTGCTGACGCTAGCCACCATGAACCTGTTGTTATCTTTGAGGATGTACTCCCGGACCCGTATAAAGATTACTCGCCTTATGGCTGGGGCGATAGTGATCACAAGATCGATAAATCTTGGGGGATTAGTGAGGACATCAACAAAGATCAAAATGTGATTAATTGGGATGATTATATAGATGACGGGAAGATTATTTGGGATACCGGTGATGTTGGAGGCGGTAACAATTGGTGGGGTTGGAATGAAAATGATAATAAAGCAGGCGATCAAGGTTGGAATACAAACGGTTATGAAGCGGGTGATCAAGGTTGGAATACAAACCGTTATGATGGTAATAAAGCGGGCGATCAAGGTTGGAATACAAGCGGTTATGACGATAATACAGCAGGAGATCAAGGATGGAATACAAATGGTTATGATGGTAATAATAATTATTATGCGTATAGCAATGTGAATGACAACAGGTACATGTCGGGTCACAAAACATGGAGGTCTCATGGGAATAATAATCACAGAAGGAACAACGGGGGTTGGAGGAGGTCAACCGGTCAACGTCATGAGAGTCAACATGGTCATCATGGGTCAACTTTTCATGCGCGTGGAAGTCAACGCGTTCGTGTGCACCAGTGAGTCCTAGTTTCACCAGGATGAGTTGCAGATGATTTTTCATAGGGGAATCCCAGTTTTTTTTTGAATCTTTTTGAGGTTGGTTCTGGTAATGATAGATGAATGTGGGAGAGTTTGAATAGTAGTTTTGCATGTGTTGGTTATAGTAGATCACCTTTTGGTAACTAATTCTTTTTTAGTAGCTATGTTCTTGTTATTCTGGCTGTAGTGGGTTATTTCCTCATAAAAAGACTTAGGAAAATGCACAAAATTTTTAATGTCTTCTATTAGAGTAAACTGCAATTTTGGTCCCTGAGGTTTGGCCAGTTTTGTCACTTTAGTCCAAATCTCAAACCTTTTGTGTCTAGGTCCTGTGGTTTCAGTTTTGTTGTCATTTTGATCCAAAAGTGAAATCAGGCCAAATTCTCCAAATTAACCCCCCCCCCCCCTGTTTTGTCCTTTTCCTCAGGGGTAATTTTGTCATTTTTGTTTTATTATAACTGGTTATTAATTAAAAATAATAAAACTAAATTAATCAACTTGACCCTATAAAACTAAATTGATCCAGATACCCTGTGCCACCATCATTAAACTGCCGCTGATGACCATGATTATGCTGCTGGTGATGTTGCTGATGATGATGATACTGAATCGCCACATGATGATACGGATGACGATGATGACCGTGATGACTCTGCACCGGCACCGGAACCGTCACCGGCACATGCGTCGGGATCGGAGCATGAAACGGAGAATTAGGAGACGGAAATACATGAATTATCCCCAGCGACGTTGGCGGAGGCGATATCACGAGCCGCGGCTGAGTTAGATCGGAGGTAGATGACGTCAAGGCGGCGGAAACGGCGGAGGAGGAGGCGGCGGTGGTGGTGGTGCGAGGGACGAACTCCGGCGCTTTGGCGTTCAATCGGCTGAATGAAACGTTACGTGTGAGAGATTGATTGTTGGTGCTATAAGTTGAAATTGAAGTAGAGATAGGTGATTCTAGGGTTTGAGATGAGGATGAGGAGGAAGATGAGGGTTCCTGAGCCATAATTGGAGGATTTGTATGTATTGGTTGTGTATAAGGGGATTTGCTTTGTAAAAACTAGGGTTTGTATGGGGATGATGAAGTGAGCAAGAGCAAGATTCCCGTCCCTCTACCAGTTATAATAAAACGAAAATGACAAAATAACCCCTGAGGAAAAGGACAAAACAGGGGGGGTTTAATTTGGAAAATCTGGCCTGATTTCACTTTTGGACTAAAATGGCATCAAAACTGAACCACAGGGACCCATATACGATTTGGGTTAAAGTGGTAAAACTGGCCAAATCTCAGGGACCAAAATGGCAGTTTACTCCTATTAATTAAATAAGTTAAAACTATTTTGGTAATTTGCTGATATTTCAAAAATAAACTGGCACAGTTTGAACATAATTTCTTAAACGGGATGTCGATCCGTGAATGTAAAAAAAGACATTGTTTTTCGGTTTAAATGGTATGCGTTCATGTCAATCGGCGTCATGCTCGAGTTCATGTGACACGGTTTTCGAGTTTTGGTTCGTTTAAAATTTCCATGACCTACCAAGCTATGAGGTGTTTAGCAACCCAAAGTCGAGGAACGAGGCTGGCTAGACTTTCATTTCATGTATGCCAAACATTTTATATACAGTCAAATAAGCTGTTGCATCTCTCAACTTTTTACATATCAGCCGCTATCTTTGGCCTACATGTGTATCAAACGGTTTTTGCATATACCCTAAATTCGACCAACTTGCGTTTGAAACATCGCCACCCTGAGGCCTTTTTTTCTGGTCGCGCTTTTTAAAACCAAGCATACATACATACATCAAACTCGAAAAAAATACTATAATTATCGAGAGAAGATTTTATATAAATTAAATTGTAAAGAAAATGAAGATAAACACCAAAATCAACAAAGTGCTAGTTTTTCCCGCATCATCAAAACTGCAATTTCATCATCTGGGAGATTACAACTTAAGAACAAGGCCAATGGGACAGTGATCGCTTCCTGCAACATCTGGGAGAATGTAGGAATCATGGACATTTTCTGCAATTGATTCCGATACAAGGAAATAGTCCAGCCTCCATCCTGTTTATCAACACCAAACACAACAACATATACTAACGATAATGATCATACATCAAATCAAATTAACTTCAAACATAAGATGATACAACAAAGTACCTTTATTTGTTTTACGTCCACCATGTCGGAATCCCCAGTAAGTATAGCCAACAACATTAGGATGCTGTTTCCGGAAGGTATCAATGAAACCCTTTTTAAGCAAATTTTCCTCGAATGACCTTCTTTCTTCAATTGTAAAACCAGCACTTCGTTTGTTTCCCTATTCAATCAATAACAAGATGAGTTAGTTGTGGATCAATTCTTAGATCCCGTTCCCAAATTAGTTAAGAATCGTTCATTCCCCTACAAAGAATGATCTTGTGAAAATACAGAACAAAATTATCCATTAGGGGTGATTGGATTGTCGGAATCCAATGGGATTATAGTACAGATCGATTACCGCAGGATTGTAGATGTCAATTTCTTCATGTGCGCAATTCAGATCGCCAGTTAAGATAACCGGTTTTGACTTTTCCAGCTCCTGTAGAAACAAATTCATTGCTAATTTCCAACACCGAAAAAATAAAATCATATAAACGAAAAGAAGACTAGCCTTCATAAACATTACATTACTGAAAATATTTTGATGATTTGTGGAGGCATACCTTGATGTAATTGCTAAGACTAGGATCCCACTCTGTTATCCTGTATGACTAGATTACAAAAACGCATAAAAATCAATATATTAATGATAAAAAATCGATTTTTACAAATTTGATATATTACCAGCCTTTTAAGACCATCACCAGAATTGGGAACATATCCGCTTATTAAATAAAATGAATCAAATTCTGTTGTCACGAGCCTTCCTTCGCTATCGTGGTCGGGTATGCCAAGTCCATATTTAACAGAAAGTGGTGGTATCTATCAAGATAATAAACAAAGTCTAGTTTAATAATAAACGATAACCTTATGTTATAAAATAATAATGTTGCAAAGAGGAATGAGCGTACCCTAGAGATGATTGTGGTACCGGAGTAGCCAAGCTTAGAGACACTACAAGTCCAGAAGCTATTGTCATATCCTTCTAGAAGACGTTGCTTTATTGCCTCTACATCTTTCTCCTGTTTCATGATTAAACGAAAAAAAATCCAACAATTATAATATTTTACAAATTACGGAAATGATAGCCATATCCCTTGTGGCTATGTTTAACAACTTTATGGTTATATTTTAGGGGTAATAACTTAATACCATAAAAACCAATATACTTACTTTTTTCCACAAAAAGAGTCCATCAACCTGAATTGGCATATTAGAGCATAGTCACATGGAACGCGGTACGAAAACCGGCACGCAGTTCGTGCCTTTCTAAAAAACGGTACGTTGGGGGGTAGGTTCATTTGGGAACGCTAATTCGGTACGTGGTACGGTATATTCTATGGTGTACCGCTGTAGTCTGGTACACGTATCATATATATAAAAAAAATATAAAATAGATCTTTCATTTTTTTTTTTTTGAAAATAGATCTTTCATTAAATTTCAATTCAAAAACATAATCAAAACAGAATGGGTAATAACATGGGATGGGTAATAATTACATTGTGTTAATTGTAGTGTGAAAAGTTAACAGCGCCAATTACTACTACTACTATATATATAATTGGAAAGTGGATATGAATAGTATGTTTTAATAGTGTTTTAGATTATTTGTTTTAATTTTATAACGATATTTTATTCTATCACATAAATTGATTTTTATATATATTATTTGAAAGTTGCCATAGTAATTCAATACTTTTGAGTATATGTTAAAAATTTTATAATAATATTTTATTCATCTTATAATTGTTTTTTAATAACTTATGTACATCAACTTTTTTAACAATCTACCTTCTTAACTATGATTGTTTTTTTGTAACATTGTGATATAAATTTTATTAAAAACAGATACTTTGCCATTGTCGTACCAAACCGAACCAAGACTGACCGAACATTTGTATCGGTACCGATATTTATTTTTATTGTTTTTGTTTTCTATAACATGACACGGTAGCTATCGTATTGTACCAAACAACATTGGTAATGGTACATGTATTCATTTTTATGGTTTCTATTTCTGATATTTTTTTTATTATACAACTATGGCAGCGACGATAAATGAATATCATCGCTACCGATACCGTGTCAGTCTGAATTCATCGATATTTTACAACAATATCGGTGTTGGTAGCAATGATCGTTTTTTTTTTTCATTTTTGGTCGATATAAATAAATGTTGATTTCTATACCGAGCGAATTATCGTACCAGTACTGAAACGAACCGAAACCGATACCCATTAAATGCTTGCAATAACGTACCGTCGCAAAGCGCGGAGAAATAACCTAGTTATAAAAAGTGGGAAAAAACTGTTCACTTATCTCTGTTATACACTAATACACTATAAAATAGCGGCAATTGTAGTGTGAAAAGTTAAATGACGGCAATTAAAAACAGGGGGAAATAGAGCTGTTATACATCTTTCCAACAAGTGTCAATTGGCTTTTCAACTTCCGGTACATGAATCTGGCCGTACCGGAACGCGGGCCACTACAATCGGAAACGCGTTTCGGATTGATAAAAAACGTGAATTTTGCGATTGGAACACTATTGTAGAACACAATCTGGAACGGTTCAATTTAGCGATTCGGTAAGCGTACCAGAGGCGATGGGACGTTTCTGTACCACGATTCGGTACGAACGATCTGGTACGCAATTCACGGGTCTTTTAGCGTTTCCTGTGACTATGTATTAGGAGTCTCAAGTTGTAAAAGATACACGAAAAAGTCACTAATGTCCGTGCGCCTGTAGGGGAAACCGATTTCTTCCCTGTTGAGATAGGACTTCACCAAGGGTCTGCGTTGAGTCCGTTTCTCTTCACGATAGTATTGGATGAGTTGTCTAGGTCGATTCAAGAGACAATTCCATGGTGCATACTTTTCGCAAATGATATTGTGTTAGTGGCGGAGACTAAACATAGCATGAATGCGAGGTTAGAGGAGTGGTGAGCAGTTTAAGAGGGCAAAGGCTTAAGAATTAGTCGCTCCAAGACTGAGTACCTTTCTTGTAATTTCAGTGGTGTGGGCGATGGCGATGACACTCAAATTACTATCGACGGTCAACAGGTTCCGCAGATTACTAAGTTCAAGTATTTAGGATCGTTTGTACAAAGGGATGGAGAGATAGATAGTGATGTAGCACATCGCATCCAGGCTGGTGTAGGTGGAGAGCAACCACTGGGGTTTGTGCGATAAAAGGTTCCCAACTAAATTAAAGGGGAAATTTTATAGGGTTGCGATTAGACCTGCTATGATATATGGCACAGAGTGTAGGTCCATTAAGAAAGCACAAGAGCGCAAGATGGAGGTAGAAGAAATGAGAATGTTAAGGTGGATGTGTGGGCACACAAGGCTAGACCGGATAAGAAATGAGGATTTTAAAGAAAGGTTAGGACTAGCTACTAATTCAGATAAGATAAATGAGGAAAGATTGAGATGGTTTGGGCATGTGAAACGGAGGCAATTGACACCAGTTAGAGTAGTAGAAGGCCTAACTTTGGAAGGGAGGAGGAGTCAAGGTAGGCCCAAGTTGACTTGGGATGAGCAGATTAGGAAAGATTTGCTAGAGTTACACCTCTCTGAGGACATGGTCCAAGATAGGGGTTTATGGAGACGTATGATTAAGGTTAAGGACTTTTAGGAGTAGATTCATTAGGTCTGAGCATTGAGGTAGTTGCTTAGCGTTTCTTTCTTTATGGTCTAGGCGGATTTTGCATTGATTGTTTTTTTTTTCTTTTTTTTTCATAAATGCTTAAGTGGGATCTTGTAATTTGAAATATTTGTTTTATTTCATTATGTTACCTAGCCACCACTTCTTTGCTATTTAGTAGTGCTCCGTTTATAGATTTGTTTGGCTTCTCACTTTTCTACTATATACCTTTGGCATCGGGGGTCTCTCTGGAAGCAGCCTCTCTATCCCTAGGGATAGAGGTAAGGTGTGCCTACATCTCGCCCTCCCCAGACCCTACCAGTAGCTTTGCTATTTCCTACCAGTAGCTTTGCTATTTGTGGGATTTACTGGGTACGATTGATTGAATGTCTAAAGGGGAGGGATCATGAGAAAACTCTATCTAATTATTACTAAACCCTAATCCCAAAGAAATAAACCCTAACCTCTATAATTCAAACCCTAAACCCTAAAAACTAAACCCCATAAAAGATTTAACACAAATATCAACCGTTTGATAGAGTTTTCTCATGAAGAAAAAGCTTTCTCATGATCCTCTCCCTATATCTAAAATGCACGTACTTTAGATTTTTTTTCAAAAAAATAATAACTTGTTAACTCTTAATTCGGTCAAAACGATAAAGTGATATACAAAATTTTTGCCAAAAAAATCGCTCCCATCTATTTTTGACCAACTTAAGAGTTAACAAGTCAATATTTCAAAAAGAACTTCAAAACCACGTGCCTTATAGACAAGTTTAGAGACTTTAATATACCAAAATTAGGTTGAAAAACTTTCTCGTGATAAATAAAAAAGTATATTGTTATTTTATTGTATTTACCCTACATTTTACTATAAACAGATAGTTAACCATGCCCATTTGAGATAAAACACAACCCAAACTGACCCGCTCATAAGTGAATGATCTGAAATTGCCACCTCTAATTTGCATATTATGTTACGGATATCAAGAAAGAAATTTGCCTGTAATTTGGTTTCTTGCAAGCAAAGCACATCAAAATCTTCTCTTTGTGCAAGTTCCAATGCTGAAAAGCTTTCTAACTTTAGTAAAGCCCTTAAACCGTTAACATTCCACGACATAATCTTCACATGTTTTATGTCACCATTAAGAGCAGGAGGCCTCATGGTTTTAGGGTTATAAGCTACCCATTCTTTCTGCGGTTTCTTGTGAGCAAGAACAGTCCATGGTTCAGCTTCATGTTCTGAAATACCGTTCTTTTGACAATTTTCAGTATCCTTAGAACTTTCCAAAATGATGTTCAGATCTTTTGTGGTTTGTTTTGCTCGTTTCTTGATCCTTTTATCTACAGAAACGGTGGTTGTAACCTCGGTATGTTGTTCAATGCATAAACTCTCTGTCTTCCTTTTGGAACCTTTTTCATGGGATTCTCCATCTTCAAGCATCTCTCGAGAACCTTGGTATACAAATAAAAAATAAAATTCTTAACAAGCGGATGAAAGTTTTAAATATATTATACTCTATCAATAGGGGAAGGTGTAAAAAACTTATAATATATTGATGATGCAATAACACCCCAGCATTTATAGCTTTAACTTATGTCGATTGCCGACCATATTTAGTAATGTATAACTACAAGGCTGTGTACCATCAACTTCTTCGTCAAAGAACTTTTTGAGCGCGCTTATGAGATCACGTTTAAGACCTTTCGTTGAGCCACCGATGCTCCTACAATTCAACAACCTCATTAAGGATACTTAATGTTGAAATTTCACCAATTCAATGGATTACCAATAAAGAAGTTACCTCAATTTTGTTCTTAGCTCTTGAACTGTCATTTTCTCAAAGGCATCCGGATTGTTGCTGGCACTTTTAGAAATTCTATTTTTTGTTATACTTTCCTAAAATTGAAAAAAAAAAAAAAGCGATGAAAATAACAGTGACACTTCCATATTTACAATATATGTAATATTAAAGACAAGCGTAGATATAGTAACAAGCAACTTATATAAATAACATGAGGAATTACTACACTATTAGGGGTAGAATACAGCAGAATTCACAAGTTTTATAGTGTTCTTGCATGTGGGGTCCTACCGCTGCTACTTGAGTAATACTCTCTCCACCTTCCCATTGAAAAATGTTACAATAAACTTGTGAAACCAATCAACCACATATAGCAGCATTGCACGAAAACCATCCAAAATACTCAACTTTGACCCAATTACACAGGCCAATATCGGAGGTTCACCTAGGAATTTTCATCAGTTAAAAGTATTTTGCTATTGGTTGAGTTGAATCTAAAACGGGAGTTAAAGTTACCTCTGGTTGTGTAGTTGATGAATTTTTATTATTATTATGATGATTCATCTTCAAACTTGAAGAAAGCAGCCTAGTGTTCCCACAAACCAAACCTCCTATTCTCAGAATCCTCCTATAAACCAAAACCAAATCTTATCAACAATAAATAATAAATGTTCCATTACAAATGCAAATGTGACACCTTTTGTGGATAATGAAATTTCGAAACCCTAAAATTAACATGGGGGTTGGGTTTGAAAGGCGGTGAGTTAATTAAATCAAATTGTTTGGTTTGGGGTGAAAAGGGTGCAGTGCAGCAGAAAGACCTTGCCTTGATTATGCAGACGCATGTAGGTAGGTTATCTGCAAGCAAACGTGTATGTATGGAGTTGATCGATCAACACTCATACATACATACATACATACATACAGGGGTTTGTTTAACTGGATGGCGATGGCAGGGTAGGGCATACCTAATTTCATACCCATATACTTTGTTGTAAAAACTTCAAAGTTTCCTTGTATACATTTTGGGTAAACTTCGGGTAATCGGGGTTGGGTATCATCTAATCTCATATTCGGCCCAATACCCATTGGTATCGGGTATATCCGTCTCAAATGTTTCAGGTTTCGGGTATACCAAGCGGGTTTGGATATATTTGCCATCCCTATTAACGAGTGGAATTGTCTCGCGTGTTCCGGCGGTCATTCAGTCATTATCGGTTTGATTCATTATACTATTGGTATTGTACAGACACTTGGCAGCGTGATTAAGTTAGTGATATGCTCAAAAGGATATCTACACGTGTTTTTAATCGATCAAAAACCATTAAAACGAAAATTAGTAACACTTTGGGTGGTACATACACTAGTACCGATTTTGTTCAATCGGAAGGTGATATCAGTATTGTTGGACGATAATAGTTCAGTTCGTCATTTGTACTGGTATGGTCTTGACACTCGATGTAGCTTACGATATAAAAAAGATACTCTATAGCAAATATGACCTAGTTTTCAAGGAAATTTATACCGGAAACCATAAAAACGAATATTGGTACCGCTACCAAAGTTGTTCGGACGGTATCGATTAGGTTCGTCGCGGTAAGAACAAAAAAAATCAATTACGTTCCATTTGAACAAAACTCTTATCGAAACGTAGATAAAAATAAGTATATTGCAACGGTATATTCGTAATTTTATATAACATTACATTATTTTATTATAATAACAAAAAGGAAAAATAGTGCCAACTTATAAATAAAAAAACTAAATGTTAGTTAGCTTTGATAATATGTATGCTTGTGCTTTTGTTACTTGTACATTACTACTCATAACTTAGTTTCAAAAGAAATTTTTTTATATCAAAACGTAAATTAAAGTAAGCAAATCGTAACGACATGCTAAGAGATTTTGAAAGGGGAATTGGCATGTAATAATCTTAACTAGACTTTATTGGCCATTGTCAGACTCACCTTTGAATATTCCCCATGTCAGCCCCACCTTTCACTTATTTTTCATCCACCAGTCCTCAGTTAAAAAAACCTTAACGGAGTTAAGTTTTTTTTTTTTTTTTTGAATTACAAGCTGACGTTTTAGGGTTTTTGATCAGAACGAGGATACGAGTCAAATGATGTAAAACTTACCTTGAAATTATGCTCCAAACGATGAAAACGGTGCTTCAATTCGGGTGTTTAAACTTCCAATTAACAAAAATTAAGTCATTTGGAGCACCGTTTCGAGGTAAGTTTTACATCAATAGACTCGTATCCTCGTTCTGATCCAAAGCCCTAATATGTCAGTTTGTAACTTAGGAAAAAAATCTTAACTCCGTTAAGTTTTTTTAACTGAGGAAAAATAGGTGAAATGTGGGACTGTCATGGGGAATATTCAAGGGTGGGACTGGCAATGGTCAATGATAACAAACTAGAACATGTAATGGATATAAATAACTTGCCAATGAGGTAGTGATGGAGTGATTGGGGAAAGACTGTTAGGACCGAGCGCACACACGAACACGATACCAAAAGCAATAACGAACACAAGGATTTACGTGGTTCGGTCTAAACTGACCTACGTCCACGGGTGGCAACTAGGATATTTTTATTGAGGGTGTTAAACATTACAAGTACAAGAGATCAATATATAGACTACACAATTAGGGTTGAAGCCCAATGGGCCGCGACTTGGGTCGACTGCCCTTACTCGTGTCGAGAAGTCTACAACGCAACAATCTCCCACTTGGAGGCTTCAAAGACACGATCAACTTCGCTCCATTATACTTCTGTAATCTGTCAACGGAAACTCTATGCTCCATCTCAAGTTACCACCGGCCTTCTCATCAATTAACCTGGAGGCTCATTGAAGCTCCCACTGAGCTTCAACTCATCAGTCACTACTCGTGACTCGTTCTCTGTCTCTTCCGGCTCCCACTTAAATGAACTGTCGGACCCTGAGAAAACCTGAGAACTAACACTCTCCATCATAAGCAGGTAATTCACTGGAGAGACTTTCACCGCTGGAATACAAGTTCTCTTAACCCACTGTCGTCTGGGAACTCTGACTGAAGCACTACATGTGCTCCCACTGCTACGAAAACCCTTGATTGGCTTCTCTGAACCTTTCCTAGCACGTTGAACCTGAATCTAACATGTGACTCTGGGTTTATCTCCTACAAAACAAACCTTCTTCTGCCCTCGAGATTCTGTGAACTGGATTTTGGTCTTCTTCTGAACTGGGATAACCTTTCCCTCAGGCGGTACACTGACCATATACAATGCGCCCCTCTTCTTGCCACGTGCAACCACTAGATTTCCCTTACTTACCTTCCACTGTCCACTACCGAACTTAACCTTGTGACCTTGATCATCCAGGTTGTCACACCCCAACCGATGGCAGAAACATCGGGGCGCGGCACTAGGCGAACCAGATTGCTTAAGAGAATCCATAACAACTATTAAATGGCAATATTTAAAAGGTTCATTGTCCCATACCAATAAACAAACATTCCACAAACAGTTATCACAGAGTCACATCTCTTAAACAAAACAAGTCCGACAACCTAGATTTCTATTTTATGAGTTTCTAGACTGCCTATCTTGATTTCTGCATAACATTCCATCAACCTACCACATACGTTAAAATAAAAGTCAATACATAAAGTAAAGGTGAGTACACAAGTTTGCATAGATATAGTATAAAAGCGCTTTACGCATAACCAGCATGTAACACGTAACGGGCGAAGCATGTAACTATCAACAATGATACAACCTAACCACAAGACTGCGTTGTAGAGTATGCGCGACACATGTTCGCCAAAGCGAACACGTGAAGTAAAGTAATGTGATCCCTAACAACACTTGTCACAACAGGTGTTGAGTCCAAACTATAGTACTATCGTTGCTAGAGGCGGTCTAGTGTAACACTGTATAGGCATAGTAACAAGCATTCAACAAATCACGTATAGCATGCGGGAGCGGTTAGCGTTTATAAAGTGTTTGCATTGTGTGTTGTGTTTTAATATAGAACGTATGTAACACCCAAAAGTGCGTTAAAGAAAATGGGTTCGAGTATACTCACAGTGTGTGTTTAGCAAGTAAACACAAGCTGGATTGGATTGAAGGGAGCGCGTCGAGTCAGCCTATGCACGGAAACAGAAGCATAAGTCTTCCTCAGGGTTGAATGGTTGTAAACAGAATGTCGAAGGGATAAAAGTGAGTTAAGTGTTCAACAGTCTATCCGAACGGATGGTCAGCCGAACGGATGGTCATTCGAACGGATGGCCAGCCGGACGGATGGCCATTCGAACGGATGGCCACCCGTTCGGATGACCTGTAACAACCTTCATATTAGGCCAATATCCGTACAATCATTATACATTATTATATTGCACATATACGTAGTAGACATAATTTTCTTAGGTCACGCTACCTGTTTAGCAAAGTCCGTATATACATATTGCACTTGCTTAAACAAAACATAGCATTATGACATTATATTACCAGTGTGTATTTTAAAAAAAAATATATAAACATTAAGTAATACCATCCACCCATTTGAAACTCTATATACCTTTATTTAAATATATAATATAGGTATATCTAAAGTATGAGGATAAAAAAAACTACTACATATGAAGTGATAAAGAGAAAGCAAACAATTCTTTTTATTTTTCCTCACTCTGTCTCGTTTATACTATACATACACACAACCAAAATGTATATTTTGGTTTGCTTGAAGATCCATACAAGATATCTTCTACAAGATTTTCCTTGAAAATCTTTTCCTTGAAAATCTTTTCAAAATCTCTACAAGATCTTGTCTCAAAAGTTGAAACATCTACAATCTATAAGATCCATGCATGATTTTCACCTCCCCACTCTATTTTCATACAAAACTTTCAAATCCTAAACACTCTCTCGATCTATATACTGCAACACACACACACACTTAATACCCTTCACTACTCACCTCAATCTCTCTCGATCTACAGGGTACGAGGACCAGAGCCGGAACCGGCGCCGATGCCGGTGGCTTTTCAGGCGAGACACCCCCTCCTCCTCCGATAACACCCACACCCCCCCCTTTATGATCAACAAACGGACCACCACCACCGTCGGATGGTGGTGAGCGACGGTTAGACCGAGCAACATTAGAGGATGGAGAGAGAAAGGGTTAGACGACAGAGAGAGAAAGACGTCGAGAAGAGGGAGAGAGTCGGAGATGGAGCGGCGCCTCCGCTCACGGTGGCGTAGTGGAGGCGACGGTGGTACAGGTCTGATGTGCGTGTGGTGTTATAGATTTTTTTGTATGTTTTAAGCCCTTTAACACTTTTTAGCCAAGTTTTAAATTTATAAAACACGATATTTACTAACACTAAACACACATATGGGCAAGTGCACCCATCGTGAGCGTAGTATAGTGTTGGTAAGATACCGAGATCGTCCAAGGACACAAGAGCTTTTAGTACCGGTTTATGCTCAACATCTAATCAAATCAAAAGTTTAGAAAAATGTTTTTAAATAAGAAAAATAAAACTAACTAAAATGCTGAAAAATAAAAATAAAATAAAACAGATAGACAAGATGAATCACTTGGATCCGACTCGTATTTAGTGTAACCTTTGATTATTTCCGCACTTTTGCACTTTTTAAGAGATTATCTTAGTTATTGTAGTAGGCCCCTCTTCTGAAGGTGACGTTACCCTCAACCCAATAGTTTGAGTCAGCAAAGATACAATCCTAAAGGGTTGGATTATTGAAAGATAATTAATTAAGTTATTAATGCATATTATGGTAGGCCCCTCTTCTGAAGGTGACGTTACCCTCGGCTAAGTAGTCCGAGTCAGCAAGGATACAGTCCTAAGTAGCCGGGTTAAAGTATTAATAGTAGTTTACATATGAGGGGATCAAGGAGTTCAGACCCCCGCCATTCAATACCAGTGGGTATTGAAGGAGTTCCTACTAAAGTTGACCCAGGTCCTTGCAGGATCTATACACTGAACAAGGCAAGACTCTTACCAAACCGTTCCCTTAACCCCTGACTAGGTAGCCAACATACCTCCATATATACCGTGGAGATATGAATGGTGAAAATCTTTTATTTTATATAGACAGTAAAATAATGCCAAGACACCACAGACAAACGATAAGGAAGACTCACATTCAACATAAGAAACTAGTTATTAAAGTCATTAATACAGAACCAAATAAAAAGTGTGAAAAGATTAAAAATAAAAAGTATTACACTAAACACTGGTCTTCACCAAGTGATGTAAGAGACTTAGGCAAACATGGCCTTTGATTGTCAAGAACTCTTACGATCAATCTTGGATCCCGAGACTACTCACACACTCTATGATGGATGATGGATGATGGTGGTGGATGTGGGTTGTGATGGTGGTGGTAGGTGGGTGAAGTGTGAGAGAGGTGGTTTGCCAAGGGATGGTTTGCAAGTGAGCCAAGCACCCCTATTTATAGCCTGTACAGAAGCCCGGACACGGCCCCGTGTCCATTGGGCACGTCCCCGTGTCCACCCATCTTCTCTTTCTTCATTAAATGCAGTTTGTCTGCATTTGTTGACCACGTCCCCGTGTCCGCTGGGCACGACCCCGTGTGCAGAAGCGTATCTGTACTATCAAGATTTTCCTAGATTCTGCGAATCTTAGAGTTGACCACGGCCCCGTGTCCGGTGGACACGCCCCCGTGGTGGGTGATAGAAGCTTCTACAACTTTGTCTTTTCTGCAGACACTTGGGCACGCCCCCGTGCTCAGTGAGCACGGGGCATGTTCAGTCTTCTGTTCTCTTGTTTTTGCCTGGGAGATGCTGTCGAGGGGTCGGGCATGCCACGTTTATTCCTTTTATTTCATTATTGCTGGATTTGGCTGCATTTTTGCTTCTTTTGTTCATTTAAGCTCTTTTAACCCTGAAAATACAAAAGGAAGACAAAAGAACACTTTTTCCAACATTAGTACTAAAAAAGGGTTAGTTTTATGCCTCAATTGATGTAATTTATATGTTGCATTTTGCACACATCAAATACCCCCACACTTGAATCTTTTTTGTCCTCAAGCAAAACTCTTTATCTTGTGGCTTACACACCCAAATGGAATGGGTAGAAGAGAAGGTTTTGGGCTTGTCATAGAGTGTCAGGATTTCCAAGATTCTTTTTTTAGGTTTTATTTTTATTTATTTACAATCCTATTCGTCATGATTTATTTAAAACTTTTCATATTAGAAATTATTTATTAGGGCGTAACTTGCCTCTTTAAAATTCCATTTATATACAAGTTCACATACCTCACGGGGGATCACTCAACACTCGGCCGAAGATGTATTTTTGTGAAACACTCGAGAGCGGCATGGAACTTACTCCTACCATAAGCTTGCCAAGTAATCAATCATCCTCCTTTTTAACTAAAAACCTTTGTAAATATCAAGATGACTTTTGGGGGAAGGGTTAGGCTTGGGTTAAAGGTAGGTGGTTGGGTTAGTGGTTAGTAGAAAAGGGCGAAAGGCGTAAAAAACGTCGGTTTTCGTAAGACTTTTTATTTTTGTAACTTTTTATTTTGATGAAGCAATTCTTCAAACAAAGTTCTTTTTGATAAACTTGTTTGTTTATTTCTTTTGGCTTCATCATCAAAATTTTTTTCAAGAAGTCATAAGAAAAACCGAGCTTTGTTACTAAAATAAAGGGTTTAAAATGAAAAAGAGTTTTGGTGGGTAAAAGGGTGTTTGTTTTGGGTTAAGAAATGAAAATGTTTAGGCTCAAAGGGGTTAACTAGGGGGATTTTGGGTAGGTGGTAAAAAAAGAATGGTGTAGAAATAAAAAGGGTTAGTCCTAATGCCTCCATCATTTACTTACTCGGGTTTAAGTTGGTAAGGACCAGGAATGTATCGTCGTGGCAAGTTCTAGAGTTGAAAGAACCAAGCGGCTATTCACACAAGAAACGAAAAATGAGCATTTAGTTTAAAGATGTGTATTTGTATGCTCAATAAATGCTCAAAACTCACTTTTTGTGGGAATGGGTTTTTATGTGATCAAGTATATATAATCAAATTTTAACTAGATTTATCATGCCGTTTCATAATTTTCTTATGTTGGTTCTTTTTATCACGACGCTATCAGTTGTAAATTTGTAAAAATATAACCTTTTTTGAACTTGAAATTCCCAAATTAAACCTAGACAAGTAAAAAAATTGGTGTGTTTAGCGGTTCCAATATAGTTTTGTGTAAGACTTGTCATTAGGACTTGCAAAATTCAAAGTTTTAGCACCCCCCCCCCCACTTAAATTACACATTGTCCTCAATGTGTCCCAAAAATAAGTATTTAGGTTGATTGAATGTGTAAAAAGATGTGAAATAGCAAAATTTTATGTTACTGGGCGTCTGGACACGACCCCGTGGTGTCCGGGCACGGCCCCGTGTTCAGATTGCCAGTAACAAAAAAATAAAACAAAGTAACAGAAGGTTGGACACGGGGGCGTGTTCAGTGAGCACGCCCCGTGTCTAGGTACCTGAACTGGGCATTTTTCTGCAGATGGTTGAGCACGGGGCGTGTTGGATGAGCACGGCCCCGTGCTGAACTTGCTGTAACGAAGAAAAATCTGCGGGTGGCCCTGTTTTTGTGCATGGGGTGCTGGTGCAAGTTTCCCCTTGGTATCCTTCACCATCCCGAGTGTGTTTTACCCATTACATCATCATCCAAACACCAAATTATTTGTAAACCCATCATTTATTAAAACTAGCACATAACATTAGGTTCTAGAGAATTTAAAGACAAGGCAGAAAAATAAAAACTAGAGGTCCTAAGATAGATGGGTCAAATGGTACATAAAATCATCCTAAGGAGTTCTACTTTAATAAGAATCAAAATTCCGGAAATAGCTTTCCGGTATTTAAAAGCCTCGTAGAACTTTTAGACCGAGGGGTATTCCCTAGATGTGGTTAAAGCCATTCTTCTATCTCTCTTGGGAGGAAGAAGCCGGACTCGGTTTCCTCAACATCTTGCGTAGGGGGAGTGACACCAACCGGAACCCCTTGTAGTATGTCTCGAGGGGGCTCCGGGTGTATGGTGTACCATTTGGCCGGTATGATGACTTCCGGTACCACATTCCATGCCCTTTGGGTGATAATTGGTACCAAAGGAGGAGAAGCGAGAATGTTCAACCTTTGGTGCAAAAGGTTGACCTCTCGAAGACATCCCTCTAGTCCCACCGTCAAATGATTGATACGGTCGACCAATGCTTCTTCCACTCCCGTTATTTCATCAATAGCTTCTCTTAAAGCTTAAACATAGTTTATAAGAGAATCTTCAACCGTTGATGACCTTCTCCATTCTCGGTTGTTTCTGGAGTGCGATGAAGATGTACCACTAGTTCTGCTCGCCATTCTGAGAAAACATACCGAAAAGAGTTCAATTTTTATGGAAACAGTAGCTCGGACACGGCCCCGTGCTCGATGAGCACGGCCCCGTGTTCAGATGTCTACAGATTTTTGGAACAAGGAATCTTGGAGTTTTAAATTATTTTCGTGATTTTTAAAACATTTTTAAGTAGAAACAACTTAAAACATTGTTTTAGAACTTATTTTTAACAAGATTTCTTGAATAAAAATCTAACAAACACCTCAATAAAGTTTGGAATTATGGAGATTTCAAGCTCTAATGGAGGTGTTAAAAAAATTGAAGAAGAAGGTAATGGATAAAAGTGGAAAAGACAAGATGGTTGTTGGGAACCTTCTTTAGAATATACCTAGGATGGTATGTGTGAAGATCCACCAGATCTTTGTCTTTGGAGTGGTCCAAATGTGCAGGAATCTTGTTGTATTTATAGAAAACGACAGCACGCTGCATACTTCCCCGTGTTGGCTGGACACGGCCCCGTGTGCAGACAAAATCCTGACATATTTTGTCCGTATTCTGACAAAAGTCAGAAAGGAATCTTTCGGTGGACACGGGGGCGTGCTGACCTGGACACGGCCCCGTGTCTAGAGGCTGTTTATGAAGTTTTGCCTATTTTTAAGGAACTTATCCGGATCGGGCGGTTCCTTACTGGATGGAACAACCCCAAAGTGCCTGAGATACCTTAGTTGCTTTAGATTAAGACGAGAACACAAGAGGTTGTTGGTGAGGGTGATTCCTATGTTATATGTAGGTGGACAAGTCCAACCCTTTCCCGGGCTCTTGTTAAAGAAGGTGTATGCCGAATCGCTTAGGTCTATGTATGCACCGAACGAAGTCGATGGGGAGTCCTTAATGGCACAATCGACACAGGGACGACTATCGCTCAAGTCTTCGCTAGAGTTAGAGGTGATTTCGGGAACAACGAAGTTGTTTTTATTCGAATGCGATCTCAATAATTCTTCTTGGGCTTCGTCTTGAGGTGAATTAATGACATCCATCTCAAGGTCTTTCACCTAAGTAAGAATTAGATCTTCCATTTGAAATAATTCATCGAGAAGCATTTCTCCTAGAAGGGTTGATTGAGAGCATTCGAGGGAGAGATAGGGATTATTTTTACTTTCGCCCCTCTTAAGGCTACAGGAAAACAATGGGTCTATATAATGGGGCTTATAATTTAGAAAATAACATTCTAAATCTTTATGAGGGCCACCACATATTTGACACCACGTACCATAAGAGTGCCGAAAGTAAAAAATATCAGTATCACTCATGTTTGTGTCAGAAATTACCAACCGTCGGGATCTTACGATTCTGTTTTCTGTAACTGAAACTTGGGCACGGGGCGTGTTGAGTTGGGCACGGCCCCGTGTTCAGCTTACTGTCTGACTTAAAACAGGATTGCCAGTACCAAAGATTGGGCACGGGGGCGTGTTCAGCGGGCACGGCCCGTGCTGAGTTCTGCAGAAGCTGAAAAATTAAGAAAAATCCTAAAAAAATAGAAAAAAAAAATGATTAGACAGTTGATTCCTAACTTTCTTAAAATCCTTGTGTCCCCGGCAACGGCGCCAAAAACTTGATGTGCGTGTGGTGTTATAGATTTTTTTTGTATATTTTAAGTCCTTTGACACTTTTTAGCCAAGTTTTAAATTTATAAAACACGATATTTACTAACACTAAACACACATATGGGCAAGTGCACCCATCGTGAGCGTAGTATAGTGTTGGTAAGATACCGAGATCGTCCAAGGACACAAGAGCTTTTAGTACCGGTTTATCCTCAACGTCTAATCAAATCAAAAGTTTAGAAAAAAGGTTTTTAAATAAGAAAAATAAAACTAACTAAAATGCTGAAAAATAAAAATAAAATAAAACAGATAGACAAGATGAATCACTTGGATCCGACTCATATTTAGTGTAACCTTTGATTATTTCCGCACTTTTTAAGAGATTATCTTAATTATTGTAGTAGGCCCCTCTTCTGAAGGTGACGTTAACCTCAACCCAGTAGTTTGAGTCAGCGAGGATAAAATCCTAAAGGGTTGGATTATTGAAAGATAATTAATTAAGATATTAATGCATATTATGGTAGGCCCCTCTTCTGAAGGTGCTGTTACCCTCGGCTAAGTAGTCCGAGTCAGCAAGGATACAGTCCTAAGTAGCCGGGTTAAAGTATTAATAGTAGTTTACATATGAGGGGATCAAGGAGTTCGGACCCCCGCCATCCAATACCAGTGGGTATTGAAGGAGGTCCTACTAAAGTTGACCCAGGTCCTTCCAGGATCTATACACTGAACAAGGCAAGACTCTTACCAAACCGTTCCCTTAACCCCCGACCAGGTAGCCAACATACCTCCATATAGACCGTGGAGATATGAATGGTGAAAATCTTTTATTTTATATAGACAGTAAAATAATGCCGAAGCACCACGGACAAACGATAAGGAAGACTCACCTTCAACATAAGAAACTAGTTATTAAAGTCATTAATACAGAACCAAATAAAAAGTGCGAAAAGATTAAAAATAAAAAGTATTACACTAAACACTGGTCTTCACCAAGTGATGTAAGAGACTTAGGCAAACATGGCCTTTGATTGTCAAGAACTCTTACGATCAATCTTGGATCCCGAGACTACTCACACACTCTATGATAGATGATGGATGATGGTGGTGGATGTGGGTTGTGATGGTGGTGGATGTGGGTTGTGATGGTGGTGGTGGGTGGGTGAAGTGTGAGAGAGGTGGTTTGCCAAGGGATGGTTTGCAAGTGAGCCAAGCACCCCTATTTATAGCATGTACAGAAGCCCGGACACGGCCCCGTGTCCATTGGGCACGGCCACGTGTCCCCCCATCTTCTCTTTCTTCATTAAATGCAGTTTGTCTGCATTAGTTGACCACGCCCCCGTGTCCGCTGGGCACGACCCCGTGTGCAGAAGCGTATCTGTACTATCAAGATTTTCCTAGATTCTGCGAATCTTAGAGTTGACCACGGCCCCGTGTCCGCTGGACACGCCCCCGTGGTGGGTGATAGAAGCTTCTACAACTTTGTCTTTTCTGCAGACACTTGGGCACGCCCCCGTGCTCAGTGAGCACGAGGCGTGTTCAGTCTTCTGTTCTCTTGTTTTTGCCTGGGAGATGCTGTCGAGGGGTCGGACATGCCACGTTTATTCCGTTTCTTGTATTATTGCTGGATTTGGCTGCATTTTTGCTTCTTTTGTTCATTTAAGCTCTTTTAACCCTGAAAATACAAAAGGAAGACAAAAGCACACTTTTTCCAACATTAGTACTAAAAAAGGGTTAGTTTTATGCCTCAATTGATGTAATTTATATGTTGCATTTTGCACACATCAAGGTCTCAGGGCGGCGGCATCTCGGTGCAACGCCGACAGATTATCAACGAAGACTTACAGCGGCGGCGGAGCCGTGGTGATGATGGTGGAGCTATTCTGTCCGACAAGTTTCCGGTAAGTCATGGTTCCCTTCTTCTCATTCTCGTTTAGATCCGGCTTGAATTCAGGAATGTGACTCTCGTTTCGGGTCATGGTTCGAGGTTTGATTCTGATGTGGTTTTTGGTTCAAGTCTTTCGGTTCAACAGGATTTAACTACGTTCACTTTGGGAGTTCCGGGTCAGATTCAACAGGTTTCGATTCGGTCAACGATGGTTAATGGGTCAGTTAGGTTCGGGTGAGCTGGTCAACGGTCAAGGAGGGTCAAATCGGCAGAATTTCGGGTTCGGTTGGCTCAGATTTGATGTTCGAGTCAACTCGGCCAAACCGAGTCAACTCGGTCAAACCTGGTCAACTCGCTGAGTCAACTCGGTCAAACTCAGCGGGTCAACACGGTCGACCTGGTCAACTCGGTCAACTGAGTTAGCGTTCGACATGAGGATTTGGTAAACGGTGCGTTTATTTAGTCATACCTATGGTAACGATTTAAAGATGTGATTTCGTTATGATATTTTAAAAATAGTTTTATGATTTCGTGAATGAGCTCGAACAGAATAAACGACGAATTATTATTTAGAATAACTAATTTTTTTGTTTATATAGGTGATTATACGCAAATATTGTTGAGTAAATTGTTGAATCTTGATAAAATAACGACAACTTGCGTTGTCGGGGCCGTCCAAAAACAGAGGAAACTCTGCCCGTTTTTCGAGAAAACCCGAAAACAAAATGTGTTTTTAGTTTAAAACGAGAACCATCTAAGTCAAACAACTTTTATGAAAGCAAACACAAAAGAATATTACTTTCAACGACACTTTGCAACCTTCGAAAGCGACGATTCGGAACAATTTTTGCGACAATAAATATAGTTCTTATATTTATTCTAAAACTTTGAAATCTCGTCAATTATTTTATAAAAATAAATATAAGTTATGTATTTATTTCAAATATCCAAATACGGATTCGTTTTATAATAATAAATATAGTTATATATTTATTTCCGTTAACAAACAACACGACTCCTTTTATAAAAATAAATATAGTTTATATATTTATTTGAAATATTAAACGACACGAATTAGTTTTATAAAAATAAATATGGCTTATATATTTATTTTAAATATCGTACATCACGAGTTCCTTTATAAAATAGATATAGTTTATCTATTTATTTCAGACTTCAAATAACTCGACGATTCTTTTACTAAATAGATATAACTTTTTATATTTATTTTAAACGCCTAAACGGCATCTACATATACTCTGACAAATATATACAAGACGCAATATATGATGCGAATTTGTCATATGTTATTTTCATATAAACCTTTGTACATACACATACGACTTCTCGGAACGACTAACACTATTCTAACGAGATATTTATATTTTTATATAAATATTTATATATTTGAAATTTCTCAAAAACCAAGTCTTTCAAAGACTTGTTAAATTGTTAGTCCTTAACGACGTTAAACGAACTAACGAGTATAACTTCTTCGTTTCATTTTAAGTTAACAACTTACCGTTGAATCGTTCGGTTAACGATTCGGTAGAGCTCGGTGACACGTAGTTTAGTTACCGCATTTATTTAGAAACTTATAAGATATTCCGTGTTATGAATATTGTAGAATGCACGCCAGCGAGTCTCATCTTGGAAACGACATCACTAAGTCGTATTTAGCTAGCTTTGCACATGAAATACAGGTGAGTTCATAACCCCACCTTCTTACGGTTTTACATTTTTATAAATGTTTTCGGGGTGGAAAGACATGCATGTTTTGTAGAAACATATAAAGTTTTCGATGAACAAAGATTGCATATTTTAGACAAAGCACGTTTTGCAAGAACATACAAGGTTTTTGATTGAACGAAAACTCATATTTCTAAATCATGTTACGAATGGATTTCAAGGAACTCAAATGGTTTACGAATGAATCATACTAAATATACCGGTTTTACAAAACAAATGGGTATTATCGAAATGTGAATGATTTTCATGACTAGGGATGGGATCGTCTAGTTATAATATTGGGACTGGGTTGGTCTGTGTTTAAGGAATGGGACACCCAGTGAGTTTCGTGTTCCCCCTTTTCTTTAACTGTTTTCAGTTTTATAACTTCGGGGGTGAAATACATGTTACAATTGTTTACGAACGTTATTATTTGGTATGGTTAGCTAAGGAAGGGTACACTTAGATCATGTGAGTGGTGGGCATAACGCTTAAGGCCATCAATCCTCGTTGTAGGACCGAGGGACATGAGTGATAGATCTATTTGGGTGTAGCGAGCCCCGCCCATAGTGGACCAGGATTGACCCATGGGTAGACTATGTCTTACAGTCGGAAGCCCGGTGCAAAATTTGCTAGGTTTGAGCTACCTGCATCACGTCACACATATCAATGGCCTTGCAAACCATTTGTGATATGTTTTTCCTTGTTGCTTTCATACCGGGATTTATAAACTTACTTACATACTTACAATGATTACAAATGTTTTCAAGTTTATTTGGAGCTTACAGTGTATATATATCAGGCCAAGAAAAATGATTTTTCTGTATTTACACGACAACTTTAAAACCGGTTATCAAAAAGATTTGTTTTAAATCTTTTCAAAATAAACTATGAACTCGCTCAACTTTATGTTGATTTTTCGCATGTTTCTTTCTCAGGTTACTTTCTCAAAATATGGCACGGTTGGAATAGGAGAACCATTGGAGATTCGAGTACTTAGTGGGTGTTCGTTTTCTTGAAGTCTTAGCTTTAATTGCTTCCGCTGTACAATGAAGATACCAGTCCAGTCACGCCAGCTCTGATATTTTTGGGGTGTGACAGATTGGTATCAGAGCTATAGGTTACAGCGAATTAGGTTTCTGTAGAGATACCTAGGCTCTAACCTCACTTTCCTCTGGGGACTTAGATTATTAAAACGTGAATACATACAGAACGCCTAAGACTCGAATATGGGTTCCAACCGTTGCCAAGAACAATGAGTCAACTGTTTTTTATTTTAAACAAGCACAAGAGTTGCATTTGATACGCGATACACGAAATGATTACATACATTAAGCAAAACCTTTAGAGTTTTGATAACATGCAATTAGGACCTTTGGAAAACTTATGTTGAAGTTCATTAAAGGTCATCACGTAGGAACCGCGAATATTAACTCGGGCACACACTATTATCCATATTGTCTATGATATTTTGACTTCCCGAGCAGGCAGCCTACGCATAACAAAATGCTAGTGCACGAGAATACATGGAACTCAAATTTTACATCAACGGATATCGGAGTACATCACATTCTACGCGGAACGAAACGCTGGTGCACAGGTATACGTGAAACTTAAGCTATACATCAACGGAGGTTGAAGTACGTGACATACGAATTTCGAGTTGAAGTCACCAAGAAGACACTATGGAGCATTTCAACGATGATGCTAATCCTATCAGCATGGAAACTATCGATCAGGAAGCGGCGGTTTGGCACGCGGTCCTGCAACGACACGAAACACGTCAAGGAGAAGACGCATGAATCCGTATTCCCCTTTTCTCATTAACGACGAATATGCTATGTTCGACATTCCATGGTAATGTCACCTAATAACCGGTCATCACATGAAACCCCAGGTAAAGTCCTTAAATTTCTTTTATAGAAATTCCGACTTTTGCATCTAATGAGTAGATTTTCACATCTCTACTCCTCTTAATGGTCATTGCATCACGATCATTTCTTTCATTATAGCAAACACTCATTGCTTCATTTCTTGAAAATTTATATGTTACGCATGCATCGTTTGTTATGCATGTGGTTTCGTTTCGAATAAGCGTTTCATCAAAGTTCAAATATTGTTTCGCTAAACCTAATTATTGATATGTGATTCGAATGACTCGCATTATTGTAATTGTTGGCTTATTTGTTATCAAGTCAACACATTTTCTTGAAATTTCTTTTCTTTTCAAGTTACATACATGGTTTTTCGTTGTGACCATGCCGAAAGTTTTCTTGTCGATACATGTATTTATTGTCGACTTGCGCCAAAACCAAGTTTAATTGTTTGAACTTGATCATTACACATATTTAATTCAAGATACCATATGTGTCGCAGCCCCCGATCCCTTGTTCCCTGGAACGGGCGGCCGCGAGTCAGTTTCGGTGGTATCGTGGTATTAGTCTAATTTGGCAGCGGAATTTTTTTCATCAGGACCGTAGTTAGGAAATGTTTATCAGAGTAAAACCACCATAATTTATAATATTAAACAAATGGGATAAAACCCAAGTTCATAGTACACACGTTTTCATAGGAATAAATCCTATTTTATTTAATAAAAACATCTATTTTATTTTAGGTAACTTTATTGCCACTTTTCCAAGCCTTCAGTGCTGTCCAGCTGGCTTCTATTTGGCTTTCACATTTTGTTACCTGAAACGCGTTTTAAAAACATTTGTCAGTGGGAAATACTGGTGAGTGAATCCCAATTTAATCAAGTTTAAATAAAAAGTCACAGTGTACAGTATTGAGGGCACATCCGCAATTACATTTGTTTCCAAGATATAACAATTAACATCAGTGGTACTGTCATACTCAACTTGTGGAAATGTTACTCCTTGACCAGGTGGTAACAAATTTTGTATACAAAACCCCAACATACCCACTATAATTGTATTCTTACAAATACTCAATACGGTTATTCGCATGGAAAGATATTTAAGGTTTTGTAAAACAGTTCACAAAAAGGTTTACAAAAAGTGGATCAACTCACATTGCTGTTTTAGGGTTTTCAGTAAGGATTTCCTGGGAATAATCTATAAATTACACAAAAGCACATGTGTTAGTATAATAACCCAATTTAACATTAGCAATACCCTCCCCGAGACGGCATTCCAACGACTACGTCGGGCAGAACCACGACAGCCGTTACGGAACCCTAGATCAATCGGGCAGAGTATCTAATACGTCTCCAGGGGTTATAATACTTACAACTGAGCAGAACTTCGCTGTTAGGGGGATATAATACCCGACTATAATAAGCCTACTACAGAATTTTGAGATTGAGAATGAAATTGTGAGCGACGGAAAACGAAAACCCGTTGCTTTCTCATATAGTGCTGATATTGGACTCTCACGCCGCCCGCGTGAAAGACAAGGGTCGCTTACGCGGCCCGCATCAACCCTGGTCAACAGGGTAGCTTGTCCCGGTCATCTACTAGGCTTGACACGATGACGACAAGTGTCAGCTCAGGGTCTCTCCGCGTTATTGATCTATCGCGGCCCGCGTACACTTAAACGGGGTCTTACGCGGCCCGCTTTAACTAAAGGAATCAAAGGAATCCGGTATCCACCTTGATACCGCCCGCGTAAATGGTTGGGGTGGGTCTACGCGGCCCGCCTCAACTTAAATAAACTTGTTTTTAATTTATTTTTAATACTATATTGTATTTCGAGATCGGTTTTCACATACGGGTATATTTTAGGACATATTGGGTGTTTTAAAATATATTAGAGTATCGGGAAAAATAATCAAGGGTGTCGGTTAGTTAGGATTGTTACAACATGCACTAATAAGCCTTTTGTCCAAGACTGTCGGATGTGGGGCGTGGGTTGGGCGGCGGAATGCCAAAAACGCCGGTCTGGCCACACCGGGCTAGCATTGACCATAGTGTTGCCCCGCTGACGTGGGGATTGAGCCTGGCGTGGGGCCGGGGCAGTGTGACATGGTTGAATTTGATTGGCTGGTTCGATGTAGTCGTTTGGGGTAACCATTGGGGGTGGCGGTTAGATATGGTAAATCAAATTAAAAAAAAAATACATTTTTACCTATAAATACTCACCCAAAATTACATATTTTCCCATTCTTCTTCCACCAAACCCACACCAAAAAGTCGAAAATGGTGCATTGGACCGAAGAGGAGGAAATAGCAATAGTGACATTGATTGTTGACGTACAACGTACAACGCGGTCAAACCGTGTATTGGGGGCGAGCTTTCCAACAATACCAACAACACGTTGGGAACACGCGTCACAACTTAAAATCGTGTCAACACAAATGACGTGAGCTCAAACCAAGGTTGGATCAGTTTAAAGTTTGCTTCGACCGTGTCCCTACGGGCGACTTGACCAACGACGATCGAGTGGAGATCGCGAAGATCGAGTACAGGCATGACGGGAATACGGAGTTTAAGTGGGTTCCCCACTTTAATATTTACCGTACTTTGTAATTTTTTTAGGATTTAATAAGTTGATTTTTTTTATATTTTAGGATTTAATAAGTAGTTTTTTTTTATTTTTTTATTTTGTAGTATTTATTAAGTAGGGTTTTTTTTATATTTTAGGATTGTCTTTTATGTAACTTTTTCTTAAATTAATATAGATTGTGTTTTTTATATAATTGTCAACTTTAAAAAAAAACCACATGGCACCCCACGTCGGCCTGACCACGCCACTCGCACACCCCACTTTTTTGGGTGTGGACTGGTGGAGCCCACATCTACCACGTGTCAAGCAATGCCCCCAACCCAAGCCCCTCCACACCCCATAGTCCAAATTGCTGAGTGTAATGTCAGTTATGTCCAAGGTTTGATGCAAAATTACTATTGGGCTGGGGGTCTCACTGGAAACAGCTTCTCTATTCTTACGGGGTAGTGGTAAGGTTGTCTCAATGTTTTAAAAACCGATTTTTAAATCAAACCGCATTAGGCTAAAAAATGGTTCAACCAGTTGAACTAGGTTATACCGAGCGATTCAACCAGGTTGACTAGCTTACTCTATAATTTCATAAATTACAGCATCAACTCAAAAGTTAATCCAAAATGCATGATTACATATTAAAAGATGATATAAAAGTAAATCCATAATAAAAAAATAATCCAAAAGATAATCGAAAATCATTCATGTCACACCCCCAAAATCCACCATGCGGAGCGTCACCGCTTGGAGGCGTGACATGACCAGGATCGAGCCACCAATCATATTGAACAACATAATTAAGTAAATAGAACCAACCACAATACAATTGGTGACCAAAAGAGAGTAACCGATTTTAAGTTAACAGCGGAAGCGTAAAACGTAAATCCAAAATATAAGTTCCATAGTTCATAAGTTTAAAGTCCAAAACGTAGTTTAATAAGTTCATAAGGATTTAAATATTTAGTACGGAACATAACAGCCCGTATCCCACAACGACCACCTCCTCGTGCAAGCTCCATAAGCATCTAGCGACCTGTAAGGCATGTAACAACGAGTCAACAACAAAGTTGAGTGAGTTCACGGTTGGTTGTTTAGTTTTAAGTTGTTTCTGAAAACGTGGTTTGACTTTCGTTGGCTTATTGCCGTGGGGGTTACCCCGTAGTTGAAAGTATGTTTAATCAGTTCCTTTTATTACCCAAACCATATCCATAATCAGTGGGGGGCTTCCCCATGTGAACTACTAGACAGTATGATATCGACTACTACGAACGATAGTTGTGCCCTACATCAGTGTCTATCATCACTGACAGTTTGCCATAGTCCATTAGTACACGCCCGTTCGGACGACACGGTGTGAGGTTTGTTAAACCTAATAGCGCTATTAACTAATGACCCGCTCGCCATCGGCCTCGGCGATTAAGTCGATATATAATGAGGGACTTAATGATAGAGTTTTGTCTAGTAATTTTTAAGGGTGTTGTCCTACCCAAGGAGGACGAACGTACGTATTCTACCCAAGGAGAATACGCAGAATTTATTATTGGCATCCTACCTATGGAGGATGGCCGTACATATCCTACCCAAGGAGGATATGTAGATCCCGTTTTAATTTCTTTAACCCATTTCCAACCACCGGGAATCCCATGCCTTAGAAAGTGTATGAACTCACCTCGGTTGCTCGGTTTGACTCTAAAAAATAGCTAACAGTCAAGGTCGGTCAATTACGTCCTAATATGATTACCAGTTAGTCATTTAGTGGTTTTTAAATAGAGCACAAAGTTCCTACACGTATCTATCACATAACATGCATCACTTTAACGGTTCATGCCCATATAAACTTCCCATCTATTCCCCACTCATAAACAAACATACGACATTGCACATAACACTTTTATAGACATATAACATGTTATATCATTCTCGGATAACCTACCCGACATTTAGACACGCAAATCACTACTTATGTCGTTTCAGCTTTTATATTCAAAACTGGGATGTTTTCGGGGATTTTAATAAATAGTTAACTTTTTTCAAAATTTCCCAACTTTTTACAGAGGGTCTTAAACGATCCAAATATTATTGTGTAAAAATCTCGGGATCCAATTCATCACCAATATTTTATAAAAATTCATTTTCCGGACTGCAATCAGATTCATCTTTTTCTGACTGCAGTCCACGGAATAATTTATTTAAAATTCATCGAGAGTCCGATTTACGAAATTCCAGTGGGAAAATTACAAATACATCGGTGGTCATTTACAGTACAAATTTCATGATCTGACTCTACACAGAATCCAAGTTATGATGGAAAACAGGACGCTTATTTTCAGCAGTAAAAATGCAGCTTTAGCTGCTGTTACAAAACGGGTCTTTAAAAATAGTAAACGAAGTCCAAAAATTATGATTCCAGTGCCATTAGAACCGTATTTCATAACATATAAATCTAGAGTTTAGAAAATACATTTTCTGCTTTATTAAGGTCTGGTTACAGCCAACTGAAGTTGGCTGTAATCACTAGACAGCCTCCTGTTTTTCAGCTTTTAACATTCTAATGCGAGATATATCGGTTCCGTTAACATGTTCAGCGAATAACAACATTTCTAGTAATCAATATTAACAAGTAAATCATCAAGTAATCAACAACGAAATCAAAACAACTTCATACTAACATAAATACATCATGTTTCATCTTTATATTAAGCTTTATATTCATGTTTCTTGTTTAACCTTTTAGTGTTCTTGTGACAATCATCATACTACAACTTTTAATCATAACAAGAAGATGAACAAGGGTTTGTCAAGAGCTTACTACTAGCACAAGGCTAGGGTAGGATCTAGTGATGAAGATGACAAGAAAAGATGATGAAGAAGCAAGAAACAAAGCTCCCTTGATGCTCCACAAGTAGCAAGCCTTCTTGTATCCACCTTTAAGCTTGAAAGAGACTTGAAAATGGAGGTTGATGGTGGTTTAATGGTGGTGAGGGTGGCGGTTTAGGGTGACTGAGAAAGGGAGAGAGAGATGAGAGAGTTGGAGTGAAGTGGTGAATGAAATGATGTGGTGATCTTGTGCCATGACTTATAAGATTGTTCTATATATTTTGTACAAGAGATCAAGTAAGGATCAAATCAAATCTTAGGTGAAATCTAGTAAGATATGTTGAAGATTTGGGTGGGTCCTATGGGACCAAATTCGGTTGGGGGGGGGGGGGGGTTGGTGTAACATTTTGCAACTAGTAGGTAAGAACTAGTTAGAATCCAAGTATAATGCTTCCTTATATTAGTATGTTGATATTTAGGGGGTGTTATGATATACGGGGATCATGACTAGCCAAAAAAAATTAAATAATGTGTTTGAAAAATATTTGGTGTCCCGGGTAATGTCCGGTTGTTCGGTCGGATACAGTTCCGTTAAAGTGTTTAATTATTCCGTAAAGTGTCTATTATATATATTTTTGTAACGCAATTTATTCCTAACACATAGGAAAACATACCGGACTATTTAGTAACTTTTCTGTATACTACTAGTATGTTAACACGCACATGTAAGTATAACATAGAAATCAGAGAGCAGTTAAATGATTCAGCACAGTCATCAAGCACTTTAATTTTCATTAATAAATTGTACGGATACATGGAATTACGAGGGTTGTCACATTCTCTCCCTGTTAAGAAAATTTCATCCCGAAATTTAGTACGTAGTTACTGAGGAAGCTAGTTAAGTTGCGGTGTTTACTGGCTTTTCCTGGGGTGTCACATCATCCCCCCGTTGATTTGGAATTTCGTCCCGAAATTCTGCAGTAGCTTCAGCCTCAGTAGTGGTTGCATTTTTCTTAAACAGTTGGGGGTACTTGAGCTTCATTTGATCTTCTCGTTCCCAGGTATATTCTGGGCCATGACGGGAATTCCAACGAACTCGAACAAGAGGTATCCTGGTACGTTTAAGAATCTTAACATCTCGATCAGTAATCTCTACTGGTTCCTCGATGAATCGCAGTTGGTCGTCGATAGTGAGCTCCTTTAAGGGAACTATGAGGGTCTCATCTGACAGACACTTCTTCAGATTCGACACATGGAAAACATTGTGAACTCCGCTGAGTTCTTCAGGTAGATTCAACCTGTAGGCCACCTTGCCAACCTTCTCAATGATTTCAAAGGGCCCAACGTATCGCGGGTTGAGTTTGCCTCGTTTGCCAAAACGAACTACACCTTTCCAAGGTGAGACTTTGAGTAGCACTCGATCCCCAACCTGGAACTCGAGTGGTTTCCTTCGCTTATCTGCATAGCTTTTCTGACGATCCCGAGCTGCCGCCATTCGTTGTCGTATCTGAGCGTTCCTTTCGGTTGTATCTACTACAAGTTCTGGACCTGTGATTTGACTGTCGCCAACCTCTGCCCAACAAAGAGGTGATCGGCACTTTCGTCCATACAATGCCTCGAAGGGAGCGGCCTGGATGCTGGTATGGTAACTGTTGTTATACGAAAACTCCACTAACGGGAGGTGCTTCTCCCAAACATTACCAAAATCGATTACACATGCCCTGAGCATGTCTTCAAGAGTTTGGATGGTGCGTTCAGACTGCCCATCCGTTTGCGGATGGTATGCCATGCTCATGTCTAACCGAGAACCAAAGGACTTGTGCATAGCTTGCCACAGTTCAGATGTAAAACGTGAGTCACGATCAGAGATGATGGAGGTTGGCACTCCGTGCCTTGATACCACTTCCTTTAGGTAGATGTCTGCTAGAGTAGAAAACTTATTCGTTTCCTTGATGGCCAAGAAGTGTGCAGACTTAGTCAATCGACCCACTATCACCCAAATAATGTCATTTCCGCGTTGAGATCTAGGCAGGCCAGTAACGAAATCCATGGAAATTTGCTCCCATTTCCATGTCGGGATCTCTGGTTGTTGGAGTAGGCCTGATGGTTTCTGGTACTCGGTCTTGACCCTAGCACAAGTCAGGCATTTGCTAACATAGGTTGCTATGTGGGCTTTCATACTAGGCCACCAGTATGTAGTCTTTAGGTCGTGGTACATCTTATCTGAACCAGGATTTACAGAATAACGAGACTTATGTGCTTCATCCATCACAAGTTCGCGTAGGTCTCCATACAGTGGAACCCAGATGCGTCCGTTTACATAGTAGGCGCCGTTTTCCTTTTGTTGTAGCCGTTGTCTCGATCCTCATAAGGACTCAGCCCTGATGTTCTCTGCTTTCAATGCTTCGACCTGAGCATCTTGTATCTGAGCGGGAAGGCTAGAGTGAATGGTAAGCTGTAATGCACGTACACGCTTAGGTATAGTATCCTTTCGACTGAGGGCGTCGGCCACAACATTGGCTTTACCCGGGTGATACTTGATCGCACATTCGTAATCATTCAAGAGTTCGACCCAGCGTCGTTGTCGCATGTTTAACTCCTTTTGCTTGAAGATATGCTCGAGACTCCTGTGATCGGTGTAAATGGTGCACTTGGTACCGTACAGGTAATGTCTCCATATCTTAAGTGCGAAAACAACTGCTCCCAGATCCAAGTCGTGCGTAGTGTAGTTCCTTTCGTGAACTTTAAGTTGGCGTGATGCATAGGCAATGACCTTGTCACGTTGCATCAACACGCAACCAAGTCCTTGGATGGAAGCGTCGCAATAAACCACAAAATCATCTGTGCCTTCAGGCAATGAGAGGATCGGCGCGCTACAAAGTCTATCCTTTAGGTGCTGAAATACAGATTCTTGCGCATCACCCCAACGACAGGTGACACCCTTCTGAGTCAGCGAAGTGAGAGGTTGCGCAATCTTTGAGAAATCCTTTATAAACCTTCTGTAATATCCTGACAAACCCAAAAAATTGGCGGATTTCTGTTGGTGTGCAGGGTGCAGGCCAGTTCTTGATCGAATCAATCTTGGATGGATCAACATGAATTCCATCCTTGTTTACCACATGGCCTAGAAAGTGGACTTCGCGAAGCCAGAAGTCACATTTCGAAAATTTGGCATACAGTTGCTCTGCTCAAAGAAGTTCTAGCATAAGCCGTAGATGCTGCTCGTGTTCTTCCTGACTCTTCGAATAGATCAGGATATCGTCGATGAATACAATGACAAACTTATCCAGGTAAGGTTTGCATACTCGGTTCATGAGATCCATGAAGACCGCAAGTGCGTTCGTTAATCCGAAAGGCATAACTAGAAACTCGTAATGGCCGTAACGAGTTATGAACGCTGTTTTGGAGACGTCCTCCTCTCGGACTCTCAGCTGATGATATCCCGATCTCAAATCAATCTTGGAGTAATAACTCGACCCTTGCAACTGGTCGAACAAATCATCAATACGTGGAAGAGGATAACGATTCTTCACGGTCACCTTGTTAAGTTCGCGATAGTCAATACACATTCTGAAAGTACTGTTTTTCTTCTTCACGAATAGTACTGGAGCTCCCCAGGGCGAAGAGCTAGGACGTATAAAACCCTTTTCCAAGAGTTCTTGTAGTTGAATGGACAATTCCTCTAGTTCCGATGGGGCTAAGCGATAAGGCGCACGGGCTATGGGTGCTGCCCCAGGAGTTAGCTCGATTTGAAACTCGACTTTTCAATGAGGCGGAAGACCAGGTAATTCCTCAGGAAATACCTCAGGAAAATCGCGCACAATAGGAATGTCTTCCATTCTCTTCTCTTCTGTTGATGTGTCAGTAACGAGTGCTAGAATGGCAGTGTGGCCCTTTCGCAAACACTTCTGGGCCTTAAGGAAAGAGATGATGCCTATGACAGCACCACTCTTATAGCCATGAATCACGAGAGGTTCTTCACCAGAACGAGGAATGCGGACGATCTTCTCGTTGCAAAGGATTTCCGCTTGCTGATGAGATAACTAATCCATCCCAATAACAACGTCGAAACTTCCAAGTACAATAGGGATAAGATCGATAGAGAAGGTCTGACCAGCTAAGACGAGGTTACAGCCCTTAACTATGCGTGTGGCTTCAAGACTTTTACCGTTTGCTAGTTCTACCGTGTGTTTGGTGTTCAAAAGTGTTAGGGTGCGCTTAAGCATTTGACTAACTTTTAAGGACACATAACTAGTATCGGCACCCGAATCGAATAAAACAGTAACAAAGAAATCATCCAGAAGAAACTTACCCATCACAACGTTGGGATCGTTCCTTGCATCACCCTGACCCAGCACGAAAACACGTCCCCTGGCACCATTGCCATTATTGTTACCCCCGTTGTTGCCTCCATTGTTGCCTCCATTGTTGTTCCCGTTTTCTTGGTTGTTGTTGTTCTGGTTCTGATTCAGCTGAGGACAGTTCCTCTTAAAGTGGCCTTCAGCGCCACACTGAAAGCATCCTTTATTGCCCTGCTGTTGTTGTTGCTGGTGGTCTGTGGAGCTTGTTGTTGTTGTTGGCGATTCTGATTTGCTGGTTATGCGCTCCTGCAATCCTTTGCTTCATGACCAAACTTGTTACACCTCAGGCAACGACCCTTGTTGCACTGCCCGCTATGATGCTTGTGGCACCGGTTGCATTTGGCGTGATTCCCTCGGTATCCACCCTGTCCTTGATTACCAGAAGATTGCTGACCAGGACTCTGGTAGTCATCAGTCTTTCGCTGCTGAGACTGAACTGAAGTGGAACCCTTACTGGAATTCCCATCCCATTTTTGCTTGTTGTCGCTAGGAGCATCAGGAGTAGCTGCGCTAATACGCTTGGGCAGCTTGTTCTGCTCAACTGCCTGATCGGTGAGACGATGAGCCAACTTGATGACTTGCTGAATGGTACCCAGGTTAGCTGAAGTCACGTGACTCTGTATCTCTGGTACAAGACACTTGAGGTACAGCTCAATACATTTGATGGGAGGGTCCACCATAGTAGGACACAAGATGGCCAGCTCGTTTGACCTCTTCGTATACACCTCAATCTCAGACCCCGTCATCTTCAGTTGAAAAATTCCACCTCTAGCTTGTGGATGTCGTCACGACTACAGTACTCTTCTTTAATCACCTCTTTGAAACCGTTCCATGGGGTGGCATTAGCAACCGCCAGCCCTAATAGTTGAACATGTGTTTTCCACCAGGTTAACGCAGCACCTTCGAGTGTTCCAGTAGCATATTTCACCCTACGATCTTCAGGGCATTCACACATCTCGAAAACAGACTCAAGCTTCTCGAACCAGTGAAGAAGACCTACAGCTCCTTCTGTGCCGCTGAAAGTACTAGGTCGGCAATCCATGAACGTTTTGAACGTACATACTGGAGGTTGAGCATGTTGACCTATTGCGCGAGAATAAAAGACAAGGTTAAGCACAAGAGTTGGTTCGCGAGAGTAGGATCTAAACATCCTAAGGTAGGTCGAAATGGCAGGTTATACCTCCTGCTGGAATTGCTGCGAGTGCCTCAGCCACTCGTTCGTTGATTAGAGCCGTTAACTGGGCTTGGGTTAGGTTGATACTACCACGTGCTCCGCGTCCGTTCATGATCTTCACAATGAAGCGATCATAAGTGAGAAACGTGCGGTGAAAGTGCGTAAGTGTGGGATGACAGAAGAGAGTAAACATACAGAGTTTCAATTATCAGTTGTTATATTAACTAAGCAGGCAATGTGCTATGTAAACTAATAGACATGCAATGTAAGCATGAACCATTTCACCTATGGTGTTGAGTCTTGCACGTGGAGCGAAGCGTCGTTGTGGATCGTTGAGCACTGTACAGGTTATAGTCTGGTTTAATCAAAAAGCTTTTCCCCTTTTTAAAACCAAGTTCACTATAACCAATGGCTCTGATACCAATCTGTCACACCCCCAAAATCCACCATGCGGAGCGTCACCGCTTGGAGGCGTGACATGACCAGGATCGAGCCACCAATCATATTGAACAACATGATTAAGTAAATAGAACCAACCACAATACAATTGGTGACCAAAAGAGAGTAACCGATTTTAAGTTAACAGCGGAAGCGTAAAACGTAAATCCAAAATATAAGTTCCATAGTTCATAAGTTTAAAGTCCAAAACGTAGTTTAATAAGTTCATAAGGATTTAAATATTTAGTACGAAACATAACAGCCCGTATCCCACAACGACCACCTCCTCGTGCAAGCTCCATAAGCATCTAGCGACCTGTAAGGCATGTAACAACGAGTCAACAACAAAGTTGAGTGAGTTCACACACTTTCTAAGGCATGGGATTCCCGGTGGTTGGGAATGGGTTAAAGAAATTAAAACGGGATCTACATATCCTCCTTGGGTAGGATATGTACGGCCATCCTCCATAGGTAGGATGCCAATAATAAATTATGCGTATTCTCATTGGGTAGAATACGTACGTTCGTCCTCCTTGGGTAGGACAACACCCTTAAAAATTACTAGACAAAACTCTATCATTAAGTCCCTCATTATATATCGACTTAATCGCCGAGGCCGATGGCGAGCGGGTCATTAGTTAATAGCGTTATTAGGTTTAACAAACCTCACACCGTGTCGTCCGAACGGGCGTGTACTAATGGACTATGGCAAACTGTCAGTGATGATAGACACTGATGTAGGGCACAACTATCGTTCGTAGTAGTCGATATCATACTGTCTAGTAGTTCACATGGGGAAGCCCCCCACTGATTATGGATATGGTTTGGGTAATAAAAGGAACTGGTTAAACATACTTTCAACTACGGGGTAACCCCCACGGCAATAAGCCAACGAAAGTCAAACCACGTTTTCAGAAACAACTTAAAACTAAACAACCAACCGTGAACTCACTCAACTTTGTTGTTGACTCGTTGTTACATGCCTTACAGGTCGCTAGATGCTTATGGAGCTTGCACGAGGAGGTGGTCGTTGTGGGATACGGGCTGTTATGTTCCGTACTAAATATTTAAATCCTTATGAACTTATTAAACTACGTTTTGGACTTTAAACTTATGAACTATGGAACTTATATTTTGGATTTACGTTTTACGCTTCCGCTGTTAACTTAAAATCGGTTACTCTCTTTTGGTCACCAATTGTATTGTGGTTGGTTCTATTTACTTAATTATGTTGTTCAATATGATTGGTGGCTCGATCCTGGTCATGTCACGCCTCCAAGCGGTGACGCTCAGCATGGTGGATTTTGGGGGTGTGACAATTCAGTTTTCCAACAAGCTCTTTTAAATGAAAGTGTAAGATATGTTTAAGCCATCTGAATGTTGAATACATCAAGTTCACGATCGCATAAAAGATGAAATTCACTATTATCGTCGTCCTCATCAACTAGAGGATAACTATTTCGTTTCATACAATATTAAATAAGAACTTTTAGTTACGAATAATCATAATATATAAAAATTACGTAAGATAAATAACATATATAATAAAAATAAGTAACAACCCAAACTAAAATAACCCTGGGCCGATACTGGTATTACGTTTCAAACCGGTATACCAGATTTTACCGCCGGTACAAACCTTATGCCGTTTCACTTATTTACCGGGGTGTTTCGTACCGGATTTACATCTGGAAACGGTAATACCGGTATAACCGGCATATATTTTTTAAAATATTGGGTTGTCTACATCTTACTTTCCTCAAATCGTACCTTTGTTTTGCTATTGGTAAAATTTACTGAATATAATCATGATGACCTTTTATTACATTAAAGACAAATTAAAAACCCAAACTATTTTCCATAATCCACTAATAATCCATATCTACAACATAACCGATAATACTTCTAATTTTCACTTTCATTGCTAATCACAATCCCACTCTAACAGAAAAAATAACTCTACATACCCCTAACTTTCATCATTAAAAACAAACTAAAATATTGAGATAAATATAAGTCAATCATTCATCAAGAGCATACAAAGCTATCATTCGGTCGGTAGATGAGAATTATCTTTGATAATGAAAGTAATGGGCTGTTTGTTTACCTCTTAATGAGGCTCTTAATGGTTCAGACCTCTTACTGGTTCAGCACTTAATGGTTTTCACGAGCAGATGTCTGAATGGTTCAGACATTTGCCTCTGAATGATTAAGATTTATATAGAGTCTAATGGTTAAGACCTCTAATCTGAATTGGTCAGATATTTGCCTCTGAATGGTTAAGCATTATACAGGCTCTTAATGGTTCAGACCTCAGCACTTAATGGTTCAGACATCTTACTGGTTCAGCACTTAACCATTCAGATGTTGCCAAACAGCCCTTAAAACTGTTACAAATGTTATCAGTCATATTCTCAATATAAATTATTACCAATCAACAAGTTATAATTTAAATTATTAAAATCCAATTTGCTTAATTCAAACAATAATATTCTCCACAATTAAAACCACCCCAAGTCATATAAAGAAAAAAAATAAATTAATTAATAAATGATAACATAAATAAATAAAAATAATAAAACAAAATTTGCTATAATAGACGGCAACACCAAGTCACCAGTCACCAACGCCAAAACCACCTCTCCTTCGTTGGTTCCCCACACACACTCAAAAACCAGAAGAAACACCAAACTCATCAATGGCAGGTATATATTCCTCCACAAGACCTTCATCATCATCCTCACATTCACCACCACAATCTTCTCAAACATTCAATTCCAAAATCCTACTCTTACTCACACTTCTCCCGCTCTCGCTCGCACTCTTCGCATTCGTTCTCCAATGGCGCGGTGAAATCGACGATCCCACCACGCGTTGGAGCCCTAAGGATCGCCTCGAGTTCCCCGGGATGGACGCTTCCACTTCTTCTCAACATGTTACGCGAAGATCTTCCTCCACTTGTGCGGAGATTTTAGGTCAAAGTCGCTCGCTCTCCTTTCCCTATTTTAGGGATTGGAACTTCAATTACACGTCCGATCTGAAACCTAAGGTAGTTTTTCATGAATTTGTTGGGATTTTGTTTTCTCTTGATGTGAAATGATGTAATCCGTTAGTTTATAGACTGAAACCTAAGGTAGTAATTCAGAATTTATGGTGATTTTTGATGAATTTGTTGAGATTTTGTTTTTGTTGACCAGTTGATGTGAAGTGAGATAATATGTTAGTGTGTAGATTCAAAAGTTGTGTTGAATTCATGTAGGCTGTTGATTTTGTGGAATCTGTATGTGTAGTTTTCAATTTGTGGAGATTGAGTTGCTTGTCAGGTTAAATTAGGGCTTAAGTTTTGTCTGTGATTTGTTAGAATTTTAAGGAATTGGAGTCGTTTAGGCCTGTAGTTTGTTAGATTTGGATTTTAAATTTTCATAGTAGGATTACTGTTTTGATAATTCTTTGAATATGCTCAAAATGTCTAGTGATTCAGATGCAGTTAATGTGTGAAAGTGAGTGATGCTCTGTTATATCGTGGTTTTGTGGTTGACAGAGTGATGAGATATTAGGGAAAAGTCACTCTGTTTCGCTTCGTTTCTTAGGGATTGGAAGTTCACTTACACATCCGATCTGAAACCTAAGGTAGATTTTGGAATTTGATTGTGTTTTCTTTTTGATGAATTTGTTGAGATTAGTTGATGTGAAGTGAGATGATTTGTTAGTGTGTAGATTGAAAAGATGTGTTGATTTAGTGTAGGTTGGATTTTATGGAATTGAGGAGATTGAGTTGCTTGTTAGTTTGAATTAGGGCTTGATTTTGTGTGTGATTTGTTAGAATTTTGAAGGAATCGGAGACATTTAGGGCTGTAGTTTTATTAAAGCAATGTAACCTAAGGTGGTTTTTGAGATTTTGGTCGTGTTTTTTTTTGAAGAATTTGTTGAGATTTTGTTTTTTGTTGATTAGTTGATGTGAAGTGAGATGATATGTTAATGTGTAGATTGAAAAGTTGTGTTGAACTAGTGTAGGTTGTTGATTATATGGAATATGTGTGTGCGGTTTTCTGTTTGTTGATTGAATTAGGGCTTAGTATTGTCTGTTTTGCCAGAATTTGAAGGAATTGTAAACATTTAGGGCTGTAAATTGTGAGATCTGGATTTGAAATTGTTCTAGTAGGATTACTTTGATTTTATGGAATCTGTATGCGTGGTTTTCAATTTGTTAAATTTAGGGCTTAGTATTGTCTGTGATTTGCCTGAATTTTGAAGGAACTGGAAACATTTGATGTAGTTTGTGAGATTTTTATTTGAAATTGTTCTAGTAGGATTACTGTTTTAATGATCCTTTGAATATGCTCAAAATGTTTAATGAATCAGGTGCAGTTGACAGAGTGTTGCTCTGTTATATCATGTTTTTGTGTTTAACACTTGACAGAGTGTTGTTAGTGGATTTTGTGCATTATAGGGTGGTGTAAAATAGTCAGTTAGTCACTTGTTTGTTTTAAGGATAGGTTAAATTCTGCAACTAGGATTGAAAATAACCTAAACTGGTTTAATAGCAAAAACCTTAACAAAATGGTTGTTTTAGATCATTTGTTGATATTGTGTAATGGTATACTGACTGAAGAAACTTCTAGTTTTTTTGCGACCCCTACCCTCTAACTATACTTCCTCTCTCATATTTAGGATGCATGTTGACAATTTTATGCAACCCCGACCCCCACTGGCACCAAATTAAGAAAGAACAAAAAGTGAAAAAAGCAAGACAACTGAAAATTTAATACTATCTAGTGTTAGTTACAGTGGGCTGTCTCCTGAAAAAATTTAAAATCTTTTGATGATATTGGATTTTGTTTTCTCTTTCATGTCACTTGTCAGACGATGCAGACATATAGAGGGGGTGCAACCTGTTTGTATGAAAACGTCAATTTGGGTTATTTTTTTGCAGACATATAGAGGGGGGCCCGATCCGTTTTGAGCCATCCTCTAAGTTTATCGGTTACCCAATATGCCCAACACATCTATTTTGCAACCTAAAGACGCACTGAATGTTTTCAAATTGGTTTGACAAGTTCTGTGTGAGAATCCTTTAGAATCCATGTGACTAATTGCATCTGCAATATTTGAATTGCAGATATGCATCACTACAAGCACTTCTGCAGGCTTAGAGCAAATATTACCATGGATTTTTTATCATAAAGTTATTGGTGTATCAACATTCTTTCTGTTCGTGGAAGGAAAAGCAGCATCCCCAGGCGTATCTAAAGTCTTGGAGTCTATCCCTGTGAGTTCACGACACATCTTTTTTTTTTTTTTTTTTTGCTTCTTCAAGGAACTTAGATCATTGTTTTAATACATAGTTTTTAATTAACAAATCTGCATTAATTTGTTTGCAGGATGTAAAATTGATATATAGAACAAGAGAACTTGAAGAACAACAAGCCAAGAGGTTAGTTTGTTTGCGTGTATGAGTTAGTCTACTAAATAAGAGACTGAATGCATGGTTTCATCGGGCTTACTACTTATTGTTGTAATGAGAAGTTTTATTTTATATCAAACTCTTATGAATCCATGTTTTGATCTTCAGTCGAATATGGAATGAGACATGGCTGTCAAGCTTCTTCTACAAACCATGCAACTACGAATTGTTTGTCAAGCAATCCCTCAATATGGAAATGGCTATCGTTATGGCAAGGGTATGACTATTTTTTCTTTTTATCTCTACGTGCAATAACATCAATGTGAAGTTGGTGATGATCTTGTCTTCTTACTTCTAGGAAGCTGACATGGACTGGATCCTGCATCTGGACACTGATGAGTTGATACATCCAGCTGGCACTCGTGAATACTCTCTCAGAAAGCTTTTGTCAGATGTCCCAAAATATGTTGATATGGTTGTGTTTCCAAATTATGTGAGTTATATTCACTCTCTCTTTTATGCTTTTGCTCTACAAGCACATTTTGACATTTTGTCAATAGTTTTCGTTTCTTTTTATAAATAATAATGCGTTAAGATCAATTACAGAAACCAAATTGTAACAGTAATAATATAAATACCTGAATAGAATAATATAGTAGGATGTGTGCATTAAAAGTAAAAATACACTTTTGTTGACTTTTGACCTATTTCAAATAAAATATAACTCAAGTCAATCCATTGATTACTAAATGGTTCATACTCGCTTTTGTAGGAGAGCAGTGTTGAACGAGATGACATAAAGGATCCTTTCAGTGAGGTACATAATTCTTTCGCTACTTACATGCATATATCATTCAGATACTGTTCATTACTCTTGTCACTCGTTCTAGAAAAAGATTAGAATACTATCAGTTACTATTTTTGAGATGGAAATAGGTGTTTGTTATGTTGTGCAGGTTTCAATGTTCAAGAAGAATTATGACCATCTTCCAAAAGACACTTACTTTGGAAATTACAAAGAATCAACTCGTGGTAATCCTAACTACTTCTTAACATATGGAAATGGGAAATCTGCAGCGCGTGTCCAACATCATCTTCGTCCTAATGGTGCACACAGATGGCACAATTACATGAAGACTCCAAAGTAATCACCGTATCTCCTTTTCATTTTAGAGGTGGCAAAATGGGTGGGCCGGGTAATGGGTCAAAATGGGTAAATTTTTGCAGTTAATTGGTAAAAGTCTCTTTGTTTCTGTGAAGTGCTTACATCCTCATGAAGATTGCCGTATTTTTTTTAGTCTAACCGTTTTGACTACCTATCAAATGTATTAAATATCCTTTAAAATGATAAACTAGGAGAATTTTGCTCGCTAAAGTAAATATCTCCAATTCTTTGAAAAGATGAAAACAGGCAAATTAGTCGTGGATTGAAAAATGGTTAAAGTGAAGAAAGTTAGCTTAAAAGAAATCTGTTGAAAGATGCTTAAAGTGTATATATATAACACATAAAACCTATTATACCATTTTATAAAAAAAGTTAAAATAACATTGAAATTATGTACATTAATTTAATAATAACACACTACCTATCTCACCTCATCCACCCATTTTGTCACCACTAATAGCCACCATGTAAGGCGTTGTTTTCATTTTGAGTTCAAATTTTACTTGTGTATCTATAGTAACTTGTATTTATATATTCAGTGAGATAAAATTGGACGAGGCTGCTGTTCTGCATTACACCTACACCAAATTTTCAGATTTGACATCAAGGCGTGACCGTTGTGGCTGCAAACCTACAAAAGACGATGTTAAACGATGTTTCATGTTAGAATTTGACAGATCTGTAAGTATTTATGCTTATGTTATTATTATTATTATTATTATTATTATTATTATTATTTTAAGTTAAGAGGTCATCCATTACTGGTCATCCATTACTGATTTCTTTTTCTTCCTAGGTTTTAGATACGGGTATTTAAAACTATGAAAAGTCATGCACCAAATTAATGCCATCAAGTTATACCCAGTGACAGATAATGAGCAAATACACAAATCTTAATATGAAAACTTTTCAAAAATGAAACTTTTGCAATGTCAATAAAACATCTTAAAAAGGAAATTGTTGGAAAATGAGTTATAATTGTCTAGAAAATAGCGCTTGTGTATTTATGTTAGGTGTAATTATTAGTTTTATAAAAATTTTCCATCTTTCTATCAAACAATTTTCTATGATCTCAATCAACACCCACAGTTGGCTTGCTCTGTAGGTTTTTCGAGAAAAGTAATTTCTTTTCAAGTTATTTTAATTTTCATCCTGTTAATGATATTCCATAATTGTGCTGCAGGCTTTTATAATTGCATCAACTGCAACAGAGGAGGAGATGCTAAGCTGGTAAGAATGTTCGTTCTTTTTCATGTATGATGTATGTGAAAGAGATTAGTTGTTTGTTTACATGTTCTTGACATGCTTGCTGATGTGCAGGTATCGTGAACATGTTGTATGGACTGATAAAGCTTTAAACATGAAACTCATGAGGAAGGGAATTTTGACCCGCATTCATGCTCCAATGGTGAGTTCAAGTTCTTTGACTTTTTATTTTCATATCCATTATGTGTACCCTTTTCCTAGTTTCCCATGTTCATATCTTTTGCTTGAATAGGTGATCATACAAGGATTAAGAGAATCTGGCACGTTCTCTTCTTTAATTGCGTCTGGACAAAACACTTCATCTAGGGCGGAGCTTTTGTCGAGCGTTACCGATGATAATACTTCCTCTAAAGTCTTTGAAGGGAAGAATGATGACAAAACAACAGAAGCTGGATTGACTGGTAGGAAAGTTCTAGAAGTATCTGACATAGTTCAATCTGCAGTTCCACCACTTTCACCACCAACCATAAATGATGATGATGATGATGATGATGATATATGAATGATTGTTTAGTACGAGTGTTCCCGATCTATAACCAAGCGTGATGTACATGTTAGGCGGAGATTACATAGATTAGATTCACAGAGGTTGAGCACGGATATTAATTACGGCTCTAGTTTCCTATTGATGCACTCGGCTTATTTGTCAACATTGGTTTATCAGGTATACAAAGATCTTGTCTTGTCAAGAAGTGATTTGCGGCCGAATTCTGTGATCTTTATTTGATGAGTGTATGTGAATATATGGTTTTGCTCTTTTGGAAATGCTATTTTGATACGTATACACTTGAAAGTTTTTTCCGCACGAACATGGCGTGAAGTTTAAGCCGATAAGAAGCCGGGGTGGTTCATTTGAGAAGAAAAAAAACAAATGGCATAATTGTAAAATATTAAATAGTTTTTCTCTCATCTTATTTATTACTCAACACTAAATTTTTTTGCCTACAAACATTAAAAATTATCCTACACATCTTGAAATTTATTTTACACATATTGAAATTTATCCTATGCAACTCGTAATTTATCCTACATTGTAAATGAATTTTTATTTTTTGAGAAAATATATATTTTAAAAATAAGTTACAAATTTAATATAGTTAGTTATTAAAGAGAAAAACTACAAATTAATGATATATGTAAGTTTATCAATATACCCTTATAATAATATCAAATATAAATATTAAATGAAGTCAAATGAAACATTTCTATTGGTTGATTTTTTTTTTCTTCTTACATAGAATTTCTTCTCATTTGAACCTTCCACTAAGAAACTATAGGTTTCTTATGGAAATTGCATCTCGAGGCTTCTAAAGGCATACATGGTTTGAACTGAGCTTGAGCTTGCCTAAGCTCGAGATCGACTCATTTAGTTGCAAGAGAACTTGAGCCTCATTTTTTTGAGCTATGTGTAAAATGTGAATGCATAAAAATGAAAAGAAAAAAATGTCTTTCCTATGTGCACAAATACCAACAAAGGGTTATTTGTATCCAATTTTTTTAATGAAAAGGAACGGCGTGTTAATCACCGTGACACCGGGCACTGTGGCAAAGGTCGACTACTCGACCGCCGTCAGCCCCTTGACTCCACCCGTATTCGCCCTTCACTTGGATACCGCAGAAAATAATGGGGGAGAGTGAGAGTCGAACCTGAGTCACAAGGAACACCAAGTCTTTGTTGGGTTGTAGACTTCTCGACACTAGTACGGGCAGTCGGCCCAAGTCACGGCCCATTGGGCTTCAACCCTAATTGTGTAGTCTATATATTGATCCCTCAATAAAAATATCCCAGCTGTCACCCGTGGACGTAGGTCAGTTTAGACCGAACCATGTAAATCCTTGTGTTCGTTATTGCTTTCGGTGTCGTGTTCGTGTGTGCGCTCGGTCCTAACAACTGGTATCAGAGCTACGACTCGATACACACGATAACACGGTTGCGAGAGAACGATTGTTCGATCTAGGGTTCGTAGGCGGTAGTCTCGCCGCAGTTCTGAACGATCCGGTTTTGTTTGATCGAACAACTAGAAGAAAACAAAATACACCAGTTTCCAGTTTTTGGTTTATTCTCGTTGACTAAAAGGAAGCAGTAAGTGTATTGTTTTCTTACAGTGACTTTCAAGAAACAATAAAAGCACAAAGAGTATTTGTTTAGTTTGTCCTCTTGCGTCAATCACCAAAGAAAGGAAAAGAGTTGTTATTTTTTTCTTTTGTTGCGCCGCCAAACTTGAACAACAGGTATTTTGATAGGGTTAAAACCTTGGGGTAGAAAAAAACTAAGAGATAGAGAGATATTTGACTCAAATTATGCTTATTCTCATTCCATACGTAACATCCACATAAATAGGTAAAAACTTACATAAGACACCCCCCACTAAACCAAAAATAGCATACTAATCCTTTGACTATAAAAAATAAAAATAAGACACGTAACAATACTCCCCCCTTAACCTACTTTTTGCCCTCAAAAAGTACTTCAAGAAACCTTGTCTTCATCCTCTTCCGTTGCTTGTTTTTCATCATCTACCACTTCAAGTATGTAGAGTTGTTTTTTCTTACACTTGTGCCCCGGAACGAACCTTTCAGTACACCAGAAACATTCCCCCTTTGCCCTTTTTTGCTCAAGTTCATCACTCGTCAAACGCCTCGATCTAAGGATTCCTGGTGTAGAACTTGATGGCTCGGTTGTTGGACTTGGCAGCAAAGGTAGTTTTGAACCATTAACGGGAGGTGTTATTTTGACATCTTCGGGTTGCAGCCCATCCTCCACAGCGTTGAAACGCTTCATCAAGCATGTGTTGTTCATAGTTTGAATTCTTGCTAACCCATACGCCTCACGTAGTGTTTGAGGCTTGAACATCTTTACCGGCCCTTTTATTTCCGGCTTCAAACCCTTCAAATATAGGCTAACAGCATAAAGTTCGCTAACGGTAACCTTGTTAAGCAAACGATCGAAACCTGAATTATATTCTTGTAGACCCTTGGCGTCATCAGTAAGTTGAACGAGAGAAGTAATCTCTTCCATAGGGTCTTCAAACATTGCATCCGAAAAACGGGCAGAGATCGAACGAACATAGTCCGCCCATGGGACCTCGGCAACCGTGGCATTACGGGTCTTCAAGTAGGCACGGTGCCATTGGAGGGCATCGCCTTCCAAGTGAACCGCAGCACAACGTAATTTCGAGTCATCGGGAGTGTCATCCATCGAAAAAAAATGTTCGCAACGATAAACCCACCCCTCAACATCGTCCCCCGAAAATTTAGGGAAGTCGATCTTACCGATACGGAATGGTTTGGATGTTCGTGAGTCACCATCTGGGCCGGAGAAGGACCCGAAGGAACTACCCGACGACTGCACGGCTTTGTCACGCACCGCCTTCAAAATCTCTTCCTGCTGCTTCGAAGATTGTTCCTGTTGCTTCATCAGGGCCGCTAGCGCAGCTTGGATGTCGCTGATTGCCTTACCATGGGACTTGAGGGTGTTGTCGATTTCATTATTGCGGGTGTTAGTCATGGCGGCGGCAAGGAATTCCGATGAGGAATCGACTGGAGCTCTGATACCCTTGATAGGGTTAAAACCTTGGGGAAGAAGAAAACTAAGAGATAGAGAGATATTTGACTCAAATTATGCTTATTCTCATTCCATACGTAACATCCACATAAATAGGTAAAAACTTACATAAGACACCCCCCCACTAAACCAAAAATAGCATACTAATCCCTTGACTATAAAAAATAAAAATAAGACACGTAACAATTTCGTTAGCCAAGGGCTTAGAAGGTCCCGTTTCATTTAAGTCGTTATCTCGATCAGAATGGAAACCAAGAAACAGATTTGCGTTTCTAGATCGTTTTTTTAGTTTCTGATTATTGAGTAAGGTTTGGTCATCGGTTGAATCGAATCGGGTTTTGTTACGAGTGTCGATTGTTTGGCGTATTTACCAGGCAGTTTAGCCGTGGTGGTTTTGATTAGTGGGGTGCCGCGTTGATCTACTTTTTTGGGTTTCGTTCTGAAGAACAGTTTCTTTTACCAGTTTGACCAGCGGGTGTTTAACCGTTTGTTTGAAGATCAAAGAAACTTGAATCAGGTGTTTTCTATTTCTATTTGTTTCAGAGTTGGTTTTCTATTTGTTTCAATTTCAGTTTTCGTTTAGTCGTGTTTATGTTATCATGGCAGAAGACGGGAAAATTCAGATTGAAAAGTTTGGCGGGAGGAAGTTTGGTTGGTCGAAGATGCAGGTTGAAGCACTATTTTGTCAGAAAGACTTAGATGTAGTGCTCGAGGATGAAAAACTAGAAAAGACACCACAAGCAGATTGGGATAAGATGGATAAGAAACCCAGAGCAGTGATAACGCTTTCTCTATCGGAGAATGTTACATTCAATATCCAGAAGGAGACCTCAGCAAGAGGAATGATGACAACATTATCGAATACGTATGAGAGGCCTTCTGCAGCGAACAAGGTTTATCTTATCTAAGAGCTTGTGAATACTAGGATGAGGGAAGGTGATTCAGTAACAGAGCACATCAATAACCTAAACTCGATTTTGTCTCGTTTGGTGTTCGTGAACATCAAGTTTGATGATGAGGTCCAAGCCCTATTATTATTGTCCTCATTACCTGATAGTTGGTCCGGAATCGTAACCGCTGTTTCGAGCTCTTCAGATACGAGTAAGTTCACGTTTGCGAAGATGCGAGATCTTATTCTGGGCGAAGACGAAGAAGAAATTCAGGTGGGTCATCAGGTGAATTAATGCATGTTGGTAGGGGAAGAAAGAATAACAAAGGTAGTGGCAGCAAGAACAGAAAAAGGAGTCAATCTAGGGCTCAAAATGATGTAACGTGTAAAGAGGTTGAACTTTTCTTTGATTTCTACACAATATTGATGGAATCTGGATTCAATCAGACCCTCGACTCGTTTCTTAGTCGAAAGTCGGCTTGAAAACGAATTTCCACCAAAGAGATGGACCGATTGACGGGTCAAACATGAAATTTCACCAAGGACAGCCGTTTGCCAGAATGGGCAGCGCCCATCCGGACGAATGAACTAGATCTGGTACTTTTCTGTTGCTTGACACGTCGTCACACCATCTCCGTTATCCAAACCGTTGTTTAAAGAAAAGTTTTACAAAACTTCAACTACAGATCATGCGCCCGAATGGCCATCCGTTCGGATGACCTGACCTTGATAATTTTCCATTGTTTAAACGCTTTTAACTAAACTTCGAATTTTTAACGTTTCGCAAAAAAAAACACAGACTGTTCGAATGGCCATCCGTCCGGCTGGCCATCCATTCGAATGACCATCCGTTCGGATGGGACCCATTGTCACACCCTGACTTTTGCGGAAGCGTGATTATGTGTGACTTGCTTAATATCATTGCATTCAACCATAACAAACAACTATATGATAAAACTAAAGATGTCCATCCATTAATTTAAGTTTTAAAACATAACAACAACATTGTTTAGAAATCCAACACAGACTTCAATCCATAATACAAACCATGCAATTTGTTTTAGAGTTCCATAAGGACTCGACAAATGACTTTAAATAAAACCAGACTTTAAATAAAACCAGACTTTGAAAGGTGTGTCTTATCTTAGGATAAGACACACTATCCAAATCTTTAGACTTCGAATGACATCTTTTATTCTCAACATTACTTGAAACTTCCAAATGCCCGCCAGATCCACATTTAATTCCCTGAAATACATGTAGTTTGAAAACATCAACAAAAGTTGAGCGAGTTCATGTGTTTGTATGTGTGCACGAATAAACCTTTGTAATCTTTGTAAGTATGTATGTTTTGTAAACCCTGGTATGAAAGCAAACAAGGAAACAGATCAATTAATGGTTTCCACGGCCATTAACATGTGTGCAACGGCGTAGGAAGGCTCAAACCTAGCAGATTTTGTACCGGGCCTCCGGTTGTAAGACATAGTCACCTCATGGGCCAAACCCCGGTCCACATGGGTGTGGGCTCGCTACACCCAAATAGATCTATCACTCATGTCCCTCGGTCCTAACACGAGGATTAATGGTCTTAAGAGTGCGCCTACCCATTGACATGATCTACAGTGCATTCCATAGCTAACCATACCAATTGTAATCGTTTGTAAACATTTTGTAACATGTACTTCACCCCCGAAGTTATAAAACAAAAACAGTTAAAAGAAATGTTGGTGCATACGTCTGTCGACTTCGTCTTGTATCGAGTCTAGTATTAGAATTGTTAGATCAGGGCGCATTGTACGAGAAAATAGGAGGTTTTAGGGTGTTGTTGAGCTAATTCCGCTTGAAGGACCTAATTCCGCTTGAAAGAGACAGATGCAGTTTCAAGCAAAATTAACATAGTTAATTCCGCTTGAACCGTCACCTTAACACTTTCAAACGGAATTAGTTTCCTATAAATACCTCTCAAGCGAAATCATTTGTAAGGTTCTTGTTTCCGGTACCGAATTGCTGCCGACGCGTCATTTGATCTGTAAAGCTGTGATATCAATAAAACAAGACGATTAGTAATGAATCAAGCTGTTTTCCAAGTCTGTTTCTTAGTTTTCGCCTCTGAAACAGACAAGAGCTCTTCTGATTGACTCGTTTGGGTCACAACTCGATCCTACAAGTGGTATCAGAGCTCAGGTTGAAGAGTTCTTGCCAAAACAGCCGTATTTTCTGACTTCTACACCTTCTTTTTGAAATTGAACTTGTTTTCACGGTCAAAATGTCTTGAATTTCACATATTATGTGCGAAACAGTGTTTTAACTAATCCTTGAGAATATTAGACCTTAATTTGACTTAAAACTGGTAAAAATCTATAATTCCGTTTGAAATCAGATCGAATTTGATGACGTCAGCAACATTTCAAACGAGATTAGCATGTGATTCCGCTTGAACTTGCTATTCCGCTTGAAAGATACATCTTATTCCGCTTGAAAATACCTAATTCCGCTTCAGTGGGTAATTTCGTTTGAGCCATTTCAAGCGAAATTAGGTAATTCCGCTTCAAGGTAGCATTCCGTTTGAAAGTGTGTTGGTTCAAGCGAAATTAGTGATTTCGCTTCAGGGTGATTCCGTTTGAGTGTGATTTCGTTTGAAAGGGATAATTTCGCTTCAAATCTAATTCCGCTTCAGTGCTTGATTCCGTTTGAAGTTTGTGATTCCGTTTGAAACCTGAGTTTTTGTGAAAAATTTTCCGAAACATGGACGAGGAATTCTGCAATGCGTTTGCTACACCGATTGCACCTGTTACTGCTGCTGAAACAGTGCACAGTGAGAATGAAACAGGAAGTTATCAGAAACCACCAAAGCTCATGTACATTGAAGATTTTCAAGGATGGAAAAATCGATTCTAGAACTGGCTGCAAGCTTATAAATTTGATGCATGGTGTTCTTTGTTGAAAGATTATGAGAAACCAAAGAATGAACGTGGGATTGAAAAAGCTATTTGTGACTATTCAGAGAGTGACAAATTGAAATTTACAAGTGAGAAAATGATGATCAGTATTCTTCAGCAAGCGATTAAAGAAGATATCTTTGTTCTGCTCCAACATAATGGTACAACTAGATCAATTTGGGAAGCATTGATTCAGAAATTTAAAGGAAGCGCATATATGATCAAAAACAAAAAGGCATTATTGAAGAAATTGTTTGATATGTTTTCAGCTTTCGACCATGAAACAACAAAGCAGACCATTGATAGATATTGTCATCTGGTATTGGAAATGAAAAGATTGGACATTGAGAAAGATGATGATGAATGGGTTGATAAACTTGCTGATGCACTACCACAGCATAAGTGGGGAACTTATTTGATGATTGTGAAACATATGAGAAAGTCTGAGAGTATGAATTTGGCACAGTTCATTCAGAAAATTGAAGAGCATGAATTGGATATTCAGAAAACTGCTATCATGACGAATCCAAATGCTCAACAAGATGTCAGTTTGTATTACAGAGGGAACAAGTTTGAGGCTACCCCCAGCCCTAGCCCAAAGATCCAAACTGGATTTAGTGCTGACAGTTCGTCTGGAACAAAGGGTAGTAATGTGACACAGAGTGGTGGATCTTCATCTTCATATTCAAGCTTTGATCCGAATCATACAACATCAAGTTATCAACGACAGAATTCAACAAATCTTCAATGCAACGTCACTTTGAACATTCAAAATGGTCAGAATTTGTCTCCAGAAATAGCAAAGCAACACATGGCATCACTCGTTGCTATGTTGGAATCTTATGAAGGTTTGATTGCTGGCAAGATTGGAAATCTGATGCTTACAAAAGAAGATTATGACCAAATTGATGCAGAGGAACTTGAGTTGATGGATGTGAAGTGGTGTTTGGCTAGTGCTTGGAGGAGGGCATAAAAGTTTCAACAAATTACCGGTAGAGATGAGTTTCGAGGAATGGCTATTTTGGTCAACAACCTCAACAAAAGGATTCAAAAACTGCTCATGGTAAAATGATCGAAGATGCAAATAAGAAAGCTTATTTTGGTATCATTGATCAAGATGATGAACTTGCTAGAATTCTGGGTGAAGATGAGGCTAATCAGAAAAGAATCCCGATTTTTCCAGATATTGGAAGTGATATTGATACTGATGATGAGGAAGAACATCTTAATAAGGCTAGAAAAGGAATAGATCCTGACAGTTTTAATTTGTTTTTTGCAGATAAAATGGAGATGTTAAATCAGAAAAAGATTGCCAGATTGAGGAGAGAGTTGGAAGCAGTAAGAATGCTAGCTGATGAAAAGGCAAAGACAGAAGCTGGAGAAGCTAATATTGAACCAGCAACTGAGAAAGTAGTAGAGAAAATTGTTGAAGTGGAGAAAGTGGTGGAAAAAATAGTCGAAGTTGAGAAACTCGTCGAAGTAGAGAAAATTGTCGAAATAGAAAAAATTGTTGAAGTTGAGAAACTTGTTGAAGTTGAAAAGACTGTCGAGGTTGAAAAGATAATTGAAAAGGTGGTTGAAGTTGAAAAACCATGTTTGAAGTGTTTAGAATCTTGCAAAGCTTGTGAGGAGAAAGATAAAAAGATTGCTGAATTAGAGAAGATTAAAGAAGATTTACTGTCCGATGTGAAGTATGTGAAGGAATCATATGATGTTCTGAATAGAACAGTTGATGGTTTGAACAAGACAAACAAAGAGGTTGATGCTGCTATGACAAAGATGAGCTCAACATTAATGACAAAGCAGAGCGTCATCAATGAGTATATCGAAGATTGTGCTAAACTGAAGCAGGAGTTGGAACTTGAAAAGATTGAGAGTGAAAGGATTAAACGATTACTGTTGAGTTATACTACTTGTGATTATTTGATTGATCGTGTTTATCCTACTGTTGCAGGTCTTGAAGCATTCAATGATAAAGAGACGGAAGACACAGATGCTGGTAAGACACAAAGTGTCAAGTATAACAAGTGCCCGCCTCCAATCTATGAGAGTTATTCCCCCAGGAATCCTATAGAGGAGCGTCTAAAAAAGGCAGTCAACATCAAGTTAAAGTCTGAAATCATTGATGAATTACCAGACAATATTGATGTCACATTCACAGCGTCTGACACAGATCATGAGTCTGAGTTGTTAAAGAAAGTTGTCGATCAGGTGTTAGATATGGATGAAGAGTCAAAACCGGAGTCTAAGTCTGAAAGTTCGAGTTCGTCAGAGAAGAGTCCGAGTTCACCGATTAAAAGGGTTTACAATAAAGAATTCCTGTTATCAAAATCTAATTTGAATGACGGACCAATCAAAGTAGTATATACTTTGAAGGATTCAGACAAATTATATTTTGATGAGGAATTTCCAATAAGAAGTGTCAAAACTGAGATGATTAAACATGTTTTCAAATTAACAGAAATTAATATTTTTGAAATAAAAGATTTAAATCTTCATGAAAAACCCAAAAAGTACACTTCAAGAGTTCAACAGAGATTGAACAAGAAAAAGGGTTACAGTTCTGGTTCAGGTTATCGAAAGAAACCAAACCATAACAGTAATTTCAAAAAGAAAGGTCTTGGTTTTAATTCTTCAGAAAATTATAAAAATGAGAAAAATTATAAACCAAAAACAACATTTGTTGCAGGAGGAAATTCTGAAGATGAGCAGAAGAAACCATTCTGGAAACAGTCCAATCAAGAGTTTCTTGCTGAAGTAAAAAAGAATGTAAAGAAATTTGCTCCAAGAGTTGATAGAAGAACTTGCTTTAAGTGTCAAAAAGCTGGACACATTGCTTGGAACTGCCAAGAGTCCACTTATTCAAAACAGGGAGTGTCTTCTAACTTTGAAATGCGAAGAAAATATGTTGACAAATCTTAACAATCAAAAGAAAAGGTTAAAATGTTTGAAAAATCGACTGTGGAAGTTGGTGAAACTTCAAAAAGATTTTACAAAAGACAAGTCGATGTGAACAAACAAAGATGGGTTGTTAAGAATTCAGATAGTAGTTCTGACAATGAATCTGATTCCATAAAATGAGAGGAGTCATCTGTTGAGAAAAAGGTTGAGAATTCCGTTCCTGAGGTGAACGATGAAAATTTTCCCAAGTTGTCGAAGGAAAATTTGAGGTTGAAAGTAGGTAAAACTGAAATTTCAGGTCAATTCTTTACTGGTAACAAAGAATTTGATGCTGAAAAGGCATTTAATGGCGAAGTTAAACATATTTTTGGGAAGATGGTTGATGGGAAGGTGAAAAGTGCAAAAAATTTTTATACATCAAAATGTTGGTGGGATAGATGTGTACCAGAATCTCCCAAGGCTGATTAGGCTTGGGGTAAAGTGTTTCCTAACTAAAAACCCTGATTTACCGGAGCTCCTAGGTCGGTAAGCGTGGAGCAGGAATCGACATCATTCTTGAAAAGGTTTGGTTGGTAAATCTACAAGTGATATCTTTATATTGTTATATTTAGATTTACAAGTAGTTTGGGTTGATAAGTGAACCTACAAGAGGTTGAAGAAAGGATTTCACTTACAAATGATTAATCAGGGACATTAAATTGTACTTGATTTATCTTTCTTACAAGTGGTTAAAGAATATATGGGGTTCATTTCATTGAAAAAAGGAAAGAAATAAAGTGATGATCTTACCCTAACTTACAAGTGGTAAAATCAACGAAACTTATTTTCCGGAAAAAAACATTTGATTAAAACAAACTTAAGTGTTTTGAAATCACAATGGGAAAATAGTTTGTTGAAAGGGAGAGTTCTGATTGTTTATGATAAGTGGATGGTGATCTGAAGTGATTTGATATCAGTTGTCACTTTACTTGTATAGTTTGTTTTCAAATTTCCTTAAATGTGTTTGCATTTTAGGGGGTGTAAAAATTTCAGAAAATCCAAAAACATTTGAAATTTTGAAAAAAATCAAAAATATGATAAAATTCAAAATGAGTTTTGTTGTATAAAAGAGGAAATGATTGTACATTAGTGGATGATCACAGCATGCTAAAGAAATGGAAAGTCAAAAGTGATAAACGGTCTCACTGATGATGTGTCACTGATGAAATCTTGTTTGAAGGACCCCTCTTTCTGAGATACTAGGTCTTTATGCTTAGTGATATCTGGGGTATTATCCCGGGACTTCTGATAATGCGGAAGCAATGGCCTAGTCCCCGGAGAATACTTTACGCTTGCTTGAAATATAGCCCGCCCTCAGCATAAAAAATGGTAAAACATTGAAAAATGCAAATCATGTGCTGTTGTAAAAAAGATCCTCTAAAGGGGACCCACCTAAAGACGAGCCGTCATCTCTCTGCTGAACGGAAGTTCTGACCTGAGCTCTCACGGTCTTCGCAATTTAACCTCTTACAGATATCATCTAGGTATACTCACCTGTAAGACTGAATATTGGGATCTGGATACGGGAGTATATTCTGAGGTGGGACACGTGAATAAGTTTAAGTCTCTAAAACATTAATCTCGTATCTCGAAACAGTTGAACTTTGTGTGAAAATTTAAGTGGATCAGTATACTGACAATCTAAGTGAATCGTTTAGAACTTAATATAGTGTCTGTAAATATTTTTTTACTGCATTTCTTTTATATCAAAAATCCAAAAAGATTTTCGGTGTGTTTTAGCATAAATTTTGAAACATTCAAAAAGATTTTAGACAACTGATGTTGAAAAGCTGATTTTCAAAATTCCAAGTGCTGAACATGACGAACAAGTTTGGGAGTGTGTGTGGTGTTGAAAAATGATAGTCATACAAGTGGTTCATCAGAGATTAACATGATAAATCATTTTGTACAATACTTGAAAATGATGTGTTCAGTTTGTGTCTACAAGTGGTTAGCAGAGTTTAAATTTGTTAAAATTTTAAATCTGGGAAATTTATTTTTGGGTAGAGAACATGCAGGTGAGCCAGGAATCAATCCTGATCCTGAGAAGGAATGTGAACCAGGTTGCAATTCTTGAACCTGTGAAAGCCAGATTTCGATCCCAGCACAAGTTGAGGGGGGAGTCTGTTAGAGAGAGAGAGAGAGTATGAAGATGCAAGAGCTAGGAATTTGATTCTGAAGATGCCAGAGATTGATAGAACATCACCCGAGAGGGAGATTACTTGAAGAAAGAATTAGAGTGTGATTAGAGCCAGATAGAGATTCTGGAAGCCCAAAGACTGATAAAGACTGAAGACGTTGAAGACTCGACACTTAAGACTCGTCACATCCGAGGGGGAGTCTGTTGGTGCATACGTCTGTCGACTTCATCTTGTATCGAGTCTAGTATTAGAATTGTTAGATCAGGGTGCGTTGTACGAGAAAATAGGAGGTTTTAGGGTGTTGTTGAGCTAATTCCGCTTGAAGGACCTAATTCCGCTTGAAAGAGACAGATGCAGTTTCAAGCAAAATTAACATAGTTAATTCCGCTTGAACCGTCACCTTGACACTTTCAAACAGAATTAGTTTCCTATAAATACCTCTCAAGCGAAATCATTTGTAAGGTTCTTGTTTCCGGTACCGAACTGCTGCCGACACGTCATTTGATCTGTAAAGCTGTGTATCAATAAAACAAGACGATTAGTAATGAATCAAGCTGTTTTCCAAGTTTGTTTCTTAGTTTCCGCCTCTGAAACAGACAAGAGCTCTTCTGATTGACTCGTTTGGGTCACAACTCGATCCTACAAGAAAAGGGGGACATGAACTCACAGTCTTGCGTTCTTCGCAACCAACGGTAACTCAAAGCTTCTCCTGGTGTACACGACTACCTACAACGTACTACGGTTTATTAGACGAGCGGGTCGTGCCTTGACTTTGTATTAATTAGTGTCTTTGAGTTACGTTTCCTTGTGTCTTCAATATTATTCCAAGTTATATAATTATTTGTTAAAATAATAAATATTTTAACTTAAATTATATTCATTAAATTTTGGAATAATAGTTAAAATAATATATTTTAACTTGTTACTTTTCAAGTATTTAAACATGTATATCCTTCCCAAGGATGGGAGTATTTGTATTCGTATTCTTATACTTGTATATTTTTTTCATGTATTGGTGTCGTATTCCGGAGTGTATCCATACGTACGAGAATACGTATTTTCTTGTAATTGTTAAGTATTCTTATACCTAATTTTGTATTAACTTTTCCGGAATAATATCTTTAATAAAAATCCATCAATATATATTTCAAAATATATATTTTAAGAAATATTACTTAGAAAAATTATTTATAATTTTTCCCTTGGTAAAAATATTTATAAGTCTCATACAAGTCGAAAAAATAATATATTTCCAAGTCTAACTTAGGAAATATATATAAATTCATTTTTCATCCAAAATAATATATTTCAAGTTTATTTAAGGAAATACATTTTCTCCCAAAAATAATGCATCTTCTATAAATTCCAAGAATATATATATATATATATATATATATATATTTACTTGCCAAAAATAATATATTTTCTCCATCTCAAAAATATGATATAATTTTGTAATAATTGTAAAAATCATATTTTCATTCTCTTAGTGTCCAAAATATTATTTACCAAAATATACTCATGAATAAATTTTCCGGAATATTTTGTAAGTTATATTCATTTGTTCGGTTTCACCAATATTTTGGGTATTCTTTGTATATTTATTCCTTGGGATTTTGGTAATATTTTGGATTGTAATTTCTTGGTATTTTGATGAGTTATGTTATTTCAAGTCCTAAAATAATATAACTAATACACATAATATACAAATAATCACACACATGGTGCCTTCTAAATTTGTATTTTCCTAAATACATATTTAGTCACTTTTATTTATAAAATCAACCTCCAATATTTGTAATTTTTGTAACGAAAATTATGGCAAACTTTATGTAAAAATTCATGGTTTGAAATCTACTTGTAAATATTTGTTTAGAAATATTTTCTAAGTGTTTAATTTTTAGAAAAATTTTGCTATAGTTTCCCTTAAAAATGGAGGTTTCCATGCCTTCAAGGCATGTCATTTTCTTTTGTAAATCAACACAATCAATCAACAATCAACAATAAACAATCTACACTTACCAATTTTGCCAAAAAACAAGCATAAACTACCACTTCATGAACTTGAAAATTTATAAAAATGTGTAGTAACTTACTAGTGTATTTAGTAAGTCTTGTTACCCTTTAAAGTGTGGTTGTTTATTTAAAAACTTCATTTTTAAAGAAAATAGTTCTTTACAACTTGTGATCACTTTTTCTAAAAATGCTTCTTCTTGGATTTTTCTTGTTACATAAGTGTTTCTACACTTGTTTAACCTTTAAAAATGTGGTTTATTCATTTAAGAACCAAGATTAAGTAAACTTTGTATTTTTAACTTGGTTTCTTGAAAAATCATTCTTGAAATATTAGATTTACAAGACTTACATCTTACTTTGATCATCACTTTACAAGAAAACAATATATTCTTTCAAGTTCATGATTTATGTGAGGATGATCCATTGATCTCTAACATTTTCATCCTCTCATCTTGCTAGATTATGTTTTTAATCATCATCTAGCAAGATCATATGATGATCTACATCATTAACATAAACAATCAATCATCAAGTAGCACATTCAACACTAAACAACATGATTTCTTAAGATATTAAGCTTATGTTCATGTTTCATGTTCTTGTTTCTTAGTGTTCTTCAAGATTAACATCATGTATCTTCTTTTAACCAACAAAATATGATGAAAAATGAAGAGTTTAGTGTTCTTACTACTAGCTCAAGGCTAGGGATGATCAAGAGAAGAAATGAAGTGAATAAAAGCAAATGGTGAAGGTCCTTCAACTTCCGAAAGCTCCAAGCTTCTTTGTGCACCTTCTAACACCTTTGTATGAGTATGGATTGGATGGATGAAGGTTGAATAATGGTGGTAATGTTGTTGTTGCTCTCGGTCGTGAACAAGAAGGAGAGAAGAGAAGAAGTGTGTGTGTTGGTGTGTGAAAGAATGAGAGTTATGATACTAGTGGGTTACTTATAAATCCAACTTCATAAGTTTAACTCTTGGTTCTTATGTCTATTAAAGCACCAACAAGATCCATTATAATAACTAAACAAATCACAAGTGGGGCCACATGGTTGGGCCGTAAACTAGGGGGTATAGGCTTAGGTTTAACTAGAAACTTAGTTAACATGGTTAAGATCCAAGTATTAGTTAGGTATTTAGTTAGTAGATATTTATATAGTGTGTTATGATGTTCGGGGACCATAACTAGCTTGGTAATGTTAAAACAGTGCTTTTAGTGAAAATTTGGTGTTTTAGGTAGTGTCCGGTTGTTCGGTTGGATACTGGTTCGTTAATGTGCTAAACTATGCAGTTTAGTGAGCTTTATGTACCCTTTTGTGACAGTTTCGATTACCGACACTTAGGAAAGCATCCAGGACCATTTAACCATATTTTTTTCATGATATCAGAGTGTCTAAATGCTGAATTTGCTGATTTTCTGCAGAATTCTGCAGTTTATGTGAGTTTTAGGCACTTTCCGGCACTTAAACTATCTTTAGGAAGGCAGTTTTGTGATCCTTACTTTCCTACACACTATACTAGTGTCATACTTGGTTTCTGGCCCATTCTGTGTCTAAACACCTTGTCTGTCTATGTACTGAACTCCGTCAGCATTTTTCTGATTTGTCTGATAACTGTGCTAATTGTGTTTCGTGCATCATTTGAGTCAATAAAGTTCTCATGCAATAATGATATGATATTATGCAATATGTGATGCACATGTATGTATAAAGCAATAATCAGAAAGCAGTTCAAATCATTAATTGTAATGCAGCACAGTCATTAAGCACTAATCACGGTTTAATAGTTGTACGGATACCTGGAATTTTGACAGTTGTCACATTCTCCCCCTGTTAAGAAAATTTCGTCCTGAAATTTTAAGCTTTTCTACTAGCAGCAGGGGAGTTGGGGAATAAGTGCGGGTATTTTGCTTTCATACGATCTTCACGCTCCTAAGTGAACTCTTGGCCTTGACGCGCGTTCCATCGTACCTTGACGAGTTTAACACTACACCTCCGAGTCTTGTTAACTTTCCAGTCAGTAACCTCAATGGGTTCTTCGGTAAAGTGGAGTGTGTCGTCAATGTGAACTTCGTCAGCAGGGATAACCACTGTTTCTTGTGTTGGACTTTTCTTCAGGTTAGATACATGGAATGTATCATGAACACCGTTAAGTTCTGCTGGTAGCTCCAACTTGTATGCTACAGAACCAACTCTTTCCAGGATTTTGAACGGTCCGATATAACGTGGGTTTAACTTACCATGCTTCCTAAAGCGCGCCACAACTTTCCAAGGTGAGACTTTCAACAAACCATATCACCCACTTCAAATTGCAAGGGTTTTCATCTATGGACCGCATAGCTCTTTTGTCGATCACGAGCAGCCTTAATGCACTCTCGGATCTGCATAATTTTATATGTTATCTCTTGGACCAGTTCGGGACCAACCAGCTGTCTATCACCTGCATCTGCCCAGCACAACGGTGATCGACACTTGCGTCCGTAGAGAGCCTCGAACGGTGCAGCTTGGATGCTTGTATGGTAGCTGTTATTATAGGAGAACTCAACTGATGTGTGCTAAACAGACTATAAAAACTAACTATATTAGACTCTCTAAGCTAGACACTACAAAGCTTTAAATTCTAGACTCGACCTAAACCACACAATCGGCAAGTGTACCGATCAATGTAGTATAACCTAGGAAGTCCGGATATCGAACCACGAGACTCTATTTATCATGCAAATTAGACTCTGACTAGACACTGACAGACACGACTTAAACTATGTTTAATTGTTGGGGGGGGGGGGTTACTGAAAACTAAGGAAATCTATATTAAACTACTAATTAAACTAGAACTAGACTAAAAACGAATAACGACTGTAGACTTTTCTTATATGAGAACTGAACCACCTAGACAAGAATCCTGGATTGTTTTTAAGAGATTACCGATTAAGTTAAATGCACGAGTTATGGAACCGGGATCTTAAAATACTAAACCTATTAAGAACCATCGAGGCCCCTCGACCCTTCTCAAGGAGAAACCTGTGGCACTACCTAGGCCGTTAATCCTACCGGTTATTAGACTTCTTCCCAGCTATCTAATTATTGTGTAAGTACCCTAATATTGACCTATTCTTTCCCAATCCTAGATCTAGGGTAGTTTGAAGTAATAGATTTGACTTGATAGACTAATAAGACCGACAGGTAAACCAAGACATAACCTTTCCCAAGGCCTATCTAAAGCAATTCGCCGGGTAAGACCTACCAATAGCCCCTCACTTCCCAGTTATTAGGACTAGTAGAACACTAAGACTTAGCAAATTATTACCACTTACTTCTAGAGGTTATCGCGCGATTCTCCCTAAAGAGTGAAGGTTTTCTTATGTGATATAGACACTCACCGAAACCCTAAACCCTAATATGACTCTATGTTGTGATATAGACCATCACTAAGAATCATATGAAGCGAGTAACAATAATAAACCTAATCAAAGTACGCATACACATCAAATCATTAAATCAAACCTTTTACTAAACACAATCAATCCATAAACATCGTGCAAATAACGAAAAAGGTAAAATCTTTATATCAATCCATTCATCATAGTCTAGATGGTTTAAAGGTTTAGCCAAGCATGTCTATAAACGAAAACAAAAAACTAGAATTCATGGTAACAAATTTCAAGAAAGAATTCGACAAAACAAGGGAATGGAAAACCCGAGAAATCTTCGATTCTTCGTCCTGAACTTGATCCACTGATTCGAATGCTTCACGATCTCCGATTCAGCTCTAAGATAGCTCCCAAATCGCCTCCAATGTCCTCTAGTTCGTAATTAGGGTTCTAATGATGTTTCTTGGGAATTAAATCATCAAAACCCTAACAACAATACGTTTTCTCGAAATCAGACCCCTCGCGCGACGCGAGAGGGAATGGCGTCGCTCGGCGCCCTCTTCAGCCACTTTTATTATTTTTTTATTATATTTCGATTTCCAGCCTTTCCGACGCGCGTACAAATCCCGTTTTTCTTCCGAACTGCTCGTTTTGACTCGTTTTTCAACACTTTAAGCTACGGGACCTGAAATCAAAGCTTAACGTCAGCAGTATCATAATTCTACCCTAAAACAGACTCCAAACTACTAAAAACATGACCAAACTATACACTACAAACATATGTACTTTTCAGTACATCAAACATCCCCACACTTACTCTTTTTTCGTCCTCGAAAAAGAATTATGCAACGGAATCAGAAACAAATAATCACCCGGGTCAGAAATATAGGTATATTTAATTAAAACCAAGACTTCCGTTAGCCGCGATTGCGAATATACTTATCCACTTTAAACCCGAATCCAATCCTAAGCCCTTATCATGTAAATTTAGTTTAAGTGCGGTCAGTCTGCCTAGGGTCTCACACTAGAATCTACGGTCCACCTACTCCCACCTCAAGCTTATAGGACTAAAGGAACGATCATTTGACCAATTCCTAACCGTCTTATATCAAAACCAAGAGAGTTTACAATCAACTTTTTTTTTTCATTTTTTTTTCATTTTTGCTTTTTTTTCTTTTTTTTTTCCTTCGTGAAGCTAGACGATGCTTTCCCTAACCAAGAGGTATTTCGGCTGTAGAGTCGCGATCCCCAACCACAGATTACTTAGGTTTCGGTACTTTTATTCGGCAAGTCGATTTCACACATCCCAGAGGCATTCCGGCTGTAGAGTCGCTATCCCCAACTCGGATTACATAGGCCTGTGTTACTTTCATTTAGTTTCTAGCTCACTTTTTATTCTATTTTTTTTCCGCATGACCACAAACTCTAACGGTTTTAACTTATAACGGTGCCCCTTATACTATTATCGGTAGTTTTAGTTTCCCATATTTCCCAGATGAAAACCCACTAGTAGACCGACAATTAAGGTATATTAACTCAAAGGGACTTAAAAACCAAACCCGGGCCTATCCACATATCCCAAACTAGACGCAAACTCGGTTTATTATAATCTCATATTATTATTATTCGAACCCGAGCAAAAATTCATTTTTCCTATCATTTTCCGCTTTAATTGCAAACTTCTTTTTTTATTCGAAAGACATTTTCTGATTTTTTCAATTTTTTTGAATTTTTTAAATTTTTAATTTTTTTGTGTTTTTCATATTTATGACTCAAATATTTACAAGTATCCCATCCCCACACTTAGAGATTGCATTGTCCCTAATGCAAGAACGAAAATACGACTCAATACTACCTAAGAAAAGAAACTGCAAGCGAAAAATAAATAAAAATATACAACAACAACAAAAAGGGAAACGACTTAGCTGGATAGGACAAAAGTCAGTGCCAGCCGTACGAGTCTTGAATCCGACGAACGATCGTATAGCATTCCATTCGCGATCATTGCCTAGTCTGCTTGGGTTTATCAAAATAGCAAGTCCAAAATCACCCGAATGGCAATTGGGTACGGGTGGTACAATCCAAACCTGCACAATCAAAGCAAAACAAAACCCAACGGAGTACCGACTCTAAAAAAAAAACGACCCAAACCACTAATTTAGACTCAAAATACAAGATAATGGACTCACAAAACAACTAAAAGGCTCAAAATACCACTAAGGGTCAAAAACAAGCTGAGCAGGTTCAAGTAGGCCTCGCGTGGCGCTAACCCACCCCTCGCGTCACGCGTCGCTGTCTATTTTAATTGTTTTGGACCTTTACCCCCTAGCGCGACGCGACGGCCCTTGGCGTCACGCCAGGGGTCGTTTTTAACAGTAGGTTTCGTTGAACAATTTGATTCATGCCTTAGTTTTTTTTTCAAAATTCTTCCAACCCATCCAAAACTCCTAAAAGTTCTTTTTAAACATGAAACTTACCTGGAACCGTATTTTTTTCTCGCAATTCCCTGCAAATCTTCGGCAAAGCACTCCTTCCAACAACTCAAACCATAACCAAAGACCCGAAAAACTAACAAGAACGACCGCGAACTACTCTAAATTACGAAAAATAAACGAAGATACAAACTATACAAACTCTACAAACGAGTAGCAACTTCTCATATGCTTACGGAGGATCATGGAGATGCAACTCACCTCCAAACATACTCTCACGGGCTGTAGCACCACTATATGTATTGCCCAAATCAACCCGAAAACCTTTATCTCTTTCAAAACCTCTCAAATCTTCATCTAGCGTTTTGAATCTATACTCTTCGTACCGAAATCTATCCCCACACTGAGGTTTTCTCAGTGTCTCAATCCTAGATTCTAACCTCACCACTCTCTCCTCTAATTCTTCCAATTTCCTATCCGGTGGCTCCCCACACTTGAGTCCTATCATCTTCTCTAGACCCGGAGCACTCATCACCGTCTCCTCATCTGTCTCATCCTTCTCACATTCCCCCACTAACGAAACCGACTGCACTCTATCACTAGGCCCTCTCGAATCCATAACGTTAAAAACTACCGATTCCTCGCCCGCTCTAAGTGTGATGGTGCCTAAAGAGACATATATGAGAGCTTTGGCGGTGTTTAAGAATGGGCGTCCTAAAATTAGTGGTATGTTTTCATCGGCTTCCATATCAAGAATAACGAAGTCAGCCGGAAAAACGAACTTATCAACCTTAACAAGCAAATTCTCAACTATTCCCCTCGGGTGTTTCACAGACCTATCAGCTAAAGACAATGTCATTCGGGTTGGTGACAGCTCGCCTAAGTCTAGCTTCTCGTAAAGCGAAAAGGGCATCAAATTGACGCTAGCACCTAGGTCGGCTAAGGCTCTAGTGTTTGTGTTACTACCGAATAGACAAGGAATAGTGAACACACCAGGATCGGTAAGCTTTTCAGGAAGCTTATTTGAGACAATGGCCGAACACCCTCCATGCAATGGGACATTAGACAACTCACCTAATTTCTCCTTATTCCTAAGAAGGTCCTTCAAAAATTTTGCATATTTTGGCATGGACTGGAGTGCCTCTATAAACGGAAGATTAATCTTCAATTGCTTGAAGATATCTAAGAACTGCCCGTATTCCCTTGAGTATTTTTGATTATTAAGACGTGAGGGAAACGGAACATACGCATGATTCACATAGGGTGAAGGTCTAACATCTATGGTTTTTTTTCTCAACTTTCTTCTCACTTTGAGACTCACCGGGCTGTGCGGTACTTGCTGGGCTTAACCTAGATTGCACTTTGCCGGGAGCCTCCATCTCAATCACTTCATCGATAATATCTCCATCCTCATCAACCTCTCTCTCTTCTACGCTCGGGTTCCCTACGGTTCTGCCACTACGAGTGGTAATGGCTTTTACATGAGCATTCGGGTTAGGTTGGGTGTTAGCTGCAAACTGACCGGGTAATCTTTCATCTAACTTCCTAGACATATCACTTACAACCCTAGAAAGGTCTTTGACCGCAGCTTGGTGATTCTTAAGCATGAGATCATGTTCACTAAGTTTCTTTTGGGTATTTTGATCCCTAACAATTAGTTGACTCATCATGGACTCCATTCTTTCCATGCTACCCCCTAAATCGAAACTTGAACCTTGACCTGTTTGAACCTGATTATTTGACCCCCCATCCTTGACTTGCCCATTTAGACCCCCACCGAAAAGCGAACCTAGACCTCTATTTGGATTTTGAGCTATTTGAAAACCAGGAGGTCCATTTGAACGAAAATTGCTATTAATATTATAATTATTATTATTATTATTTCGCCAACCCGAGCCAAGATTATTACCCCCAAAACCGCTAGACTGACCTCTACCAAACCCTCCTCCTAAATAATCACATTGCTCCTCACCAACTAGTAAGGGACATGCACTCGTGTCGTGACCCCCTCGACAAAACTCACACTTATCAACCTTAGCTCTAATCTCCTTAAGCTCTCGAGTTATGTTTTCCAAAACAGAGGCTAAACTAGGGTCCATGGTGACATGGTTCACCCCTCGGATGGGTGCACTAGTAGTGGTATTTGAATTACCACTTTGAGACCTCTGATCGGAACGTGATTGGGATTGAGACTGAGCAAATGCCTCAAAACGCTCTAGACACTCAGCGACTGTAAGAATACCCATCATATGCCCCCCCGCATTGGTATCGAACCTATCTCTAGTCTCTTGGGTAAGACGGTTATAGAATTTCTCACATAAAGCCCAATCAGAAAGACCGTGCTGGGAGCAACGAGCACAAAGGTTTTGGAAACGCTCCCAAGCAAGGTAGTAAGGCTCGTCGGGCTCCATGCGAAAAGAATGGATCTGGTCTCTAAGCCGTGAAGCTTTTGCGGGCGGGAAGTACTTATTCAAAAAGGCTTGACGAAGCCCCGCCCAAGTGGTAAAAGTACCGGTTGGTTGAGAGTCCAACCAAGTAGCCGCACGGCCAGCTAAATAAAATGGGAAAAGCTGTAAGTAGGTAGCATTATTGGGTGCACCGTGAAGGCTAAAGGTGGCTAAGATACGGGAGAAACGGTTGATGTGGGCCGGGGCGTCCTCATCGTCTCGGCCATGGAATTGGATGCTATTGGTTATGGCCTGCATGGCATAGGAGGGAATCTGCCATTAATTCTCGCTAACTATGGGTGGAACGGTGATGGATGAAGCAAGGCCGGTGAAATTCTGAGTGGCCTGCTGATGGACGGTTTGCCTAGGGTTAGCCATGTGTTCTAAGTTTTCTAGATTACTAGAGGTACTAGAAGTAGGGCTATCGGGTGGGGAAACCTTAGGTGAGGTTTTAGGTGAATGGTTTGGCGAAGGTGGTGGTGTAGGGGGTGGGGTGGGTAATGGGGTGGAATCGAACTTGGGGAAATGAGATGAAGATGTAGAAGTAACCTGTGGGCCTTCGCCCAATTGAGATGACAATTGCTTGACTGGTGGTGGTGGTGGTCCGTGCGAGCGCAGATGTGGCATCCACTACGAGCAAAAACCTGAACACAAGACAAGCAAACAATAGTTACTATGACTCAAGATAAAAAGAAAAGACACAAAACAAAGTAAACACGTAGCACGTATTTGTCAAGTAAATCTATCAAAGCTAATGAACGCAATTACCAAGAGTCCCCGGCAACGGCGCCAAAAACTTGATGTGTGCTAAACAGACTATAAAAACTAACTATATTAGACTCTCTAAGCTAGACTCTACAAAGCTTTAAATTCTAGACTCGACCTAAACCACACAATCGGCAAGTGTACCGATCAATGTAGTATAACCTAGGAAGTCCGGATATCGAACCACGAGACTCTATTTATCACGCAAATTAGACTCTGACTAGACACTGACAGACACGACTTAAACTATGTTTAATTGTTGGGGGGGGGGTTACTGAAAACTAAGGAAATCTATATTAAACTACTAATTAAACTAGAACTAGACTAAAAACGAATAACGACTGTAGACTTTTCTTATATGAGAACTGAACCACCTAGACAAGAATCCTGGATTGTTTTTAAGAGATTATAAGTTAAATGCACGAGTTATGGAACCGGGATCTTAAAATACTAAACCTATTAAGAACCATCGAGGCCCCTTGACCCTTCTCAAGGAGAAACCTGTGGCACTACCTAGGCCGTTAATCCTACCGGTTATTAGACTTCTTCCCAGTTATCTAATTATTGTGTAAGTACCCTAATATTGACCTATTCTTTCCCAATCCTAGATCTAGGGTAGTTTGAAGTAATAGATTTGACTTGATAGACTAATAAGACCGACAGGTAAACCAAGACATAACCTTTCCCAAGGCCTATCTAAAGCAATTCGCCGGGTAAGACCTACCAATAGCCCCTCACTTCCCAGTTATTAGGACTAGTAGAACACTAAGACTTAGCAAATTATTACCACTTACTTCTAGAGGTTATCGCGCGATTCTCCCTAAAGAGTGAAGGTTTTCTTATGTGATATAGACACTCACCGAAACCCTAAACCCTAATATGACTCTATGTTGTGATATAGACCGTCACTAAGAATCATATGAAGCGAGTAACAATAATAAACCTAATCAAAGTACGCATACACATCAAATCATTAAATCAAACCTTTTACTAAACACAATCAATCCATAAACATCGTGCAAATAACGAAAAAGGTAAAATCTTTATATCAATCCATTCATCATAGTCTAGATGGTTTAAAGGTTTAGCCAAGCATGTCTATAAACGAAAACAAAAAACTAGAATTCATGGTAACAAATTTCAAGAAAGAATTCGACAAAACAAGGGAATGGAAAACCCGAGAAATCTTCGATTCTTCGTCCTGATCTTTATCCACTGATTCGAATGCTTCACGATCTCCGATTCAGCTCTAAGATAGCTCCCAAATCGCCTCCAATGTCCTCTAGTTCGTAATTAGGGTTCTAATGATGTTTCTTGGGAATTAAATCATCAAAACCCTAACAGCAATACGTTTTCTCGAAATCAGACCCCTCGCGCGACGCGAGAGGGGGTGGCGTCGCGCGGCGCCCTCTTCAGCCACTTTTATTATTTTTTTTATTATATTTCGATTTCTAGCCTTTCCGACGCGCGTACAAATCCCGTTTTTCTTCCGAACTGCTCGTTTTGACTCGTTTTTCAACACTTTAATCTACGGGACCTGAAATCAAAGCTTAACGTCAGCAGTATCATAATTCTACCCTAAAACAGACTCGAAACTACTGAAAACATGACCAAACTATACACTACAAACATATGTACTTTTCAGTACATCATCAACCAAAGGTAGGTGAGTGTCCCAACTGCCACCCACGTCCATTACGCAAGCACGTAGCATATCTTCTAGCGTTTGAATCGTTCTTTCGCTCTGGCCGTCGGTTTGCAGGTGGAAAGTTGTACTCAGATTCAACTGAGAACCAAAAGCTTCCTGGAAGGATTGCCAAATCCTTGACAGAAATCTTCCATCTCTGTCTGATATAATCGAGATAGGTACTCCATGACGTGCTACTATCTCCCTTAGGTACAGCTCAACTAGCTTACCAGTGTTATCCTTTTCTCTGATCGGCAAAAAGTGCGCAAACTTTGTCAAACGGTCCACGATTACCCAAATCGTATCATAACCTCTGGGAGTCTTGGGCAACTTTGTTATGAAATCCATTGAGATCTGCTCCCATTTCCACATGGGTATCTCGGGTTGCTGTAGGAGACCTGAAGGCTTCTGATACTCGGCCTTTACTTTGGTGCAAGTCAAACACTTTCCAACATAAGTAGCCACATGGCCCTTAAGTCTTGGCCACCAATAGTAATCCTTCATATCTTGGTACATCTTGTCCGATCCTGGATGGATCGAGTACCTCGATTTATGAGCTTTATCAAAAATAACATCTCTAAGACCACCAAAAAGAGGAACCCAAATTCGTCCCATAAAATACAAGGTTCCTTCCTCATTGGGTACCAGCTTTTTCTCCATTCCACGGAGATATTCAGCCTTTAAATTTTCTTTCTTAAGAGCTTCCCTTTGTGCAGCACGAATACGCAACGAGAGGTCTGTCTGAATAATCATCTCCAAAGCCCTAACCCTTATGGGCTTAATCCTCTCTTTCCGAATTAAGGCGTCTGCCACCACATTCGCCTTTCCCGGATGATATTTGATTTCGCAATCATAATCATTTAACAACTCAACCCATCGTCGCTGTCTCATATTAAGCTCTTTCTGATCCAATATGTGCTGTAGGCTCTTGTGATCTGTAAAGATCGTACATCGGGTACCATAAAGGTAATGCCGCCAAATCTTTAAAGAAAATACCACTGCACCTAATTCCAAATCATGCGTGGTGTAGTTCTTCTCATGAACCTTCAATTGGCGCGAAGCATAAGCGATAACCTTTTGTTGCTGCATTAGCACACAACCCAATCCCTGACGCGAGGCGTCACAGTAGACCACGAAGTCGTTGGTGCCTTCGGGTAGGGATAATATAGGTGCATCGCAAAGCTTGTTCTTAAGTAGCTGAAAAGCTTCTTCTTGTTTATCTCCCCATTCATACTTCTTATCCTTCTGAGTAAGGGAGGTCAGCGGCTGAGCGATTTTAGAAAAATCCTCAATGAATCTGCGATAATACCCTGCTAAGCCCAAAAACTGTCGGATCTCGGTTGGCATCTTCGGAATCTCCCAATTCTTAATCGCCTCGATCTTGGTGGGATCCACATGAATTCTATCCTCGTTTACCATGTGACCAAGGAACTGTACCTCACGCAACCAGAACTCGCACTTTGAGAACTTAGCGTAGAGCTTCTCCTTCTTTAGCAGCTCTAAGATGGTTCTAAGGTGTTGCTCATGGTCTTCTTTCATCCGTGAATAGATCAAAATATCGTCGACAAACACAATCACGAATTTATCAAGATATGGCTTACAAACTCGGTTCATCAAGTCCATAAATACTGCCGACGCGTTTGTCAGACCAAACGGCATTACTAGAAACTCGTAATGTCCATAACGAGTTCTGAAGGCAGTCTTAGGTATACTCTCTTCTTGAATCCGCAGGTGGTGATAACCTGATCAAAAGATCGATCTTGGAGTAGTAACTCGAACCTTGAAGTTGATCGAATAAATCATCAATCCTCGGCAAAGGATACCGATTCTTGATGGTTAACTTGTTCAGCTCTCAGTAGTCGATGCACATACGAAAATTACTGTCCTTCTTTTTGACGAACAAAACTGGAGCTTCCCAAGGCGAGAAGCTTGGTCTTATAAATCCCTTGTCCAGTAACTCCTGAAGCTGCGTCGACAACTCTTGCATCTCTGAAGGCACAAGTCGATAAGGTGCCTTGGCTACAGGCGTGGCGCCTGGAACCAAGTCAATGCGGAACTCGACTTGTCGTTGAGGAGGTAATCCTGGCAAGTCTTCGGGGAAGACTTTAGGATATTCCCTTACCCCAGGGATATCTTCGAGCTTTGGTTCTTCGGCTTCTTTATTGACTACGTGAGCCAAGAAGGCAACACATCCTTTTCGCATAAACTTCCGTGCCTTCAAACAGTTGATAATCCGTAGAGGCGTATCATGCTTTTTCTCCGTGTATCACAATCGTATCTTCATTCGCCATTGGGATGCGGACAATCTTATCATGGCATACGATCTCAGCTCGATTACTTGACAACAAATCCATTCCAACTACTACATCAAAGCTTCCCAACTCAACTGCAGCAGATCAAGCGTAAAGTCACACTCTCCAAGCTCTATCACACAGCCTCTAATCACTTCGTTGGCTTCTACTAGCTTCCCATTAGCTAGTTCTATCGAGTACGGGATATCTAACTTACTTGCAACTAACCCAAGTATATCCTTAAACTCTAGGGATACGAAGCTATAGTCAGCACCAGTATCAAATAGCACAGATGCAAAATGTTGATTAATAGGGAACGTACTGTGACAACTGGCACCGGTATCGAATTGGTACCGTGGCATACAAATTGGAGTAACCGGAAGAACTTAATGGAGTACATGATACGTTTCATGTATCCAACCTGAAGAAGATTCCAACACAAGAAAACGTGATCATCCCGATGGATGAAGTGCATATTGATGACGCCCATCCGATTTACAGAACAACCCGTTGAGGTTACCGACTGGAAAGTCAACAAGACCAGGAGGAGCACTGTTAAACTTGTCCAAGTACGTTGGAGCTCTAAGCACGGACCCGAGTACACATGGGAACGTGAAGACCAGTTTAAAGAAAAGTATCCCCACCTATTCAAGAAGACTCCAGCGAGAGTTAGTTCAGCATGAATTTCGGGACGAAATTCTTTTAACGGGGGGAGACTGTGACAACTGGCACCAAACCGGTAATTTCCGTACACTTTAATTATTATTTAAAGACTCCAATTATGTGCTTAAATGTTAACAATGACTGATTTCATGATAAACAAGTGAATTCATGCACGTTGTATACTACAAAATATTGCTTTATGCATAAACGAGAGCGTTGCGTCAGAAATAATAGTAAACTCACCGGTAAGACACACTGTGTCAACAGAACTGCAGAAAGCAGTCAGACATTAGAATTGAGGCCTAGGTGTAGGTCCGACGACAAAAGTACATTAAAACCCAAGAGTACATATAAGGGTTTAATTTATAGACATTGCGAAAGCAAAAATAAGCACTAAAAAGCACCCGAAACGCACTTTAAGTGCAAAATTTTGTATAATTCAGCAATAATTCAGCATTTAAACATATGAATATTATGCAGAAATGTCGTTTTATTATCCAGAATATTTCCCCAAGTGTTGGGAATTAAAAGGGATACAAAAAGGTACTTAAAAGATACTAAAAAGTGTAATTTAGCACTTTAACGGATTGATATCCAACCGAACAACCGGACTTTACCCGGAACATAAAAATGTTGTCAATAACATTGTTTTTCTTTTCTGAGCCAGTTAGGGTCCCCGAATACCCTAACACCCGTTATAAATTACAACATACATAATACACTAAATTAAATTCCTAATAAAATAAATTAGCACTAACTATTTAGTTAGAAACAAACCAAACCACCCCCCTTTGTCCAACCGAACGGTCCCATGAGGGGACACACCACACCAAGTTTGATTTTTTTAATTGTTGATGCCTTGAATCTAGATAACATATTACATCTTGGTTAATTGCAAAATATGGTCTATAAGTATGTATGAAGGATCACATTATCTTTCACTATAACACTTCTCAAAATCTCATCTCTCCCTTCCTCCCAATACTCTCGGCCGAACCTCCCTATGCATCACCTCACCACTTCCAAATTTTGATCAAGCCATTTTATATACTCACAAGTGTGTTAGAGTTCATACGAGGAGGCTCGGTGCATACGGAATCGCAAGGACCTCTCTACGACGCTATTAACCACCCATTTTTCGTCTAGTTTCTTCCCTAGCCACGAGCTAGTAGTAAGTGATTCTAAACACCCTATTGATCTTGTCTAAAGTGGTTAATAAGAAATTTAACGGGTAAAAATCATGAACACTAGAGACCAAAACTAAAAGTCTACTAAAAATAATAAACATGGTGGTTAATGAATGAATATTAGTGTAAAACTTATGGAACTTGTCTTGTTATGGTTATTTATTATTGTCGGATGCTAGTAGGGGAACGGGTCGCCATCTAACCACGCTAGGTCACGTTCATGGAACATGAACTAGCACTATGTTTAGTGTAAAAATAACTAGATGACGAACCCTTTCACTCACAAACATGAACTTGTGTAAAAACGATTTTTCTTATGAAATGGAGTTCTAAACTAGTAGATCTAAAGATCTACAAGTGGTATTTTCGAAGGACCAAGTAAAATATAAACAAGTCTTACTTTAAGTCGGATCTTTCATAAACTAGATGTGTTTTTGTGAACAAACAAGAGTGTGGACGCTTGTGTAACAAAAGTTTTAACAAAGAAATAATTTTCGTAAATACCGACTAGAAGTTGTAAAACTTCATATTCTTTAAAAATAAAGTTTTCGAGATAATGATTTTATTTTTAGAGATGGAAAAGCCTACTAAATGTGTTGAAGAGTTACTACATATTTTTACACAACTTGCAAGTTCATGTGATTGCGATATATGTTTATGTTGGACTAGTTTGATGATGATTGGGAATTGATTGGTTGAAGTTTTAAAAGAAAATGATACGCTAGTAAGCGTGGCCACCCCCAGTTACAGAGGAAACTCTGGCGAAATTTTTCCAGAAAATAACACTTAGAATATTTTTGGTGACAAGTGTTATGAATATATTTTCGACTGGTTTTCCAAACAAACTTCGCCATGATTTTTGTTATCAAATGACCAAGTATTCGGAGGTGGATTTTTGTAAACAAACTTACTAAATGTATATTTAGAATATATATTTATCGCTTGTGTGATTATGTGATTATTTTGTGAACTAGGTATATATTATTTTTAGAGTAAAAATAATATGACTTGGAGATACTCGTAAGGAGTAAAAATATAAAAAAATACACATGCGACCTATTTAGACAAGATACGTAATTCGGGTGCAAAGTGCAAAACACAAAAACTTATATTTATTTTTGAGAAAATAATATAAGTAAGACACTTAGTTAAAAATATAAAATATTTTTAACACAAGAAAATATACACAAAAGAGAGTGACTGTACTTGTGCGACGCAAGTCTAGTGACTAACGTTAAGAAAACGTGTATAGGTTACGACATTAATTAAGCAAATCCGGTGAAGTTTACGACGCACAGGAACGCAAAGTTGTGAGTTCATGCTCCCCCTTTTCTTTAACTGTTTTCAGTTTTTATAACTTCGGGGGTGAAATACATGTACAAATGTACAATATTTATAATTGGTATGATATAAATACAAGAAGCGCACTTGGTGAGGACGAGAACCAAGTGTGACGAAATATAAGAATACAAGAAGTACACTTGGTGAGAACGAGAACCAAGTGTGACGAAATATAAGAATATGAGAAGCGCACTTGGTGAGAACGAGAACCAAGTATGAGGCGTTATGAGATATGATGCGAGAAATCGTGTCACGAATAGGGTACAGAAGCACCATTAATCAACAATATACCTAGACCGTAGAACAAAAGGTTAGATCTAACGGGTGCCGGGCAGCCACACTCTCGGTGAGGGCGAGAATCGAGTAGTGCTTTTGTGTCTCAGAATATACCAATTAAATGCCTAAGGTTTGGTGACTTCCTATGTCGTGTCACATGTTAATGGCTTTGCAACCCATTAACAATCCTGATACTTACAGGAATACTGTATTTACATAAAATTTATACCATACTAAAACTTGATTAAAACTTGAAGTACGTGGGGTACTCAAGAAAAACTTGATATATAACTTGAAGTACGTGGGGTACTCAAGAAAAACTTGATTTATAACTTGAAGTACGTGGGGTACTCAAGAAAACGGGAATTATACTTGAGTACGTGGGGTACTCAAGAAAAACCTGAATTATATATAAGTACGTGGAGTACACATGAATACTTGATTTATATATGAAAACTTGATTTATACATGACTCAAACTATGTTTTCATACAAAGTATACAAATGTGAAATACAAAAACTGCATGAATTCACACCAACATTATGTTGACGTTTTTCCAAAACTCACATGTATTTCAGGTAACTAGGATGGATGTGCGCGCGGTCTCGCTTATGCTTGTGGATGTCGCTTATGTTTATCTTTAAATAAAGTTGTAAACTTTTTAAGACAATGTTTTATGCGACTTAGCGTTGTAAACGCTAAACTTATGTTTTCAAATTATGGTATTTGATGTTTTTACGAGCATATAGCATGTTTACCTTTCGTATGCAATGAGAACCTTTCATGATCACACCTCGTGCTTCCACCGCAGAAAGGGGTGTGACACGTACCAGTGACTACGTTCGGATCCTGGCGAGCTTCCCTAGCTCCAATGTTGAAGACTCTTCCCTGGGCTTGGTTTTTCTTTGGGCAATCCCGCTTGAAATGCCCTACATCACCACAGCCAAAACAACCTTGGCCGCGACCATTCCCATTTCCATTTCCGCCCTGGTTGTTGTTTCCTCCACGGTTTCCGTTTCCCGTCTGATTCCCATTTCCATTCTGGTTTCCATTACCTCCCTGATTATGGTTTCCTCCTTGATTCCTATTTCCATAACCGTTTCCACCACGGTTGCCATTGCCATTTCCGTTTCCTCTTTGACCACCATTTCCACGACCGGCTCCATACCAGCATGTTTCCTTGGCATGGCCAACTTTCCCACAAGTTTCACATTTTCCAGCTCTGCATCGTCCAATGTGATGAAACTGACACACATCGCATTTGGGCAGGGTGCCCATATACCCTTTTCCTCTGATCTTAGCACCAGTAGCACCAGCTTGTGCCTCAACTGGTGGGTTAGCGTCCCTACGCTTATTGGCATTGTTGTTTGCATGAGTACCCTTCTTGAAGTTCGAAAACTTTCTTTTGTTTTCTCCTGACGACTCGACATGAATCTCCTTCTTCTTTTGCTCAGCGATCGAAAAAATGCCCAATCTAACGGCTTCCTCTGTCAGTGCCACGCTCAAGTCAATGGCTTCAATAATTTTTGGAGGCTTAGAAGCAGTTACCATGCTCAATATTTGGGGTGCCAATCCCCAAATGAAACGTTCGACTCGCTTGAATTCTGGTTCTACCATATAGGGGACAACACGAGACAAATCATGGAATCTCTACACGTACTCAGCTATCTTAGGACTATCCATTTTCAGATTCCAAAACTCGGTTTCCAACTTCTGAATTTCAGCCCTTGAACAGTACTTCTTACGCATCAGCTCTTTCATCTCATCCCACGTCATAGCGTACGCTACAGCCTCACCTAGAGTCTAAACCTGAAGGTTCCACCACGACAGGGCTCCATCGAGAAACAATCCAGAAATGTAAGTGACTTGATGTTCTGGCGCACACTTGCTCATTCGTAGCATAGAATCTGTTTTCTCAGCCCATCTTACAAAAGGTACAGCACCTCCAGTGCCGTCAAAGTTTAGAGGCTTGCAGTCAAGGAACTTCTTGTAAGTACAGCCTGTACAAGCAACATCATTCACAGAAAGCATTAGCAAATGCGCATGGAAATGTCCAAACGTATCGTAATGTGTCTTAGGTGACTTAAACATTACCGTGAGGTGGGTTATTCCCTGAGGTACCTCCGCTGTGTTCGGAGCGTAGGGCCTCATGTTGTGCGATTGCTTGTAAAATTCGTTCTTGTAGTTCTGCCTCTGTTGTGGGCAACTGAGTGTTCCTTCGAGGAGGCATCTTCTAAAAAGAAGATTGTATAGGTCAGGTCTTATTCGTATGATAACCATATAGTACGTATGTATAATAGCATTTATCATAGTAAGCAAGCATATAACATCTCAATCATAGCACAACATGTAATTCAACAACGCATTTAATGAGAACATGACGATTGAGCTTTCATTAATCATCGATCACAAAATATTGTTACATGTTTTACAAAGTGTATCATATAAAAAAGGAACACAGGGTCACACTACCCTTGTCCAACAAGTCTACCAATCTACAAACGTCATACAATCAAAAGGTGGTCTCCAAAAGGCTTCACAAGCTCGGCTCAATAGTGGTTCTCTCATCAAAAGAAATGCAACCTACATAAAACCAAAAACCAGCTATGCTGATGGTGGTGGTGGTGGTGGAGGAGGAGGTGGAGGAAAGAAAAGCAAGTTGCGCACATGCGCAAGCTCCTCCTCAAGCTCATACACATGACGCAGCAGATAACTGATCTGCTGCTCGATAGTGAGAAATCAAGCATCAAACTCGAGGAAAGGAGTAAGAGGTACAGGTGGATGTGAAAATGGAGACGAAGATGAACGAGGGGGAACAAAAGCAGGCTGGCAAGGATATGGTAAAGGACGCGGTGTCATCTCAAGCTCCAAAATCCTGTGACTCAAAATCTCGTACTGGAGCTGCAGTGATAGAAGTAACTCATCCCGTGTATAACCAACAAACTGTGAGGGATGGTAGGGATCCGAAATCGGCATAGTATACGGTGGGAAGCATCGGAGTGGCTCATCAAGTGGTGAAGAAGTAAAAGGAGCAAAAGGTGTCGACTGAGGGATATGTGGAAAAGCTACTGAGACATGAGGGTCATCACTAGGCTGCTGGCCTGAAGTACATTCCCTTGGATGGGGTGCGGGTATGTCCTGCAAGAAAACAATAGGTAGATCAACACGATGGACATCAGACTCCACAGGGTGAAAAGGAGCAACATCGGCGGGTGCGGGTGCAGGTGGAGGAATAAGTGGCTCAATAATAAGAGGGTCAACGGGTGCATGAACTGGATCAGGTATGAGGGGTGCAATGTCTGGTATGCCAAAAGCAATAGGGTCATGATCAGGTAGGGGCTCAGGATCAGCAGGTGCAACGTCAGGCTGATCAACAGGAACAAAATCTGGCTCAAGATCAAGCTCGGGATCGTGTGGAGGAGATGGTGCAGCTGACATCGCAGTATCATCATCAGAATCAGTGGCATAGCGTCGTAATCCAACTGCCTGCAAGGCGGAGGACGTCACAGACTCAAAGGAATCTGAGACAGAGTGTAGGCTAGTATCAGAGGAAATCTCAATAACAGGGATCTTAGTAAGTGGACAAGCAACAACGTCCTCATCTAGCTCTCCATCGCCATGGGCGTCATCGGGGGGACCATCAACAAACAGATCGACATCATCATCGAACAGATCATCAAAAGGCCAATCCTCAGGAGGGATGACCACTAAAGGAACAGGAGCGAGGATCGGTGCCACAATACGCTCACCATCGGGATGCCCAATGATAAGATGATCGTGGACTGGAATGGGAATAACAAAAGGATCCTCGTCTGGAATACCATCAGCAAACGGTAAGTCATCTCCAAAATCAGGCAACGTAAACGGCTGAAAGTCGTTGTCGTCGTCTGATAGCATATCTGGGTCGCTCTCAGTATCAGATCTAAAGATCTCAGGCTCTGGTGCGAACTGGTCATCGGAAACAATAGCCATAGGATCATCGGCGTCGGACAATCCGCTCTCGGATGAAGATATAGTGTCTGTAACATGACAATCAAAACATATGTGTGACAACTCGTATTTCAGAACCTATCTTTGTGCTAATGTAACGTATGCGACTTCTGGCTTCGTGAAGTCCATTTCTTAGGCCATGTGGTAAACAAGGATGGGATTCATGTTGATCCCTCCAAGGTAGACTCGATTAAGAACTGGCATGCACCTCGTACACCAACGAAAATTCGCCAATTCTTGGGCTTGGCAGGTTATTACAGAAGGTTCATTAAGGATTTTCCAAGATTGCACAGCCTCTCACCTCACTAACGCAGAAAGGCGTTGTTTATCGACGGGGAAATGCACAGGAATTAGCATTTCAGCACTTAAAGGATAGACTTTGCAGTGCACCTATCCTTTCATTGCCAGAGGGCACAGACGACTTTGTGGTTTACTGCGACGCATCCATTCAGGGTCTTGGTTGTGTATTGATGCAGCGGGATAAAGTTATAGCCTACGCCTCTCGCCAACTTAAAGTTCATGAAAGGAACTACACTACACATGATCTAGAGCTGGGAGTTGTTGTTTTTGCACTTAAGATATGGAGACACTACCTGTACGGTACCAAGTGCGCCATTTACACCGACCACAGGAGTCTCGAGCACATCTTCAAACAGAAGGAGTTGAATATGCGACAACGACGGTGGGTCGAGCTACTGAATGACTACGAATGCTCGATCAGGTACCACCCGGGCAAAGCCAATGTTGTGGCTGACGCCCTCAGTCGAAAGGACACTGCGCCTAAGCGCGTACGAGCTTTACAACTCACTATACAGTCTAGTCTTCCTTCTCAGATTCGAGATGCTCAGGTAGAAGCATTGAAAACAGAAAACATCAGGGCTGAAGCCCTATGCGGCTCAAGGCAACGATTAGAACAAAAGGAAGACGGTGCTTACTACGTAACATGACGCATCTGGGTCCCACTCTATGGAAACCTACGAGAGCTTGTGATGGATGAGGCACACAAGTCTCGCTACTCAGTACATCCTGGTTCGGATAAGATGTACCACGATATCAAAACTACGTATTGGTGGCCTAGCATGAAAGCTCACATAGCAACTTACGTTAGCAAGTGCTTGACTTGTGCGAGAGTCAAGACGGAATATCAGAAACCCTCAGGCCTACTCCAACAACCAGAGATACCACAATGGAAATGGGAGCAAATTTCCATGGATTTTGTTACTGGTCTGCCTAGATCTCAACGTGGTAACGATACTATTTGGGTGATCGTGGATCGACTCACAAAGTCTGCTCACTTCTTGGCTATCAAGGAAACGGATAAGTTCTCCACTCTAGCAGACGTATATCTTAAGGAAGTTGTCTCAAGGCACGGGGTGCCCACCTCTATTATCTCTGATCGTGATGCACGCTTTACTTCTGCACTGTGGCAAGCAATGCACAAATCCTTTGGCTCACGATTAGACATGAGCATAACGTATCACCCTCAGATGGATGGGCCGTCTGAGCGCACTATTCAAACTTTAGAAGACATGCTTCGGGCATGTGCAATTGACTTTGGCAACGACTGGGAAAAGCATCTGCCACTTGTGGAATTTTCGTACATTAACAGCTACCACACCAGCATTAAAGCTGCTCCGTTTAAGGCATTGTACGGGCGTAAATGCCGGTCACCTCTTTGTTGGGCAGAGGTGGGGGATAGTCAGATCACTGGTCCAGAACTGGTGGTAGACACAACATAAAGGATTGCTTAGATACGACAACGAATGGCGGTAGCTCGTGACCGTTAGAAAAGCTATGCCGATAAGGGCAGGAAACCACTCGAGCTCCAGGTTGGGGAGCGAGTGCTACTCAAAGTTTCACCCTGGAAGGGTGTGGTCCGTTTTGGCAAGCGAGGCAAACTTAACCCACCAGCAGAACTCAGTGGAGTTCACAACTTTTTCCACGTGTCGAATCTGAAGAAGTGTCTGTCAGATGAGACCCTCATAGTTCCTTTGAAGGAGCTCACTATCGACGATCAGTTACGATTCGTCGAGGAACTAGTTGAAATCACGGACCGGGATGTTAAGGTCCTCAAGCGCACTAGAATATCTCTCGTTCGAGTTCGTTGGAACTCCCGTCGCGGCCCAGAGTTCACCTGGGAACGCGAAGATCAAATGAAACAAAAGTATCCCCAACTATTCGCAAACAGTACAACCACTACTGAGGCTGAAGCTACGGAATTTCGGGACGAAATTCCAGATCAACGGGGGGAGGATGTGACACCCCAGGAAAACCAGGAAAACCATACAACTTAACTAGCTTCCTCAGTGAGTACGTACCAAATTTCAGGACGAAATTTCTTTCAACTTGGGGATAATGTGACAACTCGTATTTCAGAACCTATCTTTGTGCTAATGTAACGTATGGACCCGATTACGTGAACTTTGACGATTAATAGAATGCTATGTTGTTATGTGTTATGTGACTGTATGTAAATAATCGAACCCGACCGCACGACACTTGGCCGATCGCACAAGCCTTTGGGCTTTGCCTCCTTACCACTCTCGGCCCACACTGTTTGTACTCGAAACCTAAGGGCAGCCCGAGGAAGGGTTCGGCCCACTCCTCTTATACGTATGCATATATTCCTTAGGGAGTGTTGCATCTCATTATTTGCTAACATAAGGAAACACACAAAACCCTAAGCTTCTCTTCTCTCCTCTTGCAAACCGACGGCTGCCTCCTGTCCCTCAAAACTCTCTTTGTTTCATCATCATCTAATGTTTCTTTTTGGAATTGTATCGCATGTGCTGTATATGTGGTTCACGATTAATGATAATATGATGTTCCATTCATTGGGATCGTTAATCTAGATGTTAGTAAGATATACATTAATTATTAATCTAGATCATATAATATTAGGGTCATCACAATAATTGCTTGATGTGCTTTAATTTGAAGGGCCCAATCATCATCATTCTATTATGAAAGATGTCGGGCATACTTGTTTATGTTGCATGGAAATTGTCAATAGCATGTGATTGTTATTATATGGGAATTGTCAGTAGCATGTGATAGTTGGAATCGTGATGAATGATGATTATTTGCATGCATATAATGAACGGATTAGATATATTGGTAGGAATAGCTTTGATGTTACCAAAAAGGAAGTAGGGTTCATGCAAACCGAAAGAATTGTTTTGTTAATCTGATTCGTACATGGATGATTATGGGTGGTTAATGATTAATGTCACAATTAAGTATATGTTGGATCGCGTGAACCATGTTAATGATTATAATTGTATGAGCATTAGGGTTATGTGATGATGGCTACTTAGTGAAAACTTGTTCTATTGAATCTGATATAGCCGATGATGATTGACATTTAGTTGTTAATTGTTTATGATTGAGAATAATCAGAGTTCATATGAATAAACTCATTAATTGGTGATTGTTGAAATTGATCGAATATTGCAAGATTTGAAACTGTTAAATTGTTTGATTGAATCGCATAAATGGAAACAATATAACTAATTTCCTTAAACTTTGAGATTTGGTAAACCGATCGCACAAGTCATTGAGTCGCACAAGTTTTTGAATCGCACAAATTCTATTGGGCTTCATTTAGTGAATCGCACAAGGCTATTGGGTTAACTAACTTGTGCGAGCCCAATCCTTTGATCGCACATGTTCGGATATGTTATGACTGTTAAACGAGTTGATATGTGTTTGCCATGATCTATATATGTTCGTAACGTGCTATCTCTGTGTAAACATACGTGAACTATTTGAACCTAAACCTGACTTGTATGGTAAACATGTTAGGACGTGGTTGACCTCTAGCAGCTCGATTTACCTTTCGTTTACTACCGAGCTAACCTAAGGTGAGTTCACACTTCTTCCAAGGCATGGGATTCCCAGGGGTTGGGAATGGGATTGAATAACTACTCGTACAACCATTACTATTAAACTAATTACTACTGTCCTCGGATTTAAGGGCACGTACGTAAAACCTACGTACAGTTATACTTATTACTGTCCTCGGATTGAAGGGCACATACGTAAAACCTACGTACACGACTATAAGACCATCAACTCTATCAAATGAAGTCCCTCATTTATCGACTTAATCGCCGAGGCCTATGGCGAGCGGGTCATTAGTTAATAGCGCTATTAGGTTTAACAAACCTCACACCGTGCCAGTCGGACGGGCGTGTACTAATGGACTATGGGCAAAGGGTTAATGCTGATAGACATTAACTTAGGGCACCTCTTACATTTTCGTAGCAGTCGATACGCGTGGTCTAATAACACATGGGAAGCCCCCACTAATCTTCGCAAACATGTCAGGATGACCGCGATACGAATTAATACGATACATGGTTTACAAAACGAACATACGATTTACGAAATGAATACTATAACTAAACAACCAACTGTGAACTCGCTCAACTTTGTTGTTGATTCGTTGCTACATGCCATGCAGGTCATTAGGTACTCATGGAGCTTGCACAGGGAGGAACGGTCGTTGTGGGACATGGCAGTGTGTGCCATGCTATGAACATTACTTTATTTCGTATTTAATACTTTCAATGGGTTTTACAATTATGCTTCCGCTAAACACTTAACTATGCTTTGGTTTTGAACACCTTTCATATTGTTTGGTTGAATTATGTTTACTTACATGCTTGTTCAATATGATTGGTGGCTTGATCCTGGTCAGTCACGCCTCCAAGCGGTGATACTCCGCGTGTGGATTTTGGGGGTGTGACAATATGCACATATATTAACCACTACTACTTAGCATGCAATCAAAGACAATGTATCATGAAATCATGTATCCTCGTGATTCCTCATGAACCCTTTCTATCCTTCCTAGTCTCCCAGACTAAACCACCTAGTCTCCCAGACTAAACCACAAATGTAAACCTTGCAACCGTGTTTCTTGTCTTTATGTTTGTAAAAGTGTTTGTTTCCCTGGATCTGGGTGTTTTGTGTATGCAATGAAAACATGTTGTAAAAATATTTTCGTGAGAGCCCTAATGATTGTAGTCTAGACTCGAGAAGGAATCCTAGTTCACTACAATCGAAGCTCTGATACCAAACTGTCACACCCTGACTTTTGCGGAAGCGTGATTATGTGTGACTTGCTTAATATCATTGCATTCAACCATAACAAACAACTATATGATAAAACTAAAGATGTCCATCCATTAATTTAAGTTTTAAAACATTACAACAACATTGTTTAGAAATCCAACACAGACTTCAATCCATAACACAAACCATGCAATTTGTTTTAGAGTTCCATAAGGACTCAACAAAAGACTTTAAATAAAACCAGACTTTGAAAGGTGTGTCTTATCTAGGATAAGACACACTATCCAAATATTTAGACTTCGGATGACATCTTTTATTCTCAACATTACTTGAAACTTCCAAATGCCCGCCAGATCCACATTTAATTCCCTGAAATACATGTAGTTTGAAAACATCAACAAAAGTTGAGCGAGTTCATGTGTTTGTATGTGTGCACGAATAAACCTTTGTAATCTTTGTAAGTATGTATGTTTTGTAAACCCCGGTATGAAAGCAAACAAGGAAACATATCAATTAATGGTTTGCAAGGCCATTAACATGTGTGCAACGGCGTAGGAAGGCTCAAACCTAGCAGATTTTGTACTGGTCCTCCGGCTGTAAGACATAGTCACCTCATGGGCTAAACCCCGGTCCACATGGGTGTGGGCTCGTTACACCCAAATAGATCTATCACTCATGTCCCTCAGTCCTAACACGAGCATTAATGGTCTTAAGAGTGCGCCTACCCATTGACATGATCTACAGTGCATTACATAGCTAACCATACCAATTGTAATCGTTTGTAAACATTTTGTAACATGTACTTCACCCCCTAAGTTATAAAACAAAAATAGTTAAAAGAAAAGGGGGACATGAACTCACAGTCTTGCGTTCTTCGCAACCAACAGTAACTCAAAGCTTCTCCTGGTGTACACGACTACCTACAACGTACTACGGTTTATTAGACGAGCGGGTCGTGCCTTGACTTTGTATTAATTAGTGTCTTTGAGTTACGTTTCCTTTTGTCTTCAATATTATTCCAAGTTATATAATTATTTGTTAAAATAATAAATATTTTAACTTAAATTATATTCATTAAATTTTGGAATAATAGTTAAAATAATATATTTTAACTTGTTACTTTTCAAGTATTTAAAAATGTATATCCTTCCCAAGGATGGGCGTATTTGTATTCGTATTCCTATACTTGTATATTTTTGCCATGTATTGGTGTTGTATTCCGGAGTGTATCCATACGTATGAGAATACATATTTTCTTGTAATTGTTAAGTATTCTTATACTTAATTTTGTATTAACTTTTCCGGAATAATATCTTTAATAAAAATCCATCAATATATATTTCCAAAATATATATTTTAAGAAATATTACTTAGAAAAATTATTAATTTTTCCCTTGGTAAAAATATTTTTAAGTCTCATACAAGTCTAAAAAATAATATATTTCCAAGTCTAACTTAGGAAATATATATAAATTCATTTTTCATCCAAAATAATATATTTCAAGTTTATTTAAGGAAATACATATTCTCCCAAAAATAATGTATTTGATGTTTGTTTGAGAAAATATATATTTTCTTCCAAAAATAATGCATCTTCTATAAATTTCAAGAAAATATATATATTTTTACTTGCCAAATATAATATATTTTCTCCTTGTAAAAAATATGATATAATTTTGTAATAATTGTAAAAATAATATTTTTATTCTCTTAGTGTCCAAAATATTATTTACCAAAATATACTCATGAATAAATTTTCTGGAATATTTTGTAAGTTATATTCCTTTGTTCGGTTTCACCAATATTTTGGGTATTCTTTGAATATTTATTCCTTGGGATTTTGGTAATATTTTGGATTGTAATTTCTTGGTATTTTGATGAGTTATATTATTTCAAGTCCTAAAATAATATAACTAATACACATAATATACAAATAATCACACACATGGTGCCTTCTAAATATATATTTCCTTAAATACATATTTAGTCACTTTTATTTATAAAATCAACCTCCAATATTTTTAATTTTTGTAACAAAAATTATGGCAAACTTTATGTAAAAATTCATTGTTTGAAATATACTTGTAAAAATTTGTTTAAAAATATTTTTCTAAGTGTTTAATTTTTAGAAAAATTTTGCTATAGTTTCCCTTAAAAATGGAGGTTTCCATGCCTTCAAGGCATATCATTTTCTTTTGTAAATCAACACAATCAATCAACAATCAACAATAAACAATCTACACTTACCAATTTTGCCAAAAACAAGCATAAACTACCACTTCATGAACTTGAAAATTTATAAAAATGTGTAGTAACTTACTAGTGTATTTAGTAAGTCTTGTTACCCTTTAAAGTGTGGTTGTTTATTTAAAAACTTCATTTTTAAAGAAAATAGTTCTTTACAACTTGTGATCACTTTTTCTAAAAATGCTTCTTCTTGGATTTTTCTTGTTACATAAGTGTTTCTACACTTGTTTAACCTTTAAAAATGTGGTTATTCATTTAAGAACCAAGATTAAGTAAACTTCGTATTTTTAACTTGGTTTCTTGAAAAATCATTCTTGAAATATTAGATTTACAAGACTTACATCTTACTTTGATCATCACTTTACAAGAAAACAATATATTCTTTCAAGTTCATGATTTATGTGAGGATGATCCATTGTGTCACACCCCCAAAATCCACCTGCGGAATACCACCGCTTGGAGGCGTGACTGACCAGGATCCAGCCACCAATCATATTGAACAAGCATGTAAGTGATTATAAAAATCCAACCATTAATTGGTGTCCAAACAAAACGTAGTTTAAGTTGCAAGCGGAAGCATAATGTTTAAAACCAAAACATAAGTTTAATTGTTCCAAAGTTTAACATGGCACACAGCTGTCCATGTCCCACAATGACTCTCTTCCATGCAAGCTCCAGCTGAGTACCTATTGACCTGCAAAGCATGTAGTAACGAGTCAACAACAAGTTGAGTGAGTTCACGGTTGGGTGTTCATTTTTAAGTTGTTCCAAAAACAGTTTCCTTTAACTGGCATCCTGCCGTGGGGGTTACCCCATAGTTGAAAACGTGATTTGTTTACCCATTTACTCTGGCAATACAGCCGTGGGGGCTACCCCATGTTAGTTATCTGGCATTTCGGCCGTGGGGGCTACCCCATGTATACACTAGACTCGTTACCATATCGACTGCTGACTGTAGTCATGTTTATGTGCCCATAGCGTCGGTGTCTATCATCACCGACGTGCCATAGTCCATTAGTTCACGCCCGTCCTCTGCGGCACGGTGTGAGGCTTGTCAAACCTAAATAGCGCTACCTAAGTAATGACCCGCTCGCCATTGGCCCAACGATTAAGTCGATATGAAAAGGAGGGACTTCGTGATAGAGTTTTGGTCTAGTACGAGTTATCTGTCCATGAGGACGAGGAATTATATTCCTGAGCCATCGCTGTCCTACCCAATAAAGGACGAGGAATCCATGTTCCTTAACCCCATTCCCGAACCCTGGGAATCCCATGCTTTGTAGAGGGTGTGAACTCACCTTGGTTTGCTCGGCAGATACACAGAAAGGTCAATCAAGCTATATTGTGGTCAACCACGTCCTAACATAGTTGTACCACACAAGTCAGGTTCGTATTCAGGTAGTGCACGTATGTTTTCTACACACATTTGCATACACGTATTGATCATGGCACACACGTATAAATACTTCAGTTAATCAACAGGGCACACACGTAGCCTACAAGTTCTTGAGTCGCAACTAAGGAGGTCTTGGGTCATACGTTCATCACTCGAAACTAGGCGGTCTCGAGTCATGTTGTTTGTGTGCTGGTGATGTGTGGTCTCGAGTCGAGACTAGGGGTTCTCGACTCGCAACTTGTGTCGCAACCGTGGATCTCGAGTTGTCATCTACATGGTCTCGAGTCGAGACCAAGGGTCTCGACTGGAACATCTGCTAATAGCCGGCATTTGTACTAGCCAATAGGATTTCAATTTCATGTAATAGTGTACTATCCAACCAAATCACTCAAACATGTTTTGTTGTCTAATTCTATTTCAAAATGGATCAAACACAGCATTATCAAGTATTCATATCACATTCAAATTGTTCTTCATTAGGGTTTTCAAACCTTTAACACATATTCATCCTATCACTACTTCATTAAATTCAGAATTTATCATCCAGAAATAAGTTCATCCATTTTATATGAGGAAAACATGCTAACATGTGGTCAAAACATCATCAATAGCAACAACACATGATTCGGTTTCTAACTAGCATCAAGAATCATTATTAACTTCTAACAACTAGTATACATTCCTCGGTTCTAAAGCATGTGTACACATTCTTGTATGTCATAACAATCTTGCATATTATCATCAAAATAACATTTGTCCTATAACTTCTAACATAATCCGAATGACCACAAGCATCCCATACATTCATTAGCAATTCATTACCATACAAGAGTTCACCTATGCCATTCATCATTTAATCATTTTAAGCAAGTCACACCATTGAATACAAAACAACTAGTGAATATCCAAAACACTAACCGGTTGATAAAGAGTGTGTGAAGGAGAGTAGGTTAGTTGTCCGATGGTCTCCGAGTGAAGAACACGAGCTAATCCGAGAGCTTGGTTTGCTACCTTTGATTCGGGACAAGAGGAGAGGGTGGTGTTGCTAGGGTTTAAGTGAGAGAGAGTGTGTGTGTAGGATGATGTGTGAGAGTAAGTGTAAGGGGAAGATGGATGATGGCATGGGTTTTTATACCAAAAGGTGCACCCTAATGGGCTTCCGGGTGGACCAAATGGCCCAACTGTTTTACTGTTCACTCGAGACCGCATGGTCTCGAGTCGGGTCCTTGTGTTTTGGTTCCGGTTCACTACCTACACACTTGTATAAACTATACTATATACGTACACATTAATAGCACATCAAGATAATCACGAACTTTCATTTACTAGTATATATAAACACATAACGTTCAAGCATGTTACACCAATATACGAATGAAGGGTTCTAAGTATCGAGTTGTCACATTCTCCCCAAGTTGAAAGAAATTTCGTCTCGAAATTTGGTAAGTACTCACTGAGGAAGCTAGTTAAGTTGTATGGTTTTCCTGGGGTGTCACATCCTCCCCCCGTTGATCTGGAATTTCGTCCCGAAATTCCGTAGCTTCAGCCTCAGTAGTGGTTGTACTGTTTACGAATAGTCGGGGATACTTTTGGTTCATCTGATCTTCGCATTCCCGGGTGAACTCTGGGCCGCGACGTGAGTTCCAACGAACTCGAACGAGAGGTATTCTAGTGTTCTTGAGGACCTTAACATCCCGGTCCATGATTTCAACTGGTTCCTCGACGAATCGTAACTACTCGTCGATAGTGAGTTCCTTCAGAGGAACTATGTGGGTCTCATCTGACAGACACTTCTTCAGATTCGACACGTGGAAAACGTTGTGAACTGCACTGAGTTCTGCTGGTAAGTTCAGTTTGTAGGCCACCTTGCCTATTTTCTCAATGATTTCAAAAGGTCCGACGTATCGTGGGTTAAGCTGGTAAGTTCAGTTTGAAGATATGCTCGAGGCTCCTGTGGTCGGTGTAGATGGCACACTTGGTACCGTACAAGTAATGTCGCCATAACTTAAGTGCAAAGACAACAGCTCCCAGCTCTAAGTCATGCGTAGTGTAGTTTCTTTCATGAACTTTGAGTTGGCGTGAGGCGTAGGCTATAACCTTATCCCGTTGCATCAGCACACAACCAAGACCCTGAATTGATGCGTCGCAGTAGACCACGAAGTCGTCTGTGCCCTCTGGCAATGAAAGGATAGGTGCGTTGCAAAGTCTATCCTTTAAGTGCTGAAATGCTAATTCCTGTGCATTTCCCCATCGATAACTAACACCTTTCTGCGTTAGTGAGGTGAGAGGCTGTGCAATTTTAGAAAAATCCTTAATGAATCTCCTGTAGTAACCTGCCAAACCCAAGAATTGGCGAATTTCCGTTGGTGTACAAGGTGCAGGCCAGTTCTTAATCGAGTCTACTTTGGATGGATCAACGTGAATCCCATCCTTGTTTACCACGTGGCCTAGGAAATGGACTTCACGAAGCCAGAAGTCGCATTTCGAGAACTTTGCGTAAAGCTGTTCCGTTCGAAGGAGTTCCAAAATAAGTCGTAGATGCTGCTCGTGTTCCTCCTGACTCTTAGAATAGATCAGGATGTCATCGATGAAGACTATGACGAACTTGTCCAGGTAAGGCTTGCACACTCGATTCATCAAGTCCATGAAAGTCGCAGGTGCGTTTGTCAGCCCAAAAGGCATGACCAAAAACTCATAGTGGCCATATCGAGTTCTAAAGGTTGTTTTGGAGACGTCCTCTTCTCGGACTCTCAGCTGGTGATAATCTGATCTCAAATCAATCTTTGAATAGTAGCTCGACCCTTGCAGTTGGTCGAACAAGTCGTCAATGTGTGGTAGAGGATAACGATTCTTCACGGTAACCTTGTTGAGTTCCCGGTAGTCGATGCACATTCTGAAGGTACCGTCTTTCTTCTTCACAAATAGCACTGGAGCTCCCCAAGGCGATGAGCTAGGACGAATAAAACCCTTATCCAAGAGTTCTTGCAGTTGCGTAGAGAGTTCTTCCAACTCTGATGGAGCTAAACGATACGGTGCACGAGCTATAGGCGCAGCTCCAGGAGCTAGTTCAATCTGAAACTCGACTTGGCGATGAGGCGGAAGACCATGTAATTCCTCAGGAAATACCTCAGGATAGTCGCGTACAATTGGAAAATCTTCTAGCTTCTTCTCTTTCTCCGAGGTGTCAGTAACGAGAGCCAAAATGGCAGTGTGGCCCTTTCTCAAATACTTCTGGGCCTTAAGGAGAGAGATGACGTTCTCAACAGAACTCCTCCTGTCGCCACGAATCATGAGAGGTTCACTACCGGAACCCGGAATACGAACAATCTTCTCGTTGCAAAGAATCTCTGCTCGGTGTTGGGATAACCAATCCATCCCAATGACAACGTCGAAACTACCCAAGACGATAGGAATAAGGTCGATAGAGAAGGTCTGGTTAGCGAGAATAAGCTTACAACCCTTGACTACGTGTGCGGCCTCTAAACTCTTACCATTTGCTAGCTCTACAGTGTGCTTGTTGTTCAAGGGCGTTGGAATACGCTTAAGCATTTGATTAACTTCTAGTGACACGTAGCTAGTATCGGCACCCGAATCAAATAAAACTGTAACATAAAAGTCGTCGAGAAGGAACTTACCCGTCACAACGTTGGGATCGTTCCTAGCTTCACCTTGACCAATCACGAACACCCGCCCCCTGGCACCATTGTTGTTGTTGTTGTTCCCGTTGTTACCATTTCCCTGATTATTGTTGTTGTTGTTGTTGTTCTGGTTCCTGTTCAGTTGGGGACAATCTTTCTTGAAGTGGCCTTCAGCTCCACACTGAAAGCACCCTTTGTTGTTACCCTGCTGCTGCTGCTGTCGCTGGTTCTGAGGGGCTTGTTGTTGATGATTCTGGTTTGCGCGGTACAAGCTTCTGCAATCCTTGGCGGCATGACCTGGCTTGTTGCACCAATGACAGTTGCCCCTGGTGCATGACCCGCTGTGGTGTAGGTTGCAGCGATTGCATTTGGGGTGATTCCCCTTGTACCCACCATGACTTTGACCACCAGATGATTGCTGACTGGGGCTCTTGTAGTCATCAGTCTTTCTCTGCTGAGACTGAGATTGCACAGAAGTTGAACCTTTGCTTGAAGCTCCATCCCATTTTCTCTTGTTGTCACTAGGAGCATCCGAAGTAGCTGTAGCACTTATACGCTTTGGTAACCTGTTCTGCTCCACCGCCTGGTCAGTAAGGCGGTGAGCCAACTGAACAACCTGCTGGATAGTGGCGAGGTTTGCTGAAGTTACATGACTTTGGATCTCTGGCACCAAGCCCTTGAGAAAGATTTCAATTCGCTTAATTAGAGGGTCTACCATAGTAGGACACAGTAAGGCAAGCTCATTCGATCTCTTAGTATACGCCTCAATTTCTGACCCCGTCATCTTGAGGTTGTAGAACTCGACTTCCAGCTTATGAATGTCATCACGACTGCAGTATTCCTCCTTGATCATCTCTTTAAATGTTTCCCATGGGGTGGCGTTGGCAGCAACCAACCCCAGCATTTGGACCTGAGCGTTCCACCATGTGAGGGCTAAACCCTCGAGAGTACCGGTAGCATACTTCACCCTGCGCGCCTCAGGGCATTCACACATTTCGAACACAGATTCTAGTTTCTCAAACCAGTGGAGAAGACCTACGGCTCCTTCAGTGCCGCTAAAAGTAGTGGGTCGGCAGTCCATAAAGGTTTTAAAGGTGCAAACAGGTGGCTGAGCATGTTGACCTGTGGTAGGTGAAAGAAAGGACAGAGTTTAACACAAAGGTTGGTTCACGAGAGCAGGATCTAAAGATCCTGGAATGAGTTTGGACTACAGGATATACCTCCTGCGTGTGCAGCTGCAAGCGCCGCAGCAACTCGTTCGTTAATCAGAGCCGTCAACTGGGCTTGAGTCATGTTAACGCGTCCACTCATGATCTTCATATAAGAGGGGAAACATGAGTGAGAGAGGTTCGCGAAAGTGCGATGATAGAAGGGAGTAAGCACACACGTGTTCAGGCAACAGTAGTTATACTAACCAAGCATACCATGAGCAATGTACTATGTAACTAACAAGTAGGCAATATATACACAGATCATATCACCTAGAATGTCGAGCCTTGCATGTGGAGTGAAGCGTCGTCGTGGATCGTAGAGCACTGTACAGGTTATAGTCTGATTTTAATAAAACTCATTCCCTTATTAAAACCAAGTTCACTATAACCAATGGCTCTGATACCAATCTGTCACACCCCCAAAATCCACCTGCGGAATACCACCGCTTGGAGGCGTGACTGACCAGGATCCAGCCACCAATCATATTGAACAAGCATGTAAGTGATTATAAAAATCCAACCATTAATTGGTGTCCAAACAAAACGTAGTTTAAGTTGCAAGCGGAAGCATAATGTTTAAAACCAAAACATAAGTTTAATTGTTCCAAAGTTTAACATGGCACACAGCTGTCCATGTCCCACAACGACTCTCTTCCATGCAAGCTCCAGCTGAGTACCTATTGACCTGCAAAGCATGTAGTAACGAGTCAACAACAAGTTGAGTGAGTTCACGGTTGGGTGTTCATTTTTAAGTTGTTCCAAAAACAGTTTCCTTTAACTGGCATCCTGCCGTGGGGGTTACCCCATAGTTGAAAACGTGATTTGTTTACCCATTTACTCTGGCAATACAGCCGTGGGGGCTACCCCATGTTAGTTATCTGGCATTTCGGCCGTGGGGGCTACCCCATGTATAAACTAGACTCGTTACCATATCGACTGCTGACAGTAGTCATGTTTATATGCCCTTAGCGTCGGTGTCTATCATCACCGACGTGCCATAGTCCATTAGTTCACGCCCGTCCTCTGTGGCACGGTGTGAGGCTTGTCAAACCTAAATAGCGCTATCTAACTAATGACCCGCTCGCCATTGGCCCGGTGATTAAGTCGATATAAAAAGGAGGGACTTCGTGATAGAGTTTTGGTCTAGTACGAGTTATCTGTCCATGAGGACGAGGAATTATATTCCTGAGCCATCGCTGTCCTACCCAATAAAGGACGAGGAATCCATGTTCCTTAACCCCATTCCCGACCCCTGGGAATCCCATGCTTTGTAGAGGGTGTGAACTCACCTTGGTTTGCTCGGCAGATACACAGAAAGGTCAATCAAGCTATATTGTGGTCAACCACGTCCTAACATAGTTGTACCACACAAGTCAGGTTCGTATTCAGGTAGTGCACGTATGTTTTCTACACACATTTGCATACACGTATTGATCATGACACACACGTATAAATACTTCAGTTAATCAACAGGGCTCAAACACGTCTAATAGCCTCATCTATGTAAATACGCAAAGTCCAAGTATGCGGCCCAAATAGTTGGGCTCGTAACAGCATGCAAGTCCAAAACAGTGTGCACGTGTATGTGGTCTCGAGTCGAGACTAGAGGTCCCGAGTCGAGATTGTGCGGTTTCGAGTTGTAGCCTACAAGTTCTTGAGTCGCAACTGAGGAGGTCCCGGGTCATACGTTCATCACTCGAAACTAGGCGGTCTCGAGTCATGTTGTTTGTGTGCTCGTGATGTGTGGTCTCGAGTCGAGACTAGGGGTTCTCGACTCGCAACTTGTGTCGCAACCGTGGATCTCAAGTTGTCATCTACATGGTCTCGAGTCGAGACCAAGGGTCTCGACTGGCACATCTGCTAATAGCCGGCATTTGTACTAGCCAATAGGATTTCAATTTCATGTAATAGTGTACTGTCCAACCAAATCACTCAAACATGTTTTGTTGTCTAATTCTATTTCAAAATGGATCAAACACAGCATTATCAAGTATTCATTTCACATTCAAATTGTTCTTCATTAGGGTTTTCAAACCTTTAACACATATTCATCCTATCACTACTTCATTAAATTCAGAATTTATCATCCAGAAATAAGTTCATCCATTTTATATGAGGAAAACATGCTAACATGTGGTCAAAACATCATCAATAGCAACAACACATGATTCGGTTTCTAACTAGCATCAAGAATCATTATTAGCTTCTAACAACTAGTATACATTCCTCGGTTCTAAAGCATGTGTACACATTCTTGTATGTCATAACAATCTTGCATATTATCATCAAAATAACATTTGTCCTATAACTTCTAACATAATCCGAATGACCACAAGCATCCCATACATTCATTAGCAATTCATTACCATACAAGAGTTCACCTATGCCATTCATCATTTAATCATTTTAAGCAAGTCACACCATTGAATACAAAACAACTAGTGAACATCCAAAACACTAACCGGTTGACAAAGAGTGTGTGAAGGAGAGTAGGTTTGTTGTCCGATGGTCTCCGAGTGAAGAACACGAGCTAATCCGAGAGCTTGGTTTGCTACCTTTGATTCGGGACAAGAGGAGAGGGTGGTGTTGCTAGGGTTTAATTGAGAGAGAGAGTGTGTGTAGGATGATGTGTGAGAGTAAGTGTAAGGGGAAGATGGATGATGGCATGGGTTTTTATACCAAAAGGTGCACCCTAATGGGCTTCCGGGTGGACCAAATGGCCCAACTGTTTTACTGTTCACTCGAGACCGCATGGTCTCGAGTCGGGTCCTTGTGTTTTGGTTCCGGTTCACTACCTACACACTTGTATAAACTATACTATATACGTACACATTAATAGCACATCAAGATAATCACGAACTTTCATTTACTAGTATATATAAACACATAACGTTCAAGCATGTTACACCAATATACGAATGAAGGGTTCTAAGTATCGAGTTGTCACATTCTCCCCAAGTTGAAAGAAATTTCGTCTCGAAATTTGGTAAGTACTCACTGAGGAAGCTAGTTAAGTTGTATGGTTTTCCTGGGGTGTCACATCCTCCCCCCGTTGATCTGGAATTTCGTCCTGAAATTCCGTAGCTTCAGCCTCAGTAGTGGTTGTACTGTTTGCGAATAGTCGGGGATACTTTTGGTTCATCTGATCTTCGCATTCCCAGGTGAACTCTGGGCCGCGACGTGAGTTCCAACGAACTCGAACGAGAGGTATTCTAGTGTTCTTGAGGACCTTAACATCCCGGTCCGTGATTTCAACTGGTTCCTCGACGAATCGTAACTACTCGTCGATAGTGAGTTCCTTCAGAGGAACTATGTGGGTCTCATCTGACAGACACTTCTTCAGATTCGACACGTGGAAAACGTTGTGAACTGCACTGAGTTCTGCTGGTAAGTTCAGTTTGTAGGCCACCTTGCCTATTTTCTCAATGATTTCAAAAGGTCCGACGTATCGTGGGTTAAGTTTGCCTCGTTTACCATAACGAACCACCCCCTTCCAGGGTGAAACTTTTAGTAGCACTCGCTCCCCAACCTGGAGCTCTAGTGGTTTCCTGCCCTTATCGGCGTAGACTTTCTGACGGTCACGAGCTGTCGCCATGCATTGTCGAATTTGAGCAATTCGTTCGGTTGTGTCTACCACATGTTCTGGACCAGTGATCTGACTATCCCCCACCTCTGCCCAGCAAAGGGGTGACCGGCATTTACGCCCGTACAATGCCTCAAACGGAGCAGCTTTAATGCTGGTGTGGTAGCTGTTATTGTACGAGAATTCCACAAGTGGCAGATGCTTTTCCCAGCTGTTGCCAAAGTCGATTACACATGCACGAAGCATGTCTTCTAAGGTTTGAATAGTGCGCTCAGACTGCCCGTCCGTCTGAGGGTGATACGCTGTGCTCATGTCTAATCGTGAGCCAAAGGATTTGTGCATTGCTTGCCACAGCTCTGAAGTAAATCGTGCATCACGATCTGAGATAATGGAGGTGGGCACCCCGTGCCTCGAGACAACTTCCTTGAGATATACTTCTGCTAGAGTGGAGAATTTATCCGTTTCCTTGATAGCTAAGAAGTGTACAGACTTTGTGAGTCGATCCACGATCACCCAAATAGTATCGTTTCCGCGCTGGGATCTAGGCAGGCCAGTAACGAAATCCATGGAAATTTTCTCCCATTTCCATTGTGGTATCTCTGGTTGTTGGAGTAGGCCTGAGGGTTTCTGGTATTCCGTCTTGACTCTCGCATAAGTCAAACACTTGCTGATGTAAGTTGCTATGTGGGCTTTCATGCTAGGCCACCAATACGTAGTTTTGATATCGTGGTACATCTTATCTGAACCAGGGTGTACCGAGTAGCGAGACTTGTGTGCTTCATCCATCACAAGCTCTCGTAGGTTGCCATAGTGTGGGACCCAAATGCGTCCCGTTACGTAGTAAGCGCCGTCTTCCTTCTGTTCTAAGCGTTGCCTTGAGCCGCGTAGGGCTTCAGCCCGGACGTTTTCTGGTTTCAATGCTTCTACCTGAGCGTCTCGTATTTGGGAAGGAAGGCTAGAATGTATAGTGAGTTGTAAAGCTCGCACGTGCTTAGGCGCGGTGTCCTTTCGACTGAGGGCGTCAGCCACAACGTTGGCCTTGCCCGGGTGATACCTGATCGAGCATTCGTAGTCATTCAGTAGTTCGACCCATCGTCGTTGTCGCATATTCAGTTCCTTCTGTTTGAAGATATGCTCGAGGCTCCTGTGGTCGGTGTAGATGGCACACTTGGTACCGTACAAGTAATGTCGCCATAACTTAAGTGCAAAGACAACAGCTCCCAGCTCTAAGTCATGCGTAGTGTAGTTTCTTTCATGAACTTTGAGTTGGCGTGAGGCGTAGGCTATAACCTTATCCCGTTGCATCAGCACACAACCAAGACCCTGAATTGATGCGTCGCAGTAGACCACGAAGTCGTCTGTGCCCTCTGGCAATGAAAGGATAGGTGCACTGCAAAGTCTATCCTTTAAGTGCTGAAATGCTAATTCCTGTGCATTTCCCCATCGATAACTTACACCTTTCTGCGTTAGTGAGGTGAGAGGCTGTGCAATTTTAGAAAAATCCTTAATGAATCTCCTGTAGTAACCTGCCAAACCCAAGAATTGGCGAATTTCCGTTGGTGTACAAGGTGCAGGCCAGTTCTTAATCGAGTCTACTTTGGATGGATCAACGTGAATCCCATCCTTGTTTACCACGTGGCCTAGGAAATGGACTTCACGAAGCCAGAAGTCGCATTTCGAGAACTTTGCGTAAAGCTGTTCCGTTCGAAGGAGTTCCAAAATAAGTCGTAGATGCTGCTCGTGTTCCTCCTGACTCTTAGAATAGATCAGGATGTCATCGATGAAGACTATGACGAACTTGTCCAGGTAAGGCTTGCACACTCGATTCATCAAGTCCATGAAAGTCGCAGGTGCATTTGTCAGCCCAAAAGGCATGACCAAAAACTCATAGTGGCCATATCGAGTTCTAAAGGTTGTTTTGGAGACGTCCTCTTCTCGGACTCTCAGCTGGTGATAACCCGATCTCAAATCAATCTTTGAATAGTAGCTCGACCCTTGCAGTTGGTCGAACAAGTCGTCAATGTGTGGTAGAGGATAACGATTCTTCACGGTCACCTTGTTGAGTTCCCGGTAGTCGATGCACATTCTGAAGGTACCGTCTTTCTTCTTCACAAATAGCACTGGAGCTCCCCAGGGCGATGAGCTAGGACGAATAAAACCCTTATCCAAGAGTTCTTGCAGTTGCGTAGAGAGTTCTTCCAACTCTGATGGAGCTAAACGATACGGTGCACGAGCTATAGGCGCAGCTCCAGGAGCTAGTTCAATCTGAAACTCGACTTGGCGATGAGGCGGAAGACCATGTAATTCCTCAGGAAATACCTCAGGATAGTCGCGTACAATTGGAAAATCTTCTAGCTTCTTCTCTTTCTCCGAGGTGTCAGTAACGAGAGCCAAAATGGCAGTGTGGCCCTTTCTCAAATACTTCTGGGCCTTAAGGAGAGAGATGACGTTCTCAACAGAACTCCTCCTGTCGCCACGAATCATGAGAGGTTCACTACCGGAACCCGGAATACGAACAATCTTCTCGTTGCAAAGAATCTCTGCTCGGTGTTGGGATAACCAATCCATCCCAATGACAACGTCGAAACTACCCAAGACGATAGGAATAAGGTCGATAGAGAAGGTCTGGTTAGCGAGAATAAGCTTACAACCCTTGACTACGTGTGCGGCCTCTAAACTCTTACCATTTGCTAGCTCTACAGTGTGCTTGTTGTTCAAGGGCATTGGAATACGCTTAAGCATTTGACTAACTTCTAGTGACACGTAGCTAGTATCGGCACCCGAATCAAATAAAACTGTAACATAAAAGTCGTCGAGAAGGAACTTACCCGTCACAACGTTGGGATCGTTCCTAGCTTCACCTTGACCAATCACGAACACCCGCCCCCTGGCACCATTGTTGTTGTTGTTGTTCCCGTTGTTACCATTTCCCTGATTATTGTTGTTGTTGTTGTTGTTCTGGTTCCTGTTCAGTTGGGGACAATCTTTCTTGAAGTGGCCTTCAGCTCCACACTGAAAGCACCCTTTGTTGTTACCCTGCTGCTGCTGCTGTCGCTGGTTCTGAGGGGCTTGTTGTTGATGATTCTGGTTTGCGCGGTACAAGCTTCTGCAATCCTTGGCGGCATGACCTGGCTTGTTGCACCAATGACAGTTGCCCCTGGTGCATGACCCGCTGTGGTGTAGGTTGCAGCGATTGCATTTGGGGTGATTCCCCTTGTACCCACCATGACTTTGACCACCAGATGATTGCTGACTGGGGCTCTTGTAGTCATCAGTCTTTCTCTGCTGAGACTGAGATTGCACAGAAGTTGAACCTTTGCTTGAAGCTCCATCCCATTTTCTCTTGTTGTCACTAGGAGCATCCGAAGTAGCTGTAGCACTTATACGCTTTGGTAACCTGTTCTGCTCCACCGCCTGGTCAGTAAGGCGGTGAGCCAACTGAACAACCTGCTGGATAGTGGCGAGGTTTGCTGAAGTTACATGACTTTGGATCTCTGGCACCAAGCCCTTGAGAAAGATTTCAATTCGCTTAATTAGAGGGTCTACCATAGTAGGACACAGTAAGGCAAGCTCATTCGATCTCTTAGTATACGCCTCAATTTCTGACCCCGTCATCTTGAGGTTGTAGAACTCGACTTCCAGCTTATGAATGTCATCACGACTGCAGTATTCCTCCTTGATCATCTCTTTAAATGTTTCCCATGGGGTGGCGTTGGCAGCAACCAACCCCAGCATTTGGACCTGAGCGTTCCACCATGTGAGGGCTAAACCCTCGAGAGTACCGGTAGCATACTTCACCCTGCGCGCCTCAGGGCATTCACACATTTCGAACACAGATTCTAGTTTCTCAAACCAGTGGAGAAGACCTACGGCTCCTTCAGTGCCGCTAAAAGTAGTGGGTCGGCAGTCCATAAAGGTTTTAAAGGTGCAAACAGGTGGCTGAGCATGTTGACCTGTGGTAGGTGAAAGAAAGGACAGAGTTTAACACAAAGGTTGGTTCACGAGAGCAGGATCTAAAGATCCTGGAATGAGTTTGGACTACAGGATATACCTCCTGCGTGTGCAGCTGCAAGCGCCGCAGCAACTCGTTCGTTAATCAGAGCCGTCAACTGGGCTTGAGTCATGTTAACGCGTCCACTCATGATCTTCATATAAGAGGGGAAACATGAGTGAGAGAGGTTCGCGAAAGTGCGATGATAGAAGGGAGTAAGCACACACGTGTTCAGGCAACAGTAGTTATACTAACCAAGCATACCATGAGCAATGTACTATGTAACTAACAAGTAGGCAATATATACACAGATCATATCACCTAGAATGTCGAGCCTTGCATGTGGAGTGAAGCGTCGTCGTGGATCGTAGAGCACTGTACAGGTTATAGTCTGATTTTAATAAAACTCATTCCCTTATTAAAACCAAGTTCACTATAACCAATGGCTCTGATACCAATCTGTCACACCCCCAAAATCCACCTGCGGAATACCACCGCTTGGAGGCGTGACTGACCAGGATCCAGCCACCAATCATATTGAACAAGCATGTAAGTGATTATAAAAATCCAACCATTAATTGGTGTCCAAACAAAACGTAGTTTAAGTTGCAAGCGGAAGCATAATGTTTAAAACCAAAACATAAGTTTAATTGTTCCAAAGTTTAACATGGCACACAGCTGTCCATGTCCCACAACGACTCTCTTCCATGCAAGCTCCAGCTGAGTACCTATTGACCTGCAAAGCATGTAGTAACGAGTCAACAACAAGTTGAGTGAGTTCACGGTTGGGTGTTCATTTTTAAGTTGTTCCAAAAACAGTTTCCTTTAACTGGCATCCTGCCGTGGGGGTTACCCCATAGTTGAAAACGTGATTTGTTTACCCATTTACTCTGGCAATACAGCCGTGGGGGCTACCCCATGTTAGTTATCTGGCATTTCGGCCGTGGGGGCTACCCCATGTATAAACTAGACTCGTTACCATATCGACTGCTGACAGTAGTCATGTTTATATGCCCTTAGCGTCGGTGTCTATCATCACCGACGTACCATAGTCCATTAGTTCACGCCCGTCCTCTGTGGCATGGTGTGAGGCTTGTCAAACCTAAATAGCGCTATCTAACTAATGACCCGCTCGCCATTGGCCCGGTGATTAAGTCGATATAAAAAGGAGGGACTTCGTGATAGAGTTTTGGTCTAGTACGAGTTATCTGTCCATGAGGACGAGGAATTATATTCCTGAGCCATCGCTGTCCTACCCAATAAAGGACGAGGAATCCATGTTCCTTAACCCCATTCCCGACCCCTGGGAATCCCATGCTTTGTAGAGGGTGTGAACTCACCTTGGTTTGCTCGGCAGATACACAGAAAGGTCAATCAAGCTATATTGTGGTCAACCACGTCCTAACATAGTTGTACCACACAAGTCAGGTTCGTATTCAGGTAGTGCACGTATGTTTTCTACACACATTTGCATACACGTATTGATCATGGCACACACGTATAAATACTTCAGTTAATCAACAGGGCTCAAACACGTCTAATAGCCTCATCTATGTAAATACGCAAAGTCCAAGTATGCGGCCCAAATAGTTGGGCTCGTAACAGCATGCAAGTCCAAAACAGTGTGCACGTGTATGTGGTCTCGAGTCGAGACTAGAGGTCCCGAGTCGAGATTGTGTGGTTTCGAGTTGTAGCCTACAAGTTCTTGAGTCGCAACTGAGGAGGTCCCGGGTCATACGTTCATCACTCGAAACTAGGCGGTCTCGAGTCATGTTGTTTGTGTGCTGGTGATGTGTGGTCTCGAGTCGAGACTAGGGGTTCTCGACTTGCAACTTGTGTCGCAACCGTGGATCTCGAGTTGTCATCTACATGGTCTCGAGTCGAGACCAAGGGTCTCGACTGGCACATCTGCTAATAGCCGGCATTTGTACTAGCCAATAGGATTTCAATTTCATGTAATAGTGTACTATCCAACCAAATCACTCAAACATGTTTTGTTGTCTAATTCTATTTCAAAATGGATCAAACACAGCATTATCAAGTATTCATTTCACATTCAAATTGTTCTTCATTAGGGTTTTCAAACCTTTAACACATATTCATCCTATCACTACTTCATTAAATTCAGAATTTATCATCCAGAAATAAGTTCATCCATTTTATATGAGGAAAACATGCTAACATGTGGTCAAAACATCATCAATAGCAACAACACATGATTCGGTTTCTAACTAGCATCAAGAATCATTATTAGCTTCTAACAACTAGTATACATTCCTCGGTTCTAAAGCATGTGTACACATTCTTGTATGTCATAACAATCTTGCATATTATCATCAAAATAACATTTGTCCTATAACTTCTAACATAATCCGAATGACCACAAGCATCCCATACATTCATTAGCAATTCATTACCATACAAGAGTTCACCTATGCCATTCATCATTTAATCATTTTAAGCAAGTCACACCATTGAATACAAAACAACTAGTGAACATCCAAAACACTAACCGGTTGACAAAGAGTGTGTGAAGGAGAGTAGGTTTGTTGTCTGATGGTCTCCGAGTGAAGAACACGAGCTAATCCGAGAGCTTGGTTTGCTACCTTTGATTCGGGACAAGAGGAGAGGGTGGTGTTGCTAGGGTTTAATTGAGAGAGAGTGTGTGTGTAGGATGATGTGTGAGAGTAAGTGTAAGGGGAAGATGGATGATGGCATGGGTTTTTATACCAAAAGGTGCACCCTAATGGGCTTCCGGGTGGACCAAATGGCCCAACCGGCCCAACTGTTTTACTGTTCACTCGAGACCGCATGGTCTCGAGTCGGGTCCTTGTGTTTTGGTTCCGGTTCACTACCTACACACTTGTATAAACTATACTATATACGTACACATTAATAGCACATCAAGATAATCACGAACTTTCATTTACTAGTATATATAAACACATAACGTTCAAGCATGTTACACCAATATACGAATGAAGGGTTCTAAGTATCGAGTTGTCACACATTGATCCTAACATTTTCATCCTCTCATCTTGCTAGATTATGTTTTTAATCATCATCTAGCAAGATCATATGATGATCTACATCATTAACATAAACAATCAATCATCAAGTAGCACATTCAACACTAAACAACATGATTTCTTAAGATATTAAGCTTATGTTCATGTTTCATGTTCTTGTTTCTAAGTGTTCTTCAAGATTAACATCATGTATCTTCTTTTAACCAACAAAATATGATGAAAAATGAAGAGTTTAGTGTTCTTACTACTAGCTCAAGGCTAGAGATGCTCAAGAGAAGAAATGAAGTGGATAAAAGCAAATGGTGAAGGTCCTTTAACTTCCGAAAGCTCCAAGCTTCTTTGTGCACCTTCTAACACCTTTGTATGAGTATGGATTGGATGGATGAAGGTTGAATGATGGTGGTAATGTTGTTGTTTCTCTCGGCCGTGAACAAGAAGGAGAGAAGAGAAGAAGTGTGTGTGTTGGTGTGTGAAAGAATGAGAGTTATGATATTAGTGGGTTACTTATAAATCCAACTTCATAAGTTTAACTCTTGGTTTTTATGTTTATTAAAGCACCAACAAGATCCATTACAATAACTAAACAAATCACAAGTGGGGCCACATGGTTGGGCCGTAAACTAGGTGGGGGGGGGGGGGGTTATAGGCTTAGGTTTAACTAGATAGTTAGTTAATATGGTTAAGATCCAAGTATTAGTTAGGTATTTAGTTAGTAGATATTTATATAGTGTGTTATGATGTTCGGGGACCATAACTAGCTTGGTAATGTTAAAACAGTGCTTTTAGTGAAAATTTGGTGTTTCAGGTAGTGTCCGGTTGTTCGGTTGGATACTGGTTCGTTAATGTGCTAAACTATGCAGTTTAGTGACCTTTATGTACCCTTTTGTGACAGTTTCGATTCCCGGCACTTAGGAAAGCATTCAGTACAATTTAACCATATTTCTGCATGATATTAGAGTGTCTAAATGCTGAATTTGCTGATTTTCTGCAGAATTCTGCAGTTTATGTGAGTTTTAGGCACTTTCCGGCACTTAAACTATCTTTAGGAAGGAAGTTTTGTGATCCTTACTTTCCTACACACTATACTAGTGTCATACTTGGTTTCTAGCCCGTTCTGTGTCTCAACACCTTGTCTATCTATGTACTGAACTCCGTCAGCATTTTTCTGATTTGTTTGATTACTGTGCTAACTGTGTTTCGTGCATCATTTGAGTCAATAAAGTTCTCTTGCAATAATGATATGACATTATGCAATATGTGATGCACATGTATGTATAAAGCAATAATCAGAAAGCAGTTCAAATTATTAATTGTAATGCAGCACATTCATTAAGCACTAATCACGGTTTAATAGTTGTACGGATACCTGGAATTTTGACGGTTATCACACCCATCCGTTCGGATAGACTGTGGAACACTTAACTCACTTTTATCCCTTCAACATTCTGTTTACAACCATTCAGCCCTGAGGAAGACTTAAGCTTCTGTTTCCGTGCACAGGCTGACTCGACGTGCTTCCTTCAATCCAATCCAGCTTGTGTTTACTTGCTAAACACTCACTGTGAGTATACTAGAACCCATTTTCTTTAAGGCACTTTTGGGTTTTACATACGTTCTATATTAAAACACAACACACAACGCAAATACTTTATAAACACTAACCGCTTCCACATGCTATACGTGATTTTTTGAATGCTTGTTACTATGCCTATACAGTGTTACACTAGACCGCCTCTAGCAATGATAGTACTATAGTTTGGACTCAGCACTTGTTGTGACAAGGTGTAACACCCTGCGTTCCGATACTTTTATTGTCTTAGCAGGTCTTATCGTACTTCCTACCCTGTGATACTTGTACACTCGAGACGACCGATCATAATGAAAATGAGACTATTTTAATCATAACTGTGTTAAACTACGTGCAAACTATTACACTACGTGATGCTTCCTATATGTGAACGTTGTGTTTATCCTAGATTCTTGACTCTTTGTTATGCTTTAATACTTAATGAATGAGAAACTAATTTAACACGAACACGAAACACGGGTTTACTCATGTTAGTTATGTTAATCATGTGTTTAGATGTAATGATATTATAAAACATAATAATGATTACTCGCAATAATATGCAACGCTTAACCTCGTTCCCAAAACAAAACAAAGTTGGAAAACTAACAAACGCGAACCGGCCGCCCGAATGGCCATTCGTCCGAATGGCCATCTACCCGGATGACCATCCGGACACTGCCATTCGCCACCGCCTTAACACGTAACCCATCCGAACATAACCATTCGAATGGACCTGTCGCTGTCACCTATAAATAGTGGACTTGAGCCTTCATTTTCACCTTTCACTCTGCTCATCCGCTCTCAAGCACTCGACAACAATTCAAGGCCATTTTGTAAGCTTTTTCACCCAAATCTTCTTCAATCTTTATCTTTAATCGCTTCTACTCCATCTTCTTCATCAAAATCACACACTCACCTTAACTTTTTCTCAAAAACACTGATTTTAGACCTTCCGAAGGTGGTTTCCACACGTTTTGCTTCGGCAAACTGTTGTGGAGCACCATTTAAACAAGATTGGTCTAAGTCTAAATGATTTTCACACTTTTTAACTAGATTAGGAAAGATTTCAACATTTTCCAACTTATTTATGAAACTTCTTTTCAATTTATACAAAACGCTGGTGAAATTGAGCTCAAACAGACTCACGACTCGTTTGAAAACTGATTTCCACCAAAGAGATGGACCGATTAACGGGTTAAACATGAACTTTCATCAGAAACAACACATTTGTCCGAAAGGGCTGAGCCATCCGGCCGAATGAACTTGATTTGGTGTATTCTGTTGTTTGACACGACGTCACGCCGTCTCCGTCAACTCGAAACTTTTACTTAGAAAAGTTTTACAAAACTTCGAACACAGACCATCCACTCGAATGGCCATCCGTCCGGATGACCTGATCATGAGAATAATCGTTGTCTACTTTTGTTGCCACATTTTTAATCAAAACTTTGAAAATTTTAACAGTTCACAAGCAACCACAGACTAACCGAATGACCATCCGTCCAGATGATCATCCGTCAGTATGGAACCCAGTCGCTCGGATAGTCTATTGAACACTTAACTCGTTTTGGCACTATTTGACACTCTGTTTCTGACCGGTTCAGCACTTAGAGGACTTATGCTCTGTTCCCGCATGCAGGCTGATCCATCGCTCCCTTCGATCCAACCAGACTGTGTTTAGGTTCTAAGCACTCACTATGAGTATACTCGATCCTTTTTTATTTTAAACACTTTGGGATGCAACATGTATTCTGTACATGGTTGTAAAACAAGGTCTCCAAGGCTGAGTACTCCCCGAGTAGTCGCTACAAGGTAGGATGCCGAGGTGACTTTCTTTAACTCTGACTAATTACTCGAAATCGATCAAATGCGGTCAACATCGGCCAAAATCGGATCTAGTAGGTCAACTCGTGCCGAGTTTGACTTAAAATAAAATAAACCATAACTTTTATGCCTATAATATTGAAGAATGAATATCAATTTCAAGTATATTGTTATAAATATTAGTAAATTTATGTTATTTGATATATATTTAATATCCAAAAACTAATTTCTTTATAATTTGGCATGTCCGAGTACTCCCCGTGTACTCTCCGCCTAGGCCGAGTACTCTCAACTCCCTGGTCGACCGACTAGGGAGCGCCTAACGACTTTTGCAACCATGATTCTATATAAAAGCAAGACACTTGAAACTTGTTTATAATCATACCCTATCCACTATTAAACATGAAAACATGATACTTGTGAATGGTGTATAAACATGTTTGAATTTTGATGATGTTGATACAATTTTGGCTATTTTTTTGGTTTGTATAACATTCTAGTTCCTGTTATGAAATTTTGATTAATCTATATTAACACAAGTAGCGTTATGATGCTTTGAGCGATTTGTTCGTCCCGCCCCGATGTTTCCTGTCACACCCTGGCTTTGCGGAAGCGTGGGTTTATTTGGTGTGACTTCTTAATACCATAGCTTAATCACAACAAAGCTATATGAAAGTAAAACCATGATGATCATCCATTACTTCAAGTTTTAAAAGTAAAATACGACAACATTGTTTGAGAGCGTTGACACATGCATCGAGTTTACAACACAACTAAATAAAATCTTGTTCGAAAGACACAACCACAGACATGAAATAAACACAGCTTAAGACTTGTGACTCGTCCAGGTAGAAGTCACAACCCCTAAACTTGGATGACATCACCCTTTTTGCGCAACTTGAAAACATAGCATACCTCGCCAGATCCCTAATTCCCTGAAATACATATAAGTTGAAAAATCAACAAAAAAGTTGAGCGAGTTCATGTGAAAGTGAGTATGTAAAACCTTTGTAAGTATAAAATCCCTGGTATGTAGCAAATAAGGAAATAAAGAGATCACCAATGGTTTGCAAGGCCATTGATACGCGTGAAGTGCAGTAGGAAGACTCAAACCTAGCAGATTTTTGCGTCGGGTACAAAGTCACCCCGAGGTCCGTTCTGTTGGGCCTGCAGTTGGGCTCGCTACACCCAGATAGATCTACCGCTACTGACCCTCGGTCCTACAATGAGGATTAATGGCCTCCAGTTTCAGCCTACTCACTCACATGATCTAAGTAGTAACCCTCCTTACGCTAACCATACCATGTAAAAAGTATTCGTAATCATAGTAACATGTATTTCACCCCCGAAGCATAAAACTGAAAACAGTTAAGAGAAAATGGGGGACATGAACTCACTGAAGTGCGTCTCGAAATAGTCCGTCCCAAAATAACCTGCTGCGTGACGACCTACACGTACTAACTTCTATTAGACGGACGGCCGTGCCTTGGCTTAAGGTTTAACGTTTTTGGGAAATAGTTAGGCAACTATTTCGTATTTCCACTTCGTAATTATTTAATAATTATATTCCTTCCCAAGGATGGGGGTTTTAATACATGTGCATTTTTGTAATTCCAAAAATATATTATTAAGTCTCACTTAATAAAATATATTTTTATTCATTTGTCTAAAATATTCTATCTCCAAAATATACATATTTTTCCCAAAAATATTATATTTTATTCCATACGATTTCCAATATAATACTTTTATCAAAATACGCATTTAAGAGTATTTTTCCGAAAATACATAAGTTACACTTAAAGTTCGGGTGGTAATAATAATACCGGTGACTTAGATATTTATTTGTGAAGGCGTTGGTATTATTTTGGAGTCGTTACTTTTTAGTGTATACGAGTTATATTATTTTTACCCTAAAAATAATATATGTGTAGTTCACAAAATAATCATAAAATCACACAAGCGTTTACTATGAAATATATATTTAACAAGTTTTATTTAAGAAAATCCATCTCCGAATACTTGGTTATTTTATAATAAAAATCATGGCGAAGTTTGTTTGGAAAACAAGTCAAAAATATATTTATAACACTTGTCACCAAAAATATTCTAAGTGTAATTTTCTGGAAAAATTTCGCCAGAGTTTCCTCTGTAACTGGAGGTGGCCACGCTTACTAGCGTATCATTTTCTTTTCAAAATTCAATCAACAAATTTCCAATCATTAATATACAATATTCAATCATCAAACTAGTCAAAATAAGCATAAATCGCAAACACATGAACTTGTGAGTCGTGTAAAAGTATGTAGTAACTTCCCAACATATTTAGTAGATCTTTCCATCTTTAAAAATAAAATCAGTTTCTTGGAAACTTTATTTTTAAAGAAAATGTAACTTTACAACTTCTAGTCCAAAAACTACGAAATTATTCCTTTGTTAAACCTTTTGTCACACAAGTGTTTACACACTTGTTTGTTTGCAAAAATGCTTTTAGTTGTGTAAGATCCGGCTTTTAAACAAGATTTGCATCTTACACTTGGTTCTTTGAAAATACCACTTGTAGATCTTTAGATCTACTAGTTTAAAACTCTATTTTACCAGAAAAATCACTTTTACACAGGTTCATGTTCATGTGTGGAAGGGTTCATCATCTTCCTACTTTTACACTTAACATATTGCTAGTTCATGTTCCATGAACATGATTTAGCATGGTTAGAGGACGATCCGTTCCACTACTAGCCACTAACAACATAAAATAATCCTTTCTAAACAAGATTCACAAGATTTACACCAATAGTCACCCTTTATCCATCAAGTTTATCTTTCATTCAAGACTTTATGTTTTGATCTTTAGTGCTCTTGATTTTTATCCGTTAAATCCCTTATTAACCACTTTAAACATGAACAAGGAAGTGTTTGGAAGCACTTACTACTAGCTCGTGGCTAGGGAAGAATCAAAGCGAAAACAAGGTGGATAAAAGCAAAGTAATGAGGTTCTTGAGATTCCGAAAGCATCGATCCTCCTTGTGTGTGACCTTTCACCTCTGTATGTAAGTGGTTTAGCTAGATCACGACTTGATGACGGTGGTGGTGGTGGTGGTGATAGTGTTCTCGGTCGAACACTAGGAGAGGGAGAGAGATGAGAGCAATTTTGTGTAGTGTTTATGTGAATGTGAACTCTTGTCCATCAAGCATATTTAAAGACCATCTTTCCCTAATAACCCTTAGGTAATGTGTAAATTAGATATTAGACAAACTTGATTAAAATAATCACAAATGGGTGGGTGTGTCCCCTTGGGGGACCGTTCGGTTGGGGGGGGGGGGGGTTATGGTTTGATTTCAACCAAATAGTTAAGTGATTAGTTATGTTAGTTAGGAATTCAAGTTAGTTACTAGTGTGTTATGTAATATAACGGGTGTTAGGGTGTTCGGGGACCCTAACTAGCTCAGAAAAGCAAAAACAATGTCATTGACAATATTTTTATGTTCCGGGTAAAGTCCGGTTGTTCGGTTGGATATTAATCCGTTGAAGTGCTAAATAAGCATTTAAGGTGTCTTTAATAGTGTTTTTAGTGACACAAAGAATTCCCGACACTTTGGAAAGCGTCTAGTATTATTTTTCCATGTTTTTGCACTTCACTAGTTAAGTTAAATGCTGAATTTTTGCATAAAGTGCAGAATTTTGTAGTTAAAGCATGTTTTAGGCACATCCAGTCACTTTAACAATCACCTAGTGACGCAGTTCTACAATCCTCACCTCCATACACTCTTTACTAGTGTAGTAATCTATTCCCGGCTCATATTGGCCTTAGAGACAATGTCTGTTTAGTGCTGGCTATGTCAGCATGTTTACTGGGTTATCCGTTTAGTGTGCTAACTGTGCTTTTGTGCATCAAGGTTGTCACTAATGTTTGTGTGTAAATAACAGAGTGACAGTATAAAATGTGATGCATGAGTATGTATGTATCAGAAATCAAGAAGTAGTTTAACCACAGTTGTAAGCAAGCACAGTAATTAAGCATTAATTAAATATTAATTAATTCGTACGGATACCTGGTTTGGTGAGGGTTGTCACATTCTCCCCCCGTTAAATAAATTTCGTCCCGAAATTTTAGGCTCTGCTTCTAGTTGCAGGGGTCTTGGGGAATAAATGGGGGTGTTTTTCTTTCATACGATCCTCACGTTCCCACGTGAATTTAGGCCCATGTCTAGCATTCCATCGAACTTTGACGAGTTTGACACTGCTCCTGCGAGTTTTGGTAATTTTCCAATCCGTGACCTCAACAGGTTCTTCAGTGAAGTGGAGCGTGTCGTCGATATGAACTTCATCAGCAGGAATGATCATTGTTTCCTGTGTTGGACTCTTCCTCAAATTTGATACATGGAATGTATCGTGAACACCATTTAGTTCCGCAGGTAGGTCCAACTTGTAGGCTACAAGCCCAATCCTTTGCAGGATTCTGAAAGGGCCAATGTAACACGGATTCAACTTCCCACGCTTTCCGAAGCGTGCCACACCCTTCCAGGGTGAAACCTTCAATAAAACCATATCCCCAACTTGAAATTCCAAAGGTTTCCGCTTTGGATCTGCATATGCTTTCTGTCTATCGGGAGCCGCCTCGATGCGTTTTCGAATCTGCGCAATCTTGTCTGTCGTCTCTTGGACTATTTCGGGACCAACAAGCTGCTTATCACCTGCATCAGCCCAGCATAGTGGTGATCGACACTTGCGTCCGTAAAGAGCTTCAAATGGCGCGGCTCCAATGCTTGTGTGGTAGCTGTTGTTGTACAAAAATTCGACCAATGGTAAATGATTATCCCAACTACCACCTAGGTCCATTACACATGCTCTCAGCATATCCTCCAAAGTCTGTATAGTTCGTTCACTTTGGCCGTCAGTTTACGGATGAAATGTAGTGCTCAGGTTCAACTGCTAGCCAAAAGCTACTTGGAAGGATTGCCAAATCCTTGATACAAATCTCCCATCTCTATCCGAGATAATCGAGAGGGGCACTCCATGACGTGCAACGATCTCTCGCATGTATATTTCCGCAAGTTTACCCGTGTTGTCCTTTTCTTTGATTGGTAAGAAATGTGCGGACTTTGTTAGGCGGTCTACTATCACCCAAATCATATCATGGCCTCTGGGCGTCCTTGGTAACTTCGTTACGAAATCCATTGAAATCTGTTCCCATTTCCACTTGGGAATCTCAGGTTGTTGTAGAAGTCCTGAAAGCTTCTGGTATTCAGCTTTCACCTTGGCCCACGTTAAACACTTGCTAACATAAACAGCAACATCGCCTTTCATCCTAGGCCACCAGTAATAATCCTTAAGATCTTGGTACATCTTATCCGCACCGGGATGAATTGAGTACCGAGATTTGTGAGCTTAATCAAAAATAACTTTTCTCAAACCACCAAACAGAGGAACCCAAATCCTTTTCATGAAGCATAGCGTTCCTTGCTCGTTTGGCACTAATTGCTTCTCCATCCCACGGAGATATTCCTCTTCAATGTTCCTTTCTTTCAGAGCCTCTTTCTGAGCGGCACGAATACGCAGGGAAAGATCTGTCTGGATAATCATCTCCAAAGCCCTAACCCTTATGGGCTTGATCCTTTCTTTTCGACTTAGGTCGTCGGCAACCACATTCGCCTTCCCTGGATGATACTTGATCTCGCAGTCATAATCGTTCAATAATTCGACCCAACGTCTTTGTCTCATATTCAACTCTTTCTGGTCGAATATGTGCTGCAGACTCTTATGATCCGTAAAGATTGTACACTTTGTACCATACAAATAATGTCTCCAGATTTTCAGCGCAAATACCACTGCGCCTAGCTCCAAATCATGCGTGGTATAGTTCTTTTCATGAACTTTCAATTAGAGTGAAGCGTAAGCTATAACTTTCTGGCGTTGCATCAACACGCAACCCAATCCTTGACGCGAGGCATTACAGTATACCACGAAATCATTAGTTCCTTCTGGTAGCGCTAAGATCGGCGCATTGCAAAGCTTGTCTTTCAGTAACTGGAATGCTTCTTCCTGTTTTATTCCCCAATCAAACTTCTTATCCTTCTGTGTGAGGAAGGTCAATGGTTGAGCGATCTTTGAAAAATCCTCAATAAATCTTCGATAGTAGCCAGCCAAACCTAAGAATTGTCGAATCTCGGTTGGCGTCTCCCAATTCTTGATCGCTTCGATCTTTGTGGGGTCCACATGAATCCCATCTCCATTCACCACATGTCCAAGGAATTGGACTTCGCGTAGCCAAAACTCGCACTTCGAGAATTTGGCATACAACTTTTCCTTTTTCAGCAACTCCAAAATTGCTCTTAGATGCTGTTCGTTTTCATTCTTCATCTTTGAATAAATCAAGATATCTTCTATGAACACAATCACAAACTTGTCGAGGTACGGCTTGCAGACTCGGTTCATAAGGTCCATGAAAACTGCAGGTGCATTTGTCAACCCAAACGGCATAACTAGGAACTCGTAATGTCCATAACGAGTCCTAAAGGCTGTCTTCGGGATACTTTCCTCCTGTATCCTAAGTTGATGGTGTCTTGATCGCAAATCGATCTTCGAATAAAAGCTTGAGCCTTGCAACTGGTCAAATAGATTTCGTCGATTCTCGGCAAAGGATATCTATTCTTGATAATCAACTTATTAAGCTCACGGTAGTCTATACACATACGGAAACTACCATCCTTCTTTTTAACGAACAGTACTGGAGCTCCCCAAGGTGAGAAGCTTGGTCTGATGAATCCTTTATCCAATAGCTCCTGGAGTTTTGTTGACAATTCCTGCATCTCCGAAGGCGCAAGTCTGTAGGGTGCCTTGGCTACAGGTGCGGCGCCTGGAACCAAGTCAATGTGGAACTCGACTTGCCTTTGAGGTGGTAATCCTGGCAAGTCTTCTGGAAAGACTTCCGGATATTCCTTGACGACTGGAATGTCTTCAATCTTTGGTTCAGCAGCTTCCTTGTCCACGATGTGTGCCAAGTAGGCAACACATCCCTTCCGTAAACACTTTCTAGCTTTCAGGCAGCTAATAATTCTCAGCGGCGTATCATGCTTCTCTTCGTGCACTATGATCGTTTCTTCATCCGTCAGTGGGATGCGGATGGTCTTCTCATGGCAAACGATCTCGGCTTTGTTACTCGATAGGCAATCCATTCCCACTACCACATCAAAGCTTCCCAACTCGACAGGTAGCAGGTCTAGCGTAAATTCTTGTCCTCCCAATTCTGTCACGCATCCTCTTATAACTTCACCCGTCTCAACTAGTTTCCCATTCGCTAATTCGATCGAGGGTGGAACATCTAACTTATTAGGTGTCAACCCAAGTATATTCTTAAATTCTAATGACACGAAGCTATAATCGGCACCAATATCAAACAAAACGGATGCAAAGCGTTGGTTTATAGGGAATGTACCAGTAACAACATTGGGATCCTGGCGCGCTTCCCTCGCCTCAATGTTAAACACTCTTCCGCGGGCTTGATTCAATCCTGGGCAGTCCCTCTTAAAGTGCCCAATGTCACCGCAGTTAAAACAACCCAATCTTTGCCCATTACCTCCTCCGTTCCCCTCTTGATTGTTGTTTTGATTTCGATTCGCGTCCCCAGCTTGATTTGCATTGTTCCCTCGATTTCCATTGCCTCCATTATTCCCTTGTTGACGATTTCCATTACCACCATGATTATTGTTCCTACTACCAAAACCTCCTTGGCCTCCCCGGCCAGCACTAGCCTAGCAAGAATCCTTCAAGTGGCCAACTTTTCCACAAGCTTCACATACTTTTGGCCCACATCGGCCAGAATGATGACGTTGGCAGGAGTTACACTTGGGCAGTGAACCCATATAGCCTTTTCCTTTCTTCCCAGCACCGGTTGCAGCTTGGACCGGTGTGCTTGATTCTCCTTTCTTGCCAACACTGCTAGTTCCCTGCTTGAAGTTCGAGAATTTCCTCTTATTCTCACCAGACGACTCTATGTGAGTCTCTTTCTTCTTTGGCTCAACATTCGAAAACTTGTTCAGGCGGATGGCTTCCTCAGTAAGAGCCACGCTCAGATCGATGGCCTCTGTGATTGTTGCAGGCTTGGAAGTAGTGACCATACTCATGATCTGTGGAGCTAAACCCCAGATAAAGCGCTCGATTTGCTTGAATTCCGGTGTGACCATGTACGGCACAACGTGGGATAAATCATGAAATCTTTGAACGTACTCTGCGATCTTGGGACCATCCATCCTTAAATGCCAGAACTCAGTCTCCAAGCTTTGTATCTCAGCACGAGAACAATACTTCCTTCGCATCAACTCTTTTAACTCAGCCCATGTCAACGCGTAAGCAACATCTTCTCCCAAAGTCTGCATTGTAAGTTCCACCATGATAGGGCTCCATCCAGAAACAGCCCTGAGATGTAAGTCACTTGTTGATCGGGAGCGCATTTGCTCATTCTTAAGACAGAGTCTGTCTTTTCAGACCACCTAACAAATGCAACAGCACCTCCGGTGCCGTCGAAGTTAACGGGCTTGCAATCGAGGAACTGTTTGTAAGTGCACCCTGCACATACATTAGAATATACAAATGGTATTAGTAGACATGCTACAATATCCAATTGTATCGTAATAAGTTTTAAACAACTTAACATCACCATGTGGTGGATTGTTATTGCCGTTATTGTTCGAATTGCTCCCGCTGGTTCCTCCTTGTGAGGCTGCATACTGCGTTATGGCGGCAACAATGATTCCTTGGAGTTCTGCCTCCGAAGTGGGCATGCGCATATCGCGTCTTGGTGGCATCTTCTAAAAGATGATCGTGTTGGTCAGGTCATAGTAACTAAAGTGTACGTATGTATTCAACAATATCAACATATAACATCTCATGTTATAAATAAATCAACCACATAACATCTCATGTTATAGAACATAAACAATCAATAATCAACCCAACATATAATGAGAATACTGCGATTGCGCTGTCATAAATCAAGACCACAATGTAAGGATTACAAGTTCATAACTGTATCATACATCATCAGTGACTAAGGGCCACATCGCCCTAGTCCAAACTATCTAGTCAGTGACAACAACAACAAATATACAAATCATCAAAAGTCACAATCATCAAAATGCGGTCTCCAAAATCTGTGTAGTCTGCACAATCGCGGTCGTCTCACCAAAAGTCTACCTGCGTCGAATCAAAATGGCCTATGCTGATGGCGGCAGAGGAGGGGGAAAACGAGAAAAGAGTAGACGTCGCATGTGTAACCAGTCCTCCTCCATAGCGCGATGACCGCACAGTAAGTATGCTATCTGCTGCTCAGGAGTCCAAAAGCGAGCGGCAGAATCAGGTGAAAGTGGTCGTGGAGGGTGTGATACAACAGGTGGGGTCTGACAATGACACGGTGGTCGCTGAGCTCTCTCCAGCTCCTGTACACGACGGGTCAGCGCCTCCTGCTGTATCATGAAAGAGGTGAGAATATCCTCCGTAGAATACCCCACGTGGTATGGGTGATACGGATCAGATGGTGGCATAATGGGGGGCGTAGTCCAGAGGAATGGCTCACTAGATGGAGCGAAGGATGGCACAGTAAATGGTGCAACAGTGGGAAAAATAGTGGGATGAGAAATCTGAGGTACAAACTGGTCTCCTCCTGTCATGAAAGGTGTATGACCAAACGGCTGACGAGATGAACCCTCCCCAGGACGTGGTGGAGGTATGTCCTGAAGAAACGTGATAGGTAAGTCGGTGCGGTGAACATCTGTGGTATGTGTGGGAAGCAAGGGTACATCGATGGGAGCTGAAACATGGGCTGAAACGGGTGCCACAGGGGGTGTAACAGGTACCATGAAAGGTGGGAAATCATCGTCATCATCTATCCACCCATTGTGGGTGTGAGCGTATCGTGGATCAATATGGGTCGCAAAAGGTGCGCGGTCGAACATCACCGGCATAGGATCAGGAAGTGGGGCGACAACATGATCCTCTAACAAATGTGGAGCATCAACATGAACATCGACAGCATGATCATCCACCAACGGCGGAGCAACAACAGGATGATCATCAACGGGTATATCATCAATAAAAGGGGCAACAACAGGTGCATCAGCATGAACAGGGTCATGCTCTAATGCCTGGTCAGGAGCGACAACTGGCTCAGGGGCCACAGCAGGCTCCGGATCAACAAAATCCATCTTGAAATCAGCTGGATCGACAAACAAGGGATCGACAGGGGCTACAGGATCCTCCAGGGGCTGGTCTAAGTGTATGAACTCAATGTCCTGGTCTGGATCAAAACCAGGTGGAAAAACAGGATCATCCTCAATATCGTGATCAAACTCAAAGCTGTGTGCGGGAACTGGTGCAGCTGATGACGCCATATCAGGGTTGGCGTCGTGTGAGTGGTGCTGCACTCCCTATGTGTGCGAAGGTGCGGACACCACAGACTCAAAGGAGTCTGGAATAGGTGAATGAACGGGAGCCACCTCTGCAGGAGCATCAGCAAGCAGTAGGATATCACCGGCAGCAATATGGGCCTCGCCCTCAAGTGGGTCCTCCTCTAATTGATCGACATCGTCGTCAGAGACAACGTCAAGGGTCCTATCAACAACGGGATAAGCGGCAAGGGACACAGGAGCAGGGATCACCGCGAGTGGCAAATCCCCAACAAGATGGCCATCAGCAGGCTCTGCTACGACATCAGGCAGCGCAAAGGGCTGGAAGTCGTCATCGTCTATGCTGGTAGTATCGGAAGTGTACACCTCGTGCTCCGATGAAACTATGTCTTCTGATACTATGGCCATGGGATCTGTAGTGTCCGACTCTCCAGTACCTGATGAAGGCATGACGTCTGTAACACAAACACACACATGCACAAATAATCAATCATATAATCAAATAAACATGTTAGTCACCAATAAGCAATCAAGTAATTCTCCTAGTCCCACTAGTCTAACCTCCCAGCCTCTCAGACTGAACCTCCTAGTCCCACTAGATTAACCTCCCAGCCTCTCAGACTGAACCTCCTAGTCCCACTAGATTAACCTCCCAGCCTCCCAGACTGAACCCTCTAGTCCCACTAGACTACTCCCTCAGTCTCTCAGACTGAGCCATAACTTTTAAAAAAAAGAATGCTCATACTTTTGTTTGTAAAAATATTTTGCACTCTGGATCTGGACGTAGTGTATGCAATGTAAAAATGTTTTCGTGAGAGCCCTAGTGATCATAGTCTAGACTCGAGAAGGAATCCTAGTTCGCTATGATCAAAGCTCTGATACCAAGCTGTCACACCCTGGCTTTGCGGAAGCGTGGGTTTATTTGGTGTGACTTCTTAATACCATAACTTAATCACAACAAATCTATATGAAAGTAAAACCATGATGATCATCCATTACTTCAAGTTTTAAAAGTAAAATACGACAACATTGTTTGAGAGCGTTGACACATGCATCGAGTTTACAACACAACTAAATAAAATCTTGTTCGAAAGACACAACCACAGACATGAAATAAACACAGCTTAAGACTTGTGACTCGTCCAGGTAGAAGTCACAACCCCTAAACTTGGATGACATCACCCTTCTTACGCAGCTTGAAAACATAGCATACCTCGCCAGATCCCTAATTCCCAGAAATACATGTAAGTTGAAAAATCAACAAAAAAGTTGAGAGAGTTCATGTGAAAGTGAGTATGTAAAACCTTTGTAAGTATAAAATCCCTGGTATGTAGTAAATAAGGAAATAAAGAGATCACCAATGGTTTTCAAGGCCACTGATATGTGTGAAGTGCAGTAGGAAGACTCAAACCTAGCAGATTTTTGCGTCGGGTACAAAGTCACCCCGAGGTCCGTTCTGTTGGGCCTGGAGTTGGGCTCGCTACACCCAGATAGATCTACCGCTACTGACCCTCGGTCCTACAATGAGGATTAATGGCCTCCAGTTTCAGCCTACTCACTCACATGATCTAAGTAGTAACCCTCCATACGCTAACCATACCATGTAAAAAGTATTCGTAATCATAGTAACATGTATTTCACCCCCGAAGTATAAAATTGAAAACAGTTAAGAGAAAAGGGGGGGGGGGACATGAACTCACTGAAGTGCGTCTCGAAATAGTCTGTCCCAAAATAACCAGCTGCGTGACGACCTACACGTACTAACTTCTATTAGACGGACGGCCGTGCCTTGGCTTAAGGTTTAACGTTTTTGGGAAATAGTTAGGCAACTATTTCGTATTTCCACTTCGTAATGATTTAATAATTATATTCCTTCCCAAGGATGGGGGTTTTAATACATGTGCATTTTTGTAATTCCAAAAATATATTATTAAGTCTCACTTAATAAAATATATTTTTATTCATTTGTCTAAAATATTCTATCCCCAAAATATACATATTTTTCCCAAAAATATTATATTTTATTCCATACGATTTCCAAAATAATACTTTTATCAAAATACGCATTTAAGAGTATTTTTCCGAAAATACATAAGTTACATTTAAAGATCGGGTGGTAATAATAATACCGGTGACTTAGATATTTATTTGTGAAGGCGTTGGTATTATTTTGGAGTCGTTACTTTTTAGTGTATACGAGTTATATTATTTTTACCCTAAAAATAATATATGTGTAGTTCACAAAATAATCATAAAATCACACAAGCGTTTTACTATGAAATATATATTTAACAAGTTTTATTTACGAAAATCCACCTCCGAATACTTGGTTATTTTATAATAAAAATGATGGCGAAGTTTGTTTGGAAAACAAGTCAAAAATATATTTATAACACTTGTCACCAAAAATATTCAAAGTGTTATTTTCTGGAAAAATTTCGCCAGAGTTTCCTCAGTAACTGGAGGTGGCCACGCTTACTAGCGTATCATTTTCTTTTCAAAATTTAATCGACAATTTTCCAATCATTAATATACAATATTCAATCATCAAACTAGTCAAAATAAGCATAAATCGCAAACACATGAACTTGTGAGTCGTGTAAAAGTATGTAGTAACTTCCCAACATATTTAGTAGATCTTTCCATCTTTAAAAATAAAATCAGTTTCTGGGAAACTTTATTTTTAAAGAAAATGTAACTTTACAACTTCTAGTCCAAAAACTACGAAATTGTTCCTTTGTTAAACCTTTTGTCACACAAGTGTCTACACACTTGTTTGTTTGCAAAAATGCTTTTAGTTGTGTAAGATCCGGCTTTTAAACAAGATTTGCATCTTACACTTGGTTCTTTGAAAATACCACTTGTAGATCTTTAGATCTACAAGTTTAAAACTCTATTTTATCAGAAAAATCACTTTTACACAGGTTCATGTTCATGTGTGGAAGGGTTCATCATCTTGCTACTTTTACACTTAACATATTGCTAGTTCATGTTCCATGAACATGATCTAGCATGGTTAGATGACGATCCGTTCCACAACTAGCCACTAACAACATAAAATAATCCTTTCTAAACAAGATTCACAAGATTTACACCAATAGTCACCCTTTATCCATCAAGTTTATCTTTCATTCAAGACTTTATGTTTTGATCTTTAGTGTTCTTGATTTTTATCCGTTAAATCTCTTATTAACCACTTTAAACATGAACAAGGAAGTGTTTAGAAGCACTTACTACTAGCTCGTGGCTAGGGAAGAATCAAAGCGAAAACAAGGTGGATAAAAGCAACGTAGTGAGGTTCTTGAGATTCCGAAAGCACCGAGCCTCCTTGTGTGTGACCTTTCACCTTTGTATATATGTGGTTTAGCTAGATCACGACTTGATGATGGTGGTGGTGGTGGTGGTGATAGTGTTCTCGGCCGAACACTAGGAGAGGGAGAGAGATGAGAGCAATTTTGTGTAGTGTTTATGTGAATGTGAACTCTTGTCCATCAAGCATATTTAAAGACCATCTTTCCCTAATAACCTTTAGGTAATGTGTAAATTAGATATTAGACAAACTTGATTAAAATAATCACAAATGGGTGGGTGTGTCCCCTTGGGGGACCGTTCGGTTAGGGGGGGGGGGTTTATGGTTTGATTTCAACCAAATAGTTAAGTGATTAGTTATGTTAGTTAGGAATTCAAGTTAGTTACTAGTGTGTTATGTAATATAACGGGTGTTAGGGTGTTCGGGGACCCTAACTAGCTCAGAAAAGCAAAAACAATGTCATTGACAATATTTTTATGTTCCGGGTAAAGTCCGGTTGTTCGGTTGGATATTAATCCGTTGAAGTGCTAAATAAGCATTTAAGGTGTCTTTAATAGTGTTTTTAGTGACACAAAGAATTCCCGACACTTTGGAAAGTGTCTAGTATTATTTTCCCATGTTTTTCCACTTCACTAGTTAAGTTAAATGCTGAATTTTTGCATAAAGTGCAGAATTTTGTAGTTAAAGCATATTTTAGGCACATTCGGTCACTATAACAATCACCTAGTGACGCAGTTCTACAATCCTCACCTCCCTACACTCTTTACTAGTGTAGTAATCTATTCCCGGCTCATACTGGCCTTAGAGACAATGTCTGTCTAGTGCTGGCTATGTCAGCATGTTTACTGGGTTATCCGTTTAGTGTGCTAACTGTGCTTTTGTGCATCAAGGTTGTCACTAATGTTTGTGTGTAAATAATAGAGTGACAGTATAAAATGTGATGCATGAGTATGTATGTATCAGAAATCAAGAAGTAGTTTAACCACAGTTGTAAGCAAGCACAGTAATTAAGCATTAATTAAATATTAATTAATTCATACGAATACCTGGTTTGGTGAGGGTTGTCACATTTCCTCCATCGGTTGGGGTGTGACAGATTGGTATCAGAGCCATAACTATAGGGAATTAGGAAAAGTAGGAATGCTTTTACCTAGTCTATAGTTTAGGAACATTATCACCGTGTTCTTTAAAACTACTTGCATTCTCCCTTAATTGCTTCTATCTATTCTCTTTGGTCTCATAATATACATGCCTTTCCTAAGGCTAACACAATACACACTTGGATGCTTTGACGACACTCTTGTAACACAATTGAAACGACTCATCAAAATAGGGGTGATTCCCACCTTTGGTGATGACTTTCACTCCGCTATACTTTGTATTTTGCACGAAATTTACCCTCAAGTTAGGAGTGAAATCCAAACCTTGAAGGAAATTTCCATCTCATATTCTAGTGGTCTTATCTTTTGATGAGTACCAACCATACTAGGGTATGATGTTACCAAGTTAGAGGTGAAACTCGCATCTTGATAACTAGTCCCACTCTTTGATATTCAATCTCGCCAAAGTTTCGAATTTATCCAATCGATTAAGGACGTGTAGTAACTGGAAGGACAAATATCGTTAGTCAATTATCGATGAGAGTATTTGTCTATTAGGCCAAAGCACGTTTCCTTAATTCGAAAAAGGACTTCGATTCACTTTGGAATAGTCGACGTTTCTCTACCCGAAACAATCCTATGTTTTATGAGCCTTTCGTTTATGTTATCTCGATTATTATGTGGTTTTATACTTATTATTTCACTCGTTTCAACATCGTTACACACTTCGCACGTATCTTCGCAATCTAAAACAATAATAATCTCTCATGAACAAATTAAATTTATGATGCTTTCGTTATTCTGTGTGATACAATGTGAAAACTTGTTATGCTATGTGAAACATATGTACTATGTGATACTATTTGAAACATTTATGAGCTATGTGATGTACTCTGTGACACGAATCAATTTAACGAAAACATTATGATCGAATCTCATCTATTCTTTGTTTAAATCTCTAGATGTCATCTAGTCGACTTCCAACCCTCACAAGAGGTATAAGGCTAACACCCAGAAGAAGATGATGTCTTTCATGACCGATCAGATCACGCGTATTATTCCCAAGATTGTCACTGAAATTCAGGGATCAAACACTCCTCCCTCCTCTGTTGACTCGAAAGCGGTCCAGCCGAAGTTTCCGCCATAGGTTGGGGTGTGACACTAGGGTTGCTAGGGATCACATTACTTTACTTCACGTCTTCGCTTTGGCGATCATGTGTCACGCATACTCTACAACGTAGTCTCGTGGTTAGGTTGTATCATTGTTGATAGTTACATGCTTCGCCCGTTACGTGTTACATGCTGGTTATGCGTAAAACACTTTTATACTATATCTATGCAAACTTGTGTACTCACCTTTACTTTATGTATTGACTTTTATTTTAACGTATGTGGCAGGTTGATGGAATGTTATGCATAAATCAAGATAGGCACTCTAGAAACTCATCTAATAGAAATCTAGGTTGTCGGACTTGTTTTGTTTAAGAGATGTGACTCTGTGATAACTGTTTGTGGAATGTTTGTTTATTGGTATGGGACAATGAACCTTTTAAATATTGCCATTTAATAGTTGTTGTGGATTCTCTTGAGCAATCTGGTTCGCCTAGTGCCGCGCCCCGATGTTTCCGCCATCGGTTGGGGTGTGACAGATTGGTATCCGAGCCATAACTATAGGGAATTAGGCCGAGTTGTGTAGAATTGACCTAATCTATAGTCTAAGTACCAACAGACCAGCTTCGTGAGAACCCAGTAGGGGTTTTGTAGGAACCCACTTTTGATACTCTCGTTCGAACTTGCGAAAACTATAACTTCGTGCGAACTCGCATACTACAGCTTCGTGCGAAGGAAACCTTTCCTAAGGTTGAAAACTATGTTTCCTTTCCTAAGGCTAACACAATACACACGTTTTTGAAAACACTCGCATAACACAACTGAGTGATTGGGTCGAGATTAGGTGGGAAAACCAAGAACTCTCGATAAGATCACTCACTCTACGCGTATTTTACTCTTAGCACGAGAATCTTCGTTGTGTTAGGAGTGACATCCATATCTCGACGAAATTCTCCATCTCTATCTTGTGGTTTTACCACAATTAGGAGCGAAGTTGTTAAGTTAGGGGTGAAACTCACATCTTAATGACCAGTTCCACTCCCTACTTTGATTTTACAAATCTCACCATAGTCTTGGCTGTTCCAATGATTTGAGTCACGTAGTAACTGGAAGGATGAGTGCCGTTCACCATATTTCGGTGAGAGCACAGTCTATTAGGCCAAAGCATGTACTCGATTTCTCTGGGGATAGTTGAATCACTTTGGGTAGTCGATGCCTAACACCCAAGGAACTCCATTTTATTTTCTAGCATGCAATCGCCGATTTTTACGCATTATTGATTTTATATGTTTATATGTTTCGATTTTGGTGATTATACGCTTTTCCACTCCTCGCTTTTCAAAACACGCACAACTCGCACAGCCTTTCGCAATCTAAAATGCTAACTAATCGCAAACGAACTAAGAAGCCTCATACGCTATTCTTCTCGCTATACTACTCGCTACGTTACTCGCTATCGCTCGCAACTCTCGAACGCACTACGCGACCTTGAAAGATAGGTGAATACGTGCAAAATATGTAGGTGAATACATGTAAAATAAGTAGGTGAATACGTGAAAAATATGTGTTTACGTGAATTATGTGCTCATACGTGCTTATGTGTATACGTGCCTATGTGGTTTATGTGCCTATGTGACTATGTGCTTATGTGCCGATGTGTTCTTGTGCTCTATGAGAAGAATAGTAATAATAAATATGGTGTATGAAACGCAAACTCTTAACTAAAATCCGATATAATCGAATCTCGTCTAATTCATATGACGACGTCTGCTGCAGAAATTGCACTTGACAATGTCGTCATTTGGATCACACACTCAACGTGATGCCCGTCGAAACCATGCTGACAAGCGTATTGCTTCACTTGTGGCTAAGGAAATGGCCAAGGTCATACCTCAGATTGTCAGTGAAATCAACGAGGTCAGCAGCGAATCTTCTGTCGAGTCAAAGAGCGACGCACCTCGAACTCTTTTCAGCTTCAAAAAATTCAAGGCCTGCGGTCCTGCAAACTTCACTGGTGAAGATGGACCCAGTGCTATGTTCTAGTGGTTTGACTCAATCGAGGTCACCTTCAGGCAAAGCGGATGCCCAGAAAATCTCCGCACTGTGAATGCTACTGGAGTCTTCCAGTCCAGGGCACTGTTTGGTGGACTGCTGAGCGCAACAGGCGCAGTAACGATGCAGCTTATGGCCTCTCCTAGGAAGAACTCAGAGAGCTTATGATGAAGGAGTTATGTCCTCCTCACGAGGTTCAAAAGCTGGAGAATGAATTCTGGCATATCAAGCAGGAAGGAGGTGACAACACTGGTCTCACCGCTCATTTCAAACAACTGAGTATTATCTGTCCCAGTCAGGTGGCCATGCCTGACATGACAATCAAGAAGTACATTCGAGCTCTCCCCGACCGTGTAGCTGATTTTGTTCAAGCAGCAAAACCTGCTACTATTGAGAAAACCTACCAACTCGCAGCTGAGATCAACGACAAGCGAGTCTTGGCTGGGTATTTCAAAACCTCAACCAAGAGTCTCAATCAAGCAACCGTAACTCCCGCTATCGACAATGCAACATCTCAAGGTTCAAAGTCTTCATGCCAGAGCTACAAGCAAAAGAACAACAACAACAAGAAGAACTATGCTACTACTGCCACTCCACTCAACGCCATCCCCGTACAACCCAACAACCAGAACCGTCAAGCTACTGTTACCAACGCACCGCCTGCTAAGCGTGCGTACAGTGGTATTCACCCTCTGTGTCCTACATGCACCTATCATCACCCAGCAGGGATGAACTATCGTTTCTGTGCAAACTGCAACATCTATGGGCATTTTACTGCTCACTGCCATTCAGGCCCACACCAGCAAGCTGCTCAAGCTCATCCAGCACCACCAGCTCAACCCCTTGCTATCCAAGGTAACCCAGCAGTTCCAGCACCCATTGCAAATGCTCGAACTTGCTACACTTGTGGTGACCCTAACCATTTTGCTAATATCTGCCCGCATCGAGTCGTGAAACTAGAACCATAGCAGCAGCAACCACCGCAGCAACAACAACAATCACAGCAGCCGCAACCTCAGCAGCAGCAACAACCACAACAAGTAGCCCGCAGAAGGACCTTCAACATCAATGTCCACCAGGCTCTGACTAACAACAATGTTGTTAATGGTACGTTCCTTGTTAACGGTAATTATGCTTCTTGCTTATTTGATACTGGATCCGATAACTGTTTTGTGTTGTTTGAATTCGAAAAGCTCCTAAAACGTCAACGTGCTTACCTCCCAACGCCCTTCGACGTGTAAATTGCCACCAGAAGAACCGTCACCGTCAGCTCTGTTCTCCGTGATTGTACTCTCGAACTCAACAACCACGTTTTCCCGATCGATCTCATTCCTATGCAACTTGGTAGTTTCGATGTCATAGTAGGCATGGATTTTCTTCGTGAAAATTGTGCCGAAGTTGTTTGTTTCGAAAAGATGATTTGTTTCTCCCTTTCAAACGACGACCAATTATGTGTTTATGTCGAAGTATCCTCGAAAGAACTGAAACTTATGCCGTGCATTCAAGCGAGCAAGTATGTCTACAAGGAATACTTTGCTTTCTTAGCCCATATTGTAGTAGAGAAGGAGGAAAAGAAAACTGTGAAATACGTTCCTGTTGTTCGTGATTTCCCTAACGTTTTTCCCGACGATTTACCTGGTATACCCCCTACCCGCGACATCGATTTCTGTATCGACCTTATTCCTGGAGCTAATCCTGTTGCTAAGCCCCTTATCGCCTCGCACTGTCCGAAATGCATGAACTTTCTAGCCAACTCCAGGAGTTACTTGGTAAAGGCTTCATACGCCCTAGCACATCGCCTTGGGGCGCACCTGTCCTTTCGTGAAAAAGAAGGATGGATCGTTTCGAATGTGCATCGATTATAGGGAACTCAATAAGCTTACTATCAAGAATCACTACCCTCTACCCCGAATTGACAATTTATTTGATTAACTACAAGGCGCTACGTGTTTTTCTAAGATTGATCTACGTTCTGGTTACCATCAACTGCGAATTCAATAGCAAGACATCCCTAAAAACCGCTTTTCGTACCCGTTATGGCCATTACGAATTCGTGGTCATGCCTTTTGGTTTCACCAACGTACCCGCGGTCTTCATGGATTTGATGAACTGTGTGTGTAAACCTTTCCTTGATCGCTTCGTTATTGTGTTTATCGATGATATCCTTTTCTACTCGAAGTCGAGAGCCGAACATGCGCAACATCTTCGTTTAGTTCTCGAGCTTATCCAAGGGAATCGCCTCTATGCCAAGTTCTCCAAGTGTAAATTTTGGCTCGAAGAGGTTCAATTTCTCGGTCACATCGTCAACAGTCAAGGAATTCACGTCGACTCCACGAAGATTGAAGCAGTTAAGAGTTAGATTACACCAAAAACCCCGTCCGAAGTTCGTTCTTTTCTCGGATTGGTGGGCTATTACCATCAATTTATCGCTGATTTCTCTAAAATCGCCATTCCTCTCACCTCCTTAACGCATAATGACAAGCCATTTGTTTGGGGAACCGAACAAGAGGACGCCTTTCAAACTCTTAAGCGTATACTTTGCAACGCTCCCATACTCGCGCTACCTGATGGAAATGACGACTTTGTTGTTTACTGCGATGCCTCTAACCTAGGTCTCGGTTGTGTTCTTATGCAACGAGAAAGGGTTATCGCGTACGCATCTCGCCAACTCAAGGTCCATGAGAAGAACTACGCAACCCACGATCTCAAACTTGGTGCAGTTGTTTTTGCGTTAAAGATATGGCGACACTACCTTTATGGTACCAAGTATACGGTCTTCACCGACCATAAGAGCTTACAACACATCTTGAACCAGAACGAACTAAACATGCGCCAACACAGATGGGTTGAACTTCTCAATGACTACGATTGTGAGATACACTACCACCTAGGCAAGGCAAATGTCGTCACTGACACTCTTAGCCGACGAAGCTATTTACATAGTGTTCGCAATGTACAAGCCCAACACGACCTCAAATCTCTCATTCGCGACGCTCAACACGCTTGTTTTCTCAAGAACACTTTGAAGAAAGAAAGAATATGTGGAACCAAAAATTAGTGAATAAACCGAATGGTATTTTTCACTATCTCGGCCGTGTTTGGATCCCTAGTCGCAATAATCTCTGAGACATTTTGTTGACTGAAGCCCACAAATCCCGATACTCCATTCACCCTGGTGCCGACAAGATGTACCAGGACCTTCGTTCCAGGTATTTGTGACAACTGACACTTTTCCATGTATTCCGTACAATAATAAACAGTAATCTATGCTTTAATGACTGTGCATGATTGAATTAACAAGACGAATGAATTTTTGATTACTGTTATATGCACACAAAGGTATTTCATGTTGCAAGATTGTTCATCATTATTACATTAAACACAATATGGTTCAATAAGTGCACAGAACAAAGATAGCACAATTATCAGACAAACTAGAAGTACTGACGGGAGTTCAGTACCCAGACAGACATGATGTTAAGACACAGAATAAGCCCCGGAACCAAGTATTACACTAGAATAGTGTGTAGGAAAGTAGGAATTACAAAATTGCCTTCCTAGTGATGATTTAGTTGCCGGAAAGTGCCAGAAACACGCTAAAACTGCAGAAAACACCAAAATTCAGCAATTTTCAGCTTTTTAAAAACAACATATAATGCAAATTATGGTTTAATGGTCCAGAATACCTTCCTAAGTGTCGGGAATCAAAACTGTTATAAAAGCCTACATAAAGCACACTAAACTGCGTAATTTAGCACCTTAACGAACCGGTAACCAACCGAACAACCGGACACTACCCGAAACACCAAATTTTCACTAGAAGCATTGTTTTAGTGTTTCAGAGCTAGTTATGGTCACCGAACATCATAACACACCCTAAAAACCCTAAACACATAAAACACTAACTAATACTATTACTTTCCATCCAAACTACCTAACTAATCTTTGAAACCAAACTCATACCCCCCCTCTAATTACGGTCCAACATAGGGACCCACTTGATGATTTCTTTTAAATACTTTAGTAGATATGTTGGATGGATTACGGACATAGTGACAAATGTTTAATCTTTTTGTTGGAAGAAACTTTATTAAATACCACAAGACTAAACTCACTTCATTCATCACCAACTTCACCACACCATCTTCTCTCCTTCCCCCCTTTGTTCTCGGCTCCAACACACCATACATCAACCACCATTTTCATTCCATTAACAACCAATCCATGGTGATTCAAGGGTGCTAGGAGCTAAGTTAAGAAGCTTGAAGGCATTGGAACTTGAAGGACCACCTCCTAGATCTTTTATCCACCTTGTTCATCATCTTCTTCATCTTTTATTATTCCCTAGCCCTTGTGCTAGTAGTAAGCTCTTCATAACTTGATTTTACTTCTCATTTTGATGGATAAAAGTTTATGTAAGTGGTTAATCATAAGAATAAAAAAGAAACAAGAAGATGATCTTCAACATAAAGCTAAATAACATAAGAATCTATGTTGATTTAGTGTATGTATGATACTTGGTTGTTGATTGCTTGTGTTTATTGTCACACCCCGACCGCGTAAAATAACAAACCGCGGCAGAAACGTCGGGGAGTGCTGTGGCAGAATTATTGTTTCAAAAACACATGATAACTAAAGTTAAGTTTCACAAGCTTAAATTATTACATTGTCTTAGATTAAACAAGAAACATAACATAAAAGATGATAACTTTCTTGATTTTAGATTGCTATAAGGCCCAAGTCGCCCTAAATGTAGCTTGCTCACATCAAACATTCGCTCCTGAAACATATGTGAAAGTAAATACGTCAGCATAAAAATGCCTATGAGTAACATAGGTTTAGTGTTGAAGATTCATGACTTTAAGGGTTAAAAGAAATGTTTAACGAAAAGTAGTCATGAACCTTATAAAAATGTCTTCTTTTATAAAATCATATGAAAATAAAATGATATAAAAGAATGATGTATGGTTAAGTAAATAACCAAATGAAAATAATATGTATAAAATATGTCAATGTCATGTATAACCAATATCCAATGTCAAATGTCCAGTATAAACCATGTCTTGTATGGCGAATAAATAGTATTTACTCAAGCCAAATGCATAATGCCATGTATAAATAAATGTCTTATGTAATCGAAATGTCATGTACAAAACAAGGTCTTTGAATAAACAAAAGTTATGTTTTGAAAACCATTGCTTTTATTGATATGAACATTTATACGGTTTGTCTGTCGTATACACTCAAGCCTTGAGACTGTCGGATAAACCCTTATCAGGATCAAGGTTTATCAAAAAAATGTATTCGGATTCTGTCATTCCCCTTACGAAATACCTAGAAAGCGGGAACGGGATTTGTCAAGTCCTATAGCGCTATTACATACTACCGAGCGGCATGATCAATGTTAATGAATGTACTACTCCGTTAAACATACCAAATGTCTTTTTCAATGTAAGCATGTCATGAAAATGTCTTTGTAAAACCATGTAACATGCATACTAAGTCAATATGCCAATAAAATGTTTTTGAAACCAAATGTTAGGTATACTAAGTCAATATACCATAAAAATTTCTTTGAAATAATGTATTATATGTAATATGTAATAAAACATGTACAATGTCATGAAAACGAAAAGTACAATTATGCACATATGCTTCACCCCAAAACATTTGAAAACGTAAAATAGGGGAACTATGTACTCACCTTTGGGTGCGTTTTTATATGTTAACACAATCCCTCAAATTGATTATTCCTCCTAAATTAAATAAGAACGATTTAATAGTCAAAAACCCACATAAATACATAAGTTTCTCCGATGCTCAAAATTTTCACATAACTTTGAGATTTTCTTGAAAAGTTATTATTTTTTATTATATTGGTATATTTATATATATATATATGAGTTCATATATATTTAAAAAAAAAACTTTGCGACTTGAACGATTTTATTGGTGACCCTCATCATGTTATAAGCAATATACCTACGATTTGCGCGTCGAAATATATATACTTATTGTGACATAAAATGAATATCGTAATACACATAATCTTGTAAAGTATTAATATGTCATCATACACATATTATAAAACACATAACACATTGTAACACATAAAATTTACCCATGAACAACCCATTATAGTGTATGTTGAAAAACACGTATTTTAGCGATTCGGTAACATTTTTGGGCGCCGGAAGTCACGTATGACTAACCAAACACCAAGTAAACTTAATATAAGTTAAAATACTTATTTTTATATCAAAAATATCAGTTTACTTACTGATCTAAAACAGTTTTCTAAAAATCCTCCAAAAAGCCGATTTTAACCGTTTTACCGCATAGTTTTGCATCAAACGTTACCCTAACCATCCCAATTCGTAACGACTTGATATTTTAACATAACCCATGTTATTTACTGAATAAAATAGTGGTTATACTCATGATAGTGCAGGTCTCACATAAAGCACATAAATCATGCAAATTTCACATATTTTACCACTTTCTAAGCTATATGTACAACATGCAAAGCTATCAAACCCATGACAAAGTCTCATGCCATTATAATATACCAAATAATGTTATTTTTAGTGTTTATAATCTGTTCTAAAACATTTTTGTCATACAATCATTTTTTTATCATTTCTTGAGCTTTAAATCAACATGCATTCTTATGTACAAGTGTCTAAAGCACACTATCATATCATCATCATTTCATATGTATTTGGATGCATCAAACATGTAATTTATTCATGTTTATTTGCTGATTTAATTGAACATTCATCATATCATGCACAAATCATCAAACACTTGCATTTTAACTATCATTCAAGAACAAGCAACAACTTAAAAATTCTCAAATATGTCTAATAAATTTTTGGCCATTTACATGTCAAAATACTAACATCATTTCAAATTATAACTCATGATTCAATCACTCCTTTATATCTCTAACATATTTGCACATAATCTTGTTCATGTAAGCAAAGCATCCTAAACAAGTATTTATCAAAAATCAAACTAAAATCTCATACACACACATATATATGTACGGTTATATGTACACACATATATACCACCATTTTTATTTTGTATCAAGACCCATTTCTTTTTAGATTTCAAGTTTGGGAAAACTTCCATGATTCAAGAGAAACTTCCAATCATCAAGAACAACCAAGAATCAAGTGTATGATTTAAACATAAATTTTATACCTTCAAGATTCAAGTGAGTTTTTGATGAGATTTTGATGATATGGAGCTTGAAATCACTTGAAAGCACCTTGGAAACTCCTTTGGATCTTCACACCAACTTGAAATTAGCTTGGAATGGGGTTTGATCTTGAAGAACAAAGTTGAAAGGATGATAATGGTGATGGTGATGGTGGTGGGGGTTACGGTTTGGGGGAGAGAGAGAGGAAGAGTGGAGTGTTGAGTGTTGATGGTGGTGGTGATATATAGGCCAAGATCTTCTAGTGAATCTCCATAGATCACATAATCTTATAATATCTTGATGCATCCAAGAAAGATCATGAAAATATATTTGGCAAGATCTTAGAGAATTTATCAAGATTTCACAAAATCAAGAGTGGGGCCACTCCTTGTAACCGTCCACTATAAGGGGGGAGGGGGCAAAGTGTAAATTTTGATTGGTAAATTAGATAAAAACAGGTATTTAACTGGATATCGGGTATTTTATCTAGCGTTTAAATCCCGGTTTATGGCGTTCTAAATTATTTTTATTATTCTATAAAAATAAACTCGCCAAAATATTACTGAAATAAATTTTAGTTGCCGAGACTGGCTGTGTTGTCTGGGTTTTGCAGTATAGGCATTGTGTTACGCAGTAACATGCGGTACGAGCTTAAACTTGAAAAATAATGTTTTTAAGCGTTTTAATTTATTTTTCAACACGAACCTGATTAAAAATAAAATTTTAATCATAACAGAATATTTTTGGGATTTAAATATTATCCGGGCGGTCACCAACGTTCATTTCGCAGTTTTGTCGCAATTAGTTCTAAAGTTTGAATAAACATGTTTTTGCCATACCGAATCCTTCGAAACTTATTTCTAAGTTATGTAAAGGGTATTTAGGGTATGTTTGGCTTATGTCACAGTTCCGGAGTGTACGTTGCGTTAAACTGATTATGTTTACGTAACGGTTTATGATTTCACTACCAGAACAGGTTTGAGAGTTCGGAATTGAACAATGATTGAAAATGTACTAATGTCACAAATAATTAAACAAATATTGAAATTAAAACACCATATTTTATTGAATACAAAGTTGTTCGGAACAATACAAGGATTAAAATACACAGATGTCATATTTATGATGATGGTAATCATAAGAAGCTTGCTAGATTGTGATTAAACACATGATCTAGCAAGTGAGAGGATGAATCTTGTGAAAAATCAAAATGATCATCCTCTATGTTCATCGTGAACTTGAAAATGAAGTTGTTTTAGAGTATGATGATGATGGATACATGTTATAAGTCTTGTAAATAGATGATTTCAAAAATAGTTTTCTCAAGAAACCAAAGTTATTTACAAGATTTACAAGATCATGATTTTTAAAGAAACTAACCACGTTTTAAGTGGTAAATCAAAGCTAGAAACATGTTGTTAACAAGAAGAATACAAGAAAAATCATTTTTAGAAAATCATCTTACAAGTTGTAAAAGAGTAAATTTGTCAAGAATGAGATTTATAAACAAATAACCATATTTTCAAGGGTAACTAAACTTACTTAGCAACATATTAAGTTACTACAAATTTTTACAAAGTTTCAAGTTCATGATGTAGTGCAAATTGCATGATTTTGGCTCATGGTAAGTCTTAAATGAATTGTTGATGATTGATGATGATTTTAAAAGAAAATGATATGCTTTTAAAGCATTGAAACCTCCATTTTTAAGGGGAAACTATGGCAAATTTTTTGTTGAAATTAAACACTTAGAAAAATATTTTTAAACAAGTGTTTACAAGTAAATTTTAATCAAGATTTTCATATAAAAATTTGCCATAATTTTTGTTACAAAATTTACAAATATTGGAGGTTGATTTTTGATAAATAAAAGTGACTAAGTATATATTTAGGGAAATAAATATTTAGATATCACACTTGTGTGCTACTTGTATACTATGTGTATTAGTTATATTATTTAAGGACTTAAAAATAATATAACTCACCAAAATACCAAAATTGTAATACAAAATATTACCAAGATTTCCAAGAAAACAAATATATAATTTATACCCGAATATTGGACAAACCGAACAAGGACTATGGACTATATAAATATATTCCGGAATTAAAATCATATATATTTTGACAAATGAGTTAAACGGTATTTTGGAAACCAAAGAAACGGAAAATATGATTTTTACAAGAATTACAAGATAGATCATATCAAGTAGGAAATATATTATTTTTGAGTGAAGAAAAATATATATTTTCTTGAACAATTAAAACATATATTATCTTTGAAAACAATATATATGTTCTTAAACAAAATAAGAATATATTATTTTGGGTGAAAATGGAATTATAAATATTTTCTAAGTTAATCTTGAAAATATAGTATTTTTGAGGTTATATGAAAATATATTATTTTTACCAAGCAAGTTATAGTTATTTTTCTATAAAAGTTTTCTTAAAATACATATATTTTGAGAATATAAATTGGTGATTTTTAGTTGATAAAAAAATAATATTCCGGAAAGTTTAATACAAGATTAAGCATAAAATACTTAATGAATACAAGAAAATACGTATCCTCGTACGTATAAATACACACCGGAATACACCACCAATACTTGGCAAAATACCGTATACAGATACACAAGTACAAGCATACCCATACTTGGGGAAAATATTTATGAAAGGAATACATAATGAACTAAGTTAAAAATATATTATTTTTAACAATATTCCAAATAATTGGAATAAATATCATTTAAGTTAAAATATTCCTATTTTAACTAATACTTATATAATTTGGAATTATATAATGTACGTCCAACTTATAACTCAAAGTACACCAAGAATTCCAAAATAAGTCTTAATGAACAACTAAGACAAAGAGCCGTTACACGACTTAAACGTCTAATAAAACATGGCACGTGTGTAGGTAGTTGTACGACTCGTAGGAGGACCTTTGAGTATACGAGACAACAGAATGCAAACTTGTGAGTTCATGTCCCCCTATTCTTTTAACTGTTTTCGAATTTATAACTTTCGGGGGTGAAATACATGTTACATATGTTTCAATGGTATGATTTGGCTATGATATGAACTATTAGATCATGTGAGCATAGGCTGAAACTAAGATGCCAATAACTCTCATAAGAATCATGGACAAGGGTTTGATCTAATGGGTACGACCGGGACTCACTCATGGTCCCTATGTGACCACTTAGAGTGCTGTTGTGTTCTAGTCGAGGTGATCCGGCAATGGTCAAGGGGATTTGACACAGTCAAGGTGTTTTGATACAGTCAAGGGGATTTGACACAGTCAAGGTGATTTGACACAGTCGAGGGGATTCGACACAGACAATAGTCTACTCAGATTGAGTGCTCCCTATGTTGTCACATACATTAATGTCCTTGCAAAACATTAATTGATCTGTTCATAGACGCTTTTCATACCCGTTTTCAAAGGAGTCTCTCAAATGTATACAAGTTTATCAGTACTCATACAAAACGCATGAACTCGCTCAACTTTTGTTGATGTTTTCAAAATTACATGTATTTCAGGAAGTAAGTTGGATCTTAGGCGCTGGTGTCGTTTCGGGATGTAAATCTCAAGTTTAGATGTCATCCACTTTTGTTGGTTTGTAACCTAACCAGAGGCTGTGTAGTTGTTTGAACCTTAAATGACTGGTGTTTGTAATGTTTTGAAACTTTATGAATGGATGAACATCATGTTTTAATCATATAGTTGTTTATTATAATTGAATGCAATGATATTGAACAAGTCAAACATCATACGCTTCCGCAAAATTCAGGGTGTGACAGTTTGGTATCAGAGCTTCGATTGTAGTGAACTAGGATTCCTTCCCGAGTCTAGACTACAATCACTAGGATTCTCTCACAAAAACATTTTTACAAAAAGGTTTTCATTGCATTTACGAAAGCGCCAAGATCCATGAGTCAAACATTTTCCAAAGGAAAGACAAAGCAAGGACATTAGTAGGGAGGATAATACCTCAACTGACATGCCAAATGAGGTATAGTCTATGTGAGATAGACTTGCCAAAGACGAAAAGACCCCCCCCCCCCGAAAGAACAAACGAGAGTTATATGTGACATGTTGCATTTATTTTCTTATATATATACTAAGTAACATTATCACTCATTAATATATATACGTATGTGTGTATGGGATGATTATTGGCGAGAACGAGATACCTTCGACTTTGAATTCTATTATTGCCCTTGACACGCACAATGAGACCATCGACCTCGCGTTTGTTGCGAAGCTTATGGCTGACATAGTTACCAAGTGAGCCGCTAAACTTGCTTCCGTAGAAGATGGCTGTTCTTCCCTCTCGAATGCGAAGGTGCCTGACTACGGTAGTGGCGGTGAGGCAGAGGAGGCAACCTTGGACAGCAACCCTGTCAATGGGATGAGGTCCCTGTGGCTTCTACGAAACAAGATTGATGACACTCTTGACCAGACAAGGAATATGAGGTACTCATCTTGAAGGTGCCCCTCCAACTACTAGGAATTCCCTTATTTCTATTACGTCTAAGCATTGTGTCTATTCGCGCGTAACGATAACGAATGATAGCGCGTGGACAACCACAATGGTCCTTTCCATGTCGAAGGTATAAGGACAGTAGTGTCCCCTCTTTGGCCGATCATCTGCTTTAAACGAGGGAAAATTAGGGTGACCATGCAAGACGATTTATTATTACGGGGGCCCACGTAATAACGACTTGTAGTGCATGGAAATCCTGATGGACTCTGCGGGTCAAGACAATGAATCACCACCCATTCGAAATTTCTAAGTGTCCACACCTCCATCTAATGGAACAATACCGAGATAGTTGCTATAGCACTCTACAAAGTAGGAAGTCTATTTCTGCCTACTTCGTGTTTGACACTTCTACCCGTAATACGAGTCGTTTGGGAACCGATATCTAAGCAAGAGAAGATGACTAACACTCAAAGAAGATTCAGTAACTCTACATTTTCTATCCCGTAACGCACCCCATCGTTGGGTAGTGCATTCGCACCTTGGGAAAACTACTCTACGATTGCTACAAGGAACAATTCGGTTCAGAGGAAGAAGTCACGTACCCTCACGACCTTATCTCTGCATTTTCACTATCACGCCCTATACGTGGTAGAAATGCACAACCCCCATCCCTTGGGATGTATACCTGTCCTTGTGAAACTAAAGACCTAAGAAGACCAATGTAGAAGGTAAATAACTACTACTTTCATATTATGGAACTTGTATGACCGAGGTGATGTAACCCCGAGTTCATTTTGTTTTCCTCTATTAAAAACAATAAGTCAAGTTGTCAAGCATATATGAAAGCTCAGTGGTTGTTTCTTGCTTATACATTGATGATTATATACGCATGTGATGTTAGGTGATTACATGTTTGCTTATGGTTATGTATACCTCATAGACAATTATTGGTGAATGTTGCCTAACCTAGCCAATACCTTTTTGCCAGAAGAAAATGCCGCCCAGACGTGACACAGACACTAATACGTTGCCAAGGACTGAAGCAGAGCTGCAAGAACGCATCTCGCAAGCTATTGCCCAGCATGAGGCCAACCGCTCTGAGCATAGCGGTGGTACCTCTGGAAATAACCCCCCAATCGGTAATGTTAAGTCACCTAAGACACTTTACAATTCGTTTGGATATTTCTAATTGTGCTTTGCCAATGCTTACTGTGAATTGTGTTACTTGTGACACAAGCTGTACCTACAAGCAATTCTTGGATTTCAAGCCCCTTAACTTTGATAGCACTGGGGGTGCTGTCGCTTTTGTACGCTAGGTAGAGAAAACTGACTCTGTATTGAGGATGAACAAGTGTGCTCCAGAACAAAGGGTTACATATATTTCTGGGTTGTTTCTGGACGGAGCGCTTTCATGGTGGAATCTCCAAGTCCAAACACTGGGTGAAACTGCTGCATACACATTAACATGGGATGAACTAAAAGAGTTAATGCACAAGAAGTACTTCTCACGGGCTGAGATTCAGAAACTCGAGACAGAATTCTGGAACTTAAAGATGGATGGACGAAAGGTTGCTGAGTATATTCAGCGTTTCCATGATTTATCAAGGGTCGTTCCTTATCTTGTCGAGCCGAAAATCAAGAGAATCGAGCGGTTTATTTGGGGACTTGCGCCTCAAATCCTAAGCATGGTTACTGCCACAAAGCCTCCAACCATCGCAGAGGCTATCGATTTGAGCGTTACACTTACTGAAGAAGCTCTTCGAATGGGAAAGTTTTTGAGATCCGAAGCAAACAAGAAGGAGACTCATGTGGAGTCTTCGGGCAACAACAAAAGAAAGGTTTCAAACCTGAAGAAAGGCAGCCAAGTTAGTTATGACAACTCTAATGCAAACAAAAGAAGGGAAGCGAACCTGCCTTGTGGCATGAAAGCTTATGGAGCCACTAATAAGGCCGGTGGAAAGGTATATTTGGGGACTAAGCCGAGGTGTGACGAATGCAAGTTTCACCATGAAGGTCGATGTCCGAGGCCTAAGTGCGATAGGTGTAGAAAAGAAGGACACAACAAGGATGCATGTTGGGCAAAAGATCCCAAACAAGGAGGAAATGATAACTGCAACCAAGATGGAAACGATAATGGTAGAGTTCCAGGATGCTTCAACTGTGGTGCGTGGGGCACTTTAGGAAAGATTGCCCTAGGAAGAACCAAGCGAGAAAGAGTCTTCACGATCGGAGCTCGTAAAGCACGCCAGGATCCAAGTGCGGTTACGGGTACGTTCCCTACTAACCAACTCTATGCATTCATTTTGATTGACACTGGCGTCGACTTTAGCCTTGTATCCATAGAACTTAAGAACCTACTTGGCCAAGTTTCAAGTAATCTAGACGCCCCATATTCTATCGAGTTAGTAAATGGGAAATTAGTCAAAAAAAAAGGATGAAGTTATAAAGGGTTGTACCTTGGGACTTGGAGAGCGGGAATTTTCTATTGAACGTCTACATGTTGGTTTAGGAAGTTTTGATGTTGTAGTCGGCATGGATTGGATATCCAAGCATGAAGCTGAAGTTGCTTGTCATGAGAAAGTCGTTCGTGTCTCTCTTGCGAACGACGAGACACTTATAGTACACGACCTTAATACATTTGATGCGAGGACGCTGGGCCACATAAGGCGGAAGACTGCGACACTTCACATTTGTTGTGAGAGCGTAGAAGTGTCTCTGAAAAGGCTGTGTAGCCTTCCTTGCTCATATTGTTGATAAGGAGACCAAGGAGCTAGAGCTAGAAGACATCCCCTTAGTGAAGGAAATTCCAGAAGTCTTTCCCGAAGACTTACCTAGGTTACCTCCACAGCGACGACTGAAGTTTAGGAGAAAACTAGTGCCAGGAGCGGCACCCGTGACGAAGGAACCTCACCGAATAGCTTCGTTCGAGACACAAGGACTAACGATTCGACTACAAGAACTGCTAGAATGAAGGATTCATCAGACCAAGCTTCTCGCCTTGGGGAGCTCCAGTGCTATTCGTTAAAAAAAAGATGGCAGTTTCCGTTTGTGCATCGACTTCAGGGAAGTGAATATCAAGAATCAGTATCCTTTGCCGAGGATTGATGACTTGTTCGACCAATTACAAGGCTCTAGTTACTACTTGAAGATCAAGTTGAGGTCAGGGTAACATCAACCGCGAATACAAGAAGGAAGTATCCCTAAAACAGCCTTTAGGACTCGCTGTGGACATTACGAGTTCCTTGCCATGTCGTTAGGCTTAACGAACGCACTGGCAGTATTCATGGATCTCATGAGTCGGGTGTGTAAGCCGTATCTGGAAAAGTTGGTGATTATATTCATTGATGACATCCATATTTACTTTCGAACCCAGGAGGAACATGAGCAACACCTATAAGCTATCCTAGAACCCTTGAAGAAGGGACAATTGTATGCAAAGCTCTCGAAATGAGAATTTTGGATTCGCAAGGTACAATTCCTAACTTATGTGGTAAATGAGGATGGAATTCACATCGACCCCGCTAAGATCGAAGCAATCGAGGACTGGGAAGCCCCAAAGACACCAACTGCGATACGACAATTTCTGGGGATAGCAGGCTATTACAGACGACTCATAGAGAACTTTTCAAAGATTGCTCAACCGCTAACAATCCTAACCTAGACGGTACCTATCTTATTTTTACCCGACGGTACCGATGATTTGCGGTTATTGTGACGCTTCTTGACAAGGTCTCGATTGCGTGTTGATGCAATGAGACAAAGTCATTGCATACACGTACGTCGATCGAAGGATCATGAGAAGAACTACACCACGCACGGCCTTGAATTAGGTGCAGTGAGTTGCGCATCGAAGTTTTGGCATCATTACTTGTATGTAAAACGCTGCATACTGATCACAAGAGTTTGCAGCACATCTTTGATCAGAAGGATTTGAATATGGGACAACGAAGATGGGATGAACTGTTGAATGATTACGATTGTGAGATTAAGTATCACCTGGACAAGGTAAGCATTGTGGCAGATGCCTTCAGCCACAAGGAACGCGCAAAGCTTCCAAGGGTGCGAGCCGTAGAGGTGACCATACAGATGAATCCCGTTACTCGGATTCGTGAAGCTGAGCTAGAGACGCTCAAACCGGAGAACCTTCAAGCTGAAGCATTACGTGGAATGGGAGTGCATTTATTACCAAAGGAAGACGGAACCTTAAACTCCATGGGACGACTTTGGGTTCCGTTTAACGACAATTTACGTACACTCTTACTCGATCCATCCTGGATCCGACAAGATGTACCAAGACTTGAAGGGTTAGTACGGGTGGCCCAAGATAATAGCTGATATAGCTATATATGTGAGTAACTGTCTTACTTGTGCCAAAGTTAAGACAGAATACCAGAAACCATCAAGGCTGCAGCAACAGCCTGAGGTTCCCATGTGGAAATGGGAACAAATCTCAATGGATTTCATTACAAAGTTACCAAGAACCCAAGGAGGACACGATGTGATTTGGGTGATTATTAATCGACTCACAAAGTCTGCACATTTCTTACCGGTTAGCGAGAGAGATAGCACAAAGATGTTAGCAGAGATTTATCTTAAAGAGATTGTGGCACATCATGGAGTGCCCGTGTCCATCATAACCGACCGAGTTGGTCGCTTTGTGTCAAGGATTTGACAAACATTTCAACAGGCATTGGATCTCACCTGAACCTTAGTACTGCCACTCACCCTCAGACGGACGGTCAAAGTGACCGGGTGGTACAAACTTTGGAAGACATTCTACGTGCTTGTGTGATGAACGTTGATGAAAAGTTGGAATACTCACTTGCCCTTAGTGGAGTTTTCCTACGATAATATTTCTCACATCGCCGTTTAGGCCGCCTCGTGTGAAGCCTTATATGTACATAAGAGTCGGTTCCCGCTGTGTTTGGCGGAGACGAGAGATAACGCTTTATTGGCTCCGAGTTGGGTCGGGAACCACCGACAAGACCATTCAGTTATGTGATCGTACCAAGCCAGCGCGTGATATACAGAAAAGCTACACCGGCAAGCGGCGGAAACCGTTGGAAACTGTGGTTGAAGATATGGTGTTATTGAAAGCCTAGCCTTGGAAATGCGTGGTACGATTTGGAAAAACATGGGAAGATGAACCTACGGTATATTGGACCCTTTGAGATTCTGGAGAGAATCGGAATCGTTGTATACAAGCTAAAACTCCCAAAAGAACTTAGCAGTGTTCACGACGCGTTTCACGTGTCTAATCTCAAGAAGAGTCCTACTCAAGAAACAGTCGTCTTTCCCGCAAACAAGATTCACGTTGAACGACAAACTCCAATTTACTAATGAACCTGTTAAGGTTACAAACTGGAAGTCCACAAAACACGGAAGAAGTCGTATTAAATTTGTTAAAGTTCGCTGGAATTCACATCATGGCCCAGAATTTACTTGGGAACATGAAGGCCAAATCAAGTCTAAGTATTCATATCTGTTTCACAACTCCCCTGCAACCGTTAACACCGCTTGAATTTCGGGACGAAATTCTTTTAACAGGGGGAGAATGTGACAACTGGCACTTTTCCATGTATTTCTTACAATAATAAACAGTAATCTTTGCTTTAATGTCTGTGCATGATTGAATTAACAAGACGAATGAATTTATGATTACTGTCATATGCACACAAAGGTATTTCATGTTGCAAGATTGTTCATCATTACTACATGCAACACAATATGGTTCAATAAATGCACAGAACAAAGATAGCACAGTTATCAGACAAACTAGAAGTACTGACGGGAGTTTAGTACTCAGGCATACATGATGTTAAGACACATAATAAGCCCTGGAACCAAGTGTTACACTAGAATAGTGTGTAGGAAAGTAGGAATTACAAAACTGCCTTCCTAGTGATGATTTGGGTGCTGGAAAGTGCCAGAAACACGCTAAAACTGCAGAATTCTGCAGAAAACACCAAAATTCAGCAATTTTCAGCTTTTTAACAACAAAATATAATGCAGAATTATGGTTTAATGGTCCAGAATACCTTCCTAAGTGTCGGGAATCAAAACGGTTATAAAAGGCTACATAAAGCACACTAAACTGCGTAATTTAGCACCTTAACAAACCGGTGACCAACCGAACAACCAAACACTACCCGAAACACCAAATTTTCACTAGAAACATTGTTTTAGTGTTTCGGATCTAGTTATGGTCACCGAACATAATAACACACCCTAAAAACCCTAAACACATAAAACACTAACTAATACTATTACTTTCCAACCAATCTACCTAACTAATATTTGAAACCAAACTCATACCCCCCCCCCCCTCTAATTACCGTCCAACATAGGGACCCACTTGATGATTTCTTTTAAATACTTTAGTAGATATGTTGGATGGATTAAGGACATAGTGACCAATGTTTAATCTTTTTGTTGGAAGAAACTTTATTAAACACTACAAGACTAAACTCACTTCATTTATCACCAACTTCACCACACTATCTTCTATCCTTCCCCCCTTTGTTCTCGGCTCCAATACACCACACATCAACCACCATTTTCATTCCATTAACAACCAATCCAAGGTGATTCAAGGGTGCTAGGAGCTAAGTTAAGAAGCTTGAAGGCATTGGAACTTGAAGGACCACCTCCTAGAGCTTTTATCCACCTTGTTCATCATATTCTTCACCTTTGATTCTTCCCTAGCCCTTGTGCTAGTAGTAAGCTCTTCATAACTTGATTTTACTTCTCATTTTGATGGATAAAAGATTATGTAAGTGGTTAATCATAAGAATAAAAAAGAAACAAGAAGATGATCTTCAACATAAAGCTAAATAACATAAGAATCTATGTTGATTTAGTGTATGTATGATACTTGGTTGTTGATTGCTTGTGTTTATGATGTTGATCATCATATGAAGCTTGCTAGATTGTGATTAAACACATGATCTAGCAAGTGAGAGGATGAATCTTGTGAAAAATCAAAATGATCATCCTCTATGTTCATCATGAACTTAAAAATGAAGTTGTTTTAGAGTATGATGATGATGGATACATGTTATAAGTCTTGTAAATAGATGATTTCAAAAATAGTTTTCTCAAGAAACCAAAGTTATTTACAAGATTTACAAGATCATGATTTTTAAAGAAACTTATCACGTTTTAAGTGGTAAATCAAAGCTAGAAACATGTTGTTAACAAGAAGAATACAAGAAAAATCATTTTTAGAAAATCATCTTACAAGTTGTAAAAGACTAAATTTGTCAAGAATGAGATTTATAAACAAATAACCATATTTTCAAGGGTAACTAAACTTACTTAACAACATATTAAGTTACTACAAATTTTTACAAAGTTTCAAGTTCATGATGTAGTGTAAATTGCATGATTTTGGCTCCTGGTAAGTCTTAAATGAATTGTTGATGATTGATGATGATTTTAAAAGAAAATGATATGCTTTTAAAGCATGGAAACATCCATTTTTAAGGGGAAACTATGGCAAAATTTTTGTAGAAATTAAACACTTAGAAAAATATTTTTAAACAAGTGTTTACAAGTAAATTTTAATCAAGGTTTTCATATAAAAAATTGCCATAATTTTTGTTACAAAATTTACAAATATTGGAGGTTGATTTTTGATAAATAAAAGTGACTAAGTATATATTTAGGGAAATATATATTTAGATATTACACTTGTGTGCTACTTGTATACTATGTGTATTAGTTATATTATTTAAGGACTTGAAAATAACATAACTCACCAAAATACCAAAATTGTAATACAAAATATTACCAAGATTTCCAAGAAAACAAATATATAATTTATACCCGAATATTGGACAAACCGAACAAGGACTATGGACTATATAAATATATTCTGGAATTAAACTCATATATATTTTGACAAATGAGTTAAACTGTATTTTGGAAACCAAAGAAACGGAAAATATGATTTTTACAAGAATTACAAGATAGATCATATCAAGTAGGAAATATATTATTTTTGAGTGAAGAAAAGATATATATTTTCTTGAACAATTAAAAAATATATTATCTTTGAAAACAATATATATGTTCTTAAACAAAATAAGAATATCTTATTTTGGGTGAAAATGGAATTATAAATATTTTCTAAGTTAATCTTGATTAATATAGTATTTTTGAGGTTATATGAAAATATTTTATTTTTAGCAAGCAAGTTATAGTTATCTATAATACATTATAAAGCATTTTAGATGTACTGAAATGTAATTTCCTACACAATTTTTAAGACGGCAGACGAAGCAGCAGGAGTTCTTACCCTAATCTTCATCTGTTTCTCCCAAATTTGCCCCCAATTCATTCTCAGTCGCCAAAGAGTCCGAGCAATTATTATATGTACAATAATCAATCAGCTGCAGAACGAATTGGAGTATACGAATCATCAAACCGTAAATGTGAATCATCATGATGAGAGTATACGAATCGCTAAGGTAATCAATTGTATTGAATTGCTCCAGCAATCGTTCCCTTCTCCTCTGTAACAAAAGCATCCCCATCATGAAGATAACTCACGGTGTTCAGATCTAGGGTTTCGTCTCTTCCCTATCTTCTCCGAACTCAGGTTTCTTTTTCTTCACTTGTTATTAACTTGTTATAATTCATGTAATTTTATAGAATATTGTTGGCTTCGCAAGTTACCCCTAATAAATCTCTAAACAATTTTAGCAAGTTGAATTTTATGATCTTCTTTCAATAAATTATTGTATGAAACCATACTCAAAAACTGGCCGAGTTTAGTTTTATTTAAATGTGTTTCAATGATAGAGCTCTAGATGATATGTATAGTCAACATGATGCTGGGAATCCCCACCAATTTGTTGCTGGATTGAACACAATGTCCACTGGCATTGATACTGCCTTTGCTTAAATGAAGGCATTTAACAGTAAATAATGATCATTTGTACCGTTTATAAGTGAACACTTTTCTAATCTGTTGCCTCTGAATAATAATCTGAGATTTTGTTTGACCGTTTGGTGCAGGAGGGGAAGTAATATTGCAGGTTGGATTTTCTTGGTATTATTTTGTTGATCAGGTGTGACCTTATGAATAAACACGATATATCCTTTTGGACATGTGGGTTTTATCTTTTGGTTGCTATACCGAGTGTCGTTATCGTATCGGTATCGTAATGAACTGATGGATAACGACCGAATTCCCACTGTACGATCATCTCTCATCGCACTTCACACACATCGACATGTTTCCAAGTGCCTTTAATTGTATAACCCATAACAGATCTATCAAAGAATGATTATGACATGTCATAAAATACATCGGTACGAATGTTTGATTTTGTTTTCTGCTCTAATTTTGTTGAATCATTGTCTCGTGAACAGGTCATCAGCACCACGATTTAAATCAAGTGACACCAGATCAACATGGAGCCACAAGGGTGCCACCATTAGTGCCAATAAGTGTTACAGGTCATTTTCTGAATCTTGGCTGTTATGGCATTCACCAGTGTCGTATTGTTGTTACTATCCTGACCTCATCCATCTGCACAGTTTTAAACAATTTGACCTGATACCTTTTACTTAGTTTGACCTGATACTTGTTACTTAATTTGTTGTTGGTGCATTTGTAGATAACTCCATTAAGCTTGGGTCTGGTCCATACGTATTTAAAGTAAGCGGTTAGCTTTGTCATCACATTGGTTCTTTGTGCCCACCACCTGGTGAACGACCTCGCTTCTTACAAATGTACATTTACGACGCTAAGGATGAGATTTTACACATACTTATTTTTATTTTATTTTTGAGAAAACTGACTATCCATTTTGGATTTGAATGTTGTAGAAAAATTATTTAGGATATTCGATATAACTAATGAGTTGTTTCCGATCCCATTACCATCACGCGAGAGACCAGTACATTGATTGTAGGCGATATCGTAGCTAAGGTAAGAAATCATTTTGCTTAATTTTCGCTTACATAATGCTTACTGATCCTAATTTTAGTATTAACTCAATTTAAAATTTTAAAAGAATCACAACGGCTTATTCTGTTAACACCAGCCTCAAAAGCATTGACCATTTCTCTTGACACACTGGCTATAACATCAGCAGCCTTTCGTTTTTCAGCCCTAGGTAATAACCACTCAAATTTTAGTTTATGTTATCCCATAGAAAACTACATCTATGCAATACGAACATTCCAAAAGAAACCAATAATTTTTATTATCTACTAAATCTAACCACTCTTCATATACGATCTGAAACAAAAAAAAAGTTAAGATTATCTTCAGCAAAATGATTAACCAAAGATTTAGTTTTTATCATAGCTTATTAGTCTGGTGACGTGTTTGGGTGGTTTGGTTGGGTTACATGATTTATTGCTTTAGTTTTTGTTGTTATTCCTGTTGAAATTTGTAGTGTGAGATGCAAAATCTATTTCGGTGATGAAAGATGGAACTGTTCGTACAACCATTGTCCATTGATACCAGTTGTGTGGTTAGTTTTCCAGATCATATTTTTTGAATCTTGAAATCATAAACCCTAGATACAGCACTAGATGACTTGTTTAAGGTTTGTTCCTAAATTCTTACAGAACTGTTTTGGTTATTCATCTTTGCTTCCCTTGTTTAACGTAAAGATTAAAGAATAGAAGCGGTGGAAATGCATCTTAGAAATATATCTTAACACTGGTGGGTTAATCTTGATGTTTCGGGTTGTTTCGGGTAGTGTACGGGTCAAATCGGTTACCGGTTTTGTTTAAATGTGTCACCGAATAAAAAACAGGTCATGGGTCGGCATGTTATCGGGTTACCCGCGCGTTGCGGCGGAGTCAACAATTTAAGTTGGAAGAAGAGACATAAGAAAAGCATGCCGTGATCAGGCCTGTGTGTACCAGTGTGATTCAAGATAAGTCGGAAGAAGAGGCATGAGAAAAGCATGCCGTGATCAGGTTGTGGTGGTGACTTGATTGAGGTTTCATGAATGGTTGGACATTGATATTGCCCGCTCTGACCCTTTCTCAACTTCACAAACAACCCATTCTAACCCTTCCTCAATTCCAGAACAACCCATTCTAACCCGATTCTAAATTTCCTTGTTTTAATCCAGACCCATCCTTAATTTTACTCAGACTCGAAATGACCCAGGAGGTCACTTTAATGACCCATGATGACCGAAATTAGGTTTACGGGTTACCTTTGCGAGGTATACATTTGACCTATACATTTCTTGAAAAGAAGAAAAAAATGCACCGTCTTGTTGATGTTTTGGAGTGATTTAGGACACCACTATTTATGATCATAAAGTAGTAAGGTACTGATGTGTTGCACTGTGTTCTTATGTATTTTTATAGTTTTTATTAGTTTCGGTGTCATTTTTGGTCGTTTATAGTGTGTACTTATATAATTTGGTATTTTATAGGTGAACTTATGAAAGAGCTTTAACGAACAAGAAACGAGCGTATAGGCAAAGGCGAAGGATAGTGGGCGCTCGGGGGTGCACCCGCCCACCCCAATATTTCGGTTAGAAGTGTACAAGTTCCAATTTTTCGTCTGAAAATTTTAAAATTATATAGGATCTCCCCCCGATTATTTTTCCTAAATTATATATCCTAAATATTTAAAAACTTTGTATATAAATGATGGGTAGTTTGGTAAATATACACTTTGTTTTATTTGGAACTATTATTATTTGACCCGATTTGAATCGAATAGCCAACCCGACCTGACCTGAAACATAGCGATAGGAAAAAAAAATTGGGTCCCATCACTTTACGCCCCCTCGAAACTTTTGGTCAAGCTCCGTCACTGCGTATAGGGTAGTTCAGATTAGAAAATAAAAAATGTTGAGGAAAGATAATTAGGCGTGGCGTAATAGTGATTTGAACCCGCATCGCGTATTGCTTGGAGTATATTCAGTGTGATTCAAGGAGAAAACATTTGTTTGAGAAGCCAAGACCTGTGTTGGGGCTACATGATCGTGCAGGTTGGTTTTGAGTATTTTGAATTTTGATTTGTTTCTATCAACGACTTCAGACCCCGCCCCTTGTCAGACCTTACCGAGGTTCCAATCTTACGTTGTTAGGTCTTGAATCTTATATCTCTAAATTGGAAAATTGGGTGGATCTGATGCAGTGAAGGGTTAAAATAAATACTTATTTGGTACATGCTGGCTTGGCGAGAATTAAACCAATCATAAGTCAAAGATGTTGTAATTGTTGTTATATATAATCCCCCTCAACTACTGTAAGTATCTCTGTGCTATTACCTATTACATTTATTTCAAAATTTGCTACAAGTATCCTAAAATTTAAACCAGCTATGCCTTTAGTGTATTATAATTCCATGTGTGTTGTTAACTAGGCTTGATCCATCTCAACGTGCGGGGTGTTATTACTAATAAACAAACGGAAAATGAGAACAACACTGCAAATTGTTGACTTCGCCGCAACGCGCGGGTTCCCCACTAGTTTTTCTATAAAAGTTTTCTTAAAATACATATATTTTAAGAATACAAATTGGTAATTTTTAGTTGATAAAAAATAATATTCCGGAAAGTTTAATACAAGATTAAGCATAAAATACCATATACAGATACACAAGTACAAGCATACCCGTACTTGGGAAAAATATTTATGAAAGGAATACATAATGAACTAAGTTTAAAATATATTATTTTCACAATATTCCAAATAATTGGAATAAATATCATTTAAGTTAAAATATTCCTATTTTAACTAATACTTATATAATTTGGAATTATATAATGTACGTCCAACTTATAACTCAAAATACGCCAAGAATTCCAAAATAAGTCTTAATGAACAACTAAGACAACGAGTCGTTATACGACCTAAATGTCTAATAAAAAATGGCACGTGTGTAGGTAGTTGTACGACTCGTAGAGGACCTTTGAGTATACGAGACAATAGGACGCAAACTTGTGAGTTCATGTCCCCCTATTCTCTTAACTGTTTTCGGATTTATAACTTTCGGGGGTGAAATACATGTTACATATGTTTCAATGGTATGATTTGGCTATGATATGAACTATTAGATCATGTGAGTATAGGCTGAAACTGAGATGCCAATAACTCTTATAAGAATCATGGACAATGGTTAGATCTAACGGGCATGACCGAGCCCCACTCATGGTCCCTATGTGACCACTTAGAGTGCTGTTGTGTCCCAGTCGAGGTGATTCGGCAACGGTCAAGGGGATTTGACACAGTCAAGGTGATTTGATATAGTCAAGGTGATTTGACACAGTCGAGTGGATTCGACACAGTCGAGGGGATTCGACACAGACAATAGTCTACTCAGATTGAGTACTCCCTATGTTGTCACATACATTAATGTCCTTGCAAAACATTAATTGATCTGTTCATAGACGCTTTTCATACCTGTTTTCAAAGGAATCTATCAAATTTATACAAGTTTATCAGTACTCATACAAAACACATGAACTCGCTTAACTTTTGTTGATGTTTTCAAAATTACATGTATTTCAGGAAGCAAGTTGGATCTTGGGGGCTGGTGTTGTTTCGGGATGTAAATCTCAAGTTTAGATGTCATCCACTTTTGTTGGTTTGTAACCTAACCATAGGCTGTGTTGTTGTTTGAACCTTAAATGGCTGGTGTTTGTAATGTTTTGAAACTTTATGAATGGATGAACATCATGTTTTAATCATATAGTTGTTTATTATAATTGAATGCAATGATATTGAATAAGTCACACATCATACGCTTCCGCAAAAGTCAGGGTGTGATAGTATTGGTGGCCGGGAATGAAGAAGGATATCGCTCTCTACGTTTCGAAATGCTTAACTTTCTCAAAAGTTAAAGCCGAACACCAACGACCCTCTAGCTTACTCGAACAACCCGAAATTCCGATGTGGAAATGGGAGAGTATTGCCATGGACTTCATTATGAAACTCCCTTCATTATGAAACTCCCTCACACTCCATCAGTTCACGATAGCATTTGGGTTATCGTTGACCATCTTAAAAAATCCGCTCACTTGTTACCAATACAAGAAGACTTCAAGGTAGAACGATTAGCACGAATCTATACCGACGAAGTCATTTATCGACATGGGACACCTCGTGACATCATCTCTGACCGCGATGGTCGATTTACCTCACGTCCCTAGGAGACATTCCAAGCCACTATCGGTACAACTCTTAATCTCAGTACCGCATTCCATCCCCAGATCGAGGGTCAGACTAAGTGCACGATTCGCAACCTTGAAGACATGCTTTGTTCGTGTGTTATAGATTTGGTGGTAATTGGGCTTCACATTTACCTTTAGTAGAATTATCATACAATAACAGTTATCACACTAGTATTCAAATGGCACCTTTTGAGGCATTATATGGTAGAAAATGTTGATCGCCTATTGTATGCCACGAGATCAGAGACGCTCAAATCACTGGTCCTAAGTTATTACAAGAAACGACTGACAAGATCCAACAAATAAGAGATAATCTCTTGAAAGCTCGGAGTCGTTAGAAGAGCTACGCCGATAAACGCCGCAAGCCCCTTGAGTTCGAAGTTGGTGATCACGTACTCCTAAAGGTTTCACCTTGGAAGGGGGTGATCTGATTCGGCAAGAAAGGGAAGCTAACGCCACGATACGTGGGTCCCTTTAAGATTCTAGAAAGAATTGGCAAAGTGGCCTACCGACTCAAATTACCAGAGGAACTCAGCAACGTACATCCGACTTTCCACGTCTCAAACCTCAAAAAGTGCCTAGTTGAGGAAAATCTTCATGTACCTCTTAAAGATTTGCAAATAAACGAGACTCTACACTTTGTGGAAAAGCCAGTAGAAATCATGGATCGAGAGACCAAGAAGCTTCGACGCTCTCGCATTCCTATAGTGAAGGTTCACTAGGAAGGCAAACGCGGCGCCGAGTTTACTTGGGAACTCAAAAGTGATATGAAAGCTAAATATCCACAACTCTTTGTTACGCCTGCTCCTTAATTTCGGGACGAAATTTCCTAAAGTAGGGGAGGCTGTAACAACCCGACTTTTCGGATCGTTACCTATCGCTGTTATTTCTTCGTAAACGCTTGTACTCTTGAGATTTGATTAACGCTAAGGGTTAAACTATATTTTTAACACATTTTAAACGCTTATTACAAAGCTTATTCAAATTGCAGTCATCACAGCTATTTTACAACGCTTATCACCTAAACGCTATCGCAACGCAAACTCAACGCAAACTCGAAACGCGGAGTTAATTATATTATGTGTGTTATTTGTGTGATTATTTGTTGAATGTTATGTGGTTATCAACGCAATGCTTATACGCTCACTCGCAACTCGATTAAACACAACGCAACGCTTAACTAACGAACCAAAGTTGGAAAACTAACTCGCGCAAACATGGCCTTCCGTCCGGATGACCATCCGACCAGATGGAGCCATCCGAATGATGCCACTCGCAACCGACTTAACCCTTTGCCCTACCTCTATAAATACCGCCGTACACCTCCATTCAATGACTGTGACACTTCCATCCGCTCCCAAGCTCTCAGACGCGATTCAAGGCTAATTTGTAAGCTTTTTACCTCAAATCTTCGTCAATCTTCATCTCAAATCACTTCTACACCGTCTTCTTCATTAAAATCACACACACACTTAAACTTTTTCTCGAAATCAACTAATTTGGACCTCTTGAAGGTGGTTTCCACTCGTTTTGCTTAGGAAAACTGTGGTGGAGCCCCCTTTAATCAAGATTGGTTCCAGATATGAAGGATTTCCACACTTTTCAACTAAGTTATGAAAGATTTCAACACTTTTTCAACTATTTTGAACTTTTCTTCGATTTCTACACAATATTGATGGAATATGGACTCAATCAGACTCTCGACTCGTTCCTTTGTCGAAAGTCGGCTTGAAAACGGATTTCCACCAAAGAGATGGACCGATTGAAGGGTCAATCATGAAATTTCACCAAGGACAGCCGTTTGCGAGAATGGGCAGCGCCCATCCAGACGAATGAACAAGATCTGGTACTTTTCCGTTGCTTGACACGTCGTCACACCATCTCCGTTAACCAAACCGTTGTTTAAAGAAAAGTTTTACAAAACTTCAACTACAGATCATACGCCCGAATGGCCATCCGTCCGGATGACCATCCGTTCGGATGACCTGACCTTGATAATTTTCCATTGTTTAAACGCTTCTAACTAAACTTCAAATTTTTAACGTTTCGCAAACAAACACAGACCGTTCGCCCATCCGAACGGATGGTCATGTCACACCCCGAAAATATCAGAGCTGGCGTGACTGGACTGGTATCTTCATTGCACAGTGGAAGCAATTAAAGCTAAGACTTCAAGAAAACAAATGCCCACTAAGTACTCGAATCTCCAATGGTTCTCCTATTCCAACCGTGCCATATTTTGAGAAAGTAACCTGAGAAAGAAACATGCGAAAAATCAACATAAAGTTGAGCTAGTTCATACTTTGTTTCGAAAAGATTTAAAACAAATCTTTTTGATAACCGGTTTTAAAGTTGTCGTGTAAATACAGAAAAATCATTTTTCTTGGCTTGATATATATACACTGTGAGCTCCAAATAAACTTGAAAACATTTGTAATCATTGTAAGTATGTAAGTAAGTTTATAAATCCCGGTATGAAATCAACAAGGAAAAACAGATCACCAATGGTTTGCAAGGCCATTGATATGTGTGACGTGATGCAGGTAGCTCAAACCTAGCAAATTTTACACCGGGCTTCCGGCTGTAAGACATAGTCTGTCACACCCCCAAAAATCCACCCGCGGAGTACTACCGCTTGGAGGCGTGACTGACCAGGATCCAGCCACCAATCATATTGAACATGTGAGTTAAAAGATATAAAAGTTTAACCAATACAATTGGTGTCCAAACAAACACATAGTTAAGTTGCAAGCGGAAGCATAAGTCTTAAAACAAAACATAAGTTTAATTGTTTCATAGTTTAACATGGCACACAGTCGTCCATGTCCCACAACGATCCTCCTCCATGCAAGCTCCAGCTTAAGAACCTAAGGACCTGCAAAGCATGTAGTAACGAGTCAACAACTAGTTGAGTGAGTTCACGGTTGGGTGTTCGTTTTAAGTTGTTTCGAAAACAGTTTCCTTTAGCTGGCATCCTGCCATGGGGGTTACCCCATAGTTAAAAACGTGACTTGTTCATTTCCGGTTACTCTGGCAATCCAGCCGTGGGGGCTACCCCGTGTTAGTTATCTGGCATTTCGGCCGTGGGGGCTACCCCATGTATACACTAGACTCGTTACCATATCGACTGCTGACTGTAGTCATGTTTATGTGCCCTGAAACTGTCAATGTCTATCATCATTGACGTGCCCCAGATCCATTAGTTCACGCCCGTCCTCTGCGGCACGGTGTGAGGTTTGTCAGACCTAAATAGCGCTATCTAACTAATGACCCGCTCGCCATTGGCCCGGCGATTAAGTCGATATAAAAATGAGGGACTTCGTGATAGAGTTTTGGTCTAGTACGAGATATCTGTCCGTGAGGACGAGGAATTACATTCCTGAACCTTTGCTGTCCTACCCAAGGAGGACGAGGAACCCTGTTCCTTAACCCCAATTCCCGACCCCTGGGAATCCCATGCTTTGTAGAGGGTGTGAACTCACCTTGGTTTGCTCGGTAGAAACACAGAAAGGTCAAACAAGCAATGTTGTGGCTACTCACGTCCTATCATAGTTGTATCATACAATCAGGTTCGTATTCAAGTAGTGCACGTATGGGCTACACGTTTAATCATGGCAGTTCATCGATATTCACATTCAACAGTAATATATCAGGTCTGTACACTAGGCCCAAGAGTCCGGCCCAAATTAACTAAGTCCGAATTGAGGTGAAAGCCCAAACAGCGTTTATAGTCTCGAGTCGCAACCAGGCGTTTGCGACTCGCAACCGGAGTCGCAACCATGGTTTCGGTCCATGCTGTTTTGGTTACGAGCCGCAACTGGACTCGCAACGGTGGTTTCGAGTCACAAGGTCTGTGCTTGATCAAGTGTGGTTTCGAGTCGCAACCGGGTGTTTGCGACTCGCAATCTGTGTCGCAACCGGGAGGTTTCGACTCGTTGTGCTTGGTTTCGAGTCGCAACTGATGGTTTCGAGTGGACATAAGCTGATTCGGAACAGTGTACTATCCACTAACATTCTGATTTCATGCAGTTTGTACTATCCAACCAAAATCCTTAAACATGTTTCTTGTCTAGCAATTTACTAAAAATGGATCAAACAAATCAGATTTCAAATATTCAACCATGTTCTTATGATATTCAACAAGTTCTTCATGTTCATCAAATATTCAAAACACATTCAACACATATTCGGATATTCATATCTTCATTCAACATTTGTTCATAAGTTCTTGCATTTTCGGACAAGCATCATCAATCCTAAACTAGACAATAAGCTTATCTTGTAACAAAACATTTTGATTTGTAACCTAAGAGCATGCAATCCGTCTTCATAACATGAATAACAATCGAGCATTCCAACAACAAATCCGAATAATATGAGCATCATACACCGATTTCATGAACACCAAGCATTTATGGTTTAAATCACATTGAATCACCAACATCATTAGCTCATCATGCAATCAATCCGAAATGTATAACAAGAATCATTAACCACAAGTATCATGAACACTAACTTAACATCAATGTGTACTATCAAACATGCTCAACCGATTATCATACATCATTATCAACTCAAAACACAATACACATTCGGTTCACAAACATTATCAAGCATACACCATACTAGTTAAGTTCTATCATTCATACCCTTATTAAACAACAACAAACATCATAGATTCACTAACCGGTTGTGAGGTGGTGAAAGATGAAGCTTTGTTTGGTGTGAACAAGCAAGTCCGAGAATCCCTTTGGTGGTCGGTTGGTTGGATCCGAGAAGGAGGAGAAGAAGTATGGTGCTTGGTGTCTAGGGTTTTAGTGTGAGAGAGTGGAGAGTGTGTGTGTCCAAGAAAATGGCAAGGATAGCTAGGTGCATAACATATATACTCGCTTCATGTGGTGCACCCTAATGGGTTTCGGTTGGGTTAAATGGGGTGCGTGGCCCATCCGGCCCAAGTGGTATACTAGTTCACTCGAGACCACATGGTCTCGAGTCGGGTTCATGGGTGTTCGGCTCATATACATACTCGAATACATACACACAAGCATACATGTAACATAACACAAGATCATATAAAGGTTCACTTATCATTCATTAAATCACATAAGTTTAACTATTCACACGTTTAAGCATACAACGAAAGGTTCTAAATTTCGAGTTGTCACATCATCCCCAAGTTGAAAGAAATTTCGTCCCGAAATTTGGTAGGCGCTCACTGAGGAAGCTAGTTAAGTTGTTTGGTTTTCCTGGTTTTCCTGGGGTGTCACATCCACCCCCCGTTGATCTGGAATTTCGTCCCGAAATTCCGTAGCTTCGGCCTCAGTAGTGGGTGTACTGTTTGCGAACAGTTGGGGATACTTTTGTTTCATCTGATCTTCGCGCTCCCAGGTGAACTCTGGGCCGCGACGTGAGTTCCAACGAACTCGAACGAGAGGTATCCTAGTGCTCTTGAGGACCTTAACATCCCGGTCCGTGATCTCGACTGGTTCCTCGACGAATCGTAACTGCTCGTCGATAGTGAGTTCCTTCAAAGGAACTACGTGGGTCTCATCTGACGGACACTTCTTCAGATTCGACACGTGAAAAACGTTGTGAACTGCACCGAGTTCTGCTGGTAAGTTTAGTCTGTAGGCCACCCTGCCTATTTTCTCAATGACCTCGAAAGGTCCAACGTATCGTGGGTTAAGTTTGCCGCGTTTGCCAAAACGAACCACACCCTTCCAGGGTGAAACTTTGAGTAGTACCCGCTCCCCAACCTGGAGCTCAAGTGGTTTCCTGCCCATGTCGACGTAAACTTTCTGACGTTCACGAGCGGCCGTCATGCGTTTTCGTATCTGAGCGATTTGCTCGGTTGTATCTACCACATATTCTGGGCCAGTGATCTGACTTTCTCCCACCTCTGCCCAGCAAAGGGGAGACCGGCATTTACGTCCGTACAATGCCTCAAACGGAGCAGCTCCAATGCTGGTGTGGTAGCTGTTATTGTACGAGAATTCCACAAGTGGCAGGTGCTTTTCCCAGCGGTTGCCAAAGTCGATTACACATGCACGAAGCATGTCTTCTAAGGTTTGAATAGTGCGCTCGGACTGCCCGTCCGTCTGAGGATGGTACGCTGTGCTCATGTCTAATCGTGAGCCAAAGGATTTGTGCATTGCTTGCCACAGCTCAGAAGTAAAACGTGCATCTCGATCCGAGATGATGGAGGTGGGCACCCCGTGCCTCGAAACAATTTCCTTGATGTATATTTCTGCAAGAGTGGAGAACTTATCCGTCTCCTTGATAGCCAAGAAGTGTGCAGATTTCGTGAGTCGATCCACGATCACCCAAATAGTATCGTTCCCGCACTGGGATCTAGGTAGGCCAGTAACAAAATCCATGGAAATTTGCTCCCATTTCCATTGAGGTATCTCTGGTTGTTGGAGCAGGCCTGATGGTTTCTGGTATTCCGACTTGACTCTCGCACAAGTCAAACATTTACTGACGTAGGTCGCTATGTGGGCCTTCATGCTAGGCCACCAGTACGTAGTTTTGATATCATGATACATCTTATCTGATCCAGGGTGTACTGAGTAGCGAGACTTGTGTGCTTCATCCATCACAAGCCCTCGTAGGTTGCCATAGAGTGGGACCCAAACGCGTCCCGTTACGTAGTAAGCACCGTCTTCCTTCTGTTCTAATCGTTGCCTTGATCCGCGTAGGGCTTCAGCCCTGACGTTTTCTGGTTTCAATGCTTCTATCTGAGCAGCTCGTATTTGGGAAGGAAGGCTAGAGTGGATCGTGAGTTGTAAAGCTCGCACGCGCTTAGGTACAGTGTCCTTCCGACTGAGGGCGTCAGCCACAACATTGGCCTTGCCCGGGTGATACCTGATTGAGCACTCGTAGTCATTCAGAAGTTCGACCCATCGTCGTTGTCGCATATTCAGTTCCTTCTGCTTGAAGATATGCTCGAGGCTCCTGTGGTCGGTGTAGATGGCGCACTTGGTACCATACAGGTAATGCCGCCATAACTTAAGTGCAAAAACAACAGCTCCCAGCTCTAAATCGTGCGTCGTGTAGTTCTTTTCATGAACCTTGAGTTGACGTGAGGCGTAGGCTATAACTTTATCTCGTTGCATCAACACGCAACCAAGACCTTGAATTGATGCGTCGCAGTAGACCACAAAGTCGTCTGTGCCTTCCGGCAAGGAAAGGATAGGTGCGCTACAAAGTCTATCCTTTAGGTGCTGAAATGCCAACTCCTGTGCGTTTCCCCAGCGATAAACAACGCCCTTCTGCGTTAGTGACGTGAGAGGCTGTGCAATCTTAGAAAAATCCTTTATGAATCTCCGGTAGTATCCCGCCAAACCCAAGAATTGGCGAATTTCCTTTGGTGTACGAGGTGCAGGCCAGTTCTTTATCGAGTCTATCTTGGATGGATCAACGTGAATCCCATCCTTGTTTACCACGTGGCCTAGGAAATGGACTTCTCGAAGCCAGAAGTCGCATTTCGAGAACTTTGCATAAAGCTGTTCTGTTCGAAGGAGTTCCAAAATAAGTCGCAGATGCTGCTCGTGTTCCTCCCGACTTTTAGAGTAGATCAGGATGTCGTCGATGAAGACTATAACAAACTTGTCCAGGTAAGGCTTGCACACTCGGTTCATCAAGTCCATGAAAACCGCAGGTGCGTTTGTCATCCCAAAAGGCATGACCAAAAACTCATAGTGCCCGTATCGAGTTCTGAAAGCTGTCTTGGAGACGTCCTCTTCCCGGACTCTCAGCTGGTGATAACCCGATCTCAAATCGATCTTCGAATAGTAGCTCGATCCTTGCAGCTGGTCGAATAAGTCGTCGATACGCGGTAGAGGATAACGGTTCTTCACCGTCACCTTGTTGAGTTCCCTGTAGTCGATGCACATTCTGAAAGTACCGTCTTTCTTCTTCACAAATAATACTGGAGCTCCCCAGGGCGATGAGCTAGGACGAATAAAACCCTTATCCAGGAGCTCTTGTAGTTGCGTGGAGAGTTCCTTCAACTCTGATGGGGCTAAACAATAAGGTGCACGAGCTATAGGCGCAGCTCCAGGAGCTAGTTCAATCTGAAACTCGACTTGGCGATGAGGCGGAAGACCAGGTAATTCCTCAGGAAATACCTCAGGATAGTCGCGTACAACTGGAAAATCTTCTATCTTCTTCTCTTTCTCCGTGGTGTCAGTAATAAGAGCCAAAATAGCAGTGTGGCCCTTTCGCAAGTACTTTTGGGCCTTAAGGAGAGAAATGACGTTCTCAACAGCACTCCTCTTGTCGCCATGAATCATGAGAGGTTCACCATCGGGACCTGGAATACGGACAACTTTCTCGTTGCAAAGAATCTCTGCGCGGTGTTGGGATAACCAATCCATCCCAACGACAACGTCGAAACTACCCAAGACAATAGGAATGAGGTCGATAGGGAAGGTCTGATCAGCGAGACTGAGTTTACAACCCTTGACTATGTGTGTGGCTTCTAAGCTCTTACCATTTGCTAGCTCTACGGTGTGCTTGTTGTTCAAAGGTGTTGGAATACGCTTAAGCATTCGACTAACTTCTAGCGACACGTAGCTAGTATCGGCACCCGAATCAAATAAAACTGAAACATAAAAGTCGTCGAGAAGGAACTTACCCGCCACAACATTGGGGTCATTCCTTGCTTCACCTTGGCCGATCACAAACATCCGCCCCCTGGCGCCATTGTTGTTGTTGTTCCCATTGTTACCATTCCCCTGATTGTTGTTATTGTTGTTGTTGTTGTTCTGGTTCCTGTTCAGCTGGGGACAGTCTCTCTTGAAGTGGCCCTCAGCTCCACACTGAAAGCACCCTTTGTTGTCACCTTGCTGCTGCTGCTGGCGCTGGTTCTGTTGAGCTTGCTGACGATTCTGATTGGCGGGGTATAAGCTCCTGCAATCCTTTGCAGCGTGACCAGGCTTGTTGCACCGATGACAGTTGCCCCTGGTGCATGGCCCGCTGTGGTGCAGGCTGCAGCGATTGCATTTGGGATGATTTCCTTTGTATCCACCACCAGACGATTGCTGATTAGGGCTCTTGTAGTCCTCAGTCTTTCTCTGCTGAGACTGGGACTGAACAGAAGTCGAACCCTTACTTGAAGTTCCATCCCACTTCCGTTTGTTGTCACTAGAGGTACCAGTAGTAGTTGCAGCGCCAATGCGTTTTGGTAACTTGTTCTGCTCCACCGCTTGATCCGTGAGACGGTGAGCCAACTGAACGGTTTGCTGATAGGTGGCGAGGTTCGCTGAAGTCACATGACTTTGGATTTCCGGCACTAAGCCCTGAAGGAACAGTTCGATGCGTTTGATGGGAGGATCCACCATAGTAGGGCACAGAATTGCCAATTCGTTCGACCTTTTCACATAAGCTTCAATTTCCGACCCCGTCATCTTGAGGTTGAAGAACTCCACTTCCAGTTTGTGAATCTCATCACGACTACAGTATTCCTCTTTGATCATTTCCTTAAAAGTTTCCCATGGGGTGGCGTTGGCAGCAACCAACCCTAGCATTTGAACTTGAGCGTTCCACCATGTGAGGGCTAAACCCTCGAGAGTACCAGTAGCGTACTTCACCCTGCGCGCCTCAGGGCATTCGCACATTTCGAACACAGATTCCAGCTTCTCAAACCAGAGCAGGAGACCTACTGCTCCTTCAGTGCCGCTAAAAGTAGTTGGTCGGCAGTCCATGAAAGTCTTAAAAGTGCACACGGGTGGTTGAACATGCTGACCTATCGTAGGTGAAAGAAAAGACAGAGTTTAACACAAAGGTTAGTTCACGAGAGTAGGATCCTAAAGATCCTAGAATGAGTTCGGACTGCAGGATATACCTCCTGCGTGTGCAGCTGCAAGTGCTGCGGCAACTCGTTCGTTAATCAGAGTCGTCAACTGGGCTTGTGTCATGTTAACGCGTCCAGACATGATCTTCACATCAAGAAGAACGTGAGTGAGAGGGGTTCGCGAAAGTACGATGTCAGAAGTGAGCAAGTGCACACGTGTTCAAGCAACAATAGTTATACTAACCAAGCATACCATAAGCAGTGTACTATGTAACTAACAAGTAGGCAATATATACACAGATCATATCACCTAGAGTGTCGAGCCTTGCATGTGGAGTGAAGCATCGTTGTGGACCGTTGAGCACTGTACAGGTTATAGTCTGGTTTTAACAAAAACGTTTTCCCCTTTATTAAAACCAAGTTCTCTATAACCAATGGCTCTGATACCAATCTGTCACACCCCCAAAAATCCACCCGCGGAGTACTACCGCTTGGAGGCGTGACTGACCAGGATCCAGCCACCAATCATATTGAACATGCGAGTTAAAAGATATAAAAGTTTAACCAATACAATTGGTGTCCAAACAAACACATAGTTAAGTTGCAAGCGGAAGCATAAGTCTTAAAACAAAACATAAGTTTAATTGTTTCATAGTTTAACATGGCACACAGTCGTCCATGTCCCACAACGATCCTCCTCCATGCAAGCTCCAGCTTAAGAACCTAAGGACCTGCAAAGCATGTAGTAACGAGTCAACAACTAGTTGAGTGAGTTCACGGTTGGGTGTTCGTTTTAAGTTGTTTCGAAAACAGTTTCCTTTAGCTGGCATCCTGCCGTGGGGGTTACCCCATAGTTAAAAACGTGACTTGTTCATTTCCGGTTACTCTGGCAATCCAGCCGTGGGGGCTACCCCGTGTTAGTTATCTGGCATTTCGGCCGTGGGGGCTACCCCATGTATACACTAGACTCGTTACCATATCGAATGCTGACTGTAGTCATGTTTATGTGCCCTGAAACTGTCAATGTCTATCATCATTGACGTGCCCCAGATCCATTAGTTCACGCCCGTCCTCTGCGGCACGGTGTGAGGTTTGTCAGACCTAAATAGCGCTATCTAACTAATGACCCGCTCGCCATTGGCCCGGCGATTAAGTCGATATAAAAATGAGGGACTTCGTGATAGAGTTTTGGTCTAGTACGAGATATCTGTCCGTGAGGACGAGGAATTACATTCCTGAACCTTTGCTGTCCTACCCAAGGAGGACGAGGAACCCTATTCCTTAACCCCAATTCCCGACCCCTGGGAATCCCATGCTTTGTAGAGGGTGTGAACTCACCTTGGTTTGCTCGGTAGAAACACAGAAAGGTCAAACAAGCAATGTTGTGGCTACTCACGTCCTATCATAGTTGTATCATACAATCAGGTTCGTATTCAAGTAGTGCACGTATGGGCTACACGTTTAATCATGGCAGTTCATCGATATTCACATTCAACAGTAATATATCAGGTCTGTACACTAGGCCCAAGAGTCCGGCCCAAATTAACTAAGTCCGAATTGAGGTGAAAGCCCAAACAGCGTTTATAGTCTCGAGTCGCAACCAGGCGTTTGCGACTCGCAACCGGAGTCGCAACCATGGTTTCGGTCCATGCTGTTTTGGTTACGAGCCGCAACTGGACTCGCAACGGTGGTTTCGAGTCACAAGGTCTGTGCTTGATCAAGTGTGGTTTCGAGTCGCAACCGGGTGTTTGCGACTCGCAATCTGTGTCGCAACCGGGAGGTTTCGACTCGTTGTGCTTGGTTTCGAGTCGCAACTGATGGTTTCGAGTGGACATAAGCTGATTCGGAACAGTGTACTATCCACTAACATTCTGATTTCATGCAGTTTGTACTATCCAACCAAAATCCTTAAACATGTTTCTTGTCTAGCAATTTACTAAAAATGGATCAAACAAATCAGATTTCAAATATTCAACCATGTTCTTATGATATTCAACAAGTTCTTCATGTTCATCAAATATTCAAAACACATTCAACACATATTCGGATATTCATATCTTCATTCAACATTTGTTCATAAGTTCTTGCATTTTCGGACAAGCATCATCAATCCTAAACTAGACAACAAGCTTATCTTGTAACAAAACATTTTGATTTGTAACCTAAGAGCATGCAATCCGTCTTCATAACATGAATAACAATCGAGCATTCCAACAACAAATCCGAATAATATGAGCATCATACACCGATTTCATGAACACCAAGCATTTATGGTTTAAATCACATTGAATCACCAACATCATTAGCTCATCATGCAATCAATCCGAAATGTATAACAAGAATCATTAACCACAAGTATCATGAACACTAACTTAACATCAATGTGTACTATCAAACATGCTCAACCGATTATCATACATCATTATCAACTCAAAACACAATACACATTCGGTTCACAAACATTATCAAGCATACACCACACTAGTTAAGTTCTATCATTCATACCCTTATTAAACAACAACAAACATCATAGATTCACTAACCGGTTGTGAGGTGGTGAAAGATGAAGCTTTGTTTGGTGTGAACAAGCAAGTCCGAGAATCCCTTTGGTGGTCGGTTGGTTGGATCCGAGAAGGAGGAGAAGAAGTATGGTGCTTGGTGTCTAGGGTTTTAGTGTGAGAGAGTGGAGAGTGTGTGTGTCCAAGAAAATGGCAAGGATAGCTAGGTGCATAACATATATACTCGCTTCATGTGGTGCACCCTAATGGGTTTCGGTTGGGTTAAATGGGGTGCGTGGCCCATCCGGCCCAAGTGGTATACTAGTTCACTCGAGACCACATGGTCTCGAGTCGGGTTCATGGGTGTTCGGCTCATATACATACTCGAATACATACACACAAGCATACATGTAACATAACACAAGATCATATAAAGGTTCACTTATCATTCATTAAATCACATAAGTTTAACTATTCACACGTTTAAGCATACAACGAAAGGTTCTAAATTTCGAGTTGTCACATAGTCTACCCATGGGCCAATCCTGGTCCAACATGGTCGGGGCTCGCTACACCCAAATAGATCTATCACTCATGTCCCTCGATCTTACAACGAGGATTGATGGCCTTAAGCGTTATGCTAATGTGCGTGAAGTGTGTTATGGTTTTAATGTTTATTTTAAGCCCTTTTACACTTTCTTTAGCCAAGTTTTAAATTTATAAAACATGATATTTACTAACACTAAACACACATATGGGCAAGTGCACCCATCGTGAGCGTAGTATAGTGTTGGTAAGATACCGAGGTCGTCCAAGGACACAAGAGCTTTTAGTACCGGTTTATCCTCAACGTCTAATCAAATCAAAAGTTTAGAAAAATGTTTTAAACTAAGAAAAATAAAAACTAACTAAAATGCTGAAAAATAAAAATAAAAGAAAAAACAGATAGACAAGATGAATCACTTGGCTCCGACTCGTGTTTAGTGTAACCTTTGATTATTTCTGCACTTTTGCACTATTTAAGAGATTATCTTAGTTATTGTAGTAGGCCCCTCTTTTGGAGGTGACGTTACCCTCAACCCAGTAGTTTGAGTCAGCAAGGATACAATCCTAAAGGGTCGGATTATTGAAAGATAATTAATTAAGTTATTAGTGCATAATGTGGTAGGCCCCTCTTTTGAAGGTGACGTTACCCTCGGCTAAGTAGTCTGAGTCAGCAGGGATACAGTCCTAAGTAGCCGGGTTAAAGTATTAATAGTAGTTTAACTTATGAGGGGATCAAAGAGTTTGGACCCCCGCCATCCAATACCGTTAAATATTGAAGGAGGTCCTACTAAATTTGACCCAGGTCCTTTGCAGGATCTATACACTGAACAATGGCAAGACTCTTACCAAACCGTTCCCTTAACCCCCGACCAGGTAGCCAACATACCTCCATATAGACCGTGGAGATATGAATGGTGAAAATCCTTTATTTTATATAGACAGTAAAATAATGCCAAGACACCACGGACAAACGATAAGGAAGAATCATCTTCAACATAAGAAACTAGTTATTAAAGTCATTAATACATAACCAATTAAAAAGTGCGAAAAGATTAAAAATAAAAAGTATTACACTAGACACTTTGTCTTCACCAAGTGATGTAAGAGACTTAGGCAAACATGACCTTAATTGTCAAGAACTCTTATGATCAATCTTGGATCCCGAGACGACTAACACACTCTATGATGGACAATGGATGATGGTGGTGGATGATGGTGTTATGGTGGTGGTGGGTGGTGGGTGAAGTGTGAGAGAGGTGGTGTGCCAAGGGATGGTTTGAGCTTGAGCCAAGCACTCCTATTTATAGGCTGAACAGAACCTCGGGCACGGCCCCGTGTCCAGTGGGCACGGCCCCGTGTCCACATCCTTCTCTTTCTTCATTAATTGCTTTTGTCTTTATTAGTTGACCACGGCCCCATGTCCGCTGAGCACGACCCCGTGTGCAGAAGCATATCTGTACTATCAAGATTTGCCTGGATTCTGCGAATCTTATAGTTGACCATGACCCTGTGTCCGCTGAGCACGGCCCCGTGGTGGGCGATGGAAGCTTCTACAACTTTGTCTTTTATGCTGACACTTGGGCATGCCCCTGTGCTCACTGAGCACGGGGCGTGTTCAACCTTCTGTTCTCTTGTTTTGCTTTTCTTGGGAAAATGCTTTCGGGGAGGTCGGGCATGCCACGTTTATTCCTTTTCTTGTATTTATGTTAGATTTAGCTATCGTTTTGCTTCTTTTGATAATTTGAGCTCATTTAATCCTGAAAATACAAAAGGAAGACAAAAGCACACTTTTTCCAACATTAGTACTAAAAAAGGGTTAGTTTTATGCCACAATTTGTGACACCTGTGTCACTTCAACCATCAAACAAATGCCAAACCAATTAAATATTGTATTTCATACTTGGGATTTGTAAAAATATGTGTATCGTTTGCACATATCAACACTTGTTCGATTTCAAGCTTTAAATCGCTTTCTGGAGGATTATACGCGCTTATGCGCATTCCGTCGTAATTAAGCGAACATCGCGTTCGTACGACCAAACGAACCGACATCCGAGATATTTTTGAGCACATTTTAAGTTCCCTATACTTTACTTCATTTTAGAACTTTGAAATGGGGTTAACGGGCCTTAAACGCGTCGGAAATGACCTTATAACACAGCAGGGACCAAAACTGTAAATCTGCCAAACTGGCCCTTGCGCACCTCAATAATGGGAGTGTTGCGGTGCGCAAGCAGGGGCCAGATGCAGCAAAACATTTTTCTCAGCTGTTAACTGCCCTTAAACACTCCCCAAAGGCCAAGTGCCACATGTTAATCTCTTGTGGTGGCCAAAATCAGTTACCACAACATTCCGACAAGTGTACGGGCTAGATCATTCCTTCTTCTCCAAGAAACGATCCTAACGGTGAACCGAAAACTATAAATACCCACCTCCACCCTTCACTTTTCCTCACAAGAATCTGATCTAATGTGCTCTAAGTTGAAACCTTTGTTTCATACCTGAGCTATTTTGATCTAGATTATCATTCGGGGACCCTTTGTAAGTGTTCCTTCGTTCTTTTATTGTTTTTTCGAGTCCGAAAGTCAAACTTTGTTTGACTTTCTGCGTTGACCAGTTTATGGTCAATGCAAAGTTCGTTCGAACTTCGCAACATGATTGTAATCACGATGGTTATAGTCCCTTGTGACTATGCCTACTGATTACCACGTTGTCTAGGGTCGTAAGGGTAAGCGATCTAATAAATCGCTTATACCTTCGAACCCGACCCATTTGGTCGATCATTAGGATCCGACCAAACACATTAGGTGACCATAGCATATAGGGAATAACCTTCCGAGGTTATACCTTATGGTCGTTTCGTTTAAGTAGTTGTATGATAGGTGGTTTATATGTCTTAGGTAAATTACCAAAATACCCCTTTGATGCCAAAATTCATTTTAAACTTATGTAACATAACTTTTGACATCTAAACTGATTTGACAACAATATTAGACATGTTAAGGCATATGTTACTTGTCATAGGACTAGTTAGGCGGTCCAAACGCGTTCTACGCGAACGACGCGTTAAAGTAGCATAAGCTTCCTAAACGGGTCGTAATGGGTCGTAAGCACTTAGGTTAGGTTTCATTTAGTATGTAGGCTTTGATAAACCATATGACACGAGTCTCCATACTCATTTGGTTTACGAACCCTCATTCTATCTAATCCTCCGATTTAGGTCCGGTTTATTAACATAGTTACCTATATTAGGTGCCATTTGATATTCGTGATCTCTAGCAACTCAAGGACTACTAAGCAATCTCAAGTGAGTACATAGACCCCTCTTTTACTGTTTTCCAAACATTTTGGGGTGGAACACATGTGCCTACTTATTACTTTCATGCTTTCACATCATATACCTGCTATGTTCATTAGTACATTTATAGTACATGATTTCATTACATTTTATGCTATGTATGCCCATTGTGTGCGTACTTAGTACATTGCCTTACATTACATGCTATGTATGCCCATTGTGTGCGTACTTAGTACATTGCCCTACATTACATGCTATGTATGCCCATTGTGTGCGTACTTAGTACATTGCCTTACATTACATGCTATGTATGCCCATTGTGTGCGTACTTAGTACATTGCCTTACATTACATGCTATGTATGCCCATTGTGTGCGTACTTAGTACATTGCCTTACATTACATGCTATGTATGCCCATTGTGTGCGTACTTAGTACATTGTTTTACATTACATTTTATGCTATGTATGCCCATTGTGTGCGTACTTAGTACATTGTTATACATTACACTTTATGCTATGTATGTCTTTTGTTGCATACTTAGTACATTTGTTATTCATCATATGCTTACATTTTGGATACACATTACATGATTTACATTAGACATGAACATTTTACTTTGGGAGTTTAGTTTGAGTAAGTGATTAAGTAATGAGGCGTGTGTAATATGATACAAGCATGGTGGATACGCCGCTGGTACTTCCTATATATAAGTGTTTGCATGGTATTACGTATCGTAGCGTTATTTGAATCATTTCAATTTGAGACATATAACATTTTATACAAATAACATACTTTTCACAAGACATTGATTTACAAACAACTTATCTTATACAAACTCATTTTACATGGTTATTCATTTAACCATACATTATTCTCTTATTTACCATATCATCTGATCTTATCGTTTTTCAAATGATTTACAAGACAAAGCACATTACAAGGTTCATGACTAAACATTTTCTCAAACATAAGTCATGAATCCTATTTTCTCAAAACCTATGTATCTCACAGGCATTTTTATGCTGACGTACCTATTTTCACATGTGTTTTCAGGAGATGATGCATAGGACTTATCAAGACATACTTAGGCGGACCTGTGCCTTAGTGACTTAAAACGAGACAAAAACTAGTTAATTTATGATATGTACTCTTTGGTTCTTGTTTAAAACTATGTAAACTTTAATGTTTGTTTAATAAAACGAAACTTCAATTGCCATGGATTTGAAACAATTAATTCTGTTACAGCACTCCCCGATGTTTCCGCCACGTTACGTTGTCTCACGTGGTCGGGGTGTGACAGAAAAGATGGTATCAGAGCCAATGGTTATAGGGAATTAGGTTATTAGTAATGCTTTGACCTAGTCTATAACCTTCCTAGGACCCTAACGCGAGTTTACTTGCGTTTAGTCATAAAACAATACCGTCACCTATCCTTAGGCGACGACCACAACAAGAACATAAATTTCAAAACCGCTTTGAAAACTAATCATCCGTTCTAGGATGATTGATTACTAGGTTTTGAACCCTCTGTTATAAGGTTTTGAACCCCTTTGAGTTTTCGAAACTCTCGTCAAAGTTTCGGGTCCTAAATAGTGTGAACACGTGCAAACTGGAAGAGTGGATGCCTGTACCCTGGGTTTTCTGTCTAAGGCTAGAGTGTTCGTACAAATCCACATAATCGGACCAGTCACTCTTACCTGGGAACTCTTGGGGTGAGTGTCCACTTATAGGCGAGCATGTCTTCGCGATACATTATGAGGATCTATTTGCTTTGACTCAGCCTTTGTGTTGTTTGTTTGCTTCGTGGTTCAAACAAATGACCATCACCCGTGGTTTTGGTCGGTAATTGTAACATCCTATTCTTACCCAATGCCATTTCATTTGTTTTCTCTCTTGTTTCCCCTTTTTTTTAGAATGCCTCCTCGACGCGAAAATCCGGTATCTATTGAAGAGCTGGTAGCTGTCATTACACAGCAAATGACTGCTGCAATCCCGAACATCGTTGCTCAATGTCACCAAGCTCTTAACAACAATAATGCCCCCTGCAATTTCAAGACGTTCAACTCGGCTAAGCCATCAAAGTTTTCTGGGTCTCAAGGAGCGACTGCACTTCTGCAATGGTTCGAGAGTTTAGAGAGCACCTTTAGACATGTTCAATGTCCAAATGAGTGAAAGGTAGATTTCGCATCTAGTGTCTTTGAGAAACGAGCTTTGACATGGTGGAACGGTGTGATGAGAGATAGGGGTGCCGAAGTGGCACTGGCTCAAACGTGGGAAGAACTTAGAGCACTAATGATGAAGGAATTCTGTCCTCATCACGAGATCAGGGCCTTGGAAAGGGAATTCGACGATCTTAAGCAAGACAGCGGCAAACATCGAGCATACACTGATCGATATGAGGAGCTGAGCCTGTTGTGTCCTACCATGGTTACGCCTTTGGATAAGGCGATCGAAAAATACATTGATGGTCTCCCTGACTCAGTTCAGGACATTGTTACTGGTAGTAACCCCACTACGGTTAGGCAGGCCATTGAGCTATCTGCAACCTTGACTGAATCTCAGATCAGGAAACGTAAACTTTTTCGAAAGGGTGACAAGAAGCCAATCGAGGAATCAAAGACCATGGATGAACAGAATGGATCCCCTAAGCGGTCAAAGAAGCGAAAGGCTTCTCAGAACTTCGCCATGGTTACTCACAATGATCAAGCCGTCCCCAACCAACCAGCTCAACCCCCTGCTAGGAAGCCATACAATGGAACTTCACCCTTGTGCAACCAATGTAACCTTCATCATCATACTAGTGTGAAGTGTCGCGAATGCCAAATTTGTGGACTTAAAGGTCATACAGCAAAAGTTTGCCGAGCTGCAGTTGCACCAAATCAAGCTGGCAACAATCCTGCTCAAGCTCGCTTTCCACTAGGTTCTTGCTACAATTGTGGTGAGATGGGTCATTTCCGAAGAAATTGCCCAAAGCTTGCTGATGCAAATCCAGCACAGGGGCATCTGACCGACTAGAAGACAACACCCTTTAGAAATAATCATGTCTTATGTATTATTTTCTTTTGTTGTCAAGGTCCATGAAACAGTTGTATTCATTGTTTATAAATAAATCTTTTATTTACATTGCAATGTATTTATGTGGTTGTATGTATAAACAACATATCCCCCACAATACCGACAATCAAGGAATCGTATTCCTTGAAAAGAAAACTACCCCTAAAGTTTTTTTTTCCATTTTATTATCTCTTGCGTTTTCCATGAAATTCCTAAGTACCCGTTTCCTCTAAGGAAACAAAGTACAAAGCGCAAGTTACAACACTGGACGAATACCCAAAGTGCCACTATAAATCCTTAATAGGGTACCTAAGGGTATTTTCGTAAATCCTAAAATTGTTGTGTTCCTTAATTCGAATATTACGTTTCTTTGAAAACGAAATCGAATTTTTGGGAGATCTTCCTATCTTTTCAGATAGATCCCAGAGGACATTGAAGTCCATCGACTAGTTTCCATATCCATTTTCAATCGATAACAAGTTAATAACAAATTAATAACCAAGTTAATCAACTATGTGATTATGTGCTCATGTGTTTCCTTTTTGTGTAATCCAAGTTTTGTTATCCAAATCCTCGTAGAATCTTCCATATCTTCGTATAAGGGATTCATAGTAGGATATCCAAAGGTACAATATTAAATCCTCAATGGGCTTTTACGTAATAGTAAAGACCCTTGGATTATATTGTACTATTCCATAATTAGACCCCTTGAGTGGTCTAGTTAAACAGATTGATCCAAAAATCTGGTTAGGAATATCATGTGATGAGATAGCTGAAAAGACTCCTTGGTGGTCTAATTAAAGAGATCATTTGTCGATCTAATTAAAAGGACCCTATGATAGTCTAGTCACACTCATCACAGGTTTGATTTTTCTTCCCCTTCACATTACAAAACAAATTGTGCGGACTGTGCAAGGAATTGCGTAATTACGGATGCATACATAATTATGGAATTCAGTGCACAGAAACCACAGCAAGTTTGGTCGTGTGCCTAGAAATGACTCATTCCGTTCATTTTCGTTCCTGAAGAAATTGTAGAAAATGACTCATTCCGTTCATTTTCGTTCCTGAAGAAATTGTAGAAAATGACTCATTCCGTTCATTTTCGTTTCTGAAGAAATTGTGGAAAATGACTTATTCCGTTCATTTTCGTTCCTGAAGAAATTGTAGAAAATGACTCATTCCGTTCATTTTCGTTCCTGAAGAAATTGTAGAAAATGACTCATTCCGTTCATTTTCGTTTCTGAAGAAATTGTGGAAAATGACTCATTCCGTTCATTTTCGTTCCTGAAGAAATTGTAGAAAATGACTCATTCCGTTCATTTTTCGTTCCTGAAGAAATTGTAGAAGATGACTAATTTCGTTCATTTTCGTTCCTGAAGAAATTGTGGAAAATGACTCATTCCGTTCATTTTCGTTCCTGAAGAAATTGTAGAAAATGACTCATTCCGTTCATTTTCGTTTCTGAAGAAATTGTGGAAAATGACTCATTCCGTTCATTTTCGTTCCTGAAGAAATTGTAGAAAATGACTCATTCCGTTCATTTTCGTTCCTGAAGAAATTATGGAAAATGACTCATTCCGTTCATTTTTGTTTCTGGAGGAATTGTGGAAAATGACTCATTCCGTTCATTTTCGTTTCTGAAGGATACCCATTAAGGAAAATGACTCATTCCGTGCATTTTTCGTTTCTGAAAATTGTCCATCGAAGGAAAATAAATATCCCTGATTCTTCCTTCATTTCCATTTCTGAAAATGTTCGTTAAAGAGGAATATCAGGATATGCCTTATCCTTGATGTTATTTAACACAAAGTCACAGACATGCTCCTACAAATAAATTTTGGGACGAAATTTCCTAAAGTAGGGGAGACTATGACACCTGTGTCACTACAACCATCAAACAAATTCCAAACCAATGAAATATTGTATTTCATACTTGGGATTTGTAAAAATATGTGTATCGTTTGCACATATCAACACTTGTTTGATTTCAAGCTTTAAATCGCTTTCTGGAGGATTATACGCGCTCTAATGCGAAGATATAACCAGTTTAATGCAACGAACACTTCGGAATAGTGAAATAGGCTTAACATACCTTAAATAACCTTTACATAACTTAGAAATAAGTTTTGGATGGTTTGGTATGCCGAAATCAAGTTAAATCGCTTACAGGGACTAAAGTTGACAAACTGCGAAAGTATGCCAATTTGAACTATAACAGACATTTCGGAACATGACCATAAGTTAAACATACCATAAATATCCTTTACATAGCTTAGAAATAGGCTTTGAGGTGTTCGGTGTGCTAAAATAAACTTTTGGGTCATTCAGGGACTAAAAGTGTCAAAAAGTGCACAAGTTTGCATTTTCGCGCATAACTTACGTTCTGAATACATCCGGACATCCAAAAATTTATGTAAGCACTAAAATATTTTAATTTAGTGTTTGGCATAAGAAAAATCCATTCGTCACGCCATTTGGATCGTTCTTCGCGCTTATGCGCATTCCGTCGTAATTAAGAGAACATCGCGTTCGTACGACCAAACGAACCGACATCCGAGATATTTTTGAGCACATTTTAAGTTCCCCATACTTTAACTTCATTTTAGAACTTTGAAATGGGGTTAACGGGCCTTAAACGCGTCGGAAATGACCTTATAACACAGCAGGGACCAAAACTGTAAATCTGCCAAACTGGTCCTTGCGCACCTCAACAATGGGAGTGTTGCGGTGCGCAAGCAGGGGCCAGATGCAGCAAAACGTTTTTCTCAGCTGTTAACTGCCCTTAAACACTCCCCAAAGGCCAAGTGCCACATGTTAATCTCTTGTGGTGGCCAAAATCAGTTACCACAACATTCCGACAAGTGTACGGGCTAGATCATTCCCTCTTCTCCAAGAAACGATCCTAATGGTGAACCGAAAACTATAAATACCCACCTCCACCCTTCACTTTTCCTCACAAGAATCTGATCTAATGTGCTCTAAGTTGAAACCTTTGTTTCATACCTGAGCTATTTTGATCTAGACTAGCATTCGGGGACACTTTGTAAGTGTTCCTTCGTTCTTTTATTGTTTTTTCGAGTTCGAAAGTCAAACTTTGTTTGACTTTCTGCGTTGACCAGTTTATGGTCAATAACGTGATTGTAATCACGATGGTTATAGTCCCTTGTGACTATGCCTACTGATTACCACGTTGTCTAGGGTCGTAAGGTAAGCGATCTAATAAATCGCTTATACCTTCGAACCCAACCCATTTGGTCGATCATTAGGATCCGACCAAACACATCAGGTGACCATAGCATATAGGGAATAACCTTCCGAGGTTATACCTTATGGTCGCTTCGTTTAAGTAGTTGTATGATAGGTAGTTTATATGCCTTAGGTAAATTACCAAAATACCCCTTTGATGCCAAAATTCATTTTAAACTTATGTAACATAACTTTTGACATCTAAACTGATTTGACAACAATATTATACATGTTAAGGCATATGTTACTTGTCATAGGACTAGTTAGGCGGTCCAAACGCGTTCTACGCGAACGACGCGTTAAAGTAGCATAAGCTTCCTAAAGGGTCGTAATGGGTCGTAAGCACTTAGGTTAGGTTTCATTTTGTATGTAGGCTTTGATAAACCATATGACACGAGTCTCTATACTCGTTTGGTTTACGAACCCTCATTCTATCTAATCCTCCGATTTAGGTTCGGTTTATTAACATAGTTACCTATATTAGGTGTCGTTTGATATTCGTGATCTCTAGCATTGTTTGGTTGTTACTCAAGGACTACTAAGCAATCTCAAGAGAGTACATAGACCCCTCTTTTACTGTTTTCCAAACGTTTTGGGGTGGAACACATGTGCCTACTTATTACTTTCATGCTTTCACATCATATACCTGCTATGTTCATTAGTACATTTATAGTACATGATTTCATTACATTTTATGCTATGTATGCCCATTGTGTGCGTACTTAGTACATTGCCTTACATTACATGCTATGTATGCCCATTGTGTGCGTACTTAGTACATTGCCCTACATTACATGCTATGTATGCCCATTGTGTGCGTACTTAGTACATTGCCTTACATTACATGCTATGTATGCCCATTATGTGCGTACTTAGTACATTGCCTTACATTACATGCTATGTATGCCCATTGTGTGCGTACTTAGTACATTGCCCTACATTACATGCTATGTATGCCCATTGTGTGCGTACTTAGTACATTGCCTTACATTACATGCTATGTATGCCCATTGTGTTCGTACTTAGTACATTACCTTACATTACATGCTATGTATGCCCATTGTGTGCGTACTTAGTACATTGCCTTACATTACATGCTATGTATGCCCATTGTGTGCGTACTTAGTACATTGCCTTACATTACATGCTATGTATGCCCATTGTGTGCGTACTTAGTACATTGTTTTACATTACATTTTATGCTATGTATGTCCATTGTGTGCGTACTTAGTACATTGTTATACATTACACTTTATGCTATGTATGTCTTTTGTTGCATACTTAGTACATTAGTTATTCATCACATGCTTACATTTTGGATACACATTACATGATTTACATTAGACATGAACATTTTACTTTGGTAGTTTGGTTTGAGTAAGTGATTAAGTAACGAGGCGTGTGTAATATGATACAAGCATGGTGGATACGCCGCTGGTACTTCCTATATATAAGTGTTTGCATTGTATTACATATCGTAGCGTTATTTGAATCATTTCAATTTGAGACATATAACATTTTATACAAATAACATACTTTTCACAAGACATTGATTTACAAACAACTTATCTTATACAAACTCATTTTACATGGTTATTCATTTAACCATACATTATTCTCTTATTTATACATATCATCTGATCTTATCGTTTTTCAAATGATTTACAAGACAAAGCAAATTACAAGGTTCATGACTAAACATTTTCTCAAACATACGTCATGAATCCTATTTTCTCAAAATCTATGTATCTCACAGACATTTTTATGCTGACGTACCTATTTTCACATGTGTTTTCAGGAGATGATGCATAGGACTTATCAAGACATACTTAGGCGGACATGTGCCTTAGTGACTTAAAACGAGACAAAAACTAGCTAATTTATGATATGTACTCTTTGGTTCTTGTTTAAAACAATGTAAACTTTCATGTTTGTTTAATAAAACGAAACTTCAATTGCCATGGATTTGAAACAATTAATTCTGTTACAACACTCCCCGACGTTTCCGCCACGTTACGTTGTCTCACATGGTCGGGGTGTGACATAATTGACGTAATTTATATGTTGCATTTTGCACACATCAAATACCCCCACACTTGAATCTTTGCTTGTCCTCAAGCAAAACTCTTTATAATATGGCTTTAGACCCCCAAATGGAATGGGTAGAAGAGAAGGTTTTTGGGCTTGTCATAGAGTGTCGGGATTTCCAAGATTCTTTATTTAGTTTTATTTTTATTTATTTACAATCCTATTCGTCATGATTTATTTAAAACTTTACATAAGATAAATTACTTATTAGGGCATAACATGCTTCTTTAAAATTTTATTTATATACATGTTCACATACCTCACGGGGGATCACTCAACACTCGGCCGAAGATGTATTTTAGTGGATCACTCGAGAGCGGCATGGAACTTACTCCTACCATAAGCTTGCCAAGCAATCAATCCTCCTCCTTTTTAACTATATACATTTGTAAATATCAAGAGGACTTTTGGGGTGAAGGGTTAGGCTTGGGTTAAAGGTAGGTGGTTGGGTTAGTGGTTAGTAAAAGGGAGAAAAGCGTAACAAGCGTCGGTTTTCGAGAGACTTTATTTTTGCATTTTTTATTTTGATGAAGCTATTATTCAAACAAAGTTATTTTTGATGAACTTGCTTGTTTATTTCTTTTGCTTCATCATCAACACTTTTTTTTTGAAAGTCATACGAAAAACCGAACTTGTTACTAAAACAAATGGTTAAAAATAAAAAGGTTTTGGTGGGTGAAAGGGTGTTTGGTTTGGGTTAAGAAATGAAAAGGTTTAGGCTCAAAGGGGTTAACTAGGGGGGTTTTGGGTAGGTGGTAAAAAAAAAGAAAAGAATGGTATAGAAATAAAAAAAGTTAGTCCTAATGCCTCCATCATTTACTTACTTGGGTTTAAGTTGGTAAGGACCGGGAATGTATCGTCGTGGCAAGTTCTAGAGTTGTAACAACCAAGCGGCTATTCACACAAGGAACGAAAAATGAGCATTTAATTTAAAGATATGTATTTGTATGCTCAATAAAGGCTCAAAACTCACTTTTGTGGGAATGGGTTTTTATGTGATCAAGTATATATAATTAAATTTTAACTAAACTTGTCATGCCTTTTCATAATTTTCTTATGTTGGTTCTTTTTATCACGACGCTATCGGTTGTAAATTTGTAAAAATATAACCTTTTTAGAATTTTGAAATTCCCAAATTAAACCTAGACAGGTAAAAAATGATTTTTTTTTTGAAAAAATTTGAGGTGATTAGCAGTTCCAATAGAGTTTTGTGTAAGGCTTGTTATTAGGACTTGCAAGATTCAAGGTTTTAGCATCCCCCCACACTTAAATTACACATTGTCCTCCATGTGTCCCAAAAATAAATTTTTAGGTTGATTGAATGTGTAAAAGGTGTGAATCAAGCAAAAATTTGTGTTACTAGGCGCTGGACACGGCCACGTGTCCAGTTTACCTGAACTGGGTCATTTCTGCAGACTGTGCAGCACGGGGCCGTGTTGGGCAGACACGGCCCGTGCTGAGCTTACCGTTAATGAAGAAATTTGTCAGATGGGGTGCTGGTTCAAGTTTCCTTTGTTATCCTTTGCCATCCTGAGTGTGTTTTATTCCTGAAAATTAAAACTACAAGAAAACATAAAGATTAATCTAAACTAAGGATAGTTCCGCGGAATGCCTCCGTGGTGCGCCACATTTATAAGGGTCCTTGGCTAGACCCGAAGCATGGTCATATGTTACTCAAGTGGGATGTTTTGCATCCCATGCTGCACCGTCGGAGAGCGTCATCCAAGCTTGAGTCTATGACCTTCATGTAGTTGACCGGGTCTTCGTCTTCTACTCTTTTTCCAACTCCAAACTTCACTTCCTCGTCCCCAAACTTCAATGTTAGTGTTCCGTCATTCATATCCACCACTACTTAGGCGGTGGCTAGAAATGGACTCCCGAGGATGAGAGGAACATCGGCGTCTTCTTCCATGTCTAGGATGACAAAGTCGGTCGGGAAAACGAAATTGTCAACTTTGACCAATAGATTTTCAGCGACACCTTGTGGAAATTTGAGGGATCTGTCGGCGAGTTGTATGCTCATCTTTGTAGGGCTCGTTGTTCCTAGGCCGAGTCGTTTGAACATCGATGTGGGCATGAGGTTAATGCTAGCCCCAAGATCGGCTAATGCATTACGAATGGGGGATTCCCCAATCGAGCAAGGAATCGTGAAGCTTCCGGGATCAATTTTCTTTTGTGGGAGTTTGTTGAGTACTAAGGCGGAGCATTCTTCGCCTAAGTTAACTAATTGCAATGATTCAATTTTCCTTTTGTGAGTGAGGAAGTCCCTCATAAATTTTGCATATTTAGGCATTTGGGTAAGGACCTCAATAAAAGGAATATTAACATGCAATTGTTTTAGTAAATTTTTGAACTTTGCGAATTGCTCATCGGTCTTTTGACGATTCAACCGACTGGGGTATGGAACCGGAGGAGTCTTGGTGGGCTCTTGATTTGGTGGAGAAGCCTTTTCTGGTTGGAGCGCGGGTGAAGTCGTGGGTTGGCTGGATTGGCTTCTTTCAACTGTCGGTAATGGAGCCTCCTCGGGACCCACGGTTCGGTTTCTCAATGTGATGAGATGTACTTGCGCTTTTGGGTTGGTTTCGGTATTGCTTGGTAACGCGCCTTGTGGTCTCTCGGAGAAATTTTGAGCTATTTGATTTAATTGTTTTTCAATGTTTTGAATGCTAGCTTGTTGATTTCTAAAATTCGATTCCAATTGCTGAAATCGATCCGAGTTTTTCTTTTCGGTGTCGGAGATGAGGCGAGATACAGTATCTTCAAGCCTTTCTTGTCCACCTTGTTGTTGAGAAAAGTTTTGTGGTTGTTGAAAGTTAGTTCGTTGGTTTTGTTGGTTACTACTATTGTCGGGATCTCTCCAACCGAGGTTAGGGTGGTTACGCCATCCTTGGTTGTAGGTACCCGTTGGTGGACCCGACGACCTAGGTCTATTATCAATGTAGTTTACCATTTCTGTTTAATCATCTACTTCTTTCATACAACTCCAATTTTCATGTGGTCCACTACACCCCTCACAAGCCATAACCGAGGCCATTTTTTCCATTTCTAACTTTTTGATTTTTGAAGAAAGGGCCTCGATTTGGGCTTGTAAAGAAGTGCTTTCATCAACCTTATGGGCGCTCGGGGCAATAGATTTATTACCTCGGGGAGTGTGCCACTGAAAATTGGTTTGAGCAATTTCCTCAATTTGATTGTATATTTCATTTGGCCGACGATTACCTAGAAGTCCCCCGGACCTAGAATCAAGTGTTTGTCTTGTGTGTTGCAACAACCCATTGTAGAAAGTGGATACTTGTTGCCACACCGCAAGACCGTGATGGGGACACTTTCTTAGTAGCTCCTTGAACCTTTCCCAAGTTTCATACAAGGATTCCCCATCCTCTTGTGAATATGTGTTAATTTCAGTCATTAATTTAGCCGTTTTAGCAGGAGGGAAATACTTATATAGAAACTTTTGGGCTAGTTCATCCCAGGTGTTTACCGAGCCAACTGGGAGGGTGTTGAGCCAAGCCTTAGCTCGGTCTTTTAATGAAAATGGAAACATTCGAAGGCGGATGGCGTCGTTTGATGCTCCATTGATCCGAAAGGTATCACATATTTCTAAGAAATTAGTAATATGTAGATGGGGATCCTCGTCCGCAAGCCCATGAAAGGTTGCGGAGTTTTGAAGCATTTGTATCAAATGCGGCCGAAGTTCGAAGTTATTGGCTTCAACATTTGGTGCATTGATAGCGGCGCCTAGATTACCTACAGTGGGCCGTAGGTAATCCATGAGGGTACGTTGGTCCGCCATTGGAAGTGGCCCCCCCCCCGAAACTTTCTCTTGGTTTTTGGCTTTAAGTCTTTTTCTGAGAAAGCGTTCGGGTTCTTCTAAAGGTTCTTTTATGTCTCTACTAGAACTGGAGCTCATGCACTACGTAGGAAGTTCAAATGTGGCGCCAGGGTTCCAAGTCCTGCAACAAAAACAGAAAAGAACGTTGGTCAGAAGGTTCACCACGGCCCCGTGTTCAGTGAACACGGCCCGTGGTCGGAGGTACAACGATTGTTTTCTGGATCCCTGTTACTGGGAGTTGGATACGGCCCCGTGTTGCACCGACACGGCCCTATGCTCAGCCATCTGTAATTCGGAAAATAACAACAGCCAGTGATAATGCTGGACACGGCCCGTGTCCAACCAGGCACGGCCCGTGCTGAGCTATGCAGAAACTGAAAAACTAAGAAAAATCGTTAAAAAATAGAAAAATAAGAAAAACGATTAGGCCGCTGATTCCTAACTTTCTTAAAATCCTTGTGTCCCCGGAAACGGCTGTAACACCTCGAAAATTTACGTCCAATAATATATTGACACGTGTCATAAGCTTTGAATATGTGAAAAAGTACTTTAGAGGGACTAAAGTTGACAAACAGAGAAACTATGTGAATTTAAGGGTCCAAAGTGTCAACAATGGATAAATATGCCCTACAATAACCCTACATGGTGTTTATAATCTTAAACGAATAAATCATGGATCATACGAAGCTGAAAATGAAAGAAAGTGAGGAATTACAAACTACAGGGGTTAAATGTGTCAACATGTTGAAAGTATACCTCTGAGTGACCTTTTAGCAAACCCGAAGCTTTGTAACTGTAAAATATGCTCACTAGAATGTGTGATAAAAATTTCATAAAGTTTCGTTATCGTATGAGAAAGTTATGATCAAATCCGTGTACGAAGGGTTAAAAGCGTCAACGTTGAAATTGGTGACTTTTCGGGTAAGCACAAAGTTAACCAAGGACTTAACCAAGTTTGTAAAAGTCTTAAGGTCCTTAAAAATCAAGTTAAAGGGCCAAAAGTGCAAGAAAAACAATCAAAACCACGTTACAAAGGACCAGGGGCTGAAATGTAATAAGATGAAACTTGTTTGGCCTGTTGCGCAGTTTTAGACGCCCCGCGAGAGGGTCCTCGCGGCCCGCGTACAACCTGCCAGCGCAGAAAAAACGAACAGCTGCCAGTTGCAGCGCTGAAACCGACCTTCACTCTTGTTTTACATACCAGGGGCTGCTCCAATGGTTTAACATGCATAGGGGGCACTTGTCTTGATCTGGAAACATTCATAGACTATCTTGGCATCATCTTAAAGGATCAAATCGAGTATATAAGAACACCCAAGGTTTGCAACATTTGTTCATTCACTTGCATTCTCATTTCTGGAGCTCTCCTGATTAGCAACCAAGTTCCTTAGGCTCCCTAATCATGCATAGGACTATTGTAAGTATCCTTAACCCTTCCTAATTCAGTTTAGCCTAGTTAATTAGCTAAAAGTCAAACCGTCGTAATTAACGTTTGACTTTGAAATTAAATAAAATCTGTTCAGTCAATTCTCGAATTGAAAGTACCTATAAGTAGGTAATTATGTGGATAATAAACCCTTAAAAGGGTACTCTCTGATTCCCACTCTAACTAGGTCAATTGTCGGGTCAAACTTGTTATTAAAAAGTCAACAGAATGCTTATTTTCAAATTAATGCATAATTAGCAATGTAGGAGGCATGCAACCTGTTTTATCATTAATATAACTTGGTAATTAATGTAAGAACATGTCTAACCATGTTCAACCCGACAATTTTCAGTTTAAACCCGGATCGGAACCGAAAGTCGCATAATTTGACTTTTGCTTTGACTTTCAGTTCTGAATCGTTTATGCATGTTTTAGAATTGCCTTTGTGACAACCCTCAAATTTACATGTAACAGTACAGTTTATTAATAATAATTAATGTGCTTTACGACTGTGTGGAATCACTTAACTGCTTTCTGATATCTGTGTTATGCTTACACGTATTTGTTAATATACCAATAGTGTACAGAGAGGTCACTAAATAGTCCGTTATATTTTCCTAAGTGTTAGAAAGTAAAAACGTTACAAAATATATAAATAGGACACTTTACGGATTAATTAAGCGCTTTAACGGAGCAGTGTCAAACCGAACAACCGGACTTTACCCGGAACATAAAAATATTGTTAATAACATTACTTATCTTTTTCTGAGCCAGTTAGGGTCCCTGAATACCCTAACACCCGCAATGAAGCACAACACACTACTAACCGGGTTAATCACTTAACTAACCTAGGTTAACCTAACTATTAACTAACTAGATGGTTGGATTTGAACTAGAGACCCCCCCCCCCTTGAACCGAAATCGTCCCCTAGGGGACACCCCTTGTCCTTGCAAGATTTTAATAATCTTTGCTGTCTAATATCTAGATAACACATTAACCATTGGTTAATGCTCATGATAATTGTCTATAAGTTTAACCCTTAGCACAACATAACCTTCACCACATCTCACAACACTTGAACACTCCCTCTCTCTCTCTCTCAAAGGCTTCGGCCGAACACACCCACAAACACCCAACCATTTTCGAGTTTTGATCAAGCCATTTCAAGTGCACACAAGTGTTAAGGATCACGTAAGAGGAGGCTTGGTGCATTCGGAACTCAAAGGACCTCTACTCGTTGCTTTTATCCACTCTTTTTGCGTCTAGATTCTTCCCTAGCCTCGAGCTAGTAGTAAGTGACTCTAAACCTCTTCTTGATCTTGTCTAGAGTGGTTAATAAGAGTTTCATCGGTTAAAAATTACGAACATATAAGATCAAAGTCTAAAAGTTTACTAAAGTGATGTACAAGGTGGTTAATGGATGAATATTAGTGTAAATCATGTAGATCTTGTGTGATTATGATTATTGGTTGATTATTTGATGATTTGCTGATTAATATTAATGTGTCATGTTGTTGACGTCACTAAACTTGTTAACGGAATCGATCGAACACGATTTAGAAGGTTAAACACTAAAAATCAGAATCTGTCCAACTTTAACAGCCAACTTCAGTTGGATGTAAACAGGTCTTAAATTCAACAAAAAACCAATATTTTGAATCTAAAATATGTTATTATGAAATACGGTTCTAATGGCACCAGAATCGTAATTTTTGGACTTCGTTTACTATTTTTAAAGTATTAATTTGTAACAACAACTTAAGCTGAATTTTGACAGCAATAAATGGGTGTCGTACTTTTGGTTGTAACCTGAGTTTTGTGATGAATCGGACCATGAAATTTGTACGGTAGATAACAACCTATGTATTTGTAATTAACCCACTGGAATTTCGTAAATCAGACACTCGATGAATTTTTAATAAATTGTTTCGTGGACTGTGGTCAGAAATACATAAATCTGAGTTCAGTCCCGAATATGAATTTTTATAAAATGTGGGTAATGAACCGGACCCCGATATTTTTACACAATAAAATATGGAATGTTTATGACATTCTATAAAAATTTGGGAATTTTTGGAATAATCTAACTATTTTATTTAAATTTCCGAAAAAAGCCAGTTTTGAGTATTAATGCTGAATTGACATAAGTTGTGACTTGCGTGTCTAAATGTCGAGTATGCTATCTGTGAATGGTTTGACATGTTATATATGTTATGTGCATTATCGTATGTTTGATTTTGAGTGGGGAATGGACGGGAAACTTAGATGGGCATAAACCGTTCCAGTAATGCATGTTGTGTGATAGATACGTGTAGGAACTTTGTGTTCTATTTGAAAGCCACTAAATGACTAACTGGTAAATCATACTAGGACGTGATTGACCGACCTTGACTGTTAGCTATATTGAGAATCTAACCGAGCAAACCGAGGTGAGTTCACACACTTTCTAAGGCATGGGATTCCCGGTGGTTTGGGGATGGGTTAAAGAATTTAAAACTAAATCTACATATCCTCCTTGGGTAGGATATGTACGGCCATCCTCCATAGATAGGATGCCATTATTAACCCTACGAATTCTCCTGGTGCAGAATACGTACGTTCGTCCTCCTGGTGTAGGACAACAACCTTAAAACTAGCTAGACAAAACTCTATCATGAAGTCCCTCAATTTATATCGACTTAATCGCTGAGGCCAATGGCGAGCGGGTCATTAGTTAATAGCGCTATTAGGTTTAACAAACCTCACACCGTGCCAGTCGGACGGGCGTGTACTAATGGACTATGGCAGATTGTCAGTGATGATAGACACTGATATAGGGCACAACTTATTTGCGTAGTAGTCAATATCATACCGTCTAGTTGTTCAAACGGGGAAAACCCCCACTGATCATGGTTATGGATTGGGTAAAGAAAAAGGATATGGATAAACATACTTTCAACTACGGGGTAACCCCCACGGCAAATAAGCCAACGAAAGTCAAACCACGTTTTTCAGAAACAACTTAAAACAAAACAACCAAATGTGAACTCACTCAACTTTGTTCTTGACTAGTTGTTACATGCCTAACAGGTCGCTAAATGCTTGGAGCTTGCACGGGGAAGGAGTCATTGTGGTGTACGGACGGTTATGTCCAGTGTTTAATATTTAAAACATTATGAACTTACTAAACTTGCGTTTTGAAACTTTAACCTATGAACTATGGACTTATGCTTTTGAACTCACGTTTATGCTTCCGCTGTCTAAACCAAACAAGTTAACTAGCTTTGGTCACCAATCGTATTATGTTTGGTTTTATTTACTTAATTGAGTTGTTCAATATGATTGGTGGCTCGATCCTGGTCATGTCACGCCTCCAAGCGGTGATACTCCGCATGGTGGATTTTGGGGGTGTGACAGCCTTAGAGCTTTATTTGGACCAAGTTTCATATAAGTATAACTCTCTGAGATTATACAACTTGGTTCATTAGTTATCCGATTCATATGCATGTTTCCGTTAAATGCTTAAATGTTTACTATTATGCCCTTTTGACTATAAAACGTGATTTTTGAAAAAGTAAAAAAGTAGAAACCTTAGTTACTGATTTATAAACTTGCACTTAAAATTTGACATCAGTTTGAGGTCTAGATTAAGAGTTATGCTCATTAGCGTAATTTGAAAGCTTTATGTTAATTAAACGGCGTAATTAGCGTATAGCCTATTTAAACCCACCTTTTGATATCAAACTTTTTACCCACTGATGTAATATAATATTTTGTGATTTTTGAAGATTTTTATTTAATTTTTGGCTGAGCATAACATAGGTCTCTAAGTTGATTCGGTTAATGCCGGTTTTGCCCTTTTAAGCCATAAAATGAGTTTTACAAATCCTTTTGACCCCAAACCTTTTTCTACTGATTTTATTTAACAAATAAATATTTTGAGCCTTTTGGAATTATAAAAATATCAGCTTTCCTTTGAAAACCCGGAAATGGCTCCAAATCGCCTTTTTAAGCGTTTTTACCGCATAGTATGTACTAAAACTATATTAAACATATAAGGTTGATATCTACTGATATTTTTAGTATAGTTTTATATAATAACAGTAAGTAAAAGTTTTTAAACTCAGGTTTCCAGTTTTGACCTTTTTAGCCTATGTGAAATTACCAAAATACCCCTAGAATGCATAGTTTGGTTTTAAATGATAAATTTCACATATAGGTTATACCCTACTGTTATAACTTATTAAATTAAGTGTAATTACTGAATAAATCAGACCTGTAACTCTGATTCTAATTAAACTCTTTTATAACCTTTTAAATGACCAAAATGCCCTTACAAAGCATAGTTTGAGTTTAAATCCATTTCGGGCATAATAAAAGATATCTTACTGATGTCACAACATATTTAAGGCATATTAACTTAGGAAACTTGCATATGACTCATTTGGTTACCCGTTACACATTTTTTTGCGTTCGGAACGACTTATGTAACTAGTTTGCATATATTAGCCGAAACGGGTCAAACTTTATCACCTTTGTCTCAAAATCCAGAATGTGTTTAGTATACCCATATTATACAAGTCTTCAAACTTGTCGGGTCTAAATCACATTCTGTCCGGTCTTCGCTTAATCGTGCGTTTGAACCGTATCTTCATTTAAAACTGACCGGTCTAAGCTTAAGCTTAATTAAAGACCCGTTAGGATTCTAATAGGATAATAAAAACCTTTGTTCCAGATTAGGAGCCCAGTAAAAGCCATCTGTACTTACTGTATTTGACTTATACATTGCTCAGGTAAATACTCTTAACTTATTTTCCCTATACGGGCTTGGGATACGGTATTATAATAATACCGCTTGGTCGGGTGTGTAATCATTTAAATCGGATTGTGATTAATGTAATTACATAATCGTTTAATATGTATTATTTGGTGTATGGCCTTTGGGGGTTAAATGACCATGTCCCAGATATCCTTGGCATCATTTTACGAAATGGCCACGACCAAAGCACGGGGTGTAGGCGTATACCTGACAGTTGCATATGTAAAAACTGGTAGCCCATTTAAAAGAATTAACCTTGTGGGTATTATACCTGTGGCGTGTCAGTTAATCTTGTCCGGCCCTACCAACCGGCCCTGATGCTGAATTGACATAAGTTTGGGAATTTTTGGAATAATCTAACTATTTTATTTAAATGTCCGAAAACAGCCGGTTTTGAGTATTAATGCTGAATTGACATAAGTTGTGACTTGCGTGTCTAAATGTCGAGTATGCTATCTGTGAATGGTTTGACATGTTATATATGTTATGTGCATTATCGTATGTTTGATTTTGAGTGGGGAATGGACGGGAAACTTAGATGGGCATAAACCGTTCCAGTAATGCATATTGTGTGATAGATACGTGTAGGAACTTTGTGTTCTATTTGAAAGCCACTAAATGACTAACTGGTAAATCATACTAGGACGTGATTGACCGACCTTGACTGTTAGCTATATTGAGAATCTAACCGAGCAAACCGAGGTGAGTTCACACACTTTCTAAGGCATGGGATTCCCGGTGGTTTGGGAATGGGTTAAAGAATTTAAAACTAAATCTACATATCCTCCTTGGGTAGGATATGTACGGCCATCCTCCTTAGATAGGATGCCATTATTAATCCTACGAATTATCCTGGTGCAGAATATGTACGTTCGTCCTCCTGGTGCAGGACAACAACCTTAAAACTAGCTAGACAAAACTCTATCATGAAGTCCCTCAATTTATATTGACTTAATCGCCGAGGCCAATGGCGAGCGGGTCATTAGTTAATAGCGCTATTAGGTTTAACAAACCTCACACCGTGCCAGTCGGACGGGCATGTACTAATGGACTATGGCAGATTGTCAGTGATGATAGACACTGATATAGGGCACAACTTATTTGCGTAGTAGTCGATATCATACCGTCTAGTAGTTCAAACGGGGAAAACCCCCACTGATCATGGTTATGGATTGGGTAAAGAAAAAGGATATGGATAAACATACTTTCAACTACGGGGTAACCCCCACGGCAAATAAGCCAACGAAAGTCAAACCACGTTTTTCAGAAACAACTTAAAACAAAACTACCAAACGTGAACTCACTCAACTTTGTTGTTGACTAGTTGTTACATGCCTTACAGGTCGCTAAATGCTTGGAGCTTGCACAGGGAAGGAGTCGTTGTGGTGTACGGACGGTTATGTCCAGTGTTTAATATTTAAAACATTATGAACTTACTAAACTTGCGTTTTGAAACTTTAACCTATGAACTATGGACTTATGCTTTTGAACTCACGTTTATGCTTCCGCTGTTTAAACCAAACAAGTTAACTAGCTTTGGTCACCAATCGTATTATGTTTGGTTTTATTTACTTAATTGAGTTGTTCAATATGATTGGTGGCTCGATCCTGGTCATGTCACGCCTCCAAGCGGTGATACTCCGCATGGTAGATTTTGGGGGTGTGACAGATTGGTATCAGAGCCATTGGTTATAGTGAACTTGGTTTTTAAAAAGGGAAAAGTTTTTGATAAAAACCAGACTATAACCAGTACAGTGTTCAACGATCCACAACGACGCTTCGCTCCACGTGCAAGACTCGACACCATAAGTGGTATGATTTATGTTATATTGTCGGTTAGATAGTTCTCACTGTGCATTAGATAATGTGGTAGTTGCTATTTGAACCTTGTGTGCTTACTCTCTATTGTCGTCCCACACACTTACACACTTTCGCGACACTTTCCTCACTTACGTTGCTTCATTATGAAGATCATGAGAGGACGCGGAGGACATATCAACCTCACTCAAGCCCAGTTGACGGCTTTGATCAATGAACGAGTCGCTGAGGCACTCGCAGCTAACCCTGCAGGAGGTATAACCTGCCATACCAACTCACCTTAGGACGTTTAGATCCTACCTTCTCAAACCAACCCTCGTGCTTAACCTTATCTTTTATTCTCGCGCAAACAGGCCAACATGCTCAACCTCCTGTGTGCACGTTCAAGACGTTCATGGACTGCCGACCTACCACTTTCAGTGGCACCGAAGGAGCAGTGGGCCTTCTTCACTGGTTTGAAAAGCTTGAGACTGTTTTCGAGATGTGCGAATGCCCCGAAGACCGTAGGGTGAAATATGCTACCGGAACACTTGAAGGAGCTGCGTTAACCTGGTGGAAGGCGCAGGTTCAACTACTAGGACTGGCAGTTGCTAATGCCACGCCCTGGAATGGTTTCAAAGAGCTGATCAAAGAGGAGTACTGTAGTCGGGATGACATCCACAAGCTAGAAGTGGAATTTTACAATCTGAAGATGACAGGATCTGAGATCGAGGCGTATACTAAGAGGTCAAACGAGCTGGCCATCTTGTGTCCAACCATGGTGAACCCTCCCTTCAAACGAATTGAGCTCTATCTCAAGGGCCTTGTACCAGAGATTCAAAGTCACGTGACTTCAGCCAACTTGGGTACCATCCAGCAAGTCGTCAAACTGGCTCATCGTCTCACCGACCAGGCGGTGGAGCAAAACAGACTACCCAAGCGCATTGGTGCTGCTACTACTGACGCTCCCAACGACAACAAGCGAAAATGGGATGGGAACTCCTGTAAAGGTTCCACTTCAGTTCAGTCTCAACAGCGAAAGACTGATGACTACCAGAGTCCCGGTCAGCAGTCTTCCGGCAATCAAGGACAGGGTGGATACCGAGGAAACCACCCCAAGTGCAACCGGTGCAACAAGCATCACAGCGGGCAATGCAACAAAGGTCGCTGTCAGAGATGTCAAAAGCTGGGTCATGAAGCTAAGGATTGCAGGAGCCCGCGTCCTGTGAATCAGAATCGCCAACAGCAACAAGCCCCACAGAACCACCAGCAACAGCATTAGCAGGGAAATAAAGGATGCTTTCAGTGTGGCGCTGAAGGCCACTTTAAGAGGAACTGCCCCCAGCTGAACCAAAACCAGAACAATAACCAAGGAAATGGGAACCACAATGGGAATAACAATGGAGGCAACAATGGAGGCGGCAATGGGGGAAACAACAATGGCAATGGGGCAAGAGGTCGTGCTTTCGTGATTGGTCAGGGTGCTGCAAGGAACGATCCCAACGTTGTGATGGGTAAGTTTCTTCTGGACGACTTCTTTGTTACTGTTTTATTCGATTCGGGTGCCGATACTAGTTATGTGTCCTTAAAAGTTAGCCAAATGCTTAAGCGCACTCCAACACTTTTGAACACCAAGCACGCGGTAGAACTAGCAAATGGTAAAAGTCTTGAAGCCACACACGTAGTTAAAGGTTGTAACCTCGTCTTAGCTGGTCAGACTTTCCCTATCGACCTTATTCCTATCACGCTTGGTAGTTTCGATGTCGTTGTTGGGATGGATTGGCTATCTCATCATCAAGCGGAGATTGTTTGCAAGGAGAAAATCGTCCGCATTCCTCGTTCTGGTGAAGAACCTCTCATGATTCGCGGCGACAAGAGTGGTGCTGTCGAAGGCATCATCTCTTTCCTTAAGGCCCAGAAGTGTTTGCGAAAGGGCCACACTGCCATTCTGGCACTCGTTACTGACACATCAACGGAAGAGAAGAAAATTGAAGAAATCCCTATTGTGCGCGATTTTCCCGAGGTATTTCCTGAGGAATTACCTGGTCTTCCGCCTCATCGCCAAGTTGAGTTTCAAATCGAGCTAGCTCCTGGAGCAGCGCCAGTAGCTCGAGCACCATATCGTCTAGCTCCATCAGAACTCGAAGAACTGTCCACACAACTACAAGAACTCTTGGAAAAGGGTTTTATACGTCCTAGCTCTTCGCCCTGGGGAGCTCCAGTACTATTCGTGAGGAAGAAAGATGGTACTTTCAGGATGTGTATTGACTATCGCGAGCTCAACAAGGTGACTGTGAAGAATCGTTATCCTCTTCCACGTATTGACGACTTATTCGACCAGCTGCAAGGGTCGAGCTATTACTCTAAGATTGATTTGAGATTGGGATACCATCAGCTGAGAGTCCGAGATGAGGACGTCTCCAAAACAGCATTCAGAACTCGTTACGGCCATTACGAGTTTCTGGTCATGCCATTCGGGCTGACGAATGCACCAGCGGTTTTCATGGATCTCATGAACCGAGTGTGCAAGCCTTACCTGGATAAGTTCGTTATTGTGTTCATCAACAATATCCTGATCTATTCTAAGAGTCAGGAGGAACACGAGCAGCATCTACGACTTATGCTGGAACTTCTTCGAAAAGAGCAGTTGTATGCCAAGTTTTCGAAATGTGACTTCTGGCTTCGCGAAGTCCACTTTCTAGGCCACGTGGTAAACAAGGATGGAATTCATGTGGATCCATCTAAGGTTGAATCGATCAAGAACTGGCCTGCACCCCGAACACCAACAGAGATCCGCCAATTCTTGGGTTTGGCCGGATATTACAGAAGGTTTATAAAAGATTTCTCCAAGATTGCGCAACCTCTCACTTCGCTGACTCAGAAGGGTGTCATCTATCGTTGGGGTGATGCACAGGAGTCCGCATTTCAACACCTAAAGGATAGACTCTGTAGCGCGCCTATCCTCTCATTGCCCGAAGGCACCGATGATTTCGTGGTTTATTGCGACGCTTCCATCCAAGGACTTGGTTGCGTATTGATGCAACGTGACAAGGTCATTGCCTACGCATCGCGCCAACTTAAAGTTCACGAAAGGAATTACACTACCCACGATCTGGAGCTGGGAGCAGTTGTTTTTGTGCTAAAGATATGGAGACATTACCTGTACGGTACAAAGTGCACCATTTACACCGACCACAGGAGTCTCGAGCATATCTTCAAGCAAAAGGAGTTAAACATGCGACAACGCCGATGGGTCGAACTCTTGAATGATTACGAATGCGCTATCAAGTATCATCCGGGCAAAGCCAATGTTGTGGCTGACGCCCTCAGTCGAAAGGATACTTTACCTAAGCGTGTACGTGCTTTACAGCTTACCATCCAATCCAACCTTCCCGCTCAAATTCGAGATGCCCAGGTCGAAGCATTGAAAGCAGAGAACATCAGGGCTGAGTCCCTACGAGGATCGAGGCAACGGCTAGAACAAAAGGAAGACGGCGCCTACTATGTAGCGGGGCGTATTTGGGTTCCACTCTATGGCAACTTACGCGAGCTTGTGATGGATGAAGCACATAAGTCTCGTTATTCAGTACATCCTGGTTCGGATAAGATGTACCACGACTTAAAGACCACATACTGGTGGCCTGGCATGAGAGCCCACATAGCAACCTACGTCAACAAGTGCTTGACTTGTGCGAGAGTCAAGTCTGAATATCAGAAACCATCAGGCCTACTTCAACAACCGGAGATCCCAAAATGGAAATGGGAGCAAATTTCCATGGATTTCGTTACCGGCCTGCCCAGATCTCAACGCGGAAACGATACCATTTGGGTGATCGTAGATCGACTGACTAAGTCTGCACATTTTCTGGCTATCAAAGAAACGGATAAATTTTCTACTCTTGCAGACATTTACCTAAAGGAAGTGGTATCAAGGCACGGAGTGCCAACCTCCATCATTTCTGATCGTGACGCACGTTTTACGTCTGAACTGTGGCAAGCAATGCACAAGTCTTTTGGCTCACGTTTAGATATGAGCACCGCTTATCACCCACAGACGGATGGGCAATCTGAATGCACCATCCAAACCTTGGAAGACATGCTTAGGGCATGTGTAATCGATTTTGGTAATGGCTGGGAAAAGCACCTCCCGCTAGTGGAGTTCTCATATAACAACAGCTACCACACCAGCATCCAAGCCGCTCCATTTGAGGCATTATACGGACGCAAATGCCGATCGCCTCTCTGTTGGGCAGAAGTTGGTGACAGCCAAATCACTGGCCCAGAACATGTGGTAGACACCACCGAGAAAATTGCTCAGATACGACAGCGAATGGCGGCAGCTCGTGACCGTCAGAAAAGCTATGCTGATAAGGGAAGAAAACCACTCGAACTCCAGGTTGGGGATCGAGTGCTACTCAAAGTCTCACCTTGGAAAGGTGTAGTCCGCTTTGGCAAATGAGGCAAACTCAATCCGCGTTATGTCGGACCATTCAAAGTCATTGAGAAAATTGGCCAAGTCGCCTACAGGTTGGATCTACCTGAAGAACTCAGCGGAGTTCACAACGTATTCCACGTGTCAAATCTGAAGAAGTGTCTGTCAAATGAGACCTTCATAGTTCCTCTCAAAGAACTCACAATCGACGACCAGCTGCGATTTGTCGAGGAACCAGTAGAGATTACTGATCGAGATGTTAAGATTCTCAAGCACACAAGAATACCTCTCGTTCGAGTTCGTTGGAATGCTCGTCGTGGCCCAGAGTATACCTGGGAACGAGAAGACCAGATGAAACTCAAGTATCCCCAACTGTTTAAGAAAAACGCAACCACTACTGAGGCTGAAGCTACTGCAGAATTTCGGGACGAAATTCCAAATCAACGGGGGGATGATGTGACGCCCCAGGAAAATCTGGAAAACAACGCAACTTAACTAGCTTCCTCAGTAACCACGCGCTAAATTTCGGGACGAAATTCTCTTAACAGGGGGAGAATGTGACAACCCTCAAATTTACATGTAACAGTACAGTTTATTAATAATAATTAATGTGTTTTACGACTGTGTGGAATCACTTAACTGCTTTCTGATATCTGTGTTATGCTTACACGTATTTGTTAATATACCAATAGTGTACAGATAGGTCACTAAATAGTCCGTTATATTTTCCTAAGTGTTAGAAAGTAAAAACGTTACAAAATATATAAATAGGACACTTTACGGATTAATTAAGCGCTTTAACGGAGCAGTGTCAAACCGAACAACCGGACTTTACCCGGAACATAAAAATATTGTTAATAACATTACTTATCTTTTTCTAAGCCAGTTAGGGTCCCTGAATACCCTAACACCCGCAATGAAGCACAACACACTACTAACCGGGTTAATCACTTAACTAACCTAGGTTAACCTAACTATTAACTAACTAGATGGTTGGATTTGAACTAGAGACCCCCCCCCCCCTTGAACCGAAATCGTCCCCTAGGGGACACCCCTTGTCCTTGCAAGATTTTAATAATCTTTGTTGTCTAGTATCTAGATAACACATTAACCATTGGTTAATGCTCATGATAATTGTCTATAAGTTTAACCCTTAGCACAACATAACCTTCACCACATCTCACAACACTTGAACACTCCCTCTCTCTCTCTCAAAGGCTTCGGCCGAACACACCCACAAACACCCAACCATTTTCGAGTTTTGATCAAGCCATTTCAAGTGCACACAAGTGTTAAGGATCACGTAAGAGGAGGCTTGGTGCATTCGGAACTCAAAGGACCTCTACTTGTTGCTTTTATCCACTCTTTTTGCGTCTAGATTCTTCCCTAGCCTCGAGCTAGTAGTAAGTGACTCTAAACCTCTTCTTGATCTTGTCTAGAGTGGTTAATAAGAGTTTCGTCGGTTAAAAATTACGAACATATAAGATCAAAGTCTAAAAGTTTACTAAAGTGATGTACAAGGTGGTTAATGGATGAATATTAGTGTAAATCATGTAGATCTTGTGTGATTATGATTATTGGTTGATTATTTGATGATTTGTTGATTAATATTAATGTGTCATGTTGTTGAGGTCACTAAACTTGTTAACGGAATCGATCGAACACGATTTAGAAGGTTAAACACTAAAAATCAGAATCTGTCCAACTTTTACAGCCAACTTCAGTTTGCTGTAAACAGGTCTTAAATTCAACGAAAAACCGATATTTTGAATCTAAAATATGTTATTATGAAATACGGTTCTAATGGCACCGGAATCGTAATTTTTGGACTTCTTTTACTATTTTTAAAGTATTAATTTGTAACAGCAACTTAAGCTGAATTTTGACAGCAATAAATGGGTGTCGTACTTTCGGTCGTAACCTGAGTTTTGTGATGAATCGGACCATGAAATTTATACGGTAGATAAAAACCTATGTATTTGTAATTACCCCACTGGAATTTCGTAAATCGGACACTTGAATGAATTTTTAATAAATTGTTTCGTGGACTGTGGTCAGAAATACATAAATATGAGTTCAGTCCCGAATATGAATTTTTTTAAAATGTGGGTAATGAAACGGACCCCGATATTTTTACACAATAAAATATGGAATGTTTATGACATTCTATAAAAATTTGGGAATTTTTGGAATAATCTAACTATTTTATTTAAATGTCCGAAAACAGCCGGTTTTGAGTATTAATGTTGAATTGACATAAGTTGTGACTTGCGTGTCTAAATGTCGAGTATGCTATCTGTGAATGGTTTGACATGTTATATATGTTATGTGCATTATCGTATGTTTGATTTTGAGTGGGGAATGGACGGGAAACTTAGATGGGCATAAACCGTTCCAGTAATGCATGTTGTGTGATAGATACGTGTAGGAACTTTGTGTTCTATTTGAAAGCCACTAAATGACTAACTGGTAAATCATACTAGGACGTGATTGACCGACCTTGACTGTTAGCTATATTGAGAATCTAACCACGTAAACCGAGGTGAGTTCACACACTTTCTAAGGCATGGGATTCCCGGTGGTTTGGGAATGCGTTAAAGAATTTAAAACTAAATCTACATATCCTCCTTGGGTAGGATATGTACGGCCATCCTCCATAGATAGGATGCCATTATTAACCCTACAAATTCTCCGGGTGCAGAATACGTACGTTCCTCCTCCTGGTGCAGGACAACAACCTTAAAACTAGCTAGACAAAACTCTATCATGAAGTCCCTCAATTTATATCGACTTAATCGCCGAGGCCAATGGCGAGCGGGTCATTAGTTAATAGCGCTATTAGGTTTAACAAACCTCACACCGTGCCAGTCGGACGGGCGTGTACTAATGGACTATGGCAGATTGTCAGTGATGATAGACACTGATATAGGGCACAACTTATTTGCGTAGTAGTCGATATCATACCGTCTAGTAGTTCAAACGGGGAAAACCCCCACTGATCATGGTTATGGATTGGGTAAAGAAAAAGGATATGGATAAACATACTTTCAACTACGGGGTAACCCCCACGGCAAATAAGCCAACGAAAGTCAAACCACGTTTTTCAGAAACAACTTAAAACAAAACAACCAAACGTGAACTCACTCAACTTTGTTGTTGACTAGTTGTTACATGCCTTACAGGTCGCTAAATGCTTGGAGCTTGCACGGGGAAGGAGTCGTTGTGGTGTACGGACGGTTATGTCCAGTGTTTAATATTTAAAACATTATGAACTTACTAAACTTGCGTTTTGAAACTTTAACCTATGAACTATGGACTTATGCTTTTGAACTCACGTTTA